>OY757236.1:111965747-114525388 GCA_963583995.1 Xylota segnis | reverse complement strand
CAACTTGCAAAAAATTTTTAATGAACTGTAGATCGAGTACATCTAAACACAACCGAGGTGCTAGTAAAACCGATAGAGTGGCTGATAAGTTCGTGCCTCTATCACTCGGTTCGCAATCTGCATACTGCGAGTTTTTCAATTACGAATAGTGTGCGTCATTGAATTTAACTACATATACTTCCGTTTTATCGTCCTATTGTTAACTATGCTGCCTGAAGCGATATAATCTTCACATGAGTCGTTGAAAACACCAAGTAACTGAGATTTTCTTGGCTGATACGTACTGTTATCGAATATCGCAACCATTACCTTAAAAACTGTTGACCCGAATTGAATGACGGTTTGTTTCGAATTCCTTTAGAGTGATTGTAACTGTGGACTATAAATCTTATGTTCTACGTTGAAGGTACTCATCGTAGGTTCGGCAACTGGGAAGGGATGAATAAACAAAAATGAGGAAAAGACTTGAGATGAAATCAAAAGATGTATACTTCTTACTTGGAAATCAGCTGCAACTAAAAAGCAACTAAAAAAGGTTCTCTTATACCTATCAAGACCCAAGAAATTTCGATTTGCAAACGAAATTCTTAGTTCAATTCGTAAGTCAAAGGATGGAACATGTCGACTTATGTCCTCTCTACAAGCAAAGGAAGAAAGTCGTGAACTAAAAAAAAATTGCCATAAACTGAGTCAGCTAGATATAGACCTATTTACACGAAACTCCGAGGCTTGCCAACCCACAGCCGACAAGAATATCGCACTAAGAGTCAGCCAGTCAGGCGTTGCTAACCCCCTAGACTCTTACGTCAATGCTTTACGTTCGCTAAATCATGGCATATTCATGCTGATCAACCTCTTTCCTAAGGCCACTGTACGCACACTCAATAAAACCCAATTCTTAAGAAGATTCCAAATGCTACTCTCAAGAGATTTCAGTTCTACAGTAAGTTCGACGTCCATAACTTTATCATATTTTCAATTTGGCACACAGACGGTTCAAAATTGGAAAAAAGCAGTACTGGAGCAGAGAAAGGTTCCAAAAAAGAATCAAATGTGCACACATTTACACATATTTTCTTTAGATAGTCAAGCAGCACTAGAGACGTCTCCAAAGAATACAAAATGATATCAACAGACACGCAGGGGCCTTAATCCAAAAACGTTGACGTTGAACTCTTCTATCTGGTAGTTTTGAGATATGTATGTATGCTCGTAAAACAAACCAACATTATAGCCGCGACTCTGAAAGGCTATAGACAGCGAAAATTCATCGTTAAATACCAGAGGTGAATACTAATCATTCATGAGGAGGTTCCAACTGATACAAGAGATTCGCTACCACCACGTGTAAACTTTGACTGACTACTAGAAATTCAATAGAATCAACTAAAAAGAATTTGGATATCGTTAACCGTCCACGAAGAAGGCCCATCTACGAATGTCTATGCCTGAGTGTCGATTACATTTCCTCATTTGCACACACAATGCACATATGGTGATGAGATAGAACCACAAGTGTTAGTGCTAAATTCGTTACTGGGTACCTAAATGCAAATTTCCAATGAAATGATGAACCCAATGACCAGCGAAATAATCATAAAGTCTAGGCTTAACAACTCTTGACGCACACGCGTTAAATTGACTCACTTGCCTAAAATTTAATCATGTACGTGCCCATTGTCTAACGAATTATTATTTTGTTTCCCGGAACTAAATTGGCGTAAAACCATGTTTCATTGGAAAATAAAATTATTATTATATCTCCTTCGTTCTATTCGATGATACGTTGAGAGAGATGAAGGGTCATTACCCAGGGAAACACTAGTGATTCATACACTATGGGCGCCTGCTTGCCAGAAGGAGGAAGTCTTTATCGATAACACACAAGTGTTCGTATCAAAAGTCTTTTTTTTTTTACTTGTTTTGTATGGTTAATTATACTTTTACCATAATCTGTAGAAAAAATTGAACAAAAAAAAACTTAACAAAGTGAAAACCAGCAGCGCATACGAGTATGTATTTTTAATTTCGGATTTTTTGTTCTGTTTTTGCTTTTAATGATTTGAATTCACTCCACGGGACGGAGGGGATTTAAGTGAGCTTTGGTTTTATTTTTCTTTTGTGTAAGGCCAGGTATCTTCCAAGAAAAAAAATCGTAAAAGAAGAGCGATGTTAATTGTTATTCTCTTGTATTGTGATTTTTTTTTTTTGTAATTTCTATTATGAATGGAAGTAGGTCAATGATCTGCATGAGTTTCACGTGAGAGAAACCGTTCAGGTATTGTAAAATCCGTATCCGTCACCTTTTAGCATCATATACAGTAACTTGAACTTTGTGTAGATAATCATCTCATCTACAGATGGCTGAAAACAGTGTCATACCCCTTGTTGATGATTTGTCATTGCCATAACTGAAGGGAAGGTTGTGCATATGTACACATATTCCATTTATTGTTTTTGGGTATTCATGTGAAAAGCTAAAGATTGCTGTTCCAGTTCTTATTTTGCAGTGAAGGTCGCAATTAGGGACTTTCACAATCATACAATGGCGTTCAGTTACACAATCAGTCTTGGTGTGTGGATATGCACTTTCTGTTTTTCTAATTCAAGACTAAACCATTAGCATTAACATACTTTTATAGTTGCAATGCAATCATGGCATGGAAGAAGCAATTAGAATTGTGCATGACCTCCATTTGATAAATGCCTGTGTTTTCACGAATGCACAGCTGGAGTTAGTCAAGCTTAATGCTATTAAGTCATCGTATTCTGTAAGAAATGTGTTTAGAACTCTTCAACAAGAATAGAAGAATCGTCAATGCTCAAGGAAGGCCTGGTCGCATCTCTTGTTTTGGTATTGACAATTTCCCAGAAGATCTCCTCTTCAAATAAAGACTCCTTATGGATTCTGGACAAAATCGAAATAAGAATCATTGAACTTGTAAGGGCAGAGTTACTACCTGATGATAACTCCACTTCAATGGATGATGAATGCAGCCATCTTTTAAAAGTATATTCAGAGAGCCTGCTTGCACTCGCAACTATGCCAGACATCGGTATGAGTATGGTTGTGCACCTTCAGCACCAAATGACTCAGATGTTGTTTATAGAGTTATAAAGCTCTCGAGTATTTTTCGGATCTTCATATAATGAACGCAATTGGGTTGCAATGAAGTCTATTCTCAAAGCTGGTTCATTATTGAGCACATAATCAGGTGCAGAGTAACCACAGCAATCTCTGGAGAAAACTATTCCTTTCCATATGCTCTGGTATATACATACATAGTTCTCCAAGAATGTTAGTCAATGACCTCGTCACTTGTCCCAATTGGTAATTAAGAGGATCCACACAGCCAAGTATTTGTCATTAAACTTAGAGTTCCGAATAGGAAACAACTGAAATATAAATTTTGTTTAGCAGAATTTTTACAAGTAATAGAAATTTTAATATTCGATACAATGCACAGTCCAATTTATGAATACTTCCAACAGCCAACACCATTGTCTTGCAAACTATCATAACAACTCTTCGACGTGACCATATTAAGCGATATTAAATCAAATTTAAATTTATGCTACGACGCACTCTTACGCAGCTAATTTCATTTTCTGGCAATCAATCGAACCCCCTGCCCATACTGAGTATAAGCCTATTACAATATTTAACTAATAAATCTCCCCTTCCACAGAGACTGGTACCGCAGTGAAATGCTACAAATGCCAAGTATCTCCGGTTACATTCAAAATAGGAAATCGAACGTCTACAACACCACTCTGTTCGAAATTCGATGAATCAGACGAATACATCACTGATTGTCAGTACTCGACGATGTGCGTAAAAAAAATTCTAAGATTTTACTTACAAAATGGTGAGTCCGTCGACACAGTGACCAGAGGGTGTGCCAGTCAAAAGTACACCGATCAGGTAAGGCAATACATACATATACTGAAAGTACCATTTGATTAATTTTGTTTTAATATCTTTTTAGGTTCTTAGACAAGGTGCATGGCGTATGGAACATAAAGTAGAAGAACCCTACGAGGAGGGCTGTGAAGAATTCAAAGAGAACAACCTCTCCGGTTCGAGTGCAACGTACTGCTATTGCCGTGGCAACTTGTGTAACTCGGCAAAGAAAAATGACCCAACGAACGGATTGCATACGGATGCAATGGCTGTGATATTTGTGTTCAATGCAATGAAATATTTAAGCAATCGACTTTAGGTGCGTATAAGTGTTATAAGATGCGTATACGTGTGCATAGCCACTAGGAAACAATCAACACATACACTCTACGAAACTATTTAGAAACATGATTTCTATATGTCTCAGTAATTGTAATGAAAATATGTTCTTTTTTTTTGTATTTAAATGTTTAACGTACATGTAACTGAAATCAAAAACAAAAAAACAACTTTGAAGACTTTTCGAAGAGAATATTGTGATATATAAAGGATACTATAAAAATAAATATGTATGTATATGTATTATGTGAATATGTTAAACAAATACTCATGTTAAATGTGTAAGAGAATAAAATATTTAGGTACTTTTTTTTCGAAAGTTTTTATGAAATTCCACCATAGATGGTGCTGGCGAGACAGAACTTGAATCTAATAAATGGTACTCTCCTCTGAGGAAGGCACAATCTTTCGAAAGTTCGTACAAGTACTAATGAACTCCTTAGTGGATATAATGAATGAATAATATTCACATAGGGAGCAATTAATAGCTGCACAGAAAGGGATATACTCTACCGGAGAGAACGAAACCGCTTATAAAAAGTTACGCAACCAAGTTAATAAATAGGTTTCTAGAACGAGGGAGCAGTATTACAAAGTAAAGTTTGATCTTGCAAGATGGGATCCAAAGAAAACGTGGGGTTTAATCAACGAGGTTTTAGGACAAAGAAAACTCTCCGTGGATGACACTATAAGTAAGAATTTTCCATTGAATACAAACATGGACGCACTTGCCAACGAATTTGGAGATTCTTTTCAAGTCTGGCAGCATTCCTCATTCATGCTTGTAGCGTAACCACATCCGAACATCATGACACATTCCTACAAGAAGACTCAATATTTCTAATTGCACTAAGGTAACAAACGTGCTAAGTCGCTTAGATTTCCAAAAAGCACCTGGTGCAGATGGTATTAGGACAACTGATCTTAAATCAAACATAGAAATCTTTGTTCCTATCCTTACAAAATTAAAAAACTTGTGCTTCGAAACGTCAACCGTACCAAAGAAGCTTAAAGTACCAGTCATTAGGCCGATTCAGAGGTGTTTAGAGAACTATCATCCAATAGCAATTCTAGCGGTTATAGAAAAGGTCATGGAGCAGATCAAATCAGATCGAATAAAGAAACTGGTTGAAAAGGGTTCCAAAAAGGAAAAGACACCAACCCTACTCCTTATCTTATATACAAACGAAATGCTAACTAAAAAGTGGAGGACCATATTAACGCACTTCCGCAGCCCAATGTACCCAGAGTCGCGCATCATCTTAGAAGCCTTTAGATGCGCCAATTCACAAAGCTGCGAAAACTTTAAAGTGGTAAACAATTACAAGTATCTAGGTGTCACCATAGATTGCCATTTTCTGTAGGGGCCGCATGTAAATGACCTGCGGAACAAGCTGCGGGGATCCCTGTTTGATCTGTCCTTTCTACAGTACAAGTCACACTCTAATCGAATCGAGATTGAGGTACGGCGTACTTGCATGGGGAGTAGCGGCGCAAAAACATATCGAGAGGCTACAAAGTATCCAAAACAGGGCTGCCAGGTTATTTGCAAGAAGGAATGGCACAACAGAAGTGAAAGTGCTCAAAGTAAAGCAAATAAAGCAAATGAGTGCTGGGTTAAAATATTATGACGATCCAAACTTGCAGTTGTCAATAAGTCAAGTGGAAGTGGAAGAGGAAGCTAAATAATTAAATAGCGAAAGATCAGGCTTACCGGAGAGGCCCAGGAACACCTTGAACTGTACTCTAACTAGGTAAGTAACTGAGTTTGAATGGTGTAGGTAAGATCATCAATTAATTTCTGTAATGTAATATATGACCCAGGACAGACAGCGAATGGATCACCGGATAGTCTCCTTATATGCGGAAAAATTGTCCTAGTATTTATTAATGAGCAGCATAAGCAGACGATCATTCAAAGAACACAATATCATCTGTTACAAGAGATTTCCAGTGTCCGGACCAATAGAATAACGAAAATACTTGAAGATTGGAGCCAATAACCTCTCCGAAAACATTGCTCTTCGTTTACATTTATTGCAATAGTTACAAAATCATGAAATATGCATTCAAACTAGTTACAGGGTCAATTTTTTTTAAAATAAAACAATAAAATAGCAAAAACGAATAAAGGAGCAATCTTGATCAATGGTGGTAGCATGTTACTTGCTTAAATTGTTCTCGAAACACTTTGCAAAACTGATACTTTGAGTGAAAATTAACTCAATTTTTTGTATTGTTTGACATTGGGGTTAAACGTTTTGAGAGGAACCCATTGTTTGACGACAGATGTTGTCTGAGAACCTTGACTGTTATTTCATGATAGCCATTTGCTAACTTAATTGACGATAACTTATTTTGATTTGTAGGGTCAAAGTAACAAATTAGTAACAAGAGAGAGCTGAGATACTTCCAAGTTTCTCGTACCCTGTTGGTACCGACTTACAACCAAAAAGCACAGAGCAATACCAATCTTCACTATCAAAGGAATATAAGTCTTTGTCTCTTTCAGCAAATACATGAACGCTTTCTTGGGCATTCGAAGAATCAACTTAAACCTGAACGTGAGGCAAGATAGTTGTATATCAGCTTTGAAGTAAGATTTATCTCGCCACTTACTTTGCATCTGCCATAAAAGTGAATCAATAGAATAGCGTTTGAAACCAGGCATAACCTCAGAACGAAAGTATAAGGCCGGAATATGCAATAACTTTTTCAAATGGGTATCAACCGTGAAGTAAGCCGAGGCATTAATACAGGTCAGCGGAACGCTAAACACCTCAATTTCGTGGGATCCTCTATCAGAATATTCTTTTTACGGAATTATTCGTCAGTGAATTTGCCGTCCTACGGCAACTGGTCAAAGGCTGGTAAGGCGTTTACCCATTCGCCTCAAAGAGACTAGAACAATACGTGACGAAAAAACAACACCAGCCGCCCTCACTCAGCCGATATCATCTTCGAAAAGGAATGGGAAAAGGACCAATTAAATAGTTAAAACAAAAATTATCAAACTACGTCGTTTCATTTCGAAGAAACAGCAGAACAGCATTGGTTGAGTGCTGTTGGCTCACCCGGTAGAACAAGGCTGTACTATTAAAAAATAATGCATTTATTTTTAGTTATGCTGATTCATATCCAGACAAGAACAATTAGAATTAGAACAAAGATCGGATGCAAGCAATGTCACAACTGTGTACCTTCTACGTAAACTTAAAATATTAAGTGAATATTTCCAGTGGATATTGTCTAAAAAACAAAGAATGAAATTTTAATTACATTTTGTGTAACTCAAATCTCACTTCAATATCTGTGATGGTAGTGAGATGATGATGGTTTACCATGGTTTAACTAAAAATAAAGAGCAAGCCGTCGCCGGCAACAACAGAGCGTACAGACTGTTTCAACTCAATTTTAGCATAAGGTTGAGGAAGGTGATTCAATTGTTAGCTTTACTGGTCAAGGTAGAGGGAATGGAAGATAATGAGGAATCACCTTAAAACCTACAAGGATTTGATCGAATAAATCATAGAAGTCTTAACGTTCTTTCCGAAAAGCAGGAATCAGCAAACATTCTTAAATATGTGAACGAATACTGCGCATATAATCAAAAGTTAGTGCCCTAGCCAAAGGGATTAAGTAGAGTCTGGCGTAGCGCTTTACTGAAGAAAACAATTTTCTATAGGCTGCCAAAACATCTCCGTTGATGGACAAGAAATATTCTACAGATCAATTCATTTCTGTTCGACATTGTACACATATATGTACCTAATATGTCGATACATTTTTTAACAACAAATTTTCTTCAGATAGAAGACAATACCTCCTGAAAATGAGTGTTCGAGTGCTGTGGAAAATGTGACTTTGAATGAGGATTACAATCGCGTACTACAGACGGCGCACACAATACGATATCCAAAGCCTTGGCATAGACTAGATCTTTAATAGACAGAACAACTACTTCAGTCAATAATCTTTAACTTGCACATACAGCCAAAGTTCCGAGGAAGTACCAGACACGTCTACGATCACCAAATGATTGGTACAATTGAAATATCATAAAACTTATCAATGATGTGCGCTATTTTTCACACAAATTCATGGGTTCGCAACCCACTAATAGTATTCTTAAGGCATACGAACATGCATACTGAAATCGGTAGAAGCGTGATACGCCTATGAAACTCAAAATCTTTAGGTTACTTTCGATATTTTGCTGCAAAGTTCACACATGTAATTTAGCATTTGATACTCTGCATAGTAGAGTTTACTGGAAGTCCCTTTGTACACAACATACAATATTTGATAGTATCTATCTAGCTTCTGTTGATTAGCATGAAGTAAATCTATTTTACATATTTAATTTGTTAAAATCCCCGGACAAGTCATTTGTTCCTCGGTTTCTATATCAACTCTTTCTTGTCTAATCTATAACTCGTCTTACAGCCTTTTATTTCGATCGATCAATACGCTTTATGAATTTTGTAGAACATAGTTTAAATGGAAGTGAGCATTGGCAAACGCAATCGGTATTTGAAATCTAATCTGTACAAAGCGTTTAGCTGATATCTACGTAGTTTGTAGTAAATTTTCACAGACCCCTTTGGTTCGGCAAGTTTTTCTAATCTTTTCTATTGGCGGCTACACTAATTATGATTCTATTAGTCTCATCTAAAAGACTCCTGTATTGACTCAGTTTATAGCCCCTCTGAGCAACACTACGCTTAAAAAACACTTCTTGAGTTTGTGATTTGCATTATTTATTCAGGACAACTTGGAGATACTAATTAAGAGTTTTACTAGAAGATAGGATATACATCTTAGATCGAAGTTTATCCCATGAAAGTAAAGATTTGTAGAGCTTTTGGCTACTTATTAGAATCCGTGCATCCTTATTTCATGAATTGGCAGATTGAAACCCACTAACTGAAGACGCATAAGAACACAAATTCTCGGTGAATGAACTCCCCAGTGTGGGGGCACTTTGAGACAAAGAACCCAAAGAATACCAACGTCAAATAAATAAGTTTCCATTCCGATAATCGCAATAGGAAATCCCGCACAGCGAGTCAAAGTAAACACCTGATGCATCCGCGATTTATCTCTGTCTGATAGATTATAAGATATCACTTCTCAGTGTGTGTGCGGCGAGAATAATTGGATAAAATTTAATTCCACGAAACTCACCGATCCATCGTTTTCCACCAAACACAGGAACACAACATCCTCCCTTAGTAGACGCACTGCCGCATGCAGTGGATGTTTCGTTTTACTCTTAAGCATTTTATAGAGCAACGGTCCAGACATATGCTCAAAGTCCTGCCGCGTGAGGTCGTCCCAATGAGTCGATATCAATCCCGAACAGTAGTCCAATAAACTGGCAGCACCCACTTCCTCGGCGACACAATAAAACCGAACACACGACCGAACACCAACCGAAGCCACTAGGGCTCGTTCACACAGACCCAGCAACCCGGGAAGTTTGAATCTATGAGCAGCACGCAGAAGACCAAGAGCTAGCCTGTCATGCTGCAAATCAACTACATCCGTGTAGATCCAACGCAGCAAAGCAAACCCGATATCCTCCTCTAAATCAGTCCAATCAAGTTCGGATGCATCAGCAAGAACTTCTTCGCGCCATTCCTCCGATCTGGCATTTAGAACAAATTTATGCGCCGGCATTATCTTCCCGCTTAGTTTTATCGTTAAATCCGAATACGTATTCCGACCGTACAACGAGGCCACTGTCATAACGAGGCGCGACACAAAACTGCTAAACTCCCCGATTTCCGCATCACTGGAGGATGCGGCCAGTTTGCTATACTTCCGTTCGAGTTCGGCGTAGTTGCGTTGCAACTTGGTATACTCTTCCTTGAGCAGTTTAAGGTGCTTCTCTAGCTTCACCGATGGGGCATCTTTTGTATCTAAAATTAAAGTGGAATGGGAAGTTTTATTTTGGTTGATGAATCAAAGGGAAATTGACCGAAAAGTTCTACGCCCCCATAAGGCGTAGTTATTTCGGGTATATTTCCACTCCTTATGTTATGTTTAGGTTCTCGGAAATGTATCTCACCCATTGTTTACGGATGCTTTAATGTATTTATCAATGAACAACGTTTAGAACTTAATTGAAATGCAACAATAATTTGAAGAAAAAGTGCATAATTCTACCGAATCACTGAGTTTTATTGATAAATGTCACTGAACTGTCAGGGTATGTCATGTTTGTGTTTTGATTGTGCAGCCAACGGTGAGGAATGGTGAATTCTGATTGGAGGCAGGGTCGGCAACTGTTAGAAGTCAAAATGGAACAAGAGCGCGTAAAATGTCGTTGGTTTTGAAATTCAAATTATACATATTTTTTTGGAGAACTGGGTGTAGTTAATTATTAATTAATATTTATTAAAATGTAGCTGTGGCCCAAGGCTTTCTGGATCCTTATGATCTCCATGATTCTCGCCTGAAGGTGGAAAGCGTTGATTACATTTAGATTGTGGGAGAAGACACCTCCTTCTACTCCCAATTCTGTTTTTCTGTACGTGTAGAAGCTTATTGATCTCGTATTTTTTAACCGCATTTCGATTTAAGTACGCAGTTCAGGGTTTGTTGCAGGAATTCAAGATCGTTAAAAATGGAAGAATTCCCAGTACTTAGACTGGACTGTTGAGATATAGTTTTAACGGTCGAGAAGTAAAGGAAAATGTAAAGAGCCGCTTTTGGGTTAGTACTCCACTGATGCAAAGACAAGTGGACCTTTGTATCCGTCCAAGACAACCTCGGTGACAAACATTTCTCAAAACTCTCCACCAGACAATCATGCCATACGTTGCTATAGGCCTGATGAATGCTACACATTGTTTTCTTACAGAAGTTCTTCAACAGTTTTCTTTACCAAATATGGAGTAGATCCATAGCGATCCATAGAAACATATAGGACCACCACTATCCATAAGATCATCTTCAAAAAAAGTCCCCACTTTTTTCCAAAGCTTTACTGCAAGGCCAAGGTACTTGGCACTAGATGCTATGGAGAGTAATTGGTTGTTTAGCTGTAGAGTCGTGAAGGTCGGTATTTTGGTTTTAGTGGCAAAAAGTATTAGTTCAGTCTAGTTTCGGTGGACCCGGATCCACATCCAGTGGCAAATTTGCTAATTCAATACTAGAAGTAGTCCAGGATCCGCCTGTTCTTTTCACATGACTAGCTCTAGGTCTTGATGCCTCAATATATCTCTTCTAAGTGCAAATGTTTCCACAATGTCCCTACCAAAATCCTTCTAAAGACTGATCGATTGAGATGGTCTTCTTCTCAGACCAAGCTCTCTTGATTGTCTTGAACTAAATAGTCTTCGGCTTATGGAATTTCGGATATTTAAATGGTTCTTCTTTCAGGTGATATAATTTTTGTTTGGGTTTATGGAAAGCTTTTTACCAATATCTGCGAAATTTAAGGAAGATCACGTATGATTCACACAGCTTTCTCGCTCGTCATCTCGCTGTGATTATTTAAGGTTTATCCTTCCCAGTATGCAATGTGCTTTAATGTAGAATAAGTAATAGATAATCCATTTGAAGTTACACGCCCTTGATTGCATAAAAAGGAAAATGATTGCCGAGGTTATGGTTCACTAGGCAGGTTGTCTGTTCTTCCAATCCACTAGGCTTTTGTTGAAGTTATCCATTTATTTTTGTGTAAAATGAATAAAAAGTGTTATTTTAATAAGTAATTAGTTCTTCTGAGAAAGAAAACGCTTCATATCCTTACTAACTTGTTTATGTTTTAAATGTGCTTACGATCGTTAGACTGCTACCAATGAGATCAATTTAAGACTTGCATAAATTCGCTTTCCTAATAAAGTATCATTTTTTTAAAAGATTTATCATGGAACAAAGCTTGTAAAGTTTATTTCTCAATGTTGCACAGAGTCGGATACGCTTCGTGGACATCTCCTAACCCTTTGTTGATATTCCAGCGGGTTTGAGAGCGTGGAAAAGGTATAAAAAGGTCAGGATCCAATAAATGACTCCTTTTTAGTTTACCTTTCTTTTACTTCACTTTTTTAAGAGGGGTATACTACACTGCGACTAGGCACCCTCGTTAGAGTTTCTCTCACATAAGATTCTTTTCGGTCTCTAATCCAGTTTTCTTTAACAATCTGAGGATGACAGTTGGCTCTGTATTTCTTTCTTTTTAGTTAGTTAGCTTTTATAGACTAAAATCACCTTAGGGTTATATTCAGTTGGGTGGAGTCTACTTACCTAATTTCTTTATACATTTTTGGGTTCGAAAATTTCATTTGTCACTACACACAACGAAGCAGCAGTGGAGAAATTAAATATCTGACTAGAATTAGATCTGTTCACGTACTTTTGTGCACCAAGTCAAAACTTTTGTATGCAAATACACAAAGAAGATTGGACAGATTTCGTAAATTCGTAATTATGGGAAATTAAGTTCGGTGGTGTCTACGTAATTTTTTGTTTCATACAGTTGTACTTATCAGTAGTAGGACAGGTAGGGATTAGTAAACGATGGTAAAGAGATTTATCCCACTGTACTTTCCAGAAGAAGTCATTCCTTACACTCTCCTCTTAACACATTTCAAAAGGAGTAATGATGTCAGTGTCGGCTTCAGCAGACTTCAACAGAAGTGTTGGGCCACAACAATCAGATCAAATGTGTCATCCGATCTCACAGGATATTGCAAATCACCGTCAATAAATGCTCGGAAATGAAGTTTTTCCATATCCTCAGTGTCGTTTCTTTCTATAGGTTTCCGTACTAGCCTTGAATACTCGGTATGTCCCTTTGTGACCTTAAAAGATACATATTGACAACACAACGTAGGGTTTTTTAAAAACTTCAAGTTGAAATTTTTCTGTTATGCTGGGTCACCACTTGTGCATTGTGTATCCAACGATGTACGATCTACCTTCACATAGAGTCAGTAACTTAATAAAAAATCATTTCATTAAGGATTGAAAAATAGTTCAATTTATTGATAATTTAAGTTTATATATATATTTGTTTTTCTGTTATAGATAGTTAAGTAAAATAAGATCTATAAAGTTTATTTTATTTTTCACCCAGGCTTAAAGATTTAATTTTAGTTGAACATACTTCGGATCTAATACTTCTACTTAGTAAATTTGTAGAAATCATGAATAAATCTGAAAAGATATTATGTATGTAAGAAAAGCAAAATAAGATTATATGTATGTATATTACTTAAATGAAGAAAGTTTTATTTTTTACTTTAATTTGAGGAAATTTGTAATTATTTGTTTTGACATATTTTTTGTGCTTGAGTTAAACAGTTTTGTGAAAAGTACATGGCTCCAATCTCTATTTGTTCTTATATGATAGTTTAGTTTAATTAATATGTATTTGTTTTACCGATTGCAATAATTAGAATAGAAAGCAAAGATTTTAAGATGAACAGACTTGTCGAAGTCGTACGATCATTTAGCCTTTTCCAACCTGAATGGACAGCAATCCCGCGGAATGAATGTTTTGATTTAAAGGAAAGAAGATTCTAGGACGAGCCTTAGAGATTAGTTTTTTTCAATAGAGATTGGTTTAATATTTATTATAATAGATCGTAGTGAGTTGTTTGTTTTACGTATTTCGGAAAGATGAAACGAGCACGAGTATATTTATGTTACCAGAAGGGAGAGTGTTTTTTTTTTTCTAAAGAAGATCTGAAAAGTTATATTAGAATTTAGACGATTAAGGAATTGCATATGTAGAATTCGTTGTTCCGTTTTTAAAAACAAACCGTTTATTTTAATATTTTAATTTAAGTTTTAAAATTTGATTTTTATTTTTACTTTTGTTGTTTTGCATTCAATCATTTTCGTAATTTACAGCCAATGGTAAAATGTTTTGTGTTTATGTTATCTTTGCTTTTCTTTTCATAGTTTTTTTTTTTTTTTTTATTTCTTTGAGACAATAATATTAAATAGAACAATCAACATTTAAATACATTTAGCCTCATTGTTTACATTGGTATATGGTCCCAAAAAAATTCGCATTAAAAAGCTCTCGACTAAATCATGGTAAGTTTTGTTTCGGTTTTTGTTTATGTTTTTGTTATTACATAATTAAAATTCTTAATAAGCTAATGTAGACGTGGTACTAGTTATTTAATATTTTCTACTATAAACAAAATGTTTAATTATGTACTAGTTTACTTTTGATTAGAATAAAGGTTGTTTTCATTTTAATATGATTCCAATAATTTTAATAATATTAGTTTAATTCTTATAATAATGTAAAAATTTAAAGCTTTTATGTTTTTTTTTTTCCTTTTTTTGTTGAAACATTTATTTTTTAAGGTTTTTTCTTGTTGTATTTTATAGTAATTGAAGTTATAAATGTTTATTTAATATATTGTTCGTAGTAAGAGGTTTAAAATTAAATAGTACGATTTGAAAGGATGGATATGTTACTTGTTTTATTCTAATAAAAACAACGACAATTAATCGCGGAATACACAATCTTGGAGCGGGTTTCTTCAAGTGTTTGGCTAAGGAGACATACCGAGTATTGTATTTTTGAAAAGAAACAATTGTGTTTCTTAAGAACTTTGCTTGAAAGAATACAAACAGAAACAGTGTTCTGAAAAAATCAACTAAAAAACTGAAGTAAATAAAACAACCTGTACAGTGACTAGATGAAGGAAGTCATTAATGTTATCCAGTTCCTCATTTTATTAAAAAACAAAAAAATATCGAAATTATTTCAGCCAATGATTATGATTACATACCTGGGGGTTATGACCGTAACAAAGTTTTCCAAGAAAGAGCATGTCCTGACGTCATGGAACAAAAGTATGGTTTTAGCTGGTCTTTAGGGAAAACTTGATATTGATAATCCTAGTTAAGTTCAGTATTAAAATTTCTGTATCAGAGATTATGGACGAAATACTGCACCTATACTCTAGAAAAGAGTGAATAACCGAAGTAATAGTACATATAAGCGACTCATGAGTGTCTGCAGAGAAAGAAAGTGTCCTCTTAAGCACGATGGACTCACACAAGGATTGTAAAAAGGAGTAAAAATAGATCGATATATCATCAATTACTGACCAAGTCTTTTCGTTCTTCTGTACTAATTGTAGTTAAAAAGCAAAGAATGTCTTTTCCATAGTTTGAAAAATAGGTTAGTCATATAAGGAAGACAAGAAACATATCATGTACTACTATCCTATGAGGTGTTTTTTAGAGTCTTGTCTAATTGTGTCAAATGTTTTCGCAGTGACCACGCTTGGATATTTCTGTGACTTGGATTTGACTGTTTACTTGCAAAATATGAGAGAACCGTGGATAGCTTAAGTGGAAAGCGTTTACCTTTCGCTTCAGGTAAATTCAACTATAGTGGGAAACTGGAAACTTTGAGGTATCAAAACCCTTTACTTTTCTCCAAAAGCGCTACCAATCTCAAATAAAATTGGTAAAGATGGCCACTCTTTTTCCAAGCATTGCTTCTTTATTACTTTCAATTCAAAGTTATTGATTATTTCTGCCACAGGGTGTATCTACATATAGACCCATATATGTCGAGACCCTAGAATCCACAAGGGCATACAGGACTTAAGTAAGTAAGTATATATATGAACGTTTTAGGTCGGTGAAATCACCTGGCATAAGGGCTAAGTCCAAGCTAACATTATGTAATTTTTGAGATGAAGTGCGAGTATTGAGCATCTGCTGTTCCTGTTAAGACTCTTTTCCTCAGCTGTGTTCCTTTATGGTTCACGACTAAGGGTCATGCTAAAAACATTTTTATTTTATGTTTTTTTTACCGGAAAAAACTAATAGCTTTGGTATTGGAGAACTTAAACTAATAATTAGTCTGAAATGGACTGCCTGAAACTAACAAAATGAGGAAAAAGAAAGTGTTTTGGCCAAACTATGCTCCTATGCTCCTATTGTGCAGAAGATATGACTCTTCTTAGCGAGCAAAAGCCGCACATAGTTGTCTAACGATAATACCGTCCACCAAGATATACCCAAATTGACACTTATTCTTGACAAAGTTCAT
Organism: Xylota segnis; assembly: GCA_963583995.1. NCBI lineage: Eukaryota > Metazoa > Arthropoda > Insecta > Diptera > Syrphidae > Xylota > Xylota segnis. Next base: position 114,509,102 of record OY757236.1, on the reverse strand, counting down.
TCGCACAATTACGTACAATGATCTACGAACCCATTCTACTACTGAAGTTCTGACTTAAGAATTCTTAAGATTTTCAATTGTTCTTCTATTGAGAGGAAATGTTTTGCTCTCTCTTATAAGAAACTTTATACAAAATTTTGCCACAACAGGTCTATGGGACCCAGGGCCTACTGTTTAATGCCGTGCTTGAAGGGCAATTTATTATTTGAGAAGCTTTTTCATGATAGTTGTAATCTTGTCAGACACTCACTGTCTGACTTGAACTTCAAACCCCTTGCTCCATAGATTCACCAATCCAACTCAGTCAAACTTTTAGAAAATGGGCGAGGGATGGAAACAGAGACATAATGTCATCTTACAAAGATATTCAATATAAAAACAATTCGAGCTTCATTTGGTGTAACTAAGCTGAACACAACACGTTATTTCTCAACGGAAAAACGAAAGAAATGGTCATTCCGAAACTTGGTAGTCACTTCATTGTCTCGCTAATCACAAATAAGTACTTGGAAATACTGACTGATGCGGGGCTTGAGACTATGGTATCAAAAAATAAACCTAATTCAAACGATGTGGAAGCAAAGTGGGAACCTATCAATGACCTTAGACATATGATAGTCTCAAATGAATGGTTTTTACGGGGAAATGCAAAACAATGTAGAAAACATCTAGATCTCCTGTTGGAGAAAACTGAGGACGCGTATGACCAACGTTTTTTTCTATTTGAATGCCCGATCGGAAGTAGGCATGGGACCGAGTTAATCCCTTGCAAATCTTGGCAGCTAATCTTGTTTCAAAAGTCCTAGATGAGGACTTAGTTAAGACTCTTAAGAACTATGAAAGAAAATTTATACCCGGTTACGAATGTCTCAACACTGAAACACTTTCGATCTAAAAATTAGAGAACACACCCCTTATTAGTGAAGAAAGGCCCATCTTAGGATTTTCAAATGTCTCGATCCACGAATATGTAGGTGAATTGGCGGAGAAAAAAAGAAAAATGTTTCATTAATTTACTTGATAACCTTTTGTTTTTTGTTTTTTTTTTGTTTGCACAACCGAAACTTTTTAAAATTACTTTATTTTTATATTTAAAAAAATAAAATATTCACCATTTAAACTTTATGTTTACAAAATAAACAAAACTAAATTAAAAAAAACATAACCGTTTAAGATTAAAATTAACCACTGATACCGCTATACATAAAATACACGCACATTTAATTTGTAGGTATATATGTATGTATATAATATATAACAACAATAATAATATCAATATCACAGTAAACAATATAAGGGTATTACGATTTATGATTGCAAGGTAGCATTTGCATTTTTGTTTTGTTTTTTCATTACTTTGTGTGTTTTTTGTGTTGTGTTGATTTTAATATTCTTTATAATATATTTATATATATATTCTTAATATAATTTTTATTTAATTTATAAGGAATTATGTGCGCAATATTTAATGTGCTTTTATTCCATGACAAAAACGAATCATGTATATCGCTAAATAGAGAGACAGAAGTCATTTGTTTTTAAGTATACAGAAGACGCATGCACTTGTTTTTGTTTTTGTTTTTAAATTGTTAATAAATTTATTATTTAAAAATCCCATTTAAAACTTAATAAGATAAATTGTTTTGTAACAAAAATTGTACTCTAAACTTAAGAATTACATGAGAACAAAGTTTATTTTGTAAGAAATAATTTCATTTTGTAAATGCAAACATTTATGTGTATTTTGTGTGTCAATTGTTTGTTTGTTGTTATTTTTTTTTTTTTTTGTTTTGTTAACATTGTCAAATCTTTAGGAATCCTCGGGGATGTCATTATTCGAACTGACTCCATGTTCGGATAAAGCTGGTAGGATACAATCACCGGAGAGTTGTCTGTCGATTGGTGAGTGATAAGCACCTGGGGCGGAATTTGAACGTCCAGCTCGAGTGAATCTCTCTAAACGGGATCCACCTCGCTGGGGTGCACGGCCCGATATACCACGAGTAAATGGATTCAAGAAGGAATGATTTTTTAGCATTGTTTTGATTAGAATTAGTGTGTCGAGCTTGGGAATGCTCTTAACAACACTATTGATGTCTTCCTCGCTGACTTGTACCAGGCGGCAATTATCATCTTCGGAAGGTAGGATGTGCACCCCATTAGCTGTCACCCATGCATGTTCCTGTGGGGAAGAAGAAGTACATATTTCTTATTAAATTTTGATTTATAAATTGGCTTTTGAGGTCGATTAACAGATTTACAATATATTAAAATCAGTACCAGCTGGAAATTTAATACTTTGTCATAGTAAATCTAGCCCTGGTCTCCAAAGGTCGGTAGTTCTTCTCTCAAGTACTTGAGAGTTTGTGACAAACCTCTTTTTCGCAGACAACTCATAACGCTCATAACGCGCCCTAAAATCTTACACTGTTGAGAGAAAACTAATGATACTCTCAATTTGTCGGAATGCGGCACAAAATTAAAGGTAATGGGTGCAGTTTTTGCCGGTTGCCCGAGGAGGGCAACTGATCAACTGATCTCATCCATTCGTTCGTATTTAAAACAAATGGAACTTCGGATAGCTTAGACCTTGAACAATTCCGCTCCAAAGTGTTCCCATACCGTCAAAAAAAGTAATGTCTCCGTCAGTGAAAGTATGATTTTAGCCCACAACGAAATTTAATGAATTCAGGAGTTAAGTTAACAATCACTAGAGGCTTATCCATATACGAATACATATTTTACACAACAGTAAGTAAGTCTATCTTAGGTACCACTCCAGTTCCCAGCCCGGTTCAAGCAACTATCAAGACTTTATATGGAATCTACTTTGTGAATCCTATGGTGGATTTACAGTTCAAAGACACGGCAGAAGTTATTCTATGTTTGAACTCAACGTTGATTGCGTCTTGGGGTAATTGATGGGCTTTATGATAGCCTCAAGAAGTATCCCGGCCTCATAGAGATCTTTTGCGTTATTCCCTTACATTTATATCAGCGTCGTTAGAATATCTTTTGTTAATTTTTTTGAGAAATTAATACCTCTCTTAAGTCGGGCATCAACAAACCCTGCTCTGAAGTTTTCTGAAGTATACTTGAGCTCTCTCCAACTCTTTCCAAGGGTCCTTGACTCCTTTTCCATTGTTCTGCGCCATGTTTGTCTTCGGCAACCAGCTCTTTTTCCTAACTGGATAAACGGACTCGGGTCTTTGGGTCTTAAGGTGTGTCTTATGCACAACCATTTCCTCCCTTTAGAGATGTCGATTTGGAACTTGCCCTGTTCTGAAATGGAGCTCTGCGTTTGAGATTCAGTTGGGCGGAAATATTCTCAAAATCATACGCAAACATGTATTAACGAAGGATTGTAGCAGCGTTTACAAGGCATTGGACTGAACTGTCACAGCTTGCCCTTATTGCTGTAAACACTATTTTTCCATACCTTAAACAGTATTTGTTTTCCCGATTCGGCTACTAACATCGAGTTCGGTACCGACATGATGCTCTCCAGATAAGGAAAGCTCTGTGCTTTCTCTATCTTCTGTCGAGCAATGTTAAGTTGGGAGAAAGAGTTCGAAATGCCAAGGACTTTGGTTTTAGCTGCATTTATTTTAAGCCCCACTCTACTGACTTTAGTTCCAAATTCTGACTCATCTGGTGTAGATCCAAGACCCTGTGTGCAATCAAGCAGATATTATCAGAGCAATCAAGATGTATCAGGTAAGATGGCATCGTTCATTGAACACCTCTGCTTTCCTCGGATAGTGTTGCGCGAATAACAATGCTTATTATCACCAGGAAAAGAAGCGGCAGTAAAATACAACCCTGTCGAACTCCACTTTGGATTCAAAGGCTTGTGATAACTTACCATTCTGTAGAACACGACACTTTGCACCTTCATACGAACCCTATATATTACTGACGATTTTAGCAGGAATACCCCTCATGCGCAAGGCTTTCCATATAAACTCCCGATTCACTCTCTCAAAAGCCTCCTTGAAATCGATAGAAAGCAGGGAGACCGGGGACCCACATATACTCGACGCATTGTTCTACGATGAACCGCAAGGTGTTTATATCACAGGCGCAGGAGGATCCATAAAACATGATTTTTCGAAACCGAGCAATGAGCCAGCACTTAACCAGAAGGAAGGTTACCCGAAGTCATGCCGGCTTCACCATATCATAAACGTAATAACCTTACACGAGTTGACTGTACTGAAACTCACTGCAGACTGCAAACACATTGAATTTTAAGTCTGATGATTTTCCCATAAGCTCCAGGAACGAAGAGGATGAGGATGCTTTGATCCAAACGAAATTGGTCGTCTTCAGCAAATATCCATCTTTAGACCTTTTCAAAACAGGCTCCGCCTAGATCAAATAATCTTTGGATAGCTGGTACGTAGTAGAAACAGACCCCTGCTATCCTTTTACTGACAGCTTCCGCATCAACATAAAACTGTTACTGATAGCTTATTCTGGTTTAACTAATAGTAAAGAGTCTCTATCTAAGTCTCTATAAAATCTTAAAGGTTTGTCATTGCGAACTTTAAGTTAACGATTTTATCGGTACATGAGTGTACCTGGATCGGAGGGTTTTCTTCACAAGTAGAAACGTCACATGAAATCCTCAACGTTTCGTTTCCAACCCTGCTTTTTCTTCTTGCCCTGAGCTATTGCGAGATTCTTATCTTAAACAGTATGTCTTCAGTTTTCAAGAGGCTAAACGTCACTCTGCATTTATCAGTTCAGGTTTTCAAGACCTTTACATGTCCTTCTATTTGTTACTTTAAAGTTGGAAGATATTTGTATATTGCTTACATGCTTTGCTTTGCATTGCTTTGAAACAGATGACCATAAGACTAGCTATGTTATACCCTGTGTGTAACGTCTGTACCTTAAGAGGAGCAGATCTCTAAATGAGTATCACCTTGTATGTTGTCCTTTAGTAAGAACTACCAGCGACAATGGGAAAACATTCCCCTAAGACAAATATATATAAGAAACATTCCGTGTGAAATACTGATTACCGTGATACCACTTCCGGTACTCATTCAAACAACCATCGACCTCCAAATGCTATTTCCACAGTGAGGTGCATGAATAATGTTAAAGAAAATAAATATCCACCAACTCACCTTAATTTGTGGCAACGTTATCCTCTTGGCAGGGTCCTTTGTAAGCATCTTCTTAATGAGATCCACCAGCTCCTCGCTTACCAACGGCTGCTCGGGTATCAATAGAGTTTCATTCTTTATCTTCTCATACAGCAACGGCACCGAACTAGCAACAAATGGCACATTGCCATACACCAGCGAGTATAATGTTGCACCTAACGCCCAAATATCAGCCGCCTTTCCGCTGTACAAGTGCTGAACATAAAATTTATTTCAATAAACCATGTAATCCCCAACTACCACCACCCACTGAAACTCACCTGCCCCGGAAATAGGGTTTCCGGTGCCCGGAACGCCGGTGTCCCAGCTGTGGAGCCATTATTCATGGTTGCATCCTCTCCAAAGAATTCATTGCACACCCCCAGGTCGGCTATTTTAACATGACCACATTCGGTCAGAAGCAGATTACCTGGTTTGATGTCGGCGTGAATAATGCGTTGATAATGCACTAGAATGACAAAAGTATAGATGGTGAGCGCATCGGCGGAAAGAAGTAATCTAGAAGAGATTTCCTCATCGGCATCTATTTTCGAAACAAACGAGTCGATCAAATGGAAGTAAACGGATTAGCCATGCTCTGGAGATGACAGGTATCCATCTTTCTGCCATATATGTAGAGTCCCCTACGACTGTATTTATAGACAACGTCGACGACGACGACGACGTGCAGTTAGTTCATCAGGTGGCGGTGATGGTGCCGGACATGAGAGCCAATTAAGTCCCTATCTCCATCCACTCGATATTTACCTGATGGGGTATTCAGTGAAGTGGATCCCAGGTGTTTGGAGAGTTGTAATGGGCGGAAATTTTCTAAACAAACAGGAAGTGATTTATGCAAACACAATATATCTACATGTATCCGTAGGTACATATACCATCAATGACAAGTTAGCCGCCCCTCATGTTAGCAGCTCTCTGAATGGATGAACTCAGCGGGAGCGCAACAAAGCCTTAGAGGGCCTTTACTTTTGGCCATAAAAATAAATACCACTCCATAGGGGGCGACGAGGCTCTTTTGATATTTATAGGAAAACAGGTCAAGATAGCTGCTTCAGTGAATGGCACACACGAGTATGTGCCGGCGAGGAGAGCCGCACTTTGTTGTCGTTAGACATCCGCGTTTATCTATTTTTAGAGGAATGAACGTGTCGCTGAATGAACTTTTAAAAGGGCGCCCAATGGTTGGATTTTGTGTGACATATAGAGAAGTAAAGGTTATAAGCGGATTAAGAAGAACCTTACGTGTCGTCGAGCGTATGAATGCATTGAATGTACGTCGGAGGGACGACCTGCAATGAATGATAGATATGTCAATGGCAATGGCAATGGCAAGCAATGAAGACTTTTTCTAATCTGATTGAAATTCAGCTTCCCATGAGCAGCAAACGTGAAACTTCCACTACGGCGAAAGCACAATATAGTCCCATTAGATAAGCTCCCAAGGAACTGAATCCGTTTAATAGGAAAAAGTCTTATAACTCTGAGTGAAGGTCACATTCGGGATATTGCTCACTGATGTGGAACAATGTGTCGTCCTAATCTCGTAATGGAGACGTTCTCATCTTGATGTGGGAGCTTAGTGCTGAAGTGAGATGGATGTGATATCTGGAGACTTGGACTCGATGATCGCGATGGCATGGGTAATAGCATTTCTGCATCGCTAACTGTCTAAGAGAAGTGCTTGTCGCCAAAAACACTCGGAGGTAGATGAACTTAAAATCTAAATGCCTGTAGGATTAAGGACTCTACCCACCAGAGTGGTGTAGAAAGCAGTTCTCTTTGTACATTCCCAAGTAGGGACGTGTTTTTTGGAATCACTGATGAAACCGGTTGGATGGCTTGTCAAGTCGATTCGAGCATGAATGTGAAACCTTGTTATGCTTGAGACTTTGGGAAAAGTGTCCGAAAAAGAAGCATCATTGCAAGGAGTATGCGAAACTCACAAGTCAAGTCCGAAGGCACTGTCTATCAAAATTCTGTGGAACTACCTGCATATACCGACACTATTGTCAGAACAGAGCGGGCTGTCACTTGTGCGTTTGCTTATATTGAAACAGAAGCTCCAAGAATGGGTTTAGTGATAAATGAAGGCAAAACCAACTATATGCTGTCAACAAAAAGAAACACACGACATTGGCGCGTTTGACATAACGTCACAATTGGCAGCTATAACTTCGAGGTAGTAAGGGACTTACTCGACTCTGACACTGACATCTGAGTAGAAAGTTAATAAAGTCTTGCAAATCATTTGGATTGTATAAAATCCAAAGCGCCGTGGCTCAGTGGTTAGTGCGTTGGACTATGGAGCAAGGGGTTCAAGATCGAATCCCAGTCGGGGAACACCTTCAAAAGTTTCTCGCGAGCGTCTGATAAACATCCGAGAGTACAGCTGTCTCGAATTGCCCTTCGGACACGGCATTAAACAGTAGGCCCCTTCCATTCGTGTAAAGAATATAACACGCACAACACGAATAGTTGTGAGAAGCTAGGCCTTGGGTCCCATCGACCTGGTGCCAGTCCGAGCTGGAACGTACAACGACGTCGATCTATTCAAAGATTTGCGTCTCAAACGTTTAAGATGGCTAAGATATCATCCGAGTTATAAAGCAAATGCTCAACGTAATAATAAAGGAAGACCCCAAGGTAGCGCGCACTAGTGGAAGGGGACGTGAACCGACTTGGAGTGCAGAATTGGCGGGTGTTAGCTAAAAACTAGGCTAACTGCAGGAGAATGTTTGGGAAATCTGGGGACTGAAACCCAAAATTATACCAAGGATATGTATGGCTATAGTAAAAGCTATTCTGACTGACAAGGTTGTTTTCTGCTGCGTCGCTGTATACTGAAATATACCAGGTAATGGAAAAGGCGACGATAGCCAGAGAATCGAGACCGCGATTAGCTCTCTACACTTAGAGCAACCTCTAGACATCAATTTACCTACTGAACATTGTAACCAGCTTTTCAAAAAAAAGACCCTTTTAGACAGTCTACTTGTCTAAGATATGCACAATCATGGGGGGACTTACTCAATGATAATAGTCCTAGTTCTGTGGTTTCTATATATTACGACCATTTTAATCAAACTTTAATGCTGAATTGTTGAAGGCACTTCAGTTGGGCTGGACCAAGGCAGAATGTTACTTCAATATAAAAAAGAAGACAACTAAAACCAGTTATATTGATACATAAAGATATGAATACAGTAATCTGGAACTAACCATAAGTTTCGAAGAAATATTTTCCTAGATTGTATCAAACTTGCTTCGTCGAAAGAGCAAATTACTCGTAGTCCTAAAGGCTTCAGCACGCAGGTAATTGTATCGATTATACTGAGGCAAACAGTCACTTATTGTTGTAATTAGGGTGCCACCAAAAGCCTAATTTGGTTAGTTACTCAGTATTACTATTACTTGGAATGTGTCGGTATCAAGGCCGAGTAATTACATCGATTCAATAATATCGTTAAGAGCTACGCGGAACTGATTCACCAACTGGCATCTAATTGTCCCCTTTGATCGACCTTAAGAGAAAAATTAGGAGAAAACTGGACAACTGCTTTAAAGGTGGCACCATGCGGAACAGCGAGGATTAATCGAAGATTTGCTCTGTTTAACTCCCATTCATCTACCCAGGTTATCAACTCTAGACTGCAAGATCAAGAAATGTTTGAAAATATTATAACTACATCTCGACTAATATAAATATTCAAGTTCACGGCGAAACAAATTCGTACTTGTTTTTTGTGACTCATTTCTTGGTCAATTAGGTTAAAAACGGAATTTTAAAAAGAACAAAGACAACATCCAAACAATACTTAAATAATTCAATCAAAGTAAAACAGAATATTTATATTAACTGGAAGGTTACGTCACATTGTTTTCACTTTCACATTATTATTCAGAGTTGTGTCATCAGGTTGTAGACATAAACCTAGTGAAAGTAGAAACGTGTCATGACCAGCTTAAGTTTGAGCCCATAAATGGCGACTACGTATTGGGAACAGTTTCGATCTTGAGGTATCTATCAATCTTTCTAACTGGTGATTGTAAACACTTGGTTTAAGCTTTCAGTAAAGAATGTGAAATTGCAGCTAATTGAAGGTATACCCCTAAAGGTATACCCTAGGAAACCGCTGCTACTTCGGTTTGACAAAACAAATGGGTTCAAAACCCATTCTAGTTCTGCTATATGGAGCCGAGTGTTGGACCATAAGTAGGAAAGCAGAGCACATTTTGGGCACTTTCGAAAGAAAAATTCTTCGTCGAATTTTCGGTCTCGTATGCAGAATGGAAGAGAAGATATAACCGCGAACTCTATAAGCTTTACCAAGATGTGGATGTAGTCCAAAAAGCCAAAATACGTACACTGGCTCGGCCACATCGAGCGAATGGACAATAACGCTCCAGCAAAGAGGATCTTCGACTCACAGCCCCAGGTTCGAGACGACAAGGAAGACCGAAACTCCGTTTTAAAGACCAAGCTATCGCGGATGCCAGAGCGCTTGGTCTGGACAACTGAAAGCAGCGTGCCCCGGATCGAAGGAAAAGGATAGCTAGCGTGTCTCAGGCAGGGACTCTTCGCGGGTAGGGAGCCTGTTAAGTAAGTAAGTAAAGGTATCATCCCATTAGGTAGAATGAGTGAAGTCTAGAATAAACAAATTTGGAAATCCATTTTATGGATTCGTCAAGAGGTTTAAAGGGAATGGCTTGCACTTCTCAAAATTTCCTACGAATTTTGATTTACAAATATTTAAAGTCAACGAGCATCGTCACCTAACTCTCTTTCGTTTTCCTATCAACTTTTAACTTCCCTATACCCTTTCACTCCATTACTGGGCTTATAACTTTAAAGGACATTAGTCCTAAATGATAAATATAATATTAAAAAAATCTAAATTCAAACTAACAAACAAACAAGTAGCCCAATGTCCCACCTAACCAATGTTCTATGCGCCTGCCTACCAAATTCCTACGATAATTGTTAAAAGCGAAACCAGCTAAATTTGTGAACTTATACTCTATCCCGATGGAGTGGGACATCAGTCCATAACTCACATGGTAACTTATGCCTCAGTGAACTGGTCCAAGATTTTTGTTTTGTAGATAATAGGGTAGACCCGATCTCAAAAATTGTTTATTTTGGGAGCTATTCCATTAATATCTGACTGTCCTACTATCTGACTCAATGCTCATCGTTGGCCATTCTTCAAGCAATAGTTGCGAGGACAGCAATATACGAACCCGGACAACTACGACCCGAAATGGTTTCCCACAATAGTTTCAACTATCAACCACACCACAACTACTAGGCAGTGAGCTAAATGAATTAAAAGTCGGAACTAGTTCAGCAAACAGATTTGAACTGCACTTAGTGCTTTGCGAACTGAACTAAAATGAACAAGACTAATGGAATGACTATCACGAAAGCAAAGGATTGCACCGCAGAGGCCCAGTGTATGGTCTGTAAATACAGTACTATGATGAAGATTTTTCAACTGAACTTCACATGCTACAAGGTAGGTAGCCTCTTACCACAGACTAAAGACAGAAGCGGAGATGAATCTATTGGGAGATAATATGACTCTGTTTCAAAACCTGGGTTGTTCAGTTGATGAACTTTCTTCAACTTACAATGGTAATAATCGACCCACCAGACAGGCTGTGCATACTATATGTAGTAGATAGACCAAACCGTGCTAACTATTGAAGATATACAATCCGTATATGCTTCAGCTCAAAATGATTCATATCAGTCGACTGTACACAGTTCTCTGTCGTAGTCAATGGAGTCGTGTCATGTTGAAAGACTATTTTTAGTCAGAATAAGATGGCCTTGAGATCAGTGATATGTGGTCCCAAAGAGATGGTGCCACATGCCACTCAGTTGGTCAAATAATTGATCTATTGAAGGGGAAGTTCGGTAATTGTGTAAGCTCGAGAAAAGGTTCAGTCGAATGAGCAACGTGCTCATCCGATTCAACGTAACATTAAGTCGCTAGTTTATGCCAACAAGCCAATAACTGTACGCTGTTAAACGCACGAAGAGTTGGGACGATTATAGGTTCGCTCTCACTGTATACAATTTCGAACTAAGACGATCTAAACCCGCTACATGGAGAAAATGCTGTGAAAATATTACTGACATGCCAGTAGCGGCACGAATCCATAAAGCACTTGTAAAGGATCACGCAAATAGTGTAGGTTTACTTAGAACCCTACTTCACGTTCACTTCCCAGGTTCGACCACTTGTGCATTCCGCATGTACTCGAACGCATCTGACCATAGGGTCTGTATCGCCAGTAGAGTGAACAGTTTATCTAGTAAAATATTCAGTCCAGGTAAGATGGGCCGTAGGCTCATTCAATCCATTCAAAGCCCCCGACCGTGATGAGATTTTTCCAGCTCTCCTACAGAAGGCAATTGACCTCATCCTTCCGGCCATTATTGCTTTATTTAGAGCCAGCTATAACTGGGGTTACATTCCGTTTACCTGGAGGCAGGTGAATGTAATCTTCATACCGAAACCAGGCAATAGGCCTAGTGAGCTGCATAAATCGTATAGACCCATTAGCCCAACATTGTTTGTTCTCCAAACTATGGAGAGACTTATTGATGTTCATATTAGAGGCCGACTAGATCTGTCCATCCCTATACACTCAAGTCAATTTGCATACAGAAAAGTTAAATCAACCGAAGTCGCTCTTCACTATCTTGTCAAGAAGATAGAAGGAACCTTACGTTCCAAGGAAATACCCCTATGTGCGTTCTTGGATATTGAGGGTGCTTCGATAACACTGGCTACGATTCAATAGCAAGAGCTATTAGTAGCAGAGGAAAGCGGCTTATGCAATGCCGCAGATTGACTATCAAATGAGTTTGAACTTTGATTTCTAAAAACAGAAATACTTACAATATTCCAATCCTTGCACTGCATCGCGGAACACACTCCAGGCACGTTCCTCTGTCAATGGTTTGTCTGTTGGAATGCCCAACACTTCACCTTGTTTCACCAACTCAAAGACCAGGTACAGGGAGTCTTCCAACGGATCATCAAGTACCTCAACCAACTTCACGACATTAGGATGATCCAATTTTTTTAGCACAGCTATTTCCCGATAGACTCTGTCCAACGGTGAGGTGGTCTTCTTTGGGCCACGACTCATTAGACCGGCCTTCCGCAGGAGACGGCGTTTTGACAGAATTTTCATGGCGTAGTGCGTGGAATCTTCCTCGGAATACGCCAATTTCACCAAACCATAGGAACCCTGGAAAGAGACAAAGGTCACTACTGTTTGTAGCAGTCTACGACTACGACTTACCTGACCAATTTGATCCATGAGCTTGTACTGATTCAATTGTAGGAAGCTGCCTGACTGCTCAATCGATATCCTTCGAGATTCCCTCAGTGGAGTCCTTCTCCGGTTACTCCGTGGACTTCCATATGGACTTGCATACGGGCTATATGGCACATTCGGATAGATTGGTCGAGACTCGAGCGATTGGACCTTTGGAAGGACTCCCTTTGTCAGGCTATGTTGCCTCGGTTGAGGTGATGACAAACGTACAACGTCTGTCTGTTGAGAGCTGTCTGTAGTATCGCCAGTTGACGATGTACTATCCACACTACCCCGTGAACGATGTGAAGAAGGCATATCACCCTCCAAAGTATGACTTCTTAGGGAACTTGTCGACAGAGTTGGTGCACGTTTAATAGCCAACTCCTCATCGTCATCTTCGTCGACATCGGCGTCGACATCTTCTGTGGTCGGGGTGCCAATGACGCCGCTGTTTCGTGGTCCGTCCTCGTCTTCTGATCGTTGATTATCTAGAGAGCAACCTTTATTTATTGTTGTCTGTTTCCTGCCCGTCGACGACGAGTGGTGAGAGAAATGGTGAGAGTGATGAAGGTGCTGATTGTGAAGGTGGTTACGGTGGTTGTTTTGGTGGTAGTGGTGGTGGTGGTTATGTTGGAACAAATAATGGTTATTCTGGAGGTGGGGGGGAACCTGATCGACGGCATCCTCGTCACAGGCAAAGTCCAATGATTGCGCCTTGATTATGGGCGGTAGACGACGCTGTTGGACAGCTGCTGTTGTTCTATGACCCCCCGCGGCGGCATGATTACGCAATTCCCCACCATTGGATGCGACTTTATTCTCGGATGCCTGTGGAGGAGTTGCAATGGATAATGAGGATGGTTCTTGATGGTGGCATGCTTCAGAGAGATCACGATTCTTCGGTATTATGTCGGTGCAGGATGTTGGAGTGGTGGAGGTGGTGGTGGTGGTTGTGGTGGTTCGATGTGGTGCAGTGGGATATGGTAGAGTTTGACTTGGACTGGCAGTACCTTCGGATTCCTTACTACCACAACGTTTACTTTGGTTCGGATTGTTCAACTTAACGCCCTCTTCAATGGAGAGATTCTCCATCGTTTCAGCAATTTTCGAGTCGTGATTTCTACTGGCGACATCCTTTCTATTAAATTCCATGACAACGACAACGTCTTTGTTGTCGTCGTAGTCATCATCAACAGCGTGTGGCTGTTTTTGTGTATCACGGCTCCTTAGGTCATCATACTCCCGATGATTGTTCGAGCGACGATGGTTCTGTCCCGAGAAGCGATTATTCTTCGGGGAGAACTCATCAAAGGACGACTGCACCGCATTCGACGGGGATAATATTATGGGACTAGTTGATTCTTGGTCTGTTTTGTGCATCAGTTTCGAACTTTGTTCTTTTGTATTTGGCCCGCTAGTTAGTTTTTTATTCTTATTTCCTATGCTACTCTGGTCCATGGTTGCGATTAATGGGTCCATTTTCTTCAATTAACCTGAAAGCAGAGAAACAGAGAATGGAAAAAGCTGTTCAGTTGAATTTGTTATTTTTTTTATCGATAAACACCGTGCGTGGGATTGGTGTATGCAGATACATAACTCGAATACTTGGCATCGCTCCAATAGTGAATCAATATTTTGTAAAACTTGGAGCAAAAAACAACCTGGAATTTCTATACCCTCTTGGAATCTGTGCCAGAGTTGGCAGCTTTCAGCAGTCTATTCTTCTTTGGTTTTTAAGTACTTTGCGTTTGAGTTTATATTTTAGAATAAACAATACAAATGTTGTGAACAGGGAAACGCGTTGCGTGTGTTTCGTGGAAAATGATGTTTACGAATATAAACGATTTCGGAAAATTGATTGTAGGTTATGTAGTTGTACATGTGTGAAGCAGTTAAAGTCAATAGGCTGCGATGCGGCAGTTTATTGGAACAGAGTTTGCATGATTTAGATTAGAAATCTGTTTTATTAATAAGCGTTGTTATCGGTAATAATATGGTTTGTAGTCAACGATATTTAGACAAAGCCAATGAGGTGTTTTGAACAGTATGCAACAGAGTTAAAATTAATTTTGAAAATTGTTTGTAGCTGTATACTTTGAAAGTGAGGTCCATGTGCATCCTTCCATATACATATCTAAATGGTTCTTGCTATCAATGGCAGAGCTGATGTCTTTGGACCCAACACCAAACTTTCGATACCTATGAGAGTGCGTACCACTGTTTGATTTCCAGACTGAACTCCATGCCATTGAGATCTGCACTAGGTTCAACCTTAGTAAAGGTATCAAGGATCTTTGAGGTAGTAAGGGACTTTATCTACCTCGGCTCTGCTATCAATTCTAGAAACAACACCTCAACAGAAAATATACTAAAACTGAGAAGGCAGGTGAGTAGAGATTCTATATAAGACCTTGATCGACCCAGTCCTGCTTTATGGCGCTGAAGCGTGGACTCTGTTTTAAGCGAATGATGATATCCTCAGTCGCTTCGAGAGAAAGATTCTTCGTAAAATGTTTGGTTCCGTTTGCGTTGACGGGCTTTGGAAGAGGAGATTCAACGACAAATGACCTGCACAGAGACATCGACCTTGTCAAAAGAAAAAACCGAGAATCAATCGTTTGAGATGGCTAGGATATGTATAGCAAATGGACACCAATTCTGCGGCCTATAGAGTCTTCGAATCAAATCCGGAGGGAGAACGCAGAAGAGGAAGACCTCGCCTTAGGTGGCGCGCACAAATAGAAGGGGATCTCAACCGATTTGGAGTGTGCAACTGGAAGCTTGTTGGTTAAGCCCCAGGTTCACCCTGAACCGTAGCGCCACCTAATTAAGTAAGTAAGTGTGAAGGGCGAAAGGATTTATATCTTTTTTAAGGCACCACTTAAAGCGTTGTCTTTTAATTAGCTGAACTCTATGTCGTATGGGTCCCTGGTCATTAAGGAATTGTAGGCAACGAATCTGCAGATGAACCTACAGTTGGCTCAAAATTACCGTCCGTAGGACCTGTGGTGTCAATTGGTCTGCCGTTGAATAATGAACACGAACTTCGTCTGGCCTACTGGGCAAATGTCCCTGAATTAGGACAATCTAACGATTAATCAAGTCTTATTTCTGCAAAGAAATCCTCAACTTAGACAACGCTGGTATTAGGAAGCTGGTGTGCTTTCTAATAGGTCACTGTGGGCTGAGGTATCATCTTAACAAACTTAATTTGTGCTCAGATACGTAATGTAGGTTCAGTCCTGAAGATGACGATTCATTTAAGCCCATTCTCTGTGAATGCCCAACGGTGCGACTTTTAGATACAATCAATTTTGTTTTGTGATCCAGATTGGCAAAGGTCTAGAAACAAAAATCAAGGGCAGGTGATAATAATCTGAATCCAAATTCAAGTAGTTACATCAACTAGATTAGAAATGGGTGGAACTTTGAAACTATAAGGCTGCAAGGAAGGTATCAGCAAGTTTGGAAGTATCATAGTATTGAAACTGCCATTGTGGTTTTGAAAAGCAATATTAACTGTGGTCGACTTCTGGTTATTATATCTAGAGTGTGGAGCTTAGGGAGTGAAGAAAAAATGGTCAGATTCGAACTAGGTTCAATTCACCGCGTAGATTGCGGGAAAGGCGTGAAGGCCAAGGTAAATAGCACTTCGTCTTCACATGCCTTGAATAAAGTCTTAACATATCTATGTCAGATAACACAAAATCAAACAACATTTTTGCATTGAAAGGTTCCAAAGAACTGCAAAACAAAGAAGGAACCAAAACATGAAAGACGAAAACCGACGATATTATCTTTTAGTGAATATTCTACTAGGCTCACAAGCTATAGAAAAACATAAAGAGAAGGGGAAATCTTGTGACATATGTAGATGCCTACCAGTTCGTTATGTTTTGGCATATACGGTCTCCATGAAGCATGTTCGTGGCTTGAAATATAACATAATGGCACTGACAGGCACATCATTAACTGGCAGGCGACCAACGACCAACCAAATGGGCTATAAATTTTGTCAGCAAGTTTCTACATCTGATGCGAGGGAAGACATTACTTTCGGCTATCTGAGGTGTGGATGTATATTGACTGTTGAAAACAGATGGTACCTCTATCCCAAGAAGATGGGATGAATACAGCATAGAGCTGGATTTAACAAACGCAAATGCAATAAAAGCCTGGCATGGCAAGACAGTTGGCAGATCTACCAATGAGCTGTTACGATCATTGAAAGCCTTAGTACATTCCTAAATTGTTTTGGACCAGAACCACCTTAATAAAAGTAAGAAGTATTGTATGCACATAAGTCAGGCTATTAGATTAGTCCCGCCTGCAAGGACGGAGCCTGTAGGAACTACATAGCGACATTGAGTTAGCTATTCTATTCCAAAAATGTTACTAAATTATATGGATTTCTTGTAAACTTTCACATATGTAGTTCCTTTATGCCTACCAGAACGTGTAGCTATCTTCCTAAAATTGGATTATTCTTTATGCCAACATGAAACAGATTTTTCTTAATCTGCTTAGCTGAACAAGGCACCTTGAAGGCAGTACAGGAGACCTTCCCTGAGATCATAATTCAATCAAATCCTTTGTCCGAATTTTGCCTATTACTTTTTTTGGGGTTAACAGACTAAGCCATAGGACTAAGCCATATTTGGATCCAGAAAGACTTGAGATTGGATACTTACCAATTCTCCACTGTTGGAGTGCGATTTCAGCCCTCTAAAATTTACCGAACTCAGTTTGCATACAATTCGAAGGAAAGGTGGACTTGATACAAAATGGAGCAAAAGTCATCGGAAAACGCTATAATTTTTGCAAATGGCGGCAAATGTCAACTCCACTTATTTTTCCGCGTTCTTCAGGAGTATAGGGATTCATGTCTTGTTGAAGTGTATCAGTTTACTTCACAAATGTCAATGACGTATAGCATCTTCTCATAAGCTGATGACTTTTGCGCCACCTTGTAGATCTTTGCCGACAAAATACATAACTATCCCAAGACTGTAGGAATGTCTTTGAATGAAGAGAATAATCACGAGCTGATGATTGTCAATACTTCATCGCGCTTAGTTCGTTGTTTTCAGTTGAAGGACATTTGCAATGCTTTCGGATATACATACATACATTAGCAAAATACAAATATTTCCATCTAAACACTTCGATTTCAGGTAATCTTTTCCAGAATCATTGTCACAAACGAAGGGGGGATATGTAACAACAGTGTTTGGCATAAAAATTCTCTATGTGGTGACAGCCAGTTTCTTGCTTTCAGTCTTGTTGCGTCACTAACCTTTTCTTTATTTAGACAGTATTACATACACAGCATGACATGTACATACATTTTTTTGCCAAGTAACAAAAATTAAAATAAAAACTATGTACGAGTACATCTAATATGACATTATCGTTCCGTATTTGAGCATCTTTCCACTTTTGGTTAACTATTCGTAAATCTCTCCTCACATTTAACGTCCATCGAATCTCCTTTAGCACCAGGTAACGCATAGCATTTCCAATTAACTATCGCATAGTAGTCATGCAGCAGCCCATGCATAGGAGAAGATACGGTGCTACGTGTCCGTGTTCGTAGCAAAGAAAAAGTGACAATTTTATTGGCGGCGGTCCTCAGTCTCCTGCAATGGCCGCAGCATGCATGCAGTTGTAAAATGTGACCAACTACGAAAGTCAATTATTGTGATTGGTATTCGATTAATTTTGTTGTCAGCTAACCTGGTCATTGGACGCCTTTGAAGCGGTGGCGGCCGGCGTACCTTTTCTCGATTAGACCCCAAGTCGAGTATGGCTAATTGTGTGTGGTTCGGCATGACGACGTGCATCTTGGACGGTTTCTCCATGGACTGTGTGGTTGAGGATGTTTTTCTGTCCGTTTATTTTGTTTCATTTTTATTACACGCATATTTTATAGATACTGCCAAGGAGCTATTAAGAGTGTTAATAGTCTCACTATAAAGCTGGATATATGTAGATATGTATGTTAATAGCCTTCTAATTCATTTGCTTTTACATGGGTAAGTGTCTATAAAAAGTTGTTTTGAACTTGAAATGGGTTTATTTTGAATGTTGTTCAAACTGAAATTGATTAATGCGAGGATTAGGCTCTTGAGAATAAAGAATAAACATTTCTATTGTTCCCATACAAACACGTTCTTATGTAATATTGATTAATTTGGTTGTTTTTCATTTTTGATAAGTACGTTTCAGGACCTTTATCTGATACAAGAAAAGACATACGCCTTAAATTTTTTGACACTTTTTCGATATTCGACATGTATTCGGTCCATGATACGCCAAAGTTGATAGTAGAAGCAAAGATCCATTTGAAGTTGTGTAGCGCATTCTGTTTTTTGGAAAACATTGCGATTCATTCTTGTTTTTAGAAATCTGGTTCATTGGCTTCCCAAAACCCCCATGCATTTGGTAGCTAGTGCCGAAGATTGACACAATTAATGTATGTTTGTGCTATTGTCCCAATTTCCTGGGATCCTGTAGAACGCCCATCTTCTTTAGGTAATACCTGAAATTTCGATGACCTATAGACAACGCTACCGCTCATTTCAGTGACCTTTCCCCATGCTTAGAACTTTTCTACGAGTGATGTCAAATTGCATTTTAACAGCCATGCATGGTTGACCACCTTTTCTGGTGGTTGACCGCAGCTTAGCTCTAATATTCCTCTGCTAATAGCAGGAAATGGTTCCGGAGCAGTGAACTCCGAAGGTGATCCTTGCTTTGCTAGAAAGTCCACCTTGTCGTTGACCTGTCACCCATCGTATCATTTCGTTTCGAGATGACCACTCTTTAAAGTTATGAACAAATTCCAATGCCAGTGATGTATTGATATCTGTTTGCTCCATCAAACTATATTAATACTTTTTCTTTCAGAAAATCCAACGCATTCAACAAAACAATCATCTCAACTTGATAGATTGAGCTATATTTCCCCAGAATAGTATGATAAGTTCTTATTAGTTCTTGTAAAAATATACCCACATCCGCTCTGCCATCCGTGACCCATTCGTCCATTTCTCGTGATCCCTAAACATGCCAGACATTGGAACCTATTTAACTTTTTCTTTATAGTTTTCTACGAGGTTTTTTGCCACCATACGACTGATACATATCAGTCTAATTATTTCGGCTTCTTGATCTTTTCTTCCACATGGAACTTCCAAGAATCTATAGGTATACACTCAGATAATTAACCTTCCTGGTCACCTATAGGTTCGATCCATAAAGTATCAAGAGCCGAATGGAGAGCACTTGCTTCCTGTCTAAATATTTATCGTCCTATTTTTCAGCATATTTTTCAACTTTCTCACCACTAATAAGTTAACTCGTCGTTCTTTTAAGGCTACTCTCAGACTCTCAAGGCATATTATATTGAAGGCATATTTAATGTCCATTATTACAACCATTGCAATCCTTCCGGTCCTCTTTCCCAACGCGTACCACCTGTCGTAGAGCTGCTTCTGCAGACCTGCCAGCTCTGAATGCATGTTGTGTACTGTTCAAAGGACACGCTTTTGTTTTCAACAGAAATGATGTTAGGTTGATTGATCTGAAGGACTTCGCTTCGGTGAAGTCCTTGTTTCCCGGTCTTACAAGAAACAATACATTTGTTTCTCTCCATGCGGGCATACCGGCCTATTGGCCTATTGCAAGTCATGTAACATATATAGCCCTAAGCTTCGGTACAGTGAGGTCTGCATTGAAATAAAGCTGGGAAAACGTTTCTAGCATTACTATCCGTTTCGCTTCTGCCCTATTCAATATTTTTCCTTCATGTTTCCTCATAGCCCAGGGCTAATCTATTTTAAGGCTTCTGGAAAAGTGTATTTCCATGAGGACCTCATACATATCTACGATCCAGTGTCTCAACAATCTGCACCGTTCTATCACAACTAAGTTCGGCAATGGAAACTGAATTCCTGGAAACGATTTTCTATTCCTCAGTCTATTTCCCTCAGATGTGCTCCTCATATCCGCACAGAAGTCCCTCCATGAATCCTTTTACTACCTCGGCAAAGATTCTTTTAACTCTTCTTTTTTCCCTTATACCCATCCCATGATTCAGGATCACCCCTGCTCATGGCATGGTTAAAGGCGTTTCTTACTTCATTGAATATAATTTCAAGTTCCCTACACCATCTACCAAAGTAGGTATACACAGCTGAATGTAAACCCATTCCTCTCATTCAGTTTATCCCGTAACATTTCCTGGCATTCTATTATACTTTGTCCGTGTTGCCAGAAATCTTGATCTTCTTTTTTTCATTTCGGTTCGAACAGCATCGAACCCATATCAAACCATTAAATTAAATGGCTCTGTGGTCCGACATCATTGCCTGATCCATTACCTTCTATTTATCAAGCATTACATTATCGCACAGAGTCAAGTCTTGCAACCTTTATTCATATATTGACAATAATTAGCCGATCAGCTGTTTTTGACGTTTCACAAACTGATTGAACTGACAAAATGACTTACTTTTCTGTCAAACGTTTCACTACGTTTTACCTAGAATACGGAACGTGCCCAATGTATGCAAATTTAGCGATTTCTTCCAAATACAAGTAATTTTATAACCAATATTTTATTTTAAGACTATTAGTGGCTTTATGACTTTTGTCATCCATTTCTTTATATCTTTCATGTTTTTCTCCTTCTAAATTTGATGATATCTTCACTTTATTAGCTCTGCTCTTTAAGTGCTGTCAGTTTCTAAATTGATAGCTCGTCACGTCACGTCTTAATTACGAGGACAAAATGACATTCCTGCATTAGTGACTAAATCCTAATTAGATGGCATGCAGCTTTTAATTTAGTGCTCATCAATTTTGCATTTTTCCTTTCAGTCAAAGAAAAGTAATTACTAACAAGGGGATGACTTAAAAGATTTGCATGTCAATTTAGAGAGTACCAAGATAAACTACGAAGTAAAATGTCATTAACTGATGATATCACAGTGCTTATCTAAGATTCCGGACAATGTCAATAATAATTAAAGTAATGGTTTCCAATTATGTACAATCTAGAATGGAAATAGATGTACAATTAATATTTTAAACACATTCCAAAGCAGGATAATTAAAAAAATAAGTACCTATTTAACAAGCTGTCATTTCTGTGATTAAATTGACAGAATGAGTTTCTGTCACCGAAAAC
The DNA here is from genome assembly GCA_963583995.1 of Xylota segnis. Lineage (NCBI taxonomy): Eukaryota > Metazoa > Arthropoda > Insecta > Diptera > Syrphidae > Xylota > Xylota segnis. Next base: position 114,487,394 of record OY757236.1, on the reverse strand, counting down.
AGTGGCCTCCTCAAAACCGAGTGGATACCAATAATATTCGATAATACCAACTAAATGAAAGTAATTAAACGAATCTTCAAAGTCTTTCGAAATTAGTCCCAGACTTTGGCCACATACATATATGAATATTACACAAACTTTCTCATACGTATTAGCTTTCTTGTTCAAATAAAGTTCTATTAGACCGAACTTTGATCGTAATAACCGACTTCGTATTCGTATGTGCCCCCCAGCTGTGCGTTATTAAACTAATTCCGAGAAATTGACTCATTACTCCACAATAAATCTCGCACACATACTATGCATATGCTTCCAATACCGTAGCTAGTTACTCCACTTCTACGTCCTACCAAATCGGACGCTTACACCAAGTGAAATATGTACGTCGTCGTGTCTTTATGACATTCTCATACAATTATAATGATTAAATGGTAAGACATTCGACGGCAAAGGGTGGGCATATTCCGGAGGTACGTCAAGCAATCATTCCTGACCCTTACCTTGGCCCAAAGTTCAAGGTTCACCTAAACCACCCAAGACCACAGCGAACAAGTGGGTAACATATCTGTATAACACAATCAGTTGTTGCTCCGACAGTTGTAAACTTTCTCGGCACTCATTAATTAGTTTCCGAATGTGGGCCCGACGCCGCATGCCGCCGTCGCCATATCGCCATCGTTGTGCCTTGGTTGCGGATTTTATTGCATGCCGGTGAGTTGATTTCCATTTTATTGCAGAGAAGAAAACTTTTCGCAAATTTTTACATGAAATTAAGTAACAAGTGTATTGCCTTTATTTTTACCCCCACCCGATGGGACGCCACTGTCACAACGACGGTAATTTCATTTTCGTTTCCTTCTTTTTATTCTTTATTGTTTCGTATACCTACGTCTGTATGTACTCCTGTGGAATGAAAGTATCTGCTATGGGATATACATAGCTGAGTGCATGTTTGAGGGTAATAATGGGAAAATTTCAGGAAATGGGTTTTCGTCTTGAATTGCGAATGACAGTCAACAATGACGTTAAATAGAAGTCCTCTTGCAATTCAAGAAATCATGTTGATTGTTTCGATTTTAGCTTAGTTGCATGTCCGCCATGCAGCTTAACCGCTCAAGGGTATACGAGGACTGAACAGGAAAAACTGCCACCCACTTGGGCATTTATTGTGATTGTTTTTGCTAGTGAATGGATGAACACCAACAACACTCAATGAGCGTGGGCGTTGAGAAAATCTACCAGAGGACACATTTCAAGTATTTGCATAGCCTTGAAGCGGTGAAACCAAACATAGAGTGAATTACAAATCGATTAAGGCTGATCCTGATTTTATTTGGAAACAAAACTTCGAGACTGCGAATCTTGTAGTATTTATAAAAGTTTTCCCCTTTTGACTTTGTTTCTGTTTACATACGCTACTGTGGTCCCAAGGACATTGTTACGATAATTTTTCGGGAACGCAGAAAGAATTATAATAGATGGGGCTATCGTACTATACAATCGTAACGCGTGACATAACTTTTTGTCATGTATTTCTGGAGTAGGATTGGATTGTATTGTTTGTGTTAATCACTTTTGGATAATACATACGAATTGCGAAGCATTTGTACATACATTCTAATGAGTGGGTTCACTTAGTTCAAGGGCTATCTGCGCAACAGTTTTCGTATTGATTAAGTAAATTTATTTTTTTCCAAAAAAAAAGTAGAAAGGGATGATAGGGATGATGCCAAGCCCCTGATTTGACTTTCTCCAATGTACTCCAAACTTCGTATTCATTGCGTTACGATAAAGTCCATTGGTTGCAAGTGAAACATTAAGAAAGGTGCCAGGGGTTTGCCGTAGTGTACAAGAAGTTCAACTTCAAAGAAAAGAAGTCTGATATAGATCGCATGGCAGTATGATTCTACCCACCAACACCAAGTAGATGGTAGTTTGTTCAGCTCTGAACATGTCGAAGCAGTGAGATAAGACCGGCCTCGTCCTGGCAAAACCGATGTAAAAGTGGCATGATGCCAAATCAAGAGAACAGAGAGTGGGATTTTTAGTCAAACAATGACTTTTTGAAAATCCATTTTACTTTGGAACGGACATCCAACGCCATAACCCAAAACGCAAAATTCAAGAAACAAATGGCTCCACCTCGGATTTAGATACACTTGTTAAAATATGTATCTAGACCCAGCCTTTTCTCATAGATAATCCAACCAAAGTGCCGATAGAGAGTTCTCATTATTTTCCGGGTTCTGTGTAGCTACTACATACTACCTCTCGATTCGGATCATTGCCGTTGCAACCAAGGTACGACTGCAGATATTCCAAGCGCCACAACAGACAAGAACTACTGTGAGAAGTTATAACGTAAAAAAGCTGCAATCTCAAGAGACCGCCAGAACCTTTGCCACACGTGTACCCCGAAATCTCTCAATGACTCATATGCTGCTAGCATCAAGACGCGACGATCAGAGGGAACTCTGCCAACATGCCATCAGGATTGCCGCAACTGATGTGCTGAGTTTTACTCAAAAAAATCCCTGGTTTGACGAGGAATACCAACACGCACATGCAGCTAAACAAGAGGCATAAAAAACGGAGTTCCAAAGAACGACCAGGGCTGCTCGTGAGCTCTGCGAGCAGAAAAGAAGTGGAGAAGCTCGAGAACCTCGCGATCCAAGATAGCCAAAAGTTCCTTCCACCTGACCAAATCGAGTAAGGATAACAATATCCAAACTCAAAACCTGATGACCTATATGTAGGTCGAGTTGTTCAAAAGAGCATATACCAACTCATTTTCAAGAATTAGTCAGATGAGTATATGAGTGATGAATGGAATCTCAGCACCGTTTGCCCGATCTACAGGAAACAGAAAAAAAAAACCTGGATTGCGTTAAGTATAGGGGTATAGTCTCTTGAACTCTCTAAACCCTTCGTCAACACTCTGTTCAGCATCTATCAGTCTGGTTTCAGGCCGGAAAAGTCCATGGAATAGAATGAACAGAATCAATAGCTATAACTTCGAGGTAGTAAAGGGCTTTTATCTACATTGGCTCTGTTGCAAACTCTGACTATGACATCTCTGCAGAAATTAAACGAAGAATAATTCTTGCCAATCGCTGTTTCTTTGGCCTGAGAAGGCAACGGAATCCTATTCCGAACCATTAAGGAGATTAAAACTCTGATCATCCCAGTCCTGCCTAATGGCTCTGAAGCTTGAACTTTATTAAAAATGGATGAAAACATTCTCACCTGCTTAGAGAGGATGATTCTTCGTTAAATATTCGGCCCCGTTTGACGGGATGAAATTAAACGACAAACTATACGAGCTGTACAATAATAACAACCTATTCAAAAAGTTAAGCTTTAAACGTTTCAGATGGCTAGAAGATGTAGAGCGGATGGATACAAATCCTCCGGCTCGTAGAATCTTTGAATCCTATCCGAAGGGACAACTAGTAGAGAAAAACCCCGCCTTAAGTGGCATGCACTAGTGTAAAGAACGTCTACCAGCTTAAAGTAGTGTGCAACTGGAGGCACTTAGCTAAAGACCGGAGTTTGTTTGTTGCCCAGGTTCACCTCGAACTTTAGCGCCATCTAAGTAACTCAGTAATCAAATAGAAATAAAATAAAATTAAACTAGCACTTTGCATTTCCGGTGAATTTTCTGATGCAGTGTAAGATAGAATCCTCCCTTGAGACCGTGCCAAGGCCACAATTATTTTTCCTCTTAAAAAGTCACCGACCTCAGAAAGTCAAATATTCACTTACTACTTACCCCATATGATCCTCTCCAGAGACTACACACCAACTTCCCACGCGCAACATGCAATCAAATATAATCAAATTTCAACCATATGCCCTCAACGAATACGTAATAAGACAGATTTCCTAATCCGCCTAAAAAAAAACCCTGTCCTCGCAAATGCACAACGTTTTAGGATATAAGACACCCAAGGAAATTTTGCATAAATTTATTCATATCCCTTTCGTTATTTTTTTATTCCTTCGTTCGTCGTCGTCGTCGTCCTGAAATTGGGCTTACTGACGTGCGAATTATTGTAGCGAAAAGAACAACAGCGTCATGGGGAACAGTTCTTTCCGTTTTAATTACCGTCAGTGAATTCACGAACAAAAAGTGGGAGTGCCCTTAAAAAATTCAAGTGATTTACATTTTTCTTCGTAATGGTCGATTCATAAATATTAATTTTACTCTTTCTCCCTGCGGAAGGGTTTAGCTTCTATGTTCTGCAATGCCCCAGTGCAAAGGCTGTCCTTTGAGACCGTTTCTTTTCGCATAGATAATGATGAAATTTGCCTAAAAAAATCCCATGCACATACATTTCAACTGAATCCAGGTAAAGAATCAAATATTGTATTAAATATGGAATAGCCAGCAACTTATTCAAGTTTTTGTATATTCAAGATGTTAAAAACATAACAACAACTCATTGACAAATGTCAACACTAACAATGGGATAAGAAATTGTTCCTTCTCCCCTTGACGGAGGTGGACATCCCTGTTCTGATGACCGTCAGTCGTTCGAAAAGAGGTTCGTGTCTATTGAAATTTGACATTTGAAAAGAGTACTCGTAGGAAGGTCTTTATCAAATTCTGTTTGATTAAATATTCAGTGTAACCGAAATGTCAGTAATGGCATTAGGTACACGAACTGATGAGAGCTGTCGTAAAAAGGATAAGCTGGAGAGGATACGTCTGTGAAGCTGCGGCGTTATATGTATGTTTGTACGCCGTAAGCAAAAGATGGATTGCTCTATAAATGAGTACCAATCGTGACGGGTTTTCAACATATTTGAAAGTATTAGCGAAAGCACTTTACGAAATTAGATATGCAACCAATGGTGGGATAAGATCGTAAATAATATCTGGATTATTTATTTGATAGCATCAGTCTGGTTTTTGAAGATATTTTGTTAGGTTCTTTGGTATGAAGGAGCCCGTAGACCAAAAGATTTGTCAGACGAACTGGATAACATTTTAAAAAGAAAGGTTCTTTGAACTGGATATTTGGTCCTGGGGTGGAACTTTAAAAGATTAAGATATGTGAAATTGTGGAGTACATTGAGTGAATAGAAAAACAGTGACCCAGAAAACTTATTTTATGGAAATGCAAGGGTATGGCTATAATGAATGTTAAGCGACAATTGCAGGACTTTAAATGGTCGGTTCTAAACTAATTGTTTGGGAACCGACGAACCTTGCCCACTATCGTTAGAACTTGACCTTTGGGGGCAACATGGAAAGTTTGATCGCAGAAGCAGGAAGGCAGAACCCTGGACCCATTATCGGCTGTGGTTCGTATGCCAATCACACTATGTGGTGCAGATATCGAAAAACTTGAAAGATATCTAGTGAACACCATTTTTTGGCAATCGATACCGTCAATTTCCTCCTGATGACCATCACTCTAATCCAACGGCTTTTCGAAATTCAAGTAAATCCGTCTGGGTCTAAACTTATTTCTTATTACTCCTGATTTGGTCAGACCTCCTGCAATATACAGAAGCTGGGCAGTAAAGTTGGAGGTATCACTTTAGTCTATTTCCTGCCCTTTCATCAAACCGATAAGCAAGTGACAGCCTCATTGGTGGAAAGGAGAACTAGTTTAGTTCAGAAATAATATTGATTGGGATTCATACAAGGAATATCTAAAAATATATAAAAAAAAGGATTGAAAAAGACCTAACAAAAACATTGGGGACTCTTTTGCGGTAAGATGAAGAAGATAGCAACACACACTTGCTAAATAGCTCCCTAGTTCCTAGCATAGCTAATTCCTATAGCTAGATTGCGTAGTACAAACTTGAGAGTTACATAGCTATAAACCGTACAAGTCTGCAGGACCATTATCTTGCCCATTCTGATAAATATCTTTAGGAGCTGTCTGGATCTGATACACATTTCAAAATCATGGAGAGAAGTCAAGGTGCTTCTTATACCCAAAGCTGATAAATATTCCCGGGTTTGTCCAAAATATCTCAGACCTATTAGTCTACCTTCATTCTTTTTAAAAACACTAGAACAGTTGATTGATATCCACTTAAGATACACAATCACAGTCTACAGTTCAACATGCTTACTACAAAAGTAACTCAGTGGAAGCAGAGCGGCATTATGCTAGTACACAAAATGGAATAGTCCATGGATCATCAGGAGTACACACAGCTGTTCGATTTCCCCTAACTAAATGGTATAAACTTAACTTTATCTAATGCAGCAAGAGTGTTGGGTCTAACCTTGATTCATATCCAAGATTGAGGTGAAAAGCTAGTATTTGAGAAAGAATCAAAAGGCTATTGCCCTTTTGTCCACTCCTGTCCTGCGAAAGATCAATTGGCAACAAATGGGGCTTCTGACCTCGTATAAGTATACTTTTATACCGGGTGGCTGTCATCTAAGAAAAGTCCAACAATCAGCTTGTTGTGCAACACCCTCTGCAGCACTGGAAATTTTGTTTCACCTGTCACCTCCTGACATTTTTGGTAGGCAAATGGCTATAAGTGCAGCTGTTCGTTTCAAAGTAATATCTCAGTAGTCCAGTAAAGATTTTGGCCACCCTGTCATTCTAAATATTTTCGAAACAGGCTTCGAAAATATGGACAGAGTTAAGCTTTGATAAAAAAAACTTCCGGGTAACCATCCCTTGTCGTACATTCTGGGAGGAAAGGAGTTCTTGGAAGACAAATTGATTTACTTATAGATCGACGATTCAGAATAATTGTAGGATGTTCGTTGTCGTTGTCGAAGCCCTAGGACCCACAAGGGAATACAGGACTTAAGTAAGTAAGTAAGTACTTGGTGAAAATGCGAGATTCTTGGCATACAACTAGCGAAACAGTAGACATTTTAATAAAGGCAGAGCCCTGATCTTTCCAATTCATCTTTTTTTTTTTTTTTTTTTTTTATAAATTGCGCGCGCCAAAGGGGATATGAATACCCTTATACTGATTCAGGGCGCGGGCGTTGGGAAAAGGGGAGAGAGGAACAGAGGAGGTACCGGTGCACGTTGGCTTTGAATGTTTCGAGGTTGAAGTGATGAGGAAATACAGAGCATGGGAGATCATTCCACATACGTGTCGTTCGGCTTATAAACGAATCTCTGTATTTGACAGTACGTCCGAAATTGGGCTTGAGGGTGAACTGATGTGCATTCTTAGCGTGACGCGTATTGCGGGTGAAATTTTGAAGGGGAGGAATGCAACTGGCTATTTCACTGGAGCATTTTTTATGGAAAAAGCGATAAAACAGGGAGAGACATGCTACATTTCTCCGATGTTCTAGAGGCGCTATGGAGCGTACAATGTCTCTATCACCTATAAGTTTTAACGCGCTATTTTGGACCCTGTCTAGAATGTGCAGAACGGTCTTGGGTGCACCAGACCAGATATGGGCGTTATATTCCAGTTTTGGGCGGATAAATGCCTTATAAATTGAGGCCAGATCAGATGGGGTGAAGTATTTCTTGCACCGCTTAAGGAATCCTAGACACTTTGCAGCATTTTTGGCGACCTCGAATATGTGATCGTTCCATCGAAGATGGTTATTAATACACATACCGAGAGTGGCAAGTCTTTCGGTTTCCGCGATGTAAGTACCATTCATGGATAATGGTTGGGGGTTTTGGTTTCGCTTGAGAGATAGAAGACAGCATTGCGTTTTGGAAGCATTAAATTCCACTCTGTTGGTTGAACCCCATTTGATAATGCTGTCGAGATCGGAATTTAATGAGTTTAACATACGCTGTCGTTCCTCTTCTACGGCCGAAGAGCAGGGACGTGAGTTAGGGAACGAATATGAAAAACTGAGGGTACTATCATCAGCGAAGGAATGGATTGGATTAGAGGTTGCAGACAAGAGATCATTTATAAAAATGAGAAAAAGAGTCGGAGACAAAACTGAGCCCTGGGGAACACCAGCATTTGTGTGGTGAATATCAGACTTGAAGCCATCCAACACAACTTGTATTGAACGCCCCGAAAGGTAATTTCTAATCCATTGAAGAAGAGTTTCATCGATGCCAAATGCACGCATTTTAGACAAAAGAGCTTGGTGCCAAACTCTGTCAAATGCCTTTGAAATATCGAGTGCAACCATCTTTGTTTCGCCAAAGTGATGGAGAGAATGGTTCCACTTCTCGGTGAGATATGCCATCAAATCACCAGTGGACCTGTTGCTACGAAAACCATACTGCCGGTCATTAATGAGTTTTCGTGATTCAAGATATTTCATAAGCTGACGATTTATCAGCGTTTCCATGACCTTGGAAAGAAGGGACGTAAGTGCAATGGGTCGGTAATTGGTCGGAGAGGAAGAATCGCCTTTTTTAGGAATAGGCTGGACAAATGCTGTTTTCCATCTTCTCGGGAAGAGCCCAAAAGAGTAGGACAGACAGAAAAGCTTACGCAGAGGTTTTGCCAGCGAGGAAGAACACCTCTTCAGAACTATAGGGGGAATACCGTCTGGGCCAGCGGATTTGTGTATGTTAAGACCTTTGAGAACTCCTGCAACTGTGCGAGTGCGAAAGTGTATTTGTCCCATGGAGGATTCGACGCTCTCAAGCACAGGGACAGACAAAGCACTATCTTGCAGCGTGGAATTAGCTGCAAACTGTGCAGCAAGAAGATTAGCTTTGTCTAAGGAGCTGACAGCTGGAATGTCATTGTAAATGAGCGTTGGGATGGCAGATGAGGCAGAATTTTTAATGTTTTTTACGAATGACCAAAAATTTTTACTACCTTTGGGACACTGTAGAATTTTTTGCCTCAATTTTTGGTCGTATAGGTATTTTGCACGTTTAATATGGGCATTGCAGTCTTTTCTGGCTCGTTTAAACTTCTTTCGGTTTTCCTCAGATTTGTTGGCTTTATAATACCGAAAACTTACTTCTTTCAACCTGATTGCCTCTTTACAGCTCAAGTCGAACCATGAGTTTATCTTAGGTTTAATGCTCTTTATTCTGTTAGGAATAAAATCATTCATACCTAAGAGAATCGTGTCGGTAATCATATCAGCGGCGGCATCCACGTCACTATCGAGGAAGCATAGCGACCAGTTAAAACTCCTGAAGAAGCTATTAAGGCCGTCCCAGTTGGCTTGCTCGTATTGCCATACTTTTCTTCTGGGAGTCTGCTACCCAGAATAATAATAAATAAAGAATATGAAGCAACTTCATCTGTATAAGCAATCATTTCGCATTATATTCATGTAAAAGTAGCTCATCGACTTAAAAGCCTTCGAGCAGACCCCCTCCCGTAGTTGTGATAAAGCAGTCGAAACAGACCGATCACAGTGTGAACAGGAAAGTCCTTTATCGAAGAAAAGTACAAAACATCTCACAGCACACCTACACGCAGTACCATTCAGCTACTAAAATAAAAATAGATATTTAGCAAACGATATTACGCATTTTTTCAAACATAAACAAACCGCCTCAATCCCAAAGTATACTCCCGAAGTACCCCCAACGGTGTGCTGAACAAGCTAAGCGCTTATGTTTCTTCTCAGAGATTTAGTTCTTGATGCAATGATGCTTGCCTCTGGCTAACGCATGTTCTCCAGACCCCACCATCGATTCCAAAATAGAAATTCATTCTCTATACTTCTTAAAATACGAACCATTCGATGAACATTTCAATAATTTAGTTTCGCATAATTCTTCGATCATGAAGAGCACGCTCGGTATTTGTTCGGTACTCCTACTATTCCGTATCGTGGCAGCCCATCTCGGTGTACGCGGCGAGCATATATCTATCGATTTCTACATCGCAGGTGAAAGTGCCGATAGAGCAAAAGATACACTTCGTGAACTACTGGACAAATTGCCGGACGACCTTCAGCTAAATCTAACACGCAGGTTGGAAAATATCGCCGCCTACTTTGAAACATCCTCCAACGCATCGGCGATTTTCGCCTCCTCAGCGGAGAACTTCCTCAATGTTGCCAAAAACGAGAGTGGCATTCTCTTGCTTAAACTTCGACAAGTGCCCTCCACAGGGGACATATCGGATGTTATTAAATCTCAATTGACCGACTATTTCAGTGAAATGGAAAATTTTCATGTCATCCTCAGCGGGATTCTGGATGATACCACCGAATTCACCCTTGACTCGGTGCAGATGATTCAGAATACTTTCATGCAATTCATGGATGTCCAGAATGACATCACCAAACGACGTAAAGTTCAAATCGACGAATGGTGCCACAATCGCTACAACGAATTCCTGTGGGAATCGGCCAACAAGGTATTCCAGTGTGCCACCGGTAAGATGAGCATAACCTACGATGTTTATTCCATAACCAAAATGACCACATATCACGTTCTGAAAATGCTGGAGCATCGAATCCAAAAACTCTATAATTGCTTTCTATTTGGAAACTACCCGATCCGCTGTCGATTCGTACGCAATGCCGAGGCTGATTTCGAAGCTCTCCATACGCGTCTGGACGAACTGCAGATGTACAATGAGAAGCAGAAGAGGCGAATCTACCAGAAGGGTGGGTTAGTCAAATGTATACCGAAGAATTTTCCTGACGGGCAAATGCCGGACTCTCTTAAATCGTGTTTTTACTTCGCACAGCATGTCGTGTAACAGGGAGTTGAGCAAGCCAAATCCGAAAGAGAAAAGTATCTGGCATATTTTGTTTGCTACTTTTTTGTTCTGGAAGGTTTCCATGTTTCTCTATGTATAATTGCCTAATTGAAATAAAAGATGTTTATATTTTTAATACCATAAGTGGATTGGATTGAGTTTATTTACAAAGCTTCCTTCTTTAGATTTGTTTCATGAAAAAATGGTTAGTACAGCATTTTGAGATGATAGTGGGCGTGTCGGTCTTATATTCCTACTTATGAGACCTTTCGAAAAATATGTAATTCTACCATGCATGCCTGTCGATGAATTGAAAGATAAATAGACATCTGAATATACATATGTATAACAAAAGATGCATCTGAAGGTATAACAAAAATTTCCAAAAAAAAAAACTTGGTCGTCATTACAAGTAACTCAAGTTGTAGTTCATCTTTGCAGTCAGTTTTGTGGCTTATACTAGGTCGGAAAATTAACGCCTTCCCACAAGTGTTTTGATCTCCTACGAAGGAAAGAGGGGCATGCACATAAAATATGATCCACACTTTTCGGGTACTCGAAGCAGATCCACCACATTTTCGAAGTGTTTTCGGCTAATTTCTTGGTAAGTTACATTACCAGAAGAATAACCGATGAAGTAGCAATAGCAAGGGTAGGTATCGTGGATTCAACTAACCATGATTGAAAGTCCGATCATTACTTCCAGACCACAGTAATGACCACATAGTGACCACAGACAGTTGTCCGTGACAATCTTCTAATCGATTTACAGAGATCGGAGTACAACGTCATTGGTTATGCACAACCATTTCATACACATATTAGAATGGTCCACCTTGTAAAGCCGTTCTAGTGCCTTTTGACCATAGAAGACACCATTCTTATTTATTCCAGTGAGGTCAAATATCTTGGCTTCATCCTTGACATGGATTAGTTAGAACTCTCATGTCAAGTCCGCCACCAGGACCATGTGGGTCAGTAGACAATTTTAAGGCACAACTTGGGGTCTAAATCTAATATCTTGGATGTACACAATGTTGGTGAGGCCATTATCACGACCATATGGAAATTTTTTGAATAAACAACGGCAACTAAGCTTCAGAAACTACAGAGAATTGCTACAGAGAATCGCTTTCTCAAGATACATACATGTTCTGCACTATTCCTGATGTTATGGTCAGGGAGTAGGTTATTTCAGGTAAAAACTGGTCTAATGGTGTTCCGGAACTGGACCCCAAGGGTCTGGTCTGCTTCACAGATACATATATAGAGAATGGACTTCAAAGTTGGAGCTGATGTCTTTAGACTTAATATCAAAGTCTTGATAGGTAAAACTTTAGTAAAGGTGTCAAGATTGCCAGGCAGCCTTTAGAGTGCTGTCGTCCAATTTAGTAAATTAGTAAATACATCTATACAATTTCTTACGAGACGCAATAGAGTGGTACTCGGATATGTCGTCTAGGACATCAAGAAATTTAAGGCAAAGAATTTGCAAATGAACTAGCTAGGGCTGACTCAGAATCTGGGTTAATAGGACATGAGACGTACTGTGGTGTAAACTGGGGTGCCGCAGGTGTAAACAGGATTGACTAATGATTGCGAACAGAGACATTGTGTGGCCCACTAGTTTCCTGGCTTAAGACAATCCAAACGATACATTAAGACTTATTCATGCAATGAAATCGTCACCTTAAACAATGCTAGTATTAAGAACCTGGTGAACTTTTTAACAGATCACTGCAGCTTGAGGTGTCACCTTAACAAACTTAATCTATAATTTCTATTCAGCGGTGCCTCGATACCTTCAGTCAACTTATTGATCGTTCAGTTCGCTCGGAAAAAAAGTAAAAGTGGCTTCTGCCGATATACATACATACTTTCTAACCCAACTGCGTTGTTTAATGTTGATCCCTTTTCGTCGAAATCTTCCCATGATTGTTCTAGATGACCTTTTCAAAGATCTCCACCCTTCTTTAGTGTTGTTCACTGGAAGCCATATTTTAACTCCTTTACTTACACTAGCTTATTACGAGGGATTAAGCTGCTCTCACATGCTCAATGGTGTCCTTGGTAAACAAACCGAAACTTGAAAAGAATACATTTTTCCTTAAATAACTGAAACTAGACGACTCTTCATTAAACTTTGCGAAGTAGGGACTATTTTCCTTATGTGGGCATGCATGTGAGTAAAGGCTTTGAACTTTGAACGCAATGAAGTGAAAATAAGTTGCTCTTTGGATCCTTTACTGAACTTTGCCCATTTAATGACCCAAGTTCAGCAGTCACCAACACTACTTTGTACAAAAAAATCTCTACCTTCGTGTTGCAGCTGAATCTAAGTATATTCCTACTTCCTCCACAGGTTACGTCTTTCTGTGTAACTGCGCCAAATGAGGTACACACTCGTATTTTATTCTTGCGAATCCATTATAGGAACTCAATCGACCAAGAAATGTCACTAAAGTTGATTCCCCCGATATCCTTTCGTATTCAATTTGCAACTGATTCGCTGGTATTGTTCCATTTGCATAATCAACCCTACTGCCGCCGCCGATAGATACAGCTTACGATTAACCTCACGACATTTCCAAACCAACAACGAGATGTCGTCACTGCAATTTCTATGCATGGAGATGCTCTTGAGCAAGGTCGTTGCTATAAATTCTGTTTAGCATACCGAAGAAGAATACCGACATTCTCGTACTGTACTGACAATAAATTAAAATTAATTATTCATCATTATCATCATCCTTACCCACAGGAATGATGTCATCTTCCGTTTTCGAACCCTTTTGCCATCACATAACAAATGCAGAATCCAATTAATTCATCACCCAGTGATATCTCTTCTCGGAAATTCAATAAACCGAATCACTATCATCTGTCAAAGGGAGGGTTAAGCACTGCACATGGGGCAGAGCACGCACCAGCATCACACCCAAACGAGCCCTCTTTCTATGAATTTTTCTTTTTTTTTTTTTTTTCTCTTATCCAACTAAATTAACTGAACCGCCGCAACCCGTCGGTCGTCTCTGGTCCTAATGACATTTTTTGGCAACCTTGACCCAAGGGAAGGCTGCTTTGGCGTTTTTCAAGGCGCCAGCAAATGAAAAATCTCACTCGGGTCCCTCACACCCTGCCTGTGTCAGCCCAACAAATAGACGACAATACACAAGATAGATTATGGGAGAGAATAATCACAGACGAACGACAAAGAAGAGGACTACGAGAGTGTGAAACAGATAATGACATCTCAATTCGCAATAAATCAAATTGGAATTAATGATAAGGGGTTGCGCGTGTATCTGTGTGTATTGTGCACGTTTCGCCGCAAATAAACTATTTTTAGGCGGTCCGGCAGTTAGCTGTAATAGTCGGCTATAGAAAGACGCCATTTGTACAAATATGCGCAATTCATTCAAAATTTGCTTCGCGATTGTGATCCTCCTAGCGGTGAGATCAGAACAAAGTGAGGTTAGATCGGGTTCTGTCAGTTATGACATCGAAACGTCACCGGTAACACGTAACGATTTAACGCGCACCTTGAATAATTTCAATACGTTCATTCGCGGTCTTTTGGACTACATCCTAACGTCACCGTTTCGCGATGACACCATTCTACTTCTTCGCAAGACAGTCGCCAAATTGACCAAAAGTTTGGAGGTATTTGCCGCCAGGGTACTCGACGCTGCCGAAGAGGTCACAAAGGATATTTTCCTTAGTCTCAAAAATAAGCTGAAAAGTCTCGAGCAAGAATTTCAAGATCTGTCCCGCATAACCGACGAACGGTTCGAACGTGTTATCATTTATGTGAACAATACCATGATGCAACAAACTCTTCATATGGACTCATGGGCCAATAACCTCAAACGTCAATTGCGTTCAATGAATGACACCGCCCTCTATGGGAAATTGTGCCCAGCTATTGATGCTCTTATCAAAGACACCACCGACGAACTATCCGGATGTTGCAACATTGTCATCAAACCGGTGCGATCAATCTGTCGCAATGTACGAGCAATTTTACGTGAAGCATTTCATGTTGTCGCCGATGTTGTGGAGACTGTCGAAAATTGTATATTTAGTGAGGAGAAATTTGACAGCATGGTAATGTCGTGTCTGGAGGACATATACGATGACGTAAGCGCTTTAATGGAACGAGCAGCAGCTATACGGCACACACTGATGACAAAGCTGCCAACGAATATTTTGTTGTCGAACTTTTGCATTTCAATGGTATCCGTTACGATGGCGACAAGGAAAAGTAACGTCGAACAACAGATTGAGTATTTGAATAATTGATAAGGAATTAGAATAGGATAAGCGAGTGGAGATTGATGTTATATTCACGAGCACAGTTTTGTATTTCTGTTATTGATGATGATTATAATAAATAAATGATTCTAAGGAATGACAGTTAAGATGTATTTGATGACTTTTGTTAAGGAGGCGATTGGTGACATCATGTCTTGTGAAGCCATCTGTGGTCAAAACAAAGTATTGCATCATTTGTCATTGAACTTTGTAATTGACTTTATGATTTGTTGAATAAGTTTGTTTTTGAAGCAATGATTCAAGTCATGTTTCTCATGTGCGATGGTTCTTCATTTCTAATTTTTAATTTCTTCTTAATTTCTAATATGAACGAATTGCGCACAATCTTTTTTTTTGTCTCTGTTGTGAGCTATCTTGATATTTGACATCTGCTGATTGCGGGATTTTGAAACATTAGTTTGGTTTTTGATGCTTCAAATCGGAATAAGTGGAGAAAGTGTGGAGCAATTTCATAACATAAGAAAAAATAGTTCTTGACGAATTTTGTTTGCCATAAAAGGTTTTAATATCGAATTAGATTAAGAACTGCAGCTACTGCAAGTGACATGCATATCGGGTAATTCCCTTCAACACAGAGAGCGAGGGTATTTTTATACCTCTTTTGATATTTAGTTCTCAACTATTATGTTCTAAAGTTTTAGACGGACAGATGACATCCCCATCCCCTCTTGTGTATTATACAAAGGAATAAAAGATTCAAAACTCAAGACAACTTAGTATTCTCAGTACGCTATCATGCCTTACATTTCATGAGACTGGACCTAGCACTTACCCTTGAAGTACGCATTCTTTGATTCTGAGTGGTTTAGGTCTCTCTTCCGTCATTCTCTTACTAAAGTAGATGCCAATAATTCCCAACTGGTTGTTGGGTGTATGCAAACAGTTGAACGATCTAAATTTGTAGTTTCACGCAACGTTTTTGAACTCAAGTGTTCAAGTACGATACCAAATTTTGATCGTTGATATCAAATCGCAAAAGTCCCTCGTTACTTATGTACATAGATACCTTACTAACGTCGACGCGAAACCTTTTGATTGCAAAAACCGAAATTTAATAAAAGAGCAAAGTCGAGTTAGGGTCCGGTGATTTCGCTAATTCTAGCGACGGAACCCTGACCAAAGCTGTCCACCAGCCAGCTGAGATCAAAGTTAAAGTCCTGAAAATTCCAACAAGATCCTAACAGAAATCACCATCGGCCACGAATCATGAACATGTGCGATGGGTTTTCACGCGATTGCAACCGATATTGCTACTAGCTACATCCTAAGTAATAGAGCGTTTACGACAGAGGGATTTCGCCTCGTTTTATTCATGTTGTGACAGTCGTTCTCATCGTTCGTAGTCGCTTTAAGTCGTTGTATTCGCTCAATTCGGGTTTCGCCAAATCGTTGCGCGACGAACATTCGCTTGACAGCCTTATTCGACTGTACATCGAAAGTATGTTTTAAGTACGTTATTTGAAGTTACTGCCTACTCACTAGAGGAACTCATTCTTGTTGGCCTCTTCAACTTGGGTGAGTTGCATAGCTCGATTTGCCTAGAGCAAGAACCACTAACCTCTGGAAACTAATTTACTGGCATAACAAACTTGGGAGGCTTTTCTGATTCTCCCCAACTTACTAGAACTCCTAAATGATGTTAGATAGCTGAGAAAAAGTCATAACCTTTGCCATTAGCTACAAAACCGTCAGGTCGCAAAAAACACAGACACCATTCGCTACTGACTACATAACTACAAGATGTCTTCTTGACCTGAACCACAAGAGTTTAGTACGTATTTTCCCTGCCATTTTTGAAAGAACTGACATCTTAATTAAGTGTTTGTCAAAATTTAGTCAAATTACTTCCTGCATTAATAGATACACCTTAAGTTGGTTCAACAAAAGTTGTTGCTAAACTATTGGGTACATATTAACACTCCAGCCCAACAGAAAATAGGAGATTTAGATCTGTCAGCTTGTAAAATACCTACAATTCAACTATTGAAACTGTATCTCCACTATCTTTTATTTTAGTCAGTCAATCAGCTTCAGTCAACCAATTAATTTCAATATTAATAGAATTCCATAACGTTGACGACATATTTTCGACTCTGCACTGCACTGTCCTTTGTTCACTCAAAAACGCCCACAATTGGTAAAGGTTCAAATGTCATTGCCGAATTATGTGTTTCATT
This sequence comes from Xylota segnis, assembly GCA_963583995.1. Classification (NCBI taxonomy): domain Eukaryota; kingdom Metazoa; phylum Arthropoda; class Insecta; order Diptera; family Syrphidae; genus Xylota; species Xylota segnis. Next base: position 114,470,277 of record OY757236.1, on the reverse strand, counting down.
TTCAAAAACTTATTGCTTTCCCCAATCAATCTGTGTAACTACCTTCCTTAGATGGCTAAATTGAAAGGTCCTATTAATTTCAACAACAACAGCATTACAACCACCCAAATACCATTTCCATGGGTCGACAGCCCACAGCCCACAGCCCCCAACCCAAAGCCCACTCCAAACTCTCCGTAATAACAAGTGATTCCTATTTTGAGTCACCATTAAAATCAAAATAATTTCAAATTAGAAAGCAATGTCCCACATGCCAGTTATTTATCATGTTTAGGGTCCACTCCCCTCCTCGTGGCACTGTCGCCATAAACTTCTAAATGAAATACCAACGTCATCTATTTTTAGGAAGCCCGAAGAAATTTAACTTTAACTTCCGTCGGAATGAGGTTTCTATTTTTACTCCTGCGCCTCCCAAGCGGCTGATTTAAAGCAGCCCAGCCGTACTCACATGACACATAAGAGCTCTGCGTAGCCTTACTACGAGGACTACCAGATAAAAGAATTAACCAGCAAACTTAATATGAAAGGGCGTCACATGGGCTTCGAATGCTGTACCACTATCATGTTCGATGACAGAAATTCTTATAATTGACTTGTGCTCTGGAGGGCACACACCACATCATTAAAAACTCAATCAATTTTCTCTGCTACCACCTCGGAAGGGGGTCTCCATGAAATAATGATATATACTTCAAATTACTGATTACCACTGATAAATAATTACTACTGAGTCAAATAAATCATCAACACTTTGTTGAATAGCATTTATCGTTTAAATACCAGATTATGAGCGATAGTAACAAGTAGTACTCGATGGTGGCGCTGACAGCCGTGGAATACTCGAGTGTTCAGCTGTCAAATGTTTGACAGCTCGATGCCCGATTACAAATCTAATTACACAAATTTATTTAAAAGCTTACGTTTTGAATTTAGCACTGATGACGTTTAGCAGTGCTACTGAAATTGTTGCCATATCATGGATATCATTACGCGTCTCTCGATCTTAATTGATTTGGAACTGTGGCTCGTTGTGGGTCGTAAATAACCGCTGCCATCACAACCGTTGTCGTCGTTGAACAGACACGATACACACTGCGAGCAAAGGCTGCCAAATCGAGTTGTTTTAGCAGTTAATTTTGCGGAGCGCCAAATGTATGTTCCCAGACTGTTGTAGGTACACAACCTGGATGTAGACTGCCTTTTTTGTCAAATTTTAGCGATTTTTTTTTATTTTTTTTATTTTTATTAATCGTTTCGATGGCGGTTTAGTTGCCGTAGTGGTTTGTGGCGGGTATAGTTATAGCTGCTGGGAATGGATAGATACGTATCTGTGTATTGCGAACGCACCAACGAATGTAGACAACACTTTAAGACTTGGGTAACTTGACAAGATTGACAGCTCAGTAATTATGCAGTTAGTAGAGTATAAACATACATATGTATAGGAAATTAAATAAAACTCAACTCGACTGACATGATTATTGTTCAATTAAATAATCGTTGTTGGGTTTCACTTGTTATTATGTAAATAAATAAGATAGTGAATGTTATGATACTTTGTTGTCACTGGCGATGGCGTCTCGTGCAGTACTGAAACTCATCGGATTTACAGCCGGAATTTAACTTGAAGTAATGTCAAACGATTCTTCTTTTAAGCAGAATTCCCGATCCCAAAAGAAGACGACATTTGTCGAGCTCACAGCAAGCACTGCGAGAAAACGTGAAGCCTTTACATAACACATATTAAATGAAAGTGAAAGTACTTACATCAGTATCCCAGCACGTGGACCAAGCAAACTTGACAGGCACCTTTCACCTATGATTTGCATAACCCCGTAAACTCTTTCTAAAGGTTGAGCTGTCTCTCCAGGTTTCAGAAGTAGTTTTTATGTTAATTTCAATGGGTCTTGGTGTGCAACAAAATCAGTTTCATACTAAAGCGACATATAGCGACATTGTCGTTCAGCAAACGACAGGCTTCCCGAATCGGAAGAAGTTCCGCTTCGAAGGCACTAGCAGAGTCTGGGAGATGAAAAGCCCTCGATATATTTATTTGATCAGAGAAAATACCTACTTCGACCTCGCAGTCCACCTTCGAACTGTCGGTGTAAATACCTAATTATGCTATAGTCGCTGATTGTTTCTACGAGCTCCTAGACAAAACTTATGAGCAGTGTCCTAAGTATGACGTTAAAATCGTAATAAGTGATTTTAACGCCAAAATAGGAAAGAAGGACATCTTTGGTAGCACTATCGGAAAGCACAGCCTACATGACAGCACGTCTGGAAACGGACTTAGGCTAATTGACTTTGCTGCGGGGCGTAATGTTACTATAGCTAGCACGTGGTTTCCTCACCTCGACATTCACAAGGGAACATGGCGGTCGCCAGATCATCAAACCGTCAACCAAATTGATCATGTTGCGATTGACGTAAGGCACTCCTCCAGTATTCTGGACGTTCGTACATTCCGGGCGGCCAACGTAGACTCGGACCACTACCTAGTAGTAGCTAAGGTACGTCTACGGATATCCCAAACGCCACAACATCGGCAAAATACTGTGAGGAGACGTTGAACGGCTGCAATCGCAAGAGGCCGCCAGAACCTTTGCCGATCGCGTATCCCTCAACCTCTCGAGAAGTCCTATGCAGCCAACATCAAGTACTGAAGACCAGTAGCATCGGTGCCAAGAAGCCATCAGAAACGCCGTAACTCATGTGCGGCCTCGTAGTTCAGTCGCTATAGGTGTTGAGGACATGGAAAAACCCGAATTCCGCCATCAGGCAGAACGAACCATTCAACTTGGACGATGAAAGTCAAGACTCCCGTCCACCCGACTAGAGTGAAGTGAGGATAGCAATATCCAAACTCAAGTCCAACAAGGCTGCTGCACCGGACGGCCTACCGGCCGAGCTATTTAAGGCAGCGATTCTACTGACCGTCTTCGTTAGAATACTGTCGCCTGTTACCTGAATTATTCCAGTTCTGAATAGTTTCAGTAGCAAAGGTGTTTTCCTTATAGTAAAGAATCTTTTCTTCCTTAGGCGCCTTAGTAGACCGGTCTTTAAGGTAAGTATGTTGGTATTTCAACAATGAAGGATTCTTCAAACTATCACGGATGTTAAGACTCACCATACGCTCTGAAGTTTTCAGTACAACAGAAAATAGACTATAGATGGCGCACTTTAGGAATAAAGACAACGTTGACACGTGTCCAGGACTGATGACACGTCTCCAGGACTAATGATGTTTGTTCACCCATCCCTACGGTCCGGATGCGAACTGCATTCTGACGTTCTCTGTAACGCCTTTGGCTTGCAGTACTGCCTATCTCATATGTAAGGGTCGGCAACAATCGTACCTTCATACATGAGCAATCGGTGATCGTACCGTAGTTTCAGCTCATACTAGGAAACTAGGAAACACTTACAACTCGATATCTGCGCATTAGATACTTTGTGCGAGCCGTAAAGTTTAAATTGTTTTCATTTTCTGAAACTAAATCCACACAAGGCCAATTCCCATCGTCCTAACCATTTATAAGGAACATCAGCGAAAAGAAAACCCCTTTTATGCCATCCTGAACACTTAATAAATAAATAACGCCAACCCACTGATTAGTGTGAAGCAAATCCCAACCTTTTCGCCTTTACAAGAAGACTTATACAAAATGCACGATGAAATCGTCGTTCCTCCTTCCCATCATTAATTACAGGAAGAGAGTTTCTCCAGCTTCCTGCATTAATTTCACGAAAATTGAAAATCCGCTCTCTTTCATTGCATTAATTATTTAAGAGAGAAATTTTCCTCTAGTTTTCAGCTTGTGTGCGGCACAATTATCATTCGGAAAGGATGCCTTGACTCTGACAAAATACAAAAAGAAAAACAAACACGTCTACAATGTAGAAGACGAAACTGACTAGGACGAGTACATATGTCGGTGAAGGAGTAAAGTGCTGACAACTCATACCAAATCTAGCTCTCATCATCTCTACCGTCATTGACCTAGTTTTTCGTCCCTTTTTCCTTTTTTTTTTTTGGTTATACATAGTAGAGAGGGATGTTTATAGCTCAGTGCTTTCCCTTTTGAAGGAGAATCAACACAAGGAAAAGAGAGACACGACAAAAAAAAGGAAACCGTAAACATTTGAAATGAAAGGAGTTTTGTAACACTAAATAAAATCCAACGATTTTTTGTTCATGCTTAGAGGACGCGTTTGGGGGTGTCTGTATGTATGGATATGTATCTATACAAAGTACAAGAAAATGAAAAAAAGGAATAAAAACACTTTTGAGCAATTGCATCGGACAAGAGAGAAAATAAATAAAAGTCATTTGGAAGGAATACTGCAATCTATTCGAACTGGATTTCGTCGTACCCTATTTCTTGCGAAAAAGCTTGAATATCTGCAGCGTCCTCGAGGGATAGTTTGTCACGATTTGATAATCATTGAAGTGGATTTGACCAATTTCCCTGGTACTTGGGCAGTTTTCAAGGATGCTCTGTCAGGATGAAGTGGATGTTTGACCAATTTCGTTATAATTCGTTAGAAGGGCCCTTAATAGTTCAGAGAGAAACGTTGATTTTCAACCCAAAGTCCTGTAACCAAAAACTCCAGAACTGGACACTCTCAGAAGTTTGTGAGGAGCCTAGAAATCAGCTAAACCATATTCCTCTAGTAGAGTCAAGAAATCGTTTGCAACGTCTAGTTAGTTGTGCAGTTCTGGTAAGTAGCTCCATTCTTCTTCAAGTGCAGACCTTGAGGTCATACTCGCCTTGAGGTCAAATCGCCTTGCGTTAACGGCAATCCAAATCCAAAAATGGGATCCAGGAAACAAAAGACCACCCATATGGAAAATCGAAAAAAAATCCAAATAAAAATATGGTTTAGAAAAAATCAGACAGAAGGTAGCGTTTTAGATCCAAACAACGAATAGATCCTGTGCGTTGCGACACAATATAGGAATTGAAGGTTTCTGTCATAGAAAGAGTTCTAGTGTACAGTTGTCATGAAAAAGTCCTTCCTTTCGTGTAAAAAGTATTAAAAAACAACGCAACTGATACTTAAGAGAAGCTATTGCGACTCTGGTTATTTTTTTATTTGATGAACCCATCATTCACCAGTCAGAAAGCTTTCAAATTATGGATGTATCCTCCAAGCTAACATACACGTTTCCACAAAACTGCACTCGATATCCTTATTGATACTCAAGCCGCTATGAAGGCCATCGCATCACCAGTCGGCAAATCTCAATTAGTGAAACGATGTCGTGAAGAACTCACTGCACTGTTGGCGAACCATGTCGTCACACTCATTTGTGTCCCGGGACACAGCATCGTTCAAGGGAACGAACTCACAATGGTCGTCGCGTACGTCGCCTGTATTCTACCGCCCCTAGCTGTTGTTAAACACAATATAGAGAAAAGCTTCGTGAGACTGGGTAGCGAGAGGTGAAGCACACTCCTATCTTGTCGTGTCTCCAAAGAAAAACTGGACAAAATATAATAACGCCACAACTAAACAGATCCTGGCTCTTAACACACCCAATTTAACATTCTTTACGGTGATTATTACCATCCACAATTTCGGTGGCCCACTGTAGTCGAATGCGATTAGAACCTGATGACCTCTACTATGGGCCCTGTGGCTCACTGGTTGGTGCGTTGGACTATGAAGCAAGGAGTTTCGAAGTTCGAATCCCATTTTTTTCACGGTCCCACCTTTCGCGAGCGTCTGATAAACAACCAAAAGTACAACTGTCATGAAAAATCTTCTCAAATAGGAAATTGCCATTCAGACACTAAAGAGTAGGCCCCTTCTGAATATAAAGAATATAACACGCACAACATGAATGGTTGTGAGAAGCTAGGCCCTGGGTCCTATCGACATGTTGCGCCAAAAATTTATATTTGTATTTGACCTTTACCCAGGGCGTTGGTACACGGATGTACCTATAGAAAAATGCACATCTCACCTTCTTTCCGAACGTCCAAGCCAATGCAGAACTAGAAAAGCAGCCCTCGGTGAATATCAAATCCAAGATTTGAGCGACCTGTCAGGAAAGACATCATCAACCATTCTGGAATTTATAACAGCCTCGAGGTAGTTCAGGGAAGCCGTGTAGCTGTCCTAAAGATAAAATACAATTTTGGTCTTTGTTTTCAGGTAAACCCACGACAGGGGCTCACAATGCATTCACTAGTAATCAGAATGTGCAACGCGGCAGATATTCTCACTGAAAATCGCAACAATTCAATTCAAAAAAGGAACAATATGTATTTTTTTAAAAATTAATTATTGTTTACAAAAGAAATAACAAAAACAAGTAAAACAATAGAAAACATCGATACTACTCAAAAATTTGCATCTCAAAAGTAAGTAATAAATGAAGCGCACGACTGTGTCATACGTACTTGTAGCTTATTTAAAAGAAGCAATAAAATGCAAGCCTTGTTCTATTGAAATGGGTGTGGCATTCTCCATTTTAGAACAACAATTAAAACCTTTCCTTTATACTCCACAAAATATTGGACGTGGCCATATATGGTCCTTAGACAAATTATAGAGAACTTCAAAGCCTATAACCTTTGCTTTAATACGTTATTTGTGATTTCTAGTTTTTTCCTAAGTTAGTGTGGCAGTTGCAAAACTTGGTACTGCATTACCTTGCATTTGTCTTGTAACCCTTAAATATTAGTTTTAGCCCCAAGTCGCTTAAAAAGAAAGAAGGTTTCCTTCTCCATCCTTCGAGAAGTTGATGAGTTCTTTCTTGATATTTCCTATGGCAGCGGTCACAACTTTCCTGTGCGCGGAGACAAAAAGCCAGAGATCAATGGTGAAAGATGAACTGTAAGTCCAAGATAAGTGAAATAGTCAATTTTCAAAATTTACAAATTTTACGTATTTTTACAGAGAAACGTAGTTAGCCATCTGTGGGCATAGAGCTGTTTTCCAGAAAATCCAATCTTTTATAAATCGCCCGCAAGTAAAGCACCCGAAACCATGTTTCACAGTTCTTCCGTATTTTGCTTTCTCCAAGAGGTTTGCCATGTACGAGTGTGTCCTCTGGCTCAACAGACCGACAACCAGCACAATTTTCATGCTAAGGCAAATCCTGGAAAAAACCAACGAATTTCAAGTCGAGGTGCACCATCTGTTCATCGACTTCAAGGCCGCATATGACAGCATTCATAATCTCTACAAGGTGATGGCCGATTTCGGGATCCCAGTAAAACTGATCCAGCTCTGCCACGTTTTGAAGTAAATGACTAAAAAATCAAGTATCTGTTTTCAACAAACAAAAAAGTGTCGGTACGCCTAGGACAAAACGTCACTATTGACAGCAGTAACTTCGAGGTAGTTAAGGAGTTTACCTACCTCAGAGTAAATATCAACTCCATGAATGACATCCTAGTATGTAGATTTTCAGCGAAGACTTACCCTGGGAAATCGTGGCTACTTCGAAGAGAGTGGATGGCTTGGAAGCCCATTAAGTAAGTACAACTTAGGTAATGTACCAAGCGTACTTGCCACTATGGGATCGGAGTTACACACTCCTTGAACCTTCCATTTCGTGAAGGTTCCTACTAGCGCTATTTTTTGAATGTGCAGTCAAGACGAAGAATTGAATATTCGCTCAATTGAATTGGATATGCATGTGCATATACACTAAATGACCAGAGTCTTATACAAAAGTCTATGACAAAAGAAATCCTTCCCACGGTTAAGCTCACTCACATGAAAATACTCAAATTACTGGGCCCTGTAAAACGGAAAGTCTGGGAAGTATTCCGCAACGCCTTACTTGCGCCTTACATGCTCCTTATTGATATTCTCCTTTTTGTCAACACAGTTCCTCACTTTTCCTTTTTTGATGACAGGATACCGAGGAAATAATTGCGTTACAATTGGATTGAAATCGTTACATCATACTGACAAGGCTTAATTTCGAAAGAGCTACACCCTCTGAAAAACTACTCACTAAATTGAGCCCACCCTATACACAATACAAACGTAACCACCATGTGCATACAAATAACTACAACAATACAATCTCAATAGGTAGTGTAATGTGTTTGGTTTTACTATCCTCTTGCGGAAAGCAATAAAACAGATAATATTTTACTGCCAGAGAAAGAAAGATAAAGTTTCATTCCACTGAAGTAGCAGTACAATTGCACAGAACGTATGTACATATATTCGTATACGTACATCCATACACAGTCGTATTTTTATCCTTCCACTTTGATTGTACGAGTATGTGTTGCGCTGTAGCAAATACGTAATTGCATGGCTGAACATTATAGTATTTGGTGTTTTACAAATTCATAAAAAAGTCAATTTCATGATAAGAGAGTAAGTGCTGAATTCCGCTTTTACACCTCTTGTGGTGAATGGGGCGATACATGTATGCTTTTCATGGATTTCTCTCTTTTCAAAGATTCTTTGGTAGATTAACGCCTTTAGGGTAATGAAAGTCTTAATAGGTTATTCATTGCCCCGGCACGTGGTTTTGTTTGCAACTCTGAAGAGTAAAAAAAAACAAAAATTTACGATACAAATGTTGTGTGAATTTAAAGCGAAATATGTATATTTCTTGTGGTTAGACACGAGAGCATAAAATGCAGCGAAGGATTCAAACAGAAGTTCGAACAGAGAAATGCAACTGCTAAAGCTTTTCAAAGAAAACAAGTAAGAATGTTAAAGAAAATGACTCATAACATTGATTATAAGAGTCTGTTCACAGAGGACTGTTGAACTGGATTTTTTTTGACACTCGCGTGCTCAGATTGATAGTACTGTCTGAACACTTGCCCGGATTTTTTTGACGTATCAGCAGTTGGCCCCAAACAACAAATGTTTCAAAAACAAACTCTAATTACAGGCACGCAAATTCTTTTTACAGCAATTAAATTGGTTTATTGTCGTATTTCTATTGTTTGCTTCATGTATTTCTCAGTTTTTTTTTTAGATTTTCCACCCATTTATCTATAGACAGCGATTGACAATTCCAAATGTCAAAAGGACCGGATTGCTGCAACATATCACCTCTTCACGTCCGCCCTAGTCGGTAAACGTAAAAAAAAATTAAGTCTGTCAGTGTTGGGTGAACACGCTCTAAGTAGCTATGTAGAAACTGACCAAAACCTAATAATGTTACTGGAGTTAAGATTTCTTGATTAGGTTTAATTTTCTCGCTCCGAAGTGGAGCATAGCGGAGTAAAGTCGTGAAAAGTGTTACCAAAGTTATAAAATTAAAAAAAATTACCTTGGGAAGGAAGTTTCAAATGTCATCAGAAGTATTTGTATACCAACCTGAAAATAAAAATAAACCATTGGTTAATTTACTGCATTTAGAATTTATGCAAATAGATAAATAGATTATAGTTAAGAACATACAGCGATACGATTAGTTTACCTACTCTCAGGATTACCTTCTCCGAATATATGGAAGGAAAATATATTTCAAAGTCATGTCATAACATTGGGAACACGCTGCGTATGCGCAACAAAAAAAGTTATGAACATGAAATGAAAAGATCGAAGGTTATTCTTCACCACAAGTCAACCCACAGAAAGATGAAGAGCGCCAAAAGTTCCAAGAAAACCAATCTAAAGCAGAAATAACACCTCCGGCAACCTATAAACATCGTTGGATGTACGAACTGTAATAAGATACCTAGTCTAGTCGTAAATATTGATACAAAGAAAAACGTATGCCAAATGAAAGCGCATTGATATTTTTAAAAACAAATAAAACGTTTTATTATCGACAGCGCGGACAAGATCTCGCTTCAAAGAGTCAATATTTCTGTAATAACTAGAGCAGGCTATTCCCTAAAAACGAACCACAACTTGTAGTCCAAAGGGTTGAGGTCCGGACTACTAGCTGGCCAATCATCCGGTGATAAAAAGTAGGGTACATTTTTTTTTAAGCCACTCTTGTGGACTGAACCACAATCCTGTTGAAAGGTCCAATGCTTGTTTGCGAACATTGTTCGGCTTAGAGGCTTAACAACGTATTCCAAAACAGTGGTTTGATAAACCTTCGCTGAAGTCTTGACTTTTATTTCGCAAAATAGGATTTTGGTTATGCCACCGTAGCTCAAACCCCACCATACCATAACCCTTGAAATCACTTGTGAAGCTTCTTTTGATGTCCTCGCATACAGTCAATCATTTTGTTAATTAAAGCGCAAGGCAGTGTGAGTGCTGTCACGGATTTAATCATACGGAGACTCATTGACAGAAAGAGCTAGCTTCTGAATTCGAAAACAAAGATAAATTCTTCTGTTTAAGTCGCTAAGACAGATAATGGCAGATAACTCACGACTTGTTAAAGAAGAAAATAACCCAACCATTTGCGTGTAGGCTCAGGTTCAATCTATGACAGTGGAAAACAGTGATAACACGAGTTCACAAGATGCTGTATTTCACGACTTTTTCATAATTCATGCTGGAACTGTAACACGCTCATTTGAATCAGGATACGAAAGAAATGCTTAAGATTCTCACTTGAAGCACCAACGGGTTCATACAAAGACTCAACGAGTTGTTATACGACGAGTTATGCGATATGAGATAAAAACCTTGCAAAGTGAAGCTCGATTCATTCATTTGTATTCGGCTGTTTCTTGAAGCCCCGACATTGTGAGACATTCTTTATTATGACTTTATAAATGCATTAGTCTCGTTCGGAATTGACTCCATTCATTATCAGCTAAATATATGGTTTCTGTTCCACCAGGGACTGGAAGTTTTTCCATCCTAGATTAAACTCCAGCCCCAAGCAAGTATTGCCTCAACATCAATGCAAACAGTCCGATAAATCATACTTTCTGAAGGAGAAATCAATTCGTATGTCTTATACATTTCCACTCTGCCATTCCCCCAGGCATCTATTCTTTAACGAACTTCATTTCTTTTTAATTTTAATGGCGCACTCGACTCAACAGCTATCAGACGAGATCCAGAAACCAACAATTAAACTTCCAAACAAGAGGTCATCGAATTAATTCATAGCAGATATTCCGAAGAACTCAATTTACACCCATGCTCGCTGCTGTTTTATTACCAAGAAAACCTGGTGGTAACTTAATGATAGCTTTAGAGGCAAGAGTACCCAACACAATCATACAGGTGGCAAGTTATATTGGCCAACAATTCCCACTTGTTAACGATGGTTTTACCCAAAACAAATTACCTGCTAATTCCATACAGTTTAGAAAAAGGGTTCACATAAAATATTTCGTATGTCTTATGGAAAGGGGTAACTTCGGGTTTCGCTTTCCCCGCATGTCAGGTCGAATGCTGACAGAATACGTATTCTTAAAGATTTGGAGGGGCTTCCTTGGCTCTAAAACTTCCAACCTCCATCTGCCATTTGGCTGCGGACTTGAATCCAGTTACTAGTCAAAAATCTATAATATGCTATACTTAGTACATTGCCCTTACTCCGTAGAAGTGGAATTGGAATTGGAATTGGAAGATTGGAAGAAATCAATCCCCCAGGACTATCTGGAGGAAACGTTTAGCTGAGATGTACGATGACATAATATCTCCACAGGATAATCCATAGCTTGCCTAGAGTATGGTTAAATCAATGCGCAAAAAACAAACAATATGAACTTAGTACCTGGAAAGTTACCCGCACCGTCAGATCAAATAGATGTCTTTGGAGCCCTTAAGGGGAACCGTTTCTGGACTGTTGGCATAACATCGGTCCTTCACGGTTCCCCACAAAAAAACTTTAAAGGCGTCAAATCGCAGCTCCGAGGCGGCCATTTGACATCGCCAAAACGGCTGATAACACGATTTGGGAATTTGTTGCGCAAACGATTAATTGTGATATGGGCTGTAAGGCATGGCGAGCCATCCTGCATGAATCAGAGGTCGTCCATATTCATGCCTTCAATTTCAGTAAAAAAAAGTCGGTTATTTTCAAAGAAAAATGGTCCAATAACGCCCCCAAACTGTCACTCTCTGTGGATGCATCGGCTTCTTGACAATAACGTGCGGGTTTTCCGACCCCCAAATGCGGCAAATTTCGTGTGTTAACGTAGCCAACGAGATGAAAATGCGCCTCGTCAGAAAAGACGACTTTTCGTTGTCCAATTCAAGGCCCAAACTGTGAAGCGATAAAGAAGCAGATGGTCGTGGGCCTTCAATTCCTGAGTCAATTGGACCTTGTAAGCGAATAATCCGAGATCTCTGTGCAGAATTCTCCTCAGGCTATTGCGTGAAATGTTGAACTGTTGAGATCGATGGCGAGTTCGTGAATTGAGTCTCACACTCTCGGCTACAACAGCCACATCCTTGTCTCTGCGCACCGTACGACGACGGGCACAACGAGTGATTTCCACTAGCATACCAGTCTCACGAACTTTTTGCACAAACTTGCGTACAGCAGGCGCGGTGGGGGCTTCATTTCGACCAAAACTGCTTTTCAAATTACGCACTGAATGGCCTACACAGCACTCAATTTGTCAATAAGTTTTTCAATATTTCACAACCTTGTTCAAGCGCAAAGCAACTCATTTCGTTCCGCGGAGGTATGATTCTGACTTTCTGTCAAAATATCTAGGAGGAAATACCTGTCCGTGTCAAAATAACCTATGATTTAAAAAGAAACCACTAGATGGCCCGCCGTTTAGTATATATTTTCTTGCTCCTGGAAGAAGTGTGAACCATGAAATTAATTCTTGAGGTAGAAGAAAACTGGACAGTGCCAATGAGTGGGAATGATTGTTAGCTTTGTATCAATCTGGGGCTCCTTATTGTTGAACCACAATCAAAATTTTAAGACTTGTTACAATGCTCACATCTCTAGTCAGTCTTTGGTGGAATAAGCCTTGAAAGTGAACTGTCGGTTAACACCAGTTCAGTGTCAAATTTAATTCAATCGTCACCGCCTATTATTAATCTTACATCGAATCAATAATTATCAACTTGGTGACCGCCACATCTAAAAGTGATACCAAAAATGTCCCTACGCACATTAGCCTCAAGCCTAAATCTATTTGCCATGCAGGCATTGCAGACATTGCATCGATTCACGCCCCTTTACAAATTTGTGTGCACACAAAAACTTCAAGGACCCTCCGGCCTGTTATTATTACTAACATGTGTGCTGTGTACAGCTACCAGGCAAACACGACCCAAAAGATACTCAATGCATGCACATACAGATATGTACATTCTGTCTCTCTGTCACCCTGGAAAACGTTGTAATTTGCATAAATTCGAATACAAAATACCTGTATCGTGTCTGCAGTAGCAAAATACATAGAAAACTTTGCATAAAACACCGACACAGATAGACAGCGTTTTTGACTAAGGAAGAAACCGCTTCTAGATACAGATACTCATAGTATGTAATCATTTCAATGGCGACATTCATCAGAATAATTTGCCGCCCCTTCGCAACAATATCGCCCTAAGTGCTAAAGAAAAATCATTATTTAAATAAAGAAAAACCTCTTGTCATTTATTTAACTGGGTCGAGTTTATTTTTAATTACTTTTGTGAAATGTGTTTATTGTGAGATGATAATGATGAAACCCATCATCCTCCACCCGGACCCCCGGTGTTCTGAAAATACAAAATCTGAGAAAAACAAGTTCATCCAGAAATCTGGGGAGGGAACACTTATCGATGAAATTAACCCCAGCGACATCTGTTATCAGTTCAATTTGGGAGCCCCAGTCAGATTGACAGTAGCTGAAACTGAAACGTCAACAATTCTGGTCAATGTGCTGAACGCGGGCTTTTTTTTTATTCTATCAGCATGTGGATTAAAATTTTAATCTATTTCAGAGGGGAAAACCTATTAAATTCATTAATAGACCGATGGAGCGAGAAGAGAGAACAATTTACGTTGTTTTTCTTGTTGTTTTTATTATTTTTTTTTTTTTGCGAAATAAAACTCATTAACATTTTAATGAGAAAATGCGTAGCAACCTATTCTCGAGATGTCTCTGTTTTTTGTTTTCTGTTTTGGATGAGTCTTTCCACTTGAGTCGCACAAAAGGTGTGTTAATTCATTTACCAGAGGGAGAGTATTTGAACTTGGAATATGGGTGCCTTACCAGCACTTGAAGCAACTTATGAAATAATTTAAAAGTTTTACGTTCCAAAAAATTACCACGATGACAAAAAAAAAACAACAAAAAACAAAAATGAAAAAGAAGAACCATTTACGTAAATTTTGTTTTCCGGAGATGGTTCATTATCATAAAAATCTCATAGTCACTTGGGAAGTTTTTGGTAGCTTGGTAGCGCGAAAAAGGTAAAATGACGAATAGTTAATGTGGAAAAAGTTTTATGCAACTAATTAAACCTTTTCTGAGGCGGTAACTGGATTTACATGCTACATGGGATGGGCTGTAGTATTAAAAATTCAGTTTAGAAGTTTTTTCGTAATACTGGCTCTGGGTATTTTTGACCTTTTAGTGGGGATACATTTGCACTCATTTTAGATTGATTACATCCCTGTACTTTATTTGGTTAAATAGTGGCTTTATGGGTCTGCCTTGATGCGTTGGACATTCGACTTTAGTGCATTTTTTACGCCCAAGTTTATTAAGCTATGAACCAACATATTTTTGTTTCAAAAGACTTAAAAGTAACGATTATCGTTAATGCAGATCAGTAATAGTGTTAAAAGTACCTCCCCCTTTTTATTACTGCTCTTATAATGTCAACACATAGCGTAAGCGTTAGGGAAACTACGGAGAGAATGTAGGAGATATCGATGTACGTTGGTCTTAAATGTTTGTCGAATATAATGTAAGGGAGATATAGAGCTTGGCGGAGCCTTCGGAAAGAGTCATTATAATTGACGGTAAACTGGTGAGCATTCAAAGACTGAAGAATATTGCGAGAATACTGTTGAAGGGCCGGAATGCAACTGACAAGTTAAGCAACAGACCTATATATTGCTGCCAAATCAGAGCATAAGCATTTCGCTCGATTCTAGTGACGTCGAATATATGGTCACCCCAACAAAAATTGTCATTAACATACATACCTAAGAAAAATATAAAGTGTTTCGGTTTCGGGAGTGCAGATCCCTATTTTATTATGCTGTTAGGGTCGTCATTTAATGAGCTTGACATACGCTGCCTGTCCAGTTTAATGCCAGAAGAGCAGGGATGTGAGTCTGGGAACGAATATAAGAAGTTGGCGGTACTATCGTCAGCGAAAGAATGTATTGCATCAAAAGTAGTAGATTCATCGATGCTTAAAAATTCCGATTCCTGAAAAATTTACCCTTTTAGTTAGCCAGTCAGACTTACTATTGCCCAGTATGTCTGTGTAGCCTGGAAATCAGTACAAGTAAGCAATAGTGGAACTGCTTCGTTACTCGCAGAGACAAGTGGTCTTTAAATTAAAATAACACAAAGAACAGTGCTTTCAACTCAGAAACAGATTTTAAGACTAAATTGTGCTCTGATCCCAAGGAAATAATATCCTGACCCCTTCTCATCAACAACTTTTACAGAGAATATGTCAAGACTTTACAAGAGTACACGACTATTACTGATGACTCTGACTTGATGGACACTCTAACAATAAAACAAAACCGCTCCACGCTAGTCGAAAATACCCTTTCTCATTCAAAAACTAATCTGTGTAAATAAACGTCTTGACGATTAGAGGCGACAGCATCAACTTATGCTTTCTTGCCGACTGCATCTGTGTCTCAGTTTCTAGAGCCCTATAACGTCTAGGCAACATCTATAAAGAATCATTTACCCACATCACGTTTTTTACGCCCTCAAAGAGTAGCTTAAAATAAATTATTGCAAGTCACGTCCGTCGATATTGGTATTTCAAATCTTATCTTAGTTACTGAATAGTGTTCTATATCTATATATTCCACATCTACATGACTAAAGTCACATAATTTTCGTTTAGCAAATATTTTTTTGCTTCTCTGTTCTAATTCTAAATATAAAATTTCTTTTGTCATCGAAATAAACTTGACACCAACTTGAACTCAATTTTTACGGGAGCAATGTTCCTTTTTACCTAAACTTGAAACGTATTAGCATATGAGCAGCTATCTCCGAATTGTCAAAGTTCAAAATTTCATTTATTAGTATTTGTTTGGCATTTTTTTTTACAAAAAAAAAGGAAAGAAAATAAGATTCAGTTTAATAGTCCACTTAAAATGGGCATAAAAAATGTTAGTAGGCACAACGTATCGAGTCGGGCGAGGATTAGGAACATGATGTCAGATTCATTGACGTAGAACTGACAGATATTTGTCATATCAGGCTATTTTCTTTGATTTGGCATCAATTCAGTCATACTCGTAGAGTTATGTTCTTATATCATTAAAAATTGGGTAAATGCAGTTACAGGTTTGAAAAGAGTTGTTGGTTTTGATGGAAGGTTCAAAAAGCTAATAAAATTTAACAGCCAAAGCGATTGTCAAAAATGGAATGTAGACAGGGTTGTTAGAGGGATATTTTTATCGAAGATATAGAATAAATACTTTGAGGTCTGCTAGTTAAAGTTTCAATTGCTTTACTGCCTGAGCACAATGGGAAGTCGCTGCAGCAGATAGAGTCGCTGTAGTACAAATTATCAAAAAAGTCCTTCACTAAAGTCGTAATGCATGTCCACAATGAGCAACGCAGCAACGGTGTTTGCTGTTTCAATAAATTTTTCCGTCGACTGCTCTGCCACTTCTTTTTTCTTTTTGTTTTGATTGTTGACTTAACTTGTGCTGCAGCTACTTTTCATACTTCAGCTTCAGCAACACATTGTGCTCGCAGCATTGAGTTTGTGTATATTCTACTTTTGATAACTCGTACTGCTTTGCTGCAGCTACACCATTGTGTTCAGGCAGTTAGGCTAAACTTGGTTAGGCTTGTTATTCAAGGCTTCCTCGATCTTATTTCAACTGAAATTCTCATCTAAAAACACTGCAATCGTTGTTATATTTACCAGCACCAGATCAACTAGTTTACTTTAATTTCCTGCGTTGATTAACGCACCCAGAGTGATTTGATTTACCCGAAAATGTATCATCGTCCGACTAAGTAAATCAGTCATTTGACTTGACAGGTGTCAATTATGGAATACTACACAATCACACTACTCCTAGAAAATATGTCAATTTAACTCCAAAACTTGTGTTCTCGCAGTCAATCATCGTCGTTCGTCTAAGTGCTGCCAATTTTCCGTCCTAAGGTCTCCAGGTCCTTTAACAGATACGAACCCTCTAACACGACTTGATTTCCTTTTAATTACTTGTAATTTAGTTACCCCTACAGTAGATCAAAAGACCTCACTTTACTACAAAAGTCCATCACAATAAGTTCTTCCAAATCGAATTACGCATACCAATAATTGAAACTTGACTTTCCCATCGGCGAACACTTTGTGCGTCCAGGAGGATAGACATATTCATAAACATTCTGTTTTCACCTCCACCACATAGTCCGAGTGAGAAGAAAATAAAATTAAAGAAAGGAATTTAATTGAGTTGAATTCTGTCATGCCATTGAATGTAGGTAGCACAGGAAATAGGAAGTAGAAGAAAATACTTTCTTCAAAGTTCATCGTTGTCGAAGTCAGCCGAGCGTACAATTTTATTTTCTTAAAAAAACAAAAAAAACGTCTTAACTCTGTGGGCGTTGCTGACAGAAAGTTAGAAAATAGTTGCAAAAATAGTTCAGCGTAAAGGAATTGACAAATGAACAAGGCCGCACCACACACACTGAACACCTCCCCGAGGAGTACAACATAAATGTCAAATATTCACTTATCGAACTCAATTTGTCAACGGACTGCTTGTAAAGTATTTTTAATAGGTTTTATCGTCAGGAAAGGTGAAGAATGTGTAGGAAACGGCAGGAAACGTGACTAATAATTATGGCATGATGATGATGTTGATGGTTATAGTGAGGATGGTTTTGCTAATGAATCGTGTTGAGGCTGTCATCTCCAACTTCAGCCATGTCGTCGTCGCCGGTCATTCGATTAAGTTGACTTCGATGGTACCTCAGCCATATGAATGGACCCAACAGCTGGCTGATGGGGGAATTGTTTATGAAAATACACAGCATTTAATGGAATAGGCTAATACGTTTAAGTATGCAACTTAAGGCGAGTGAAATAGCGCGCGTTAAACTTTGCGATGGGGGCTTGGCCCTAAGTATGACATTAAAGCGTTGTAAGAGGTCATGATTTAATTAGTGGAAGTTACTCTGTCAGAGTTGGGGTTGTCAACTGAAATAAACTTGCTAATGCTTCAGGTAGTTTGTCAGGAAAATGAGTACTTATCATGGCCACCCTAAAAGCATAAAACAAAAGAATGTCCTAATTAAAATCTACGGAAAGGTAAGTGTCACAGAGAAAGAAGATTGTTTATGAGCTCTAGAGCAAATCCTACATTAGAAGAACTGTATATAATAATAACTTTGACCAGTTATTTAAGAAATAAATGTAATAACAACAAAGCATACATTAATATAAAAATTATCAGTATTCTTTGCATTGAAATTGATGACAAGATGTCTCTTGGATTCTTCGGTCCTAAAGTTGCAATATACGTGATCTAATGACGCCATTTACTACATTAAGCTGTCAAAAAAGAATAAAGAATTGAAACAAAGCCAACGTGCACCAACTTCACACTGTTAGCATTCATTTTATAAAGCATTGTCATTACATTTTCACTCTGAACGAAGTCAGGGTATGAGAGTAGACTAGTTTCAGCGTCAATGCGTTCAAGTTCACACGAAATGATTGTCCTGCAAAGCTATCAAGGACAATAGCAAATAAATCTGCTAGTGACAAAGCATTTCAAGTATATATTTCCCAGAACAATTGCATGCATCGACTACTCAACAACTGACCCAGTCTTTTGTTGTACACTCACTGCGCACGTTTAAATGAACTGTTGAATAACAAAAGCATTTCCTTTTAGACGATACTAAGCTCAGTTAAATTACTGCACATGAATAACCGCTCCATTCGCTGTACCCGGTATTCACAATTAATGGTCAAGTCATTACATTACTATTTGCAACAAAGTGGTGCTTTTCCAGGAAAACCGGAGGCAATTCACGACAATAATAAATTATCCTCCATGTATGTCCTTTCTTACTGTGAGATAGGAGGCAGCCAGGCAACTTTGATATACGAGTATGCACATCCATACTTTAACAATTTCGGAATTTATTTTTATACACCGCCAACGAGGTTATGCATGTGCATACTCCTACACCTTAGAACGCAAAACAATCATAGCATGGGAGTCAGGACGAACGGATAGCAGGATCACCGGCATGATAGAAATAAAAAGTATGAAAATTCTGTTGAAATATAGCCCAAGGATGCACTTTGACTGTTGTCGTTTTTCATAGTGGGTTGGGTTTGTCCTGGATACCATGCCTCACTGGCATGGTGTAAGCCATAGTCACCATCGCAATACACACCCATTCCCAGTGATGTTATAGGCAACAACCAGTGGCTGGGGATCGAGAGGAAAAGTCATATTTCTCATTGTTTATGGCCTAGGTCAAGGTGGGCGCGCAGACACACCTGTGTGTGCCTTGTGTGTTTTTGAGTGCTTTGTGCACTCGTATTTCCAATGCTATTCCATTGTACGCTCATACTCGTCGTACCTTTTGGTTTGCTCCAGCAAAACTGGATGAATGAATGAAATTACTTTCGTTTCGTCGTCTTTGTTGCTTATGCCCTCTTCCCCTGTTTGGCTTACATTGGAATCCGTTTAAGCTTTTTGAAGTTTCTTCTATGTTTACCCCATTTGTATCTGGAATTTATTACTCAATAACTTAGATCCATCGTGCCGTACTCTTTCGGTTTTGTATTAAACTGGTGGGTGGCAAATTAAGTTCTAGCAATCAAAATGAGAAAATTATTACTCGGTATACGAGTATATTCACTCTTGTTTGGTATTTTTAATTGCAGGGGAATTTATTTGTCTAAGAATGGCGGAGTCCTAGTTACACAAGCAGACATTGTTTAGGTGCAGGTAATCCATGTTCCTCGTTAAAAGGTTGTAGTCAAGAAGTTCTTTGTAAATATTTGCTAGTCATTGTCCTTACAGGGACATACAGACACAAGCAACTGGTTCACTTTAGAGTAAGTGGTGGGTTAGGTGAGGTTAATCGGTTGTCTTCTTACAAATTTGTTGTATTCAACAAGCTTGGGTACACTTAACCTTGTTTCAACTCTAGTAAGACCTGATAAATTGGAAAGATTTGTTGCACAGTTAGGTATGTATTACATCATATGTCGCTAATAGGAATCATTGGAAAATGTTCAGTCCAAACGAAATACAAATCTGAAATGTTTATCAATTTTAAGGCGGGGTTCGTCAGAAACGTCACTGGATCTCCACGATTCATAGAACGAAAGATCATGAACGAGATGGAGAGTCCCAAGTGACCGAGCAACATCACCACTGACGAATCCGAATATTCAGGACAGGGATAAAAAGGACGGGCTGTCGTATATCATGCCACATTCACCAACACATTACAAATTGCATTACAAATCATGGGATTCCTTTACTCTATAGGAATGGATTACCCAGTGCCAGGAATATTGACCTGGATGCTGATACTTACAGAATTAAAAAAGGAACTGGAAAAGATTCTGTGAAGAGAGTTCTACAAATAAGTCAAGATTGCAGAGAATTGAAACGATTAATGATAATCTTTCGAATACTTAAAGGACAGTCTAATTCGATTCATGTACAACCTAAGCAAGATAGCCACTTTATAAGAACTTACTTACCATCACACCTTCCATCAAAGACCCTAAAATGTGAAGCGTACTCAACTTTAAATATGCTGGTGCTTGTTGGTTCACAAACTTAGATCTCTGAGCTGACACATCTTCCACGCAGCTTACAAGCTGATGGTCAGACAGGCTTAAAAACTTCAGTGTGCATTGCTGCTGGTCCCTAAAAGAACCTCTGCAAACCATTGGCACAATTTGGGCTTCTGTTTGGTTTGTCTTAAAGCAAATAAGACGAATTCATATTTTATCTGCGAGTGTCTGACCTTCCCCAGGATTAGATTAGCAAACCTATCAACACTTACAAATAGCACAAAGTCGACTCCATGATCTATAGACACTTCCTACTCAAATGACATTTCCCCTGGAAACATGCATATTTATGTCGTCAACCCCTTGGTTTCTCCGGATGTTAAACTACAAGAGTAGATAGAGGTCCACAACTGAATACAAATAGCACATACATATATACCCTCTCTCCTAGCACTCTACTTAATTGCACTAATCAGCAGCTTAACCCAAAAATCAAACCCACTAATGAAAGACAGATACAATTCCATCTCCATCAATGCCATACAAAGTTAAATTCCATCTCTAATGACACTTAAGGTTTACTCAATATCTAATCCCTAATTTGATTTCGTTCTCATTTGTCCATATGCACGCGTGCACACATTCACACAGCGAAAACTAATTAAACACAAGAACAAGTCCTAATTTACCCCTTTTGTACATGAAATCAATAATAATTGCCACCCCATTCCCCAACTACACACCCCTATTTGTCGGTTCGAGTGGTGCCGCCACCGCCGTCGCCGCCGCCACTGCTGTGTCGCCTCTATTGCCCGCCACTGCCATAGTGCCACCCAAGTGTGGGAAATTAATCCAGAAAACGACAATCTAATAAAAATAATGAACGAGTAAAATTACAATTGGTTCACCACACACAAGCACGCACATAGAAAAATTGCCATCACGCCTGGTAGGTACTTAGATACAATTGGTGCTTGAATGTATTTAGTCGACGATATTATAATTTTTTTTTGTAAAAGCTCTCCACCCACATCTACAACCCTTATTTCAATTTGCTAGAAATAAAATCGTTTTTTGACTTTTCAGTGGCTCCCTCTGGTTACTTTTTTATTCACATTTTGCACCGAGTGTTGACTGCAAATTAAGGATAGAAGTCCTTCTCTGTTCTATAAATGACATTGACCTGTTCGCGTCGCGGTTCAACAAAGAAAAAATGAAAAAGAAAAAAAAATCTATGATTATCAATCGATTTTTGTGCACATAATGGTTAGTAGGGTGGAGCAGCGTTTAGCAGTAAATTGTACCACACAGAAGTCATTGAATTCGACGAACTATGATTATGTGACCTCCGATATCCTTCATCAACATAAATATTAATAGGCTGTTCGAATTATGCTTCAGTCAGCTAATATTTGACAGCTGTCAATAAGTGCTCATTAAAAAAAAGAATAACAATTGACGTGACACATCGTCCAAGAGCTCTGATACGACTCAATCATCGGAAAACAATAATACCGGGAATAATTCGATGACGGATTCAGTGGACTCTAACTTAGATCATGAATTTTTAGCACTTACCCTTGTCGTTTCAGTTTGACGATTGCCTCCTCAATGAGTTTAACGTTATTCATTACCTCATCCGTGATCATTTGCTTTGACCTTGGTATAGAATATTGAGCACCGCAGCAGCTTCAACACTTAAATGTTTTTCTTGAAAAGATGTCCGCCGGAGCTAACGCAACAATAAAATCTTTTGATATAAGCACAGTAGACCAGAGCTTAAGAAATGTCATCGACTTAGGAACTACTTGAACGTGCATTTGACATTCACACCTAGAAAATTCTGAATCCTGCACTCCAAAACCTGATTAGAGCACACGATCTCCCTGTTGTTAGATATGCGACTTAGACCTCTATATTGGACTCGAGAATGACATTTATCCGCCATCAACTTAGTACACGCAAGATGTCAACATTCAAGTTTTGAGAATGTGGGCTCTTTGCCGCAATACTTTAGATGGATACATACACTTCTATCTAGCTTTGTAAACTAGAAATTAACCTTCAGGATCTGCTTAGTACCCTACAGCAGTGTAAAAGAATTCTTATGACCACAAAGGCTCTTACCTCCATATGTATAGTAAAGGCAAAGTTTTTGATCCAAATGGATGTAATAGTTGTCTTCTAGTTAACAGCATGATCTCTGTCTTGAATTGAACGATACACTTTGGGTACTTTTATGGTGAGTATACATACATTGTAACCAAGAATCAACAAATGGGTTTTAAAAAGTGGAAGGAAGAACACCTAGTTGTATTAAGCTCTATAGTAACTTTAAGAACCCTACTCTGCAAAGAAAACAGACTCAATTCTACAGAAACGAACGTTGTTCCACTGACAATGTCTAGAAAAACGGTGACAGTATATTTTTATGATCAGGTCTGTCGATTTCAATAAAAACAGTGATAGGCGTAACATTCATCTTAAATTGCATATCGAACAGTCTTTTAATACTTGCCATAAAAAATGGCTATAAGGGTTTCAAACTGAGTGCTTTGCTTGCAACGCTTATGCATCTTAGTATGAACGAAGATAACTGTAAGTAGAATTGTTGAAATCTTAACATTATTATCTATTGCGGCCAAGGGCAAGTAATCAAATATCGTTCAACTGCTGACGACGACTTAGTCGAATAGTTTTTTCCGGATCTCATCGAACAGAACCACACCTGAGGCATCTGTCATGACTTTGACACATCTACTGTCAAATACAGTCAAAATAGTACAAGGTGATCAAAAATCAATGAAACAACTTCAATTGAAGTCAATCGGATCAGGCAGTAGCAAAAGTTTCGTTTCTTACCCCTGTTGGTGTAGAGTGAATATATGTAGATGAACAAGATGGAATTTTTCATAAACGACAAATATAATGACAACATATATTTAAGACACAAATGCAGGAATGGGAAATTACCATGACATTTCAAAACTTGTCTATAGACTAGGTACTCGATATGAATCCCCATCATACCTATATTCCACGTCATAAGCAAAACTAACAGATCGTCAAAGTCAGTGATTAAAAATTGTTTTCGAAAATGCCGTCAATCATGCTGGCAAAGTAAAACATTAGACTCCGGCACACATCTCCTCCAGCCAATGGAAACTTTATTCGCAACCACATGGCGGATAGACTGTACACTCATCACAAATTCAACGCAATAAACTCACAAAGTTTTATCTCCCCGTAGATTGTCGAGTGCAGCTGCTGCCTCCAGGCGGACGAAACGAAATGTCAAATGCAAATTTCAGGCGAATTTCTAATTACAACCTCCATAACATTGTAATACACCCCCGCTCACAGTGACCTTACATAAGTTTTGCACAAATTGTGGGAACCTCCGCACAACAAGTCATATGGCTGCCAAGGCGAGCATGGGGCAATACCAGGGCCGGGAGTACGAAAAATTGCAATCACTTAAGGTCAATATCGCCGGTGTTGAACCCCACAGATAACAATCAGTTACCAGCCCACAGCCGCCCTTGTTAGTGTTTGTAGTGTTGTGTAAACTAACCGCCTGGAATGACTCCCATTTGTTTCTTTTCCCTTTGTTGGCTAACGATGTCCTTGACATTTTTTTTTTTCCTTTCTTTATTCTTTTTTCATTCATTTTTTTCGGTTTCCCTTCGATTTTTCTAATTTGACTCCCCATGCGCGAGGCTGTGCCGTCCAGGGTAGCCTGACTAACTGACTGTTTCTTAGGTATACCTATGCTAGCACGTGTACGTCACAAGGTGCGTGTAAATCACCTCACATGCTTGTGAGGCATATTGTAGAACGTAAAAATGTTGTGTTCCGCTGCACCTTTTTTACCCCAAAAATAAACCCAGTGGGAGTTTCATAGATTTAACGAGACGAAATAAAAGGTAACAACTTGAGGAACTTTATGAATTTTCGTTGAGTGGATGACTTTTTGTTTCGGCCTTTGTTTATTGAATTGAAACTTCAAAAGCAGACGACGAAAGGTACGACTCAGCAAAAGGATGGGTGGTTCCTAAAAAAAAAAGCAAAAATCCTACCAAAAATATTTTCAGTAATTTGCAAACGATGCGGGATGGATTGTGTTACACCCCATGTGGTTCATAACAACTGTCAGCATACAACGTTGCTGTAGAGTTCATGGCTTTTAAGGGTAGAAATCAGAAATGAATTTCTACAAAATTGTTTGTGTCGTATTATAATGGCGTAACAAGTTAGTGAATTTCTCAAACTCCAGCGATAAATATTGTAATGAGGTGATTAACCTTCAAATTTCCGTCTGTCAAAAGCAAATAAAAAATCTTTACATCACCCTGTCGGCAGCCATTGGTAGAACGATTTGCTTATGAATTTATAAAAATGGAAATTGACGAGATCGCCGATTAAAGATCTTATCAACTACTCAACTACACGTCGGCTCAACGACTCACCAACTTATATACCTATTCGTAACCTAAGGACAAAGGGAACAGGCCTTATATTTTTTTCCTCAAGAAAAGACGACTGTCAGGTCCTGTGATCATCGTGTACTTTCTTTGAGTTATTGTCTAACCACAAACCTGGTCGAATTCGTATCAAGTACCCTATGTGCAATAGAGGATGGCAAGGAAGTCGATGTTGTTGCTACCGATTTAAGCAAAGCTTTCGATAAAATTTCACATGCAATTGTATTAAAGCTCTGGGTTTTCCGCCTGGGCTTATTACGTGAATCAAATCTTACCTTCAAGATCGTCAATATGAAGTTCTTTTGAGTTCCTTTACATCTGATCCATTTAAGGCCCCCTCAGGTGTCCCTCAAGGTAGTCATTTAAGTCCACTGATTTTTGTTTTGACAATTAACGATGTTGATTGTATTAACAAATATTCCCGTCTATCAAATTATGCGGACGATATGAAAATTTTCTCACACATCTCCACACCTACTGACTCCCGTGCAGTTCAAAGTGATTTGAAAAGTTTTTCTACTTGGTGTAGTAAAAATTTTCATTTCTATGTCCACAAATGCCAAACTATTCCCGGAAGCGTCTCCGGACAGCCCTAGAACGTATGTACGTCTGTTCCCACTGTCACCTTTCTGCATGACTTTGGTGTCATATGCCACAGTGAACTCAATTCTCGCAGCCATATCGAAAGCGTCGAAAGCATAAAACGCTTGCCCAAGGAATTCTCAAATCCTTTGTAAGACCCATTTTAGAATACGCCAGCCACGTCTGGTCTCCTTATCACGATACACACTCGTACACACGATACACTACGCGGACTTCCGTGACACGACAGATTTAAACTTCCTCCCTACGAGCATCGCCTGAACACGCAATCGCTCGAAAAACGCAGAAAAGTTGCCGATCTATTATTTTTATATCACCTTTTAGTAGGTAACATTGATTGTAATGAGCTGCTTCAAACGATATAGTTCAACACCAACCCACGAACTGTGAGTTCAACACCTCTCTTCCACTTAAATTTTCATCGATCAAGTTACGGGAGTAATGAGCCTATGTCTCGAATGCTACGCATGGCAAATGACTACCATTTGCAATATGGCTGCCACAAACAAGCAAAAGGCGAAGCATGGGTAGGTGTTTAAAACTGGGCTTTAAAACTGGGTTTTTAAAACTGGGGTACAACAACAGCATCCTGGTAATCGACATGAGATTCAAAGATACCTCCAGGTAATCGTATTCAATGGGGATAAGGCTATTTGATCTGAGAAGTATTGGCAGTTCAAAAATTGGGCACTTTTGGGCACTTTAAATAATTTTTAAAAATTATTCAGATTACCTTACTTGATGACTTCTATCTATCACCCGAAGCAGCATATCGGACTGAGCTCGTCCCTAGGTGTTATAAATATCAAGCAGTCCTTTGGCAACACCTAAGTCTCAAACCATGATCCTGAAATACCACGGCAGTCCTTTGCCAACATCTCATTCCCTCACTGATCAGTAAAAGAGACTTTGGCCATTGTACTTTGTACCCTAATTCTCCATTAGGGGCCATATTTCGTCTCTCATAATAGAAGATGACATCAAAATCGTGTCAAACTTATCGAATATTGAATTGATTAATATAGTTATATCAAATAAGAGTCTTACTTGCACTCCAGATTAAATAAATTGAATTGGAAAGTGGAGTGCAACAAGTTTAAAGAATACGTTTACCTTTCCGGCAAGACACTGTCATTCATCATGGACTCCGCTGTGAATATAGTTATTTCAACCGGCACGGAACTAACCCAAGTGTTAACATAGTTTTGAGCTGTTAAAGATGACGTTTTCTTTATAAATATGTAAACAGCACATGTCAGTGTGATTTTTATGCACCTTGAAGATTCCTAATAAATCGTTTCCCCTTTGGGCAATAATTACTTGAACTTAAGAGGTTTTGAAGCTTCTCAAGTTCCTACTCAAATCTGTTCCTTCCAGTATGTCACGTAGTGTAAACATTACACAAAAGCTGCGTCATAAAATCGTACATGGCACATCCTACTGTTGTTGAACCAAGCATCGTCGTCTATTTTACAGCGACATATTTTTATGTCACCCAGATCGTACGATTCGAGTCAGAAAAAGATATAAAAGATCTGTAAACATAAAAAGTAGAACAACCCCACTTCTGACACCACAACCATTCATAAGAATAATAATAATTAACTCTCCAAACAAGGATGTTCGAGTCCAAATGTTTTTTATATGCAAAGTAGAACACTACTGTAGGTCTCACGTTCATCTGGGCGGTGTTCCAAAAGCATCATAACCTACATTTCCTGCAAAACTTAAACAAAAAAGGACTTCCTTCTCGCCAATGAAACACTTCAACTCTGCAGTACGAGTATACGAGTGTATATGGATTTTAATTAAGTACCTACACAGGCAAGACAAAAAAAAAATCATTTTTTGCGTGCTTGAGATGTAAAACAGGATAAGATGTACAACTCTCTGGTAGTGAAGTACTTTTTATTTTTTTCATCTGTTTCGAGCTCCTTTAATTTTTCGTGGAATATGGCATTTGGGTAAATATGGTGGAGGTACGCAACAGAGAAGCTCTTCCGAATTATCAATTACCTTCGCTTAAATTTCGTGCACGTACGAGGTGGTTCTCTACTCCACTTAACCTTTTTCTGCCACCCTCTGTACACATTCCACTTATCCTTAAAAAGAAAAAAAAATAAGAGAATACCGTCTACATTTTACGAGCCGCTGTTTAAAGAAAACATATAAAAAGCACAGTATTCGTAGGTAGGTGGTTTAGGTATTCCTGAGTTCCTTCAGTCGAGATACATATTTTATAAAAAGTATTTTCGTTTCCGCCGCCCCCATTCCAATATATGTATGTAAGTATGTAGGTAGCGTTGGCAATGAAATAAGAACCAGATTTTACGGCGCTTAAATGTTTTGAAGTTGGTGTATGTGTACTCTTTAATCAGACATTTACCACACTTCTAACACTTTGAAGTTTGGTTTCAAGGTTTACGACTTAAGCGACGGTGTGTATGTTGGTTTCCGAATGGCAATTAAACGCGATATATTTGTATGCGTCGACAATTAGGGAAGGTCCTTCCTTAATCGTCCTACCTTCCTCCACCATCTTGATTCGGATACCAGCAGTTGCCCACGATTACAGTACAGGTGAACCTAGTATACCCTTGGTAGTTCATATGCCAGATTCAATCAATACACTATGCGCCAGGAAGACTGACAGGAGTTAGGAAGGTGATAGGATTTAGGTTTGAATGAACATTTGCTGGATGCACTTTAAAGAAGATATATGTACGTCTCCCCTCCACACCGAATATATGTGAAAAGAAAAGTTTGTTTCACTTTCTTTGTGGCTGCCTGGCGCTACTCAAAGTTGGTTTTTAGGAATACGAGAAGAGCAGATTGGGATATTTATAACACAAAGTTGGAACCAAGTAGAGGTTAACCCTCCGTGGTGGACCTTTGAAATCAGTAACTTGCGCTATAAAATGGAGAACCTTTGGGACTAAAATTTTCAATTGACTTGGTATAGTGGGATGTCTAAAAGTGCAGTCTTAATAAATTCAAGTTAAAGGTTAGAAAATGACAAAGAATCCCATAGCATCATATCTATGAAAATATAGTGACTCATCTTTCCTAGTTTTCTTCACTAAAAAGTAGTTCATCACTGGGTTATATACCAAATCAATAGGAACGTGCGAAGGTATTGTTTATTCCAAACATGGGAAAGAAAAACCCAAGTTTCTCCTCAAAACGAGTGAAGAAACTCAACAATAACGTAAGAATGGTCCTTGATGGTTTGGGAAAAGCCTAAATCCGACAAAAACAACAGGAGTACCCCTAACGAGGAGAAGAAAACTTGAAGAACTGGCTCCGATAAGACTGTCAAGTATTGGTTAATATCTGGGAATAAACCTGGGCAGTAAACTCACCTGGAAAAAACAACACACAGAAGAGTTACACCGAAAAGCGACGCAACTATCCTCAGATGGATGTATATTCCTATCGTGAAGCCCTGACGCCACATATGAAGTAATTACATGAACACAAAGGACCATTCTGGTCACCATAAGGCAGACAAACAACAAGGTCCATGAGAACTTACCCAAATGCCGCCATAGAGTTACTAATGGAACTGACTCCCTGTGGCTAAGGATTGCGCAAATGATTCTAAAAACATGGAAGCAGTTCGATGTACTACTCAAATTAATACCACTCCTGGCCTATCCTTGAAACGATATCATTAGAAGGTTCAACATCCAAAAGAATTTCATAGAACAAAATTGGAGCAATGAATCGACAATCTATTGACTGAGCAATCACACAATAAAGTGGAACACAGATGAGTCAGCAACTAAGGAAGGAACTGGAGCAGGAGTATTTGGACCTAAGATCAAAATAGCATGAATCGATGGGCACAAGATCGAGACCCAGCCAGAATTTTTCAGGCTGAAATATATTCCATTGTGCCTAAATCAATCTTTATAGAAACCATACCAACTGTGACATATCTAGCTATAATGTTAGATTGTCATGGCACTTGACTCTTAAGTGTAAACTCGTGTGGAATACAGAAATAGAAACTTGATGAACTGGGTAGGAGAAACAGAGTGACTCTCTGTTGGAATAGAAAGTAATGAAATGAAAGGAAACATTGGAAACCTTTTTAGGTCATGAACTATTCTGTGGAATAGGGGATCATGTAGTCAGTTCAGGGAACTAGAGAGGGTATGAGACAAGCCAAGAAACTTTTAGGGCAATACAACCAAAAAAGAACAACCTGCATACACATCCTCACGGCCTTCCTAATGGTGCATATCTGAGGAAGGTTTCTGCAGATTCTGCGATGACTCCAGTGAAATCCCAGAACACATGCAATGATCTTGTGGGGCACTGACTGAAAGAAAACTGGATTAGAGAGAGTGTTCCAGGACAGATTTCTTCCGCCGAAGTGTAGTAAAAGTTTATAGCTCTCAAAACGATTCCGAAAACAATTTTATGCGAGCGGAACTCTAATGAAGGCATGTGCCTCTCAAAGGTGTAAGTAGGAGGTACAAAAACTAGATCAATAGTGCAACAAACTCTTCATTCAAATAATAATAATAATAATTATCCGCACAAGAGATCACCGTAGAATCGTTCATTGGTAGGAATCATTGAGAAAGCATTTCAGAACATGGTGTCCTTCCTTGATATGGAGGGGTTGTTAAGAATGTCTAAACAGAGCCTTCTATCTGACGTAATGCTCAACATCAACAACTAAATTCCCTATTGGATGACGTAAATGAGTAAGCAAGCTCAGTTGGGATCCTGTAACTAAAAGGTCATGATAAACACCTACCTCTAAGGACGGCGTTCTTTCACCAATACTACACTGAATGAGATACTCCTGCATTTGGATGAAGAAAAATGTAGTATCAAAGCGTATGCTGATGACGCAGTGGGAACATTACACAAGTGCTTACGTTTATAAAGCTGATGGAATCTGCTCTCAATAAACGGATGATATTCGTTTCAGGGTTCATCCATCCAAGACCGATAACCGAATGGACCTAGGAGGTTACAAAATATCATGCATATCTGCTTAACATTCAAGTGTTTCAATTTACAGTGTTTTTGGAGTGTATTCCGGAAATAAAATCTCAACTGAAAAATGAATATTCAATAAGGCTTCTGGGAAGGCTTGAAATGCTCTATATCCATCCAGGAAGGCCCAAAACCCAAATTGTAGTCCTCAGCCTTGGATCATCTATTTGATATATGCGACAGTCGTCAGATTACTAGTCTAGCACCATAATGGTTTAAGGAATCGTCGCAACTGGAATATGAGCCACGAAAGTACGCAAAACAGTCATAACACTAGCCCTAGCAATTCCATCTATGTTATCTTTTTTTGGTCTTTAAAGCCAAGTATAGAAGCAGAACTCCTATTATACAGAATATACAGATAATTTAGCTGCGGGAGTCGACTCTAGTGCACTAGACCGCTGCTGTTTAGTATTTCAAGTAGAAATCACAGAAATCCATAGCCTGACTTTCAATTAACTAAGGTTATCGCATGGGAATTCTACATCTATGTATGTACATATCTCTCGTCACTGGTAATCTAGTTATGTCTACAGTGGTATCATAATAGAACCTGCTTGAACAGGGAGAACCACCTTACCCAACCCAACCCCAGCCTCGAGAGTGAGAGCCGATTCCAAATGGCATTTGGTACTCCTATTTCTTCTCTTTGGCTCTTATTCAATTATCCGTCTAATCATCGAAAATATCTGTACCTATAACTAGTTCTTTTGTATCATATACAACAAATTAAGACATTGTTGTGGAAGCTTTCAATGGCCACAACCCGGCGTAACAACACTCGAAGGCCATTATATCAAGGTATTCACTGAGTTGAAAGAACTCACTCATATTGTAAATGAAGCAACACGTATTTATTTCTTTTGTTGACATTCACGACAGACACATACTCTAGACCTGTTCCTAACCTCTCTTCCGGATAAATACTTAATGGGTGTTTGTGGTGGCATTGTGAGCTGCCCGGTTAGTTGTATTCGATTGCAGTGCTCTCTTTTAGGGCTTTTAATTGGTTTTCATGTTTTATCTGTAGAAGAAAAGAATACTGCTGCTGGCATGAATGTTCGTTTCAATTAAATCTGAAATTGAACACTCACGCTGTACATTCCAGTTTAGGCTCTGACCAGTGGCAAATATCTGGGACGTGTACTTTGTCCTTTATGCGTGCAGTAACGTCGGGACGAAGACCTAAATTCTATAGATGGTCGTCCTAATTGAAAGGAGTTTTCTGCTCAGTTTCATATTTGCTTCGTGTCGCATCGTTTTGGACTCTGGAAAACAGAAGATAGGTCATCATACCTTGGTATAACGCAGTACCACCCTGGTGAGATGGACTTTAAAGAGGTAAACTCTTTCAATACGCACACGGAAAACTCTAGGGAAGGGATATAATTGAATGTCTAGGTGAAGTGAACAAGAATTCTGAACTAGAGGACTTTCCAGAATTTACTACAATACATTGCACCACTGTCAACGCGCACGTTATAGTCACCAAAGCCAGTATCAAGTTCCAGAACAAGTTCTCGAACAAGAATGTACTATCAATGATGGTTCTAGCATAAATCAAGAACCGAGCTGTTTGGATAAGAAGGCCAGAGAGCCATCCGCGTTACAAAAGAACTCTCACCTTAGGAAACCAGTGGAGCATTTTACTCCAAATTCGTGGGAAGCACTGTGATGTACTTCGTTGAAAAGAATACACTGTAGTGTATATCCCTGAATGGATGAAAAACCCGTGCACCGGCTGTCGAAAATGATTATTCTTTTGATTTTCACGATTGCTGGACATAACACCATAATGACATTTGCAAAGCCTCCAGCTCAAGTGGTTAGTGTGTTCAATCCCTGTACAACATCTTTAACGACCCCACCTCTCGCGATCGTCTGACAAACATCCGAGAGTCCAACTGTCATGAGAAACCTTTTTTAAAATAACAAATTGACCGCTTCCATACGTGTGAAGAACATAACATGCTCAACACGAATGGTTGCGAGAAGCTATGCTCTGGGTCCCATAGACTTGTCGCCCCCAATACTTACTCTGGTTTTTAAGGGCTTATTGTAACCCCACATCCTCTAGCTGATTTAGAGAACATAGTCTCGTTTAGTAAGCGTTTTGCAGAAGTATTGAGACACAGAAGCATTGACCCTACACCCGAGGACTAGAAGGAGTTCATTCACCGCTGGGTTTTAAAGGAGAAAAGACAGTACCTTTGCTTACAAACGTCTAATCGGCGCCACGATTCTAAGGTTCGCAACTGCCCGGATAATCGCCATAGGTTCAAGTTTGTTTAAACTTTCTTTGATGTCGAGCAATGCTATCATGGTGTACACATTCTTTAGACTCTAAAGATGGCTCCATGGCTATTATTTTCTATATAGGTTGTTTGGTTTAGACCCGCACTCCATGAGGATGCACTTAGACTAGAGAAGCTCCATTGTGCTGCCGTTTAGTAAGGTGGGTGGGTCACCCTCTTACTCCTCGAACCATACGCTCCTTTTTATGAAATAGCCAATTCTAGCCGTGCAGGCGGGGTTCAGATCATTGAGAACGTTGAAAAGGTATTTACCTAGTTTGGCCTTTCTAATGTTGGCAAGTCCATAGGAGGTGACAGATGGTCTCCTCTTCTTCCTCATCCCTGCAGCTTCTGCAAAAGTCATGTAGGGGATGCCAAGTCTTTGAGCATGTCTTGTATTGTAGTATTAACTATCATAAAGACGGCTCCTCTCGTTTGTTCTAGGAGTCCTATGGTCCTATTTTCATTTAAAATTGGCCATAGCAGTCTGGCAGTGTTGCAATAGTCAAGCTGGTTGGCCACCCTTACTGCGTCGGCGTTGATCAGGTATTTAGCATGTGACGTAGCCTCGATGTCGGTGATGTATATGCTATCTAGACCAGAGGAACCTCTTCTAACCAGTGCGTCAGCTTCGCAATTTTAGGCATAAAAAGTTTCCGAGTACAATTGAGACAGTCCGCTTCGGAAATCCGAATGAGTCGTATCCCCTCGTGGCTAAGTCCACGTGTAAGTCTCCAAAACATACTTCTTTCTGAGTCTGTAGCAACATAAGCCATGAGACAGTCTCCATTCCGCATAAAGAAGTCTAAGTCTATTATTGAAGCCATACCCCATTTAATGCCGCCAGAGTGCAAGATAATCACTAGCCTTACCTTATGCCTTTTTCTTTCCTCTTCTTGTCAAAAACTTCCCATAATATGTGTGCGGCGAGGATGCGACAAGAAAAAAAAAGATAAAAATTCAATTATATTAATGTAATCACAACATTTTATTGAGAAAAGTTGTAAATTGATGGAGGGAAATTAGATTAAATGCGATTTTGCCTTTCGATGGTACACTCAACGCCGACTTGGCGCCCGTCTAAGTTGATGTCTGTGCAAAGAGATACTTGGGCTTTCCTCATTGCTCCCCAGCGCCTTTGGAAATTTAAATAAATTGAATTTAAATTCGCGTCTTTTTTTTTTTTTGCGTTCATTTTTTTGACAAGCATATAAGTGAGTATCAATTGTAGAACGCAACGCTATACGCAACATCTTCGCTTTTTTTTCTTCCTCTTTTAAGTGCTAAGGCGTGTTAAGACGTTCGACGGTGTGGGAGCGAGAGTGTGACACATACTCGCTCCCTCTGTTGGCGTATTTTATACCGACACGACACGATGCGCATCTTTTTGTCAGACCGAGTGGAAGTAATGAATCGATTTACCTTGACAGTCGTGCTAAGTGCTGTTTTCATGGGTAAATAACTCCAAAGGGGTTGGAAAGTGTTTACGTTGGTATTTTTTTTTTTTTTTGTTTTTTTTTATTTGTACTATGTCATGCAGTTTGTGTGTTTAATTGGCAAAAGGTGTGCTTCCAAGCACAGTTCCAAGTTCCAAAGTCTAGTCTAATTTAGTTACTATGACTACAAATTAATAGCTTTGCAAAAAAAAATCGAAAATATTTACTCAAAGCATCATGCCGACCACTGCCACACATACATAGATACATAGATACTTCCCTGTTTAGGTATTAACCCGGCCGTGCTATCTGTGTTTCATCCTAAAAGAACTTGTAAATTGGTTGGCAAATATTTGCATTGTATTGCTCTAAAATGATTGATGATGATTAACTCTAGAGGAACATGGAGACAGTGATAGCGACAGCTATCCGCTATGGTGTTGTTATTTATGGTTCGGCAAACTTTACGATGAACGACAGTTGCAGTACAACCATTAACCAAAAGTATTTGAGGGTGTTGATGGGATTTTGCAAATTTAACGACATGTTGGCTTATTACATTTTTACTGATGGCATTTTATGGCGGCAATATCCTCATGTACGAGTATTATTATGAACTCGAAGAGAGTCCAATGGCATTGAAATTAAAGTTACTGCTCTCGCTTTATAACTGAGCTGTATTAATGGGGCTTATAATTCAAAATGCTAGACTGCCTAAGCCCTAAATTTGAAGACAGTTCCCAGCAGCTGGATATAGGTTTATATTCAGGTTATGTTGGCTGTAGAGACACACACTCAGTTAAACCAGAAAGGGGTCCTTTGTATTTCGGAACTTCTTTTGAACTGAAGTATACTCAGGTGGAGGTAAAAAATGGTTTCCTCTTCCTCTCCGTCCCTGCAACTGTTACAGAAATCATTTGAAAAGCGGCCCAGCCTTTTCCCACGTTGGTCTATCAGACAGTGTTCCGTAATAATACTTTAGTATAACCAATGGTTCTAGGCCAGCTTAGGTAAGATCTGTCTTGATGTATGACATGTTGAGGCATTTACTCTTCTATGGTTAGTCCTACTGAAGGAGTCCCGTTTTAGAAGATGTTTATGTGTATCGAATGTCATACCTAGGTGTTGACAAATAGACAGAATCTTTTCAGCTGTTCTCTTTTCGGTGAGCTCGTCAGCCGTGCAGTTTTCCGAAATGTCTTTAGGCTGCAGAAGGAGTGGTTCCTAGTACATGCAAATCTTTACACTTTTGCTAATCGACTCTGGTGCAAGGGTTATAAGTGGAGGCATCACTAAAGGCTTGGTGACGGAAACGTTCAGCCAGTGAGCCGCAGAAGAGTATATTGGAATATTTCCCTGAGAGGACTTCAATCACTGGTCCTTTCAAGATAGATCTACTAGAAGTCCTTCGACCATCAGATTTCAGAGAAGTGGGGTTAAGACACTATCTTGGACTGTACCACCACCACAAAAATTCCACCGAAGGTATCGTCGAACTGTATGTTAATAGTCCTACCAGTAAGCAATTGAGTGATCAACATTCCGAGATGCATCCACTTTAAGAAATGTAACAGTGCCCATGAGTGCTTCTACTTTAACATGTTTAACAGTGTTTCAAGCTATATCATTGTCAAGGATTGTTACAAAGTTATATTTCTCAATCCTCAGAGATTTGTTTTGAATGAATTGTCTTCGCTGTGCTCATGCTGAGAGATCAGATGGCTATCAATCAGCCTTTCCAGTGCTTTTAGCAAAAAGGAAGATATGTAGACGATAACATTGTAGGAGATCCAGTTCATGATTTTGGAATACAGACTTCTCTGAAACAACCTCAAATGAAATGTTTTCAGATTTCTGAATCCCAACATTTTGGCAGCTTTTGTGCACTTAACTGATCTGGGTTGAGTCCAGAGGATTCCTACAAGAAGTCACGGTGGAATGGAAGTGCTTCCATTTTGAAACATAGTAACAGAGTGGCTACTAGGAAGGTGAGTATCCAGTAGAAGATCAGCTGGACATACATACTTACAATATAGAGATTGGTGGAGCACGAAAAAAAACCCAAATTCAGTCGATGAAAAAGTTTTACCCGCTTCTGTGTGTTGATGTTTGATTATTAAAAATCTAAATGATAACAAAACAGCTAGTTATGGCTGGCAGTTCACAAACGAAGATGTTCACTTCGCGGAGAAAACCTGCCCATCGGTAGCTAAAACTTTGAGGTGGCTTAAGAGAGTTCACCTTTATCGAAGTGAGTAGACACCCAGAACACCTCGATAGGGATTCAATGAAAAGCACAAGGTATTAGGTATTAGCAGAACAAATGGAATAGAAGGTACTACGGCGTATTTTAAGAGATATACATATGTACAAAGACGTCGAATTTGTTGGCTCTTCTAAGAAAACCTTTCTGCCTCAGACGCAATGCGACCAGATAGATCCAACATCATGTTCAAAGATCAACCAATCGTGGTGTCAGATGGTGGTTCTAACGAGCTACTTAACAGCAAGTGCCTCTCTTGTCACTTCGCTAACAAGAAACCCCAGATAGATGCTTTAACAAAGGATACCTCATACGTTGGACAGTTGTACTGTTCTGCTGTTTTGGAAAGACAATTCGACTAGCATACCTCAGTAAGATTTAATCAATTGATCTACTCTTTCAATCTTTCTGTAAACCCACCTGTTACCAAATGCTTACCTGCGTACAAGCTTGCTGGTGAAACTAGAAATAGCAAATCAAAACAGCAGATGCCATATAGCGAGATTATTTAAGAGGTTAGATTTCCTTTCAAAATCTATAAATCCATACAAAGAGGAGATAAAAACGAGCTAGAGCAACAGACGTACGTGCACATGTATATTTGCTAGGCGCTCACAAGAGTAAATAAATGCGTTAAAGTTCTCTGAGATTCGAACCTCGAACCTCCAGCTCAGTAGTCCTATGCATTAACCACTTAGCCAAGGCGCTCACAGAGGACCTACGATGCCAAAACCACAAGGTTCTGTAAAAGATATCAAGCTGAACGAAAAACATTAAAACAAGACCGTACGTCAGAAGAAATTCAATCAGCATTCGATGAGAAGTTCCTATCGGCTTTTACAGCTTGATAAAGCCGCCATCTCTCATATAAAAGTGAAGTCAAATAGAGGAAGGAACAGGAGAAATGCCTATTTCTGAAAATATTGTAAACCTGATGAAATGATCGAAAACACTATGGGATGTAGTGAAACAAATTGCAGCAATATTCATGAAGGATCTTCGGCGGTTGAAAAAAGTCAGAGGGAGCAACACAGAGCAACAACCCCTTGTTGGACCACCAAACACGGAAAGAACATCATAAAGTAATACCTAACATCGACTATTCAGGTTACTGTATCTCTAAAAGGTTACACAATCTTTGGCCTAAAAAATCCACCTGAGTAAACAGCATCCATTGCCAAACAGTGAAATGTGGAAGCACAACGTTCACCATAACAATTCAAAACCTACATATATGTATGTATTTATGGATGACTTAGGCGAAACGCGAAACGCTGGTCACGATATCGCTCGAAATCGCGCGAAAACCAATCGCGTCGCGCGACTTGAATTCGCTTGACAATGAACACAGTCTTAACAACAAATGAGGAAATTCCTTTTGATGTTTCCTTAGCATACCCCGGCTTACACCCTTTCTTCAAGCCAATGCCACTGTGTTTTGTTTTTAGAAGAAAGTCGGCCTGGTTGCCAATAGATTAAATGCTACCTGGTAGCAACAACTCGAATGAAAAAACTATACAAAGTTCACTCTCTAATGCTCATGATACAAATAATGGGAATCATCGAATAAAAGCTCTGCCAAGACATAGTAGAGATGGCAGACAAACCTTATCATACTTGGCACCAAGAGGCTGGATGATATGCGGCAGGTTTTTTTTACAAATGTGTTCATGCCTCTAAGAAATGACGCACTAAGAGACTACTCCTCCTACCATGTGTCTAGTTCACATGTGCACTATGAGACGCAAATGATGCCAATAATAGATAGATCAAAACCAAATCAAAGTTAACTTCGTCGGAACCACTTTCCATTCATCTACAAATCAGCTATCTAATGAATATTACATAGAAGTAAGCAAAGACAACGCAAATGTTACACCAAAGTTTGGAAATCCTTTAATCATTGCCAATCAAAAGCAGCTGTCTCGAGAATATAATAAATCCATACTAGAGCCACTCCACCTACCTCTTTCGAACGACCAAATCCCAAGCCATCTTATTGGAAACTCATTAAAATCGTTTTCTTTC
Organism: Xylota segnis; assembly: GCA_963583995.1. NCBI lineage: Eukaryota > Metazoa > Arthropoda > Insecta > Diptera > Syrphidae > Xylota > Xylota segnis. Next base: position 114,431,333 of record OY757236.1, on the reverse strand, counting down.
ATTTTGTGTAACCCAGCCACATCTCGGTAACCAAATGTGGAGAAAAACTCCATTTAACTCCCAAATGAGCGATGCCATTGTAATCTCATTTAACATTCAAATCACGAACCAGTGAACGGGCCGAAAAGCGATATAAAAACAAAACCAAATTTGATGACAATGCATCTTTCATCTCCGAAGGTCTTCCCGAGTGAACAATAAAAATAAATAGCAGTTTCCACCTACCAACAGAGAGACTAACAACTACGGAACTAGGATAGTACCATACATACCTTTAGATATAAAATTACGACAACGATAACAACGACAATGAGTGTAGGTACTCCTTAATGGCTTGACTCATGCCTAATCCTGGCTGCTCCTCAGCTATGACAACCATAAACATACAGCATGTGTTTTATTTTTCTTTTAATTTATTTGTGCGTATGATATTCAATCTTTTTTTTACCGTTATTATGTTATAAACAAATCACATATCACTTAGCTCACTCGCTTTTGAAATTGCACTGTGGTGGTTGTCTCCTCGAGAAGAACGAAAGATAAATATTTACATTCACCTCATTTCCGCTCTTAACGCGCACTCTACTACTTCAGCCTCAATGCAGATATCCTGTTGTCTTTATGGCAAACACAAGCGGATACGATTTAAACGATGATTCTCGTATGTTCTCTCCTTCGTTCCCTAAGGACACACATACGTCATTAGATTAGGGGGAGGCAAAGCACAGCCAAAGGAAATAAAACCCCCAAAACAAAAAAAATACCAAACACAAAGTGAGCAGAGTATCTTATGGTGTTTCCCGAATTTAATCAATTCTCACCACACATACACAATCATCCCAACTTGAAAACTCAACTTCAACATACAATCGAGAAGCTAAGGAAAAGTAGCATAGCAGGAACCAAGACAATTTTTATCCTTCCTTCCATCTATGATACTCCTCCGCCTGCTCTGTGGTCGTTGAAGAAAAGATGATATCAAGATGATTACTGTGCCCATAAACCGGGTGTTGGCGATTAAATGAAAACCAAGCAATACGAAAACTGCCCAGATTTTCCACTCAAAATACACAATAAACAAAAATTTTGCAAAACACAACAATACATTCTCACGAGACGAGAGTCCACCACCAAACCGCCAGAGAGAGAGAAAGAGTAGAGAAAAACCAGACCAGAAAAGCCAAAACTCACATTCCGCGCGCGAACTTTCCAATGGAATTCTCCAGCACGAACTGAAGACGGACCAGAACGGGTTTCGAGTTTTATAAAAAAAATGTTTTTTTGAATGAGACTCTGGCGCTGGCTTTGGCCGAGGGACTTCGACTCACTTTAACACTCTGTGACGTATACAACATAACCAAAAAAAAATATACTCTCATCTGTTTCCATCTGCTTGCTCTCACCGTTGTTGTCACATTCGTTCCAGCTGTGAGGTGAATGTGATGATAATGATGAGGCGGCGCGGCGAATTTCGGTGGCGTATACATAACAGAAAATAATAAAAACCAAACCAACACACAACAAAATAATTCTGGGGACACACACTCTTCGAGAGAAATGTATTGGGAAAGTTGCACTCAGCTGTTGTCGCGGTGGTGGGTTGGCGTTGGTATTCTTGTTTTTTTGTTCTTTTTCTGCGTTTCGTGGCGTTTCTCACGGAGACGAAGCAGCAGCAGCAATGGCAACGGCAGCATCATTAACCGGTTCACTCAACACTTGGCACAGTTCACTTGATGTTCATTGCTGGTGCTCTCACTGCTTCAGTTGCTGCTTGTACTGTCAGCGATTGAGCGTGATGGCTGTAATTGCAATGCTTAGCCGGTAATGCGGCGAATTGAATTAAGTTTGTAGAGGTGTATCCTTCTCTGTCAAAGGGAGTGTGGAACCCAAGTGGAACGTAACTCAGAAAGAGAATGTAAATAAGAGAAACTCGTGTTTTTGAGTAGGGGTTCGAGCTGAGGAGAGTGATTGGGTTCTCTTAAGGAATTCATAATCGTTAGTCATTCGAAAGGTGGATTAGAAGGATTGGCAGCTTAGGAAGGGTCTATAAACAATAATTTGATTTGAGACTAGACGAGGAGGACTGTTCTTGCGAGAACTAAATGACAAAGTTTGTGGTGGGAGTTCTAAAATTGTTAGTGCACTCTAGTTGGGGGAGACTTTCTTATCTTCACATTCGTTTTAGATATTTCATGTGGTGCAGCTGACATGGATTTCGTCAAATAATGCATAATCCTGTCGTTCCTTCTTTCATCGATTCAATGGCTTGTTATCGAGCACCATCTTCATACCTAGGCGGCTAGGCGAGCCGTACAGGCAAACGCTTCAGGAAGACTCACTGCCTCCGCGTGGTGACCGTCGGGCAACGGCTCTCATGCTGAAGATAATACCTTTAATTCAGGCAACTGGCAACAACTTTGTGCCTCCCGTGTTGTCGGGGTTCAAAGGTTGCGGAAATAGCAGAAGAGCTGGCTAAAGTGAGCAACGATGAGAAGTCAACGCCAATACCAAATCCCTAATCCGAAGGATACGCATGGCTAAGTGTGGGTTTAGCCGCTAGTATGTGAACTCCGAATACCTGACGACCTTTTATTTCAAGTCAGCCTTTCTATGGTATACTGGGCTATCTCAGAGAAATCTGCTTGCTCTTCCATTGGGAAGATGCTAGATGGTCTACAGATCAAGCAGCAACAGGGTTAATTCATGAATTCCAAAAAATGGCGGTGTAAACATGCTCTTAGTATTGGCAAGAGTAGATACATGTCTCTTGCTTTCGCAAGGGTTGCTCCTTTCACCCTTTCTCATCGTGAAAATCTGAGAAATACACACCCACAGCATCAGTTGGCAGGAACGTCAAGGCAGGATCCACAGCTGATGTTCCCATTTTTAGTCAAGTGGCTAGTAATGTCAGGTGCTGTTGTCCCGACCGACTTGTCCACTTAACCCCTCTCAACTGAGCAAATGACACTTTTTCAAAAGGCAGTTATAGACACGTCGATCGAGATGAGCAACAGCGGCGTTTCCGGCTCACATCCGGCTCGCGGAATGTGACACATTGCCCGTAGGTTCTTTCCACAAATTCTGATGCTATCCTGGAAAAGATTCTGGCGACAATAACTGGAAAATAACAGAATGCCGATTTACAGTCCAATTCATGGAAGCTAATTCACAGGGAAAAGGACGACGGCTCCATGAAGAGGATTAACACCTACAAATGTAAAATTAGCCTAGGCAGGTCAAGCTGATCCTGAAGAGCACCGACAAGGTGTCAGGTATCACCTCCTTAATAAAGAACTTTCTAATGTCTGCCTGACGAACTGAATTGCGAAAGCTCACCAGCTTTCTAATACTAATCTTGTTTAAGTTAAGGATTTCCGAGTTAAAATAAGGCTTGATTAATCGTTCGAGTAGACGACAGCGCTCTAAGTACTGCCTGGCTATCTGAAAATACATATGTATATCCTTGCGCTTTTGATACCTTTCTTAAGATTTAACCTAGCGCAGACCTCAATGATATAGAATTTAGCCTGGAAAACAGGCTAGGTATTAGCGTTGGCTTCAAAAACACCAGCTGCGACTCCAGAGTCCATTTTCGATCCATTCACCATTGAACACCATTAGACCAATTAGCACGGTCCAATATTTCTACCTCAAATAACCAACAGAATCAGTACTCCATAATGATGGAAATAGTGCAATAAGTTAAGAGTTTTCAGGTGTCCCAAATAGTCACCTGGTTTATACTTGTATTCTATTTTCAGCTTATTAGCGCATCTAGCGGCTTCTCCCTAATAAAGGTTTGTAGAGGTTGAACCGTCTACTGATCCACAAAGCTCTAATAACACGCTCGATGGCCGACTTGATTCCAACTAAGTTTGTCAAGGATTACGCCTAGATATTTGACCTCACTGGAATGAACTAAAGTGTTGTCTTTTATGGTGAAAGGTTCCAGATTGACCAGGCTTCTTTTAGAACCAGTACGGTTTTGCGAGGATTAACGGATAGTCCTGCTCTGGTGCACCATTCTAATACGAGTAGTAAAGCAACTTACATACATTACACTGGAAATGATCGTGTTGTGCCTACCACTTACAAAAATCAACAAGTCATCAGTATAACCAATGACGGTGTAGCCTGATCTCTATTAAATAGGTAAGAAAGAACGAATGCGTTATCGGAATTTTCCTACGAATCCCAACTTTTTCGAACCGGATACTATGATAGAACTGAGTGTTAAGGTATCCCCAAACCAACGCGATTTATTCGCTGACTGCGATGAATCTCGGTGATTGCTGCCACTTAAATTACATGGCGGTATATGAGAGAGTCTACACCTACGCGATTCTTTAACGACTGCCGACTTTGCAACGATATTTTTCAGTGTCACTGCATGCATGCGGATCTCAACTGATCCATTATGTTCCCCTGCGTGAGATACCTGGAAAAATATAAAAAAAAAAACAGAAAATTTACTCGCTAGTCCATGTTGGGTCCGCCTCTTTTGAACCAACACGTTTTCGTTATGAATTTTAAAACGGTTTTAGCACGCATGTCCACCAGTTCGTAGAGCTGGTCGAAAAATGTCTTCCCGAAGGTTGCTGCTGAGACTTGGGCATTCGCAGAGGAAGTGTGTCGTGTGTTTCTCCACCTTAGTGTCGCCGTAGCCTCTGGATAGGTCTGATTCTACTGAGATGGGCCGCCATTGGATTGTGGCCTGTATGGACGCCGATGAGAAGGGTTAGCTGGCTTCTATTGGGAGACAGAAGCTTTCTGGTCATTTTCTCGTTGAGTTGGGCCCAAAGAACCTTCGAAACACGGCAGGACGAGATTGTGATCCACCTAGCGTTCGACAAGTTATGGAAGTCCGTAGATACCCTATAGGAAAGGAGGCTAATGGGCTTTAGGACAGAGTGGTCCATCGCGATGTCACTTGATTCTGAGACCGTTTTCGCTAGCTCATCGGCCCTCTCGTTCCCTTATCCCGCGATTTAGCACAGAGTAATGTTATGCGCAGAGCTTAGGAATTTGAGCTCTTCTTTACATATTTTGACCAGTTTTGAATTGGCTGCAATGGAAGTGATGGCTTCAATGGCTGGCTTGCTGTCTATGTATATGTCAACGGCTTGGGCCTTAGGCTCTTCCTGAAAAACAAAATTACTTTCCTAGCAAATATACGAACGCAAGGCGAAACCAATTCGAATCGTAAAACCCACGCACAAATTCTAGAACACGTTCACTACTCAAATAAAACAACCATTTTATTAAAAATCTTCTAACGGTATTTCGTTCAAATATTTATTCCTTTTTGAAAAAAAAAAGAAATTCTTTAAATGCTTTTATAATAATTATTTTCAAGGATTGTATTTTTATTTCATTTTCTTTTATATATATATATATGTGTGTATGTATATATATAAATATATTTTAAATAATAACTGAGTTTATTGATGTTGATGTAGTTTTTTGTTTGTTGTTGCTTGTTGCTTGGTGTTTTTTGTTTCTGGGTTGAATTTTTATATCTCGTTTAAATATTTTTTGTTTTCTTTATTTTCTTTTGAAATATTACATCTTACAGTATTAAAATGTACAAAAAACATGAAATCTGTGGGATGTATATGTATGTTATGTTTTTTTTTTCTTGCTTCGCGTATTAGTTTAAATTCAACGCCCTTTGAAAAATAAAAAAAATAAAAACAAATAAAAGGCGTCTGTCCAGGGCGCTTTTTATTGGGCAAAATTGCTTTTGGTTTATTCTTTCGATTTAGATTTGCATTACTTTTCGATATTTTTTTTGTTATGTCATTTCAAGCTTGGTTACTAGTTTTTAAAGATTAACATTTCGGTATTTTTTTTTTATTTTGTGTTGAACTTAGAGAACAAATGAGCAGTCATTTGGGGGAAAAAGAAAAAAGAAATATTGAAACAGAGAAACCATGTAAGGAAAAGAAGAGACAGAACAAAGAGAGACACAAGTTAAATGGGAAAATAAATTTAATGTTTGTTGGTTTGTTTTTTTTTTTTTTTTTTTATTATTTTGTTGTTTTTATTTAATTTAGGAAATTTTATGTATTTGAATATAAGTTTCAGTTGTTTTTATATTTATAAATTTACGAATCTCCTCATTTGCGGTATTGGCTGGTTTTAAGCAAAACGATGCATAGTACTTTGTTGTTGTTTTGTTTTGTTTAAAAATTTTTTTTTAATATAATAGTAAATGACAAAAAAATTAATTAAATAATTTCTTTTAATTTATATAAATACAAAGAATTCTACGAGCATTCCTCTTGACTTTTTCTGACACAACGAGCTACTTTACGTTTAAATTCTGGATAACACTCTCTCCATTCCTTGGCCGCATCGACATTGGCCGGTGACTCGTCATTCGGATCGGCTAGCATTGATATCACAGATATCAATATGGTCTCGACCGTGTGTACGGGCAGCCAGCGTTCGGATGCTTTTTCATAGCCCCATTTATCATCGCCTGGTTCGTGAAGGATACTAATGCAAACGTCACCGTTCTTCTCGATATTTGGATGCCAAATCTCTGTGACGAACTTCATGCGAGGTGGCCGCAGTGGATATTCCTTTGGGAAATGTAAATGTGCTTTGAAGAAACCTCCTTCGCTGGAAATGTAGAAAGTAATAATAATTTTAGTTATGAAAGTAACTTTCTGCTTCTGTAAGTAATTATGGCATGCAAACAGTTTGTTATTCCTATCAACCAGCACTGCATATTTTAGAATTCTGCAGTTTTGAGGGACACAACATAGTTTCTGGTCTAGCAACAGATTACGACAGTATACAGGACATTAGTGTTAGTGGGGAACTATGGCGCTGACACCATTAACGATATGAGGATAGAAAGGCGTTTATCTATAACTAAAAGACATTGTGTAAGACTTGACTCATGAAACTAAGGCTCCTGTTGCTGTAAAGAGTTTTGCTGAGAACCCAATACAGCAGAAGAATGTACAATGTACTGTAACGTGTAATAGAAAGGAATCCTAAAGCGCAATAAAATAGCTGAAAATGCCAAATACAAGTACGTGTCCACGAAGAAGTAAATCTTACTAACTTTGCCGAAATGTAGGATACATTTTGTTCTTATTTTTAGTGAATCATACCCGTCCTCGGATTCTACGTCCTCGGATTCTACGAAGTTCTCGTAACATTCTTATTGTCCTCTACAGTGGAAGCTGTATTTCTTTTTCTCACGAATTGGAGGAAGGAAATAATCACTGACCCACCAAAGAAGGAAATCTCAATATACAGTGGGAAGTGAAGAGGTATTCGCGTTGTTTGCTTCCATTCGACATAAAACCAACTGCTTCCTACACCTTTCGCAGCAATATCAGGGGAATTATCATATTACTTCATTTATCCTTGAAAAAACCTTAGTCAGCATCAAGCCAGATTTCATCAGAGAAGCTTGTGCTTACGTATACCTAAAGAAGAATACTCACTTTTGGTGAGTTGACAATGAACTAAAGCGTGGTAAGTTTTCTTGTGATTCAAACTTTGCGACTCGACCACGGACGTCGAACAGCAACTCTCAGGTAAAGCAAGCATAAGAGAATGGAATGTAATTTAAGTTTCTCGAACTACTACACCAGAAAATAGAAATTTCCCTGCCTCCAATAACTAGCCTACGTTAAGCCTAGAGTCAGAAGGCAGATTGAAAGGCGAACCATATCTAGGTTTTAAACAATAACGCACACAGCTTGTCAAATTTAGTTGCTTACGTATGGTGTCTTTCATCTGGCCGATGGCGTATTACAATGATCCTGCTGGGACCACTACCGTGAAACATGATTCATGTTGTTACGACTCTTTTTTTACGACACGACATTACTGTGTGTTACTGCGAATTATACTTTGGAATGACAAATACAGCTTCAAACTCTCGTATTAGATTCAGACAGCAGCACCCGTTCAAACATAAGGTTCGCCGGCATTATCCACTTTTTGGACGGAATATTTTATGAACGTTTGGTAGGAAAAACACACATAACGAGTCGCAATCGGTGTCGGTATTGAGTTCAACTCCCGAATAGTGGAAATATTGATTTCCTCTGGTCTATTGCCAAACCAAGACCTTAGTCTCTAAGAATTCCACATCTGCTAAGAAGACCAACTCCTCAAGAATGGATGGAACCTTCAGATAACATTAAGTTAAACCGATCCAATCGAAACTTTGTCTTTTCCTTCACTTTTCCACATTTACCAAAATGCTTCCACATAGGATCTGTGTGAAAGTAAAGTCTATACCAATAGATGTCAGAGGTGAAGGTGGTTCTTCCGATCCAATCCATTCAATCAGTCTGAAATTCAAACATCAGCGACAGTACATTAATCGATCAAATGAATTCGAAAGTGGCTTAGAAAGATTTGCTCTCAATATCAGTCCTAAGCTTAACTTAATCATAAAAATTTATATTCCTTTTGCTCGCAATGTTGGAACTATTCATTCAAATTGATTGCCCAATGTTGGTCTTATCGTTTAATTATTTTGTGCCGGCTCGCAGTTTGCGACCTAGAGAAAACAATTTCTTTTTATGTTTCAAAGCATACATACATACATACGCACCGCCGTATATAGATCAAATTACGACGAACACCATCCAGTATGAGCTACTTGCGTCAATGCAATGAATTTGAAAAAGTATGTCTCATACTTTTATTTTTTTTTATATTTTAATTGATTGCCAAGATTAAAACTTCTCGACAGTACATATTTACTTCCGAAAATTGTACAAGCAGACTCCCTGTAGAATGTTTTAGCTTATCCTTGTTCAATATCCTACAAACATCAGTGCGTTTATGTAAATAACAACTGTTGATGCCTAATATGTTTACAGACCCATCAATCGAACAAGAAAACCTACTCCGAGAGCGTACGTGCCAGTAAACAAAACCTTTTTGGCAATTTTTTTCATTTTTATTGTCTAGGTACGTACGTACGAACGAAAGAACGTGACCAACGAGTAATTATTGATAAAGAGATCGCATTTGTTTGCTCAAATGAACGAGTAATCGAGAATTAACGAAAACGATCTACTTTGGTTTTTTTTTTTATGTGCACAGTACCCATTGCAACTATTCAGACACTGCTTGATATTCAAGTCTAAGAAGAAACTTGCGGTGTTTGTGGCTTCTATTTGATTGGGGCTTAAGCAACATCTGAATCTGTGTGCAAGAGTCAGGTATGTCAATAGGATTCAGAATGATTTCCGTGGAATCTGTAGAAACAAATGGAAAAGAAACCATGGGTCAGTTTCTATGCACATGACTCACTGTCGTCAACAGTGGGAATGTTTAACTATGTGAATCATTCAATTAACTGAGCGATCTTCACAGCTGTTGGGCAGTTTACACACCTCTTCGTTCTAAGTGCATACCCATCAGCGTCCAATTCAAACTAACCAACCAAGGACGCTACAAAAAGATGGTACAGTTCCAAACTAACGTTCAGTAAACAAATCGAACCAACTTCTGATAGATTAACTAGAGAAGATACATTTGATATTAAATTTTAATGTTAGCCAGACTTTTAAGTGAAAAAAAAACAATCCAATCAGGACACCAGCTCGGAGTGTTTTCAACGTCATTCCAGAGAAACAACGAGGTAAAAAAAGGCATTAACTTCGACAGGACGCGCAAGTGAAGACACCTAATTCAACTTGTCGGGTAAAGATGGTAATGAAGAGGCTTTCCACAGGCACAGGTCTACTCCGATACGAGACAAGTACGTAAGCCCTGTGTGCACGGGCACACGACTTGTTTCTACAAGAAAAGAGACATATTGGCACAAATCAATCCAACAGCTGTAGACTACGTCTTGAGGACACCGAAACTGTCCAGCATATTTTGTGCAAATGTCCCACCTTTATAAGTAAGAAGGTATTCAAATCTTTTCGTTAGGGTAATCATTGATCGAATCAGAGAACTTTGTTTGAATTAGGCTGCAAGTCCAAGGCTTAGCAAAGATGTCCTACCTCCTCTCTGTCTTAACGCAAATAAGGATGACAATAAAAGCAACTAAAAGATCTCACAATGACATGTAAGTCTAGATATACACACAGATTGGTCTAGCCATACATTATGGTTTGGTGCATACACATTGGTCATCATCCATCTGTTGTTAGACGCCATGTAATCAGTTTTGTATGTGCAATGCTGTACGAAAGCTAATACTGACTACAATTGAAATGAAAATGTTTATCTAGACAGATGGTGAGACAAGACAATACATTGCAGGAAATATTTACGTTTAACCACCTCCAGTATGTGAAAACTTAACTAGCAGTGCACTCCTTATCTTCCTTGAAACGACAGCAATAAACTTCATCCTCCTACCTCAAAATTTGAACACTTTGGCATAGTGTATCACCGCTGAACACAACAAAAATCTTCCCCCAGTGGCCAGTGTGCCACCAGTGATACACGCTTAGGCTGTTCACGGTGAAGCGAATATGCAATGGGATTCCCTGGTAGCGATCAATTAAACAAGTACATATGGAGGTGTTCATGACTTAGCGATTTGGCGAAGGGCGAATTGAGAAATTCTAGAGCGCTAAGGGTGTGCTACCCTGGCAGCCAACGTGTTAATGCCTAAACAGTGGTCACATACGGGCCCAGGTTCACCCCGAACTGTAGCGCCGCCTAAGTGACATACGTACAGACGGACGATCGGACATAGCTCAATCGTCTCTGCTATTGACACTGATCAGGATTATTTTGCTACTCTATGTTACTAATCATTTAAAAGTAATTTGAGTACCATATGATCGCATCTCCCATCCTCTCCATACATTAGGAACACATACAGATAAAAAAAAGTCACAAATTGAGCAGATGGCAACCCAGAATAGCCGAGATCAAATAATTTGATTAAGATTAAGTAAGGTTTATAGTCTGGAACACTGTTTTCTCAAGAATTAGCAAGTCACGAAAGTTTCTTCACGAAATGACAGTGCAGAACCAAGAACAATTGAAAGCGCCTACAGTATGCTGGCAGCCGTTGTGACCATTTGACCTTTATAGTCGTTTTCCGTACGTAATGTCAACGAATGTATGTTGTAATAAAAGTAAAGGGGAAAATCTGCACGCAGTTCAAACGTCCATTACTACTTCTGCGAAACATTCATGACCTTTATGAGACTAAAAAAGGGATATCCGACCCCTTTACTCATTCGCCGACTGGGTGTGCAGGAATCACATAACGAGGAATGGGGAATCCTTCCCAAGAACAATCACACTGCAACGCCCTTGGTGTACTTGCTCAAGGTTAAATGAAATGTAGCAAGTAAATGCAGACAACCAAGCAAATGTTCTGCATAACCTTCTGAATGCACTAATTCGCAGAACTGCTTTCGAACTTCATACGATTACGGCAGCAACCTTACCACCCATCGTTTCTTTTAACACAAAATCGACGAAATTACTAGAACTAAGCACCAAAGTGGAATTTAAAGAAACAAAAAAAACAACCATAAATGCCAGCTGCCACTCCAGAAATACGTAAAAAGATATGTATGCATTACATGGTTAGTGGTAGTCCGCTTGACTAACTAAATGCCGCATAAACTACCTACGTACCACCTAGAACACACACAAAATAAAACAAGTAATTACATATTGATTAAGAATATGTACACCCGCCGCCGCATTGCATGACAAATTGACTAAAATTCCCACATGAATACTTACTAAAGAGTGTCCGGTGGACCAATTATAAGCACTTCCCATCTAAATATATCACTCTCATCGATTAGTCCAGCTGAGAATCCTTCCACAGGATTCTTGTTCAATTCTACAAAGAAACGTACAAAAGAAGAAAATAATATGTAAGTAAAAAAAAAAATACAAAAAAACACCGCATAAGAGCATTGCAGAGGCACATCAAGTATAGTAACAAAACAACAGCAGTAACCAAAAAAAAAAAAAAAACAACCCGAAAAGTAAGAAACAAAAAAAATGATTCACAACACATACACCGGGGCTGGGGCGGCACACAAATAAACTCTTCTCTTCTCGCCTCTAGAAGAAGTCAACGACATTCATCGAGTTTCGGCCTCTTTACTGCGCGACCCTGGTGATTAATATATGGATGGCATCGAAAGAAAGGCGACATGAGGCATGGAAAGTAAATAAATTTCAAACACTTTTCTCCATTTTATCAGGTATTTGGCCACAGAAATACCAAAAACCGAAAAAGCCCGACCAAAACTGCATTTAACATGTACGTGTGTAATCTTTGCACATACAATGTGTCGCCCCCGTTGTCCCGATTCACATTATATTTTATTTTTTTTTTTTTTTTATATTTTTTTTTGTACATTCGAGAAGGTAAGACAAAAGCCTCACACAAAGGAACTCTCTTCGTTGGTTTTCGCATCTTTGGGAGTTTTTCGTTTTGCCGTATTCTTTGGTAACGATGATGAATCCATTTTAGAATTGATTTTTCCGAAAATATTGCGGAAATTCGCACGTTTTTTTCAAAACGAATGGAAGTATAGAATGCGAAACGAATTAACCTCTAATATCGTCTGGGCTGCGGCATTTTGATTTTTTTTTTTCGGTTTTCGTTTTTCTTTTCGTATTTTTTGGGACTTCAGCCGGGCGCCGCTACAGACGGGGGGAAGATGTTTACGGATGGCTTCAGCCCCAGCCGTTGTAAGGTGTATTTTGTTGATAATAAAAACTTACCAGCTAGTTGCTTTTTCAGCAAAAGAGATGACTGCAATTCAGACATTTATTATTTATTACGGCCTGGAGGCTACTTGCTAATCGATTTTGGGTGGATTTGATCTGTTTTGTATTAAACTCGAGCCGCAGATGTAAAATTTTTTATTCTTAAGTGGTTTTTTCCGTAAGCAAATGAAGACCGAACAGCGTTTTACTTAAAGTTTTCGTTTTTTTTTTTTTTTTGGAAGTTCTTTTCAGCGGTAGACACAAAAAAAACGAACGAACGAACGTCTGTTCGTTGTTGGCTCAGTTGATGGAAAAACGTTGTGGAGACATATGACAAGCGGAGAGATTTATCGATCACACACGTGATGGTTGGATTCAGCGAATGCTGATGCAATGGGGTGAACTTGAATGATTTCGCGGTTGTATTCGAGAAGACGATAAAATTTCAGCGAAATAGTTCATAAGCCGAAGCAAGGGCGAGTACTGTTGTCAAATTCTAAGTGCCCTCGTCCTGTGAATAAAGGAATTTGTTTACAAAGTTGTTTCATGACTGTAGGATGAGACGCGATATATATTGATTTGTGTAGAAGCTATTTTCTGGTGCTTTTCAGCTCGAGGGTAGAAAGAAAATCTCACTCTAAGTGTACTATTTGCATTGTAATTCTAAAGGCCCTCGAAATCGAATTGCATCTTAAACTGACACTCAGTACCCGGTGCACTGTTAAGCTTCTGTGACATATTTCAAACTCACACCAATGAGACGCAGTCAGGATATTCATAAGGTGAAGGTGTAACTTCCAGTAGTAATCAATCGCCCAAGTGTCTCTAAAGGGGTTTAGTGATAGTAGTTCATCCAGATCGTTAATCCATTGTGTTCCCAAATGTGGGATATCTACAAGAATTTAAAGAAAAAAAAACAGAGATGTAAACTCTTTACTCCACGTCGGGAGCGGCCCTCGTGAACCAATTTTGAAGTGTGTCGTGTCTTCCTTCACTTCAGCATTGCCGCAGACTCTGCATAAGTCTGAGTCGTTGAAATCCATTCTACTGAGGTGGGCTGCCATTGGGTTGTGGCCTGTAAGGACGCCGATGAGAAGGATTAACTGGGTTCTATTGAGAGAAAGAAACTCTCTGATCTTTTTTCTTTGTACTAAGCCCAAAATAACTTCGAAACACGGCAGGGAGAAGGTGTGCTAGTCCTTAGAAAGAAGTACATATATATCTTAGTAGTTTCGACTAAATCATAGAGCTTGAGGCAAAACTAAAAATATTATATCCATGAACGGAACTGAATACGTCCGTTAGAGAAAATCAATCGATTTTTCTAGAGATGTGCAGTACCTGCAAATCGTTGTCCTTGTAAAAAGTTTCATACAGTGAGAATATTAATGCTTCCTCTTCCTAAGGCACATTTGAGGAAAGGTCTAATCCCAAGTCTTAAAATCTTTGCAAAAATATAAGACTTACAAACTAAAAATGGCCTGAGGTATCGCGATTTAATCAGGGCTAGAGCACAGATCAACTTCTCATCCCCGCTAGTATCACAAATGACCGGATTTCCTATTTCCATGACCCTGATTAGATGATTATTGTCTTTTCTGTTGTGGGTACTAATGCAGAGAGTCCACATAGTTGTCCTCAGTTCTGTACTCCTAGCTACGGATTGAAATAGCCAGCAACTACTCGTGGCGATAAGGTTCAAATAATACTAAGAGAATACGAAAGAAAGGCAACATTTCAGGTGTGGATCTCCGGTTGAATATCCTGTCTACTTACATCTCACTTTTCTTACAAAAAAAAACCCAGTCAGTTCCACAACAACCATCTAATCAGGCTCTTAGGGCTTGCCTCAGAAATTAGATCTAGAATCCGGAACATGGCCACTGTTAGCTCATCTACTACAATTCGAAAAGCCGGCAAATGTTTCAACCAAAACAAATTTTGACAGTATCCTGTTCTTAAACTTTGCAATAATTTGCAAACAAATGCAAAACCTGCAACCAACATTCCTCTCGGAATTGATTGAGCAAGTATTCGATCGAATTGAGACGCGTTTAGCCTCGTTAAGCGTCAAGAAACGTAAGTTTTCCAATCTAATCAGACCCAACAATTCCATTCACATGTCTTTACAGTAACAGCAGACGAATATACCGAATTGCATTGCCTTTTCCAAGGAGAAGTTCTTTGTAAAGCATTGCAAATACTCGACAGGTATTTGGTGATATCCTATCGTCCAGAAAATGGCATCAGTGAAGTGATTGAAATCACTGAACTATGGTCTTCGCCGATAGTGTACAAGCTGTTTCCCAATATAAACTTTTGTCATTGCAAGTTCTTCACCGACAACATCCTGTATGCCACAGAGAAGTCCTATTACACCTGTGAACATATACTAGCCGCACGATTGGCTAGAATTTTAGACAGACTCAAAGTGGAAGTCCTTCCGAAGCATAAATTCAATTTCATTTTAAAACAAATTGCCACAAACTAGATGCACAATTCGAAAATTCTCTACGAGAAGGGTGTACTGAAAAATCGCAATATGCTGACACAGTCGCAGTATCCGGATTTTAAATTTGTCGCCCGATTGGACAAAATAAAGGTCTTACATTCGGGAATAAGAGCTATCAGTTTCGGTGAGGTATGTATAGTTGTTACAGTATTTCTGTGGGAACACTTGAAACATTAACTATTCTGCTTCTACTCTTATGTTGCCTCTGGAGTGTGAAGTATTTCTAATCCCAGAGACCCACATACCGAGTCTCTTGAACGTCATTTAAAAAACAACGTGGTGACCTAATAGAGACATGCTGGTTGTGTGAACATTTACTTCTTGGAGTACCTTGACCAAATAAAGTATAGATTTGGGTCTGGAACTCACATAATTCTTCTGTAGATCAATCTCCGCTATAAGCGGAAGTGAAACACCACCCAAGACCTTCGTCAGACCATAAGACTCATTACATTACTGCTATCTATATATACTTCCTCGCCGGTCATCTCAATAGTTAACACTAGGAGGACTGAAAAACTGCAGAATAACTTCATTTCTGCGGTCAGCATCACAAAGCTGATCGTCGAATCAATAAGTCCTGCATGACTTGAGCCTCAGAAAGTTTGTAACACTGACGCTGAAACAGTAAAACAAAAATCTCTTTAGGTTGCAGTGTTTGAATTGTTTGGCTGCGGCACAGGTAGAGGAAAATATAAAGCACTTCCTCTGCGAATACAAATTTCCTCACCGGTCATCTCAAGAGACAAGGAGTAGAAAACTGCAGAATATCTTCATCTTTTCAGCCAATATCACAAAGCAAAAGATGAAAGTCCTACATGACTTCAGTCTCTCAAAAAGTTTATATCCTTGTGACGCTGAAACGTAACTCCAACCTCTTTAGGTTGCACAGTTTGCTTTTTCTCTCTGGTCTGTCTGCCTAGTACTAGCCTATTTATGGTGAACGCCTCATACATATGTATTTCGCTTTCCTTTTATAGCAAATTGCTCCTTTTGATAAAACTTTCCTTAGCTTAGTTGATTTATTTATGTTCAACGTTCTCTCTACCTTTTGTTTTCATCCGCAGAATGCAAAATTCCACATCAACGAAAATGGTTTTCGCGTCATCGTGGAAAATGCTAAATCCATTCAAGCCAGCCTTTTCATAACAACGGAAGTTTTCGATGAGTTTCACCTGGAATCCGACGTCTGTTTCAGTGTCAACATGAATGTGCTAATGGAATGCATCAGTATATTCGCTGGCAGTGATTGCACCATGAAATTATACTACAAAGGCGAAGGAGCTCCACTGATGTTAGTCGTAGATCACAATGATGAACCAGATGTTACCACTGAGTGTTCGATCAAAACAGCTCGATTCGAGGACTCAACTGAGTACACTTTGAACGAGGACAGTTCGACTTATAATATAATTTTTATTCGTGGTCCAGATTTGTCACAGATATTCTCTGAGATAGATAAAACTGCCGATGAACTGGAGTTCACCCTTTCACCGAATGAGCCACATTTTCGAATCGCCACAATAGGTGTAATGCAAGCAGAGTCGAACGTTGAAGTAGCTAAAACCAGCGATATGATGATTTTGTTTAACTGTCGGGACACGACAGTTGCGCGATATAAATGCTCTCACATTCGACTCACGTCGAAGGCACTTTCTGCATCATCAAAAGTCGCAATCAAGACAGATTCCAGCGGATTAATGGAATTTCATTTTATGTTATATTCGAACGATGAGGCGCAAGTGTATGTTCAGTTTTTTATACTGCCAGTGGTTGATGAGGATTGAAGATCAGAGATGTAAAGTGAATTTTTAAAATAAAGTTTGTTCTGTTAACTGTGGGCTTTGTAATTATCCATACTTCTAAGCTTTCCAGATCGGAGTCATCGGATACTAGTATTAGACCAGCTATTTTCCAGAGGAACTCTATCGGCAATAACTATGAGAAATCCACTATTAAAGATAAAGTCGGTTCGGTCTCGGTTGGTTGGTCGGTTGGTTTAAACCGGCCCTCGATAGGGATGCACTTACACCAGAGAAGGTCCATTGTGCTGCCGTTTTGGAAGGTGGTTGCATCACCCTCTTCTCTGGGAACCATCCTCTTCTTTTTATGAAGGATCTTATATTAACTGTGCATGGTCTATGGTCCCAGTCTAGAGGTGTTGCATTCGCCAACCTGATGCCATCGATGATTGGCCAGCCTTATCGCGTCGGCGTTGATAAGGTATTTAGCATACGACACTGGCGCCTCGATGACGGTGACAGAAGAGCCGCTTCTAGCTAATGAGTCAGCTTCACGATTCGCGGGTATGTCACAGTGACCTGGTGCCGAGCAAAGGGTGAAGTTGTACTGACCAGCTACTTATGTCGTTGAGAGATACGCGGTAGCTTTTCACTGCCTTAGATCTCGTAATGCTGAATGCGAGAGATTTGATGGCTGCTTGGCTGTCGATTTAGATGACAATATCCGATGCTGATACTGCATTAAGGGCAACCAATCAGCTGCTTGACGAATAATGTTTTGTTTTCGGCTTGAAAAACCGAGAGGTGGATGCCTAAGTCCTCGGAGAAAACTCTGTCGCCGACTCCATCCTCAGTTTTAGACCCGTCTGGAAAAATTGACAGCGATTCATGGTACAGGATCTTACGTTGAGTCCATTCGGTTCTGTTGGGTATCGAAATTTTGTTGCGCATATTGTGTGCAGTAGGTAAGTGGTCAGTGACCTGGGGAATATGACAATGCATCAATACTATGCTGGCAGGTCCTATGGGCTGGTGCCTCTATTATGTAGAACTTCTCAGTCTGGTAAGTGCAGTATGGTTTGCAGCGCGGCAGTATGAGAGGTTCGGTCTCACTCCGTACTTATAATTTTTGAGCCTACTTAATCCTCGAAGGTAGAGGCCATCTGCTCACTTGTAAGTGAAACAAAAGGGTAAGCGGTGTAGCTAATGTGGTTAATGCGCTAAAGACCAAGCTGTTCCACCTTCAATCCTTAGACTCCATTCGTGTAAGGTCCCCAGTACTAAATGACAGAACTCTACTAATATCCATCTAGTTTCTATTTAGTAGTTCCTGTGTTCTGGTCCAGCTGCATTCCGGGCACACCTGCCTAGATATCAGGTTGCAATAAATAGTGAGCAAAAGTTCTGCCCTTAAGGACCCTCATAGGGGCGTTGCTGTTTGTTGCTATGACATGGAACCCAAAGGAGCTGATACTGAACTGACAATCCAAGGAGGAAAATTCATCTCTGCACTCTTGTACAAGCTAAGATGATATAGTATCCGACACAATAGTCTTGATAACCGCCTGGCTGTCGATAAGGATGACTATGTTGCTACCGGGTGTGACGGTTCCCTACAGCATACCACATGCTTCAGGAAACCTGAAGAACCTGAAATATTCAGAGCATCAGAGGAAAACCCTTCCTACGTCAAGTTCCCTTTCATTCACTAGTGAGTTAGCCAATTCGTCTGCAGGTAACTCCTTTAGTATACCAACTATGAAATCTACTGGTTGCAGTAGTGCAACTCAATGTTCTTAAATGCTTTGTGCAAGTGAGGAGCTGAGTTACACCTTACTCTGCGGATCACATTGAACAGCAAGTCCCCCTGAGATTTCGGATAGTCTATTGTGTCCCCACTTTGTTCACTTAGAGGAAAAGAAGATTTCAAGGGCGCTTATGATGTCTAATCAATCAAATTTGTGCCTCCCTGGCACGCTTTTAAGCGCTTATCAAAAGGTGTTACCTTTCCAACGCAACCCACTCTACATTAAAACACATTAAAGGAAGAAAAATGTCAAAAACTTCCTCTAAATTGTATAGAATTCTAAACTTTTTGTTATATATTGTTAACAACTACAGAATCTCCAAAAATCGTAAGTATACACACATGCTTTACATTGTTAATCGCCGCCGGCCAAGTCAGAGAAGAAGTCAGAAGCATTCGTAAACTTCGACGATGGCAGATTGTGGCGGTTTTCTCTGTGGGCGTTGTGCTTCTCGTTGTACTTGATGTCGGCAAAGTCCTCGAAGTACTTGACATTCCAGAAACGAACGTCATTGTTGTGGGAACTCGAGGCGAGCAGCTCACCGCTGTTATTTATGTCCAAGGACTCGATGGGCAGGCTATGTTGTCCCACGATTCCTAGATTTTTGAACGGAGCAATGTGCAGCGCACGAATTATGCCCTCCTCACCGGCAACGCAGGCAATTCGGTCTGTGACGGGTATCATCACACTCATTGGCGTCTTAACACCAGGGAACATGTCTGAATGGTAGCCGAACTGACCCCAGTTAAATGTGTAAATTCTTCCTTTAGACGTACCTACTATTAGCTTAGAATCGCCCCGATACGTGCCCATGCAACTGAGTTCCTCCTCATATGGTTCAGACTGGACAAATAGTTTGCTGAAATACGAAACAAATTCTGTTGACCATCGCCGAAAGGAATTCTAATA
The DNA here is from genome assembly GCA_963583995.1 of Xylota segnis. Lineage (NCBI taxonomy): Eukaryota > Metazoa > Arthropoda > Insecta > Diptera > Syrphidae > Xylota > Xylota segnis. The sequence continues at coordinate 114,411,666 of OY757236.1, read as the reverse complement.
AACTCACCGTGCCGCTAAGTTCAGTGTTGTCAAGTAGCCATCTCCACTCGTTACTAGAAGTAGTTTCTTTGCTTCGTTTGTGAGCATTGCTAGAATGCTGTCTTCGACTTCTTTAAGCGAAAATATTGGATCCTTAGTTCGGCTGTCCCAGAGTTTCACTGTCCCACTGTCGTCACCTAGAACATAAGTCTTGAAGTCACAGCTCGTCATTGACAAAAGGCCAGGCACTTACCACTTGCGAAGGTATTCTCGTCAATAATATGCAACTTGTTGACTGCGTCGTCATGTGCACTATCGTAGAACTGTTTCAATTTTTCCGTCTCCATGTCTGTTATCATTATCGACTTGTCTTTCGAACACGTTACCAAAAATTTACCATCCTCGCTGAACTCAACATCACGACACGCCTTCGTGTGCACTTCTATTGTCTTCAAATGGGTGTTTTCTTCATTTGCGTATTTGTACAGGTGAACATCTCCGGTGATTGTGGCTAGCGCTATGATATCCTCCTCCGGATGAAAGCAAATATCAGCAATAAAGTCGTCCAATTTTATTTCAGGCGGTGAGGTGCGTGGTTTCTTTATGGCTGCGATTATGGCCTTTACTGTGTCGTCATCTTCTTCGTCCTCGTTTAGTTCTTCCAATGCTACTGAACCACTTGGTTTGTCATCGTTCCCCGTTGCAGATTGTCCAGTCCCAGAGGTATTTGCTGGCTTAGCATCGTCATCCGAGTCATCCGAATCATCGCTGAGAATGAAGTCCGATCCATCGTTATCGCTTATGTTAATGGAAACATCTGAATCGCTGGCGTACGCTGCAAATACGAGTGGATCCTCTTCGTCCAAATCCAAACTGTCATCGGAATCGTCCCCATCTCCGGGTTGTTTGAAAAATTCCTGCCTATTATGAAAGGTCGTCTGTAGATTGATTAGAGGATTTAGTTGGGCATGTGGCTTACATTTTGCTGGGACTATCTTTTTAAGAGGTTTCGTGGTAAAAATATTTTGTAAACAATTAAATCACTTTTTGAAACAACGCAAAAGCACGCTTTCATCAGGGTTTTTGATAGTAAATGTCATTTTAACGGTTGGTAGTTGCTAGGAATAAATTTATGAGAGTTCGAGTGTGTTCGCATGTTGAAGAATTCTAGTACTTTTTTCTTCTTCTGCAAACGAAAATAGTAGAAAATAAATACACAACCCAGCCAATAAAGCATACTTCAAGAAACAAAGGGAAAAAGGTATCTAAATCATTTAAAGACTCTGATCAGTAGGCGATTATTTAGGCGATGGTATCATTAGTTTTGTGGATAAGCTTTGTAATGCTCGTCATGAGCAGTCAGTGCCCAAATGTTGAAGATTTAAGATAAGATCAGAGTATGTATTGTATTTAGAAACAAAACCCTTTCACTTATTTGAATGGAGTCCAGCTCGAAATATCAGAATATTTTAGGTGAACACTGGATCGCAAACTGAACGGAAAGGACAACATACTAATACCCACAAAGAAGGTTTGATAGCTTTCTAGGCATGCAATAGTATTTTCGGCAGATAAAATGGGCCTAAACCTGCCACCATCATTTGGATGTGCACAGCCATCGTTAGGTTTATTCTTAAATACGACTGCCGCAAAAGTCCCAAACCTGAGCACTCTCACAAGAGTTCAACATACGCCGAGCATAGGGACCACTAACGTAATTAGGACAAATCCCACTGGAAAAGTTGCTATGACAGACGCAGCTCTCGCACCTGGTGGATTACCGCACATCTTACTCAGACTTCAACATCTATTTCTACGACAAGTTTTCCTCTATAAAAATTTAGATCATCAAACTTTCCTGGTGAGGTCTTAACGGACGGGTCAAAAATGGACTAAAGCACTGGCTCAGGAACATTCTCAGAGGAACCACCAATTGTCCGGTTCATAAAACACTGCCAGGTGGAGTGTACTCTCCTCGTATCGTGATTTGCAACTGCTTTGGGTCCATTACAACAAAAAAAAGAGAGAACTCCTAGCACTCAATAGACTACGGCTGACCCCCCTTTTTTTTCACAGGAGGCAGCAACACAGAGCTATGTATGGCATTTTACATTTCCATCTCAAGCAACACAGTATGTTCATACGTGGCTTTCTTATGTTCGGAGCCCCTTCTGCCGCCCAACTGTTTATGAGAAAGGCATGGTGTAAAGTAAAGAATCGAATCGTTGCTACTTGCAGTGTACTCCTTGAGCCCCATTTATTTCCTGAAGGTTCTGTACAAACGCTAAAACCATTTGATACTATCTTTCTACTGTTTTGTCAGTTTTGTGGGAGTACAAAACCCACAGTCAAATCTTTGAATTTTATTGATGCAGGTACGATTTCCATTATTGTAAAATTGTAGAAGTCCCATCAATAGGCAATAGCATGTAACACATATACCGTTGTGTTGTTGCAACACTGCAGTTTTTTACGCTTTGAATTCTCCTTAATTCTTGATATCAAGTCCTGAGATCGAAGGAACGAGTAGAACTATGATTTCATCAGATAAACGCAATTGTACATTCAATTTTGGATGTTCTGCTTGACAAATACTATTGTTCTCTCAAAAAAGAACATACGTATCGTAATACTGGCGCCCAATGTGATTCCCACATGGAGAGGGTGACCAGATAGCAATGACACTTTTTCCATTTGTTATGTTTCAGCAACTGTCGAAGTTACCAAAATCATCCATCTGTCAAAATATTCAGTAAGGTCTTTCATTCCATCACGCATCGTTTCACGCTTGCTTAAAGTGCAGTAATTGTTCAAAAATGATCGAAATTGCGACTTAGTTGTGAATTTCGTCGTGGAAAAGTTTGAGCGTGAGTACAATCTCTTGGATCTTAAGCCACTAACCACACAGAGATTGGTGCGAAATGAAGAAAACATAGCCACCGTATCGGCCAGTATCGAAGAAGACCGAAAAATGGCGACAATTAGCTGAATTGGGTTCCAGAGAGTCAACTCTGCTTATTTTGCGGTTGGACTTGGACATACATAAGATTGTGCTGGCACAAGAATTGTAGACAGACGACCATAGACACCGTCGATATTTTGCTTATTGGGCGCTGGAAATGTTGACCGCAGACTCAGATTTTGGCCAAAAAATCATCTCCTCGGACGAGGACCATTATTGGTTGAGCAGCTATGTCAACAAGCACAATGACCGTTATTGACAAGTGTTCGACCAGGCGTCAATGCATCAACAAAGATCGACTATTGGCTTTGGTTTATGGCATGGACATCGTTAACGTCAATAGACTGAGGTATAGATCGATGTTAACCGAATGTAAGTAGCTAGTGCTCGACAACATCGATATATCCGAGCTGTTGTTCCAACTAGACGCCGTTACATCCCATACAAGCAACGCATCATTCGAAGTTGTGACAGAGAAATTTTTCGACTGGGTCATCTCACGACAACAAGCCAACCACATTGGACGACGAGCTCGTGGCAAACATTCGTGACGCTATAGCAGGAATAATGCCGCAACTATTGGACCGAGTCGGCAAAAACAAAAATGGTCAGCCTAGGACCGAACTCATCAATTCATGTATGCATTGCTGGACAAACTGTTGAGAGAGTAGAGAGTTTCCAATACCTTGGGAGTATTGTCTCAACCGATGGCGGAACCCAACTAGATGTAGCCAGCAGAATAGGCGAAGCAAAATCTGAGTTTGGGATGCTATTCACACTCTGGAGTAGCAATGCTATTAGCTACGACAACAAGCTACGACTGTTTCGTTCCAACGTTGAATCCGTGCTGCTAAACGGAGGGTGACCGCCACTATCACGAGGAAGTTGCAAACGTTCGTTGTTTGAAACAGCCAGGAATGCCTTATAACCCCGAGGAGATTGATATCGTTCATGCTATCAATGAGGGAAGCATGGGACATCAACACCAACAACATCATTGCAACCATTATGCAAGAACTACGGCGAGAAAATCAAACGCCGCGAGTCCGAGAAGATAATTCTGGACCATAAGAAGGAGACGACCTGCCCCTGCGAAGGAATGCCTTGATAGTCGGTACCGCAGGGGAAATCAGGCAGGGTTGGGGGGTGATTTAGCCACGTAGATATGCGGAGCATGGAGTCCGGCATAACTCGTAGCACGGGCTATTGAGTATCCATAAAGGATTTCACCCCTCCAGCACATCAAAAAAAGAGCCCCTGGGACCTGTAGAATATTATCGATGAGAAAAATAAAATAAAGTATAACTCTTTTCAAATATATGTATTTTATATATTTCTTTTTAAAAAAAGAACTGATGTTAAATATTGCATGATTGTATAAGTTATTTTGTTTTCAACCTTAAAAAACGCTACTTGTTAAAAACTTATCATCTACGCGAAAAATGTTTTTTTTTGTTTGTTTTTATTTTGTATAATATATTAATAATCTAACCATATAAATAAGATATATATTATATTCATTATATATTTGTATTCTTTTCTTTTGCTTTTCTGTTTCATTTTTGTTTAGTTTTGAACATCTTTAATTCAAACTCATTATTCACATAAAAAACACAAGAAAACAACAAACAAACTGTAAGTGTATTCTTAATAATTCTTTTCTAAAGAAAATTGCACAAATTAAATACAAATTACGGAGAAAATACAAATAAACAAACTGCAACAAGAAATGCTGTTTTGCTTTACTTAAAAAAATAATAATAATAAAAACATAAACATTGCACCATCAAAAAACAAAAAAAATCGTTAGTAAACGTGTATGTGTAGATGGTATTCTAGAAAAATTCCACATTCCACAAGGTAGAAGAGTGACGAAAGTTTTTTCGTTTTAATTTTTTTATTTTTAATATAAATAGTGAGTTCTTTTAATGCATAAAATACTTTAAAAGTCATTAACTAGGCAATGGAATGATGATGGAAGATACTTTTGTGGTTTGTTTTTTTTTTTGTTTTGTTATTTATTTTCTTCTCTATATAAATATTGAAAGATTGTACTGTGTTTTACTTGTTCTCTATCTGGGTTTGAATAATACTATTATCTGTTGGTTTAGTTAAATGAGAAATAAGTTAATTCGTGGACAATGCATGGGGGAATAAAATATAAAATAGACTTTAGGAGGATAAGTGAAATAGACATCTAGGTGCGTTTAAGAAGAAAAAAAAAAACAATGTTTTAGAATTCAATATTTACAAGGAAGGTGAAAAAAAACTTCATATTCGACTTATAGTCGATGAAACAAATGCAAATATTCGCTAGTATAAGTAATTATCTACTAAATTAATGATATGATTCTGCTTTTCCGATGTGCGGAGTTCTAATTCGTCCCACTTGACACAATCTTAAAAGGAAGAAGCAATTATAGCTGCTGAAATTCAGGTTTAGAAGTGAAATGAATTCGTAAGTCCGCCAGTGCAGTGCAGTGTTAGGTTCTTAATTTTCTCTTCTTTCTCAGATAGATATGGCAATGTTAGTCGTCGTCCGTTCTCTATAATTGACATGTACCGTTCAAAGATTTTCGTTTGGCAAATAGTTTGTTTTTGTGCGGATTTAGTGTGCAAAGATTTGTTTGTGGATTTGTGAGAGAGAGAAAGAGAGACAGAGAGTGTTGTGTGCGTTTCATGTTATAAATAAATTTCAAGTGTAAATTATTCGATAGAAATGTTTGCTAATCCTGCAGCATTTTCTCTCCTTTTTATCTTCGACTACTTCTGTGCGGCGCCGTTTGCCTGCTGCTGCAATTCCAGTTTTCGTTGCTTTTCACGTCTCTGTTTCTGACGAGTGTGCTCAATTTCGAAATCTTGTACTGAGAGATTTAGTCGCTGGATATTGTGTAAAATAAAATCTTCTTCGAGAAATTTTTCTGGAGGCGATTTGAGAACCTCAAGGGTTTCACAGAGCCCATTACATTGTTTGCGAACCTTTTGCCGGTCGAGTGTAGCACCAAGAAGGACGAGGGCCACTTTGAATATTACACGAATGCCCTCGGCTAGGAAACAATCCCACACACGAAGGAGTGTTTCCCATGGTAGTGATCGAGTCAGGGCGCAAAGGAACCAATCGGTCATATAGAGAAGCGGTTCGACTTTGTGTTTTTGCAGATGCCGATAGACAGAGGGAAAAGTTTTCTTCAGGAGTCCCTCGAGAATGCCAGCGTCATTTTGAAGCACTTCTAAGCCAGAAATAAAGTAGTCTTCTAAATATCTGTAATAAAAAAAGAATATTGGAAGAAATTAACAAACAGTTTAGAACTCACTTATTCATACAATAAAATACCATAAAACTCTGTTAGGGTTATTTTGGTTTCCCGTATTTAAAAGGCGCAGTCAAAGAAAAAGGGAAGGTTATAGCAAACTCCATTGTCTTTTGCAAGAAACTAAGTATTTTAGTATGTCCCGGTAACAGTTTGAGACGATAGACGAACTCGTCGCACGTCAGTAAACTGGAGAAAGGGTCTATTTCTATATTAAATTTAACAATAATAACAAAGGTTAGTATTAGGTTAGATAACTGGGTTTGAGCGCACCATCAAATTCATTTGATGATAATGAAGAAATTTCTCTCGAAATTGCCTTGGAACCAGCGAGAGCTTGATATAAAGCGCGTTAACCAGTTCACATATGTTATCAAAGAAGTATGCAACTAAATGCAATATTTTTCAAGCGGAAAGAGCTTGGAAAGGTTTCTTCCTCTTCTTCTACAGAAGTCAGCCAGCTTTTACAGAAGTCATTAGCTAGGATGCCCAGCCAACAAATAATGTAGTACATCGTTTTCTGTCTAATCAAATAGTGTGCCATTTGTCCATAGAGTTGGTTGAATCTAGGGCGTTGAGCTTAGGTAGCAGATTAACTTTATCAAGAACCATGCCAACAATTATTTTACCCTGGTTGGCGAGCTCGTCGGCCATACAATTCTCTGGAATCTCGCAGCACCCCAGCAACCAAATGAGTTGAATAATAACTTGTTCAGACATCTCGTAGGAGATAGGCGACAATTTAGGGAAATTTTTGGGTTATATGAGAAATATTACAGCGATTCGAACACAAATTTGACTGTCCGAATGTTGATATTCCGACACTTTAGCCACGACAGGTCCTATTTGATTGCCACGATCTCTGCCTGGTAGACGCTATACTGATTGGAAAAGCGGAAGGCGACATTTTTGTCTACATCGTTGGAAAAGAAACCTTTTGTTACTCCTGAGTCTGTTTTTAATCCACAGACTGCTACTTCTTTGCTTCGGAAGACCAAAAGCATGAAACAGGCGCTATCGGGTCTTAGTGCTCCACTGAAACTGCCTTTATACCCGACTGAGTTGAGTAAAATAACAGGTTATCTGGAAAGCTGCACATCAAACAGACAGACACACGTAACAAGCAAATAAACAAAAATACAAAGAAAAATTAACGAGTCTGTCTCAACTAATAAATTGGGTTTTTTGTAAAAAAAAAAAAACACAGCCTGACTCCTCACTGTGTTCTCAATTGGACTGCCTATGTTTGGATTCTGTTTAACTAAACCATAAAGCATATGTATTTGCCATAAATAGTATCATTCTGCAACTACATATCAAATGCCAAAGAAATATACTTTTCAGATGAGACTCGAAACCCAGAAACAGTCAGGAGACCGTTACCCCTGTAAGTCTATATCATATCCCAGTCAAAAACATGCACCTTCACTGAGGAAGAAAAGAAAGTTATAAACAAATCCTGAGGAATAGTCGAGAAGCCACTACAAAATTTGCCTGCAGGTCCTAATGACCAGTAAATCATAAAGTGCAAACTTTTATTTTTTTTATTGGTGAAGTAGCAGAGGGCTTCAAATATTAATAGGACTGGTCCTCACAAGACTAGCTTTAAATACCTACTGCCTAAATCGTTTTGTAACCAGTCTTGGCACTCTGGAATATTTGATGATAATACGAACTGGCTTCAGTTGTGGAATATACACCTACATGTACATACGAATGCACTCTAATACGATTCTCAGAATCCTATAGGGATACGATGGAATACTCATACTTAATGGGATAAGGTACAACTTACACATCACACACGCTGACAAATACCCAAAATGCTTCTTCGGCTGGCATATGCATCAAAAGGAAGGCTGCTATCGGTGCTTGCGCCTGACAAAATCCAACTTTAGGATTGTATATGGAATAGGCTTTCAGCACATTAAACAATTCAATTTGGCCAATTTTATCCTCGTCTAGGAACATTTCGTGAAAAGGAAATTGTCTGTGCTTGTCCCGTTTAATCTCTTCGATGACCTGTGGATTTCCTGGCTTTTGTAGAAGTTTCTCATAGAGATTGCCATGTTTCTTCTTTAGAAGATACGCACCAGAGAGGTAGAACCATGCTTTTGGTCGGACCGATTTAGGAATTCCCTTACGACAGCGTTCTCTTATCTGTAATCGATAGAAGTAAAAACTTAATTAGACTCAAATTTAAAGTATATTTAATAAAACTTTACCTTTTTGTAGTTTTTTGACATATAAATCGACCAATTCTCTATCATGTGCAGCCATTTCTTTTCCCGGGCTAGGATTTGTGCCTTTGAAAGTGGTTCTTTTGGTTTATCAGTCCGCTGAAAGCCTCCATAGAAACCATTTCGATCTGGACAGCTAGATACCGTTGAGCACAACGATATTGTGTCAGCAGAACGTGGTGATGTCGCCATTTATGTATATCTGTAGTCCAAGCAAAGAGAGAAACAAAATAAAGTTATGATCTAAGTACGACGGCAAGTATGTATTTTTGGATAATCTGTCAAAAACATTCTTTCAAAGGCTTGAGTTAGCTAATTATCAATCTCTGATGCAGTAAAATCATTCCAGTGTTTTACAATGACAACCTACAGGGTCAGTCAAAATATAAGCGGAACTGTGTTGTTCAAACGACCTGTGTTAAGGTTTCTTAAAAAAATCGTTTATCCTACATTGGCACATCTGTCATCGATTTTGACGCTGAGTTCCAGCGCGATCAGTCGACTAGTTTGTAGACAGCAGCCAACAACATTAGGTTATTTCAAGTTCAAGTTGCGATCGACCGACAATACTTGTAGCAGCTATTGAGAAAGCAGTTACTAATGGTATTGGATGGTGGCGGGCAGTGAACTGCTGATTGTTTCCACTCCACGTGAGAGATGATCCTAGCTGTTCTTATATTGTTAGATCTTCGAACGGCAGCAGTGCGTTATCGGACAGTAGCTATTATAAGATGGTGTTCTTCTCCCGATATGGAAACCCTGTGATTTTTTCTGCTTTCGAAACATAAATTACCACTTCGTGGGATCAGTTTTGAGTGGATTAAAGGGATAAAAGAAAATTCACTGGTAAAACAGAAAGCAATCCCGGAATATATCTGTACAAAATGTTTGGATGACTGGATTGTTCGTTGAAATAAATATAAAGCTTCAAATGGAGCATATCTTCAAGGAGACATTACAAATGTTGATGATTAATTGATTTGTGTTATTTTCATTGACTCAGTCCCGCGTCATATGTATTTCGAGATCATCTAATAATGATGTAAGTTGGAAACAAGCCCTTATTTAGGAGCAGTGACAGAAAATCCCTTCTTAATAGAAATATGACGCATTAGTACAGATATAGAGGAAAGAAACTAAAAGCCTCGGTAGTCACAAGGAAGTGAAGTAACCTTATTTCGTCATCATGTACTGTAAGCTTCTCAAAACATGACATTGTTAATGAGCTCCGTAAATGATTTATAGTAATGATCATCATATGAAACAGTCTTTTAACAGGAATCAGTAGAGTCGGAGCGACGACATGTGCTACACTGTAGAAACTTGTCACTTAATTAGCAGAAAATGTTCGTAAATTAGTAAATAGCACTCAGCGTTTCAATGTCAATTAACTGATAATATCGTTAAGCGATCTAAACAATCTCTGGGTGCCTAATCGCTGAGCTATTTGAAGAATTGGTGAATGTAAAGTCGTGGAAAAAACGCAGACTTATGCCAATAAACCTCTTGAAGAATTAAGGCAGAAATAACTGAGATGGGTTTAAGAGTTTACAGGGGCAAAATAAAGTCAATAAAAAATTACAACCAACATCGATAAATCGCGCAGAATATCAACTTTGCTTGAACTGTAACCTTTTTCAAGGACATCGAAAGCACAGAGGTCACACAAAGAATGTATCTTACTGATCAGTGTATTTTGCGTTAAGAATGTTATTGAATGACAAAGCTTTCAGGCATGGCGCCTCTATGTTAATGGGAAGGGGATCCACTTACAACATAAGTAAATTGAAGAACACCGGGCTACACTGAAGACTTCAGAAAAAAACTAGACATACCAGTCCCAGAAAGCAATGGTTTCGTAGAAATATCTAAACTTTAAGACCCTAATTTATCCACCAACCGAGGTAGAATTGAAACGGGAATAAGCAGCATCCGTCTTCGCAAATAAACGTAGTCTGCAACCAAAAGTTTCATGCCATTCTAAAGTCATGATTGGCATCTGATTGCACAGTAACCTCGATGACCCCCAATAAGTGAAAAATAAACGCCAAAGACTCAGAAAGCTATCGTTTAGGATCCAAAAATTAAACGAGCAGAAAACCGACTAGTACATTTGGAAAAGTAAATCAAAAAGGCCTAGACTAGGTGTAGCTAGCGGAGTCTGTCCCTCGTGGTTGAAAGAAGATCTCATCGGGGGTCTGAAGAGCAAGGGCTCCAAAGTTCTCTATGCTGTTATTATCATTAAGTAGAAAATATGCCAATCAATATGTGAGGAAACTACGATAAAGCGTGGACTTTCTTTAGAAGAAAGCGAAATCTTAGATGGAACAATGTGAAATAACTAAAGACGATCCTATGCCTTGTAAGAACTATTGAGGCATATCCCTGCTTAATTTCGTATAATAAGACTGTGTAAACGTCTGAAACGTTAAAGTGTGGCTTTTGGTCTGACAATGGATCAAATTTTCACACGAAGTCAAATACAGGAAACGAATTTTAAAGTCGCATTTGGGGGCATCCATCGTGAGGTCTACAACGCGTTGGCCGAATGCAGGATCCCCGCTGAAATGATCCAGCTGTGCCGCGTGGCCCTAGAAAACACGCGGTTCAATGTACGTTCGGGAACAGTTCCTCTGAACTATTACAAAAATGCACCGGATTCCGGCAGTATGTGATGTCGCGTATTTTTTTCAATCTTCTGGTGGAACAGATAGTGCGCAGGGCACGTGTCGACCCGGACGACACTATCTTTAACAAATCTGTCCAGCTACTGGGATACGTAGGCGGCATCGAAAGCATTGGTAGTCCTAAGCACGTTATAATAGAACCTTTCATGGAAATTTATGGAACAGGTGAAACGAGCTGGTCTAGAATTAAATGACTACAAAACCAAGTATCTGTTTCCGACAAACAAAGAAGCCTCGGTACGCCTTCTGTTGGCAACAGTAACTTCGAAGTAGTTAAGGAGTTTACCTACCTCGGAGTAAATATCAACTCCACGAATGACACCTTAGTGGAGATTCGGCAGAGAACTTACCCTAGGAAACCGCTGCTATTTCGGTGGGGCAAAACAAATTGCTTCAAAACTCCTAACTCGGCAGACGAAATGCATGCTCTACAAAGCATTGATCCTGCTAGTTCTACTATATGGAGCCAAGTGCTGGAAAACAGAGCAGATTTTGACCAGCTTCGAGTCCCGTATGCGAGGAAGGCGAATGAAGGAGAAGATATGACCGCGAACTCTAGGACCTGTACCAAAATGTGGACCTAGTCCAAAAAACCAAGGTACGTCGACTACACTGGCTCGATTCTATCGAGTAAATGGACAATGAGGCTCCAGCAAGAAAATCTTCGAATTACAGCCCCCAGGTTCGAGGCGACAAGGAAATCCGAACGTCCAATTGAAAACAGCGTGCCCGGGATAGACAGGAAGTGGAAGGCTGTCTTAGTCAGAGAATGTAGAATGTAGAATGAGCCTTCGAGGGCTCAATGAACTACAAATGTTTACATAACTTTCTTCTAGTATCTCTGGTATCTATTGCCCCCAACCAACACCAGCCCGATCTGAAACTTATTTTCTCAGGGTATGCACTGTTGGACAACCGGTAGAAAGAGTAAAGAATTTTTAGTATCTTCGGAGTATTGCACCGACCAATGGTCAAACTGAGCTCCCAAAAAAGACAGAGCAATGCAATAAGCTTAAAATCCAAGCTGCACCACATGGAGAGAGACAACTACTATTAAGAGAAAAGTATGACTGTTCGTTAATGAGACAACCCAAAAGTTCGACATATTTCCAACAACTACATATGCACATATGTATATATATGTAGGTACAACTACCCAACGACATAAGCAACAGTCATACTTACATTCTAAGCAGGTAATAATTCCAAATAACCCAGAATGCAGAAAACCAAGTGGTTTGAGACGTACATACATACATATATGGACCACAACAATCGAGAAGAAGCCACAGTATCTGTGGAAAAGGCACGTGGGCGGCACTAGAGGCTCGAGGATTTTCATAGAGTCTTTGATAGAAGAACACTTCATACAATTCATGAACCTATTTGCGTTCATGGATTGTATGAGGAAAGATTCCATCACGAACTGTGCAATCTATGCAACGACAAAGGCAGATTTAGCATTCAAAGTTTATCCGGAGCACCCAATTAAAATCGCTACATAAGGTACATAAGGGTTATTCCTTGACGGAAGTATAACACAGTTCAGAGCACTAGTCGTGGTACATATTCGAGCTTAAAGACTTCTCCAAATCGTGTCAGTAGCACACTAAACAGACGAAAAAGTTCATGCTGCGATGACGAAGTATGGGGGTCACTTCACTTCAAACAGAGCTCTTATCAGCAGCATGAGATATAAATATTTTCGATTAGGTCATTCGATAGAAATGGGTCAAATCCCTCTGTTTTCCTGGAACGAACCACTGCTGCTGTCCATGTAAATAACAACGAAAATCCTCGCGCATCTTTCCATCATAGGCGTTGCGAAATAAGAGATCGAAAGTAATGACAATATCTTCCACAACCGACAGAGGACACACCCAACACCGGTGTGTGGAGATATGTTTACTCACCGCCATCCCATGCCGTTCATAAAAGGAAAGCCACTTAGCAAATTAATGACAAAAATAAAGAAACCATTACGCACCACCAAATCCGAATGCAAATACTATCTATAAGTGACCTGTGGTGCTTGTGCCTTCTAAGACTTTTCAATAACAAGAAAGCCTCCAACCGACTTACTCATCGCAGCCGTTCCCCATCAAGAATTTCGTGTGTGCTATCAATGTTTTTCGTTGCTTTTCTGCCTTATCTACGAGCAAAAGTATTAAATCAGTTTATCTAATCTCTCGAACAGACAGTGAATGCTACTAAGCGATAAAAACACTGTCGTCCTTCTGGTCAAACAAATTCCCAAACTAATGGCCGTTAATAAGTTCAATTAGCACTGCGCCAGACCCAGAGTCTTCGCTCAAGTCTCATTAATCAGCGAACGGGTGCTGAGGAGCATTTATGCAAATTACGTGTGGGATCCCCAATGTGTCGTGCACAAAAATAAAACAAAAAAAAAACACACTAAATCTCTCCACTTGCTCGCTTATTTCATAACACAGAGACACAAAATGTTAATTGCCTTCGTTTAGCATTGAGTTCAGTTCGAATGGAATAATAACAAATATATGATACGACAGATATAGAATATTATTTATGTTATTCGCGAATCACTCTTACTTTTCCCCCCGCCCATAGGAAATCTAAAAAAAAATAAAAAAAATTCCTTGGGGGTGGAAGCGACTGCTTCTTTTGGAAGAATTCATTGCCATTGCGATGTAACTTAAAACTATTTTTAATAGAACTTACTTGTATAATTTGGATGTACTGGGAGCGTAAATTCACGACAAACGAAATGTAAAATGCAGAAAGAAAATAATAATAAACGAATGGGAAACAGGTTAATTATAACAACATAATTGAATGTGGATGTTCTGGCGACGAGAACACTTGTGTTGTTAATTGATTCGTGACGTTTAATCGGGCGGTATTGTTCACTGGATTTTATGCACTTGGGAAATTGAAGATTTTTTTAAATGAATAAATGCACTTTTGGCTTTGTATGAGGGGTGGGATAGTTTATATTTTTATGAAAAAGAATTTTTATTATGATTCGACACGATTGCACTTAGGAATAGGAGCAACATTTTTGACAACTGGAAGTTTGAGTGGAATGGAATTTTTTTCTTTCTTCTGTTCTATTGTGGTATATTAAGAAGATGTGCAAAGTTCGCGCGGGCAAAATCTATTACAATTTTTTTTTTTTTTTTTAGAAAACCACTGGCTTAACTACGAATGAAGACAGCTTAAATCGTTCAAATCGAATGAGAGGGCTGATGAGCTAACGAGAGCGGCCTCAGCATGAAGTGACATTCCGAGGGACCACTCTGTCCTACCGCTCATTAGCCTATTTTCCTCCGGAATCTCTAAGAACTTCCGTAACATGGCGAACGTTAGGTGGTTTCTTTGAACGAAGAACCAGAGACCTTCTATCTCTCAATATAACCCAGCTTACCCGTCTCATCGGCGTCCTTACAGGTCACAATCCAATGGTGGCCCACCTCAGTAGAATGGGTTTCAACCGCTCAGACCTATGCAGAGACTGCGGCGACAGTGAGGTGGAGGAAGGCATGACACACTTCCTCTGCGAATGCCCAAGTCTCCGCGGAATTAGATGGCTAACATGCCCTCTAAAACCACCTTTTCTAATTCATAACGAAAACGTGTAGGTTCAGGAGGCCCGCACCGGAAGGGGATGAATGAGTTAATTTTCTTAGAATTGTTTAAGCTGAGAACGAGGCCTCGTCAGAAGCCAGGGTAAAGCCAAAGGTTCTGAGCCTAATTTGACCTAATGGAGGGACATATGTTCTGCAGTTACGGTGTTTTTTTCGAATTGATATTTGAGAGGCGAATGACGAGATAGGAAGTTACTGTTAAGAGAACATTTCGTTTTGTTAACATTAATTTAGGTTAATCTCTGTCTGGGTAACAGGTAGACCAGAGAAGGCTTAGGGCTTATATGTATGGAGATTGCTCTTGTATCTAGTAAGTTGATCACCACCCTCATTGGCATGGTACCTACAGATATGTATGTCCTGGGACCCATGTTAATGTGATATTATTGTGTACAACTAGATGTAAAACGGAACCAGGTTCAAACCAGCTTAGATTCCAATCAAATGACATTGAAGATTTTAGAGCTCCTTTTTTATGTATCCTTCGGAAGTTTCTTCTGATTCACTCTCTAGGACAGCATTAACCTGTACCTACTTGAAATATAGAACTATAGTGTCTGAAAGACTCAGACAAAATATGGTTGGGGCCGAAAGTTGGGACTTTTGACATTATTTTAACAACTCCGATTTGAAAGGACACATCCGAGATGCATACGTCCTTGAGGAGCTTTATATGACCAACTAGACTTGTGATTTCTTGTTTTATTTGAGGTGAAGTTTAAATGCACTTTAAGTGCACAAGTAGGGTAGGTACGGACTGGACCTCTACTACCAGAGTTTGTACAGCGGAACAGGAGGAGGCTTGATTAGCCTCTTTCCACCTTACAAACGATGCATACGGGATGATGGTAAGGTAAGTCCAGCGAATTCATTTTCGGTTTTAAAAATACTTGGCCCAACAGGTCGGTGGGACCCAAGGCCTAGCATCTCACCGCCATTCGTGTTGTGCATGTTATATTCTTTACACGAATGGAAGGGGCCTACTGTTTAATGCCGTGTCCGAAGGGCAATTTGTGATTTGAGAAGCTTTCTCAAGACAGTTGTACTCTCGGATGTTTGTCAGACGCTCGCGAGAGGAGGATTCGAACCTCGAAACCCTTGCTCCATAGTCCAATGAACTAACCACTGAGCCACGGCGTCCACATTTAGTGTTTTAGCCGCCATTTTTCACAGAAAAGTGTATAGCTTGCTCAGAAGCCTTAAATGCCTTTTCAGTAGTTCTGTCCGTTCTGTCCAATAGAGTTTGTGATCTTGAATTACCTCGAGCTATGAGACATTTATGAAAAAAAAATAAGTAGACGAAAGCCAACAAAACATAGTTCAGTTGACACACGCCGTACTGGTTGGAGAAAACAATGACTTGGCCATCGCTAGGCGGAGGGCTTTTGCACAAAATTGTGTGCCGAAGAATGGCATTTGAATCGCAATTGAATGTCGGCTTCTCAGTTCGATTATTTGCTTGCTTTGCTTACATTCAGAAAGCCGATCTAGTTATGCGCACATGCATTCCACATCGGTACGCTTGATCTTGACTCTACGCTTTCTCACTCAACTGCTGCTCTGTTAGCCAACAGCTTTTCTTGCCACCGCCGAAAGAAACCGGGAAACACCTGTTCTTTACATCCACCTGCAACTTTACATCCGCTGCAATCGGTTCAACGAAGACCAAAATTGACACCAAGGATGTGCAGAAAGAGTTCGTGAACTACCTTGCCGAGGAGGCTGTTTATCGTTTCGTATTTTTTTTTTTTTCGAATTTAAATAAAATACAAAACTAATCGTTTGCCTCTTCTTGGGCAATGTCTCTAGGAGTAATGTTCAAAGTAGCAATAGACGGCTGAACAATTTCCAACGCTCTGAGGAGTTCCTTATTCAATACATGTTGCACGAATGTTCCTTCATCAGATGGAAGAGCTCGTAACGCACTGACTATATAATCACCGAAAGCTCTATAGTTGTCATGTACCTTCACCGAACTCAGTGTATTGGACGTACATAGTTGCAGTAGCTGTTTGCGGTGGCGTCAACGAACATCCTTGTTTTGAATCACGTTTGCGTTTTGCACCACTTGTGGAAGCCTGATAAATACATAATCAATTCTCAAAACAAAATCACAATTCAAAAATCAAATAGTTTACCACATAAATTTGAAGTAACGCCATTGGATGTAGACTACTTCACCCGTGCCTTGTTCCAGCTTCTTCAAACGGTATTTTGCCAAGTTATTTTTAAAGGTAATGCGTAGATTCGTCCACTTCGCCTTGACATCATCTACCTTTGTAATGCCAATCGCATTTGCCACCTCCTGCCAGACGTCTGTTTTCGGCAATTTATATTCAGGATTGCCGGTGTCCCATAACACTCGGCGCTGTATAATCCGCCATAATCAATCGCATGATCTCCTCATGGGACCAAATATGGTCAACTTTCTTCACATAGTTCACCTTTTTGGGGTTTGTATTTAATTCCATGGCACGTATGAAACAACCGGAATCCAACAACCAAGCAAACTGAAAAATATTAAATATTCAATTAAATTGTCAAAACCAGGCGTGTTGTTTCAATTCAATTCATTTGCAAATGGTACACAAATAGTCATAAATTAATTTGCTCACCGAATCAGACGATATTTAGACAAATTCGATTCGCACAGAATGGCTCTGAAGGGAAGACCATATGCCTTAACATAGGCGTGGAAACGGTGAACTAGCGCTCCTGTCAGTGGCTCTAACTGATTCTAATAGCAATATGAGAGCGACCTTCACAAGGGTAAAGGATTCTTTAGATGGATTTGGAATCAGAATCATATCATTCCACATACATATGTATCTATTTAGAGCCTTGAACTCTCGTTTAGGTTGTCTTGAGGACTCAGCCTCAGAATTTTGGTTCAGGCTAAAAGTGGCTGAATGCACTCTAATCAGCCCTGAATTTCTTGCTACGTGTTTTTGATTTCTACTTAAAATGCCAAGAGAAGATATACTGAAC
This sequence comes from Xylota segnis, assembly GCA_963583995.1. Lineage (NCBI taxonomy): Eukaryota > Metazoa > Arthropoda > Insecta > Diptera > Syrphidae > Xylota > Xylota segnis. The sequence goes on along the minus strand of OY757236.1, from coordinate 114,393,873 downwards.
AACTTAAAACCGTTGATTGCATTTTGTAACCAATATTCTACTGCGGTCTCCGCAATTCACAAATCCTTTGTGTATGACATTTGTGTTCAATTAATTTGTAGTTCACATTGTTTGTACAGGGTCATTCATTTCGTGGTATCAAGTTGGTAGCGCATGCATTTGACACCTGCCAAACTCAGCTGTCATTTCAAGTGTCATAATATTTATTGAATATTTGCCATTTACGATAATGGAACGTGGCGTACACCTCACTATGGCGTACTTTGCATTTGGATTTAAATCTCCATCACTATAAAGTTCAATTTCAACGCAACAATTGAAGCCTACTGACCATTCACAACGCCGTAGATACGCTTCTTGGATGTTGGAACAACAGACAATAAACACCGATTTTTCGAATGTAGCGAGGCAGAAAGAGAAGGATATGGGGCCAGACCGAGCAGTCTGTCTCACCAGAGGATAGAGAGTCGTGCAACGGCGCTAACAACGCGCTAAGAGGACAAAACCACTTTAACCACGGTCGTGGTAGCAGCAAGGAGCTGGCAGCAGCTTGAATAAAGTTTTTCTTTAAGTTTTCAAAATAATAAATCGTAAATTGATTCTATAATAATTGAGTCTTTTTATACGAACAACATTTTCTTCAGTGATGAGACAGATTTCTCACAACAAATGTAAACAAACACAATTGCCGCTCAGAAAACCCACAAGTGATCTAAGAGGCGCCGTTGCATCCAGACAAAATGACTGTCATTGGTGGACGGTTACAGTCGATTCGGAGCAATATGGTCAAATGATAACCGACTTTTTTTGAAGTTCATTCTATTGATTCATTGATTCTATTGAAGTTCATGACTTGGACGATATGTGGTGGTTCCAACAAGACGCGCTTTATTGCGTGAGAAGTAATTTGGTCGCGTAATTTCACATTTTGGCGAAGTCAATTAGCCACCAAGATCATGTGATTTGACACCGTTAGATTTTTTTCTGTGGAGCTACGCAAAAGACCGTGTTTACGCGAACAATCCCCGAACTCTAGACGCATTAAAAACCAACATTACTCAAGTTATGGCCGAGATTTCGCCCGAAATATGCGAAAAGTGGTTAAAAATTAACTCAAAAGAATCGCAAGCTGCGAATCTTCCCGAGGTGCCCATTTACATGATATTGTTTTTCACACTTAATGGCAAAGTCCAAGTTTTATAATGAATTAAAATTTTCCTCAAAAATGTATCGCTGTGTTTTATTCAGCTTTACTTTCGAGCCCGAAAAATGAATGACCCTGTAAATTTTTGTGACAATAATACACAAATTTACACACACATTTTTGTGTATACACGAATCGTCTGATACTAGCTTTAGTTTCTAAAAATTATTTGTGTTGCGTGTGTTATATTCTTTACACGAAAGGAAGGGAGAGAAGTTTTTTCATTACAGTTGTACTCTCCGTTGAATACTACGTTTATAATATGGTAAATGTTTATCAATAAACAATTTTAACCCATTATAATAACCACTTCCTAGAAATAATGGTTAGCTTTGTTGAACGTTTTCAGTTAAAGGAAAAAAAAAATTAAAAAAACAAAATTTCGGTAATTTTTGTTTTGGCTCTACTGTAAAGTTAAGATTTTGAACATACGCCACTTCGTGTTTGGAACGACGATATTATCGGATTGAGAGATTGGATTGAAAACGGATTAAATTTCAACCCGCGTTTTTGCTGTAACCGGATTGCATTCTCATCTCAATTTCTTTCCTGAAAATATGGGTGATGTAAGCGATGAGCACGGCGAGAAATTCCAGGAAATGGGAGCCATCAATGTTGGCAGATTATTGCTGGTCGCTCATAAGAGAGACTCCGAGGTGTTCTTATAAACGGAATGCAGATGCTTCCAAAAAAACAATAACATTTTTCGGTAATATTTTTGGTTAAATTCTTAAATTCAAAAAAGCGTTTTCTCACAAAATCCCGATGTGACTTGGCTTTTTTATATACAAAGTTTTCCTGATTCTATAAACTCCAACGATTACGAATCACATAATTTTATCTCCGAGTAAAAATAAATATTTTTTTTGTTGATTAAGAACTTAGAGCGCCCGCACAGGGCCAGTAAGTTAGTCATAACATAGTTAAGTTAGTTAAGCTAGTTTTAAGCACTTTTGTCTAGCTTAAAGTTTTTTTAAAAAAAAAAAAGAAAAAAGGGGTGTTGTGTATGTCACAAGTATATTTATTTGAGTGAGTGCACAAACACAACATCCACAAGAATTTGTATTTCGTCGATTACTAGAAATAGAATGGGAAAATTGAAATACATATGTATCTACATATGTATGTGTGTTTTTTATTCGTAATCTGTTTTTGGCATTTGAAAATTGAAGTAAGAAAAATTACCGCATTGGCATTCAGGCAATTAAGGACCGCTTTGCATTTTAAAATATGGAATTTAATAACAATTTCTTTGAAAAACGTGTGATTGCTTCAATATTTGGGATTTTCTCAAACAACTTTTGCCAATATGTTGTCGATAAATTATTTTACAAGATTCTTCAAAAGGGTAACGAATGTATTTTTAAGTAAAAACTGATTTTCATCGAATATTTGCAGAGAAATACAATAGAAATTGTATTTTGATATAATACTCAATGCATATTCTTTTAATGAACATTATTTTCAAGTTCAAGGTTCGTTTTCTATTGTGTTTATATCGCATATCCTGCATCCAGGTTGGTTGGTTAAGGAGTCCTCGTAAACGGATTTTCATAGGAAAAGAAAATGAATTGGTGTTTATTTTTTACGAAAGAAAAATATGTAAAGTCGGAAAGAACAAACGCTTAAAGTCATTTACTAGGCCAATATTTTACATGATTTTTGTTATATAGTCCGACTATTAGAGCATCAACCGGTGTGGTTTCATTGACTAGTACATCAGTCTGACGGAACATATTTTTTGCTTCTCATAATATAAAATTTCGAATGTACATACATATATGCAAATTGTCTATTTTTTTATGTAATTGTTACATACATTTGTTAATACTTCATGTATTTGCTTTAATTGTTTATAGGCGAACGTAAACTAGCCGTACGCGTAGAACATGTAGAATCAAATCCAAAGAGTAGACATCAATCCTAAAAAAATTTGTAAAAACAAACCAAATCCACAAATCGTCAACAAGGTACATTTTTGTACGTTTATTGAAATTTATATGTATATTTAGCTAACTGCCTTTGAAATACGTTTAAGAATCGAAAATCGAAAACTATATTATTTCCTTTTCATTTCGAAATGATTTTTCCAAATTCTTTTCAATCCACAAGTTTCTAGTAAATTTAAGTTGAATGCTTCCTTTTTATGTAAGCAGATCCGTAAATGTCACTTCACCACTATCAAATTGTTGTGGCCAACGATTGACAGTAAGAATCTTTATTGCTTGGGTACATTATCATGGGAGCGACGTTCATGGTTACACACAAAAAAGATGTTTCATGGAAACGGCAGACGGAGAACGCTGAAATTAAAAAGAATAAGCGACTGTTGAAGTGGTAGGTCGACACGGATGAAATTTCTTCTATTGAGATCAAAGTCTGCTCTCTCACGTCCATGCAGTCATTGTAGTGTACTTATTGGTCAATCACCAAATAAGTGTTGAATATTCCATATCCAACATTTAGGAAACAAGTAACTTATCGAGAAATACTGAAAATGATAAGATTTTTAGGAAAATTTTGGTCTTTTTTGTACAATTCGGTTTTACATGGTCTTCCCAAAGTAGTTAGTAGTTTGCATAGCTCTTGAAGAAGTGCATTCTTTGCTACTATTACTTCGGTGGGCGTCATTAGGAAATTATGATGTATTCTGAGTTGCTACTTACTTAGGTGGCGGGGTGAACCGGGGCCTCAACTAACAAGCCTCTCCAGTTCGCCCGGTCCTTAGCTAACTGCACTCCAAGTCGATTGAGGCCTCCTTCTACTTGTGCACGCCACCTAAGACGAGGTCTTCCTCTACTGCGTTGTCCCTCCGGGTTTGATTCCAAGACTCTGCGGGCCCGAGCCTTGGTGTCCATTCGCTCCACATGTCCTAGCGATCGACTAGGTCGATGTCACTGTACAGCTCGTATAGATCGTCGTTGTATCTTCTACTCCGCCCGTCAGCAAACGTGTTCTGAGTTGTTACTTACTTACTTACTTAGGTGGCGTTATAGTTCGGAGTGAACCTGGGCCTCAACCTCAGTTAGTCTGGTTCTTAGCTAACTTCCTGCACTTGCTCACTCCAAGTCGGTTGAGGTCCCCTTTTACTTGAACGCGCCACCTAAGGCGAGGTCTTCCTCTACTGAGTTGTCCCTCCGGGTTTGATTCGAAGACTCTGCGGGCCGGAGCTTTGGTGTCCATTCGCTTTACATGTCCTAGCGATCGACTAGGTCGATGTCACTGTACAGCTCGTATAGATCGTCGTTGTATCTTCTCCTCCGCCCGTCAGCAAACGGGAACGAACATCATACGAATAATCTTTCTCTCGAAACGAGTGAGGATCTCCCATCCACTTTAGACAGAGTTTACGCTTAAGCAACATAGAGTAGGACTGGGATGATCGAGGTCTTATATAGAGTCGCCTTATTTCTTCGGGATAGGGCTCTGCTACTCAATTGCTGTCTTAGCCCAAAGAAACAAAGAGTAGCAAGAGTTATTCTTCGTTTTATTTCTGCTGAGGCGTTGTTTTTGGAGGTTATAGCAGAGCCAAAGTAGATAAAGACGTGTAGCTGTCGATTTTAACATTCTGTCCAATTCGTCAATGTTGTGTGTTCCTTCTGATGTTCAACAACAGCAACATAACCAGCATGTGCACCACATCAAATTCCTTCGCACTCTACTTTCCATCTTGATGTTGAATCTCCTACGATCAGCGAAAAATTAACTTACTTCATGAAGGGTAACCTTTTGAAAACGGGACACTTCTACCTGTACAGAGTCTGAAAAAAACGAAAAAACATCTCAAAATTGAAACGTTTTGAGAAAAGAACATTCATTCTTCCGCCGAGATTTATGTTTTGAAATAGATTCTCGGTCCATTTGCTTTGTGCTCAACCCCTCTCTTTTTGAAGCACGTACTTAAAAGCTACCCACCTCAGCCGACATAACGTTCATTCCCATGGTAATGTAGCCAGGCACAACGTTCAATGATTTCTGGTTGTGAATATGTGTTGCCTGGGGTTTGGACCTGAAACCTCTTGCCCGCTCTGCTTCCATAAATTCATAAATCGGTTGTCATTGCCCGTCAAATTCACACATTGTTGTCGTGAATTTGACTTATTGTTGTTGTGATTTGAGGTGGAAATGCAACAAAATGGGTGAAAATAGCTTGATTTCTGGTAGCTAACCACCGTCAATCTGTAGTTTGATTTGAGTCCATGTATTTTGAAACACACTATGCACTCGGAACAAAACTTCCAACCCAATCTAATTAGGGTCTTAGTTATATGATCGTGCCTCCTAGATGGAAACTATGAAAAATAAATTCAAATTCAAAGCATTGGTGCGTTAAAATATTTTATTCAACGGCACTCATTCCTCTAGTACGTTCCCAAACTGTCATACAAGAAAACGATCGTGTCTGTCTAGTACTTCAAAATTGCAATTCGGGCGACTTGAACTTGTATCTTTTATCCCACTTGCCAATCACCTCCTACACCGCTCTGCGTCCGCACCTGTGCGAGTGTTTCAACCCTTGTGGCTTTTTTTTTCCTTTTTTTACTTTTTAAATAATTTCGAAAAGTATCTGAAATTGTACCTCATTTATTTAGTACTCAAGGAACGTCCCGAGCTGCAATAACTTACACTTTCAACATGAACAGTCTTCTGCGAAATCCCCTGCGATTAGGTAAGCGACGAAATGAAATAATTAATTACTTAAATTAAGAATTGAACTTTGTATCTATTCCAAATATAGCCCACAATGCGTTGAACCTCAATCGGACAATTGCCAGTCTAGCTGCGCTCCCGGAGACACATCAAATGCTGCAGAAGACCATCCGAGACTTTGCTGACAATGAACTTGCTCCAAATGCGGCGAAATTCGATCGTGAGCATTTGTATCCTGCGGAACAAATCAAGAAAATGGGGGAGCTGGGTGTGATGGCCGTTGCTGTTCCAGAGAAATATGGTAATATTATTGTAATCCATTTGGTAGACCAAGTAATAAATAGATTCTTGTCATAGGTGGTACTGGCTTGGATACAGTGGCCTATGCCATTGCCATGGAGGAAATTTCGAGAGGGTGTGCCTCGGCTGGAGTCATAATGTCTGTGAATAACTCTCTGTATCTCGCTCCTGTTCTGGCTTTTGGTAATGAAAAGCAAAAGGAGCAGTTTATTAGTCCGTTCACAACTGGCGAGAGAGTGGGATTTTTTGCCCTTTCTGAACCTGGTAATGGCTCTGATGCTGGTGCTGCGTCGACAACAGCTGTTCTGAAAGGTGACCGCTATGTGCTGAATGGTACCAAGGCATGGATCACCAATGGATTTGAAGCGGAAGCAGGTGTACTCCTTGCCACGACCTCGAAGGCACTGAAGCATAAGGGAATTTCTGCATTTTTGGTGCCGAAGGGCCTCAAGGGTTTTACACTGGGAAAGAAGGAAGATAAACTTGGCATTCGCGGTTCATCCACGTGTCAGCTGATTTTCGAAGACTGTGAAATCCCCAAAGAGAATCTCCTGGGCGAGGAAGGTTATGGCTTTAAAATCGCCATGAAAACCCTCGACGGTGGACGCATTGGTATCGCTGGACAGGCACTCGGCATCGCACAGGCATCACTCGAACTGGCCGTGGATTATTCCAACAAACGTACTGCCTTCGGCAAACCAATCTCGAAATTGCAAATCATTCAACAGAAAATCGCAGATATGGCTTTGAGAGTGGAAACCGCTCGCCTGTTGACGTGGCGTTCGGCTTGGCTGAAGGACAATAATAAACCCTACACTAAGGAAGCTGCCATGGCCAAATTGGCTGCTTCAGAGGCAGCTACCTTTAACTCACATCAGGCCATTCAAGTTCTCGGCGGAATGGGTTACGTAACAGATATGGCTGCCGAGCGCCACTATCGTGACGCTAGAATTACAGAGATCTACGAAGGTACTTCAGAGATCCAGAAACTGGTCATCGCTGGAGCAGTACTAAAGGAGTTGAGTAACTAAGAGCAGGAGATGGTACAATCAGCCGAATTGTCAATTGTGCATTTATTTTTTATCATTTGTATTTTTTATTTTAATCTGTTTTTAATCTTAAGTATAATGTAAATCAATATATGTACACTTTTACACAAGGTAAGCCCGTCTATTGTTTTATAAATTTACGTGGGGTGGTTTTATTGTTATCAGTTTTGTTCGACAACGTGTTCTTGGCACGCTTGCTGATGTTTATCTCGTCGTACAAACATTGGCTTCTGACACTATTAACTTTTATTAGATTAGTACTGTCTGGTTTTGTTTTTGGTTTGCTTAAGGCAAAGATCTGCGATCCATGAGCTTTGTACCAGCTTGTGCTCTCTCCCCAAATAATTAGCACATCGAAGCGTGATTGTTCTTTTCAAATTCCTTCCAGATATTGTTGCTAATTATCGAGAGATGACGGTTTTTTTTATTTAAAGGCACACACACTGATTAATACATAGTTTGGCTAAGGTTAACGTTTAGGTCATATCGAAACCGTAGAAGGCGAATTTTTCTGAAGGCACTACCTAGAGTTAAATAATTCCTTGTCACAGTACCTAAACCCAGATAACATGTTACGAAAGACGTACGATTAAAGTAACAATTTAATATGTCTCGCATAGATTAACTGCAGAAAATATTGAAATGAACGTGAAGAAAGGCACTTTCACTATCACTATCAATGCACTTCTTAGTAAATAAACCATTTTGTGGTCTAGATATCAACATTCTAAAAGAACAGGACCAACATCCCGACAGAAACCCTTATATCCTAGAACCTTCCCTTCAGGAGCCAAAAAAGTTAAGAAATCGATAGAAAATTACGAAACCCTAAAAGACTTGAACCGCACATCAGCCTTAAGAAAAATAACCCACGGGTCCTAAATGGAGAGGTATACATACTAGGTTTGTTCCCGTACTCTCCCAAAACAACGAATCACCAAATCCTGTTCGAGAACGCAAATGTTTCGTAGTTTTTCGTTTTCCCCATGCAATGAATTTTAGTGCAGGAAATTTCTTTGCACTGATTTACGAACTCTGTCAAATCTGTCAGATCTCTGTACGTATTTGCATACATTTGCTTTTGACGTCTAAAAAGTGGGCGTATTTCGTTGCTTTTGCGTTCGTTTACTTTTTTGTGACTTTACCACTCTTTGAGAGAATATTACCCACACTCCTTGAAATTTCACAATCTACGAATTTTGGTCCAGAAAGTACGCGCACATACCTACATAACACACAATATAACATACAAACATATATGTATATATGTATATATGTATATGTATGTACATATATCAAGAGGATGTATGGATTTCTGAAGTTTGTCGGCAAAAACTCCTAAACTCTTTCTGGAGTCTTGTGGGACCGTCGGAGGGTACACATCGTACGGTACGGTCAATTGAGTAGCAGAGCCCTATCCCGAAAAACTTTAGGAGACTCTATATAAGACCCTGATCATCCCATTCCTGCTCTATGGCGCTAAAGCGTGAACTCTGTCTAAAGCGAATGGGAGATCCTCACTCGTTTCGAGAGAAAGATTCTTCGTATGATTTTCGGTCCTTTTGCGTTGACGGGTTTTGGAGGAGAAGATTCCACGACGAACTAGACCAGCTGTACAGTGACATCGACCTAGTCGATCGCTTGGACATGTAGAGCGAATGGACACCAAGGCTCCGGCCCGCAGAGTTTTCGAATCAAACCCGGACAACTCAGTTGAGAAAGACCTCGCCTTAGGTGGCGCGTACAAGTAGAAGGGGACCTCAACCGACTTGAAGTGAGCAACTGGAGGCAGTTAGCTAACGACCAGACTAACTGGAGAGGCTTTGTTAGTTGAGGCCCCGGTTCAGCCCGAACTGCAGCGCCACCTAAGTAAGCAACAACTCAGAATACATCATAATTTCCTAATGACGCCCACCGAAGTAATAGTAGCAAAGAATGCACTTCTTCAATAGTTATGCAAACTACTAACTACTTTGGGAGGACTATGCAAAACCGAATTGTACAAAAAAATTTATAAAAATCAAAATGTTTTCAGTATTTCTAGATAAGTTACTTGTTTCCTAAATGTTGGATATGGAATATTCAACGTTCATTTGGTGATTGATCAAATAAGTACAATACAATGACCGAATGGACGTGAAAGAGCAGACTTAGATCTTAATAGAAGAAATTTCATCCGTGTCGACCAACCACTTCGACCGATTATGTTCTCCGTGTGTCAAAATTGCTTTCACGTCCATAAAGCATCTTTTTGTGTGTAGTCACGGCGTTCATGGGATTGACGTTCATTCCCATGATACTAATGATTTTATTTAGAGGAGACCAGATAAAATAATACCATCTACAGGGTGTCCCAGGCAGAACTACAAAAAACTCTACGCATTTTTCTTTTTCAGTTCAGAGCAGAGCCGGAGTTGTCCAAAAAATGTTCGTATTTTTTTTTTTCAGTTCGGAGTGCTTAGAGTGCGTATTTATTTTTTTCCTCAGAGGGTGCTCGGTGCACGCTCTATTAGCTCGATATGAATTGACTGAGCATAAGTAGAGCACGATGATTTTAACGTTTGATAGGAGAAAAAAAAATGTCTTGTTGCTAATTAAATATAAGTAGAAACTCGTATTTTATTTGTGTCTAAATATTATTTCTATGTTTAGAAGCCCAAAAGCATTAATTTTTGATTGTTTTCGTGTTATGTGCTCAGAGTGTTCGGAGCACACTTTGAGCAGAGCGCGCTGAGTGTGTTCTGGCTCTGTTCAGAGCTCTGCTCCGAAGCAAAAAACGAAAAAAAACGCCATCTTTAACAAATAATAATAACATCAATCCTGGAAAGGTTTATTTTTCCATTGAAATGGAGTCCCATTGCACGGACTGTTTTTTTTGTTTTGCGAGTGATATCACGAATTGATTTATTCATAAATGGCTTCATAACATTATCACATGTTCTGAAATCGTCAGACTCCAGCACTTTTATTGAAATCTTTATCTCATGTTCATTGCTGCCACTGATTAGTAAAAATACATCATGAGTGTGTCATTATGAAATTTTTAAAGAAAGTAACTTTATATTCAAGTTTAAAGAACATATTCTATTGATAACAGAATGTATATACCTCTTATACCATATAATGCATAATAAAACAAAAGAATGAAATGAACAATTATATTCATCGACCTGAGATAGCACCCTGTTTAAAATTAATTCAACTATGGAACCCTAATTGAAAAGATCTCGAATGTTTAAATAATCAGATCTATCCGTTTTGGTGCTTCCAAAGAAATGTCCATGTGCTCCAAGTTTTTATGATCTCACAATCGTGAATAGATCTTAAACATTATTAATTCTCACGTAATAATACGTAACCATCAACGCACCACTTTGCCAAGGTCATTTTGTTTCATGCGGTCATCAACTTGTGTGCAATCAGATGATAGAAAAACACTGATTAACTACCGGGTGGAACAGAAACTTTTACATGATTCTGGGTTTAGTAAAATCACTTGCCACTGATGATATTATGAAGATTAAAAAGAAAAAAAGCTACAACCGATTTGAAGGGGATCGTATGATACCCTATCGACACTACCAGGATAACTTTTGAAGGACTTTTCATTTATTATTTGTGATATGTAAAGGTTTGGTATTTTACAACATCGTTTCATGCCTTTCGGATATGGCCCTGAACAGTAGGCCCTTTCCGTTCGTTTAAAGAATATAACACACACACCCAGCCCGAATCGCTGTGAAAATCCAGGACTCCCATCGACCTGTCGACACAAATATTTGTTTCTTTTTATTCTAGCATTCAGAGCGTTTTTATCACTTTGTTCTAAATAAATACTAAATAATACTTACATACATAAAAGTAATTGAATAGCAATGTTCTCACCAAATTAAACAGCAAGAATTTAGTTAAGGACCTTTGTGCAATTATTGTGCAATGTTGGGCAAGAAGCTACTAGAAAAATACCGACACGCGCTAGGTGTACAGTCTCACTATTAGTCGATAAATTACATAAATTGTTTCTATCCTGCATTCGATTCGATTTTGAAGAGTCATACAGAGTGACACAGAAAGCAAGAGAGACGAGGAACGACTAAATTCAAAACATTAGGTGAGTTCCGGTACAAAGACCGTTCAATTTCTTAAAGTGGCAGTCCAAATTTATAAAAAACAGCTGACTCTATAAACGCGCGAAAGATATGTGTCTACCTACGAATGACTAGGTCTGTGCGGGAACTTTCCCAAAACAACGAATGTTTTACGATAAGTCACCAAATCCTGTTCGGGCACGTAAAACTTTCGTAGTTTTTCGAAGAAGAAGAGGTCGATGGTACCCAGGGCCAAAGCTTCTCACAAAGGGCCTACTGTTTAATGCCGTGTCCGAAGGGCAGCGCGTTACTTGAGAAGCTTTTTCAGCACAGTTGTACTCTCGGATGTTTGTCAGACGCTCGCGAGAGGTGGGGCCATGAAAAACGTTCAGGTGTTCCGACTGGGATTCGAACCTCGAACTCCTTGCTCCATAAGCCAACGCACTTACCACTGACCCACGGCGCCCCTAGGGAGTAATTGCATGCAACTAATTTAAGTGCAGAAAATTACTTTGCACGCAGCCTCGTAAGGACGCTTGGACCCGACATCGGGTATGCATCACAAGTCTACGGTATCACCATAACGATCAATGAATCGCAAGAGAAGGTTCGAAAACTAAGCGGTAATCATCCCCCTCCCCTAGTCTCTCATATCCTTCTTCCCTTCCCCATCCTCGTTCTCTCCACCTGACTTAGATCAAGGTGTCAACCGCACCGTGACGGGGATCAACTTGGCTGAGGGCCTTGGTATATCAAAAAGTAGTTCATAAACGATGTATTCAGAGAAACTGGCGATCTCTGCATCAGCCAGCCCCATTCGTATAGTGAGGGGCTCTTGCGTATGGAATTCCCCTTTCTTAGCTACTCATGGAGCCAAATATAAAAAGTCACAAAACCTAAAAAAACATAACAAATCACAAAACTGAGAGACCGGATCTCGACATAATCCAGAATTAGCTGGCATCGCCAGCAGCTCCGAAGACAATTGACGTGTGAAAAAGCATTTATCGGACCTTTGCATCAACGTGTGCATCAAGCGGGCATGCTGTCAGATGAGCTAGACAGCACAACACTGATGTCAACCTCTGCTTCCCACCCACCCCTTTCGAGTTGACCTGCGCGATCCCATCATCACCTAACCCAACTTTGCAACCACTTTTCATGGTGGCTGGCACCAGGGCTATGTTAAGCTTATAGCCTGTGACAACCAAAATTCAATCGATTTCATCACCACTGCTATCAGTGGTATTCAATCACCCACAGGTCGAAGGTCAGAATCTTATATACCAACACCCGGACGTTCCAGTCAAAGACTGCAAGCTTCTTGAAGAAGTGCCATTTTTCGCAACCGACGAAGAACTGACTAGTTCAAGGATAAGAACATTATGTCCGCTAAACCGTCCAATAGTGCGCACTACATGCCAACCACACAATTGGAAGTAGAAAAGCTGTACTCGATTAGTCTTGTCCCATTTCAACTTAGTAACCTTCGCTGCGTAGGCAGGAAATATTTTAACAAAGCCAAATCAACAAGGCTACCCACGAACTTGGCCATCTACAAGAGAAGTTTAAAGAATTTTAAAACAGAAGTTCGGAAGACCAAACGTAAATCCTGGCGCAGTTTCTGTCAGACCAGTGCAATACATCTTAATCCTCTAAACTGCCCTAATTCCTTTCCAAATCACCTACCATGCCAAGTGTCCTCGTGAATCCCAACGGATCATGGACAGAATCTGACGAAGCATCGCTTAACCTGCTTATGGACTTCCCACCCCACTTCCTCAGCGACAACCCTGTTCGGGTATATGCTTCACTCCCACCGCCACTTCCTAAACTCATCAACGATGATAAACTGAAATGGACAGTAGCTGGTTTCGACCCCTTTAAATCCCTGGGGCCGGCTGGCATTTTGGCGCAAATTCAGGCCTCACTTACCATCATAGGTCACCACCTGTCCTTTATTCTCATCGTTCTGACTGAACTATGCCAGCCGCCTGGACCGAAGTAAGAGTGGTCTTCTTACTCAAAGCAGAAAAACCATCTTATACCCTCACGAAAGAACTTAGACCAATCAGTCTAACATATTTTCTTCTCAAGTGCTCAGCACTATTGATAACGCCTTGCTATCCATGTCACAGCACACAAATCCAGTTAAGCATCCATTTCTTCTTTAACCTCCTACACTAGGTCTGTTCGCGTATTCTCCCAAAATAACGAATTTTCACGAAAATCCAGTCACCAAATCCTGTTCGAGTACGCAAAAGTTCGTAGTTTTTCGCAGAAGAGAGCGCTCAAGAGAAAGTAAAAAACTTCCCCATGCAATGAATTTTATTGCAGCAAAATTCTTTGCACTGATTTGCGAAATCTATCAAATCTGTCAGATACCTGTAAGAAATTTTTTGTTGTTTGTGTATTTGCATACATTTGCTTTTGACGTCTAAAAGGTGGGCGAAGTTTTTAGCTTTCGCGTTTGTTTACTTTTTTTTATGATCTTACCACTCTCTGAGAGAGTTTTACTCTCACTCATCTACATCGAGAGTCAAGCAGTCATCAAATCTCTCGCATCCAGCATTACGAAATCTAAGGCAAAGAAAGGCTTAACGAGAAATCTGGTCAGTACAACCTTACCCTTTGCTGGATACCAGGTCAATGTGACATACCGGGGCATAGTGAAGCTGACGCATTGGCTAGAAGAGGCTACTCTGGTTTAGAAAGCATTAGCGTCACCGACATCAAGGCGCCAACGTCTTTACTAAATACCTTATCCACGTCGACGCAGTAAGGGTTTCTAATCATCGGTGGTTAGACTGCTCTGACCGACCATAGGACCATTGGACTCGTAAAATACAAGAGATTAACCCTCTCCAAGATAGCTAACACCCTAACAGGCCCTTTGCTATAGGCTTCCACTACAATGACTTTTGCATAAGTTTTGGAGGAGATCATCACACACCTCTTAGGTGGTGTCAATGTCAGAAAGGCTACACTAGGTTTTAGTATGAAGTTGCGCTCGTCCTCAACAGGAATGCTATTATTTCTTTCACTGCTTCTTGTCTGACAATTTCTCTTTCTAGTATGTTCTGGGCCGCCCTACAACCTTCCTGTCCATCGGAACATGTTCCTTGTTCCTTTCTTTTTGGCTGTTTTGGTAGAGGCAGTTCGCGAAAGTATTTTTTCTTAATGCATGTCCACAAGCACTATCCAACTGTATAATTAACCAAAACAGCTATATCTTTTGGGCCACACTGTAATTTAACCATCGATGTTATCGAAAAGCACCAACCAATTCACCGCCTCCCAAACTGTCAATCACTAAACTGACAGCCACCCACATAAAACAAAACAACAGAATCCTCTCCTCCACTTCGCCCAACCACTCTCTTCTTCACACGCACACCACCATCAAATCCTTCCAATTCATTTCCAGTGCAGCACCACTATACAGCCACTTCTAAACAAAATATCAAAATAGAATGAAATAAATCCACAAAAATACAGCAAATAATGTGCTGCACAAAACAGAATGCGTGTGAACAACTGCCTTCGTCTCCCTTCCTCTCCGGCCGCTTTCTCTACTCGATAAACCATTGCTGTTTCTCTGCTCTACACCTCATCGGACAACGAAATCGGACTGTTGTGTTGTGTTATCGCTTTTATGTTGCCTCCATCATTCGTCGTCGATTGTCGTCGGTCGTTTCTCGTCTCCGCGTAATCGAAAAAAAAAAGAAAGAAGTAAATCTTTGAAGAAATAAAGACAAAAAAAAAATAAAAAAAAAATAATTTCGACAGTCCCTGCGTCCGAAATCGTTGACTTTTTTTTTTGTTTCTTTATTCCTTCCCTCCGATTTCACTTCGAGTTAAGAAACGAACAAAAATCACCAAAATCGTGTCTCGGCGCGAGTAATTAATAAAAAATTTTATTGCATTTGCACGAATTTTCTTTTCTTTTTCTTATGTTCAGTTCATGTTCATGATGATGGGCGTGCGGGAGATATAAATGTGAAAAACAAAAAAAAAAAATAAGAAAGAAAAAGCGAAAAAGTTTCTAATTTCATTTGCAACCACAGTGGTAAAAGGAGACAAATTCGTGTGTTTTCAGTTTTGTGCTCGGAATATCAAAGAAAATCCATCGACTCCAGAGTGTGAAAATATGAAAACTTTCTTTGGAATCACAGTACCTCCATCACCATCATCATCATCATCATCGTCATTGTCATTCTCATCATCATCTGCGGCACCGTTAAGACCATCGGCAAATTGAAGACACCAACTGCACGGGAAAAATTCTATCAACAGTGACTTGGTTAGTACCACTCTCTAGTATACATCCCAAAATCGAAATCAATTTCATAATCAATTTTCATTTTCGGAGGTTTTTTTCCCCTTCTTCTTCTTCTTCGTCGTCTACTACATCGAGTCGAGGAGCAAATTGGATAGTTCTTCTAATTAGACACAGGACAGGGGAGTGGGATAATTTAGAAAAGAAGAAAAAATAATAAAACCTGGTACCTTCTGTTGCTCCTAATTAGTCTATGAAGTGAAGTAATCGGTATCGATTTGTTGTGCTCCAATTTGATTCAGTTGAGAAGAGGAAACAACAGAAAAAAAATGAATAACTACGAGAGGAGAATAGAATTATGATTTCGTTATTCGCACATCGCTCATCCTATGCGCTGCTGTTGTTGTTCGAGGTGATTTGTGTACTTTTGTCTGCGAATGTAGGTTGTAAAGTTTTTCTCGATCTTTTTTGTTATTCCAATTTTGTTCGCTGAAAAATAGTCAGACGGACAAACAATGGCTTAGTCCAATCATTCGAAAGTTGTTTTGTGTGTGGTTAAAGCTGGTGCTGCTGCTGCTGTTGCTGCTTATAGGGAGGGAAGAGGGCTGGAAACTATGCCTTGGATGACAATACCATCGACACCGACACCGACAACGACGACGACGACGAGTGGAGCAGCAGCAGCAAGCAAGCACCGACCGAATGTCTTATTGGAAATATCTACATTTATTGGAATGTTAAGGGGTCAAAAGCACTCCCAAGAGAAACGAAACCAATGTGCGATTAGAAGCTGTAACGAACGACGAAGAATCTCGGTGTCTAAATACGAGTATGTAAGTGACAGCAAGGGTGAAATTTTTCATGTTGTACAGAAATTAATCAGGGCTAACTAAAGAAAGTCTTGGTGGGAACATAATGTAAGTCTATGATTAAGATAGCTACTAATACAGGTTGAATGGCAATGTAAGTACTACATACACGGATAACTTTGCCTTGGGGGAGGGGAGGAAAAAAACGAGTACAACGTATGTACATTCATGTGTATACCTAGAATAGAATGTCCTTGCTTTACTTTATATCAACTGTCAGTGGAGTTATTTATTGTCATGGGGTCTGCGTATAAATAGAAACGTTTAGAGGTTTGATTTACAAAAGATTCTAGGCCAGCCTGTTGGGATATTCAAGATGTTTTGATATGTCTTGTTTTCCATTATAAATCTTCGAGTCTATTCTGTGACAATATTGGAAAGAAGGTTTCGCTTGAGGAGGTGACATCTTTTATGGATACGCAGTGCTCTTGCATGTTTACGTGATCAAGGGATTCCTTTGTAATGGAAGGTTTGACAGCGTCATTTCTTATGATCCAGGGTTTCTTTTCTCTTGCGCTTTCCAATTTTGATTTTCGTGTTATACTGTTGGCGGTGTCCCATGCTTCCATAGTTGATAATATGATCAATATCAGTGTCCTTAGGTTATTTCCTACTGCCGTCTGACGAACATCCGAGAGTATAATCGTCATGAGAAACCTTCTCAATTCTGGACACAGCCTTCGTAATGTCGGCAGAATGTGTCATCTGCGTTGTGTTATTCGCGAAGGAACTCCCGGAAGTTTCCATGTCCAGTTCGTAAAAGTTTACTTCACCGTGAATTCCTTTTGTCCACTCTTCTACGTTCGGCAGCATTTTGTATGTCCACCGGGTATTTTCAGATGTATTCCATCGCGCCCCATTCTTATTTCACGTTGGCAGCTGGTCTGATGGCTCTTCTCTCTGGATTAACAGTGCTGTCACAAAGTATCTCTACGAGGACATAGTGCTTCTTCTTGGGGCTATTTCAAAGCCCAATTATATGTATTTACTTTGACCTCCAGATCGTTGTGCATTCGTGCCGCGACTATCACACTTATTCCATCCGCCGATACCATTTCTGCATCTTCTAAGGATAGATTATCTTGCCTGTCGTGGAAAGGTTGCTAGTTGACTGGTTGGTACCATCAATTTTCCTCATTAACTTGGATATTATAGGAACACTCCGATAGTGTCATACATGCGGATAGTTTAGGTGCCTTCTAAAGTTCAGCCTAAAGTCAAGTAAAGTACCCATAGGAACGTTATGTAAGGTCAAGTAAAGTACCCATAGGAACGTTATGTAAGGTTTAGACTCTTGGGAGTGCTAATGAGAACAGGATTTGCTTTATGATTCTTGAATTCCGGAACTTTTGAACGAGATATGGTTCCACGTCTTTAATGGTGTTGTTGAAGTTCTGCGTCACATCCTCAAGTTACTTTTATTATGACCAGTTCTCCCAATGTCTGTATACATAGTACATAGTACTCCAGCATACATAATGATCTACATACCTATCTTTTCGACCTTTGTCCATTAATTTTCGACGTTAATTGTAACTATGGTGCAGTAATGCAGTTTCTCTCCTTTCCATCAATCGGAATTTCGCAAACTCACATGAATAGTGCTTCGTTTTGTCCTGAAACTGTAGTGTCGGTTAAATTGCCATTGTCTCTCTTGAGTCTGTTCTCCAGCACTGCCGTTGATCTGTATAGCAAGTACAGCGATCTGTGAGACGACAATTGGTCTGCTTGCTTGTCCCCTTTTGAGATTAATACCAGCCTCTGTCGTTTCTATTGCTGAGGAGCATAAATGGCTTTCTTTAGGATAAAATTTGGAAGGCTTCGCTTTGGGGATTTTCTTTGAGCCTGCTTTTATACAGTTGTGATGGGTTGTGTTGGTTTTGTATTCTCTATTATGCCAGAAAGGTTTACACTAATTTTAATTGGGAATAGGTCCTAGAAAAGGGCTGCGATTGGCTTGGATCTATTGACGCTTGAATCCTTATGTATGCTAATCATTGGATCAAGGTCAGTTTCCTAAGATAAGCGGACCCTTTCTGCAGGCTACCAGAACTCTATTCTAAGCGGTCTGGGATCCGCGATAGATTGGTCCTTAGAGCAGAGGTTGGGTATACCTTGTCGTCTCAAACCTGGGGGCTGTGATTCGAAGATCCTCTTTGCTGGAGCATTATTATCCATTCGCTCGATGTTCCAGTGCCAGTGCGGTCGACGTATTTTGGCGTTTTGAACTTGTACATCTTGGTACAACAGCTCATAGAGTTCGCGGATATATTTTCTCCTCCATTCACCCTCCTCGCATAAAGAACCGAAAATTCTTGGCGTAATCGCAGTATTGTATGCATATCGTATACCTGTTTAGTAGCCGGTACCAACAAGAACGCAGTTGGGCAGTGGTTGGTCTGGTAGATAACGTTTCTCATTGGATATAGTGGGAGGACGATCTTTGGCGATAAATACCTATTGCGCTAGCTGCCACAGTGTAGTGAAATATTTTGTTAGCTTGGAAGTTGAGTGTCGATGTGGTGACGATTTCTCTTTGGTTTATTGTTCGGCTTCTGCAGATGTAACCAGGTGGGTGTCTCCTCTTACTCTGCCCTTGCTGTGTTTTGGTGCAGATCAATAATTCTGGGAGAGACTAACATTTTCAGGGTGTTTTGAGTCTTCCGTTTGTTATCGACCAGGGAGCAAAAGGCATATCGTTAATCTAATAAAAACATTATTACCTGCACACAACCTACAAGCCTAAACAATAATTCTTGAATTGGCGGCTATACATCATACCTTGTGGCGTGAATTGGTGATTGGTAGTCAACAAACTGGGTAATGATAAACTGCACTCTGATGATTTGGTCGACATCGGACAATACAGACTGGAATAACCTACTTTTTCGACATTAAGTTGTTTTTTATGTTCACAACTGTTCAGTATGTTGAAGTCCCCCTTCTTTTCTTAGTCCGGTTAATGACCATCCCCTTCTGCTTTCACTATCAGTATTGTTAGAGGTGATCAGTCTGACTCAGTCTGAACCATAGCTAAGTACTTCTTTCACTTGTTGAGTTCGTCGTCATTGGAAAAAAGCAAAGAAACTTATAAACGTTTTTTACTTTAAGGTGGAGCTTAATACAGGGCCCTTTAGTTGCAGAACTATACCCTCAATCAATTAATTTTCAGAACCCTAATCTAACATTGGAGTGGGAATAAATGTGAGAGGATTTCCTTACATTCGAGGAGTAACCTTAAGATTGATAACCTTATTTCTCACCTCGTCTTTGTGTCGGTTCCGTCTCTCGTGGTGGTCAAGTAACTTATTTTTTTTTTTTCAATGAATATTTGTCTCTCACCCATCTATCAACTGTGTATTATCTCCTCTACCGATTCTATTGAATTCCTTCTGAAATGTGCATCACTGCAACATTGAGGCATTCAAACTGAATGGTGATTTATATTTTCCAGCTGAAGTCACTGAATCCAAATATTTTTCGTAGCACTCAGCTCTGCAAACTAGCCCGCTGCAGTTCTCTCCATCTAGAATTCTGATGAATTCAGATGCTGATAGAGCAAGCTCCAATAAAATAAAGAAGTCCTTTTTTATGGTGTTACAAAGCCTGGAGTTCAACAGGAGTAGTTTGCCTCAGATCTGACCGTTGCAATTAGATTTCTTATTGATTGCCTGAGTCCTCCAATATTCGGTATTAACCTGGATATTGAGTCTGCCGCCCGGTTAGCTTTTGCGCTTGTGTAAGCTAAGTGCTCTGTAAAGTTGAGTCTTTGGTCAAGCAGTACCTGTTGAGCGAAACCATATATTCACGTCTTTGATGGTGTTGTTGCACTTTTGGTAACTACTACTAGTCTCCGTAAATGTAGTATTTGGTCATACATAATGTTTGTCAGGGCAGGACCTAGAACTGATCCCTGCGGGACCCCTCCTGTAACTGTATATCTTTTTTGGCCCTTCATTTGTATCGAAATAGAGGGTTCTGTTTTCAAAGTGCTTGTGACAAATATTCCTCCGCGCTCTCATAATGCTGGTCGAGCTAACTCATCGTTTTTCCTCCTTTCCAGCTGGCTCCAGATACATACATATGTATGAATGTACCTGTCCTGCCCTATTGGCTTCGAGAAGAAAATACCTAGACGGTTACTTCTTCGAAGATCTTTAAGCTTCACTTAAGCAAAATACAAAGTTTTGTCTCTAAGTCTTGCGTTCCGTATCACAATGGACTTTGTTGCCCTTTAATCTAAACTCCGCTTTTTACTGTCGGATAACAGGTCGTTTTGTAGACAAGTCATTCTTTTGACTTACTTTAGTTTGATTCACAGGCGAATTAGTTCTTGAATTTGACATCATTCATCTTAGTTACTGACATACTTAGGCTCCGGTACAGTTCAGACTCTTTAATTATTCCGGTCCTTAGCTACCTGCCTCCAGTTCCAGAATTCTTAGCAAGTTGTTTCTTTTCTTCCGACCACCTACTCATATGTAAGAATGTTAGAAGGCAGGTCGGTCTAACTATCTTTTAGTTAATCTTCGATAAACTAGTCCCTGAGTCGTCGGACTTCATCTAGTTTTCTGATATTATTTCATTCCTATGATATTTTTCCACTTACTGACATAATTACCGTAGCGGTCAGAGCGACTCATAGTCATGTATACGACTAGAGAAACGCACAATATACCGCAGACTTCTATGAGTAGTGTTTTAAAAGTGAAAATATGAATAATTCAAATGAGAAAGATGAGAACAGCAGTAAGTTCTAGAGGTGCACAATTATATTTACAGTAAACCTTTATACGGAGTACACATGATTTTTTTTTTTAATAACAATGTAGACGCAGAAAGAGAAAACGGGTACGTGAAATAAATTCGCTGTGGGATACGCCACGCACGGAGAATATTACTTCGTTTGTGAAGACCTACGGATGGATGACCAACAATTTCATTAAAATTTTTAAGTAACGAGTACACAGGTATGTACATACAGTGGCGAGCTTATAAATAGGGAAATGGAGCTGGACAAAGTAATTTTTGTAAAAAACAAAGAAATCTTAGAAAAACTGAAAACAAGCATTTTCATAAACCAAAACAATTCATTTATTCTAATTTTTAATAGAAATTAAATTAAATCTTTAATCCGTTTTTTCAAAAAAAAAAAAAAGAGAAAAATTGGTTCTTTTAACCTGCGAGCACATAAATAGGGATTTTTTTATGAATGAGTTATAATGTGACTATGATGTTTTGTTTTCAATTTATTTTAACTTAAATTGTTTCGAAATTTACAAAACATCAATATTTAGTCGGTCCCCCCTTATTCCTTATCACCTCCTCACATCTTCGCGGCATGGAATCAATGAGCCGAGTGCATCGATCAATGGAGATGTTTGCCCATCCTTCTTGAATAAATTCAAACATTTCGTTGAGGTTTGAGGGTTTTTTCTTCTTTATGATTTTGTCAACGTCATTCCAAAGCATCTCAATCGGATTAAGGTCAGGCGATTGAGCTGGCCATGTCATCAAATGCACGTTGTGGTCTTGCAGAAATTCTCGAGCTTTTTTTGACGTGTGCTTCGGATCATTATCTGCCTGTAAGATCCAGTTTTGGGGAAGCTGCTCAGCAGCGTAAGGAAGTAGGACATTTTCAAATATGTCTACATAGACATGGCGGTCCATGATCCCGTTAATTCGGCAAATAGGACCAGGGCCCATTAGACTCATACCAGGCCATACCATCACAGATCCACCACCTCCTTTTACTGTTGGCTTCAGACATTTTTCCGTGAATTCTTCGCCAACACGACGTCGAACATAAGTTTTGCCATCGGAACCAAAACGATTAAACTTAGATTCATCAGTGAAGATGACATTTTTCCATTGTTCGCGTGTCCAATTGATATGCTCTTTCGCGAACAACATTCTGGCTTTACGATTCTTCTTGCTTATAAGAGGCTTCTTTCGTGCGACACGGCCTCTTAAGCCAAATTCGGTCAACCGCCGTCGTACTGTGTGAACACCAATATTCACGTCTTCCTGTGCCGAAATTTCGACATGAATGTCCACAGCAGTCTTAAATCTATCCTTTTCAGACAGACGGTGAATCATCCTATCAACACGACTTGTTGTTTTTCGAGGCTTTGCAGCACGAGGTTGATCAGAGAAGTCCCCATGGCGTTTGACAAACTCCAGAGCTTGATGACAAGCATTAATTGAAACATCTAACTGATCAGATATTGCGGCCAGCATCAATCCTTCCTCCCTCAAACGACAAATTTCCCGGCGTTGATCTGGTGTGATGCGTTTGCCTCGTCCCTTATTTCTAATGCCAAACATCGCCTAAATACTACAAATTAGAAAATTACAAATTATTTAACCACCAAAATTGACCAAAAAATCAACTTTCCTGCACAGACTTTGAGTAGAAACTAAGTAAAAGCTAATTTCCCTATTTATTTGCTCGCATTAGTTCGATGCATTTACTGTTAATTAGCAATAAACAAATAGAGAACATATAGAATGGATAGTTCTGCATGAACCAGTTAATTCTTGGATATGTGCTCTACATTACAATAACAATTTTTATCAACATAAGTTGTCTGATGATGCTATGCCCGTTATCAAAACTACTGTCACACTATTTCCCTATTTATAAGCTCGCCACTGTACATAGGTACGCGATATTAAGTTCAGTGCGTATGTTACTGAGTTGCTATTTAGCAGGTTCGTCAACTATTTGAACTCTTAATGGTCGTGGGTTCGCACCGTAATGGTGTCAGTGTACTCGAACGATAGTTTAAACTGGGACTACAAGTTGTAGTTTCACTTTTAAATACAGTTCCTAATGTGAATTGGAGCAACATTATGTTGACTATCAGAAGGCGCCCAGGGTGTAGTTATTCTTCTTACATCATATGCAGGGTGGGCCATCTAGTGGTTTCTTTTTAAATCATCGCTCGAAATCTTGACAGAAAGTCAGTATCATACCTCCGCGGAACGAAATGAGTCGCTTTACTTTTGAACAACGTTGGGAAATATTGAAAACTTATTCCCAAATTGAGTGCTGTGTAGGCCGTTCAGTGCGTTATTTGAAAAGAAGTTTTGGAAAAAATGAAGCACCCACCGCGCCTGCTGTACGCAAGTTTGTGCAATAAGTTCGTGAGACTGGTATGCTAGTGGACAAAGCTCATCGTCCCCGTCGTCGTACGGTGCGCACAGACGAGAATGAGGCTGCTTTAGCCGAGAGTGTGAGACTCAATTCACGACATCAACTCACTCACAAGGTTCAATTGAAGGCACACGACCATCCGGTTCGTTATCGCTTCGCAATTTGGGCCTTAGAGCAGCTTGAATTGGACGGCGGAAAATCATCTTTTCTGACGAAGGGTATTTTCATCTCGGCGACTTCTTTAACAAACAAAATTGCCGCACCTGGGGCCCGAAAAACCCGCACCGTTTGGTGCGTATTGTAGAGTGGTGGCATCATTGGATCATTTTACTTCGAAAGTGAGGCTGGGAACAACGTTTCGGTCAATGGTGGGCGTTACAAAGCCATGTTAACCGACTTTTTTTTTTTTACTGAAATTGAAGACATGAATTTGGACGGCTTCTTGTTCATGCAGGATGGCGCGCTACGCCACGTAGCCCATGCCACAATCGATCTTTTGTTATGTCACTCTTTTGGCGATTTTGATTAGCCACCTCGGAGCTGCGATTTGATCCCTTCGGACTTTTTTTTTGTGGGGTACCGTGAAGGACCGATGTTATACTTATTTACCTAAATAGGTGGCGGTAAAGTCCAGCTTAGTCGTTGTTCTGCAGGCAGTATTGATGTACATATATTTCTCTCGTGACAACCAAGAATGACCTCATCCATTCCTGACATAGTAGACCTTTTTTCGCCGTAGAGCAGGATCGTAATGATTATGGTTTTGTACAGGGTTCATAGCCCTGCTATTGATGAGAATTAATCTTAGGTCATAGGTGAGGTCCTCCCCAGTCTTGGAGCGGCGAACATTCTCCATCGTTACCTTGTGTAGCCAGATGAGGTAGACGTAGCTCTGTGTAGCTTATCTTTATAGAATTTGTTACAGGCTGCTCCAAAATCGATGGTTGATGGTGGACTTTCCTGGCCTCTGGGTGGAGGAGACTTATTCTTGTATTTTCCATTCATCCGGAGTACTTACATACATAGGTCCGACTATATTTTGGAGATGAGTTGGTGCATGTTCCGTAACAGGTATTCTCTTCTGCCTTAAATAGCTCGACAGTTAGGCCATAAGTCCAGGCTATTTTATTATATTTTTACTGAGATATGGGTATCTTCTTTTAGCTAGGTCTAAAGGTCATGACGGCGCATTTTTGGTTATCTTTTCTATTCATTCTTCAATTACTTGCCGGTATGCACTATCGAACCCGCAGCTTCGTTGTGGTGGTTGAGGGCTTTTTGCCAGTGGTCTTCACTACTTGAAGCAGGTTCCCCTTGAGAGATAAACGAATACTCGATCGGAAAACGCTTTTGTCATCACCCAATCATCCGACACCCAATTTCACGTATCTAACTTCCATCTCCTTGCTATGTTCCGGCTATGTGCGTCGGTAGCCTGCCATGGTAGTGGTTCAAGTCGATGTTCGTTTATCGGGAAGTTCAGATATCCATCATACTGGAAGAGTGCATAGCGTCGATCGTAATGTAATCAGTCTGGTTAATGGTTGATCTCCATGTTCCTTATTGAATATTGAGATCCTCGTGCTCAAATGTCGATTGGCTTGAAAGTGTTAACGGAAGTGGTGTCGTGCAAGCTATACTTTCGGACAGAATCCATTGATATATGTACATCACTAGTGTAACTAAGTTACATAATTTGTGGCAATCTCGAATGTAATTATTTTTAGCACACAAAACCCCCTGCGACTATTGAAAACTTAACCTGAAGCTGTTATTGAATAGCTTCCGATAACATAAAGTCCAAAGTGCAACCTCCATGCAATTTGTTAACAGAACAGATGTTTCCCAACTGCACAGAATCCCAAAAAGTGTGCGTTCTAGCTAAAATAAAACTTCGCGCTTCAGAGTACATTTGTTAAAACCTGCTAATCGTTTTGGGATCCACCACTAAAGTGGGGGGGGGGGCACGCTATACCTGTTCAATCTTTCTTTACAGCCTCCAGTACCAGTACATTAAGAAACTTAATGTTTACATGATCGTTAGCGAGTTTATAATGACAGAGAGTTTCACCTTAGGGCGATTCATCTCTCTTACCCAATAGGAAACCATTAACGATGTCAAAACGATTAATAATACAGTTAAACTGTCAAAATACACAATGAAACATTGTTTCATTATCTCTTTATCTATTTTTAACAAAAGACCTGTCGTGCAAAATATAAGATCGTTGCAAAACCAAATGAATTGTTGCAGTTGATACGAAATGGTATCAGTATACGAAATCGGTATTTCTTATCAAATTTATATTTCTCAACAATAATGAATGAAAAGTGACAAATCACGTTTCAAAAACAAACAAAAAAAAATACAAAATTACAAGTAGGTCTGCAAATTTGCATTATCGCTCGCGTATGTGGCGTTAGTGTAACATGAGTCAGTAATGTGGACTAGTTAGACACTCGTCGAACAAGCGGTAGGTCAAGCAAAGTTTAACATTACATTTAAGGAAATGCAAATATTGTAACTTGATCTTTTGGACAAGTAAGCTCCAATTTTTCTACCACTCTATGTACTTGTATATCGAAACGGTATGGAATTCATTTTGTTCTATAGCTTGTGAGGTTCCTCGATGGAATTGTAACAAGGGCATTGCAGTGCCATATTTAAATTGAATGGTGTTTTATACTAGCCTGCAAAGGCGTATTAGAACAGACTTGGATAGTGGCAGGACTGGGAATGTTGAAACTAAGTAATTAACCATAATTTTTGTCGAGGAATATCTATCGTGATGCTCTGACTTCAGTTGCAAGTGATTGCAGATTGTGGCGCTCTCCACATCATTGTTGAACACTGATTTAAACTTTGTTTGGTGAGTTCACGAAATAAAGCGTTTTGAGGTGTGAGCTTAGAAGGGTGAATGTTAGCGAACACTGGCAGATATTTCTTGAGATGATTTCCACTGAAATTGTGTGGGGGAACTATGTACATATATTCGCCTGACTGAATTGTTTAATCGTGAGTTTTCCACGATGTTATCATCTTGTTATTCCGGGTCGTAAGTTGAGTTGCTTTGTTAGCGAAGTGTTGTTTGAATGTTCTATCTAGTGTGACGGCGGTATATTTTGATGAGAATTTATAATTTAGCTGGAAACTTTGGATTAATTTATTGTTCAAACAGAAATATGTTACTTAGCTTTTGCCTATGGTTGGATAGTGTCCAAATATGAACTTAGTTTAGCAACGTCTTTGGAAAGTATTGTTAAGTGTTACACACGAGAGGAGCGCTCCCTATGATAGTTAATACTCTAACCGGCCATTGTGCTATAGGAAGGCATACTCAAACTCTAAACTAGGTAAATACCTTTTCAACGATCTCAATGATCTGAACATTGCCTGCACGGCTGGCATTGGATGTTTCATAAAAAAGAGCGGATGGTTCCAGGAGTAACAGTGTGACCCACCCACCTTACTAAACGGGTGCACGATGGACCTTCTCTTATCTGAATGCGTCCTCATCGAGGGCCGGTCTTAACAAACCAACCAACCAACTTGCTCCTAAATATACCGACGTCGTTAGTGAATGCTTATTTCCTAAACAATGTTAGTTGTGAGTTATGGAAGGGCAAGAAAAAACACACTCATTTATTTCTCAACATCTTGTTTCGATTTCGACAAAATGTCACTGTTGGGGACAGTAACTTCGAACCATTCTCCACGAAATGCACGTCGAAGACTTAATTTTGGAAACAGCTGCTATATCGTTTCGGAGAGTTCAAGAAGACAAACATGACTGACAAAAGATTCATCCTACCCGTTCCCCTACTGTATGGAGGAGATCGCAGCACGATAAGCAGAAAACCAAAGCAGATATTCAAAATTTTTGAGAGAAAAATTCTTCGTCGAATATTTGCGAATGGAGGCAACCACACAACCGCAAACTCTATAACCAAAAAGACTTTCACACAGATTTTTCCCCGGAGTAAGTTGGTAAGGAAAAAGTATTTTACCTTCCTGCCTTCTCTATAAATCGAATCTTTCTTGTTCGAGAGTCAAAATACAAATGCACACAGTCGTTGTGTAAAGATCTTAGATGCCGATGTCATACCAGGTCTGAAAAGATTTTGTTTCCGTTTGGATCTGGAAGTTGAAGGAAGGGTGCAGATAGTTTGGCGTTCTCCGAAGGCGTACTTTCCTTGAACCTCAATGATTCCCAGAGGTCCCACCTTGCGCTTCATAAGTATGTATGTACTGTATACGGCATTATGTAGACGCTTCTTATAGTTTCCAAATCCTATGGTGTGGGGTTGAGTAGTTGGGTGTCGTGCTTCTTCGATTTCCAGATAACATAAACTTCTTATTTTTGTCGAACGTGAGCACAACTCTCGGCTCAAAACAATATGCAGTATCCATTGTCCAATATAAGAAGTAGAACACAAAAATTCAATTCAAACAATATGGAATTCTAAATAATGTGAGACATCGTAAATGAGTCATTTAATACTATAAATCATGCTTAGAGTAACACTCATTCACTTCATCTAAATGATATTGTCTCTTCGATATATTTATTTATGTTCAAGATCCGCACATTTGTTAATAAGATTAAAACTCACTTTTGGGGAATCGGGAATACACAAATACGAGTAATAAACGAGTGTGACCGGGTGTGAATCGACAATTTTCGTCCCAAAATAGGCGAGGGCGAGATACTGTTGTCTGCGAGGTGGTCGCCGACTTAAAGTTTTACTTCTTGAACTACTTTCCCATCGAATGATTGGCAAGACTACACCTCATTCATACAATATGCAAAATGTTATCCAAATAACCTTTTAATTTTCAATTACAGTTCAAGTTATTAGCAAATAACATTACGATCTCGTATCTAATCCCATTTGTAGTACTCGAATGGCATGGGATCGTGTGGTTCACCACTGATGTGTTTAATTTTGTTTGTTTTAAACATTCATATCTTTCAACCTTGACTGGATCAACCACCTTGATATGTAGCTGAATATCGATTTCCTACTGAAAATCGAATATAATATCCGCCTGTTGCACACTTTATCGGGCAATCATAACATTTCTATGTTAACTACTTGATAACGCTAAGTAAACAAGTTGTTCAAATAAATCCAAGTGAATGATCGTTTGAAATTAAGCTTTATCACTCAAAGCGGTAGTAATACCGATATATGCGAACCCCTCCGGTTATTAAAGTTGAAGCTGATACGCACTGCTTATCGGTCTTGCACGTTAAATACAAACAATGATAGGCCAGCCCAACTGCATACCTGGATACCTGATAGCTTAAACTAATCAAATTTTTTCTCTTGTTCTTTTTTTTCAGATTATTCACATCGCTAGGGTCACAGAGTAAATAAAAAATTGATAAACCCAATTCCTTCTTCCATCATCTATCAAGAAGTAGAAAAAAGCATTGAGTGCGTCGGCTCAGATAACGCAACGGCGACACCGTGACACTTTTGTGTCCGGTGAATGTGTGTAGTCTTATCCGCCGGCACCGTACGCAAGTAATCAACAAACAACTTTAAGACGTAGGACGAGAGGAATCACCCCAAAAATTCAGTCGGCACTTGTGCGCATTTTTTGAGTGTGCTCTATGAGAAATGTCGCAAGGCGGCTCAGCAGGGAACGCAGGCGTTGACAGTAGTAGCACACAAGGAGAGTATCGTGAATATCACTGGGCCTATTCCGTGATGGATTCTTCAAGGGTGTCGACATGTCTCATATCGATGCTCCTTATTGTGTATGGCAGTTTTCGGAGTTTGAATATCGAACAAGAGGCCCGCGAACGACAGGAGAAGAAACGCAATGAGTCGATGACAAATTTACTTACCGGCGAACCCATCGAAAATGAGCCAAGTAAGTTGCACATTCTATTAGTTTTTTATTACTTTAACTCTAAGCATTAATTTGTGTTCTTTTTTTAGGTAAATTTGCTACCTTGGACACGATGCACGCATTATGCTTACCGTTGGGAGCATCGGTTTCATTACTTGTGATGTTTTTCTTTTTCGATTCCATGCAACTGCTGTTCGCCGTGTGTACAGCAAGTAAGCAGTGTTATATCTTGATAGTAGAACATGAGTATCATGTTGTGATAAGTTTTAGCTACTAAAATACATTAATGGTAATCAATGTGGATACTTTGGAAAGTAAGGAAAATCTGTTCTCTGTCGCTGAACAAGTGTGCTTAAGTATAGGAAAAGATAGAGGTGATTTGTTCACTGAAATTCCTCTTGGACCAAAGTCGATGGTTGAATTCATATCTCATATCGTTTTGACGCTATCTGATTCCTAGTTTGTTATCGTGAAGGGCCAAATTGGTACAAGTTTATTAAAACTAATTGAAGTCGATTGATATCAATTTCAGTAATCGGAATTTGTCGATCGTGGAGATTAAAATCTACTTGTACTTCGATTTTTATTCGAATTTTTTATTAAACAATGCACAAAGAGAGTTTACAACTACCAAAGATATTCAATAGAACTCTATCTGAGTCTGATGATTAGGAAACTCATAGCGTAGTTTCAAGTACGTAAATAATACAAAGCTGATGCGATTGGAAACTCAAATTATAGAAGAACTGCTGATGCAACAACGTCCCAATGCCATTAAAGTTTTTTGAAAGAGTAACGTATTTGCAATTCAAAAACATTATGTTTTCGGATAATAAAGTATCAGTCGTAACATTGTTCTTGTACAATTGCACTTTCTTTGCCATTGGAACCATGTTAGCCAAGTACAACATTGCATATTTTATAAATACTTCTCTCTAGTACTGGCTAGAGAGCTTTTTATTTGGCTGGCTGTTAGAAAAATTTGTACGTACATATGTACATACAGTGTTGGAAACAAATAATAGAAACAAACTTGTTGTACGCTGTTTATTCAAATAAAGCACATACTAAATAATTCTGTATAATCTGTTCCAATGGTGTAACATAAAAATTTACAGGAAAGGACAGGAATGATGAAAAAACTTGCATATCGGCAGATATGCAGTACCATGTCTGAAAATAGTTCTTTCTTGTTCTTATCTCTACATTTTCCGATTTTGCGCTTAAGAACGCTTAATAATTGTTCTTTCGATTTAAGACTAGGGGACTATGGAGGTCATTCCATAACATGGATTTTATCTTAATTTTATCTGGAAGAAACCATTCTTTGGATAAGTTTGAGGTGAGTTTGAGGTCATTAACCCACATAAGCTCCCATTTTATCGGAATGCTATCTTCAGCAAATGCAGCATAACAATTTTAAAGATCTGCTATATACCTCTAGCACACATTTTCTCCTTTACACAAAATTGTTCAAACTCCAGATGGTTAAAAGCACAACCAATTGAATGAACAGCCTCCATTATATTCAATTGTCTTCTTCGTGTATTTGAGATCGTTTTTCAAGCTCTTTAGTGGCCTGTATTTGACTTTGGTTTCATCCGATCAAACTAAGTTTGTACATGTTTTTTACTCAATTATCGAACTTTTCTGGAATTTCATCCACGAAATCTTATATATTTGGCGCAACAGGTCGATGGGACCAAGGGCCTAGCTTCACACAACCATTTGTGTTGTGCGTGTTATATTCTTTAAACGAATGGAAGGGGCCTACTGTTTGAGAACCTTTTCCATGACAGTTATACTTTCGTATGTTTGTCAAACGCTCGCGAGAGGTGGGGTCGTGAAAAGAAGTTTTAAGTGTTTTGGCTGGGACTAGAATCTCGAACCCTTTGCTCTATAGTCTAATGCACTAACCACTGAGCCACGACGCCCACCGGAATCTTACTTCCTTTAGTTGATTTCTTATTGTTTAATTTTTTCCTGTTGCGTGTCACTCGTTTTTTAGTTCTTATAAAGAAGAAAATGGCTTATTCTTGCATAGCCGAACTGGCAGTTTGTCAAATCGAGAAGTTGTTTTGCGATTTCTGCCTTTGGTTTCCGGTTTGGGACTTGATTAAATTATTTATTAATTTACGTTCAGAATTAGTCCAAAGGACTCGACGAAACATAACAGAAACTATTATACTACTATTCCAATCACGGCGAGATAAAATTTTACTTCAGAATAACTGATGCGGACTGTGAAACTCCATTGTTTCTATTATTTTTTCTAGGCGAAATAACTACTTCGCTCAAAATTTTTAACGCTAAACGCAAACAAAAAGCTGATGAGATCAAATTGGTACACTTTTTAGTAGTACAGTTAGATACCATTTAGGTATAGACGTGTTTTCAAAAAAACACTCAATTGGATGCAGTTATTGACGATTGAGAACACAATGCTCTCGTTTGTTTCTATTATTTTTTCCAACACTTTCTGTATGTATGTAGACCAGTTTTGTGGTACCATAAAATATATCGCATACAAACAATATCATCAGGATTTCAACGACTAATAAGCCGAAAGCAAATATCAACTCTGAATAGGAGTGGATTCAAGAGCATAAGGGAAATCATAACTAAAGTATTTTTTTGATACAGAAGTTATGAAGCTTTTTTTTGAATTATGAAACATTTTGTGATTTATATTGAGATATGTAACCCCTGTGTGAGAATTGAGAGAGAGAACAATAAATTTTTATGTGTCTAGTTTGAAAAAATGGCTTTTGTCATCTAGATTGCTAAGGGAACAATTTTGTAAATGCTTATCGTACAAATGAATACTACTTTAAGCTGCCGGAATACACATAATTAATGATTGTATGTACATATTGTACAGATTTGTTCAACTTCGGTGATACAATTAATTTGCCAGTAATATCAGTTGGATCAGCTATTATTATGCGTCCACCATGATCCTCAGCAGAAATGCAGCGATTCAGAGGGAATATGATGTATGAATTACATCATTACGGAGTCTGATCAACAGTGATGATGATGTCAATGATTCAAATTTCAATAATGATGATGATGATGTCATAATCGCACTTTTATTCGAATCTCCCTTGAATTGTATTATTACACATCTTCAAAGCACTTACAATAATTGATGGGCAAGCTTGAATTGTGGATAAACAAACATGATGTTACGAGCATTAAAATTATCCCCTGATACATATGTAGATTAACACCCATTTTCACAAATCTGTACAAACTTGGACAATGCCACTTGATTAATTCTTGTTTTCTTTTTCTTTTTAGTTATAGCAACTGTAGCTCTAGCATTTCTCCTTTTACCTATGTGTCAATATATCATTCGTCCCTGTTCGGATGGCAATCGCATATCATTTGGTATTTGCGGTCGTTTTACAGCTGCTGAACTTTTTAGTTTCTCACTTTCGGTGTCAATCGTTTGTATTTGGGTCCTTACCGGTCATTGGCTCCTGATGGATGGTAAAATATGTTATTTTCTAAACCATACTATTCTTATTAACAAGATAAATGTATAATTTTATTTCAAGCAATGGGAATGGGTCTCTGCGTGGCATTTATCGCTTTTGTGCGGTTACCCAGCCTTAAAGTGTCCACTTTACTTCTCACCGGTCTGCTGATCTATGATGTTTTCTGGGTATTTTTCTCTTCATACATTTTCAGTACGAACGTTATGGTTAAAGTAGCGACACGACCCGCCGAAAATCCAGTTGGAATTGTTGCGCGAAAATTGAATTTAGGAGGAATTGTAAAGGAACCACCAAAATTAAATCTTCCCGGAAAATTAGTATTTCCTAGTATACACAACAGTGGTCATTTCTCAATGCTTGGTCTAGGTGATATTGTAATGCCAGGATTGTTATTGTGTTTTGTGTTGCGTTACGATGCATATAAGAAATCTCAAGGAGTCACATCAGATCCGACGTTACCACCACCAAGGGGAATGGGATCGAAACTAACGTATTTTCATTGTTCCTTACTAGGGTAAGTAATGAAAACAAATCGATTTATTTTCAGTTTCTAATAAAGATTTGTTTTTATTTGCAGATATTTTCTCGGATTACTCACAGCAACTGTGAGCTCAGAAGTGTTTAAGGCAGCACAGCCTGCTCTATTGTACCTTGTACCGTTTACTTTATTGCCCTTGTTAACAATGGCTTATTTAAAGGTGAGTTTACTGTGTTAATATACGTTTTTATATTTGTAATTTTTAGTTAGCAGAACCTAAAGGTCTAGAAGTCTAGAATGTTGCAAATTAGAATTATCTGTTTCTGTCGTTTTATGAATCATTCATCACTTATCACGCCTGTCGATATATGACTAGGATTTCTGCTTAGGTGTTTTGATAGCGAAACTTCCATTTTTCCAGAACTCGCAAAATGATTTCTAGACACCAATGAGCAAATAGTGCAACGTCTTTTGTGACAAAGCGGTCGTTGTTGCAGCACAAACTATAGGTTTAAACAAAAGTGTCGCTTACTGATGCTTAAGCTGACTGTATTATTCTCCAGTTTAATGTAAACATTTCTTGTTTTAGAAACATTAGTGCTTCCCTGCGATGATTCTCTTAGTCGCAACGCCGATTGTCCAGTGGAAGGATTAAGTGCATTGTTTTCCGTCCCGTCTTAGGAGTTGTACGAATTGAATCCTTAAACCAGACACTCTTGCGTTGGTAAGAGTTAGGTATCTAAATTAATCCAGATTTCGTGCAACAGTATCGGTCTTATCATCACAGCGTACGGCCAGTGGATTCTTTGTGGATGTAAGATCTAGTGGTTAGATTAGCTGAACTGTATGCTTTTCATTTTTGGTGAGGCAAATTTGACCAGCTTTGATAGATTTGATTCCATTAGATCCCGGGTGTTGCAAGGTATGTATTACTGACTGCTATAGCAATGCCATATGGCTAAGCTATAATATCCTTTCTTTTCTTAGGTAAGGATTCGTTCAAGATGAACAGTGTTCAACTCATTTTCTTGAATTGCCGCAGCTAAGTTTTGAACTGATCAATCTGGTTAGAACTATCCCTAATTTTGACAGAGCCGCTATTATGGTCTCCAACTGTATATTGTTGGAAGACTAGTCTTTGTCAAGGCATTTTAGAATCGTCAATTCATTGTTGAGCAGTGGGTATAAGGGAATGTTATTCATTAGATCAACAAAGTGGATAGAATGTCATTAGCATTTTCGCTGGATTTACTTCTCCTGGTTCTGTTCGAAACCAGCAGTCCTTCCGATCTACTTATGATTAAAAAGCCCACTGTTGTGTCTCCGGGAAAATTTTGTGTCTAGGAACAGGTTTCGGGTCTCCGAAACAAGGTCTTGCTACCTCAACTCACTTATATTTTCAATGATTCAACAGAATCTTGGTTGTGTTGAGCAGTTAAAAAGATTCGAGGATTTTATTTAACTCTCTCCTCCAGACTAGTTGTAAGGCCTGTGTTTCAGTGTTTCAGAAGCCTGTCGTGGTCTTAACGAAGAACCAAATCGAATTCGATACTTAATTTATTAATAATTTGTAAAGAAAACTGATCACTTCTCCCTTCTTGGCCCTATTCCACCAACCACTTTTTACTTTGACTTTGCAACTTTTCAATTCACTTTGCAAATTTGAGTTTGGTGAAACGGGGTCAAATCGCACGATCTCGGTGGCCAGTTCACATCACCTCCACGGGAGATGACCATGCCCTCGAATCGCTTGTACAGAATTTCCAATGTGGCGTGGCGTGTGTGGCTCGTATCGCTGTTGTTGGTGTCCATATGATCCAATTTAGGCTAAAAGAAGTTGGTAATCATCGACCTATAGCACTCGCCATAGACCAAACAGTGACTTTTTCGATGAAAATTAGGGTCAGTTTCCAACTGCTCCAGATCCCATTCAGAGAAACACACGTCGTTGTCTATGGTCGTTTACCTTCAGCTCCTGGGTCAGTTAAATTTGTCTGCGGAAGGCCGAGTTCTTGTGAGCGATGCGAAATCGTCTGCCTCGGATTCTCCTGAACACTCTCATAGACAGCGGTGATGCTTTCGGCAGGTCTTGCGTTTCGTCAACGTACGGGTGTTGATTGACCGTTTACTGAACCAGTGGATTCAAATTTATCCACCACAGTGCGAATAGTCATCTCGGAAGGACGATTATGGCGACCATAAAATGAGCGAAGCGCGCAGAAAGTTGTCCGAACAGAACACCAATTTTGATAAAACAATTTCATTATTTACACATGTTGTTGAACGCTATATCCGTTCATGGTGATTTGGCAAAACAAACTGAATAAATGACAATTAGACAGAATTCTTCTTCCACAATATGGCCGCTATCAACTGCAAAAATTCGGAAGTCCCTATTGGAAGACTCTTTACATACCCGTATATATTTTACTTTGCAACTTTGCAAAACACAATTACAAATGCAAAGTTCGTTTGTGTTCAACACATCGCACTTGTACTTTGCAGGCATTAAGTTTTTTGAAAAATTGGCATAGTGCAAAGTGGTTGGTGAAATAGGGCCCTGGTTTGCTTTTTCATGTCACTACGTTAACACTGCCCCCTGTTAGGTATTACTTAGTTTAACATATAATTTTTAATAAAAAAAAAACAAAATATTTTAGGGTGACTTGCGACGGATGTGGAGTGAACCATTTATATCGCATCAACCATCAAAACAATTGGAAGTCTGAGTGTTCTTTTTTAAATCTTTAAAGCTAAATATAATTTAAATTTTAAGTGGTTCGATAATAGATTTTTTATATAAAAACTGTAAAATGATCGGTAAATGATTATCGTTGCAACTAATTATTAACTGAAAGTACAGTACTTGCTATTTTTGTATTATTAAAGAGAAACAAAATTTATTTTTAAGAAATGTAATTTTATTTGTTTCATACTAAAACTATTATTTTAAGATTTGTGTTAAGTTTTTTTTTTTTTGTTTGTTTGTTTATTTGTTTTAATTTTAATTTTATCAAATTGAAATTATTTTCAACCCTCCTGCCAGTGAACAAACTCAAAATAATTCGATGGAAACAAATCCTCTCTCCCCAAACCTAAACCTAAACGGAAACCTAAACCTCTATCCATCTGTGTATATAGTCGTAATATCATTTGAAAACAGATTTGTACTTGTAAAAATATAAATTAAATAAAACGTTGCAAAAAGAAAAAACAAAAAAAAAAGGTAAATAAGTGTTGAATAAGAAAGAAAAAACAAATAATTAATTAAATAAAAAATAAATGTGAAAATGCAAAAGGTAAATGATCAAAGGTGAATAAGTGTTTAGAATATAACTTAAGCTTAGTCGAAAAAGGAATTATAAATACAACAAAACGAAACATAAATAAATCGGTAAGCGTTAGGGGATCGAATGGAGTGACACACTCTCATGGTGGGAGATGTTAAGTTCTTGTTTTACTCTGTTGTGTTGGAAAGAAAGTATCGTTAAGTCAGGCCACAAGTATTTTGCCCTCTAAGGCTACTATTGATCCAGATAGAACAGAGATAATCTCATTGCCAAATTGGTCCTTCAATATATTGATTTTGTTTTTCTCTAGCAGCAGGCATCTTGATTAATTCTCTGGAATTCTCTGTGGCTCAAGTGGTTAGTGCGTTGGACTACGGAGCAAGAGGTTCGCGGTTCAAATCTTGGCCAAAACACCTAAAAGTTTTTTCACGGCCCCACCTCGCGCGAACGTCTGACAAACATCCAAGAGTACAACTGTCATGAAAAAGCTTCTCAAATAACTAATTGCCATTCGGACACGGCACTACACAGAAGGCCCCTTCCTTTCGTGTAAAGAATATAACTCGTACAAGACGAGTGGTTGTGAGAAGATAGGCCTTGGGTCCCACAGACCTGTTGCGCCAAAATTTATTTAATTTTCTGGAAATACAAAAACAGAAATCGATTATTCTTCTTGAATAAGTGTTGCCCTCAGAGTGAATCTTAATCTTCTTCCTTCCCTCCTTATTTAAAGATCTTTCAATCTCGGTTCTTTCTTGTTATTCAGCAAACTAACATCTATTTCTAAGAGGGTGAACCCTTGATTGAAGTAGCTGCTTCTGACTATGTGCCGCCATCTTTTGTGTCAGTATGTGAATACTGAATAACTTAAAAAAAAAAAAACAATTTATTTCGAATAGTTTGTAAATACAACATCAATCAAGTGGCCACCTCTATTGACCAAAGTAGAATGGAATACGCCCTTTTTGTTGCGTATTCCATCACTTTTTCGAGCATCTCGGTCGGTATAGCGATGATTTCTGCACGAATATTTGCCTTGAGCTCGTCAATAGTCCGACGTACACTTTGCTTTTCGAACAACTCCACAAAAAGAAGTCCGAAGTGGTCAAATCTGGAGATCTGGGTGGCCATTTATTGGCAGCCCACGTCCAGAAAATTTTCGTTGTAGAAACTAAATTGTTTGATCTCCAGTGTGGCATGACGCACCGTCTTGTTGAAACCAGTAACCAGTCGCGAAATGGTCCTCGTCGGTCATTAAAGTTTGCTTCGAGCAATCAAGTTCAGTGTCAACCATTCGAGCGACTGTTTGGCCGTATTCCAAGCGATATGGATGGTCTATTCTTTGAATCAATGTTGTTATTTAATGTTATTTAATGTTTATGTACATACCGACATAATGGCGCACCCTTTATTTCTAAGAGGGATGTTATCAAGCCATCTTCCAATTTGAGTACATGCCCAAATAATTTAACGACGTCAAATTGGATATATTCTCGAAAACGACTTTCGTAATGAGCATTCATAGACCTTGTGTGTGGCCTGATCGAACATATCAATATCTGTTATGGACAGTGGTTTCAATTTGTATGGAACCTTACAAGATTTTTGCGAATCTGTTGCACATTATAAGCCTACTATAGAGCAGGAGTCATGGTATA
This sequence comes from Xylota segnis, assembly GCA_963583995.1. Lineage (NCBI taxonomy): Eukaryota > Metazoa > Arthropoda > Insecta > Diptera > Syrphidae > Xylota > Xylota segnis. Next base: position 114,355,483 of record OY757236.1, on the reverse strand, counting down.
ATGCTTTCATAGCGAACTAAACCTATTTGTTTACCTTCATATAAAGCAAAGTACTTTCCAATCACTCTACAGATAGTAACTTACCGTTTCTCACCATCACAAAGTTAAACTAGTTAATCTATCTTTTACCCACATAGTTGTCTTTACTAAATTTCGTTCACAACTTGTTTAATTTTCTCTTATTTCATTCTAAAAGTGCATGCTATCCATTTTAAGAAAACAAAATAACTATAAGCCAGTGTTCTTTTCGCCGCACAATTGTGATTTATACCTTTTTTCAGCGCATAAAACAAAAAATTAAGAAAAAAAAAACACTAAATTTCTAAAAGCTAAAAGAACTGAAGTCAATTGTTTCGTGAGTAGTAGTTATTAATTAAAAATTTTAATATAAAAAAACTAAAAAAACAAAAAACAAACAACATCATTCTTGCGTGTATCATTTTCAAAACACAACTCGATTGATTTTCTCATGTGATAAGTACACAATTTTTATTTGTTCTTGTGTTACTCTCACTGTTTCTTTGTACTTTCCTTACACATCTTAGATTTAAAATACATTTCCGTCCCAAAATAATGGTCCTTAAGCACTTGAAAATTATTTTGCGACTTCTCTTATTTGAAATTAATCAGACGAAAACATACAAAATTATGTAAATAAAACAGAAAATGACGAAATCAATCACTCAAATATGTTTTTCAATTTGTAAAAATAAGATCTATTTTGTTCTCATTAATATTTACAGTAATTTAAAAAGATGTACAGTAAAAATAAATTATATATTATACTCATAGGTAAATAAAGACAACAAGAGGCAATTATGTATCTTTGTTAAAACAAAAAACAACTATTAAAAGCGAACTAAATATTCAAAGTTGTATCAAGCAAATCACTGCTAGTAGTCCAAGTGGATGGATGAACGAGGTAATGTTTTACAGAAGTAGTATATACACAGAATAGTGTATATTCGACGTCTGAAAACCAACAGGTAACTGTGTGTATTAAACTGAGAAAATGCTTAAAAATTGTGATTTCAAAGAGCTCCCATCCAACACCGACTCGCTGGAATTTTATTTAGTGTGTGCATTTGTTTTCCTACAAATCTCTTTCGGGGTAGCGCGATAGAAGGTACTAGTAGATGGCTGTTAAGTCTGCTTTTGAATACGAAATATGTAGGTTTACGTTATCGTGAGGACTTAGACATCTCCGAGGTTTAAGTCTCACTGTCCCGAATATAATTGTCTATTAGTTCAAGTTCAAACGACCTAAGTGATGACTTGTCTGTGTCAGCATTATCGAGTTTATCTTTAAGTTCCATTTAGATAACATGAAGGGGGTATGTATCATTTATATTTGTTAGGGCCGGTAGCCACTACACGCATCACAGACCCACTAACCACTCAGTCACAGTCATCTAAAACTTACTTACTTACTTAGGTGGCACTACAGCTCGGGGTGAACCTGGGCCTCTCCAGTTAGTCCGGTCCTTAGCTAACTGCCCCCAGCTGCGCACCCCAAGTCGGTTGAGGTCCGCTTCTACTTGTGCGCACCACCTAAGGCGAGGTCTTCCTCTACTCCGTTGTTCCTCCGGGTTCGATGCGAAGACTCTACGGGCCGGAGCATTGATGTCCATTCGCTCTTCATGTCCTAGCCATCTTAAAGGACTGATGCGCATTTTTCTGACTAGGTCGATGTCGATGTACAGCTCGTATAGTTCGTCGTTGAATCTTCTCCTCCAAAGCCCGTCAACGCAAACAGGACCGAAAATTAGACGAAGAATCTTTATCTCGAAATCTAAAACTAACATGATAAGATATGTGGTGTTTCTTCGAAGAAGATAGTCAGGAAGCATGTTGAAAATCTGAAGGAGTTGATTTTGGAAAATACGGCGGGTTTCCCATTTAAATTCCTTTGTGGCTGATATGCAACGAACGGTTTGGTGTAGTCACGATGGGAGATATCGCCTTTACGATTGGCCTACTGGGCATTCTATTTTAATTATTGTTACATCAGATCGTATAAGCTCGACAAAACGATTCTCTTAGTTGTAATCCTTGTAATCCCAACTATCTATAGCGATACAAACGTGGTCAAACGAATACCAGTTTCTGTGTTTCTACTTTTTTTCAAGCATTGACCTACCAACATGTCCGAAGATCAAATCCTCAAGTCCTTGTAAGAAATGATCTGTGAGACCTGCTGCTCCAACAATCCCACTTTCCAGTCTTAACCTATTGAGACCAAGATACAAACACTGCTCTGTCCATATGCCTATAGGATGATGGATCTTGTGGGCGCTTGCTTGCCTTTGGTTTGAAACTATTTTTCCATTTAAACCCCAGGCGCTTTTTTGTTTTCAAATTTTTCGCAGAATCTTCGCAGTTTGCAATTGTTGTGAAAGGAGTTCTGCAGCCACAAACTGCTTTGGACAAATTCGATGAAGTTTTTTTTTTTTTCGACCGGATGGCATTCTTCATCATATCGCATTTGCAAAACATTTTGTAGAGTACCTCGTGGTACAGTCGTCTCGTTAAGTGGCACACTGCGCGTAGTTGGGTGTGTTTTGCAGAGTTGTTTCAGTTCATCTATTAGCTGCTTTGCCTTATTGACAGAACTTCCACGTGAAGATACACCAACCATTATCAGCTATAGTAGGTCGACTAATATTGCTTGTGGTCGCCAGCCACTTAGCTTGTCTGTACCTCATAATTAATTTCCGAATGATCACTGTACATGTACTCAGAACATACTTTGTAAGCAGCTGTCGGTACCAGAAATGAGCTTACGAAAGTGATTTCAATTATGCATCGTTTTCCGCTATAGTGGAATGTTAACTCGTTTCTAGAATTCCACCATTCTGCCGCAGCCCAAAGGATGTACTTTGTCTTTTTATGAATAAATCAGATGGCTATCTCAAACCCTTCGAGCCACCCAATTTTTCGTCTATGGAATAAGCTATAGAATTATCAATACTTTCTTTTTAATGAGGTTCTCTATACTTAATGACCAACTCTTTGTTTCTGTAGAACTACTGTACTTAAAACCATCATTCGATTTAACAAAAGTCTGCGACCACTTAAGAATGTTAATACTTACCTGATCTCCCCAAGTTAAGGTTCCATCCACTTGGGATTGAATTTTCTACTGGTGCTTTCAATCGCAATAACCCATTGCAGTGCTAAATTCTGGTCACGTAGTTTTCCATTTGTTTGTTTGTTTCGTGAACTGCACACAGCTTAGCAGCTATAGGTTGTAAGTCTTCTGGTTCAACTAAAGACTTTCCAGGGAGATTTCAGATATCAATACTTTACCACTTTGGTACATTGTCCAATATAGCTCGAATTACTGCATCTATTTAAATCACTGTTAATACTAAATTGCATCCACTGGATTGTGTTCATCTTCTTCTAATTATCTATCTCAGTTTATAATTTTCTCGTAATAATAGTAATTTGTTTGTACCAAATAATACATTTAATTAAAATCGAAAACCACTGCTTCTTACTCTAATTAATTAATTTCTTTCCATCAATTGTTTGTGGGCAAAACAAAGGCTATTGATTTTTGTAAAATATTTACTTTAACAAATGGTATAGATGAAGTAAAAATAAATAAAAGAATTAGTAAAACTAAGTATCGGAAAAATTGTTGTAAAAAAACCATTTGAACGCAATGAATGTTAAAAATTCAAAATTGAACACAGACATAGAATATAATATATATATATATAGTATATTTAAAAGTACATAGTGTATTGATTAAAAATTCTTATATTTACTACAAAAAAACAAAAAACAAAAAATTATAAATAAAGACTTAAGTGATTTTTGTATTGCAAGTATTTTTATTACTATTATTACAGACATACATTGTTTAACAAATAAAAACAAAACAAAAAAAAGTGTAAAAGCAACAAAAGAAAATAAAATAAATAAAATAAAATTAAGAGAAGAAAAAGAAAATAACAAAAAAAAAACAGAACAAATATTGTAACAGTATATTTACTCTAGTTGAAATAAAGAAGATTTTTATTTAAACAATTTGTTTGTTCTTTGTTTAGTTTTAATTTGAGTACTTAACATCGCGATACAGGTGAGTATGTCTGGTGTGAGCTAGATTGATCGGTGGACATGAAGCAGCTGAGTCATTATTTGATAAACACGTAGCAGCCTAATGTGAAAATATCGGTTTGATTGAGAATATTTACTCCAATTGAACAGAGCGAATGAACAGAATGCGAATTGAAAAGATACGCTTTTCGTTCGTCATGTTGGGAAGGTAAGTTCGTGCTTTGGAGAAAGTACCTGACGCCTGAGACTTCCGCAATCAGTGAGATTAAGATCAGAGTTATGGTGTCCCAGTGAGACAGGGCACGCCTTCATCCTCAACCTTACCCTGTTGCTGGACTTGACCATATACTACCGCGCTCGTACGCCACAACTGGGCGGGGAACACAATAATTTGTAAATTTCACACTAGAAATATACACCGATGGGTCTAGGAGGGCATAGGAGCTGAACTGTTTTAAGTTTCTCTAGCTCTGAGTTTGTCTCTTAGACTACCAAACTTTGGCAGTGTATTTCAAGCGGGACTTATGGATGGTACTGGCTGCTGATGAGATCGATGTGGACATCGTTATTAAAATTGACAGGGAAGTAGCTTTTAAAGCACGTTTCTGAATGAGATATCCAACCATTGTAATCTCACTCTGGGCTGGGTTGTTGGCCACTCGGACTCGTACATCCAAGGAAACCGCAGACCAACTAGCCAGAAGTGAAAAAAATGAGCTATCGACTCCTTAAGCACGCCTTCATCTACCTATTGAAACGGTTATGTACAATAACTCTACATTAGCTCTGCATCAGGCAAATATAAGATCTGATCTTGATTATGTACAATCAGATCAGACATATGTGGTAACGCAGGTAATCTAGCCACGACTTCTGTTGTGACGGAAAAAGAGAAAGAATTTGCATGATTATGGCATGAAACTTCTTCGAAGAAGTTCAAGATAAATAAAATTTGGAAATTCGTCGAATCAATTAACTTGTGTGGTAGCATAATGGATCCTTTCTGGTCTGTGTTGATCCTATCTAAACCTCATCCTTGTTACCCCAAATGAGTTTCGCCTTATCTATGCAGTATCTTAAGTATCGGACAACGTCAACGACAACGAACACAAATGGTGTTCGAAGGGAAAATTGTTATATGAGAACCTTTTTCATGACAGTAATACTCTCGGATTATTGTCAGGCGCTTGCGACATGTGGGAACGTGAGAAAACTCTGAGGTATTTTGACTGGGACTCGAATCTTCAACCCCTTGCTCCGTAGTCGAATGCACTTATCATTAGTCGCGACGCCCACGTTAGAGAAGAGTTTACATACAACTTTTGGTTTTGTTTGACTATTCTTTGAGTAGATTCCACCAAAAGTTAAGACTCAACATCAAACAGGTTGTCTCTACATGGAGTGGAATCCTATTTTTTCTTGAAAGCTAGTGTAAATTAGAACCAATGTATGAAAATATGTAAAATAATTTTTTCAAAGAGCTCAGTTGATCAGCATGCTTTATCGCCTACCTTTGCACACCAAAAATATTTATAATGACGACTTCAGTAGGACTATTGGCTCTGCTATCTGGAAATTATCTTTCACACAAAATGATCACAAGGGGCGCCTAGATTGCTATCACTTTTCGTAAAAATAGCAGAACATTCTTTAGATAGGCTAACTCGACGCGATGTGCGGCGTGATGATAGATTGGATTCATTCACCGTTTCTCCAGATCTGCCATTTTTCGGCTGATGGGGGGACCCATGTCACTGTATTTTTTGTTTACAATTATTCAGACTGGTTTTTCAAGGGCGATGATGTGAAAAATATTGTGACATTCAAGGAATTTATTTCCTAAAATAGAAATAAACACATGCGAATCCATTATGGGATGGTATATGGAGTCCATTGTTGCATTTCTACACCTCATAACATAATTTGACAACAAAATGAATTGAATAAATGCGACTACAACATGAACGCATCCCATTAAAATAACACTCCAAATTTGGCAGCACTGTTCACATGCTTCACTTTTGAAAGGAACAACATGAAAGTCTGAAACGGCGTTAAATCGGGACGAATGGTTTTCTGTCGCGAAAGTGTTTTGTGCTAAGTAAACATTTAAAAGTGTTTTATTCATTAAAAACTACATTAAAAAACATTAGAAATACTTGTGTTCAATAATTAAGTTAAACATTTACAAGTGTTCACCAGCAGTGCGACAAAATATCAATTTTTCTAGCAGAAACTTCACCAATCGGAAATATAGGGTATGCGCATGGCTGCGGTCGCAACAAATCGCCGCAACAGCATCCGAAGAGGAAAATTTTGTGTTCATTCTTGTAAAACTGCACAAATCCTTGCATACTGGAGCAGTTAAATTAGTTTTTTGTGTTTTAATTAATTTGGGAATATTCCAAGTGAGTTTTTAATGTTTTTATTTAGTGTCCCGTGAAATGCATTTTGTTCCCCAATTGGGAGGACGATATTCTTTTTTTTTCTTTACAACGTAAATTGATGAAAAAAAACAAATTACTTTGCGTGTGCGTATGTGTGGGTAAATAACTATACAGTGGCTCAAAACATTTGCGGTGGATGCGAGGATTTAACACGGAATTTATTCCGCAGAACACGTGCGACCACAATCAGGAGTAGAAGCACGTTCTAGTTTTATAAAATATGTGTCAGAAGCAACTTGGAATAATTGAAGGATATCCTACTTTCTAGCGGCATAGGAATATTGCCTAAGTAAAATGATATCTAAATTGTTGCGTAATTGGGATTCTTGATTCCCTCGTGCTTGTTCCTGGCAACTTAGAAGTGGTGGGCTTCTCGACTTTATACGAGAATCAACTTAGAACATGCTTCCATCTGTTTAAGATTACCCGGTTCTGCCTTTTTTGGAACTGAAAACCGGACGTTTATCTATCAAATGTAATGTCTTCATGATAAATGAGGTGCCGGTGCAACTCAGGTACAGTGGTGTTAAGGCCATTGCATATGCGGATGATATCGTATTGTTGGCCACGGGAAACCTACCCTTAATGAGGGTGCGCTGAAGATTCTAGTCACATATGTTGTTCGAGAAATGTGGACTAGCCGTCAATCCCCAGAATACCTAGCTGGTATTATTTACCAACATAGGAAAATTCTTGAGTTTAATTTACCGTCTATTGGGAGCACTCCCCTTAGAGTTTTGAACAGAGCTATTTACCTAGGACTAGTTATTGATAAAAAACTGAACGAGAGACCTATAATAAATAGTAGAATGTTGGAGAAAACCTGGGGTCCAAAACCCAAAATTATGCTATGGATGTATACGACTATAGTAAGACCTATTCTGACTTATGGTTGTCTTGTATGGTGGCAGTTTGTCACCAAGGCCACCATGTTAACGCGTCTTACGAGAATACAGAACTTGGCCTGTATTGGCCCAACAAGTGCCATACTGCAGAACTGGAGGCTTTCCTTAATCTGCTACCGCTGGACATTTTCGTTCAATCCTCGGCAGCAATGAGTGCCCAAGAATAAATCTGAAAAAATATCTAGGAAAGGTTCATACCACGAACTATCTCACTCCGTACCTAGACTTCAATAGACCACTCACAAGCTCGTTCCCGTTCCCATCCAATAATAGATGGCCTTCCTTAGACACGTGTGTGGTCACAAGAAGTTTATTGTTGTGACAAGAAAAGGACCGACCGAAATATGCAAAAGGATAGGAGATCCCCTTCTACCTTGATAGGAGTAATCACGGGGCATAACTCTCTTTGCTACCACATGAAAAAACTAACACTCACGGAGGAAGATACACACTTCTTCCGTGATCTTGAAGAATTATCCAACAGACCAATTAATGACATCGAATGAACTTCTAATTTACTGGATGGTATGATGGTTCATATGAAACAAATCTTTCCCTATGGGTATCACAATGGGTCTGTACTGTACCTAACCTTTTTCATTATGTACGCCAACCTCTGCTCGTCATTTGATTGGTAATGCCTGGAGTAAGCCATTCTAATATATCTGACCAAAATCACTGTGTATACCGTCAATATGGAGTTAACATATCCACTTCTAGTTTATTTCCTATAACTTCTCGTCCAAAGACCTTGGCTGTTCCTACTTTAGAAAAAGTGTGACGCTGCCACTTCCTTTGCCTTATTGTGATGTCAATTCTTTGCCCGTTCAATCGTAATACAGTTCAGTTAGAATATCCTGTTTACAAAAGTTTGCAGAGCTCCTTGGTGCTCGAGGCATTAAGAACTTAAGTTTGGCCCGCATTAAGTTTCTTACGAGCATGTATTCAAGCGTACCATATTCTAATGTAATCGTCCTTTTCAGACCCCGATGTTCGTGTTCATTCGTTCACGATGTTTCGCTGCCACTACAATTGCAATATCATCGGCGAAGTCTATCATTTCTGCCTCGTTGGGGATTTCTAGCCTTAGAATAAGGTTCCACAGGATAGGACCTAGTAACGATCCTTGTGGTACTCCCCCAGTTATGTGGTACTGTCTTACCCCATCGTCGGTACCGTTTCTTGAAATAACTTAGTATTATTTTTTTATGAGGATCCCCGGCACCATAATTTCTCTAAGTTAGTACAGAATAAGTCCCCAGTTTGCAGAGTTCAACGCATTTTTGACGTCCAGTGGTATTACAGGACCGCATTTCTTTGCATGCACTTTTTCGTCTCCTGGCCTGAATGGCTTTTTTCCAAAATTGTGGTTGCCCTCCGTATAGCTGCCTTTGTAATATGGCCATAGCAACAGTCTTAATTTGCCTTCGACATTACCCCAGACCATAAATAAGTTATGCTGTATCACCTAGACATAGAGGAGTAAATTTGAAAGACTACATTAATATTCGTCGATATATCGAAACTTTAAAAGTTGGGCTGAGTTGTGACAACAGACAAATTAAATGAACAAATTCAGACTGACCTCAGAACCTTACTCTTTTAAATAAACATTGTAAACATCTGCTTTGTTTGCTATAAAAAAAATTGTAGAAATAAACATTTTCTTTTAACTAGTTTACTCCTTGTACAAATCATTTACTGAGCCACTGTATTATGTTTGTTCTTTGGGGCGAACTCTCGTTGACTATAAAATACAACAAAACGACAAATAAAACTGTGTGTGGGGGTAATCGTGCATTCATGGGTTGATGTATTTTTATCAGCACCAACTGATTAAATTTATATTCTTTCTCCTCAGAGCTCTCGCGAATTTTCTGCAAGAAAACAAAATAAAACTAATCCAACTCGCACACAAGAGTGTTTCGATAATAATTGAAGAATATAATCAAAAAAAAAGGAAAGAAAAACAAAAACTATTTTCGTGTAAGTAGTTTGATTCTACTGAAAATTGTTATGGCTGTTGCATCGCCAAATGATGGAGAATCAATATACTACAACAATCAGCAACCGCTACAACAACAACAGCAGCAACAGCAGCATCAAATTCAGCAACAGGATTACTCTGCCATGGGCGAGCCCACCACATCAGCTGTAAATTTAGTTAGAAATCATATAAATACCAGTGCAGAGTCAGCAGTCGTTGTGGGCGGCTTTAGCAATACTAATACAGCAGGTTCCAGAGGAGGTACTGCTACAAGAGTGACTGCCAATAATACAGGACTAATACACAGCGGCTTTATGGGTCCGACAAGTGGCGATAGTAATAACAGCACAGCAACACTGCAGAATAGCGTTGTAGTTGCCACAGCTGGCGGTGTTGTCGGCACTGGACTAGGTGGAAGTTCCTATCAAATCGGAGCAGGATGGGAGGAATTCTGTGACCGACATGCCAGGGCGGCAGCAACAGATTTTGCTAAATCTTGTATAAATTACATTAACACAAACCTGATTGACGATGCACGGATTATATCTCATAGGAATTTCATGCAGAAGTTTCTGGATTCATTTGGGGAGTGTTTCGAGGTGGAATTCACCCGGCGGAGGAACAATTTGAAGGTGGGTAGTGCGTGTGTTTGTTTAAGTTTTTCTATCGCACTTACATATATACATACATACGTATGTAGTTGCGCTTCAATTTTTGAATTGTAGATTAGAGTGAATGAACTTATTGACTTTCTATAATTTTTATATTTTGTAGTTTAATTACGTTGTTGCTTTATACTTGTGTGCCAAGTCCAGGAGGAAAAATGATTATTTATGCAGAAATACAGGATAGATTTCTGTCTCAACATGTGTTGCGTCTGTAGCGTCTCTGTTGACAATATGTTCACCTTTTAGATGGGGTTCTACTTTAAGAAACTCTACGTCATTGAAGTAACGTTTAGAGCTTTCTTATGCCCTCGAACCGTTGCCCTGTAATGCTAATGTGATCAGAGTTACCTTGCCACCGAAGCAGTTAGCATGATGCTGTACAAATCTTCATCCGCTTTTGAAATATTATGGTCAAGGCCGTCTCAGTCCAAAGAAACAACGATTGGCAATTATTCTTTTGAGATCCTTTCAGAATTTGTAGCACAGCCAAGGTGGACAAAGTCGACTGTTATGGTCTATCCAATTGGTCGATATGAAAGAGCCTTCCACTGGTATTGAATTGTGACCTTTGTGCAATTCGTTCAAATATCACATTACAGCGTTTGCGACTTAGAAGATTTCATTACCAATATCTCATCGTCATTCTGATTACATTTAGTATGCCAAAACTAGACATGGTTCTGTACAGTTTGTTTCATTAAATTCTGTCATATAGAGCCTTATAAGTGAAAAAAAGGTAGCGGCTCTTGATTTAGACTTCTTGCGTATCTTTCAGGATCTGCGAAAGACTGAAAAGCGAAAATCACGCAGACCAATCAGATTTTCATGAGAAGATAAAATCGTTCACACATATTGCACATAATGTCTTGTACTGAGGGGATATCTTTGCAGGTCTGAATAAGGATATTGAGATTCCAATCGTCAGGCATACATACACTCGTCTGACCAGCTCTATGATATGAATTGGTTACCCAAGTAATTTCCAGGTGTTTTGACAGAATTGTTAACTGTAAGCTGGATATTGCTATCCTCACTTTGTTTAGGGTCCAATGGAGGTTTTGGTCTGACTCCACAGAGTGTCCAAAATGGGTTTTTTTTTCATATTCTCAACACTGACTTTTACTCTACTGCATCTTGTTCATTTCTTACATATTTCTTGGAGTGTAATCTCTTAATATCTCCGATCCCGCCCTTCTCATATTTTCGTTTCTTTTGTTGCTTGTATAACTAAAGACCAACCTTCGTCCTTCTTTGGTAAGCCTTTGTAAGTCTTTTGTTTAGTTTCATGTGCTTGTCGAGATTCCTTCACAAACTGGATTTTTTTCTTAGTGTGGTGAGACCCAGCACATCAGTTGAAGCTTTACTGATAGGATATTGTCATTGCCGCTGGCATTCTGACGATACCAATTCGTCGTTTTTTGTAGTAATTACCTTCCCCTTTAGCTATACATACACATGTGGTGTTACTCTGGCTTATTGTACAGGGGGTTTTGTTTGAAGAGGAGTTTATCCCGTCCCTGCAACTTCTTTTTTTTACTTTAATGCATTGTGCTGGCATTTACTGATGTTCTCCCTTTTTGACGAACTAATCGGAGTCATTCAATGCCAGTCCTTGGTCGTGCTGCAACTTTTTTAATGTATACTTTTTACACAATGTCTAGTGCAGTGCATGTTTCGTTGGATACATGTAGTACATGCAAACCTATCAATAGTATCAAAGGTAATGTTTTGATATTGTGTAACCTCAGAGGGTTATATGTAAATTTGTGCTGCCATCAAAGTATGCACTACTTCTTTTTGTTCATACTTATACGTACATATGAACCTGAATCTAAAGAGTCTCCGTACAGATGTAGAGTTTTAGTACTTCATTGAAATTTGCATAAAAACTGGTATAAAAGGAAAAAAATCACCCAAAATCAAAGAAAATGAAGTTTTTTTTGTTGTAACTTATTTAAAAAAAAAACTAATTGAGTTCAACTCCATAAAAATAAAGAGCAAAAAAGTCTCCGTGCACGACAAATAAATGAACAAAATGCGACATATTCACGAAAACAAAATCGTGCTTAGTAATTCGTTGGTCCTCCCTTATTGTTTATAACGTCCTTTAGCCGGTTTTTCATTGAATGAATCAGTTTGGAGATGGTTTCTGAGCCAATCTTTGACCACTACTTCATTACGACGGATTTGAGCTGGTCAGCAATACTGTGCTGATAGGGCGCCGTGGCTCAGTGGTTAGTGCGTTGGACCATGAAGGTTTGAATCCCAATTGGAATATCTTAAAGTTTTTCACGACCACACCTCTCGCGAGCGTCTGACAAACATCCGAGAGTATTGCAAATAACAAATTGCCCTTCGGACACGGCATCAAACAGTTTTATTCGTGTAGCGAACACGCACAGCACGAATGGTTGTGAGAAGCTAGGCCGTCGGTCACATCGACCTGTTGCGTCAAATATTTATTTACTTATTTTACTGTGCTGATAGTCCCATAAATGCTCAATCGGGTTAAGACAGGTGACTAAGTGGGATGTTTCCATTGCCTTGGAGCATTATTCACAAGGTGTACTTGGGATCGCTGTCTTACAATAACGAGAAATTGTTAGTCAGACTCAATTTAGTTGCGCTCGAACTAACTTCCCTCAGGATCATTAGATAACCAAATCTGTCCATTTTGCCTTCAACGAAAACCAGATTACACAGGTCAGAAGGAGCCATACATCCCCAGACCATCGCATTGCCATCTCCATGCTTGACGGTCGGAGTAAGGTTCTTAATATTCATTTCCGTGTTAGGCTTCCTCCTTGCTGACGTTCATCTGATCCAAAAATGTTGAATTTGCTTTCGTGACTGAATATGACTTTATCCCAAAACGAATTGTCCTTGTCCTTGGCTTTGTGTTTAAAGGCATACATATTCTAGTCCGGCTTTTTGGTTGGGTTTTCTGATCTACGGCTTCTTCAAGTTTCTACACGTATTTATTTTTGGTTCTTTGGTCGGAGCTCTGATTATCCTTTTCTCAAGACGATGGTCAATTCTTTTCGGTCTTACCCTGGTCTTTTCACTTTTTGATAGCTTTCAAAGTTTACCTTCTTCTCTCAATTGTACGGTGATTTTCTTCGTCGCAAAAACAATTAAAAGACACGACTGATAACTTTAGGTTTAGTCTTCTGTCTTTTCATCCCTTTGTTTATATTTTTGTTGGAAAATAGAGACCAGGATAAATAACTAATTCCTCAAAATGAATTGAAAACCATCTGCGACATTGATGGTCATGTTCTAATTGGCTTTACCCCTTAGCGACAGGACCTACTTAGTGCTTGTTATACCTCGTAATTTTGTTTTTCAGTTTCAGTGGAACTGAATATGATTTGCACCATACTCATCCCTCACCTACATACCTCAGCATTCATTTTCACAGTCTGATTGTGTTGCTCAGTCAATGAAAGTCTTGTTTGTATTTTGTGTTTGTGCTTATCATCGTCGTAGTTAAAAAGTTCCACGAAAGTTCCACCTGTATCGTACAATCGAGTATGATTGTCATCGTTGTTAAATGGCTTTGCAAAAGTTCGTGTCAAAGTTTCGAATTCTTGTTAAGAGATGAACTTTTTCAATCATTACTCGCAGCTTCTGCATACATATTCATTTCAGCTGCCTTGAAGTGATGTACTTTCGCACCGGCAGATATATAGATAAGTGAAAGTATAAGTTAATAGGACATGAAGTGCAACACATTTTGTTTATTAGTGTGTATTGTTATAAGTTACATTATATTTGATTAAATGAATTCAACAAACTTTGGATATTTTCAGGCTGGTAATGGAACCGCTGTTGTTCCAGAAGAAAGTGACCTTTCCGAGGAGCAGGAATCTCCGAAATTATTCCCCAAAGCATTTTTTCGCCGGCTTTCGTTCAAGGGACTACGCAAGGGAAAGGTTAGATTTGCTTTGCTTCACTGCAAACAATATTATGAACAGTGGCGTCTTAACGCAATTGACATTTAGAATTTTCTATTCTTACAGGCACTTTTTCATAAGAACACCGATGATTTGGATGCAACCACCAGCAGTAGTAGTCGAGCAAATAAAACGAAATTAGCGAAAATCGTTGTGGAATGCCGAAAGGAAGGTATTGTGAACTATTTAACGCCAGAGAGCCTGGATCAACCATCTGGTACACAAAAATGGGAAAAGTGTAGACTAGCATTAGTTAAGGCTGTGGGTGGTTATATGCTGGAGTTCTATTCGCCACCAAAGTCGCAAAAGGTGAGATATTTTTCTATTTGTATACACAATTACTTACATAATATACACTGTGACCTGTGTCCCCCCACACCGCAATTTCATAAATCATTGTCGCAGAAGAAATACCAACATCGTAGTATGGTCTATCTCTTTCGAATAGCGAAGGCGAAGGATGTGATGTGCAATACATGGGAGTGATTGGGGAGTTTATCACGAAAACTTGTTGTCGTTGCAAAAAATAGAAAAGTCCTACGTGTATATACAAACTGGGAACGTTAACGATTTTGGTTTCTTTTTCGTAGTCAATATACGAAGTAAAGAGGATACAGAGATATTTGTATACTCGGTATTGGCTGAGGTATAAATAGGGCAAAATTTGGATCCATTGTGGTCATTTTCAATTGCCCTGGTATGTTGCAAAAAATTGAACATTGACTCAGAATAAAACAGATAATAATACAAATCTCAGGACTATGTACATAGTAAGAGTACTCTTACTTCTAGGGAACAACCACGCAGCTGGTGATAGGTTCAATTTCTTTTTATTTTTCTTATTACAGTTCATAGAGTTCGCGGATGTATCTTTTCCTCTATTCGCCCACCTTGCATAGGGGACAGAAAATTCGATAAAGTACTCAAAATCTGCTCTGCTTTCCTGCTTATTGTTCAGCACTTGATATTTACTTCGAGGTAGATAAACTCTTTAACTACTTCGAAGTAACTATTGCGGTTTATCGATGGTCCTTTGTTTGTTGACAACAAATACTTGGTTTGTCGTCATTAGCTTCAAGACCAACTCGTTCCGCCTGCATTTCAATTGCCGTAAAAGCTTTTATAATAGCACGCTGGGATCGACTAATGATGTCGATGCCGTCTACGTATTCCAACCAACAGCTGGACAGATTTGTTGAAGATAGTGCCTTCCGTGTTTACACCTGCCCTGCGCACTATCTGTTCCAGCACTAAATTGAAAAAATCACACAACAGTGGATCGCTTTGCCGAAATCCGGTGTTTAAAATAATTCAGAGGAACTGTTTTCAAATTGCACAGGAATCCCGAATTTGGCCATCGCCCTTTTAGAGCTCAAGACTATGTATGCTGTCATATGCGGCTTTAAAGTTGATGAAAATATGGTGAGTCTCAACTTGAAATTCCCTGCGTTTTGGTGACTAGGTTTCATTCACTGCTTTGAAAAGGCTGCTTGGCTCTCCTAAAAAGCATCCAGGTGTTGTTGCTATCGCGAAACTCTTCGCTATCCTTGAGTTGGAATGCTGCTTGGGCCTTCTTCTTTTGACGCAGGATATCTTTCTTCTGCCTTCTTCTGGCTCGATACACTTCCCATTTGTGGGTGTGCATTTTCTGTCACCTATTCCGGAAGTACTTAGGGGGTAGTTGGTAACCTATGGTGGTTTTGACTAACTCTTTGATGACGTCGCGATACTGGTTCCACAAATTGTTGGCGTTTGTGGATGATGAATGCACAATGGAGAGTCTATCACGTAGGCGCTCTTTGCAGTCTCTAGAGACTCCAGTCGTTCTAAGGCTTCCAACGTTGAATTTCTTTTTCTGGGCCGTGGCGGTGGTCGATTTGGTTGGCGGCTCGACCATCTGGAGATTGCTGTGTGGATACGTGGTCTTGGAAACCTAGTGCTACTTATCACTGTAAGAGCTGCTGGAAAGTCGATTAGTCGGAAGCTGTCGTCTGTTGTCATGCTGTGGAGGGTGTGTTTCCCGATTAAACCGCCAAAGATGTTTTCCTTACCGATTTTAGCATTGGAGTCTACGAGGTCTACGAGTTATGGTTTCTGCTATGTTCCCTTGATTGATCGGCTTAAAGTCGATTATCATTGAACGTAGCCGATTTCTCGCGACAAATCCGTATGCTACCATGTGCAATCTTCATTGAATCACCTGTATCGCGATAATATCTGCCTTGTAAGGTCAAGCTCAAGTTCTTGAGCACCACCAAGGGTGTACCGTGTGGGCACGTTCCATGGCATAGTCTCATAGTCTGTGAACGTTCCGGGTCGTGATCTTAAATGAGGAGGTCGGTCTGAGGCTCGTGTCTCTCTCACAATGGTAAAACGCATTATAAAACTTCTTGCAATTGGCAAATTTGTATCCGAATCAGCACTGTATACATAGTTTCCCCAAATCACAACCCGCAATCTGAAGGAGCACATTGTTTGTTCTCCTTATAGGTTACATTTTTGTGGCATCATCAGTGATCATCTAGCATTAAGAAGTTACCTTAGTCGTCCTTAGCCTCGTTATGTGGGAATCTGATGTTAGACTCAAAATAATTTACTTGAAGTTTGTTTTCCTCCGTTTCACTTTTGACTTTAATGTTTTCCTTAAATAATACCACAGGCAATTAACAGTATATTAAGCATGAAGGTTCTTAGAGCTGAAGTGAAATTTTAATCGATTCTCTTTGAATTTCTATTTCCAGCCACGCAGTGGAGTTTTCTGTTTCCTAATATCCGAAGCTCGTGAAACGACCGCATTAGAAATGCCCGATCATGAGAATACTTTTGTTCTTAAAGCTGACAACAACATGGAATATGTTATAGAAGCGCACGACACGGATGACATGCGTAGTTGGCTAGCGACAATTCGCTACTGCATGCGTAGTCCCCCTACACAACAGCCAACGCTAGATATGTCCACAAATACTGGTATAGGCGCATCTGCACTACAAACTTCACAAAGTGTCAACACATCGAGTTCTATAAATCCAAGCACGGCCAGCCAACAGCACTCATCATCGTTCCCGGCGGGAGGCAATGCAACTTCTACGCCAATAAATATCAATGTTCCAACAACATCTGTAACCAGTGACACACTGAATACGGCCAGCGAAGGAGGTGCTAGTAGCCCAGTACCTGAAATACCTCCACGTCGGGGTGAACAACGATTATCGGCATCGAGTAATTTCGAATTAACCGAAGGTGATCTAGAGGGCTCCGAACTAAATGTGGCAGACTTGACGGCAGAAATGCGTCAATATCCATGGTTCCATGGAACTCTGCCGCGTTCAGAAGCAGCCCGCATGGTACTGCATTCTGAGGCAGCTGGACATGGATTCTTCCTAGTGCGCCAAAGCGAGACCCGTAAGGGTGAGTTTGTGCTCACCTTTAATTTTCAAGGCAGAGCCAAGCACTTGCGCATGACCCTTACCGAGTCGGGCCAATGTCGAGTGCAACATTTGTGGTTCCCATCAATACAGGAGATGCTGGAGCATTTCCGAACCAATCCTATCCCATTGGAATCGGGCGGTACATCTGATGTTACTCTGACTGATTGGGTATATAACCAAGGAGTGCCATATGGTGGAGAGGCGTTTGTTTCTGATGTCGGCTCGAGCATTCATCCGCAGCAGCTCCATCAACAGCAACATCCATCCCCCAGACATGTGAGATAGCCAAAATTTTGGAGTCAATTCAGTGTCAGTGATGCTTTTATTGTTTTTATTTTTTTATTTTAATTTTTAGTTTATTTTTTTCTTTTATTTTTCTTAATTTTACTTTAGTCTTACTTTTGACGAAAGAAATTGTTAAACGTTTTGGCTCGAATTGTTTGAATTTGAGTTGCAAGATTGTTATTTATATATCATTTTTTTTTTTATTAAAAAAATGTTGACTTGACCGGATATGGTTGGTCACTCTTGCACGAAAAAACAATTTAGGCCTTTTTTTGAAATGTTAGTTTGTAACTTAGGTTTGGTTTCTTCTTCAGTTGTAACCATAAATCGATGGCGGGACTTTAAAGATATGTTCTAGGTGTTAGCATGGGCGGTTTTTATTGTAAGTACGTTCTCAGGTAGGCAGTTAGCTAATGGAAACCTGTTTTACTAGGTCAGCTGTAGTTTGTACCTTACTGGGGGGTTTCGTATGAATTCTCAATATAATTCTTCTCTTTGTCTGTCCGGTTCGGTTCAATATGCGCAGCGTTATTTTGGCAATAGTGTCAAGAATGTTGTCCTCTAGCTCGTCCAAATTGGTTGACTTGTTAGCGTAGACTATGGACTTAACGTAGCCCCAGAGGAAATAATCGAGTGGTATCAAGTCAGACGATCGCCGTGAGATGGCCCAGTCGCCAAATTTCTTCTTTATAATTTCAAGCGTTGCGTTTTGGGTTTTAGATTTATCTAGAAATATTAAAATGGATAAGTTCGGATTTCCAAAATCAAAGCGGCATTGCTGGAGGATTATTTTTTGCGAGAATCCGAATTCGGGGAATACCTTGCGATGAGTAATGTTATTCGCGGTATTGAAGTCGCTAAACAGATGAAGATGGTGTGTTTCTAGTTGAAATTCGTTGATCTTTTCCAGGAGGTATCTTAAAATGAAGTCGTACTCTCATACTTTGTTGATGATCACATGCAGTTTCGACAAGAAACAATTGATGCCGGTGATTTTGTTGTTCCTTAGCTTCTTAATAGATATTTCAACATCCTCCCAACTGGACTGGAGAACTATTTGATCGTCAGTCTCTATCTATTTGATTCATTATTTGGCAGCGGCTGTTTTCCAGATTTGAAACCTGAAGCCATGTGGTTCGGGTTTTGCAATAATGTAACAGGTAGGTTACTTTTAAAGTATGTGTAAGTTTGTTAGAGTTGAAAGAGCTCTGTTGCACAGAAGCCAGTACCGAGCGCAATTTTGCTGTTGATTACATTGACTGCAATAAATACAACGAGAGCATGTAATCAAATACTTGCTGCTGAGTCCTCAACATTTAAAATCCCACCGCTTATGGCCGATCTGGATACATAGATGTGCTTTTGATCGGTAGACTGATGTATAGATTAAGTCAGCGATGTTATATGCAGAATAAGTACTGCAGTTCTGTTGTTCTTTTACTTACTTAGGTGGCGCTTCAGTTAGGGGTGAATCTGTGCCTCAACCAATAAGTCCCTCCAGTTAGCCCGGGCCTTACCTTACTGCCTCCATTTGCGCACTCCAAGCCGGTTGAAGTCCTCTTCTACTTGTGCGCGCCACCTAAGGCGAGGTATTCCTCTACTGTATTGTCCCTCCGTGTTTGATTCGAAGAGCATTGATGTCCTAGCCATGTCAAACGACTAATGCGCAGTTTCTTGACTTTGTCGATGTGGTTGTACAGCTCGTATAATTTGTCGTCGAATCTCCTCCTGCAAAACCCGTCAGCGCAAATGGGACTAAAAATTTTATGAAAAATCTTTCTCTCGAAACGACTAAGGATATCTTCATCCGGTTTAGACAAAGTTTATGCTTCAGGGCTATAACCCAAGACTGGAATGATCAAGGTCTTATATAGAGTTTCCATAGTTCTTCAGGATAGGGTTCTGCAGGGAAACAGCGATTTCTGCTGAGTTGTTGTTTGACGTTCTGTCTAATTTTTCAATGTTGTCTGTCCCTTCTTGTTAACAGCATATACTTGAGTTTGGCCTCGTTTACCGCTAATCCCATTTAGTAGCTTTTGTTTCAATACTAGTGAACGCTTCAGTCACAGACCGCTGAATTCTGCCAATAATATCAATGTCGTCGGTGTACTAGCGTTGCACAGACTTTTGAAAGATTGTGTCTCTGCTGTTGGCTTGTGGGTTTCGCACAATTTTTTTATGTACGATATTAAAAAAATCACATGCGTTACCTAGCGTTACCTTGTCTAAATCATTTTTTCACATCAAAGGTATCAGTGAGATCATTACCACCGACCTTGATCGAGCAGCGAGAATTCTGCATCGTCATTCTGCACAATCTCCCAAAACTAGACATGGCTCTGTATAGTTCGTTTTTGTAAATGCTGTCATATGTGGCTTTAAAATCGAAAAATAGATGGTGGGTATCGACTTAGTGTGGAGATTTGGTCGATTGTGAACTTTCCTGGTCTGAAACTACACTGATAGGGGCAACTCAGGTTGTTGACGAAGGGTTTTAGACGTACACACAGGATGGCAGATAAGATCTTATAGGCGATGTTGGTCTTCTATATCTGCGAAATAATCGAAAAATGGTCTAACCTGTGCACATATTTGGCATTTGTTTGTTTGCTTGGGACAGGCATTTGCTTGTAAGCTATTTGTATTCATACTTTTACCGCAAACACTTACCTTGAATTTGTTCGTACTGTAATTTTATGTGTATATCAAGGTTAAGGGTCTTTCGATTCTTCTGAACGTTCCTTTGAATTGGAAGGATATACATTAAGCGTACATTATTGTAATTCTAAAATACTTTATATTTCACAACCTTGCCTTCCGACCTTTGGGATCAAAAAATGCACGTCCAGGGACAACATATCGAGTAATAGGGTAAAGTCTTCATAAGTACCCAACTCAGTTCTGTGTTTTTACTCCGCACATACACTTTTGAACAGATTTTGAAGGGCGACGACGGCTTACATATGTATCTGCATTAAATGTAAAATAATTATAGAACTCATTTACACTTCGTATAGAGTTTGCACCGATAAACTCGCTAACTAATTGGTTCTCATTTTCCTATTAAGGGTACCCATGTCTTAACGTCCTTCGTCGGTAACCTTTCTTGCATTACTATATGTATTACTAACTTATTCTCTCTTAAAAGTTATGTTATAGTGCTAGAGGTCGTAGTTTTCATAAACTGTGCATACGTATATCTTTATTTCTACGTCCCTGATTTGTGGTTACAACACCAACAAATTTCGTATTGACTAAGTAGACAAGAAATTATTTACTATACTTATCTTTTTTTGGGAATACTAAACTAATGGTTATTGTTTTCGAATTCTTTTCATTACACAGGATCAACAAGTAATCACAATGAATGGAAGTGTTCGTTTAAAGACATGTGATATTGAACTGCCATTGGCACATCATTTGCCCAATAATAGTAATAATAATAACAATAATAATCACAATAATAACAACAATAGAAATTCTCCTAATATGCATATAAATGTATTGCCATCAATGGTAACACCATTGCATTCTCATCATACGAATAGTCATCAAGTTTCACATCATCAACAACAGCTCCATCATCATCAGCAGCAATCGCAGCAACATCAACATCAACAACAATCCCATCATGTACCAATTACTCCATCAGCTCCACCATCCCATCAACAGCAGCAGCAACTGCATCACCATCATCAGCAGCATACTCAAAACCAGTCATCGGGTGGTGCAACAAACGAAAATGAAATCGGACGAGCAGTGGACAACCAGTACAGTTTTGTATAAAGTTACAAATAAAAAAAAACAACAGTAACTTCAAGTCTACAAGCAAACAGGTAATAGATTTAATTTTATTTTAGAGAAAACAGAAAAAATGAGATAAATGCCATTGGATAGATAGGTAGACATAAAAAAAAAACTGATAATTTTCTTATTCCTAAAAAAACAAAACTGAAACTACCTTTACTTTCATACAATAAAAACAGAAATGAACTGAGTTCAAATAAATAATCAAGATACATAATAGATTTATTTAACGAATACATATATTTTTTTAACAGTGTCGGAATTTGATCCCAATAATAATTAACAAAATATATGTACATAGGAAGAAAGAAACAAAAACGAAAACGAAAAAGAAAACTAGAAATCAAAATATTGAACTTTAATCAAAAAGAGGGGAGTAATTAAATTTTTAATAAGAGTCGATGTATTTGGTTTATAACGAAAGGTACACAAATCATGAAGTCGGGGATTTAAAATTTATAAAACAACATTTTTCAGTGTGCGCCATGTAGTAATGATTCTCTCCGATTCATCATCTGATTCTATTTACTGTCGTCTGTAATACTAGTCCCAATTCTTTAAGAAAAAGAAAAAGTATGAGAACTAAACCGTTGTCGTATATCACTATATAATTGTCACATGTATAGCTATGGCCAAAATAATAGAAACTTTTCGATATCACTGGATATTTCATTCGAATATATAAAGCAAGGATAGTATAGGTTCATTCGTTTTTCGGTTTCGAAAGTAAAGCTAAATAAAATACATACAGCGATACATTTTTGATGAAAATTTTAATGCATTATAAAACTGAACTTTGCCATTAAGTGTGAAAAGCAATATTATTCAAAAGGACGCCTCGGGAAGATTCGCAGCATACGATTCTTTTGAGGTAAATTTTAACCACTCTTTCGCACGTTTCAGGCGGTATCTCGGCCATAGCTTATGTAATGTTGGTTTTTAATGCGTCTACAGTTCGGGGATTGATCGCGTAAACACGGTATTTTGTGCAGCCCCACAGACAAAAATCTAACGGTGTCAAATCACATGATCTTAGTAGCCAATTGACGTCTCCAAACAGTGAAATTAAGCGACCAGAAAACTTCTCAGGCAATAAAGCCATAATTGGTCGTGCTGTGTGGTTTGTTGCCCCGTCTTTATGGAACCACATATCGTCCAAGTCATGATCTTCAATAGCCGGCCAAAAAAAAAATTGGTCCAACTGCTGCGAACGCCGGGAAATCGATAAATTCGGATCATCAGCAACACTTGCACTTACAGCAGCAATATTTTCGACTGAGCGTGCATTACGATGATGCACACGCCTTACGACATCGATTTAGATTGCTTGCGTAGTCGGTCGATTATGACGACCATAATCATCGCGATTATTTTTCTAATTTTATTTTATTTGGTTTTAAACCTTTATTTATGATAACTGATTCCACTCGACGACTCATAGAGTTTACCAGGTGTTAGCATATGTTGGAAGGTATTGAACACCAAACTTCTTGGATGACTTTCCAAAGATCCTCTTTGTTAGAAGGGTGCCGTTTGCTTCCTTACGGAGATTGCATGTTTACGTGGCATCCCCCCCCGATCCTGCCTGATTCCCTATGCGGTGCCGTCGGTCAAGGCATTCCTTCGCAGGGGCAGGTTTTGACTTCATGTCTTCTCTCTCTTATGGTCCAGGGTTATCTTCTCGGACTCGCGGCGTTTGATTTTCTCGCCGTAGTTCTTGCATAATGGTTGCAATGATGTTGTTCGCGATGTCCCATGCTTCCCTCATTGATTTTCGGTCGCCCAGTTCGTGGCTTAGAAGTAACCGAACCCGTACTTTTAAAATTTTGTACAATATATTGTATTGTTGAATGGCTTTTTCCAACGATTTGTCCAATTTGCCGAAATGACTCCTTCTTCGCTAAGTTTTACGATAAGCTTACTGGTATCAACGGGGACTTCTTTGTTTGACGCCATTTTATACAAAAAAAAAATAATAAAGCACTCACCGCAATTAAATAACTTACTATCACTACGTTAGCAAAAGCAGGACTGATGACAAAAAAAAAACCCAGGCAGTAGCTTACAAGACGCAATAACATGCAAAAAACTACTGATGTACGGAGACTTTTTTGTCCTGTTTTTTCAACTTATCGGTGGTTTTGGTCTCGTTGTTGATTTCAGCTTTCGTTACGTTTATCTTACATTGACATAACTGTTTTAAAAATACATAATGAATGTTTGTTCAAAATTATTTTAAGACATTTTAATAATTACATAAATAAGTTGTTTGGTTTTTTCTTAAAGGTAGGAGGTGTGTACGGAGACCTTTTTGATTGACTGTATATTGTTGAATACTGCAACTAAAATAAAACTTATCAAGCAATTTTCTGATCGCGATATAATAACTTTTGGCAGGTTACTTTCCAATGAAAGATATAAATTGCTCTCATCCAAAAATTATAGGACTGTATTGTTGATATGTCCGATTAGATGATTTTTATACTTTCGTGCGAAGTCTCTAGTTTCAGCTTCCGAGATCTCTATGGATATCGTCGTTTCTACTATACCACGGCGCTTGGATAATTTCTCTAAGCATTTTATTTTTAAAAGTTTGTATTATATAATGTTGGCATTTGTTTTCTTGATACAACCCCAAAGTTGTATACCGTAGGTCCACACCGGTTTTAGCACTTGCTTGTAAAAGAGCAGTTTGTTCTCGCTACTTAGCTGGGAATGTTTTCCAAGTAACCAGTAGTACAAAGTTCTTCCCTTTCTACACCACTGATGTAAGTGCGACAAAGCGCTGTATTGATATGCACAATAATCACCTTATGACTAAACCACTAAGTGTTTTATCTGTATTCCAGTTTCTGATACGTGTCCTGACTTAAAGTTTGTATTAGATACACTTTCACTTTTGGGCAATGTTTTTAAAATGACAGATTGTAACAATACATGACCCATGTTGAGGGATGGGACACATATTGCTTAGCGGCTGGGATCTTGGTGCTCATGTCCTCGTGATAAGTGCGGGTTGCACTTCACTGCACCGCTAACAGAAATTAAATATATACGTGCCAAAAATCTGCATCGCTGTTACCTGGGTTTCTTTATGTGGCGACCCTAGATGTTTATGGTCACCTAGGCATGCCCTTAATCCATCCAGATGTATGTGCGCACATAAATCCATCGATGATATTAAAAAAAACACAGCTGTAAGATTTATAATTATCCCTTTTTTTGTGATCACACATGAAATGTATTACCGCGATACAAAAGAAATTGTATACTTAAAAATCATACGAAGGGATTGTATCCGCAGCTTTTAGCACAACGGGCGAATGGGACGCAGCAGCTTTATCGATTGGATTGGACTTTGATCCCGAATTGCGGAGTCTGGGGAGTCCATCGGCGGAGCGGTAGCCTCTGTGCCTGTGATTTGTGCTGTGCAATCGTTTAGATTGTGATATGCTCAGCTTTCTCGAACTGGTATGTTGCGCGGGAGCGAGGGAATATTGAACAACGATGTTCGGGGATCGGTCGATGAATATCGTTTGATTGTTGCGGACAATAGTAAACGTATAGTATGCGATTATACAGTAATAGTATAGTATGCGATTAAGCGTAAGGTATATATATTTTTTTTTGTTTAGATACTTTTTCGTAACTATACTTTTCTAATAAAAAAATCTGTATATATATGTACGAGATTTTACTACTTTTATGTATTTCCCTTGGATTGGGAACTAAGCTTAGCCAACTGATTCTCTTCCCACGATGTGTTCTCCCTCGTTGCCAGAATGGAAAAGAGAGAAGATCACCGGAAAAGTAAGCTCCATGGGTGGACAATTCGGTTGGCTTTCGTCTTAACGAAAATCTTGGAGATAGTCTGTTCTATGTTTATCAACGAAATTCCGTACCTGACGTAATAGCATGCTAATAGGGTATACGAAATATCGAACAAGTCATTTGTATGTTGGAAATGGTAGAAAATCGCCACAAGATCTTTATTCCAAGATCCAAGATCCAATGTAACCAATACATTTCTCTATATTTGATTTCAAGCTCTTTACGTTTCATTTTCACGTGCGAATTCCATTTCAGTTTTGCGTCGAGTATCATTCCCAGGTATTTGGCTTCGTTCGCAAAAGGAATTCGGGCCAAGTTTAGGTAGATTGGCAAGCCAATAGTTTTCTTATATGTGAAATTCACGTGAACAGATTTAGTTTCGTTGAGGGCGATCCGCCAGTTCCTCATCCATTCATTTACTTTATTCACTGCGTTTTGCAGTTTTGCAGTCGTTTCTTCGATTGTTTTACCTACTGATAGGATAGCGGTGTCATCAGCGAACGTAGCAAGGATAGTGCAATCTTCTTCAAACTACAGTTTGGTGTCTCATTAAGAGTAAATATATTGCTTTTATATTTTGCTATCAGCGCCAGTCGTAGACAAAATTTTCTTTTCTTATAAAATACAATAATTTTGAATTATTCAACACTAAAACACTTAATAAATCCATTTGAGTTGTATTTTTCAATTTTGACATTTAATTTAAAAATGAATAATGACAATTCGGTACAGTTTTGTCAACGCATACTACACAGGATGTGTGTCACCTTCCATAGTATTGTGAATACCATGGTACCCGCACTATGGTATCCATACCATCAGTGTGTCACAGGTTTAATTCGCGGTGTACGTCTGCGGAGCTTGTAACTACTTCAAATTCTTTCTTTAGCACTTCTTTATGGGTATTCCAGTTTCTGATACTTCTTTCTCCTTGTACGAACAATATTGCGGCTCGTCCTATCAATCGTTGGGCATAAATATATTTTTGCAAATCATTCCAGCCAACTATCGCGGAAAGATTTTCGAAGTCTTCTATCTTAGTGATACGCTCTGAGTTGATGCTCCTGTGAACGTTGTCGCACTTTCTTCGACGTGGATATGTTCCTACCACGGTTTCCATGCCCCTCTCCTGGTGCTGTTGATGTAGATGCTGATTCATGGTTCGAATGGTTCGTCTTCTGTTTCTTGTTCTTCTTCGCCGTGGGATAAGTTGAAGTGTTGTATCAGTCTGTCCTGTAGTTCGTCTTTGTTACCCGTCGTTACCAACCCTACTTCTTTTAATTTTGCTTTTAGTCCGCCCAACGTTAATTTCAATATTTCTTCTTTATTCGTCTTGACCACTTGCTATGTAAAAGAATAAAAACATAAGTAATGTGCGGTTCACTTCAAATCTGCCCACACATAATCTGTTATAACTCTTTGAGAAAAACTCGGATAAATACAAATAATATTTCAAATGAAAGTTTATTTTTTCAGCTTAAAATTGGTTATAATAAAAAACTTAAATCTCTGTCTGGTGGATGAAATTTCCGGCGTTTCTTTTGATGGATCCCATTAGCCTTTGAACATCTTTTCTGGTAATTTTTGCAGCATTTTGGTTCCACTTGATCAACATTGCTTTCATATTCTGAAGAATTCCAGAATTTTTCTTTAATTTAAATTTGATATTTGCCCAATATTTTTCAATTGGTCTACACTGGGGGCAATTTGGTGGATTCATGTCTTTTCGTATAACATCTGTATACAGTGCTTTTACTGTATAGTTGTAGGATAGATCACGGTTCTTGTACCGTGACTACCAGTGGTATTACCAGTACATAAACTAGTTGATTAAAATGAGTCTCACAGCGTTTTTCAGCAGCTGTCATGCCCCTCTTTTGAGATTCAGGCTCCTCCAACTTCCAAAACTTCTCTATTTGTTGATCCAAGGCCTCGTCAGCGCTGCATATTCCGCACACAGCGTGGGTAATTCCTGCATCTTTTACCTTTCCGGCAACTGTCCACCCCAGGACTGTGTTTTGAAGTGTAGGCAAAGAATCTCCTATCTTCTAGAAGTCTATTGGGCTGGGAGTGTTAAAGTCAGGGTCAGCTAATGGAATGTTGTTTGGTATGTTCCATGTTGATGTGTCAAACATTCTCCCAGGTTGGTTTGATGTTATCTTTGGTATTACATGAGCCTCGATGTTTGTTGAAAATGTGTTGATACGTGATCCTAGCTCAATATTCACCCTTCGGTTGGCCTGTTGAATATGTCGACCAATACCTCCAATATTCGTTATTAGAGGAGTTGTAGTGAGACCGAGTTTCCTCACCGTTCTTTCAGTGATGAAGTTGAGTTGGGAACCTGAATCTAGTATGGCCTTGCACTCAACGGATTGCCCTTGATGGTTTGTTAACCTCACAATAGCAGAGGACAGGAACACGTAGCCTTCATTTGTATTAGTACCTCGCGTAGTTAATGATGTCACTGGGCAAGATGATATGTTGCTGGATGACACATTTGTTGAATTGTTTGTAGTTGGTTCTAGATGCAATAAGGTATTGTGTCTCTTTGAACAGGTTCGGCAGCCTCCAGAAGGGCACTTAATTGAAGAATGTCCGTCTTTCAAGCAATTTATGCATACCTTAGATCCTTTGACTATGTTCAGCCGTTGAGAGGGAGATAAATGCAAAAATTTTGGGCAATAGAATAATTGGTGCTTGTCCTTGCAGCATATGCACTGGAGTGTTGCTTGCGCTATGGTAGTGAGCGATTTATACGCACTTGTTGATCGACGATTGTTGACTTCGATGGGGGTTAATTTTTTGCCCAATTCTTCTAGTGACTGGAATCTGGTTTCAATGTATTTGAGGAAGGCATCTAGAGGCTGGAGAATCCTTGGATCCTTGAGTGATTGCTCCCATGCGGTATGTGTATTTTTATCCAGTTTTTTGATGAGGATGTGCAACAGTAATGGATCCCAATTACTTGGGTCTATGCCAAGATTATTTAGTCCTTTCATACACTCAGAAGTAGTGTCATGAAAGTTCTTTAGTGCTGACGCTGTTTCAACCGCGATTTGAGGCTGAGTTAGTAGTTTTTCTACGAGTGAGGCTACCAATAGTCTTTTATTCTCGAAACGCCGTTTTAGAATGTTCCAGGCTGAGTCATAATTGTCGTTACTTATTGAAAGGTGGCTGATTAATCGAAGTGCTTCGCCTGTAATATTTGTTTTTAAATACCACATCTTCTGTGCAGCTCCGATAGGTTGTGAATGAATAATTTGCACAAAAAGATCGTGGAATTGCCTCCATTTTGAATATGTCCCATCAAACTTGGGCAGCGTTATTTTGGGCAACGGGGTGGCAGATGTCGGATTGTTGAGATTGTTGTGTCAGAGAAGGAGTGGATTAATTCTTGTAGATTGGCCAGTCCCTTCTGCGCGTTGGCTTCAATGCTAATGAATTGGTCCATGTTATAATTAATTTGAGTGGGATCATCGTGGTGCTCGCATATTGCATGATGCAAGTTGTCTATCTCGTGCCAGTGTTTTTCCAATGTGGAGAGCTGTACCTGGTAGTAGTGTTTTGACTGTTTGTCCTTGATAGTTGAATCTAGATTTGACAAGATTCTCTGAACCGTGGCGATCAATGCCTGTTGTCTCCGGAGTTGTCTCTGGACGTCATCTGCAACCGAAATCTGGATGGAGTCCAATTGTACTTCAGCCTCTTCCTCAGTATGTGAGGGTGTAATTGCTAGGAGTATCGCCTTTAGTTCTTTATAATTGCTCTTTACCCTTCCAAACATATCTCCTTGTATGTAGGGAGTGTCTGGCTTGACAGTGTCTATGAGGCGAGTATGATTTTGTGAAAATTCTTGCCATATTGTTTCGATGGTGTGCAATCTATCCAACTTGTATTGTTGGGTTTTCCTTGATGGACCATCCTTCTTCGGGTTTGTTGTTAGCTTTGCTAACTGATCTGCTAGTAGCTTTTGTCGTCCTACTAGCGCAAAAACTTCGACTTCCTCCATGATGATATACTGCGATCAATCTGGATAAGTTTATAGTGTTGTAATGGATTTTATGATGCGAGCAGTGTATGGCCCTGTCGACGCCTTTATTGTGATATGACTTAATGGCCTCGCCAGTGTTTAGCCCTGGCGAACGCTTTTATTGATTGTGATCACGTCGGGGTCACCAAAAATGTATACAGTGCTTTTACTGTATAGTTGTAGGATAGATCACGGTTCTTGTACCGTGACTAACTAGAACGCCAAAATTGAACAGCCTTCCAAGCAGACTCACTTGGAATAAAATAAAAGTCTTAGTTAGCTGTCTGATCACAAGTGATCGCTGATATTTATTTCAAGCTATTTATACATCTAAATTGCTTATTTAGCATAAACTAACAATATTAAGAATAACAGAAACAAAAGTAATAGGCTTAATACTAATATAACAATATTGGTGACATTGCAAAGGTAAAATTACACGCTTCAACAGGAAATGCTGACGTCGGTTGAATGAAAATAATGAAAAGAAAATTAAAGTACAAAAAATTAAAAGCAAGGTATAAAATAGGTTTCTTGTTTCAATGTGCGGTCGTTGGCTTGCTGGTGTTGCCGCTCGCTGCTGGTGGTGGGAACTGACCTATCTTAACAACATCCACGTTGTTCTTTCGGTACCACTCCATGGCAATCTTAGAGTAATGGCAACTGGCTAAATCGGGCCAAAACTTAACTGGAGATCGGTGGTGTCTAATAAAGGGCAAAAGTCGTTAGGAAAGGCATTCCTTAATATAAATTGCAGATGTCATGTTGGAGGTTGTGACAAATGCTCTGCTTTTAAGGCCACAACTGCAGATTGCCTGCCAGACCATCGCCTTTTTATCGAATTTGTCAACTTTATTATATTTGTATTTTTCGGCAACATTACCACGCTTTGTCGAAATATAAAACTTTTGCCCTGGTAATTGTTTTAGGTCAAATTTTACGTAAGTTTCGTCATCCATTACAATGCAACCTTTAAATTTGGTCAGCACTTTATCATATAGAAGACGAGCCCGTCTTTTAGCCATTAGATTTTGTTTATCTGACCTATATAGGCGTATTCGCCTTACTGTACTTTTGTTACTTTTAAATTTTTTCGCGCGCTCATTATCGGATAGCCCTGGATTTCTTTTAATCGACCTCAATACTTTGAGCTTTAATTGTGAGTCTCTGGCACCCGTTTTTTTTTTCCTTTCGACACTAAGTGTATCTTTGTAACATTTTATCACACTATTTACAGTCCGTCTAGGTAAATTTAATTCTTTTGCGGTCTTTGAACCCGATAATAAAGGATTTTGAACAAATTTTTTCACAATTAATTTTCGATTTGCCAGTTCCATGGCTCACAGAATCACGTGTCACTAATAAATTTCAGCTAAATTGTAACCCAGTTATAACTGAACTATGCTTAAAATATATTTGTAGAAATATATCGAAAATAATAAACAGATAAATGTGGGCAGATTTTAAGTGAGCCGCACTTTATAATATCAATTCATTTCGAGAACGGATCAACTTTAATATATTTTAATTCAAATCAACTTCAATTCATATCAATCTTTATTTTAATTCAATCTGTAGCATGTGACTTCAAAAGTCTCAGGATCGTGAGATGGTGAGACTACTCAACACCCGAGTATTGCTCACGCCAACGCCGCTTTGCTTGACTCTCTGCCGCGCTTCGTGCTGTCCGAGAACCGCAGCAAACGCTGAACAGGCAGTCAACCAAATGATAAAAGGAAAATTAGAAATAAAAATAATATCAAAAACAGGTTTTCGATTTATTGGGTATCCCAATATCAGGATATTTTTATTCAATTATATCAAAAAAACAAAATAATAAGTGAATTCAAAAAAAAATCGATAGGCAACTCCCGACCCGACCATCCATAAAGCACCCAAACTCAAATATTACGATCTAAACAGCCGAACGCAGGTGTAGCACTTTTCCTGTCAGTGGAAAGACCCGACTGAACTTTGCGAAGTGTCAAACCTGAGTGAGCTTGCATTAGATTAAGTTTGTTTTTATTTAGTCATATTAAAATTACAATTGATCTTAAAACTAGACTTATAGCTAAAGGTACATATAATAAAGTTGACTCAACAATAGGGGCCCAACGGATTTCATTTGCCAAATTACAATTTATATATTTTTTTAAAAAACATTATTTACTGGCTATCATAATCTTTACATGGGTTTCTAGTTATTTAAAATAAATAGAATGGTTACTGGAGTGTTGGGAGTATTGGGTGTAAAAGAAAACCGGGATTATCCCCGGTAATGGGTGTTTGATGCTTTTTTGTAAAAGTCGTTGTCAATGATGTCATCAAATCTGGTGTCTATCAACGCTTTAATACTAAGGTATCGATGGCTGGGCTCGATGTGCAGTCTTAATAATGTTGAATTTCTTCATTAGGGTGGTCGGTGAGATTTTTTATGATTTTAGTAGATGCTTCCTTCATGTACTCGCTGATTGGTACTATTCCAGCGCTCTCGTAGAGAGCTGAGTTAGAATAGTACTTCAGTGAAGCTGGTCGACGCCAAAGACCAGTACATGCTCGGAGGATTCTCCGTTCGAACGTAAGGAGCTTAATCATAGATGGATAGAGTTTGGTCTTTTTACTTAGACAATTCCGTCGCTTCAGCAATGGGTGCACCAAATGGAGTGCAAAGTTGGCCCGCCTTAGAATCATTGCAGCGTGAGGATTAAATTTAAACCTCTCGCTGAAATGAATTCCTAGGTACTTGGTGAATGGCTTTGATGGTACCGCTGTATTGTCTGGGAGTGTGAGGCGTAATTTGGTGCAGCGTGCTGCGAAGCGTCGTCGATTAGGGACGGCGGTTGATGGCGGTCGGAAGCAGATTAATTTTTAGTCCCCATTTGAGGTAATACTCCCAGAGGTTGTGGATGTGAGACTGCACTCTTCTGATGGCTATATCCGGAGATCGGGATACAGCGTATGTGATCGAGTCATCCGCGTACAACATGGTTCTGGTTGCTGCTGGGTTGGATGGCTGATCTGCTGTGTATAAATTGAAGAGTGTCGGGCCCAGCTTCGAACCTTGAGGTACTCCAGCGTTGATTCTCTTCATTGATGATTTTGTTGTGAAGACCTGTACAAAAAAGTGTCTATTGGTTAGAAAGTTATAAACAAACCTTACTATGTGGTGGGGGAAACCAAATCTAATCAGCTTGAAGATAAGTCCTTTGGTCCAGACGCTGTCAAAGGCCTTCTCGATGTCTAGTAGACACGCAACAGTTGATTCCTTTTTGTTTAGTCCGATCGTGACGTCGTTGTGAAGTTTGAGAAGTGGTGGATGGTAGGGTGCCTCACCCGAAAATCGAACTGATTGTTGGGGATTATCCCTCGTTCTGAGCTGAAGTGGTTAATCCTTCTTAGCACCAACGATTCTAGGATTTTTCTGACACAGCACAGTAGTGCAATTGGTCTGTACCCCTCAACATTGTCGCGGTTGGTTTTCTTCGGAACTGGCACCACTTTGGCTATTTTCCACGCAGTGGGAATGCAGTGTTGTTGATGCAGTTGTTGAAGATCACGGTGAGCAACAGGATGGCCATGCCTGGTAGCTTTTTCAGCAGGTAGTTGGAGATTCCATCTGTACCTGCAGATTTCTTGGCGTTGCTGCCTTGAAGTACCTCCGTCACCTCGTCAGTGTTGGTGAACACTGGGTCGGTGGTCGGATTGTTGGCTGGGTTTCCATCTGTAAATGTTGTTATAGGTGGGCTGGTGTTGATGACTTCAGTCACTTCGGTGTTAACTTCAGCTAGGAAGTTGGGAAGGTGTAGGGGAGGACGATCAACGAAACTTCTTTCAAAGCTATTGACGAAGGCTTCTGCTTTCTCGGCTGGAGTTGCTGCTGTTCCGTGAACGTGGCTGATGGACTCAGGAAGGGCGTTTCTTTTGCCTACTAGGCGGTTGATTTTATTGAAGGCGTTGGGACCGGGCTTGATATCTTCCAGTCGCTTGGTGAACTCGTTGTTCGTGTGGGCTTTCATTGCCCGAAGAAACATCGTGTTGGTGCAGTTAAGTTGGGAGAGCACACTGCGGTATTCACTGTTAGTGGTGTTGAGAGTTCTTCGGACAATCCGCTGGAGTTTCTTGCGAAGCCGTTGCCTGTGGAAGTACATCGCCTGGATATAACTCGGGATACTCTCGTATTTATCTCTGCTGGTTCTCGGTCATTTCCGCCTATCGACCGCATTGTTGACTTCTGATTGGAGGCGGTTGATGGCGTCGTCAATCTCACTGTTGCTCATGTTGATTGTTGTTGGAGGTTGAGGGAGATCTGCCTCGATATCCGAACGGAATCGCTCCCAGTCCATGCGGCGATAATTTGTGTGCAGATCTGGCGTAGGTCTCACGGCCCAAATGGGTCTGCTGGGGCGAACTCGCAATTCCACGGCCAGATGGTCGGAATCACTCAGGTGTGCTGTGCATGAGTAATTTCTAATCTCTGGCAAGAGGTTTATTTGAGGTGGCCAGAAAGAAATCCAGTGTAGATGGGGTAGCTGGAAAAGTGCGTTATTGTTGGCAGGTGACCACGAATGAGTGGAGATGGCTGTTTCCGTCAAGCCAGTCGACGATAGCCGCTCCTCTCGGAGAAGTTACGACGTCTAGTCAGCGAGGATGCCTGGCGTTGAAATCTCCACCCACAACGCAGTAGTTGTGGCGACCAGCGATGTTAGTGATCATGTCGAGATCATGATGAATATTCGCCTTGATCGCTCCGCACTTAATGTACGCAGAGATCATTTGCAGAGTTTCGTAACTTGAAGTTTTGATGGTGACTGCTGTTGCATTAGTCGCTCGAAGACCACCAATTTGTATCCGTTGAGACGCTAGAACCTCCCTTGCGGTACCTCTTCTTTCAGATGATTTGTACGTCCTGAAGATGTTATATCCATCGGGCTTAAATTTGTTTCGTGCTGTTAAGTTGGTTTCCTGTAAGAGAAGAATGTCGGGTTTCCTTGATTTAATAAATAAGTTCAAGGAAACCCGTCTGGCTATTGAAAATAAGGAGTTGGTATTGTATGTAATTATGGAGAGATTATTTATTGCGAACATAATTCACAAATAAGTCTTCCCAGTATACTTGTCTTGGCCCTATCGTCTAAGGCCCCGTAGTTACTAGGAACTACCTTCTTTGCTTTTTGAAGCAAAGTCAGAAGGTCAGTTCCAAATAACCGTTCTGTGTCTTCAAAGATGTTGCAGTTGGTGCAGACTTTGGTGCTGGACCAGGTTTGACTGGTGTCGAAACTGGTTTTTTTGGGGGTTGCTGGTTGCGGTTGCTCCCCATAGCTGCGATATCGGCAAAGGACAAACCAGTAGCGATACCTTTGGCAGGATTTTGTCTTCGCTGCCTTTATTTTTTCGGCGATTTTATTTTTGTATGAAGGGCATCCCCTGTAGCTAGCAGGATGTCCTGTGGCCTTGCAATTTGCGCAATAGACCGCATCGTCCTTTTTGGCGATTGTTGGGTCTCGTGCGCATGTGCCGGGCTCGTGCCTTTCTTTGCATTTCACGCATGTGTACGGCATGCCACAGCTACTGGCGACATGTCCAAATTTTTGGCAGTTCCTGCACTGTGTAATACTATTTGTTCTGAATTTCTCCCAAT
Organism: Xylota segnis; assembly: GCA_963583995.1. NCBI lineage: Eukaryota > Metazoa > Arthropoda > Insecta > Diptera > Syrphidae > Xylota > Xylota segnis. Next base: position 114,320,430 of record OY757236.1, on the reverse strand, counting down.
GAACTCGTTGGTTCATCAGGAGAGTTCTTTTATAGATGGTGGGAAGATCGCTTTCTTTTTGTACTTCCACTACGAAGTTGTTAAATTTTTTGTCAGTCCTGTTTGTTTTGTAGCTGCTGACGTCTTTGGCTGGAATGCCGGCGTTAAGCAGCTCAGTTTTCAGCTCGGCAGCGGTAAAGCTGTGGTGAATACCCTTGAGGACGAGCAAGACTTTTCTGTCTTCCTTAGGGGTGTAGGTATTGAAACCCGTCTTTTTCAATTGAAGGAATTCCTTCACAAGCTGATGATCCTCTTTCTTCTTAGTGATGATCACGGACTAGGTGGTGTTCACATTGTTGACGTTGAAGTCCACTTTCTTATCGTTTGCGAACAGATTTAGATCCGCTACATTCAGATTGTAGCAGACTATTGGTGGCATTAGGTGCTTCTTTGTCGCTGGTGTTGTTGGCTTAGTTGTTTGAGATGATGATGTTGATGGTGGGGATGGTGGAGTTCTCCTAACTGTCTTCTTCAGAGTTGTCTGTTAAGGGAGTGGTAGAATAGAAGATCCAGACTGCTTCCTCTTCTTGGCTTTAACCACCTGAAACTCTTCTGAAGAAGAAGATGAAGATGGTGGCTGAAGTTGTTCCACGGGAGATTCCTCGTGTGGAGAGATGTTGTCTGTTGATTGGCTGGAACCTTGCTCATTCTCGTCGGAAAGAAAGTCATCTTCCTCCTCGGAGATTTCGCTCTCACTCACTTCTTACTGGGAGCAGTACTCGTCGGTCTCGCTGTCCATTTCCTCGTCTTGGACGTTGTCTTCGTGGTAAAGTTGGTAGATATCGGCCAACTTACCATGGATGGAAACGAGGAAATCCTTTCCTCCTTTCGACATGCCGCTTCGGATCTGCTGCATGATCGTTTTATAGGCGGTTTTAACCTCGTCTTTCGTCTTTTCCCGTTTTCCCATTTTGGGTACTGGGGAAAAAATCACTGCGGAAATAAGTACTTACTTAATTATTTTTGTTTTTATTGTTTTAGGGCAATAAAATTTATTCGCGACTTAGGTTAAACCCTTGCCACGTAAAAACCGGGAGATTTTTGTTTGTTTTTTTTTTTGGGAAACACTTAATTTGTAATTTTTTTTTTTTTCTGATCCGCAATGACACACTGAATTGAACTGGAACTGAACTGAGAGCGACCGTGTACGATCGATGCTGCTCTTATATAGTGCAAAGATTGAGCTTTTACAATGCTTTTGTTTACAAGGAAAATAAATGATTTGAAAGCTTTTCTTAAAAAGAATATTATGTGCTTCAACATTTGTTTGCCAAGTATTAACAAAAATTAGTAAATGATTAGCAAAAATATAAGAATAATAAAATGAATTCATAAATATACACGTTAATGAAAAGAAAAGAAAAATAATAAGTGGTGACTGCTTCAAAATTCATTTTATAGTGAAAAAGCTATCTATTTAATAACCAGAATGACCACTTTTTTTTTTTAAGATGCCTGTATTCGCCTACGCATTGAGTTAATCAACATGCGACAGCTTTCAACAGGAATAGCATTCCAACATCTTTCTATGGCTGACCACAATGGCTCTTTGTTTGGAAATACTTCCTTAGCCAAAGATCTCTTAAGTTCCCCCCATAATCTGGTGACTGGGAAGGCCGTTGGATCACTGATTCTTGTTCACGATTCAACCAAGATTTCACCAATTTGGGCGAATGCTTGGGATCATTGTCATGTTGGAAATGCAAACATTTTCCAAGATTTCGCAGTAGATCTCCTTGGTCATGATATTATTGATGTGGAAAATAGGTCCCACACCGAACCAAGAAAAGCACCCCCGCACCATTACTGAACCGCCCCTATGTTTAACAGTCTTTTTCATGTAACGGTTGTGAAACTCGTTTCCTTTTGGTCTTCGCACATTTTTTTTTTGCAATCGGAGCCAGATAAATTCATTTTCGTTTTATCGCTCCACAATATAAATTAATTTTCAGAGTACTTAGATTTGCGTGCATTTCCTCCGCGCCTTCCAATTGAGAAGCCATATTATTGGCTAAAGAATAGACAGTGGGAAGGTAGCTCGATAACGATTGGTTTATAACACTGATATCGCTATGCATAGAGTTCTGCAAAGATAATTTAAGTTCTTCGATTAGGTGAACGAGATTGGAGATCGAATTCGAGGTGGAGGATGTTTGAGTGGCGATAAAACATTTTAATATTGTATCCCGGGATTTTTTAGACACGAGCTCACTAAGTGTAGCAACTTTCTTCTCAGTGCTATCGAGCTTAGTGATATATCGTTGGTTTGAGGAGTCGATAGTACTATTAAAATCATCTAGATATTTAAAGACCTCATCAAACTTCACAAGATGATATCTACCACGAGCTTGACGAGTCTTTATGGCACTTAATTGCGAGCATAACATGCGAGAATGACGGCTCTTTGCACTCATCGCAGAAGAAAACAAAGTTATTTGAGTAGTCTTTCAGATAAGTAGCCGATTTTCTACTAATTCCAGTGCAGGTGGGGTGGAATAATTTCCCTCATAGCTCAATAATAACACTCAACTTTGGTGTTATCGAGACCACAATTTACGTTTCCGCACTTTTCCATAATTAAAATGGGATTTATGTTTACACTCGCGAATAGACAGGGGAATTATTAGTATTATTTTTATTCAATTGTCAGCGAATTGTCATTGAATACTCCCGACGAAAACAGGGTAATGATCGGAAAAAAAATAAAACGTTTTTTATTGTTTTTTTTTTTTTAAAGCTGATTCAAAGTCTGTTTGAACCGTATCTGGTTTAAAATCAAATGAATTTGTTTTAATAAATTCCAAAGCATCAGTATAAGCAGCTTTAGACTTATTAGACATTAGTGTATAAATGAAAGGAAATATCTAAAATATTAAAGAATAATTAATGAAAATTTAAATAAGTATACAGTGGTATAGAATCTGAATTGCAATAGGTATCACCCTGAATCGTATTTCACTTTTTAAATAAAAGTATTTTCTTCAAAATAGACAAACTTTTTTTTTTTAAAAAAATATTTTTAAAAACTTAAAATTTATTAAACTGTTGTTCAACGATCTTTTTTGCTGGTCAAAAAAATAAGAGTGTGGTAAATAAATCCCTAAAAAAGAGTAAAAAATGGGTAATTTTATCAAAAACGGTTTCACATCTTTTTGGCATAAAGTCAATAAACTTTTGACAAGTTCCTACAGGTGTGGCATACCATGCTTCTTGAATTTCTTTCCACAATGCCTGCTTATTTGATGTCCAAATCTTTCCAAAGATTTTCGATAGGGTTTAGGTCTGGCGATTGTGAGGGCCATGGTAAAACTGATATATTATGCTGTTCAAACCACCTAGTGACCACCATGGCAGTGTGTTTGAGGTCGTTATCTTTCTCGCGATTCTGCCATGCAAATTCCTTTCCTCCAAACGTCTACGAATTGTTCTAGAGCTAATTTTCAACGATAAATTCTTTTCAATCGACGTAATAGTGAATGGATCTTTAAGTGTTTCTCTGACAATTCGTTTATCGAGCAAAGTTGTAGTTTTCTTAGGACGTCCTCTCATTTCAGGTTGTTTTGGAAATAGATGTCGTTCTTTTAGTATCTGTAAATTCCGTTCCGAAGATAAAACGGAATTTCTTCGCAGAAACAAACCTCTTAAAAAATAATGAACTGTAATACTTAAATCAAACACATCTTTTCCATACGAAGGGTTTATTTCAACTGACTAGTAAACAACTAAACTTAATGATAGGTACATAACATAGACAATATAAGTACATACATCGAGTGTCTACATAGGAACCGTCACTAAGTCATTCGGCTGTACGGCTATGGTTAATTGAACTGTATTGTCACGTTATTTTCTAAAATACAGACATTCGATTATGTACCTATTTACATTTCATATGGTAGCACAGGGTGGTCAGAATTCATTTTAATAATTTAAGTACATTTTATATTTGAAGTCTCTTACATTATCTTTATCAGAAGATTCGCGTTTACTATGTTGGCAATCAGATATTGCGACGGAGATGGCTGGTTGTAGTAAAAAATACGATTCTTCGTATTCTGCACGCATATTTGAATCGCTTTCAGTACTATCGAGCTCTTCGATTGCGAACTGAATAACCTGAAACTCCGAATAATATTTCTCCAGCGAGCTTAGCCGAACTTCGAGCTTTTTTAGGGAAGCAGTAGCCATTTTCTCCACAAATTGTTTTACACGTACTTGCTGACCGATTAAAGTTTTAATTTTGCAATTTTTAATTCCGACATTTTGTACGGATCTTATAAAACCGCCTTGGCAACTGTACTTTTATCTTCAAGCTGGGTGAAACCACCGTTGTTTAGTACCTACAGTGGCGAGCAAAAGTGGATACGAAAAAGAGGGAAATTGTTCAAAGCCACATTTTAAAAAAACAAAAAAGAATTTAAGCAAAAAAAAATTATGTTTATTAAGAGATAACTAAATACTGATTAAAAAAGAAAACCAAAACTTAATTCAATGTTTTAGAAGAAAAAAAAAATTTAAAATTCAGTTCAGTGCCGTTTATACACTTTTGCACGTTTCTATAGATCGCAATTTGTAGTGCTTTTAATATTTTGTCCAAAAACCTTTATTATTTATAACGCTTCTTATGCGTCTAGGCATGGATTCAAACTACTTTTGAATAGTTTCATGAGGAATGTTTTGCCATTCAGCTTGAACTCTGGTCGAAACCTCATTTAAATTCGATGGGGGTCTTTCATATTGAAGAAGCTGTCGCTTTACAATGGCCCACAAATTTTCTATCGGATTCAAATCCGGACTTTGTGCTGGCCATTGGAAAGTTGTAAATATTGTGCTGACAACCATTCCTTCACGTTTGGATTAGGGCCGCCTTCAGTTCCTGGTAGTTGACGACACCTAATGTACTTAAGAATTCTTTTGCCGTTTCCCTCAGCAAGCTACGAACGCCCGAGCACATCTCGTCAGGAGTAAAGAAACGTGTCGCCGTGTACTGTTCATATTCATTGAACCATTTTCGGATGTCGTAGTGGTTTATTCCAGTGAAGAGATTAAGCGCGTTCTCCAGCGCTTCCAAAGTATGTTTTTCCAATTGTTTGTGGTTCAGGAGGTATGTGCTTTGGTAAATTCTACCCGTCGTTTCCTTTGCTTTTTGGTCACCAAAGGCTTTTTGCACGAAATGCGTCCATGAAGTCCAGCTTCCACTAAACGACGTGCAATGCTGCGTTTGGATATCATGTCATTGGTCCCAGTACAAACCTCAGGCATGATAACAGCAGCACTTTTTCTGGGATCGGCTTTTGCCAACCCAACGATCTTGCGGTCCATTTGTTGAGAGGACGAGGCCGAGGCCGTTTCTTGCGTGGGATGTTCTCAATGGTGTGATACCTTCGAAAATGCTCAAGTGCGGTAAAAACCATCTTCTTAGAGCACTCCAATTCCATTCCTATCTTTTCATATGAAAGACCTGTTGAATGCAATTCTACAATAGTTTTTCGCGTACGTGGTGGATCTTAGTGTGTTGTTTTCTGGCGCAGTGGAGATCTTCGAGCTGATAACGCTTGGTAGATTAGAATGCTGGTCGATATTATTGTCGCTGATAAGAAGCTTTGATTGTTCCGTGATGACTTTGATGAAAATTTTGTGATGAATTCTGGCTCTTTATTCATGCAACATTATCCAATGAATTTATCTGGGCGTAATGAGTAATTTTGGCGATGAATCTGATGGTTTCATGAGTGTTAGACAAATATGCAATCTGGTGGATTGTCGAATGATGCTCTTTCAGAGTGGTTATGTTTTTTTCCGCGCTAAAGCTTCTAGATATTGAAGCCGAAAAGCTTGCTTTACTTGAAGGATCTAAGGATGAAATTTCACTTTTTCTGAGGACGCTGATTTCTTTTATGAGGAAATTGGAAATTTCAATTTTATTCCGAGATCTCTGCGCCAGCTTCCCCTATCTACAGCATGTATCACCATACATTTCCTCATTCATTTACTGTGAGTCTTGCTTCTACATCTCAATTTGTATTACGAAATGTAAAAGAACCAATTGAAACACAACCATCTAAGGTAAATGTGGCTTTACAACTCAATTAGTATTACAAAAAACTAAATTTGTCTAAAACAAATATAGTTTTTGTTTTATTTATTACCTTAATGTTAAAAAAAAGCCTTTCTTCAACAGAGATAGGTCTCTGAAAGTTTGTTGAGTGATGATAACAAGTGTTATGTATGATTTTTGAAACATAGTTGAATGTTTTTATCCGCATTCTCGTATACTGGCGAAATGCGCTTTCATCCGCTCGCGATTCCGGGTACAGGTGATAAAACTCGTGCCCGTGTTTACGCTGGACACAGCGTTACTCCTTTGGGTACAAATAGCCTTCATTCGCCGTAAACTAGCCTGTAGGCACGTCTATTTTGTAGCACGTAGTCGTTATGTATTTGGTTGTTTCTTGAGTACGTTAGCAATATTTATAACTTCTTGATCCTGAAGTTGTAAGTAGGTTTTTCATTAAGGAGTACCGACATAGAGCTTTGTATCAAGTCCTTAAGGTCATTGACATCTATATTGCCCACGAAACTGCCCAGCGGCATGTTCTGCGGAGATATCTCCGCCAACTTTCTCTTTGCTTTGGGTATCTGCTGTGATGTAGAAGCCCCTAATGATTTAGCAGGAGTAAGGCCCAAAACACGATCTTACACAGTCTATCAGATATGAGAGCTTTTTAAGCTTTTAGCATAGATTTTAATCACCCTAGTGTTTAGCTGTATAGATCAAAGTTCGTTCGTAGGGTAAAAATTCTTCCCTTTCTACACCACTGATGTAAGTGCGACAAAGCGCTGTATTGATATGCACAATAATCACCTTATGACTAAACCACTAGGTATTTTATCTGTATTCCAGTTTCTGATACGTGTCCTGACTTAAAGTTTGTATTAGATACACTTTCACTTTTATGCAATGTTTTTAAACTGACAGATCTTTATTTAAAATTCTCTGCTCTCTGAAATTGTAAGTACATCCAGTCTGGTTCATCGATAGTTACCTTCAAAACAGTCATATCCACTACGTCGGTTGACGTGAAAGCGCGTCTACATGCACCATTTGTTTTTCTGGACGATGCATCACACCGTAGTTATATTCTTGCATTTTTAACCACCACCCTGCGATTCTTGGGAGCAATTCCTTTTTGTTCATAGCTGTCTTAAGAGCTTGATAATCGGTTACAACCAGAAAATACTTTCCCAGAAGATATTGCCGAAATCGATGTGTTGACTCCACAACGACGGCGAGAGTTTCGAGCTCAAAACTATGGTACACACCTTAGCGAAGTCCTTGATAAATCGCCTGTAATAGGAAGTGAGTCCAAGGAATCCTTTCAGCTCTTTTAGATTTTCTGGTGGTTTTAACTTGCGAATTACTTCTACCTTCTTTTTATCCGGTCTTATCCCTTTATTTGTTATCAGGTAGCCTAGGAACTCCGTTTCTCGCCTTAAGAACTGTGTTTTGTCCAAATTTACTCTCAGGTTTGCCTTTTCCAGTGCACAAAGCATGGTTTCAATATTCCTTAGATGTTAATCCTCATTTCGTTCGAATATGATTATGTCATCAATGTAGACATAACATATTTTTTCGATATAGGCCTTCAATACGTCATCTATAGTCCGTTGGAATATAGCTGGTGCTATATTCATTCATTCGTACTTGATGAAACCCTGAGGTGAGATCCAGGGTGGTAAAAAACTCGGCATTCCCAAGGCTAGCTATAGTGTTGCTAATGTCTGGTATCGGATATTGTGACGGCGTTGAGTCTTTTGTAGTCGATAACAATCCTATTCTCCCGTTTTCTCCCGTTGGGTGGGGGAGTTGTAAGGGCTTTTAGAAAGCTTTATAATGCCGTCTTGCAGAAGCTTCTGTATTTTTGTTTCAACTTCCGACCTTAGGTTTACGGGATATGAATAAGACTTGATAACAATAGCTTCATCAGTTGTCGTCCGAATTTCCGCACTTATATTTGTGTCGATGAGGTCGTCGTCACTGATAGGACCAAAAACTTTCTCGTCTGAAAAAGGTCCTTGAATGCGAGGCAATTCCAGTAGGATACATCAAAATCTGGGATCGATACTGGAACTAACTTAATGTCCAAAGTAGACCCCGCATTCGTTGTTGTATTGAAAGGCTTCGCTGACTCCACCGCTGCAGGGGAAGTGCAGAGGCTTTGCACTCCAACAGCATTCGATTGAGTGCTACGCACGTCTGGTTGTACGTCATTTCCACCTGCTCCCACAACAGATCATGAGCAAGAAGCTCATCACTTTCAGCCGCACCAACTAAAACCTCATGATATTGCACGAAACGACTATAGTGCATATCTACCGATTTGAGTTCTTTTTGGATCTGGGGAACATCACACGTGGCCGGGTTCGATCAACGCACACGTTCACTGATTCTCTTAATAGCTGTTACTGTAGCCAATCTTCGATTTAATTCTGCTATTGTTCGACAAGAGTTGGCAAACTTTGTCTGCAAATTATGAACATAAGTCCCAGAAGAACGGCAATGAAGACGACGCCGTTCACAGCACAATGATTAACAATGTTGAAAATGTGATCTGGCCGCAGATGCGAGATCCTCGAGCAAAAGGGCAATTCCTCACAGGAGGCACCAAAAATGTGTTTAATAAAACATATACGAACTTTATTTTTGATTAATTACCAAAATCTTCATAAGAAAACTAAAGTGGATCCCGATGAAATCCGATGTTGATGACCGCTTATAGAGTTGCTGGATCAGCGGTATGTCGCTGCTGCGAACCCATTGTGTTAACTTGTGCACGTGTTGTACGTTTTTATTAGTGGAGTTAACATTACTGTCCTTTGTAGTTTTTCAGTGACTTCCTGCACGGTTTTTCCGACAGAAAGTACATCAGTATCGTCTACAAACGTGGCGACAGTAGTTTCGTCATTTTGCGGTAGGTCGTTCGTGTATAGGAGGAACAGCACAGGCCCTAACACACTACTTTGTGGTACTCCAGAGTTTTTACATTTTAATGAAAAGAATTTGAAATATTTCGTTAATACACCTTGTTACGGTTCATGTGGCCAGGTCTTTAGTGTTCTATTTGTATGCCCACCACAGTATATGAGCAAGGATAGCTTTTAAATTGATCATGATGCTGAACGGTGCATTTTCTTTTTATTTTCCGACTTCTAAAAACAACATCTAAGAACCATATATGTATAAACCAAAATCATTCGCTCTTATTTAAAAATTAATCTTTGAAATCATACGTCAAATACAATAATGGCGTATTGGCTAAAATATTCACCATAATTGCGCGGCTTAGTATTCACTATAGGTGCCGTAAATTCTAGATATAAATTCCAACGCATAAAAAATACAGAAAAAATCAAATTAATTCTTTGAAGCTGGTGTAACCTACGTCTAGAAAATTTACGGAACTATGTAGTAAGACTTTTGTTATTTTTTTGTTTGTAAACTCCTAGTTTTTTGTATATACGTACTATACTCTTAGATGTGCAAGAATATAAAAGTTTCATTGATCAAATTGCTAACTGAAATTACTGAAATTGTGTGTTCATATTTTAAGTTCTTATTTAGACTGCAACAAATATGTAACATATGAATAACTTTATTTTTTCAAAAATTATTTATATAAAGATCTAGTATAAAACAAATCATCGTGGTGTAAAAAATATTATATGCATATGCCATAAAAAGTGCTTGTATACAAAAATATATATATATTCTAAATGCTTAAATATAATTACATATGTGTGTACTAGTTAAAGTTATAAGAAAAACTAAAAAAAAAAAATCAATGTATATTCAAAACTATTCACAGTTAATCAAAAAAACAAAAAACAAATTATGAAAATCTGTATGAAAAGAAGAATTATAAATTGGATGTACAATGCCGATCACTAGAACAGTTTCAGAGTTTTTAATAACAAATAAAACCTCCTTTCTCACAAAAAAAAGGTTGTGAAAAAAATCTGCTTATTGCATTTGCAAAGAATGTCTTGTTGTCCACTTACTTCCAAAAAGAAAATTAACACAAAAAATTCGTAACACTCTTTGTCTTGAAATTGCTGGCCAGACATGCAAACCTCACAATCCAGCCATTCCCACACATTTTCAGTTATGTTTAGGTCCGGCGAGTATGGAGGCTTACTTGTTAAACCAAATGTTACATGAACTTTTCTCCATAAGGTGGTCCCATATGTCACTTTCAGTGGCATTCAACTTTGCTGTCTTATGATCTACAATTAAAGGTGGTTTATTGGATCATTTTTGTAAACAAGGTTTCTGTTGGTTGTTAAAATCTGTCTAACGCATCTGCTTACAACAAACAAGTCAAGTTTGGCCTTAACATGGGAAGAAAACAGCTTGTTCCTGACCGCTTTATGCGATATCATTCGCAGTTAAAGTGTTAGTTTTTTATTATGCTCATGGTTAGCAATTTTTTCATAACCCCGCCTAATCTTAAACAGTTATGAATAACCGTATTTGATGTTCCGACTTCTATGACAATTTTACTAACAGAAAGACATCAATCTTTATATGCAGTGAACTTTCTTCTGCACTGAAAATTCTTCCGCGTAAGTTTATACAAACAAAAGTTTGCTTGAAATAATCTAAAAGAAGAAATCAATGATTCCCTACCAATTTCATTAAAAAATTTAGACAAATTTTTATACGAATTTCCACCGTTAAAGATCACTTTTTGGACATTATTTCGCAAAACAAGAAGAATAATGTTCTAAACGGCAAAACAAAAATTGAAAACATAACGGCTGTCTTCCCATTGATTTGGCAGATGATTGCGAATTCAATAAAAAAAATAGTGCTGCCAAGTTTCCAGTCCATACAATAAATTACGTATGGTGAAACAGTTTTATGTTTACATTCTTCTTGTAAGCAGGTAGACATTAAGCCACTCTGCAAAGGCAATAACTTAAATTTTGTTCATAAACTGTTTTCATGAGAAAAAAGGTTTTAGTTATTAAAGCTCTGAACCTATTCTAGAGATCAGCACTTTATATTGTGAAAATATAAACAAACAACTGAGTAGTCAATGTGGAATTGAGTGAAAAATGTTTCAATAAAAAATAGTTCAACTAAGAGTTCGTTTTATTAATTTTTTAGAAATTTTATTTTTCAAAATATTTTTATTTTTTGTTTATTTTAAAATTAATGTCTGTTGGTAAATAAAAAATATATATATATGTCTATGTATTTGTATATAAAACAAATTAAATAAAATCACATTGATAAATATACATAGAAACGAAATTTTCTTTGTGATATGTAGTAACGTGTATATTAAAACGATTTTATAAATATTTTATTATTTTTCTACGAAATTTGAAAGAAAATATTCTACAAACATATACATACACATGTATATACATGTGTGTAACTAACTTCATATTAATTTAAATAAAATGCAGGTATATACATACATATGTACATATGTTCTTGTTTTTTTTTTTTCAATGTTTGATTTTTGATTTTATATAAATAATTAATAATATGTTTACTATGTATTGCTTTATCGCGAAGAGGAATATTTAAGGTTTATAAAATGACAAATGGATAAGATGAAGGAGAATGATATTCAAAATAAATCACGTGTATTAATTGTAAGAAAAATTTTGTTTTATTTTTTCTAAATCTGAGACAATTAAAAGGTAAGCCGGGATTATCACAACAGGTGGACACCTCTGTGTTCATCCCGCCTTGCGCACTGAAGCAAGGGGGCAGGGATCAAGGCCAGTAGAGAAGCTATAAGTAGATGGTCCTTCCTAGACACCTGTGTGGGTTTGACAAATAAAGATGGTAAGGCAAAGAAAGATGGAAATTCCTTCCTACCCTGATAGGAGTAATCACGGGGCATAACTCTTCGGTACCACATGAAAAAAACTAAGGCTCACTGATGAAGATATTATATGTACATACATATGTATGTATATCGGGGATGTGTAAATGAGGATACAACCCACATTCTCTATCACTTAGATTTACATTTTTTGGGCGACACTTCTTCTGTGATCTTGAAAAATTATCCAATAGACCAATTAATGACATCCTGAACTTCATCAACTCTACTGGATGGTTTGGTGATTCACATGAAACAAATTCGTAAGACTAGGGTTAACCAATGGGCAAGGGACACCTTTCCCCTATGGGTATCACAATGGATCTGATGTGAAATTTGTTTACTCGCCTACTCACGAATTTACCCTTTCAATCACTAGTGGATAGTCATTTGAAGTAGCAAAGTATGCTTTTCCAAATCTTTGTCTTCGCAAGCATATGCTGCTTTCATGAATGCAGTCAGATTTCAACTCATCTTTGACACCAAATTTCCCTCCAGAGAGAACTGGACGAGTGATGGGGTCATCAACCTTGCCTGTATATCCATCATCAAGGATGGTTTAAAGACAGATAAAGGAGAGGTACCACAGATTGCTCCGTCCATAAAACTCGCCAACCATTTCCAGGCAGAAATATATGGATCAGCGAGACCTGCAGGAGCTTATCCAATTTAGAAAACAACGAGCATATTGACATATATGTACATCGACAGCGAGGTAGCCATCAAATCCACCACTTCCATTACAACCAATTCAAAACTGGTCAAACAATGTAAAGCAGAGCTCAAATCCCCAAACTTCCTCTGCGAATGCCCAAGTCTCAGCAGAATCAGACACCAAAACTTCGGGAAAACATCTTTTCGACCAACTCTTCAAACTACCTAACCACGTTAAAATTTATAACGAAAACGGATTGCTTCAGGAGGGCCGTTCCCGACATGGACTAACGAGTCTAAATTTCTGTTTTTTTTTTTCTTTTATATTCTTCCAGATATCCCACACTGGGGAACACAATGGATCCGTTGAGATCCGAGTGAGACTGCTCCGTCCTCATTGCTCTGTAGTGACCTCCTTAACCTACCTTTACTTTTATCTGGATCCATGTTTAATTTCCACATTCGCTTGATGACTGCATCCGCAAACAAGAAATAGGTAATAGAATTTTATTTCTGTACCGGAAGGAAGTTTCGATGCTTCAATAAAGTTGGGGAGTTAGTCTTGTACACATTAGACTCTCTTGGAAGAATAAATACCCCAAACTACATTCTTAGGGTAATGTGGAGCTACTTCAATAATAGAAAGTTAAAATATGAAACCGATGAAGGTAAGGGCGTTCCGCGATTATCAGTGTTAGGTCCCCTTTACTGGAACATCATCATCAACATCGACCTAGATATAGTCTTATGGTCCAGAGTAGTAAGCTCAGCTCTACTGTATGCCTTACTAGTACAAAGAATCACAGTTAGGCTCAAGTTCAACATTGCGGATGAGACCAAACCCCATTCAAATGCCATCATGAAACTGACTAGGACAGATAGTAGAACTAAAAGAGGCAAACACGACGACATAACCACCCCACCAAACAGGAAAAAAACAAGGACTTGCAGTCCTGCGGCCACCGCAACTATTTCTGTTGTGTAACACTTCTAAGTGGCTGTCGTCAATGCCATAAGTCTAGAAGTTGAACTCACAGGTAAGCAGTAGGTCTCTGTATATTTCCACAGTCTTCTGTGATAAGTAAATCCAAAACCCGCGCCTCGGTTATCTTTCCAACCTTGAGGGCATTCGCATTCTATCCTGCCAAAATGAGTATACTCTAGAAAGGCTAACAAAATTAACAGTAACGCCAAACAAACATATTCCAGTCAGACCTAGAGGCAGGATCCATATTCCGCAGTCAGCCATCTCAAAGGAAAGATTAGAACAATTCCTTAAAGGCGACCAGAGAGACAACTGAACAGTCTTGTCGATAAAAAGCTCTCCGAGACGAGAAAAGTTGCTATTGTCATGCTCTATAGAGAAACAATTAGGCACCTACCATCGAAGGAATTTAAGATACGTGTCAACATGCTTAGGCTAAGGCCGTTCTATATTTCTATCTTTTTACCTTTTTCACATATTTTAGTACTTTACTTTGGCTTGATCTAACTGCCGAACCCGACTCCACCAACTGCATCTCTCTATTTCCTCAATTATGTGCTTCTCGTTTTACCGCTGAGAGGGAAGAACTCATTTTGCTGTAACTAAGTGGAATTAGTTCGAAAATTATGTGATGGTCAAGCTGATTTTGTGAAAACTATTGAAACAAAGAGCCACTCTACAGTTTAAAAATAAAACTAACCCATCTACATGTAAAAGAACTTTATTTAATAATCCGATCTCGCAGTCCAACTCGACTTGGTGGACATTGTGTTCTTATCAAAGTTATTGCGTAAAAATCTCAGCCCAGCTTCAATAGAGGTCTCCAGATTCTGTTGTGTTGGCTTTGGTCTGATAAATGGCTCCGGGTCCAGGTCAATGGGTGGTGGAATTTCAGCTCCACGACGCTCTTCGGTGGATTCCTCATTTGTTCGACTTGTAAACGCACTAGAGTTCTTCCTCAGGAAATCCTTTGCCTTCTTTGTCGACTGGAACGGTGCAAAATTACTTGGATTATCTGTTGAACTGAAGAGAGGTGGTGGCGGAACCATAGTATATGTGGATTCACTGGATCTAAAGCTGGTTCTTTGCAATTTAGCATTGGACATGGTCTCAAAATCGGAGACCCTCTGCTTTCGTTTTCGGTCCACTGCCGATTTTTCTGCACCTGGTGCAAACTCTGGATTTCTTTCAGTTCGCTTTCTTTCGTTCCATTCCTCCTGTGACATTGGAGTACGATCCGGTCGATAGGTCCACGGTTCGTCTTCGGATCCCGATGATTTGCTGGAACTAGCATTAACACCATCCTTTTCTTTGTCCCATGGGCGTACATGATTTTTGCGTTCTTCTTCGCGAATTCTGTCTTCCTTTTCCTTTTTCCGTTTGAGTTTCTCCTCGCGTTTTCGACGCTTTCGTTCCTCTTTAGTTTCTGGAGGCTTTTCACTGTCTTCGTCCGTCTTTTCTTCTCTCACTTCTTCTTCAAGTGGCGGAAGTCCTAACCGTGCTCTCTGCCTGTTCTTGGCTGCTCTCACACGTTCTGATATGATTTTTTCACGATAAGCACGCTGGGATTCTCTCTGCGCCTGTTCATCAAGGGTTTTTTGTCGCGTTTCTTCTAATTCTTTCTGCTGACGTGCTCGTTCCTCGTCATCTGTGGAGAAAGCATAGTAGCCCACACCGTGTTGTCGCGCCTCGTCGAAAAATACATCCTGGTAGTGAACATTTTCCTTTGACAAGTTCTCTACTTCTTTTTTCTCCCAATTGTTGCGCATTTCATCGTGTTTAGACATAACCGAAACCCCATCACCTGCCACTGACTCTGTTTGGCAGGATTCCACCAACGGCTTGGTCACATCCAACATCCAATTCGGTTGAGTTTGGTCCAAACGTTCAGGCATACTTGCAGCTAGTTCTGTGTCCTTTTTTTTCATGAAATCCAGTTCCTTCCGTAGGCATTTGCGCGTCCTTCCGAGGCAGTCTGTGTACTCTACCCACTCCTCGTCGGGATGAACTGATTCATGTTCCTCTTCGGAATCAGAGTCTTCTGATGAAGACGAGTAATTCATTTTTGCTGCAGGTGGTCTTGGATCTTCTTGCTTCTTCCGATTGAATAGCACAAGGCAGTTGTCGTCAGAGTTCAGTTGTCCGCCCATTGCTGCCATTCGGTCGTAATACTTAGACTTCGCTTGAAGAACTTTTTGCGATTTCTCTAAGAGAGCTGAATCCTCAACTTCGTAGACTTTAGATTCCTTTCCTTTGCCATTTATGCTCGTAGTCTCGGTGACTGTGTCTTTTTTGTATGTTTTTGCTTTGCTGGGAGCGAAAACTTCGCTCGACCGCGTTGCCTTGACTTTACTCACTTCGGCCTGTTTACGGAGGAGTTCAGCTTTGAGACTCAACAGCGACGAGAGGTTTACATCTATCTTTCTATTTGGGTCGTTCATCTTTCCGCAAAATTAAACGTTTTAATCAGAAAAGGAAGCGGAAAGTGTACAAAAATTATTAATCCGCCAAATGACACAAATAGCAGCAGCTGTTTGTCATCTAATTTCGAATTCCAATTGTATAAGCAATTGCAGGGTTGGTTGTAGGTTGGTGATACATAATAATAAATGTAAACAATATACATATATATGTAGTTGTACATATGATAATACTCAAGTGATCTCACATACTCCAAACATATATGTACATAGATGGAAATTGTTTTAAGCATATACGTACTTAGTATACATCTGTCTTAAAATCCTGGAGTAGTTTATATTATCTAAAGGTTAATATCTTTGTCATCTGTCACATGTGCTGGTACCTTCCCTGTCAAATCATCTTAAAACAACATCTCCAACAACCTTTTCGGATCTTTTCTTTGAATATTAGGTCTGTTCGCCTACTTTCTGCACCAAAATTCGTAAATTATGAAATTCCAAGGAGTTGGGGTAAAATTCTCTCAAGAGTCGTAAACGAACGCTAAAGCTAAGAAATTCGCCCACTTTTAGACGTCAAAAGCAAATGTACACAAGCAACAAAAAATTACGTACAAGGAACTGACAGATTTGACAGCTTTTGTAAATCAATGCAAAGAAATTTCCTGTACTAAAATTCGTTGGATTTTGAATTGTTTACTCTCTCGTGAGCGCTCTCTTCTACGAAAAATACGAAATTTTTGCGTACTCGAACAGGATGTAGTGACTTTTCGTAGATTTTCGTCAAAATTCGTTGTTTTGGGAGAGTACGCAAACAGACCTGTCACGCAATTTATAAATGATTTTTGTTAGGCCGGTAGAAACAATTTTCGCTGGGAAATATAAAAATTAAATATTTATCTCTTTATCATTTGTTTTACTTTTATTTTTTTGTTTCCAAAAAAATAAACTTTCCATTTACCAGACACACACTATGCTCACAAGCTCCTTTGGAATTCAAATGGAGTAAATCCCTGACTGAAACCAAAGGAAAATGACATTCCACAAAACAAAGTAGTGATTCATTTTTTCGTATATGTTTTCTTGTGCCATTTGACTTTGACAAGTAGACAAAGGATAAATGAATTTATATAGAGTTAGAGTACTTTAAGTTTTTTTTAAATGAAAAAATATCCGAAGATTCAGTATTCAATATTTGACTTTTTTTTTGTTGCTCCCTTTGGACAAAAAGAAGTCTTATTTTGTACAATGAAAAATGCTTCAACACTTCCCAATCACCATCCTCGTACTCTTCCACTCTGCCTTGCGTTCACACCCAAAACTTCGAAAAACACGACTTCAGCGAAATGTCAAATGTGTCAGCCAAACAAATAAAAAAAAATAAAAATTCATGGCCACTTAAACGTCAAACGCCAATTTATTGTTGTTGTTGTATTGATTCAGCAAATAGATTTTCATCGAATTGTGTGATTCTTGTGTTTTTTATTTCTTTAAATATTTTTCACGTGAAAATAATTAAGAAAGAATCTTTTAACAGAGTGAAACCGTAAGTCCGAATCGAAGAATTGTTATTTAACAACGCAATGAGAACCTAAAACTCCGCCGAGTGTGTCCATGAATCACGAACAAAGCGCAGAAACAGCGCACTGGTAATGATAAGAAACGCAAAAGGTCGCAGGCGATAATTAGCAAAATCGATAAATTATCCGGCATAAAAAGATGTTTAAAACATTAAAAGGGGTGTATAACATTAACATATTGTAAAATAAAGCGTTTCACGAGTGTGTGCATCGAAAAAAATTAGGGCTTATCAAGAGACGAAGCCCTCTTTGTGTAGAGTAGTAGCGGGAGTTGTGAGGTCGCAGCTGTTCCCTCTTGCTGTTGTTGTTTTTGTGCTGTAGTAGCCGTGCACTGTGTGTGGCTGGGAGTTTGAAATTTTGTTAAAGTTTGGAAATTAGCCCTCATGACTACAGCCGATCCACCACTTCTGCAATTGGACGACGATTTAATCAGTTCCTTCAGCGAAGAACCCAAACACTTGGAGGTAAGTTTGTAAAGATTGTGGATGCACGCAGTAGTGCTGCAGTGTATGGTGAGAGTTTGTATTCATTTTAAGGTGGGTGGTTGCTACAGTGTATACATTATCGAACAAAAATCTTCGTCCACAACGATAAGTATTTCATGTATTTCAACGATGGTTCACCTTCCTGCAAGCATTTCGAAAACGCAACGAAGTTCGATGGATAAAGAAGCGTCGTCTATGATTTATTTACTTAGGTGGTAAACCAGGATGGTAACAAAGTGCGAGGGCAATGCTTTAATCGATGAGATTCTCCTCCGCGGCAAGCCTATGATCCGGCTATGGGGTTTACAGGTCTGATCAAAGGAAGTTCTCTTACACCTCCCGGTTTCGCATCACTTTGTCACTAAGGCCAATCAAATGCTGGCGTTTTTGCACACTTTGGTTGTCTGAATTGTGTATGGACGTAGGTTGATATTGCTTCTTTCGAGGGGCTTGAAGAATCTTTCCTTTAATCAAGACAATATCATGCTCTATCTTGCTTGCGATGAGTTCTTTTACAGAAAGGGTTTCTCTAACCTTCCAGCATCACCTGCAGCATCTTCATCTCAGCTGCCTTTAATTTATTCTCATACTCTTTCTACATGGTCCACCATTGTGAATCGCATGTGAGCGTCGGTTGGTACAACTGCGCTATAGATCCTCCCTTAATTTTCCCTTTGAACCTTTGAAATTGCTATACCGGAAAGTGCCGGAAATTTGAAACGAAACAGAATGAAAACTTTGGAACAGCATTAACGTTCAAAAACTAGAATATCTCGGACACATTCTCAGAGACCCGAAGTACGAATCACTACAAGTCATCCTACTCAGAAGAATCGAAGAAGGAGGGGCCATTGGCGGTAGGCTCGTGCGCTTTAGTTCAGTTCTGAGAGTTCGAACTTATTTATTTAGTTGAGTAGGTTAGGTCACTGGTCAGAAAATTCGTTCTTGTGCGATTCGAGCCAATAGAATCGTGTGGGATTGGCTTCTTTGCCTCAGTCAGTTAATTTTCTGTTGTTTTGTCAAGTTTTTTACATTTTGCAGTCTCATTCAAGTGTAGATTTGTAGTTGTACCAACATATTACGTGTGTTTCACTTGGGAGAAACCTTCTCCCAGAGATCGAATGATATACCATCCCCTCTTTAAGTCCCCTTAGTCTGTGCTCTACACCTGTTTCGCTGAGATCTTTACTTAGTAGTCATTCAACCAACAAGTTTTCATCGTTCTTGGAGGCCTTTTGCGTAGGCGTTATGCCTTTTTATTTGCCGTTTTCTTCCTGGTAATTGGATTCGGGGATATAGATCTCTTTCTTCAGGTTGGCAGCGCTGAGACTATTTGTCAATCTCGTGTCCCTTTGTCTACAGCTATCTGCCCTTTGTAGTTGTTCCGTTCCGTTTGATCTCATTCTTTGTCTACTCATGGTACCCCTAAGTCAACCTAACATTATTGCAAAATCCAGTGATGACATGATAACAGCTTCATCAAAACTTAGTATGAAAAGGCCATCCCCAAGGGAATCTATGATGTTTGTCATCAAAAGTAGCAGTCAAACTGAATACACGGAATGAATAAGCGAACTTTTAACTGATTTACGCGGAAGATGTCAAATCGATATGTAAGATATGTATTGTTCATGATAGTTGTACTCTAAGTTGTTTGTCAGACAATCAGGGGAGGTGGGACTTGAACAAAATGTCGGTGTTGTCTTGGCCTGCCGCTCTGTAGACCGACGCACTAAAGGCAATCCAAATAAATTATGTCGACATATTATCGCAGAAGTTTGAATACTATCTCTCCACAGTGTATGGATGCAATTTCATAGATTATTTTGCATAGATTTTTATTTCATTTCCTCTGATTCTCTTTTCATTTTCCCCCTTTTTTTCCCCAGATCACATCACATTTGTCAAACAATCTCAATCGTCACCATCATAATCCAGCACCAGCGGCAACAACCTTACTAAGTATAGAGACTTCACTTGGTAGCGTTGGTGGTAGCAATCGTAACGTTGCTGCACATCTTATTGATAACAGCAGCGGCATAATTTCATTGTCTTCGAACAGTAACTGTGGCGCAGAAGAGAGCAGTCCATCAACGTGTAGTGGTACCTGCAGTAGCAGAAGCAGTTGCACACAGAATAGTTCACCACGTTCGTGTTGTGATTTATCAAATACGGAAGAGGAGATTTGTTTAGTACCAGACGTTGACTTTGAGGGCATCAATCTGGATACCAGTTTTGATAACCGGGAATCGCAGCCCTTGCTGGGGGGTCGCGGAGCTGCTGGTGGCGGTGGGGATCATGCTGATTTTGCAGGCAATACATTTCCAGGCAAGTATTTAATATTCAAACATTTACTTTGCTCATATTGAGATAAGAAATGGAAAAGAGATGAAAACTAGTACATATGAGCTGTAAAAAGAAGCCTCACAAGTGTGGTTGTCGGCGTACATTCCACAGACACACAGTGTGTGTAGTCTACAGTGCAGTGATTCATCTGCGCTCGATCAACTCTGTAAGTGTTTGTGATGAAGTTGTGTGTATGCTGATGAAATTGCATTTAATTTCTCGGAAGCTAATCGTCACTATCAAGTGAATCAACTCACATAAAATTAATTCTACAGAGAGGTCTGCTTTGACAACGTTTGTTTCTTTGAAAATGTTTGTCATTTATCCTTTCCTCTGTTGCTATCCCTAAACACCAAAGTTATTTCTGCGCCCTGATTTTGAATACAAACCCAGAGTTGGTAAATTGTCGGAAACTGATGTGTTTCGATTCAATACGAATGAAAAAAGAAAAAAGTAATCGCCCGAGCAGGGACTTGAACCCTGGACCGTTGGATTAAAAGTCCAACGCTCTACCGACTGAGCTACCCGGGCACATAGAATTCACTGCGCCCTTTAGCACCTTGATAAGTTGAGAATTTTTTTTCTTTTCAACTCAATGGATGATCTGAGTGATTTATGCCTTTTTCGTGAGGAATTTAACGTTTCGCATTTCAAAACCTCGTATCGCTGCTTGCTATTATTATTATTGCTACGGGTGATGGTGTTTGTTTTGCTTTCGTTATTTGAAAGTGGATTATTTCTTGGTGTGTGCTCATATTTGCAGAACATGTGAAAGATTAGGTTTTCATGTTTTGCACGATAACAATAAAAACTCATTTTGAGTGATTCAGTGTTCAGTATACAGCACTTAAAAGGTTAATGTTCCACACGAGTGCATCGCAACAATGAAAGTGCCAAAAGTTTTTGAGTTGATGACCGCAAGGTTGGCATTTGGACACTTACGTGATGGGCTGTTGCATACCACTTTTAAAAACTTAGTTAGGCTTGGACGCTTATAGAATATTTGAATGCAGAACTACCACAATAAAACTGAGGAGGTACTCGAATCGTTGAGATCGTTGAAAAGGTGTTTACCAGTGTAGCCTTTCTAATATTGACAAGCAAGTCTTCCTTTTCGTCCCTACAACTTCTGCAGAAGGCGTTCTAAGGGATGCCCAGTCTTTGAGCATGCCTTCCTATAACACAATGCCCGGTTAGGGTGTTAACTATCTTGGAGAGGGTTCCTCTTGTGTGTTTTAGGAGTCCGATGGTCCTTATTTCGTTTAAGTTTGTCCAGAGCAGTCTAGCGGTGTTGCATTGGTCAAGCTGATGCCATCGATGGTTGTCCAGCCTTACCGTATCGGCGTTGATAAGGTATTAGCATAAGCGGCTCGATGTCAGTGACGTTTATGCTACCTAAACCAGAGGAGCCTCTTCTAACCAATGCGTCAGCTTCACAATTTTCCGGTATGTAACAGTGACCAGGTTCCGAGCAACGGGTGAGGTTGAACTGACCAGCTGTCTCGTTGAGAGATACACGGTAGCCTTTCACTGTATAATGCTGGAAGCGAGAGATTTGATGGCTGCTTGACTGTCGATGTAGATGACAATATCTGATGCTCGACAAATGGCGTTGATTTCGGCTTAAAAAAAACGCTGCAATAGCGTGGGAGGTTACAGAAGAGGTGGATGGTCAAGTCCTCTGAGAAAACTCCGGCACCGACTATATCCTCAGTTTTGGACCCGTCCGTAAAAACGAACAGCAATTCGTGGGACAAGATTTTACGTTGACTCCATTCCGTTGAGCCATGTAAGACAGTACATTACCTCTACTACATGCTTTTGTTCGTTCCCAACATTTATGAAGCAGCAAACATTCTTCTTTGTCGTCCTGCTTACTGGCGTTACACCTTCCTATTTCCTCGGTTCTTATAATCCTTTGTTTATTTTTTACGAACCCAATATATATTAATTTTGTTCTGTTCATAGAACTGTGAAAAACTCTGTTCCTTCTATTTAAATACTTCTTGATGCCACCCATTTGGCTGCGTGTATTTGTTGACATTCTTCGTCGAACTACAGGCTTCGTTACGATGACCGATAGAAACTAATCATTTCAGGACTGCAATCTCTGACCTACGTAGGACCTAACGGACTATACTAGTGGGATATCCTTTAGAATTTGAAACACATATTGTTACTACTCATAAAGTTGACGGCTGTATCGATATTTTTAAAAATACTTAGTTGAAGATCGTTTCTACTTGGACATAAGCTCTTTTTTCCGATATTCGGTCGACTAGCTAAAATAAATTGTGTAACAGTGCGAAACTGACCTTTCGCAACGGCAGCTGCGTATAAGAATGCTCTGTTTCGACAGCCTTCGTTATTTATGCCGTTCTGTTTTGTACTGTGCTACTTTTTCAGTCACTGAACACAGAATTAAACTTACAATCCTAAAGTAATCGTTTGTCAATCATTTAAGTTCAAAAAATGTCAAAATTTTCTCTCTATTCCATCCAATCTGATGTACTATCAAGACCAAAATGTACTTGCAACAGAACTAATTGTTCTTGTGCTTTTCGTCGTCAATCTCCTTCATTAGCTACTCTGGGCCAGCAACTATCTTTTTATAGTTTAGGCCCTCATCCGTTATGTTGTTGTTGCAATTGTCCTATTGGAAATTTGTGTAAGTTACATAGAAATTTAAAAGTTTTTTTTTTTTTTGTTTCTTCTAAACTAGCCGTGGCTGTATTTTATCAGCGCTAAAAGTGTATTTAATCAAAAATTCAATTACATATGCGTATTGAGGTGCGATAATCAAACAAACGCTTGGCTGGCTGGCTGTCTCTTTGCCAAAATACTACGTGGAAGGTGTGAAAGTGAACGACCTAATCTACACTCCATTGCAGTCGAGTGTCTTCGATTTAGTTTGAATTGTTACTAGAACTAGAAACATGTCGATTGGTTGTAAATTACTGTTTCTTTAATTGGAAATAACTCACGTAAAAATTTATATCGAGGACTATAAATCGACGTGGAAGTGTTTATTACGTTCGAACGTTGCATTAATGGATTCAGCGGTTTACTCTATATTTCGATGTGCGACTTTTGACGGTAATGGTTTTTAGTGACGAAGCATCGATAACAACTTGTGTTATTTTATTAAAAGAGTATCGTATTGATTACGGGTTCCACATATGTATGCATAGATTTTTTTGTTTACAGTGCAATCAAGTAAACAGTTAAGATAACTTACATTTTGTATTTTCGGTCCCACGTTGGAGAGCGTGCAAGGGTGCAAGAAATGTGTATCGTTTCTGTTGTTTTTCATTTATCGAATATAAATTTTTCGTATGTTTTGAAATGTTATGGAGCTTGAAAGTTGAAGGCAATACATGGAGATGGATAAATCCGTTTATTGCCTTGAATCTTCTAAGTATGTGAACCCATACAGTGTTCCACAAAAGTCTGCATGCAGTAGGGAAACTAAGCACATAGCGGCGTTGTACACAAATAGTATAAATTACATTTTAAAAATGATATATTCTGAGTTTATCTTTTCACCTTAGCGATTATGTGGGATGTACCAATCCCGTTGGGGTCAGACTCAGATGGAAAATGCATAGTGTTCTGGCTCTTTAAATTATAGCGACAGAAAACAAACCGAAGCAATGTAAAATGTATGTATTTATTGAATCAGGCAGGGCAACTCACAATAGACTGCTTTCCAACTCGACTTAGACATGTGTTTGTACTTGTCTTAATCAACTGTTTTTAACTCGATTCAATGG
Organism: Xylota segnis; assembly: GCA_963583995.1. Taxonomy (NCBI): domain Eukaryota; kingdom Metazoa; phylum Arthropoda; class Insecta; order Diptera; family Syrphidae; genus Xylota; species Xylota segnis. The sequence goes on along the minus strand of OY757236.1, from coordinate 114,296,245 downwards.
AGTTTTGGCATTTAATTATTAAGTTCGATCCATCGGTTTTACAAACTCGCTTTGATATTAATGTAACTCGGTTTGAACCGCCTTATTAACTCGAGTTGACATTCCTATTAATAATCTCAGATTGTGACTATTTAATAGTTGTGTCGTTTTTGAGAAGACTAAGTTTTGGGTGTCTTACTTCATCTTCAAGATCTCTATGTAGATCAGCTTTTTAATTGAACTTTCTGGCCTAAAAAGTTTTCGATTTTGAAAAGTCATACAGATCTGAAACGTTCCCATGAACGCTGTGGCTGGCTACACACTAAAGATGCTTAACGGGAATGAAAGCAATTTTAACAGACGAGGAACGATTAAATTCAAAACATTTGACAGAATGTTTTTACTATGTTGATATTTAAGTCATTTTGGGCGTACGCTATCGGATGGTATAACTAACATTATTTTCTAGAAAATTACATAGCAGCTCTTAGCTACTTCTCAGCTATCCCTTCAAGACCCATTAATATCTAAAGAATATCCCAATATGATTGGATATGGCTTACCAAGTTTTGAAAAAAGTATCACTTTCTCTATAAATTGTAAAAAGAATTGCTAAATCTAAATTTATAGGCTCTGAGTTGTTCTACAAATCACCTGAACACTGTGTCCCATGCCTACATTTGAATTGCGTTTTCTTAAAGTGTGGGATTCTTCAAATAACATTTCAGTTACAAGTTATAGTGGGTAGAATGTCAAGTCCGCCTCTGGAGGAACATGAAATCGCACCTTTCCTTTCTAAAGTATGTAGACGTGTTGACATCTTCAATAGTCTTATATGCAGTTTGTCGACGACATAGTCGTTTACAGACTTTATTGAAACTGTTTTCCACCCCATTATACGAGTAGTTAGTAGAAAGCACTTCGTCCCTTGTAATTCAACCCACGTTTGTCACAAATGTCGTTCATTTTCCCATCGCATTCATTAACTGCATGGTGTACGATGGATCGAAGTTTGGAATTTAATAATTCCACACGAATTGAAACTCTTGCCCTTCCTTCGACCAGCTCCTGCAGACGTTGAAAAAAATGATATTTTAAATCGGTATTCGAGGCAATTTTGTATTGGCTTTCAGTATGTTTTGATTTGTTGAGTGTTGCACGTCAGAATTCGATGAAAAGCAACATCGTGGCCATAAAATCGAAATTAATTTTTAAATAGATACTGATTTAGGAATGAGAGTTTTTCCTGTCGATGTATTTACCATTCAAAGACGTCCCTGTAAATTGATTTTTTTGAGGACGAATTTATTTATTTGTAAGTTTTTTTTACTATCTTTTCCGAAATATAGAGTGAAATTGTGATTTTGTAATAAACATCAATTTAAGGAATGCGAAAATAAGGGTGTTTTAACAGAAAGAAATTTACTATTCTATAGTGCTGGGCCATCATCACGTACGACGACAATTGCTGGACGATATGGTTTTGGGATAGATTTGCTTCACGTAATATTCAAAATCACTGTTAGTGGCAAGTGGAAAAGCGCCACATTCAGGTCAGTATAGACCCATTGTGATACCCATAGGAGAAAGATGTCCCTTATCCATTGGTCAACCCTAGTCTTACATTGTCATCACTACTATTTAAGCAATATCGTTTCGACGAATCAACTTTTTCTTCAAGTAACGCTTAAACTGTAAAACACTATCGATGTACGATGGAACATTTCAAATGACTTGGTGTCGTTTAGACGACGATCGTTTTAAAAGTTACGTGATAAGTCCCCCGTTTTTTATTTGTACTTCCCCTAGTCTGCTTTTAGAAAAAGAAAACAAAAATCCATAGGCACTATGTCACCATGGGGCGTGCGAGCGTTGTGGCTTAGTTCAATTTACCTCTTGCATCTTATTACTGTCATACGAAAAGAATCTTCTCTAATACATGTTTCCCTTCGGACACGACATTAAACATTAGGCGGGTTCCTTTCGTGTAAAATATGTACATACATATATAATACGCACGGCAGAAATGATAGTGAGATGCTAGACCCTATCGTAATTGTTGGGATTGTTGGCCTTTGGGATAGGTCTTTGACCTTTACAACTAGTATGTATTTATGCCGTCAGAGAAGTCGAACATTTTGACCAACTTAAGGACAATTAGCTTAAAAATTTAACAAAAGATTTAGCGCGAGGCGTTGGGTTTTTTTTTAAAGACGATGGTCTGCATTGCACGATTTGGTTGAGTTTTTTCTATAGTTTATAATACGTCCTCCAATTGATCTTTAATTAATGGAAAAAGACAGGAACTTTATTCTAGAGTATGTATCCGCTTTTAAGTTTCTTCATTGCTGTTTGCTAAGCTTAACTCCATGGACTTTGTCAAAACGTTCAGTGAAGCAGTTAATTTTTCTTACTCAAATAATGTTCTCAATGTTTCTCCGTGTTTTTCTCAATGTTTTTATGACTACCTTACGCCTCTTACGAACCTTTGACCTCAAACTTTTGTTGAACCAATTGTTGTTTCGACGTCCAAGGTATGGTTGTTTCTTAAGTGTTGAAAATTCGTATAAATGTAATTCGCTGTGTAACTTTTACATGCGATGTGTTTTAACGCTTTTAAACGCAACTTACCGATATGCAGAAGACACCAGATCTTTTAAAACAGTTCTTTCACCAGCTGCTGTTCTAATGGTCCATTCGAGTGCCTACGTACAATTTCTACAAAAGATCAAAATTATTTCGACGACATACTCAACTTGGAGGAAAATTCGTCATAGAAAAGGTTGGAGACCCAGCGGATGGTGTCACTTACCTAACTCCATCCCGTGGGCTAATTTTATTTCTGTGTTTCATTAACAAATCTCTACACAAATGTAAATCCTTTTAACTCTCATTTTATTTATATGGCTATCTCTATGTATTGTAATAATAATAATGTAATATATCCTTTTCTTTACAGATGACCCCGAATTTCACGACATAGTTACGCAAGTCGAGATCGCCATCGAACATGGAATAAACCCTGAACGAATCTATCAGGGAAGCAGTGGGTCCTATTTTGTTAAGAATTCTGCAGGGGTAAGTGTCCTACTTATGTAACTATATGTTTAAAACTATATGTTTAAAAGATATCAGTAATTCATTAGACTTTAAGCCGTTTTCTAGACCCTTATTGAAAAGGACGTAATTGCTTTTCAGAGGTCTTCTGTCAGAAGAGAGATATCGGTCCAAGGGTACTACGCAGAACTTTATGAGATGGGTTCCTGTACTGCCAGTTCCGAAAGCAACTTATTTATCTCGTATGAGAACATGCCCGGTCGAACCGCTCTTTATCAATGGCTTGTATTGCATCGGGTTGTTCACTTTGAAGCTGGTGAATTTTCGCTATCAGAAGCATATACCTCTTGGTTCCTGATGCAACTATTCAGAATGTTTCTTTTCGAACATTGGGAGCGTTGCGTGGATTTCACGTAGGAGTGTCTAAATTGTGGTGTACTGCATGGTCGAACCGCTCTTTATCAATGGCTTGTATTGCATCGGGTTGTTAGCTTTGAAACTGGTGAATTTCCGCTATCAGAATCCTGTACCTCTTGGTTCCTGATACAACTATTCAGAATGTTTCTTTTCGAACATTGGGAGCGTTGCATGGATTTCACGAAGGAGTGTCTAAATTATGGTGTACATCACAAGTCACTTTACAGTGCCCTTCAATGTGCTACTTTAAAATTGTCTTATTTTTGTCATATTTTCTCTATTCTTGATGGGCTCATACTATGGTTGGCAAGTGAGTAAGGTGGTGTTTATAAAGTCTGAGATTACTTAGTAGGGTAATCTATTTTGTTACACTGCACCCTGCTTAATGTGTTGTTACCCAAGTAGGTACTATAATGGACTCTAAACATGTTTTTAATGTTAATTGGCTTCAGAAATCGCTTTCTATTTTTGAGTCATAAATCTAAAGCGTACATACATAAATGAAGCACAAACAAATGTGTTAACGCACACCAATTCCAAATCGGGGAATTTTTCCATGACAGCATATTGGACGAATTTTGGATGAGAATTGGACATTATTCAATAAACTCAACTTTTTTGTTGTAATAAATAGAGTTCTCTTCATGAAATTGTTTTTTAATTCACAGAAAATCTTAGCAGTTTTCAAACCAAAAGATGAGGAGCCTTACGGGCGAATGAATCCAAAATGGACAAAATGGATGCACAAGCTATGCTGTCCCTGTTGTTTCGGTCGTGCTTGTTTAATTCCCAATCAAGGGTAAGTTGGAAATCTACTATTATTCCCTTTCACTATTAGAAGAAGTACTTTTTTCTAGATACCTGTCTGAAGCTGGAGCAAGTCTAGTGGACCAAAAATTAAATTTAGGTGTTGTACCCAAGACACGAGTAGTACGATTAGTTGCTGAGACATTCAATTATGCCCGAATTGATCGACGAAAGGCGAAACTAAAAAAACAAATAAAAGAGCATTTCCCATCGGCGAGATTTAATCGTATGAGTTTGCCGCTGAAGGTATGTGCAACATGATGTGGCATAATGAATAAAATCATAATTCAAATTACTTTATAACTATTTCTACCCACAGAAAGGTTCATTCCAACTGTTTGTGGAGGGTTACAGGGATGCCGATTACTGGCTTCGTCGTTTCGAACAAGAGGCGCTCACACCAAACCTTGCGAAATCATTTCAACTTGAGTTCGAGAGATTAGTAGTCCTGGACTATATAATTCGAAATACCGATCGTGGGAATGATAATTGGTTGATTAAATATGATCAACCAAAAATCGTCAAACAAGTGAATGGGGCTATAACACCGACAAAAGGAAAGGAGATTTTAACCAATCCCAATATAACACCAACGGTAGTAGTGAAGCCCATAACAGAGTACATCATAAATAAGGCAGAAGAAAGCTCAAAGCCTGGCACTAGCCAAAAAAGCAAAGAGCTGGAAAAACGATCAACACCACGTAATCAAGATAACACCAATTGGAATGTGGTTCAACTGCCGGTGGTAAAGATCGCCGCCATAGATAATGGACTTGCATTTCCATTCAAACATCCAGATTCTTGGCGTGCGTATCCGTATCATTGGGCGTGGTTGCCTCAGGCTAAAGTGCCTTTTAGTGAAGAAATTAAGCAGTTAGTACTGCCGTCGTTGTCGGATATGAATTTTGTGGAGGATATGTGCAATGATTTGTATCAGTTGTTTAGGGTAAGTGTTATTTGTTTGTAAAAACTCATATCTTTAGTTTTCAGTTCGTTTTGCATCTCTCTGATATTTGTCATCAAAAGGTGGTTAGTTAAAAAAATACAAGTCCTACTCCTACTCTTACCTACCTACAAAAAACTTCGCTAAACCAGGACTAGACTACCTTACAATTGATAGTTAAGTCCTTTAAGCTGTCGGAGGGCATAGGCCGTCAGCAATGCTTTCGTTTGAGCTGTCTCCAGCTCATTCCCATAGAGCTCGTTTCGTCTTCAACTGTTCTGCGCCACATTTGCCTAGGGAGTCCGGCTATTCGCTCTGCTTGAGTAAGCGGATTCCAATCCATGGGGTTTTTCGTAAGCTGTCTTTGGGCCGTAGTTGTGCCGTTTTACCGCCACTTTATCCTCCGTATAGTTATGTCTATAGGTTCTTAGCTCGATTTCAGATAAAGTTATTTGTTCGAGACACGATTAGGCAAAAAAAAACGTAAGATGATTCATAGACAATTATTTGCAGCAGCTTGCGTGTTGTAGTGATGTCCACCTTCAATAATTCTACGTTGGATCGGATCAGTCACAGCTTAGTCCTTCAACTGATTTGGGATAGCATTTCGAACGCAATTTTAGCTTTCCTGGTTCCGCTGCGCAAATACAGTGTCATCGTAATTTACCGAAACCATACTTCTTAGATATAGAAAGTCATTCTCATTTTTTCGACCACCTGTCCGGCAATGTTGAGTTGAGCGCTGGTGTTTGAAGTGCTCATGGGTTTCATTTTAGCCAACATACACAAACATCGTCAGCAAAATCAAGGTGTTGAAGGTAAAATGTCAGGGTCCAACAAATTCTGTCAACGAATGATACCAGGAAAATGAAAGGGCGATCAACACTTTTATCCCATGACACCAGTTGTGGACTAAAAGCGTCCTCAGCAAAATAGGAGCTGTAATAACAACGAGGGAATCATTTCGTATACGAATGGATCTAAAACAGATTTTAAAGTTGGTGGTTGCGTGTAATAAAGTTTTTAAATTCCAATGTTTTCCAGACATTAGGTGTACCTACATTCATGTTCTTACTGCCAGTCTAGAGGCATTGAGAGCAGTTCTCTTAATTATTTCTCTTTACCCGAAACATCATAATTCTTTCGAAGGCATTGTTGCTTTTCAAAGACCAAGAATCCACACTTGACACCTAAACCTTTCCCAATTTCTTATGAAAACTCTTGGACACTGAGTAACTCCCCGCCACCTAGATCTCCTAAGCCCAGGGAAGATAACTTCTGTGAATATTTGGGTTCGTTATACCAGCCCAATTGAACCTCAATATATTTTCTTTGTTTTAGATTTCCATTTAACTGTATAACAGGTTAAAAATAAACAATTTTTTTTTACAGCAAGATAAAGGTTTCGATAAGAAACTCTACGAACGTCAAATGTCTGTGATGCGAGGCCAAATTTTAAATTTAACTCAAGCTCTCAAGGATGGTAAATCTCCCGTTCAACTAGTCCAAATGCCAGCTGTAGTCATTGAAAGGTAACTATACAATAGCAAAACAATATTTATTGTTTAACACATTATATTCATCTCTTGCCACGTTTAGATGTAAAGTAGGATCAGAAAGTCGATTCTTCTCCTTCACTCAGCGCTTCCAAAATAAAAGCCCGTTCTTCTCATGGTGCTAACGGGAATGGTAAGCAATCCGAAATACCACTACCACATTAAAAAAAAGAAGGCCAATCGAAAAAAAAGTTATGGATTTTATTCCAACCTACATTTTTTTTTTGGTTTATTTATTTTAGAAAATCCTCACATCATGCAGAAAAAAAACCCCAAACTAATCAATAAAGGGACTCATTTAAAGTATATATTTATACATATATCTATTAAAATGTTAACTATTATATAAAATTATTATTTTATACATTTCTTATTTCCTTAAGTTTATTCGAATTTGTATAAAAAAAAGAAAAGAAAAAAAGGGATAATTGATAGAAGATCATTTACAAGCAGATTGTCGCACTCAATGAGACGTCTGCGTAAGCAATAGATTTGGCCAGCTTATGGTAACTAATATTCAAACACTAAACGAACATACATTAAAGGCAAATGGTTTATTTAAAACGATTCAGCTTAAGTTAATCGTATTCTCATATACAAACTCCTAGCTGCTCATCCTTAGAATGAGATTGACAACAACTGATTTATAGCATCCTATCTGAAGTGGTTTTCTCTTTTATGAAGAAAACATAAAATGGTCTCCTTTTCGCATTATGGTTCCTAAAATAAACTCAGTGTCTCTGTGCCTCTTCTAGCGCTTCATATCAGATAGGAATTTATGTTTCAGTGTCATTAATTTTAGAAATTTATATGCAGTCTCCTCTGCTCCAGATGTCGCCATGTAGCTTATTCTATCGCGAACCCGAACAAGTAACCTACAGTTTTCAAGATTAGTGGTTGGACTCATACATACCCACTAAGTCATTCGTTTGACGAAGACGTTACATCTAAATATAAATAGATAAGTAAACCAGTGTGTTTGATCATGCAATCAGAATTTACTTCTTTCACAACTTACACTGACAGCAAACTTGATACCAGAGGTGATCCCAATTGTTTTATATTCAACTCCACACTTAGGATTGAGCTTCCCATAGGAATCTGTGTAAAATTATACACAAATAACTACTAAAACCAACTCATTTGGAAAGACACAAGATTTCTTTTAACTTTCCAAAACATGCAAAATGTCGACTAATCTCATTCATGAGTTTTCATTTAAGAACTTAAATATCGAACTACCTAGATCACCAGTAACTAGCCCCATGAGCAATATTTATTCCTAACGATGAATGGTCGCAGGACGAATTTCAGCCACAATATCAATCGCAATTCTGCCTATATTCGCTCGTCGACTTCATTACCTAGGCTGACTTTTTCACAACTGACTCCTTCCTAACAGGCCATACAAAGTTGTCTTCCGTTGGAGTTGTATTTTCTGACCTATCTGTGGCCAGTTTTCCTAGGTCCGTAGACAAAGTTTTTCGTAAATGTGATCAATTGCTTGATTTTGAAGACGTGTTCATTATAAAATTTACGATACACAATTTTAGAATGGTCTCTTTCTATCCTTTTTTGATTTGGAAATGCTATGTACATTACATTCATAAAAGATTTTCCTTTGATCTCTTCCAGTCCTTCTTGGCTGGTGTGTTAATGAAATGAAATGAAATGAAATGAATGTGCTTAAGAGCTTAATTTGTTTACTAACTCTAGTTGAGTATTAAACTGCTTTGAATATTAGTATCGTTTTCTTCCTAAATCCTTTTAATTTACGCTTGTATTCATTATAGTATTCTGCAAAGGTAAGCTCTACCATATCCATATACCATTTACTAAAACGCGACCTTACGTCCAAGTTATGACGACAGACTAAGTCATAAAGATCCTAATATACAAAAACTCAGGACTTGGAAGATGCTCTTTCCTTAAGAAGACCTTTCCTATTAAAATGACTGTTGAAACCCCCGAAATACAGGGTGAGTTTATCCTTGGTTTTATGAAAATTATCAGCCCAATATATTCCGTTCAAATACTATGAATGGATTTGGTCGATACCATTGCCCTTGTAAAGATGTATGTAGACATGATAGAATCATGTCATGTGATAGGTGTGAAATGTTAATAAGAATACACAACGATCTTTCGATGCATACCTCCATTCGATTATCCTTATAACTTGATGAGTTCCTCAAACGTATACATATATCTTTTTTCTAAAAGACATCAATTACCCTACCAAGTTAAATCCATCAATAGATTAACTTATTACCCAATCATTCCATTTCCTTGTTGTTTCTTCATTGACTTTGTTTTTATTATTATTAAAAAAAAAAATCAACATAAATACTTCCGATATATTAAGTTCAACATATCACAACAGCATTGTTTAAAAGAAACTCTTACAACTATAGAGAAATATTTATAACTAAATAAAAAAAGTAATTCTGATATAGAGTAATCATGTACACCGAATTAAATTAACTTTAACCGATGTAAGGTTAAACAGTCAACTAACTAAAAGAAGAAAACAAAATGAATTTATATACCTACATGCATTCGCACATACTTATGGATATGTAAAAGACGAGATAAATTAAAGAAAAAAAAATCACGACAGGCCGTCAAAAGAAGCGAATGAGGATTAAGTGTTACTTATGTATTTATTGTTATTAATTCTATGCAACTAAGCATTAATTGCTCCATTAGGATGGTTCACGAATTGGCAACTTCTCACAACATGTCACTGTTTGGTTTATTTTTTTTCTTGTTTACTAAGAATTTTAATTACAAAAATCCATCAAACAATTTGTGTTTAGTAAAAACGTGATTTGTAAATTTATAAAACTCATCACTTGTTACCATAGATTATATGTTTTTCTCATCGAAATTGAATTTTATTTAAAACAAAAAGGAATAGTGTGTATATTTTACAGGAAATTTAGAAAATCTTTTTTTTCTTTAATATAAATATACATACATACGTACTATAGGAGAATTAAAGGAAGAGCATGGATATATTATTATACATATGTGTAAATAAAAAACAAAATAAAAAGGATTTATTCATTATTAAAGGAACATTTATAGAAAATATTACTAATGTATGGATAATGTAAATTTATTCTGATATTCGAAGAAAACTTAATAAAACTGGAAAAATATAAACAAACGAAGATTTGTGTAAATTGATTATTTGTTTTGTTATTGTTTTTTGCAATCCGTGTGCGGTATGACTAATTTTTTAATGTGAAATGGTAAGTAGTTCCTGTAACCTATCGTGGAGTAAAGGGCGACAATAATTTTTAATTAGGCGTTGAAGTTCGAGAGACCAACAGTTTCTGTTTTTTAATTGCTTCAGCTGATATACTATGGGTCATTTGTCCATAATTCTATATGAAAGCAAGCGGAGATCGTCATTGGAATTCTGAAATCATTGCCGCTTATAATAATATACACCCTTGTCGCACTTCGCGCACTGTGCAACGTGGTAGTTAGTGCCGCAGACTATAGAGTGAGAATTCTTCCACGCTCCTACATTTCACGAGCGGCTGACAAACATCCGAAATTGTACCAACCATAAAAAAAAAAACTTATCAAACAGATATATCCCTTTGGATACGGTGCGCGGACATCGATATTTCTAGCAATCCATGGAAAACATACCCATGACCAACATCGGCCGAGAGATGAAGATTTCTTTTAAATAAAAGTTAATCTATGGCAACTCGAAATATGTTAGACAGATAGTTAAGCGACATTTTTTAAAAATGCATTTAGAATGCTAAAGTTCAAAAAGTATACCACCTCAGGAGAAATGAAAAATAGATTAGACTTTTGCAAATCTTTCTTTCACGAGAAGAGTTCGGCATAAGATATTTGGTTTCATTGAGGAGCTTTTGAGGAGGAGATTTACAGAGTGGATAAGCTCCTTCAGGCCTCGTTGATACACTTGTGTGGAAAACACTTGTGTGGTTGGGGAGTTTTATGGACCGGGCAATCTATGGTCCCTCTGAGAAGATTCTTAAGTCTGTACCTTCATCCATTCTTTAAGATGGATATGCAGGCAGAGATGATGACCCCCCCATACGTCCAGTTCTCTCTGGAGGGAATTTGGACTCAAGGAGGGCGCGGTCACATCAGACCACCTGGTGATGGTACTACGTCCGGTATTTTAGCCTCTCCAGATCGCGGTTTGTCGTTAACGAAGGGCGCGTTTTGTCGCTATATTCAGTGGGCATAGCCCGAGCATGATTTCAAGGGCAGCAGTAGTCCTGATTGCGCTGGTAGTCCCTATACACGGCAGTCGTTGGGTTCTTGTAAGGATGTTCATGTTTGTGGCTTTACAGCGGCGGGCCACCAGACCAGGCATCCGTAAGTAAGAATTGGTCTGACTATGGCAGTATACATCCAGTGGATGGTGGAAGATTTGGGGCCCCATTCCTTACCGCAAATTCTGCTGCAAGCGTTAAAAGCTAACGAGTCTTTCTTCGTGCGTTCTAATATATTGTTCATGTGGCACACCCTGCTTTACCAGTAGAAGAGCTGAAAAAGTTACAAAAAAGGTCTCACTGCACCGTTATCAAATCCATAGAGATGTTTCAATTTCCAGCAAAGAATTTTGTGGTCAAAAGCCTTTAAGAAGTCAAATCTAAAATATTAATCGTCTGACGCCTGCGCTCCGGCCCGGCGGGAGTAAGTTAAGGACCGGAATAAACGGAAAAACTTGCTGGTTGACTCTCAGATTATCCACGAATTGTAGCACAGAAGTACGAAAAAAATGCAGCGATGTCACTCGAAACTTATAAATGTCGACGTGTACATAAAACAGTTTCCACCAACTATGCGTTCTACTATCCCCATTTCAAATAAAACGGCACGTTTAGTTTTTCTCGGATTTTACAATTTTTTTTTTCGCTTTATTTTGTATTTTTTAATTAGAATGATTTTTTATGAATTTATTGTAACCTACTTGAATAAGGATGTATAACAAATTGTAAGGAAAAATAAAACAAGAAAATATTCAAAGCAATTCACAGCGCATATTTCCGAGAAAAGTAAAAAAAAATATAATCTGTGGATTTGGGGGAAAGTGTATAGCATTCTGTGTAATTCTACGCAATTGGGAAGTTCAAAAAGAGTGCAAAATTAAAATAAAATAAAGTATCTGCGTTTGTTGTTGTTTTTTTGTTTTGTTTTTAAGTTTTTAAAATATATGTATATAAGTTAACAAAAAAAGAAAAAAAAGATTTTTTTTAAAAGTTCTACATATTTTTTTGTTTGTTTTTGTTTGTTGACTTAAATTTAATGTGTTGATCAGATATTATCGACTGAATCTGCATCATCTTCTGAGCTAATTTCATCACCGAACTCAATGTCTTCGTCGAGACCATCTTCCACGAATGTGACTGTGTCATTGATACGCACTGATTCAGGGAATTCACCGTATGTTTTCAGATTTCTGGCTTCATCTGGTGTGTACTTCAATATGACGTCAGCCTTTGAGTCCTGATAATCGCGAAGTCCAACAAGTATGATGTCGCCTTGATTAATCCATACCTGGAACAAAGCATATATTTAATTGGAGACTGGAGTAAAAATATATTTAAATAATAGGCTCTGTTTTGGACTATCCTACCCTAATGAATGGATCTTTCTTGACAACCATCCCAATTCTTTCAATTACATCAAAATTAAGTTCCTATTCTTTGATTAATATGCGACTTCAAATTTGAAGACCGTTCGTATTGGTTCGATCAGAGATATGATATCTATCCAATTCTACACACAATAATTCAATCCAGAACCCATATCTCTCTGTTTGATTCGTTTGCTCCTTACTCGTTTATTCGTTCGTGAACGAGATACACAACATGAAATACTCTGTTTTTATTGGATTCGATTGCTACGTTGATTGTTCATTCTCATTCGTGATCGAGATATACGACACGGAAGAATAAGCAGATGAGAGGTTTTACAGAGACGAGCTATAGCCATGTCTTGTGTTGACATCCCTGACAAACTCGTTAGATTTCACAGGATGACGATGGAGAACGCCCGTTGGTTCATAAAGGTTGGAAACAATCTACCGCGAGACTTGATGTCAAAAAAGGACTGAGACAGGGAGGTGTGCTGTCTACCCACAAGCCAAGACAAAATTAAAAAAAAAAATTAATTGCACACGTTGATAACATTAATATCATTGGCAGGACACAACGAGTTGTGACTGGTGCGTTTGCAAGAACAGAAGCGGCTAAAATGGCTGTAAAAGCATATGCTGTCAACAAAAAGAAATACACAACATTGACGATTAGGATAGAACGTAACAATAGACAGCTATAACTTTGTAATATGCAGGGACTTCGTCTACCTCGGCTCTGCTAAAAACTCTAACAAAATAACTTCAGAAATTAAACGAAGAGTTATTCGCCAATCGAGGAAGGCCTATTAAGAAACGCGAAGGAGACTTTATATATGTATATCATCCCAGTTCTGCTTTATGGCGCAAAAGGATGGACGCTAACGAAGATGAATGAAGATATCCTTGGGTGTTTTGAACGCAGAACTCTTCGAATGATTTTCAGACCCGTTTGGTCATATTTGACTGTAACACCAAGAATTCGTTAGGCAATACACTCCAGCTTTTGACTTCAATCATACTTGTCGTTGTAGATTGCAACAGTATCCTTCCAATAGTTGGTCAAACCCCTTAACATAACGCAATGTGCATGTGCATGGATATACCTTTGCATTCAAGCACTGCTTGGATAAACATTTCCGTAATTAATGAATAAATAAATGTGAAGTAATCCCAAGGGACTTAGGCTTAAATATAAATTCAATAAAGGACAGGTTATCTTCCTGAGAAGTTATTTTCTTAGATTCTTCAGCGCATACTTGTTTAACTTATTTTTAGTTAATTTCCTTTAACTGCATGAAGCAATCGAAGTTTAGAAATAGGGGGATCGAGGATGTAATTGTAGAAATTATAGCTGGGGAAGCCGTGGTTAAGAGAAGACAGTGTGGAAGACTGTACTTAATTTGAAAGAGACGCGAGGACTTGGATTACACGAATCAAATTAATGTGTTATGTAGGCAACTACATTCATTCATACATAGCTGAGATGGATGAAGATTTTAGTCAGCTAGGGAGATAATTTCATAAAAACTATTATTAATCCATTGATCGCCTTGAACTCTTGGTGGTTGATTAGTTATTCGCAACATTAGTGATGGTATTAACTAATCCATGAACCAAGAACTTACCATGAACTTTAGATTGGTAATTGGTATGCACAATGGGATCACATTAATGCATAGCTCACTTAGAGCCTCAACCTTCTCTGACTCGTAATCAGTTTCGTAATACCTTTTTTGTTTTTAAGAGATGTGAGACAACTAGGGAAAACCTAACTCGATATAGAATCCAAACGTTCCTAATATCTACGGTAGGGGATGTCTTTTAAGCAAACGAGATACAACTCCCTCCTCCGCATCAAGCATTTTGGTTACCCCTTCGTCTCGAAGTTGTATGGAAATCTAACGCTGATTGTATCGTGTATTTCCTACTTTAGGGTCTCCTTGGTTTAAGGAAAACGTGATATCTAAGGTTATCCGCATCTTCTCTGATAGCAGTGCCACCACAGTGCAAAGACCACAGAAAAATCAGCTTCACGATCTAAAGAAGAAGGATTAAACACCATGGTTAATAGACTAAATAGAGTGAGTAATGAATATGGACTTCGAATAAATATTACAAAAACAAAGTTCATGGTAATATGGAAGAGAAATGTTCACAGTGCCAAGCTAAAAATCGGAGATAAAAAGGTAGACCGCATTAATAGGATTAAATATCTGGGAACACAATTCAACTGCAAAGCAACTTCAGTGAGCAGCGTTCTGTCAATTGAAAAAGGTATTATGTAGCTGCGACCTTCAGTTATCTTTGAAGGAAAGGCTAATCGATTGGTACGTTTGGTCTCCGCTTTTGTATGGAACAGAGACTTGAACTTTGAGCAAAGAAACAATAAAAAAAAACTGGAAGCATTTGAAATGAGGGTGTTCCGTAGATTTCTACGAATATGTAGAACAATAAAGAAGTTCTAAGAAAGATAATTGCAAAAAGGGGACTTCTGAACACGAAAGCTGGAAACTTTGGGACATGTGATAAGCAATGAGAAGCATCAGTTGCAAGTAATTCTCCAAGGAAAAGTCGAAGGAGGAACAGTAGGCGGACAGAGGGCATCATGGGTGAAGAATATACAACTCTGGCTCGGTATATCAGGAATGCAAGATCACGCGAAAGACCAGAAGGATGATAAACAACCCGCTAAGAGAAGATATATCATAAGAACAAGTAATGCCATAGGTGTCATAACCAGACAATTATGTATTTAGAGGCAAGTTTCTTGCTCTTCATTAGAGCTCGAACTGGCTTATAACCTTCAATCCGCGTGCTATCGTAATGGATCTACTATTCCTCTAAATGTGCTGGTTTCAGTGGCAGCCACTCCGACCAAACCAAACCATATCTACAAAAAACTCCATGTGCTTACACTGATTAAAAAAAAAAGTAAAAATCATTGACAAAAGTCGCTCCCGTGTAGGAGTTGACGCCCACACCGCCTATTCCTCCTTTATTAGAACGCAATTGTTATTCCAAACGAAAAGTCATGTAATGAATGGAACAAACCATCCATGAGGATAATTTGTATAACAATCTCTAGGCCTAACAATGAACTATTGCTCGCTCAAATGTGTCTTTTGACCCACTGTATCTGGCTGGCCATTGCTATTCTCTATCTGCTTTGAAAAATGCAAGACAAAGGAGGTGTAAGTGTGCACTTACTGCGCATGAAATCACCAATTTTCCTTGTTTTCTTCGATTTTTCTTTTAAACTATTTAAAATATATTAATTTAACACATACAGCAACTCTGCAGCGAGACACGATTGAATTTTTCAATAAATTTCACAAAATGTCTGCCATATAGTCGAAATTTTATTTTAATTTTTTTGATTACGCACCTTTTTCCGAAGTTTTCCTCGAATGTGACAAAGGCGTTTAACGCCATCAAAACACATAGCCTCGAGTCGACCATTTCCCAGCATTTTGGTCACTTGAGCGTATTCCTGCTGGTCCTCCTTGAAAATCAATTCACGTTTCTCGAATTCATTTTCGTTCTTTCCACGACGACGATTTTTGCCTCCTTTTCCCTTATTCTTCGGCATCTTGTACGATTGTTAGAACTGTGAGTTTTTTTAAGTTAATAGAATTCCTGTGTGGCGAAAATTGATTTAATCAGTTTCAATGTTAATTTGCTGCTGTGATATTCTTTGAAATTTACTTACAAAAATGCTTGAACTTTTCGTGAAGACTTTCGCGATTCTAGTGCTCGCGATGAAAGGGATGAAGAATTTCTTGCCTGGGCAAATTTGTATAGTGACGAAAGAGATAGATGAAATAAAATGGCTGCTATATGAGCAATTGATTTGTAGTGATGCCAAGTTTGTTTTGTATGTTAATTAGTCTGGAATAGGGTGACACGGTCTTTATTATTTTTTTTATTAAAAGAAATATTAAACTCACAGTCAAATTAATTTAAACACTGATTAGACAGAGGCTAATTATTTTAATACACTAGAAGAACTTATGACGTAACACTTCGGGGAGAACAAGCGCCTTAAACAACAAATCCCTCCAGACAGCTCTCTCCAGTTGCATACACGTGAGTTGCTTGAAATCACTCACCGCTTGGAAACACCATTGATGTTGTGCTTTAAAGTTAGCTAACAGCAAATGTTTTATCAATTTCTGATTGTGCTTCCTCGCTTGTTGGGTTGACTTGAGAGTTTCGCATTTTTTTCAACACTATCAGGTTGTCAGCTCGTCGCCATGTCCAAAACTTCTGGTGGTATTAAAGGTATCTTTCTGACCTTGAAAAAGCAGAAAGCACTCTTCATCGCTATCCTACTTGTGTAGGAATGAGTTTTTTTTTTTTAAATTTCAACCATTTCGTGTTACATGGTATATACCACGGATTGCCCCCCGATAAATCGATGAGCCCGAACCTGTTACTGGAGGTCATGTTGTACAGGCAATGTCTACCGATAATCTTTTCAAAGATACCCTTCTGTTCAATCTTTGCGTCGAAATCTCCAAGAACGAACTTAATTCCACATATTCGGCATTGTTGGTAGGTTACCTCGAGGAGCTCATAGAAACAATCGTGCTATTAGCTGGTGCTAGAGTCCGGGGTTGACTTAAGCCTCAACCAACAAGCCTCTTCAGTTAGCGCGGTCTTCGGCTAACTGGCTCCAGTTGCGCACTCCAAGTTGGTTGAGGTTGTCTTATACTTGTGCGCGGTACTTAAGGTGATGTCTTCCTTTATTGAGTTGTCCCTCTGGCTTGGAATCGAAGACTTTTCAGGCCGGAGCGTTGGTGTCCATTCCCTCTCTCAAACTCAAACTAATACGCAGTTTTTTTACTATGTCCATGTACAGCTCGTATAGTTCTGTTCTGAGAGACTGTTCACCAAAGCTTACTCACTTGATAGAAGCTTAAGATTTTTTGCCTAATTCAAACTCTGACAGTGTAGTAGATCGCAAGTACTTGCTTTTCGGACGACCCGTTTATCCCGTTGGACCTCCTGAACAGCGATTGTATCCACTTTTAGAGCTTTCGAAGGTCATAGTACAAATATTCCACATCCAGATCGTTAAATCTTTGTCCTTCATACGTATGCTGCGATCGTCAAACAGAAAAATCTGGCCATTCAACCAGTTCTTCGTGGACACTCTTTGTTTAGTCACCTATTCCCTAGAAGATAGCTCAGTCGAATGAATTAGTCTGTCACATAAACACCAACAGCTTATGGTTGACCTTTAAGTTTGTCAACGGCTTGCTACAAATATGTTTCCGATTTGACAGAATGGACGGGCATGGTGCATAAGGCTCCACTAACACAATAAAGTATTCGATGTTATAGTCGTTATAATAGTTAATAAATAAATTAGCTTCAGTTTCAGCCAAAATTGTTTTCTTTTCTTTTCCAAATATTTTGACCACTAATTTCTCTCCAATTTCTCTCCTCGTTTTGTACTGATCCCAACAAAGTACGATAAGCTGTCAAATTTAATGATACATATGTTGGTTCCAATCGCCAATCTGTAAATGAAATTCGTAGGAAATCCATTTATAACACAATAAGCTATCACATTTTATGATTCCAATCGTCAATCTTCAAATGAAATTCGAAGGAATTATTTTTTTTTTTTCTTGTAACATTATTTTTCTGACATACTGAACGGATTCATTTCAATCAGGGCACTTTGAAGTGTTCCCCTTGTTTTCGTCGTCGCCGCAGCCGTATTCCTTCAGCAGCCGTTCGCGTTTGGTATGAAAAGAACATTTAGAGAAGAATAAAGTTCATATTCTCGCGTGTCGTAGTTATCGCGATTTTCGTGTTGTTTTTCTTTTCGTTGGACAGTTTTTCCTATTCCATTTCTCAGCTAAAAAACCTACGAATTCCCTCTGGATCTACCAGCAATCCGACATCCAAAAAGTATCTTCAAAAAAAAGATGTGGGACAGAAATTCTCTTTTGCGACAGGCAAAAAAGTCTAAGTGAACAGCAAATAAAAGGCCCTAACAATCTTTCTACATCAACGTCGCTTGAAAAAAAGGTCATTATACATATTTTATTAAACTTATTAATAATTGGTATCGTTAGCAATTTGCACTCCAGTGGGATGGATGGTGCCAAAGAAAGAAGAAAAAAAAACTTTTTTTATGTGAGGAGTTTGTGGGGCTGCGGGGGAACCCGGACTGCATTGGTGGTGGTTGGAGATTTCATTTGAAATCTGTGAAAACTGCATTCATCCCCCAGTCATCCGTCCCGTCTCGGTGTGTAATCAGCTGATGGCAAAATCGATGCAGTTTCCCATGAACAAGGGAAAAAAAGGGAACTTTGTGCAGAAAATTCATGTAACTTGGATAGATACAAACATTTTTTTTATAAAGGAAATAGCTTCACTAATATGTATACTTGTATATTATATCGTCATTGGGTAGGGCTCTGCTATTATCTTGTCGGTGGAACCCAGAATGAATAATCAGTCTCATTGTGGTGTTTTTTTTTTTGTTTTTTTTGAGCAAACAAATGTGATGTTGTTTTGGTAATTAGATTTATGTGTGGTGTGGTGGGTACTTGTTTTTTTTTTTTTTATTTAAAGTAAAAAGAAGCTACAAAGCCCGTTGCTCTTGTGGAGGAGTTAAGAGAATTGTATCACTGTGTGTACACACATACAGCAAGTACATAGAAAACAATTTCATCATTTATCGTTCACTATGGTTCCTCTATGGAATATGGCAACCACAAAGTTCCTGGAGTGGATGTATGGTTAATAATTCAATTTAATTGGCTGTTGGTTACCTTTTGTAACGAATTCTAAGAGGTCACAAGTGCATGATTGATCAATTGCCTTTCGTTTATTTGCACACACAACGTACACTGTACTTGCTCTTTATTTTTTGTTTTTGTTTTGTTATAATAGTGTCAAGTTTCAGTATGTTGTATGCATCTGCTTCTTTGTCAATTGAAATAGATTGGATTTCTCATTTTTTTTGTTTAAACAGGCAAGAGAGCACCTGTCTCCATAGAAATCTCTCCCACCTATTAGAATAAATTGATTCATGCGCAAATTTTTTATCATCGCGTAGGAATACATACTTATTCGCAAAGTTTCCTAGCCTACTTAATTTACACTTGTTTTATTATTCTCTTTCTCCCTATCTACAGAACTTCCTGTAGTCTCTTCCGTTGTGTGACTAAGAAGAAGACTCTAGGCTATTTGAATAAGAGTATGAATGTATGAAGGTTATGTGCAAGGATAGATGCTCTAAAGATCATTTGCGTCCCTTGACGCCTCATTCTATCACAACCCAAACAATAAAGTTTAAACGTAGTGTCTTGAAAGATTCTTTTCTTACGTATGCTCTTGGATTCCAAGGAACTTTTTGCAAGTTGTTCTCTGAATTTGTACTTACTCTAGTTTAGGGAGCTATATTCTTCCCATCACATATCGGAGATATCTCAGTTCCCAAGTATAAAACTCGTCGATAGCTTGGCAGGAGGCCTGGTTATTCTTGTTAGATTAGTGGGTTAGTTCGGATAGATTCACTCAGATCAATGCCTATGAGATAAAGCTTTCCTATTCGTTTTGTGACAGAGAAAGTAACAGATCATAACCTTTTAATCTTTGTTTTTCGGTTAATATTTCAATCACAGTAGATAGGAAATTCCTACCTTTTCTATGATATAAGAGTCTTCTATCTACCATGCGAATGTTTTCCAGGCGGAAATATATGGTATCACCAAGGCCTGCAGATGCTTATCCACTCTGGAAAACAACGAGCATATTGACATGTACATCGACACCCAGGCAGCCATCAAAGCCGTTGATGGCTTGCATCAACTGGTCAAACAATGTAAAGAAGAGCTCAAGTACCTAAGCATTACGCTATGCTGGATTCCGGAACATATGGGATTCCAAGGGAACGGCAGGGCCGATGAGCTGGTGAGAACTGCCTCAGAATCAAATGCCATCCTGATGGATCACTTTGTCCTACCGCCCATTAGCCTCCTTTCCTTCAGGACTTCTCTACAGACTTCCGTAACATGGCCAACGCTAGGTGGTGCGCACTCTACTCCTGCCATGTTTCGAGGCCACTTTGGGCCCAATACAACAAAAAAAGGACCACAGACCTTCTGTGTCTCAGTAGAACCTTCTCATAGTCGTCCTCACACGCCACAACCTAATGGCGGCCCACCTCAGTAAATGGGTTTCAACGGCTCAAGCACGAAACACTTCCTCTGCGAATGTCAAAGTTTCAGCAGAATCAGACATCAAACCTTCAGTAAAATATTTTTCGACCCTCTCTTCGAACTAGCTATAATGCCCCCTAAAACCACCTTAAAATTCATAACCAAAACGGGTTGGTTCAGGAGGGCCGCTCCCGACATGGACTAACGAGTTTTCTGTTTTTTCTTTTATATTTTTCCAGACATCTCACTGGGGAACACAATAGATCCGTTGAGATCCTAGTGAGACTGCTCTCTCCTCATTTTTTGCAGTCACTCCCTTAATCTGTTTTCATCATCCATTTTATTACCAGGCCAGCATACATAGTTTTACTTTGTGCTGCTTGCCAAGTATCGGCTGCAATGCAGTTTCACCAAAACTCACTGCTGTAGTCTATGATTTAATAGGATTGAACTCAGTATTCTGTTGGCAATACGTTAGAGATTTCTTCTGCTTAAAGTTCCTCTCCTGAAGTTTGAAATCAACAGACTCAGTTCGCTCTTTTTTTGCTCTTCTCATTGTTTCTGAAGTTGAAAGGATAAGCCATTACCAATCATGCTCCCTCATAAGTTAGTTAGTGCAGGCACGTTTTCCTCAAAAATTGGAACTGAAACTGAACTCATTTAGTCACCTCTTTGCCTGGTTGAACACTTTCACTTGCTGGTCCGAAATCGACTAACAGACAACTTTGGATTGGTACACATGTCCAGTGAAATCTCTCATTACGGAGAGATTGATGTCCTTGGGTGGACAAAAAATAGTGGCACCGTTGCTGTCCGCCTAAGGGAGATTGCATTGAACTTATGTTTTAATTTTCTACTCAGAACTTTATCTCTGCTACATACGCGCAGAATATGTGGCTTTCTCTAGTTCTAGTCAATTTATTAGCCCTCACGTTTTGGAATAAGCTCGCAGTGTCTTACCTTAATGTGCAATCCAATAACTTTAACTTTTTATAGACGTCACTTATCCAGCATTCGCCCTGTTTTACTGTCCGTCAAGTCCGCCATTAGTTGTTCAAGCGTATTTCCCCGTTCTCCACTTCTACAAAATGTAAAGGACGGGAGTCGAAAATGGACTGTGTTTTCTTCTCCGTGAAAATTACCTACATATATGCATGCTAAACAGCTCCTCCTTTAATACAATTTCAGATTATTCAGCCAGAATATTGAACTACCAAACTATCTTAGATTTGTCTTACTAAAATGGAAAATGAACACGAAGAACACCATGACGTACCGTTTCGTGAAATCTTTGAAGCGGCGTTTTCCGCATCCAGTCTATCAAATAGCTACGACATTGAACCACGCACAAACGATGAACGTACGTATTATTTATTATTGTTTCTTGCTAGATTTCTCTTAATATTTATATTCCATATTCCACAGCGTATGATTTGTTTGCATACAATCAATATTCACCAAGGGAACAAGTAGGATTACAATACGTCAGTTAAGAGAATAAAAATTCACCACAGTTGTGGTAGAACTCTTTATTCATGCCAATCGTTATTTTCAGAATACAATGCATCCAGAGCCGTATTTGCCACATATGTATCCAGTATATCATAATCAATTGATATCGCCTCATCAAAGAAGGAATGGAATGAATGGAGCTCAGGAACGCTATCAGGTAGATTTAATGAGTCGGGATCCGTGGCTGTCGTGTCGGAAATGTCAACCGGAAACATGCAATTGTCCACGTGGATCAGCAAGGTAAGTACACTCCGTAGTGCATTATTGTGTTTTTTATTTTTTCTAATGCAATTTATTTATTCTTTTAGAGATGCAGGATACCAAATAACATCGAGAAGTCGTCAACCAGAAATTCAGTCATTTACCGGAAATAACAGCAGTAGTAGTACCAACAGCAATGGCAGTGCTGGTGGTAGTGATTCATCCAGAACTGCAATGATAGACCGTGTAGTGAATCATTTGGATTATTCAAATCCACCGCCTCCACCACATTCTTGCTGGTCCTCATCTGGTTATGTCTATGGTGGAGTGCTGAACACATACACACATCCTCCACCGGTTCTTTCACACTTTAACCCTCATTATCATCATCAGCCGCCGCCACCGCCGCCGCTACCACCTCATCATCTACACCCTATACAACAAGAGCAACCACCACCAGCACCTGCTCCACCAAATACACCAAATGGCAATCTAGTTAAGACTGAAATAAATCCCGATGGAATGTACATTAGCAGTAGTAGCAGCAGTAGTAGTAGCAGCAGTGGTTGTAGCAGTAATGGTAGCAGCAATGCATCTCCTCCTCCGGTTATGAGCACGAATGAACAACCAAATAATAGCGAGTACTTAGAGCCGCGTAAAAGAGATCGTAATGGCAACCCTACAAATAAAAGTGCCATAATATCGTATGCTGGCTCAATACCAAAACCGGCAGTAGCTTCTGTTTCAGTTTCGGCGTCGGTATCTGCATCTGCATCTGCACCATCTTCTTCTTCGACATCAGTGACAGTTTTACTAGCTCCAGGAACACAACTAAAAATAGCAGGTGTGTGTAGTTCCAGCAGCAACAGTAACACCAGCAAAGTGTCAACCACATCTCCAATAAAACTTGATTCAACAAGTAGCAGCAATAGTAGTAATAAGACCAACAGCAGCAATTCCCTTAACGGAGATTTGCAAACCATCCAACTACAGAAACAGGAGGAAAATACACACATGGACATTGTAAATGAAGATCCATCAACTACCATTACCGCTGCTCCAATAGCTGCAACGACAGACCACTCAGCAACTTCGTCATCAACTTCTACAAATTACTACGATGAACCATCATCATTGCCAGGGCCAAGTGGTCTTCAGAAAATGAGTATTCCATTAAGCACACGTGTTATAGTAGACAGCGCTGCACGTAGAGCGGCAATCTTCAATGATTTAATGCGAAAATCTCAGTATCAGCAACAGCAAAAGCAACAGCAACCACAACAACCAGCCGATACAGATTCATCCGATGAAGATGATGTGGTCGTAGTTAATTTGCGTAAACCTAAGACCTCAGGTCCATCAAAGTTTCACTATTATCAAAGGCGAGGCTCAGCAGAGTCCTGTCCAGCTAAAAAGATTGCAAAGACCAGTCATGAGGCTGTCGGTCCTACTAATGACCATGCAGGCAACGGTGTAGAGTGTCCATCTTCTTCACGCTCAAATGACGTTTTAACAGCACCCGATTTGCAATTGGATTGGTTGTCTGATTCCACCGGCGATGATGATGATGTGGTATTTGTGCATTCCACCCGAGAGCCTATTGTTTCGATCGATCTGACAAATGATGATGAAACAGGTGATGAGTTTAAACCATTGGTTTTGGTAAGTGTTCATTTTATATACTTTTTTTTATGTAATTAAGTCAGAAATTTAATTCTTGATTAAAGTCACGATCTCCTAAAAGTATATGTCTTCAGGGGTTATAATAGGTTCTTGTTAATCCCCCTCTTGTTCTTGTCTTTTGTATTAAACTACAGCTCTTCCACCACCGTCTTAATTTCTCCCGACAATCTTTTTTAGGTGAGAAACACGAGAGGACTAGAAGAGATTGAAATATATATTGAAATATTTCATTCAAGCCCCTGGCGAAAATGGGATTTTTCCAGTATATCTCACTTAATACCCCGTTTCTGATAAATATTTAGATTTAGCGCAAGTTTTGCCTTTTATGTATCAGAAAGTTGATATAGATCACGTAATATCTGAATCAGCGTCACGGCTGCAGAAGGTTGCCCTCAGGGTTTTGCACTGGGCCGTCCGCTAATGTCCATAAAAGTAAATGAGCTAATGAACACACTCAGCACTGACGGTTTCTATGTTAAAGGATATGCTCATATCATTTCTCCTACTCACAGGTAATTCTTATGTCACGAAGCCATAGACAAGGCCACAATAACTTTATGAACTAGCAGAAGTCTTACTGTCTTAAGGGCTAAGGTATGAACCACAAAACTATTCTATATAGACCGTCAGTATGGTGACAAAAAACGAAACAATGAAAATGGTCTGCACAAGACAGGTTGAATAAACTTAAAGACAAGCTTGCATATCCAGAACGGGTGGAACGATGCTTAACATTCCACCGCTCCATCTTTCGATACAGAAAGAGACCATTATTAACGCGTTTATGCTTATGTCATAAATCTCTATTAGACATTGTTCTGGAAATAAACAAAGAATAAATACTTGGAATTACTGTAGCGGACAACTAGTATTGATTGTCTTGCTATGTGACCTTGTGGTCACGTGGCGCCGTGGCTCAGTGGTTAGTGCGTTGGACTATGGAGCAAGGGGTTCGAGATTGAATCCCAGTCGGGGAACACCTAAAAGTTTTTCACGGCCCCACCTCTCGCGAGCGTCTGACAAACATCCGAGAGTACAACTGTCTCGAGAAAGCTTCTCAAATAACAAATTGCCCTTCGGACACGGCATTAAACAGTAGTCCCCTTCCATTCGTGTAAAGAATATAACACGCACAACACGAATAGTTGTGAGAAGCTAGGCCTTGGGCCCCATCGACCTGTTGCGCCAAGTATTTATTTTTTTTTTATGTGACCTTGTGAGGATGAGGTACCTTCAAGGTTGATGATTTCAGTTTTCGCCTTGCTGGTCTTCAACCCGACAAACTTGTTCTTCTTGTTGCCCTAATAATAGCTGTAAGGTTGTTTGCAATAACTGTTTACACTATCGAATCCTTTTTTTTAATTCGATGAACAGTTGTACATAAGTGCATTCCCTTAGACGAACAACTTTCTTGGGCGGACGAAAATATTAACACCGTCGCTGTCCGTCTTAATTTTCACTGAATTAAGAACTTCTGGCAGCACACAAATCTCTTTCCGGTTCTCGCATTCCAGAGATTTTTTGGTTGGACGGTTGATTATGATTTCTTTTTTCCAATGTTCCGGGAAGATTAGGGATGAGAATAATAGAATGATATGTATACAAAATCGAGACGTTATTATTTGAGTGAGATACTCGTATGCAAAACGAACAGATTAAAAAGTAAGCACGACCACGACATACCACCGATTGATTAAATACAGTCACAACAAAAAAAGTTCTTGATTCAATCGTGTATTTACTCGTATGCACGTGTACAAAAGAAGAAAGAAAACAATAAAGTTTCGCGATTCCATTAGTGCACATATGTATGAGTCATGTATGTATTTATTTTTGTGTGAAAATATAACGCGGCTCAGTTTAACTACATAATAAGATGAATTCGAGAACTAAGACATGAGTCACCGGTATTGAAGTTTACTCTTTATTCTCGTCCTTGGTTCTCTTGGTTCTCTCACTGCTTCGTCGGAAGTAGGTACATATAGTAAATCAATTCAGACGATGACATTTTGAGATATTCCACGAATCGATTATATCATTACTAGAAAAGACCACTTGGAAAGCCAAGTTTGTCTCGTCGCGCATTAATCTTAGCTCTCTCTTCCTGTGGTTGCTGGAATTCGAGTTCTTAGGTCTTTTTGTTGTTTGCTGTGGGTAACATCATCGGCCAGGACATAAACTATGACTTATCGCAAAATAATTGATAAGGTTTTCAGTATACCCGTCAGGTGAAATCCAACTGACTTATTGGGTTTATGCTCATGCATAGTGCCTTCTTTGACAAGGCGGTTGGCATTCTAGCTTGTTTTTCAATTACATGAGTCTTGGTTTGTTTTTGATTCGTGGACAATCAGGTTGTTTTAATCTCGGCGATCAGGTTACATACACCACGCCTACGCACTTACAAACTTCTTTCTACCACCATTTCACAAACAGAGAAGTGAAAATGTTGATTTCGAATTTTTGTATTAATCCCGGTAATATTTGGTTCTCAAAACAATCCATTAAATTTAAAAATACTTTCTACCGGTACTAAATTATACTTTTTCTTATCAGCAACAAACAAATTCATCAGTACCGGCATCTCAATTGCCGCCATTACAACGAGGAGCTCAGCAATTACCCCCTACACCAACTGAAGTCACTTCCTCGACTCCGACGGCGGCGGCAGCAGCAGCAGCAGACGCTCCCCCTTACCATGATTATCGTTACGGCCGACGTTATAGTGAAGTCACTTCAACGTCACCAGCAGGAATTTCGACAGCAATAACTAGTCCCGTTATTGAAGTGGGCGGAATCGTGAATTTGAATCGTATTCGGCCCAATGTTTTTGGCAATATAATTGGACCGCCACGACTTGCTCCGTATCAACCACGCACCCAAAGACTGCGTACAGTATCACCACCCGATTTTCCAATGCCTATCAATGCCTATCGTAGTATTTGTCAACGTGATCGTTTCCACGAGGAAATGCCTCCATATGTATACGGTGATCCAATTATACCCGATATTTATCAACCACTAGAGTATTATCCTTATCTACCACACTGTCTTCGAGGTCAAACAGCTACAACGGCAAGTGCACATCCTTCTACTGCGGCGCCTGCGACAACTATTAACAATAGCAGTAATTCGCCAGTTGCGTCTGCAGCAGCACCTGCTCCACCGCCGCCGACTCAAGTTGGTTCATCAACTGAATCAGCAGCAACAACAGAACAACAGCAACATCCACCGCCGCCGCGACGTGCGAACATTGTTTCTCCACCCGCAGCGCATTCAACAGAAAGTTCCAATTATCCACCATACTTTATACGAGACATTACTGGTCCATTACGTGCTCCTACACGTCGCTATCCAACATTTAATGGGGTATCGCCACATCATCAGCATAGGGTGGGTGTGCCACCGCCATATTTAGTTCATCAAAATCTCTGGTGTCGCCAACAAACTATGCAGGAAATACACCGACGTCATTTAACACCAACACCAATAGACTTATCGTCGAATCGTAGCCTGCCCAACTATCGTTCGCGTCAGATACCAAATATTTGCGCCTGTGTGCACAGTAGGAATGGACCAGTTTCTAGTTTGGATCCGGTAAATTAAACAATATTCCTGCGGCAGTATTATATGGATTATAATGTACTTTTTGTTTGTTTCCCTTTAGTCATATCAGATGGTAAGCCTTTCCAGTTCATTTGAGCCGCCACCTACTACACAGCCCCGGCAGAGAACCACTCCGGCTGTCCATCATCATATGATTCATCATTATGCTTTGCCGACACCAGTGCGTTTGGAAATCGGTTTACGGGCACCGTTGACAACATATAGATCGATTGAAGATATTGGATCTAGGATTGTGTTTGGCCCAGCCTTGAGACCAAATCGTGGTGCATCATTGGTATGTTTTCATTTCATATTTTAATAATTGAAACAGTGAATAGATTCTTTATCACATTCTTCATCTTAAATTAGCCGCCCTTCATACTTATTATTTTCTGTTTCAGTATTGTGTAGTCATTTAAGAAATGCTTATGTACATACAGCATGTACATATCTTCAACCTTGTTCTCGACCTTTGATAAAGCATTTGCTCAGAAGATATCCCTTAACTTTCATGCATTTGAATTCACTGCAATCTTTTACACCAGAACATATTGGTTTCATATTTAATTAAAATGTTTGTTTTTTTTCTTTTACAGGAAATAATTGAACGTAACACCCTACCGCACAAATACAAACGTGTTCGTCGTGAAAGTGAATCCGATGAGGATGCCGAAAAGTGTGCAATCTGTTTGTCCTTGTTCGAAATAGATAACGAAGTCCGGTAAGTAATTGTTCTTGAACAACTGTGCAGCTTTAATAACTATCTTAGCTTAACTAACTAATCTTTCTGACAAATGAGGTAAGACAGCAGACTTCGAAGGCAGATAGACTTAGACAGCTTCAATCATCGGTTTTGTCTTCTCCTAGGAAAAGTGCGAGAGTGAACCATCTGATTTCTAAGGTCATTATAGGGCGTCAACAAGGGCCCAGAGACTAGCTTCTCACAACCATTCGTATTGTACTTATGTATGTACGTATAATCTTTTTTACACGAAGAAAGGAGAGGCTTTGTTATGTTAGATATACTCTTCTACGTTTTATGATGCTCTGGTTTTGAGTTTTAGAACTCCTTTGATTCGTTAAAAATTGCTGTCCACTAAAATGATTTTTTAGGATCAGAAAAAGAAGAAAGTCACACAGTCAGATCGAGTCAATAGCGTGGTTTCGGTAGTAATTCGAACCAACACATTAGGATTTAACCTATAGTTTGACCTGATATTTGCGGAGTGTAGTTGAACTTACTTTTTTTGTATAACTTTAGCTTGATTGCTGTATAGTCTGAGGGACATGGGGATCATCCCAGGCCTCACAAACCAATCTTTCAGAAACTATAAATTTGATGTCAATCAATTGAACAACTAGCTTCGGTGCTTGAAGCTTGTTCACAGAAAACAAGTTCTCTATTCCACGTTGGGTTATAAACATAAGAATGCGCTGCATAGAATAATGTTATGCTAGGGTCTGAAGCTGTAGACTTTATTTCCCTTAGTCAAGGGCATATAAATGCTGATGTTGTCGAAGTCAGGATTTTTAAAACACACATAAGCCGCTTTATGATAGAGATCTCAAAACATAAAAAAGAACGACTAGAGCTGATCAGGAAGAACGTTGGCACTTGAAAATACTCGAAAACGTCATACATACAACGAATAAAACCGAAGTGAAAATAGGTGAGACCGAAAGTCCAACAAGTTTGTTCCAACTGAATACTGGGTAACCTTTTCGCATATGTGTAAACTGGAGTGTATTTGCAATGAGGTATCAAAAACGCAATATTTTTCCTGGGGAACTATTTTCATAACAGTTACACTTTCTAATCGGATGTTTATTAGATTTGTTAAAGAGGGATCGTGGAAAAAAATTCAGTTGTTGTCTCTTAGCAATTCAACACTAATTAGCCAATAGTTTAGTTTACACTGAGGATATTGAAATGAGGGTATTCGCGACTTTCATACATAAACTGCACTCGGCATCGATGAATCATACAGAATATCACAGTGGACGGTTTCAACTTCGATGTAGTAAGGGATTTTTCCGTTCTCTTCTCTATTAATACTTTTAACAATCAGAAATCAATCGATAAAATGGACAACAGATGGACCATAATTACACTGGTAACCATCGAAATCTTACAATTTGGACGCGGGAAAGAATTACAGCGTCACATACCGGTGACTCAAGGTGTTTCGACAAGGAATTTATCTACTCAAATGGGTAACAACAGACAATCACTGCAGACAATTCTGCACAAGGTTTGCTTTTAAGGTTCAAATTACAAGCAAATCAAACCCTGCAGACTTGTCAATCGGCTGTTTCGTCCAGCTGCTTTGTCGGGGAAAGCGGTCGCACTACGACTGTCACTGGTGACCGTTTTTTAAAAATGTCAAAGGAATTTTTCTTTCCACAACTATGCCGAAAAGGAATTCCTTCCTTTTAACTATGTGTGGTTTTAAAAAGACGAGGCAAGTTCACACATAACCAGGGCTGTTATGGCAGAGTTGCAGCGAAAATTTCCAGACAAAATTATTTTAAGAAGCTGCTCATTCCGGTGGGCTCGTGGTCTCCAGACTTGACTGCACCTGATTCTTCTTGTGGAGTTATTGCAAACAAGAAGTTTACGAAACAAAACTACCGAATTCGAAACAATCGTCAATAATTAAGACGATTCTGTTTCGACTCTGCGGGCATTGTTGACCATCTTTCTCCCGCACATGCGTCACTCAGCGTGGATTTCATTTAAATATTACAATTTTTAAAAATCTTTAAGAAAACTAAATAAAATTGAATTCCCTTTTAAATGAAATCAGAAAGTAAATTATATAAATTAGAAAAAAAGTAATTCATCGGCCACTCTGATGTTAGAACTGGCTGGCGACATAAGTTAGCACTAACATTACATGTACTGTATATGATAAGCCAATAACTATATTACATTAGATTTATTAACGATTTGCCATTTTTGTCATTTCAGGAGACTTCCTTGCATGCATCTTTTCCACACGGAATGTGTTGACCAGTGGTTGATCACCAACAAGCACTGTCCCATATGTCGCGTTGATATCGAAACTCATTTAACCAAAGACGCAATAAGCTCTTTATGACCCGGCCCTAGGGTTATACCAACCTAAAACATATATCTTTAAATTAAAAAAAAAATACAAACACAAAATAAAAACAACCTAGTAATAGTGGAATGGAGAGAATAAGTGAAAAGAATGGAAAGTCAGTATCTTTATATTTCAATTGAAGTTTCAGTTTAACCCACTTTTATACACACACACACTCAATTAATGCATCTTTTCTTAGCCCTCCTCCTTATATAAGATATCACATTTGTTTTTTGCTTTATTTTATAGTGAATTTTTCTTCTTTTTTTTCTTTCGTTTCATTTTGAATTGTGCAAATACGTTATAGCTTCATTCGTATTAACAATGTATTCCATATTAATTTCTGTTAAACAATTCTTTATTAACATTTCCTTTGTTTAAGCGGGATGTTTTGTTTTATTTTTTTTTCTTTTGTCTAAATTGCGTTCAGCTACAATCATTTGTTGAAGTACATAACATTATTTCTGTTTTCGTTTTTAAATTATTTGCATTCTGTACTTAGGGAAATTTGATAGTTTTCAATTCGTTTCAATTCATTTTTCTCGGAAGGCATGAGAAGTAGGTATAATTTATTCGCTTGTAAAAGAAGAGAGAGAGAAAAATAAATAAATTCCAAAAATCCAACTACATACATACATACATATATAGGAAATGTTTTGTCGTTTATTTTTTGTTTTGTTTTGTGTTAATCTACACTTTTTATGTGCCATATACAAATTATGAAAGAAAGAAAAAATAAAAATTAAATATATATATGTAAATTTTTTTTAATCTCAATAGGATTATACATTTATATTGACAGGTTTTTTTTTAATCGTAGAACTATTGTATATTTAATATATTAATATATTATCAGATTAATTTAATTGTTCTTTTTGTAAGAAGAATGACGTTCTTAAACATATATAATACACATGAATGCATAATTTTATGTAAAATAGCTCTGTAGTTTGAGAGTTATATTACCATATTAACTGTAACACATTATTATAAATACATAAAATACATAAAAAATAAATATTCATACAGATTGCATCCAAAACAGCAAATCTGAAATATAAATTAAATAAATAAATACATATATATGTGTCTGATAAAACACGGTGTTTTATTTTGAATTGTACTTAGTGACTTACTTAGCCTGCCAACACACGTGGGATCTCCATCGTCACAGATAGATATAGGCGTAGGGTCAGGCATATTTTTTGAACCGCTGGGTATATCAAGGTTAGTCCGCTTTCCCAACAATAGCAGTGTTTTTTAAGCGGAGGCCCGTGAGACTGCGTTGAAGGCAATACCACAGGAAAGTTTTATCTTCTTCAACGACAGCCAGGTGGCAATAAAATCGATTTTTGGTGTAGAAATAAAACCCAAGCTTGTGAAGTGCTGTCGTGAAGAGCTTAATGTTCTTGGAACACAGCACAAAGTTGGCCTCTGCTGGGTCCCTAGACACCAAGGAATACCAGGAAATGAGAAGGCAGACGAATTGACATGAAGTGGTTTAGAATAAATATTACGACAGGTAGACACCTCAGTGTTCATCCCGACTTAAACATTTGCAGACTGAAGGAAAAGGCATGAATTAAGGCTAATAGTAGATGGCTCTCCCTAGACACCCGATTACAAGAAGCTTATGGCCTTGCTTTGACAAGAAAAGTACCGACTGAATTATGCAAAATAATAAGAAATCCCTTTCTATCCTGATAGGAGTAATCATGGGGCATAACTCTGTTGGGTACCTCTTGAAAAAACTAAGACTAACGGATGATGATATATGTACATATGTCGGGGATGTGGAGATGAGGAGGAAACAACCCAGTTCCTCTGACACTGCACTGGGCTTATCCACCTTCGATTTCAACTTCTCGGGCGACACTTCTGTGATCTTGAAGAATTATCCAATAGACCAATTCGTGACATTCTAAAACTCATCAAATCTCCTAGATAGTTTGGTGATTCATATATAACAAATTAATACAAGGGTTTACCAGTGGGCAAGGGACATCTTTCCCCAATGGGTCTGTACTGACCTGAGTGGGGCAATGTGATATTTTTTTACTCACCTAACCTAACCTAGTGATCCAATCTGGAGCTCCTGGAATCAACTTGTAATACGGCTGAGTATCAGCTGAGAAACTTTTATTTGCCCGTTGAATTATTGTTACTCGAAATTATATCAACGTCTCCCAAGATGAGGGACATAGGGCACGACTTTGATTGGAAACTCATTTTCCTGGCAGCCTTCTATGTACTGAGAACGGGACCATTAACTTAGGGATTTGTAATTAGGGTAGTGAAAGTGGTGGCTTTGATGGCTACCCGGCTGTCGATGAATATGTCAATATGCTCGTTATTTTCCAGAGTGGATAAGCTCCTGCAGGCCTCAGTGATAATAAATATTTTCGCCTGGAAAACACTCGCATGGTTGGGGAAATTCGTGAGTCTGTACCTTCATCCGTCTTTGAACCATCGGTGAAGATGGATATACAGCCAGGGTTGATGACCCCACCATTCGTCCAATTCTCTTTGGAGGGAAAATTTGAGTCAAGGATGAGTTAAAAATCTGAGTGGGGGAAAGACGCCGTCACGTAAGACCCCCTGGTGATGGTACTATGTCCGGTCGTTGGATTCTTTGTAAGGATGTTCAGGTTTGTGGCTTTTGCCAGGCAACCGTAAGTAAGAATTAGTCTGATTATGGCAGTATACATGCAGTGGATGGTTGCAGGTTTGGGGCCCCATTTCCTACCGAAAATTATGATGCAAATGTAAAAAGCTATCGAGGCCTTCTTCGTGTGTTCTGTTATATTGTCATTCCAATTCAGCTGGCGATCCAGTATGCACCCAAAATATCAAGCCTTGTCGGATATTTGAAGTGGTATTGCATATAGACTTGGTCGCTCGAAATTGGCTATGTTTCTCGATAGATTACGGTAACGAAGAGGTTAACGAAGATACGCCTTACTACCTATCCCACTAATTAAGCTTATATCCAAGGAATTGAACACTAGAAGCATTAATTGCATGACTTACAAGATGTTGACTACATGACTACATATTTGATGTTCCGTTATACAATGTTACGTTACTAGATTTCTGACGACACACAAAAAGGTTCTTTACCTACCATCCTTACGAATAGGTTGATGGAGTCGGTGTAGAAGTCTTCGGATGCCTGAACATTCGCTTCTTTTTCAACCTTCCGGGTACGTAAAGTAGAATGTCTGCTTGGGTCTTGAACACTGACTATCTTAAGCTTATGTTGGTTAATGTGATACAAGCGGATCTTGGCACCATCTACTTTTACCTTAGTGCACCAGTGCCATTAAGTTAATTCAGGTCACCTTAAACGATATGAAGTCAGATCTCGTTAATCTCCTTTGGATACGGAATTTTGATGCACCCATTCAGAAGAAAGGTATTGGGTAGCGGAAAACAACTCTGGAGGAAAAGTAAAGGAGATCCGAGATCTGTCAAACGATGGTAAACACCGCATGCCATACTATCGGACCATCTTGGAGAGCAAATGCCTACAGCAGTGGTTAACCTGGCAGTAAACCTCCAAACACTCCTTTCGCTATGCGGTTCCTCGAATACAATTTTAGCTGAGCATAAAGTGATCATTTGTAGAAATCTTTTACTTTGTAGC
Source organism: Xylota segnis (assembly GCA_963583995.1). Classification (NCBI taxonomy): domain Eukaryota; kingdom Metazoa; phylum Arthropoda; class Insecta; order Diptera; family Syrphidae; genus Xylota; species Xylota segnis. The sequence goes on along the minus strand of OY757236.1, from coordinate 114,261,907 downwards.
GGGTCTGATATTCCTAGACTTTTCAGTTTTGAAATTTAGGGATTTCAGCTATAATTTTCATTCAGTCTAAAATTTTATTTCCGGTCCTTTAAAAGAAACTTTTAATCTTAAATTTTTCTTTTTTTCTTGTTTCTTGTCCCTCGTGTGCTTGTTAACAAAATTACGTTGAAAGATTTCGTTCGAACAACTATATTCCGTAAATCAAACAAACCATGAGCGGCCAACAGGTTATATGCGAAGTTCCAGCTAGTAATGTGCTAGGAGATTGCATCAACGCATGCGGACCGGCAGGACCATGTTGTCCGCCACCAGCACCCAATACATGCCCCCGGGTACCATGTGAAGTACCAACAGCATATCCGCCATGTAATCCATGTGACTGCACATGCTCCCCCGACTGTTGCTACCAACAGCCTGCAAGACAACCCGCGATTAGACCCATGGTCAGCTATGTTCGACCGACTCAACCCATGGAATGTGATACGATCTACAGACGTTCCTACATTGGAAACAATGCTTCATCTCGTACCACACCGATTCGAATCAAAGACAGCATAAAGCCATTTGAGGGTCAAATGGATCCCCATACCATTCAAAAACTATCATATCAACCCCACAGTGATGTGCACCGTGTTGCAGCTATAAGACCACGTTCGAACGGACTTAAATTCGATGGTCCTTGCTATGACTTGACCAGCCAGAAACATGATTATGTTCCAAAATGCTATAGCAGGAGAGATCCTCTAGTTCCTCCTGATGGAATTGCGAAATGTTGTGCTCCCCTGGAAAAGTGTACTATTAACAAGCTTTCGTACATGCCATACGACATTTGCAATAATCCACCACCTAAGCCTATCGTACAGGTGGGTAATTATATTCGCCCCGATGCACCAGGTGAACGGTGCACAGTACAGAAACTGAGTTATTTGCCCGTTCCGCTGCCTCCGAAAGAGCCCATGCCATGGGCAAAGACTATTCGTGTCATACCGCCTCCAAGTGGTCCGCTCTGTACCACCTATAAACTGAGCTACATTCCCAATTGCAATCCACAAAAAATACCAACATGTGAACCAGTATCTGCGATCAAGATTTTCGGCACGGACATGCCCGATAAGAATACCGTGTACAGGCTTAGTTATCTACAATCGTGTGGTAGCAGGCCACCTGCAATTATGCCCAAGCCAGGAATACAACTACCATCAGGCTCGATGGAGAAGTGTACTGTCTATAAGGTAATGTGACCAGGGATTACATTACCAACTATTTGGATGTCTAATTTCTTTTCCATTCCACAGTTGTCCTATCTACCTCAGTGCTGCCCAGAACGCACCAAAGCAATCCGGCCTAGAGTTAATGTTTGCGTGTCTACAGCTCCCATTCAAGATATCACAACACAGAAACACGACTTTGTCCCGAAACCATGTAGCAAGCGTGTTCCTCTTGTTCCACCAACATCTTTATGCACACCCAATTGTCCGATGGAGAAGTGTACCATCAACAAGTTGTCCTATTTACCTGTCACTAATGCGGTTAAGAGCAACCCAATTTTCCCCAAACCCGGCTTGTGCAAGTTCGAAGCTCCTATTTCGAAGTTCACTACCTACAAGCTGAGTTATATGCCTGTGCCAATCCCACCAAAGGAGAATCTTCCATGGGCCAGGCAGTCTTCATGTATGCGTCCGACAGCACCTATAGAAAAGTGCACTATCCAGAAATTGAGTTACGGGGCGCCTGGCGCATTTATGCAAAAAGGCAATTGCGGTAAGTTAAAGTTATATTTTCATTATCAATTGTTTAGGGGATATCTAGGTGATTACGATTGTACAACTTTGGTAGCCATGACGTCCATTGGAGTAGTTCAATTAAAGCATAGACTGATGATAATTGGTTTTCTGAAGGTTTTTCGCTAGACCCGTTCTTTAAAGAGTCTGGGAGTGGTGTAACCTTGAAGAGCTTAGCTTCTCGCAACTCTTGCATTATCCCACTTATGAGCTCGAGTTTATTTTTTGAAAAACGAATCCGCTTAGCAATAATGGGCTTCATTGCTGAATATGATTTTTCAATGATTGCCTTCTAAGACTAAAAAAAAATTCGTTGTTGTTAGGGTGTTCTATAGGGCAACAATTCTACATAAAGTTTGAGTCGTAGAAACAGTTTTTAATTTTAATTTTTGCTTCCAGGTTGCTGTGCGAACAAATGTGTGCCGTCTGCATACCCCAAGGCTGCTGTTTGTGGTTAGTCCGAAAAATGTTTATTCCAATATTTTGAAACACAACAAAATTCTGCGCTAGAAAAATACATTTATTTTATACCCAAGGCTGCAGTTCGTTATAGCTAGCCCGAAAAAAAGTTTACTTTATGTTTTGAAAAAATAAAATAAATTCCGCGCTACAGAAATAGATTATTTTATTTTATAACATATCAACACTAGACACAAACTTGGCTTAACTCATCTGAATGTGGGTTCGTTTGGCTACCTGTTTCCTGCGTTTGTCACGTTGTTTTTTTGATTGTGTCGCGTCTCTGAAAAGCTCAACGCCCTCCCGCTGTTCTATGTCATGCTGGAGTAACTGCAGGCCATAATAATTCATTCCGATCATGTCGCGGCATTCTACGGTTAGCTGCTCCAAGCAGCGAATAATCGTTCCAATTATCGGCAGAAGAGTTTGGTTACTGGTGATTGGTTTTTGATGGATTCTGAATAGGAACACCACCACCTTGCATATAATCTCTGTTTGGTCCTTGCGATTCTCGGCTAACTTTGGGACTCTTTCAAGAATTTCGCAAACATTTGAGAAAGGAAGAAGTACCAAGGCTTCTTCCATGTCAGAAGCTCTTATTCGTTGGAGGACAGCGAGGAGAAAGTCATCCGATGTCTTTGCATCGTAAGCTGTCATAAGCGGGTGTAGTTCTGGGGCATCATCGGATTCGAATTCTTTGAGGATTTCCAAACATTCCAGAATACTCTCGGCAGCTTTTTCGGATCCAACTGTTTTGCGCGATGGGAGTTTCAATCCAGGCAACATGGGAATGTCGTTATCATCGCCAGTAGCTAGAGTACGATTTTCGATCTCTTCGCGCTCCTCTTCTTGGACATCCTGCAGAACTATTGGCTCATCGGTGCGTTCATATAAACGTATAGTTCGATCAGATCCACATGTCACTAAGAACCGTCCATTGGGGCTTACAGCTAAGCTATACGCCTCTCCAACGTGACCAGGCAGAGTTATAATCTTGTCGAAGGAATCTCCATCCCACTGCTTGATCTTGCCATCCTTACCGCAAGTGAAGAACATGTGCGTCTTTGGAACAAATTGTAGCCCCATAACAGAGTCATCATGCGCAAACAGCGAACGATGACAATCGCCAAAGTCCATACCCCAAATCTTGACGTTGCGATCCGCCGAGCCGGTGACAATGATTGCAGAGTCATACGATATGTCCATGCACAAAACAGGAAGTTTGTGGCCGTACAGGGAAAGATAAAACTTGAAGGTGTCCAAGAAGAATATTTTCACAGTCGAATCCAACAGACCGACAGCTAAAAACTTCATATTTGGACTCACTTTGACGCAGAGCACTGTCTCCTCCAGCTTGAGAGTTTGCTTATGTAGCAACGATAGCAGCTTGGGTCTGGTCACACTGTCATCATTGTTCGGATTGTCGATCAGTTCAAACGACCACGTCTTCACTGTAGTATCACTGCTGCCGGTCACACATCCCTTCAGATCTGGCAGCAGGCAAATGGACCAGAGTTCATTGTCATGAGCTGCAATCTCCTCCACCAGTTCTCCTGTTCCAACATCGACGATCATTAGTGCTCCTGACTTCAAGCCAAGAAGAATATAACGATCGCCAGGCACAAAACAAGAACTGAGCACATATGATGCAGGTACTGTCCGCAAACAATGCATTGACTCTCTATTCCAGAGTTTCATTGACTCTCCACTGCCCGACGCGATAGCCAATGAATCAGAACTGTAGCAAACGGATCTCACCTCCGACTGATGACCACATTGAGTGATGGAACGCAGCAACTTTGCTTCATCCTGCTTTTGTAGTACATTCAGAGAAAACAGTTTCAAGCTGTTGTTGGACAAATTGGCGATGACTCTTAGTTCATTGTTCACTCCCATCAGTACATCAATGGACTTAATCTTATCCTTCACCTTGATGTTGGGCAAACGCTTTATCTCGTCCGATAAACTAAGCTCTTTGGAGAGATCTGTGCCTTCTGTTCCGGATTTTGCTGACTTTTTCAACCGCTTGACCAAGCGACTTTCTGCTTCCTCCTTCGAACAAATATAAAAGTTCTCAATAATGTCGTTGGTACCGTGACAACAGATGACTCTTTCAGTTGGGTCAGCAACCAGATTTACTGTCCTTCCACGACCAGATCTCTGTATCGCACCACAATTCGTTACCGTAATAGGGCTTATTGTGTCGTCATCATCCAAGCTAAGTCCTTCTACTGCAGCAGATACACTATCCACTCCAACGTCCCGTTTTCGCAACCGGTAAACATTCATAGTGCTTTCCCCAGTGCCGGCAATCATAAGATCCTTCACAAAGGCCAGCGCCCACACTTCGGTGCGATTGTCCACAATCGTCTTGAAGCACGTTTGTGTCTCCAAATTCCAAAACTTGATTTGTGTATCCTTCGAACTGGAAACAACCACATCTTCTTCCCCAAACCTCTGCAGAAAATGTGCATCGGTGATAGGAGCATTATGCCCAATCAACCGCTGCTTACCGGTTTGTGTGACGATATCGCATACTACTAGCTCTGTGTCCAAACCTCCAGATATTAAACGAATTCCCATCGAGTCATAGCGTAGAATAGTCACCGCCGTTTTATGCAGCGATAGCGAACAAACAGAAGCCCTGGTAGAGATGTCGAAAATTTCCACAACACCGTCCGAGTAACCAACAGCGATATGTACGCGATCGGGACTTGCTCGAATTGCGGTGACTTCCTGTTTATCACGTTTGAGTGAAAGGATTTGATCTCCAAGCCTGAAATTATGAATTTTTTAGCTAAAAATACCTCATTTGGATCCAAAACAAACCTCAAATCCCAAACAAGTGCATTTTCGGCGCCGCCAACCACAACATATCGACCCTCTATATTGTTGTATATCAAGAAATTTATGTTTGGACGACCACTGGCGATAATATTAAAGGTGTTATCTAGCCTATAAGCTAAATATTGCTTGGTGATACCCATTTTTAATGTACTTATCAAATATCTTAGTAAAACACGAGCAAACTCTGATTTCTATTCGGTGTAGCTCGAGATATTATCAAAGTTTGACATTTGTAAACAATATACACGTGCGTTGAGCTGCACCGGGATGGCATAGAGGAGTAATGGATTCTATTGTACTCATGTCCGTACAGTAGTAACTGAATGTTGTTTTTTTCATTATGGTTCCGTAATAAGAGACTTTTACACTGAAATGTACATATTTTATCAGCTGCTCTTTACACAGAGGTTGGATCTCGATTTCTGGTGTGGTAAAAGTAGCAACTCGTTACAACCATGACAAAGGCATCCTTTTCCAAGCGACACTACTTTTGACAAAAAATATTTTGGAATGTCAAATTTTCAAACTATGATCGAAACAGACAAAGTTTTACGAAACATGAATCAGTGGGTACTCCGGCCCAAGTGGTTAGGGCGTTGGACTACGGAGGGAGAGATTTGAGGTTCGATCGAGCGTCTGACAAACATCCTATAACTGTCATGACATTATTCGTTTTGCACACTTTTGTTAGAGTTAGCCGTTACGCATCTGGGCTCGAACATCCAAAGTAACAAGTAAAATTCCACCTGAATCTCAATAAATATAGAGCAACCTATAAAAATCAACCGAACGCACTCATTCAAATACAATACACATGAATTGCACATAAAAGTGGAACGTAAAAACATGACATTTCCAAGTGTCACTTTCATCATCTCGCAGAGATTTCTCGCGGCGATTTTAATTCATTTTAAAAAACCAAATTAATCCAAATTTTCTAAATGAATTCTGCTTCTGTGGACTCTCAGATAAGAAATGTAATTTCCCTTCAATTGATTCTTATAAAATTCAAACAAAATCAATTCACTTTCAGTTCAAAGATTTCCTTCTCTTATACAACAAAGTCACCGAGCTCTGCTTCTCCAGCTGTGTGGACAACTTTTTTAGTAGAAACATTGGCGACAACGAGGTGATGATTTGCAAAATGCAATATCTAACAAAATTGTTCAACTTAATAAGTCTCTTTTAGTCTCAATGTGTGGACAAATGCGTTACCAAATTCGCTCGCTTCAATCAGTCAATGATGAACGTGTATGTCGAAGTACAAACTGATATAAATAATCGCCGAATGAAAGAGCTAGAGGCCACAGCCAACGAAGCGGAAGCTAAGGCCAGTGCAGCAGCCTCAGCTGCAGCGGCAGTAGATATCCCCATAACCACTGACAATACAAGCTCATCGACAGGATCTTTAATTGAAAACGTTACAGAAGCGTCCTAGTCCTGCATTTGTTTGCGAGTAGTAGTTTTAAGGTTTTAGTTTTAAATTCTTTTTTGTTTTTTTTTTTTTCATTTAAAATGGTAAAAATTTGTGTTATTGCTCTGGTGGGACTTCCGGCGTCGGGTAAGACAACATTTTGCAAACATATTTCTCAGTCAGTCATTGAATTCAATTTCATTCACGTATGCTATGATGAAATCTTTACATTCCTTCCACTGAGCAACGAGTTAACATTCAAAGAGGAACGTAGAAAGGTTCTTCAGACGATACAGCAGACCCTACAATGTATTGAATCCAATAAGACCCTAACTGAGGGCGTAACCCATCTGAAATATTCGAGTTCTAAAGACTACGTTATCATTTGTGATGATAATAACTATTACAGTGGGATGCGTTATGAAATCTACAAGATATGCAAAGAGCATCAACTGTCGTTTGGTCAAATATATTTTCCCATTGATCTCGAAACAGCTTTAGCGCGAAACTGCTTGCGAGGAGCCAATGCTTTGCCCACTAGCGTGATAGAACAGATGAACAATCGTTTGGAGGAACCTTGCAAAAAGAATCAATGGGAGGAGCATACGTTAACTATACGGAGCTCTTGGGAATTGGAGAGAACGCGGTCATTCCTTGATATGTGCCTTAACAATCCCTTGACATCTATTTCTAGGGACGAAGCGATTGACAATAAGAAGCTCAATGTCATTCACGAAATCGATATAGTTCTTAGAAAACGCATTAAAGAACTGCTACAGACCTCCGAGGGAGATCTGAGCAAGAGGGCAAAAGTGTTGAATGAAAGAAGGAAAAGGATTCTGTTAGACGCAAGGAAGAAAAATATTTCCGAAGAAGTGTTAGATATCGAACGTATTCTTGAAAGTTTAGTCTTTGATTAAAATAGTTTTGTTCGCTGGATTTATCTTACCACTGACATTGTTCCATAGAATTGTTTTGTTACCATAAATAAACGGATTTGAATATTTTTCAACGTCGACACAGACCATTTTCTTATAGAAGCTAGATTCAGAGCGAGTGTATGTTGTGAACGATGGACACCTGTTCTATTACTTCCATTGCGTCTGATTGCCTTGGGATCCAATCAACAAAAAACCACTAATTAGGAAGCTCTTAGTTCAAGGGAGAGTCTTTCGTCTTTGTACTGAAATTTAGGTCAAACTCTGAAACTGAGAGTCACGCAATTTTGACAACTTCGGGATGATGCGAAATCCGCGTGGCGGCAGCTTCTGAAACAGTCCTTGAGGGATACCTTAACATGCTATGGGGCAAGGTGCACAGCAATGGTGAGGAAGATAGTACGGCTAAATTTAACTACAAAAAGAAATCGAGTGATCCTTTCTTTGCAAATGTTCTGCTCTTTCGTTACTGATACTTTATATGCCTTCGTATCCGTTATAAGGTTACATCTAACAACTACAGAGTCTAACTGACTTGAAGGGTCTTTGTGCTGTGTGAAGAGTTAGATGTACCGACTTACATACCTGTAAAGATTAAACGCACTCCTACATCCTTACTTAGAAGTGAACTTGTCCCTCAACCAACAAACATCCTCAATTAGACCAGTTCATAGCTAACTGTTGAAGTCGCCTACACTATTGGAGTGAGGCGACTCTTAATTTACCTGTGCCGCCTTGGCACAACTGACTCGCAGTTTTTTTTTACTTACATACAAGTCTGTGTCTTACAAGTAAGTCTGTGTACAGCGCGTACAGTTCGTGATTGAGTATCGCCCTCTAAAGACTGTCAACGCAAGCGGAACCGAATATCTTGCGAAGGAGTTTTCTTTACTTTCAGTGATACTTCATTGAGGTCTTGTCAAAACTGTCCCGTACTACCTCAAAGGCATACGTATATTGTCGACTGTGACGATCTGTCCAATTCATCGACTGTGCGTCCCTTCTTGTTGATAGAACGTACTTCGATTTGCCCCCGTTTGCAGCTTAACCCAGCCAAACGGTAACATCTATAAAGGAGGCGAAAAAAAAACAAAGCAGCAAGCTCTGGTGGTCTAATTGCGGACTTTTCCTAACAACAAAACAAGTTCAAGGACTGTATATTAGTACATCTATATAATGGCACGTGCTTATCATGAACAAATAGGAGCCCAAAAGGAGAGATATTGGAAGTTTTATAGAAAATGAAAATTGCTCTGAGTGAAAAAGTAGATATGGCCGCTACAACTATTCCCTGGAAGGTCTGGTGGCCTGTTGCCGTAAAGACCACAAACCTGAATACCCTCACAAGAGTCCAAAGTCTGGCGTGTAAAGGGACTACCGGCGCAATCAGGACTACTCCCACTGCTCCCCTTGAAACAATGGTGGGGCTCTTCATTTCTACAAAAGAAATAGAGATGTGGAGAGGCTACCACATCGGACATAGTATGATCACCAGGTGGTCTAACCTGACCGCGCCCTCCCCTTTATTCAGACTTTAACCTCAAGTTGTTCTCCGGAGGGAACTGGACAAATGATAGCCTAGACTTGATCCAACTACCCCACTCTTCCAAGACCCCATCGGACTTTCGCAACATGTCCAAGGCTATTTCGAGGTTACTTTGGGCCCAATATAATGAAAAAACAAGCCTATCACTCACAATAGATCACAACTGACCCTCCTCATTGACGTCCTCATAGATCACAACCCAATCCCACCTCAAAAGAATGGGAATCAACAGCTCAGGCCTATGCACCGGCTGCGTCGACACCACAGATTATACAGACAGCCAACTAGTCTGTGGCCGACACTGAGGAAGATACAACCCACTTCCTCTGCGAATGCCAAAGTCACAGCAGAACTAGATACCAAACCTGAGATATGATATCCAAGGAATGGGGTCCAAATTTTTTCAGATGTAAAATCCGAACAAACTAAACCACCTACCGATCGTTTTCCCACTCATGTAAATCTCTTTGCTCTGCATTACCGGCATGGTAATGTATTTCATCACCAATAGTTCAGCCTCTATTCATTTCACTAAGCAGTGGTTAAAACGTCACTTCTAAAGTACTGTCAAAACGTATGTTTTTGTAAACAAATTCGTCGGGAGTGTGAATTGTTATTCAAAAAACTATTCCAAAATGAAATACGAAGTAATACCTGATGCCTGTCGCGTATGCCTAAGAAAAAGTCGCTCCTGTCGTTCTATATTCAAGAAACACGAAGACGAAGATATGGCACCATTTGAGAAACTGAAACTGGTGACTGGAGTGAATGTGGTAAGAACCCCAACCCAAATTAATTGCACCCAACCATTTGTTAATAAAATCACCACTTTCTCGCGAATCCAATGTTAGACCAAAGATGATGAAGACTTCCCAGCATTGCCTCAATTAATTTGCCGAACATGCGAGGTTTCCGTCAATATGGCCTATGGCTTGCGCAACAGAGCTCGAAAATCCGATCAAATTGTACACATCTACTGCAATAAGCTAAATAAGGACAATATAATCCTTGAACTGGATACGGGACGTAAATTTAAGCTATCCAAGGAACTAACTCTTAAAGTGGTTCGAAAGAATAAACCGTCAACGTCGCCGTTGCCTTCGATTACCCAAAACATTGACCTCGAGGAAAACTACGACGAAAGCTACTTAGATGAGGACATGATTGGGTTTCCGAATTCAGATGAAATAGAAGAAATCCAAGAGGAAAAGGAACCACTACTGGACGATGAGGAATATATCGAAGAGAATCGGGACGAGATAATCGATTTGAATGAAGATTTACATTACTCCTCGGACGATGAATCAAAGTCAAAAGCCATTATTGAGGTTGACGACGACAAAGAAGTGGAGCAGGAACACAAAGAAAAACCCCCACAATTGTATGATGCGGAAGAGATAGCTAAACGACTGCAAGCTTCAGAAAAATACGAGGTAGTGTCATGGAAACAGGAGGAACAAGACGATTCTGTGCCTGTCTTCAGATTGCGACTCAAAGGAGTCGACGCGAAGCAGCTAACAAATGACTTTATATGTGAAATTTGTGGCAATATATATCGCCAGAGGCATAGACTGACAGAACACATGCGACGCCACAACAACGAGAGAAGCTACGTGTGCGAGTTAGTATATTAGTGAAGCTATCGACATTCCCAAGTACATGTTATTTCTTTCAGGATCTGCAACAAATGCTTTGCAATCGCTGAAGGCTTACGCAGGCATGTTCTAACACATGGCGCGCAGAAACCGTTCAAGTGCAACTATTGTACGCGTCGGTTCTATAATCCCAGTGCGAGAAAGGCCCACGAGATGTGAGTAATTGTTTCTTCTTAACGATGGTATGGTTTACTGATTGAGGGATTCTTGCAGAGTTCACAGCGGAGCGAAGCCCTACGTTTGTAAGATATGCGAAAGAGCGTTCGCCTATACGTGTTCACTGCGCAAGCATATGCTCATTCATGAGAATAAGAAACTGTATCGATGTGATTACTGTGATAAGGAGTTCCGTCTGCAACACCATTTAAAACAACATGCAGAAACACAAATCCATAAGGACGCCGTGGCGGAACAAATGAACTCAGAAGAGAATATTGCGCTGCTCAAGGCAGAGGTATAGTTGAAACAATGCACACATTTTTAAGTTTTATATTCGCTGGAACAGTAGTAGAAGAGTTGTTTATTTAAATGTGTAGGAAGTTTCTTTCTTTCTGAATAAACACCAATTGTTCAGGTAATGTAGGTATTTGCATTCCATTTCCGTGGTGTTTTATGAATAGATGTACCCTCCATGTACAATCGATGAGGACAGGACATCGAACTACCGAACTACGAACTAAATCCACACCATTGTAACATTCATAATCATTTCCTTGTACCACTCACTTTTGGAACTCAAATAATAGACGCCTTAGCAAACCTGAAGTCGAAAAAGATTAAGAAAAACGTTTCAAATGTGTAACAACCACATAGCGGAGTCACCAGTGTCGTCGTATCGTAGTGCGATGATTTTAGAGTAACGCGTTTGCAACCACTGACTGTACACCGAGACGATCAGCATCAATACTCCGCTTTCAGAGAAAATTCAATCCAAACGGTGATAAGCAAGATTGCCGATCTTCCCGACGATAGACTGAAGCCTAGTCAAACATTTTATATACAATGCTAACTGAACGACTTTCTTGCCAAAGCCTCCCACCCACCCTACATCTAAGGTTGAACGCACAAGTTGAAAGGAAAAGGATTGTACCACCACTCAAGTAGGTATGTAAGTAGGCTGTGTTCTCATGGATAAAGCTTGACTAATGACTGGAATAGTCTAAAGCGATCGGTGTAGTCTAATGCGTTCGGTTAAGTCTAATCCGCTCGGTCTAGTCTAATGCACTCGGTCTAGTTTGTTAAGCTTTCAATGGTTCGTGCCTTGCAGTCTGCCGTTAACTGTATCTTATCTACCCCATGACTCGTCGGAAAGTATTAGGGACAGAATCAACAAATATCTGCTAGCACCATGAGAGGCTATCCTCACGTTAAAGGTTTACCTCTAACGCCGCCTTCACGTTCCATTCGCTATGGACTTTAAATTTAAAAAAGTTAAGTCGACATCTACACACAAGGTGCATTTTTCGACAGGCAAACCTACAAGTATAAGTGAACACCCCAAAACAGTATCCCACTCAATGGATAATCTTCGCCACAACGTGGTTCCCAGAGATCGCCCACTATCCATCGCAGACGAGGTACATAGCCTACCACGGAAAACAAGAAGTACCCTAGGTCAACTGCGCTAAAAATAGGGAATAGTTACATAGATCTGGGAACCCTCTCGAATTTTAGAAAACAAATGTCCTGACTGTGGAATTTGTCCACAAAACGCCGGGAAACTGATCGATCTACGATTGTGGCACCGTGGGATTGAGCAATCGATTTCTTGACCTAAAAAGGCAACATTTTCGCAGCAAAAGTAGTGGCGAAACCAATTCATAATCTTTCTATCTGCCCTATTCTTCTTGACTCTTCTAGCTTTATCTATTCGGTACCTCTTTCATAGCTAAACCTTTAGTAGACTTTGTTTAAATCGTATTTTACATATTCCGGTAACCTTTTGGCACCGAGTACCCTCAAAATACAGGTTTCCCATACCTACTTATAGTCCTTTCTGAAGCCCAATCATCTTTCTTCTTCTGCAAAACAAAAAGTACCTCCTCAACCTCTCCAGTTGTTCAATCCTCAGCAAAAAGAGTTCTCCTAAACTGTTCTCTCTGTTTACTGACTGCCTTTCGGGTTACTTTGGCTGCATCTAGCAGGACTTACCCATACTCTACAGCATGGCAACTGCGCGTTAGAAGCATAACAAGGTTTGAATTCAAACAAATAATACACATTTTCTATTGTAGTCCTTTATTAATTCTAATACTTAACATAATACTCTTATACATATCCATATGTACGAGCACTTAAATCCTATATAGCCAGGAATGATCTCTTGAAGTCGCAGTCAATGGTGCTTCTGTAGAAACCAATCTTCTTGGCAGTCATTTGTCGGTGGCGCCGAATGCCCTCGTTTATCTCTTGCACTGTTATAGGTTTGACAGCTTCCTGTCCTCGTCCTTGGGTAACCTCGGGGCATATGTGCAACATTGCCGACGAGGCTCCCGTCGATGTCACCCTACTGTACGGCTCGGTTACGCGATTATTCGAATTCAAACGCGTCAGTATCGCATAGTCCACTATAACCGCGATCGTTTCATGCGAGAAGTACGCCAATATATTCATGCAAGTGTTTGAGATAGTTAAATCCGATGGCAGGTCCAAGAACTTGTGGAATTTATTTTTAATTTTCTCCCCGTGGCGACAATAGAATGACGTTTTGCGAGCCTCATTGAACTCGTGATACTGCTGTCCGGTGAGAATCTGTGAAATGCGATCAGCACGAAACAAACGGCGAGTTCGTTCCTCGTCAAACTTTTCGGGTATGTCAATGCTTAGTTCATCCTCCGATTCTTGACTTTCCAGCTCCTCCATGAAGTCCTGCGGGCGGCGTGTACGTATGCTGAGGAACTTCTTCAAAATTCGCATATCTTTCAAGTGCTTGCGCATTCGAGCAATTTTCACCGGATGGTTACGCATCAAGAATTCAAAGTCGGCCTGCGATGGACAGGCGGCATTCTTACGCCGCATAGAGATCATTGTTGCTTCGTGAAATATCCCACGCAGTTGCTGTTGTAGAATTTGTTCGACCAGTTTCACGCTTTCATACCGAGGCTGGTCACAGTCCCCGAAACTTCTCATAATATCCGAAATTTCAGATATGAGACTCACGGGTTGCTCATCGTTATTGAACTGCTGTTGGGAGCCATCGCTGTGTGATCCGCCAAGAGACGAAGCTGAGTTTTGTCGAGACGTCTTTTTTGGATTGAAATTCATATTTTTTAAATTAAACGAGGAAAAACAAAAACTTAAAATCTGGCACTGTTTCGACTTCGACAACTGTGACAAGTGTATTCCAAATGTCAAAAAGTGATGAAAGGTGACGTTTCTCGAATTCATCCATGTGGGTTGAGTTCAGCGCTTTATATTCATTAGTTTTAAGCCACCGTCACACTGATGTGAAGTTCTTACATTGATTTCATGTTATATATATATAACACTATTGTTATTGTTATGTTATTTATAGGGGCCTACTGATTAATGCCGTGTCCGAAGGATCATTTTTATTTGAGAAGCTTTTTTCATGTCGGTTTTACTCTCGAATGTCAAACGCTCGCTAGAGGTGTTAGGTGTTTCTAATCGGACTCAAACCTCTTGCTCCATAGTCCAACGCACTAACCACTGAGTCACGGTGCCAACGACAAGCGAATCAGCTTCTTATATTATTTTTGTTTCGATACGTGTGCTACCGTGAATCTGTTTAAACCAACAACAAAGAAGTTTCAAAGCACCATTGCATTGCAAAAGATTTATGCAAACTATAAGCAACCTCGTTTTTCTGTATAAGGAATAATACGGTGAAAAGGACGGCCTAACAACTCAACGGAATATAAATGTCTACTTTTCAGAAATTGAACTTCGAAAAACTTTTAAGTTGTTGTCCTAAGGAACCCCTCGCTCCGTAGTCCAACGCACTAACCACATAAGCCACACGGCACCTGTACATTTATTAGTCAATAAATAATATACATGGATTGCATGTACATTTTAAGTGCATTACACTGTTTTGTGCATTTTGGTGAAATGCTTGCAGGTGTGCACTGTCCTTTAACTATTCGTTCTTTAATAAACGTCAGGCAATTCTAACAGAAATTTGTCTTATAACCTAATTAGATAACCGTTTTAGAATATTTTGGAACTAGTTCACGTTTATTAATAGGGTGGCACTTTTAAATACTGAATTAACTCTTGGATTAGTTTAAAAAAAAAATGCATTTATAAAACATTTCTGATGTTTTAATAAACTGAAATGTAATCGTTCCATCATCGTGACATTCACTGACGTTTTGTCGTTCATTTCGGGAGGACTTTGCAGTAATAAACACCCTTCATCGTGCATTGCTCATTTTGTTAAAAGTTTTCTTTTTTCGGCGTATTTCCTACGAATGCTTTACAATTAATAAGTAAATTACACTGTATCAATTTAACTGCAACGAAAAATCCTCGCATCGGTAAAAACGATTCTAAAAACGTTAGCTTATCGAAAATTGGTGAAGACAACCGGGCCTTTGCACGGCAAAAAGTATGGCCGAAGCAGTTGTCGGAGAGCGGACAGCAGCCCCAACCAGATTCTACTGTCATATGTGCAGTCTTGAGATTAACATATTCAACAATGATTTCACGTGTCCCCTGTGTTCCTGTGGTTTCATTGAGGAACTCCCGCCGTTGACTCCTAGCGGCGATGGTAGCAGCTCAACCGTTCCCAGTAGTGGTGGTAGTACCACCAGCGTTAGTAATTCATCCATTGACCCACCGCCAGAATCGCCTAGTAATCGAATGAACGATTTGGTTGCAACTTTGTTGATGTCCCGCAGTGGTCTCGCTCCAATGTTGGGCAGTCTTGGTGGACCGCAAGAATTGGAAATATCAATCGATGCCGGCGGTGGTGGCGGTGAAACAAGCAGTGGCAGTGGCGGCGTTCGTACTGGTGCCGGTAATCGACGTAGTGTTACCGGTGGCGTTGGTGGAGTTACACCCGCTGGGCGCCAACGGCAGGCCAACTATCAAAGACTGGACAATGTGTTTTTGGAATTTCTCACCTCATTGTCGAGCGGCGAAGATGGCGTGTTCGGTAATTCACAAATGTTCTTCATGGGCAATCCGGGCGACTATGCCTGGGGTCGCGAAGGCATCGATACAGTAGTTACACAATTGTTAAATCACATGGACACGTCTGGTCCGCCACCCTTGCCAAAGGATAAAATTGCCGAAATTCCAACCGTTGAGATAAGTGAAACGGAAGTCGAACAGAAACTTAAGTGCTCTGTCTGCTGGGAGGATTTCAAACTGCAAGAGGCTGTACGAAAACTCCCCTGCTTGCATGTGTATCATGAGAATTGCATAGTGCCGTGGTTGGATTTACATGGAACATGTCCGATTTGCCGTAAATCGCTCCAACTCGAGCCCAGCACCAGTTGCTCCATGCACAATGGAGCCGCCTCAACATCTGGACTCTCAGACATCTTCCTATCGCCTACCGCCCCGCCGTCGGATGGTGCCCCCACAACATATGGATATGCAGACATCTACCTTCAACCGCCGTCGGTCACCGTAACCGCCTCACAGCCGGGCACGTCTGCTGCAGCTACCAGAAACAGCACCAGCACCAGCGCCCAAGGCCCAACCCAACCAATGGACACCTCGTCGCCGTCTGCCACACCACCAGCGGCTCAGGCCTCATCGGCACAAGGAAGATCTAATCAAAACTCCAATGCGCTGGCCTTCGAGGATGGCAATGTAGAGTATGACTTTGATTAAATCAACTAATCAGTAATATATCAGCCCTATATATATAATAATATATAATGTTTTACGAAAAAGAGTAAATTATCGCTTAATGAAGTCACGTTTTGTTTTTTGTTTCTTTGTTCCAAGTTAAATTATCATAGATTTCTTTCGATAGGACTTAACAATTAAAACAAAATTGCTTACCAAATTTACTGTATGGTTTTACCACCAAACGCACTCAGTAGCTACAAACCTATTTAAATTTAGATAAAACGAAAAGTACATTCAGAATTGACGAGGGTAGCAAACGGTTCCATTAATACATACATATATATACATAAACATGTACATATGTATATGCATGTACGTACTATCTTATTTCAGACTTAAGTTTTTGTTGAAAATATAACTTTTAAAGTTTATAACTAAAAAAATACGATAATATGTATCCAATTTTATTTGATTGCACACACTCCCAGGATATACCACAATTGGAAAATAAAATTAAGTTAAATAAATATTAAAGTATTTATTATTTAAATAAAAACAAACAAAAACGAAAGGGAAATTGAAGAAAATCGCTTTTGTGTCGTTTTCTTGTAGCCAAAAATTCTTTGTATGTTATCTTTTTTTTCTCCTTTTTTTAGTTAGGCTATGAAAAGCATTAATTCACGAATAATCGAATGTGAGATAAGAGAATAATAAGTTAAAAATGTTGTGACATTTATTTAAACAATAAAGAAGTCGTTTCATTCCATTTGATTGGGGGGGCAATTACAACTTAAGCTGTAGAGTATCGTAACTTTTTGTCTCCTCGTTATAGGTTCATCAGCGACGTGGAGCTACTCGTCCTGGAGTACACATTTCCCCCCTTGCTGGCCGGATGACGTTTCAGACGTTTCCCATTTGACTTTCGTAATCAATGCGATCCTGTAGTACTTACTTAATTAAGGGGCTCTCCACACAGCAGCCTGGCTGGGGGGCAATTACAACTTAAGCAGAAGATCATCGAAACTTTTTGTCTCCTGTTTCCCCACTTGCTGGTCGCTTGACGTTGCAGACGTTTCCGATTTGACTGTCGTAATCAATGCGTTTTGTGATAGTCCAGTCGCAGATCCCACAATACTTACTTACTTAACGGGCTTCCGACAGGGCAGCCTTTCAGTCTCTTTGATCCCCGGTAAGCTGTTTCCAGTTGGTCTCCATTAAGAAGCATGTCCAGTTAGACCGGTGCATAGCTAATTGGAGTAAATGGCTATCCGCAGTTATCTGGACACAATTTCGTTTATGACAAGCGCACCTTAATTGGAACACATCACGTTCACTCGAAGAGCCAAAGATTTATTGTGACTAGCCTGTTGGTTGAAGTGCTTGCCAGTAAGTTACACCCAATTAGACCAATAGTAGGTCCATTGTTATATTATGTCCATCAAATCACATAGATCGTTAAGGAATGTCCCTAGGTGAAGCTTTCTAATACGAGAGATAGCTGTGCAGGAACAAAGAAGGTGGGAAATGGTTTCCACTTCTTCTCCCATCCAATTTCTGCAAATCTAGCCTTGTGGTATACTTGCCTATGTGTAGTCTATTAAGATCCAGTTCTTAGAGCGTTTTACATCCAGTTTTGGTCAAATTTGTTTCGTCGCAAGACATATTGATCCACCTGTCCACCTAAGGGTTGTTCTCTCTAAAGCATCTACTTTAAGTTTTAATTTGCTTGTAGTGATGGGTATCCCTAAGTTGCCTTAGTCCAGGGAAATAGAAAGAGTTTAGCTTACAGTTCCATGGAACACCAATATGCCCCAGCACCCAACACAGGAGAATGTTGAACTTCTTCGCCATCTCCATAAGAGACTAACGCCAGTTTGGAGCTAGTTTTATTTAACATACCTAAAGTATTAAAGTTTTAATACAAACAATTGTTTAGTATTTTCGTTTTCTATTTTTAAATACATATTGCACCCTGTTTTGAATATCGTGGACTTCGTTTTTTGTACATTCGCATTGAGCCAATTAGTTATGTTGTTTAGATCTCCTTGTTTAATCATCGTTGCCGTATCTTTATCTGTAAGATATGTATATTAGGGCATCATCTCCAGATAAAAGTAACTTGCAAAGCCTTATGTCCGAAAGCTTCTCATTTATTTGAGTTCTCTGCCCAAGACACTTTGTGAACTTCTGTAGCTCTCTTCAAGAATAACGTACTGGTTCCGTTAATAGTGGATCCAGCTCCTAAATATTCTTTCCAAATGAACAACACATTGTTTAAAGTATTTTCAGACGAATACTGACTTGTAAACCTGAATTAATTATAACATTACTGTCTTGACTATCTTCTAGTGCAGTACTGACAACGCGTCAACTAGAAAGAGTCATTTAACGATATGGAGAAGATGCGATATTATTATAATTTGTTACTGCGGTCGTGCTTGCGGAAAAGCGGAATCCGTGCAAAGCCGGGTAGTGGTCATCTCTGCAGCTTCTGCATCAACCGTTGGATTCTACTCTTCACATACGGAGCTTGACTTCAGTTATAATGGGAATAAAAGATCGATAATACATAATATGTGTCACAGTTCTTACTAGATAAGCAAGACGAGTTGGTTTCTGACCTATTGAATTTACCAATTCATGTAGTATAGATGTATTCGCCCCAGTAATGTTCCTTGTTTACACGCTATGTCCGGGATAAAATACTGTCTAAAGCTGATCAACACGTTCCGATATTTATACTTCAGTCGATGACGAATCGACCACAAGTCCTACTTCATTGTGGATACCCTTGCTCATCATAGTTGCATAGTCTTCCTTCACTGCTCAATGAATTTCTTTCTTTTCTAAACCACTCATCTGGATATTATAAACATGAATCGCCTGATTCTGTTGGGGATTTTTAATTTTGGCCATCAATTTCCATTAAAAACTCTCAAAGTCGAACCTACAAGACCAACTTGATTCCATCAAATTGGATTTGCTGTTATCACTTACCTTAGAGTCAGCACCTGAAAAAGAAACTCGTGTCCTCCACCTTCAATCGACAACTGTGTGCCTTAGAGAACACTTTTCATAAATTTACATAAGAGATGCACTTCTATCCGACAGATCTTAGAGAATAGAAATGTGCAAAAGTCCGTGCAGTAATGAAGTACACTTACCTTAGTTTTCATGTTCGAAATGTGCATAAAAAAGTTCACAGCGAATGCCGAATGTCCTTCAATAACTTACCGCTTGTTTATAAAATCAATAAAAACGTATTATTTCCATTTCCATATAAACAAATAAAAATATTTGCCACAACAGGCCCATAAACATACATAGGACGCAGGGTGTAGTTTCTCATAATCAATCATGCTGTGTGTGATGTATTTTTCGCACGAATGAAGCTCTATTCAGAGTGTAACCATTCTCTTTCCGATTTTAACAATTGCTATCGTACACATAAGTACATAAACCGCCTTTGGACCTTTACCAACGGAATCGAATTTCCTTGAAAATTATAAAATGAAATGTCCAATCATCCAAACAAACAAATCGATTTGATTTTTCTTTGTTGTGACACTGAAGGTCGCTTCTACTTTTTACTTGATGGGTGGAGTACATTTTAAAACTATTTTTCGGTTTTTGTTTCTAATCCTGGAGGTCATATGGGAAAATTTAAGTCAATTCACAAATGAGTTCAGGAAGAGCTTAATCCGTGACATACCCCCGAAAGAGGGCTCGTAATTCAATTCGATGTTTTTGAGCCGGCAGCATGCGAAGACCCTCATCTTTTTATCCCTTTTTCCATCCTCTGTAATCCTTATTCGTTGTACACGGCTGACAGTAGTCTTGGTCATCATTTGGTTACATTTGTCAGTACTGAATACACCGTAAAAACTTCATGCGCTGGCTAGCAAAATCCGAGTCATATTACTTCTTATTTTCATCTTACGAGCTGCTTTGTTGCTCGGGTTGCTCTTGGAGAGATCTAACCACGATTAAAACTACTTTTTTTTTGCACGTGATAAGGAAACTATGTATGTAGCTAAGCGATACTATTCCCAACACCGACAAGCTCTGGTTCTTCCACATTCCTCAATATCACTAGCCACTCTGGATGCAAGTGGTGTTTTTGGAATAGAGACACTAGCGACCCTATTCCCAATATGGACAAGGTTGCTTTCTTCCACATCAATTCCTCCATATCACTAGCCACTCTGGATACAATTAGTGTTTTTTTAATAGCCTAGAATGAATCCATGACCGATGGAAGTATGCACGATGTTGCATACCAGACGAACCTCTTAGTGTCCAAAGCCGACATGAAATATAATATTTTTCAGCTTCTAGAATCCTATTAGGTGTTGTTTGATTTCTTGGTCTAATTGGCATCGATTTCCACATTTATATCTTCTAGTAATCGTAGGAATAATATTTAACGCTGCAGTTATGTTTATTTGTTTATATTTTGTACGCGTTTTCACCACGTCATCTTCCTGAATAACGTCACATACAAATCCGTAAATTCCCTTTCGAACGTTCGAATTTCTCCATAGTAGTGGCCAAGTAGAACATGTACAGTTTTCTTCTGTATTTTACCACGTGACCGCCCAAACGGTCGTCATTAGCATGCAACAATTGAATGATTTTTGCTTCTTCAACAGATTACGCAAATCTATTGATCCATTGCCGATTGCATCATTGCAATGATGACTAATAGCGTTAGCATGTTCGTATTAATAGAATAGAAGGCAATGAAAAAATTATATGTATTTATTGTCACAAATTCTCGAAACTATTGTGATGATAGGGAAATTGATCCGTGCGTATTAAAAACCGACAAAAACTGAATATTAACTCAAATTCATGTTTTAAGACCTTTTGCTGGTTGCGATTCATGTGGTTGGTTCCTTACAAAACCTTAATTTTGTTCGAGGCACGTACATCTCGCCACGTAGGAGGATTCAACAAGAAGAAGATTCATTACCAGAAATCACGACTCGTGAAATGAGTCTATTCTGAACTCATTGAAGTCGACAAGCTAACCGCTTTCAGTGAGCCAGACGAAATCCCTGCACACAGTGAACGGCGATGTGCACAAATGAAATGATAAAGATTCCTTCTCACATAATCCCACTTTATGGGTTGGTTAGATGGATTTTCTCTACACAAAAGTAGACTAGTTGATAGGGGCAGATGAAAAAGCTTACACTGTATCCCTCTCAGAAGGACCTTAAGTAATGGAAGTATAGTAACCGAAATAATAATGCATTATATCGATGATTGAATGAGCAACAGCTAACTCAGGAGACGAATGAATTATAAATTAGTTTTCTTTACTAGATATGTATCCTAGCCTACTAGAGCGCAGCCTAGTTTGAAAAGAGATCATGTTCAAGTAAAATAGATACAAACCATATCTGCGATAACACATATCTGTGTTGGAAAAGGATACATCCATTCTTTTGGCTAAACATATTACCTAGAACCAAAGCAAGCATTCTTACTAAACATTGTTTCTTCAACGTTTAAGTTAAGAGTAGTAGATAGACATAGCGACTTTATAAGATGATCATCTTCTTTGCAAATACAAGACTAAAAGCTTTTCTAAACGAATAAAAGGATCAGGCATAGGTAGTTTTATCGATCTTTGTTAAACTAGGATGCCCAACGATGTATTGCACCTAAAAGACCAATCTCTTCAATCACTTGACACAAGGATTCACCTAGTCGTATTGCCGAGAAGACAACAGCCACAAGTTGAGCGAGTAGATAGTAGTTACATGCATTTATATAGTTACTGTACTTGAAATCATACCAAACCCTAAATACAAAGAACAGATTTAACAATTGTGTGAAATTATAATGAAATTAAAAGCATTAACCGGCACCAAACTTGGGATCAAAGCATATTTCTAAAGTACTCCAAGATCTCCTTGTAAATCGTGTCTTCTGTTCCGGCAAAAACGGCTTCATACTCCAAATTCAAGTCTATAAAATGATGTACAGCCAATGTTTCTGTAGGAATTTGTTTCGTTCTTGGTTTTATACAGAGCGCCCTGAACAAATCACCAACACGTTCCTTTTCGCTTATATAGGGAGTGCCTTCGTTTAATATTGCTTTTGCTTTCATTTTTAGCTCATCGTAGAATTTCTCGAAGAAAAAATGCCGATCAGAAAGCAATTCACCGGGTTTGGTGTCTGCACCAGATTCTGTCAGCTCACGGTAGGTTTTTAACTTTTTGTAACGTTCCTCCTGGGTTTCTTCGATTCTGGAATCTATAGATGCTATTTGAAGACTATCATCTTTCGGGATTGCCTAAGTTATATCCTATCAAGCAAGGCAAACAAATGATTGGTGTTTTATAAAACTTACCAATTGTATAATCTGTAGTATTTCCAATGCTGCTTTTTGCCTAGCAGCTTTCTTAGTGTTTGCAATTCCATATCGTTTGATCGATGCCAATTGGCAAAGTACTGTGAATTCGGGAGCCTCAGCCGGACCAGCTTGTTGAATTATATCGAATACGGGAAGTGGATGATTATTTCGCACACAGATGTCTCGAAGAGTCACCACCGCATCGGTAGTAGGGATTGCCTCGTGAGGTGCCTGGGGAATAAGTAAAATATCTGGATGAGCGGAGGTTACTTCCTTGATGAGATTAGCGGCTGCATCGTGTTTGGCTTCCTGCTTTGAACGCCCATTGCCGTAAGATGTCTCGTCCAGTGCCTCGACAGAGCAAACGAAGGATTTGGTGCCGTCGTCGGCATCTATGCAATTGTACTTTGGAAGAATGAATCCTTTCTTTGCGCAATACTCTTGGAGAGCAGTAACTGGTGGTTTACCGAACATTTTCTTTTGTTTTTTCTTTTGGCGTGTACCTTCCCCGTTGGCTACGCAGAATAGACAAATGATAGAAAAGAATAAATTTATTTTCCTTTATCACTTTCAAGATTCAAAACAAATAAATAAGCTATGTTTGATTTCGCCACTTTTGCGTTGATCTGTGGTATGGTCACATCACCGTTCGGAGGAGAAAGCTTTATGTTCAAATAGTTACTGTAATATTAGTTAGTAAAACATTTCTTGGGCTGAAGCGTTTTGGACCTCAGTATGCTGATTCGTATTCCGAACATTGTTTTGGATCATCCGAAACAACATTCCCACATTGACTGATTTTGTTGTACTAGCATGGAACAATGATTGTTTCAAAGGTTGCCGTCCATGATCTTCAAAGAATTAAATAGCTAGTTATTGTTTTTACTGGTCATACGTATTGTTTAATGGGCTTACTAGAGGACAGCACCCTCCAAAAAGGTTCTTCATTACGATTATACCTTTCTAGGTAGTTCCGATCCTAAAGCTATAGTGTTGACTGGAAATCGAATCTTGATTTCCATTCAGTCGGCCGATAGACCGTTCAGACAGCACACATGCATCCATGCATCCTCATATCAAGTACTTTGTCCATTTGGATCATGTGTCCAAGTCAAGTGATGAGGGTTTGATTCCCAAAGTAGAGATGAAAAAGAAACTTTATAGCTTAGTTAAGGTTTAGTTTAACTCTCGGGGAGACACACAGGCAGAAGATGAAAGTTAAAATTTCAGTTCGTCTGACCGAACCGAGGTTGCTGGACCTGCAAGTTTATTTCTAAGGTATGGTCATATTTTACCCGATCTGCAAGAAATGAGACTTGTTAGACCCACTTCTCTCTTCTTAACGAATTTCTTATTGCAGACACCGATTACGTGCTTCCACAACGTCTTTTTAATAAAAGCGGTTACATATGGGATTCTTATGGTGTCTCTCTAGGGATACAGATATACGAAAGTATCACCTTTCGCATATTCTGTAGAATGTAAAGTCTTCCAGACGTTGATCATAGTCTCAATCAATTCAAAAACTGCCCTAAATTGTCAAGTGACTCTTAAAAAATGGCTTAACTATTCAATGTCAATGTAATTTGAGTTCCGGCACTCATATGTACGTTCGAGAAAATGGCATACTTGACGATTTCGCCAAGCAGGGCACTTCCTTATTGATCTCATCGGGGAAACTTAAGTTCAATACTGAACAAAAAAAGGAAACTATACCTCTAAGCTGAGCTTTCTTCACTCGAAAAAAAATCCACTTAGTCGTCTGTTTCGACTTATATTTCGATTTCTATTTAATTTCAAGCGGGTATCCTGGAGCCCGCAGTGAAAGCCTCTTTATCGATTAGGTAGTTCATTGACAGGGCGCCATGGCTCAGTGGTTAGTGCGTTGGACTATGGAGCAAAAGTTTCGAGGTTCGAATCACAGCTAAAGCATCTTAAAGATCTTTTACGGCCCCATGAGCGTCTGACAAACATCCGAGAGTATAACTGAATTTCTCAATGATTTTTATTCGGATGACATATATCGTGGCGTTCGGGAGAAATCTGATTTCGATGATACTGTGGAACTAATTCACATTACCGACACAATCTATTATACTTTTTACTGCTATTAATCTAGATTATCTGTCAAATTCTTTACAGGGAAGTTGCAAAAAATACAATTTTTTTTTAATAACTTTACTGGGTAAGATCGCTTCACTCGAACACAGCATCAAAAGTAGTGAGCCGATTCAAGAGGACGACCTCTAACCCTTCAAAAAATTTAGCTTTTAGAAACTGGGCAACAGTACAGTTACTTACAGTTTCAAGTGCAAAAGCGCCATCATGCGTTAGCATGATATTGTTATTTTCCTTACTCGTTAGTTTAAGGCACGAAGTATCGTTGATTTACGCTCGCTCCAGTAGTTGCCCAATGAGAGAAGAAAGTGTGAATTATATACAAAGTGAAAAGCTCTTTTAAGAAATGTCATGCATAGAGCTTTCATAATACAAGGTGTACATTTAGGTAGCGTTTGATTTGACATTTCACTGAATGCAATTGTTCAACTCTAGAGAAGACTATGTATATTTCCTAATCCGTAAAAGAGCAGACACATCAATCATGGGAAATATTCGATGATAAATACCCTTAAGTCCGAACTGTCAAGTAAAACACTTTGTATTCGTTTATGCACATTTACGTTGATGTGTGGAATTGTAAAAGAATTTGGCAAATTTTGGATTAATATTGGAATGTGTTTATTTGGACATGATGTTTTCAATGTGAACAAATGTTTTCAAGGGTCAGAATCAAAGTGTTGTAATCACCTGTAACTAGTAAACTACCTGAGATATCTAGTGGGATCTTAGAACACCACTTAGTCTATATGACTTTTTCTTAAATAGGCTCGATACAACCGTCGCACTAACGTGTTTCGTATCGACATCGGCCCGACAGTTGTACGTATGAAACACACAACACAATCAGCATGCGATTTCCATACAACCAGAATATTTTTCGTGTATTGTCTGGTCTATTCGTCAATTTTTCCAATCAGAATATAAGTGAGAGTCCAAGAAGTGCTTACAAATCAAATGCAAATATATGCATGTGTGTCGCGACCGATCGATTGGACCCACTAGCTAGCTTCTTCCAACCATTCGCATTGTGCGTCTTTAATTTTTCGCGGATAGGTTGTACACATATTTACTTACTTACTTAACGAGCTTCCGACCCGTGAAGAGTCTCTGCCTAAAACACGGCAGCCTTCCATTCCCTTCGATTCCGAGCACGCTTCTTCCAGTTGTTTAGACCAAGCACTCTGGTATCCGCGATAACTTGGTCCGTAAAACGGAGGTTCGGTCTCCTTCCTTCCTTCGAAGATTCTCTTTGCTGGAGCATTATTGTCCATTCGTTCGATGGCTGAGCCAGTGTAGTCGACGTATTTTGACTTTTGGACTACATCCACATCTTGGTACAGCTCACAGAGTTAAAATCTTCTCCTCCATTTAGCACAACTGGTAGGATCAATATTTTGTAGGGCATTCATTTTGTCTTTCGAGTTTACTTAGCCAAAGCATAGTAACAGCGGTTTCCTAGAGTAAGTCTTCGCCGAAACCCAAGATTTGTTTTTGACTTTTTTACTCGTATGTGTATGAATTGTGAAACAACATTCTATTTTTAAACTCATTCATTTGTTATAATTATTAGGTCTGTTCGCATACTTTCTGCGCCAAAATTCGTGGATTGTGAAATTTCAAGGTGTGGGGGTAAAATTCTCTCAGAAAGTGGTAAAATCACACAAAAGTAAACGATAGCGATAGCTACGAAATTCGTACTTGATTTTAGACGTCAAAAGCAAATATATGCAAACAAACACAAACAACAAAAAATTTCTTACAGGTATCTGACAGATTTCGTAAATCAGTGCAAAGAAATTTCCAGCACTAAAATTCGTTGCATGGGGAAATTTTTTACTCTCTCTTCTACGAAAATCTACGAAACTTTTGCGTACTCGAACAGGATTTGGTGACTTCTCGTTACTTTGGAAGAGAACGCGAACAAATCTATTATTTCCAAGAAAATCACCATAATTCAGCGCTTTTCTATTTCTAAACAATAACCGAAACAGACTTCGAACTGTCAAACACCAAACGTCACAAATTCCACATCTCAATGACAGCGAACCACAGCCCATGCAACTACTCACTAAAATGTTTCTAGTTTTGTTGTTTTCTTTCTTTCTTTTTATTCGCTACCTTCAAGTGTTGCCTCATCAAAAGGTACTCAACTCGGCCCGAAGCAAGAAGTGGATTTTTTTTTGTCTCAGAAGTTATTCGGAAAGAGCGTGTGGTTGGTGATTCGCGAGCGTTTTCGTCGTCGTCGCCGTTTGTCGTCGTCGGATGATTCTTTTATTTTATTATTTTGTTTATTGTTATGCACTTTGATTTCTGTGAACAATTGGGCAGCTACAGCTACAAAAATATCCACTCCACTGCTGAGTGACTAAAAAAAAAAAAAAGAAAACAACTTCCAATTTTCTATTTCTATTCGTTTTACTGGCACACCGTGCGAATTATTTCAGGAAAAGCCAAAAAAATAAAAAAAAATAAAATTCTATTGGAAGCGAAGAAAAGTGTGTTGGAGAAATTTTCATCGGAAAAACGGGAATTTTACGTTTTAAATCCACAATTTTACCTCAAATTGTTTGTCCTTTAGAATAGTTTAAAATTTTTTTAATTGCCGATTAAGTTAAAAGAGGAATTACTTGTGTCCTAGTGTGTATTTTTTTTTCAAACAATTTCTAAATAAGGAAAATCAATTCGCTGTTCCTCGACGTAATTTTGTTGTTTTTTTTTGTATTTCTTTTCCAATCAACTGTGTGTGGTGTGTGTTGTGTCGCCACCAAAGAGTTCAGTCCTCAGTTCAATATACGACAAATTCATTTGCTTTCATCATCATCTATCCACTAACAGCAGCAGCAAGCAGCAGCACAACCGGAGTCAGTGCCTGAGCCCACAGCAGCAGCAGCAGTAGCAGTAGCAGCAGTCGCATTTGAAATACATTTGTGGTGCGTTTTCTTCTATAGGTTTTCATTACGGAATAAGGTGAGTTTCCTTTTATGTGTGAATTTTCCCAGTTTTTGCTTTTTACCATAGGCATAGCGCATACCTTGTTATTACGTCTATCAAACTGTTCACAAGAAAGTCACTGGTAGTCTATCCAACAATTATCATTGTAAAAATGGCTAGTTGCAGGAACGAGAAGAGGAGGAGACGACAAACAAACAGGAAGTGTTATGAGAGCGCATAACCTGGTCATTATGTGAAAAAAAAAAAACGAAAAAACAATCATTAAACCCGAATGGAAAATAACACCATCAAATCACATCGCATTAGGGAGACTCTGGTGGTATTCTCGTGAAAGTGCACCCAAAGTCAAGTCAATAATTCCTCTTCGGAGAGATAAGACGGTATCATGCCTATTATGGCTCCACCATGGATTAGCAAATGTTTACCATACCATATGGTGTCGGGGATTCTGGCGAAGAAAACAAGAGAAAAATCTGTGCTTGCTTTGTGTGCCGCACGGTAAATGGCATTTGTTACAGTCTGTCAGTTAGCCTGGGCTCCACATCAAAATGCTTCTTGTAGTCGTTGCTGTAGTCAGTTGAGAGCAGTGTACACGGTGAGCATCTTTATAGGTGCTAAGCTAAGCGAGCACATTCTGTTTGGTTGGTTTCTGTTTTTATTGTATTTATTTCTGTTTAAAAAAAAAGAAGCAAAACATAGGGAACATTGGATTTGTTTGGGTGAAAAATACTTAAGAATAGGTATAGCTTAAGTTTGGTTTTTTTTTTGTTTCATTAACGAAGATTACGACTAGTAAAGTTCGACAGACCAGAGGGCTAGTTCAGGAATAAAACTTTCGATAGTTTGGAGACACTTTTCTGTATTTGGTTTCACTACGCCTCTGCTTGGTTTACTTTGGTGAGTGGAGACGTGTTTTAAATCTCTCCACTGTTCTGTGCCATATGTCCCTGTCATAATGGGTTAACAGGCCCCATTGCATCGTGTACTTTGCTAAGAAACTTTTGGTACATGGCTAATGTCTTAAGAATTTCGTGGTCGAATGGTTGTGCGCTAAAGTTTCTGACCGTTTTTTGGTTACGGAATCGATTTTTTTTAAGAATATAACGACGACACGATTTACGAAGTTGACAGCTTTCTCGCGATAACTGGCGTGACAAGCAGTCAGGTAGAGTTGTCAAGATGGAAGAACCAAATAATGTGACATCTTTAGACGATTAGAAGGAATCATACGAAAACAGATTTTATAGTTTAGTCGAGCTGAAGGAGAAAAAAGAATACGTTCTCTGCTATTGCAGTGCAACAGCGTGGTTAAGAAAAAATATCAGGAGGTTTTCCAAACTCCCAATAGCCAAAATTGAATAAAACCACAATTCAGAGGGTCCATGATAGGCCTAAATGAAGTGTGAAAGTTCAGCCGTCTATCAGTGCAAATGGTTGTTCAACAATGTCAAGGTTCCAATTTCCTGGAGATATATGATCCTAATAACCTGAATGAGGATCTGCAGAATATTGATGTCGACGTTTTCTTTCTATTTCTACTAACAGATGCAAAAGGGTTTCGAGTGCGTGGTGGTTATTTTGAGAATCTAAGCAAAGTGCATGCATTTTAAAAAAAATGTTCACATAGTTTGAGTAGTTTGCAACCAGTTTAGGAGAAAAGGTTCTAAGGATCCAATGGAGGAGTATGTATGTAATAGAACTTTAGCTACAGCAAGAATTTCTAACGTATGTATGTTCACCCAGCTATACTCTTCGATGCTTTTGAATGGTGAAAAGGAGCTTGCTTTCGTAGACTTACATAACTCGCTGTTTTGCTTACAAATCGAGGAATATGTACCGAGGACTGTCCTGGAATCCTTGAAGAATATGTACTTTAACTGACCGGAAAGGATTGTTTTTAAGGAGCTAATCAGTATGCCAAAGAACGAGTCCATATCATTCCAGGTACAGAAGACAGCGAAGAACGACGACACTTTTCTTGTAGTTCCCTCTTCAACTGTTGTTCATTGCTGGAAAGTGGTTGGGTGACTGTTTCAATCGCAATGACTGGTTGACTCCTTGATAAATTAAGTAGATTAGATTAAAGTGTGAGGATGTCACGATATGACTGCTGCGAAAGATGGGCTTATTGTGATTTCCTCCAAAATTAGAGCTCAATCATGATAGCCGACTTAGTGATGAATCCAAACAAATCCTTGAGTGAGCTAGGAGATACAAGTGACGATGACGTGTTCTGAATAAACAGTGACAGCAAATATGTTCTGCTGATTCTTCGCCCTCGTTACATATTCTGCTTTCGGTCATGAGGTGTTTTTTCGATTTGACATTGTCTACTGTCTAGTAGTCCACAGAATGGCCTTGGCATCATGAATGTTTCTGGTTAATATGCAAATTATTTTCTGGTTAATATTTCTGCAATCGCATTGCATCCGCTGTGTCCTGACACCCAAATAAGATGAACTCTGTTTCTACTGGCTAATGACATGAGTACTTGAAGGCAGTCTCATGGTAGTTTTGATGTAATTTTATAGGCTTTAATGGCTAGAAGCGCAGCGTTGCTATCAGAGAGAGTATAAATGTTATTTGTTATAATTAGATCTGTGACATTTACCTTGGATAAATATAAGTTAACCATTTATCTGTTAAAGCTTTCAAAACTTCTAACGAATTAGAAATATGAAAGGATTCCCTAGTTCTGTCTAAAATCTCTCAGTTAGTCAATTGAGCATCGTCACTGAAAGTGTCAAAGTCAGCGGTAGGGCCCAAATAAGAAAAGGGTTTCTTGAGCTTCTGGGTAAAGTGGAACGAGCTGAATACATGTGTATGTCATTCATAAATGACAGCACAGTCTTTTAAGCATGGAAGCATTACCTGTCATAAGAATAATTAAAACTTAATTCCGTTCTACATATGTACATACATACTCCAAGGTTTTTAGTTGGTCGTAAGTCAAAATCTATGCAATTAGACATCTATAACCTAAAATACACAAAAATGCGTTCTGGGTTATGGAAATATGAAAAGTTCTGTTCGATTCCCAAAAAAATCTTGTCATTGGCAGATTCTTTTATTATCTGAAAACAATCGACAAGCATTCAAGAGTATAACTAAGAAAAAAGCCTTTTAAAGAAAGCAAATGACCTTATGTCATCCGATTAACGTCACAAGTACAGAACAAATGGCTGCGAGAAGCTGAATTGGGTTGAATTGGTCGTTAAAATCATTTGCAGAAGACCAGTTTCAATACGACGTCTAAAAAAAGTGTTGGGTGGTTCACGCACGATTCAGCAAGTCACAATTTATGACATTTTGTCAATGATCGGACTGTGGATTCTCTGCCCATAACATGAATTTTCTTCTAAGCGCTTGATGCTTCCTTCATCGACTGGGTATCCTCATGTGTTGTAAAATACATTATGCATTCCCATTTCCCCTTCCAGAAGGTACGATCGTAAAAAGCCCTCAATATACAATTCTTCCAGAGCAGATTTACCAAGTACCTCCCAACGTTATACATAGATTCGAGTGAAGATAATAATACAAAATAAATAAAACTTACATTACCATTGTACTGAAGCCTTAAAATTAATAATAGAAACACCCCCAACCGTTGAAACAACCTTGAAACCATCCGAATAGCAACTGCATACACCTCCGTCAACAGAAATCAATTTTACAGTAACAATACTAACTTGTTGATGATTCTACTCACCTTTGCGTCACTTTATTTAAATAGCACTTTTAAAAATAAATAGAAACAAAAAGAATCCACAAAACCACAACGCATACCCACTACTACGTGATATTTTCGGGTTGAACACAGGCGAGGGCGTCGAAAACAAACCACCCGCACCACTCTCACTCTCTTGGCTCCTTGCTTCTGTTTCATCAGTGTCTTTACGAGATGCGCTTATAGCCTTGTGTCCTTCACGAATTTTTGTTTGCAGAAGCACTAAACAAGTGTGATTTGGTAAATTATTTTCGGGAATGACCAATGAGGATGACTCAGTGCCGAAGGCCCGTATGTCACCCCCACACGCTGCTAGCGAAAATAGTTTTTTTTTTCGTATCTTTTGTTGATTTATTAGTACGTATCGTTTTCTTGAAAAGCGATGTACTCTCGAGACATAAATTCAATTTTTTTTTACCATTTTGACATGACACACTATTGAAACTGTGCTGCTGTTCCACTTTAAAGAGAGTCAGCGATTTTTTTGACAATGTTTACTCCGCTTAATCACCGTTGTGCTACAGTGAGACAATTTATATCTTTTTGTGCATATTGTTATTATGGTTGTGAACTGGCGGCCTCCCCCGCCGCCCACCAAATCGCCTCCAATTAGAGAGACGTATTATAAAGAGTTGTACGAGTAATTCGTGTGCCAAAGCCGCTGGTACACATTTCTCCTCTTTCTCTGTTTGGTTTTTTTACTTTTTTTTACGGACAAAAGAAGGAAAACGAAAAAATTCAATTGAGCGACGCGTAAAGAAAATGAAAAAGAAATGGAAAACATTCTGCGTCGCTATATTTAAAACGGAAAAATGAGTGAGATATTTATGTCCAACACAGAAAAGCGTGCACCAGAAAACATACAGGGAAGCTGTAAAAATTAAGTTAAACATCTGTCAAATGATCGTGGAGGTGTCAAATTTTAGTCCCATGGCATCTGAGTGTTAGAGCGATAAATCTTTGTGGTTGTCGCTCCATATCTCGAGAGGTATTGAACTGATTTTTGTTTTCGAATTCTTGGTAAACTAGTTGTATCGGGAAAGATTGGTTTTTTTTTTATCAAAACCATATTACTCTCAGCTTTTGACAGCCAAGTGATACTGCATTGGGCATAACCGGAGCTACTTATGGGCCTTGAGTGATTCCCACCTATCACATGGTCCTATTTAAAAATTTATAGTACATATGTATACAGGTGGAGTGAGCTTGGGTGAACTCTTTGGATTCAACTGCGGCTAAGATATTTACTGGCTTCGTTTGCTAAGACAAATGAAACCGGCAGCTCAGTTACAATTAATATTTGTCATGAAATGCTTTTTTAACTAAGATATGACCCATGACAGGACATTAGGATAAAATATGTCCGCCACATCTGACAAATGTCGGATTGACTTGAAGGAAGTTTCGTACATTGACATCTGAGATGAGGAGGCAGATTAGTGTTTCCTATGACTGGCACTTACTGTCTTAGCTGACGATACGATCAGTAATTTTTATTAGATGTAAGGCTTCCAAGCTATTCGAGACGAACAAGCCTTGACCTTCCTATCTAATGACAAGCACCTTAAAGAAAAAAAACGCTACTAGATTGTGTGAACTTCAGTTAAAAGGGTTGAAGGTGATATGACACCGCCTTGGGGTGTTCCTCTACTGGCGAATTTGTTTATGGTCACATGGTCGTAATAGGTTTCGCTTTAAGTTCGGCAGGTCGGGCACTCGGAATGGACTTTTAGTCTTGATTTCGCTTCGATCACTGTAATTGCTTGCGATGCGATGACTGAAGTTATTTCCAGCAAAAGGGTGTCGATCTACAGAATTGGTCTTTCCATGGGTACACCCTGACGCATAATCTCATAATTAATAGATTGCACCTCGATTGCACTATATGAGGGTCATTACACGAAATTTTCCCATTGACCCAAACACAACCGAAACTGACAAGACAGAACAAACCCACAACCATTGTCGTAGTCCTTGCGAATGTCAACTTTCCCATCCTTTCCGTCTGTAAAACTTCTGTCATCAGTTATGTTGTTGTGATTCTATATACATACTTACCACGATGTGCTGTTAACTGCTCTTGACCTTTGTCGGTGCTATTCGGTTCAACAGACCACCTGTGGATTTTTTATTTCATTGCACACACATTGCTATCGCATTCACAAAAGGTGGCATTTTCGTTCCAGTAAATCATAATGACTTTAAATGACCTCTAATAATTCGTTATGTGCTTGTCAAGAATAACAGGTTAGATACGCATTTTTTGTTGTTTTTGGCTTTTCAAAAGAATTGTGTCGGAACCTTTTTGCGTAAGTGTGAATAATTGTAATGTAAGCTATTTGTTATTTTTGGTAGCTGTGGCGAAGTACGTGATTTAAGGAGGTTTTATGATTTGTCTTTGTCATTTTACATACATACATATGTATGTACATACATATATTGAAGTGACGTTCCACTTGATGAATGTCAAGGCTTCGAAATGAGATCTTAAGTCACATCAGCTGTTAAGTACTTTAAGAACTAGATGGGATAGTTTTGACATGAGTTTTACTCATGAAACCGGGTGATATGACGTTTAAAATGTCAAGCTTTGGGATTACATACATATAACCTGCAATCACATTCAACGAGCGGTTTTAATTTTTGTTTACGTTTATAAAAGAGATGGTATGCGGAGATGATATTCAGTCCTCTAAGTTTTCTTTAGATTTTTTGACTTGTCAATCGATTTCACTTGACAAGAATGTGAAACAGAATTAAGAAAGTCGAATCGGCACTCACAACTAATAGTCTGCAAAAGTATTCAGACAGAACTATCAATCTCAAAACAAAAACGTCGAAAAATACTCCGTTAGTTCAGTGTGACTACTGTCATGTGAATAAGGCTTCATAAGTAGTTTTGAAGACAACCAGAAATGATCTCCTGTGACTGACTGCAGTAGTTTGTTCACAATTACCATCGAAATCAGATGTTAGCATTACATCTGACGTTTGTATCTGACAAAAGAATGAGGTTCATCTTTTCTATGAAAGAAGTGAAATTCGAATAATTTAGGGATGTTGCTTTTACTTCGACCTGAGGACCGGAGTTTAGTATGAGATGAATTTGCAAATGTAGTACAAAAGTGCAGGAAGTATCTACAACACTTGAGGAGTCATCCTTGTTATTTTACAAAAATTCATAGAATCCGTTGTCATTTCTCCGTAAATTGAGGCCAAATGCGAACCCAAAAATGCGTTTTACTTCCTTTAGGTCTGT
This sequence comes from Xylota segnis, assembly GCA_963583995.1. Lineage (NCBI taxonomy): Eukaryota > Metazoa > Arthropoda > Insecta > Diptera > Syrphidae > Xylota > Xylota segnis. The sequence goes on along the minus strand of OY757236.1, from coordinate 114,227,072 downwards.
CAAATTTTCTATTCAAAAATTTAAGCAAACAAAGCAGGGAAATGATATTTCACATATGTATGTATGTCATGTGTCTCACGTGACCCAAGCCGAGGCTGTGAAGCATAAGGCTCCACCTAAAACTTTATAGCCAGGGCCCCCCTACTTCTATCAGTTGGTTATAGCACAGACAGCGGGCCATGCATAGGTGAATACGTATGAATGATGTTGACATTAATCAGCCTTGAACTTGTCAGCACCTACTGCGATGTGGAACATTCCCCGGCTATTGACATTACATTCTCAACTTTATTAGACTTTTTCCTCCAACCTATAAAATAGAACAAGAAACCACCGAAAATAATAATTTGACATTTACTTCAATGACAGATCTCAACCATTTTATTAAGAATTTCGTAACGCATGTCAACCACCGTTAGTTTGCATACATGTTTTGACATTTCACAAGTCAAATCCATTCGTGATAAAATGCAATTCTGCCATCAAGAACAAGTGTTTATATCACCACTTCCATCATAAACTAGTTGTTACTTAGTTTAGTAAACGTATGCATATATGTCTTCTAGTTCTGTAATGCAATTAGAACGCCCAAAGTCTAAGTTATACCTGTTTGCTAAATTACCATAAATTGTTTACATAAATTACCTTCTCTGTAACCTTGAAGATATGTGTGTTTAAAGAACAAATAAAAAAGCGAAAGCCCGTTATAGATATTTTAATGTTTCTTGTTTTTATTTTTTCTTTTTGTTTTGCACTCAACGACCATGACAATCGTATCAATTGAAAGGTGAACTAAAAATAACCAATGAAAAACTGCAGCAAAACGAAATTAATTGAAATATTTGCAGATTTATTATCGTTTAAGTGGGGTTCTAGTTATAGTTGGATGTTTTTTTTGGCTGAAATTCGATACGCGGAGTAAATAAATAGAAATTTTCAAAACATAAATAAATTTTCAAACAGCTTGATGTTCATATTTGTCATATATTGTTGAAACAGTTAAGGTATTTGGTTTAAGTAGATGTCTTTGACGTTTACGACTATGTATGCAAGTCTGTTCTTGACCCCACGAAGTAAAACCAAACTTTTTCACATCAATTATCCGCTCGGAGGTTTGTTATACAATTGCCAGAGGGTAAGCTGTGAACAACTTTTTGGTGTTTTAGAATCCGAACCTCCAGTTCAGTTCAGTCAGACGCAACAACTATTGAGCCACGCCCACCACCAGAAAATATGACACTTTTGACTTTCATTGGTGGCAGTTCTTGTCCTCGGTAAGTTCAATAAAAATTGCCAAAAATCTGTTGACATTTTCCAATAGAATTTCTCGGTTATACGTGACGTTCGTTGCAATTTGTTTTGACATTTTCTTTTAATCATGAAACAGTTCACACTTCAATTGAGTTTCACACTTTTTTTAATCAAAATTCAATGAAACCTCTTTCTGGCTCAACGGCTTCGCTACTAACCAAAACATTTTGTTGTTGCTCACGAAATGCCATTACACCCACAAATATTGGCTCAAACTTCTTCTTAAATGTGGCCGACAACACAGTCAGTCACTGAAGGTATCTACCAGACTATGTTGATTGACTATTTTCGGAATAACTTGGAAGAGGAGCATACATATCTAGGTGAATTCAGCAAGACTGCGCGGCGCCACATGTTACGGCTGGATTCCACAAAGTGAAGCCAAGAATGTAAGTTTTTTCATGACAATTATACTCTGGAATGTTTGTCCGACATTTGTGTGAATCGTGAAAACCTATTTAGTGTAGGTAGTCGGATGCACAACCACTGAGCCATGCTTACCAACTAAGAAAATGTAAGTAGCGCAAAAAGCGACGTTTTAATGCCCAATGAGCCAATACTATCACCAAGGGATGAATGGAGCATTAGATGATACAGATAACTAGGTAGTTATCTTAAGGATTGCTGTTGTGTGAGGATTACTGTTTTAGAATTCTGTGATTTTGATTATGCAATGTCTGTACGTTACATCTGTCAGGTCTGTCAACGTGACAGAAATAAAATTAATCGAAATGGCGTTCACCGCTAGGTGCTGAATTGTATTGATTTGGAAGTTGACATCTGTTATGCCTGTCAAAGTGACAGGAACAAAAGTCGATTATGGTCGATATGGTGAAAATAGAATCAATATAATAGTTTCAATATAATATGTAAAACACCCCTCATGCTCAAGTAAAAAGATGACGTTAGGTGCTGAATGGTATCCTTTCGAAAGTTGACATCTGTCAAAGTGACAGAAACAGAATCAATGCTGAATTGTATCTATTTAGGGGAATTGACTGAGGTGCGCCTGTTTCAGTCCATTCCCCTAATGACTTTCGCAGAACTACGAATGATCCCGCTAACAATCTAAATCCATTAGAGTCTATTCTTGCTTTCATTTTGACCAAAAGTAATTCGCATGTCATGCGATCCATCAGAAAACCAACAAAAAAGAAAAACAATTACAAAACTTTCCAACACACGACGACAACGACCAGCAAATGACGGAGAGAGTAGGGCTACCTATAGTAGATATGTCCCGACAAGAACACACACTCACTCTGTTGTATGCGTAGTTCCCTCTTCTTTCCAAATTAAATAATTGGCCAAAAGAAAACCCCAAACAAAACAAAATATGATGACACAAAAACCTACTAGGTACACAAAAATAAGTGAATTATACGTGAATCCGTCATGTAAGCGGCAGCGCGCTTTGCGCCGGGCTATGTGCTGCAGCGTTTTAGATTAAATGGATTTCTAGCCACATCGTAGAAAAGACTAATGCGTATATTTTTAGCTCATTAAACATGCTAAATTGGTGGAGAATTTGCAGCATAACACATAGGGAAACCCACAAATAAGTAAGAAGGAACGAACGAAACGGAAAGAGATTTCTATAGTTTTCCCCCCGAAAAATTATATCGTTTTTAGCTCTTGGAAGACACAATCTTAAAGAAAACAAGAACTTCAGTCTTTTGATTTATAGCGCAGGAAACATTAAAAGTATCTCTCAACGAAAATAGACACCTATGACATTTCCAACCAACAACCACACACAGCACAGTGGAGTCTAGCTACATGGTTGCACTCGGAATTTTCCTTTCTTTTTCTTTTGGTTTCTTTTTTTTTGGGGGATCAGTTTTTTGAAGAGGGCTTCTTTTGGATTTTTTATTTTTATAATTTATGTGATCATCTATAAAAGTGGAATTCCTTGGGTTCTGGCACTGCTGCTGCTATTGATTGGTCGGTGACGTTATTCGAATACATTTTGGTCTCTGGTGTTCAAAGGAATGTCCTAAATCATCTTTGACTGATAGATTGATATTGTTTTCACATAAGCACCGACCTGTGAGCTCGGAGAGCGTTGCTGGTCTTTGATGTCATACGCGTTTACCTCATCCATTTGATGGCTTAATTGACGGAACAGATCTGTTGACTGGAGTCAACATCGGTCGGTGTTTGCCGTAAATTTTAGAACATTTTATGTTTTCCAACAGAAGACACATACATAAATAAGTTCGAAAGAAATTAGTCTTCTTATGGCACAGTTGCACTTTGTTCTCGATTTCAATGGGTTTTAGAATAATTTACGATGAAATGGATGCATGCCGAACGATATCTGATTGCAGGATTTCAAAGGCATTTCATTTATCTGCCCAGTCAATTCATTTCTAAAAGGTGTTTTAAGGGGTTTGTTAAGGTCAAGTGGGCGTGGCTGCATCCAATTGTTAAGACGCATTCTGGTCTTAATTCTGGACACGGTTGACTACCACTCCCTTCGATCTCGGGCATGCTGTTTCCAGCACGTTGGCAACCGCGATATCTTGCTCCTTAAAACGAAATTCGGTATCCCTTGTCGTCTGGAACCAGGCTGCTTTAATTCGAAGATCCTCTTTGTTAGAACATTAATCACTCGATGTGGCCGAGTCAGTGTACTTCGTATCTTTGTTAGCTCATAGAGTTCGTGCCAGTATCTTCTCCTCTAATCACCCTCTTTGCTTACGGGGCCGAAAACTCGACGAAGTTCTGTTTTCTCGAAAATGCTCAAAATATACTCAGCCGTCCTACTTATCGTCCAGCACTTGACTACATATAGTAGAACCTACTAGAAGGATCAATCTGATGTAGAGGATGCATTTCATCTTCCGAGTTAGAAGTTTTGAACCCATCGAAGTAGGAGCGGTTTTCTAGGGAAAGTCTTTGCCAATTCTGCTCTAAGATGTCATTCGTGGAGTTGATATTTACTCTGAGGTAGGTAAACTCCTTAAGCACTTAAAAGTCTGTTGGCAACAGTGAGGTTTTGTCCTATGATGATTTGGTGCATCCACGCTACCGAAAACTTAACTACCTTGTAGGCTATCAGAACCGGAGGCTTTGCTGCATTTCAGCTTTTGATAGGAAAGCCAACCGCATGCGGGTGTTCTCTTCACTCTCTCTACCTGATGCCTAATCAAAAGCTGCTGGAAATGCTCCGTAAATATACATATTCCCTGCCCTCCCTGACTAGGGATCATACACTGTTTCGAAGAGCCTGCGACCAGAAATGTGTGTTCCTAATCAGCAATCATTCATTCAGGCAGTCCTAGCTAGTTCATCTACAGTATCTATGCCTACAATTCCTTGATAACAAGGGACCCATTCGAGTATGCAGCATTTAGCCGATATGGAGTCTACTACATTGGACGGCAGTGCTTTAAGTCCTGCTTGACTATCTGCTTGACTTTATGGCATGAAGTTCACCCTGTAGAGGGCATTTTCGATCCGATCGTGAACCAGAATAGACTTCTATTCCCTGACCATGATGTCGGGAATAGTGCAAATCATATCTGATGACCCTGAACTATTGGATAGCATCCCAAACGGATGTTTTGCTTTGCCTATGCGGCTGGCTATATCGAGTTTGGTTGCACCATCGGTTAACACAATAAACTCAAGGTACTCCCGAGGTGCTCTCTTTAACCGTTTGTCCAGCAATGCATATATAAGTTGATGAGTTCGGTCCTAGGCTGATCATTTTTGTTTTTTCCGAGTTAATTTTCAGCCCAACGACGTCTGCTGCCCTCCATATTTGCTGTCATTTGGTGAAGGTCCATTATTTTATGAGACAGTAGGCATACATCGTCGGCGTAGTCGAGGTGTTTGAATTCACATATAAGAGTCCATCGAATGTCTCCATTTCCTGTTGATAAGGCCGCATTCAGGCACATCGCTAACCAGTATGCAGCCTTGCCGAACCCCACTTCGAATTCCTCCGGTAGTAAATTTATCAGGAATGCCTCTCCTGCGTAAGGCACGCCAAATAAATTCCCGAGTGACACTCTCAAACGCCTTTTCAAAATCCATGAACAGCAGGTGAAGTGGCGATCTTTGCTTGGCAGTCACTTTGCTGTCAAATGATTGTTTTACTGGTCGTCATCGAAACAAATGTATTCTTACTTCACTTTAAACAAGAATTGTTTAAAATCTAAATACTGGTCGATATCCCCAACTAACCTCACTTTCGCCACATTTATCTAAGATGGCGGCGGGCAACAAGCATGCCGCAGAAGGTCGAAATCTGAACGTGGTTTCCATAGATTCCAAATTCTTACCGCCTGGGGTATGTGCACATGCATGCACGTCTGTTTCTTTGTTGCAACAGAATGTTCTCAAACTCGTATGCACTCGTACCTTTCATTTAGTGCTGACCCTGACCTCAGGGGATCACGCGTCCAACAGTTAAATGGCATAAAATCAAATCGATGAAATAAGAATGTTGATTATTTTCGATTGCAACTATATCTACAATAAAACTGTGCGACTGACTCCATCAATGCTAGTAAAATAAAAAAACCAAGTCTTAATGAGTTTCCGTGCAAACATTTTTATTCCTTTGGATAAAATTCAAGTTTTTATTGCCACCATTTATTGATATTTTATGACGTTTTTCGTACAATAAACGGTTATGAGACATATGCGACACACGTGGGAATGTACATATATTTCTTCGATTTTCCCAGCTCCATACAGAGTATATGGCAAAACTAAAACAATGAACTTGTGACCTCAGGAAGATAGCACAAAACTATTTTATGGTCGATGTAAATTATTTAAGCCGCTGCGCTGCTCGTATCACCTTATAACGTTTGTGTATAGCTTAGTCTATCTGACGTTTATTGTTATGTAAAGTTTAATTATTTGCTTTTTGCTTTTCTAATAAATTTTATTGTTGAAAGTTGGAAAAAAAAAGAAATAGAAAAACAAAAATGCCTGCCTTGACCTTGATTAAAAATGAACGAATATTATAGGGTGTCACTGGAGAGTGACAGCTGGCTTGAAGAACTCGCTGATTGGTTGACTGTTTACTTAATAAATTTGTTCGTTTTGTGAGTGACTTCTTGTTTAGTTCCTGCCACCATCGTCGGTCCACAATGCATCCGTTTTAAGTCACTCGAACTTATTTCTGAAGACTTTAGAGCCATTGGATGAAAATTGTAGCGTTAAGACCATGTGAATGATCCAAAAGGTCTGAATTGTCAAAGCAAGATGTGACATCTAGGTTACGGTGACAGTCGTTGCAGATCTTTGTGCAATAATTGAGATTTCAAACGTACATATGTCACAACCATAACGCACTTCTCGTTTTCAGTTAATCCATGAAGTGGAATAGATTTCTGGCGAACACGATCAAACCAAATTTGTCGAGTCACAGATTTTATCCAAAGTGTATTAAGTTTTTCAGTTGCTAACTGAATTGAACCATCCGTTGCTAAAATAGCCGTAATGTGCGCGAACGTAGGTACCACGAGAATGAAGCAAAAATAAAATAGGATGAAGGACACTTCCTTACAGAATTCTGGCGGCGATTTCCTTGTACTCGGAGTATTCAGTTCCGTGTTTAATACGGATTATTCTGTTTTCAAGGTGGGACTCCAAGATCCTATATGTTAGTGTCACGACAGAACCCGTCTTAGCTTGTCGAAGGCCTGAGAGTAAATTTTTTCAATTTGAAATGGACGCGTTGTGGACGTATGAGTTCTTGTTTTTACCACGAATTGTAGTTCTTTGCAAAATGGAATGCTTACGTCTTTGATAAATAAGTTGGATACGCCTCTGAGTCTCTCGGAAGGATGGTGAGCGTGATACGCACGAAATTCTCTTATTTTTACTTCAGTTTATTTTGTCAAATGGTTTTCAGAGATCTAGCAGATGTCAACATTGTCAAGAATGTTCCGCAAGAATACCTCAAGTTCGGTGATTTTTTGATGGAGGCCGCTTGTATATTGCATGTGCAATATTATTTATTATTACTTCCATGTTTATCCGTCTCTTGCATGACTTTCGATCTGTCATTGGTGTGGATGACGGAAACGCCTACTTTCGATTTGGTGAACTAGGTCTTCTAGTGTGTAGCATTAGTCTAGGCAATGCAGCTACTGGCAGGGAAACTTTCTCAGCAATGTCAACAACCTTCCCGAGTCTTTGATTGAACTTCGATACTATGTTCACCAACCTGTGTTTATTTCGACTGCTTTCGTACCTGCAGACTGCCTATGGTGTTTAGAAGAACTAGGTGTCTCCGATTTACATCAGCTCTTGTGAATAGTGTAAACCATGTCTTTGATCAGAAGGACCGAACGTAAAAATACAAAAATAGAACCAAACTAAGCATACCCTCACTGTATGGAACTGTAAAACATCTCTGTAATCGCTAACGAAGCAAATTACTTACAAAACGCTGCCTACCTTGTAATCTCTGACACAAATACCCCACGCCCAGTGACCGGAAACAATAATTCCAAATGCACTCGAAATATTTTACACTTCATCTGCATCCTCCAACTGACAGCTATGTACCATTCAATACGATTTCTCGCATCTCACTTCGGGAAATCAAAGCCAGTCGTCTGAATTAACAACACATGGATCCGCTGAAACCATAAGTTGAACTTTAAAATCGCCCATGTGCGAACTATTCGTCGACACCGTTAGATTTGCATTCACCGCGTGTTCCGATTGTGAACAGCACACCCTGTGCCTTGCCTTAGATACTTTTCCCAGTTCTCTACCTCGATGAGTATCTTTTTTCTTGCATTTCCTCTGCTTTCTTTCAGTTTTTTTTGTGTTTTTTTTTGTGTGAAAATCAATATCAGTGAAATGGTTAACCTATCATTCGATATGAGCTGGTAACACTAGCCGGGCGAGAAAATCCATCAATCAATCCTAAGGAGGAGGAACACAAGGTATGAGGCTGTGATACTTGTACTGATGATGATGATGATGATGGTAATGGTGGTGGTGGTGATGGCGGTGATGGTGATGGTGGTGAAGATGATGGCGGCAGGAGGAAGTCGTAGTGGTGGTAATGAAAGCTGACGGTATGTGCACTGTGTTGTCATTTGAAATTCGATATCAATTCCTTAACGAGTGACTAGATTTGCGCGCATCTATCGTGCCGGATGAGGATCTTTTGAAAGTTTGAAGCTTATAGACCTAGAATAGATATATGTGTGGCTAATGACGACAACGACGCTGACAGGGATGATGGTCGGTGTTAATGAACTGAACCGTCGCCATATCCAGCCCCACCACACCACTACGACTACCATCAGCCATCAGCCATCAAGAGAGTAGATTCTGTTTCTTCGTCGTTAGGGAATACAAAAACAATAAAAAATCTGCGGTTTGTGCTTCTCAACAAACTCTACACATATGCATGTGTAGATACATCCACACATCATAATAGAAAAATAAAATGAAACAATTCACCTCGGTACATGTGAAGCCACGCTAATCGATATGCTTCAAATATTATCGTACTTCCGGTTAATTATTACCTCCGTCGACGTTGTCGGCGGTGGATTGTCTGCACTACGGTTACAGCCAACAGAAGAGAACAAAACAGAATATAGAATCAAGAATCAAGAATAACACAGTTCAGTGAATGCTCTTGGGTATGTGACCAAACAAGCGTGCGGTATACGGCTCCCGCTCCCGGTACATACATGGTCGCGCACACAAAAATGTGGTAATTCTATGGGGAGGCGGATGGGTATATGGTGGCTTGTTGGCTGCTTGCATACCTTTGTGGTTATTTTTATAGTTTTTCTGCTACCCAAACGACTTTGTAATAATAAAACATCAAATTTGTTTGCTGCTGAAGTATATGAGTACTCTTTAGATGGTTTTTTTTTGGGGAATAAACTGTCTTCGATCTAGATATGGTTAGCACTAATTTTAGTGACCTTGGCACTAGTATTTTACACGTTTTTATCGATGCTAATTGGTAGGTAAACATTGTGAAGTTGTTGTGTTCTGTGTTCTTAAGATGAGACACGTTACAGTCAGTGGTTGAACGAGATCCGCATTATATTCTGTGTATCTGCGCAAAAGCAAAAGAAGTTGTAGTTTATAATTTGAAGTCAGATTACCGCGACGAATCAGCTTATAATTTGATTAGTGCTCTACAGATTGTTACTATACCTACATACATACATACATACGTTCGTGAGTATCTCGTTATAGTTTGACTCATGTTTTGGGTGTAGGAGGTTGATTGGTTGCATTCTTTAGAAAACTTGTTGATCTTCTACTTTTTTTTTTCTTAGTTGAGTTGTGTTATACCAGTTCATCGATATCTTTTGCTAACTGGGGCTTCGGACGCTATGCAAATGGAGTGTGTTGCTCATATTAGTAACTCATTTAAGAGACACGATCGGTATGCTTGCCATACTAAGTTTTCTTGTGCAACTATCCTTGGGAATCCAGCCTTATAGGTAGGTAGGTGGAAGTGGTTATGTCACGAAGTTGTGCTGAAATGGCTCCTGTGACTTATCGAATGTAGAGTAGTGGTAATATCTCCCAATACTGATTGCTTCAAGTGCGGCTCTGCCTGGGGTTTGAAACGTGCATAGGAAGAGTAACTCCGGTAATGTGCATTTACATTTGTGGGCTCCGATGGCCCAATGGTCAGTAGTCGGGTTCTTGTGTTCTATTACAGAGGTATTTGGGCCACTATTGTCTGGATATCCCACGGTTTCAAACCCCTTGTCATCTATGATCAGCTTTTAATAGATAATCCGCAAAGATTCTACTCCCATCAGAGGCGGATTTCCGGCTCGCTAGTCCATCCGCTCTCTCGTTTCCCTCGATATTACTCTGACCCGGTACCCAAGCGAAACTCTTCCAAAGGGTCTTTCATTAAGCGCTTCCTACCTTTAAATTTAAATAAAACAAAGTGTGTGTGAGATATCATCGACATTTTCTTATTCGTTTGAAAGGCCTATCGATGCCATTATGTATGGAATATAACATAGTTTCATGTGGCCGGGGCTTCTCTGTTGGCGCGCATCCGAAATGTCAAATTTTCCATGACTCTAGCGCATAAATCAGGCTGAATTTGACCGATGGCATGGGTTGTGGTTTGTGGCTTATTCGCATAGACCTGCGACTTCAGAAAACCCTACAAGAAACAGTCTCGGTGGCCAGTTCACATCACCTCCACTTGAGATCACCATGCCCTGACCATTCCAATCTGGCGTGAGCTGTGTTGCACGTAGCGGCATCTTGTTGAAAGCGCATGGTGTTGGTGTCCATATGATCCAATTCAGGCCAAAAGAAGTTGGTAATCGTCGACCTATAGCGCTCGCCGTTGACGGTGATGGCCTGGCTAACGTTGTTCTTAAAGAAACATGGACCGATGACGCCGTCAGGCCAAAATCCACACCAAACAGTGACTATTTCGGGATGCATTGGACGCTCTTGAATCTCATGTAGATTGGTGTCGTCCCAAATTCGACAATTTTCATCCAGAAATGGGCCTCATCGCTGGAGATGATTTTTCGATGAATATTAGGGTTAGTTTCCAACTGGAGTCAGGAAGCCGGTAAGACAGGAAATCTGAGAAAATCCTCGCCTCTACTCCACAGCTCATTTTTGAAACTGTTTTCCAACCCAATTTGCTAGTTGTATGCATAATCGGTTGGATTGGCTAAGAGATCCCGTGATAACAGATTCCTATTTTCGATAACAAGTATGCGCTTAGGCAACACTTTAGGAACGGCACCTGTCTTAACTTATTTTTGTTCTCTCTTTGTTTAAATAGAAATCTAATAAATTCTGTTCTCTTCTTTTACAGGTACACACATTTTTTGTTCTGGATATTTTGGATTGTTATGGTAAATGTGAACGAACGTATTATATCGTATGACATCCTATCCCTTATTTTCTAAATCATTCCTTAGCTCAATTGGAAATTTTTTAGCTCAAATCTAATCTAATCTTTAATACTAAGTCACATTGGCGTGCCATTGAGTCGACAAGTTTTCGGCATTTTTCGACAGAGATGTTCTTCCAAGCTTCCTGCACCTCTTTACATAGTTCATCCACATTTGATGCCCTGAACTTCATTCTATCAATTTTCGATTGGTTTGAGGTCTGGAGATTGAGGCGGTCAGGACATAATCGAAACTCCATTATCTTGCAACCATTTCTTAGCTCTGGATCAAGCTAGGTATCTGCTGTCATTGTTGTCTCTATGCGGTACAAAGGCCCATTAGACTACCCCATTTTCTACTCCCATTGACACATTTTCTTGTGTGACGAGGGAGTATTTCTGTCTTGGGTGGTCATCTAACTAACAAATGTCCATTCTGCGCAGGTTTTAGCAAACTCGTGCCCTTGTTTTAGATATCTAGGTCTTGAAAAGGGAACTTTTCTCGCGGTTCTGCCAAACCAATTTGCTTCATTTAGCCTTTTTCGAACAGTTCTAGCGCTGATATTGTCTTCGATTTCCTTCACAATGTCTTTTGAAGACTTAAAATGGTCAGCCTTAGAAATTTGAATAATTCGTCGGTCAGTTCTTGTGGATGTATTTCGATTTATTTATGTATTTATGTATTTTACCTGCTCTGCTCTGCATGCTCTGCAACATTATGGAATACATCTGCCTTGGTAAACGACAGAATGTAGTTAAAGGTTTGACAAACATTGTGAGACAAAGGTAGCTACATATTCCTTAATGCATTGCATGTATGTTTATAACCTATTTTAAGGATATATGCAAACTGTTATATATATTGTAACATAGAGAAATATCGGAGCATATTTGTGATTAGCATCAAGCAAAAACCATAACTGTCTACACTTCTACGTCCACGTCCACTTTAATGTATAGTTTTGGTTACAAAAAACAATTTGAATGGCATTTTACTCAAGGTGGCCCAAAATGTATCACCCTTCCTTTATATCAGCACTACAAAAATGGGCGTGGTTTCTTGGCTTTTTGAAATACTATGAACGTTTCAGGATGTTAGATTCGGTGTGCCCAAGGTGTGTATTCGTCCTGAGTATGAGCCACATGTCCTCCAATCCCAATTCATCAATTTGCGTCAATAAAAACTCGTTCATCATGTGTCTGTATCGCTCACCATTCACAGTAACCGACCTGACAGAGTTAGTAGATTTTTTCGTTTCTTGCTGCTACATTGTTGCTGCATCACACTTGGAGTCTCTCAGCCTTTTCTTGCCGCCAACGTAAATATGATCACGTTTCGTCACTTGGTACCTAGCCTTTGTGTAGTTTTAACATTCCATCAGCAAATGCTTTACACTCTCGATTGCTCCTTTACAGTGCTAACAGAACGCCTCGTCCACGTTCCTGTATATGTGGAGATAGTCCCAGAAAAAGCTATGTCTCTACTGAAACTAAGTTAGGTAATAGTTTAGTTGCCCATGCTTTTTGTTAGTCCATTCATAAACGTTGAGGTTCAGTCCATCGCCCTTTAGCTGTGATGTTCCACCTATGGTGCCATTTTGTTTCTAAAGCTGCCATGGTTGTACTTGTGACCACTTGGTACCACAAACTTCTTCGCTTCGGTAGGCATTAGGCCTGAAAGGTGCAATTCTATGCACCGAGTTCACGGTACAGGGAACTTCTTCTCACGGTACATCGCTGATGCCCATATTGGAACCGCTTACAAGGGTAATGACTTGCCCACGGTTGTAAAAATGTTTCTAATCGGCTGCCTTGCTCCTCCCATATTTAGCATTAATCTGCAGGACGCTTTCTCGCCTGCGTACATGAGGTGGTTTCTGAAGCTGAGCCTGTGGTCCACCAGCATTTCTAAGTACTTGATATACCCCTTCAACTCAATAATGTGCTGATTTGCTGTGAGTGTTTCAAGCTCTTCTTGGATGAGATGACTTTTTTAGTGGCTTTGTTCTCGATGTAGGTATCAACAACCTTCTCGGAGTGTAGTTTACTATAGAAGATACCAGACACCACTCCTTCATCCGGTTTTGACCCATCACGTTGATGGTCCTATAGTTTGTCGAATCATATCTTGGAAGGAACGCTGTTGTAACGTACCCAGGCACACATGGTGGCCCATGTCGCTTTCTTTCCAAAAATTGCAATTGTTGCAAACGTAGGGCACTCTTCGCAGCTGTTTCCTGAAGTGTAAATGGAGCAGAACAAGTAGAACGGCTTTACCTTACCTCCCAGAGTACCCGATCCTCTCCTACGACCGCGCTCCAAACCTTACTCTAACCGGCCACTGTGCTTTAGAAAGACATGCTCAAAGACCGGGCATCCCCTACAATGACTTTTGCAGAAGCTGTAGGAATGAGGAAGAAGAGGAGACCATCTGTCACCATCTGTCACCTCTGTCACACTAGGTAGATACCTCTTCACCGAATTGGCTCTTTCATAAAAAGGAGCGGATGGTTCCAGGAGTAAGAAGGTGACCCACCCATCTTACTAAACGGCAGCACAATGGACCTTCTCTGGTCTAAGTGCATCCTCATCGAGGGCCGGTCTAAACCAACCAAACACTCTCCAAACAATCTGCGTACCTGTGGTTGAATATGGCTTGGTTGTTGGCTTACACTGCGTACATATGGGGTCACAACAAGAAATACCCTGGTAAATACATCAAGCAACGACCACACTCTACTTTCAGATGTTATCTCACTGTTTTCAATTTGCAAATAAGAAGATTCTTTCCAGCATAAGTCAGGATCAAAGATAAGATTGTTAGGCCACTTAAGAGCAGTGTTCTAGCATTCGCTATGCTTAATTCGTTTCACTCTCGCTTTGATGTTCTGGTTCTACTTGCATAAACATATGTACGTACATATCGTTTTTTATTCCAACAGCATTAGTAACAGACATCTACAGTGTATCTATGTCCAATTAGATGTGTGTTTCGTTAATTTTCACCACTATACGTTAACCGACAACACTTTATCCAGTTAAAGTTAATCATCTCATATCTTATCGTACTGAAGATACTTTCCTCTCTAACAAAAGATACATTTTCAATTTCTCTTCTCTTCTTTCCATTCAACGCACACACGCATATGATGTATCGCGGCGATATCTGTACAATATCTATGTATCTGGTGTATCAATTAAACTTAAATTGGACTAATTCCCTTCAAAGGCGTCGTCAACATTGAGATACTTAATTATTGTGTCATGTCCAAAGGAATACCACATTGGCTTGTCGGAAGAGGCCCGAAACCAACCCGAAGTCGGGTGATAAATAAAAAATATATTTTTATTTCTATTAATATTCAAAGGAATTCAACTCAATTCAATCGATTATGATGTTGCTGCTGTGTGTGATTCATTTTGATTAACATAAATAATTATTCCGGCGTTAACGGACCGCGACTTGATTGTGAAATACAGAGACAGAATGAGCGCGCGACTTTAAGTTATTAATTTTTTCGAGAGGAGAGGTCTATTGTCAAAAATTGGAACCTTGAATGTAGTCCAGTGCATAATCTGTGCATAATGAACAGTCCACACAGTCGTCGTTCCATTAAAGTTCCGTTTTGTTCCCGGGGTCATATGAGTTAAGACAACAAAATGTTTGATGTCTTCTTGGAGAGACCTACCTAGCCTAGCTACTCGTAAACCGGACATTGTTTTGTAATTCAGGTTCAATGCACCTATTCCATGCCGACATACAGTGGGAAAGGTTCTGTAAGTTTGTGCTGCTTGTCCCTTAAGTAAGCCATCTGTGGGAACAGCTATTTCTGGGTCTCAGAGATTGTTACCTTCACATTGGAACGGTAAGGTCGCTTTGGATTAGATGTACATTCATTTGCGAAAAGGCCATTCCCAGTCGTTTATTGATTTCTGTCGAGGTAATAAAGGAAGGAAGCTTCATTACCGAATCCACATCGAATTGTAGGTCAATGATTATGCCTTGAGGGGGGAATCTTGGTCCCGGCTCATGCTTAAACAGGTACTAATTCATGGATGTTATTTGCCGAATGGAAATAACTGGTGACTCAGACAGGATTCCATAGACACAGGCGCACAGTCAGTCGGTGGTCATAAGAGAGACCCATGCAGATTCAA
This sequence comes from Xylota segnis, assembly GCA_963583995.1. Classification (NCBI taxonomy): domain Eukaryota; kingdom Metazoa; phylum Arthropoda; class Insecta; order Diptera; family Syrphidae; genus Xylota; species Xylota segnis. Next base: position 114,211,708 of record OY757236.1, on the reverse strand, counting down.
AGAAGATTGCGCGTGTGACTGGCGTGATAATAACGATGATGATGATGATGTTATGTATGAATCTTGAACAAAAGAAAACGAAAGACAGTTCGTCCAATAAGTTGGTGATTCGCTTACACCCTGCTTAGTATGCTGAACCGGATCTGAATCATCTGAGTCAACCGAAATGAAAACCAAATGTGTGTTCTTGTTGAACTTGAAAATAGATTCTTGGTAAATGAATTCTTGGGTTGGGCAATCTTTCTGTTACCTGGATAGGAGATGTTTCTGGCTATCAGTGCGTTCCACAATTGAGTTGTAATTCCAGGGGAAGTCAAAAATTGACTTAGTAAAGGCCTTTCTGAATAAAACAGGGAATAATTGAAATATCGAGCAGTACACATCTTAAATTTCAGTATGAAAATCGCTTTCGTTCATCTTTGCAGTCAATTTTCCCACCACTCTTCCACCTAACCGTCGAAACGTTGGTGAATTTCACGTTTGACATTGTTATTCCTAAGCTCATCTTACATTGTTGACTTGTTGGTAGAAGCCATCTGCCAATTACAGAACTTCCCCTTCAATAGATCAATTGTTTGACCAGCTGGGTGGCATGTGGCACCATCTTCTTGAAACCAGATATCACTGAGATCAATAAAATGGCGTAACATGGCGATCATTTCATCTCTGACGGAAAAATTCCGTCAGTGATTCAGTTGCTCAGTGGTTAGTGCGTTGGCCTATGGAGCAAAAGGGTTCGAGGCTCGAATCCCAGCCAAAACACCTAACGTTTTTTCACGGCCCCCCCTCTTACGAGCGTTTGGCAAACATCCGAAAGTATAATTGCCATGAAAAAACTTTTCAAATAACAAACAACGAGTAGTTGTTGGGAGCTATGTAGGTTCTGGGTCCCATAGACTTGTCGTGCCAAATATTTTTTTTTATTATTTTGTCATTCAACCTCCTTCAGCCCTGACGAGGACTAGTCTAGTATTGCTTTGCTCAGGCATTTACTTGACACTCAGAACTTGTTTTTGAAACAGTGGCTAACATGCACATGTACATACGAAAGTGTCTAGCTCGAAGCAAAACAGTCACACCTAAGTGTTTGAACTGAGTGCATTCTTTCATCATATCCTAGACCGCATACCGAACATAGTCTTGGTTTGGTTGATTCTGTTGCTACGGCCTAATTTTATGCATCGATACACCTTCATTGTAATCGCCACGCCCTCTTCATAAGCGTCAAACTTTAGTATAGACTCACAGCCTTGCAGTTTTCGATGCAACATCCTCACCTTGTCGCAGTCTATTTAAAGCCACGCATGAGTATCCTCGTGAAGTCATTTAAAGTCTTTCTAGCGAACCAAGTGTTTTGCATTGTCGTCACGGACGGATTTTGACATTCCTCAACTCATTGACTCATTGACTAAAATAGTTGCAAACAAAAGATTTTTAAAGTCTCATCTAAAGTTTATATGTTTGCCAGGGTCAGCTGATTACTTTATGACTGTCTGAGTGTCTGGTGTATGATTGTTGAAGGTGTTTCGGCAACGTTTCAGCGAATTTATTACAGAATCTGCCTCGAATCAACTTTAAAATATGTTGGGCTTCGTTTAGCATAATAGTTTTGAACCTAATTTGTGTACAGAATATGTTTGAAAATGAAATTTCTTCTCATCTTCGCAATAAATTTTATGCACAAATGTCTACAAAGATACAATTTATCTTAGCAGTTTCACGAAGTAGTATCCTGTTCAGACGCTAAATTCTTAACTTTCATATAGATGGGCCACACAAGTGAGATGTTTTTTTTTGTCTCGTCTACATCCTGTAGGAAAGCATAGCTTACACGACACCATGGCTGGAGACGGACTCAGGCTAATTGACTTTGCTGGTGGACGTAACTGGTACCCGGTTTCCTCACCTCAATACTCACAAAAGAGCATGACGGTCGCACGACCATAAAGCCGTCTAAATTGAGCTTTTGCGATCGACGTAAGGGACTCCTCCAATATTGTAAATGCCCAACATTTCGACCGGTTAACATAGAGTGGGACCACTATCTAGCCAAACGTTGATCAGCTGCAATCGTAACAAATCTCGAGAAGTCCTATGCAGCCAGCATCAAGTGCTGAAGACCAGTGGCATCGACGTCAAGAGCTATCAGAACAGTCGCAACTGATTTTCTAAGTTTTAGCTAACCAGCGAAATCCTTGGTTTGATGAAGAGTGCCATTCAACGATCCGCCCGCCTGACTGAAGCGATGACAGCAATATCTAAACTTAAGCTCAACAGGCCTGCAGACTGAACTATTTAAGGCAGCCTGAGAAGACTTGGTCAAGAGCATGCAGCAACTCATTTCCAAGATCTGGTTGGAGGAAAGTATGCCTAATGAATGGAACTTCAGCATCGTTTGGCCAGACCAAACCAGAAAGGAAACGATTTAAACTGGCCAAGCATTAGTCTCACTAATATTGCATACAAAATCCTGTCCGTCGTACAAAGTGACAGTCTAAAACCTTTTACTTACGACCTGATCGGGTCCTATCAGCGCGATTTTATGGCCGCTTGTGGCAGAATTTATAGAAACAAGCTATACAGAGTCATGTCGAGTTTTGCCTTCCACTGCCAATGATGATGGAGAACCCTCACTGCATCATAAAAGTCGGAAACAATCTTACCGAGAACTTCAATGTCAAAGAAGGATTCAAACAAAGTAATGCAAACTGTCACTGGTGCCGACTTAAATGGATTTAGCATTGAATGAGGGGAAAACAAGTACATACATATGTATATGCTGTCAAAAAGAAGGGACACACAACATCGACAAATCGGACAGAACATGACAACTGATAGCTATAAACTATAACAACAACATACTCGTAACTTCAGAGTTCAAACGAAGAGTTACTCTTGCCAGTAGCTGTTTTTTTGGCCTAAACATGCACGTTAACGAAGACCGATGAATAAAATTTTTTGTTATTTCGGACCCAAAATTCTTTTGGTTTTCGGTCCCGTTTACGTTGACGGGCCTAACAGCGAACACTATGAGCTGTGCAGCAACATCGACTCCGTCAGAAAAGTACGCATCAGTCGTCTAAGATGGCTACTACATGTAGAGCGAATGGACATCAAAACGCTCAGTTGTCAGCGCAGGCGAGGTAGACCTCGGCTTAAGTCGTGCGCAGAAGTGAATGCAACTTGTCAACTGGAGGCAGATAGTCAAACATCGCGCTAACTGGAGTGGAGAGCCTTGTTTTTTGAGGTCTAGATCCATTTCGAACTGTAGCGCCATCTAAGTAAATATAGCTACACCGTTGCGTTGTTGCATCCGTTCAAAGTTTGATGCCTTTCATCGAAAGTAATGCCACTGCCCCCCCAACAGCAATTAATTACTCGCAAAATATTATGACTATACGCCCGCCAACCTATTGAAATGAATGTCTGGTGTTAAAGGTTTCCATCGAAATGTCAAGTCAAAGTTTATGTTTACTTTCAATTCTTCACAACTGTCACGGGTGGCAGACTCATGATGAGGACGGAAATGGAGTAATAAAACCTATGACGGCGACACAGCCATAAAAATTGGTAATAAAATTTTAAGGCATTAGCTGTCTGTCAAGTCGTAGATTATTCTTTTTTTTCTCTGTTTTCATTCTGTTGCCTCTATTTTAAGCTTATTGTAAAAACAAACATTCTCATTTGACGCCTTTGCTTTGTGGCTATTTCTGGAATTGTATGAATCTTGGAACAACGTCATGGATTCTCAGTTTTCCGTGTGCGCACTTTGCACTGACCGTCAAAAATGGCACAAGCACGTATAAACAAACTCAAGCTCTGGTGAAAATATTTTCACGGGCCATGCCTGGAATGTCAAGGGTAGTTTTTCGCAATTCTTTTGTTCAAAGGAATGTTCAAATTTATAGCAAAAATAAAATAAATTAAAATTTATTTTGACGGCGCCAAGCAGCAGCAATTAGCGCCCGATCCCCCTTGAAAGCTTGCTGGGCTGGGGCTGGCTTTGTTTGTTGTGTTGATGCACGTAAAAATCATAATTAACCACGAAAAATGGTCAAAAGTGATATTCTGTTAAAAAAAAACAAAAAAAAAAACCAAAAAGAGCAGAGAAAAACAAAAAACAAAAAGCGAAAACGATTTATGTTCACAAAGTTATAGCAACACGCTCGCGAATGCACTTTCTCTAGGTTTGGCATTGTGTGTCGGTTGTGTCTTGCCCCGCAACTTCCCACCTCCCACTCTGCAGTCCCCAATCCCACCGCCCTCGCCAGCCCACCCGCCCCTTGTCTGTCTGTGTGTGCAACCTCGAAAAAGAAATTTTCGATTGTAAAAAACAAAAAAAAAAAAATTGTAAAATAGTTTTTCTTTTGCTCGTTGTAGCCGTATGTCGGTGGTGTTGTTATGGCTGTTTCAGTGGCGGCATAGACCGACTACCTAGTATTTTCCATTCGCGCTGTTCACGGAGCACACTGTGCAACTTTGTTCATTAACAATGCCGCGTAATCAGGGTGTAACAATTACGTGTTCTGAATGGCATGGTACTGGGCATGGCTGTGCTCTCTGCGGCTGGAGTTGCTTCAGCTGCCACTGACTGCCGCTGTTGTATTCTTTTTGAATAATTTTCCATCGAAAACATTCTTTCATGTTTTCATTTCATCAAATGGAGTTTCTAAATTAGTCATTTGATGTAGGAAGGCCAAAAAATTGTGTACTCTACTGTGCTGGGTGAAGTTAATTGGGTATCACACATTGTCACTCCTCGTTTGAGTTTTTTTTTTTTTTGGATAAATGCCTACTGTTCTGGGCCGGAGAGAGGTAATTTTGCAGTTAAACTACTGGAAGTGGTTATGGCCCAGTTTATGGAATTTTTGAAAGCGTTACTAAGTGTATTAATTTTTGTTTATCTTATGCATTTCAATTTGTCATGTTGGTCACTCTGGCTTCACTCGGGCGCGTTGTAGTGAGTTGACAGCTTTCTATGATTTGTGTTCGAAAGAGAAAAGAGATGGGGTGAAGGTGGAGTGCCCTGTGGAACTTCATTTGAACATGAGTCGTTGAATATAGTTTCCTGAATTGTAGAAGATGCACTTACATCAATCAAAATAGGTCTATGGGAGAGTAAAGCAACCAAAGTTTGTGACAGTGATACACTCTTCGAACAATCCTTGCATCTCGTCAACGTAACTAGTAGCAACGCAGGTAGAAAATGCCACAGTCCTTGCACCTCATGGAAGGTTTTCTTAAGCAAATGTCTGCGTTCTACGACAGCAGTTAGTGCGACTAACCGTCTGGAACGTATGCAACATTTATACACAGACCTGCACCTTGATTTTAGCCTCATTGACATCCTCACGCTTTCTCGTACTCTGCACTTGGAATGCAAGAATCTGTTTGAGTACCACATCTGGGTATTTGGATGTGTTGTTTTCCTGGTTGCGTAGGTGATTACGGCGCCCTTCTCATCGCGATGGATGTCAGGACGCTCGCTGTCATAAATTCACTTTGGATTGAAATTAATTCCTTTGAAACCCTTGACAACCTCATGCACTTTTTTTTTTTGGATGAGCCATCATGGGCTTCAGTGGAGTACCAGGTTCGTAGTACAGTGGTTTCCCAGGTTGTGCTCTAGAAGGACTGGAATTGGGGTATTGTAGTTCCATTATTATCTTCCACTTAAGATTTGTAGGCACTTTGGCTCAGGCTTGGGGAATCTTTAAAATTAGCTCTCTTCTGACCTTGTCCGGGTGATTGTAGTTTCAGTTTCTTTACCATTTTCCCTTCAGCTTTACTCGTTGGTGATGACTCTTCAGCCTTCTTCACCTTCTTGGGGCAGTTTCCATTTTGGGTACCTCCACAACAACCTCGTCTTTCAAAGCGTTTTTCTTCTCAAAAAGAACAGAGCGGTAGGTATTGAATTGAATTCCCGTGGGGTTTTTCTAAGCCGCGCCAAATACATTGGAAGAGCTTGGAGTATGATCATTTTCCGGAGAAATGGAATCAGGGGAAGATTTAATGCAGACTTTAAGGGAGATATGCCCTCTGGGGTGTAGTAGTCAAAAGCGAAAATAATTCTGGACAGGATCAAAGCACATTTAGACTCAACACTCGATGTCGAATAGATAGGCTTTCGCTCTGGATTTTCCTGCATCGTAGAGCTCTACTACTTGCTTTTTATAGAATTTGAGAAGACTTTTGAAAGCGTAAATCAGTTCGATTTGACTGATATTCCTATCATAAGGAGGCAACGAATCTTGGAACCTACAAAGTGCATCGTATGCATTTGACCTCATTTTCGGATAATCGCGGGATAGACTTAGCCCTAGGTGCTTGGATCAATCGCACTATCGATGTCAATACCTTCGGCTTCGTGCCAGACAGTGTCAAATTGCGTCACAGCGATCATCTTCGACTTAATCCATTGCCTCATGCCAAATGGTTACAGTGCCTAAGGCGTGGATGGTTTGCAAACATTTCGGTGAAATTGAAGTTTAAGTTTCGCACGGTTCCTGTTCATCCAAGTGTCTACCGCAGGAATAGCACTAAACTTCCATTTGCCTTTGGCAGAATGATCCCATCGTGACTGTGTTTCTGGCATACTCGTACCTTTGATGTTGCTGTCATTACTTTCTTGTGTTTCTTTCGCAAGACAATCCCAAATGTTTAATGTTGTGTGATTGTGAATTGAAAGTATCATTTCAGTTAGTCTTGGTCTTATAATATTGCCCAGGTACCTTGATTGCTGACCGATGTTCGCTCCATGACTTTTCTATTCCATTCTTCAATTATGCAATGACTTCAAATTGGGTATCTTGTTAAAATTGTCATTTCAGTTCTGTTATATTGAAGTTTTTGACTTCAATTTCAAAAACATTGCAATGGCTGCTACTAACTTCATCTTTTATTTTGAGGTCATACGTAAAGGTCATTGTGCAGGACTTGTTTCTCATTTCTCGACCTGGTATTTGACAGTTATAGCCTTTTTTCTTTACTGTCCCTTTCTCCGTCTTCTTTTTCTTGATGCTGACCTTTAACAACTTCCATCGATTACTCTTAATATGAAATTATTCCCTGCTTATAATGTATAATTCATTGAAAGCATTCTCTGTTGCACTTGTGTACATGCATTGAGGTTGGGCTTTTTGGATTGAGACTACACATAGTGTGACATGCATTTGCTGGGTCACTTTCCTAGAAACGTTTGTCTTCTGTTTATATATAACTGTGGTTGATTGTACTTACACTCTAGAGTCTTCAATATTCATTTTGAATTGTCCTATATTCTCTTTGGAACCTGCCAATGTTGTTTTACATTTCATGGTGGTTATACTTTCAGATGTTTGTCAGTTATTCGCAAAAGGTTGATGCCGTTGTCTTTGGATCGAACCTTCAACTTTAGTTGTTAGATTGAAAGTTTTGTGTTAAAATCAGTTCTGTTGATTCTGTTTACGATCTGCAAGGACACGAAGGGAGGATAATCAACCTTATATCTTCTTTGACCTTGCCTGATCCTCTCTCTTTCCCTTTCCATTCTTTTATCCTTTTTCGTCTGATCTGCAAAATGGTGATTCTGAATGTGAACGCTAGATCGGGAAATCTGACAGTTTATGTTCAACCGTTGTGACATTTGGAAGTCATATCTTTCTTTGTCCATCGTCCATCATATCTTTGTTTGTTCCACAACAGCGGCAATCGGTAGAGACCACTAGAGTTTGACAAGATCAACAGATCTCTAAAATGCTAAGACTTGTGGTTCTTTGAAGTTATTTTTCTTGTGTCAATCTTTAGCTTGTTTTTTGGAAACCTAAATTTAGACTCGATTTATTAGACATAATCATCTGGCAAACGATTCAATGCCATTTTGACAATTAATACAGCAACCCCCTTGACAGATCCTTTGAATTACTCGTCTACACTAATTTCGAATCACTTCCACCGACAGGTGTTATTCCACAACACTACACATAAATTCAATAAATCAACGGCGTTCTTCGGTTAGTGTTTTGTGAAATAAGCTGCGCCGCTTTGAAATTTATTGTTTGAATTCTGCTGTGCCTAATTAATGCCTTCCGTGTGTGAGAAAACCTCAAGTCAAACACAAAAGAATCACAGCACACCACCATGGTGGCGCACATTAGAGGTTCGCATTGCAGAAAGAAGCAATCAAATTCGAATATCCGCCAACAGATAGTGAAAATTGCATTTTTGGTTTCGCATTGTTGCAACATTCAACACAACAACACACAACCACGCAACAACTTGTCTCATGAGATCACCTTTAAGATCAACAACGACAACAGGAGAGATAGAGAGAGAATTGTTGAAAAAGGCAGCCGCCCGCTGCGGCCGCCGCTGTAACTATTTCTATGAATGGCCTTCGGGCGTGTGATGGTTCGTGCTTGGAATATGGTGGCCGACTTGTTACGGTTTGCGCTCTATGCTTTGCCTATGCTCTCGTAATTATATTCATTTCGCTAGCACACTATTTTTCATTTTCATTCTTTTTTACTTCTCTTCTATAATGCATAACTTGTCGAGGTCATAAACGGTTGTTTCGGTCGTTGTGGCTTATTGTGGTGGGCAGGCGACGGCGCGTTTGCCTGAATTTACAGTAACATTGTAATAGATTATTAATAAAATGATTTTTTTGTTATTGCTGTTGTTGGTGCCATATTGTGTGTCTTGATGGATCTTTTTGGCGTTTGGTTTTGGTTTTATGTTGTCTTTCCTGTACGAGGCTAGCGACATTTCTGTCACTCACTCTGGGGAGAGTTGAACAACCTGGCTGGTGATGTTGGACTGAGTCTGGTGAATACTGAATATATTTGCCTAATTTGTCGTCGCATAGTGTTGGGTGATATGAATAAAGAAAATCGTGATCAATGGTTGGAATTCGTCGGTAAAATTAGAAGATCTTCTGTCGTCATTCAGTACCACTTATGAGTATCAAAGAGTTGAACCCTTTAGACGATGCTTTCATCGAGTACTGAGCGACAATCTCTTGACTCAACCCCGTTCGGGAAAGTGTCATTCCCGACTTTTCACTTCATCACTGAACTTTTGAAGGTCAAGATGGGAGGGATGACTTGGACAGTGCTGCGCTAAGTTCGAAACTATTGAAAACAAATCGAATTTGAAAATAAAACTTTTCAGATTCTGGTAAATATTAATGGGAATACCTACCGAGAAATTCCCAAGAAAAAGGCTTGTACAATGGCTTCAAAAAAAAGCGGTTAAATACTTACGAAAATGGCGTCCATTTGCTAGGTATCATATTCAAAATATCCACTGTCATCAAGTTGCTTCGTTCGATAAGTCAATGCTATGTCATGTAAACGTCATTGCACGAGTTTAAGTCTTACATGTGTCTTACATGTGTGGTGTGTTCTCTAGCTTCAGGATCATCGTCAAGATGAATTCGACAAGTACCCGTAGATTTGACAAAGTGAATCTTAAGTCTTGTCAAGTTTGTCTCTGCTACCAAAGCAGTGTTCATTTGGGACAGGCTCATACATAGTTCTGTGTGACTCTATAGAATTTTCGTCGGCACATCAATCTCCGAGGTATTGTCTCTAGTTTTCTGTGAGGAAGTCTTTCTTTGGGAACTTGACAACCATTCTCTTCTTTCAATTTGTGGAACCAGCAAGGATGAAAAGTCCAATCTAATGGAGATGAGCCTCGTCTTTTTCGCCTGTAAATGGATGAAAGGATCTTGTTCAGCAAAAGAGGATAAGCTTAAAGGTTCTATCAACAGAGCATGGACAATAGAGTGTCAACTAGCGATGTACAGTAGCTTAGACCTACTCTGCGTAGTCATCTTTCAGGTTAGATTATGTACAAATATTTGACACGACAGGTTCGTACGGGACCCAAACCCTAGCTTGACACAACCGTTCGTACAACCCTGTATTTGCAACAACATTGTTGATTAGGATCTAGAGGAGTGGTCTATTGTTGAATGTGGCTTCGAAACTGGATAAGTTTTTGTTTGTTATAACAAACAACATTCTTTGAGGGTTGGAACTGAGAACAAATGCACTTTGAATGTTTATCAGTTAGCAGTGTTGCTATTACTCTAGTTTGGGTCTAACTGATCATAGTTAGGTGATCTGTCAAAGACAATCACTGAGACGTAAGGAACGTAGAGTTCAAGCTGTTAGAATCGTTGTCGTTGTTTCGAATTTCTTTAACAATTTGTAATACCTGCAACACAACAACCATTAAACCATGGTGTCCACAGCTACGTACGTATGTACATTACATAGTAGCAAGCACGTGCCGTGTATGGATTCGAATAGTAACGACTTTAGTTTCCTGTACTCGTAAATCGACGTTTAGACCGTATGGCTTACCCCATTTGTTGAAATCGTTGAGTGCAGTCTAGAAATATATTGCTTAGGGGCGAGAGAAGTCATTAAAATCTCTGATGTCCGTTTCACTCCATGATCCGTATACTTCTTTTGAATTGAATCACCTTGTACCTATAGAAATGGCCTTCTCGAAAACGATTCTCTGTCGATCTAGGTGACACTACGAAAACCTTTTCATAATGCTTCGGTTGTGTATCTCTCGATATCATCGAGAGCATCGATCAACTTCGCTTTAGCCACATGCGTGCCGATGTTCACATAAGCAAATCGTTTCTGTCGATGCTTTTGTGCGCACACGCTTGACGGAAGTCATTTGTAATTGTATAACCACCCACCAATCATTCTGAATAGCTGGTGCTGTCCGGAGGTCTTTGCCCCCTTATCCGCTCGGTCAACTCCACAAAACTATCCTTGCTTGACTGAGCTAAATTGAACATTTTTCGAATCGTCCCCTATTGACTGACAGACGCACTACTCTACCGCTTTCGTATCGCATTACTATATGTTTTAACATTCTGGTCCCCACGCTACCACTCCTACCCCCACACTACTCGTATACAAGAGTTTAAGAGCACATCGAATCCAATCCAGCACTAATAGCGTTCTAGACTAGAATAATACTACAAGAATTCTATGCAAACATTAATCACCCGACTCCGTCAAGACGAACCGAAGAAGTGTGAACGAACCTTTTATTGTTTTCTTCTCGAGTTTTATGTTCCGGTGCGACACGACACACAGCCTGACATACAAGGGCGTCTCTCGGAATGGTCTCCAAAGTGTTATTTGCCATGAGAAACAAAATAAAACGAAAATACTAAGAAAAATATTAAAACAATGATTACAATGTTTATTTAAATTATTTCTTGTTGTTTCTATTTTCAGACTTGTGTTTGACTGCGTGGCGTGTGTGTGCGCTGCCAGAGATGAAAGCAACCTAACGAGGCAACAGTTGTCGTGGAATAGAAGTCAGAAGGCGCGTGAAAAGCCTTGTGTAAAAGAAAGTTATGATAATCTAAATATGAGACAGAAATCTACGCAAAATGCCGAGTGAATGGGAGAACAATTCATCATCGTCGTCCGCGAAGGTATCATCATCGTCGGCATCGTCGTTGTCGGCATCATCGTCGACAGCAACATCACCGGAACCGAACGCAAATGGAAACAATAACAACAACAACAGCAATAATAATGACTCTGCCAAAAACGGCCATGGAAAGGATTGCGCATTAAAAGCCGTGAGTATGAGCACTAATTGGTCTGGTTGTTGATTTAACCGATAATGAGTTAGCTTACACTAGAGAGTCATACTGAATCCCCCCTCCAGCGCTGTGAAGAGCGGTGAAGTTGCACATGCATTTGGGTCAGAGTGGTTGTGTTGTTATTTCGTGGTAAACTGAGACACCGCCATTTTGTTGTCATTTTGAAAAGGTTGGAGTCCCTACTGTTTTGTTATGCCATCCAGTCTGAAAATTCTCAGAAACAGTGGCGTTACACACTTGGAACCAATTAGTGTACCTACGTGCCGCCGTTTTGCAAACCATGACTACTGTCACTACTGCCACTATTGTCACTACTGCCACTACTGCATTAAAGCTTCATGTGAAAGCAGTGACACCTACTCCATTGTACTTACGGAAGAATTCGCACTTATTCGTTCAGGAAAATATTTGTATAAGTCAATAGTTTTAATTCTGGTCAAGACCGGAGGGACTGTCACTATGAAAACCCGAACGCAGTACTCACCAGTTGTTAGGCTTAGCAGACGTTAAAGCTTCTCACTCTTTCCACGATTGGAAGGGCAATGATTCTTTTGAGAAGCTTTTTTAATGGTAGTAATACCATCGGATGTTCGTCATACGTTTGTGAAAAGTGACATCGCGAAACCCAAACTTTATTGTTGAACACTCTTTCAGTAGGCCAAGGCACTAGCATTTCTGCTGTTTTAAGGGATTTGGTGCGATTTACTGAAATTCTCATGTCAGTTACCAGTGTTCCTTGCCTGGAACAGACACTTCGTCCAAGTCAATCGTGGAATTAAGTATGTAGGAGCTTTGGTTTGGTTTTGCATGTAACACCAATACACGTAGGGCATAAGTAGGTTCATTGTGGTACCATTTGAACATCTGATGAATCGTGCGTAACTGTTAATGCCTTTGTTTTTCAGATCACTTAAGTCTTTAAAGAAGAATCCTCTTAGGTGAGGATTCACCTTCCTAATGCGGAAAAGAGTTGCGCAACTTCATCTATGCATCTTCTGCAAAAATCATTCACAAAGAAGGTTAGTCTTCAGAGGCATGCTTGCCTATAAGACATGTCCCGTGAAGGCACCTGTAAAGAGAGGTCAAATTCTTAGAGCATTTCAAATACAACATCTGCTAAATTTGTTTTGTCCCTAAAATTAAGACAAAAGAAAATTAAGAAATCAGCACCACCAATACAGTCCTTGGTTTTTGAGCCATCTTCTGTCCTTCTTGTGTCCTCCTTCCAAAGTGATGTGGAGGAGATGATGACGGTTAAATCCCCACCAAAGTTTGGACGTGGGGTGATGTAGTTCGTTTTGAGTTTGTTTAGAATGGATGCCTGGCCGAATTCTTGACCACTGTAGGATAGCTCTGAGGCTGGACTAGATGAACGTGCATCTTTGAAAAATGTCCTCTTTATCTAATGGTGTCAGTATGCCACGTTTAGATTGTCTAGTTCGTAAAGCCGTAGGCAGCACTTTGTAATTTGTCATAGTTCTGTCAGGTATTCGCCATCATTACAGTGCACTTCATTTCATAAACCGCTCAAAAACATTTCAAAAACATTTCATTTCAATTTTCCTTGTATCTACAGCTTTATAAAAAATCGCTGTCTGCTTACTACACATTGCTCTGTAAGGGCTCCTACTGTGTATATTAGGTCAGGCTCTTAATTTAGTTGAATTGCCAAAACTTCTGTTTTAAATATGTCAGTCCTTGAACTACAAACTTCTTTTATGTATCTAAAGGAAAGTGGAAGCCGTTTAGGTCCTTCTGGAAAAACCTAGTAAGGTTAGATTTTACCCGAGTGTAGAGCATTGGTTTGTATATCCACTTTTCATTTGAGGAATGATTCAATCTACTTGAATGCTGTTTAATCATTTTAGATTAATTAAACGAAAACTTCTGTTTACGATTTCAAGTTTTTTTATCGACACGCCTAGGAACTTGATGGACAGTTTCGAAGTGATTCGATGTGCATTTACTGTGACTTCCTCATTTGTTACATTTTCGTCAATAGTTTAGCTACAGCAACTTTCCCAAATTCTCGGCAAAGAGTCAATTTTAGGTCTTGCAACGTCGTAATTTATAACTATCTCCAATAGCGGCCCTACAACTGTCGCTTGTGGAACCCCTATTCCAGTAGTCCACCTTCCTTCGTTTCCATTTAATGCTTTCGTCTGCCATTTCTACGATGTTAACCAAAATACCTTCCAGAAGTTTTCTGACACTTTATGTACACAGACCCTAAGACTCGAGGAAAAAGGAAGGTACCACAAGGAGCACTTGAAAAGAGCAACGCCAAGTTGATGACTGTTTTCAATTACGATTCATCTTTAAGTCTCGAGTCAGTTTTATTTCCCTTTAATCATATTTTATGCGATAATACAATTAGCTTCTGTTTACATTTCATTACCTTCTCAAAATATACACTCCGACTGTAAATGGAAAAATTAAAAACAAAACTATCCGATCCAGATGCCCCCTGCTTATCGCTAACAATTCAAAATAAATACCGCTCTTGCTTGTTGCATAAACGCGTGTGCAGTTCCATTGTCTTTACAAAAAAGAAAAAAAAAAACGAAAAGTAAAACAACAGAAAAGTTTACAAATAAACAATGAAATCGATTGAAGTCCATAATTTATTTACTTTACGTCGTCGCTGGGCTTTAAAGAGTGCAAATGAAATCTCTAATTAAAAACTTAGTTGTAAGCCGTTTCCAGTGTTTTTATTTGGCATCCACATCATGATCATGACGTTTATATAATATCAATCACCACTCTAGCTGTGTGGTGTCTTCTGTTTGCATGCCAGTTACTTAAGTGCGGTAAAAATAAAAAAGAAGAAAATTATCATCATGATCGTCCATTCGTCGCGGTGAGGAGATGGCATCGGACTTAAGTTGCCTAATTTTCCTGTCTGCGGACACCCAGATTGAATGACATTTCAGACAACTATCACGTTTTGGCAGTGCACAATGTGCGACAACATGGTCATTTTCACACGATCTGCGTGCCCTGCTTACTGTATTCTTTGACACTTTATTTTTATGGCTGATTTGTAACAACTTATTTAAATTTTTGGCGTGTTTTTCTGTTTTTCTTGATGATGATGACAGCCAATTGGCGCAGGGGGAAGTGCTTACGAAATGTGGTCTGTCAAATAAAAATTCAGATTTTATCAAACGCGAATAAATTAAAAAAGAAAAAAAAAAAACGAAGAATCTTTGCGTCACCATCACCAAGTTGGAGAACTGGTTACACTGAAAAACCAGACACATTTTGACCTATTCACTATCAATTATGCTGATGTTGGTTGGGAGACATCGTTGACATTTTGTTCACTATGTTGCCACTTAGTAAGCGAATGACCGCTAAACCAGTACCCGTGGGCGGTTACAGAATAATAACCATTTCGTAAGGTGTTTGTTTCAACATGCAACATGTTTGCAAAAATACTTCGTAGTTGGTATGGTTACTTTTGATCTTTCTTACTTTACTTTTCAAAAAACCCCAAAGAAAGTAATCTAATGGTGTTTATGTCACGTGAAATGAATTGACCTGGAAACGTAGACCGTGTTGTATGACTTGTAGTTTTGAAAAAAAACTCGGTCATGTCTATTTCCTCAATTTGAGGCCACAAAATTCTTCAATAATTTGTCTATAGTGCTCTCCATTGACAGTAATAGCTCTTTCATTTGCATTTGATAAGGAAAATGGACCAATAATTCCACGAGCCCAAAAACCACTTCAAACAGAAATAATTTGTGGATCCAGTGATTTGTCCGAAATTTTTCCTGGATATGCTGATAATTTTGCCTAAAAAACCAGCGGTATGTTCTAACAACCATTTGACGAACGTTCTGCATAGACTTTTGAAAGAGTTTATTACGATGTTTTACAATTTGTTGAGTTTGGCATTACCTTACTCGTATACAATCCAAAACGAAGTAGTGAGGAGCTTTTTGAACAAGATGGGGGCTACTTCATGAAGTTGGTTTGGTTCTGAACTCCCTGAAGTTAGCCACGGTTGTCAGAGATGTAAGCCCAATGTAGAGTTGTGGCGGAAACACAGGGGTTTTGTTTTTTATTGCTTACTTTATGGCTTACTCTTCAGTATCTAAAACTTAGATTACACAGAGCCGTTGCATATTGTCACTATTGTGTTAAGTGATTGTAAGTGAGCGAAACGCTTACAGATTGAAGCACTGGTAGAGTTACCACTTCATGCAGGGTTGTCTGGACAGATCGGTCTTTAGTATGTTTATGCATGTTGGCATGTTGATCGAATTTTTGAACCAGACTTACTTTAGACGACTTTCATAAGAAAGGAACCCGTAAGAAATATTTGCCAGTCGAGAACTGATCTACTGCTTGTGTCTAGGTTTTGTAGTGTCATGTGAAACGTCAGGACTGGGAGCTTCAGATCTCGCCTAAGTTTAGATTATAAACGTAATGACTTGTAATGATTTCTTCAAGGGTGCTAGGGTCAGCTCCATTGTACATCTCCGGGCCTAAACCAAAGAAGACGATCGCACGGCAATAGCCATTTATGGAAATGGATCCATGGTATCATAATAGACCTCTTCTGGCTTATGTGTGTCCATATCCTTATACAGACAGTAACCCTAGTCTAAATCGGTGTCTCTGTTGCTTGCTTATTTGCTTAATGGTCTCCTGACTCGTGAAAAATCTGCCGGAGATTACAACAACATTACATTCTCTTCAATCCCACCCAATTTGTTTCCAGCTGTCTAGACAAAGCGCTCTATCCTTGATTCGATTAAGAAGTCTTAAACCTATTTGTTGCCTCAAACTGATGCAGCAACTGTTTCCTAGCGTAAGTCTACGTCGAATCTTCATCAGAGTGTCGTTCGTAGAGTTCATATTTCTTGCCCAGTTACTGCTGTCAAAAGAGACGTTTTATTCCATCCCAGGAGATCAAAAGATGTTTCTTTGTTTGTTGATACCATGTACTCAAACGTGCACTCATTTACTTCAAGGCCAACTCGTTTCGCCTGTCTTTAATTGCCCTTTGATGTCATCTGTGTATCCCAGCAGCTGGACATATCTGTTGAAGATAATGAGTTCCGTGTTAACATATTCCCTGTGCACTGTGTTCCAGTTCTAGATTGAAGAATTCATATGCTATGCTTCCAGAATTCGATATCTATTGACGTGTAGAGCTCTAAATAATGAGGGGATGCTTTGTTCATTGACTGGATACGGATTCTACACCTGATACCCATCAAGTATCTGCTGGAACTGCTGCTTAAAGACTCCCTATTCCCTGCGCTTTCGGGACTTCCTTCACAGTTTCAAAGCGCTTGCGTTCCGGGCTTAAAACCGTTTCCTAGTTGCTTGCCTTTCTTCAAAAACATCTAGATGTACTCTTCGATATCCTCGAACTAAGAGTCTCCTGGGATAAGCCTATATTCCCATGATTTGTGAAAGGACTCATCCTACAATACCTTTCATACAGAATATCGACCGATATAGAGGAAAAGCATGACAAATCGAGCTCTCCCAATGTGCACCACAAAAGCGTCACTCGTTTGCCGAGCCCTTGCTAGTAAAAGCGTCGTAATTTTCTGTTAACGATCGGTTTCATTTGACATTTCCGATTTTACCGCGAAACGTCATTTTCGCATTCGGGAAACGTATCACACGCCTTGCCTGAGTTTCACAATTACGACGCTTTGTCCTCACGCGATGTGTTTTTTTCTATTCAAACTGTTTTGTGTTAGGCACGCCTCGAAGTTAGAGAAACAAAAATAAAGTCCATAATTAACGATGAACACTCATCGCATATTTAACTAATTAGTTTACCTACTAGTGTTCCCATGCGTACGCTGTTTTTACCGTTTTAATGATATATTCGAACGAAAAGATCACAAAACCAATTAAAATTCAAAACCAGACTTAAATACTTTTTTGTTTTTGTTGCTTTTGTTTGTATCTAAAGCAGGTAATCGAGTAGATACTAATGTTGTCTGATTCTTAAATGTTGTCTGATTCTTGTGTGGGGTGCAGAAAATTTTGTGACTTTTATGTCAAAAATATGCAAACTGTGTCGTGTAGGATTGGTTTCTAATAGGAAATGTCATGAGGAAGTGGTTCTTGGGACTCGAAAAGGAGTTTGGAAGTATTTGGGTTGTGCAGTTGGTTGGAATGTTGGAATTTCAAGGTGAAACTAAAGTGCATTTTTAATTGGCTTTTAATTAATTTTATAGCAGCAGCGCGACGGGAAGTTTTCATCGCTAGTTTATTGTACGTACGTACAGTAGAAACTCGTGAAAGTGAATCATTAGCACGGGTGCATGTATAGCTCGGACAGAAGGTCTTGGAAGTTTCTATTTAATTTCGAAATGAACGGCAATAAACTGACACTCGAATTTGGAAACTCTTGGTAAAAATAAAAAATAAAAAATAAAAAAAAAAGAGATTCAATTGTTTATCTTTACGGGACACACTACCGCAATTTAACATATAATTTGGTTGACTTGAGAGAGTTGAATTATTAGATAATTTATTGTCCGCTTGGATTTGATCATCAACATCCGGTTCTGTTATTCGTATCTGGTAGGGTAGTTCACATTTAACTGAGAGACAATTTTATTTCGATTTAATGGTTTGCATAACCAGCTTAAGTGCTTCAAGCCAAATCTTTATACTAGACCAGTACGGAGAGCGTGTTAAGTACTCCATTACTCACCGCCTCTTCATCAAATTTAAGACCGCATATGATGGCATTTATTGTTTAGAGGTCTATTAGATACAAACTTAATTTGTAATTCCAAAACACAAAGAAAAAGTGAGAAAACTGCCAGGGGATTCCAACCAACTGTAAAGTAAAGTCTTTCCATGATTTAAGGCGATCGCGAACTTCACACTTCTTCGTCCTTGGACCGAAGACATAGTCTTCCTTCATGTTAGTTGGAATGTAAAGATTCTTTTGGTAGTACAACTGGGCAGTGACGGTTTATCCTAGTCTCCGCACGAATGTTAATTTGTTGCTCTGCTTCTCATTTGAGTGAATGACAACTTTTTGTCAGCCTTGGTTGTTTGTTTTGGGCTCAAGGGAATGAATGGTGTGTTATGCGTCTTTGAAGTCAATAAAAAGCTAATGAGTGTCGACTTGGATCTTATTGATCTTCTCCACGATTTTTCTTGGTCTACCTGTTCGACATTATACGTACAGATAGGTGTGGTGCAACATTAGATGTGCGCAGTGGATGGTATGTACCTAGGTAGAAAGAGAGCTATTTTGTCATGAGTTTTAATTTTCATCCATATCGCAAAAGATTAAGCAACAATGCTGTCAAAGAATGCATTCCTTGAAGTCGTACTAAGAATTCACGTAGATTCGTTTTAATTCATTGCGTTCCACTTTAAATCAGCATTCAATTTGAAGTCATGATTAGATCATTCATCTTTTCCAGCAATCTGTATATTGAAGTCCAAATGAATGCAATCATTTTGACTGTTTTGCATTCAGTGAAGTCAGATTCAAGCTACTATCATTCACTGAATGCATTGGAGTCATTTGAAGTCATTGGAACTCAGTGAATGCATTTAATTTGTTGAAGTAATTTAAAGTTTTTGAAATCTTTAAGAGTCTTTAAACTGTTTGAAGACATTTTTCTTAAAAAAGTATCCATTGTTGACCCCAGTCGTGGAGTTACGTTAAATGAGGACAAGAGTTGGTTTGTTACTTTCGTATAGCTAACCTGGGATTGTTATGTCGCTCAAGTCTTAAGAAAGAGTATTTGGGTTTGGTTGCAAAGGACTTGTAACGGCTGTTCCATCCTAAGGCTGTGCTGTGAGTGAAGTTCTAGGGCCTCAAAGCATGATTCTGTCCTGAATCCGTTTAGTTTCTTTATAAAGCCTGTGGCTGATATGGGTACCTTTGTTAAGATTTTTCATAGGCTGACTGCGTCTTTCGTGGGCTTGAGCATTGCAGTCTGTTTTTGGGGTTTCTATATGGTCCTTATGGCGTAGGGTTTTCGGATACGATAAGATGGATCATTCTGTGGTCGGAGAATACAACAGTGTCTAAACCTGTTCAATCTTTGACTATAAGCGACTCAGAGTTCAGTGTCAAATGTACATCTAGAATCATGTTTCTGTTGCTCGTAAGGAAATTGGGTCCTACGACATGTAGCTGGCCACTAGATCCCATCTATTTTTGGATGACCTTTGACCAGGTCTATAAACACTCAGTAACTTGGGTGTTCGGTTCGTCAAAACTTCTTTGTAGTAAGTAGTAGTCTGTGGTTTCTAAGCCTTAGGGAAATATTAAAGCCATCTATGAATCAGAGTGTCAGCACTACTCCACACCGGAACTGATTCGTGATCGCTTTAGCAAAACCAACTCATCATATCTCGTTGAATTTGTAATTTATGTGTCTAAGGTCAGATCTCTCTGAATGTGCAGTGCGACAACTAAATGCGGTTTGTAATGCCGCTGTTGTAACCTTTAATAAGTGTTTATTCATAACATGTAGCATACCCCGTTTGTGCAATAGAAAGTATGTCTCTGCTGGTCGAACCAGTCCACCTGGCAGTTACCTTAATTGTTAATTAATAATAATTAATCATCTCTATGAGAGAACATAATTCAAGACTATCATAAAGATAGGGACAAATCGGTAACAGAATATCTAATGAACTTTCCTTCGAAGGAGCGAATCGCTGTATGTGAAAGGGTTTGGGTTGAAACCTTAAGAAGTCTCCTCAGACCTCCTTTAAACTTGTTGCCACAAACCAGAGGCGCTTCTTCAAGAAATACTCGCTACCACTCCCAATTAAAATTGTTCATACTTCTTCCGTTGCTAATTTGTTTATCATTCGCAATATTTCGAGTTGACACCTGTGAAATTGGAACTGTCATACCCGAAGTGCACCGTAATGGCGGCCATTTCAAAACTACCACGAGTCATCAAGTATATGTATGCATGTAGTAATTTATAAAGGACTCCAAATGCATCCCAATTGAGCACGACGCTCCCAAAGTTCCCAACGGGAAGACTTGCAACTGCAGATCATGAAAACAGATCACCAAACCCACACTCGCCGCATTGCACTCGTTCCCGTTTAATACAATTGCCTTATCTTGCATTTTAGTGTTAGTAACGAAAAAAAAAAGAAGGAAAACCACTTAATTCTGGGGACAACGTATCTTGCAGCTTCTAATGCCATAATGCGCACATCAGCCTGAGTCTGGGACGGGACTTTTTATTGCCGCAGTGCATACTCTCTCAACAATTTGCTTTTATCTATCTAATTGTTTCTTGTTGCTCATAGTATCTTTTTTTTTTGTTTCTCTTTTCAATTACAGTCCACTATGTCACATGATCCTACGCCGTATGTAGCCCGAGCTCGTGTTACACGTCCAACACCGCCCAAACCCTCTTGCAATCCGATGCAGTTTGTACAGATAAAACCATGCAATTTATATCAAAGTGCGCAGCAGCAGCTGAAGAAGGTCGAGGAAATCAAAAAAGTCAAAGAGGTCTTGAAAGAGGAACCCGAGGATTGGCAGAATGTAAGTAGTAGTACTCCGTGAGTCAAGTCGACAATAAGCAATATTCTACAGATTGTTATTCCTTTAAGCATTTCCAATCTGTCCACCGGCGCCCACTGGTGATGATGAAGAATCAATAACAAAAAAAAAAGTAACAAACAAATTATCTAACCAGAGTGATGGCTTTCGACGAAGAGACACCAAGCTCTAGAGGTTTCGCAATGTGGGGGGTTCATTGGTTATGCAGGTGGCGCCTTCTTCTTAAACGTCTTACTCCGTTTTCTTTTTTATTTCCATTGTACAACGAAAATATTTGCGTAAAACGTGAAAAAAAAAAAGAAAAAATGCATTGTTGTGGGGTTCCGCACTGAATCTGGGATAAAAATGGAAATATATGTTCAGATGTATGTATGTTCGGTTAAGTAACACAAAAGCCAAGCACTTGATCGTTAAGTCAGACGGTGTTCACTTGCCTCACTTTTGACGGCAGCGGCGGCGGCGGCAGAGAGTGCAGGTGTTGGGATGAATAATGAGGACACATTACAGTGGCGTTGAAAGGCCCGAAGATGAGGTTTTATTTGGTTTTTCGGACATGTCCATGCCTAAATTATGTTACAAATAGTCGAGTGCCAATATAGGTTTCACTTTCGTTTTACGTAATCGCTATATTTGGCATGCATGACAGTTGTTTGATGGTTATGTTTGAACAGATACGAAAGTGCGAGTAAACAGATAACAATAACACGTCTGGATGTAGCTTAGGATTCCAGTTTAATCAGATGGGGTTGACTTGTGTATAATACTTGTTTGAGCACACGTGGGGAACGGAATCCTTACAGGGTTTGAAATAAACGCATCCATGTGCCAGTTCCCCCAAGGCGCCGTACAGGAGTCTTTGGGTCGTCAAAACAGCTCTACTGAGCTCCGGTTAGGTAGGTAGATTGAAGGGTAGATTGATCTGTAGTCTAAGAAATGTACAGTCTTACTCGAATCTCGACTGATCCATTGTGCTTCCCGGTGGTGGGATACCTGACAATAGAGAACGGGAACTAGTCCATGGCAGGAGGGGCCTTCTGAATTACCGAGTTTTCGTGATGAATTTGAAGGTGGTTTCACTAACTAGGTCGTTGAAAGATAGTTTTCCTAGGGTTAAGTATCTACTTCTGCTGAGGCTTGGGTTTTCGTAGAGAAAGTGTGTTGTGTGCTCTAGCCTCTGTATAGGTAGGTCTGTGCTGCTGATTCCCATTCTTCTGAGGTTAGCCGGAATTGGGTGAGGGCGTCAATGGGGAGGGTCAGCTGTGGTCTATTGAGTGATGGAGTTCTCTGCTCCTTTTATAGTTGTGTTGGGTCCAAAGTAACTTCGAAGCACGGCATGAGGAGAGTGCACTTCACCTGACATTGGCCACGTTGCGCAAGTACGAGGAGATTTTGGACCCACGTTGGGCGCCAATTTGGTATGTTCCCGATTAAAGGGGGAATTAATCGCGCGGCGTTAATGAGGGGGTTTTAGAAAAGGGGGAAATCAAATAAAAAAAACAAAACTGGAGAAACTTGTAATACGGCCGCGCACGCGAATGTCAAATTGCGAATGGTATGGGGAGCGAAAAGGGAAACACAACAATGCAGCAAAGGTCGCTTGCTGCGAATTCCCGACTGCTCAGCTGGGGTGGGTCCTGGATAAGGAAAAATGTAGGGACTTTGTTCCTTGGTTTGGAACACAAGGGGCGCCAGGTAATCTTTTAATAATAAAAGGTAAAATTACCAAAACCTTTGAAATAAAAAATCGACTGTGGTGGTGGCAGATATATATATGTATATTTATTAATATATCTGTAGGGGTAAAACAAAAGGGGCCGCAATCAAAGAAATGCAAGCCTTCTCTAAATCCTGCTTATGAGAGAGAGATAGCTTACTACGGCCGTGTACAGCCACTGCATTATTTGCTTTAGTGCTACCTCCTAGATTTTATGTCCTTTAGTTAGAAGAATTAGCTTCGTTTTCTTCGGATTGATACTAAGTCCGCAGCTACATATGTGTACATATGTCCAAAAGACCAGTTTCTCCAGGGCTGCTTCCATGAGGTCACTTAGTGTTGCTGGTTTCTTTCCGTTGACTGCTTCAGCAATGCCATGCGCATAAGTTGTAGCTTTGAAGCCTTCCTTTTCTAGGAGAAGTAGTTAGTTCACGGTTGTGATGACAGTGTACCTCCTTGTGGTGTACCGCACTGAACTGATCTCCTGGATTGGCGTTGGCCAAGTACTGAATTGATCACTCTGTTGACTAGCATTTGGTTCATCCAGGGACTTGTCATATCATTAATGGCCTCTGGGTCTATGTTGTTGCACGCCTCTTCTTTATTTAGAGTAGCCTTCCTAGATCTTCCGGATGTTCTTTGTTGGCCAGCTTGATTCCGATCCCACTACTTGCGAGTGTCTGGCCAATACTGAAACTGCCATGAAAAAGTTTTAGTTCAAATACCGACACCCATAATCCGAATGGTTGTTAGAAACTAGGTCCTGGTACTCGTACGAAGATGAAGATTTCTGCCGAAACTTGTACCAGAGACCACAAGAAATACTTATTTATGTTCTTGGCCCTGTCATCGTTACATGTGATTATGACATGGGCGGTCGACTATCCCACAGCTTACGGTTAGGTTGCCCACAATCAGTAAATTGTGAATTGAATGATGTATACCCGTTTGCTTTAAGGGATTTCCCTTAATCGGTGTGTGCTGGTTACCGAGTCATTGTACTTCGAGTGTTTGATACTTAATTGCACATGAATTCTTCTTCTTGAAGAACGTATAACAACTGTGGCAAGTAAATGAAGATAAGTCCATCCACGCAAAAGTAAATCGATATCTTACGAGGACTGGTTCTGGAGCAACTACATAATTATAATTCTTTTTAGTATAGCAACACGAGAACACCAGAATGTCTGTGCATAGTCGCATCTTTCGGAAACGTCCGGCAAACATTCGAAGGTGTATCGATACAGTTTTTCAGATGCTGCGTGTGCAATGTGAGACAAAATCTCCTCTCAGTAAACTATAGCAGAGCACAAATTTGATTTTCCATGGGTCACCTGGACATCTTCCAGGCAGCAAGTAGACGTCATTATTATAAGCCACCGAGACGGATTGTCACATACAAAGAAACCAAACAAAAAGACTGTTTGAGGGACCACGTCGATCGACTCCACTGTGTTTCGTTATACATCGTCGAACCTATATCATTTGAATAATTCTGAATCATGTCTTCAGCTTATTAGAGATGAAAAATAGAGAAAAAAAAAATCCGAAACAACAATCATCGGGGAATCTCTATGCAAAGATTACTCTAACATCCTCCACCCAATAGTGAGTGATGTTGGAAACACACTCATCTAGTTAATTAGTTTTCATTGAATCTGACATAACCAGTTGTTATTCCTCCCGCTCCCGTGGAACTTGTGTTCTCCCATTTATTTTTAAATTTTGTTGTTGTTTCCTTCTCTCTTTCGGGTTGATCTCCACTCATGCATGTCTCAATTGTGTGGCATTTCAAAGAGAAATACATTCGTAGATACATTCACATAACACGATCTCAAGGTCATCGATCCCACACGAACCATCTGATTAACAGATCCCAAACCCAACAATCAAAGACAAACAAAATACCGAGATAGCCCATTGAACGATCGGTTGGCTTGTTGCGTTTATTCGACATCGGTATCGACTCGACATCGTCGAAATGCGTTTACATTTTTACCCACTCACAGAGGGCGGTGGTGTGGCTGGTGACTGAATATAGAGCGCTAACGTTACAATTACGATTCGAGATACTTTTTTTTTCGTATTTGTATTTTTTAAATGAGCGCAACTTTCACTTTTTATTCTGTTTCTTCGACGATAACTGCATTTGTGCAGTGGAAACAAAATGTCATGACAGGTTAAGTGGGAGGGGGCACATTACAATGTACATGGAGTGCGCGACGGTAGCATGGGAAACGCCGCCGTTGAAGATGACGACGACGACAACGACGACTAAGAGGACGAGGAGACTGTTTATTATTACCCACAGTAAATTAAGCAGAGGTTCATTTGCACAGAGATGGTGGAGTGGAACCGATACCCAGAAAGTGTTTATTATTCCATTACTAGATGACGCACATCAACGAGAGGAAGTCTCGCATGGGATAATAATGTGCTGCCAGAGTTATGAACCCTCTCGGGCGGAATCTATACCATGCTGCACGAGTTATGTAGTTCCTTGAAGTTGGCATTTGATGTTGCTGCATATGACAAGTGCTGTCAATGGTGTGGCACGCCAGATGGCGGCCGACAGAAGGCGCAGCAGCAGCATGATTGGTTTTCGAAATAATTTTGCAAAATTAATCACATTCCGTTGAACAAATGAACAGGTTCGAGCAAAAAGTGATTAAAGGTTGCGTTAGTCAGTGCCTGGAATTTATTTATTTGCTTTTTTTCAAATGATTTGCGAGCAACAAATGATGAATTAGCTTAAATGCCATCATTTTGCTTCCCCCGATTTCGATATTAGATATTCGGAAAAAAAGTAATTGTATTCAAATTAGAATATTTTAGTTTGTGGTGAACAGGTATCTGCAGGTATGCGCTGAGGTAAAGTTAATTAATGTGAATATTTCGAGAATTCCATGAGTAAGCGATACAAAAATCACGTATTCGGTATGAGAATGACTATGGGAGTGACTTTGATTATTTAAATCGTTCTAGCTTAGGTCATTTCACCATCATTCACATTTACTACGCCTTAATGCTGTGGTGTAAGGTATAAAGTGGAGCTTTTGCTTAAGTACTGAAATCCTAATTCGATCTAAAGTCTAAGGGGTCTCCTATCCGGAGAGGATAGTTCAAAATGCATGCTTAGTTCTGTTTTAAAGGTTGGCAATGCTGCTGCTATATTTGACAACTGCTGTCAACGCTACGGGATGATTGAATGACAGATATCATGAAACTGGGACGGATATAGACTTGAAAACTTATGTGCTAGTTTGTTTAATCCAGTTAGTACCAAGTATAGGTACATACTTTTGGAATTCAGGAACATCTATTCGAAGCAGTCTTGCACTGTTTGTTGACACAAGAATCAAATCTAACTAACATTTCACGTTTTTGTGTTGTGCCCTGTGTTTTCTAAAGACATGACAGACGTACGGTCCATTTCTGGTTGACTGATCGCAAGGAGTTTTGTTTACAAATTCTATGAGAGGTAGACCAAAGGTAACGACCATTGTCAGGTCCTGTTTCTACAACGCAACTGTTGATGAATCAGTACTTTTTGACTTAATTGGCTTTCGACTCGTAAAGAGTCCCTGCCAGAGACACGCCAGTATTTTAATCCCTTCGATCCTGATTATGCTGCTTCTAGTTGTAAAGGCCAAGCGCTATGACATCTGTGATAGCTTGCTCCTTAAAAAGGAGGTTCGGTTTTCCTTGTCTTGAACCTGTGGGTTCTGATTTGAAGATCCTCATTGCTGGGGCATTATTGTCCATTCACTCGATGTGACTGAGCCAGTGTAACGTCGTGTACACCCACATCTTGGTACAGCTCATTCGAGCTTCCGAGTACCGAACCTGCATATTGTTCAGCACTCGGCTTCATATAGTTAAGCTGGCAGGATGTCTATCATGTATTTCGTCTTTCGAGTTAGGACTTTTGAACCCATTCGTTTCGCTAAACCGAAGTAGCAGCGATTTCCTAGGGTCAGCCTAAATCTCCACTAGATGGAATTGACATTTACTCCGAGGTAGGTAAACTGCTTAACTAACTCGAAGTTTCTTTTACCAACAGTGACGTTTTGTCCTTTATGGTGGACACGTCTCCCACCAGCTGGACTTATTTGTTGACGATATTGTCCTTGCGCACTATCTTTTCTAGCACAAGATTAAAGAAATCACACGACAGGCCTTCTTCTTGCCGAAATCCGATCCGAATAGTTCCGAGATACTGTTCCATTGGATCGCGTGATTTCCGTATCCGCCTATCGCCTTGTAGAGCTCAAGACGATAACTACTGGCATATGCGTCTTTAAAGTTGATGAAAAGATAGTCAGTCTCTTTAAAATCTTGAAAATCTTTTCCAGGATGTGTCTTAGTGTGAAAACGTTCACACAGTGCGTTGAATAAAAACTTGTATCCCTGCATATAGTTCTTACAGTACATAGGATCGGTTTACTTGGCTTGTTGTCTGAAGTTCGAGGAATTGAGGATTCCGCTGTATATTTGACAACTCTATCTCTGCAAGTAGTTGGCCTTTCATTCAATTCGAGGCTATCTACGGTCTGAAGTGACTCTTCCGACGAAACCTTCAGATTTATGTCAGTTCAATCAACATTACGACATCGTTATCTCAGAAAGAAACTCAGCTGAAGGTGATGCAACTATTTCGCACAAAGTTCTCCCAAAGGCGTTAAATAATTCATCAATGGTGACATCGTCACATTTGACCACCAACTCTTCGAGATAAAGCAATAAAGATTCGAATCGAATGTCTTACGTAAAACACCATGGAAGTGTTTAAAATACTATACTGCTCTCATTTGTATGGATAAAATCACATTTGTAATAAAATTGTTAATGCTGTGCCTTGACCCGAATCCATCCGAGATACAGAGAGAGAGAGAGTTTGCACAAAATTAATGCATTTCTGCCATTAACAACGCCCCCAAGGAGTGCAATATCCTCCATTGAGTCATTCAGTTGCTCAGCGCACCAAATATGCAAAATGCATGAAACTGAAAATATAATTCATTAAAATATTTCAAAAGAGATACAGGCTGTTACACTTGTGAAGAGGTGGATTCATTTTGTTTCTTTTTGAACACGTCAAGTGAATGCCTGACCTACTACCAGGTGAAACACACAAAGATACGTTTGCAGTACACAATCTTAGGACTCAAGATACTGAGAATCTTTTAATTGAAAATAATTATACTGTACACGCTAAAATGTGACAATAATTACCCGACAATTCTGAACAACAAGTCTAACACTATCTGGGAACGAAGAGTGAAGTTTGTCCAACAATAATTATCACATCATTGTATCACAACACTCCCATTGATAAGATGCCATTGGGGAACACACTAGGGGACGACGACATCGGTATTGACACACTAATGGCAGTTAGAGGGAAAATGATTTAGAAACCATTATCAACATTCTTTTCGAAGTCAAACAAATGATTACCATATTGGTGTGGATGGATGGAAATGCATGAGATACTTGCTACTGTTGCAAGGTATAAATGGATGTGTTTTAACAGAATGTGGATCCGTTACGAAGCAAACGGAACGGGATATGATTTGAAATAAATTAGACATCGAGTTGAGTTATCTGTTATGCAACGCAGAAGGCTGATACTGTTCGTTTAGTGTATCTGAGTTGACTGAATATTTATTCGTCATCTGCATCAAATTGCTTTTGGCATTAGGAACTTGTCAAAGTCATACTTATGTTTAAAATCATCATCAGAGTAGAACTGCATTAGCACTGTGTTCGATAACGCAGTTTGCTTTGAGTCTGATGTTCATAAACGTCAGTTGCCGTGCAGGCAAACTCGATCAGCTGCACAAAATGACAGAGGCAAACATGATAGCCGATTTACTTGTGACATGCATTGACGGTTATTTGCAAAGGCATATGGCTTTTTTGACGTTTCCGAATATGCCCTTAGTTATGTGTCCTAGTGGCGGTATTGAGAAGCTTTCTTATGACAACTAAACTGTCAGATGGTTAAAAAACGGATGCGTCGCTGAAATTAAAATATTTTACATTTTCATGATTTCTTGACACCTGATTCTTTGTTCTGCAATAACCGAAAATGTAACCAAGGAGTTTGAACGCTACTCTGCAGATTAAACCACACTTAATAAGTCTCTCAGCAGCTTGTCCCACGCCTTAAGTTTCGCTCAGAATAGTTTCTGATACCCCCTACTTAGTAGCGAGCCGGCCTATTCATTGCCCTATATATCCGCATGGTCAAGTATCCAAAAGAAGGTCACTTTGTTCAGTTCATCTGACATGATAGCTACGTTATCACCCTGAAAGGTACTAGTGCTTAGTGCT
This sequence comes from Xylota segnis, assembly GCA_963583995.1. Classification (NCBI taxonomy): domain Eukaryota; kingdom Metazoa; phylum Arthropoda; class Insecta; order Diptera; family Syrphidae; genus Xylota; species Xylota segnis. The sequence continues at coordinate 114,182,479 of OY757236.1, read as the reverse complement.
GGACGGAAATGCATCTGCTCGAGTTTCTACGTCAGTTCATTACCCAACTGTGTACCACTTTGTTATGTGATTGCTTAGTCTGTTGATTGAGGATTCATTGGTCCAATTCTTATTATTGTTGACCTTGGTAGCGAAATGCTATTGGAAGTTGAACCTTCTAATAAGATCGTTTCTAGTGCATCGAACTGCTTCGATGTAATACACTTATCTTACCTATTCCTTCTTTGGTCATTCTTAGAACCATTTCACTTATACATTCTTCAACCATAAGGTGCAGATGAGTCAGTTCCAGTAGTACCTCAATGGCTGCAGTTTTGTAAGTTCGCATGGCTCTTGTAATACAGAAGCAAGTGATGACCAAATTGGTTCTCTTTGTACATGATTTGCATGTAATTCCTTCATTGGTCTCATAACAGCAATATATCATCTGAGGATACTTACATATATACTTATACTGGATCCCCTTGTGGGTCCTAGGGCCTCGACAATGCCTACGCGCCATCGTGTGTGGTTTCTGGAAATGTGTCTCAGTTCTCCCCAACTCTTTCCCAGTTGCCGTGCTTCCTTCTCAAGTGTTCTGCGCCACGTACTCCTAGGACCGCCGCGTATCCTGCCATCCTGAGTAAGCGGGTTCCATTGCATCGCGTGGTTAGCTATGGACCTGTCACCCTTTCGGAGAGTATGTCCAATCCACTGCGACTTTCGTCGTCGTATTGTTGTGCCTATAGGTTCATGGCCCGTTCTCTGATAGATTTGTTCGTTAAAGATATGGTTTGGCCAGAAAATCCTAAAGATATATCGTATTCACTTATTGACGAACGTTTGCAGCTTCCTCGTGATAGTGGCGGTCACCCTCCTCAAACTTACCCCAGATGTACAGGTTCCGAAACTGTGTCATATTCAGATCCATATCCATGAATGAACTTTTGACAGGACTTTTCGACTTTCTTGACAGACGTATCTTTCCTATTTGTGGTTGTCGTGGGGTAGTGATTAGTGTGTTGAACTACTGATCTGGATGTGGAAGGTTCTAATCCCAGACAATACCAAAAAGATTTTTCCGGTAAAACTGTCATTATGAAAGTTCTCAAAACAAAAATTACCCACCCGACACGCCATTAAACAGTAGGCTGTACCATGTGAAGAATATAACATACCCAAGGCGGGACTCAGTGGGTGCCGTGACTCAGTGGTTAATGCGGTGGACTATGGAGCAAGGGGTTCGAGGTTCGAATCCCAGTCGGAACACCTAAAAGTTTTTCACGGCCCCACCTCTCGCGACCGTCTGACAAACATCCGAGAGTACAACTGTCCTGAGAAAGCTTCTCAAATAACAAATTGCCCTTCGGAGACGGCATTAAACAGTAGGCCCTTCCATTCGTGTAGAGAATATAACGCACAACACGAATGGTTGCGAAAAGCTAGGCCGTGGGTCCCATCGACCTGTTGCGCCAAGTATTTATTTAAGGCGGGACTCATGAACATGTCGTGCCAAATATTTGTATTTTTTTTTTGTATGTGTGTAGCCCTTTTAACATGCTAACTGGGAGTTGTCCTAGCCTTCAATGTACATATATTTGGCATAACTTAAGGTCCTAGTCTTAAAATCATATACACTGCTATCATGCAACAGATGGCAACCCTAGACGCAACACTCAATCTCAAACTTCAAGAGCTTTTGGTACAAGAGTCTGCTTAGTCCAGCTGGAAGCTGAGACCCATTCTGACGGGGCATGCGCAGATTATACATCAATGTAAAGGCAATTAAAAACCCTAAAATAAAATAAAATGGTTCGATTCGGACGCCTACAGTGTATCGTTACTATGTCTATTTATCATACGAGAGCTTTACAATAATTACATAACCATCGTCTACAAGATTCTGTACCTTACACGTGTATATACTTGACAAATGTATTTAATACAAAATTATGCAATTAACCACTTGGAAATGCCAACTTCGACAGTCAACTATAATGCCCCGAAGGGAACATGGCGGTGACTCTTAGGGCTCTCTTTAAACTTAGGGCTAAATCAATATCTGCTAACATGTTATTGTTCGAAGCCCTATGTTGCCTTAAGGGATTTCCTTTGTACAAACCTGTTATCATAACCCATAGTCTTGTTGTCGTCCAATCGTCAAGTTATTGTATAACGAATTGATAATGGATCACACCTTGATGCATGCAGAATTGGAGTATATTCGGAAATCGGTCTCAAGTACTCGTAAATACTTTTGCATTGTAATCGCTTTTCGATTATCTTTCAAGGGTATTGGATAATACTCCTTCGAAACGAACTACGCAATTGTGGCGTTTATTTGAATGTTGACCAAGCCCCTATTTGTTTGCTCGTGAAAGCATTTAGAGTTTAAAACTAATGGTATTTGGATAGCAAATACATTCCAGTATTATCACCATTTTAATGCGATTGAACAATTTGTGATTAGATTGCATTTTTGTCTAAGTTAAGTGCGGTCTTGGTTTTTTTTTTGGACTTGTGGTATGCGGAAATGAATGAGTGGGCAGTTCCTTGGCTGTGGTGATCGTAAAGTTTGCACCCACATACAAAGTGTGAATTAGTTTTTCAATAAGTTATGGTAACGAGTGGGTATACTGCGGTGGCAGCACGATACTCCGTGATTCATGGATCCATTGCAATTCCTGCACCGGGAAGGAGTTGGAACTGGATGCATATGCGAGAGGACTGAGGTTGCATTGGAAATTGTAATTAGAAAGCTGTCTTCGGTGACTCTACTAAGAGTCCTACTTTACTATTGGAAATCTTATTACGAGTATTTCAGCTTTACGTCGACAGAATGGATCCTTGAAGCACTCTAGTGTTATGCCCCTTCTTAGCACAATTTTTGTGAATTGGCCATCCATACGTACCTCGTGTAGTCTTCTTGTTGCATTCTATCATACGGAACAACATGTGGAAGATTGAATATAGTCACTGCATCACTGCTGGTCTCAGGGCCCACTTCTTTCCCGCTGTCCTCTAAGAAGTTTCGAGTTAATCATTTCACTTCTGAGCTCTTGTGACAGATAGTGAGTAGAGGAAGATGTAGTTTAAATGACAAAAAAATTCCGTACAGAGGCAATTGTTTACAGATAGTTTCTGTCACTAACCAGTTTCTTAGAAACACTTTTTCTCCATGCGTTCTTTGGTAAAATAAACAGCACTGTATCCGATACTGATTGGGGCCTGAATAAGAACTAGTCGTGTCGTAAAATGTGTTTTTCTATACCGTCTCTGGGTACTTCTTGCTTTGTATTCCAGACTACCTTAATACTGAGCATACTCTGTTCTGTTCTATCCTAAGGATCGTTCGCTCAACTTGTTTCTTAGAAAAGGTCTTACCTCTGACGATAGATGCCGCTTTACTGTTGTGAGCCACTAGAGCCACCTCTATACTTTGCGCTATTCACTTACCCTACCTTCTAGATCCTACATGACAAGTTTCCTTTCCTCTAGTAGAATCTAAGTAATGGCATAGTGTATTCAGCTCTAACTACACTTTACATTTCTTTTCTATTCCAGAACTTGGACAATTGGAAATCCTCAAGGCGAAAACGCGTCGAACACATTATAGATCGAGTGGTTGAGGTGAAGAAGCTCGAACAAGAAGAACATGACCGAACGAGACGAAAATCGAAAACATTATTAGAAATGATGGAGCAACGGTAATCTTAATCAGAAGATTTTTATTAAACAATGATAAAACATTTATCTTTTCTTAGAGGAGAACGTGGCCGACCTCGTCCAAAACTACAATCTTTAGCATCATACAACGAGGATGAAGCGAACGATTTAAGTGACTTAGGCATCGGTACTAGTAGTGCCAGTGGAAAGAGTAGCATCTCCGAAGATTGTGAAGTGCATAGTATTGTGGTGAGTTCGTTATCTCTATTTACTTAAGTTCATTTTCATGTTCAAACATTCCTTCTTTCGTTGTAGAGTGAACCTGCCGAGGTGGAGAACATTACCTCGTTTGATATTGAGAACAACTCTTGTCAGCCATGCCATGATAACGATAATCGTGATCGAATTTCATCACCAGGCTATGAGACATCGTCTACAGCTCCCGTAGCATCGCCCGACCCCTACGAATACACATACGAGGGAGCGATCGAAGACTATAAAAGTCGAGTATCCAAAGCAACAGCATCGAGTATCTACAAGAAACCGGGTTTTGGTGAGAATTCCGTCACAAGAAGTCTAGTGTTCGAAAGAAAGCCGAATTCAATTGATTGCGACAACGACACTGAATCGAGTGTGAAAAAGGAAGATCTGCCAAAAATTGATATCTCAAAGAAGAGAGAACTCTTTGAGAAACCAGAAATTACCAAAAAACCAATCACACCAACCTCCATGCAGAGTCATAATCAAATCGAAAAGAAACAAATTCCCAGTGAGTTTGCCAATGTCCGATCGATTAAGGATCGCCTGTGCAGTTTAGAGAAGAAATCCGAGTCCATAGACGAGCCAACGACAGGAATTCTATCTGGAGAGGTAATCAGCATCAAGGAACGTCTTCAATGTCTTGAACAACAGAATTCAGTCAACCCGAAGCCAAATACAAATAAAGTCGTTGCCGAAGTGGTAGCAGTGCCACCACTTAAGGATCGACTGTCCAGCTTGCAAAATGCTGTTACCAAAGAGGAAATTGTTAAGAAACCCATAGTCTTGGTCGATGAGTATCAATTGGAGATGTTAAAGAATGAGGAGTTGGCCAGAAGGCAGCTAGACACAAACAAGGATGACAGTGTTGAGAAGGCACCATCCGATGATAGTGGCATCAATACAACAGACGAAAAGATTGATCAGGAACCAGCAACAACCGAGGAAGAAGACAATGATGCCGAGGAAGAGGACGTAGAGGAAGGCCAAGATGGAAGACCCCAAATACACCAGGAAAAGGTACCACCATCTGCTAGTAGTAATGAATTTCAAGGAGAATTTGATTCTAGTGTAAGTCTTTTACAGTCAAAAAATCTAAACAATCCAACTGTAGTTAGTTTGGTGGATAAGCCCGTTGTTGTTGATGTTGGTGGCGGTAATACTTTGTCCAATAGCAGTAAAGTTGTCCGCAGTGGCGATGATGATGGTGAAGTGAATCATGCGCAGAATTTGTTAAAAATGTTTAAAATGGCTTTTAATGGAGATGATGTGGTAGAAGAGAGTGCTGCTACGAAGAAAGTTTCAGCTAATGTTGTAGATAGGAAAGGAGTAGGGACTGAAACAAAGAAAAGTGAGCCCACCAAAGTTCAGGAATCTAGAGTACCATGGCGTAGGACGGTTGAACCGTCACAGTCTGTCGTGAGCACATCGAAAACCCCACAAAGTCCGGTAGAGGAGAATATCAAAAAATCAGTTGTCCAAGCATCGAAGATACCTCAGGGAGTGTCTAAGACACAAATTTCCTCACCAAGAATAGAACAGGAAATTGAAATTCCCATAAACTCTCAAACTTGTCCAGAAATCACAAAAATTGTCAAGAAGGCGTTAGGAGATGAGCCAAAACCCCCCTCTTTCGAGGTGGTTACATCTATTGAGCAGATTATAAGCGAGGATTGCTCACCAACTGTTGAATCGAGAGTGGCTGTGTTAGAAAAGTCTCAAATGTCAGTTGAATCTCCCTTATCTTCACCAAAAGTTCAAGTCAAGTCACAGAATGTCTCAAAACTAGTTTCCCCCACCACCCGATATGGTGCTAAGCCTCATGAATTGGACACGAATCTAATTCTTAACATCGACAACAGCCAAAAGAAATCAATGATCCCTGTTTCATCAAAAGTACAGTCTCCCAACATAAAAGCAGATGTACAGTCTCCAAAACTTGATAGTCCCTCCATAGTGTCTCCAAAAATAGTAACTCCAAAAACTCCCACTTCTACAGCTGTTAGTCCTCAAAAGGAACCAATTTTCAACACAAAAACTGGTCTACAATCTCCAAAGCTTAACAGCCCCACTAATGCCTCATCCAATCCCCAAAACTCACCGAACCTGAGCATACAAACAGACATTCAATCCCCAAAGCTAGGAGCATCCTCTCCAGTATCACCAAAAACGCCGTCTATAGCATCTGTTACCCCTCAGAAGGCACCAATCTATGAAAACGTTAACTATGACGTCGACATATCTCGTCCAAATCATTGCGGTCTTAAGAAGTTATCTTCTCCACAAAATAGTGGTCGCGTAGAAATATTCAACTCGAAAAGTATGTCACCGAAACCTAAATCACCAGAAGTCTTACCGCGAATGAACCGAAACAATCACAGTGAGGATCTTAAATCAGAAATTCAGTCGAAAGATTTCCAAACATCCGCTCGTAATGATTTCTTTAAGGATCTTGAATCGTGGCAGCCAAAAATTGTTGGTGAGAAACCAAAACCCAATGTTGAACCAGCAAATATCTCAAAGAATACAACACAAATTGCTAAAGAGTCCGTTCCAAGTGACCAGTCCTCCGAGAAGCTAGGACCAATTGCAACCTCACCAAGTGTTAAAGTTTATTCGGATCTACAGTCAACGGACAAAACAAGTGTAGTTTCCTCAAATGACCCACAAATCACGGAAGATGTGACAAAATCTTCAAGTGTCCAAACTCCTTCTGAAAAGACAACGCAATCACCCGAGAAACCAATCACCCAACCAGCTGATGCACTCCCATACGAAAGTTGTGTAGACATCCTACAATCATTTTTGGCAGCTGAACGCTCCTATCCGGGGTCATCTGCCAATGAGTCCCCACTAACGAAAAAATCTAACCAAACGAATTCGGGTGCTTCCGATGGTTTTCTCAGGCAGGAAACCGTCGTCGAAGTACCATGTACGAAACTCGACGTCAAGGATCTACCTGATCCCAATTTCATTCGAACTCCGTGCATTAATGTCGATTGTGGTGATAGGTTAAGTAAGGATTCCATGAAATCTCCTCAAGGACAATTACGTGATAGCACCTCAAGTGCTGGCGATAGTTCGCCTTCTTCTGAAATTACTGTAATTTTCAAACCTAGCACAAATTCAACACCAGCTACTCCCACACCGGCTTCTCCCACACCAGGCTCTCCAACTCCAAATAAATCGTCTCTAATGCAAATCGCCAATAGGGTAAACTCTCCAATAGCAGGCAGACGTGACCCCCTATCGCGACAACAGCCAGTTTGCGAGAAGCCCTGTCTTAAGATAAACGTAAAGGATTTACCAGATCCGAATTTCATTCGAACTGAATGCGTTGACGTTTCAGCAAGCGCTTTGGGGGGATTTGATCTTTCCTCGTGTCCCAAATCTCCTACTACTTCTCGTCCCAATTCTCCTTGTACTCCTGGTTCTCTGTTACATACCCATACAGAGATTATAAAAAAGACCTGTGATGATCTATCGAGCTCGTCGCCACCTCTAAGTCCAGTATTGGGCTCGAGAACTGTCTCTCCAACTGTTGAAAAGCCCAATTTCCTGATAGCTCGAGTCGAGGTGGTCGAAACGAAAATCAAAGTAACCTCAACCAACGACTCAGAAGCTCAATCACCACCAGCGGTGCCCTCAACTCCACCACCACCAGTGCTACCAGGATCACCAAAACTTAAACCAAAATCTGCACAAAATGCGAAACCGAAAAACATTTTCGAATTTCTCAAGAAAAACTTTCAATCCAAACCAGAGGCTGCAACCGAAGCCGGAGAATTCGAACCAATTTCTGTAGATAATTCCAAATTCTATGTCCCATCCGATGTGAGCTCTAGTAGCACCAGTAAGGACAGCCCCTTGTCTGAATCCCAAGCGAATAACGGTGTTAATATAGAAATAACAAAAACCATCACAACCGATGCCATCGTCGAACAAACTGATTCGGAATTGAATTTATCCGATGAAATCAATGAAATACTTGATGAGGAAATCTCCAAGCTAGTTGTAGAAGATGCTAAACTATAGATGCTGTACATAGGTCCGTGTATACAGTTACAATACTCTCAGCTCACACATATCGAATAAAAAAAAACTCGAATATATTTATTGCTATTAATTTATTTGTTTTTTTCCGTATAAGCTACTCTTATACTTGAAGCGCACTTGTATAACAAAATGTTATGTAATTTTTATTTCTTTTATTTTTTTTTTTTATCATTTACCAGTGAATATTATAATGTGTTACATGGATATATATTTATATATAAATATTTATTATTTAGTACTTGTTATGTATACATATGTGTATTTTTATTTCGAAGGTCTTTTTTTTATTTTTTTATCATTTGTTTTTTTTTTTAATTTTGCAATCAAATAAAAAAAAAATTAACTTTTATTCAAATGCGTGTTAGAGTTACAGTTATTTATCATATATCATCATTTTCATATATTTTATGAGTAGAACGGAGATTTTGAAAACCTTGTAGCGTACTTGAGAATGACTGCGGTATGGGGTGTTGGAGAATTCAATGGTTGAGTAGTTTAATTTGTTTCATCGTCACATCGCAATACTCAGATCAGTACAGACCCATTGTGATACCCTTAGGGGAAAAGTCCCTTGCCCATTTGTAAACCATAGTACTAATTTGCGTCTTGTGAATCATCAAACCATCCTGTGGATATGATAAATTTAATTATTTCACTGATTGGTCTATTTGCTAATTCTTCTAGATCACAGAAAAGGTGTCGCCCTAGAAATTTAAATCTAAGGTAGATAAGCCCAGGGGAGTGACAGAGAAAGTGAGTTGTATCCTCATTATCTTTCTCGTCTCCCCATTTCCGATTTCTTCTTCCGTGAGTCTTAGCTTTCTCATGTGGTACCGAAGAGAGTTATGCCCCGTGATAATTCCTATAAGGACAGAAAGGGACTTCCTGTCCTTTAGCATAATTCGGTCCGTCCTATTCTTGTCAAAGCAAGGCCATAGGCTTCTGGTAATCACACAGGTGTCCAGGGAGGTCCATCTACTATTGGCCTGGTCTAATCCATGCCTTTTGCTTCAATGTGCAAGGTGGGATGAACACCGAGGTGTCTTAATTCATTTACATAGTCTTGACTTCCAGAACTCTGTAGAAGTTGTTTAGTTCCACACATTCAATAGCTGCAAACATTTAGTGTTCTAAACGCAAATTGTATTATAAATTCGATTTTCGTGTTGCTCGTTGAAAATGTCAGATGTACATAGTCCTGCCATAAATTCAAAACAGTGTCATTTATTGGATCATAAACGAACATTAGATTCACTCAAAATAACTGGATTTTGCTTTAACACAAGCTTTCAATAGTTCTGGCCATTGTGCTGTAGCAGCATGCAATGTTTCCGTGGACATTCTTCTCAAATTTCTGTGAGGTGTCTTGCAGACCATGTTCTCCAGTGGATTCAAATCTGGACTGTCTGACGGATAATCTTCTTCTGCTGCTGTAAAGCCAGAAATATTGACCCTGAGTCACTACTGCGTGGTTTTGGCTTTGTGTGCTGAACTGGATGTCTGCTGTAAGATCCATATGTCTCCATTAAAAACTGTATTGGTCAAGCCCTTCACAACACCCTCTAGTTCATCTTTTTGGTAAACTTGTGCAGCAGTTTTCACACCTTTTCCACAGAAATGGAGAGATGTGACGCCTTGGTGAGAGACTCCCCACAAAACCATTACGGAAGCGGGATTATGGCTTACATTGAACCCTTGGAACAACTTTTTTCTCTTCTTTAGATGATGTAGCATAAATCTTATCATTTTGCTTGTTGAAAACTCCCTCCAAGGTAAATATATCTGGTTGATATATCCAATTCCTTGGACATGATTTTCTGCTCACCCTCTTACTCTGGGAACCAGCTAATCTTAGCCGTGGAGGCGGTACTCAGATCGTTAAAAAGGTATTCACCTAGTGCAGTCTTCCTAATATTGAGAAGTGTTGGGCATGTGCATCTTCGTCGCTACAGCTTCTGCAGAAGTCGTTGTAGGGGATGTGCAATCTTTGAGCATGCCTTTCTGTAGCACACAGGCCGGTTAGGGTGTTGACTATTTCGGAGAGGGTTCCTTTCCTGTGTTTTAGGAGTCCGATGGTCCTGTGCTTGTTTAAGCTTGACCAGAGCAGTCCAGCGGTCTTGCCTTGTTCAAACTGATGTCATCGATGATTAGCCAGCCTTACCGCGTCAGCGTTAATAAGTTATTTAGCATACGACGTTGGCGTCTCGATGTCGGTGACGTTTATGTCAATCAGCTGCTTGACTAATGTCTAGATTTCGGCTTGAAAAACCCTGCAATAGTGTGGGAGGTTGAAGGAGAGGTGGATGCCAAAGTTCTCTAAAAAAAACTCCGGCGCCAACTCCAACCTCAATTTTAGAAATGTCCATAAAAATTCACAGCGATTCGTAGTACAGGATCTCACGTTGAGTCCATTCGGTTCTGTTGGGTATCGAAATTTTGTAGACCTGTGGAAGATGATGATGCTGGTATGTCCTGTGGGTTGGTCCTTCCATTGTTTAGAACTTCTCAGCCTGATTGCTGAGCAGGCAGCCACAAAACTTTTGTATTTAGAAACTAAAAGACTAGACATAGCTAGTGTCACACTCAAGTACCTTATAAAGGTTATCAATGTACGTTTTACTTTCAAAAATACTTAACGCATTTCTTTCATAAAAAAAAAATAAAAATAAAAATTAACATTATTTCTACTTTTTGAATTTTTATCACACAGCAACAATAAATGTAGTCGTCTCAACGTAAAAAAATAAAACAAAACAAAAAATTAATAATAATTCCACAAAGGATAACGCTTTGTTCATATTTCAATTATGATCTGGATGTACTCTCTATGTGTGTACTTGCTGTTCTTTAAATCGTGTGTTCACAAATCTATTTTCATTCTGAGATAAAAGATATCAAAATAAAAGTTACAAATTACGATTCAAAATTTAAAGAATTTATAGATGTTTAGTGCACTTTTACATAAATTTATTTACAAAGAATAATTATACTAAAAAATCAAAGAAAAAAAACGAAACAAATTAAAGGAGAGCCGCTTTACAAATAAAAATTCTAACTACGCCTTCAAAAAAGTGGCAATAACTGTTGATATTTACTTATATAAGCTGAATTCTATCGAATATTTATGGTCTAAACGCATTTAAAATACACTCACATACATAATTTATGAAATGAAAGGTAAGGATCTGGAGTTCTTTGGTGTGTAAGATTCCTATTTATTTAATTTTATTATTTTGGCCTTAAAGTAAATTGTATAGCATTTATTTTTTGACTTGCATTGTAGCATGTGTTCTTAAAGTTTAAAATTATATATACAGTACGTAAATATGTAAATTCCTAAAGTAGTTCAAAAGTTTGAGTGGGTTGTACAGAAGAAAAAGCCAGAATTTTATTTTGAATTTAGTAATGAACAGTGTATAGGCCCAGTCTTACATATAAATTTGTGTTAAATTGCGAAAAATATCAATTAAACTTAGTTTTAACTTAACAGTTCTGTTGGGATATAGACTGTACAATCAAAATAGAGGCATGAGATCTCCAATTCTTTAACAGGGTGACCAGATAAGAACGCTGGGAAACAAAGTGCAAATAAAACAACAACGGTGACTAATATAAAAATTGATTCTGGCTTTATTTTGAAGCTACATTCATGTCATTATGTGTGGAATAGCATAGGATAGGAATGGCTACCTCGGCTTCGCTGGCAGCGGTCACTCAAATTTTTGATGACTCTGTCCAATATGTGCGGCGTTATTCCGGTAATAGCGTCTCGGGCCTCGAGCTCATCCCATGTGGTTGGCTTGTTAGCGTAGGTTAATAACTTGACGTAGCCCCAGAGAAAATAATCGAGTCGTCTCAAATTGTGTGATCGCGGGGTTCAATTGATGAGCCCAGTCACCAAATGTCTTCTTTACAACTTCGAACGTTGCGTTGCTTGTATGGTATGTAGCGCCGTCTCGTTGGAGCCACAGCTCGTTCAAAGTCGTTTACTAGCTCTCTATATCTGAGACCATTGACGGTACCGGTGTCTCCTTCCTTATTCCTTAAGAAATAAGGTCCAATGATGCCACCATACCTAAAACCGCACCAAACAGCCACTCTTTGTGGATGCATTGATACTTGATCGGAGACTTGTGGATTGTATTAGCTCCAATAACAGCAATTCGGTTTGCTGACATACATATGTATGTAGCTGCTGAGCCAAAAATCACCCTCGTTCGAGAAGATGATTTTTTGGCCTGAATGTGGATCTCCGGCCAACATTTTCCGTGCCAAATTAGCGGGTTCAATTCTTGCGTAAGCACAATCTTATACGAATGTAGGCCCAAATCGAACCGCAAGATATGTCGGGTAGCCTCTGGCGATGCCCAATTCAGCAGATATCGGACCAAATCGACATTTCTGGGTCTTATACGATACTGGTCGGTTTTTTGGCTATATTTTCTTTATTTCGCACAATCTTTGTCTGGTTGACGGCTTAAGGTCCAAAAGAGTGTACTCATGCTGAAACTTTTGCGTATTTACAATTGAGCAGGAATTTCGATATTTTTTAAAATATTTTTGCATGTTTGGCAATCGTATAACGATGCATGATGGAATGGCAACCCTTACTAAATATTTTGACAACTGGATGTCGTTGGTAACCTTTAAAAGTATCACTGCTATCTGGTCACCCTTTCCTACTACGCGTCATAGTCATCACCTATTGGTGAATGGATAATTCAGTTCCTCTACTTCTGAATACTCTTGTTATTGCGTAGTAGACCTAAAATCTTTCCAAAACCTGGAGCCTTATAACCTCTGGTAAAAGCAACAACTATCCCTGATTTTTACAATGGGTTTTCGTCCTTTTTGAATCACTACCCGTGCTTTTAGCCATTTCGTCTATTCTATCATTTTCGTCGTATTGTGTTGTCCATGTCTGTAGCTTTCGTCCCGACCTATTCTTGTCTAAATCTCTTCATAGTAGAAGTGGTTGAGTCACAGAATATGTTTGTGTAGATCGATCGTTCGTTAGTCTGAGCGAAAGTAGGTATGGTTAGCCCTTGGTGCACCTCTGTTATTCACCGTCAGAGCTATTCGAAAACATCACTGTTTGTGACGAAGAATAAGAGAAGTGAAAGTGCTCAACCCTCCGGCATATCGTTCCGAATTTCTGTATCATCCGGCATCTATCCGTTGTGTACAAATTGACACTTGGGTTTCAGTTATATGTGAAGAAGTTCTTTGATTCAATTTGGAAATATGAACATGAACGCGAATACTTCTCTAGTTACGCCGCCAATCTGTTAAGCTGATCATTTCCTTTTAGTACGACTATTCCTTCCTTCCGCATATGTATATGTAAGACATCGTTCGATGTTTTTTAGGATGTTCTCTGACTGTGATCAAAATGGGTATGGAGGACTACTGCGTGAATGCTGCCACCTACCATTTATTTTATAGTTCTTCAGAGGTCTTCCTGCGGTTCCTGACCATAAGAAACTGACGCTGTTTCGTGTCCCCTGCCTAGCACTAAGTCAAAGTTTGTGACCTTCTGTTATAGTAGATAATACAAACGAAATTCCACTTACGTAATCGAATGTTTGGAATGTTAATTGTCGTACTACGTTATCACGAATAAATGTTCGAAGATAGCATGCAGAGAAACCAATATATTAGATCGTTAGAAATTGAGCAAAAATTTTACGACTTGGCTTGGTGTTTCCCCTCTTATTTGAGTGTTTTCGCATTGAGATAAAAGCTGTTTGCGTATTTTATGGTATTTACTAGTTTGTATAAGCCAGGATGTCAGTGGATAAAGGGTGTGTTTGTAAACAATTCATTCCTATTCATAAAAAGTTTACTGCGGCAGTTTAGCTTAAAATACAAGTAATTTATACTTATGTCCGTTCGTTTCTGAAAACAATTTTATACGAGTATGTACTGCTTTCATGCTCCGTGTTTTTGTAGTTCGTATGTTCATGTTTCATGTTTAACTCTTGTATAACTTACTCCCTGTTACGTGAAATATATATATGTATGTACTGCCGTGTTGAACCTATTTATATATCCTGTCCAAAGTCAAAATGATATTTTTAAAAGAATGTATCTTTACAGTGTTCGACAATCCAGTTGAAAAGAGTGTATATTCTGTCAGAGTGATTTGTTTTCTAAAAAAGTCTGGCCAGGCTTGGCAGTCATAGGGCATTTAAGACTGCCGACTACGATGACCATTGTAGGCAATGCTGAATGTTATAAAATATAGTTATAAAATATAAATATAGAATGTTATAAAGTATAGTATATTGCCCTACTCTGCTAGAGGACCTTTATTTGGGTGCTCGACAAGCATTTATTCTCTCTATTCCTCGGAATAGGTTTCACTATTCTAAACACTCTCCACTCCAATAGAAACAGGTCTGCAGTAACAGCAGGACAATTCCAGCATCCTCATAAGAAATGACCAAAGAACAGTCCGAACCTTTACAAGGACGTAAGCGCACTATTCACGATCACATTTACTCGCTGCTTCTCTTCAGGTTGTTCATAGTATTTCTTTGGTTATGGCGAGGACTATCTTTATATAGTACAGGCACTGTAATTGTTCTCACGTGGACCATCAATTTAGAAACTTTTAGCATGCCTTGAGAAAAGATTCTATAAAAGAAGAAAAACAAAAAAGAACAAAAGAGCTTAAGGGAGTCTTCGAACATAAGTATGTGCTGGAGAAAAGCTCATGTGGCGCACAAATCTCTTCAAAAAGGTTTGCAGCTTAAGATCATCTGTGATGTGATGTTTTTCAATTGCTTGCGCGTAATAGTAAGTTGATTGTCGGGTTTTTTATGTTCTTAATGACTGACAACCATTGTCGTTTAGTACACTCTTGGTATACTTTTAAATATCGTAACCACAGTGATCCATTGATCCAACCATCGGCTTTCAGTAAAACATTTTTTAATAACGAATCCCATTCATGTTTACGGCGGCATCTCCGGAAAATAGTGACCCAATCACTGGGTACCCGAAAATCGTACCAAACAATGGCTCATTAAGAATGCATCAGTCCCTCACGAAATAAGCAACTTGGATATACTTTGTGGAACACTCTTACTGAAATGGTTGCGTAATGATACCGCCTGTGTTTCTTCGTTAGGGAATGTCCGTCCATTTATGATCAAAATGGCTCTAGTTCACGGCTCACGGTTTACAGTTCACACAAATGGCAAAAGTCGTACTCTCCACAGGGCCATATTGTTTTGTTGGATATCCCACTTACCCCGGTCGATCATCAAAAATAAGTCTTAACATAGCAAAATTCGATTAAAAATTGATGTGAGTGGTTTTTTATTGGCAACAATCGCTCATTGTGTGAAGCTCTTTACATGGAACCAAGGTAATCTGTGAAATGTTTGCACTTTCTAAAGCTTGAGTAGCCTTCAGGTTTGTGCTGGCCTCCAGGATGATGGTTCACCAAAAGTAGGTATAATAAGGTCTAATCAAAGACAAGAATAAGGTATCAGTTCCGGATCGAAGGATAGGTACAATTTATTTTTGAATACCAACTAGACTAACGTATTTAGCTCATTCGCTAGTACATGCACTGCTTTCTCTGTATGTTTACCTCTATAAATCGAATCATTTCGCTAAAGTTCACGTATTTATCGCATTTAGCAAATAAATTCACACATCTAACTCACTAGGCTTATGTGTAAAAGAAAATAATCAGATCCGCTGATAAGTCAATGTTTGCAATAGTACGCTCACCAGTCATCGCGCTATTCTATATAATCTAGCCTGCTACCTTCCACGCGAGCTACAATATAAGGGATTACTTGGTCAAATGTGCGGAAAAATGAGTTCCACCTTTGCTGGTGGAAAGTCTGAGTCTCTGCACCGGACCGTGCGTCGTTCAGTTGATGTTCTGCACTCGTTTAGTGCTGTACAGTAACGTGTGTGGCTTCAGATAATGTGTTCCTACTAAAGAGTTGTTCTGTCTTCTATTTTGTTATTTTTTTTTTCCTTTGTTTTCGTGTGAATTTCTCTTTTATTTATGTGAGTTTTGTTTTATCATTGTTTTGCTTTATGCAATGAGTTCTTGTTCTAATTGCATGTTGCATTCATAGAGCACTATAGTAGCTGTACTGCGTTGGAGAGATACTAATCGATTTTTCGCTAAATTTTTGTTACAGATAAACGAAGCACTTGAGCTGGCCCTGCAAGCTATCGATCAAGAAGAGGACATTATTATCGACATGGAGGTGAACACGGTTAAATCGAGTCCAAACCATTTAGATGCACAAAGTGAAGTAGAAGGTTTCAATACTTTGCGTATTGGATCGTTTGAACCAATCTATGAGAATGTATCCTCAGCGATAGAGGAGAGGGATGAGAGGGAGATATTTACTCTTCCACCGCCACCGCCACCGCCAACATCTGATGTGCCTTATAACGATGATGTGGTTATAATAGAGACACACAAAAAGGTCTCCACCAACGCCATCAGCATTAGCGAAAGAGATGTCTTCCAGAGCAATATCAGCTCGCCGGTGAAAATTGTGGAAGAAGAACCCTACTACCAGGTGCCGAAATCCTGTGAGCCTCTCTATCAAGTTCCAAAGTTACTAAAGCCCATACCGCTGTATGAGAATATCGAAATGTTCTGCACAGCCAGGGGTGAGGAGTACCCAGCGGCTAGCATTCCATCGCACCTACAGCCGCCCAAAGAAAAACCACCACCGCCACCAACCACGGAAGCTGCCGATAGTGATGATGCAGATGATGATGAAGCTGAAACTGGCAGTGCTGGTGGCAGTAGCACGAATACTTATGAAACTATACCACGAGGCGGTATGGACAACAGTGGATCGGGACCTCCAATAATGCGAATGAATTCAACGAAACGAATCAAGAAGGAGCTGCGAAATAAACGATCCAGTTTCCTGGGCATTGAAGGATCCGATGATAGTTTCCTGGAGATGACTGTTGTACCGCCACCAGATATGGTGCAACTCTTACAGGAGGAGAGACGGTTGGAGAAGCAATTGTACATAAAAGCCGGTCTCTATGACAATTCTGATGCTGGTAAGTTGAACTAGATTCATTGGGTGTGGGAGCTGTTCAAATGGGTGAGGGTGGCAAATGGAATGTCAACTAATCCATTTAGGGTTGGGAAAGACCTTTAGCCTTTGGTATTTTGTCAGACACAGAAAAATCAATATTGTGCGGAATTGTTCTAGTAAATCTAATCGAAGGCAACAGACGATAAGGTTATGTATGTGGGTGGCACTGATTTAGGGTGATTTGAATAGACCGTACGGCTTCACGCAAATTTTAAGCAAAATGATGGGATAATAGAACCGTTTTGTTGTTTTGGGGTTATTAAGACACTTCCTGGTCTACGGCAGTAGTTTGGTGAGTCGTAAACCGATTAAAGTTGGTCTAAAACCGATAAGTCTGTACATGTGCCCATTATTGACTCTAGTCTCACGAGATAAGATTAATACAGAGGGTATGTCGGATAAATTTTTGTATGTCTTGCTTGGTTTATGATAAGTTCCGAGTTGATGGACGTGCTTAGGTGAACCAGTAATCGGAGCTAGGCTAGTTATGTGTACCTTTGTCGTATGATAATATCTTTTTCATGTCTTTTTTAATGTATTTCTTCGCTGTTTTGTACAAAATATTTCAATGCTCTTCTCTTATATTCTACGAAGGGTTACTAAGAATTGGACTATCGAGGTGGAGAAGCCAGGAAACGGATTTATGCTAGGACGGTTTTCCTCACTTTGAAGACATCTAACTAGGCTTACTTAAATGTGACTTTTTTTTATCAATAAATGTATTTTTACAGAGTACAGAGACTTTTAATAGCTTAAACAATATAAAGGCTTTTCACTTCGAAAGGAGTTGGTTTGTTAGCAATTTTTATTTAACCATCGAAAAGTTAGAGGACCATAGGGGCGGTGAACTTCCTCCTGCCTTAGGACGTTTATTTCAACGGATGGATGGAATTGCATTGGTTCTACAGAGCTTACGTTTCTGATTCCATTGTCTCCCTGAAATTCAGTAAAGCGGAGGAGTCAATTGATACAAGTTTTCAAGATGAGAGAATTTTTGACTTACTCGACTCAGCCATGCTCGCTTGTAGTATTGGTTGAATGCCAGTAAGGGTAAGTATTTAGGGCCTAGATTTATCTTCATCCCTATTATTACGACACATAGCAATTATTGGCAGTCCATGGGACTTATAATCACCACTAGAACAGTAGAGGAATTGTGTACACCCTTGTTGACACCATTTACATATTTAAATTTCTTCGGCAGCTTACTTCTTCGTGGGATTTTGATAAAGTTTCACAGGTACTAGTAGTCCTCTCCCAGCGACGTGTAAGCTTGAGATATCCATTGTCACTGGGTCTTCATACTTGATGTCCTCTTACCTACATATGATTTAAGTGGACTCAAAGATCTTGTCTTGGCAAACCAAAGCAGCAGCGGTCTCCTTCATTCAATATTTACGAGGGTATCATTGGTTGGTAAAAATTGTAGTTATTACTGAACTGGGGTTCAGTTCTAGGAGAACTTTGGTTTTTGTTACTTTTGTCCACTTCAAGACAAAGTCATTTCTCTTGATTCTCAATTGCTGTGAAATCTTTCATGGAGAAGCTAGACGTGCTTGTGATGTGAGCTGTCGTTTTACTACAACTAGGTTTCCCCATCCAGTAGTTTTAGTTTCATTATATGTACGCCTGAGGCAGGTAGATTTTTGATAAAATCATCTACTAGAACCATTTAGAGTGGTTGGTACTCTTTTGGGCTAAATCGAACGGTTTCGTTCGTTGGAGTATGGCATGGTTGCAGTGATCATCAAGTCGAGTTCGTAATTTCCTGGCAAAGTTTATTATTTCTTCGTCCACGGTTGGGATTAATAGATCTTTCTGTATATCATTATTTCGGAGATACCAGGGAGCATTCACCATAGCCCTAATGACTTTGTTTTGAAATGATTGTATGGATTCTCTGTTGCACTTGCTTTAGTGTAGCCCCAGAGTTGTATGCCGTAAGTCCATAAAGGTTTTAGCAATTGGAATCTCGTCCCAATAAGCCAGTACATTTCTCGGTATCGGTTTTCAAGTTCGTCACGTTTTTTTTGACATAATGGAGTCGACTGTGCTTTCCGTAGCCAGAATAGCCGTATCGTCCGCGAACGTAGCTACTATTGTATGCTCAGTTTGCGGAATGTCACGAGTATATAACAAGAACAGAGTCTCTCCCTTGCGGAATCCCGGTGGCAATATTCTTAAGCCCTGAGTAGTCCGTTCCGTGCTTAACTCTAAATATCCTATTTTTGAGGTAGGATTCTAAAATGCTGTATAAGCCATTCGGAAAGATCCTACTGAGTTTATATTTCAGGCCATCATGCCAAACCTTGTCAAAGGCCTGTGACACGTCAAGTAAAACGCTAGAGCAAACATGGCAAACTGGTCAATTGTGGAGTGATTCTTTCTGAAACCAAATTGATGATCAGGTATAAGGCGTCTTTCTTCTATAATTGGTTGGATTCGTTTCAATAAAAGTTTCTCGAATAGCTGCGCTGTTATAGGTAATTGTTTCAGCATGAGATTAAAGAAATCACAGCTGAACTTACCCAAATCACGTGCATGTTTCGAATAGTTGGTCTAAACTTTTTCTATGCGTTTTTTTTTAAACGAAAGTCGGCATACATATCTATGTACTTCTATTTTTAATCAAATCAGAGGTATATTTCGAACAGTCAGTCTGTTTTTTTAAAGGAAAAGACATACGTTTGCCGATCTTCAATATCTTATCTTTCGCCCGATAGCCACATTGGTTCGTGTTGCTTAAGTTTCTGTAAAAATACTTGAGGCGTATACGCAACATTCGTGACATTTACAACCGCATGTGTCCCAAAGTATATCCTGCAAGGCGTAGAGTGAATTGGATGAAAGAAGGTCACCTGTTCCAAACTGCTTCTTTGTTGACTGGACTTGGGCTTCCGTTTTTCATAACACTGTGTCTTCCGCTAACTACGTTTCCTTCCGTATTATTGAAAGTTTCTTGCTGCTCGCTATTTGCAGAGTGACTGTTTTGTGCAAATTCCAAGAAGAAGAAACCTAGTCTAACTTACCACCGTTTTGGTGAACTATTGCAAAGCCGTATAGGCAGCGAATTCTTGAGGACAGACACAAGCTATAGGTATTCTACCGTGTCTGGCTTCTCATGGCAGGCTGCTAACGCTGTTGGAAGACTGATACAAGCTGTCCTCACATCATAAGGCACCTAAATAAGTAACGTGATAGTGTGGATTGTAATTTCGCTGTGCATCGTTTAATGTTTTTCCATATACTCAACCTACTTCCACTTCTGTTAATGAAATCTTCTTGCAATCACTTGTTATTCAGAGCTGAGATTTAAAGTGTCTCTTCCGGTGCAGCTAAAGCAATGTGCCCCTCATTTTAACCTTTTTTTTTAATTCAAAGAAGTTAAGGTAATAAGACTACGTGCTTCCTTCTGGAGTCAAGCTCTACCCTTACTTCTTATATTGTAATGCAAACTTCCAAACCTATAAGGAAACTTAAATAAATTTCGTTTATAATTTCAGGTGAAAGTCGTGACTCCGGTGTCTCTGAGAATCACTCACGCCAAAGTAGTGAGCCGTTTACAAACTCATCGGATGAGCCTGATCATCATGAAGAGCTTCTGGCCATACACGCCCGAATGAATCACAATGCTGAGCAACAAAGATTATTGATGCCTCAGAATCAAATAAATATTATTCCCGGTATTGAGGAAGCAAATGCCAAAATGCAATGCATTGAGGATCAAATCCGTGAACAAGAAGAAGTTCTGCGCGTGGAGAGAGAACTCCTGCAACTCGAACAAGAGGAACTCAAGCGACAGCGTGACAATTTAATTCTCCGCGAGAATATAGCTCGTCGTGAGCTTCAACATGGCGCTAAAATGTTGATGTCAGCTAATCGTAGATCCTTACAGGATTTAAATGCATCCATCAACAATACCCAAAACAACAACAATATCTATGCGAATATACAGAATCAACAAGTATACCAAATTGAAACGGACTATTGCCGGTCAATGTCGGACTTGCCCGACTTTCGAGGCTCGAAGCTGAGCCAATTGCCTCCAATGAAGCCGACACGTTCACAAATGATGCCGGAGGAGCATGTCCAAATGAGAATGTCACAACCAAATGTGCACATGCCTACATCGCACGGGAATATGACCAGGAATGCTTTGCACGCATTGAGTGCAACACCAAAACCAAAATACAATGACGCTTGGGTGCATACGAAGAAGGAGTTCACCGAGAATAACGTTGACAATGGTTGGCTGTCGTATCAGCAAAAGAGGAAGTCAGTACCGGACACGTTTAACTATAATAGTCATTGGTTGGTTCAGGAAGCCGAACAAAGACGAGTTGAACAACAGCGTGGAATGAGAAATAGCAATACCAATGGATGGATCAGGGGGGTGAATAGTAACAATGTTGGAGTGCCACCAAATACGAAGACTGGGGGTAAAGATAACAAACCCTTGCCAGACGCTGTTATTCAGACAATCACCCAGAGAGTGCAGAGCAAGGGAATTGGAGAGAGAAAGCGGTGAGTACGCTTAAACTAAATGCTGCAGGGGCAGGTTATTTATGAAATTTTTTTGTTACAGGTTCGAGGACTCGCCAGCTATTGTGCCAAATCATCAAATTGGGTCACAAAGTATTTTGCACAACTCATCACCAACGCGATTGTTGGAAAAGAGTATGCCTCAGCACCAGCATAAGCAGCAGCAACAGGACAAGATACTTAGTGTGAGTGGCAAAAAGAAGTGCTCTCACTGTGGCGACGAATTAGGTAAAAACTGCTTTTGTTTGTTAAGTAAAGTACGCGCAGATGGGGGAGCAGGGACGTTAGTTTTTAAACCCTAACTCTAAATTCATGACTCTATTGCTAGATATTGATATTACGGTACTGCACCAGTAGTTGGAGTTGCTTAGAATGTGACGCAGAGAAACCTCTTCTTAATGGGAGTATTTTTTTCTTCCTAGGATGACTCAAGAAATCTGACCATTAATTTGCCTCAAATGTTTCTGAATTGCACCTTCTTCATAAAGATGGTACTGGACATTACATCATTAGACATTCATGCAATTGCACTTGAATCACAAACATTTTAAAACAGTTTTTGCTCATTATTTAGACTACGTTGGATGCATGATGCATTTGTAAACTAATACTTCAAATGGTAGATTTAAGTTTGCTAGAAATGCCACAGTAACTTTGAATTGTCATCGTGAATAGTGAAAATGGATCTGATCAGTGTCTTATTGCGTTCAGTTTGTAGAATATTTGAATGCCGTAGGACTAATTCACTAGACGAAGGTATTATGCTAGCGTTAGGAACTTTCTATTCACTTGAACCTTAAGTAAATCCAGCTAATCATTCAATGATGTTAGGTTAGTTAAAAAAGCAGACAATAAATTATCAATATGAACCAAGTCTGGGCTCTGTTTTCTGTTATGGGTGTGCAGAAAGTCTGCTCTGAAAGCCTACATAGAATGGGCATTTTTATTAGAAATGAAACACAATTTAGGGCTGTAATCTTTCTTTCATAATTATACTAGCTGACCCAACGGACTTCGTCCCGTCCAATATTTGGCGAAAATAGAATAAAATCAAGTATTGATTTCTTTTAATTCTAATCGTTTTATTGAAATCTAAAAAATAAGAATAGAATAATGATTGTATTCAATGTAAGGCGGCATTATACACAACATTTTCACTTGCACATATGTATGTAGGGCAAGTATTGCATTCGTCGAAAAAAAAAAGTTTCGAGGGTTTCATTTTAAATTGCAGAAAATCTGTGGTCAATTGTCCATTGGAATTGATGCTGTATGTTGAAATTTTTGCTGGATGGGTTGCGGTCGGGTAGATTTTGAATTGTATATCCCCTTATTGAAGCACTCTGTGATAAACGATATTTTTCGTTTTGTTGTCAGGTGCGTACTCCTTTTAGTACTCTCGCGCGAATCACATTGCTCATGAGTTTTATGATCGCTAATCGCGTTCCGTTGCATAATTTTGGTTGATTGAGATTACGAAGCATGATGACGACTGAACTAACCTTCAATTGTAAATTGTGCGGTGGCAAACCAGGCACATTCAATGAATTCAAGAACTCAGTTGGATAGTTGATTGCCTTGTCTTTGTTTGATTGATACATAGTCGATAGATTTGAAGGAATGCAGGGAACCAACGATTTGATTTTGAATTGTGCAGTTTAAGTGATCCACATCCTTGTTCTTTGAGGCAAGCAGTGACCTCATCGTCAGCGGTCGATCGTGGTATTACTGGTAGTGTTTGCCGAAAATCACCTGAGAGTAAAATCAATGCACCCCCAAAACGTCTTGCGTCATTACGCAGATCTTTCATAGTGCGATTCAGAGCTTCTAACGCACGTTTATGTGACATTGTGCATTCGTTCCAGATAATGATTTTGCTTGCTACCAAAACTTTGGCCATTACTGAATGTTTCGCTCTGTTACATGTTGCGTCTTCAACCGCTTGATGGCAATTTCAATGCCGAATGAGCGGTTCGGCAACCTTCCAGCAGCGTAGCCACTATTCCAGAAGAAGCAACTGCTACAGCAATTTCCGATCTTGCACGAACTGTAGCCAAAATCAATGATATGAGGAATGTCTTGCCAGTGCCACCAGGCGTATCAAGGAAAAACATACATACATTTCCATCATCAGTTGCCTTCATCACCGTATCGTACACTTCTTTTTGTTGTGTCGTATTCCCATTCACGCTGCAATTCTCGTTCGAAAACTTCGTTTATTCCACGATCTGGCGATGGCATTCCTAACTTGACTAACAAACTGCCGCACATGAGGTAATACATGTCTTCTATCAAAACCAAAGCCTGATTGAGCATCTCTTCATTTATCTCAAGATGAACTCGGTGCAAAATGTCTTCTGACATGTCATCCTTGTACTTGTCCCACAATTCACGTGAATTCGATGGAAAACAAGAGGAAATAATGAACGCAAATTATGTGCGTATCTGACTTGGAGATGCAAGAGAAACAGTTGCTTCGGCGATTGTCGTGTCCCAATGCGTATCGTTTTCTTGTTTGGTCGGAGACCAGTCCGAATTCGTGCGAATCATCGAAACGGGTCCAGGCGTTCTTGAGTTATAAGCGTAGTAACTAACGTCACTGTCTTTTATATATTTAGATGCAGGTCCTATCACATTCAAATCGTAGAAACACATAGAATCAGAAACCGAAACAGAACCTTAGAGTTATTAATATGAACCGCCTCCTGAAGTATTTTGATCTGCTGGTGATTCATGTAGTGTTTGAAATACTTACCACGCTTCACCATGAGCAGTCGTTCGTAAGTCCCATCACTGAGCAGCTTGCGCTAGTTTCGTAGAATATTAACTACGTCGTTGATATGTTATGACCTCTGTCCCATTATCCTCTCCACAAACTCCAAAATATTGAAGACTACTATTGTTTCTGTATTCTATTTACGCATGCTGCCACAGAAAGCGAGGATGCTACTTGCAATAAGTCCCACAGCACTATCAAATACATCGTTTGGGTTTAAACGTAAATTTATCTCTTTGAAAACATCATCTATCCACATCTCTTGCCTTCATATAGAATAATAATTTTTACTATTTTATAGGACGTGGAGCAGCCATGATTATCGAATCTCTGGGACTTTTCTATCACATCAATTGTTTCAAATGTTGTGTGTGCCACCTGCAACTCAGCGATGGACGAAATGGCACAGATGTTCGCGTTAGAAATCATAAGCTTCATTGCCAGAACTGCTATTCCAGCGATGATGGAATCAAGTTCAGTTGTGTATAACTCTCTTTCATTTTTAATAACTTGCATGTGTTAGTCTATTTACTGTTACGAATTATTATGGAATACATAGTTTTAAAACAAAAATTGTAAATGCTATAAGATTATACATATTAAAACATATAAATGAATTGACGAAACCGGTTACAGGACTAAACAATATGCGAAGACCAAGAATGGGTAAACATAGAAACTTCCTTGTTCACCTTTTCATATATTTTTGTGGCAATGTGCAGCTGTAAATTGTGTCCAAATTCTCTTCAAACACAGTTTGGAATTGTATCTTTCTTCCATTTAAATAATTGTTATTATAGTTTTAGCTGTTATTTATATTATAAAATTATATTATACATATAAATATTAAAAAAAAAAACAATATTTTTGAATTGATTTAATATATATATACGAGGATAAACAAAACAAAAATAAATTATTCAGTTATTTTATATTTTATTCATACAATCACATTCACATATATCCACATTTTATTTACATAACAACGGTTTTTTTTTTTTAGTTTTTCTTTTTATTTTTTAATTAACAAATAAAACTGTTATTGAATGGAGATTTGGTTTTTAGAACAGGTGGCAGGATGTCCTCTTGAACCGTCTTTAATGTTTTTTTAGAAGCACATTGAAGTGTCGTTAACAAGTTCCATTGCAACGGCCGTGTCCCATTCGCGAGCGAATGGATAGAAGTATACATTCTCCCATCGATTCCGGCTGGGGTAGTAGCGTGTTATTTCTTTGCTTGAAATGCTGTATAAATCATTGCCGATGGAGAACAGCTCAAAGAACTCTCTAAAGAGATGCAAAAATGGAAAAAAATTAAATTAAATAAATACACATGTAGAACTTGTATTTTATATATTTAGGCGATAGGATAGGAGGAAGGATAAGGAAGAAAGGATACTGTTTGAAAAAACAGGGTGCAAAGTCATCGCATACCTACGGCCCAGCATCATGCACTGGCATTCTCATGTATGGGGGATTGGTTTGGTGACCCGCTCTGGAGAAACATTCCCATTCCAAAATGGGAAAAACTCAACGAGTCGCTTTCCTCAGCCATTACTGGTGCACTGAAAACCTCTCCTACGGCCGCGCTCCAAACCTTACTCCACTTGCTCCCTTTAGACATCGTCGGAAAGAAACTGGCTGCCAGTTTCAACAATGGCTACAAAATCTCGCTACCTAACAGAACCGAATGGATTCAACGTGAGATCCTGTACAAAGAATCGCTGTCAATTTTTACGGATGGATCCAAAACTGAGGACGGAATGGGAGTCGGAGTTTTCTCAGAGGACCTAGCCATACACCTCTCCTTCAACCTGCCACACTATTGCAGCGTCTTTCAAGCAATATCACGGCTAATGTAATATCAGCATCGGATATTGTCATATACATTGACAGTCAAGCAGCCATCAAATCTCTCGCATCCAGCACTATGAGTTCAAAGGTAGTAAAAGGCTGTCGCGTATCTCTTAAGGAGACAACTGGACAGTATAACCTCACCCTTTGCTGGGTACCAGGTCATTGTGATATTTCGGGAAATTGCGAAGCTGCCGCATTGACTAGAAGAGGTTCCTCTGGTCTAGATAGCATATATGTACGTCACCGACATCGAGGCGCCAACTTCGTATGCTAAATACCTGATCCACGCCAACAATGACTTTTTCAGAAGCTGTAGGGATGAAGAAGAAGAGGATACCGTCTGTCACCTTCTATGCACATGCCCTGCCAAAATCAGAAAGGCCACACTAGGTGAATACCTCTTCACCGATCTCAATGATCTGAACACCACCTGCATGGCTAGAATTGGCTCTTTCATAAAAAGTAGCAGATGGTTCCAGGAGTAAGAGGGTGACCCACCCACATTACTAAACGGCAGCACAATGGACCTTCTCTAGTCTAAGTGCATCCTCATCGAGGTCTAAACCAACCAAACAACCATCTTAGGGTTTATATTTGATCTAAGAGTCGTACCACCTCCCTAATGAGGGAAAGTACGTCCTTAGCCGCTGAGTTTTTAATATCTGCGGCGAGCATGTTTCCTTATGGAAAATGCGCCAGCTCAACCAATTCAGAGCCGGGAATTCACAGAGAATGAGCTCAGATGATTCGTCATCTTCCGAGCGGAACCTATGTTCTATGTCTGGTCACAGATTGAGCTTGATTGATGTGATACTTCATACTATCCTTACCTAAGCTAAGAATTTCCTTGTAGGAATAGAGCTTGATTAACTTAGTCTTAGTCTGACTGTCTTAGTTTCGGGACATTTTCCCAGTGGGTTAGATGAAGTTTGTGTTCCCATTCGAGAGAACAAAGGATAACTATGCTTAGAAGAAAAGCTGTTCTGTTTTGAATTAGTCTATTCACCATGAAAAATTGACGCCCAGTTCTATGAAGAACATGTAAAATATTTTCCCTTGGAGGTAAGTAACTCCATTCGTACTCGTAGTAAGTTGTCAATTTGGTAGGTGCTAGTCTTGTCAGCCAACTAAAGTCGATGAGAACCTCAAGAACACTATTTTTAGCACGAGACTATCACCGTTCATGCGACATCGACATCACGTCAAAAGTGGGACTGGTATGCTAATAGGAAGATAGTATTGGCTTGTTGAAGATTCAATCATTACGCGCATACTCTGGTTATTAGCATGTTATATGGGACAATGGTTGCGAAAAAGACTTTAGCGGGTGTAAACAGAGGTTAACCATGATTGACTCAACGTTGCATTGGAGGATGAAGTACTTCTGTCTTCTGGTCGGAGACCATTAGGTCTATACAGCTATAAAAGCAGGGGCTATGAGGTGTTACAACCTTTCCTGGTGAAAGGTAAGGGGTCCGCGAGTAAAAACTTAATATAGTGTTTATGCTAACTGATAACTAAAGTCTCTTCTGGAAAATTACTCACCTATCTGATGTAAATTCGATCATCTCCCATTTTTGCGCTCGAAATTCAAATCGTTCCATGGAACTACCCAATCCCTCGCAGCAATATATGTAGTTATCCGTGACGGCGCTCGTACAATAGCTATTAACTACATTAAGTTTTGGCATGTTCTGCCAGACTCCGACACGCGGGTCATAGCGTTCCATGGAGCTTAAGCTTTTGTGATCCGTCTCACCGCCCATAACATACAGACACTGTTCTAAAATAAAATTATAACAAAAATTTAAAGCATAAGTCTGTCTGTACAATTTATGGAAATAAAAAAAAATGCCTTACCACAAACAACAGCTCCCATAGAACTTCTCTGCGAAAGCATTGGTTCAATTGGCATTGTCGTCCCTCTCTCCAGATCCATACATTCTACAGTACGTAACGAGCCCTTGGAACCGTTCCCACCAATCGCATATATAAAATTATCCAAAATCAATGATCGATGGTGTGAACGCGACTCGCGCATTGACGGCATAGTCAGCCATTTATTCCTGTAGACATTGTAGTAGTAGCACGTTCGTTTACTCCGTCCCAAGCATCCTCCCTGAACGTATAAAAAGTGCTTATTACAGGTCAGACTTAATGCAAATGCTTCTTCGGGCAAGGGAGTCAATGAAATCATGTTGCCCGTTTTCATGTCGAACTTTCCAAAGTCCGGATTACGGCCCATTTTATCGAGTACAAAAACGTTCCATTGCCACTTGCCAACGCATTGATAAACGCTGTCGACCCATTTGCGGCATTCCTTGTCATCACGCAACATACGCAATGACCGAACCGTTTTCTTACTCACGCAAGCCGGATGGAGACGGTCGACAAGTTGATTGAGATGTTGCCGACGTTCTGCCACATCATGCTCTGTCCATTTGACTATACTACGAAGGAGGGCCTCCTCATCGTAGATGTAAAGTTCTGCATTTTCCAGGATATTTTGAAACTGAAAAAGATTTTTCGTTTGTATTATGCTGGGGTATTGCTGGAGCTAATGGTTAATTACCTCATCGAAGGGGAGGGTTAGAAATTCTTCACCTTTGGCAACGTCTTGAAAATGTTTGAATAAGTATTCACTGGCAACATCAACTAGTCTTTGGTATGAATGGTTCTCTAAAAACAGGACATTGTTGTTTGCAGAAAAGTAACAATTATCTTCTAACTCGCTGACTAATTATTTATTTCAAATTCAATGCTTTCTAACTACTTAAAGGAGATTTGCACGTTGTTTAGAATACCTAAGGCAAGAGTTGAGGTGGTTGTCACCGTTTGTTGTTGAGATTCTATGAATTCTTATGGGATTTTCCGTTTAAGGCAACATCCTTCATGGAGTAGCACTCGAACTTTGTCCAAGCCATATTTTTGATGTAAAAAAATGTAGTATGTACATTCCTATCCATCCTCAAATAGTAGGTCTGTTCGCGTACTTTCTGCACCAATATTCGTAGATTGTGAGATTTCAAGGAGTGGGGGTAAAATTATCTCAGAGAGTGGTAAAATGACAAAAAAGTAAACGAACGCGATAGCTACGAAATTTGACCACATTTTAGACGTCTAAAGCAAATGTATGCCATTACACATACAACAAGAAATTTCTTCTGACAGATTTGACAGATTTCGTAGATCAGTTCAAAGAAATTTCCTGCACTAAAATTCGTTACATGGGGAAATTTTTTGCTCTCTCGTGAGCGCTCTCTTCTACGAAAAACTATGAAACTTTTGCGTACTCGAACAGGATTTGGTGACTTTTCGAATATTTTCGTGACATTTCGTTGTTTTGGGAGAGTACGTGATCTAATGACTGGTATCACATTTCTTGAAGAACAGCTTGAGCCATCGCTGTCACCAGCGCTAAAGAAAGACATTGGGAGATTTCTTAAAGGCTGAAACAACAGAGCATGGAAACAGTCAGTACTTTCAAGCACAAGTTATCCTGTCGCTGTAAGCTCGAGTTGATGGTTCCTCCCAGACCATATCGGTCTTTTGTTCACATTATTTTCATGGCCTTAATAGTTCTGGATCAAATCAAAGAATTAGCGTCCCAAGTGGACCTGGCTTACACAACGGTAAGGTATGCTGATTTTGAAGTCGAAATTGGTCTGGACGAGACTGTTTACGTTTGGTGGTAATTAGTGATGCTCTAGGTGCAGCCCTATAGTTAAACAACAGTGGAATACAATGGACATTCACATCTTACGTTATCTGAACTTCTCTCTCGAATACTAATGAACTTGTAGCAAATGGTACACATTCTGAAAAGTCAAGCAATTTAACAAAAAGTCAAGCTACAAATCAACACGACCAAGACGTCAGTCTTAGTAATTCCGCAGCTCAAGCCTGCTGCTTAACAACTTAAAGTATGTAGGTAATGTCTTGGCTAATAGTGTCAGCGAACTTGATTTCAGCAGCAGAATCGAGAAGGTCAAAGGAATGTTTGGAAAACTAAGTTGCAACTGATCTACTCTAATGTTAATTCAGTGCTACTATAGGGATCTTACCTAACGTACTTGTATCTGGAAATTCACCACCTTTGTCACTTGTAGACTATAAACCCCCGTACGCACATGTCTACCTGGTAGCCGAAGGATTTTCTAGCTTACTATTAGGAAGTAACTATACGAGAACAGGCCAAGAAGTTATACCTCAATAACTAAGAAAACTCCTCCGTGAAACATGCTCCAGAAAACTATAGGCATTGCGCAATAGTTTGAAATTGTTTTGAGTCCAAGCATTTCCATTTTCCCTTCAAAATAGACGTGAATCGTGTCATATTTCCAAAGCGTGGCACTCCGACCAGACTCTGACATTGTGCTTAAGGGTCCCAAATGATTTGCTCTGTGATTGAAATTCGGGAATCATGGTGAACTTGAAAACTTACACGTAATTAGAATAATTTCATCTCAAGGCAAAAAGTTCTGTAGGGCTAGATCTCTTGTCTAGAAGATGGAACTGAACAAGCTGTATCAGCATTGTGTCCTGAAGAGGTGAAGCAATGGTTGATATGTGTAAAGAGTAGGTATTCTCAAAATAGGAGGCAGTAACTTTTACTTACTAAGTAAGTAACTGGCGCTACAGTTCGGGGTGAATCTGGGCCTCAACAAACCAGCTTCTCCGGTTAGCTCGGTCCTTAGCTAACTGCCTCCAACTGTGCACTCCAAGTTGGTTAAAGTTTCCCTCTACTGGTGCGCGCCACTTAAAGCAAGGTATTTTTCTAGTACGTTGTACCTATGGGGTTGATTCGAATCAGTGACTTGGGAGTATTGTCTCAACCGTTTGGGATGCTATCCACAGTTTGGTGTAGCAATGCGATTAGCTTAACCAAGCAACGAGTGTTCCAATGTTGAATCCCTGCTGCTATATGGATGTGGTACCTGGAGGGTGACCGCCACTATCACGAGAAAGCTGCAAACGTTCGTCAATAGGTGCCTACGATATATCTTAAGGATTTTCTGGACAAACCGTATCTCTAACGATCAACTCTATCAGAGAACGGGCCACGAACCTATAGGCACAACAATATGACGACGAAAGTGGCAGTGGATTGGACATACTCTCCGAAATAAATTACCACGCTATGGAATGTAACCTGCTTATTCAGGATACGCGGCGGTCTTGGGAGTACGCCGCGTAGAACAGTTGAGAAGGAAGCACGGCAACTGGGAAAGAGAACTGAGACATATTTCCAGAAAACGCACACGATGGCGCATAGGCATTGTCGTGGCCCTAGGACCCACAAGGGAATACGTACATAAGTAAGTAAAGAGGCACACGGATACATTCTTTCGAAAGCAGGAAAATCGAACCATTTAAGCGCAATGGCAGCTTTTCTGGTGTAACAGGTTTTAAAGTAGCTAACTTCTTACCTAAACGGCCGAACTGTCGATAATATTGTGGCTCCTTGCAGTCAACAGAGTTCTCGAAACCTTAGTTTTGGGTTTAGAAGCTGACAAGAGTTTGGGTACCCTTCGACATTTATCGTTGGAAGACTTTTCGGAGGGATAGTTGGTGTAACAGGTACAGAACCAAGGCTATAGATGTTCTCAAACACTCCTGTTGCGCACAATATTTTTTTCACACGTATGGAGGAGCCGACTGTTCAATGCCGTTTCTGGCATTACAGCACACACCAGCGATTTCACTTTCATTTATTTGAGGTTCTACTCAAACTACCTTGAACTTCCCCTAAGAAACAAAAAAATTGCATGCCACAGAATCAACAGGTATGACTCACAAACAACCTGAAGGCTCAAAAATATTCGAAAGGAGACTCTTGGATTCGACCACTATTAACACTACTTTGAGTTTTCTATGTCCACAAATACATACCACCAAATCTTTTGACTCCAAGACAATTGGTCGAGTCCAGTGCCTTGACTATGAAGTCACAGCATCTCTCCTCAACCCAGTCAATTTGGAGAAACGATGCAGTCGCAAGAAGAATCTGGACATTCGTATGATTCACCACCAATTGTGCTGTGTAAATGTAGTCCAGGATTACTTCCAAACAATCTGGATCTACGTCATTCAAAACAATCTCCTTTTTGTCGATTTCTGGAAAATATCCTTAAAAAACCAAAAAACAGTGTCACACATCATCAGTGTTTTCAATTCATCCATACTTACCACTGAACATGGCCAGGAAGTATAAACTAGCAGCGGAAAGAACATTCTTGTGGGCATTGAATTTATGCTCCCCCGCAATGAGGACAACATCGCAAAGCTATAAATAGAACAGTGAACCAGTTGATTAATTGCAAATGTGATTTGATTTAATTGATTTCACATTGATACCTGACTGTCTTTTCGCAGTTCGTTGAGCCGCAGTAAAACACCATCGCTGTGTTGACAATTTTTGAAGCTAGCCTCGATTTTCTCGACTTTTTCCGATTTATTCTCCATCCTTCAATTGGGACAGGAGTACATCAGTATGCGAACCTTTCGAATGTAATTAATGCACTTGCGGCAATCAAAATTCGAATATCGATTGTATGCTTTTACGGGATGGCTAGTGCGCAGAAGTTGTCTGAAGGGTTTGATTCCACATTTGACATCTAACCTTTTTGTTTGCGGGGGAGCTCTATGCTTTTTGTTTATAAAAGGATTCGTAGGAGGAATCTGGTAAACTACATACATATGTATGTAGGAAGCTTGATATTCAGAAATGGATTTGTTTGGAGGACTTACACACATATGTTCCTCATGTACATAGGCTATGTAGTACGGATTAAATCAGTTGTTTTTGAAAATTGGATAAACGATTTAGTTATGAAAATCAGGTTATCCTAATGATTCGCGACTGTATTGAAACCTCTTTGTACATAAATATCAGTAAATCCACCAGATTAAGCATTTTTTTCAGTGTGGTTAAGTTTTAGTGGTTCTACTGGTCTTGTTCGTTCAATATGTAAGGTAAGTCGTACTTTATGACCTTTAATAGATTCACCACCATTTTATCGACTGTTGGTGGACTGGCTGTGTTTTTCTCGAGGATTTCCAGTTCGTACATTGTGGACAGTAACGTATATTATCGAAATCTTCTATGTCCTGTCAGAAATTTGTTTTAGTACAATTCTCCGACCTGTGTGCTGGAAAAGATTCAAATGTCGTAGGTTCACCGGTTCGCTGGGAGCTTCTAATACTAGGGTCTGTTTAATACGAAGACCAACAAATGATAGGCAGGGATACTTCAAAATGTTATGTTATCCTGAACCACAGGATATAAACGGTAACCGTTCGATGGATGAATATTTTCACTACGACTGAATGGGGAACTTCCTTTTGCAGGAGTTGTTCTTAGCAGTGAAATCCACTAGTTTGTGATAATTTCGGTAGATCTAGAAAAAATTTTAAAATGTATAAAGAAAAGAATAGATCCGTGTTAGGAAGACCTTCTATACTGTCGATAGATTCCCATTTATCTGCATAACTGTCGCATAGTAGTCAGGCCCTATGACTGTAATGCCGTCGCTGATCACCACCGAACGAAGACCACCCTTAAATCGAATCCTAGTATGGAATTTACGTGAACATTTTTCGAATTATGAATTGATTCATAAGGGTCCTCACTAGGCTAAATGTATTGGCAATGGCCGTCAGCTAATTCAAGAACCTGTGGAATTCCTTTTGAGACTAGTAGAGGTGATGCGTCTCTTAAAAATACCAAATATATCTTCTCCCGCTTTTGCCTTGGTAGGTTTTAGTCTTAAGCACACTGAACTGTCTAAAAGTGTCCTTAGTTGTTAGATATAAAGCTTTATTACTAAATTGTCTTTTCATTCTGAAAAAACATCAAAAGAACTTGGTCTTCGCTTGATTTCTGTTGTAGATAGTTACGTAGTTACTTCATGTTTGTTGGGTGATTTTTCTTTTGTTTGGATATAAACCCAAGGCTTTCGAGCCCAGGGGCTATATAACACTGAGTTTTACGAATTATGTGAAGTTATTGTGAAAGTTAAGTTATCGAAAGACTCGAAGAGCAAACTCAGCAATTGGTTTTGTAAAAAAGCTAGTGAGGAGAGTTCCCCGACCTATACGTTACAAAATTGCATTACCTCGGGAACCCCTCTTATACTCCTCCTCGAGAATACCAGCCAAGTACGATCACCGCCCCTTTAAAATTGTCATTTCCAACCGTAGTTATTGGGATAATATATCCTGACATCCTTCAACTGATCTCTCATGCTGATAATTGGTACACTGACGGTTCTAAAATGTCGAATGGGTAGGAGTTGTAATATTCCGTCCTGGACCTCTATTTTCCAAGCAGAGGTTTTCCCTATCGTATTAGCAGAAACCTCCGAAGTATCCACATAAATATCCTATCGGACAGACTAGCAGCTCTAAAAGCTCTCATCTCCTTTGACTTTGAGTCTAAGCTGACCTGGAATTGCCTTTAAACCCTCCTACAGGTACAGCTGCTCTAATATGGGTCCCTGGACATATAGATTTCCCTGTCAAGGACGCTGCTGACAAACTTGCCCGATCTGGAGACCGATGTACATACATATATCGGCCCTAAACCTTGTTAAGTCTACCAGGTAGTCGGATAAAGATAGACCTTAAGCACTGGAAACTAAGAAATCACTGGAAAATCACTGGCGCAACAGGTCGATGGGTCCCAAGGCCTAGCTTCTCACAACCATTCGTGCTGTGCGTGTTATATTCTTTACACGAATGGATGGGGCCTACTGTTTAATGCCGTGTTCGAAGGGCAATTTGTTATTTGAGAAGGATGTTTGTCAGACGCTCGCGAGAGGTGAGGCCGTGAAAAACTTTTTAGGTGTTCCTCGACTGGGACTCGATCTCAAACCCCTTGCTCCATAGTCCAACGCACTAACCACTGAGCCACGGCGCCCACAATTTTTTTTTTTTATGAAATTTTAGCAATGACCAAATATAATACTAAGATCCTGACGCAGATCCTATCTGGTCGTTACTCTTTCAACTAAAACCTTGACATTAGCCAATCAGACACATGCCGACCACGGCTCGGGGACACTGAAACCGTTGAACATATTCTATGTGAATATCTCGCCATTCTCGGACTAGAATCAAACACTTCCACAAAGACGTTACCTCGTCTTCTGATACCACCTCCTCCTCAGCTCACAACAATCCTAAGATTAATTACTGAACTTCTTTTCAGCTAGAAGGCAAATTCACTCACTGGGGGATAGCACATAAGATCTTACCGAAATCGCGGTGCTTCTTGATACTATCTTAAGTCATGCACTCCAATTATTCTTTAAAAAATGATCTCCGCATTATCCTGTCTATTCGACTCCGTGGCCTGCACGACATGTTATGTGAATAAAGCCAGCATTAATCCTATCCTATCACTTCAAGTATATTTAAAAAAAAATTCTTCCTCTACTAGGTACATACATAGATTCTTGGACACAGTATATCCATTGTGGATATACCCTGTTCCTGGAAATCATATTTCGAATCTCTTTTAATTTATTTCGTCCTGAATGCATCTGTTTAGCTTCACAAAATCCCATGAAGTTAGCTGGTCATGTCCACTGTTTGACATTAGGAGAGCTTTTTATCTATACACCTGCAAAAGCTTTTGTCTTCATCTGAGTTGTATATAAACATAATTTTCTCCATATGTTTTATATTTTATACCCACAATTTGTGATTAAAATAATTAGTGATACACGTTCATTTATTTCCGTTCAATAAAGTAATTCAATTTACTTTGAATTCGCGTATCGTAAATATATGAAACAAGTCTATTCCACAAAGCTTATCGCATTTGTTTTCGTGCCACCACATGACGTCTCGATTACATTAGTCACTTCGAGAGCTATTCCTATTCCGAGTTGTTGTGAAATGAAAAATACCCTTTAAACTGTCCCCGGAGCAGTGTAAAATAATATAGTTTCAGAAATGTACAATCTAATTGCACGACGCAACAAGGTAAGGAACAGCAACTCGTTGTTTCAAAACAGTAACAAGGTAAGTAGTGCTATGCATGATCCATTGGATCTTCTTTACTATGTGCGGTTTTCGTCTAATTCAGCATGACCTGGCTGTTGACTTGCTAGATGGATTGTGCCGACTTCGAGATAAAGGAACGGTACGTATATACCTATACATATGTATGTGAGTCTTAAATAATTTCTATTCGTCGGCAGTTCTGTGATATCAAATTGATAGTCGGCGATACATTGATATTGGCGCACAAAAATGTACTCTGTGCATGCAGTCCCTACTTCAGTGCTATGTTCTCAGGTTGGGATTTGTATGTATATATATCGTATGATGTCATAATGATAGATACTTTCCAGGCCCCTTCCTGGAGTCGGATCAAAGTGAAATAATCATTAAGGATATAGACGCTGAATGCTTGATGGCTTTGGTTGACTATTTATACACAGGATCATTGAAATTCGATTCGAGTAATGTGGAGCGAATTCTGTTGACTGCGTCCTTTCTTCAGATCACCAGTGCTGAGGAGGTATGCTCTGCGTTTTTGGTCAACAATTTGGTTTTAGAGAATTGTATTGACTACATTATATTTGCTGGTAGGACACTGTTTATTCGGAAAACAATGGGACTTGCACTTAACTTTAATGTATTTACAGGCAAACATTCCATAAAGAATTTATGTCAGAAGGCACTGCAGATGGCAGTCATCAACTTTCATCATATTTTCGCAAAGGACGATTATCTGTCAATTGAGTTTGATGAGGTGCGTATCCTTTAATTTTTTGTTTTAATTTTCTTCGTGAAGCTATATGTATGGCCTTTTCCAAAGCCTCTTCTTTCAACAGTCATTCCTCGGGGTAAACAATCACTGACTAAGGGGAAATTATATAGGTGATCGGTTAATAGTCTGTACTTACTGCGGTACGGGAGTGTCAAGTAAGACAAACTTAGTGCTAACTACATCGGACTTTTGGAGATGGTTGATTTTCAGGGAACACCAACGTTTTTTCTACAGTCCCACGCAACCGTCTGGCAAATAAGAAGAGACTCGTGGAAAATATATCTCGCATAGTCGCGAATTGTCCTTTCATGAATTTTAAATTTTGTGTTTTTCACCAAATTACGGAAACTCTTGAACTGAGAAGTTCAGTTAGAGTTAGGAAAGGCAGTTACAGGCTCTTCGAAACAGCACAGCCGTCAAGAAGTTAAAAACAATATGGTTAAAGCATCCATATGCAAAAAAGGCGGTAACATGCTACGCTTATCCGTACTCAATGTAGCAAGTAAGAACCTATCCAGCGTATTGTGCAAACTTTTAAACTATATCTCCAACACAATGATCGGAAAAACTAATTTCCAAACTATGAGCCAACAGATTTCAAATCAAAATTGATGTATATTTGTAAAAGTGGTATTAATCCTCCACTTGGCTTCCTACTTTGTTTATAGCTGATGAGACCGCATGTTTGATTTTACTGTTTACTATTTCAATTCGTACACATCAGTAAAATAGCCCCACTTGGGTGTACCATCATTATCACTTCTTTAAGTTCTTTAAACCCCCGGGAGGCATAGAGCGTCAGTAACGTCTGGTCATTCCCACAGAGCTTAGTTCCTCCTCAACAGTTCTGCGGTACTATTCGCCGAATAGTCTATAGGTTACTGACTCCTTCTCCGATAAAGTTGTTCGTTTGAGAGACGATTGGGCCAAAAATTCTTGAAATGATAATTTGATATTTCTTTACGGAGGTTTGCAGCGTGTGGTGTGATGCTCACCTAAAGGAACAGCCGCAGCTTGGTTCTAAAGCTGATAACATTGCTTCTCCAGTTTTGAGATAACATTGGGCCATCATGAAGGTCCATTATTCGATGCGAAAGTAAACAAACATCGTCAGCGTAGTCAATGTTTTAACGTAAGTTACCTTCCGATAACCACAGAGAACAATAGTGGTGACAGTATGCACCCCCGACATACTCTCCTTTGGAATTCAAAATCCTCAAATATCCTACCATTGTGTAAAACGTGACACTTACCACACTCATATGTAGCCTTGGTATATCTAGTTCTTCTGCGAAAGGACAACTAAAGACCATCGCGGTTAAAGCTGTCCAAAGTCTTCTCGAAATCGATAAACAGTTGATGTAGCGGAGACCTGTATTCAGTACAGCATTTGTGTGGTTGATGCAGGAGGATCCGGCGTGACTAACAAATACACTTACTTTAGATGTATTTGCTCTTCTAAATTCTAAGGACGGGATTTCCAAGGATATTCTTATGTTATTTACATTTTCATATTCTTTTCAGTTCAAACAACTAACACAAAACTTGAAAGCAAACGGTTACATTGAAGACAGTATTTATTCGTTCACAATGCGTTGGATTTACCATTCCTATGAAACTCGAGTCACCTACCTTCATGATCTACTGGAGTACCTACAGCCTGCCCTTATATCACCAGAGTTATTGCTGTCTTCAAGAATTGCTACCCGCCCCAATCACTATCTGGACCATTGGGCCGCTCCAGCTACTTCGGTCATTTCTAATGAATCGCATGTGCAGATATTAGTTTCGCGAAGATTCGGCGACTTTCATCCTAGAGCTATCAAATTTTTCACACAAGCTGACCAACGCCAAATCGAAACATTGCCGCAAAAGATTTTCGACGGTACCTACGTATGCAATGGATATTACATATACCATCAAGGTGGTTGGAAAACCAAGAAGCAGGTTACGGCCGAATCGTTTGCTTATCATCAAAGAAACAATGTCTGGGTTCCATTTGTTCCATTGCAAGAGGCTAGAGCTTATCACCGGAGTTGTGTGTTGCACGGCACCATTTATACGCTTGGCGGTTCGGATGGGCTTAAGGCGTTGTCATCTGCAGAGTTTCTGGACCTACATACTGGGCGTAAGAGTTGGTGTCCAACAATGCTTCGTGCTAAGGAGCAAATGGGTGTTGCCATTTATGGTATGATCTCCTTCTTAGTTGCGTGGATGAAGTTGTATTGTATTTTTGTTCTTAGAAAACTCGATTTACGCTGTTGGCGGCAGAGATCGGGCTCTTCCTTTGAAATGCGTTCATCGTATGGATCCTAGAATGGGTAAATGGGAAGAAATAGTTACGTCACCATATAGAGCGGCTGCTTCATCTTGTGCGGTAGTTTACGATAATATTTACACAACTCATGCGGACTCACTTCAGCGGTACGATGTTCGGGCGAACCGATGGACACTGATCTATACTCAGTATAATAGGTATGAATGGAAGGAGTTGACCTATCCAGTCGTCTCTCTAACAAGTTCTTTGCAGATATCCTGATGAAGTGTTTGCTTTTGGTCATAAGCTTTACGGCCTATTTAAGGATCACATTGCTCGCTATATACCGGAAGATGGTAGATGGGAAATGCAGCGAACATTAAGGTATCATCATGACTATCTACAAGTGGCAACGAATCTCCGATTACCACATATAGCACACCAAGTGATCAATGTAATTATGGACGACATGGACGAGAATCTAGACAATGAAATGTTTGTAGTGTAATTGTAAGAAGTATTTATTAAAGCAGTTGTTTTGTTTTGTTTATGTATTTATTAATATATTTCTCTCATCATATAAGTGTAATAAATGTCAATATAATGGTCTTGTTTTTTGGGACATGAAATACATATGTTGTGTGTTCTCCTTCCATGAACATCTGTCCAACTTTGCACTTGACGACAATCGGTAACAACTTCATTCTTCTCTCGATTTACGGTGAGCTACCAGTGCAATTATTAACTTTGCTATCAAAAGTGAGAGTACCAAGCATCACCTTAGAGGATTCTACTCCAGTTTTAGGGTAGATACGACAGTATTCCGTGATCTGCACGCAATGCTGCGTTAAATCGAAATGTGTATTACCATTCCTAATTGTTTCCGTCTTGATCATCAGTATATCGCGTTTCTTATATAATGATTCCTTCCTTGATCCTCCTGAGGCATCTTAGGACCTTCACTTCGGAGCAAACAGTAGGCAATATACAAATTTGCGTGGAAAATTAACTCATTATTTGCAGCGCCATCTCCAACTGTTGCTCGTCTAGAAATTCCACAAACGTTTATTTTCAGTTTTTCACGCACAAGGTCAATGGTTTAGTGACCACTATAGACGCGCCTTAAGGTAAGCAAATATGGGAGCAGTACGATTGACCGCAAATTAAAGTCTAGTCACGAAATTGCGAGATTTTAAAAACGTGATTTTAAAATGCGGTCAATCGTACCCCACACGCAAATATTTGTTTGATAAGTGAAACTGATATCTCCTATTCTAGGAAAGTTTATGAAGTTAAACAGAGATCATAGAAGGTGCCTTTAATAATATCAATATATCAGGGATTGCAGATGCACTATCAGCTCTGAAGGTCTACAGTTCACTTTGGGGGTTGTCACACACTGGTCGGGTTATCAATTCCAAGCTGGATGAGATGTTGTAGGTGGTGTTCTATCTCCTATTCTGTGGAATTTGTTGATTAACAAACTATTGAGCATCATGGAAGACTAGGGATGCACATAATAGTTTGATGGACTGACTTGAATAAGGCCACTAACCGCTGTTATCTGAGGTAGGTTCAACGTATAGCGAACCTATAGGCGGGATTTTGCGCACAAGTCCCTCCACTGCATTGGATATTTTGCTGCACCTGTAATCCCTAAACATACGTTAGTCTCGAACAGTGGTCAAGAAAAGATTTTGGCCACGCCTTCATTCTTAACATACCTTCAGAAACTTTGGACTACGTCATCCCATTTCCCAACTTTGGCAAGAGATTTACTCACATCACTCTAAACAGAGAACACAACTTTAGAAGATGGGGCGATCCACTTCTATACTGATGGCTCAAAAATTAGAGACGGTGT
Organism: Xylota segnis; assembly: GCA_963583995.1. Lineage (NCBI taxonomy): Eukaryota > Metazoa > Arthropoda > Insecta > Diptera > Syrphidae > Xylota > Xylota segnis. The sequence continues at coordinate 114,141,341 of OY757236.1, read as the reverse complement.
GAGGCTCTCCTTCTGTTTTCCAAATCAGGGAAACACTATTGGCTTAAGGAAAACGTGATATCTGTTAAGGATATCCGCATCTTTTCTGATAGTCAAGCGCTGCTATCATATCCGAGTCGAACTACATACATATACCAATTCTAAAGTAGATCTATACGTCGTCTCTTACGAAGAGATAAAAATTTAAGTTAAAGGGAGTTTTAACACATTCTTGACTACGTGATGATTCGTATTTTGGTAGCGTAATCGTTAATCTGCTTGATTTACCAGAGTATGAGTACTGTCCAGTCAAAGTACTTTGTTCCTTTCGTGGTAATAATCTATGTTCCAGATAGGATCAACACGAGTCCGGTTTGAAGTCATGCTGTACCATGTTTCTTCCGTCTACTGAAGAAGTCCTCATTCGAAATCAGCAAAGAAGCTTAGAAAACCGCTATGGTTTCGGTGATATAATAAAAAACCTAAATGAATGTGTATATATTTTTGTTACTTTATTAATTAATAATTACTTTATAAGGACTTTGTTATAACGTACATTCGTTAAATAATTTAAATATCAATAACCGGAATAAAAATTGACGCGAACACACATAATGTAAGAAAAAAAGCTAACCACTGGAATGCAGACAAAATTGCAGACTTTTCAATAATAACTTTAGACTCTTGCATTCCCAATTTTTAAATCCGTTCCCTAACTCATTCCCAGACAATCGTTACGGTTCACAATAAATACATTTACTGCCGCAATAATTTTCGAATGAACCCATCAAAAAAAAGTTCTTCGTCCCAAAGCACAAGCGTGTTTTTTAAATTTGAAAATATTTGTAGTATTTTCCATTCGTTCTTTTCTGTTTCATGAAAACGGAGTCCATTAGAAGAATACTTTGATATTAATTAAACTTTGGAATGATTAATCCTTTAAGCATATCAAAACTGTTGCCGTCTGGTTGAACCGATTCGGTTTTTCCCTTTCGCGTTTTAATTTTCAAGTATCCATACTCGTCAATACCGACGACTGTTGCATGATCTTTTCTGCCATTCTGATCTTGGATTTCGACTTCCTGCTGACTGTGAAATAGAGAAGGCTTTAGTGAGGGATTCAATTTTGGAATGCAATGAAAGGTTAGTTACTCGTGTAGCCAGTATTTGTAGTACAGATCGTACACTTGATCCATATTTCCAGTTTGGGCCAGCTCTATAAGTCTCTCGATTTCATTGAAAACTAATGCCATCAATCGTTCGTAACCCAGTGGTGGAATATTCTGATGAGTGCTTCGATTGTGTTCCAGTACTAGGTCATTTAGACAGACCGTTGGGGTTTTGTTGTCCAAATTGAAACCGAGACCAATGTTGGCGATTGCAGTGCTCTGTAGGCATCGGCTGGTCACTATTAGGCCTCCAACTTTGATTAATCCGTTAACGTATATATCATTAGGCCACTTTACACCAAGGTCGAGAAACTGTAAGATAGGATTAGAAAATAGAAGCATTAGTATTAGGTGCTACTTAAAAAGGAAGGATACTTAAAAAATGGTTTATAAAGCCACAGTTACTTGATTCTAAGAAGGGACTGAACCGGAAAGTGCAGAGACTTGGGGAAGAAGTCATAAGGTATCGACAAGTGAGCCTAAACTCGACAGTAGTAACCCTGATGTCCCCACAGAAGACAAGGACAACGCCACCAAAGCAAGTTTCTATGAGCTCCTTGATAATACCTACGAACAATGTCCTAAATACGACGTATAACTCGTATTAGGTTATTTTATTACGAAAAAAGGAAAGGAGGATGTTTTTGGTAGGATGATTGCCAAGTATTCATGACACAACGTTCGGGAACGGATTTAGGTTTATTGACTTCTCTAGAGTAAGTACAAGGTTTCCACATCTTAATAATCACAAGAGAACAAAGCGGTGTGCCGAGCATCAAACTGTCAACCAGTATTCTGTACGTCCAAGCCTTTCGAATAGCCAGCATCGAATCGAGCATACAAAGCGACGCTGCATAAAAGGACGAGGGCTGCTCGTGAGCTCTACGAGCTGAAGCGATGGGAAGAACGTCGGCCTCTCCGAAAGAAGAAAGAAGAGCACAAGATCGAAAAGATTACAATACAGAAATAATGTACAGAAGGTTTCCCAATAGGTAAAACGAACGTGTCAGACCAACAAGACCCGTACAGAAACCCGCTGCTAGGTATAATAAACCATTCAACCTAGACGATGAAAGTCCAAATTTCCTTTCATCTGACCAAAGGGAAGTAAGGATAGCAATATCCAAATCGATACCTACCACCTTTTATCGATTTCAAAGCGGCATATGACAGCATCTATACAGACGAGCTATATAGAACCATGTCGAGTTTTAACATCCCTGCCAAGCTCGTTCGCCCATGCAGGACGACGATGGAGAACGCTCGCTCCTCCATCAAGGTCTATAACAAACTCAACGAGACCTTTGATGTAAAAACAATACTTAGACAAGGTGATGCGCTGTCATGCAATTTTTTCAAAACCATACTTGAAAGGATTGTGCGAAACTCACAAGTCAAGAACGGTGGCACACTCTATCAAGTCTGTGGAACTACTAGCGAACGCCGACGATAATAAGAGAGCACAGCGGGCTGTCACTGGTGCTTTCGCTAATCTTGACACAGAAGCTGCAAAAATGGGTTTAGCAAAACAAAGCAAGAAAAAGAGACGCACAAGAACGGCGAATCGGACAGAACGTCATAATTCGAGGTAGTGAGAAACTTTGTCCACCTCGGGTTTGCTGTCAATTCTGAAAATGACATATCAGCAGAAATTAAATGAACAATAATCCTTTTCTGAAGCCTATTTCGAACAACTAAGGCGATTCTGTGAAAAGCCATGATCATCCCAGTCCTGCTTTATGGCGCTAAAGGTTGGACTCTATCTAAACCGAATGAAGACATCCTTGGTTGCTTCGAGAAAAACTCGTCGTAAAATGTTTCGTCCCCTTTGCGTTGACCGGCTTTGGAGGAGGAGCTTCAACCACGAACCATGCGAGCTGTACAGCCACTCCTACACCTCTGCTTTCCTTCTTATCGTCCAACACTCGGTTCTACATACATATATAGCAGAACTGGCAGGATATATGGCTTACAGTTCGTCTTCCGAGTTAGGTGTTTTAAATCCATTTCTTTTGCCAAACCCAAGTAGCAACGGTTTCCTAGGGCAAGTCTTCGCCGAATCTCCACTAGGGTGTCGTTTGTGGAGTTGATATTTACTCCGAGGTAGGTAAACACCTGTAGAGTCTTTGAATCAAACCCGGAGGGACAACGCAGTAGAGAAAGACCTCGCCTAAGGTTGCGCGCACAAGTAGAAGGGGACCTCAACCGACTTGGAGTGCGCAGCTGGAGGCAGTTAGCTAAGGACCAGGCTAACTGGAGAGGCTTGTTGGTTGAGGCCCAGGCTCACCCCGAACTGTAGCGCCACCTAAGTAAGTAAGTAAGTAAGGTAAACTCCTTAACTACCTCAAAGTTACTGTTGCCAAAAGTGACGCTTTGTCCTAGACGGTGGATCCATGCTTCTTTCTTTGTTGACAACAAGTACTTAGTTTTGTCCTTAATCACTTCAAGGCCAACTCGCTTCGCCTTTTCTTCAAATGCCGTAAAAGCATCTATAACGGCGCGCTGATGATGTCGATGTCGTTTGCGTTTCCAAGGGGACGTCAATCAACGGACTAACTAAAGAATTTTTTAAACGGAGGCATAGGTTCACCCAGAATTGTAGCGTCCACTAAGTAAGTAAGTATTATTAGAATTCTAGATTGTGATTTATTGACTTTATGACTTTAGACAACCAGCTTAGAACTGTCAAAAATGTCACAAAAGGTGATACTTTACGAGGTTTTCAGGGGGTAAATCAGTAATTTTCGTTTCTATTCGAAAGGAGTAAATCACTCCCACCACACTACTATTGCCAACTCTGTTCTATTTGTTTATGCCAGAGAGAGCATAGTTCAAGAAAAACCTAAGAGAACCATAAACGCAAGTTTCTCTTCAATCCAACATCTGACATTTCGATCCGAACAAAACCCATACGTGTGACAAGCACAGCACCAAACACGATCCACCTGTCCCCACCCCAAGAGCAAGCGAGCACACCATCTCCTCGCAAGCCATGGAAGCGCACTGGAATACGAAAGGAACAAAAAAAAACACGAAAAACTGACAGCCACTGTCTTTATTTTCCCATGGACAAAACTTTGGGAGTTGTTATTTTCGGCGAAGGAAAATTGATTTCCTTCATTTTTTTTTGTTATTTTCCACACTGCTGCAGTCCGTGTGTGGTGCGGATCGGAAGGAAATTTTTCCCAAATCAATAGAACAAGAGATTTTGCAATTTTCACTTTTCCGCCGCGAAGTGCAAACGAAAAAGAGCCCGACTACCAGAATGTAGTCCGTGTATTGCGCCCCGAGTGAAGTTCAAAAGAAGAAAATTTATTTTTTTCTTTTTTTCAGTTCGTTGGTTTGGTTTGTTAAAAAAAAAAAAATTAAAGAATTTTTGCATTCGCGTTACGTAAAAAGAAAAACTTAACTCCTTGGTCGTCTCGCAGACTAGAGGAGCAACATTTTCCGCAGAAGGAAAAACATTTTTTCCTTTTTTTTTTTCGTTTCTTTTGCACGTCGTCGGCTAGAGTTGCGGCGGGTCCCCTTTTTCCAGGTGGAAAATCGATTTGGTTAAGAATATTTTTTTTTTTATCTTTTACGCGTGTTGTGTGTCGGTTTTGTTTTTCCGTAATTGAATTTCTGTTTTCCTTTTCCGTTTTTCTTTTTTGTTTGAGACAAATGAAGAGGATACCGTCGTCGTTTTCTTAAGGGTAGTGTGACATTTTTTTTTTTCGGCGAAAGAAAAAGAGGTTAGTTGGTATTTTTTTGGTCTTCTTTTGTTTATTCTGCACTGTCGGGGGTGAAAAAAATATGATGTGTCCAAATTTAATGATGCAACTAGAGATTAAAATAAGAATTTATGGAATTGTGAGTAAATTGCGGGATAGAGTTGCTGATTCATATATTATTTTTCGTTCCACACTGTTGTAATATGTTTTTTTTGTTTGAGATTTTACAGAGATTATAGACTTGTCATGCGACAAGTTGGGGAAACGAAGTGTACATATGTACATGTGTAATTGCTGGGGGTGAATGTCGTTGAGGTTTTATGCTTTGAGCCCAAGCGGAGCGGTAGGCATGTCCGGCAATAAATGCCTGTCTGCCGTAATCTGCTTCACGCGTGAGTAAAGAACAAGCCCCTGAGGTAGTAAAATAGATGAGTAAGCATGCAAAGTACTTAGTATATGCAGATTGTAGTTGGGGTGGAGGTTCGAAAGTTGGGCCAGCAACGTATATAAGTTGACTTTAGCCTCGTGGTCAGAGGACATGCAATGAATCGGCGTATGGACTAATCGAAGGAGTAAGAATATTTGTGACACTTACTATCCATGCAAAGCAAGACTGGGAAAGAGACACCAATGCGGCAAGAAACGAAAGTAAATGCGACTGTCGGCTATAATTACTGAGGCTCTACAGGGACACATACAGTGAAGTAGGCACATCCCGCCTAGGTGTTCAGAACTCACAGAAACAGAAGGAGCTTGACCTATCATTTCGTACTGGTTTATAGAGTCTTAACAAGAGGTGACAGATTTCCGCTGGTACTTTTTCTTTTGGGTATGCTTAGTCATAATTTCCTTGTCGTCCTAGCAAGGCAAACTAATTCTTTGAATTGTTTGCACTTCCTTAGCTTTCTGCATAAACACTCAAATAGTTTGCACTAGAAAGTCAACAAGACAAGGTGTACACCTATTCAATGGTTCCAACAGTACTGACAATCAGAAAAGTTATCGTTTCGATATTTCATTTGTGACGTTGACCTGTCTGAACTATAAGGACTAACACTCATTGATTGAATTCAGTCGAATTCATGGTTGGAGCTCTTGGTAATTCGACGTGCAATACCGCATATTAGATGGTCTGACTATGAATTGAACGGTCATTCCGATAGAAACGCATTTATATAGAGGGGCAAGACAAGAATAGAAAGGATCCAATGTCAGAATACATTGGTGCAAAGCTTCAAGTTTGTTGTAAATACATGCCTTAGTCGACTTAAAGGCAGCGGAGAATAAATAAGTATGCCGTGGTTGGTTTTATGCACATAGACATTGTAGAATGCTACCCAAACCACAACATCTTAAGACCTATTTAGACTTGAATGTCATTTAGTCCAAGACTCTGCTTACTTGAATAAGAACTTTGTCCAAAAATATGAATCAAATTTGCTTTGTTCTGATCAGATTTACTAACTGAAAAGTATTGTATTCATCGCTTTGTAAATGGGAGAAGAAACTGTCTATAAAAGTCGGTTTCATAATTCTTTTCTTTTCGTTCCGATTGAATTTTTCGTTTGGCTTTAACGCTGAGTATGCATACTTCTTCTAAAAGATACGGAGCTGCATTGTTTTATACATACGTTATGATTGCAGTCACAGTTTGCGTTTGACGTAGGACAACGTGGTGGGAATTAATTAAATTCTACATCTCAGGCAAAGATTTTATATGCATCTTTGCCAGAACACAATTAATTTATGTTTTTGTTTTCTCATCATTCAAAGGTTTGTGCATTACTCATTCGCCTTGTTTATGCCATATACCGCAGTAGAGTCACCTAAAAACGGCAAACACTGCCAAAAATTACTAATTTTCATTGCAAACTGCGGAGTGAATGATAATCAAGGACTTTATAATCGATTTAACCAAGAGACACAATGTTTGGCAATAAGATCATATGTTGGGCCAGGGTTAAGGGTTTTGGTTGTCACTGTTTCCGTTTCTAGAGGGAACAATGCGATATTGCCGTATAAATTATTATGTTTTCAACAATAATTCTCAGAAGTGTTTAAGTTTGTTTTGTAATCCTTTATAAATAAAACTAATGTAGGAGTCTTTAGAGTGGCTGCGCGCTTATTCCAAAAAACAAGTTGTTTGATTGCACAGTACATACACTGAAATCCATTTGCTCTAGTTGCGAGGTTTTTGCATACGAAGGTGCCACTTTAGCCAGTGAATTGAAGGAATAACAGATCCCGAATTTAAACACAATTCTATTCCTACTACCCCTCCGATAAGAACATTCAAATATTCCAAACTACATCTGAAAACATCCTCAAACTAAGGTTTTTTTTTTCTTTTTTTCAGTGAATCTACTCCGAAACAATGGAAAACAATGCACCAGCCGCCGGTAATGGCCTGGATGTCATCCAAGGTATGATAGACATATCTGCCGATAGACTTGAAGGCCTTCGTACACAATGCGCAACGAGTGCCACACTAACACAACAGGAAATTCGCAGTTTAGAAACTAAACTCGTGCGAATGTTCTCGGAACTGCTGATCACAAAGTCCCGTCTACCTGAAAGAATACCAGCCAGTGGTTTAGCTGCGTCGGGTTCAGAACTGAAGCAATGGTTACGCGTAGTTGGCCTCAGTCTGGAATCACTGAATGTCTGTCTGCAGAGGACTAATACTCTGGAAGATCTACTCCAGCGAACAGACGATGAATTGCGAGAAATTCTCGCTTATAATCCGAATTTTCGCGATGAGGAAGTGCGCCGGTTGATCAACGCAATGGAATGTCTCCGACGTTGTCGCACCGCATTGGGTGATAATTTGAAAGAACCGGAAAACCTATTCTGGGATTCATGGGACCGACACCATCATCATCATCACCATCACCATCATTATCATCGTGGTAGTACGGGAAATATAGGCGTTGCTGCATCCCCGAGAAGTTACCGCACAATGAATAAGCAAAAGGCGGTGCAATCACCTGTGAATAACAACTATGACGCTCAGTCGCCTCCATCAACAAGTAAAACGCCCGATGAATCGTCTAGTAATTACGGATCGATTCTGACGTTGACCCCGTCGCCATCGCCTCCGAATTCGCCGAGTCTAACAACTAGTGGAAGTGCTGGTGGTGGTGGTAGTGGTGGAGCAAGTGGTGGTGGAAATGGAACCCCTGCACGGAGTGGTCACAGAAAATCAACTCCGCCGCCAAAGAAGAAACACCAGACATTGCTGACGTACCATCATCCATCGACACCATCACATAATGGAATGGCTACGAATTCTATGACTGCGTCAACTAGTTCATCATCTAGTCAGGACCCATTGGCATTACCCATAGCCAAGTCAAAGTCACATGAATCACAGTTTCAAGAAGGAGCAGCTGGTGGCGGTGCAACTGGCGGCACAAATGGCAACAGTGGTGGTGGCACCAGTTCGAACTCAACTAATTCTTCGTCGATGCCTCAAGCTATTCCCAGGACTCGACTACACACTGATCCCAGTCCCGAGAGTCATTCCTCATCGATGAGCTCCGACATTTTCATGGAGAACACTAACAATCCTAACAGTCTGGCTGTGCCACGTTCGCCATGTACCCCGATAGTTTCTCTTGGAATGGGGCACATGATTGCGCATCGCTTTACAAAGGTTTTCAAAATGATGTCCACATGTGACCTCTGCCAGAAGCAAATGTTTTTTGGCCTTAGGTGTAAGGAGTGCAAATATCGCTGCCACAAGGACTGCGAACCGAATGTACCGCCATCGTGTGGCCTCCCAAGGGAATTTGTCGATGAATTCAAGAAAACGCTGAAATCCAATGAGGGCTTCCTCCCTCCGTCAAATATTTCTCCAAATCTAAGCATTATCAGCCGTAGTGGCAACAGTGTGGGTGGATATTTGCCGGGACGAAGACAAAAGGTCTCAATCAGCGCGACTGGCCACCATCATCCGGACAGCAGTTCACCGGGATCGAGTTGCAACAGTTCGTCGCCTTCATCACCGGCGTTGTTTAACTTGCAACAGCAACAGTTACATATTAGTGGAACCAACAGTGGCGGTGGAAGCTCAACTGCTAGTGCTAGCACCAGTACTGGACCGAATCCTATTTCAACGCCGTCATCGCTGCATAAGAACGTTAGTCAGTTTAACTTTCCGGATGTGACCATCACCACGTCGTCGCAATACAATCAACAGACAACGCAGACATTGTTCTTGTCCTCAACTGGAGGCGCTACAGGTGGGCCTTCGAATAACAACACTGAGCAAATGGATAATCAGTCCTCGCATCATCACTCTCAGTCAAGCATTGCGAATAGCAACAACACCAGTTCCATGAGTTCCAGCGTCATAACAAGTGGACAATTCTCAGAGAGTAGAATACACAGTGAGACTTCTAGTGGACGCACAGCATCCGGCACTAGTTCTGTGCTAAGTCAAATAAATCCTCCACTATCCGAGTTGGCCGATACCCACAAGAGTAACGACAGCGACAAGACAGTTTCATTATCCGGCAGCACGAGCGCCAGTACGGATTCAGATCGTACCCCTGTTCGACTTGATTCCACAGAAGAAGGTGACTCTGGCAATTGGCCTCGCCAAAACTCGCTCTCCCTCAAAGAGTGGGACATTCCCTACGATGACTTACGCTTGCTGGAAAAAATCGGCAAGGGCCGGTTTGGAACCGTACATCGAGCCCTCTGGCATGGCGATGTCGCTGTGAAACTTCTCAAAGAGGACTACCTCGACGACGAACACATGCTGGAGGCTTTCAAGCTGGAAGTAGCGAACTTCAAAAAGACACGTCACGAGAATCTGGTTCTATTCATGGGTGCCTGCATGAATCCTCCATACCTCGCAATTGTGACCTCGCTGTGCAAGGGAAACACTCTCTACACTTACATCCACCTGCGTCGAGATAAATTCACCATCAATCGCACCACCCTAGTCGCTCAGCAGATTTCCCAGGGCATGGGCTACCTGCACGCCAGAGGAATCTTCCACAAAGACCTGCGAACTAAGAATATATTCCTGGAGAATGGAAAAGTCATCATCACCGACTTTGGCCTGTTCAGTTCGACGAAACTTGTGTACTGTGATATTGGATTGGGCGTACCCAGCGGCTGGTTATGCTATCTCGCTCCAGAGCTTATGCGTGCACTGACACCTTACAAGCCGACCGATGAGATTCTACCCTTCTCCAAGGCATCCGACGTCTACTCATTCGGCACTGTTTGGTATGAACTCCTCTGCGGGGAGTTTCCCTTTAAAATGCAACCTCCCGAGTCAATCATATGGCAAGTGGGCCGGGGAATGAAACAAACCCTAGCCAACCTACAAACATCACGCGACGTCAAAGACATTCTAATGCTGTGCTGGTCCTTTCAAGCCGACGACAGACCAGACTTCCCAAAACTACTAACCCTTCTCGAGCGATTGCCCAAGAAGCGTTTGGCTCGCAGCCCATCCCATCCAGTGCAACTGTCTAGATCAGCCGAATCAGTGTTCTAAGAGGGAACCACAACAACCACAACAACAACAACAGCAGCAGTATTCACCACTTCACTAAGAAATTAAACAAGTATTGTAGTTTTTTTTCCTTTTCTCTCGAAAAAGTTATTCATTTCTTATTCAATTGAACGTATGTATTATATCTTCTATAACAAAATGTAAAAAGCAATGTCTATGTTCTAAAATAATTATAATTAAAAAAAAAATACATAATTCAAAGCTGAAATTCGATTGCTACGAACTCAAGTAAACACAACACAACACACACATATACATACTATAAAAATTATATATATATATATGTATAGTCGCATTGACGAGACGAATAGAATTTACAAGAGTCTGGGATAAATATCATTTTATCTTTAGCTGAGCACATTGATCGTTTATTATTTCTAAAAAAACAATTGATTACAAATATTGACTCCTCTTAGTTTTATCAAAATAATAAAACAAAACAAAATTAATGGCTTTTACATTAATATTAAGAAAATAAAATAAAACAAAACAAAACAACAAAATATCAAATATGTTATAAAAGTATTGTATAGAGTGTGTAGGCAACACTATTACTATAACTACTACTACAACTACTACGACTACCCCATAATTGAGGGTGTATTAAATTATATTACATAAATAAATTCAACAAAAAATATTAAATTGAAGATCTGTGTTGTGTTTCATTATGAAAAAGACGAGGTAGCAAACAGAGCGATAAATGCATGCAAGTAAACGAGAAACTAGTGTGCAAAGTGGAGGACTTAAGCACCCAACCAAGCACAAGAAACACAGTCGGTACCGAGGTGACAGATGTGAGGTGAGAGCATGTCACCATATCACGGCCTTATGTGATTTTCTCTAAAGAAAATTAGAGCTCTCTCAAGATACCAGAGGAGTTCGTGATGAATCCAAGTAGATCTTTGAGAGAACTAGCAGATAAGTCTTCTGCTTCAAGGTAGAATTTACCCAAGTGACGATAACATGTTCAGGGGCCTTACTTTGTATTCCGTTTCTATAGCAAATGTATTCGAAAATTGGTATGGAAAAGACAAATATCCCAATTCGGAAAGTATAAGTGATTCCAATTCAAAGTTAGATATTCATTCGAAAGGTTTTTTGCTATCGAATGTATGATTTTCAGAAGAATTTTAAGACAAAGTGTAAGTAATTCTTAGGCTGTGCTTCCGGTGCAAGCGAATTTTACTCGCACGAACTTAGCGAATGTAAGCGAATATGAGTGGTTCCGGTGCAAGCGAGTTTACTCAAGCGAAGTAAGCGAAACGAAACATTTATTAGCAGGAAGTACTGCTAAGTAGTCGTGTTTTGAAGTGTTGTGATTTGGAGGAGTTTTATCATGTCATTGTCGCTTTGTGAAGAACAATTTTTGTTAGAAAATAGCTTCTTTAAGTACAAATACATTAAAAAGCGTCGTGAAACAAATCTTATTTTTAAGAAAAGACTGGAATGTGGAAAATTTCACAATCTACACAATTCGTTGATCAAAGATGTACAAATCCATCTTTGCACAAAAATCAGTACACAACTAAGCAGTAAGCACAAATCCTACTTAGAAACATATCTTCAATTCGCTTTGCTCGCGCGAGTAAAATAGAAAGGAAACAATTCGAACATTTTACTCGCTTAGATTCGCTAAATTTGCGCGAATAAATTGCGTGCACTGGAACCACAACATAGGAAATGCGTACTTTTGAATGTTTTTAGCGAGCTTTGCGAATTCGTGCGAGTAATATTCGCTTACATTCGCTGGCACTGGAATCGCAGCCCTAATTGAATGTATACTTAAAAATAAATATCGAGTTTTATTTGACTATCTAACGTACATTCGTATATCACAAATCAACTTTGGACTGGACTGTCTTCTGGCAACCTGTCGTTCTATTGCCTATTGTACGTTGAAACGTGTAAAGCTAGTCTTCCTTCGACAACCGAAAGTTTTTCACAAAGCTTATGGCTCAGTTCCATAATATTTGAATGATTCGCTCCGTTCAATATGTTCCAATCGTCCTTTGGCATCCTCAAATTAGATACCAACACTGTCGATTATTTGTATGTAACGAGTTCTTCAAGCATAATAATTTTAGTGACGTTTTTGACTTGGAATCATTTACATCCAATGCGAAAATTATACAAAATATGAATTCATTTTCGAATCGCAATCCGAATCCGAAACCAATACAAAATAAGGCGTCTGATTAGACGGTTACAGTGACACATAATATGTTCTCTGTTGATTCTTTCTCCTTATTAAAGTATCGAGAACATAGAGGGAAACGGCTAACATTCAGAATTCTTTCGCTTGTTTGACTTCGATGATGGACAAAAAGTGAAGCCCAACACAGCTACTCGAACTACTGACATTACCTGCCGAATAGGAAGGTACCAGATGGCTACGATTTGGTAAGCAGCCACTACTTACTTTTTTGTTAAGATATTATTGGAACATAGCATGTCCCATGAATGCTTTTCGTCGCCGTGAATTGCGTTCATTACAGAATCATGAATCGTCTAAGCATCGCTTACACAATTTTATTTGCATTACGCGTAAAAGTTTTGGTATACTGGTCTTCACATCATGGTAGATCTTCGAAATGAATCCAAGAGTTGCGGACATATATTTTAAGACGTTGATGGAGTTATCTAGTTAAGCTTGATGTCACTAACCTAATTGGAAGAGTCTTATTGTCCTTTTGACAACACCATATAGAATCACCAAAATTAAAGTTCTAATCACATCCGACAAAGTCCCTAATTCTCCTTAATTATATAAGTACAGCCCGCTGTGCATTGACACTATGCCGATGGGACAATTTGTAGACCGTATCATATATCAGACGTTTTCCATAAAGTTCGTTCCGTGATTGAAGCTATTCAAGATGTAAGAACAGCGAGAACATTACTGAACATCAAGATTGCTTTCAACACAGAAAACTCTACCTTCGAGTCGGCCAGCAGGAGATCCATTGTAAGAGAGCTGAGGAATATGCGAGTCTGTTGAAAAAAATATTTCGAAGACAGATTCGGAGAAAGGGATTAGATTTAAGGCATAGCATGATGGAAATGACATTGGTTTTGCTACAGTTCTTTTCGTAGCTTTAAAGTATACATATTTCGTGAATAGTCGGTTGTCACCACCACCACAATGGTTTAGAAGATGCTTAAATATATGAGTTTCAATTATTTTCTTGATTCACACCTTAACAGTTTGCGCGGCGCAGCATGAAGGCATCGTATGTTTGCATTAACGATTCAAAGCACAGTCACAATGTGCCAATGACGAAGAGGAATGGACATAATGGCATATGCCGATTACATCGCCGTCATGTTAACGGGTAAAATTCTAAAGGAGGTGCAACAACAGAATCAAAGTTCACATTAGCATCCGCATGAAAGTTGGGGGCCTTACCATACAGGTAGGAAAACACACTATGTAGTCAAAGTGTGTTTCTCGGTAGAGAAATTAGGTAGATAAGATACAAGATACCGATGCACATAGGCTGCTATTTTGCTGTCTCTTATTGGTGTTAACGCATGGTTCTAAATCACCAGATGAAGCAAACCAGAGCGTTATACTCTAACTTATGGCAAATGGGACTTAGAAACCACAGCCAGATCAGAGTTCAGAGATCACTCACTGGATATACTCGTAGTCTACAGGTACAGTGTCTGTTTTATGAATGATTTTACTCAACAGCCAGTAGACATTATGTTAAAGACGGTCGAAGAAAATAAATGAAAAACTGTTTTTATGTAGGTATGTTACAGGTATAGGACAGAAAAGCTATAGAAGAAGTTGTCTGGAGAAGTAAATAAAACCATTCACTTACCTGATACTTTTCAAGTTGTTTGATAGCGCTAACAACTGAGAGTCCAATTATATGCTGAATGAGTGGCAGCCTTGTACCCAATGTTGAATTCAAAGGAATGTGCAATTGTAATGAGAACATCGCACAGCCCATTGGACTTAACCACTAGAAAAAGCAAACAATAAATAAGTTGGCCCAGCTTCAAATGCGTTCGCAGTACTTACTTGATTATTACTTCGACCAACACCTTCGGTTTGTTGTCTGGGCAAGACGGCAATACCATGCGTAAGATCTAATTCAGAAATAACGTGCATTGAGCTGCTAACAATGGGCGCATAAATGACTAGACGACCAATATCTTTAGTTGACAGATTCTGTGGATGTAATGAAAATGCAAGGAAGTGCGTTATTGGGAAGAAACGGTGAAGACTATGAGATTCACATGTGAGTCAATGTCTCTTTTCACTCTGTTAAGTCTTTAATGGCAATATTTTTAAGGGACACATGGTTAAAAATAGAACTTAAGCCAAGCAAAGCAGGTCTAAATATCAGCGGATAATAATAACTCTCATGTGAAACTCATAAATTTTGTTCATACAAAAGCCAATACTTACATCGAAGTAATCAACAGTTGAGAAATCCTCAGGACAGGAATGAATTAATATTGGAAGAACGTTTGTATTGGCGCTCGGTGGTGTATCATTTTTTCCACAGAATTTCATCGAAAGCTTTGATGTCTGAATCATGTTGTCAGCGTTATAGGAGCTCTTTAATTTTTCCAGGACTTCGGATTTTAACTGAAATACGTAAGAATAATATTACTAAAACGAAATACTAGAAAAGGTAGTTAAAGCTCAGTCTAAACGGATTGTCACGGTGTCTGTAAAATAATCGGGTTAAGTGACTGTCTCCGTTCAGTCCAAGACTTACTTAGATCAAAAGAATGGCCCATTACAGTACGACAAAAGAAACGAATTACTGGCACCGGGACTCGAGCAGTTTTGTTTGAAAATGGATTATGTCCAAGTGCTCAATTTATAGAGATTATCCCATTGAGTTTTTGGGAACATCTGCCGCAGTAGTATCCATGGTACATATATTGTTTGTTCTTGGATGCTAACAATTTTGTGCGAGATCGGAGAATAGTTGTACCACTAAGTGGTTAAGAACAAGGACCTCGAGGAGTGTAGCAAGACTAGTCGTCTGTTTTACGATAAGCATTACATCCTGAGCTCATCAAGCACTTATTGCAATGATAAATACCATTTCTTGACTATCGAAACCAGTATACGAACCAAATACGATTCCGAAACCAGGAAGAATATGTATGTTTATGTACATATACCCTTTATAGGCATAGTACTGAAGTAGTAGGAAGCTGAGTAACTAACAATCCTGTTTAATAAGACCTTAAACCGAAATATCCACATAAAAATGTCACTTAAAACACAACTTACTTCATATCGTCCCAAGAAGTACGCATTTTGGTAAGTGATCTTCGGACCCGCTTGCATTACAGGCTCCTTCTTTATGGTTAATCCCAAATGCTTTACTAATAAATCGGCAAATATTTCCAATCGATTCTTTTCGTTCTCCTTCAAAACACGGAATTTTCCGTCATCGGATTCATATTCACTTGGATCTGTTTCCAAATGCACCTGTGTCAGAGAAAAAAATAAAGTTACAACAAGTTGCTTTACCAAAACCCGATTAAGCGTCCTTGAAAACCAATAAGAAAGTAAGAGTAACTACTCCTCTGAATTTTCTTTCTGTCTTCAAAAACTATTTGCCGACACGATCCCGTTTTACCTGAGAAAATACAGCCCTTCCACCGCTCTTCACATTGTTCGCCAATAGTAAGCTCGGGGTATTCCACGTCTCTTCGGTTCCCAGCACCTTAACATCCAGATTGTGCATGTCACCTTGCAGATCTTTCAGTTCAATGGACCTTGGACACACTAGAGCTCTAAGCCGGATGTAATGTGACCACAAATACGAAGAAGTTTTCACACACGAGCAAAAAACGACGAGATAAAGACAAAAAAAAAGTTTTTCGAGCAAGCAGGCAAATGATGTTTTGTGTTTTGTTTTTGGTTGGTTTATGGGTTCGGTAATTGTTTTTAACGTATTTTCATGAGTTTAATTTGTGTAACAAAGTTGTTCGATGACAATGAGATGCAATTAAAGCACTATTATGTGGGCACATGATGTGGAAGATGATGTGGCATACCACCATACGTACGTACAAACGATTTTCCTAATACCGTGAAGGTGAATTTTGCCTAAATTACTTTTTTTTTGTTTTGTTTTGAAGTGTCTAGAGTAAGTTTATTATGTGCGCTGCCTTGTGTATAAAAAACAAGAATTAGGAAAGTAAAGTGAAGATTTTCAAACTAAAAGTACCTACAAGATGATGCAACTTATAATACTTTACTGTTTAATACGAAGCCAAAAAGACATCAAGATCAACAAAAAAAGGTGAATTGTTAAACTGATTCTATTTATTTCATCTGGTCAACGGAGATCATTGGCACTGTGAATGTTACTAAATGCCACCGGACATCAATTCTATTTGAATAAGAGTTTTCGAGTTCAAGGTCGAAAGCAAAGTTTCAGTTGTCCAATTTTTTGTACATGTACGGAATGATCGTCTGTGGAAATATGTCGGTAAACTGTAGCGGTATCTGTGCGTTGCCTGCAGTGCTTAATAAGCCCGGATCGAATGGAGGAATATTTTAAACTAACACGTTGCCTACTTGTTCAATATCTGCCTGCGTTGGACAACGGTGGTAGGGGTTGAAGGCTCAAGCCCTCAAGTTTTCCGGGCTCCACTGTCATAAAGCAAAATCGCCATTCAGACACGGCACAGAAGCCCCAAAGAATATAACACGCAAAACGTCATATTAGTCGCAGAAAAGTTCCTGCTCATGAGCGTTGATCTACTTCAAACAGTGTTGAATGCACAACTGGGTCAAACGATGCACAATTAAGAGAAATACACCCGATTTCGTGGTATATTGTCTTTTACAATTAAATACCTGGGAAATCGCCCTTCGCCTTTGACAAGCCGAAATGTAGAACAGCTATCATATCGGACGCAAAACCATCACCCGGTGGGCAAACGTCAATACTTGTTCCGACGTCGTCACTTGTTTGACAGCCATCAAAACTTCAACTCCAAAGTTTCCTCTAGAGAGCCCTGAACAAATGGTTAGGACACCAACCTCGGCTCCATATCCATTTTCACGGACGTGTCAAAAACGGACCCGTACGGGCTCAGCAATGTTCGTAAACCTCCCCAACCATACAACCAAGGAAATATATAGTATCACTGAGGCTTACAGAGACCTATCCAATAATCGCATAGACATCCAGGTATGTACATAGGCGGCCAAGCAGCCATCAAAGCCATCACTTCCGTCAATATTGATTTGTCAAAACTGGTTTAGAACTGTAAGTAAGAGAAGAAGAAGAAAATCCCTTAGCAGATCATCACGTTCTGCTGGATTCCGGGACACATGGGCTTTTAACGGAATTATTTTGGACTTCCACTACATGGCCTACGCAATGTGGAGTGCATAATAATATAATATAAAAAGGATCAGAGAACTACTATCGCTCAATGTGCCACAGTTGACCCTCCGGGATCTCCAATGGGGTATGCAGAGGCTGTGGCGATACATAGGTAGAGAAAGACATAACCAGATAGTTAACTCTCGAAAAGTATATTTTAATGACCTCAGCATGACTAAGATGACTTCTTAAACCTTAAAATTCGTCACGAAAATCGGCTGGTTTAGAAAGGCTGCTCCCGCAATGCACTAGTCTGTTGGGCTAATTTTTGTTCTCTCTCTTTTCAGCTATCCCACACCGGAGAACACTATGGACTCGTTGACAACCGAGTGAGGCTGCAGTCATTCTCCAACCTACCTATCGAGTCTCTTCAAATTACGTATTATAACAAACAATATAAACAGTTCTTCTTGCACTTAGAAACTAGATAACAAAATAAAAACATATCAGCCTGACATCCTAGTTATCTTGACAAAGTACTGAAAAACGGTGTAAATATCTTTAGATGCAGTAACATAAAGAAGACGAATGAACTCTTGTATGTACTGTTGAATCCTAAAGAATACTTTAGTGCCGCAGACTGTGCTGAGCACTTGGATTGGACTGTAACATGGATATAAGACTGATGATATTAGCGTGACAGAATAGTCAAAGTCAGAACAGAAAGTTAGAGTTAGTAAGAGACAAATGTTTTAGATGAATTCAAGCAAATACTGATAACAGAGCGAATGAGAGATGCATTGAAATTAACTCTAGATACATAGCTGCGATAGTGTCTTTTTTTTTCAAAGCCGATAATCTCATTCTCGTTGTGAAAAATTCATAAATCGTTTGGTGTTAAAATATAGAAAATATTTACAATTTAAGAGTTAAAATTTAATTACACACGCACACACACTTAAAAGGATATCGAAGGAAATGGAGAAACCAAAAACAAAACATGCAAGACTTACGGCTTCTTTGACAGAGTGGAACTCGATTCATCACTGTCGGTTGAGAAATTCTTCTTCACCGGCGATGGATGGTAGCAGAAAATGTAGTGCATCATCTTGACTTTTTGCCATTTATCATAGGAGAACTGTACTAGTTCATGTTCGCGGACCTAAACGATGAGACAGCATGTGTTTATCGGAAGAATTCTTACGAGTAAAAATATCTTTTACCTCTGCAGTACGATAAGTTGGAAGCACAATATGAAGTACATCGGAACATAGGGATAGTAGTTTACCACCCCGCAGGAAGTAGTCTACCAAAATCTCACCCAGATCCGAAGACACAGATCCGCATATCACCAGTAGACTAGTATTGTCAATCCAGGATTTTTCTGCCACTTGCTGCGATGTCAGTGGATAGACAGTGTACCTGACAAAATGGACGAAACAAATAAATAAAAAGCAAAGAAAGGTAAAACTAATTTGTCATACATATCCCTTTCCAAAATGTTTTTAAGCGTTGTAACCACATTATCCCTGGAAGTGGCAACATCAGAGTAGACAAGAATATTTGGAGGTTTACACTCCTTCACACCATCCTTACTCCTTCGAAGACTGGGGCGTTTAGTATTGTTCTTCACAGCCGAAATTGGCTCTGGTGCTTTCTTTGGCAAGGTGTCAGCTTTTGTTTCCTCCTTCTTCACCTTCACATCTAAAGATGGTGCTACACTAATAGGTTCTGGAATAGATCTTGGAGTTGGCTCAATCTTAGCAGTGACTATTGATTCCATAAAATGTGATGGCTTAGACTCAACTACGACTTCGGTGGGTTTAGCCTTAATCTCTTCTTTCTTACTTTCGACTAGTTTTACAGGTGACGACTTTAGAGGCGAACTTTCAGACTTATTTACCGGCTCTTCTGGTGCTCGCTTCATTGGACTGACTTTAGCCTCGATTTTTTGCTTCTCATTAACTGCCTTATTGGGGGAAGACTTTCTCGACTCGACAACGTCCTCAATTGTTTGAGATGATAAATCAGATGAAATTTTTCCTGATGGTATCAAATCTGGCTTAACAATACCGGTTTTACCCTCTGTGCGATTTTTATTGTACTCAAATTCTGTTGCCTGATTTGCCAGGACACTCAAACTACGTAGGCCGTCTAAATGTTTCTTCCACTCCTCTTCGGAGAGATGAGTTTGCGACCGTGAGGTAAGTTGTTTACGAAGATGTTTCTTCATCAATTGGTAGGGTTGTGGCTGACCTTCATAGGATACGGCTAAGGGAGATTAAAGAAAAAACAAAAAAAGTAAATGTTATGTGTTTCAAGGACATGAAATGAGTATATTATGATTGCGCCTTACATTCAATACGAATTAAAGGCAGCGAATCGTTTATGTATAAATTATTTTGCAGAAATGTGGCTATGAGTAGATTCGTAAAGTGATCTATGTCGGTTTCGAGTAGCACCGCAAAATGTGAATCGACTTTCCATGCAATGGGCTTACCATATTTTTCAATCTGTAAGGAAGAAAATTTAGTACACTTAGTCACATAAGTAAACGTATTAAATAGAATATTATGAGAATGGAAGGCGTGCTACGAACAGAAAAACAGGAAACAAATTATGAACGAAAATATAGGTAAAATAATCATCCCAATTATTTCTATTGTTAATGTTTAATGTTAAATTATCTGTTAGGTCGTATGTATGTCTGAAAGAATGCATAATGCAATGCAAATGGTGTCGCTTGTATATGCTTGTACTATTCGAAGGTCTTAACGTGGAAATAGCATAGCGAGACACAACTCTACATGATTGCTTAAATAGTAAGTGAAAGTGAAGAATATTACTAGACAAAACCAAACCAACTTATAAACTTGTAGAGACGAAATGCCTCTGTAGTATGTGCGTCGGATTACTGAGGTGGAAGCTCGTGGCTCGAATTGTAGACAACAGCAAACAGGTTTTTACGACATCAACTCTCGCGAGCGTCTGACAAAGATTCGATAGTAATGAAAAAGTTATTTTTAACAAAAATTGAATATAACAACTATATCTCGAATAGTTGCGAGAAGAGGCCCTGGGGTCTATGGATTTGCAGTGCCAAATATACATACGAGCACACATTCCATTATATCTAATCAAATCAAAGTTTACTTACTCTAAGCTGGCGACCTCTGTCATCAGACAAAAGTTGGTTTGGAGAACTAAAACCCGAGGGAAATGCTTTAAGATTCTTGCATCGATTTTAAGTAACACTTAGAGTTCCATGTTTCCATACTTTTTCAGAAATGAACTAGAAAATGCAATTTCGTAAACTAATTTCATTTATAGGACACGAGGAAGTCTAACAGAATTCATATTTTCTTTTATGTTTTCTTCATTATTTCAAAACGTTATTTGTAATAAAAACAAGTAGGATGATATAATATGCGACGCCTTGTACGCATGTAAGTAAAGAACTAAAAAACAATACTTGCTGCAAGTAAAAATAAAAATAATGCTTTGTGAGTACTTATTCGGATGAATAAAATCTAAATCGTTTTTTAATAAGCAACAAGCTTCATGGGTTAAAGAAGGTATAATGTGATTCGAAATAAAACTTTAGGCTGGAATATATGCATAGGTTTTAAGTTGTAAAGTGTTTCAATGAGATTGTCTTTATTTTAGTTCATTTTTCAGCAACTGTTTCAGCTGTTTGTTACAGTGTTTATTTTTCTTCGTTTTTTTGTAAGACTGTGGAGAGAATTGACTACCTGTGGGACTTTAATCCACTTTATGTATTTGTTTTTAATGTCGTATGTTCTCGGCGACTCGCCAACGTCGTCTTTCTTTCACAAGTGTTACTAGTTTTGTCCTCAATATGATTGCTGTGGGTTGACCTGCAACCTAGTTCTCTAGTTTTTAGCTGTTATTGACACATTTTGCTTTCGCTTTTTATGAATCCGAAAGGTTGAAGGAAATGTGTTTAGGATTCGGCTAAATGCTTCCTGCAGAACATTACGGAGAGTCATAGCGCTTAAATCGGTACAGGTACATATGCACAGATGTTGGGTCTGATCAAAGTTTAGTTCTCGGTGTCGTCGCTTTATACATTCGTCTATCTGATTTTCTATCTTCCCCGGTATGTCTTTAAAGTTTTTTCATAGTTCTCAGATCTCTTTGCATTCATTTGCCGGTATATACTAGTTTCAGAGTAAGTTTCGCGAGAAAACACACTTACGGTGTAAATTGCTTTCAATGCACACCGTTCGTAAGTGGACCTTCACAACCTGTGTACTTAAGGCCTTCACAAATAATAGCTTCCGAGGTTCTCCAACGTTTGGTATAACTCTTGATAGTGTTGTTCTCCAATTTGCAACTTTGTCACTTGTATGAATACAATTCTCTTTGAAGTTCAATCTTGCATCAACTATGACTCATAGCTACTTTACCGGCCGGCTTTTGCTTTGTGTTTAGTCAATTGTAGGTCACTGGATTTGAATCACAACAGTATCACCCTGACGGCTGTACGAACATATGTATGTATGTGTTTCCAACTTTTAAGAGTAACTTGGAAGTGTTCTTTAGGCCGAATGTCATAATCGTGCAGTATTTCTTGGATTTATCTTTTCATCTTTTGCCTCGGCAAATTTGTTCAGGCAAATGTATGTCATCTACTATAAAATATGCCTTTTGAAAGGCTTTTGATCAACCAGTTCTTCTGACGTTGTCTTAACATACAGGGGAACGCTTGCCGGTTCCTGCCTTTCTTAGCATCGTCACATCGTAACATATTAAAAATGTTGCTACTTAATTACCACAGGTTGAAAGATACATCCTCCTTGGATTTTGTGTAAAACTGGATATTACCAAATTGCCCATAATACCAGTAGTATACTTAAAGTTTAAAAATGTTTACCTTTCTTTTATTGCATTTATGAATGAAAACGAATATAGTATGTATACAGATAAAGAGTTTTGCTGCAGGACTCTGAAAATAAATGTTTATGAAAATTCTTTCAATACCCGTCAAGAACGTTTCTAACAAACAGAATAAACGTAGTGCGTGGGTGAGTGAATGTAACTCACCGAAGAAAGAATAGAAATTTAGTAATAATCTGCACATAAAAACAAGCGATACAACTCGAGTTGACCTAAGTTACGATGATTTTTTCGTACGCCTTGTCCCTACATATAAACAGAAAAACAATTCTTTTGTCAGATATTTTCAGTAAAACTAGGTGGTTATAGGAAGGATACCACAGTGTTCGAAATAAAGACCGATGCTGTGCAACATTATGTACAATATCAAGCTGTATTCTCACACATGTAAAGAATACATGGAATAAACAATCTATTAAGCTTCATATGTGAAGCTGCACTTTGGTAAATTGTGCTATTGAAGGAGGTCTATTCTGACTTTAGTTGTAACATCAGTAGATCTTTATAACTTTCATAGTTGAGTAAGCGCTATGAATGTTTAGACGTGATATCGTAACATCACAACAGAAAGAACAAGCTATAAGAAAAGAAAGATTGATTAAGTTAAGCATATGCCTGGGAGGACACGTGAAGGCTGAATAGTTTTTGTTGTTACAGTTTCGGAAAAATTCTGGATTTCACTGGAAATGTAGAATTTTTTCCGACTGTTAACCCTACCCGACTTTTCTTACTTTAAATTGAACTAACTTCCACTGACATCCCCTCTTACACATATCTACGTGTTCCATTTAACAAAATGTGCACATCATAATATAGTTAAAACTTATAGCAACTTCATGCTTAGTTTGCGGTTGATCTATACATCGTATATTGTTTAATAAGCTTACTTTCTTGATCTAATAAATGTATAAACAACTGTTCAACCCATAAACTGGGACCGTCTATCTACTGTACATATAAGATAGTGTATTCGAAACTTATTTGTTTATAAATGGAATCAAAAGACAGATGCTCTATGTGAACAGAGTCGAACATATAGTTCTTCTTTTAACCCACACCACATCTCTCACAATCTGCATCGATTGAGCATATTTTATTAACATCATTCCACAGTACCGCCTTAAGTGTTAACCGATTATGGGCACACATGAAAAGACAACATTGTCGTGCTTTGATTTGACCTTAATTTCCTTTCTTAGGAAAATCGCGTCGTTATTCTTTTTTTATATTCACTTTTCGTTGCATTAATCTTAACTAGGTCATAGAGCATTGACTGTGTATGTATCTTTCAACTGCACAGAATGAAAAATTTCACAGGAATCAAATAACAAAATACGTTGTCAAAGCAATAAGCACTACCTACAGCAAAATTCGCTTAGGGTTCGAGACCCCCCAGAATATGAATGACTTTTTAGAATAAATGAATACAAAATCGATTGCGAATCAAATATGCCACCACTCTTACCATAACATTTTCCGTACTCAATTCGACCGAACTAGGGAGAATATCAGTCTCCAGAATTAAATGCACAGTTTTGGTTCTATCTAAGTTAAGTTCTTCTAGGGGGACACTGCACTCGAATGGTATAAGGGTTGGGGGTTCTGGAAATGTAACCCATGGGCCGATGTGAACACTTTGTGATGGCATCAGGCAGCATCCCCGCTGGTCGGCGAACAACCAAAGAAGGTCACAGACCTTTGCCTCCGCCCGATTGGTGCACAGCTCTGAAGTGACCATGTTTGCTTCTGCAAAGAAAATGATTGCATAAAGGATTGATAATCCGATTCGGTATAGCTTACCATAGCCCTCCGTGGGAAGAACATAGAATACAACACTTGACTTCTCGGAGAACTTCTCCGCGATTTTTGTGCAGGCCTTCTTGATGCGCCACGATTGGAGGAACGTTGCAGTCACATAGTAGAGGGACAGCATTTTCTTTTTCACTTGCTGATAGCTAACCACTGATGATAACAATAAAATTCCGTGTGTTCGGGTGACGATTGTGTGAATCTATGGTTTGGTTAGGCTGATACTCCTGAAGCTAATCTTGTACGCACTCCTTATGATGTCATGTTATTGATTGGAATCGATGGCAGAGGGTAAGGATTTGGAGAAGATATGCGGGAATTTAATTCCACGACTACTTAAGAATTTCACTCAAATTTTTATTTACTAATTTTGAGCTGAAACAGGCAAAGTATCACTAGTGGTCGATGCAATCTCGGGTTCAACTTTGGGATTTTCTGCACGATTTCGTAACTACAAGAATTTTGACAGTTTTATGTTTTTTAAGAGAGCGGGTGAACGAAGAGACAACTGGAATGAGAAAGAGTGAAGGCTGTCAAAACAATGAACAAGAAGTGTCAAATTGGACATAGAATATAGAAAAGCATAGAAGATATGCATGGAGGCCAATTGAGGTGGAGGCACAATTAAATGTGAACCATAAGCTGAGACGGATGGTAAATGCCTTAAGTAAAACATTAAGTGCAATGCTGATCGCCATATGATAATGTGACAATTATTGAATTTTTGGCTTTTCTTTCGAATCCCAGTTGGAACACCTAAAAGTTTTTTTACGGCACCACCTCTCGCTAGCGTCTGACAAACATCCGAGAGTACAACTGTCCTGAGAAAGCTTCTCAAATAACAAATTGCCTTTCGGTCACGGCATTAAACAGTAGGCCCCTTCCATTGCTGTAAAGAACGCACAACACGAATGGTTGTGAGAAGCTAGGCCCTGGGTCCCATCGACCTGTTGCGCCAAGTATTTTTTTTTTTTTAATTCTGTCAGTCTGTGACTAGGACTGCAGCCTAAACAGGTGGACGGAATTGGTTCATATCTGGGGTCTGTGAGGTCACGAACAGAGGCATGATTGGATAGTTTGCTTGTTTACCTAGGACAAATTTGAATAAAAATGGATTTTCTCAAAAACGGCTTTAAAGGTTTTGCTCAAATTTTATGTTTAGATTACCCGTATGCCATATGCCCGTATGCTATTAGAAGGTGTATCACGTTTTGCGCCAAAAGATCCGTTAAATGTTCTCTCAAAACTGCGAAATGGCACACCCACATTACTAGCGTTTTAAACTATTGACTTTAATTGACCTGAATATGTTCCAAAAGTACAAATTCATGTGTGGGAACCTGTGGTGTACTTTATTTTTCCGTGTTTTTTGTGTATCCACGATGGTCAACAACGCACTATACGATCTGGTCAAAAAAACTGCATATTAGTCGCTTAAGATGGCTAGGACATGTAGAGCGAATGGACACCAATGCTTCGGCCCTAAGAGTCTTCGAATCCAACCCGAAGAGACAACTGAGTAGAAGAAGACCTCTCGTTAGGTGGCGTGCACAAGGACCTCAACCAACTTGGAGTGCACAACTGCTATATACGTATTGAATCTGCTGCAATCCATGTAGCATTCCATGCAGCTGGGTAATTAATCTTTCACTCACAAGCCTCTTGGCAAAATAATATATTTCCTTAACTTCAATGCAATTAACAAAATCTTTTTTGCAAAGAGAAGTATAGGTCAGTAGGTATGTTGCTGTTTTCCTATCCTACCTCTCCGAGATCGATTATTCCATGAAAAATATTCATAAACAACATTTTCCGACCCTTGTGTGAAAAATACATGAGCCTGACTTCGTGAACATATGGTAGGCCATACCTCTTACTTACTTTGTGGATATCAGCTTTGATGGCGGCAGTTGAAAATACATACTTGGGACGGAGTCGTACTGTGTCTTCTTTTCAAAAATAGTCCGAGTGATCCTCAGATTTATTGGACTTAAATGCCTTC
Organism: Xylota segnis; assembly: GCA_963583995.1. Taxonomy (NCBI): domain Eukaryota; kingdom Metazoa; phylum Arthropoda; class Insecta; order Diptera; family Syrphidae; genus Xylota; species Xylota segnis. The sequence continues at coordinate 114,114,897 of OY757236.1, read as the reverse complement.
AGCTCTTATATTGTTGTATCTTTGGGGAGGACAGATGACTCACTATTCCAAATCCCTGTAGGGGATGTAGGTACTTATATACCTTGTAGGCCCTGATTTTAATAATTTTGAGTTAACACAGATATTAGAGATCCCAGGAAAACTGATGCACCTATGTATGCCGCATGACGCTGGAATATATGCAGTAGAAAGTGGAATTTGGAAACTCCTTCGAACTATTCGGATGCGTTGTATTATTTGTCAATCTTTCGCTAGAACAGATAGTCCGCAGGGTAGGTGTAACCTGCAGAAGACACTATCTTCCACAAATCTGTCCAGCTGGGACTGCTACGACATCAACATAATGAGTCCTTCCCAGTGAAACATTAAAAAGATTTTACGACAACGAAAAGAAAACCTTACTGTTGGGAACAGTAACTTTGAAGTAGTTTAAGAGTATACCTAGCAAATATCGAACTTCAGGAATGACACCTTAGTGGAGATTCGGCAAAGGCTTACTCTAGGAAACCGCTGCTACTTCGGTTTGACGAAACAGATGGGTTCAAAACTCATAATTCGAACAGTTGTGGAGTCAAGTACTGGAGTCAAAACACATCGAGGGTATGGACTATACAGCTCTAGCAAAGAGGATCTTTAAATCACAGCACCCAGGTTGGAGACAACAAGGACGATCGATCGGAATCAACCATTCGCGGATGGCAGAGCGCTTGGTCTGGACAACTGGAACTAGCGTGCCAGGATCGAAGAGAGAAGAAGACTGATGTGTCTCAGGCAGAGAGCGAGCGTTGGGATTATGAAAACCCTTAGATTGCTTCAATATGCAAGGCGGGATGAACACCTGTCGCGATGTAGATTCAGGTAATCAGGTAATCCGTAGTATAAAATTTTCCTAGATATTTTTCCAGGATCGTGGAATGACCTTTTACATTATGTCTCCAACTATCTGACTGACTTATTCTTAGGGCACTTATTGCTGCCGAGGTTTCAACGAAAATGTCCAGCGGGAGAAGTTTGCTGCAAATGTAGATATCGGATAACCTCTCGAAGGTTTTCAGAATGAAGGAGCTTAGCTGTGACTTGTTTTTCCAGCTTTGAGTATGAACACCACCTTGACCTCTCTCCACGTTCTTGGGATATGTCTATGTTTGAGACTAATACTAAATAATTCTTTGAGCACCGGAGCAGCCGTGCTTGTGGTGCTCTGAAGCATGATCGGTATGATCCCGTCCAGCCCTGGCGATTGAACCTATTGCCCACTCAATTCTCTCCTCTGAAATCAAGTCAGCTATTATCTCATATTCTGTGTTCATGTTTCCTACTGAGCTTAAGTTGCACTCCCAGGGAATTGCTAATAAGCTGAGAACAAGATTCAGTCCAATTACCGGGATCCTTAAGTGATCCAATAGCCACAGATTGTCTGGAGAGGATCTTTCTATGTCTCGCAGATTCTGTAGATCCGTTTATGTCATTATGTCGCTTTTAAACATCAAACATATCAATTTACTCAGATTTTTTAAATTTATTTCTAAATTTTGTACAACTTTGTTTTCATTACATTTACACATCCAATTTGACCGAACAACAGACAATTGGAAATACTTTCAAATAACATTACAACTATTAATTGGGTACAATTGTTACTATTTTTTCCATTACATTACATTTATTTATCTGTTTGTTTTATTTAAATTTTGTTGAAATATATTTAGTAAGACATTACATTAGTAACAAATAACAACTGTAGACTTTAACAATATTTTGAATTAGGTTTGGAGTTAGTTGGTTCTAGACTACATGCAGAGCTTGAATTTTATTTTCCTTAACTATGCAGGCATTGTAAGTACAGAAGTGGAGAGATATCATTATAACCTTGGCGGTCTTAGTAACTGGCTTTTATCTTAAGGATTTTGGCTACAGAATATTGCTATAGAAAATTGGAAGGTTTTTATGAAAAATTACTAATCTAGTTTTGTTTTCGTTGATTGGATTTTCTTTCTTTTTTTTTTGATTTACTTGGGTTTGGTGTTGGTTTAGTTTGTTACATTTCTTTCTTATTTATTAGTTTTCTTTAAATATAAACATTTATTTATGATAATTTAAATAAATATATATACATATATGTGTATATGTGTATATATACTGTTATGTATCTTACAATGTTAACATTCGTTCATATCATTTCTTAGACTTTAAGTCAACTTTGTTGGTTGTTTTTTAATAAAAATAAAGAAAAATAAAAAAACTATGAATATGTGTTGCGATTTATTTAATACTTTGGCAAATTGTTTAAACAAAAAAAAATTATTTGTGCTTGTTATCATTTGTTTTGCATTATAACAGAATAAGTTGGTTTTTAGCTACAGTTTGCGATGCTCTCGAGAACTACTGAATCGATTCACTCTATCGTTTTTGGAGAAAATACATTTTTTTTAAAAGATTCGACTACGACCTATAGGACGATCGCCCAATTGTAGGTATTTAGCTAAAGACTGGTTTAACTAGAAAGGTAGTTAGTTAAGGACAACGACGTAAGTATGTCGCCGATAAAAACCGAACATTCTACATACAATTGGCTTTTGATTATTGTCGTCTGAAAAAGATGCGTTGCTGGATTACTTTTTTATTCAAATTAGGAAGGTATCTGACAACGAGTTCACGCAGTCTAATCAAATGGATGACGAACGTCAGTGGTTTGCTGTTTGGCAAACTTTCAGAGAGGCCTTGTTGACCCATGATATGATTTTTTTTTTGCTTTTCGGTGTTCCGATTGGTAGTCCTGTCTGAAGACTTCCGCGGATTATTTTTAACGTATTACTCGTTGGTCCCAATGAAATTGGTGAATTTTTCAACATCAAATTTGCTTTCGTATGTCTACTTCGCGACAGCTATTGACACTTTTAAATGTAAAAAAATCTAGGAAAAGGAGGACTTGTCGGATTCAAGGTCTCTTTTTTGAGATACAGCTCAGCAAACTGACTGAAAAATATGTGACATTTCATATCCCCATCCTCATCCTTCTCTACAAAGCCAATACCCTACCTCAGAAAATTGCCTTATTTTACCGTCAAATCCGGATCTCTTGGCCAATCGGAAACGTTAGACTATGGAACACGCTCAATATGTATGTTATAAACAAATCCAGTACACTAACTCAGAAAATACCTTACCTTATGTCAAATCTGAATCTCTAATGGTTGATGATAATGTTGCTGATAATAGATAGAACTAAATGAATACTGAATCGAGGTCAACCGAAATAAAAATCTCAAAAGAAAAACGAATCTAACACAAAATAAGTATAAAAGCAAAATACTTCCTTATTTTACTTAATATTCGTAAGAACATCCTTCCATATCATTTCCATACGCAAACGTGTATGCCTGTCATGTCATTTTAACGTACTTGTCAAACTTAAACAACCAAATGTGACACATTTGTTGTGTATGCCGGTGAATATCGCGGTGGTGGTAGAAGATTCGACAGTGACTGTTTCTTCCCAAAAGCAGTCTTACTCGAATCCTCGTACAATCGACGATTACGAACAAGATCCGAGTCTCCTGGCCACGCCAGACCAAGACGAGGATAACGATTCTTATCTACGGCTAAACTTATTGTACCAGGATTCGCATTTAGTCCAACGTTGTATTGACGTTGCATTGCCAGGGATGCACGGAGGGTTTTACGTTTCTATAAACAAAAAACTTATTGAAGTGCCTAAACGAGGGATCTAAGAAGAACTCACCTCTATAGTTCCTCTCCATTTATCCGCCGCATGGCGGGCTATTTCCATTCGTTTCTGTTTCTTAATTTGATGTTTCTTGTACACGACTTCTATGATAATTAGTCCTATGCCGCCCACGATACCAGCTGCAACTAATATGAACACACCCGCCATGTTTTTCAAACCCAAAGTGTTGGGGGTTTTTTCAAATTGTTCACATTGCTGAACGTTGCCATGAAAGATCCAATCCTTGTCGAGAGATTCCATCAACCCACCTACGGAAAGATACGATATGCAATCGACCATGATTTAGTCTGCTTCATACTCACTTTCATGGAATTCAAGAATCGCCAACGTCACCGCATCTGTCCAAGGCGATCCCTTTTGCAGTCCTATTCCGTATCCACTTCGACCAAACAATTCCCCAGCTGTTACCAATTCGCAGTCCTTTGCAGCCTCATACTCCAATCGAGAGGAATCCCATATGAATGCCATTAGTTTCCTAAGACAGTCCCCCAATTAATTTGACTTATGATGGTAATAGGAACTACGGCCTTACCCCTTTTTAACATCCTGAATAGCCTGCTCTGCAGTTGCGTAGTTATTCGCCTCCATTGTGCGATACATATTCGACAGTTCCACCTGTCGTCTAAAATACATATCAACCGCTGAACCCTTTACAGTGGCGCATGTGAGATTCTCCATCGTGTTCCTTAGGCGAGCATCGTTAATACCACTAAGCTTGGTTTTAGGCCGTTCCAACACGAGGAAGGCAGCCAAGTTAGCAGTGTACGATGCGACAATTATCATAGCAAATCCAGCCCAAACCATTCCCAGTACACGAGCTGAGAAACTTCGGGGTGTTCCTTCTCCAATGCCACTGTTCAAAAGAACCCCCCAGGCGAACCAAATTGCCGAACTCAAGTTCAGAGCGTCCTCCTCAGTGTTGTCGTTGCTGGTGAGTTTGAAACGCCCAAATGGTGAGAATCTGCAAATCAAATTCACATTCAATTAGAGTGGTTCCCTGGAATTTTTCAGAGCTTTACCTATCAAGGAGGTATAGTACCAAAGCAACAACATGAACTGAAACCATAACCAAGATCCACAGGGTGTTGCTGAAGGGCTGTAAGAAAGATACCAAAGTACTGGAACGGGATGGTTTCTTCTCTAAAATGGTGATGCCTTGGTATTTGAAAGGTTTGGAGAACTCAATGAATTCTGCTCGCTCGGGATTGATGGTTAGAGGTGCTACAATCATGTCAGCGCGTTCGTTCACCAGTTCACCTATGAGACCAGTCCATTCTTTTTTGACAGCCATATTGCCAGTGGTTTGATTTTTCAGAATGTAGTGTCCAAATTGTCCATCCGGGGAGAGAGCAAGGTCGTAGGTGAAATTTATGCGATGCGACAGTTCTATGAGTAGGTCTATGCAGTAACCGCGGCAACAGTAGTCGTCCTCTGTAAAAGAAAAGTTTTTTTGCATTTGCTGGATTAACTTAAAAGTCTTATTAAACCAATTATCAAGCAATCTACTTAACTAATACTTAATCAGCAACTCTTGGCTCAATTCCTACACTGTGGCGAACAGTAAGAGTAGATTTTACACTAAGATTTATCAAAGTAACCATGGGCACTTTGAATAAACCTAACTGGGATTATCAACTCAAAGCTGAGCGATACGATACCGTAGCTCGAAGGACTGTCAGTAGAGGAACTCCCGGCTGGGTGCTCTCTCCTCTTCTCTGGAACCTAGTGGTGAAACTGCTGGTTCTAATTCTGGAGGATGAAGGTTACGGACTAACTACTTATGCGAGGAGGTCTCAGTGTTAACCCGAATTTATCCTCTTTTCTAGAATTCGGCAATTCGTCGCCCTGAAACTTCGCGGAGTTAGCCTAAACTCGACTGACTCGCAACATCCTTGAACGCGTCAGCAAAGCGATCACGGCTTTATACTGTTGTAAGAAAGCGATCGGAACTATATTGGGTGTAAAGCCACGTATTACATATTGGCTCTATGTGTCTGTTATCAGGCCTCCACTAACATATGGCGTGATCGTCTGGTGGACGGCTCTGGAGAAAGCCTCTCATAAATCACAACACATCGCGCATGCCTCTGCATCAGTAAAGCCTTAAAAACCACTCAGACGGCAGGTCTGGAAATGCTGTTTCACCTGCCGCTTTTAGGCACCTGTAGTAAACAAGTAGCAGCCTCTGCACTCACCCGTATGAAGGCAATCTCCCAGTGGTCTAATCTTAGAGCAGGATACTCCTCTATTCTAAACAATTTTGAAATACTTCCCCAGGACACCGACTATGAAGTTGCTCAACTTTTGCTCGAAAAGAACTTTGATTCATGTATCTCCTCACAACTAGACAGGGTGAGCTCCTGGTTACAAAACACGGGGTCCGTATCCTTCTATACGGATGGACCAAAAACAGAGTCCTACACAAGTAGGAGGAGGTGTTTTTTTAATGATCTAAGTAACATTCAATCGGGATATCAACAATTATACCGATAGTCAAGCCCAAAACATTTGGGTGCCAGGGAATTGTTTGACAGATGAGCTCGCCAAGCGTGGTGCAACCCTACGAGTTTCATCGGATGAGGCAGATGTAGGTATGCCTCTCGCTACAGTTAGTCTGCTACTTGGATGGACAAGTGGTACTACGTGTCTCATCTCCAGACAGAAACGCACACCAACTGTCTGATTAGACAGAAAAGGACGCTCTTAGCAATTGTAGTAGGTGTCATTACAGGACACTGCTTTATCGGTAGGCATGCCACTAGGATGTCCATCATCGCAAATGACTTCGAAAAAAACCTGTCTGACTAGACGAAAAAGGGGAAAAAACCGTTCTTGAAGAAAAAGTGCCTCAAACAGCCTCAAACGCTTTACATTAAGCTCCTGTTGGTTCCAAGGTAATGGACCTTAAATGGTCTCAGTGAGGTCGTTGGTGCGGCCTGCCACGGTTATCTGACCTAACCTGACGTTTATTTAAGTCACAGAACAAAGTACCTTGTGGGGAGACTACTTGAATTAAAGGAGTAAACGTTTGGCTAGCATAAAACCACAAACTATAATAATTACGAATCTGCTTCATGGCGAAGGGAGAAGGCCATGAATAGCATTGGACTGGGAGATCTACCTATAAGGACAGCCTACAAGGTATATGAAAGCACAAGCGTTCTCACGATAGCCTCTCACTATCCACTTCTACTTTACACCTCCACGTTGATGGCTGCTGGGTCGCTAGTATAACGACTGGAGATTGGGTAGCCAATCTTTGGGAAGGTCGTTGGAATGCTATCTTACTGAGGTACTTCCTCTTGTGTCCAGGTGGCAGCGGAGGAATTCCCTATTCCTGGAATTCCTGGAATCAACAGCGATCAGCTCCAGCTAGTTCTAATTATTAGAGCTGCTTTGACTTATTTGAATCCTAGATCCATAGGGATAGTATAACACTTTACTGGATTTGTCCTATGGTAGAAGCTGAATCCTAACCTAATCTGTAGAGGTGATTGTTAAAGGACTTAATGTTCACATTATAATTATGCATATCCACGTCGTTGGATTTTAAGTTGGATTGCTTACAGATTTACTCCCATGTGACTTGATCCATAGTCACGTAAACTCATTCATCCATGTTTCACACAATAATATACACAAAGTCAAGTAGAATTCATAACGCAACACCTAAGGAGATACAAATTGCATTCGTCACCAGGGGGAATCGAGCATTTGAATAGTTTCCAGTTCATCAAGTATGAAATAGTGGAGCTGCATAAGTGGAAAGTATTTAATTAATTCTTGAGTTTGAAGACGTGATATCTATGGATTTTCACATATTTGTGTTGTTTGTACACGACTGACACCTTTAATCATGAAACCAAGGGTTACAGGTGGTCAGGCATGGAAGCAGGTCTTAGGATCCCGGCGCTAGCCAGCCGTCTGGCTCCAGTATTAACCAGGCAAATGGTTGAAATTTGAAGAGCATGGTGAAGACTACTAGGTGAAGACATAAGCGACCCAACTTTAAAAGCTATTCTACCACGGAACGAATAAAATAGAAATCTAAATCTATCCACAGAGACGCGGTTAAATATGTTTACTGGAATGGTGGCCGGTGTATTCTTCAAGGAACTAAACAAGGAAAGCTCATGGTAATCGCAGTAACGAATTTATGGTTTCAATATTGGAGAAATCAGTAAATAAGAAGTTGAACTTCCAAGAAAATGCTCTACAAAGAAGCAATTTGCAACATCAGTTAGAAAGTAATAGCCTAAGGACCATCAAAAATAGATGGAAGCCGCTTACCACCTGTGATGTATCAAGAACACTCTGACCACGATACGACAAAGACAGAACCAACAACCTCCGAGGAAATCGTTGCCAATGTTGGTAGGCAATAATCTTCTGAAGAGCCACACAAATAAACGATGTTGAGGGTGCTGCGATAAAGATGTTCACGGGGACACACCTCGTTATCTCTATCACTGCACAATCGTCCAGGTTGATGAGAACATCACGATGTTTGGAAACTTTATTCACCAACAAAAAGTAGGAAAAGCACTACAGGAATTGATCAAAACCCTGTTAGGTATGACAATGGGCCCACAAGGACTCACCTAAGTGTGATTAGGTGGAGTCTTCCTGCCCTCCCGCTAGTCCAAGCAGTATAACATTTCCTAAACGGAAACTAGATATACAAGAGGTTGGTGAAAGTATGAACAAGCTGAAGAAAAGGAAGGCCTCTGATGTTTTGTTAAAAGGGAGGCACTAATACATCAATCACGTACGGATGGGCGAACAAAGGAAAATGAGTGAATAAGGACAAGAAAAGAATATCTCTGGTGATAGCTACATCTTCGTGGTATTAAGAAAGTCAACATCAGTTCCACGAATGACACTCGATAATAAACAGGACAACAAAACAGATTTTAGGGACTTTCGAGTACAAAATTATTCCTCCAACATTTAATCCTCTTTGAAAAGGACTACTAGACGCTTGTTTATGAGAAACTAGACATCGAACGAATGGGCAATAATGTTTCAGCTAATAAGACCGTCAAAGCCCAAGTTTGGCGTAACCTTCTGTTCGAACACCACACGATTGTCAATTCCTTGGTACAGAAAAATGGAAGAAATGTACCCAAAACCCAAAACGATGGAAGGCTGCCACGCCTGTTAAGTAAATAAGTTAGTTGATAGTGTGATCATAGCACCAAATTCACACGAGATACGATTTCTGCAGAAGCTCTGGAGGGGAAGAGTACTGCCGTCGGAATAGAAAGGAAAAATCCTTTTCAAATAATTTTTCGTGGATCTAGTCTAGACTCGACATCTAGTCTAAACTGAATTATCTTTTTTTTGTAGGTTCCTGACACATCGTACTTTCATATTTGTCCAAGTGCCGCTCAACCATGTCGGGGATAGCAATCTAATTTAAGCCACTAGATGGTTCCCCAAGGATATAGCTCCCAAGTGTGTCTTTCCTTTTAATGGTTAGTGCTGGTCAAGCAAATGATGATCTTCGGCTCTGAAATTCCTTTAGAATTCGGGTTAATCCGAGGTGTGCTGCATGAGTGTGCACAGCCTAGACGAAGGATACAATGTCTATTTCCCTGTTCAAAGAGCGAAGCGTTGTACTATTTAGTCCCAGAAAAGGCCTACGATGATTTTAAATGTCACCCTCCTCTCAATAAGTCATCCGCTTTTTCGGTCTTACCATAAATAGTTGACATGGAAACCATGTCAGCAGATTGTTATATTCCAGGGACTTCGACTTGAATAATGTTGCAATCGTCGTTAAATTTGAAGCACCGATTTGTATTTAGAGACTCGAGTTAAATAGCTACCTTCGCTGTCAGCAATTCTTATAGCAAATCTTCGACTACAGTTTGACAGTGGGACGGGGTTCTCGATATTTTCCACCAGTTCAGAATTAAGCCATGACAAAAGCGTCTAGCTAACCATAGTCCCGCTTCCCTTAGTCTTTCTGGCATTTGCAGCACAGTCAAGTGATAAAAGGTCAGTACACTCATAATTTCTATTAGTGCAGTTGACGTTGATCAGACAGCCTGCCCCTTTCAAGATGATATTTCCTTGCAAGCACCTTCCACCAAATTGGACTTCCTGCACAAAAGTTGTTTGCCAAACCGCCACGAAACCCAACTTTAAAATTTCAAACAGTTCCGCAAAAAAAAATTTCCATAATCCTTGAAAAATCCATGCATTCAACCATTCATACGGTTAAAGTACTTCTCACTACAGAATAAATGTACTTAGTCCTGACCTAGCCTAATCTCATACGGAATGCCTCCACCCACACTGTGAGCTCTAAAATAAATTTAACCTACATAATTCATCAAAGTGAAGTGCCACCCGCATTATCGTATCCCTTATGTACATATACCCACCAGCACCACTCCATCCACACTACTCACCGGTACCGACGGTTGTGTTGTAATACGGACACGGAATCTCGTCCTCGTCACACAACACCTCCTCGTCATTCAGCCGCCTTACGTACACAAACGGTTTCTCCTCTATCGTCAGGACTTTCAAGTGAGTTGGAATTATGATCCCTTCCGGCTTTTTCCTTTGCTTCCCCGGCCACAGGATCTGGCTGTCGTTGATTTTTAAACGCATTTTCGCCTTATCCTGTGAAAGATGTTTACTCTTAAGCAAAACAAGTATCTCAACCCATGTTAAGTGTAACCCGTACGGAATCATAGTAAAACGAGCCAACGACATTCTTCTCCTGGCTCTCTCCGACGTTTATCACATCGTAGGCCGCATAGATTCTATCGCCATTGTCATCGAAGGCCACTTGTCCCGTCTCACCCGTAATGTTTCGTGTCTTGAGGTACTGGAACAAACGTTTTCCTGGAATAAAAAAAAATCGAAAAAAAAAAATTAAATTACCCTCCATACACTTTAAATAAATTGCGGTGCGGTAAGGACGATAAGGACGATGACGACGACTCTGCTTACCCGATTCCCAATTCACTCCGGAGTCACCGCAGTCTTTGGGTGCCTCCGTTATAGTTTCATTGGCCATCATCATCTCTTTTATCGCTGAAGCCAGCACGTAAACACTATCCTAAGGGTTGGTAGGGAAAGCAAAGAGAGAAAAAAGTAAACACCGCTCTGTAGTTTTTTTTCCAAAGGTTGCTAGCAATGAACTTCTAAATTATTCATGTACACAAAACACCTTCGTACAATGGAATATGTCGAAGGGATCTTGATAGAGAATGGGGTGGATGGGACGGCATCCATGTCCCCAAGGACATTGCTTACCCTTATATGCTCCTTTTCACTATTCGAATGCTCCAATTGGAGACCCAAAACCCCGTCTGGGGTGTTGTTGGCATTAAGTGCCTGTTCGGTAACAATCCAAACGTGACCGGCCTCGGTCATATTGAAGAAGGCGGCATCCCGGAAAATAACATGCGCATCTTCGGTGCTGAAAATTCATAATTAATTAAGTGACAAGGGATTTGATTTCGGATGGAATATTTAGAGCGTTCCTGTTGATATTTCGCACAGGGGATGTTCTACGGAGGTACACCATGATGAGAATACCCATTTCTCCTTTTGTAACCGACCACACACACACACACACCCTACTCACCTGGCATACATGAGGTAGACTCGAGATTGTGCTGACTTCATATCGATTAGGTGCTCGGTGAAGGTTTCTAGTTTTGGTTCGAATTCAACGATTAGTTCAACTGTTGCACGGACATCAATGTCATCGTAATTGGTTTGTGATGAGGTCTGGAAGCGACCGAGGACAGCCCGACCATCAGTGTCGGAGCTGTGGATGATTATTACCTAGAAAGGGTTGCGGTTAACTTGGAACATTTAAGGAATCAGAAGAACATGTAATCAATTAAACATCAAATGCAAAGGTCACGTAGTAGGATTAAAGTGTGCCAACGCAGTGAATTGTAATTATCCTCAGCTTCCGACATTTGAGAGTTAGAATCTCACTAAAGTGAGGGTCTTGACTGGATTCTTAAAAAAGGATATTCAACATTGTATGCTAGATATCGAATCAAGCCTTAATCTGGCATCACTTTTGACCCTATTCGCAAAACACTGACAGACTGGATTCTTTTTGACATTTATGTGATCAAATTGTCCTGTCCTGGTGAACACAGACTTTTTTTGACGTATTAGTTGTTAGCGTCAATGAATTTGGTTGACTTTTCTACAAAAAATCTTTTTACAACTAAACTAATACTTTTCACAAATTTCTCAGTATTTTCATTTTCCTTTTACCCTTCAGTTGAGTGAAAGCGATTGACATTTGCAAATGTAAAAGAAAATCCGGATCGGCGTAATATGTTACCTTTTCGCTTCCTCCTTCACTTGCAAAGCTCAAAAAAAATTCAGTCCCTGTGTGAAGAGGATTTTCAATATTAATTTCATATCTAAACTAATCTACTAGCATTTTGACATAAACTTTTCCAATATGGCGCTGCTTATGATTGTCAGTGTCATGCTAAATAACTTGTGCATGAGAAAGTGTGTTGCAAACACATGGTTGCTCATCAGTTATAACAGCTTGTAGGTCTAAAGGGGAACCCCATCGAAGTTAAGTACCTAATAACTGTTACCTCTGGTTCAAACCAGTCCTGAATTGAGGGAAAAGGTGTTTTTAAAAAAATTGTTGTTTGTCAAAAGACTACTTGCAAGGGGAATGGCACCATAGGGAAGCCTAACTTAATTTCTGCAGCAATAAGGCAATGTTTTACTCAATTCATGACTGCAAAGATATATGAGTAAGTATCTTAGAGGATGCTAGACCCTGCGATTCATTCATGATAAGTGGTGACTATAACTTGTGAACAACGTGACGTGTTGCAAGAAGTATGATTTTTTCTTAATGAAGCAGTGCTAAAACTCAAGAGGATGAGCACATCTTCATTCGAAATGGAGTAGGACGTAAGGTATCAAGAAGATAAAGTCTAAGCTAACCAAAAATGTAAAGACTACGGCCAACCCTGTGGAACACTATGCATAAATCTATGAACAACACTTATTGGTAGGATTTGACGGTTTAATGGATACTCCGAGTATTTAGTATCGAACCCCACTTCTCTTTTTGGTCATCGATTTCGAGAAATTTATTGGACTTGTCTTGGGCAGGAGACGACATTTCATACGATTTGGTTTTAAATCTTTCGTTCTGGACCGAGGTAAGATGTGGGCTAAGAAACGCTTGCATTCTTTCACCAATATTGTTTCTATTGAAACACCTTGACTAGGTTAACGACGTCTCAGAGCATGGTGGACCTCTACCAAATGACAGCAGGTATACAGAGGAAAGTATTGTGTGGTTGCAAATAAATACGGAAAAACTAAAAGGATCGGTTTTGGAACGAACACATCAGTTTGAATATGCATTGCTAGCTGTCGAGAGAGTAGGGAAAATGGTAGATAATAAATCTGATCTGCGTATTACCAATCTAAACGAAAAAACTAAACCGAAAGTTGTCGAAAATATAGCGAGCCATTCAATAACCAATAAGGTATAATAGAAGACAAAAACAGTTTGGCTCCAACGTTGAGTCCATGGAGTGGGTATCTATCAGTGAACGACTACCATTATGAGACAGCTGGAAACGTCCGTTAACGTTGAATCTTAAGGATTATCTGACTCAATTGTATCTTTCCCATAGAGTAGGTCATGAGCCTATAGGCACAGCCATCCAATGACGGGATGGTAGAAGAACTGATGGCAGATGAAAAACATTCCGCAGAACAGGCACGAGAGCTGGAGTATACAACACATAGTTAAAGAGACCTGAGACAGATTAACAGAAAACGTAAACTATAATTCTTAGCAGTATTATCGGCTACAACACAGGAGTAAAATAAAACATATTCGATTTATTAAAGGTTATTCTAATTAACCTCAGCGATTTTCTTCTTCAAGGTGAAGCTGAAAAACTCATGCAACTAAAGGTAGCAATGCCTAGTACAACAGGCAAGTCAAGTTTTTAAAGGAAGCATGGTTGCTCCAAAAGAAAATGGGAATCCTCAAAGGCAGAAGCTCCGCCGGACAAAATAGTGTATTGTATGACTTGCTTTCTGTATGACTTGCTAGTATAATGAAAATGTTGCATTAAAAAGTTCCCTTAGAACAACGAAAGATTGACTGCACCAAATAAAAGCTGCCAAATAGGATGCTAACACAATCTTAGGAGTGGATCCGAAGAAACGGGTAAGCTGCTACTCAACGCCATGCTCAGACATACTCACAAAGATCATACATCTTTGGAAGATAATCTAATATTAGAAGAACTAGGACGAAACTAAATCGACGTTAGGGGAACAACATAAGACGAACGATTGTTAGAGCTAAAGAAAGCTGTAGACGAACGAACCTTCAGATATACTCCAAAAAGTGAAAGAAGTGTTAGCTTAGGTGAGACCCATGAGATTTTAATACAGGTAGGAGTCCTGAATTGGGCGACTAAATTGAGGTTTCGCAACTCAGTTCATATGTTTAAAGATAATAAAGTCATACGTTGCATTGCTGCAGCACATCAAACTTCCAGAATACTATCATGCAAAACGACAACACCAGCATTGCAGAGTACAAGCACAGGTTTACACTTGAACAAAAAAACCTGAAGAAGGTAAGTCACTTCCCAATCTCCCATGTCCAATGAGCTTTAACAGTAGCAATCATACGTGGACCGGACATTTTGTTGGACACATTTAAAAGTAGTCTGAACTGAACGGAGGTGATGGGATAAAAAAAAACAGCTTGGGAAGGTAAATAATCCTCTATGTAGATCCCATGAATGCTTAGACCCACAGAGCAATCAGTAGGCATATCCCGCTTTTTTAGCGCTTGGCAGTCAAACGGTCCTGATTCACAGACACAAAGATTTGATCAAAGCACTTCTTCTGAGTTCGTGGACTGGATCTGTATTTAAGAAAATTCTCCCTACTACTAACGTTGGGCGCCGTGGCTCAGTGGTTAGCGCGTTGGACAATGGAGCAAGGAGTTGGAGATTCGAAACCCAGCTTAAACGTTTTTCACGACCCCACTTCTCGCGAAGACAAACGTCCGAGAGTATTGCTTCTCATAAAAAAGCTTCTCAAATATTAAAAATTGCCCTTCGGACACGGCATTAAACAGAAGGCCTCTTCTATTCGTGTTAAGAATATAACACGCACAATTGTAAGAAGCTAGGCCCTGAGACCTATCGACCCGTTGCGCTAAATATTTATTTATTTACGAAGCCAAAATTCTTTCAAACATTTTTTTTTACCCATTTTCCATTTAAGCCTTCTTAGACGTTTCATTTTCCATACTATCCACTCTAAGGTACTTTGAGAACTAAAGTCCATACTTTACTCCGAATTATGACACATGAAATGTCACCTAATTTTCTGTCAGTTTACGTTTCATATCTTTAGCCTAGAATCCGAGATGTGCTTGACGCCTTTTGGACAAGTGCGTCCATTAGGACTTGTACAAGGTACCGATTGGCATTTTCACAACTTAAAAGGAAGTCTTCTGATAAAGGTTGGATAACAAGGAGAGCTAAGATGGCATATTTGCACACCTTCAGTAATCACAAATGCCTAAACTGAAAAACAAATCTGCAAGATGCGAAATATACGATATGATACTTGTTTGTGCTACAAAGATAAATTTGTCAATCTTCACGTTTGTTCAGTCAACTGGCGCAGAAATAATCTTTCCATAGAGTGTGCAATACGTCCCCCCTGAAAGTCGTCATTCAGAAATGGCTGTCACAGTGACGTACTCCGATCTGTCAAAACATGTGTATAAATGAGCATTCAACCACCAGTCATGCCCTCTAGAAAGACTATGATAAATGAAATTCTGTTGATACTACAACTGTCCATCCTTAATGGGACAGCAACCAACATTGGCAGCCTCTTAAACGTCATTCATTCAAATGGAAACATATATCAAAAACACCCACAGTGAGAAAACTATCAGATACAACCGAACCGCAATCAGCTTAAAAGCGAAATGGGAAATCGACTCCATTATTAGTTTCCCTAACCAATTTCAATATACAAATCGATAGCAATATTCTTACCTTGGTGTATCCAAAATGACTTAACATCTCCAGCCATACATCCGCTTGATGATAATACGGTGGCACCGTCCTTAGGAATGAAACGTGGATATTTTTATCGGAAAATGCAGCATCTCTTGAGGATACCCCAATTACGGGAATCTGATAAAATCCGCTCGTATAGCTGACAGCTGCCGGTGATAGATCACCCGACGTTTGTTCATGAGACACCACTACCGCATACACCTAAAAGGGGAGTAAAAAAGGAAAAGAAAAAAAAAACACAATTTCATGTAGTCAGCACATTATACATATACAACCCCGCGTTGAAGGAAAAAAGGACATCTTTGAGCAGATAAAGGATGAACTTGTAAATTGATTTCCTAAACGAGTTAACTGTCTCGTTCGTGTCTCCTTCTGCTCGAACGAGCAGCCACCAGGCAGAATTTGTCCTCACACAGAGAGGACAAGAACAAATTTACTACAGTCCTCTTGGTCCTTGGCTCATTTTTCATTGCATTGGTAGTGCTCGCGTTCGTTTAGGACCTAACCCAACCCAAGCCAATAGGAACGTGGTTTGATATTTAAATTAACTCACCCTTTTCTCGATGAGCTTATCGCAGACATTGAACACCGTTTTAATGGGATTCTTGTCCATTAGTATCGTCTTGTCAAAGTAAGCGACGTTCCTCAGCTTATAGGGATCATTAAAATTTAAGTTCTACACAAAAGAAAAACACATACACATACATTTATTATTATGACAGTTCAGGTTTTAGGCAACTCACTTCTATTGTGGTTTTGAAATGACGTTCACTTTCTTTGTCACTCAGTACGCCGCCAATGTTGTAAGTGAGTTCATGGTCGTCCATGTTACCCATTTGCTTCTGCATTGTGGCAATGTGAATACGACTCAGAATGGTGACAGCTATTACAATGCATTGTGTTAGTCTTTTCCTGGAAGCGGCCATTTTTTATTTCCTTTTACTTAGCTTGGCTTGTCAATTGTTCGGCTAACTTGTTTATGTCATTTTACATTGACATTTCTTTAACTTTTTGGCTTGTTACACACGTTGTTACTCGAAAATTACTATACAAATCTAAAATATCTACTTTGGCATAAGGTTTTCAATGTTAACTCTTCGTCGTTATATAAGTATATTTAGTGGTTCTTATAGTTTACATGCTTCTTAATTATTTCTATGTTGAGCTTTGTATATTATACATTATTTACGGATGACGAGCTGTGAATTAAATGAAATTTTAATTAAAACAAATTAATTTAATGAAAAAAGGGGACTTGTCTGTTCAGAAAGAGGTATGAAAAAGTTAACTTAAATGGCAGATAGTTGGTTGGTTTGGAGGAGTCTTTTGAGTGGGGTAGGGTACACTTAAATCAAAGACGAAGCAATGTAGACAATTTTCTTTGCTTTTCGCTTTACTTTTCGCAACTTGATAGGAGAGTACTTGTAAAGAAATATATCCTGAAATTGTAGTCCAACTCCGTTTCCTAACACAAAAATATAAAAGAGAGATGACTTGAGAGAGTAAAGCAATGTGACCCAGTTAAGACACTTAAGATTAGATATTTCTTTTTCCCCTAGCAATTCAATTTATTTAGGATTTCATTTTTGAAACATAGGTACAGGCAATTTGTAATCATTTCTGAAGATTTCATCGTCTTTTTTGTGTTTTTTTGCATCCTTGTACATCGCATTTCCGTTGTAGTTTGGTTTTTTGATCCTTCACCTGACATCCTTGATATTTTCATCATTCTCTAAGAGAATTATATACACAGTATTCGATAAATTTCTAACCAGACCTTACCGTCTCTCTTTCATGAATCATCTTCGCCCGAGAAACTCTCTGGATTTCTTCACAATTCTGGCTTTGATTCTTTCAAGGCTAGCATCTGTTTAATGGACATTAATGCTCTAGGTTTGTACCCAGTGGCAACATCCCTTCTTCTGTTAGCTAGTGCCCGACATTGACACTACATAGGTATGTATGTACATGTGTGCTGTTGTCCCGATTTTCGACAATCATAGTTCACAAGTGTCACTCTTCAAAAGATACACCTTCTTTAGGTGATACCGGACTTGTAGATATCCACATCACCCATATCAGTTTTCATCGCCCCAAGCTTAGAACTTTTCTATGAGTGATCTCAATCGGCATTTTCACACTCAGTTTTGCCTGCTTGCAATCTTCCATGGTCTTCTCTAGTTTTCCACCGCGGCCCACTTGCTAATTAGGTGATTTACCATTCCTTTGGGAAATGCAGCAATTGTTTCCAGATCTAAGAACTCCGAGGGTTCCTTGCTTTGCTAGATAGTCAACCTTTCCACTTCGGGGAGATACCTCACCTTTGTTCCTGTTTCCACTAATGAAGCACCCTTTTCACCTTTCTGATCTTCTATATGAAAGTTTTAAGATTATCCAGCCTCTACACACCCAGATACCTAACATTTCTGTTAAACTGTAGTTCCGAACCGAAAACAGGCCTGAAGTTCCAGATTTCTCCTCTTTCTTGCCATTATTGCTATGTCATCGGTATACACCACAGCGTGGATGCCAGTCTCATCACGTCTTCTCAGAATAGAGTTCCGAGTTATATTCCACAGAGTAGGTGATAAAAGATTTTATTCCGGGCAAGCTCTGCTATCCCTCCCTCAACTCTTGAAGTTCCCGCCTGAATGCTTGTGGCCCTATTTTCTGAAATATTGTCCACCCATCCCAAGACCAATGTGTTAACGCTGAGTTTCTCTAAAGCTGACTTCGAAGCATATTTTATCGAAGACACCCTTAATGTTCATTATTTTTTATGTCTTCTTACGCAACGTATACCACCTGGTGTAAGACTGTTTCCGTAGACCTGACAGCTCTGTATGCATGTTGTGTACTATGGACTCAAACGATATTAGACTGACTGGTCTGAAGGACTTCATTTTGGTGTAGTCTTTTATTTTTCTCATCACGTATATAGCGCTTAACTTCTTGGGGATATCTTTGGTGCAATAATAGGTTGCAATTGGCCCTTTAAAGTGTCAAATGAGCGCCTATCAAGCCTTTGACAAAATTTGGTAGATACGCTTGAAGTGTAGCAGTTCTGGGTGAAAATGGGCCTCAACCAACAAGCTTCTCAGTTTATATACGGTCTCTGACTAACTGCCTGCAATTGCGCGTTCCAACTTGGTTGAGGTCCATTTGTGTACGTTACCTAGGACGGTCATCCTGTAATGCATCGTCCCTCTGGGTTGAAATCCAAAATTCTTCAGATCGGAGCGTTGATGTTCATTTGCTTCATTTGCAGTCATCTTAGAAGACTGATGCGTACTTTTCTGACCAGGTATATGTCACTGAATAGGTCGTAGAGTTCGCTGTAAAATCTCTTCCATTACAGCCCGTCAACGCAAAAGGGGACCAAAAATCATTCAAATTTTGGGCTCAAAACAACCAAGGATATCTCGATCTGTTTTTGCTAACGTTCATGCTTCTGCGGCATAAAGTAGTACGTAGACAATGAGTCTCCTTGGTTTTTCTTGATAAGACCTTGTTACTCAATTGCCTTATAAGGACAAGAGCAACTCTTCGTAAAGATATGCTATTGTCAGAGTTTAAACGAAGTCCCTAACTACCTCAAATTTGTAGCTAACTCCCAGAGGCAGCTCGCTATTCTGCCAATTATATCAATGTCATCAGCGTATGCAAATAATTGCATATACTCTTGGAAATTTGTGTCTTTCGTGTTGGGTTGTGAGTTTCCCTCAATTTTTGAAAGTATGATATTGTCTGAATCTTTTTTTAACAGCAAAGATCCCGGTAAGATTATTTTTGACCTTTATGGAGCAGCGAGCGTTCTCCATCGTTATCCTGGACAATTTGACAAGTTTGGCAGGAGTGACAAAACTACACATGGCTCTCTATAGCTCTCTCTATGCGGCCTTGAATTCGATGAAAAGATGGTGGGTATCGATCTGCACATCTTGGGCTTTTCGCAGAATCTGCCGTAGTGTGAATATTTTGTCGATTGTGAACCTACTCGGCCTAAGGCCGCACAGATAGGGGCAAGCTCGTTAATAAATGGTTTAAGGGTTTCACACAATACGGTCGACAAGACCTTGTATACGTTATATATGAAGGAGTCTAGTGCCTCTATAGTTGGGGCAGTTTAAAGATTCCTTGCTTGTGAACCGGATAATTGATGCTGAGGCATACTTTCCTCCAACCAGATCTTGGAAATGAATTGGTATATGCTCTCCTTCTAGTTCCAGATCAAATGCATGCAATTCTAAAAAGATAGATTCTTACATACTCATCCATGGGTGTATGTATCAAACACTAGGTACTCAGAGTTTTGTGACTGGTCTTCCCAAATCAAGCGTTCTTGTTCCGATCTTGTTCTCAATATACAGGCGAGATGCAGGGTTAGTAGCCACATTACTTGTAGGAAAGAAACCTATACATTTTCTTTGACTCTGTACAAATTCCAAATGCAATTTTGAATTTTGTTTGAATATTTCGAAATAATTTAGTTAAATCTTTACTTAGCAGCTAAGTTCGTTTACTTTGTATTTCAAAGCTGATCAAGAAAAATAACGACACACCAAGGATTTAACATAAGAAAACCAAAGAAAAAAAATCACTCATTCGCCAGCGAACCCCCGAGCAACATTCGAACAAATACAAATTCAAACTTAACCGCCGGCCCATTCCAACATTTGTACGGTTTTCCCTTCATCGGTCAACTATCGCCTCAACGAACACACCCGCCAGCCTAATCAATTCGTTTTGACAGTTCACCATAATTAGAAGAATCCAATTTCACTTGTTGATCTTCTCGCATTCGGTTGCGTGTTTTTTCGGGTTTTCGCATTTGTTTTGAGTGTTTTACCAGTGTTTGCATTGTTTCTACTATTCCAATAGAATAATTAATCAAATAATAATCCAATCCTCTTGGAAACTGTGCGCGAGGTGTCCCGCAAAGCGATGCGAAAGAAGTGTTAACAGTGCTTCCGTGCACCATGTTAGCAAATCGTAAATAAAAAAGGTAACAACTAATGGTTTTCCGATGGAGTTTTTCGTTTATTTTTTTTTTGTTTTTTGTTTTTGTAGCTCTGCTCCTCGTCTTGTATAATTTATTTTATTGCCTTTGATAATCGCAAACGTAATTGTTAATTAATGCAGTCGACGTCGTGAAGAATGTGTGTGCGAGATGTGTGATTGTTTTGTTTTCGGCGGTGGGAGGCACTTTGGTGGCTGGGCCTGGCCGAACGTCGTCGTCGTTGTCGTTGTCGTCGGAAAAAAGATCGTACATTGCGCAAAACCAGCCGCGCGACGACAAATTATTGTGATTCTACTTAATTTTTCCAGTGATATTCTCAATTATTTCAGGCAAACATGCAAATTCGCTGCGACAGCGGCACACCATCATCACCACAGATGATGATAGATTGGGCAAATGAATTACAATTAATTGGCCGATAGCCGATAAGTTTAGTCAGTCGGATGGTGGTCGCGCGGTTCGGTAGTCGTTGTGTATCTGCTCGTCAAAGTGCATGTGATTCGCGGCGGTGGTGTGTTTGCCGTCCAGAAATTCCAGTTGATACGAGGCTCTGAGGTTTGCTAAGTTCGCATGAGTTTGCAGTGTGCACAACAATTACGCGCGCCCATTAGTCATTATCTCTTCCAAGATGTGGAGTGTGGAGAACACATAATAATTGTTGATTTATTCTATTCGCCTATTTATAGGGCTATAAAAGTGGAACTGTCCTCGTGTGTTGTGTTTTTCTTTGAGTCGCGGGAGCTACATATTTCTGAATCGTGTGTCGTTTTGTTGCAATAAATGTCTGTGAATGGGACAGTGTGTCTGGATATGTGTTTCAAAGTGGGAATGAGTAAGAGATGTATACTGGACTGAACCTCAAGACACGATTTTTCTATTGTTTTCCCTTTTTATTCTGAAGAAGCATAATACATCGGGTTTAACCCATCTGTAGGTTGCTTACTTCACGGTTTTTAAAGTTTATAAGTCGATCTTTAACTAAAGTAGTGTGCTAACAATAGGATTGTGTTTATATCTTGCACTTAGCTTGAGTCATTAAAATAAGTAAGGTAGCGGGAGCTTTTTAAATTCCCCAACAAATCTGAACTGAGATTGTGGTTAAACCTGGTCCAGAGGGAATTCATACCGACAGTCAACCAGTATTCAAATCATACGAATCGCTAACCCAGCATCGGGCATCCTTGAGTGGGACATCGTATAGCGGCAAACTTGGTCTATACTGGGTTACTGATTATTTTGGCACAAAGTGGCCAACAATGGCATAAAACGTGAGTTCTTGAATGTGGAAGAAGGGATACATTCACCGTTACAAATGACAAGATACAAAATCTCTACACTAGTACTCCAAAACTGACTGATCTTTCACCCTGGTCGGGATAAGTTAAGTTAAATTAGATGCTAGCTATCGCCAGTACTCTTAGTGATACCAAACTAGTGGTAGGTCCCACAACAGACCTGGATTATACTATACCCACTCAGAACCAGCTTCTATTGAAGCGTAGATCTCATCACAGTAAAAGGCTCTCTAAGGTAGGTGCAAGAAACAGTTTTGTTCTCTCTTTCATCCCTGTAGCTTCTACAAAAATCAATTGACTGCACACTCAGCATGGCATGTCCCGATTGAAATGCTAAGTCAGCTTTACTTGATAAAAAAGGTATTGTTGTCCCATGTCTGACGGGTTCATCTACACCCGCCTTCACCTTTTTAATCGGCATTAATCCCACCTGGAATGTGATACAATGATTTGGAAGACGGAATAGAGACAGAGATTCGTAGTCCAAGAAAACTTTTTTATTTGATGCATTCTCGCATGTTCCTTTCCTGATTCCTTTCCTAGATAAGAGCCAGTTATTTTGCTGCGTGTAAGAAAGTTAAGTTTATGCTATTCAGAGAGTACCAGTTCCGTTCTATGGGAGTTTAAATCCAAACCATTCGGTTTTTTTTTAGAGTGTCTAGCTCCTTCGTAAGACTGATATAGCAACGTCATTGCAAGGATAAACATTCACCGTGCATCCCCTAGCTACCAGAATAATGTGGAGATAAATGACCGAATTCCAAAGAAGAGGAGATAATATGCCCCACTTGGGGGTGCATTATTAGTGAAAAATTTAGCAAAATTCACAAGATGTAAATTACGAGGGCTTGCCAATAGGCAAGGGACTTTTTCCCTATGGGTATCACGTCGCCTACCCACATACCTAACCTAACCTAACAAGCTTAGTTCGCTTGCCACATAACCATACCCTTAAGCAATAGATTAACAGATTCAATAAGTGAACCACCTAACTTCTGACCTGACAATCCATTGCTTATGTGTTGAATTGTTAAAAGCAACTTATTTATCTAACAATGGGACAATTGTGTACTGCTTGTGAAGCATGGAATATTTGGTCTAGTATATGGAATGCTGTTTCCACTGATTTTCCTTTGTGCAGTGTGCACCGTAGACGGAAATTGTCTATCTAATGAAGATAGACAAATATAGTTAAGGTACTTTGAAAATATCTACCATGGGTATAAAAACCACCTGACTCATCTCCCTACCAGATCCAAACAGTTCTGATTGGATTGATTTTGAGACAACATAACGAATAGTGGGTCACTTTTGACAACAGAGAGCTTGGTAACACGTCATTATTTACCTCTCAAAAGTAGTGGTAATAGAATGCAACTTTGTCGAGCGCATCTTGGGACAATATCTTTTCATATTTGCAATAGCAGGAAACACTTAAAAACGCTTTTTCAATTTCTTCTTCTTCTTCTTAGGTGGCGCTACAGTCCGGGGTGGACCTGGGCCTCAACCAACAAGCCTCTCCAGTTAGCGCGGTCTTTGGCTAACTGCCTCCAGTTACGCACTCCAAGTTGGTTGAGGTTCTCTTCCACTTGTGCACGCCACCTAAGGCGATGTCTTCCTCTACTGGATTCGAAGACTCTTCGGGCCGGAGCGTTGATGTCCATCCGCTCTACATGTCCTAGCCATCTTAGACGGCTAATGCGTACTTTTTTGACTAGGTCGATGTCGCTGTACAGCTCGTAGAGTTCGCTGTTAAATCTCCTTCTCCATAGCCCGTCAACGCAAATGGGACCGAAAATCATCCGAAGGATTTTGCGTTCGAAACGACCAAGGATATCTTCATCCATCTTGGTTAACGTCCATGCTTCTGCGCCATAGAGCAGGACTGGGATGATGAGGGTCTTATAAAGAGTTTCCTTGGTGCTTCTTGACAAGGCCTTACTACTCAATTGTCTTCTTAGGCCAAAGAAACAGCGATTGGCAAGAGTGATCCTTCGTTTGATCTCTGAGCTGATATTGTTGTCAGAGTTTATGGCGGAGCCGAGGTATACAAAGTCCTTAACTACCTCAAAGTTATAACTGTCTATTGTGACGTTCTGTCCAATTCGTCGGTGTTGTGTGTCCCTTCTTGTTGACAGCATATACTTAGTTTTGCCCTCATTTACAGCTAAACCCATTTTTGCCGCTTCCGTTTCAATACCAGCGAACGCACCAGTGACAGCCCGCTGGGTTCTGCCAATTATATCAATATCGTCGGCGTACACTAATAGTTGCACGGACTTTTGAAAGATTGTGCCTCCGGTGTTGGCTTGTGAGTTTCGCACAATTCTTTCAAGTATGATATTAAAGAAGTTACATGACAGCGCGTCACCTTGTCTAAATCCTTTTTTGACATCAAAGGTCTCGGTGAGATTGTTACCGACCTTGACGGAGCAGCGAGCATTCTCCATCGTCATCCTGCACAAGCGAACGAGTTTGGCAGGGATGGATACTATCCGCCATAATATCTTCAAATCAATGGGTTCACTTTGTGTGGCTTCTACGAAGTAAAGGAGAATAACGCGAGGACAGGAGAAATAAAAGCAGTCTATATATGCGCCCACAGCAATCCGGGTTTGTATATAGTGCAGATGCTTAGTACTCGCGTAGTCAACTCCAATTTACGAGTAGAAGATATGAATGCTAGAATGAATGCCAACAGGGATACCATTTAGAATGGAGTGCTATCGCCGCTCATACTTGTATGCCTGCTGGTACTCGACGAGATTGCAAAACGAAAGCCTACAACGTAGTGGCCTTTGTCGACGATGTTGACATCCTGATACCCGCAAATTTCTGCAAGTAGTTCGTTATCAGTGGGTGCCATGGTTCCAGTGGTTAGTGCGTTGGAGTACGGACCAAAGGGTTCCAGGTTCAATCCCAACCCTTCCTATCGTCTGACAAACATCTGAGAGTAGAACTGTCTTAAAAAAACATCTCAAATAACAAACTGCCCTTCGAACACGGCATTAAAAAGTATGGCCCTTCCAGAGGCTAGGCCCTGTTGCGCCAAAAATTTGTATTTATAATGCTGTGGCATGGTTACCAACATGAATATATCATATCTGGGCGTAGTAAGGGGTTTTTCAATAAAGATATAACAATTTTGTGTTTTATTACAAACTCACCTTTGAACTTGTTTAATGATCTGTTAACGTCAAAACGTCGGTCAAGGTTTACGTTTTTATCAGGGGAAAGTTCACGAACGAGCAATGTTTGGAAATTATTCAAAAATAAATACCAACATTCAAGAATTATGTTGCAGATGCCAAATAAGCAAACAACCAACAGTTTCAAAGTGTTATTGGTGATGAAAACCATTTTCGGATTTGAAACTGATTAGGTACTCTTTCAGAACAATTGGCTTCCTATTTACTTAAGAGCTTTACATGAGCTGTCAACATAGTCGAATTTTCATTAATTTTTTCCTTTCTTCTCAAGCTTTGAGTCCAAAAATGTTGATTGATTGCACGAATATTATTATTATGGCAGCTGCCTTGACATTGAATGACAGATGTCTGACATATATTAAGACAGCATAGATGGCATGTGGAAATGTGGTATTACTTCCAAATATATTGGCTTGTAGGAATTATCCCGCAATGACGGATGTCGTGTCACACTAGATCCTGGTAAAACAGTTCTCCTTGTTGTGGAAATAGTCATGTAAGATTTGCACCGTAGGTATCGACGTCTAAGTCTCGTCTTTTTGCGTTCTTGAAGCAGGGTCGTACACTGGCATAATCCTCTTTAATTCAATAAGCTTCACTAACTTAATTCAAAAGTTCGTCAATCACTGGAAATCTGAAAAAATCTGAAAATATCTGAGATATCTAGGAATTTTCCACCACTGTGTGTTAACCCTAGATTCATATGAAGTATCTGCCACGTGCAAAGGGCATTTGTACTCCCCGTAAAATGTACATACGTTCAAGGACTATTTCATTAGGCAAATACCTGATTAGAAAAACACAAAATCGTACTCCAAATACTTGCATCACTCTGCCGCATCAAATGGACATTTGTGTTTTCATTAACAACAAAATGAATTAGCAACCATACATAACCAAAGGAGCACCAAAACCACTTTGTTTTCGTTAAGCGCTCTCATTCGCATTGTGTACACGATAAATCACAATCAAACGAAAATAAACAGAAACCGAACCGCACATGTTTTGGCCTCCTTAAGGATAATAACAGCACGACGACAGCACTCTCACCAGTAATAGTAGACACCCACTTCCCTGCGCAAAATCACTCTCGAAACTTTCCCCGACCGCCACGACCAGAGAGTATGCTTTCTATTTTTCCACATCCCCGACCAAGTATTATATTCTTGGAGCTTTCCAAGATTCACTTTCTGCCGTTGCAAGATTTTCTCTGTAAATACAATATTCTCCTACTTTTTAAAACAATGACTTCTCAAATCACACATCGCACACAGAGAAGACAATACCGAAAAAATCGACGACAAGATGACCTTATTTATAGATATAGGGGCGTGTTACACCAGCAAATTTTTCTAGTGCTGCCCCCTCCAGATTTTTACGAAATTTTCACAAAGATTTTTCTGGATTTTTCACCACAGAAACAGAAAAAAAAGCGAATATTTTAAAGGATTGACCACATAACGAACCTTTATGCACGGCTGAGGGTTCTAGTGTTGAAACCTTCGCACATTGGAACACTTTTTGTACACATTTAGCTAAAACGTTTTCTAACTTCGTTTTAATTTTCGTTTGCGATAGCCGACGTTTGATAATAGAGAATAGAAAAGTTGATTCGAAAAGAAAAGATAGACCGTTTATAGGAGGAAATTATTGGCCATTTTCTAGGAAAGAATATCTATTTAGGGTTTGTCTAAGAAAAAAAAAGCCCGTACGTCGACAGCCGGTGGAACAACTTATCCGTTTGAAGAAATTCGCACAACTGAACTGGAAGGATTCAAAATCGAATCCCTCTCTCGCAAAATTCTCAAAGATACTTCGAAAATAGGGTTTTTTTCTGTTTATTTGTTTAAGGAAAGAGCTTTTCGTGGTGGTTTGTTATTCGAACACAATTTCTCCTCTTGAATAACAATGCCAGGCGTGAAAAATAAATAAGAAATTTTAGACACCGAAATCGGACATAAAACTGGAAATCGTACATGGTGCGCCATCTTTTATGTCGGTATGTAAGCATTGAATAACTTTGACATTTATCTACCGATCAACTTGAATAGACGTCAATTCAGAAACGCGCCGAAATAGTGACGCTGTACAGTATAAACTTGTGTTAACTCATCGTGGACATCGTCGAAAATATCGTGGCCAACAAGCACCGTCTGACAGCACTATTCGTGGAACAGTGAGAGATCGTCGACATGTCGTTCACCAACACTCAAGACCTTTCAATGAACTGGTTGAAGCGGTAAGAGAGAATGTTGCCGAGAACTAACATGAGTCGTATCGTCACTGCGCTCAGCATTTCGGCGTCACCACCTTACGGCGTATTTAGAAGAATAAGACAATATTGCCGACAGGTCGCTTAAAATACGGTCAAACAGTTGTTATGGTTAAAAAGCTGAACATGAATTTTTGAAGCAAATTTTGATGTGCGACGAGGTCCATTTCGCACTCTTTGGTGCCTTTAAGAAGCAAAATTGCCGCATTTGGAGAACGGAGAATCCACTCGAGATCCACTCCATTGTATGACCAAAAAATGACTTTTTCGGTCGGCTTTTTCGTCAAAACCATCATTGGACCATTTTTCTTTAGAGACGGCGAAGTAGTCCATGGGAATTGATATCGATGTACATATGTTGGCTCATTGTGTCTGGTTTCAACAAGACGGTGCGCCATGCCACACTACAAATAAAACAATGCAGTTTCTGCAAGGAAAATTCCCTGGACGTGTGCTGTCCAAAAATGGCGACATTGCCTGGCCACCCAGATATCCAGATTTGACCCCTCCGGACTTCTTTTTGTGAGGTTATTTGAAAAGCAAAGTGTAGGCCAGCAAGCTGAGGCCATTGACGAGCCATAGTATATGGAAATCGGTTGTCTTTTTTTAAAGTAAAGATGGCGATGGCGCACCCTGTATATGGTGCGAGTGTTGTACTGTGCAGTTCCATCTTATTTTCAATGGCACTGTACGTCAGAGTGACATTGATCAATAAATTATATTGTTCGAAACTCGAAAAGTAATCAAACATCTTGTGCGAACCTTTGACAAACATTTCAGAGTAAAACTGTCAAAAGACATCCTTAAAAAAGCTCTCGTTTCCGTGGATTCCGCGCTAACCTCGAACTTCCAGCTGAGTAGTCTGACGCACTAATCACTGAGCCACCGACACGCGGAAAAAATTCTTTGTTGGTTGGTTGGTAAAGACCTGCCCTCGGTGAGGGTACACCTAGACTAGAGAAAGGTCCATTGTGCTTCCGATGTGTAAGCTCCATTTACTCTTTTGAGATCGTTCAAATCATTGAATTTCACCTTATGTAGCCTTCCAAATGTTGGCGAGTGCAAGGCACGTGCGCTTTCCTACAGCTTCTGCAAAAGTCGTTGTTGGGAACGCCTAATCCTTGACGCTTATCTTCTTTCTGTAGCACAGTGTTCTGTGAAAGTATAACTATCCCAGAGAGTGTTCCTCTCTTGTGTTTTAGCAGTTTTATTTAGGGTCGGCCAGAGCAGCCTGGCGGTGTTACATTGGTCGGCGTCGGCGTTGAGAAGGTATTTGGCATAAGACGTTGGCGCGTCGATGTGTCGATGACATTTATACAGAAGAGCCTCATCTAGTTAGTACGTCAACCTCATAATTCCGTGGTATGTGTATGTTCCTGTAACTTGTAACGTTGGGACAGTACATACTATATCGTTGAAAGATACGCGACAATTTTTCACTGCCTTCGATCTCTTATGCATGCAATGAATTTGATGGCTGGCTAACGTACGATGTACATGATAATATTCGATGCTAATACTGCATTAACTGTCAGACAATCAGCTCCTTGATGAGTAGCACTGACTTCGCCTTGAAAAACGCTGCAACAGTTTGGCAGGTTAAAGGAGAGGTGGATATTCAGGTCTTCTGACCTCGTGTTGGACCTATCCGTAAAAATTGATAGGCGATTCATGGTGCAGGACATCATGTTGTGTCCATTCAGTTCTATTTGGTAAGCGCTTTAGAATTGTAAAGCTTGACGCGTCCTTCCGCGTAAACTCACAATAAGCATAATCGTTGATCATAAGGCGTTGAACGGGTATCAAACTTTTAAACTTTATGTTCCTCTTAAAATGTTCCAATTTTAGGAAAAAAAGTGAGTTATCAATTGCGAGCGTCATTGACCAAATACCCTCTCATGGATCACTCGCCTAGTGCCAATCCTCATGAACTTCATGTCCTGGTTTTAGCACGGATTGAGATAAAAAAATGTGTCTTATCCCTGAATAGAAAAAGTTGACAAATCTTCCACGGTCTCCTGCTTTTTCAAGACTCAATAAAAGAAACCGCATTTAGTTCTTGCATGAACCGAATCTCGCACGTTGTAGGTGAAGGTCTTTAAAATTCAAAGCAAAGCGTGAGAAATCATCAAGAACAGAGACCGACCATGTCTCTGCGATTTTCTTGGCCTTTATTTAGAGGCCACTTTTGATAGGAAGACGTGTTGTGGCGTGCTAGCTATGAGGTGGCCCAAAATGTATCACCCTACCAAAATATGCTATAACTTTTCCACACGGTGGGTACTGTCAGTTTCGTTTTGATATTTGTGAACTAATCAGATCAATAAGTTGTGGAACCCTCCTCAAGATCACGGAATACTCTGTCTGACGATTTTTTTACACAATAATTTGTCAGTGATTTTGGCACATCATGAATTTGGGCGCAGATTGCTCGGTCGTCCTACGCCAACTACTCCAACACTAAGGCTTTTAGCCGCTTGCCTCCAAGAGATTGGAACAACACGTGACAGAAAAGGCGCCAGAAGACCTGGTAGTGCTTGTTCTAATGAGAATATCGCCACTGTGGCTGGATGCCGAGCCATGATCAATAAGATTGGAAGACATATGGTTCCAACAAGACTGTGCAACCGCACACACAACTTGGGTGACAGGGTGTTTCTGTAGGTTGTTTTTTCGTTTCATTTTGGCAATTTGGACTGAATGGCAAGATCGGCCGATTTAACCGCTCCAGATTTCTTTCTTTGGGTTTTTTTAAAGTCACAGGTCTATGAGAACAAGCCACAAACTCTGAAAGCTCTCAAAAGAATATCCGACAAGAATGCGAGAACTTATCTTCAAAAGTTCTCACCAAAACGATTCAAAATGCGGTTAAAAGAGCCAAGATGACCACATCAACCGATATCTCTTCAAAAAGTAATAAAACTGAATCCAACTTAAAGATACAAATTATGTCGTTTTATGTTAAAGATATACCAAAACAACAGAGAGTAAGAGTTTTTGGGTTAACCTGTACTTGTAAATAAACTTACAGCACATTTCCTTAGACGACACAATTTTTTTTTAAGAGCTAACCCCTGGTAAAGTGCCCAATTTACAAAAAAAAAAAGGTACTAAAATCTTTAAACAGTTCACCAAATATGTTGCCCTGTTCAATCAATAACATTCCGTTTGCAGCTTCCTCTCTATGGTTGTTGGAGGTATCGTTGAAAGACTTATTGCCATATAAATCGATAGCTAGGCTGTACTAGGCTCACCAATGTGAGTTGTAAAGAGTCAGATGGACTTTCACGGATGAAACAACCCCGTGTTATTGTTTTCTCCTGTCAACCTACTACACTGGCCTGATGCTAGGCCGCTGGGTAAGTTGAAAGCTCAACTAGTAGCAGTCTGTCTGGCAACTCTCTCCACCCAAGGGGTAATGCACTCTCTCAAGCTCTCCCGGTTTTTTCTTGAGATTTGAGCTTATTTTTGGAAGTTTTCTTCATCCTCCAGTCAACACGGTTCCCATTGGGGTGTGGGATAGATACAATTGTATCCTTATTCAAAGCCATTCGATAGATTCAAATATCGGGTAAAGCTTTCCGGTTGTGTTTTGACCCAGTCCGCGGGGTGGATGTTTGCCTAGTCAACAAAATTCTATAAAAATCCGTAAACCAATTATTTTGTTTATTCAAATTGTTTATCTTCATCTCCTAGTGATGCCAATCAAGTTAAATTAACGTTCATCTCAAAACTGTTTACATGTCGCACAGGTGGGTGTATCCCTGGGCTGGGAATTTTTTCCTTTCTCCGTGAATTATTTATTACCTTTCAAGGAGCTTTCGCTTTTATTATACTCATTGTGCAAATCCGTATCTAATTGAACACCCTGGATTAAAAAAAAAAGACAGAAACACAGAAATTACGTGTACAATTAGTATCTGTGGTGATTTTCCGTGAGATTATTTTTCGCGTGTGTAATTGGTGGCTATCGAACAGAATCATTTTCACATTGTTTACATCAAATGGTTTTATTTTTACCCACGGAACCACTTGAGATCCGCAGCACATACGACGGGATACAGTGTGAAGATTTTCTATCTCAATCTGTGCGCTTGTGGGGGCAGTGATTGTTTGGACATTACCCACTTCGCGGGAACCAGAAGTATATTTTCGATTGAACAATAAAATTGTTTATTTTATTTTATTCTTCTCTCGCGGATGTCTGAAAAAATACAGATGGTTCATAGTTGATCTAAATATCGCGTGTATTGCGTGTTCATTGCAGGTTCGATTGCTTGATTAGTGAAAATTCAACAAATTA
The DNA here is from genome assembly GCA_963583995.1 of Xylota segnis. NCBI lineage: Eukaryota > Metazoa > Arthropoda > Insecta > Diptera > Syrphidae > Xylota > Xylota segnis. The sequence continues at coordinate 114,082,952 of OY757236.1, read as the reverse complement.
GTGGAATTACAAGAAGAAGGAGAAGAAGGAAGAATCTGTCTTGGGTGGACGACAAGAACAAACATCAAAATGGGTGACAATATTATTGGCTCGGCGAGCTTCCTGCATTTGGGCGATGTCGTATCGTTGTATGCCGAGGGAAATGTTTCTGGATTTTTGAGTACTCTTGGGTAAGAGCAAATCGCATATACCATCTCAGATAGAGTGCCGATGTGTTTGAATTTTTATTTATTTACTTTGCAATCCGCAGATTGGTCGATGACAGAACAGTTGTATGCCCAGAAGCTGGAGACTTAAATTGTCCACCAAAAAAATTTCGAGGTATGTATACAAGTTTTTTTTTCTCCGACCTCTACAGTGCAGTCGTATTATTCAATACAAGAAATGAGGTGCAGGATAGCAAATGAATACTTAGTTTATGATTAGTTGCAGGAAAACTTATCGAATACATCATTCACCGCCCCAGCAAATATTTGTTTACTTTCACCCCTGTGATGAATATGAAATGTAAATCGTAAACCTAAATAATTCAGAAACGAACTGATTCACAGATCACAGTATGTTCAATATAAGACCCTGCCTCGCCTCGTTTGTATACTCTATCCCACAAGGATGTATTTATTCATTTGAAACAAAGAGGAATATCAAAAAAGTACACACTTACATAAAGTTGTATCCGAAGAGACAAGAGCATGCCCGTCTGTCCCCGTTGAGCAGCTTTTGGGGTCTAAAATCGTAGAATTATGATTTACAAGTTCCTTTACAAGAAAAATGTTTGATGTTTTCTAAATACGTACAGAATTGCTTTAAATATACAAAGATTTGTGTAAGAACTACGTTTTGACAATCACATCTCCACGGAATGTGGAAGACTCTGATGTTAGGCCGCTATTGTGCTATCCAAGTTGTCTGTGATGCGAACTGTTTGCAGATAGTCGAAATTCTTCTTCGATAATGCAGAACACGTCAATCCAAACCTTGTGATCCATTTTAAAAACGTTTGAATGAATCGTTCAAATGATGCTTAAACTCAGGTCGCGGTGCAATTGGTAAATAACAATAACAGAGATCCTTTCAGCTGCACAATCCAAATTGGATTTCTTTCTATTTCCACGTCATCCAAAGCGACGTCCTCTACATACCTACATACTGTGTCATTCTTTCGATTACTCGCTTAAGTTCCGTTTCTAGTTCTTGGTCCACTTAGCGAATTATTTTTAAGTCATCCAACAAGTTGTGGAATACTGTCTTGTCTCCGCCTGTACTTGAGAGCATCGAATTCTCCATGGGACTCCATGGGACTGGGAATTCTCAATTCTCTTAGCATACACAAATCTGCTGGTCCAAATGGTATCTCCCCCATAGTTCTGAAGAGGTGTTCTTCCTCGCTGGCAAAACCTCTGTGTAAGCTTCTCTGCCTATCCTACTCTTCGGGGCACTTATCGAGAAGATGGAAAACAGCATTTATCCAGCCCGTTCCTAAAAAGACGAATCTTCTACCCCATCGAATGCACTTGCATTCCTTCTTTCCAAGGTAATGGAAACGCTAATAAATCGTCAGCTTACGAAATATCTTGATTGACCAAAACTCCTCAATGACCGACAGTATGGTTTTCGTAGCAATAGATCACGGCATATCTCACCGAGAAGAGGAACTAATCTCTCCATCACTTTGGCGAAACAAAACGGTGGCGCTCGATATTTCTAAGGCATTTGACAAAGTTTGGCATCAGGCTGTTTTGTTGGAAATGGGTGCATATGACATCGATGATTCTCTTCTTCAATTGATTAGAAATTACCAAGTTGTCTTGGACGGTTTCAAGTCTGCAATTCACCATATAAATGCTGGTGTTCCCTAAGGCTCTGTTTTCGACTCTCTTTCTGCTTTTTGTAAATGACCTCTTGTCTGCAACTTCTACTCCAATCCATGCCTTCGCTGATGACAGTACCCTCAGCTTTTCATATTACTTCCCTAACTCACGTCCTTGCTCTTCGGCCATAGGACCCTACTGAAGTATTGTATTACCTTATCTAGGGCCTAGGTTTTGTTTTTTGTCATTCAACCTCCAACATCCTACAGAGTAAGAAGTAACAACTTTCAGAATCTCCGTTTTTTCTATATTTTTCCACAAAGTTTAATGGTTTCTGTTCTTCCAGATTGCCTCATCAAAATATGTCCCATGAACCGATATTCAGCTCAAAAACAATTTTGGAAAGCAGCTAAACAAAGCGCCAGCTCGAATACAGATACGAATCTTTTAACACGGCTTCACGTAAGCTCTCACCCCTTACCCATAAGCTTGAACTAATTTTATTCTCTTTCCCTTCTACAGCATGCCGCTGAAATTGAAAAGAAACAAAATGAATCGGAAAACAAGAAACTGCTTGGTAGTTCGGTGCAATACGGTAGTGTTGTCCAACTGCTTCATCTCAAATCTAATAAATACCTGACCGTAAATAAGCGCCTTCCATCGCTACTTGAAAAGAATGCAATGCGTGTATATCTAGATGCAAATGGCAACGAAGGCTCTTGGTTCTACATAATGCCATTCTATAAGCTCCGATCAATCGGTGACAATGTTGTGGTGGGCGATAAAGTGATATTAAATCCTGTGAATGCTGATCAACAGAATCTTCATGTGGCTGCCAATTATGAATTGCCCGATAATCCGGGTTCTAAGGAAGTGAATGTACTTAACTCGTCGACATCTTGGAAAATCACTCTGTTTATGGAACACAAGGAGAATCAGGAGCATATTTTGAAAGGTGGCGATGTTGTCCGATTGTTTCATGCAGAGCAGGAGAAATTTCTCACCATGGATGAGTACAAGAAGCAACAACATGTGTTTCTGCGAACTACTGGAAGGACAAGTGCTACAGCTGCTACCAGCAGTAAAGCGTTGTGGGAAATCGAAGTTGTTCAGCATGACTCTTGTCGTGGTGGCGCTGGTCATTGGAATTCACTGTATCGCTTTAAACATCTGGCAACTGGATATTATCTTGCAGCTGAACTGGATTCAGATATGAGCTTTGAAGATGCTTCGGATAGTGGAATGCGGACAATGGGTGAGGAGTTGGATCATGCCTAGATATTCTCAAAGCTAAACTGTTTTACTTTTTCTAGATAAATCAAAAGGAGAACAATTTCGTTTGGTTTCAGTTCCATATTCCACCGAGATAGCGTCTGTATTTGAATTAGATCCAACAACAATGGCAAGAGCCGACAGTCTTGTACCACAATCTAGTTATGTTCGCTTAAGGCATTTATGTTCAAACACTTGGGTACATGCCACTTCAGTTCCCATTGATATCGATGATGATAAGCCTGTTATGTCGAAGGTATGTAAGAGTTCTGGTCGACTACTATATTAAACTTGTCTCCGCTTTTTAAATTGATTGATTTATCCTTTAACAGGTTTGTTGTTCAGCAATCAAAGAGGACAAGGAAGCCTTCGCTCTAATTCCAGTTTCTCCCGTCGAAGTTCGTGATCTTGACTTTGCCAATGACGCGTGTAAAGTTCTAGCAAATGTTACATCCAAACTTGAAAATGGAACAATCTCCGTCAATGAACGACGGGCATTGGTTTCTCTCCTCCAAGACATTGTCTACTTTATCGCCGGAATGGAAAACGAACAGAATAAAACTAAAGCCCTCGAGTTGACCATTAAAAATCCCATTCGTGATCGTCAAAAACTTCTTCGAGAGCAATATATTCTCAAGCAATTATTCAAAATACTCCAGGGACCATTTCAGGAGAAAGATGGTGAACCACCATTCCTTCGACTAGATGAACTTGGAGATCCAAAAAATAGTCCATACAAAAATATTTTCCGTCTATGCTATCGTATATTGCGACTATCTCAACAGGATTATAGAAAAAATCAGGTAACTTCTTGCATTGCTTTCTCAAAAAAATATTTAATCGAAATATTGTGTTTCAGGAATACATCGCCAAACACTTTGGACTGATGCAGAAGCAGATTGGCTATGATATCCTTGCCGAAGATACTATAACCGCTTTGCTGCATAACAATCGAAAGCTACTTGAAAAACATATTACAGCTTCGGAGATTGAAACCTTTGTCGGTTTGGTTCGGAAAAATATGCTCTGTTGGGACTCCAGGTTTTTAGATTATCTCTCCGATTTGTGTGTATCGAATCGCAAGGCGATTGCTGTAACACAAGAGTTGATTTGTAAAAGTGTACTGAGTTCGAAAAATGCCGATATTCTCATTGAAACACATATCAAACGATCACCTATCAAGAAACAACAAAATCAGGAAATTTCATTGGGAACTCTCGATGAGGACGATGATAATCTATTCGTGGAAATTAATGGTGATACTGCTGAGATAAACTCTACCAGCTATGAAATTCATTTGCAATGGAAAGGACAACCGGTAAGTTAGCTTAGCTTAGCTAAATCTGTAATACTTGCGTGAAACCTCGGTAGGGTAGTCCAAAGTGGTCGGAGCAGTAAAATTTTGGTGGATGTACATCGTAAGATGACTAGTCGATTAAACTGAAATGAAAGCAGCATCTTCATGTGAACAGGCACAAATCCTCTTATCAGGACTCAATCCAATCATCGGTTGGATATATACGGAAGACAATAGAAAAGCCAATCTCAAAGTTACTCTGCTTCTGCATAATTGGAGCTTTAAATCCTACTCCCACAGCTACAATAGGGACAATGGTCCACTTGTTGAATTCTCATCATGGCTTGTTCGAAATTGGGTTACCCTAGAATCCTAAACGATCATAATATATATAAACTGTCTCTTATAATAGTTTCAGTATCCAATACAAAATTCTTAGCAGAAACAAGGTAGCATTTGGTACAGTTTTCTTTAGCCCATCGGATATCAGTATTACTATTACTGGATCATTCTACTATATTTCAAGTCAAGATTACGGATTAATGGAGCAGAAGACAGCGCTTTTGCTGTGTTCATTGAAAACCACCCAGTTCCGCAGAACTTTTAACGAAGCTGCTGTTAAACATGATGCATCCTTGTGTTAAGTTTCAGGTTGCAGGGATATTTCGCGCATTTGCAAGCCGGATGAGTTGGATAAAGACATTGCTGGGTGGAATCTACCTGCTAACACGGCGACTGTCTGCCATGGCAGAGCAGTGGTCCCACATGGTACCTCATTTTTGGTCTAAATGTGTATATGCCTTGAATACTGACTTAAGCTGCCAGTATTGCTTGAGCATATTTTTAAAAAATACAATGGAGACAGAAACTTCGCTATGTTGATTTAACTGGCTGCTTAAATTCATTTGAAGGTGTTTGCAGTCAATTCCCTCTTTTTAACGCCGGTAAAGTATATAGTCGTATCTTAACTCGAATTTCTCAGAAAGCTAAACCCATCATATGGGTTTATGGATATAAAATACATCATCTGTCCAAGTTAAACCAAAAAAAATCCTTGTTCATACTCGCGGAAGCCTTTTTTTTATTGTTTATTGCACTGTTCAATAATGATGAGCCGAAGTGTGTTTATTGCGAACAATACTCAAATATCTCTAGTTTTCTAGGGCAACATTGGCTTGTTCCACTCACCAGTTCATAGTCCTCCCAAGAAGGGTAGTTTGTTCAATTTAGGACATCAATCGTTAGCTCATCAAAAGCTGATGAGAGAGTTCTGCTTCTTTAACAAATTATTAATGAATACTCAAAGTACATGGGTTAACATTATATGTACGTCGCTCAATCCTCCTTGACATAATCCTTTATAACGACTTCGTGCATTACATACCAGATTATCGCATCCTCCTCCCACATGTAAATTCTATGAAATGACATCAAGGTTTCCTTCCTTTCACTTCATTGAACTTAATTACAAACACGATTCATGGTGCGCTTATCTGCCTGTCCTTGCACTTATGTACTCGTATGTACATGGGCTATGTACAATGATTCACTCATTGAGTTCACATATCTAAAAATAAATTATCTTGTTTGTAACAAAACCTTTGTCTTTCTCTCACCCATTCGTAAAAAGTTTGTTCCAATTTGCATCACAATACGACCTCCGTGTGCTTACCTCCATGTCAAGAAACCTTCTCTATGTCGTCATTTGTCTTTAAAATGGTTGGTTTAAATAGGTCATATGTATCCTTAACAGCCGTAATTTTGTCTATTCATTCTACCGTTGAAATCTGTTCCTTTTCTCATTTAATAGTCACACAACACTCAGATAAAATCTGAGATAGACGAAAAAAGATGTTGCTTTCCTCCTTAAAAATTAAAACACTTTTGCCTGGGTGTCTATAAAATGATACTACACTTTCTTTAATATGTACTGCTCTTCCACGCCAACTCAAATCTGCGAATCTGACAATAAATTATGCATTTCCCAAATTCAGCTCATACGGGTAATGAAATAAAAAATTACGAGTTTACTAGGATTGTCTCATAAATATTTTAAGATTTCACACCCAATGTGATGAAAAAGTATTTTAAATAAGTTTTTATTTATTTAGAAATCGAAATCTATGGCAGAGCTGGCCAATTCCACATGCAGTGGCCGAACTGAAGAAGGTGAAATTCTGAACTATTACCGCCATCAATTGAACTTGTTCTCTAACATGTGCCTGAACAGGCAATATCTCGCATTGAATAATCTCTCACCGCAATTGAACATCGATTTGATATTAAGGTAGGTGTCTAGAAGACACCTATATTAGAATTTACATGTTATGGTTCATATTACTTATTTGCAGATGCATGTCAGACGAAACCATTCCGTACGAATTGAGGGCATCATTTTGTAGACTTATGCTTCATTTACACGTTGATCGTGATCCGCAGGAACCAGTCACTCCAGTCAAATATGCAAGACTATGGAGTGAAATTCCATCAAAGATGTCTATTCATGAGTAAGTTAACACATAGAATTGGAATATTAAAAATACTAAATTCTTCCTTTTAGCTATGATTACAAAAAGCATCCCGATTGCAACAAAGAAGCAGTTCGTGCCAAGTTCAATACGACAATTGTTTTTGTGGAGAACTACTTGTGCAATGTCGCCGTAAAAGCTTGGCTGTTCACAGATCAAGAGCAAAATAAATTAACATTCGAGGTAAGGACTTGTACTTCGTGGAAAATTATTTGATTCTTACATCGTCTCATCTTATCTTTCCAGGTTGTAAAACTGGCACGGGATTTGATTTACTTTGGATTCTACAGTTTTAGTGATCTATTGCGTTTGACGAAAACTTTGCTGTGCATTTTGGACTGTGTATCGGATAATAACACAAGTGCAAGTGCCCGCTATAGTAATAACGACGTAGAATGTAAGTTTTTATTGCTGACCTTATATCACTTGTCTTGTCAATAGCGAGTACGATATAGTCATCTCCATCTGTGCGTAATCTCCATCATTAGCACTGCCTTCCACTTGTCCTATGTTACTTACTTCTTCGCCATCAAAGGCACCAGCTTCAATTTATTTAAATTGGAGAGAAAACGAAGCTGCTGTAGCTTTAGCCTAATTTTCTAGACCTGTGGTGCTTATGGTCTTAACTGAAATTATTTGTCCTTTAGCAAACACAGCATATAGTTCTCACTACGGCACAAATTTAGGCGAAGCCATTTAAACGAGAAAACAATAAACAATTTCTTGCTCCAATGTCCCATTCTTCTCCATACTTTCAGCTGAAGGCGGTGTTCTTCGATCGATTGGCGACATGAACACAGTTATGACATCACTAGCATTAGGACCAGTGGGCTCTGCCATGGCTACTCCAACAATTCAACAGCGGAAATCTGTCAGTCAAATGAAGGAGTATCCCCTTGTAATGGACACCAAATTAAAGATCATTGAGATCCTTCAATTCATCCTTGATGTCCGTCTCGACTATCGTATCAGCTGCCTATTGTCGATTTTCAAACGCGAGTTCGACGAAACTGAGACTCAGCCAACAGAATTGATGATAAACGCTCGCCAGAAGAACATTGATCTGGAATCCATTGGAATTCAAGCTGAAGGTATATTCGGCAGCGACGGAGATGCTGCTAACTTGGACTTGGATGGACAGGGAGGCCGTACATTCTTGAGAGTATTGTTGCATCTCATCATGCACGACTATCCTCCATTGGTTTCTGGAGCTTTGCATCTTCTTTTTAGGCATTTTAGCCAGAGGCAGGAGGTCTTACATGCTTTTCGACAGGTAAGGAGTACCATACTTATGGATTCATGTGTAAACATTTGAACATTGACCTTCTCTCAGGTTCAACTGCTTGTTTCTGACAGTGATGTCGAATCATACAAACAAATTAAATCCGATTTGGACATTCTCCGTCAAAGTGTAGAAAAGTCTGAACTGTGGGTATACAAATCGAAGGCAATGGAAGAGAATTCAATGATAGTCCCTGGTAAATATTTAAATTTCAACGTTTCTTCCTTAAATTTCCTAAAACACATTATTTTTTCAGCTGATAGATCTGTAGATAAGTCTTTGGAAACAACTCTGAGTTCCGAATATAGAGCGTCTTTAAGCTTGGATCAACTGATGGAATATGAAAAAGTCAAGGACATTCTGATACGAATGAACAAATTCTGCGTAACTAGTGGTGAGCATTTCCTACGTTGAAAATCAGGTTTCAGATAGTATCTCAGATCACATTTTAGGTTCAAACATCAAGCCAAGGAAACATGAACAACGTCTATTGCGAAACGTTAGTGTTCACACAGTCGTGCTGGACCTTTTACAGAATCCATACGATGAAAAGGATGATGTTCTTATGAAGGAGTTAATGTGCCTGGCACATGAATTCCTGCAGAATTTCTGTCTAGGCAATCAGCAAAATCAAGTTTTGCTGCACAATCATTTGGATTTATTCCTCAATCCGGGCGTAAGTAGACAGTTTTTTTCTATTTCAATCACTTGGCGTAGTACTTAGATGGAATAAAAGGAACAACTTAAACATTTACAGCTAAGGTGGTGGAATGGTGGCTACATAAGAGTAAACTAAGAAATGTGAGGTTTTGTGTATATTTTGAATATGTGAAGAGTTTTCCGTTTTTGATTCCACATTTAAAGCTTGAAGTGTTCCATAGTTTTTTGTTACTAACTTTCTATAAATGTTTTGCACATCATCTTATTACAAAGTTCAGTTCGCCATGTGCTTGTTTTGTAAATAGATGAGAGTTTCCTAGGTTTTATATCGTGCACCTAACAAAAATTGAATTTTTAGTTGCGGAGTCCTTTATTACTTGGTACCCATCTGCATATTTATGCTTTCTTCGATGTTTCGAACCTTAGACCTGTGCATTATAAAGTGTTTGCTGGTATGATCAAGACCGATAGTTCTTTGTACTTAAATTATTCGCTTCAATAGCAACTCAGGGTACGCTGTGTGCTATGACTATTGTTCCCATATGCTAGAGTTGTACATTGTTGCCTGAGATTTTCGATGGTCTACTTTATACCAGTATGTCCTGCCTTAAATCGAATAAAAGAATTATAGCGCATCGTTGCCAAAGTCTTACGTATATATACAATAGTTAAAAGGAAAAGTTGCCAATCTACACAGTAAACAGCACGTTTTCCTTTGAGATCTTATATGGACATTACTCGGTAGTCTTCGAAGGTTTTGGTAGATGCACTAAACGATGAATAACCAACAACTGCCTCTAGCTTATATTTATTTGGGGGAAGAGGACGAGTTTCTCTCCACATTGGTGTACAATTTTCAAATCCTCGCAAGTTTCTTCAAGTCTAGAACGAACTTCTGATGTAACACACTCTTGGGATCCCCTTCAATACAATTATTATTCAACTTTGCACAGATAAAGTCCAAATAAGGTATCAAGTCTGTCCATCCGTACCACCCAATCACAAAACTTGTAAGTGTTATTTTATATCGGAATCATTGTAGGTCAGGCTTCATCGCCACTCACACAGCCTCTTACCTTAAACAAGTACTAACCTAATTGGACCACTCCCGATATTTTGGAAAAATGCAATTGATTCCTTTTTACGCTTAAATCCCTTGATGGCTTGATAAATTGTTATAACCAATTTTCCATTTTAGATCCTCGAAGCGAAAACCGTTTGTGCAATTTTCAAGGACAACCTCTCGCTGTGCAATGAAGTCACGGACAAAGTCGTCCAACATTTCGTTCATTGTATCGAAATCCATGGTCGGCATGTTGTCTATTTGCAGTTCTTACAGACTATCGTCAAGGCAGAAAATCAATTCATACGCAAATGCCAAGATATGGTAATGCAGGAGCTCATAAATGCAGGCGAAGATGTCCTAGTCTTCTACAACGATAAAACGTCATTCAATCAATTTGTCACGATGATGCGAAAGACTGACAAGGAGCAACCACTCACTGATGACAATCCGCTGAAGTATCACGTGGAGTTGGTAAAACTCCTTGCCTGTTGCACTATGGGAAAGAATGTCTACACTGAGATTAAGTGCAATAATTTGCTGTCTCTTGATGACATTGTAACGATAATCTGCCATCCGGATTGTATACCAGAGGTAAAGGAAGCATATGTGGACTTTTTGAATCACTGTTACATTGACACGGAAGTCGAAATGAAAGAAATCTACTCATCCGGCCACATGTGGAATTTGTTTGAAAAGTCTTTCCTGGCTGATATCAATCAGTTGATTTGCATACAACAAGTGGAACATAACAAAACTTTGATTAACTATGTATTGACTGGAGTCATGACTATTCTGAGTACGTTCTTTAGTAGTCCATTCTCCGATCAGAGTACAATTGTTCAGACACGACAGATGATCTTTGTGCAACTTCTGCAAGCAACATACAAGCTCTCTCAGTCCAAATGGTTGTCTCTGGCTGAACGATTCAATGTGGAAAACTGCATAAGGACACTCTCGGAGTCAGCGAAAACAAGAAATATTGCAATACCATTAGACTTGGAACAGAAAGTCGTATCGATGTCGAGCAAGACGGCATTGTTGACTCGACAGACCACAAAGTGGCTTCTGGCTTCAAAGCAGCCAAAATACGACAGCGCTTTCTACACGAACTGCATGCGGTTAGATCGGAGTATCATAGAGGGTCTGCAGGACATTGTATCACTGCTGGAAGACCAACTGAAACCTCTGGTTGAGTCAGAGCTATCTCTTTTGGTTGACATTTTATACCGTTCTGAGCTACTGTTTCCCAAAGGAACCGAGTCTCGAAAGAAATGCGAGAGCGGTGGATTCATTCGAAAACTCATAAAGCATACAGAAAAGCTTTTAGAAGAGAAAGAAGAGAAACTTTGTGTAAAAGTTCTACGAACACTCCGCGAGATGATGGCTTTTGATGTGAACTATGGTGAAAAGGGAGATTCTCTCCGGAACTCCCTACTCATTCGGTATTTCGGCAAAGGTTTCTCACAAAAGACTATCGAAGGTGGAGACAATCGCAGGGCGCATATTGTAACTCATGGTCCAGGAGCCAAGTACTTGATTCGTGCGGGAAAGACTCTTCACGAAGTTCAGAATCATCTCGATCGTGAAGGAGCATCTGATTTGGTCGTGGAATTGGTCATTAAATCAGTTCATTCTCCATCGATATTTGTGGAAGCAATTGAACTGGGAATTGCTCTTCTCGAAGGCGGAAATCCAATCATACAGAAGGGAATGTTCACCAAATTTCTCAGCGGAGATCTCAATCAAGCTTTCTTTAAGGTGTTCTTTGAGAAAATGAAAGACTCTCAGCAAGAAATCAAATCCACGGTGACCGTGAATACATCGGATATTGCTGCAAAAGCTCATGAATCTAAGCCGCATGACATGAATCTGGAACTAGAGAAAATCTCTCGAAAACATGGAGTGAAGAGCAATGGAGTAGTGATCACCGATGAGTTGAAAAAAGAACTCCACAACGCCGGGCTGGCTACTGCGAGATCATACAGCCATGCCCGGAATATTACTCCCGGTGATGATACTTCGGCTTTGAATATTTCCAGTCCTTTGGAGGACATCCTTGCAGAGAAACTAGAAAAACACAAAGACAAGGACGATCGCAACAAACTATCTAATAAAGTTCTGGTGATGCAACCCATTCTCAGATTCCTCCAGCTTCTCTGTGAGAATCACAATCCAGACTTACAGAATCTGCTGCGAAATCAGAATCAGAAAACAAACTACAATCTCGTGTCGGAGACTTTGATGTTCTTGGACTGCATTTGTGGCTCCACAACAGGTGGACTAGGTCTTCTCGGTCTATATATCAACGAGAATAATGTGGCACTGATCAATCAAACTCTGGAAACCCTCACCGAATACTGCCAAGGACCATGCCATGAGAACCAGAATTGTATAGCGACGCATGAATCAAATGGTTTAGACATCATTACAGCTTTGATTATGAATAACATTAATCCATTGGGTGAGAATCGAATGGATTTGGTCCTCGAACTAAAGAATAATGCATCGAAGCTGCTGTTAGCCATAATGGAATCTCGTGGGGATAGTGAAAATGCTGAGCGAATATTATACAACATGAATCCAAAGCAATTGGTCGAGGTAGCATGTAAGGCATATCATCAGGAGGAAATGGTTGATGAGAGCGAACATGACGAAGGCGATCCGGAAGATGATGATGTGACGGTATCACCTCGAGAGGTTGGCCATAATATTTATATTCTATGCCATCAATTAGCGCAGCATAACAAAGAGTTATCTGGGTTACTTAAAACTTCGGAGGAAGCGCTAAACTTTGATTCAAAAATGAGTCAGGCGTTGATGTATTATGCCACACATACCGCACAAATTGAGGTGAGTCGAGGCCGAGAATAGTGCAATCGGTATTGATTTGTTTCTTTTTTAGATTGTTCGAAACGATAGGACTTTGGAGCAGATTGTATTCCCTATTCCTGAGATTTGCGAATACCTAACGACTGATACGAAAATTAAGATTTTAAATACAGCAGAGCGTGATGACCAGGGATCCAAGGTAGCTGACTTCTTCGATCGTGCCGAGGAGATGTTCAATGAGATGAAGTGGCAAAAGAAATTAAGGGGTGAGTGGACATTGGCGATTGTTAATTGGAAAACTATTCGTGTTTTCACATACCCTCTGCAAAGACCATACTTTATTTATAAGCACTAGAGATTGAAGATTCCATTGTGGAAATGTTAGACTGATATGGTGTGCCAACGTTGGGCGCCAATGTGGTGGAAATTTTTAGTATTTTAGTCATTCAAGTTTAGAGGTATATCTTGCTTTAGTCTGCGACTGAGAACGATGACAAATTGCGACCTCCATCGTCTTCGGTGACTATAAGTCGATACTGCCTCGCAACTCCTCGTTTCTTATTGTGTTTTGATCATAGCACTCGAACATCTTTACAAACAATCGCTGACTAATTTAATTTTTATCTTCCATTCCAGGTCAGCCAGCACTGTTTTGGGTCAGCAGTTACATGTCATTATGGAGTAGTATACTCTTTAACTGCGTCGTTGTTATAAATATGATCGTGGCATTCTTCTACCCATTTGACAACACTGTGCCCGGTAAGTATAAAACACTCTATCCACATAAACAGCAACGTAATGAACTCCTTTTTCAGAACTCCTTCCACATGTTTCTTGGCTATTTTGGGCCATAATGTTGTTCTCCCTTGTGATTGTCATCATGCTGCCCCGTGAATCTGGAATAAGAACACTCATCGGTTCGGTGATTCTACGGTTTATATTTCTTATAGGACCGGAACCAACGCTGTGGCTTTTAGGATCAGTGACGGTAAGTCGCTTTAATCACTCGAAATAGTTATTTCTTGAATTACATGTATATGGTTGGACATGTACAGGTGGCACTAAAGGGCGTACACATAATCAGCATAATGGGGAATCAAGGAACACTGGAGAAGAATTTTCTGAAGATAATCACCGACTTTCAACTGTTCTATCACTTCGGATACATATGCTTTGTCTTTTGTGGCCTTCTATTTCATCCTTTTTTCTACTCACTTTTGGTAGGTTTAGGGAACAGTGACTGTCCCTAACAGACGTCTATTATCTTCATGCGGCAAAATAAATCTGCAGAACATGTCCCGAGAAGACCAAAAATGTCCCAAGAGGATAGTAGATGTCTCTTGGGAACAGTGTCTGTCTGAACGTATTTGTACTTACAATTTAAACTGTTTTTTTCAGTTATTCGACGTAGTTTATCGCGAGGAGACTTTAGTAAATGTTATTCGATCTGTAACTCGAAATGGTCGATCTATAGTTCTTACGGCTGTCTTAGCACTTATACTTGTATACCTTTTCTCAATAATAGGCTATATATTCTTTAAGGACGACTTCCTAGTACCTGTTGATCCAGATTTACCCTTCGGTAAGTCAGTTATCTCTGTTATCCACACATCTTTTTATTCTATTGAAACTTTCAGAAGAGAATGGCCCTCTGATGAATCATCTTACTGACCAACCACTCGATAGTGATCCGAGCACTTGTATTTCTCCAGAAGAAGTAGCGAGAATACGCAACGAAGCTGGTGACGGGGAACAAAAGGAACGTGCCTGTGATTCATTGGTCATGTGCATTGTAACCACGCTTAATCAGGGATTACGTAATGGTGGAGGCATTGGTGATATCCTTAGAGCTCCGTCCAGCAAGGTAAAAGTATACTCAATTCACATTGAATAGATGTATAAAGAAAACCTCTTTCAGGAAGGACTATTTGCAGCGCGTGTAATCTATGACCTACTTTTCTTCTTCATTGTGATTATTATTGTACTTAACTTGATCTTCGGTGTGATTATCGATACATTCGCCGATCTCAGAAGTGAAAAGCAACAAAAGGAACTGATTTTAAAGAACACCTGTTTCATTTGTGGCCTTAATCGGTCGGCATTCGATAACAAAACGGTCAGCTTTGAGGAGCATATCAAGAGCGAGCACAACATGTGGCACTATTTGTACTTTATTGTTTTGGTGAAGGTGAAAGATCCCACGGAATTCACTGGACCCGAAAGCTATGTATACGCAATGGTTAAGGCTGGTATTTTGGATTGGTTTCCCCGATTGCGAGCTATGTCGTTGGCAGCGGTTGATTCGGATGGTGATCAGATTGAGCTAAGAAGTTTACAGGCCAATTTGGAAGAAACACAGATACTAGTTACGAATTTATCACAGCAATTACGCGAACTGAAGGACCATATGACAGAGCAGAGGAAACAGAAACAGCGATTGGGTCTGTTGAATCCTGGTGCATCAACATTCGCCGGATATCAATTCGCCTAAGGTGATGAGTGCTTGTGTGTATGGGCAAATGATTAGAGAAAATGAAATGGTTATGCAAATAGCAGTGCGAATTGCATTTGTAATTTATTTTTTAGATGCAATAAATAGTTAGATGGTTGTGTTAAAAGTCAATCGTTTTGTTTTCTTCTTTTTCTTTTCTGGACTAAGCAGAATTTATAACGATTATTAGTTTTCCATTGCCATCCGGAGCAATCCGAGATTATCCGATCGAAACTTAAATAAATATTCTTAAACGCGTTTAGATACTAAAAAGGAGTCATGCGTAACAATTGGAACGTTGCATTAAAATAGGCTTCTAATACCACAGCAGTGGCCATTTGAGATTACTTGTTAATACCCTTTATTTTTTGTACAAATCGACAATGATGAAAGGATAGTACTGGCGTTTCTTTCTCACAGATTTCAAGCACAGGGTCCATTCTTTCATACATCAACACTTGCCTGTAAACATTGCGCAGAGGTTTCTTTTTATCTTGGTTCAGCAGATTATGTAAGCATCTGTAAGGTTAACAGCAGTTGCATCAGAGTAAGCAGCAAATCCTTGGCTATCAACGAATTTCCCTCACAAGAATTTAAGCCAATAAACTGCTCGACTATCAAAGGAGAAGCTGCGAATCATCCAGAAAAAGAAATTCAACTTTGAGACCCTTAGCACGGCTTGATTAGCCAGAGGCTATAGGGGAAACCTGGCTGAGAGACTCTCCCCTGTGCATTTACCATCCACAAACGCCAACAATCCCTGAAATCACAATCTAAGAGAAAGCCGATACCACCATATGTTACCAACCAACACCTTAAGCGCGGAACGCAGACTGCGTACCAGCAAAACTTTTCAAAAATGGTGGTGATGTTTTGGTAGGGTGCACGAACCAAGTCATCGAGCAAGTATGGGTGGATGAAGCCACGCCTGATGACAGGACTATTATCTATATATGCCTATCCTGTATATCCTATGTATATCCTGTGTCTTGTAAGAACTATCGAGGCATATCTGTGCTTAATGTCCCATATAAGATCATGTCCAACGTATTGTGTGAACATCCGAAACCTTTCTGCAATATAGTAATGGAATAGACAGATAGATCGATTGACCAAATTTTTCACACCAGCCAATGAAAGACCAACGAATTTCAAGTCGAGACTCACCATCTCTTCATCGATTTTTGAAACCGCATATGACAGCATTCATCGTCTTGAGCAAGGCTATGGCCAAATCCGGGACTCAGCTGTGCCGCCTTACTCTGAAAAACATGAAATCGCTTCTACTTCGGTTTGGCGAAACAAATGGGTTTAAAACTCGAAACTCAAAAGACAAAATGAATGCTTTACAAAACATTTTCGGCGAATATTCTGTCCCATATGCGAGGAGGGCGAATAGAAGAGAAGATACAATCGCGAACTCTATGAGTTGTACCAAGTCGACTACACTGGCTTAGATACATCAAGCGAATGAATAATAATGCTTCAAGAAGAGGGGTTGGAATCACAGCTTCTAGATTCGAGACAACAAGGAAGACCGAACCTCTGTTTTAAGAATCAAGCTATTGCGGATGTCAGAGCGCTTGGCCTAGGCAACTGGAAGAAGAGTCGTAGACTGCCGTGTCTCAGAGATGCTTCACGGGTCGGAAACTCGTTAATTAAATAAGTAACGTCTCCTTAGCCACTGTTCAGTGTTGTGTACCGCCCTAGGTTTGTCAAAAAGTACGTATACGCCAGAGTGTATTCCTACATTTACTGAAATACATTTATAATCGCTTGATTCATAAGAACCCAGCAATACAATAGGATTTGTGGGAAACCAAGTTGCACATAACTCAGTGTATCTCACATTTCAGAGTCTTAGGTCAACGATATGCCACTTAAGACAGAATTCTTTGACCTCAAACTGACACATAATTTCTTCATTTTAACCATAAGGTGTTCGGCCTGTCCCTCTATTACTTTCCAAAGCAACTTAACAAAGCAACAATTACACCTCCAACCACCAGAACGCAGTTTCCTTAGCACTGTGTCTCACTCCCAATTACTTACTAATTACAGAACCCTTTCACTTGGGCATCGTTATTCCGATGAAGTCTTGCACGTGATTCTGTGCAAATTGTTTCATCAATGAAATTGAAAGTTTGGTACTGGACACTGAAAGCAGGCTGCAAATCCGGTAGATGTATAAATACACAGCGAATCTGTGACTAAGTATCAGTGGATCCACCGCCTTAGTCCAAGAAGCACAACAAACCTAAGAAAATGGCTTCAAACGTTTCGGTAAAGTTGTAGAATTGAAAAACAAAATTTCTATTAACACATTCCTTTGGACAGATTTTATTCCTGATTGTCTTTGGAATGGTTCTCAGTGAAGCAACTATCGAGTTCCAAACTGAGAAAGTTAAGAAGCGAGAACTTCCTCTCCTTGGACATGGGTTTCCATTCTTCGGTGGACTAAAACTATCTGGAAGTGGATCTGGTGCAGGACCATGGCATAGCGCTGGGTAAGTAAATTTCTATTTCATTGAAACTATCTTTAATCCGATTGTGTCATGCAGTCCATCTCCTGCCGATGTGGCTAATGCAATAGCTGCAGCAAAACAAGCTTCAGCCAATGTTCTCATCTCTCAGCAACAAATGCAGGCGGCCAAGGAAAACGTCCTTAAGCAACAACGCATGGCAATGGAGCGTGAAGCTGCTGCTCAGATTCTTACCCAAAAGAGTCAAGCTGCTGCAGCTATTCAAAGATCAGAAGCGGCTGCTGCAGCTCAAGCCGTAGTATTGGCTCAACAGCGTTTGGCTGCATCCAAGTCAGCTGTGGCTCATCAACAGCGTATAGCTGCTGCCAAGGAAGCTGAGGCAGCTTCCGCCTTGCAACGCTCTGCTCACGCCGCAGCTGCTGAAATTCAGAAGTCCGAGTACGAAGCATCCAAAATTGGAACATTAATACAAAATGGGGCTGCTGCCGCTGCGCATCATCTAACACTTACAAAGGACACTGCATTTAATCCCATCAACTCCGGAACGAATCATGTTAACAATATCGATCTGTTCGGACCTTGGCAAAGTGCCCTAATTGGAGGCAGTGGTCAGGGAGGTGGAAAACCATCAGGTTGGTTGTAGGATCATGAACCAATCGTTAGGTTCTTCTTTCTATTTAGTAAACTGTTTCTACTCCTATATTATCCTTTGCAATAAAAACAAAAATTTTTGTAAAAAATAAGCCATTCGACCATTTTATAGTACCAATAGCTATATATGTATACCAGGAATATAAGCATACCTAGATTAGATTACTAACCTAACTGCCCGACTTCTCTAAAATTATTGACGCTTCAAACCTGGTACACTAATCAGGAATGCTAGTAGCATCATGAAGAGCCGTTTCAGTAGACCAACCTTTGAGAAAGGCATGGTTCACCCTCACAGCGAGCTGGAAAGTGTACTCTCATAAGTTCCAAAGATTCAGCTGTCCGACTTTTTCAGGCAGGGCGGACTGCTGTGTCAGAATTTTACCGAAGCTAGTCGATTTCTTAAGGCACTCGATGGATTGACAGTAATGTGCTCAGCCCTATATCTAAGCCATTCTAATGGACTTCTTATACATGTTGAGACAATCCTTACAGGGCTGCCAGAACTTATGATTGTAGCAGATGTTGAAGATTCCTCTGGTCAATTTTCTAAGCTTCGAAAGATCGTCATTCCACCGCATTGGAAGTTTCAGTTTATTGTAACTGACTGGACACGAAACTTTAAAAGCAACGTTGATTGTGTTCAGTTCAGTTCACCCTGTATTAACAACAAAAATAACCATGACATTCCAACTGCAATGGCAGTTCTTGTTTTATTGTTTGATGCAGATGAGCTTCCAGCATGGCCTTAACTTTTTACTCTGAGCCGAGAGCGGCGGAACTCAGCCAAGAGTTTAGAAGGCCATACGGGCCCTATCAAAACCTTCTGATAGTGTCAGAACTGTGGATATGGAAACTGCCACGTCTAATTCTGACGCATTCACTTGTTCTGATGCGTGAAGCGTCACCTCGGAGAAATCCGGTCGCTCTTCCATTGGGAAGATCAACCAACAATAGGGTGAATTCATTAAGCTGAATTCAGGATAAGGATAGGCAAGAGTAAAGAGAGCACTCTCGTTTTGACTATCTACTCAACGCGAAGTCAAGTATATCAGATCCGAGGATCAGACGCCATCAGTATTGACTGCCAAAAAGGTCAGGCAGGACTACATCTAGCGACTGAGCTCTCAACTGAGCAAATGGCACTTTTTAAGAGGCACTTTTCTGACTCGCAATTCAAATTGCGATGACTAGTTTTCATTTGCTCGGCGACTACGACTGGTGAGTGAATGCGCTCAAACTTTAAAAAGATTAGAGCCACAATTTGAACTCAGCGTGACACTTGTGCGTGGAAGCCTGCTCACAAATTGTCCGTGCGTCCCAAACCGCAGGGTCTGAACCTCTTCTCTGAAAAGATTATGATGACAATTATTTCCCAAAATGGTGAATTGCAGCCCAATTAATGGTAGATCATACAGAGGAAGAAGAAAGTTCCACTATTTTACTTCGTGAAGTCGATTAATGAAGCCTCCATGAAAAGGTTTAACATCTCCAAAGATCCTTAGAAGCACCGACAAGGTTTCAGCATCTGGGTCCTCTAAGGAGGATTTATAAGCAAGACGTGTTCTTGGCGATGATAACATAACCCTTAGCCTTATCCAAAAACCTTGGGTTATCTGCGGACAAATTAAAGGTCTACGAAATGCGGGAAGTCAGTGCCAAGTACTTAATCAGCACAAATATTAACTTCCTTCCAATTCCAGAATTCATGAGGAAAGTCCTGATACATCGTGTATGCCTCGGCGAAATTTCTCCGACGAAGACGACATCATTCCGCATACAGAGATCCAGGAACTTACACGACACTGCCAGAAAAGCAACCTCCATGCCAATGTGTACCATAAGAGATGGGGCAGCAGTGGTATCTTGTTAGTGATCATGCTGATATTTAAAATAAAGGCTCTAAGCCTACGTTCATAAATGTGATTCGCGAAGAGGTACTTGACCTCGCGCTCACACTCGCCAGTTGAGGTACCACAGCTTTCTAATCTCTCTGATTCCGTACTACCTACTATAATAAAATCCTAACACTAAGTTGTCTATCTACATAGGGGCATAAGTTATTTTAGCACCTAGACTGGTCCACAGAAGTAAGGAATGGACTGCAGACAGAATCTTAGGCGAGACGTTGTGATAACTTAGTTAGCCTTTCTCCATTACACCAGTAGGGCAAAGGTGAGGTTTGATCTGATGAATTACATTTGTGGATAGATGAAGAGTCATTTTTCTTCCTAAACCTTTGGTTTTGTTCCAGGCTCAATGACATAGAATTTTAGTTCGTTTGCCCGCTCCTCAGGAAAGGAAACTGCGCCAACTACATAGGAGAGAGTCTTCTCAACGTCGCCTACAAGTTCTTACCTATTGTACTGTGTGAACGCTTTAAACCTTTGTCAATAATCTTATTGGCCCGTATTAGTGTGGATTTAGACCAGAAAAGCCTTCTCTCGCACAACCAAAGTAACCCTGTATAAAATCCTTATCATCCCAGTCCTGCTGTACGGTATAGAGCCTTGGACTTTGTCAAAAATGGATGAGGTTGCTCTTCGATTGGCTTGTTGGTTGCGGCCCAGGCCCACCCCGAACAATAGCGCCACCTCAAATAGGTAAAATAAGTAAAGAGGCATTGAACTTTGACGATATTTTTGGAAGGGGAGTAGGACTCTCAGTTAGAAGGTCACTAACTGATTGCTAACAAATTAATGATTGCCTAACTTGTATGCATGTTAGGTTAGATTAGGTTAGGTTAGGTGACTGCAGAGCCATGGAGCTGTCTCTCAAAGGATCCATTGTGTCCCCCAGTGTGGGATATCAGAAAGAATATGAAAGAAAAAACGGAAGCGGCCCGCCAGAACCAATCCGTTTTCGTGATGAATTTTCAGGTCGTTTTAGGGGGCATGTTAGCTAGTTCGTAAAGGTTTGTTGCCTGTTTCCGCTGAGACTCGGGCATTTGCAGTGGAAGTGTGTCTCCACTTCAGTGTAACCGCAGCCTCTGCATTGGTCTGAGCCCTTGAAACTCATTTTACTGGGGTGGGCCGCCATTGGATTGTAGCCTGTGCGGACGCCGATGAGAAATATTAGCTGGGTTCTATTGAGACACAGAAGCTCTCTGGTCCTTATTGCGTTGTATTGGGCTCAAAAGAAGTGAGTGCACTCTACCTACTGTTACGCATATCCGTAGAGATCCTGGTGGAAAGGAGGCCAATGGGCGGTAGGACAGAGTGGTCCGTCGGGATGTCACTTGATTCTGAGGCCGTTCTCGCTACCTCTTTTGAAAACGTTCCACAATACAAAAACATACTTTTTTTATGAATATATGTACGTATAACACAGTTTATTACTTATTTACATATACAAAATTTACAATGTTTCCTTATCGTTATAAAATATATATATACTTTCGGTTAATACCATTCTTACATATGTGCAAACTTGATTTGAATACAATACTTAAAGCGATAAATACATACACGGTCCAACATAATACATAACACCACACTATGCCTGCGGGAGCCTTCACTGTACATAAGGGGTAAAGCAAAACGAAAAACAAAAAAAATAATAAAAATACATTTATATCACAATAGAGAGGAATACCATTAAACAGCTGTTTTGAAAAATTTTATAACCTAAATGTGTGAGAGTAGCCATAAAGCTAAGAATTAAAGGCAATAAGAAACCATAAGACGGGCTTATACTTAAGCTCCTAGCTTAGCTAATTATCATTGTTTAGATTGGAAATCTTCGTTGCATACATGTGGGTTACTTTGTAGATAAATTCGTATTGTTCCTTGGTTTGGACAGCGCTGGCACGACCTCTCCGCACGCTGTAGACAATCTGTGGAATGTCGACGGACCGCTTGGGTTCCTCCAGGCAACGCATGGCGATGTCACATGCGAGAATTGTACCAGTTCGACCCGTACCTGGAGAGCAGTGAATCGTTAGGGGGCTACAAATGGATGGATAAACGATGGATTAATGGAATTCGAAACAATCACAAACACATGGTGGGGATTTGTTGTTACACCTACCCTTGGTCCTTTGGAGGTTGTTTTGGTTTTTCGGATGCAACGTTGCCGTTGATCTCACTCTTGGCTGTCGGTTTTTCGTCTGTGATGATGGTGTCGATTTTGGTGTCACTCTGTTCGATAGTGTACAGCTTGAGAGAACTTCTTGCTTCCAGGAGCATGGCGATGATAGCTGCCTCATCGGTGGGTACTCCAGCTTCTGGCCACTGGTACCAGTAGTGGGTGATCTCTCGAGTCTCTTCTGTCGCAGTGTTTTTGAGCATCAGTGTGGAGATGGCGTACTTCTCCTTGACTTCTCGGTTCTTCAGGGTAACTTGGTAATCACCGAAAACGGTGTGATTGTCGAGCGTCACCGATGGTGGCAGGTATTCCGCGCATTTGTCGATGCCGTTTTCGATTAGATCCGTTGCCATGATGATGACACGGGAATTCTGTTCCCAGATCATGCGCCAAAAGTCGGTGACTGTTGTATCAAGCGGTGCCTGGCATGCGATGTAGTAGTTGGTCGTATCCTTGGGACCCTAGAAGAAGAAGAAAAAGGAACAAACTTTAATCGTGGATCTGAAGACAACCATTCTAAAAATATATTTTTGTTTGTTTTGCCATGACGCAATCATGGTTCAAATGCTGCTCATGGCATTTCTGATTAAGTGTGTAATCACACTGCTGACACACAACTCCAGATACACATAGGCGTCATCCTAATTTGCATAAGTAAACAGAAAACACGATTAAATGTATTCAAGTTCAAGTTCCACTTGATTTCACTTAATCTACACATGGATCCACTTCAGTGGGAAATGTTTAGATAGAGCTGGGAATTGTGAGGCTTGAATTAGAAATTGTATACGAGTAGGAACAAAAAGTGCCGGATATGCGAGGTTTTACGCACATTTTTCAAAGCTCTACGTTCTAAGTCAAGCTTAATTCAAAATGAGCTGAGTACGGAATATGCGATTTGAAAACTAGGAGAACAATCTGCAAAACATTTCACATTATAGTCCATTCCACTTGCAAACTGCAAAAAAGGAAAAAAATCAGTAAAAAAGCAGGACACGTCAACTAAAAGGACCTATATTTGGTTGCGTTTTCAAGGTAGATTTGAATATTTCCTGATCTTAGCTTACACGTAAGGCTTGCAAACTCCAAGAAAATACTGCCTGCAAGGCGGTTCACCTCCAGAAGAAGAATACTTTTATATGTGGATTCATTTTCAAAACTTGGTGTAATTCAATTCAAAAACCTCGATGTGGTGGGTCATCCACTTCCTAAATTTACAAAATATGTGAGATAGGATCCTTTAACCCAATTTAAGCCACGATATCACTTATATTTGTGTTCTTATCCTAGTCAGACTCTAAGAAAGCTTGTGAAACCAAAGTTCCAGGTAGCTCTTGACTCCAGTTTATGTGACAATATTGACTGAAGAATTGTATCATAAGCTCAAGAATCACAGGATAGCAAGTATAAACTTCTTCCTTCGAAAAGAACTCTGGAACTTGTAAACATTAAACATCCCTTTTAGAGTCCGTTTGGCTTTCGGATGTTTCTCAGATGATTGTCAGAGGTCGGCTCGTAAAAAAAAAACTTATTGCTTTTTTCTGAAATTCGAATTCTGGACCACTCAATCACTAGCCTATACACCAATTCATTCAACGACGGAAAACGATAAGTCTAGAACCGACTATGGAACTTGATAGTGCAAAATCAAATGTGGTGTTGTCCAAGGATCTACATTAGGTCCATTACTCTGGGACCCCATATACATATTATGACATTTGTAGACACAAACGTTGGGAAGATAATCAGTTTCGCAAATCCCTGAATCAGCAGATGCATCGGTGGCCGAATATATGGCAGCACAAGCGCTAACTCGAAGCCTCTCACTATGAACTCCTACTCTACACCTCCACGTGGTGGCTGCTGGGTACCTAGTACCTCGACTGGATATTGGGTAACCAACCCCTTTGGAGGGTCGTTGGTGGTAGCGAACTCCCTAGGTGGAACCAACGGTGGCGTCTCCCTGTTCCAGTCAGGTCGAACTACTAGTGCTTATCCATATATGAACTACTTCAGCTTACCTGAACCCCAGGTCTATAGGGATAATAATATGGCGGGTAATAGGCCAACGGCAGCGCTCGCACCCCCGAAGCGGAATACTGACTCCGGAGTATTCGGCCCCGTGTCGTAGGGGTATTAAATGGAACTGGCCCTCCAGGTTGGGGGTTGTGAGTCGGTTGAACTGTCCTACCACGGAAAAATCGTTCTAGGCGATTTTAACGCTAAGAAAGGGAAGGAGGACATCTTTGATAGGACAGTTGGAAAGTAAAGCCTACACGACACCACGGACTTAGGCTTATTGAGTTTGCGGCGGGGCTTAATGTCGCAATAGCTAGCACACGGTTTCCGTATCTTAATATTCATAAGGGGACATGGCGATCTTCTGATCATGAAACTGTCAACCAGATTGATCATATTGCGATCGACGCAAGGCACCGTTTGACCGATTCATAAGAAAGGAAACTGCCTCACCTGTGCCAATCGACGAATTGTTGGTGAATGAACAATGCAGCCTTAGGCCTGAAAAATCAACGATCGACGATATCTTCAATATACGCTCAGTCCTGCCAAAGACCCAAAAATTAAGGCTTAACGAAAAAACATCAAAGGTCTTAGATAGGGATGATGACTGGCATCAAGAGCATGTCAAGATCATTGCTTGCGCTGATCAAAGATCGAAATATCTAAAAAGATCACATTTCAAACTGACCAAGAACGAGTGCTCCGTCTAAAAACGATCTTCCATCCTATTACTGCCAAGGTGGAGAAGAAGAGATGAGTTCGTAAAAGAATATGTTTTTGAAGTAAAAAAGGATATTTTCTTACTGTCGTGTCAGGCCAACAAGACCCATACAAAACCCTATAGAGATGCCTTGTAGTAAAGTCACACCGGTGCCGAGGCTATGGAAAGATTTATTCTGCAGACTGTATAACAACGGTGAAAACCAACATCCCGCTGTCATACAGAATAAACCATTGAACATAGACGATAATAGCCAAAATATCCATCCACCTGACCAAAGCATAGTATAGCAATCCAATCCAAGCTCAAAACCAACAAGTCTTCTGTACCTGCTACAGACGATGTTGTTCAAAGCAGCTGGAGATGGAAGCATATACCAATTCATATCTAAAATTTGGTCAGAGGAGTGTCAGATAAATGAAAGACAATATCTCCCCTGAATTGCGCCAATTACAAAGGTATTAGTCCATTGAACGTCGCATACAAAATCTTATCCGTCATACTGTGTGAACTCATGAAACACTTCGTCAACACTCTCATCGGCTCCGATCAGTATGGTTTTAGGCCAGGACAGCTGTACAGCGACATCAACCTAGTCAGAAAAATGCCCATCACTCGTTTAACATGGCTACGACATGTTCAGTGGCTGGTTGCAAATGCTCCGGCTCGTAGAGTCTTCGAATCCAATCCGGAGGGAGAACGCAGTAGAGAAAGACCTTAGTTGGCGCACATAAGTGGAAAGGGGAGATCAAACAAATCGGAGTGCGCAACTGGAAGCTAAGGACAGATCTAACTTGAGAAGCTTGTTAATGGAGGCCCTGTTGTATCCCGAAGTGTAGCGCCACCTAAATAAGTACGTAAATGTTTTGCAAATCGTGGCCTCACGGTCTATCTTTCTCTATCCAATCTCTAATGGCTTCCTATACCCATGACTTTTCAGTCCGCTCTATCACAGGGCTTAAATCTTCAAATGATCCCATTCTGATGGAGAACATTTTAAAAAGCAATCACCCAGTTGATGTGAGGGCTGTCCAACATAAAAGCGGTTCTTTACATATCGCCCCAACCGCATAAGAGTCGAGATCTTCTGATGGATAATGGCAAACCATAAGAATGGAACATGATTGGAGCTCGTTCAGCGGCATACTTAGGAGGAGATATTTAACCTCTTTTGTAAATCTCCTAACATTCACGAAAGTCGAAATAAATGGCACTTTTAGTGCTGGTACATGTACAAAGGTATCAACTGAAAACCATCCTCTACAATGAACCTATGTTGGTCTCAATAATTTCATCGAAAACCATATTCTTTCTATCTATCTGCAGTTTGAATTTAAAACGAATGAAACTAAATACCATGTACATACATATTTATGTATAAACTTGAAAAATGTGTGATAACGACACGAGTTAGTTACTTATCAGACTACACACCTGAATGTACGTATGACCAATAAATTCTTTGAGAACTTAATCGACTTTAGTTGAAATTCAGAGAACAACCGCCCGAGATGACAATAGATGTTCTCAGCAGATGTATGCAGGTGGGACATTGAACCTCCAACTAGTGACAACCATCAATCCCACCCACGTGCATCAACCATCACAGGCGGCAAACCACAAACCAAAAGCCATTAGTTTACAATTTCAAATTTCCCATTTTACCACATGACTCAGTGTATTCCGAGCATAAATTTTAAATTTATCAATCACCGCCATTAGGAATGATAAATTAACGAAAAAAGCCACCTTTGGCATCTTCAAGCCTTTCGAAGCTTATCTGCGCACCCAACGACATGCAATGAATCACAGCGCCCCACTATAAAGTGAAACCATACCCTATGCGCTGATTTAAACAATAAAACAATGATTCGCGCACATTTGTGCAAAGGAAAAACAATTCCAAACAAAGTAAAAAAAGCAAAAAAAAATCCACGCACATGAGAGAATCTTATCGCAGCGCCCCAACAGTCAAGTAAAATCTTATCTAGCCCCAAGTGTTGCGATTAAAGTGATTAACTTTCCCCACGAAACAATGAGTGTGTTCACAAAACGTGTATTCTTGCTCTCATCATGGATGTGTAAGTAAACATTGATAATAATTAGCTTGTAGTGCCACCCAAGGTTAAAGTTTCGCAATAAACGAATTCAAGAGAGTACTCTGGAATTTCATAATTAACAGCGAGTCACTCGATGTTCTAACTTGAGCTTGAGAATGGAGGAAATCACTTGGCGCTCCAAAACCCCATGCAAATGCACAGGAGTATGTTCGGAGGGTGTCATCAATCAAAACAGAGCTTGCAAAAAAAATACTTGAGCAACTTCTTACGTCATTTGCGATGCTGTATGACTCACCAAGAGACACGCATAAATGTCTTACTAACAACAATCATTAGTTCTTCTCTGGTAGTTTTGCTTTGAATAATAAATGATCAAAATAATCAAGCGCCGCCGCAGTCAAATGGCAGACGTTTTTCGACGAACCTACGCATGGTTTTCATTTTTTTTTTTTTTCGAAGAACCTAGTGTCTAATGGCTGGATTTGTAATTGCTCTCCATGCTTTATGCTTCCGTGACTTAAGCGCAGATTAAACGAAATAATTGTATCTGTTGAGGCCTCACACTTACCCTGACATAGTTCGCGTTGATGTATTCGCTCTTCTCGTCTCCGTTCTGTTGCTGGAGAATGACGCGAGTCTCAGGCAGCGGTATAACATTGGCGTATCTGAAAAGATTGTAATTGTTAAATTCATTTAAATTGGATGAGTGGTTTCAGAGAATTGTTTAAAGCTACATTGTAACACACGATCCATATCGTAGTAAGAGTTTGCGGATTTTAAAAAGCCAGTAAAGGTCTTAGGAAACTTTAAGTGTAGCAGGGAAATTAGGGCCTGGTTATGTACGATTCAGTGTTCATACGTAACAAGATTTCAGTTCGTCATAGGAAAAGGAAGCTCAGGCTTGAGAAAGTTTTTGAAGTTTCAGGGTTTTGTGTAAAGGAGACAACTAAGGACAACAAATAATGTGTTTAGTTAGGAAGCAATCTGCTGGCACAAGAGACAGGAAACCAACCTTAATCTTAAACCTAAATGCCCCCATAAGACCCAATTAGTCCTCTGTCTAAATTAACAAAAAAAATCCCAATATCAGTCCTCCAAAATTATTGCCATCAGCCTCTCATTTATAGCTAAACACCTAGCTTAGGTTAGTTAAGAGTGACTATCTCCACAGGTTAGGTTAGATTGACTAGACCAGTTAAGGTCCCTTGTGATGCCATGGATCGCTCTATTTGGCTACCCGAAACTGATTGCATTAACCAAAGCTTTTAATAAAGCAAAGGGGCTCTTGACGCCTAGTGACGCCAGTTCACCTAAATTGGGGAAGAAAGGAGGTCCAAGGTGGAGTAGACTTTCATGGGACACAGCTGGGCAAGTGCATAGAAGATGGATAATGGTTCTTCATCCTCCTCATCCTTCCTGATGAAATAATGTGAAAAGAGACTTCGTTGATTTGCGATCGCTTGAAAAGAACCAACTGTGCACTACGTTTTAGATCAAGACTGGACCAGATCTTGAAATGTTCCCAATAGAGATTTTTTCACTTCTAAAAGCGTGCAGTCTTAGGAAAAGTTTGCATATAGGGGAGAGGTATAGCCAGACTCTGCCATTTCGGAAGAATCCTGTGGGTTATACCAAGCTTGGTGAGCTTGTCAGCTCTGGAATGTACATATACATATGTGGCCAGACACCCGGCATAGGTGAATGTTGCACTGCGCATATCTCCAGAAGAACCAACCGGCTGTTTAAAGTAAGAAAGCTCGATTCTATTGATTGCAGGCAATTGCTTGCCAAGCATCTCTAAGAGGAGCAAGTGGAGCATCGCCTCTGAAGGAGTTCTCCTGATTCATATACATGCAGATCTTTATATCTGAGAATGAATATTGAGCAAAGTAGTCCTATTTAGACTCTGGCAGAACACACAGTAGTATATGGCTGACATGTACAGAGGAAAGACTGGTAGGATTAATGGTAGGAGGGTCGACAAGGGGAACTTTTTATTCCTCGTAAAGAGGGACAATACTATTTTGAGGGAATTCACAGCAAGTCAGCCATTTGACTGCCACCTATTGAGCCGAAGGAGACCACATTTGAGGATTCCCTTGAGAATACCAAGGTGTTTTCCGGAGGTAGAGGTAGCAGTGCCATATGCATCCAGTCCCTTCCATGTCCAAAAGAGGGCTGTTAACTACTAGATTCCACAGAAGAGGGAGAATTAAAAAGAATTCTGGTCGATCCACCGCACAGCTGTTAACTGATAATCCTACGTCTGAGTAATTGATTGATCAGTAAACCAAGCAAAGAATCCTCAATGTCTAGGAACGCAACTATGGTAAATTCCTTGAGGATTCGCATATATGTATGTATTACGCATGTTGGGACGCGGAGAGCAGAAATGGACGTAGGTGATATCGATTAGGAGATCGATGGACCCCTTATTAGAGGTGGTCCCGTGGTATTTTAGCCGTAATAGGTAGCTGGGAATAGAGGTATTTTTAGAGAAAATTTTCCATAGCCTTAAGGCATCAAAGGACTCTTCACTGCTTCCGCAGAAAAGTCTCCAGGAACGTCGGTTCTCTTTCCGTAGTGAAATTTTGTAGATCCTAACAGATAGCTTGGAGGCATCCCAATCAGCCGTCTTAAGAGATTTCTATTTTTTTCTTGCCCCGAGGATTGCGAAGATGATAAGCCAGCGACCTAGCATATTTGAGTGCCGTCGTAAAGACATACACCATACAATCAACTTGTCAGTGTCTGTGTTCTGTAAACAAAAAGCGTTGTCAAACGTTACCCAAATAGACCCCAGTTGGTCTTTTTGTAGACAGTTATCTGATATGAAACAGATTATCAGCCAAGCCAACCGTTGCACGAAGAAAAGGGGTTGGATAATGCCTTGCCTTGCCATCCAAACTCAATGCTTAGTACCGCAACCGTCTACAAAAGGACCAAGAACTTGTATCCCTGGTCTACTAGGGACTATAAGTCTGAATCGCCACTACTGCGACGCAGCCCCTACCTAGATAGTGCAACAAGACCCCTAAACACCCATCCAGATCGAGGCCACGACCTCGGTCAATACATTTGGTAGACCGTCGCCTAGCCCTCAGAACAGCTCCAGCCGAACTAATTACCAATATTTTTAGCTCCAGGTAAAATGACCGACACAGCGAAAATGAGGAAAGGTGCAGCGAGGACGGGGACGTTTAGGACTATACCACGCCCCGTTGATCTAGAAAATAACTAAAATAGGCTCACGGACGAGCAGTGATGCACCGATGCAACTTGCAGCTTCACCTGCCCGAACCCTCTCTTTGGGCACTGGTTTCGAATTCTAGAATGACTAAATGAGTTCGCAGGGTAACACGGAAAAGTCGACATTTGAAGACACCAGGACCTGATGTCTAGCTGAAGGTCGTCCCGAATAGAATTCTTCATATGAAACTCAAAACTAAGATGAACATCGCTAGTCAAAATATTTTCAAATACAATCTGGAGCAACATATGTACATACCTCAAGCTATAGGGGATGACAGAGCGCTTGGTCTTGGTGCATGAGATGGAAGAGAGTGGAACGCTGCCGTATCCCCAAAAAGACTGTTGAGGGAGGCCGTAAGCAGTAAAGATTATATTAAATCCATGCATCCTGACCAAAATCAGTAGTTCATGCCTATTCACCAAACAATTGATTAAACAAAAACCGATTTAAACTTCAGCGAAAAACAGAATCAAACAGTGTCCAACGCTATCGGGTATCTGCACCAGACTAGATACACCAAATACCTTCCGTTTGCCCGCAGTTTCACACAAGAAATATAAATTTCCTAAGGGTGCGCTGACTTCTAGGCTTTTTCAACACTAAATAACCTTTGTTGCAGATCTACGGAATCTAATTCAATTAGAGTTACTTCAGAGTCAGAGCCAGGATACACATCAATAAATCCTTAATATTGTGAAGTCACGATATCTGCAAACAAGTGTCAACCACCAAGAGACTACTTTATAAATAGACACCTACCTGTTCCTGTCCTCACATCCAGCAGGCACTTCATCAGCTCTTGCGATTATTTGTGGCACATCCTTAAACTCCTCCCATATGCTTGATTTCTTCTCCACATACTTGGCCAACTCATGCGTTCCCAGTACGTTATGCCTCAGCGAAGGATCATCAAAGGCGACATTTCCATACGACCGCTTCGACGCCCTTAATGCAGCCCCTTTCCTTCGCACACTATTATACACCGACACATTATCCAAGCTATACGCATCCAGGCTGACAGGTCGACATCTTTGTCCGTACGACATCTGCTTCTGTCTCTTCCGCATGACATACAAGAACGCCACCAACAGTATGAGGGCGACTATGCCCACGACACTCACCGAAATGGCAATTATAACATTAACATCAGTCTCCTGTGCATCTGGCGAATCCATTGACTGACCACCACCACCACCACCACCGGGACCGACACCGACACCGGCGGCCAAGACTCCCGCCACCGAGGTGGTCGTCGGATCATCCACTACCAATTTTGGAACATGGAACCCACTATCGATTGTCGGTACAATGGAGTACACATCTTCCTTCTTTGTCGATATCGATTGCAATGTTGTCGTTGAATCATCATCGTACCTTGGTGTCGTTGTCGTCGTTGAACTAAAATCTACCTCGCCTCTGCCAGTTGATTGCATTCTCATGTTCTCTTGACTGCTTTCTGTTGTTCTTGTTGTTGCTGTTGTTGTTGTTGTTTTCGTGGTTGTCGTCGTTGATGCCTCCCCCGCTTGCAACGGATCGATGACATTACTCTCAATAGCAGTTTCACCCGTATCCGAAATTCTGTGTATCGACTCGATGTGGTCCAGGTCTTCGGTTGACGTACTGCTACTACTTGCTGCGGTTGTGGTCGGTATTGTAGTTGGGGCAACCGTTAATGTAATACCTACCGTCGTTGACGGCTCTGGAGTGGCAATTTCATACGCGTTATTATAATTGTAGTTGTCAAAATTCGACGCGGTTGTGACGTCAAACTTGTCTAATTTATCGACTTCCGTTGCAGACGTATCTGCGGTACTTGCTACCCAGTATGGCGAAACGCGTGTGGAGACTTCGGAAGCTCCAATAGAACTGTTGTCAGCGAATTTTGTAGACGTTTTATTCACTACCTCGTAGTTGTTGTAATTGTTGCTTTTTTGTGTCATCGTATCATCGCTGCTGATTATTGCGGGCGTGTGTGCTTCAGTCGTTTGTGTTTCGGTCGTTGCTGCCATAACAGTAACAGCTGGGCTTGTTGTTGTTGTTGTCATTGTAGTGGTTGTGGTTGTAGTTGTCAATGGTTGTTCTACTATTGCTACTGCTGCTGGAGATGATTGTGAGGGTGTGAGTGTGGACTCCATATTTGGGGGTTCGTTTGTTCTGTCATCCATATTAAATACAATTGGTGGCGGTATTGTGGTCGTCGTTGTTGTTGTTGTTGTTGTAGATGTCAAAAATGGCATCGATGTAGTGAAATCGAACGATGAGGTTGATGTTGAGATCGTGTCGGTATTTACTTCTTCAGCCGGTCTTCCATTGACAAGTGGATGGGTTGTTTCACTTTTCATGGTCAATAAATTGGGAAGGGAGGTTGTAGTTGTTGTTGTTGTAGTTGGGGAGGGTTGTTCCTCTTCAACGCTATTACCATCAACTTTATTGTCCTCAATGAACGTATCATCTTGTCCCTTTAAAAGGTTGAGTGATGACTTGGTAGTTGACACAATATCGTCGACTTGAGGCAGTGAAGTATCCTCCATAGTAAACCGTTCAGGGATGGTTTCACCTTCAGCGTCACTCAAATTCGTTGTAGTTTCCAGTCTAGGCGGAGTTTTAGTGTCCACTTCGTTTTCCCTCTGCGGTGTGCTCTCAGGAATCACTGTTTTATCAACTTCCGTTGTGGCATCTGGTGGAGATTTTGTAGTTAAGGTTTCAACTTCGTTTTCCTGAAACGTCCTCAACTCGGTAGTTGTTTTGTCAGCAGGCGCTTCAGTGGTTGTGCTTTCTATTGTTTTGGCCGTTGTTTCGGTATCCATCGCATGCGTACTCATCATGACGCGCGTCCAGTCGAGTAAACTCTTCGTCGCCATTGAGTTATTGATTGCCTTTTCATCTGAGGTCTCAACGCTGTTTTGAAGTTCAGAAGATTTTGGTTTTCCTGCAGATTTCATGCCAGCCAGTGCCCAGACGTCACTGTTATTTGGCAAGTGGAGCTCATTAGGGGAACTGTAGTTGTCATCGATGAATTTCCCACGTTTTTCCGCTGATGAGGTGGTAGAGTTTTTCATTTCCACATTCACCGGGTCTTGAGAGAGTGGACTTGTGTAGAAAGTCGTCTGAACGGGGCTGTCATCAGAGGTTTCCGTAGATGTTAAAATGGCCGTGCTGTCATCCGATTTTATTGTTGATGTCCAAGAGTTTGTGTCATCTGTCAAGACCTCGGATAAAGGAGTTGACGGAATTGGACTAACACCATTTGTGAAACTTTCATGGTGTTCCCCTGTGGCAAATGTTGTTGAAATGTCATCAGAAGACATTTCAGTGGGCTCAGTTTGTGCCCTTTTCGTAGAGACATTTGTAGTTTCATCTGGCTTGATGGTTGAAAGTGTTGTACCCTCATCGGTTGACTTCAGACTACTAGCCTCATTTTGTAAGATCTCAGTGGAAGTTGCATGAGAATCAACTGCGGAGAGGGTGGCAGAATCAACTGTTGTTTGAGACGTTGTCTCGTCTGCCTTGACTGCTAACTGAGAAATAGTTGTTGTAGATGGTTCTTCTCTTGAGACAGTTTCACTCTCAACAGTATTTCTTGTGTCATCATGTGCGCTTTCATCTGTTACAGAAGTTTCTTCTTTGGCGACACTGCCAATGTCAGTAGTAGAGTGTGCCTTGCCCTCATCTGTTACAGACGTTTCTTCTTTTGCAACAGTTCCACGGTCGGTAGTTAATGTGGTTGTGGCTACATCCACAGTGGACGTCTCATCCTTTAAGACAGTTTTACTGCCTTCCGACAGTGACTCTATTGTAGTGTTCTCATCAATATTGGATTCAACAATATTCTCTTCATTTCCGCTGTCCGAATTCGATTCCTCATCATCCAAATCAAAACTGACAGTATTCTCATCAATGGTGGAACCTTTCAAAGTTGTCACTTCCTTCTTGCCTTCACTTCCCTCAATAGTTGTGGTATCTGACAACGACTTCGCCGTTGTGGTACCAATCCCACTTGGTCCTGTCTCAAAAATTGAACTTTCTTCATCCTCGTCGTTTGTAGCGGCAGTTAAATCAAGTTCATTATTTGAAGCTGCTATACCTGTCACATTGGCAGCTATTTCTCGTTTTTCTCTTCTAATGACAGCAGCACTTGTAAATGTGACATTTAACAGCACTTGAACTATAATGAATATGTAGAGAAGAGATTTTCTCGATTTTGTAGTCTGTGGCATATTTTACAAAAGTTGAAGGCTTCGACAAAAGATCGAAGATCGAGGAATAGGATTAGAAATGTATATATAAATGCAGATTTTATTGTCCTAAGTTGCACTGGAATGTAGAAGAAGGAGCCATTCGTAGATAATTAGCTTAGCTTCTTCAAATTGGTTAGTGGTATTGCTCCACGGTCAGTTGTCATTTTCATTGAAGTTCAATGGACCTGAAATGAAAATAAAATAAATATTTTTAAATGTGTGCGAAGCGCATGCTTTTATAAAGAGGGGATAAGGGTCCGAATTTGCCAGTTAATAGTTTTGATTTCAACTAAAGACAAACTTGGTAAACGAACAAGAACAGTAAATGTGAACACCAATGACTCTGGACATTGAATAAATGGCAGCATAGAATTGAAACCGCATCCTTAGATTTTACAGAAACATTAAGCAATTCCCGACAAGTGCCTGCACAGACAACACTGGATCTACTAGTTTTTGAAGACCAGTCAGAGCAGTGTTTAGTTTTTAGGAATCCATCGCACACCGATTGAAATCCTTTCCTAAAACGTTGGACATGCGTTATAAAAGTTGGCACTCGATAGCTTTTGCTGTGCCACATCCACCACTGATGATTCTTTTGCAGACAGAAATTGTGTTCAATGGACAGCGCAACAGCCACGCCCACTTTTATTATTAAATTTCTTTCAGTATGCAGATGATTCCTTTAGCATTACTTATTAATTCATAAACAGATCTTTGGCTTAAAAAAAACTGCATGTGTTCGAAATTAGAGATTAGCTGCAAGTGAGAGTGCGGAAATACCCTCAGCGGTTTTACGTTCTATTTGCACTCGTCCTTGTATTTGGGGCTATTTTGCTGTTTTAATTCGACAAGCCGTTGAAAGTGGCGTCAATGTCTAAATGAGTCAAACCAACTCAAATTCTTAAAGTTCTTCTATACAATACACAGAGTCAGAAGAAAATGTATTATTCACAACAGCTGTGAAGCCTGAAAACAGCTTTACCTTACTCCTTCGCGACTTTTGAAAAGGAGCTGACTCCGATAGCAGTTTCACCCTCAACTCTTCTTCTCAAAAGTATGAGCACTCCAGGAAGTATCGCAAAGATATCTACCTATCTAACCTCTTGTCATGACTAAGTGTAGTTTTCCTTGGCTCAGTAGAGGTCATTCTCATGGATTTCAGAATCCTGATGCAGACCATCCTCTGAGTTTTTATAAGTTTCATGGTATTTCTTCTCAAGTTCTTTGTCCCTTTTCTGGACAAATTTTTAAATTTGTTAAAGTGATGCAATACCTCTGGCCTCATGGCCTGTGAGAAAACTCACCAGCTTTCTTATACTATCTAGATTGAGGAGAATTCCCTTGTTGGCTTGATTGTTCGTCTCCAACTTCGTTACCTGCATTTCTTTGAGGACAAGAAATCCATCCGAGTATATGTACGTATCTGGCAAGAAATTGTAGTCTATCGTAGCAGCATTTAACCGATGAACATATACATATGTCCATAAATCCTTGTCTAAAGGTGCCAAGCTTTTGCCAAGGCTTAAACTAGTATGGAGTTTGGCATGGAAAACAGTAGGATACATTCCCATAGGTATCGAGACTCTGGTGTTGGGACCAAAAGCTCCAACTCCATACTCTATCTTCGATCCGTCCGTAAATCACATCAAACCCTAAGGGTCAATTGTTGGAACACAATTAGACCAGTTTGCACAGCTCAGCTTTCTACCTCAAGTTACCTACCGAAACAGTGTGTCTCTATCTGTGACCCTGATAGTGCAAAACATGTCCCTTTTGGAATTGTGTCAAGAATTTTCAGCGGTCCCTACAAGCTCACCTGATTTATACTTGCATTCTAGCTGCAGCTTAATGGGGATGTAAGCCCAACGACTGATTTTAATGCTTTTGTAAGGCAGGTGCGCATGGCATCGAATTAACGAGACTTTTGAAGCTTGGTTATCGTTATCGTATCGTCGAACTTTCGACCATGGACGCGTACCTGATAATGGGCCTCACTGCCATTGTGACTCCGAATTCTTCCATAAAGGCGTCTACTGAGGGCTCACAACCACTGCATATAACCAATGCAACTGATTGAGGTATCCTTCCGACGTTTTGCTACCGAAGATTTCGCCCTGGTATCATGCTGATCTTGTAATTTTCACTTCAACTTCTTCGATCCTGTAAATACATCGCTAACGACCCAAGGGATCAAGTTGCCAATTTTTAATCAACCAAGCTTGTCTTGATTACGTTTTTCCTTTTTATTTGTTTTTCCCTCACTGTACTCTGTCACCAGGGATAAATAATTAGTTAGAGTTCATTGACCCTGAACTGTTATCGCAATGATCAAACAAAGTCCTTAAAGCACGTGCGTGTTTTGAACACAAAATACATCGAATGCAAGTGTCAAACAGTTGACAGCAGGTCTCTTAAAATTTACAAAACAAAAAAAAAATATAAACAAAATATTTCCCCTCGAAATAAAGACCAAAACCCCCGCACATTCGCAAATGCAAATGACACATAAATTCTCATAAAATAGCTGACGAACTCGTATTTGCGTGACAAAAGTGCCCCTTTACCCATCAACAATGGAGTCACTCACATACTCGTACCACACTGACAGCCATGCACTTCAATGAGTCCGAGTCTCTGTCATTTTGGGGGAGGAAATGTTTTTCCAATTCCATTTCCACCTGAATTCAAATGCAATCACAACAATTACCGTCGAACAACCCCAGCACTGTACACTCTTACGTCAGGTTAATATGTCATTCAGCCAGCGTAACCATGGACGTGGGCAACGCAATCGAAGAGCATAACAATCGAAATGGAAATGGAAAAGCCAGCCAATTAGATACCAAAGGTTATAATAACGTCGTCTTACTTGGCAATTGTTGTCCAAA
The DNA here is from genome assembly GCA_963583995.1 of Xylota segnis. NCBI lineage: Eukaryota > Metazoa > Arthropoda > Insecta > Diptera > Syrphidae > Xylota > Xylota segnis. Next base: position 114,045,311 of record OY757236.1, on the reverse strand, counting down.
GCGATTTTCCGCCAGAGACCTCAGAGCAGTTCTACGGGAACTTTAAGCTAAATAATTGCAAATACGTGCTCTATGTCCCCTGTGGGAGATTAGAAAGTCTGAAGTTAGTTATCGTTGTGGGACTTCATGAAAAGGTTGCGCAATCTGAGCCGAAAAATTCCACTTTAGGTTCAAGTACATAATTTTGATTAAACGGTTAGTCATATCTCAGATTGGCTCGAATGAAGATGATAAGATAGCGCTCGCACAATGTCATCAGTCGAAGAGGGAATTTCTTAACTGCAGGCTGTTGCGACACGAGTAGGTGATTGGTCGTTGCCGGCTTTTGGGCTCACATGAGTAGTGTGCAAATAAATGTTGCATACTTCTCGTTGAAAACAATTTGCGAACAGGGTGCTCAAACGAGAATGGATTGAAATGTTTCATTATTCGTCAGAATAAAATTTTTAAGGAATTGTAGGTAGTGCTAGTTTTGATTTTGTAAAGTTTTATGGTAGGTGGGAGCAGTTTCTATGAACTGAGTGTCCAATTGAGTGACACGGCCATGTAGCAATCCAGTAAAGGTTCATTTACCTAAACATGTTTTAAAGAAGCATATTTAGTGCGGAAAAGTGTAGATTGTAACACTAGCCAGATTCAGTTAAAAGCAACGCTCTGGACAGTAGAGTTTTCGGAAGTACATGGTGCTTTCCAAAGTAACCAGGACCTTCGTTTTTAAAGAAAGGTTTTTGCCAAGACTGTTTTATTATATTTAAAATAGCCCCCTTCTGCCTAAATACATCGATTTGCACGGTTTAATTGTTTGATTGTTTAAAAAAGTATATGTCGCATGGTGTTAAATCAAGCCAATACGGGGAGTGTTTGATGGTCTTTTTACTCAAAAGATGGCCTCACTAGGAATATCTATTTTGAAAAAATTATATTTACTTTGAAACACACTTTTTGATGTTCCACAATGTTCGTTCAAATTGCTTTTTTTTAAGATGCTCAGTTCCATGAAGATTTTGCCTGATCTTTGATTTATTCACGCACATTTTGTTGGAATCAGCAGTGATCATGGATATCTGTTGGCAAACACGTTGCTCATCGTTTATGTCCGCATGTCTGTTTCCAAACTGCGTCTAACATTATGAAAAGTTCCACTTGACAAACAATCGTCACCATTGCCTTGGTTTATCAATTGAAACGTTTCGGTAAGAGTTTTACTAAATTAAAAACAAAACTTAACACTTGGCTGCTCATTTCTGTACTGATGACACAAATATATACTGTCACTTTAGGCACAATAACCGCGCCTTTATTCGTCTACATGCAGTAAAATTTTAACAATGTTCTTCAAACAAAAAGGCATATGCTTTTGCAAATGATTGTCAATGCTTGACACAAGTCAATCAGCCACCATGTTTGCAACTGTCATTTTGTGCAGCTGACTTATGACACGCATCACTCACATCCTAACTGCCTGGGCCTGGGCTAAAAAGTGCAGACTTGTAGTCAACCCGAATGAAACAGAATCACCTACCAATGTATCGGCTAAATGGCCAGCTACCCTGCATTGCGTTCAGTGGTGAGTAGCTTGAAGTCATTCTAGATCCTAGGCTTAGATGGAAATAGACATGCTGGTAAAGAAATCATGCATAGATTTCTACCTGCAAAAGAATGGGCCTGCAGCCAAAATTGAAATTGACCTATGGGTCGATAGTTTGTTGGCCGGTCAACGTCGTCAGACGCTCCAACAGTCTTGCTTTACTCCTCGATCTTCAAGTTACAAACATTTCAGCACACATCGCCATCAGACTTAGAAGTCAAAAAGTTCAAGTGCTGGACTGCAAAGTCCTATGGACACAGTAATATTCGTAGCGACACCAACAGATTATATCATTCCGATCATGAACTTTACAAAGCGTTCAGATATACAATTCCGTAAAAGAAAATAATGCCAAGATGGACAAGAATTTTAGCTGAATAGCTGAGGCTCAGCCTTACGGAACCAGTTCAAACCTCACTAGGAACGATTGAGGCAAACATATCATTTTCAATACCGAAAAAGAAACCACCATACACATCTTATGGACTTGTCCAGTCCTAATCAGGGCTAGACAACAGCATTAGCCGAACCCTTCTTCAATTCACTTGAGGAGATCCGGCGTGTGGACATTAGTGAACTTAAACTCCACAGGTTAGCTCTAGATTCTCGTCACCAACATACATACATCAACATTCAGGTCACATGAGTCATGGTATCAAAACAGCACAACTGTCCTAATTGGGTTCTGTTAACCGAACTACCAATTTTACCTACTCTACAGCTACCCAGAGTTATGCTCAGCAGGAAACTGATTCTGGATCAAATCTTCGACGAGGAACTTAAAGATATCGCCACTAACGTAAGTGACCAACTTGTGGGTTGACATTATCCATCTCGATTGGTCCAACCGTGAGCGGAGGAAAGAAGTAGCAAGTATGAATTTTTGTTAGGACATCCAATGGCGAATGAATGCGTCCTAACTTCGTCAAAATTAAGGTCAAAAATGAAAAATGAAATGAAATTCACAGAGTTCCTTTACCAAACCACCCTTACACCTGAGGGTTCGTTCTGCCTCTGCAGGGAGAGAAAAAGCACTTTCATCGTGAATGCCCAGTATTACTACACATTTAACGTCTTTTCTCCTGATTCGTTGGTCAGCTTCAGGGGGCCAAAGGTCCATTACGCAGGCACAAATGTTATTCCCAGTGGATATCTCACAAGTTGGGATCCAAAATACTTTACAAATAAGTAACAGCTTCTCAACTACTCATTCAGAAGGCATCGATTAAATCTTCATCACTTGAACACGCGCCAAGTCCTTCAAATACTTTACTGCGCAAAAAAATTTAAAAAAAACATTCAATCTAGTCAAATAGCGCCATTCACTTTGTAAATCTAATGAGGTGGGATGGAGAAAAATAGATCGCAATTCTTAGAACCTTATTGCGTTAGCACCGCTAATTGTTGCCGCCCAAGAATTTGCACACTTTGACTCCCACTGCCAGCGCTGAAACAATTACCAACCCGTCCATATGAAGGAAGTAAAAGTTGTCTTGCGAATAATACTGCGGAACTAGTCTTAAAGTGTCCAAGCGAATACGAATCTATGAATATGAAATGCTAAGCTACAGTCAGCATTGACACGACATTTGTGTCACATTAGCTTACTCTTTTGTCTCATAAACTAGTTTACATACCAAAGAGACAAACAAGCCAAGACCTAATATCCATAAATAGCTCCGGTGAAATGTTTTGGATTCTCCGCAGACCCCAAGTGATTTTGATTTCGATGAAAGATGCTCATTACCAGGCTTTGACCGATTGAGGCGCGCTTTCTACTAAAATTACAAAATCAATTTAAATTTTTGTTTTCGTTTTTTTTAAGTCGTATGATGCACAAGACGGAAAACACAGACATAAATGATTAATTCCAAGGGCATAGCTGATTTACATATCGCATAGCCACACGAATTAGCATTACATCACCAAGATTGAACTACTGGCTATCTAGATACTTGATAGAGTGGCGGTAGGTAAAATTTACGAGGCACTTTCTGTCGAAGACGAAAGCCAATAAAGTAGACACTAACCTCACACACCGGTTCGTTTGCATTTTGTTTTGCATTTACTGCGGCTTTTGTTCGAATGGATGAACGTATACCCAGGTATAGGCACAACTGTTGTGAGGTTCATAATGAAAAGATAAACTTGATTAGATGCAATTTCCAAGTGAAACACGTTTCAGATTGTGTTTTACCTTCAGTCAGGGGTCTTAGATAGATACTTGTACATACGAGTAGTACATGCTAATGTTCTTCAGAAGCGAAACGCCAATGGAAAGGGAATCAAGCGAATAGGTTAGAACGATGTGATTATGCCGATTGATTGCTGTCGAACATTTAAATGAGGATCGGATGTGTTAACTGCGATTTGTCGGTGTTTTATTATTTTTTGTTTTTTATGTTGAGGAAGGTTCTTGGAACTAGATAACGTCAAAGATGGAAGCTTGAGTTTAGAAAGTTCACAAGACATTGGCATACATGTAGTTCAAGACACCATTTGATGGATGACGGATAAGTTTGTCGATTTAAGGGTTGTTTAAGATTTTCGAGATAACCATAAAGCCACAACCCAGCTCGACAATGCTATCTCAAATATAAAGTAAACGTTAATTAGGGATTATGGCATAAATCAGAAAGAGTTTTTGATGAACACGGATGCAAGAATAATCGAGCCTTAGTGGGACACAGAAGGACCATGATTTCTAAGAAAAATATTATCTGAGCTTACTTACTCAGGTGACGCTACAGTTCAGGGTAAACCTGGGCCTCAAGCAACAACCGTCTCCAGTATATGTTGACCCCTAGACTGCACCGAAATTACACTTGAAAATGCCAGTTTTCCTTCGACTTTTAGAGGTTTCAAACTACCTACTATTGTTTAGATGTGATTACGTCTTATAAAGGTTTTTTCAATAAAGACATAACAATTTTGTATTGAAATAAAAAGAAATCCAACGGCGTTCAATCACATAAGTGAGGTCTATTTTTCGAGATTACACGATTACCGAACTTACCCTTCAACAGATTAATTGTTTGACTAGCTGTATGGCATGTGGTACCATCTTGTTGGAACTACATATCACCAAAAGCTGCACGTTCACCTTGACTGACATTTTAACATTGACAGATTATAAAAAAAGTTTAAGGGTGCGCTTGTATTTCAATACAAATAAAAAATAAATAAATACTTGGAGCTACAGGTCGATGGGACCCAGGGCCTAGCTTCTCACAACCATTCGTGTTATGCGTGTTATACTCTTTACACGAATGGAAGGGGCCTACTATTGAATGCCGTGTCCGAAGGGCAATTTGTTATTTGAGAAGCTTTCTCAGGACAGTTGTACTCTCGGATGTTTGTCAGACGCTCGCGAGAGGTGGGGCCGTGAAAGACTTTTAGGTGTTCCCCACATCAACTTATTTCTAAAATTTATCAGACGAAAGTGTGCCCAATGAATGTAATCTCAACATCGCTTATCCCTTAACTTATAGCAAACCCTTTCACACCTCTGCAGGATTTGATGAAAAAGCTCCGCTTTTGGCATGCTCATGCGTTTGAGCAGAATGTCAATGAAAAACGCTAGCGGCACAATCAGGACCGATAATGACTTCACCGAAACCATGAATGTAAGAAAAGGATTTAGACGCGAATGTAACTTTTTTACACCATACTTGAAGATTGGGTTATGTTACAGTGGGTGTATGCAGAAGAGTACAGACACAATTAGACCAGTGAAGGTCCCTTCTTATGCTGTTCCCAACATTTGGCTACAAGGGGGGACAAATTAAACCAAATGAAGGAGGCTCGTGATGCTTATTGAAGGCAGTTCCCCTAGGTTGTCGAAACAAGAAGGTTCTAGGTGGAGTAGTCTTTACAGAATAGAGCTGTGTCTTCCTCCTTTTTATATGCCTTTTGGCATATGAGGCTTTAAAACAAAGTCCAGTGAGAACACCGATAACGTAGCTTATGTGTGGTTGCTTCAAAAGAACCAAGTCAGCATTTTATTTCAGAACAAGCTTAGGCCAGATCTGCCTTGTTCCAAGAGAGTTTTTCTTACTACAGCTGGTACTACTAAAAAAGTCCAACGTTAGCAAGAATTTGCATGCAGTGAGAGGCGTACCGAAGCTCCGGCCTTTCCGCAGAATTCTGAGGGTCGTACCAAGTCTGACGAGCTCGGTAGCCATGCAATTGCCTGAAATATCTCTATGACCCGGCACCCAGCATAGGTGAATGTTGAAATAGTCAGACGTCTCCAGGAGAGACAGCCGGCAGTTTAAATCGAGCACGATTCTAGGGATTTTATTGCTGCTTGACCTTTAATGGAAGAACTAATATCCCTGACAGATATTGCATTCCATTTCAGTCAGAATAGCTTTCCTTGATCGCCAAGATTTCTCCCTAAAAAACACTTCAATAATCTGTGAGGTGGAAGGAGATGGTCAGATTGAGCTTGTCGGAGAAAACGCCACAACCTACTCCTTTATGAGTCTTGGAGCCGTCCTCAGAAAAGGGACCAGTGACCCATTCATCACAGTGTAGGATGCTCGTGTGGAAGTTTCGTACTTGGAAGAAACCCAGAAAATAACAACACTAGCGAACGATAAAGACCCTGTGTCGAACAACTAAGGAAGTTCTATATAAAACCTTGCTCGGGCTTTGGAGTCAACTGCGCATGATTCATCTGAGATTGCTGGGACGAATGGACATTAGCGTTGCTCGATTTTTGTACTGCGCACAGCTAGAAGGTTGGAGACAGTTGGTAAAGGACTTATTGGGTGAGACACATGTTCACCGGAAACTGTACCACCATAGAAGAAAGTCCAATTCTCCGAATTAAAATTCCAAACAAAATGTAGTCAACATTAATGATTGACAAGCAAAAGTAGTCATTTAAATAATAAAACCATAAAAGACAGTTCCCAGGTCTAAATAAAGCATACGAGTAACATTAACTTAAACTGCTCTAGTTCGCACACCCTGTCTGCTTGTACTACCTCGCTAACAGCCTGAAAGTTAAGCCATTTTGTTTTACTTTATTTGGTAATCTCCTTAATGACTCGCTGCCAGCTTCATCACTCAATGACTTATGCTATAACCAGCCGCTCATATAACTCACGCAAGTTCATCAAACTGACAGTTCTCTGCCAAAATCTGTTTCTCTAATTTCACTCAAAGCAAAATAATTGCTCTGGTCGTGTCTAGGTCAGCTACTGTTTCATGGAAATCTACAACCATTAAGCGTTGGCCCTCCAATTAAACGCGTTAATTACTGAGTATCTCAAAACAAATTTTTAATAAGAGCACGCAATTAAAACCGCCATAAAAGTCCAACTGCTGTTCCTCAACTCAACTCAGCGACCGATAGTATCTGCCCGCAGGTTCGAAGCCTGAACCTCAACAAATTTTCTAAATTTCCTGGCGGAATTCCTCGGCACAATTAATTGCCAATTCGGAGGAAAGGCAACACTGCACGACTGCAAGCCCTAATTACCCCTAAAATATGTAAAACGGGTTTTACATGCCTCCCACCGCAGAAACAATGACAAAAGTCACCAAACCACTCATCCGAAGCGTGATTTTTATGTAATGTGTTTTGTTTTTTCCTTTTGGCTTTTGTTTTTGTTTGTTTTCGTCTTGCAAAACGTGGTCGAAACATCGAGCAACGACATTGGTTTGACTGTCTGTGCACCCGGACCATAAGTCGAATATGATCATAACGTTTTGACAAATGGCAAATGACAACGGTTGAGGCGTTTCGTTTATGCTGCTGCTGTCACTGTTGCAGCCATTTGCATGCCACATAATGGCAGTGTTCCGCTTTTGCGAAATACGCCAGCCACGCGGAGCATAAACGACAACAGTGAGTGAGTTGAAATGGGTTGCCGAAGTACGGTCACGTTTCTAGTCGTTATTAGACGGTGACTGCGGCTGCTTATGGTTAAAAAAAATAGTAATGGCGTAGAACCTTACTACCTGTAAACAATCAGAATGTATCTGCAGGTCGTGAAATGCATTTTAAGTGAAGGTTCACTTATAGATTGTCTTTGCCGCTCACTTTTTGTGCTGCGATGTGTGGCAATTGTCTTTGCCCTCTCAGCACACCCCGGCACCGGACTTTGATTTATGGTCAATGGAATTCCTGCGTGAGGTGTCACCTCACTTTAGCGCTCGATGTGGAACTGGGCTTGTAAGTGGTCATTGATTTGGGGTTTTTGGCTTTGTGAAAAGCCAAATGGTGGCCATTTGGGTCTTAATTTTACGATCACGAATCAAAATCAAATGTTATGCGTATAATGGGCCGATGGGAGTTCCAGAAATGGACGGTAATTATGGTTCGAAGTCGTCGCGATGGGAAAGTGTTCACATTTTTGTGTGACTGCTGCTGACCGAAATTAATATGGCTACTTTGCGTTTCGAGGGCGTTGGGTGCATTAAAAACAAATTAGGTGAACTCAATTTGATAGGCAATCACGACTTCATGGAAATATCGATGCCAAACGATAACCGTAAAGGACAAAACAATAGCCCAACGCATGCATATTGTGGATGAACACGCGTATCCTGTCAAAAACTAGATGGTTTTTGATAAGAATTCTATTTTCGTAAAGGACAGCTTATGACAGTCAATTGCTCATTGAAATACACTTGGTTAGGGGAGGTTAGGGTAAATGCTACTACGCAGAGTAATCAATCTTTTCCCTATGTGGGTGTGTTCAAATAAAGAAGGGTAGGGTTATAGGAAGTCGCAACTCTTTTAATCTTACGAAACTCGCTTTGGCAGTTTCGCAGGTTATGTCTCATAAAACATGGAAAACAAAATAAAAAGTTGGACGTAGTTTCCGCAAAGAATGGTTTAGCAATAAACCGCGGTTGTTAGATCTGGCGGCCGAATTAGAAGACGTAATCTTATTATTTTAATTGTTCTCTTCAGTTTAGTCTCTGGAAATACGTGTGACTAATGGCTGCCAACATTGTGAGCCTAATCGATGTGAGTGACTTAAGAATTTATTTATTTTTGACAGAAGAATATACAAAAGTGACACTGCCCGTGAGATAAGCTTAGAGTGCGCATTGTCTACAAGCTAGGTTAAGCAAGAAGCCTTCCCGAAGTTGAAAACAACATTTGAATTCATCTCTGACAGAAAACCGCTGTATAATAATAATGACAGTATTGACAGATTTTTTAGGAGCTGCATACAGAGGTTAGAATAAATGATTTTTTCAACGGACAGCCATAGGAAGGAAATACAAACTACCTTCATTAGTGCTCCACTGGAAAGGCATGCATAAATCCGGATTTTCTGGATCCCTTTGGCATAAACGAGTCTTTCAAACGTCTATATTTCAAGCAGACATTATAGCTATTCTTCAAAACTAATGAGTCGACAGAAAAGTGTCTACTCATTAAGACACTTTCTTGTCCTCCAGGCGCAAGTGGATGAATACCCTAGATGGAATCAACTGTAGCGTGCGCTTATACTCCCGAAGTGGGTTGCTGAGTCCAGCAAACCCGATTCTATGTATAAAATGGAACTGGTCCTCCAGGACAAACCTCCTTATAATGCAAAAAACGTTTAGTTCTGAAGCAACCGAAAGTCTCGAGTTATGACGTGTACCCTGTGAAAGTGCAAACGTACAACTTAACAACACCAGCTCGAAAAGTCTTCGACTCCAACCCGGAGGGACAACGAGAAAGACCTAGTCTTAGGTGGCGGACATAATTAGAGGAATACTTCAACCAAATTGGAGGCAGTTAGCCAAAGAGCACACTAACTGGAGAGGGTTGTTGAGACTGGGACGACTGACTTAAGCAACTGCCCACGAAAAGGAAGAAAACCTCGACCAGTTCCTCTGCGAATGCCCTGCATTTGAGGCACTAGGATATAGTATGTATGTAAGCACCTAGAAAGGTAGGTTCTGCCAGAGCTGAGCTATCTTAGACGTTATATAGTAGTGAACCCCATGCATCTCTAGTCTTACTTTCCACGCAGTTTCTCTAGAGGGTCTGACGACGGCCTCTCCCAAACTAATCAACATAAGCCTGATCCGAAAAATCAACCAATTGACTGGAATTTTAAAACTAGAACACAAGTACCTGGGATACGAACAGATAGTTATAGATGTTTAAGCAGCACTTTTAGGAACTACTGTTTTGACGTCCAACAGAGGAAGCGATAAACCTGATATAATAGAAGAAAAAACATCTCACAACCAATCGATGAGATAGATCTCCTTTCCCAGTTTGAAGTTAATTATTTTCAAGTGCTCCATACGATTTTCTAATTTATACTTGTCTTGCTAAGCAGTTTTTTAACACATATTACACATAGAAGTATTTTTAATAAAGATTTGTATGGGTGAAAGCTAAACGATAGTTTCTAGGGAGATACTTTTTGCTTGACAAACGTACGAGTAGAACGGCTTTGACTGATCGATCTGCTTTCTGGGCCTTAAATGAACATCCTAAATCCCCTGTCCACCATTAGGACATACACTTTAGGTAAGACTACCTGATGGAGTACAATACAAATCGGTAGAACGGGTATAGAATCAACCTTCAAAGACTCTTTTTTCCAAAATTGTGCTTATAATGACAGGAAGAACCAAAATTTAAGATCATTACCAGAACCTGAACAGAATGTGTTAGCATTTCTCAATGTATCGGTTAATGTAACATCCCTGCTGCCCAATCTACTACTGCTGATGATGACTCTGTTAAACTTTCAAAATCATGCTAAAATAATTTCATGCGCGAGAAAATATGTAAATTCAAATAAAAACACAAAACACTTACAAATTCCAAATCTAAACGAGTGTCCATGGGGCATCCAAGTTTGTTTTTTTCTGAAAAGGAAAAGAAAAATTACATAAGAATTTGAGAAAACCAAGGTGGGTGTTGCAATTAGTTTTAAAAAATACAAAAGAAAACCTCCAACATATGAAGCGTACAACATAATGTGTTGCATAAAGAAAACATCAAAATCAATATAAAAAAAAATCGTTTCATTCCGCACTGCAATAGACAGTGTAACAACGGCATAATAACAGTCTACGGAAGCGGAACCAAATGCCATGCAATAGCGATGTTTTTATCATTATGTAGAGGTATGTACGTACCTATGTACTCTCAATCAAATACATAGGGTATATGTATAATATTTCGCGTAATTAACGCAACATAACTCGAGTTTTTTTTATTTGATTGAAAGCGATACTCTTCCACTTGGTCTGTCCGTTTGAATGCATTGTAATTAGCTTCGATGATGTTTTTTTACTCTGCGGTTTATACGAGCACAAGTGGGACAATCGAAGTGACTAATTGAATGCGGGTACACTATACTATATATGAAAACGCAAAGAGTACACAATAAGTTAATGTGTAAAATGATGCTGCAATTACCCTGCTCCAGTTCACCGTAAAAACCCTGACAACTACTACAGGCTGTGTCGCTTTTGACTGAGTCTTTTCTATATACTTAACTTGATTCTTCATATTTTGATTTCTTTTTTTATTGTCATTGTAATTGGAATAATTTGTGTGTTTTTTTTTTTTAAGTTAGATTGATCCAATCAACTTCGGACAGTGTGAGTATGAACTTGAAACAAAATTACGTTCTAGACTGAGAAGACTGGGTGATAATTACTTATTTCGTGATATAATAGAGGCAACACCATTTACAAATAAACCATAATTACATTTTTTTTTTTGTGAATGACAGGTGTGCTCAATTTTTTTTAGGTTATAAGGTATACTGTAACGGAAGTGGAGTAGTAAAGGTCAAATTTAGAAACTAATGAAGAATTTTCGATGAACTTTGGATGGCTGTTTGAGGTTTCAGTTGTCAAACTGACTGTCATTTTGGCAGATAGCTTGACGGATACATGGTAGCATACCTGCACACAAACCTATTAGTTTTGTGGTTCTAAGAGGAGATACAAACGACATATTCGGAGCGCAGGTATCGAATCTTTTGAAACTGAGAAGAGAGGTAAATGACAGCTTTTATACCTACATAGATTCATATCTTTGAAGTATGTTTCAGTTTGGTTAACGTCAAGCCTGAGATAGGGACATTACCCGTCAAATGTATAGGTTGAATGTTTAAACGCTAACAATTACCACATTCAGTCAAATAACTCCCAGATGATCGGAATCACTGTCAGAGAACGAGCAACTCAGTTCGGATAAAGAGAGACCCATGCATTTCCTGGACTGAGGATATGGAAAAATGTCTTCTACACACTGTCAGGCAAGTTGACAGTCGATCTATATCTCCTTTTCATCGATTTCAAGGCGGTAGATGATAGCATCTGTAGAAATATGAATTATACAGCGCCATGTCTGATTTTGACATCCCTGCCGAACTCGCTCGCAGGATGATAATGTAGAACGCTCGCTACTACATCAAGGTCGATAACAAACTCACCGAAGTCAACACCGAAAGCACAATCTTTCAGAAGTCTGTGCAACTACTAGCATAAAAAAAAATAAATACTTGGCGCAACAGGTCATAGGGACCCAAGGCCTAGCTTCTCACAACTATCCGTGTTGTGCGTGTTATATTCTTCACACAAATGGAATAGGCCTACTGTTTAATGCCGTGTCCGAAGGGCAATTTTTTATTTGAGAAACTCTCTCAGAACAGTTGCACTCTCGGATGTTTGTCAGACGCTCGCGAGAGATGGGGCCGTGAAAAACTTTTAGGTGTTCCGTATGGGATTCGAACCTCGAATCCCTTGCTCCATAGTCCAACGCACTAACCACTGAGCCACGGAGCCAACGGCAACTACTAGCATATGCCGATGATTTTGACATTATTGGCAGAATGGAGCGGCACTTGTCACTTGTATGTTCACACAAGTTTCAAAAAGAGGTTTAGTGATAAATAAATGAGGATAAAACCAAATACATATGTACATATGTATATGCTTTCAAGAAGAAGAGACCTACAACATCAGTGAATTAGGCAGAACGTCACAATCGGCAGCATAAAAGTCAAGTCAAGTCAAGTGATAGGATTTTAATGCCCAGAGAGAAAGTGCTTCAACCAAATTCTAGTCCGAAGACTTCTAACTATGACCAAAAATCACGAGAATCACGACGAAAATAAGTGATATTCTGTAACAACAATCGCCTTATAGGTATCATGTTTGAACAAATTCATCAGACTTGCTTGTCTGAAAATGTGTAACGCACATTTAAAGCTTTAAAAAAAAAACCCGCAGGTTTCATGTCTAGCTTAGGTATCTCTACAAAACTCACTCGATACTTACAGATACGTTGATGCGCTGTCAAACCTATTCTATAAACTATGAAACTGGTGAGTTCACATACTCACTCTATGTGTCATTGATAAGTACTAGCCGTGCCTATTTTTATATTTTCTTTGCTTTCAGCAAACCTTTCAAACAAAACGACATAAGGCAAAAAAACCCTACAAGAAATGTTACAGAGCTGTTTAATAAGGCTAAATAGTCAGATTCTTGTGCTGAGTACGAAAAAGTACTCACGGGCTACGATTTTGCTTCCTACCTCATCATCAGTAAGGGCTCAAAAACTCTTTAGATCGAAAAAAAACTACAGGAACTACTGAAAGTTCAAAAAAAAAAGAAAGAAAAGAAACCTTCCACAGTCAATCCTTGCATCTAAACTTGTTCAGAACTGTCTGCAAACCCTTACTAATGTGGTTCTGGCAAGAGTGTGACGGGCAAAGACATTGTTGATGAATAGGGGAGGTCCAAGTTCCAATAGAATTTCATTGGCGCTCAATCCTCTTATAGCTGAACTAGCCAACTAAACCTGGGAAAGATATGAGAAGCTCTCATACAGGAACTCACAAACAGGTCCAAGGCACTCCACGAAAAGCACAAATCCTCTACGAATATATCAAAGGAGATTCCTTCAGTGAATACTGGTTATGATAAGATTATAACTGACTTCTTTACCGACCACCTCAACAAACTAGTCAACCTGAACTTGTTCATATGTATGTATGAATGTACGAATGTGCCGACATTGCATTGTTCAAGGGTTCACCATCAACACACAAGATTCTAAGTTTCCCTTCTGTGGAATCTATAAATTTGAAAAGACTGATTCCTTCCAGTGTCTGATGCAATATTTTGTTGAAATACCAGGAAATGTCAACATTCGACTTAATGCATATGCAAGCTTCAAAAACTTGGGCCATAAACAGAAATGCTGACCAGTTTGCTAGACTAGGAAGTTCGGATGGCCACAGTTAGCAAACCGGCTTTCTCCTTACAGTCTGTGTTTCTCTTGCGTAAAACGTCCTTCACGTCAAATTAGCATGACCACAACTTTTATTAAACTAAATTAAGGCCTACGAGTACAAGTTTGATTTAATAGAGCTATCCACTTTCACCAGTGCTTCCACAACCACAAACGGAAACGATATAAACTTTTACATCCTGCTTCCAGCGCGCCCGGACATGAACTAGAAATGTAAATCCACACACATAAGTCAAACTTAAAAGGGGCTACGACACCAATTGACTGTCTTCCATTTGCAAGCTTGGCGATATGCATTTTCCCCTTCACAGCTGTCCTCGGTGTTAAACACTGAAAGCTGTTTTCCATTTCGATACCAAACAACTGCGAAACAGATTACTTCCTGGCACTGTCTGGCTAGGTCACTTACTTCAGAGACACCAAGATGCTGTGAGGCTCTGTACCCAACCCATTGTTATCTACCCTCGGAGCCAGCCACATGAATAAACATTACACAAACGAATATAGTTTTGCCTTTTCACTTGAATTAATAACAAAGCGGTTCACATAATTCGTTTATTTGTGGCTTTTTGCGTCAACGTTCGCTGATCCAGCACACCAATGGGTCTAGACGTCGTCATACCCATCGCATAGTTGGTGCATCGTGTCTCCAGTTTGCTGGCTTGGAAAAGTTCACATGTCTTGCACCAGTAAACAACTAAAATGTGTTTCACTTTGCAGCAGCACAAAAAAACAATGACTTTAGGTGCTGATGCATCGGCATCGGCCGGGGACCGCATGTGTGTTTTCCATTCCTGCCGTAATAATACCTTATTCGAGTGGAAAACACTGCACACTGCAGGTGAATGCTCCCCCGGCACCGGCACGGGTAATACGAGAAAAACTTTTACTTTTATTCGAGCCGACCGCAGAGAACGCGAGGGTTCCTCGCGTTTTGTTGTACCTACGCACAATCGTGTTACCCATTTCGAAACACAAATCGGTTCGAATCAATTCAATTAGCACGACATGTGTCATTGGACTGGCACAGCCATTGATACGGCGGCGTCGCGTCAGTGTGGGGAAACCTAAAGTATTAACTCTTTGGAATGAAGCCTCCCGTTGGACCACAGTCCACGGAAGAGGGGAGCTACGAGTACAGTATGTAAAAGTGAAACTATTGAGTAATCCAAGCTTGGAGTGCCTGCGCGCTCGGATTGTTGAGGTAGTTAGCTTCGTCCAAGGGCAATGTCAATACTCAAAAATATGTTCGTTTCGAGCTGAGGGGAGCGGAAACCCGTAGCTATTTTGAAAGTGTTTACCCATTGCGGGCGGACACATATGTTAACTATGCTGTCATTGTATTCTGCTTATGGAATTTTACTTCCTACTGTCTTACCGCAACTGGTTTCTGAAGGTTGATTGTGAGGAAATGGCGAAATGATTTCATTTTCAAAACCCTCTCGTAATGAGGGTTTCTTTTATAGCACGAGGTAGAGATGTTGTAATTCATGTTGTGACTACTTCTTCCGAACCATCTTATGGGTTTTGAATGTACCTACATATGTACGTCACTAGGCTTAAGCGCAGGAATCTCAGGGCAGAAACCTCTGAGGATAACATCAGAATGTTCTGATAAGTCAATATCAAAGTTTGAAGCCAAGCTTTGTAGGGCATATGTACATTTGTCAAATGAATCGTCTACGCAAAGAAGCAGCATTACTAAGCTCGGGAAGTAGAATATTGTAGACAGCGATCTAAGAATCACGGTCTACACGGTCTACACGGTTGACTCAAAATTGGAGATATGTATGTAGGTACATAGGTGAGCAGGCTTCTACTCGGAAGGACTGCAGAAACAGGAATCTTTTAGATTACCAGAAGTATAGAATCGTGGAAATAGAAAAAGCTGCTAGAAGCTAGAGAGTCATCTTCCTTCGTAGAATATAACTATCTTCGCTGACTGTCAAGCAACTTTAAGATTGATGAAGTCTGATACAATCAATTTATGTAAATGCATAAGACACCATTGCTTTCTCGGACCTAGCAAGGACCTTGAAGGTAACGAAAAGCGGATATTCTGGTTAAAACTGAAGTTGGAAGTGAGCATCAGTGAAGTGGCCACATCCATACTGCCAGCGATCGGAAAATTGTAAAATTGGCACTAAATCGATCCTCTATCCGGATCTTAACTGGAATAATCACGGGACACTGCACCATCGAAGTCATTGATTTATGCAGAAGCAGCCGAAACAAGAAAAGAAGGCTTTAACACTCCCCCGCTTTGGATGAACCACGGCTTTGCATCCTAAGATCCTGGTACTTCGCAAACATCGCAGAACTAACTGCCTTTTAGATGTCGGACTTCCATAACTTCATTAAGAGTACGAACTCGTTACCAAACTAGTGTGTACCAGCACAGCAAGAGGAGGAATTCTATTTCATTTAAGGTGGAGTCTTGTCGTTGATGAGCTACTTGAGGGCAAACCATGGTATCATATGCTGATGATACAGTTATTATTGCCAGGGGTAAGTTTAAAGGAACCCTTTGTGACTGTAACTGAATCCTCTGCACCTTGTGGATCAACAATGTGTGAGAAAAACTGGTCTGAGAATGGACAAAAAAAATAGGAAGGGATGAGTGCATTACAGTCTTCGATTCCAACCCGGAGGGACAACGCAGTAAAGTAATACCTCGCCTTAGTTGGCGCGCACAAGTAGGAACCTTAACCAACTTGGAGTGCGCAAATGAAAGATAGTTAGCCAAAGACGGGGCTAATTGAAGTGGCTTGTTGGTTGAAAACAATTACCACTCCTGGCCTATCCAAGAGACAACATTATAAAAAAGTTCAACCTTCCAAAAGAATTTCGCTACCAAGTTCACCGAAATGAATTGGAGTAATAAATCCACAATGTAAAGCAGTCTGAACTGGCCATGTGGGAATAAAGCGTAATTAAATGGCCGAATCCCTAGCATGAAGCGGAGCATCAGAAACCTTTATAGGTTCTGAACCATTCTGCGAAACAGAGAATCATAACTTCAAAGACGAATATAGGAAAGTAGAGAGGAAGATCGGAGAAACAAACCAAGAAACTAGGGAAATTCAACCGAAAAAGATTAGAAGGATGTACTACAATGAGCATAAAAAACCTGTCTATCCTACTGGGTACTGCTAACTCAGCAAGCACCTACGAAAACTAGGTATATCTACGAAAGATCTCTGCAGATTCTGCTATGAGTCCAGTGAAATCCCAAAAGATGTTCTGGGATCTTATGGGGCATTGATTAACAAAAGACAGAAATATTTGGACAAGTGCCAATTATCAGATGAGGAAATTCGTCCTCAGATTCTTAGAGGACCACGACCCATTTGGACGTGCCTATCTCAAACCAGTTAGTGAATTCCAGTAAAGGAGCTTTTCGTTTTGCTTCCACTGATTTAGGGACCCACATTAGATTAATATTATTATATGCAGCTAGCTGTAGGAGGGTTTACAGACATTTCCAGACCAGCTTAGACTCAAAGTCAAACGACACTTAGAGCTGCTTGGCTGTCCGATAGGATATTTATATGTGTTCTTCGGATACTGAAAATCTCTGCTTGTATAGAGGTAATGCATCCTAACGAAGCAGCAGCTGGGACCGAATATTTCGACTCCTACCCCATTCGACATTTTAGAACCGTCAGTGAACCAATTAGCATGAGAGATCAGTTGAGGGATGTCCCAATAAATGCGGATCGGAAATGCAGATTGATTCTTTTCGACATGAAGTCCAAGACGCATAGTACTGGAGAAGAGAGCAGCGAAGTTTTGTCAAGGATCTTCAAATGTCCCTTGTTGGGATATATATCATCTATTTTGACGCGATCTGTCAACTAGACAGCAATCAAAGACATAAGTTAACATCAATTGCTATGTTTGTTGCGAATGGAATTTCTTGTTCGGATGCGTTGAAAATAATGACGAAAGCCTATTGGGACTCTATAACATCGAGAACAAAAACACTTAAGTGGTATAAACCTTTTAAAGAGAACCGTGAAGTAGCTGAAAACGTTGCTCATCCCAGAAGGCCTGCAACGATAGTAACTAAAAAACAAATCGACTTAGTGAGGAAAAAATGGTGGTCGAAAATCGTCACTATAGCTTGAGACAGCTTTCACAAGGACTATCTACCTTTCACGATACATTTTAGATGATTATTTGTGCGTGAGAAGCGTCGCAGCACAGCTTGATACAAAACTTCGACCTCACAAATCTACTCATCTCAGCGACATTTTAACGAAAAACGCTACCAATATGATCGAGCAATCATACAAATATGTTCAAGAATCTTTTCTGTCTTAAAAGTCCCAACTTAGATACTAAGAACTCCAGATGAGTGACTTATTAATGCTCGCAATAATTGCAATCCGAAACAAGACCAAGACATGACCAACCTACTTTACTTGCGCGTCGAGGTCATTTACCAAGTCATTTACGCGGAGTACACAGCCAAAGGTTCACCAATTATTCAAGGCAACCAATGACCTTTAGACACTTAATGGACCGATTCGAACTTTCGAACCAATCTAATTAAGCAGTTCACACAAATCACCCAACTAATCACCAGGCCTTGTACCCTCAGACACACCTTTACAAGCAAAAGGCACATTGATGCGGATCACCTCAAACTGACATCGAAATCATTTTAATAAAACGCTTTCAATCGACTGCATTGTCTGCCATAAGCCCCGTCAAAGAACACGTTTAAAGAGAGTAAGGAGAAAAACACACACCAACTGCCAACTAAACCACTGACCTACAATCGCTGCTGCAGAAAATGCAATCGTTTTCTGTTGCGATACTAGGCTTAGCGCGCCCAGCCCAGCATAAAAAAATAAAATAAAAAAACCAAATACCATGCCCATAACTACCAGCTAACGAATGGAGTACGAGAAAGAAAATTGCACAGCGAATGCGCGTAATAAATTCTCTCAAATGAAACCAATTCCAATGAAAACAACGAATGTGTTCCGGGAATGCTGCTGTGCCGACACTCTCAAAAGGAACGACATACTGCCCATAGAATGTGATTTCCCAATTTTGATTTGGAATTTGAAATTCTTTTCAGGTGTGCGGGTGCTTAATATAGGTACAACGTATTGTGTAAACAAGTTGAACAACCCTGCCACTTGGTGTAAACGTTGAGTTATAAATAAAAAACAAAATTATTTTCAGGATTTACAGAACACCAACAAAACAACAAAAAAAAAAATGGAAGATATTATCGCAGCACGAACGTTAAATATCACCACAAGCTGAGTACAATAATTGCCTCTGTTCGCCTTTCAAATACAGAAACCATGGAACAGAAATACTAGCAGTTCAATCGTGAAAATGCGGATTGATTTTGTTTTCTTTTTTTTTATAAATATTTTTGTATAGCTTTGTTGTTTAGGTGAATGGGAGACCACGAGCGGAAAACATAATTTAAGTACCTAGCTACGTTTCAGTGAAACTAAATCTTTGTGCGCCGAGATTAGTGCTGTTCTGTGGAAGTGTGTAATGAACTTCGAAAATAGATTACGAAATGATGGAAGGAAATTGTTGTCGTGTGTTATTTTTAGGAAAAAGCGATTTGGAATTAACTTTTCATTTTTAATAACTACTCAGGAAAAATGACATGACACTGACAGTTGAAAGAAAGTAGAATGCCGGCAGTGAAATTCGTAAACTTCATTTCTCAACAACATTCGTAATATGATTAGCGTGATCTCGGGTATGGAATTCAATTTGAAGCAACTTATTCTAGCAATTATCAGTCGACAGTTGAGCTATGTTCAGGCCCGTAAATTTGTCCCAAATACCTGACAAATCGTGTGAACTACGAATTTTTGTCTGTAAATTTTGTAGTAAATTAATTGTCAGATAATTACCAGACCGCCATCTGACAAGTAATTGCCAATTATCTGAAAACTCTTTTGTGTCATTGCCAGCATATTTCCAGACCTGACAATATTTGCAGGTCCGGCCACAGCTTTATTGCAACCGAAGGACACAAGCGACAAAATACTAGGTCCGCCTACTCTCCCAAAACAGTGAAGTTTCACGAAAATCTACGAAAAGTCACCAAATCCTGTTCGAATACGCAAAAGTTTCGTAGTTTTTCACAGAAGAGAGCGCTCTCGAGAGAGTAAAAATTTTCCCCATGCTAATAATTTATGAGATCTGTCAAATCTGTCAGATACCTGAAAGAAATTTTTTGTTGTTTGTGTTTTTGCAAATGTGGACGAATTTGGTAGCTTTCGCGTTCGTTTACTTTTTTGTCATTTTACCACTCTCTGAGAGAATTTTACCCCCACTCCTTGAAATTTGACAATCTACACATTTTGGTGCAGAAAGTACGCGAACAGACCTACTATCAAAGCGCTGCAGTTTTCAAAAATCTTTAGAAATTCATATTTCTTAATCAAAACAAAGTGAAATACTGAATAAATAAAATATAAATTACTCAACTCTCAGGTAATCATAAGTATAGTGCAGAAGTTTGACAGATCGCACACCACTTACTTTACAGAATTCGTTTCATGCACTTACAAATGTGAGAGTACACGCTTTCTTTGGAGAGAATGCAGAAAAACTGTCATCACCATTGACAAAGAACCTTTTCGTGGTTGCACGTTTAAGGGAAATTAATCCTTGGACGAGGGATCTTATGGGACTGTTCTAAACGTTGTAAACGTCAACGTTCAACGGAAGGGCATCGACAGATTCTATAAGTTGAGGCCTTTAGAATTCGAAACATTTGTCACGTGTGCTCTCACTTTTACGATATTTGTATGTTAGACAGGGAGTTGGATTCACAATTTGAAACTTCTTGTGAAGCAAAGAGACCTTTTTGAAACTTAATTTAACTAGACAGCTGGAAGTAGGCTATTGCGCAGATAAATGAACTAAACAAACGAAATAGTTCAGCAAACGGATTTCAATTAAACTGAGTGCTCTCTGAACTGAACTAAAATGGACAAGCCTCGCTTAGACTACTGAGGCTTGATACACTGGGCCCAATACAGAGCAGGGCTACCTAAGCTTCTGTGTTATCTTTGAGCAGGCATCTTCCTTTTTGCTGTCTGAGTATTTTTGACGGAATAGCTATGTATATACATATGTACATATGTATCGTAAAGTTTTAAGACCAAGGCACATTCGTTAGCAGTATAATAAGAACCAGTTAAATCGGATCTGTGATCACCTAAGCAAAACCGGTTTATGATCTATCCTGAGTGGCTAGAATTGTTTCGTGATATGGCAAGATACATATCCATGGTTCATCATTTCAACAGAACACATAGCAACAGAGCGGATAGTCGTACTAACAGCGATCTGTTCACTGGATATGTTCATTGTTATCAAAAGTATTAAAATGTTTAACCAAGTATGCTTCATCATAGTCCATTCCAAACCAAACAATTCATTATGAAATAATACACAATAATCGTACAAGTCATCGAAATCGAAAAATCTGTTAGCAAAATTCACTTTCTGATCGCTAAACGTTATGTGAAATCTACAGTCACGATGTGTTATAGATTAACCCTCACCTGTTAACTGCCGTGAAATGAAGATATAGGCATCGTTCGTGAAAGTCTTCGTGAGAGATTCAATTCAATATATCAAATATTTCACAGACCTAAACTTTGTGAATTTAACAGAAAAACAGGAGCTAGGGAAGGCTCCACGTAGACCGCCAACTCTTTACTGTTTCCCACTGAAATACATAGAATCTCATTTTAGAACACGCATTGCGATCAGAAACAATGATTAGAGTGATGTATACTTTGGACTAAGATCAGTGGAAAAAAGCGTCGAGATATTAACCATAAATTTAGTTAGATTCCAGAGAAAAACGGATGAACCTGCAAAAGAGGGTGACAGAGGTTACTACCTTAACACTGCGAAAACTCAAAAGTTTCAATGTCAGTTGAAAAAAAATCAATATCTGTCACGTGTAGTCTAGACAATTGTAGCATGGACCTCCTCAAGTTCTTTCTTCAGGTTCGGAAAAAAGTAATGAGTGAACGACCACTTAGATCTGCCATCTGTAAGTTGCAACTTGTAAGCCACCTGTCGTGCAAGAAGAGGAGACTACGAGGCTATGAACTTTAAACATGATAAAAGCATGGTCTCACCATCGCTGTCATTGCATTTTCTTTTTGAATTGTTTCGGGGTCGTAATAAGGCATCCAATTGTCATCAGATGTCACAATACGATGAAGCATTTTTTTTTTTGACCGGTCTTGTACAGCCGCCACTCGTTAACGTTCATTTTCGATTGTCAGCATTCTAGGCACTCAACGACAACTGACCTTGTTCATGCAATTTTTACATTATTCGTGCAAGGTCTGCAATGCAATTTAAGTTCAGGTGTTAACCACCTCTGCCACCTGGTTTTTCGTCGACAGATTATGTCTTAAACTTCTTTGAGACATAATTTCATCACCAATCGCTACCTAATTTCCAGAATTTTGTAATTGAAAACGAAAGTACATTGCAGAACATATGTATTTCCAAAAAAGGGGCTAGATACAAGTGGTTTTTTTAAATTTGACAAATAAAAATGTAAAAACATTGCAATTAAGGCGTCCCTCATTGAAAGAAAACGTTTCTACCTCCATCAATCTGTATAAAGGATCTGGAGAATCTGGAGGATCTGGTACAATAAGGGTGACACAATGGACTTAAAGCTACATATGTTCAGACAACTGTCAGATCTACAAATGTGCTGACAAACAAAAATTGTCAGTTGTGTAACAAAGGGTGACACTACAATGGTGTACACGGTTGGTATCTACCATGCTCATGAAAAATTTGTAGATTCATTTATCAGACGTTGTCAAACTCATAGGATTTCACAGAACTGTTTGCTTTAGATTGATAAGTCTGAAAAAATGCCAAACTTTAATCGAATGGAGGACGAGCTTGGCTGTGTAGATATTGGAAAACAATGAAAACTAAGCGAATCACCACGCAAATATTCTACAGTTTGGACAAACGGGTTAGTTATCCGTCGCCAGCTAATCAAACTCTCCTTCACTCAGTCTACTTTCATTATTCATTTTCACAGCACAAACTAGAACTTGAAACGAAAATAGTATCATGCATCCAAAATATATCACTGTGAGCAACAAATCAACTGTCAGTTGTCATAAGCTTCGCACATCTGACACTCTACAAATATCATAAACGTCTGACAATGATCTGACAATGATACAAAAGTGTGTTCACAAGATTGGCAGATACTTGACCAATTTATTGTCAGATGGCACTCTGGCAATTGTCTGACAACGACAAAAATTGGTAGGTCGCGCGATTGTCACACTTTTTAGACAAATTTTTCATTTGGAGATCTGACAATATTGTCACATAAGCACAGAAGCACATAATTTAAATATTTAAGAAACGAAGTTAAAACATTAATCAAACTTAGCAGACTTTAATGGGGAAATGAAAAACAATGTGTTTGGCGCACATTGTCTAAGCTCATAGCTTGAGAAGCTTTGTCATGCCAGTTATACTCTCGGATGTTTGCAAGACGATTGCGTACGTTTGCGTACTCACTCACTTTGAAAGCGGCTTACACACTCTCGCGCAAATCTGCGAGCAAGTGCGTTCAGTCAAGCAAGCGAAAACAAAATGCGCACTTCCTCGCAAACACGTATGATTGAGTATCTGCGGCGCAAAAGTCCAACATTGGAAAATCTATTTCGGACTTGTACTACGTTGTGTTCCCTGAGTTTAGAAGCTCAACACAAATACCCTTTACAATACGTCCCCTACCTCTCCATAAAGCCCCAAAACACCAAAGTATGCAGAAAAACCAAAACCAAAAACGTTAAAACTTCACATTTCTCCCCGCTATTGACTATTTTCCACATGAGTTACTTTTCTATCCGCACCCCAAGTCCGTTTAAAAGCAACACCTCTGTCTTGTGACCACAGATTTATAACTTCTCTAATAGCGAGATGATTATAAAAATGCAAAACATTATCGAATACGCTAATGAAGGCTGGTTCTGTTTCTCTTTAGTTGACCTTCAACTTTGTTTTATCAGATTGGAATTCGTTTTTTTTTTCTCTCTTTTTCTGTTTATCGTAAACCAAGATCAATTATCATTATCCCTCGCTTTAGTTGAAGAAAAAAAACCTCACGACTCTGAATTATAATTGATCACTGCAATTAATTTGAAACGAAGATTCACTAACGTTGATTTGAAGATAAAACGTTTTGGTTTTGCATTTTGTTTTTGTTTTTCCAAGAACTTGCACTTTCCGGTGGGATTCCCAAAAGCTGATCAAACAAACACGATTTGAAAACAACCACAGATGTACATATGGAGAATAAATTTTCTTTATTAACGGCGATGCGAATCGGCTCGCATTTATTAACAAAAAACCGGTAAGAGACACAGTCAAAATTCTTATTTACATATTTAGAGTGCTAAACAAATAAGTAATATATTTTCGAGCAGTTTACCTGCTCGATGCTTGCAATAGAAAAGGTTCAAATACCGCCAAGGGGTTAGGTTGATCTTTATTAACAAGTTCTGCTTAAAATAAGGGTTACCTACAGCTCGTTTGAATATTTGACTGTAACTGGTTTTCGGCGTTTTTAAATGAAGGCTTAATTTATTTGACATACTGTGGGTTACTTGTAGGAAACTGGATTCAGAATTACGTTTTAAAGTCTTACAATGTTGAGTATGGTTTCTATATCTTCAACAAGAAGTAACAACGTTAAAAGTAGCTTTTGCATGCCGAGCTATGGGTCGAACCAAAGACACTTCTACAACTCGAGCTCAATCCTATTCCTCAGCTATAAGTTGTCTTCACTTAATCTTACTTGACACTTGGAAGCCGATTACTTCATATTTCGTAACACCACTAAGAGAACAATCTCATTTCTTCCTAGTGCACCATTCATCAATCATGTCTAGGACTGTGAGGGTTTTTTAAAGCATTTCATCTTTGCAATGGTTTGCGACTCAGGTACGGTGGTGCTTCTTATATTTCATGGATGGTGTCCAGACTAAATAGGAAGGCAAGCATTCTATTACATCCCTTCTAGACGTTCATGTGGCAACGCCTCCAGATCACAACCTGAGGACTTCACTTGCAAATGGTGCATTACTGATTAATGCGTGTTTAGGAATAGCTGAATCGACAAGCGCATCACCGAGCAAATAAAAAAATCGAAGCCAACGAAATCGAAGGCTCGCGAACCAACCCCTACACGAGAAAAACATAGCGAGCACGAGCAAGTTCGGCAAGCATGTTCGTCGTTTAGGTCTACCTTTAGACCCTGACTCATAAGACCAGTGAATCTGAAAACTCTAACGAATCTCAAAATGAAGATCTCATACCATATTTGAATCTGCTATACCAATGGATTGAAATTGGAAAATGAAATTGAAAAATATCTCAAACAGTTGTTATCACCGAACCATGTGCACATCACATTTTCACATACTGAAGCACCACTTTTAGCAGTTAAATCCTAAACGGAAGAGTCCATGCTTGTCTGACACTATCTCAATTTCCTCGAAAGAGGAGATGAAAGTTACAGACTGGTACGGTTTTTATTATGGAATACTTACTTTGTATACATAGATACTTGTTGCCGGAAAAGCTATGTCTGTCACTTACAAGTGCCGCAGTCGAAAGTTGTACATGCACCTAGCGAGGCAATCAAGTTTCTTGCTTTGCCATATGCCGTGGCCAGCAAGATCGCCCGACATGATCACCGGAGACTTTCATCTCTAATTCATTGGATTATGTCACTGATTTTAGACTCATTCAAAAGGCGCATCCAAATCGTTTCCAATTTTTTTAATGCCACCTTGTATGCCATTAACTTATAGCGCGACGAAATGCAGTGAGCATCTCCATTGATTTTCGTACGTAGAATAACCCAATTGACGTGTTTTTAAAAGTTAGTTAATATTCAACCCAAATATTTACGGTTTGCATACACTTGCATACAGATTAATTAATGCTTGACTCGTACCGTTTAATGAAAATACTTATTTGGCATTATTCATAATCTAAATTAGTTAACAAGGCTGCCCATGAAAAAGAAATTAAAATTTAAAGACAACTCTTGCATTTATATCTCCAAATTATATATATATCATGCATAAAACCTTTAATTTGAAAACAGATACTATTGCATACATATGCTCTTATATAAGTTAATGAACGTATCAGTCAACTAAACAAGAACATTTCAACAGAAACAAGAAAATTAACGATTTTCCAAGCCCAAGACGAGAACAGACAAGTATCTATAATTTGTTATTTAACTCAAAACACAATTAGTTAATAGTGATGTGTCAAAGAAAGTGGTGTTTCAACATCATTTTACGCTATTTTCGATGGCGAATTCTTAGGCAATCCCATTTCGACGGAAATTATTTAACAAGAAAAGATGTAATTAATTAATTCAACATTAACAAAGGAATGTATTGTTGCATAGATTTGACAGCGTGACTGCAAATATCATTGTTTCAATGGTATTTATATTGGGATCTGTTTGTAAGCGTTTTGGCAAAGTTTGCATACAATTAATACCCTATAGTGTAGGGTACCTTTCTTTTTAATGTTTAATTACATAATGCAAGCCATGTACAAAAGTCATATTTAATTTGTAATTTGACTCAGTTTCATATTTGACAAAACATTGGGTGCGTTCCATAGGTTTTCTTTTATTTTCTTGCACTTCGCAACTCTCCTGAAAAAAAGAAAAACATAGCGTATTCAGGGGAAATCGCGACTATAAGTAAACTACAAATGGGATCATATGAGGTCTGTTCGCGTACTTTCTGCACCAAAATTCATAGATTGTCAAATTTCAAGGAGTAGGGGTAAAATTCTCTTAGAGAGTGGTAAAATCACAAAAAAGTACACGAACGCAAGTATCTGGCAGATTTAACAGATCTCATATCCAGAGCACACAAAATTCCTGCACTAAATTCGTAGCATGGGGAAATTTTTTACTCTCTTGTGAACGCTCTCTTCTACGAAAAACTACGAAACTTTTGCGTACTCGAACAGGATTTGATGACTTTGTAGATTTTTGTGAAAATTCGTTGTTTTGGGAGAGTACGCGAACAGACCTATTGTAAATATCGATAACAAATCGAACAATCCAGGCAGTATTAATCGTATCATGGTACTCGATTAGTTGATCCTATCACCACTGTAGCTATATGTAAAGAAGTTATGCAATAACGCACGGAAAAATGCCGAACCATGCGTTATAAATTTATTTGTCATCCTGAGTGTTAGGATTCCTTGTTAGGATTCGTTTTTATAACAAACAGTAAAACCCTTAGTAACAAGTCGAAGTATTCGAAAGAGAAATAATATCCAAAACAGGAAATAGCACCCAAAACTAAAATGAAACATTGCAATGATGCCATGAAATGAAGTCTAATTCAATAAGGTCCACCTGTTGCACTTTTCAAATTGAAATAAAAACGAATTCCCTGAAATACGATGCCATGAAAGAAATTGCAATAAAGTCTAAATGAAAGTTCAAAATTATTCGATCACTAATACGGTTTTGAAACTGCATGAAACTGAAATACACCAAACTCGCATATAGGCACCCGCCTGAAACTTAATGAAATACTCTCAGCGGAGCGACGAAGTCGAGTAATCGGCTAAACCCTGCGTGAAATGCTGTCAGCAAGAGAAACTAGCTGGCCACCTCAAACTTGAAATATATATGTATGTACACCGGACTCGTTTATTGGCAGTTGTTGACACTTTTTCCACTAAATGTAAAAAAAATGGTAAAGTAATCCATTTGCACGATATGTTTCAACAAAGTTTATAAAAAAACATTAATTGGAAATGTTGCCAAATTTTTCAAAAACTATTTCCGTTGAATTATTTATTACGTTACGTCTTTTTTTTAAATCAACTGTTACCTAGATGTCAGCCAGAAATTTCCTTCCTAACTCCACGGGAAAGGAATCAGTATCATCCATATAATGTAAGAGTTTTTAGACTAAACTGGATCTTAAATGAGTATTTGGCAGAGGGAAGGTGCCAAGAATCGGCAAATTCGAAGGCCGACGTATTACGGAGAAGAATAGACACTGGACGCGTATGGCGCCGATTAATGGAACACGACAAATGGACAGGCAATAGTGAGAATTGACATTACCAGTGACAGTATGAGTAATAATGGGCGGCGTGGGTCAAGTGGGTAGTGGATTGGACTATGGAGAGTTTAAGGTTCGACCCGCAGACAATACCTAAAAAACCATACTTCTCACCCCCATCTCTCACAAGCGTCTTACAAACATCCATCTCTTCCATTTATGTATAGCATATAACACGCACAACACAAATGGTTATGAGATGCTAGGCACGGAGCCACAGACCTGTTGAGCCAAATATTTATTTTGAGTCGCTGCACAAAAGGCAAAACCAAGAGTACTGTCCTTCGTGTAGAAGTAGATAGGATTGCAAGTGCGGGAGTAAATAATAGAAACAGAATTGGAGAGTAAAATAAACCCTGTCATACACCAGCACTACAAGAGAAGTACCTCCATCGTATAAGTATATCTTTTATTGACCAATAAAATTTCTGTGGAGTTCAATAGTGAAGTTAGTAGTCGGAAGTTAGAAAGCCAAACTCTGTTTTACTCAGCCATCAGCCAGTGATGGAAACTGATTATTTTCTGATACTAACAATGCAAGCGTTACTAACTAAAGTGTCAATAAAGCTGCTTAGCTGCTTAACAAAAACTTTGTGGTCCATTAAGATACCTATAACCTGAAGACTCGCTTAGTTTTACGTCACCCGTTCATAGGAGACTAAAGAAAGGACCCAGCAAAGGTTCAGGTTTGAAAAGTTATCATTTGAACAATCTCATTAGAAATTTTTATTGCCGTGATGTCACCGTTCAACCTTGTCACTAAATTCTTTACTTGGACCCCTTCACCTAAATGCAAGAAGAGTCGAGAGTCGCAAGATCATCAAAGCAACACATACAGCCCATGATATAAGTATCTAGAGGAACTACTCCTTATTCGGAAAAACTGAACACTGCCTTGTAGGCAAGAAACTACAAGGCTAAGTGTCTTTGCGATTGATTTTCGCAGAAGTAGAATGGATGGAGAAGAGGAGGAAACCATTCCCCACCTTTTTTGTTCCTGTCCAGCTCTCTCCCGCATTAGGAAGCTTCACTTAGGATCATTCTTCGTTAACGACGTAAGTGATTCAAAAAACATAGACATTAATAGTCTCTTACGGCTCATTAGAAGTTCGAACTGATGTTAACGAGAAGCTAGAAAGCAATTTTCAGATATGATCCAAGAATGGACTTTTACTGTACTGCAGTCGTAAGAAGTAGTTTTGGGATAAATCTATTTCACTTAAGAAAATGACAGCCATGAGCTAAACACTGTAGATGTGCCCATTCGCAGTCGTTACCAAGGACCATTTGAAGGTGGAAATAAGCCTTAAGCTTACTTACTTACTTAGGTGGTGCTACAGTATGTGGTGAACCTGAGCCTCAACCTTAACGATGCCAAATATGTTGCAAACTCATTTTTTAGTTTCGCCGCTG
This sequence comes from Xylota segnis, assembly GCA_963583995.1. NCBI lineage: Eukaryota > Metazoa > Arthropoda > Insecta > Diptera > Syrphidae > Xylota > Xylota segnis. The sequence goes on along the minus strand of OY757236.1, from coordinate 114,015,868 downwards.
GTACCCCTTTTTTCTTAGGACGGCTGTATAGGTACTATTTGTATATAAGTTTTGATCCCTATGGCAGTCTTCCTGAAATCCAACTGCTGCAGTGCCCATCAGCAAGCTCTCGGCTCGATTAATGATCGGCTGATTAAAATTCTGACTAAACTAGATTTCATCCAAATAGGACCCCAAGATCTACGAACAAATCACTAAGTTGAGATCGGTATATTCAAAAACGATGAGGAATTAAGAGATTTGAACGATCATGCACGCTTTCACGAACAATTTCGATAATTTCATTTGACCGCGCGTTTCGGAGATGCGGAGGTGATAATGTATCCAAAGCAAGCCCAATCGTCTCAAGTTTCATAACAATGAATGAATGATCAATTTCGTTTTCTGTTTATCCGATCATTTCAATCATAAATTTCACCTTTGACGTGTGGAATGTTTGCTGGCCTGAAACCGAATTTTGGTATTAAATCGACAATTTTGCCAAGCCCTTTCGTAATTCAGGTTACCCAGTAGTACTGGTAGTATAGAATTGATCACAGATCCGGAAGATCATTTCAAGTTTAAGGCTAAGTTATGCTTATCCAATGCATATTTCGTAGATTATGTAATCCCGTATCTTATTACGTAAGTCCCTGATTAATGGGCTTCCATGTTGGGCGGTTTTTGAATAAATCAGAGATTTCCATTTTTCAAACCAACGGGAACCACCCAATGCAGTCGCTTAATGATATTGAAAATATGTATCTTAACATTCCTTCAAGTTCCAGTGTGCCTACAAGAACACCTTTGTCTCCCAGCGACAGCGACAGCAACCAAATGTCAATCGATTAGACCTTTTTTTTCTACTTTGCATAGTATAAGAGAAAGAGTAAACGGAATTTAATTATTAATTTACTTATATGTAAGAAAAAGAAACCAGTTCCTTCACGCCATATTGATTATATTCCAAGATCACATCGAGATATGCAACCCTACGCCCCGGCTAAGAAGTGTAAATCCGTTTCATGCTACATAACACCCAGCGGCACAACTCAAGTTGTTATTCACAATAAAACTACAAAAACGAATAATAAAAGACCCAAAGGCGGACAAATAGAATATACTATATGTATGTATCTTGTGCGAAACAGTGTCGTGTAACTGGTACCTTAATTGAATTATCTTCAATCAGTGTAAGTTTCGTTTAACTTAAATTGAGAATGGCTTACAATTTGTTTATTCTTTTTATTCGACCAAAAAGAATGAAGAAAATATGTATATTCATGTGGCACAAGTACGCTACACAGTGCTTAGTTAAAGTTTTACTCGATGTTCTCTCACCATTAGGATTAGGAAGAGGCGTCCCCCACTTTTTAGGCTATGATTGTCGAAGGGTAGCTAGTTAAGTTGAATCAATTAACTGAGAAAGTACTCTGCAGGCCCTCAAGTATTGAATGGAATATACTCGAATAAGTAGAATAAAAACAAAGAAATAGTTATTTTGTGTTGTTCCACATAAACCTTACCACCAGTAGGTAAGTAATGTATTATTCAATTGTCCGAGCACGTGCGAGATAGCTGAGTGTTTATTGCAGATACGAGTAATATCCGGAAGAGGTGGTAGATTGGATTTGTTTTTAATTGTTTCCCTCCAGGCGACTTTTGTTATTAGTAACGTAAGCGTTCTACAAGAGAACAGAGTCCCTATATTGCAAGAAGATGAGGAAAGTTCACCGTAGCGTGTGACGTCACAAGTTCCCTCAATGTGAGGGAAAGTCCCCTTTGTGTGTTCTTTAGAGATCCTTTGAGAATTCCGACATTATCCATGATCCGCACAAGGAAATCTAAAGTTGTCTCAACAGTTTTCCTTGACAGTACGCACGTTAGAAACCACGGGGCATAGGTGGATTGAAACTCAGGCACAGATAGATATCAATCAGCCGTTCCAACGTCGTCAGCCGAAAAAGTGGTAAGCTTTAAGTCAGATCTCCTTTGGTCCCTAATGTGAGCTTTTTCATGCCTAAGACAGACCAGATTTAGACCCCAATCGATGATTTTAAGCCAAGAAAGCACTACCTCTTTAGATTCCTGAATCTCAGAAGGAATAATCCTCCCAGATCCTCGGGACTTGGAGGGGACTTGACATACCAACACTCACTCTTTGGGTGTTTGGAAAAAGACTACAAAAGGCATAGCATGAGGCACATTAAGATCAATTCTCATAAGGTGGAGACATGTCCGCCACTTTGCCGTTGTCGCATTAGCAAATATTTTGACCTTTACATTCAATTTCAAGTCAACATTAACTCAACTGTTGATTTATTAACATTATTTCAGTCAAATGCCCGACTTTAATACCAGCGCATTAACAATCGTTTCAACCTTTGAATACAAAAGAATCATTTCCAGTTGATTTATGGAAAATTTTTATTCAAATCCAGCCATTCATCATTGTTCTCTCATATCTACAATCCAACGATCTAAATTTCCAACATAAATCATCGAGCCCAATCACCATTGAGACTGTCAGTAACACACCCAAGTCAATCAAATTCGATTAGTCCTTAGGCAACAATCTCGAAACGTCACAAGCCAGACGTCCTAACAGCGGAAACGTTGAACGCGGACGCGGGTTGCCACAGAAACACAATTACATATTTCTGTAGTACCCATTCATGGTATTCAAGATTTAAGGTCAACCTCAGCCGTTGGGTATTTCTCATACCTCATTTATGTCAATTTCAAGTGATCACATCGCAAACAAAACTCTTAAATAAACAACAACTTAAAAGTTCAAAAACCAATCACTCAAGCAACGAATTCACTTCGAACGCACTCGATTGCAGAGGTCAGCGACAATCGTATCGGCCCGATCGCATACGTCATCGTTGGTAATGAAAAAGTCTGATTTCTTTACCATGTGTCTGTGTGTGTCAAAATTAGCTGTCAATTCGTTTTGTTGATTAATCGAAAAAAAACATGTTGGTGCTGAAGTAAAGCTGAAAACAGTTCAACAAACGCACAAAAACACACTTCAGACGAAGAAACATTTGACAGTGCGAAGTTGGTTACTTTTCGTTGGAAGGTCCGTCAAGAGGGGCTAATAACATGCCATACTCGATCAAATTATGCAATTTTTTTTTTCATTTTACACACTTCAACAGCGAATTTGTGTGTAAATAATGAAAATGCAATTACCCTAGCCGTAATTTTATTGTTTGTCTTCTTTCTCGTCGCTCGCGTTGTCGCTGGCCTATTATTGTATAATTTATCGAGGCAATTAGAGTGATGAAAATAAAGAAAAAGCCCTCTCTAGCGACGGCAGTAGTTGACACATCCGACAAATTGTTTCGCATTCAAACTGAATTTCGCCAATTAAACAATTTTTCAACGACTGCTAGCTAGAGCTAGGTTGAACGCAATTTAATTCGGACAATGGAATCTCAACAATGTTCCGATTAAATGGATTATAAACAATGAAATCAGAAAAAAAAGACCAAAGAAGAATAAATCGAGTGTATAATTGACATACGGTGCGGCACGGCCAGGCACACACTAAGCCAGATTTGTGTGTCGAGGAGACTTGAATCGAATCGAAGCGAAGCGTTTTTGGGCGAAAATGTGAAAGTGATCACGTCCAACATAGAGCTGGGGCTAGAGATGTGTCATTAGTTATTAAAAAAAATTCAAAATTAATGACTCATGCAATGTGAGTTCTGGTGAATTGAACATGCTGCGTGCTGTTCATGTAATTAATTGAGTATCAATTCGATGAATAAATCAGAAATCAACAATGTGTATTGTACAGCAGTATTTTAGGCTTTCAGTCAAGAAGTGCGACTTGGCATTTCACTTGTTCATTGGCATCCTATGGCGATCGTAGGTATCAAGTGTCAGTGTCAATGAAATAAAGCTGTGATATTGTGCTTGACAATGCGACAATAAATGATCATTTACTATGATAATTATATCATCAGGTCCCACTATAGATCTGGATTAGCAGTCTGACGGTAGACCAACGAGAAGTCAGTCTAGGTTCATAGTCAACTTAAGTACTTTAGCTTAGATAGGGAACAGAGCCTGAAACATTAACAAAATGTCTATCGATAATCAAATGGGGATCAAATTTCACAGGGCCTAGACCATTTAGAGAAGCCTTTCAGTGATTGATTGAATGAATTTGAATGAATTTGCTTAATACGGAACTAGGAGATGTGGAAATGAAATCTAGTGTCTCCAAGAGTATGCCAGAGTTACTTTAAGCCCTCTTCTCCTCCTACTCCTCTAAAACTTTGATAGGATGATAGGTCAGCAAACTCAGCGGATCTTTTGGAAGGCCCTATCTTATCTGACCCACGATCAGAACATGGTATATGCAGCTCGTAAGCACATAGCAATAACCTCAATATACAGGTAGATTAGTCAACATATCAACAAAGAACGTTCTGTATCTGAGGAAGCGCCTTTCTATTAAGAGATGTGACAGAAACTGGACATACGCTTATGAAAATGTCTAGAAAACTCTCCTGAAATGTCCTGCAAAGAACAGGAACATTAAAGTCACCATCGACTTCGACTATCTTGCGACCAACAGTCGACAGGACTACTGGCAAAGCACTGGAACGGGGTACTGAAGCGATCACAAATAGTTTCTGTATAACCCAAAGAAAATGGGGAATATGAAGGTGGCTTGGCCATAAGCTTAGTTCTCGCATTCTTACCTTCATTCTAGGAGGTATGATAGTTAACCAGAAACCTCCACATAGCTCCTTGTGGACGACTATTTGGTAAGACTTTTAAAAACAACTTCGTTCAATGTTAAGGCATATGAATTGTATCGCCATTGTTGTGAGTAATAAACAAAAACGAAAGTATGCTAGTTTCAACTCTAAACCCTGACTTAAAGTATCTAGTTTAGTAGTCACACCCAGTTGGATTTAGAGACATCAGAGAATCTAAGAATCTACATTACATCACCAAGATACTCAATTTCATTTTATCCTACCTAAACCCAACCGTGGCTTAGAGGCAAAAAGCCGAAACAAAGAACAAATTCTCCGAATATCGGTTCATGGAAGGAACACAGAATTTTGTCCACTGAAACAAGTTCTCTTATGAGTGCGGTTCATCAATCAATTCATTCAACTTCTTCCTGCGATTTAGCTATGCATACCCGTTGTCGGCACTCGGAATGTTGTGTCTTTCTTAGAAAATTATTAGTCACCGATTCTCCTCGGTGTAGAGTCACTAGTAGTGGCAAAAGCATAATGTGATTGCAATTTCCGGGAGAAATTCCTTTGGAACATGTTATATGATTACCAAGAATCGCTGCTGTAACTAAGTTAGTTGTTTATAGTATTCAATTATGCTTACTTATGTACAAGTATGCAAAAAGCGAAGCAACAAGTTAACCCTGAACCATGAAATCTACAATACTTGGCACTGGTTCACACCACAGAAAAAGAAGCCACCTGGTATATCGCGCTTTATACCTACTGGACACAGTGGGACAGATTCTTGAATAGCATTGTCAGACCATTAGTTCAGATAATTTAAGAAATCGCGCTCTGTTGGCATCAAGCCGTAAAGGCGTGTCGATAAAGCAGTTAAAGCGCGACAAGTTTGATGAGAGGAAAGGAAATAGGGTTAGTGCGTGTAAGGTTTCCAAATATGTATGTTTGGTATTTCGGTAGTCCAACAGGCCAGAACATTGATTTTGTCTACCCTGATAGCATCCACATACACGTTCTTTACCTTGCGAATGCACGTGTAATGACACAAGTTGAGGAATGCAAAACCGAGGTGAATAATCCTGAACAATAGCGCGTACGGCAGAAGTGAGTAATGCAATTATCTTTGCGTGACAGAGCGTAGTAATTCAAATTATAGTCGATATCCATAACTAGTCTCTCGAGTAAGAAATTTTATAGCACACTCCTGTTAAAAATGTTGTTCACAGGATATTTCGCATGGGAATACCCAGTAGAGCGAGCACGCTCCAAGAACGAGAGATTCGCGAGTGAAAAAGTATTTCGGTAGGTCGTTCCTGTTCTTTACCATACTTCTCCGTACACTTTTCAATCACACGTTACAGTGCTTCCGTGTAAAGACCGGTAGTACAGTTTCATTTCCTTCTTCTAAACAAAGGACTTTAGTGCCCTTAAAACAATGACAAATACAAGATGAATCAATCGGACTATGGCAGCATCGGAAGATGCTATAACTTTTGCAAATGGCGGCAACTGTCAATTTTATTTTGATATTTATCTATCTGATTATTTTTAAAGGAATTCCTTAGCGATTTTGGTGCAACATGAATTGCGGTGCAGAGCTTCCGGCCGTCCAACGGCAACTGATCAAACACTAAGGCGTTAACCTGCTCGCTTCGAAGAGGCTTTTACAACTGGTGACAAAAGATGCTCCGGAAGGCCTCACAGTACGTGCTCCGTCGCAAGTATTGACACTGTAGACGGTCGCGGTGGGTAAGATGGTGATGACTTGGGACTGGAGGATATGTGGTTCCAACAGGACGGTGCAACTGAACACAACCACGTCGTCCAATGTCTTGTTTGATGATTTGCACTGACTGGCAAGATCTCCCGAATTGATCGCCCCAAACTTTTTTCTTTAAGGTTTTTAAATTCGCAGGTCTATGAGAGCAAGGCGCAAAACTTTGGAAGTTCTGAAAGGAAATATCCGATGAGAGTGGGAGAACTTATCATCCGATGGTCTCGTGAAAACGATTGAAAATGCTGTGAAAACAACCCAAATGGTTTTTAACAATGCCGGGACCATCTGGTGAGTGTGTTTATATCACGTTGGCGACATTGATTTTTGTCACAAATCATATTTTCGGATTAAATTTCATTTTTATAAATAGTCAACCTGAAGAATTGTCAACATAGAACTGACGGACTAGATTTTTTGACGTTTTCGTGTTTAGATTGATAGTTCCATGTTAATTGTTTGAAATGGACACTCCATCATCCAAGAAGTCCTTTAATATCGTTGCCCTTTAGCTGCCTTTTTTGCTGCACATACTGTAATCACTTTGTTAAGCAAAAACCTTCACGGTTCCATATCTGCATTTAGTAATTCTACATGGGTACACACCGATGTGTATTCGCATTTTTTGCCGCCAGCATAAGTTAAGGCCATCACTGGTTGACCACTCGAAAACTTGATGGGTGATTGCTAACAATCGGCGCGCCGAGTCATCATCCCAACAAGAAGTATTTTACGATGCCTTCTCTCAGCTGGACAATAACTCTGCTAGGTACTCAATCCCAATGGATTTTTCGAGTACCCTTTCTGATGTTTAATATGTTTCCCTTGTTTCCAATGACTTCTCTTTCCCACAAGACCAACAGACGTGAATATTTATTTCCATGATTTGCGTTGCAGTGTGTAAACGAAACACGAGTGGAATTTTAATTATTTTTTAAATGACAGCAAAAGTGAATAATTTAAAAAAAGCGTGTTGCAATAACATTCTATTCACAAAATAAATAAAAACAAAGCCAAATCATGGAAGACGCGCTGAGAGGGTCTATACCTGAGTCATGCACATAGAAAGCAGGTAAATCATCTGTCTTTCCGAATTCAATGACTTCGTTTACCTTTCATGAAGTTAAATTCCAAAATAAGCAACACTAGTGTGGGCTGGGTGTTAATGCGGTTTGTAGCATTAGATTTGGGTATGAAATCCGTACGTGGGAATATCTGGAACAATTTTGTGCAATTACTTACTGCACCCACTGTACACAGGGTCATGGAGCTGATCAATGTGGGTGTCGAAACTATTTTAAGGTATTTAGGTTTACTTCTCTGACATTTGACAGCCTTTGTAATAGAGTTTAATTTGAGTACCTTAAAGAAACGATTTTCGCACGGTAGTAACACAAAAAAGCAGGTCAGACGGAATTGGTTTTAGTCTTGAGCCTGCGCAGGGCAAACTAATCTAAATTTTGTGATTACTTTCGCTTGTTCTTAGATTTCAGGTTAAGTTTCCTGCGGTGTAGCTTAGAAAGTGCACTCGTGAACTCTGAGTGGGGTGTGTTCAATCAAAAATAAGGTGAAATTGTTTATAACTTTTCAAATCTTCACTCTCCCGATACAATACGCTTATGCCAATGGTTTTTCCAAACTGCGAAACGATTGTTTAAGTTCGGAATGACCTTCAAAGCGCAAAGCGATTCAGTTTTTACTCGTCAATCGTGTCGAAACGGTGTCCTCGGAGCGATCACTTAAACTTAGGGAACACTCAGAAGTCGAACGGTGCTAAATCGGGCGAATACGTGGTGGAACGATATGAGTTGGCGAAATGGTCTCGAGAAACTAATACAGTGTGAGATGATGCATTATCTTGGTCCAAAAACCAAGTACTCAACATCTTTCAAATTGGTCCGAACTGATCCAAATGAAATGTTAATAGTATCAGCGAGGGGTCTAATTGTCAATCGACGGTTTTTCTGCACCAAATCTTTGATTTCCTTGATCAGTTGAGGTTGATGGCCATCTAGGGCGATCTTTGTTTTAAACGCTTTCTCCGTCTTCTTTGAATGGTTTGTACCACTTCTAAACATTTTGTTATGAACTAGTCTGGTCGCCGAAGGTCTTATGCAGCCTTCTCAACGGCCTTCTGAACGTTTCTGCAGCATAAATTTCAGTCTGCAAACAGAACTGAATGCGACTTCTTTGCTCAAAAAAATCAGACATTCTTAAAATCTCCAAATTGTTGTTAACGAAACATGTGGCGCAATTATTGTTCAAATGCATATTTTGACATGAAATTTGACACAGTTGTCAGTGACAGTACTACCAACCGAAGTACAGTACTAGCAGTGACAGAATCGAAGAAAGTATGAGATTAGATGAGAGTAACTTAATGTGATACTGAGAGTTAGACGACTAGGTATTGAGCCCTTTTGTTACTGTCGAGCGAGGTCGGAAAGCTAGGGTGTAACAGAGAAAGACTTCTGACGAGTCGGAAGCCCGTTAAGTCAAGCATTTTTATAGTAACTCTACTGCAAGAGTGAGTAGCTAGAAAAAGTTGTCCACACTGCGTAGAGTGAAAGAATATGTTAGAATCTATCTGGAGTGATGCTTCCAGATTACAAAACATAAGTTTCGTTTTATTACTGACAATGATTTCGTGTTTAGCAAGACTGAGAAGCAATAAGTCTCGCAATTTCACCATAGATTCTAATATGGTGATATTGGTGTATATGAAAGCCATTTCGTCCGCAAACGCTGTGACATATTTAAAAAGTTTGGCTTGAAAATGGAATTTACATATGTATATAGGCAAGTAGGAGAATAGGACCCCGAACCTTGAGATACATTTTCTAATATTGATTCATCACTAAAAGCTTCATCAAACCTCACTTTTTGAGTCCCTCCTGTTAAATATGATGCAAACCAACTATAAGTTGACCTTTGAACCCGGCTTTATAGAGCTGGGACGTCAATAATAGCTTGAAGCCGTTACAGTTTTTAAATTAGATCTTCAGCAGACTTACTCTTACGAAACCCGAATTGGTCATTACTGACAAACTTTTTACAGATGTTTTCAGAGATGTACTGCTCCTACAGTACAAGTACTGTTCCCTACAGCTCAGGAGACTGGGTGTATATAGTCAAAGAAGCTCAAGCAAAGTCCCTCATGAAATTTTTCAACAGAACACATTGGATTGGTTCACCTCTTTGTGAAAAAAATGACGTGATATGTCAATTTCTTACTTTTTAACATAATTTTCAGAAAACTAGATTTTTAACCCAACAATAGGTATAAGTGCGACCCAGTCCTTGAAGTATTTGTTTGTTCACGCAAGAGCCTAGTGACACTCAACATAAAGGGGGCATACTTGACGCAGGAAAGAACTTCAATAACGCCAAATCCCCAAGCCCGTTTCTTGACTTCGCTCCCCTACTATGCGGACATCATAGACAAAGAGTTGAAGTGATCCTCTCGTCATCTATACAAGAAAAACAAAAAACCGGTCATCACATACAAGACAGTGTACTGTGATGCCAAACCTTTTCAATGGCCCCAAGAAGACAAAAAAAACAAAATGTTAAAAGAAAACAACAACACCAGCCACCGACCGACCACAACGACCAGCAAACGGCCAAATCCACCGCCAACCCGCCGCCGCCGGCTCTCCACACCGTGTTGGTGCGCTCGATGATGACTCACTGAAGCATTTCTTCGCTTTTTTTTATGCTTTTTTTGTTATTTCCTCCTGACACAGAATTCCTCCTCTTCTGTGTGATGGTCGATGGTTGCACGAAACGAAATAAACAAAAGAAGCAACTAGCAACAACACACGAAAATAAAAAATAAAACAAATGCTACACTACACTCATTGCAAAGAAAACATGGTAAAAAAAAAACAACAAAAGGCGAAAAAGGGGTTAGCAAAAGGTTGCAAAATGTTGATGCGATTTTGTTGGCCCAAAGTTCATTCTGCTGTGCGCCCAGCCTCGGTGCTGAAATTCGCTCTAATCTCTCTGAACGAGGCTAGATTGGGAAATACCCAATTGGACATCAGTTGGTTTCTATTTACATACCTTATTCGATTCGAAGCGGGAAATCCGGGTGAAACTCCTTGTAGGCTGAAACAGGTAGAAGTACTATGTACTGCGAACAGGTACACAGGGAATGAGGGTGATAATTGCAATTTGCCTGTAATTCGTTGGTAAATTTTATTTATTTTATGAACTTTTTTTTTGCAAACACAGAGAAGAACTGGTTTCTTGGTTAAATTGTAATTCACGCACTAGAACAACAGCACTCGCAGCGACACAGGTTAGCGGCGCGAACCGCGGAAATCTCCGTTTCTGGAGCAAAATTTGAATTTAAATTTGATTGAGAGCTTTTTCTTGCGTTTATTTCGACACTATTATGCGAATTTGGGAAGACAAAACCAACAGCAAGTCGAATTTATTCGTACATCATACATAACCATTCGGCGCTTCACAACAATTAACACGAATTACTAGACGAGACGAGCAGCGAAATACCGTCCGATTAACACAAGCGATCTCACTCAAATGATGGGATGGCTCGCTGCGTGGAAGTCAAAAGCACTCAATCATTGAAATGAGAATATGAGATGGAGAAGCGAATCGCTGCTGGAGGAGGGGGTGGAAAACCTGTTGTCGGTCCGTCGCTCGCGTCGATTTGATAGGAAAATGAGAAAATCAAGGCGAGTATGCTGTTTTGCAGAGGTGTGTTGGTGCTTTGTTTGTTGTTGCTTGAAATTCGTTGCTACGCTGGAATGGAACAACCAAGAGAGAACCACTGGAAGTGAAATAATTAAATTTTGCTGACCGCCCGACTGGAGTGAGCAGTGGGAGAGGATTGCAGTGTGCTAGTGGTAGTGGTCATTGGGATGCAACTGGATGATAATTGAATCCAGCAGGGTTACCAAGTGGTCGTCCGTTGTAGCTTGTCCGCCCATTATTTTGGAAACATTTCACCCAGGGACATAACACCCCACCAGAACTACAAACACACATGCCTTGGTTCAGTGTGAAGCACATGAAGGATGTAGAAAGTAGGATATATGGTGGCTAAGTTCACTCGGTTACCAATGTCCATTGTGCGTGGAAAGGAAGACAGAGATTAGAATAGAGAATCGCACTGTTATCGTATTCTGTTACTGTCACCAGAAGAAGATCCGATATGTGATAAACTGTTATCAAAGCGAGAGAGTGGCACAGTGCCTCCATCTCTCCTTCACCTGCTTCTGTAAAGACCGTTTGTAGAAAGGTACAGTGGAGGTTCTTTGGAGAAAGAAGACAAGCCTAGCGCTAGGGTGTGCCCATAAAAACCAGCACTTGGAGTTCAAATAACGAATTAAATCTTTAATCCCTTTCTCAGTTATCTCGCCGAGATCCACGAAGAAGGATTTTCTTAGGGCTGGTCCTCGCTAGGGCCAGACATCTGCAAAGGAAATTATGTACACATTATTTTCCTTTAGTATCCTTGTAGCTTCAACAAAAGGTGTTGTAAGGGATTCCGGGCTTGGGCGCATGGTTCCCCATTGGCCAGTGGCCTGTGATAATGGCTACAATGCTAGCAATATCTGATATTGATTTACCAAGTAGCTCGTTCGACTTAGGTTTGTTATCAGGTAATGTCTTCCTTGATATGAAAACACTTCTCACGCTGTTGGACCCATGATTAACGAACTGGAAAAAATAAAGAAATATCGACTGTGAGCCATGAAGCGCGACCCTGGCCTTGCCAGCTCGTCAGCATGCTCATCAGTCTCATAATTACTATGCCCTGCGACCCAGATGAGTGAAATTGATTTAAGTGATTTATTTCAAACCGACACTGCTCTACACAGCTTTGATAGCAACTTGGGTGTCGGGTGAAAAAATAGCGACATTGTGATTAAGTGTAGGAAGGCTGTTCAGCAAGCGGCAAGCTTCCCAAATCGCATGAAGTTCGGCTTGAACACTAGCAGAGTCTAGAAGACGAAAAGCCTTCGATATATTTAGTTGGTCAGAGAAGATGCTTGGTCGACGCCGCAGCTCGTCTTCGAACCGTCCGTGGAAATACCAATATCATAGTCACTGATAAACCTTTCACTCTCCCAATCTTCTCTGAAAGGTACTTTAGCTTGAAAGGATCATGTAAGCAGATCATTACACTCCACCCTCCATTGAAATGGCGATAGAGGCTCTTCTAATAACAGAAGGGTCTTTGATTTTTGTTCAATTTATAAAATAACTTTTTTGAACAGGTCCAAAAGAAGCAGAAGAGGCATGTCAAGCACTGGTTGTATAGTGCTTCTCACTACTATCGTGACCTTTGAACTTTGGCTACTGAAAATGCTAGATATCAGCAGAGTCTCTTCTAATCACAAAAGGGTATAGGCATGCCTCCAGCACTAAGTACTTGATGGTCTACCATAACAACCTCTAATTCGACGAAATGTACCCGAAAACACATTCAGGAAAATAAGAGGTCATAATACTCCAGCCCTGGCTACTCGAGTGCTCTACGAATAAAGGAGAACCGAAGTTTGTAGAGTAACAAGCAGGAACACAGTCGAATGGGTTTTTTTTTATCAAAACTTAATATTGCTTGCCCGATCTGTAAGAGAAGGACTCCTTTCAAATGAGTCCTGAATAGATCCTGAGAACTATTTGAATCTCATCAATCAAAACTAGTGAAGGCGGAGGAGGGGCACTTAAAGTACTACTTACATCGTTTGGTTGTTACCAAAGATCTGGCCGTTAGATTGAGGGCTGTGCGTCGAAGTTTCTTCCCTACCGGGGCAAAAAGCGTCAGACTGTCGGACTGTAAGCTTTCAATCAGACACGGTCTATAAGATACGACTAAACGTGCAGCAGCCACAAGATGGTGTTCGGCGATGATGGTTGCCCATCTGAATTTTTGCACATCAAGATTATTAAATGCGTGTCTCGTATCCATTAGCACGTAATCGATACGGCCGGTGATTCGACAATCTGGAGAAATTTAATGCTACTAATTATCGAACTCCCAGTTGTCCGATTAACCCCTGGTATTTAATGGAAGATGTGGAAATAGTAGTGAAAGACTGCAGGAACCCTTATTTTTTATTTTCTTCTTCGAAACGGAAGGAAACATAAATTTATAGAAAACGTCGTACAAGATAATGTTATTCCCCGAACACCAATACCGCCTTCATTTAGTTCAAACAATGCATCATAGCTTTCCCAATGAGTAACTACCTCGACCTTTATATCTCCCTAATACTGTTTTCACTATTTCCCAATAATAAACGGCATCAGTATCCGATGAAAGGGGTGTCATTACAGAGATTTCTGGGGGCGTAAACGCCATCATATACTCACACTATCTACACTGATAAAACCAGACGCCCCATCATCTAGTGGATAATTGCATTTAATCGCCAAAGAAAATACATCTCATCAGCAGAAAAAAAACAAAGTACTTTTGTTTAATCATACGTTTGCACAATTAGTTGATTTTGTTTTTTTTTTTTTTCTGTTTTTTTTTATTACACGCAATCACTTACACTTTCTAGCATGTTTGACTGACTTAATCAGTATGCTTGCGTGCGCTGTTTCGTTAATTTCTTCATTCAAAGTGCAATCTGCACGAATAACATTCACTTTCCACATATTAAGAGTGGCGTAGAAAACTAATTCTCACATGAAACATGCAAATCTTTGGTGAATCTTTTTCTTCTCTTCGTTCTTGGTCTGAAGCAAATGCATGCACACCATGGTGTGTAGCATCGTTTTAGATTAACAAACCAACCGCAACAAGAAACACATTTAATTCGTATCCATTTGATTGGATTCCATGGTTTATTAAATTCAAAATGGCTAACTACACAAGTCTATCTCAATATTTCGTGCTCCCAATCCAGTAGGTTGAGTTGTGGTTTGAAACGCTTCAAAGGGTCTAATAAAAATGAAAAAAAAAATAGTTCAAACTATGGTAATGCAAATTGTTTCCCAAAAACTCACTTATCATTGCGTAACGTTGTTCATTTTGCAACGCTACATAGTCTACATTTGGTCCGGTGACATACTGTGCGGTCGTCATTACCTCTGGTGTCCAGATTTCATCCGACGAGTCTCGAATGAGGAGGAGTAGATCTCTAAACTGCCTCTGTATGCTTCGAGCATGGTCATCGTTGCATATTTCCAAAAGCGCCTTGCAGGTATCACGTATGTGCATTTGCAAACCGTAAACTTTCATTATATGATTGTGGAGTGCATCTATTAAAGCGATGTCTTCGAATGGGTTGCCCTCCTTCAAGCTGAGTAGCTTTCTTTCGTGCTTCCTCCGATTTTTGCTCGAACGAAATGTTTTCCTTTTTCAAAAAAATATGAAATAGAAATGACTTTCAGGAAAAGAAAAACAAAGGTTAATAGAGTTGTTGCGGTTTACCCTGTGCCCCTTGAGCTGGCTGTGTATCGCGACGAATGCATGCTTGTTGTGTCGGATAGCAAATCGCTTTCATCAATTTGAACACTCTCATCTAAGTCGTCATTTGTGGTTTCCTTGGATTTCTTTTCCCTAATAGCAAACAAACGCATCTTGTGTTTGAGAAAGAGTTCACGATCGGCATTTAAATTTGATTCGAGTGATTCCTTGTAGGAGAGCAAGTGCGGAGTTATTACGGATTCTGAAAGAAACATTAGGAAACAATTAAACTGCAGACATTTGTTCAGCTAAGTCGTTTTTAATTGGTAAATACTTGGCGCAACAGGTCGATGGGACTCAGGGGCCTAGCTTCTCACAACCATTCGTGTTATGCGTTTTATATT
This sequence comes from Xylota segnis, assembly GCA_963583995.1. Classification (NCBI taxonomy): domain Eukaryota; kingdom Metazoa; phylum Arthropoda; class Insecta; order Diptera; family Syrphidae; genus Xylota; species Xylota segnis. Next base: position 114,000,583 of record OY757236.1, on the reverse strand, counting down.
CTTTACACGAATGGAAGGTTTAATGCCGTGTCCGAAGGGCAATTTGGTATTTGAGAAGCTCTCTCGCAGGACAGTTGTACTCCCCGGATGTTTGTCAGACGCTCGCGATAGGTGCGGCCGTGAAAAACTTTTAGGTGTTCCGACTTGGATTCGAACCTAAACCCCTTGCTCCATAGTCCAACGCACTAACCACAGCCACAGCGCCCATATATGTATTTAGGTTTTTAATTATTAGTAAATATTAATTCGAATGTCATTGATAGATAAAACGTTTTCGTAATAAAAGAGCAGGTATCTCTATTCAGGAGTCTTAGCATTTAATGGTGGCAAATCGTTCATTCAATATGCGTGCACAAGTACGGTATAAGATGGATTGGAAAGGATGCAGCACAATAATGGTTCAGCAAGAACGGTGACCATATCACGGCGGCCTCATTCGAATGAAGGCAACAGAGACATGGTGACACAATCGTGAAAGGCACTACGGCAAGTTTTGAGCAAGATCCTTCTGACGAAAGAACCACTTTTATCGTCCGAGATATGGACGCGGTTTCTTAAGCTACTGACAAAAATTTATTTGCAACAGCTATCAGTTAATCAGAGAAGTTACACAGAAGCTGCCAAGAACTAAGAAAAAATAAAATCTTTTTAAAATATTTGCCACAACAGGGTCTTGTGATCGAAGGCCAGCTTCTCATACCTTTTAGATTCCTGAATATTTGTCAGGCGTTCGTGAGAGATGGAGTCGTGAATAATTTGTTTTATATTTTCTGGGATTTAAAGCTTGAATTCCTAATTCAACAGCTTGACGTCAGGTTCTGTTTCGTTCATGTAGATGAAAACAATTAACTTTGGCTTCTCTTTCTATTCAGTTCCGCTTCCATTTCAAAATTTCATAGTCGCAACTGAAATTGTCTCAGACATAATTTTGTGACATTGAGTCACATAGCTCCCATTTATTCACCTAATTTTCCAAGGATCATCTAGATCAACAGCGTTACCTTGCACAAATCGTATCTTGCACAAATAGTTCTATCCAAGTACGGTTAGTAGTCAAGGTTTGTCAAAAAGACACAGTCGCATGCAAGATTAACCTAACCCCTACTGTAAGATATGAACAGACTAAAACTTACCCAATAATTCGGTGTTTTCCATCCTAGCTTCAAAAATCGCTCGCAAGTATAAGTTTCCCTTGAGTAAACATGCAACACTCTCAGCAAAGTTATTCCCATACCGTTTCAACAATTCAAAAGCGTCTTCATATCGTCCGTGTTCCATTAACGATGGCACTAATGAGCTGCAAGTATATATATTAGAAATGTTCTTCCGACAATAACGATGCATACTTACATTGCAACAGTTTGTGGATATGCTCCCTCCCTCTTTGTCAATGCCAGGCAACGTTGCCAATCTAACACATGCCGAGCGCACGACACCGCTTGAGTGAGATCATCTGCCCTCTCGTACATTATGCTTGCATTCTCAAACTTTCCATTTTCTCGTAAGTAATCACCGTATGCATGGGCAATCCTTTTATAACATACGCTCTTCCCTTTGTACGCTGACAGAGCCTCTTTATACAGATTGTGCGATTTTACTAAATCCAGTGCTTCACCGAATGTATCCTCTCCACATCGGCTTATATTAACCAGAGCCTTACCAAAACGCTTTAAGTGTAAGTCGATTTTAAACTTTCTGTAGTTGTCCTCGAGATCTTTTAATTCATTCAGGAATGGCAAAAACTCCCTCGGATCTTTTTGCGATTTCTTCGCTACCATTAGGACCAATCCAAAGTCATACATACCAAGTGCTACATCGTACAATTGATTCACGTCCACCAAATAGAGAATATATTTCAAAGCATCATCAGCCTTAGACTTCCCATCTGACATGTCACCGGAAGCACTCTCTTTTTTCTTTTCCTGCCAAATTATTTCCAGGGCCTTCTCGATGTTGCCAATTTTAACGTATGCCGTGATTATCGGTAGGAGGAACTTGTGAAAGGATTCCGCCTCCATTTGGTTGCACATCTTCCCACAGATGTACACCACTTTATTCTCAATTCGAAAGCCCTCTGGATATACCCGCGTAGTATCCGGATAGTTACTCGAATACATGGATTGTGTGAAGTCTTCGTTTTGCAGATCGCTCAGAAACAAATTCAACCACTGCGGATTGACTTCAGCCAAGAACTCTCTCATACACCTCAAGAACTGTTCCACATTATGATCGCAAAGTATATTTAGGTTTATCCTCTGCTTACGTACAAGATCCATTGCTAGGAGGTACTGCCTTCCATCGAGCAGCTCTCCGACCAATTCCAGACACAAAACTCTTGGGTGAATGACTTCAAGATTTCCTCGTGGCAACTGGAGAATTGTTTTCGAATCATGGGGCAGTATGGTAACAATCTTGGCGCCTCTCTCAATTTTTCGCTCGTTAACAATTTTTCCATCAGCAAGCCTTAGAAATTTCATCAGGGCTAGTTGGGTGAACACCAAATAGTTGGTAGTAATGTGAAACGAAGTAACATCGCTGGACACAATCTTTGAATTGTTGCGAAGGAATTGATGGTTGTCTAAAGATATAACACCATTCACACTGGTACGCTTGAAGTATTCGATTTTATCACAGAGCTGTCCAGGATCGCTGTAGTTCTTAGTTATTGTGTTTACTTTACCACTGTTTAAATAAGAAACCGACGATATTTTTCCATCAATTGTGTGCACAAGAATATGGAGTTCATCCACACCTTCAAGACAACAAACAGTATTATCAATCTCTACCGTACTCAACTCAATATCTTCAAACAACTGGTACAAGCAAAGCTTCGACTTGTGTCCAATACTTTGAACCCCATATAACTTGAAGTCTGCTGGCCATAGGAAGTTGCAATGACTCAGGGGGACTTTAGAGTATTCAAGTGGAATTGTACGTGCCAACGTAGAGCTGTTGCTTCCCGACAATCTATATAATAACAATTCATTGCGTGCACTGTATACAAAGAGTGAAATGCTTTCTTTCTCTGTTCTGGGAGATGTTAGGAAAATGCAGCAATTTATATAGAAATCACATTCCAACTGCCAGCTGCTCATCGGCGGTGGGATGACACCTTTTCGAAAATCGGTGATCAATAGACGTTTCCCATCAATTACTGCTACTAGAACTGGGGACTTTATCTTATCGGCAGGCGCTTGGTATTGATCAATTGTATAAGTCCAGCTGCAAAACAAAAAAGAAAAGATATTAGTTTATGGACGACTATGAAGCAGTCAACAGATCTAGAAGTAGAACTGACTTAGTTTAGAAATCAAAAGAAAGAAAATACAAATATTTGGCGCCCAATGCCTTTATACGAATAGAACGGATCTGTCGTTTAATTGATAGATGTCTTGCGAGAGTGGGGCCGTGAAAATCTTTTAAGTTGTGTGAGGATCGAATGATGTACGGATTGTAGACACCTGCAATGCAAACCGCTTTGAGCATAAAGTCTGGCTTACGTCTTCGTCTTGCAAAAGCAGCTGTGTCTAACTTATGAATAGAAACAGCTGTGCTATGTGCCAGAGCTAATTTGAATCAGCACTTGTGTTCGGGTTGTTTGATTTCTTAAACTTAAGAAAAGCAAAAGACGGGAAAACCAAATGACCTCCAACTATCTTAAGATAAAACACTGTAAAAAGTGTTCTTAACCCTAAACCCTAAATTCTCCTCACCTTTAAACTCCAATATTGTTAATCTTTTGTTATTGGCCTTCACTTCATTCGCCGGCAGCCTGTCATCAAATACTTCACATTCTGCAGGTTTAATGCAGTGAAAGACTACTACCCGGCTCTTAACGAGATAGGCGGACACCATATTCTCACCTCCTGCTCAGCACTAATACACAGTGACATTCTAGCCAACTTCAAAGCTGAAGGATTATAACAGCACAAGCTTTTCCCAGCCCCGCCAAACAACGCATACAATACTGCAAACGATAACACCACTTTAATAAAAGCAACGCTCCTAAGGTACTAAGAGGAACCCTCTCTAAGCTAACCAACGTCATCAACGAACAACATACAAGTCTGGAAGTTTTGTACAAACTGGGTAACATTCCTGACCTGCAAATCTAGGAACTATTTTAGCAGGCGTACGGCTACATTTTACAAGTGGAATCAAGTGCTTTCATAGAAGTTTTTGTAAAAAAGTATTTTTAAAAAATAACAAAATAAAAAAAAAACTGCTTCTTATAACCTCTACACGAATCTTCAACTCACCTGTATTTGGCCATAGTTCCGTCAGCCAAAATAGCATACATCGTTTTCTCCTCGCCAATTCGGTTGTCCCAAACATAAGTAGACAGCACACTTTCAAAGCACAGGGTTTGCTTCAAGTACCAATGGTAATTTCCAATAGTATACAAATACAAATTGCTCTTCCCGTCCACTACCGTTTCCAGTGCCAATATATCGGAATCGGCACTCCATTTGAGACTCACAACTGGCTCATCGTCGAATTGAAATGGCAGTACAAGTTCCCTGTGCCTCAGGCCATTCTTCTCAAACAGAGCGATAGTACTCTTGTTGGGAAACTTATGTGGCACTGCAATCCATGTTCCCGATGGCCTCCATGCAATAGCTGGCCACAAATCGTTAAGTTTTTCCGAAGTATACTTCAAACCGCCTTCTTTGTCGAAAACTTTAAACATTCTACCATGTGGTCCCACGAATGTGACAGCAAAAAAGCCTCCATCTGCCCTCCAAGTGATGTTAATCGCCTGTGGCAATTCATTGACATTATTCGGGACACTGAAATTAGCTTTCTGCTTGGCCGCTGTTTTACCTTCGGATCCGTGAAATTGAGTTTCTTTCTTGCCCCATCCGACAGTGATGAATGCATTCTCGCCAAACAGATCTTCATCCAATCGCACCTCAGATATGGGCTCAAAAGTGCACGTCATTACGACAACATTTCGTGCTTTTGTCACGAAAGCAACCACTTCTTGGTCGGGTGACCATACCATTTTCTCAATGCCTCCATCACAGAAAGTTACTTCGTTGGAATTTTTAGTATCTGGATTTATGAGCAGTACTTCTCCGGCTTCCGTTGCAATACAGATTTCATTCTCCAAAGATAGATACTCACAGGATACCACACCGAAGACTTCAGTCAGAAGAGTGACTGATTCTGTGACGAGGTTGTACGAAATGAGCTGCGTGTCGGTGCAGATGAAAATTGTGCTCTTATTTGTACCACAGGGATCCAATACGATGAACTTTGGACTAACAGCACTCGTGCTGTAAGTTGTAGTGTACCTTAGCTTTAAATTTCTCATTTTCGTTCCAATCCCAAAAATTATTTGGGAAATAAATAAAAATAACAAAGGTTCGCCGTCAAAACAACGTGCTCCCGGTGAACTGTCAAATTGATGATTAAGCTCGCTGACAACATGGCGGTCTCTTGAAGGTGTGTTTGTTTCGTAAGCTCATTTTATTTTCTGTTCCATCCGAGTTCCATAATTTTATTGACAAAACTTGAGGAAAGTCTCCGATGAGTCCTCCGGCAAAGCGCCCTTCCTTTACAAGGATGTCGGGATGTGGAAAGGCTGCTACATCAGACACAGCACCAACTCCAAATGGTCTAACGTGAATCCGATACCAAGCAGTTATCAAAGACCACTTCCGTTTCCTCATTCCGTGCTTCCAGGATTCTTTGGACTCAATACAACAATGAAAGGACCAGAGAACTCCTTTCGCTCAATATACCAGTGCTCATCCTCCTCATTAATGTCCTTACGGGCAACAATCCAATGGGGATCCACCTTAGAAGAATGGGAATCAGCAGCACAGATCAATACACTTTCTCTACGAAAACAAAATCCGCAGCAGAACCTACCTACCTAAAGGCGAGTTATTTCTTTACCTGGATGATTGAGTCAACGTAAACGGCAAAAGTCATCAGGCTGTTGCAGGGACTCTAAAATTAGACTTGGTTTCATACAGTATGTTACTTAAAACCATGTAATATAGGGATTTGAAATTCCTTTTCTTTTTCTAAGGCATTAGTCCTAATTGTCGCATCGTCTAGAAAAGTCCAAAGACAGAGGCGGAGTACCAAGTACATATGTATATTTATAACACGTAATCTCTACTTAAATAAAAATAATACCGTATCCAAGACGACAAGTCAAATAAACAACCATGAGCATTGCAACACCTAATATAAACAATGCCACATGTCACATGGTTACCAAGTGTTCAGTGCGTTGCGTACCTAATGACTTGGTATTGATTAACAATTTCACTCACAAACCATACTTCCTTGAGGCAGTGAGACACTCATCGCTAAATTATGTCTAATCTTCTGTACTATAAAATTTGGCATCAAACCCAACAAGAACTGGAGATATTAGCAATTACCGACTTTGATCATCAAGCACGAGAAGTCATCAACGAGAAATCCTTTCAGCAAACTGCAACCTACGAATTGTATCTCAAGTACATTTGCGTCGCCAATAGATTGGAAGATGTCTACGACAAAATGATTCATCCACAGAAGAGGATCTTAATACGGCGCGTCCTTGACACATGTCTTGGTCGGGTAATCGAACTAAAACACGATCTCGTCAACATCGATATGATGGAATTCAGTTACAATGACACCGTTATGGAGAAGCTCAAGTTAACTCCCCTGGATACTGAACTTCGTATACCACGCTACTTCCAGCGTGAGAGGCAAGGTGAAATTCAATTTCGGAAAACGGCTATGGATGATATTCTTATCAAATTGGGTTGGATGGAGGAGAATCCAGAAGAGGAGAAGTTAACAGAAATCGAAGCGATTCGATTGATACAAATCCATGAACGTGCTCGGCAGGGTCGCTTGAGGGCACATTTTATGAAGGAAATTCGCCTGCTAAAGGAGAAAAGTAAATCGGATAGTGTTCAAGAAAAAACAGATTCTGGTCTGCTGGCCGCTATGAGGATTCAGAAAATGTGGCGTGGACATACAGCACGAAGGAAGACTCGCCGCAAGAAGGTTGAGGAAATGGTGCTGATAGGGATGATTCCATCACCACAACAAACGAAGTCCGAAGCTGTGGAACAAATGAATCAGGTAACCAATAGCTTTATATTTGGTTTCCTATCATTAACGTTTCCTTGTTTCTAGATGTTCCTTGAGAGGTACAAGACGCAAGAAGATTTTCGAGAAAAGTACGAAAAGGCAGTTCAAGATATCCGTGAGGAGATTAAAACCAAACAGGGACCTGTCTTGATGGATGACATTGCGGATGAAATCAGGGCATGGATCAAAGACTGTTACGATAAAACCGGAAAGCTGCCTGATTTTCCATCAGAGGAGAATGGTGGCTCATTACATATCTTCAGTAGAGCTGGTGAGTTTAAATTACCAGCTTAAAGTTCGTGGTTTAGTCAATTTATTTCAAAATCTGTTACAGGTACTGAAAGTGATATGAGCAGATCATCTGCACGATCATCAAAGGAATCCCGAAAGACTAAAGATAAATCTAAGTCTCCCGCTAGAAGTGGAGACTTGAATGTAGCCGACAACCAGGACGGAACATATCATCCTAGTCAGTCAATGTTTTTGGGAGACTTGAAGACTGCAATTGAGGAGTAAGTGGATTTTCTTAAACTAAACTTATCGATACTCCTAGTACACCAGATTTTAGTCCTTCTGAATTTAAAGACATATTTTTAACTCTAGAAGCTTTGCGATACAAACATTTTACATTTTACAGATTCACTGAAGTGTGGAAGGACAGCAATGACGTGGGGAATCTTCATCAAACGCATAACGAGGAAATGATTTATGCTGAGAAGTATGCCGAAATTGAATTGGAATTTCGTAAGATCGTTGACGAATTGATGAGACAGGAACTGGACCTTTTACAAGTGAGTAAGAACTTCAGCATAGCTCAAGTATAACTTCAATTTTCAGACAGCTATTGGTAAAAAAGCCAAGAAGAGCAGCAAGAAAACTCGTCGGTCTGGAAAGAAAAGCAAAAAGAAAAAAGAAAAAGATCTCACGCCAGATCGTACGACAGAATCTCTATTTGAGGAGCTTGTGACAAATGGGATAATCAAGAAATATCCCGAGACGCCGCTCAGTGCATATCTTGGCGATAAATCATATACCGCCAGAAGTGGATTGAATCCATCTGCTGGTGATGTGCGCCAACTTTTGATCGAGTATTGCATTCTACCATTGGGTTCCCATTCCATTCGTAATAATTGTCCTTGCATTCGGTCCTTACTAATTGCAGGCCCGAAAGGTACTGGCAAGAAGACTCTCTTGCATGCGATATGCACAGAAGTCGGAGCAGTTCTATTCGATTTGACACCAGCAAATATCGTTGGAAAATATCCAGGAAAGTCTGGACTGATTATGTTGATCCATTTAGTATTAAAGGTCTCAAGGCTTCTGCAACCGTCAGTGATTTACATGGGTGATGCTGAGAGGCCTTTCATGAAAAAGGTCCCGAAAACCGATCGAAGTGATCCAAAACGTTTAAAGAAGGATCTGCCCAAATTAATCAAGAACATTGCACCTGAGGATCAAGTCATCTTCATAGGAACCTCAAGCTTACCTTGGGAGGCTGATCAGAAGCTCTTACAGCAGACTTACAATCGATTTATCTATATTCCGAGGCCGGATTATGGAGCACTCTCATTTGCTTGGAAAGTACTCTTAGAGTAAGCTATTCTCAAAGTCTAAGATTGTCGATTAGTAGTTTCTGGTCTTTTAGTGAATATAGTGGAGGGCTCTGCCAGCTTGACTGCAGTGTCATGGCGAAGATATCAGATGGCTATACAATTGGATCTGTAAACGCCTGTATACAAGAGGTGATAACTTGTAAGAGGAAGCTGCAACTGCGATCACAACCTCTGACACATATGGAACTCATAAACGGTTTATGGTAAAGGATTAGTAAGAGGGTGTAGGCTTTTGTCTTAAATATATTTTATTTGGAATCTGCAGCACAAAAGATCCAGTGTATCGTGAGGAAGAAGAAGCATTTGAAGCCTGGTGGTCGAAAACGCCATTAGGTAAACGAAAGCAAAAAGCGCTGGATGAAGAGGAGGCTGCCAAAATGGAAGAACAGGTGCAGTCAGCAAAGCAAGGCAATGGGACCAGAAAGAAGAAGAACTAAGCACAAGACTTGATGTGTTGATATTTATATAATTACTTTCTTAAATATAAGTTGTGGTGTGTTTCCGCTGTGTCTTTCTTAATGTTGTTCTTTGCCTTCCAAATATTTAGAGCAAATATGTCAAGTATACTGTCACACCTTTTAATCCTTTTAAAGCTTCTGGTAGCAATCGAGTTAAGCAACTCTTGTTGCAACTGAGTACAAATCAGCAACTGGCAAATATAAAGAAAGCCTTCACTTGCAAGAGTGATTTTTATACCGAAAATTATAGTTGACGAAGTTTTCCAAAGCAATAAGTGTTCCTTATATCACCAGTCATGGAAAGGATTCTCGACATTCATGAGCACAACGTTACTCTGAGAATACCGCTCTATTGAAGATGCAATACCGTTGGTTGTATATGTAGACTCCCATACACGATATTCTTAGGAATAGAGTTGTCGAAGTACGTACCTAAATCTGTAGGCTTCTCAACCTTTCTGAAACAGTCCAAATGGTCTATGCTTGGGTTTCAGATAATATTCGGATCTCTGGAAATAATATATCCGATAAGATTGCTAGACAAGGCTCAGAAGATGATTTCTCAGGAATTACACCTACCTAGAACTCTCGGGTCGGATCAAAATTCACAATAAAATTCGAATACACAAAAATTACGTAATTTTTTTTTAAAGAGAGACCTCGTGGGTGTGCATGAAATATCCCCATTCTATGAATTTTAGTGGACTGATTTATGAACTCTGTTATTTTCTATTTGTTGTTGTTTAACACTGAGTTTGTGTTCGGTTAACTTTTTGTAGATTTTTGCCTCTCTTCGAAACTTCTCAATCAACGAATTTTGGTGCAGAAAGTATGCGAATAAACTTTATATCTTGAAAGCACGAAAGCGCGGTTGAAGAAAATACATATGTATATTGTAAACAATTTGTTATATGTTTTGTTTTGTGTATATTTTTGAATGAACAAAAACTATAAAACTTATTATATTCTGTATTATTTAGAAAGGTAACCAACCCTCTAGGTATCTCGGCACTTCATTACGCATCGTGATGAAACGGGCTCCTTATTAACTTTTTTTTTTTATAGGAGTGTATTTAATTTGACAGCTCTTCAAAAATGACATTGAAGAAAAATAAATATGTTGGGATTTAAAATATTTTACTATTTCTGTTAGTTAATCTGAAGCACTTAGTGGGTCGACGGAAAAATAATAAAATAGCTAAATTAATTCATTTCGACTTCCTTCGCAGATGGCCTTAGTAAGCTACAGTTCCTCTTCTGAAAGTGATGTTGAAGAGGAACAACACAAACCGAAGATTCCTAAAAGGTTAAGTCAGTTCAACAATCTGTTCTAGAATTATAGATAAAGGAAGGATAGAGAATCATTTCACTGTTAGCTCGGAGTACAGTTTGCTTTACGTACATAGATCTTTAAGCTAACAGCCCAAACAACCATTGAATTTGAATGCTTTTCTAATCTGTGTGTTCCTTTGCAGGCTTCCATTACCTTCAGCGATTAGTTGCATGAGTAGGGTCTTCCATGCCGCTCCTGTGGATGATCCATCTAAACATGACGGACGTGTTCGATCGTTCGAACATGAACGGGGAAACTGGAGCACACTTGTGTATATACCAGGTATACTTAAAACTTTTTTTCCACAAGCACTTACCCAACTGTATATTCCCTGAAGCCGAAATAACTGCAATGGACGATGTGCACAGCCTAATACAAAACTTTTTTAAAGACACGATTGACCTAAAATGCTCAAACAATATTCACATTAGCCTTACAAAAACTGTGATCCTGAGACATCATTTGATAAAGTCTTTTGTGAAATCTCTTGAGGACGCACTTGCTGCTGCTGAACAGTAAGTAGAGCTGTTGGTTTTCTGAGATGTTCCAATTGTAAAATTATAAAGTTTTCCTTTAGATTTTCAATCACTTAAGGTGTTCACAAATGAAGAGAAAACCAGAACGTTCATTGCGCTGGTTGCGGGTGATATTTACTTTGAAAAACTTCACAAGCTGACGGAGAAAATGGATACAGTTATGCTTGAGTTTCGATTGAGTACATTCTATGAGGTAAGAGCTTGAATTATGCCAGCTATGCGCAAATGCGTTGGTGAATGCTTTGCTATTTTAGAATCCATCGTTTCATGCAAGTATTCTGTGGTGTGTGGGAGATCATGAGAAGCTTATTGCTGATAAGTTATGTGAGCTGAATGCCACTCTTTCAGAGATGAGAACAGCTAATCCTGATGATTTTGGAATTCGGGTTGGCGAAATTTATTGTAAGTCTGGGAACAGAAACTATAGTATTAAATTAAAATAAATGGATGTCTCACACTTATGTGGCGTTCAGTTGCAAATGAAATAAAGGCATGCAAATTATTATTATTATTAATAGATGTTGTCTCTCTAAAAAAAAATAAAACAACCAACTGCAGGCAAATCTGCACCTTATTTCCTTGAGAAACCAACTGAAAATGTTCGTAAATTACTACCAGAAAGCATAAGTCTGCTAATTCCTTTGGATATTGCTGTGTTTCGAGACTATTTCTAGGAGATAAAAGGACCAGATAACTCCTATCACTCAATAAAGCACAGCTGACCCTCTTCATTTGTGTTCTCAAAGGCCACGACCCAATGCCGGCCCACTTTAGAAGAATGAAATGAGCATCACAGAGCTATGCACAGGCTGCGGCGACACAAGTAAAGAAAGACACAACGCACTTTCTCTGCTAATACTCAAGCCTCAACAAAATTAGATAATTAACCATCCATCAAAAAAGCATCTTTCAACGAACTAGCTAACACGCAACCTAAAATCACCTTAAACTTCATAACGAAAACGGACTGGTTCAGGAGGGTCTCTCCTGTCATGGACTGGTCTGATGGACTAATTTTTGTTCTCTATTTTCAGGTATCCCACGCCGGGGAACACAATGCATCCGTTGAAATCCGAGTGAGAATGTACTTCTTTGCCTCTAGTCACCCCTTAAACCTACCTACCTACCTACCGGCTCGAATAACATGTAAGCTGTTTTGTTTTAGATAGGAACACCACAGCACATGACTAACCAAATAGAATTCTATTAATTCTCCGAGTGCATGCTTCAGAGTATAGCATCATAAGGAGGGATTATGTACACTTCCGCCACAATATTTAAAATATGCATGAGCAAGTAGACTGCGTACGTAAATAAATAGAAACAAAATTGTTTTATTTTTTAAGAAAGAAGACAAACAAACATGACCGATATAATGGTCTATTTATAGCACCATAGTAAAATCTCATTTTGAATTCTGTGCAATAATACTTTTTTCATACTGCAATCAAGGTACTTCAGAAGGTGCAAAATAAAGCTTTGAAGAGATACTACCGACAATGCACCAATAATATCTATGGGTGGCGCCCTAAGGCGATTCTCCGCTAAACATAGGGTGGAATACCGCACATTACTGGGAAGTTTTTTAGGAGATAAACAGCCTTATCCGTTATGAAAAGCGAATATGATTTTAGATTACGCAATAAATTGTTCATCATTTGCTCAAACTACACATTAAGAAAGAATCAAAATTTTAGAATATTCAAAACAAAATGCGTAGTCTTTGTAAGAAGAATTATTTAAGAGAAACGTGTAAGCCTAAATTAAATGAAATTAAATACATTTGTTTACATGTATAACGTAAATAGTAAATAAAACTGCAAAAAGGTAAAATAAACACACAAAGAACACCACCTACATTGCGTTCTTAAAGTGTTGAATCAACTTAACTAAACTACAGTGAGTGAGCGCATCCATAGTTTGCGGATTTGTGAATTTATTTCTGAATTCACAGCATTTTTACTCTACACCTCTAAAGTAGGTAAACTGAAGATTAACCACCAGTTGCGACTTGTTGCGACTTCTTGCTGAAACAGACTTTTGTTGGCCACAAACCTCTTTAGGCTGCTGCTGATTGATGTACAACCTTAAAATGACTGTAGGCCTTTGGATGAACAGTGTGTAAGGATGAAAATCTACTCGGACAGAGAAGACGATATGGAGCTGACACGTAAAAATATATGTGATGTCATGCAGTTAAGTGTAACAGTCTTGGCACGTTCCAGATTCTAGACCTACTTCATGAAATAAGGCCTCACATAGGAAACGGCAAACTGATGAAAAAGTAGGTACCACTTGATGTGTCATAACTCGCAGCCTTGTTACCTGCAAAAAATGAACAAGGATGGAAACAAGGTTCACAATACACTTCTCACATTGAACTATTAATCATATTTTCTGGTTATGCAGCAAATCCCTCTCTGGAACAACTAAAGTAACCCTGATCATTCCGATCCTACTCTTCGATGCAGAGGCATAGAATTTGTTAAGAATGGATGAGGTTGCTCTTTCGCAAATTCGTAATTTTTGGTTCTACATATATGCATAGACGGAAAGTGGAGAAAAAGATACAGCCACGAGATATGTGAATTGTATAGTGACATCGACCTGATCAGTAGAGTTCAAATACAACGAGTTAGATGGCTGGGTCATCGTAAGCGGATGACCAACAATGCTTCGGTACGGAAAGTCTTCGAATCCATGGCGCAGTAAATGAAGATCTCGCCTAAGGTAGCGCCCTCAAGTGTAAAGAAACCTCAATCAACTTGTGTGAGAAACTGTAGGCAGCTAGCTAAAGAACTAGCTGGAGGGGCTTGTTGGCGAAGACCCAGGGCCACCACGGACTGTACTGCCACAGAAAGTAGGTAAGTAGTCTAGATGGCTCAGATCATAGAATACTTCAAACACTAACCGACGAGCTATTTTTGAAATTTTGAAAACCGACGTAAAATATAGGTGAATTTTGAATCCAATCCACTAACTCAAAAGCAATGTCTTAATTTTCTAATCTGAATCTCCTCACCTATTAGGAACGTTTGATTACCTAGTGTCTAGAATGCGAATCGTGACCAAAAATACTGTCACGTATGCGATGCCTCCGCCGTTATCTCCAATGTTATCTTAGTAATGCTTCTCACGACAATTGGATCTTCGCCTAGGAATCGATTCAGTATTTTACTCGCACCTCAGCTACAACATTGAGAACCTTAGTAGGTACTGGCTTTAGTCTCTTAAATAAGTATATTTAACTCACTTGATCGTTAACAACCCTAATGCTGTGTTAGTCAATTATGTAAGTCCACTCATGTGTGCTTCGATAAGGCATATTTCCGAACTCCCTTAAGACGATATGGTTTATGTCCTCAGAACATACCTGCTTACCGCCACCTTTGACATTTGTCACTATCTGTTTTGACAGATAACCACTTTCTTTCGTTTTTCCATATCAAAGTGGGGTGGATGTGAAAAGAAAATCTTGTCTTTGCGCTTTCTATTAAATTGAAAATAGAAACCCCTGCATTTTTGCAAATGAACTTATCACTAGAAATTACGATCTACATTGCCGTGGCAATAGCAGCCCACGTTCTTGTCTATGTTTTTGTAACGAGGAAGAAACAGAAATCCATTTTTGGTCGGCATGTAGTTATCACTGGTGGCTCCAAAGGAATTGGCCTCTATGTCGCTGTGGAATGCGCCATGAAAGGCGCTAATGTTACAGTGGTTGCAAGGGATGAGAAGATGCTTAGTAAGTATTGTAAGGCTTAACGATTTCCATTTTCACAAAACGACATTTTTAGCTGGAGCAATTGTCCTCTTGGAAGTGCTCCGACAGTCTCCCGAACAAAAATTCAATTACAAGACATTGGATATATCGCAAACTTATGACAAAGTCGCCGAAGGCTTAGCTGATATTGAAAAGGAATTTGGAGAGATTTACATGTTGGTCAACTGTGCTGGGTTCGCCGTTTGTGGAGTATTTGAAGAGGTATCGGTGGAAGATTCCAGAAGGTTAATGGATGTCAACTATTTTGGCACATACAATTGCACTCGGTATGTACTCCCAAAAATGAAAACAGCAAGAGAGGGAATCATTGTTATTACGGCCTCCCAGGCGGCGTTGTTTGGTATATACGGGTATGGGTCGTATACAGCGTCCAAGTTCGCTCTGCGTGGAATGGCAGAGACAATCGCAATGGAATCACGCCATTTGGGAGTTTCGGTAACGCTAGCCTTACCTGCCGACACAAACACTCCCGGTTTCGAGAACGAAGAGAAAACCAAACCGAAAGAAACGAAAATTATTTCTGGTTCTGGAGGCCTCGCTCAGCCCGATGATGTTGCTAAGCGTATCGTTAACGATGCATTGGTAGGTATCTGAGTTTTTAAAACGTTGATATATACTTACGGACTCTACATTACAGAACGGAACTTTCATTTCAATCATGGGCTTCGAAAGCTGGCTGCTGACTCTCTTATGCGGTGGCATGTTCAATTGGGGTGGAGTGCATCAGAACATATTCCACGCTCTGGTGCTAGGACCCCTCCGTATAATTGGATGTTTCCTTCACTGGCATTTCGGCAGAATCATAAAAAATTGTGCTAAAGAGAAAACCGAATAGCAATCCAACTTCATTCCGCCATAACTGCAGCATGACTTAATTTTGTTTTTTAGTTTTATGTAATTTTTAGCACTTATTCACGAGTTTTTATTAGTTTTTCTATTCACAACTACATATATATTGCATGTTGTTTTGCGTTTTTATAGAGATATAATATTCTCAGCTGACTTATTCGTTTCAAATTGTATTTACTATTCGCAAGAGCATAAACAGGGAGTAGACGCACAGGCTCTAAGATTTGTTTTTTTTCTGCATCAACATGCTGTATTTTTTATAAACCATAAATATATGCATTTTCATAAATAAACTTTGTACAACCGTATTACGGAATTTGGTGTTTCCTCTTCAGATCATGTTGAGTTCGGTAATATCTTCATGTTTGCAGATCACGAAGACACAAGCGTAAACACCACAAACTTATCCTCAGTTATGAAAAAAGGAAAGGGTGCGTTTATTAAGGGTCTAATCTTATCATTCAATTGCAGGGAAAACAAACCCTGTATCCTGTATGTGTATGTACGTCCAACGCAACTCAAAAACTTAGCTATTCTAGCGGATGCGGTTAAAAAACTAAACCACATCATACACTATAACCGTAACACATATGATTGTTAACATTAGGATGTAGTTTCGTTGTTAAAAATCGGTTGAGATCAAAGGAGTTTTATGATAATCAGTTTTATGATAATAACTGATCGCTTGATTGCGTTTGGTATCATCCGGTGGCGCAGCGTGATCTATCAATGGAAATTCTTTGACTTCTTTCAGAAGAGTACCCATATGCTAACTGATTTGGCATGCAAAAGAAGGAGTTCTCTGTTGGAGACCCATTATTTGATAGAGAGCCGCTCTTAAATCTCATCTATCAAACAAAAAATAATAAAATCCAACGACGGAAGCCAAAATGAAACCTGCAATCGGATACCATAGCCTATGCTGCATCACATTTTGAACAGGTTCAACTGAATGATCAGCGATAGACGAAATATTTGGAATTTGGCAACCTTATAGTGAAATTAAACTCTTAAAAGATATGCTTGAGAATGTAAGCCTATGCCCATACAGCCTAAAGTTGTGAATTTTTACGAAATTTGACAAAAAATGTTAAATCATGTTCCCGTGCGTCTTATATGTACTTTTCTAGATATGGATGTATGTAAGTATGAGTCAGCACCACTTGAGATGCAGTCATTGCCTCCCCGTTCGTTAAAAAACCATTTTCTCCACCAAAAGATAAAAAACAAAAATGTAATCGAGCCCTTTAACTTACACTCCACCCACAGTCCACTGTCCACTAAAAAGCTGTCAAACTGAACTATTGATAAATGTCATCTAAAAACAGATGTAAAGAGAAAAATTAATAGTTTTATGTGCTACAACCAAATTTAATAAAGAATTCCATCAAATATAAAATACATTCGCCTCCGCCATGAACGTAATAACCGCAGTTAAACTCTACGTAGAGAAAATGACAAATGAATCTGGCCCCGGCATGAAGATAATCCTTCTGGACAAGGAAACAGTAAGTGTACCTGTATGATTCAAAGTTTTATGCATTCCTCTTGACCATATTGTTTACTATTTTTATTTTGCCATAGACCAGTATAATATCCATGGCATTTAGCCAATCTGACATGCTTCAGCGAGAAGTATATCTCTTCGAGCGCCTGGATTCTGGCCGATCAAACGAACGCCTGAAGCATTTAAAGTGCATCGTCTTTGTACGACCAACAAAACAGAATGTTGCGTTACTAGCCGATGAACTCAGAAATCCCAAGTATGGATCTTATTACATTTGTAAGTAATATTCACAGCGGTATTACGGAAATAAGTATAATGGATTTCCATTAGATTTTAGTAACATCATTCCAAGAACAGACATCAAAGTGCTCGCGGAATGCGATGAAAGTGAATCAGTGCGTGAAGTCAAGGAAGTTTATGCCGATTTCTTAAGTGTGAATCCAAATTTATTCTCCTTCAATATACCAACTTGCTTGAATAGACTTGCTTGGCAGCCTGAGGCATTAAGTCGAAGTGTTCAAGGACTCACTGCTGTACTTCTTTCGCTAAAGATGAATCCGTTAATTCGCTATCGGGCGGGTAGTGTACCCGCACAAACGCTGGCCAAGCACATCTATGAGCAAACAACGAAAGAATCAACACTCTTCGATTTTCGAACACATGAGAACGGGGCACCACCACCATTGCTTTTAATTTTGGATCGTATGGATGACCCGGTAACACCAATGCTACATCAATGGACATACCAAGCTATGGTACATGAGCTCCTCAATATTAAAAACAACCGAGTGGATCTCTCGGGTACACCCCAAATACCCAAAGATTTCAAGGAAGTCGTTCTGTCGGGTGATCAGGATGAGTTTTATGCCAAAAACATGTACGCGAATTATGGAGAAATTGGTGCTACAATTAAAAATCTTATGGAAGAGTTCCAGAAAAAGGCTAAGGATCAGAAAAAGGTAAAGTCGACATTCATATTTGAAAAGACGCAAATGCAGCTGAATTTTACTTCAAGCGTTCATTGCCTCTGATAGGTCCAAGTGCTCTTATACTGGTCAATGCTTGAAAACCCCTTTGTACGTCGTAATAATGTATTTTAACCAAACAAGTCTATTTACTCATGGTCGCTGCTAAAAACTTAGCTTCATTGGAAATTCAAATAATGGCACCATTTACCGCTTAACCGTTTACTACTCTCATTTTCATAGAAAGAACAACCTCAGTCTTAAGGGGACTATCATAAGGATATCCACCAGAAAACGTAGAAACATTAACATTATCATTCTGAACGGGAATGACGCTCAAATCCCATTTGTTGAGAAATAGTTTAACTGCTTTACAGAGGGAAATAGAATATAGGTTGGTTCCAGGTTGTAGTCTTCTAATTTTTTTTCTCAAAGGGGCGTCTGTCACAAGCCCAAATCGCTACTCACTGTTTTGGTCGCTCACTATCGCATCATCTACTTAAGGCAACAGGAACTCCTTTGTAAGGCAATATTGATTAGCTGCAGTATTTCCATACATATCGTAGTGATCTCAGAGCGTTTTGAATCTCAGTGTAGTCGGTCGTAGTTTTTGCAGTATATCGCTGTATCCATGCATCTAAAGGATTTGATCCATCCGTTAATCTAGATTGTTCAATTATCATCGCATCAGTGGCTTTCTTGCTTTTCCTGACTTTTACCATCTCGTTAACCTCTTTTCCCTTGTAGGTTGAAAGCATTGCTGACATGAAGAACTTCATCGAAACGTATCCACAGTTTAAGAAAATGTCTGGCACGGTAACCAAACATCTCTGTGTGATGGGGGAACTTTCTAATCTGTGTACCAAACGCAGTCTCTTCGAACTATCTGAGTTAGAACAAGAAGTCGCATGCAAAGCTGAACATTCCGCACAGTTACAACGAATTAAAAAAATCATTGCCGATGATCGTATTAACGTTGATGATGCTATTAAACTGGTCGCTCTCTATGCTTTGCGTTATGAAAGACACGCGAATTGTGACACATGCGGACTCCTGCAAATAATTAAAAATCGTGGAGGACGTACCACATTGGTTCCCAGTCTGATCGAATATGCTGGACAACATGCTCGACAGGGAGAACTTTTTAATTTGGTGCGAATCACTGATGCCGTTAAACTTACTAGGAACCTAATTAAAGTATGTAATTTGCAAAATATTATCCATCTTATATGATTTCATGAAATCTTTCATTAACAGGGTCTAAAGGGAGTGGAAAACGTTTTCACTCAACACACTTGCCTACTGAAAGAGACACTCGAAGATATATTTAAAGGACGTGATGTTGATCCATTGTTTCCAGCAATTAATTCCGAACTAGTGCCATTCCGTCGACCGCCACAGGATGTGGTTGTATTTATTGTAGGCGGAGCTACCTACGAAGAGGCATTGGCTGTTCATCAAATGAACAATTCCGGCTACAAAGTAATTTTGGGCGGTACTACAATTCACAATTCGGCAAGTTTTATGAAGGAAGTTCTAACCGCGACGCAAGGCGTACAATTTAAACACACCAAGTCGATGCTAAAATTCTGTGCCACTGAGAATTTTTAAAGACTTCTCTCTGTAGTTCTGTCGTAGCTAGAAATATCATTATTGACTTTATTGCTTTTATTTTACTATAAAAATATTTTATGCTAAAATGGCATTTGTGAAAAGATAATTTATTATATTCCTATTGTACAATACTTAAGTCATCTATGTAATTTATAAATAAAATACATACATACATATATAATAACAACCAAGTCTATTGGGTTTATACTTATATCGGTAAGCCAATCCTACTTTATGAAGTGTTTGTTAGGTAAGCGATAGTAGGAAGCAAATACTACTTTTGCCCATAAATTACCGGATCTTATTCCAGACATTCTTAAACTTGCTCTCTATTGGACTAGACCAAGACTTGTCGATACCAAGCGCACTGACATCCGCGATAGCTTGGTTCTAAAATGGAGGTTTGGCCTTTCTTCTCTGGAACCTGGGGGCTGTGATTCGAAAATCCTTTTTGTTGTAGCATTATTGTCCATTCGCTCGATGTGGCCGAACGAGTGTAGTCGACGTATTTTGTCTTTTTGGACTACATCGACATCTTGGTACTGGTAATCAAGCGCCCTAAGTTTGTTTTGCTTTCCTGCTTATAGTCCAGCACTCGACTCCATATAGCAGAACTGGCATGTGTTGTAGAGCATGCATTTCGTCTTCCGAGTTAGGAGTTTTGAACCCATTTGTTTTGCCAAACAGAAGTAACGGTAGAATAGGGTATAACAAAATAAATAATTTTTTTTTTTTAGAACAAAACACGAACTTTATAAAATAAATCTATGAACTCTTATGTATGAAATCTTATGTTTTACGCAAACGACGCATAGCTTTTCTTATTGGTACTGTTGGCTGAGGAGCAACCAAATTATTATTTTTTGCAGGTGAGGGAACAGTTTCAACTCCTCCAAGCAAGAACAACTTGTCTTCTGTCGTTCCAGGGGGTCCACCAGCCGACTTGTTAGACTCTGTTGTAGTGCTATTTGAGCTAGTCCCAAATGTGATAGTGGAAGATTGTTGCAGTGCCAAATCATCCTTCAAAATGCGCCTCAAGGTGGTTCCACTGACGCCAAAATGCTGAGCGCGGCGACGATACGACATATGTGGATTATCGGCAACACTCTCTTTTATTGCTTCAACCAATTCATTGGAACGTCTTGGGCGTTTATGAACGGCATGTGGACGATCACCTACTGTCCCATGCTTAACAAAATTCGACACCAAACGACGAATAGTGTTGTCAGATGGTGCTTGTTGCCCACGATATTTTCGACGGTATGCACGTTGAGTTAACACAACTGAACGACTATTTTCACTGTACAGCGCCACTATTTCGGCGCGCTGTTTCGGTGTAAAGCGATTCATGGCTAGAATTCTCTAAAATTGTATTGAATTGACGTTTCAAAAACATATCTACTCAAGTCAATCGGTTGATAAATGTCAAAGTTATTCAATGGTTACATACCGATACAAAAGATGGCGCACCCTGTATAATAACAACCACTGATAACAACCAAGTCTTGTGTCGCTAACCCCATCCTACTTTATGGAGTGTTTGTAAGTTGGGCGATAATAGAAAGCAAATACGCCCTTTGCCCAGAAATTACCGGATCCCAATCCAGACATGCTCTCTATTGAAACAGAAGGGAAAAGATATGCCGATCTGGCGATTCTTAAACTCAAAACTTTAGGACATATCAGACAGCAATGAGACACATACGAATGATCTTTTAAATAAGGAATACCATTTCAGCACACGGTATAGAATTCGATTCTCTTAACATGACGATTGGTAGCAGGTCACTACCATTCCGAGCGAGATTGGAATCGGGTTGGAGGCGTTAGCAGCAGATCACCCCCCAATCATCCTCCCAAACCAACCAGTACATGTATACTGACAGTCGTCTTCGAAGGGGTTTTCTCTTTTGCCCTACAAGCTCGACAGACCTGGTGTTGTACACTGCGTATCAAACTTAATGTACCCTTAGAATGGGATATAACAAAAAAATTCTTTATCTACAAATAAATTTTGTTTTTATTAGAACAACACACGAACTTATAAAATAAATCAATGAACTCTAATCCGGAAACACAAAGATAAAAAATAGAAACGAAATCTTATGTTTTATGCAAACGCCGCATAGCTTTTCTTATTGGTCGCTCCGATTGTGGTCCTGTTGGCTGAGGAGCAAACAAATTACCATTTGGTGCGGGTGCAGCAGTTGCCGCCGATCCAAAGGTAAAACTAGGAGACTGATTAACCGTTTGACGGTTACCACCAAAAGTGTTATTACTTCCCGCAGGGACAGCTCCAGCTCCTCCAAACGAGAACATCTTGTTTTCTGTTGTTCCAGGGGGTCCACCATTAGTTGCGTTGCCTCCGCCAAAAACATTTGTCGAACCCGGTGGGGCTGGTGTAATAGTTGTACTACCGTCACCGAAGACAAAGGTTTTATTGAGATCGGTACCTGGTTTAGAGGCGTTACTACCTATAGAAGAGCTACTGCCGAATACGAAACCTCCAGCCGGCTTGTTAGATTCTGTTGTAGTGCTATTTGAGCTAGCGCCAAATGTGAAGGTGGAAGATTGTTGCAGGGGGGCTACAGCTGCCGCTGGTGCTCCGAAAATTGAAGACGATGAGATTGTATTAGCACCTAAACCGCCTGTTGGATTAGAAGGAGCTGCCCCAAAGAGGTTTGTACTAGGTGCTGTTGCCGTAGCTCCTTGATTTGTTGATGTTCCAGCTGATGATCCAAAAGCAAACGGAGCACTTTGTGTAGTTGTGACAGGAGGAGCACCGAAGAGATTCGTCGGTTTGATTCCAGAGGCCCCAAACATTGTGGGTTTAGTGGTGGCCTGGTTGCTGGGTGTTGAACCGAAACTGAAGGCAGGTTTCGCTGGAACAGAAGCCGGTGCGGCATTTCCAAAGATGTTCTTATTGGAGTCCGGAACATTGGAATTTGAAACTGGAGCATTAAATGAAAAACCACCGGTAGAGCTACCTGTTGAAGTAGCTGTGGCAGCAGGTTTGTCTGTCGATGGAAATGAAAAGGATCCCTTAAGTGGAGCTGCGGGAGCAGGCGCACCAAACGAGAAGGAATTCGTTGGTTTTACTGGAGTTGTGTTTCCAAACGCTGGTGGTTGAATTGGATTGTTTACAGCAGCAGGTGGACTTGCCGGGGAACCAAAAGTAAATGCATTTGTTGGATTTGGCTGAGTGGCTGGAGTCTTGTTAGAAGAAAAGGAGAATGTTGTATTGGAATTTGGTTGAGTTGTTGTGGCTGGAACCATGGTGCCGAATAAATTCTTTGGCGCTTCAGTTGAGGAGGAACCAGCGAATGAGAATCCTCCAGTCGAGGTCGTTGAAGACATCGTTGATGTTGACTGAGAAGTGGATGTTGACGTGGAGACACCCCCGAAAGATCCGATTCCAACTATGGGATTCGCATTGACTGGTGTTGGAGCAGCTGATGGAGCCCAGGAGCTTTTCACTGCCCCAAAGTTAAAGCTTGGAGCGTTGCTCGTAGACGCAGCAGATATGGCTGTTGTCAAGGCATTTGTGGTGGAGTTAGCATTTGATGCCGCCAGAGAACCAAATGTGAAAGTTGGCTGGTTTGCTGTGGAAGTTTGTCCAAAAACAGGAGGAGGAGCGACTGATGTTGTGGTGGATGTTATTGGTGCAGGAGCAAATCCGCTGGTCATCGGTGGTGCTTGTGCTTGTGCGGACAACGACGTGCTTGGTGCACCAAATGTAAAACTAGGAGCAGTAGATGCGGGCGCCTGCGTTGTGGGTAAACCAAATGCAAACGGTTTCATTGCTGGCGTTGTAGCTGAGACTGTAGTTGGAACTGTAGATGACTTGGGTGCTGCTGATGTAGACATTGCAGTTGTTATTTGAGGCACTATGGGTTGCGAGTTTGGTGCTGTAGTAGTGGCTGTCGGCAGTGTAAGTGGTTTATTTAGGCCAAAGCTGAAGGTTGGAATCGATGTTGCAGTTGAAGTACCTGTACTTGTAGATACTGGAGCAGATGTTGTTATCGCCGGTTGCAAGATAAGCGCCGGAGTTGATGATGTACTGGCTGTAGTTGTTGTTGCAGGGATCTGGAACCCATTAGATGTACTGGAAGTGACAGGAGTAGTAGTCACCGGGGGATTAAATTGTAATACCCCCTTAATTGGTGACTGTTTTGTTGTAGAAGCTCCAGCGATTGATTTAATTGTTGCATCTGGCGTTGCTACTATAGCCGTCACTGCTGTTGTAGTTGTTCCAAAAGATATAGCGGCTTGTGTGGATGGAATACTTGTGGTGGGTGTAGTTGTCACGCTGAGTTTTACCTCAACCTGACTCTGCTGTTGCGCCTTTGGTACTGCATCCACTTCATCTTCCTCATTCAATTCACCTTTCAATCCACATAGCATTAAGGCTAATTTTGATTTTTTAGTCTTTTCCATTAGCAGCGTTCCGCCAGATGACATGGAGCTACTCTTTTTGGGTTTTACAAATTGAATTCCACACAAATCACCATCTTCTCCGGGATCAGCGGTGTCATTGCCCACCTTTGTAGGCACTTCGTCGTAATCCTTATTGAATAGAGTTAATTTTGGCTTTGTGCTGCTTATCACGGGTTCGGAAGCCCTTCGTGTAACCAAACCTTTTTGATTCTTGTCCATTTCACAGCTCATGGTGCTCTGTTGTGGAGTACTTGGCAAAGGAGTGATTAGGGTATATTTGGACGACTGAGCTAGATTTTCCAAATCGAAATTTCCCACACAACGTTGTTTTTCGTTGCGCATAGACTCGATTTCTGTGGTACTAGTGGTTGAGGTATTACCCGCGAGCAAATCGGAGGCGGTTCGCTTCTGAGATTGCATTTCGAGCATTTTTTTCTTGTTAATACTAATCATACTTGAGCTGAGTGAACTCATAATGTCATTATTGTAGTTGCACATGCGTCTTTTTACTGCTTGCTGTTCGGGGGATATTTGTACGCTGGACGACGTTGAGGTGGACATTTCTCGCTGGCGTTTGCTTTGTGTCTTTTGACCATTATATGGGATTGTATCGTAATCTGGTTCCTTGCAGTACTTCTTAATAAGTTCTGTTCCGTCAAGCTCCTGAAAAAAAGAATACATTACACTTTGAAACTGAAGCTGGAGAGAAGTGTTGTAATAATAGGTGCCAACAGTTGGACTGATGGTGCATAGATTTAAATATAACGTAGTACGCTGTTCAAGATATCCCCCAAACATCTTTGTTGGGTTCATCGATTGTTTCCTATCTTCTTTATTATTTTCAAAGCTAAATTAGTTTTCCTCACCCCAACAGTTCTGACCTATTCGGCATAGAAAATTACAGATTTGTGCGTTCAATTGGAATCTTTTCGTTCTAAAGTGTTCTCTATTAATCTGTTAAGAATCACTCAGCCCTTTAGGTATAAGGGAGGTTTTAGTCAGTGGACAGTAACTATGGTAAGAATCAAAATAGTTCAGTCAACATTCTTTTAACCAAATTCTCTGATCCTTAAGGTGGAAGATGCGGTCAAAGTAAAAATGCGGATATTACGAATGCTTGGCTCCATAACTAGTGATGTGATAGAAGGTACTTTGGGTAAGGTAAGCAATTGGAACTGTTTTAATCCAGAAATATCTGAGGTGCTTTCCCACTAAATCAAAAATACTATAACGACTCCGTGATTGAACACGCAAGAATCTTCTCTATATTCCAGTAATAGCTATTTCAGAAAGCATTTAACCGAAAACTCAGGTGGCGGTTAAACAGAGATTAGCGGGGGAGAAAAACATGCATAGGTTACTACACCAGCAGTAAAACCTTTCGAAAGAAGTAGACACTGCCAAGATGTAGTTCGTTCTATTGCTACCAACGCGTCAATAATCATTACATTACGGGTCAACCTAACTGCAGTTTTTTTTTGATAATTTCCAGCGGCTCAAGGGGTTTTGATAACGCGAGCGAAAGTAGTTGCCTTTCGCCTTACACTGGGTTTGAGGTATGACGGAAATGCATAGGGAGATAGGATAGATTTAGCGGTGCAGTGGTTTTGAAACTCAGGTGTCATTAGGTTTCAGAATCGCTTCCATGGGTTGTTATCCGCATTAAGCGGGGAATTGTTGCGAATTTTTTTTTTAGAAAATACACAATTCTACTTGAGATAAAATTCGGCAGTGTTACATTTTTAATACTGCAAATATTGAATGAGTATGGCTTGGATTTGAACGGCTACCCTAAAGGTAAGTAAGAAACAATGTACGACAGCTTTATGGACGTTCTTCTACATGTTCGCTTCTATCATTACACATCGAGTAGACCATTGACCCAAGGTGAGGATAAGGAAGCTTTCCTTCTTATACTTACATCACTATTAATTCTCTTCCGTGAGATCTCTTTAAGGACTTCGAGAACGCTTCTTGTCGGCGCCATTTCATTTTCCGTTGGTGGGGGATGTAGTATTGGACGATTCTCATGGGATATCTCCTCATCACTTTTTTGCAGTCCTACTATAGACCCTGATCGCAATATACTCGACAGAGTATTTCCATGAAAAACAGATTTCTCTTAAAAGAAAAAAAAAGTTATATGCTTTGAATAGTCGGCTTTGTCACTCCTCTCACCTGGTGCAGCTATCCTGGTCATAGATAAGTTTCTATTCTTTTTCGCTTTGTACTGCAGCTCATTCTTCTTCAAATGCACAACTGGAAACTGCCCGGGTTTGTTGTATAAGCTCCCCATCGAGAGACTTCGATTTAATCGAGCACTATTGTCATGATACTTGACGATTCTTGATGCGAGACCATTGCTATGTATATCCACATATGTCCTATTGAAATAGTAATAAGAATTTTCCCATAGAATTCGAAGGAACCAACAACTTTACCTTGGATCAATGCGGGTTGATGGCGACATTGTAACTTTAGGTGGTGTACCATTCAATTTCTTTGACATCGAAGTGTTTTTATTGGCTGCTTGAGTATTGTTTCGGCTTCTTACGCTTATGTTTCCCTCACCCCAGTTGAATTTCGCATGTGAACTACGGAGACAAAAAAAAACGACGCAGGTGTCTGTTAGTCATACCAAGAGATAAGTTTCGAGTTTTACCTTGATCCGTTTAGACATGTGGACTCAGCTATTGGATTTGAAAGGTTTGTTGTACTTAAACTAAATCGCCCGCGTAACGATGAGTTTTCCATTTTTATTACAAAAGATATTACTAATTTATAAGTTAATTGATTTTCACAAGTCGTCGTAATCTACACCAACTGCAAGCGTAGTTTTGTTTATTTTTAGCACTGCTTTATTAATCAGAAAGATACACGTATAGTAGTTCAGTAGTTTTGCCTGAAATTAGTTGGTTTATTTATTAAAAACGCTTTCAAAATCCG
Organism: Xylota segnis; assembly: GCA_963583995.1. Lineage (NCBI taxonomy): Eukaryota > Metazoa > Arthropoda > Insecta > Diptera > Syrphidae > Xylota > Xylota segnis. Next base: position 113,973,434 of record OY757236.1, on the reverse strand, counting down.
GTTTGTTTAAATTTAGGTATCACACACCGCCCGAATAATCAAACTCCAATTGATGAGGATGACATCTACGCGCACATTTCACTTAACTGACACATCGAACATTTCAAAAATGTAATGTCATCGTTGTTTTCCTTTCAAAGGTCATTCAATTCGATTGGGCTTATGGTGATACTACATCGAATTAGATTTGAAATTTAATTGAATTTAAACATGAACGTTAAATACGGCGGTGTGAGTGACCTCTTGGTTTCAATTCTTGGGCCATCTGGAGCTTATGAGCATGTAGATCAAGATCTTTATGAGAAATGCTATGTAAAGTAGCTACGGATAGGCACTGAGATCGAATTAATAGGGACATACCCTCAATGAAGGTCACGAATAACAATGACCTCGATTTTAAGTCGGATAATTCGAATTGATGAATCGCATTATTTGATTGATTTTACATTAGTAAGAATCAAGTTCCATTTTCCATACAATTTAAATCAAGAATGCCAAGACCTAATTCAGTTCTGAACTGTACTGTACAAATTGGGATTTAAATATCTGTGGTAACTATGTATATAGACCGACCCCAATTGTTCTTGCATGTCCTTAATTGGAAAAATATAAAACAAATCTAGATTTACAATTTCCTCACCAAAAAAAAGGATCAAAAACATTTTTCTAAGTTTAACTGAAGTTTCATTTAGATGTCAACTTTGCATCGAGTGGCATATTCAAGTATCTAGGTTTCTTTGCAAAAGTTATTCGGAGCAAGGTTAAAACTTCACGTGAACAGATTCAGTTTCGTTTATGGCGAATCCATTTACTATTTTCAGTGAGTTGTCCAGTCGTGTTAAAAGATTGCTTTACCTACTTCTAGGATAGAGGTGTCATCTGCTAACGTTTTGGCAAACACAAGTAAAAATAATTAAAAGCACCTCAGTACTGAATACTCCACCCCAACCTAAAAGAAAGTCTGTGCTTTTGGTTTTTGTTCGATTGCTGCCACGTTCTGCTTGATCAAGTAGAAAATACTCGATACAACTTTTGTACCAACGTGTGTTGTACAGATATCGGCCCAACAGTTGCGATTCCATATAACCAGAAAATTTTTTCTAAACAATGTTAAAGTATGGTATGTTTTGTTTTATTTTCCTGCATTCTTCCATCAGAAAAGTAAAAACAAAATCAATATCTGAATGAATGTTGTATGGGGGGCAACACACTATACGATTTCCAGATTGTATACTCAAAACCTTGCGACCGTACGATATCGGTAGAACCATCGGTTGAGGGTTACACACGATACAACTGTTGCATGTTACACCTAATCTGTCCAACCGTTGGTACAAAAGTTGTATCGTGTATTTCCTTCTATAAACGGAAACCGATTTGGGATTTTCTTTGATCATTTATCTCGATATTTGGACTCGAGAGTTTTTTTTAAGTATAAATGTATAAATTTTTAAAATTCTATTTAATTTGTTGATATAATGTGCTGACTACAACCACTTAGTTCCACAAAAAAATAAAAACTTCCCAACAGGGAAATTTTCCACCTGACAGTAACATTTTGACATTTATCAAGTCTGCGGAAAAATTAGAAGACGCTTTTCTCCAGACAAAACAGTTGATTTCCATTTTACGCTCATAGCGAATTTCGTCCAGAAACGGCTTACTATCACTTGGCTACCTTAAAATACAATTACTGTAAATGAATCCCAGTTTCACTATCGAACGTAAACGCGTTGATTGTAATTCCCTTCCAAAAGGATGGCAACGAGAAGAAGTACTCCGAAAGTCTGGCCTCTCTGCGGGGAAAGTTGATGTTTACTACTACAGGTACTTGGGGGAAATCCCACCCGAATTCCACCTAATTAGCTATTTATAATTTAGCATCCAATTATACCTCTAAAACACCTATCTATAAATATAATCTAGTCCCAGTGGTAAGAAATTTGATAGTAAGCCCCAACTAGCACGTCAACTAGGCGACACAATTGATATATCGGCGTTTGACTTTCAATCGGGTAAGACTATACAAAATCTACCACCGCCGTCGATCTCATTGAATCGCTGTAGCGGGTCATCGTCGAGCTCGCTCAAGCGCAAATACAAACCCCAAGTCACAGCAACGACAACAGCGACGCCATCGACAACGCCACCATCTTCGTCTGCCGGCGGATTTGGTGGAGTACCACCACCCTCTAGTTCCTCCCATAGCATCTCAGCATCAAGTAGTAGTGGTAGTTCCTCACTTCCATCGTCGACTTTAAGACAACATCTTGAGTTCAGGTACCAGCGCATGTAGTTCATTCTGTTTACGTTTTGTTTTTTTTTTTTACATTATTGTCCAACACTAACCGAAAATTGGCCTTTATGTTACGTTGTTTATTGTATCCAAAACGAAAATGAAATGACAACCCATTGGCAACCCAGTAGTTTGTGCTGAAACAAAATTCTCCAATTGGAATCCTTCGGTGTTTATTCTTTTTGTCTTTCATTTGGTCCTGGTTTTACAAGTCTTAATCCCTTCCACTTCGTTACAGTCGCGCTATTCGCACAGATGTCTCATTGGTGCCGCCCATTCGACAGACTGCATCCATTTTCAAGCAACCAGTGACGGTGGTTCGCAATCACGAGAACACGAAAGTGAAGCATGACCTGAAGAATGGCAACCAAGAGAAACCGAAACAGCTTTTCTGGGAGAAACGCTTGGAGGGACTCCGTGCGTGCAATATTACCGGCGAAGAGTTTGACAACATAGAGCTGCCACGTGGAATAAGATCGGTCGGACCGAATGTTGACGAACAAACAGTGTTGCAGTCGGTAGCCACTGCCTTGCATGTGCAAAATCAACCCGTAACTGGACAGACCTCATCAAAGACAGAGCTGACGAAAAATTCTGGTGCATTCCTGAATCCCGACCAGCCGCTAATGCAATCGGTTGTTATATCAGAGGACGACATCCGTCGCCAGGAGGACCGTGTGAATGTAGCTAGACGAAAACTTCAAGACGCCCTGAAGTCTTAAATTCGAATGTCAAATTATCTCCTAATTGATATCTTTAAATGTAATTTTCTTGACTAAGTTAGTTTACACATTAGCGACTAGAATAAAAAAAAAACGTCATTTCTATTGAATGTGCAGTTGTAGACGTTTTATTTGAAATTAAATTTGAATCGCAGCGTTATTCACTGGTCTGCACAACATAGCAGAGGGTCGGTCAATTCAGAGAGGAAGAACTATTTTAAAAAGCACTTGTGCATACATATGTGTGTCCATGAAGTTGAAATTAAGACTGAGCTGGTTTGTACAGTCAAATTATTTGTTTCCTTTTGGCTTGTAGGGATTACAGCAGTCGAAGAAGTTCGCTTAAGAGTTACAAATACCCAGCTTTCTATTTGTTTCCATTAGTATAACCTTACTTCAGTATCAGTCTTCTAAAAAAGGGATACCAGAACCGGGTGTCAACGATATCCCGACACATAGAGTCAAATAATGGCAATGGTTGCGCCAGTTGCACCAACATTTTTGGATTTTTGGTATATCACAACACTTCAGATGTAGAATAAATGACAAAGGCGGACAGACATTCAAAAGAGTAACATTGTCATCGTTCGGTGCGAAACCTTATCACCCATTTCACTGGCGATTGAGTTGTGTCACCAAGGTTCATCCGCGTCTGCATCGGGAATCTGCATCACATGCATAAATTGTATTGGTTTCTAGGGGCAGGGGTTCAAGCAGAGTGGCTTCACCGGATAGAATTGACAAAGCATAACATCATTTGGTAGCACTAGCTTCATTTGTGCGAATTGGTTGTATAACTTTTCGGTTTGGTATGGGCCTTTTAGTCGGTTATATATTTCCTTTTTTTGTTCTTCATCGTGTTTGAGTGGTGGTCACTCTTGGCTATTGAACAGTGCTATTCACAATCATCCCCGTTTTATCTGAAAACGCCAAATATTAAACAACTAAATTAGAGTATGCATGTCCATGAAAAAAGTAAGAAAGGAACGATAGGCTCCTACTCATCCAATAAAATATTTGGTAAAACTGAAAACCAAAGTTTCACAGTGAGTTTCAACAGTGAAAACACGATGAGAATACCACCTTTTTCAACGAAAGGCAGGGAGCAATAAAAGTGATATCTTTTACCGAGATAAAGTATAAAATTGTGAAGAGCTATTCAAAAGGTTCTTGACATACTGTACAAGGTAAGAATGCTGGAATGAAATGGGTGAATGGTTGAATATCCCGTCTTGTACACTTAGGCAAACAATAGATGGGAATTCTCTGCTACGATAGGAAAACTGTGGCCTTAATTTAATAAAGGAAGATCGCTTTGCGCTATCATATGAAGAAATCAAGAATGACTAGTAAAAATTTCACTAGAGCCTGCTAAAGGAACAAAGCATATACAACAGCCCGTAGGTAGAACAATTGATCATTCCGTTACAACTTATCAGTGCCCATTACCCCAGATTACCCATCCGGACTGGAGATCGGAATAGCCACCTTGAGTATACAGCTTAGGAAGACAATGAAAATGCCGCACATGAGTTTCACATGGTATTCGTTGCTTACGGTAAGATCCCTAGATAGAACGAATCTACAATCTTGACCTATCTAGTTCCATGCCCTTGATCTCTGTGGCCCTTGTACCAGAATTTGTGAACAATATCAATTCGGTTTGAGTTAAGTTACAACACGACCAGAATTATCTGTTCACTTCGCAAGTATTTTAGGTAAAATAGATGGGTACTCTGTAATTTGTTACTGAGATCAACATTTGGATCCATTCTGCTTATAAGGGATTTCTAGGAAACTAAAAATGAAGCCGTCGAAAAGCGTGTGAAGTGAAAAGTTTATGTTGCGAGAGGAGCAAAACCACTGCTGCTACAATCCTTGTTATGTTCTGCACTTTGCGAATGGCTTGCTTTTCAAAGGAAACTAAAGAGGAAACCGTCGAAAAGCGTGTGAAGTGAAAAGTTTATGTTGCGAGAGGAGCAAAACCACTGCTGCTACAATCCTTGTTATGTTCTGCACTTTGCGAATGGCTTGCTTTTCAAAGGAAACTAAAGAGGAAACCGTCGAAAAGCGTGTGAAGTGAAAAGTTTATGTTGCGAGAGGAGCAAAACCACTGCTGCTACAATCCTTGTTATGTTCTGCACTTTGCGAATGGCTTGCTTTTCAAAAAAATTTATTCTGCTGTTTATTGTTTGAGACAGTTAAAACTGTACACTGCGAGAAACGCGTCAGAGCCTTATTTAACTTGTTAAGCCTTTCATAAAAACTCGCCATTCGATCACTACTCAATATACATATATTTGCATGAATATATAAACATACATTTGAGAGATGCATATCTAGTCCGATAGACTGTACTAAACAAGGGTATAGTTGTGATCCTTTCCTTTTCCGTTGATTTCTTTGAAGAGATAATGGCGCCAATGGCAGCATTTTCGCTTAATGAATCCGCACAGCACAGACTACCGAGTTCTCTTGATGACTCTATACGGATTTGAACGTAAAATGCAAAACCTAAACTCCTAGGGAGATGAGTTAGCGACAGCTTCATCATCAGCATTACACCATTGCCGGATCATTTTAGTTCATTTCACGCAGAGATCACAGTTTTCCCGGAAGCCCAGGTTTTGCATAAACGCATTAGATCGGAGCAGTCATAGAAGCTTTGGAACAGTTATCACTATCTCTGATAGACCAGATTACTGTTTGATGTGATGTACCCTTGCACGGCGTTTAAGGTTACATTGATGTTACGGTTAATTGTATGGCATGCATGTTAGGTTACGGGTCATCACTTCTCTGCATTGTCTCTTCTAATGAAGTTGATTAAGAAGCGCGTTGATACTACAAAACATCGATCAGCAAGCTAAATACGTATATAACTTGTTTGCAAAATCCAGATTTCTATAGTCTAATGTCAAGGGCGCCGTGGCTCAGTGGTTAGTGCGTTGGATTATGGAGCAAGGTATTTCAAGATCGAATCCCAGTCGGGGAACACCTAAAAAGTTTTTCACGGCCCCACCTCTCGCGAGCGTCTGACAAACATCCGAGAGTACAGTTGTCCTGAGAAAGCTTCTCAAATAACAAACTGCCCTTCGGATACGGCATTAAACAGTAGGCCACTTCCATTCGTGTAAAGAATATAACACGACCCTGGGTCCCATCGACCTGTAGCGCCAAGTATTTATTTATGTATTTAATGTCAAGGATGTGGACTCAGTTTGTCTGCACATATCCCACCCTGTCGGACGATGGTGATAAGTGATACTTTCTACCAAAAGGGAGACTGCTCGTAGTATATTTTTTGATCTACATTATTGTGTCCACTTAGATAACTGCAGAACTACACGCAACCTAACTGACTAGTTTTGCCAAATTTGTCTGAAATTAATTTTTTGTACCAGCGATGTAGAGCAAGAGTCGTGGCCGATCTTAACCTCTCTTCGATGCATGATATGCAGAGGTAATAAGTTACTTCTTGTCAATCAGAAGGCAAAGGTCCTCGTCACAAGGATTCAAGTGAGTAGAGAAAAGTACTATCAAATTATTTAACTCCATTGTTAGTGAAGATCAAGACCTGTCTGGCACACCAGCTGTTAAAGGGTGTCATTGTCCAGATCCTCAATCAAATCAATACCGTATCTACGTAAAACGTTGGTCGTTTGGTGGAAGGGAGCCATATTTTCCTGACTGACTTCTTAACCAAATTTCCCAGAATGGCCGATGTCCGTTGCACCCGAATTGTACCCCCTATGCAACTTTAAATTGAGCAGGCAAGCTCCAGAACGAATAACGAAAAACGGTTCTAAAAAGTGGAAAGTTGTCACCGCTGGAATCCAATTCATCTAGTTATCCCGATGGTTCACTTCCCTAATCGAACCAGATACCTACCTTTACCGATAGACGAGAAATGTACTCCTTACAGTGACTTGTACCAGGCCTTTCAACAGCAAAAACAATAAAATTTTTAGATGTAATTAAAAAATAAGTTCCGACGAGTTTATTCTCCCTAAAACATACAAATGTAACTTTGTAACGAGTCTCTTCGGGACGAACTAAATTTACGCATCATCACCCTTGGTGGCTCTCGTGTAGATTACTTGCGAATGGTGCTGAACGACTTGTTTGATTAGACCTGCAAAGAATGCGAACAAACCATTAGATGTGACCACGATTTAGAGAGTTAGAAAAAATATTTACCCTTATCCCTAAGTTCAACCAAAGCCCTCTTGGCCAGCGAACCACGGATCTTTAGACGTTCAGACACAACTGATGGTGTGATCAGCTTGTACTGTGGAACTTCCTTGTATAGCTTTTCATAAGTGGCCTTATCGAACAGAATTTGGTTGTTCAACTTATCCCTCACTTTGCCCTTGGACCACTTCTTCTTCTTGGCTTTGCCACCGCTTCCACCTTCCTTCTTCTTTTGGGTCTTTTGTGGCTGTTTAGCCGAGGACTTTGAATCCTTTTTAGGCGGCTAAAGGGAAGAAATATCGCACTTTTAAACATTTCTCTTAAAATTCACTTTAAACTCGTTTTCTCCGCATTTTTATTCTCCGAATAAAAACACAAACCATCCGCCGGACATGTGCATAACAAGCAATTCATTTATTTTGATGAATACACAAAGAAATTCACAGTATTTTACTTTCGCTAAGTAATTTCATTGATGTGCAACACATTAGATCTAACGCGGGTATTGTTTAAATTTGCATTTTAGGAGAAAACGAGAATTATTTTGGAAATATTCATCCAACACGACTTACCATCACGAAAACTTCAGTGCAAAAAGATGGAGGGCGGAAATTGTCGGTACTACCAAAACTCAGAGGAAAAAAATTGACATTTCTTTAGAGAGAGTTCAGAAAACCTGATTAGTTATTTCCGTTAAGGGTAGGTACACAATTTGATGTTGAAACAAATGTATGGAACAAGTAGTTGGTTTATTTTTTATTATTATTCTGGCGCTTTCCAATGTTCTTCAATTTCCTTTTTCTGTCGTTGACGATGAAACCTTTGTCTTAACTTGCCATTACATAGGAAGACTGTACATTATTTCCAAACTAGTATGACGAGATGACTTAGTAATCAATGTATCAGAGCGTTGTTTCCTGAACTTACTTACTTAACGTGCTATATACGCATGTAGTTCCTTTCAATCACACTGCCTTGGTCTACGAATACTTCAACGGTTGCCGGATCTTTGCTCTTCTTTGTTATTATCATGCGACTGTTACAAGTAAGTGACAAGAGCGAGATGTAAAGAGACCCGATAGTCATGAAGTGTAAAACCAAAATGACGCCCAACATCTGTAAGGTTCTATTCTTGATTAAAAGACTGCCTGCTCTGATTATCACACTATGAGCACCTTGTCGTTGGTACCCCACAGCGGTTACGACTATCTTTTTGATAATTTTGGGAAACTGGAGTCTTTGTGGTCGAAGGCGTTTGCTGATGATGAATCAAGTATATACACAAAGAACAAGGCATTTCATATGAATACTTTCAAATAAAAATCTGCCTATTATGTAATGTTTGATAGGTAAAATTGTTTGTTATATTTTTTAATTTTTTTATGTAATATGGAAGATACTCAGCCTATAGAGTATCAGCTATGTTATCAGTGATAAACATCTCGATCCGAACACTGCTGTTAGGGGCTCATCTACTAACTTTCCTTGTCCTACAACCTAGAGATAGTCTTGCAAATCCTCACCGTCCAGCTTAGGTAAGGTATTTAAATCTACGATTGTCTATTTTTGTGAAACATAAAATATTAAATTCTTTATATTCTACTACAACGAGATATCTAAAATTTTTGAACACCTCCTTTATGGAGTAAATTCTGAAAACTCATCTCTAGAATTCGGCTTCGGGCTAGCGCCGCAGAATCAGAACTGTCAGTTTGCAATGTCTCTGTGTGGGTTTGTGGTGTTGTCAACAATACGTCAGAATTAACAAAAGTCCCCTTTTTGAAGCTTTCGAATATTTTTTTTATTATTTTATTAAATATCTCTAAAGACTCATAATGAAATAAATACGTAATAAATTGTAAATAAAACAAAACATACACTACATTCGAAAATAAAGATTTCGTGTCTTCTGCTGCCAATCGGAAACGTATAATTCTAGGTTAAAATTTGCAGCAAATCCAAGTGATAACACCACGTATGCATTGCTGTCCTAATATTTTCTAAAACAAAATGCATTTTCACACAAAACTTGATTTTGTCTTTCATTAGAACGTTCAGTAATAAGATGTTACCACTTTCACATAAGGACGGTCGAAATCTATCACACAGGATCAAAGAAAAGCTAAACAGTTGGAAGCGGCTTATATTCTCGGATCGAAATTCCAGAAATTTATTCCTTTTTCTATTGTTAAATCTAAGTTTTGCTTTTGTTGAATTATTCTATGGAATATGGACAAACAGTTTGGGTGAGTACTTGTTCATATAATTTTTTAGAAAAGTCATTTTATGGTTTTAGAGAGATGATTGCTGGATGTTCATTAAGTTATCAAGATCTTTGCCTTATCTATTTGGAATAGCTTAATTTACTGTCTGTAGTGTGTTTTCTTCATTAATTGCTTATCATGGTAAGGTGTTTTGACGAAATTGAATGGTTGTTTCAATCTACAGCACGTGCTTGTTAAATGATTACTCAGGCAGACGACTCAAGCGTAGCTAATGTCTATCAAAGTATGTCAAGTTTATATCTAGTTAGTCTGCTCTATGTGGTTCCCCTTCAGGGGCTGGTAGATCAGCACACATGGCAATGTTTCTATAACCATATTGATTTGTTACTAATAAACTGCACTTGACCATTGAAAAGGCGTTCCTCTTAGGGACACCTATGGTGTGGACACGAAAACAGAGTATATGAGTCCTTAGCATATGTTTCTGAGAATGAATGCCCGCACGTTTACAAACCGGCCTATTTTTAGTTGTAGTAGCCCTTCAGGCCTGTCTACCTCGAAAATTAAACAATAACTGGCTTGCCTTCATGGTTAAACCTGAATCGAAAACTTGTCGTAAAAGGTCCCTGCCTTGCCAGCTAATTCACCTGGCACACAATTGTTAAAAAACTCTCAGTTAAAAGACACAGTTACAAAAACCCAGCGCCAGTTTTTCACTACCATAGAATATCGTTGATGCAAAGGGATCTGATCTAGAAAGTCACTTCATTTTGAAAGAAGGTATCGAAAACCTATAGCAACGTTAGTTGAAAAGACATTGAAGTTTTCGTAAAGACCCCTTACGTCCATAAGATCAGTGGATTTAGGGGTACAACTTCATAAGCTTGTTATAATCGTCAGGTTTTATCTCGCTTTTCGTTAGAGGCTCCTGGGGTTACGCGCCTCTTTAAAAAACGTCACGGCAAACTCGACATTATAGCTGGGGTTTTACGTCATTTCCGACAATTGTCGTTTTTAGTTTTGTGGAACGTAAGGACCACGTTTAAGTTGTTCTTATCGCTATTCTGGCTGTCGATTTAGTGTGACAAATCGCTTAGTTAAACGCCTGCTTTTGTCGTTGAAGAATTAGTCAACGCTTCGCATTGAAAATCTGTTAAAAATTTACGTTTTGTAAATTCTCAATATAATTTAGTTTCATTCGTATTTTTTTGGGGTAAAAGACAAATGAGACGTCTGGTAGAACTCATGAAAACAAATTTTTGTTTGCTTCCAAAGAGCGTTGATCAATACAGTTCTTTCAAACGTTTGATGAACGCTCTTTGGAAGCAAACAAAAATTTGTTTTCATGTTACTAAAACTAAACTAAACTAAACTAAACTAAAACTCCAGTGAATAACTCGGTTCTCGAACTGAAACAACATAAACTAAATTTTACACCAGAAAGCTATACTTACTGGAAATACGGAAACTGAAATTTGTTGACTCGGCTAAGTCCCAATGGAGGAGCATGTCAGTCTTACATTGACTGGTATTCAAATGAAAACAATAGAACGAACGAAAGTTTTCCCTCGAAGTGATATATTCATATTACGATGCATGCAGCTCAGAGAGTATATTACTAGGTCTGACAATCTGTTGTGCTTCTCTCATTTGAGGTGTTGAAGAGAGGGTAAATTCAGTCACTACTTCGGACTACCAACAAACTCCACAGTCCTTGAAGGATAGCTCGGAGCCATTGAATCTCAGGAGAAACAAAAACTCCACTCTACTCCACTCTACAACAAAGCGGACACTACATAAAATTCCAGTGGATATCAGCACACATAGACGTTAGAAGCAATGAACTGGCGGAGGGCCTTTGCAAAAAAGGGGGCAGCATCATTGGAAGAACCATAGAAAGAGTAACCATGATAAGTAGACTACAACACATTAATACCCACAAAAGGAAATACGAAAACAAAAATACATTCTACAACACCATTCCTCAAGTCCCAAGAAAAAATTGGAATAATCGAATCGGACCCATGAGTTTATGCAATACAAATGAAACCCAGCTCTTGATGAAGCAAGGAAGCAAAGCACAAATATTACACATGTTTAGTGGTTTGCTAAAAAATTGCATAGTCCAAACTTCTCCATTGGCTAACAACAGAAAGGACAGTAAGTCGGTTGAGCTTTATCATCTCACAAAAAGTGTGAAGACCAATGTTCTGCCTGGGTCTTCTCTTCTCTATACTATCGTTTGATTAAAGCCCTCATGGAAAATAGTATTACCCTCATAGATGGTAATATAGACTTAAGATTCTTAAAGGTCCTAACCTCTTGTGAAGATGGAAACAAAGTGTTACTTTCTTCGAAGAACATTTTCGTTTTCATTTATACTACAAGCACTTCACTGAATCGTGTAGATGCAATGGCAGCGTATATTAAATTCAAGGATTTAGCATTTTCTGGTTATGTAGCCAAGCCTGTATGCAACACTCTATGTACATCCATAGGCAAATAGCATAAAAAGTGTAAACCTTTTTTGTAAGTTCGTAATTTTTAAGGATTTATGTTTTCAATGATAAATTCTCGAAACATTTAATGTCTATAGGTAGTTACGTAGGGTCAGCGTTAGCAGTCATCAGAGGCTACACAAATTCTTTTTCCATTTTCGCACATCATAAGGTTTCCTTCCTTAAGCTGGTTAACACAATAAATGAGAAGTAAATTCGATGTGGGTTTATCTGCCAGCATTTTGCGTTGCGCATTTACGAAAAAAGCACAAAGGTTATGTTTCAGTTGTGCATGGTCAGCTTTTTTAATGCGGTTTGATTGATTCGGCGATTCACAGTGGTAATCACTCATAAACAAGTACTGATTCGTTGGCGTTAGATTGAAACAGGCATTCATTGATAGATATATTTATCTTCAGCTTCACTTTGTTATTATAACTAGATGTTTTAAGCTATTTTCAATTAATCAGTTCTACTCAAAATACGTCACTAATGACCACAAATAAATCTGCAAACTAACCGTTTGATATCTAATATTACCTGGTTCTATAGTAATTGTTGCGGTATTGTTAGGTTGTTTACAAATGAAAGATCCACACTATCGGGGATGTTCTTGCTTATTTGATATTGAGAGTTAAAACTATTTATACATGTGTTTCTTATTTCATTGAGGCTTGACAATAATACCCTTTAACTACTCAAATGTATTGTTTTAAATTTTAAAAAGCAACCCGAAAAGAAGAAGCCAACTATACTCATAGATTAAATATTTTGGCACGACAGGTCTATGGGTTAGCTTCTCATAACTCTTGGATGTCGCCAGATATGGACCGCCTTGCAACTAACTTATATAGTCTGACACGTTCTATTGAGCAACGGCGCCTTTCTATATTGGTAGTATTCTCGATTTATTGTCTTCTAAAAGGATGTGTCCATACCACTCTAACCGTTTTGTACGTTGTCTGTGATTTAGATTATTTTTTCTACTTAGCCTCGACACATCCATTTACCTTTAATTAGTCACATGATATGTAATTTCTGAATATGAAACCACTGTCCTCTTTTTTTTGGCATTAATTTAATAACTCTTTATTACTTTTCATTGCAGGTCTCATTTCGGATTCATTTCACATGTTCTTCGATTGTACGGGTCTACTAGCAGGTCTAGCAGCCTCTGTTATAACAAAATGGAAAGCGAACGATAAGTTCTCCTACGGCTATGTGCGAGCGGAAGTTTTAGCCGGCTTTGTAAATAGTCTATTCCTTCTATTTATCGCCTTCTTCATTCTATCCGAGGGTGTGGAGCGTCTCATTGAACCGCCAGAGGTCAAACACGAGCGACTATTTGTTGTGTCAGTATTGGGTCTTCTGGTAAATCTTGTCGGCATCTACGCATTCCAACATGGGCATGCACATGGACACTCACATGGCGGTCATGGCCACAGTCATTCACACAATAATCATAGCAATCACATGGACATGCACAGCGTCACTGTTGAAGACCATGGCCACGGTCACAGTCATGATCACGGCGGTCATGGCCACAGTCACAATGGCAGCAGTATCAATGTCTCGAGCGATGTGGGTGGCAGTGATTCGCAAATTATGCGCGGAGTTTTTCTGCACATATTGGCCGACACTCTCGGATCAGTCGGTGTTATCATTTCAGCTGTTCTTATGCAAATGTTCGGCTGGATGATAGCAGACCCTATTTGCTCAATTTTCATTGCCCTCTTGATAGCTATGAGCGTGTTGAGCCTGATTAAGGAATCGATATTGATTCTAATGCAACGACAACCCAACACCCTCGACCGGTCGCTTCCACAGTGTTATCAAAAGGTAACCGGACTGGCTGGAGTGTATGCAGTGCAAGAGCCACACTTCTGGACACTGTGCTCCAATGTGTATGTAGGCGCCATCAAATTAGAAGTTTCGAAAAACGTCGACCCCAAGTATGTGGTAACGCATGCGCGAATGATATTCGAATCAGTTGGTGTGAAGCAGATTTACATTCAGCTCGATTATGTGTGATGATAGTGCAAATAGGAATATATTTAATAATTGATTATATGTTTATATTACTAAAATACAAAACAAAATTACTGAACAAATTTACGTTGGAACGTTTTTTCGGTTCGTCTCTGTATGCTTTTGTCTTCTTTTTATTTTTTAAATATCAAAAAACGGAAAGACTTTCAAAATAGTTGGCCGCAAATTACTAGCATATTTTTCACTTAATTTTAATTAATTTATCATTCCAAAACAGATTTATTAGGTTTTCACATCGCTTAAACGGAAAATAATATATTTTTCAAAATAAATCTGCAAAATTCGAAATTCAATGCAAATCATGGAGGAAGATCGCCGCAAAGATCCAATTTGTTGAAATTGATTTTTTATGACTAAGCTCTGGTATAAGTAAAAATGGAACATTAGCTTAGCTATATTTTTTAATTAAGTTATTTTTTCAACTGTAGTTAACTTAAAGCATTTTTTTCATTTTTTATATTTGTCATACGATAAAAAAAAATCAAAAAATATTTATAAATCGAACGATTTAACCGATGAAATTGTAAATAAAAAAAAAAAAACTTCTCAAACACTCGCTGCTGTATTGATCTTTTCTCTGTCTGCACAGGTTTTCCTTTTTCACATTTCGGTGCTGGGAACTTTACTTACTTTCAATTAAATTCAAGTGTCTGTACTATGATTAGCTGAAATAAAACAATCAATCTTAAGGATATGACAGATATACAGAGAGCAGGTACTTACTTGCTTATACTGGCACAAACAGCGCGATTGGAGCAACGTCGGAAAAAATTCTCATTCTTTCCTAGACATGTATATATGCAAAAGTTTACGGCATTGGATTATTCAATAAAGACCCTTGGACTACATAGATTCTAAAAAAACTCATAGTTCAAGACAAACATAGAGTACGAGTCACCAAACCTCGACTTTAAAAAAACCATTCTTACTTACTAACTTACTTAAGGACCCTTGTGGGTCCTAGGGCCTCCTCGACAATGCCTACGCGCCATTGTGTGTGATTTCTTTAAATATGTCGTGCTTCCTTCTCAACTGTTCTGCCCCACGTACTCCTGGACCGCCGCGTATCATGTCATCCTGAGTAAGTGGGTTCCATTGCATCGCATGGTTAGCTATGGATCTGTCACTCTTTCGGAGAGTATGTCCAATCCACTGCCACTTTCGTCGTCGTATTGTTGTGCCTATATGTTCATGGCCCGTTCTCTGATAGAGTTGTTCGTTAGAGATACATTTTGGCCAGAAAATCCTAAATATATATCGTAGGCACTATTGACAAACGTTTGCAGCTTCCTCATGATAGTGGCGGTCACCCTCCAGGTACCACACCCATATAGCAGCACGTATTCAACGTTGGAACGGAACAGTCGTAACTTGGTGGTTAAGTTGATCGCATTACTACGCCAAACTGTAGATAGCATCCCAAACGCAGATTTTGCTTTACCTATTCGGCTGGCTACATCCAGTTCGGTTCCGCCATCGGTTGAGACAATACTCCCAAGGTGTTAGAAACTCTCTACTCTCTCAACTGTTTGTCCAGCAATGCATACATGAGTTGATGAGTTCGGTCCCAGGCTGATCATTTCTATATACACAGACGTATCAAGAAGGCATACAACAACGATGGCCGGTATATTCTGAGAGGAACCTAACACAGCTCGATCGAAATACTAGTGCCTTTCAAGGCAGCCAGTATGGTATCAATACCAAGTTCAACACTGTCGCAACGAACTTAATGTTCTTGGCTCGCAATGGATTAAGCTCCTATTCTGTTACCTCAGGAAGCAAATCGAAAGTGGGATCGTAACGACAGTCAACAATAGCTAAAACTCGCTTACCTTTTGTTATATATCAAGGAACTTCTTAACTCTTCCGAAATGAGAGGACATCTAAGTATGCAAATGTTGGTAGGTCCACTCACTAACTTCCAAAGAATCAAAAAACGAATTGCAAGGAATACAAGTTAAACCGATAGAGGTATGATAGGAAACACCAGTGGCCTATTAAAACTTGTGTTAAGTATATAAAAGTCTACTCCCCATGCATCCGCCTTATCCAGGTTTCGATGGTAAGTATAAGGCGATAGGTCCATAGCCGTTGTATTCATGACTCCCGCCTGGTGATCGATAAAGTATTACAGACAACCCTAGCCAGTAGTAGTCTGGGACTGTCTTGGCCCTCCGATATTTGGCTTAGTTCGTATTATAGTATTCCATAGGAGAGCACCTAAAATTGAGCCTTGCTGCACCCCTCCAGTGACCGCATACTCTTTCGCATCAACGTTTGTATCATAGATGAGGATCGTCTACCGGAAGTAGTCTGTGACTACGTTAATGATATAATCTGGTATCTTCATGTTTCGAAGTGCAATTTATCCCTTTCCGGACAAGCATCCGTAGGTATGGATTTTTAAGGGTTTTTCGAAGCTTTTTTGAATAGCTCAGTCATTTTAACTACTTTAACAGGCGCAAAGACGGTTCAACCGTAAAAATCATCGTAGTTAAATGGTCGTGCTTTCTCACTTTTTTGTACCATTGCTTTGGCTCCCGTTCTTCTCAAGATAATGATTCCCATTTGTCTTGATAGTGAAAGGCTCGGATGAAAGATGAACTGACATTGCTTTGATCTGTAAACCTCTCTAGTCTCTCTGCCGCACAAAGATCTCATATTTATTCAAGAACCTTGCCGCAGATTGCATCATAATTATTAATCTCTTGATTGGTGAGACCAGTCACTTCAAGTCAGCACAGAACTACGATCATGCAGTACAGAAATACTATGCAAAATAGTCAAAAAGAAATAAAAGACATCGGACATTTCTAAGGTACCTTTGTACTACGAATGTACTTGGAACAACCTTTCTTCAGACTTTTGTTGAGTTTATGATTTCTAGTTAATATTAGGAAAAGAATCTGTGAATCTGAAATCCACATCTTGCTGAATTTGTCTACGCACAAGTCTTTTTCCGGACTTTTCCTCAAATTGTGGTGCCGACCCAGTCCGCTTGATGGATTTCCAAGTATTTCCATACCTCGCAGGTAGGATCTGTTTTATGACGCTCTTTTCTTTACACAAAATCGGTTCATTTTTCTGCAAATATCCTTTTAAAATTCGAACCGCCGAGAATGGTGTTTATGGCGGGTCGATTTCGATGAGCATTTTTTGATGGATTTCAAAATTTTTTAATATTTTGGTTGTTGTATGAGTTTTATTGCTTTTTATATTACCGCAATTTTTTTCCTTGTAAAATTCTAGCTATAGCGAGTGCTGGTAAATTGAACACCTACTGTTCACTGCATTTAAATATGTGGCAGACACCCGTTCTTTGAGTACAATGGAATCTCTGATGTTTGTATTTTGGCGGTCAATGAATGGTTTAACTTTCGCCAACAGTTCTTCATAAGATTCTGCTTTCATCCTTGGATAGTTCTGATAATCATCAGGAAAACTTAACTTGAATTCTGCTAGCAAGTTAATTGAAGAAGAAATTGTAGGCTTGTTTTGTTTTCTTTGCTTATTTTCTCCTTCTAACATTGTATCTATCTGGTATGACTACAACATAACAAGTGAAGTATGTATTAATTTGTTTGCATATTTTGCTTATTCAACAAAACTACACAAAAATTCATATCTGCTAGGCTGCCCGAGCTTGTTTTCAGTCAACTACGAGCGACTCTAGTACGAGTATGGTAACCAAATTTAAAATTCACTTATGTGTTTCGATATTTTGAAGGCCGAATGGGTTTTATGCCTTTGCTAACCCAAATACCCATCCTTTATTCTGTTTCTAGTTCTGAAATTCCTTGTCCTTACCATGAGTGGTTTACAACTACTTCTACCAAATAGATTTTTTCTTGAACTACTGCCGGTGCTGTTGGTTTAATGAACATTTTCATAATGTGAACGCAACTGACCTTGGCTGGATGGTTTTCATCAAGCCGCTCATCACACAGATTTGATGAAAATTCCGCTTATACCTACGTTGTGTCACACTTTCTCCGCAAACGATGTACATTACTACGTTGGTCCCTCCCTGTACAAATAAAATAGTAGATTCTCTTAAATTGTTTTCAATCACTCAATATTGGTTGGTTTCTTGACTCATTAATCGCAGCGATTCACAAGAAGATTAATGAATAATCCACATAAGCCATTGATTGCTTTCTTGCACAAAAAAACTTGCCAATTATATCAGCATACTACACACAAATAATTTCCTTTCGTTTAATGCCAGATCATCTACATATGTACAGTATGTATGTATATCTGCAAACATACGCCTAGACATCATATATGTATATATGTATGTAGATCTGACCGCTTAGCAATAGAGCAAACACCAACCCAGCCCATGCGAAATGAGTATTCGATAAGCAAACAGCTCACGAAGTGATCTTTATTTCGGCGACGATACGTATACATACTAACCTTATTAATTGTCGCAAATGCACATATGTATGTACATAAGTCAATTCACTTGATAGCCATGCCAAAACTGGAAAACCGCGACGACGACGCTTGCGCT
This sequence comes from Xylota segnis, assembly GCA_963583995.1. Taxonomy (NCBI): domain Eukaryota; kingdom Metazoa; phylum Arthropoda; class Insecta; order Diptera; family Syrphidae; genus Xylota; species Xylota segnis. The sequence goes on along the minus strand of OY757236.1, from coordinate 113,954,928 downwards.
GACTTTAATTGTTTACTCTATCAGCATTGAAATGTTGCGGCAACATTTCTTTCTCCGTGAAAAATCTCCTCCGCACTAAATCCACGTAAACAAAAACTGAAAGAAAAAATAACCTTCCCAGCGGAAAAATGCAGCAAATTACAAGAAACACGCCATAGCCCACGTTGTACAAACTTGTTTACCCTGCAGCTTGGCGACAATGTCCTTTGCAGTTGCAGTGTCATCGTGCGAAATGAGGTTATGTCGTGAGTCATCCCCTGCCCTGCGCCGAAATCAACAAGTCTGCCAAGAGCAATAACCCAAGCCCAGCCAGTGAAGGACACACCATACCCAAGCGAAAAAAAAATAGAAAAACACCAAATTAATTCCGTCCGCATGTTAGGTTTTCCTTTATATCAATATCGATGAACAGTTACAATAAAAAGAAATCATTATTTATACTATAAACACCGTACGACTCTAGGTTTCTTTATCGTTTGCTTAAATATTTGAGTAGCATCATTGAATGTATGTAAAAAAAAAAGAAAAATCATAACGAAATATAAAATTGAATTACTTAAACGTATGTATGTGGCGTTAAAATAAAAAGAAATCAAGAAATTTTTTTATAGAATAAATGATGTTACTAATCATCAGCCATTGTGCCTGCCTTATAATTTCTCCTCTTCGAGTCCGTGTTTGTAGAACATAAAGACGGGTACACTCTTGCCATCGATGTCGCGGTATTCACACATGGCGACCATGCCGTCGCAGTCCATTGATTCACCGGTGAAGAATTGCAGATCCTTGAAGCGGCCGAGAATATCTTTCATCACTTTATTCATGTTGGTCTTGAATACTTCTACTTGGTCGGGTGAATTTTCCTCCAGTTTGGCGATGAGTTTCTTCATGTAATCCTTAAGGTAGAGGGTGAAGGATTTCTTGTCACCAAAGGCGAAACACTCCTGCAGACGGTGATTGAGGACAATATCAACGCCAGTTTCTACGTTGGAATCGGTTCCTTCGTCGGCTTCTTCAGCAGATGGATTGAAACCTTCGATTTTGATATCATCCTGGGAGCGACTGACAAGATTTCCGTAAACTTCGTAAATTACATTGTCGACAAGTTTCATTTTGTAGGTGTCGGAAAACATTTCGTCGCCGGAGATTAGATCCTTGAACAATTTCATGTTGATTTGGTGATTTTAAATGTAGAAATTTACGGAAAAAAAATTAGTCACACCGACAATGGACTGACACGATGCCACGCGCTATGCAAAAAGAAGGAAAAGTGCTGCTACTTTAAAAAATTTCTATATGCCAGAGATTGAAAATTTGCGCATGTAATAGATTGATAGTAGTAGATTATGAATTTAGGGTGGCAATGACTTTCTTGGGGTTTGATTGTATTAACTTACTGTGCACTGATTTGGATGCACATGCAATGTGCAACGTGCAATCGTGTTACACTTTCTTTTTAAACATTTTTAACAGATAAAATGAAACAATTGTTTAAATGTGAAAGATGCAGTGACCACCCAGTTGCTTGACAAGGAATTTCCTTACGAGTACATCGACTTAGGCCTGGAGTCGCACTGGTCGAAGTGCTATAGCCATACCCTCAATACTCCTGATAACATCATGTATGGAAAAGGTAGATGGATTTGTAAGAAGTACTGTTAAGACGGTTGCCTTGTGTGTCAAACCACCGACACTGACTGATATGGTCTGTGCTTATGGGCAAATCAACTCTAACTTCTTTCAATAGCTCCGCCAACAAGTTGCCAGTTCCAACCACCTTGTAAATTGGTTTTCGTTGCCATTATACATCTGTATAGTCCTCTATAAGAGTATTTTTGTTTCTTGGTACCTTCTGGTATTACTTTTGGACATTGTTCCTGGAGTGTAGTCACTCAATATCTTGCATAGAACGATTCCTGTGTTCTTTCCGTCTCTACTGGAAGTGAACATATCTCGACTTTTTTCCCAGCGCCGGTTTGTACTCCTCTTGTTTTCCTGCACATGGGTGTGGTATTCTTTGTCAAACTTGGGGCATCTTGGTAAGGGTAGAGTAAAACCCAGCATCTGAGTTGCAGCGCTTCTAAAATCATGTTGGCAGCGATTCCACTGGTCTTCAGTACTTGATGCTTATGGCAAAAAAAAAAAATGTTTGGTGAAGATTTTTCGATGGTTTAAGCTCTTTGGAATATTAGGTCATCGAAAATGAGTCGAACACAACATGATTCTTGTCAAGTACCCGCTATGTCCACTTGGGTATATTGAGTTGAGCGAAACGCGAGCTTGCAAATAGCCCAACTCTGTTTGCCAGGGTTGGTATCATGTGTGTTTTCGTGATAATTCTCCACCAAAGACGATTGTCTTACTAATCATTCCTCATAGGTTTTATGGTATACTCGTTGTGGGACGTTATTTCTTAAAAATTATTTCTGCCATTGAACGTCCTCCGTTGAGAAACTCTTGTTGCTTTATATATTTCCCTGTATGATTGTGTATAGAGCCTAAGATGCGCTAATTGCCTGCTCTGTTACAAGTTTGAATATTCTATTACAATCTGTACCACCTATATGGCATTTCAGAGAATTTCCAACTCACAATACGCACCGTCTATTTTCAGACCATTGAAATCTACAAATATATAATCCTCATCATCAATTTAAATGTAATTAAGATCAAATTAATGAAATACGCATTATGCATCAAAATATCTTCGTACCTGTCACCAAGTCCAAACCCTACCCAACTTCACCCTCTGCCAAGTACTGCCAAGTGTTATAAATTTCCACATTCAATTCGCATTTGACGTACGGCCGAGAAGGAAGTGGAAAATAAAAATAAGATATAAAACAGCCGAAATGTAATTTTAATTTAAATATTTCCACTCCGTATTCGATTTAATTTATCATTCACATTTCAGGTATTCTCTGTCTCGAGTACTTAATCAAACACATGCTCTTCGCAGTGCATCCATTATCAATTCTGCTCGTAATGTGAGCATTAAACTAGTTCCTGCATCTTCGGGCAGCAAGGAAACCCACGACGAGAAAAATGCTCGCCTCCAGCGTGCTCTGTCGCCCCATTTGACCATCTACAAGCCACAATTGACTACCATTCTTTCGATCTCGCACAGATTCACTGGCATGGCTTTGGCCGGGTATGCCACTGTTTTGGGTCTGGGTGCTCTTGTGTCGCCAGTTGACTTCTCTCACTATGTCACCATGATTGAGGGACTCCAGTTAAGTGCTGGAACTTTGATTGGCCTAAAGTTTATTTTAGCATATCCACTAGGATTTCACGCAGCGAACGGTGTGCGCCATCTGCTCTGGGACACAGGAAAACTGCTGAAAATCAGTGAAGTCTATTCGTCTGGTTATGCAATGGTAGGAGCGTCTGTTATTTTGGCTGGCATTCTCGCCATTCTTTAAATGGTGATGAAAAATGTTTTTATTGTAGATATACATACACAATTCAAACGACGAACATTTAAAGTTAAAATTCGATAAGAAAAAGTGAAAAATAAAATGTTTGCTTTTGCTATTGCTTTGGGGGGCGACCCCTGGCAAGTTATACAACAAAGTCGTGTTACGTAATACTTTTGTTTACCTCTTACGTTAGAAAATAATTCTGTATAGCTATGTACGAATGGAATTTTAACAATCCTATCGATAAATAAACGAAACAACGCAATTTCACCACTACCCGAAATATTGCATCGAATATTAATTGGACTTAAAGTATTCTAATTGGATTTTGATTGGCATCAGAGGCAAGCCGTAGTTTCAGCTTGTGGTGTAAACAGTTTGAGTTCATGCACATTTCCTGTAACTAAACGTAAGCTAATTCATTACTTCTTTGCTTCTAGAGGGATCTTCGGTTCTAACAGCTCGACTACGCTCTGGGATTCCTAAAAACTTGTCGTGCGAGAAACAGAGTCTGAAGAATACTCGCACGAAAGTGATGATCCACAACAATTTGATAATCAATTCGCGCTGGAGTTTGGAAAGTAAAACTGATTTGTTCTGTATCAAATGTAAAAAGGGCTGATAAACTAAGAAGAAGAAGTTAAAATGCGGCAACAGGTGATTCTATCATCTTGTTGAGGATTGGATTAACCGCAGTCAGGGTAACATAATCGCTGTTAGATGATGCGAGAATCCGTTCATACTCATGACCCCCGCTTCTGTTCATCTTGCAATAATGTACGCCCGCATGTATAGAGCATTGATACTACCAACTGAAATCAAGGGGAGATTGCTGGTAGAAACAAACTGCAGATATTTTGTTCACAACTAAGTGGTGCGGAATTCCATGTATGATGAAATACTGGCTCTTTGTTTACATGGAGAAAGTAGTCACACTTGCAGATGACTTCGTTGGTACTGCCAAACTTTTGGAGGAACTAAAACAAATATGTAGGCATACGACAAATGAATGGTTCATTACAGTTCTTATTAGGAACAGAAAGGCATCAGTTAATAGAGATTCAATTATAGCCAAAACCTTACAAGCTGATGCTATGAGGATAAAAGTCATGGCATTATGAGCGTGGAACACGGTTAGATTGCAGGCTATTTAATAGGAACATGGTTGGAGCCTTTTCTGTATACCTCATCGAGTGTAAGGTATCTAATCTTTAAAAACCCTTTCTATTTGGGTATGGCGAATCAAAAGGGGGTTCGGATCCAGCTCACAACAATTTAATTGGAGTTTCTTCTTACATGTATGTGTCATCATAGCCGAGGTTTTGAGGAGTTTCGATTCTACATGTCTCAGACCTTTTATTTGTATTTTGACTCTTTGAAAGGATGAAACGCCAATCTACTCAGCATGTCTGCAGATATGTTCCAAGATTGCTGGAACTAGTTTTTAATAGTAGAGATTGAGCAGATTTATTCTCTATTTGACAACGACGCTGGAGTTGGTTGTGATCTCCTTTTTTGATATACTGGATACTGTCAAGGCTATCGTTTAAACACTGATCCACGGTGCCATGGAATAGTCTATTACTGCCAATACCAGCAAAATGGGATTGACTACAGTACTCACTTCTACAGATGTTTTCTATCTCAAATCTATTGCGCCTACCATATAGTAAATCACATGCTTAGCGGTAGAAATATCAATGTTACGTTAGGTAGTGACAGAATTAGAGTTAGGGCTGCGAAAGATTCGGTATTTTTCTATCCCCCTGTTATGGTCCATCGTATTTAATGAAGCAACGACGGTTTCTACATACATATGTATGTCCAAGGATAAGCAGATGACATTGCGATCCTAATCAGAAGCAAATTCGAAGAAACAATCTCTAATATCATCCAAAGGGCACTCAACCTTGTTGCTGAGTGGGGCTTTCATAAAAAGAAATCAGAACATAGACGAACCCAGGATCTTCCTGTAGCTTTACACAGCCATAACCAGCACCGGTAAGGTGCTCAAAGATCACTCAAAGATCTACTTGGATTCACCACGAATTCGGGTATCATAAGAAAGCTTTAATTTTGGCGGTCTGTGGACCCGGCGATACTTATTATCTAACCTAATCGACCACATATTCTCAGGTTTTTCGGGACACGGAGTATTTTAGTTGAGGGCAGTACTCTTGAGTATTCTCCCTTGTGGAATACGAATATACTCTGTGAAAGCCATATAATTGATTTGTTATGCCCTTGCTAAAGCCCTACATTAAAACTGATAGGATTACATGCTTAAGGCCATCTACTCGAATACAGGCGATCACCTAATCTAAGGTATATAAGTCCGGTGGAGTACTAAGACTTTACTATGAAGTAAATGGTTCCAACCAGTGATCACCGTGGCTCAAGTGGTTAGTGCTTTGGACTACGGAGGGAGAGGTCCGCCGTTCGATCCCAGGCAATACCAATAACGATCCCACCTCTCTCGAGCGCCTGACAAACATCCGAGAGTAACCCTTCTGATACGGCATTAAACAGAAGGGCCCTTCGAGCTATAACTTGTGAACTTGAGGCATAATTCCGGACCAAATCCAATAACTTTTAAATTCATTTCTGAACATACATATGTACATATGTTTATAGACGGCTCTCCTCTTTCAACAAACTAAGTCTAAATATTTTGCAGCTGTTGCCAGGAATCTAAGCACGTTTATAGCTCCCATTAGGAATTACTCGGTGCGTTATGGCTTTAACAGAGTGAATCCTCCCAGAATCGCAAACAATAAGATTGTTCTCATACTAAGTAGGCTTTTTTGAAAGGCACTTATCGTTAAACAGATTTTGTGATAACGCAGTTCGGCAGTAAATTATAAATTTGTAGCAGATACGTGCAGTTTTGAAAACAAACTTCCTAAATAATATAACCCAACCACTGTGTCATACAAGAGACGGCTCTAGGAACTATATGTACAAGTGCCTTTTAGGTGGCTGTGATAATATATTATTTTCAAGTGACACTCGATTTGTTTATTTTTTTTCCTTGTTTTCAATTTATTCCGAAACAATTGAGCATAAGAGAAGGCCTCCCCGCGATGTAAGTTGTTTATAATTGGCGCTCAATTGGATTGCTGTTTTTAAATTTCTTCTCCCGTCTAGGTATTCACTTACTAGCCTGTTACTCAAGTCGAATCCATTTCGTGTGCATAATGCCTTCAATGCGGTTAGATCCATCAAAATGAGAATACGCCCCTATAGACGAGTCTATGAAACACTTGATCAAAAAAGTTTGCGCAGAAAGCTTCCAACATCGCCATGCCTTTCCATATATAAGCCGCAAATCACAACGATTATTTCAATTACACACAGAATTGCTGGGGTTTTTCTGGGCTGTTGCAATTTTATGTTTGCGCTTAACGCTATCTTCAATCCACATGATTACAATCACATCATCACCATGATTAAAGGACTCGAGCTTAGTAATTCGTCTCTGCTTGTTATGAGAATTCTGTTGGTATATCCTATGTCGTATCATGTTTGCACTGGGCTACGTCATCTAGTGTGGGCCTATGGAAAATGTTTGACCATGAAGGAAGTCTACTTGACTGGATATGTATGCGTTACTTCCTCTCTACTTTTGGCAACAACTTTAGCTATGCTCTAAATCCGGATAATATGTATGTTCTCTTGTTAAAATGTGAATTAACTAATAAATATGATTAATAAAATGAATTGAAAAAATAATAACTAGGACTATCCCTGGTTGAGGAAATCCCTCTGGGCTTTACTTCAAAGCAATAACTATCTGCCTTGGGGTGGCACTTTAAAGAAGTCATGTAGAACGTGGCCCTAAATGGGAAGATGTTATAACGTTTGTAAATGGCGGGGACTGTCAGTCTTATTTTGATATCTGTGAAGTATATGTCGTTGTACGTTATACTCCTCAAGATCGGGGAATGGCCTACCTGGAATAATTTGGCAGTGATTTTGGCGCAACTGTGCAATCCAGGGCATTTAATCGCTCGACTCGAAAAGACTGGGTCAGGCGTCACAGAAGAGTGGCTGTGACTGAAGATGTTGCCTCAGTTTTATTGGGGCACGTTGATGGATTGGGACTGGAGGACATGTGTTTTCAACTGCGACAATGTACATTTCGAGAGATGCGTTTCCGGGTACCCTAATATCCTGTTTGCCGATTTGTACTGGCCGGTAAGATTATCCGCTCCAGACTTCCTTCTTTGAAGTGTTTTAAAGTAATTTGAGAACAAGCTATAGGCCTTGGAAGCTTTAACAGAGAATATTTGGCAAAAGTTTGATAATTTATTGCCCGTAGTTCCTGCTAAAATGATTGAAAATGCGGCAAAAGAGTCCAAATGCTGCACTTAACCGTTATCACCTTAACAAAAGTGGGTAAAAGTCCACTAAAACATTAAAAAAAAAAATAAGAAATGTCGTTTCATTTTACTGCGTGTTTTTGGGCTACCCTGTGTATATGCATGTGGCTGGTCACAGTCCAGCCTTAAAATTATAAAATTATGTTCCAATTGTTTTGAAACTACATAGAAACGGGCAAGCTTATCGCATTACTACGCCAAATTGTGGATAGCATCCCAAACGCATATTTTGCTTTGGCTATTCGACTGGCTACATCCAGTTTGGTTCCGCTATCGGTTGAGACACTACTCCCAAGGTATTGGAAACTCTCTACTCTCTCAACCGTTTGTCCAGCAATATTCACCCCAACGACGTATGCTTCTCTCTCCACGTTCGCTGTCATTTGTTGAAGGTCCATTATTCTGTGTGACAGCAGGCATACGTCGTCGGTGTATTCTAGGTGTTTGAGTTCAGATGTAAGGGTCCATCGAATTCCTCCATTTCCTGTTGATATAGGCGCATTTAGAACATCGCGAATCATCAATAAAAACAGGATTGGTGAAAGTATGCAGCCGTGCCGAACCTCATTTTGGACTTCGAATTCCTCTGGCACCCTTCCTCTATGTAAAACGTGACATGGGGACCCATCATATGTATGTAATTAGTTTATCGCTAAGTTGAATCATATTGGTTGGTTTTGGTAGAGTGATTACAGATGTTTCATCACTGGTTACTGTTTTTGATAAGCCCACATACTAAAACTTGAGTCCTCTTTACAATGACTTGTGTTGGTAAAAACCATCCTCCATCTCCTAAGCGCTATCCTACAGAAAAGTACGCAATCCAGAGGCTCTTTTCCTCAACAGAATTAAACTCTCTGTTTGGCTTAGTTAGTGCTTTGGTAGGCTAAAAGGAAGCTCTCATCGAATCACAAAACACCTCTTCTGGTCAAAGCGTGTCTGCACCAGACAACAGACATGACCAAAGGCTACAAGGTACTCCTTTGGAAAAATGTGAAGTCGGAAATATGCAGTAACCCAGATCTGCATCGTTACTGCTTAAAACATTGATATGCTGCGCCAAAAATGTCTAGACTATGTTATGGCAAAAAAGTTTTGACAGAAACTAAATCCCTTTCAAGTTATGAAGTGGCACCAAGAATACTGTATCTCAAAAAAAAGAACGATTTTTAGTCAAGAAATTGGTTCTTATTTCGAAGATTAAATGTCTAAAGTTTAAGTATTCTACCATCACTTCCAGCTTTCTTATGTAGATATGTAGGAGTGCCTATTCTTTAAAATCGTTTTAATTAAATTTATACACTTAAACCCCCGTGTACTGCGGTAGACATTTTGGCAGCAATGTTTCATATCTGCTTCTGGCAAAGCTGGGACATTATAAGTGAATCACAATACATAACAAGGACCAACCTGAGGGTGCGAAGATACAGAAGTATACTGATGACGAAGCGGCAGTGAAGGAATGCCTCTCCCATTACTACACTATTCAATACCCGATGACGGTAATTACCAGCGGCGGTTTCTTAACTCCTTCCATCCGCCGCTTAGTGAGCAAATGACGTAAGTTCATGATTCAAGACACTTTGTCAACCGGGCTGTCAACTCGATGCAATTATATCGCTCCAAGTAGTACTTTGTAGTCCCTGTTCGAGCTGTACTTGTAAGTACACACATATAGTACATATAGACGAGTACTGTTTGTTTTTGTTGGGCGCAGAGTTTATGTTAACCATAGTTCTTGTTGTCAGCTGTCGTCATCGTCGTCATCGTCGTCGTCGTCGTCGTCGAAAGGCGACATACTATTGCTGTGATTTGTCATGAAACGTTTCTGGAATTTAAACTCACTCCACTTGATTGTCGTGATTTGCCTTTACCGCTGCCACCCATGCTCTTAGCTCATTGATGGCGCTTCGTTTCCGTCAACACACCGGCACTGGCAATACTGTGACAATCAGGCCCAGACCCTCGTTCTTGTAACATTTATGTCTGCAACTGATACCCTGTCAACCAAGGATCAGCAACGCGCTACATTGCTGGGTTTTCAGCTGCCCGGGCGGATGGTTACAATCGCCTGGGTAGAACGGTTGGTGGTGAGATAGCTCAAGAAGACAGACATTTTTGTGTTTACCTATGCCAACCTGGAATCCAATTAAAATCACTTGAGCGATTGTGGCTGCCATAGGAGATCTGTGTGTATGGTTGCGCCACCCTTGTCGGATGCGCATTGTTATGATGTTGCTGCCACGTTGCAGTGGATACGTTAACGTTACAAATTAGACATTCATCCAGGACATTACCAGACGTTTTGATGTTATTTTATTGTTGTGATAGTGCTATTGTAGGCAACTGTCTGGATTGGTTGACGATTGATGATGAATGTTGTGAGTGGAAACATTTCCCTTACAACGAAGAGTTATGATTTTAATTTATGATTTAAAGTTGTGTGGTAAATATACATATATTTCACAACGGGATATAGAAAAGGGATGTGAGTGGATTCATCTGTGGAGCCAGATGAAAAAGTTTGTCGTGAAACTACCTTTCCTGGCATGGGATTGATTTGTTGTGATTCACGAGCAAACAATGGGGTTGGGCAAAAGTATTCTTATTAAAAACTTTAAAAGTTCTCATAAACAAAATAATCGTTATCCTTTTGTCTTCTCAATATTTAAGGGAAGTTGGTGGATATTCGAGTTCGTATAACACTCAGTTGTTGACACTATTGAAAGCAGAAGGATGTCAATGCAACTAGAGTTATCCATTGTGTTCCTCGGTATAGGTCATGTCGTCGTCTGCCTCTGTGTCGCCGCAGCCTCTATACTATCTATACTGCTGATTCTTATTCTTTCTAGATAGGCCGCCATTGGATTGTGGCCTGTGATAAGACCAACCTCTGTTCGAAGGTCGTTTGATTCTAAGTCTGCTCTAGCTAGCTCATCGACCCTTTCATTGGAAGCACATGTGTCCTTTTTGCTCTTTTTGCCTCTTGGTTGTTATGGAAGTTGCTTGCTTATCGTCGTAGATGTTTCTTTCTGGGCTCGGTGATATCATATACTTATTTGAGTTTGGAACACATAAGTGGTTGGGAAGTTTTATGGACCGGGCCAATTCGTCCGTTTTTGAATAGTGAAGATGGAGTTAGGGTTAAAGTCTGAGTAAGGGAAATGGTAGTCAGAGGGCCGCCTGGTGATGGTGTTGTGTCTGACATAGTAACTTTACATATCCCGGTATGTCGTAACCCAGATGGGCTTTTTGACTATTTTTCGTTTGCGAAAATATCCATTGGGGAGAGCCTGAGCATTGACTCAAGGGTAGCAGTGATTGTTGTCCTAATTGCGCTGGTGCCAGACTCTAGTGAGGGGTGTTTAGTTTTGTGGCTTTTGCGACAGCAGGCCACCAGGCGAGGTAGCCGTATGTAAGAAGAATAGGCCTAACGACAGCAGTGTACATTCAATGGATTGTGCCAGATTTTTTGCTGAAAGTTCTACTGCTACTGACCTTCTCTGTGGGGTATGAGTTGGTGAAGGAGCAACCGGAGAAGTGTGTACTAATGAGTATCTTAGTCAGTTCAGGTGTCATCCTGTTTCCGAAGGCATCCCGGAATCGTTTGGATCTTTGATAGGACTTTTCTGTCATTATTCTTGTTGTTGTCGATGTACTGTTTTTGAATTTGCCTTTACTTTCCAATGGGGGCAACCACCAGTTTGGGTAAATTTGTTTCTTACCTCTTGATAGGGGACAGGATTTTGCGAAAGAATTTTGGATATTCAGGGTCTAGGGGCTGAAATTAAGCCTAAGGAAATCAACAACCTGACTGAGATTTTGTTTCTCAATCAAGATTCATTTCAGAATTTACAAAGGCTTCGTATAAACCTTTTTCAGAGGGTTGACGGATGAATGAATGGTACGATATCCACTAAATAAAATGCTTACACACTGCAGTGTACACTATGTAGTCATGGTTCCTTAGTCTCATGGATAATTGACTAAAAGAAAGCACCAACAACAAACTTAATGATAGTAGTTGTACCAGTGGAATGGTTGAAATTCAAATTCTGTACAAAAACAGGATTGTTTTAAGACAGGCCTGGATAGAGCTGGACTAAAACAAATCAAAATAAAACAGAAAAAATATGGATGAAGGCGTTGGAGCATTAATAACACGGTGTTTGATAGGCAAATGTGCCAGAAGATAGACACTTTTTGTGTATCTATTACCTCTCAAAGGAAAAATCTTAAATGCGTACTTCTTCGATTGTATGCTCACCCAATCTCTCTCCAAGGAGGAGACTCGGCCACCAATTATAACCCCGTGCTTACAACTGCTCCCTCTATCTCTTCTTGTTTTTGTTTTTTTATTATGGAACATAAAATTTATTTTCTATGTCCTGGGTACCAGCATCCCGTCCCACCGTCATAGTACTCTATCCTGAAGCAACAGTTAATTGGAAGCGTTATCAAAAGCCACAAATATAGACCGCGCCCCATGGTCGCGCCGGTCGCCAATAACAATAACTCATAAAATCATTACGAAATTAATGGCGATAATATCCTTTATTTGCCATTTTCCAAAGTTATGGCGAAATTTTACAACTCACCCATAAATTGTTGGCAATCTCTTTTTCCTTGCCTTATGCCTTCCCGCAGTCACACGTAATGAAGGGTAACACCGATAATTATGCTCATCTCACACAAATATGAAGTGGCAGCCTAAAGAAAACAAAAACGGAACGGAAAAGTTCCCAAAATGGAAAGATATACATATCATACTTCCTTGCTCCCCAGCGCATCCAAAGACGTGGGCCTCCGAAAAGCCACAGCTAAAAGGCTTGCACCCTGGAGCCAGCCGCCCCTACACCGCACACTCATACTCATTTATTGTTATCACATTATTGCTCTGTCTGTGGTCTGTTCATTTTGTCGTTGGTCGACCGAACCCCCCCTCTTTTTTGGGCTAGGAATCCTTTGGCTCATCCCCATAATAATGCCATAGTAGGCACTTTACTGTTTTATTATAAGTAATTACCTTGACTGGTATTGTCTTCAACTTTAATTGGCCTCCCGTCTATTGTCCTGGTGCGACTGGTTGGGTGAAGAAAAGAATAAAATTCAGAAGAGAGACAGAGAAAGAAAGAGAGAGCGAAAAAAAAACGAAAACAGTCTAGAAGGAGGGTACTGGAGGGCTACTAAAGTGCTTAAGTTTGGCTTGTAATCACCGGCTTAACTTTATATGACCCTTAAGTGCTTTTAAAAGTTTCCTTGGAATTTGGTCAAGGAAATGGAATATGAAGAGGAGAGCTCACTTAACTAATGGGGCTACCAAGGTGGTAAACACTGAATTCCGAAAAACACCATTGGATGGCAATTTGTGGGCATCACAAGGATGTTTGATTTTTATCTTCAGTGCCATGGAAGCGCTAGGAATCTTTCACATAAAACGAATGGAGAGGGAGAATTCTATTGAATTGTTGATCTAATTTGACGTAATGTGAGCAACAGAGGAAAGCAAAACAAATGTAAATGGAATTTCAATTGACTTTGTACATTTGCAAAGGAATCTTATCGTTTAGAGGATAGTTCTTGAACTTTTATAGTAACTTGGATATGAAACTTTAAAATTCTGACCTGACAGATAGCATTTGTCAAAAGATGAAACAGCTTTACAAGACGCCCTATACGAAATATAAGACGCCCTTGACAACAACTTTTTTTTATGAGGCATCAGAGAAGAACCATAAAAGGAACAAACCGAATGATATTGACCCGGATGTGGGAGTTTATGATCAGAACAAGTACAAAAATAAGTGACATAAGTTGCTGTCAGAACAAGTACAAAAGGATGACAGCAACTGTCAAAAGGGTAACTGTAAGTCATGTGGAATCGCGGAATCCTGGCTCGCATGGCATAGCAAAGATGAAAAGTCTGCATAAATTTGGAAAAATCGCAAAAAAATATTAGCTACACGCCACCGACATAGCCACATTCTTTGTATACCTGACTTATACTGAGTCCATGGGTCTACAGTTTGAGAACAGACTCTCCTTAATCCTGGCTCGTATGGCATCGCCAAAATGAAAAATATGGAAAAATCGTTAAAAATGTTACGTATACGCCACCGAAATAGCCACATTTTTGCTATTCATGACCCATCCTGGCTATGGGTTAGTGGCAGTGACATGCATCTCAGATGTCACGTAATCAGTTATCAGAAGGAAAACGTATATAATGTAATCATTTAATGAACCTTACCTTGACGTCCACATACAGACTGACAGATGACTCTTCTTTGAGCTACTTCAAAGTATTCGGAGCTCAGGTTACTAGGAATCTTTCAAGACTAAGGGAGGACTTTGAAAAAAGAGAAGATGGCAGAATCGAATTCCTTATTCCTTAGACTTAGTTCGATGAAAGTGGCCGGATAAAAAGAAGAAATGTTAAAGACATCTAGTGCTACAATTTTTACCGACAACAGAAACGTCGAAAGAGATAGTATGCACGACTTCATCTTTACTACCACATGGTTCCCATATCTCCTCCACTATGATGGATGTCAAGAAAAGATATAAAGAGGAACTGAAATCACTTAGCTCTAGGCACAGCATCAAGTTATGCTGGATTCAAGACATACGGGATTCCAAGGAAATGAAAAGGTCGATGACAACAGATCTCTTAGTCCAACAGTTCATTAGCCTCCTTACGTTCAAAATCTCCTCGGACCCCTACTTGCCGTGTCTCGTATTTTGGCCCAGGGACCAGAGAACTCTTATCACTCTGACGTTACTCACTTCATAGACTACAATCCAATGGCGGCCCACCTCAGAAGAATGAGAATCAGGAAGTCTCAACGTAACTAGATACCTAATCCTCGGAAAAGTTTTATTCAACGAACTCAGCGAACTAGGTAACCCTAGAATTCATCACGAAAACGTGTTTGTTCAGGAGAGCCGTTCTTGGATTAATCTATTGGCCTAATTGTTGTTTTTTTTCCCACACAGAGGAACACAATGAATCCATCAAACACCGCATGATCCTGTACTCGTTTGGCTGCAGTACCACTTGAGCCTACCTACCATGATAGATATCTGAAAATATCGAGGGGCTGATATAGACTCGGATCAGTGCCCCTCTCAAAACTTTAAGAAGACTTATGCCTCCAACACAGAGAACAGAAGGTCAATGGCTACTCTGACAAGAACCTATGTGGGATGTCTCTTCTGATGTACTGGGTTTCTTAAGTTAACTACAACATAACCGAGGAATCCCGGAAACCGAATGGAGAAAAACCGAAAATATAAATAGATGGCTCCAAAACTAGTTAATGGTCGGGTACAGGTGTCTTCGTTGAGACCGACAACACTAGACTTCACTACTCGTTAGCCAATCCAAGAACTATATGAAATCGGTAGAAAGCCTGTTTGGTCGCACACTGGGATTGCGGGAAAGGAGATTTCCGATGAAACTGCTAAGGCTCAGAGAATGATCTCCCAGCACCTCAACCTGCCGTTCTCCGGACCTCAGTCAGGGCTTACATTGACAATTGGGTTTCGTACAAACACAATTGTGTGTGACACGGCTCTCCAGGATGCAGGAAGACTAAGAGCCTAAACTCCCGAACGTATGATATTCAGTATTGTTGCATCTCTCAGGAAAAGAAAAACTGCCAACAATTTATTGGCGTTCTTACACTTTCCTTTTGCCAAACATCTGTACTGGGCTCAAAAGACACCTCTCTCTGCGATACCTATGGAGAGGGTGACGATACTTCGGATCATTTCCTTCGTTATTGTCCCACCTTGGCTCGGATCAGGTGGCAGATCTTCGGTCCTGATCCTTTAAGCTCCTCATCGCTTAGGTTCATTCTCGGGCTCCTCCGAAAGTCGAAGAAATTCCATGAAAATGGTTAATACTGGATTACGCTTTCTGGTACTGCAATGAATCAGTGTGTTCGAGTATACATACTCCTAACAAATAAAAATGGCACTCCATGGGAATTGGTTTCCGTTTCCCGGTACGTTGTACACCGGTTTTTTTTTTAAATCTCTCGGCTCACAATGAATCCATACGAATACCTCTTAAAGATTGAACTATAAACATAATTGTTCCGTTCTGGTTGCATCTGCAAATTCATAAAATACAACTGCATCATTGTAACAACATTTTGAACAACATAAAGCGATACAATTGAAATTTTCTACGGAACCGTTATTACCCTTCGATGCCGAGCACTCTGTTGGATTTATTGGAAACCAACTATTGTCTGTTCCGAATGGAATGGAATTGGAAATTCAGAAAATCATGTGGATTATGTTGGTATGTTGTGGAAATGATTTGTTTCTCATTCATGCGTGTCCTACTGCAGTGTACAAGGAACGTCTGCTAGGAGGTTGTACGAGTACGGGTGTATGTATCTCTATGCCATAAATAGTGTTATCATGAACTATGAAACGCAGCCCAAGTCAACCAACCACCTTCCAAAACAGAAGCTCGGTGGACACAGGGTGGTAGGTACTCTGTTCAAATGACAACATAATATTGAATTTAGACGACCGTCCTCTATCGACTGCCCTCGGTCAATGGAACCTGTGTCTCTGGCTCTAATAATAAGTTCCTGGAATTTTGCAGAAATTCTATAAATCCATGATGACGTACCATCCTCCTCGAGTGATGCCGTAGATTTTGATTACGTGTGTTTGCGGACGTATTGGTTACATATTGAATATTATTTCACTTTGAATTTGCCTTTGTTTCAAATATTTTGAATTGAAATTTCAGGCCTTAAAGGACTAACTGACTAGATACTTCACTTGCTGCTGCACAGTCAATGTTTTAATTGGCCTTTCTTGCAGAGACAGGCAGGATGAACTGCTGGAAATGGAATTTATGTTTATCTATTTGTTGAGAATGATTATTTTGGGTAGTATGAAGCAAATTGGAATTGAAGTTATTTTAGTTAAAATGGTAACCATAATTCCATTATAATTGTGTTATTATACAGAGGAGTAGAATACGGAAGTGAAACTTGCTTTCATCAACTATTGCGACTCTGACTTTATGATTATTTCAATAAATATAATTATATGTTCATACATATGTATTATTATACCATTTAATACAAGCGTATCGATGGAGTTTCTGACCCGCGACTGCTGTCAATTCAGAAGACACGAATTGGGGCCTTCAACAATTGACAATTGAAGTTACGCGGCAATTTTCGTTTTGCAAGGTTGGCAGCCCTCTAAATATGTCATTTGTCAACTGTTGTTCAGCGTTTTAATCACGACGACGTCTGACGATATCGTTTTGAGATAGTTTTGCTTCACGTAACATCAAAAATTACTTTCGTTTAGGCGATGTCTCAAGTAACGTCAAAAACTGTCAAACACTATCGATGTGACAAACTACCGACGACAGGGTTCATTGCTGTCATTTAAACGACGATCGTCTTAAATGGTACGTGGTCAGGTCCCAGGTTATTGGCATCTTTAGCAAGAAAGACCAAATACGGTCAAAGATTCAAAAATAAACAAAAATGTTCAGGCTTTCTTATATATACGTCAACGTCTGAATGAAGAAGACGCCTCTTTGTATTTTTTTTAATATTTGAAGGTTTGTGTTGCAAGTCGATAGCACTGCTTCGAATTGAATCAGGGATATCGCACTCATGAAAAATTATCAATAGTCCTTCTCTGAACAGACAACAAGACACTGTGTGTGTTCAGAGCGTAATATGAATAATAGCTACAAAGGACCAAAGAGACTTTTGTAAACTCTGCATACCAATCGATGTTATTGACGTTTGGAGAAACCTTCAACGCACTTGTCCCATGTGATTGATATTAGTAAGCTAGTTAATAAAGAAGTTATATTGAACTTGAAAGTCACAGGAAACAATGTTTAGGTGTTGAAAGAAAATCGGATGAAAAATAATTTTCCGAGCTTACTTTCAAAAGATCTTCGCGCTTTCTCAGAGGTATCAAAGCAAATATCTTGACAAAGGAGCGCATTATTCCCAATCTTGATCAGAGCTGAACGGAAGTTTCTAATAGTTGAACCAGCTATTGCCACCGTGCGCGTAGACCAACTCGGTCTAATGCAATGCAGAACATAAAGAAGGTCTAGCGGTAGATTCTGGCTATAATCGACGCCTTCACGAAGTTTTCTTGCCTTTTCCCCGCAAAGGCCTTGGTTCAGAAGAAGGCAGTAGATCTAAAGGTGCCTTTACTTCCAAAAACGTTTAAGGTTTTTGTTCATACTAAGACGTCAAATCGTAATTCGTTACTTTTGGTGTACCACGAGCAAAAGGTCAAGTGGACCGCCTTCCCTCAACCGTCATTTCTTACGTAACCTAACTTTCAATAGACAGTCCCGAGAAATTGTTTCAACACGTAAAGCAAATTCAGGTATTTTGGAATTGGACATTCTATCTGTCTCAAACGACGCTTTTTCATCTGATGGTTGGAACTGAGATGAAGGCAGGTAAAGATACTGGAACAGCGGAATCAAGCTTAAAACGTCAGAGCCAGAAAGGAAACAGAAAACTCTAAGCACTTTAACAAAAGGCGGCGACGAGCGACCAAATTTTCTGTGGGTGACCTTGTGGCTATTAAACGGATGCAGTTTGGAACCAGTTTGAAGATTCGTCCTAAATTTTTTTGACCATACATATATGGTCATGTCTGATTAGGGATTTAAATGTTATGATGCGCAAAAGGAGAGCACGATGGAGCAGAACTAAGAACTACCAGTGTCGACAAAATGAAACTATGGGCTGATAACCATGACTTTAGCGATGGTGTTGACTGCAACCGTGATCTTACTGTTGGGCATTCTTCTGGAGCAGGTGAGTGATTAGGATGACCGAGTGTGGTGGTGTGTGGGGCTAGACGGGTCAAATTATTTAAATAGATTCTTCTGTGGTAGTCAGTCAACAGTTCCTAAGGCAGCACGAGGAAATGTTGTGAACCGCTCTTCGTAACAAATTAAGATGTTTGACGGGACTTTAGTCTGTTCTTAGTAGAGAACAACATTTTCGTTAAAACCTCGGCAGCTAAAAGTGCCCTAAGAATAAGTCAGTCAGATAGTTGCAATCATAATGTAACAGGTCATTCCATGATCTATACTACGGATTACCTCACTCCGTTCCTAGATTTTCATAGACCATTTACTAGCTCGTTCCCATGCAGGGAAGAATGGAAGGATGGCCAGCCTGCCAACACACGTTCCATCTCTATCTTCCCAGATGGATCCAAGATGGATGTAGGCGTAGAGTCTGGCTTTTTTTCTGAACCGTTGGGGATATCTAGATCAGTCCGCCTCCCGAACCATAGCAGTGTTGGCAGTGACAATAGCTTCCCATGAGACAGCGATGAAGGCAATACCACCGGAAGGTATCACATTTTTCATCGACAGCCAGGCGGTAATAAAAGCGATTACTGCTATTGAAATAAAATTCAAACTTGTGAACTGCTGTCGTGAAGAACTCAAGGTTCTTGGAACACATCACAAGGTTGCCCTCTGCTGGGTCCCTGAACACGAAGGTATTCTAGGTAAGGAGAAGGCAGACGAATTGGCAAGAAGAGGCTCTGAATCTACATCGCAACAGGTCGACACCTCGGTGTTCATCCCGCCTTGCACATTGAAGCAAAAGGCATGGATTATGGCCAGAAGTGAGGCCAATAGTAGATGGACCTCCCTGGACACCTGTGTGATCACTAGAAGCCCTTCGCCTTGCTTTGACAAGAATAGGACCGAGCGAATTATCCTAAAGGATAGGAAATCCCTTTCTGTCCCTATAGGAATTATCACGGGGCATAACTTTCTTCGGTACCACATGAGAAAGCTAAGACTCACGGATGAAGGTTTATGTCGGGGATGTGGAGACGAGGAAGCTAATGAGGATACAACCCACTTTCTCTGTCTTATGTCTTAGGCTTATCCACCTTAGATTAAAATTTTTAGGGCGACACTTTTTCTGCCACAGGATTCCATCAAATCCACAGGATGATTTAGTAATTCACAAGATGCAAATGGGCAAGGAACTCTTTCCCCTATGGGTATCACAATGGGTCTGTACTGACCTGAGTGTGGCGATGCGATAGTTTACTCTAGTCCCCTACCCACATACCCAACCTAACCTAGTAGAGAACAAAAGAACTCATAGGGAAAAAAAATTGAAGAAGTATTTGTCTAACCCAGCACTCGAACATTCATCCCAGATTAGAACTCCAAAACCACTGGACAATACCTAATAACCTAAACAAAACGATTAATCAACCAGAAAAGTGCTTTGACAAAGATAATAAAACACAATTTAAGCGAAACACTTATTTGTAATAATTCCCCCCTACCAAACAAAACAACGAAAATAAAAATAAAGTAATAAAAAATAAAACAACAATTAAAACGCCTCAACTGAGAAGAAAGTACCGCAGGACTCCTTTAATTTTCATTCGAATGAACTTTCGATGGCCATCAAATAATTGCTTTGAGTTCGATGTACACGACAACGACGAAGAAGACGAAGTAATCAATTGAGAAGATTCCACTTAAATTTCAAAAAAAAAGGAGCTCCCTTCCCGCCCACCGATATCCAATGAGAACCCAATCCGAACTTGTTACTTCCCCTGCGAGGGAGGCCTTCAGTCGGGGGCAGTAGTAAAAAAAAAGACAGCGTTCCTCAAACAAAACGCTTTCCAAATGGAAAAAGTATTATCTGGAAATTTTCCAATTTTAATTACAAAACTTTTCATTTTCTATGGTTGCGTCGTTCATCCTTTGCCGTCCTTTTTTTCCCTTCCTTCTGTAGGTTCAACCGACATTTTTCTTTCTTCCTTTTTTTCTGGTATCCTATTGGCAATGAAGACTTTTTTCCCCTTCCTTGGTGCATTGTACTGATGAAGGATCGTTCAACCCCTCATCATCATCATCATCATCGTCGTCCTCGTTGTGATGTTCTTAATTCGGCCAATTTTATTTCTTTTCATTACTTATAAATACTTTTCCAATAATAATGGCTTATCGTGCTTGAATGGCCAAGGGCCAGGTAAAAAAAGGACACGATAATGGTGGGCAGGAGGAAAACAAACTTCTC
Organism: Xylota segnis; assembly: GCA_963583995.1. Lineage (NCBI taxonomy): Eukaryota > Metazoa > Arthropoda > Insecta > Diptera > Syrphidae > Xylota > Xylota segnis. The sequence continues at coordinate 113,934,036 of OY757236.1, read as the reverse complement.
TTAGGAGCGACTAGACTTTTCGGACATTTAGCGATTTTTTAAAGAAAACAAATCACCTTTGGACAGATATGGCTGGATGGAACTGGTATCTGATTGAACATTAGGCTATTTGTTGAACGAGAAGATAAAAGAAACATATTTCAATTTGGTGGAATGTATTTGAAAGTGCTAAGCACGTCAGAGACCGTCAAAGCAACAAAGCGGAGACGAATACTCTCCCTTAAGGTCCATTAAAATCGCAGTCATAGCGATGATTTTATTTGAACGATCCTGTCTACTGGACAGTAAATGAATGAGCTTGTGGTTCACTTAGTCCACGGAGAGTTCATTGGATCCAATTGTGTTTGGGTTGATAGCCCCTCTTAGGCAGGCGTCTGTTCTTCTCAGCGACCTACTTGCCCTACGATGACCCTAAAAGCCCTACGTCGTCAAAGGAGCTGCCAAAATAGATGGAACCTCGTGGCCGGCTACTATGTGAGTTTGCACCAAATTTTATGGGATATCAGCAATACAATCTCAAGAAACAGACAAGAGGTTCTAAATGTAACTTTGGCATTGAATTCTGAATCTTTGGGAGACTGGAAAGTCTTACATCCGCCGATCACAGAAAGATCTGAAGTCATTAAACCACAAACAAATTACCGAACAGTTTGGAATGCTTTCAGAGGCTTTTTGAACGGTTCACGGGGTCCTCAATCCCACACCTTACCCACTCACTGGGAGATTGACTTCGAAAATACTAACCTCAGCTATCCACGAAGGCTTTGAAAGGTCCTGTACATTTTTAGGAACAAAAGGAAGCCGAGTTTTCGACCTCACTCAGGAACGCCAGGAAGTTATACAACTTGGCCAAGCACACAAAAGGATCCCGCTGACTGGGACCGCTACAACGAAGGCAAAGGTGTTTACAAGAAAACGACAAGGGGGCCAGACTAGGAAAAGTCTTGTAAAAAGCACCGATAGTCCCAAGTTTTATAAAGATACCAGACGGATCCTGGACAGACTCATGCTCCGAGAGCTCCTTTTTAGACCACACTTCCCAAGGTGCAAAATCAAAACTCCGAGCACTGCAGTAAGCCCCTATAACAGAACAGCCACCACTGGTCACCACCTACAAAGCACCCGGCCCTGACAATATCCTGGCCATGATGTTTCAGAGCAACAATGAGCAGGTAAGTCCGGGGCTAGCGAATAGTGAAGGCCTAAACTGCTCACATGTATATACCTAGAGCCTGGCGAGAAGTTAAAGTCATTTTCATATCCAAAGCGGGTAAACCCTCACACACTAGCCCAGATGATCTTCTTCACAAACAAGAAATCTGTGGTTGCCTAGTCTGGTAAATTGCAGCAGACAAGATCACGTCTTCGGAGCACTGACGAATATACCAAAACTAGCATGTATAGGGACTACGGGTCAAAAAATGATGAAGGAGTAGGTACTGGCATATATTTATCTAAACCCGACATTGTCCGCTCTCAGAGACTTCCAAAACACAGGAGTGTGTTCCAAGCTATCAGGCTACTGCCAAAACCAAACAAATCCCGGTGGTAAACAGACCCGACTTAGCGCTCTTCACTGCGATTATTACCAGCCACAACCTTATGGTGGCCCACCGTAGTCGAATGTGCGGAGAAATGGAAGAACTCTGCCGAGTCTTTGGTGAAACGGATGCAATACTTTCCTTCTTACTTTACTTCCTCTGCGAAAGCCCAAGCCTATGTAGAATTAGAAAAGCGGCCCTCACTAATTCGGAGACCTGGGCTATCTGTCAGAAAAGCCACCATCCACCATCCTGAAATTTATAATAACTTCGGAGTGCATCAAGGCGGCCATGCAGCGCCCCAAAGCTAACAAGCAACCTTGTATAAGTTTTTTTTAGGTAAACTCACGCCAGGGGCTCACATTGGATCATCTAGCAATCCGAGTGTTTTCTGCATATGTAGCCACCCAGTTCTACCTACCAACGTAAGATGCAACTTGGGCCAGGAGATTCGAATGAAAAAAAAATGTATTGCCCATTGGAACTACCCCAGGCAACATTGCATTCGATCGTGGCTTTTTATCCAATTTTGTGTTCAATCATTGGACCGGTTTTCTGATCCACATCAGAGCAGCACTAGAGATACATATATGCATGTACAACGTAGCCCTTGCACGGCTGGAGTAGCCAAGTAGTACAGAGGGCGCCTAAGCGAGATACTCATTACTGTGAATTCCCAAACTCCAACAATCTCTGGAACCACTATCACCAAAGAGGTATCCGAGACATTCATAGGTTACCCACTAAGAAGAGGCCCTGGAATAATGAGGTGAAAAAGGTGACAGATGACAATGCACACTTACAAATGTTGGAGCGCAAAACAAGAGCAGCAAGAGTATCGATCCAGAAGAAGGAGGACGAAAGCAAAGGAACTGGCAGATGGCTTCAAGTTCTTCAAAACAGTGAAGAAAACGTAGACACCGAAGCGCAGGGAATAGTAGATGTAATTTCCAGCAGGTACCAAATAAGGATCATGTAGGGAGAGTCATACGGATCCAGTCAATGAGGAAGCCATCCCCTTCCCTTAGATATCAAAAAGCTAAAGATAAACAAAGACGCCGGATGAAACAGATTTCTTGAATTTTGTGGTCCAGATCGTACCCACCAGAGTTGTGAACACGGAAAAGACTATCTCAGCAAATCTTTTCAGCTGTTGGTCATATAATCCTTAACAGTAATTGAAGAACACGCGAAACGAGTTTGCTTGAAGTAAATGAGGACAAAACCCTCAACAATGAAAACGTCACTGTTGGCACCAGTAGCTTCGAAGTGGCTAAGCAGATTATGTATCTCGAAATAAATATCAACTCCACGAATGACACCGATGCTACTTCGGTTTAACGAAACAAATGGGTCCTACCTCGGAAGACGAAATTCATGCTCTATGAGACATTGATCCAAATCCATTATAAGAAGCCTGGAGTGCTGGATAATGAGCAAGAAAGCAGAGCAGATTTTGAGCACTTTCGAGAGAAAAATTCTTCGTCGAATTTTCGGTTCGGTGGACGAATGGAGGAGAAGATGTGGAAGTGATCACTCATGTATCGCCTTACCGAGCGAATGGACAATAATGCTCCTGCAATAATGCTCGGAAGATCGAACCTCCGTTTTAAGGATCAAGTTATCTGTTATGTCAGAGCACTTGGTCTGGACAAGTGTAAGTAGCGGGCCGTGCGCTGGATCGAAGGAACTAGGGACCTTTCCTTAACTATGACTGGATACAAAGATCAACACCTACCCTTGACGTACTGGTTATGTCGAGCGTAATTCCACCTAGAACTGATCTGGAAAAGGGACTAGGATGCAAAGGAAGATGAACTTTAACCTCAAACTGTGGATAAATTCAAAGCCCACGTTCACACAATGAACTCTCTTTTAATACACTACTGACACTGATACTCCCGCCTAAAAGTATCTCAAGCCACATGAAGAGCTTTTCATTGAAAATTCATTCACGCCTTGGAAAAATAGCTCCAGTAATGCGATTTATGTTATTCCATCATCGCGACACAATTCTTTATCTCCTTTGTTACACCCATGTCTCTGGTGCTTCTGACATATCGTGTATATCGTGTGCATGGCCAAAAGGAGTTAAATTTAAAATTCACAACATAACAGCCCTTCAAATATGCTCCGAAGGCAGCACAAGACACAAATACCTTCGGTGAATAGATGAACTGTTTAGACGCCCTCAAGGCAAGGAATAGAATGGTACGCGCCCTATACGAGTATTTACGCCTCTTTTTATGGCCCATTTGCTAGGACAACGAATAGTTGTTGAAGGTCCTCTGCAGACCCAGTTACACAACCCTCGAATACATTTAAACACACATATCCAATGTATGTGTGTGTGTTTCTTGAAAAGCCGTTTAACATTGGAATTAAATTTGAATGTGATTCGTAGAACATTTGTTAACGTCTGCCTTGTGTCGAGTGCGGAGGGCCTATTCAACGAAGGATAGGATACAAACATTTCTTCTATTCTTTCACATTTCGTGGTACTAAATTGCTTGAACTGAGGGATTCACATCACGTGCGCATCTTAAACGCCACATGTCGGATTTTATTCATTTTTCAAGTTGTGCCATCAGTCACCACCAGTCCACCCACTTGGGCCATTCGAATTGTCTGTTCCTTGCATCTCCTCTCTGGGTCTATGCCTGTGTGAATGTGTGTTTCAGTTGGGGTAAGGGGGTGAATGGGGTAAGGCCTAAATTATGCAAATATAAGAATGTCTTTTCGCCTCCGGGGAGGGAAGAATAAAAATTGATTTTTGACGGTTCCTCTTTGACCGGGCTTCAAAGGATATTACATGCCATGAGGTGGATCCTCATCCGCCTGATGAACTGTCAATAGGGGTGAATTATGTGATAAACGTGCCTAGGGAAGGCTTCTGGGGAATTTGACGCACCTGCTTATTTTATGATTCGCGAAATTACACAAGGAATGTCAATAAAAATGCAAAAAAAAGAAAAAACAAAAACCAAAAGCGAGAAAGAGAGAAAAAATGGTTTTATTATCTTCTTAGACATATTGCAATGAGCATACCATTCACGTGGATCCAGAGCCAACCCCAGCCAGCAGTTTGGCTCCCGGCTGGTGGCATAGGAAATGTATCTCGGAGGCTGTTAGAAACATAATCCATTTGGAGGCGGTAAATAAAACTGTTAATCATTTTGGATAATTGAAAATTTTATGGCACAGCGCGGATGACTCCAGGTGGTTGGTGGATTTTTTTTATTGCGCTTCTCCATAATTTCACTCGACGACACGATGGGCACTAAGGTGACAATCAAGAGGAAAAGTTTTTGAGTTTTTTTTTTTTATTTTGTTTATCCTGTCTTCGTTGTATTTTTCATTATGATTTCTTTTTTTGGGGTCCGTGCGGAGAATTTTTGATGACTGTTTAGAGAGTGCGTACGAAAGATGAGACTAGCATATGACACTCCCGGAGATTAATGATAGCAGTTAAGGTTTTGTTTTTTAATAGGCATTTGCAAAACCTTTCAGCACTCTTGATTTGTTCTTATAAGCTGTGGTGTACATATGTATAATTTTTATTACCCATGATGTGGCTGAATGTGGTGTGGAGATGCGACACGTGCGGAATTATCGAACTAGAGTGGGTAGATTTGCATAGCTCGCTATTTCTGCAGGTTTTACTTTGATATTTGAGAGCTTAAATGCGAAGGGAGGAAGTGTTTGCAGCCTATTGGTACAATTTTGAACTAGAACTACTCTACTTATCGCAGTATCGGGGCTTAAGTCAAAAGTTCTTCACCGCAGTCTAAGACTCCATCTGTTGGTGAGATCCCCCTAAGATTCTTTATGAAAGGGTTACCTTTACTACGGAATTGGTTAAACTAAGAAAATAATAGGACTGTTTGCGTACTTTCTGCACCTAAATTCGTAGATCGTGAAATTTCAAGGAGTGGGGATAAAATCACAAAAAAGTAAACGAACGCGAAAGCACGAAATTCGCCCACTTTTTAGACCTCAGAAGAAAATATATGCAAATACACAAACAACAAAAAATTTCTTACAGATATCTGACAGATTTGACAGATCTCATAAATCAGAGCACAAAGATTCCTGCACTAAATTCGTAGCATAGGAACATTCTTTACTCTCTCGAGAGCGCTCTCTTCTACGAAAAAGTACGATACTAGTCTGGATGAAGGCTGCGAAATAGTTATGCTTATGCGAACGATATTGCCAAATTTTTTTTCGGGTAAGTAGTTCAACACACTCAGAGATGTCCGGTAAACCGCTCTCTCTAAGCTCTCTAAATGGACTAAAGGATGTGGATTCAGTGTTAACCCTGAAAAAACCAAAATCGTCCTCTTCTATAGGAAACTATACAGAGGCTGCCTGACAATCCCTGCCAAAGGTAAATATTTGAGTCTCATACTTGATAGGAAACTTAGCTGGGAACCCGTCATTCTTGAACGCGTCAGCAAAGGGACTACATCCTTATACTGCTAAAAGAAAGCGATCGGGACTAAATGGGGTCAATAGCCACGTATTACATATCGGCTCTATGTGTTCATTATCAGGGCTATACCAACATATGACGTGATCGTCTGGTGGACAGCTTTGCAGAAAACGTATCACTTAACTCAACTCAGCCCCGTAGAAACAGGATTTGGTGACTTTTCGGAAATTCGTTATTTTGGGAGAGTACGCGAACAGAGCTGATGACAGTCTTCCTAGGTCTATGTAATAAGGGATCAGATCCTATCTTTATTGCTAACAGTTGGCAAACAGTCAATGATGTATTTTTGGGTAGAGAGGATGAAATAAGGCATTAACTTTAGAATTCCCCAAAAATTTGTTTTTATGATTCCAAAAAGGACTGTGCTAAGACACTCTTCCAAGTATCTGCACTTAACTCTCTGACAGCCACGGTAGTTTAATTCTCCGTCTTGAAACTGATGGCTGTGATCAAAATATTTGTTTTGTTGGACAATATTGTCCATTCGCTCGATTTGGCCGAGCCAGTGTCGGCTCTTGTTTCCTACTAATTGTCCAGAACTCGGGTCCATACTTATAGTAGAACTGTCTCGATCAATGTTTTGTAGTTGTCTTCCAAGTTAGGAATTTCAAACCTATTTGATTGGCCAAACCGAAGTACCAGCCGTTACCTACGGTAAGTCTTCGCCGAATGGCAAGGCTTTAGGGGGGCAAAAGTATCGTTAAGATCGTTTTCCAGACAATTTTGTTTTGCCCAGAATTGTGGTATGCTAACTTAAAGCACTTAATTTAGGTAGTGTGTATGTGAAAATCAGGACTTTCGATTGGACTGTTTTCGAGAAAACCGTGTTTTTATAAAATTGGCCTTTATATTAGGGCTAAAACAACAATTTTAAATTCCTCTTCTGGGATTATCCCACAAATATCAAAAGTATATACCTTTGATCTATGTATGTCCGTCAACCCGTTTAGGCTGCAGCCTAGTGCACGCACAGATAGACTGACAGACGTCAATGGCGGATCCAATTTGTTCGACTTCTCTGTCAAAGTAATATCTTGAGTTCGAAAATGTTCACGAAAACAATGGGCATTTTTGGAAACGTCAAACAAAGACATAATATGTTTTTGCAAATGATTCTCAATGCTTGACACAATTCAATAGGCCATTATGTTTGCTACTGTCATTTTTTCAGCTGTTTTATGAAGGGTAAACATTTCTTTTTTTTAATGTGCGGTTTGTTGACTGCCTGGAAAAGAAATGACACGCAAATGACGTTTATGAACATCAGATTCAAAGCAAACTGCGTTATCGAACACTGTGCTAATGCAGTTATATTCTGATGTTCGAACACATGACTTTAGAAACTTGCGTTTTCGACAATGATGCACAAGCAACTTGATGCAGATGACGTTTCTGAAAATGCCCAATACTTGTCCTATAGGCATGCATACGTATGTAGATTTGCCAATTCAGCTCTATTTGTGTTTCTAAAGAACTTTTGTATCTGAATTACGACTTCTTGTTAGTAGTGTGTTTATTTTAAATGATAGAAAGAGTCCAACTTTGGATCAACCGGAGTTTCCGAAAGCAGTTCGTGCAACTTCTCTTTGAATAAATTCCGTTCGACTTTCCTCTGAAGATTTTAGTTAAACCGTCATTGAATAACTGGCTGCAGTTTGCGCGAATAGCCTTCACTATGCTGCAATTCTCCGGAAGAAAATGTCAAACTTATAAGTCGTCTATAAATGATTTTGGTTAGGCAATGTCACTTTTTCTACTTTTGGAAAGATTATAGCTTTTACACAGTTCCTGCCCTCTTTCCGGTAAAGCAAGTAAAGATCCCATCTACTCGTGAATACTTAAACGGTTTCTACTTACTATTAATAGGCTGAAATGTATTTATAGCCCAATGTAGCCAATACTTTGTACAGATCCCTGTTAGCAATGACCTATTCCTTCTGTTTGGATGCTTTATAGTTCTCATGGTTAATTGTGCATCTTTGCTCGAAACACTTCTCGCTTGGTTCTTGCAAGGCTTTTTTTATCAGCACAAGTCTTACATATTCTTTAATTAAAGCCTGTTTTCTGGTTGATTTTCTGATCCACTGTCATTTTCTTGCCCTCTTAAAACTGTCTTAACAGTTCCGCTTCTTTGAGGCCTCTCCTATTATACAAATGTAGGTTGTGAAAACCTATCTTGGTTTGCTGTTGGCTGGTTGTCATCTCGGGAAGTGAATATCTTCCTACCAGCCTTTGTCTACAGCTATCTGTGTCATATAAGCGTCTGGTGCTGCTTGGATGAATACTCTTACCACTTTTGCTCTGTTTATGATCACCGTGATCGGCCATTTCATTATGCAAGGTTGTTTTATTTCCTCTGCCAATTTAATATACTAAGCTCTTGTGTCCCGTCTAAACGCCAACCGAAGCAAACAATTTGTAGCATGTTATCGAACGCAACAAATTCTTGAAGACAAGGTTGATTAACGTCATTTTTCCCCTGAACCTTTCTGTCATCTATCACAGTAACTGTCAAATACTGTCACACAACTAGGGCTTCTTGTGGAGCACATGCTTGAAGATAGGTGTTCCACATCTCTCCGGTTAATCCGGGTCTTCAGTAACCAGTGCCCAAGTAACGTTGATCGGGCTTCGATCTACTTGTACTTGAAGTTTTCCTATACTACGTTGATCCTTGTTATTTTCTATTTTCTTTCTTCTTTCAAGAAGTTTAATTTCCGTGTAACAATTTACCGTCACATGGCATACACGACGCTATATGTTATAACAACGTGACGTCAAAAATACAATAGATATGAGCATCGCAATAAATCTCTGGTTTTCATCAGCGGTATTAAAACCCAATTTCAGAACTCGTTAAAAATTTCTTGGAATACTCAGACTCCTAGCAATTATGAAAACTCCCAGCAACATCAAGCCAGACCCGAAAGGTGCATTCCTTCTACACATACATACACTACAGTAACTGTCATCCAGAGAAATGTTCATTACTCCCAGATACTATGATATGTAATCAAATAAACATACAAACAATGCAGGAAGCCATGGAACTAGTTAGCTATCTCGTTTACTACTACTCCTCCCTACTGCATGTGCCAGACAATTCCTTAACAGTGAATTCTTTGATGCCATTTTTGGCACGCTGAAAACTTAAAGGAATATCAACGAAGCGCACATAAAGCACGAACGACGAACCAACTAGTGAAAAGCAGAATGAAAGAGAAAGAGAATGAGGCCCGGGGTACTTTTAAATTTATTTTTCGGGTAATTACAAACGAAGAATGTGCATTCTTGTAACCGAAATTGCTTGTTATCCTTGCGGGGGAATGGAGCTCTCTCTTCAAAATGTGTTTTTCTTCCTTTTTGTTTTCCTTCTCATTCTTAGTTTGAGTTCTCTATACAAACTATATATACATATGTATATCGAAAGAAAGCAATGTTCTTTGTAGCACGTTGCACGTAGTTCTATCTATGGGTATACAATGGAGACAGGAAAAAAATAAACTCGGACACGGTGGCGTATACATATGTACATACGTAACACATTTTTTCGCTCCCACAGATTACAATGTATCAGTTGGAATTACTCTCAAACTATCAACCTATCAAAGCTAAAATGAGAAACAGCTGCAATCCTTCATAAAACGGCCAAAGTTGGACCGGAAAACATGGTAGCTGCTGAGGAATTGATGAAGGAGCGGAAGTATTTATTCGACATGGAAGGATATTTATTCGATTTGGCAATAGTTCTATAGTCTTTGAGTGACAGCTTTCATGACTGGAACGAACTGTCAAATTAGCTGTCAGCTGTTAAATGACAGCTCACACTATATTCAGTGTAGTTTGCCATTTTGTCATGGAAAGACGCAGGCCTCAGTGTAAGTGGCAGTAAAAACTTCTTAAATAACAAATTGCCCTACGGACATACATATGTACATACATAACATTAAACAATAGACCCTTCTTCTCGCGTAAAGAATATGACACACGCCATACAAAAGTCTCAGAGAAGCTATACCCTGGATCCCATGGACCTGTTGTATTTTTATATGCCTGCGATGTTGAGCTATAAAGTCTCAAACTATGTTTATTGGGTACAAAGTTCTACTTACTTTCTTTGAAATGTGTGATCCGATTTGAGTTTCAAACGCATGTTTCCCAAACGACTTTTATTGTTTCAAGTTCATTGCCTGTAACTTAACAGGTGATTCGAGTTCAGAAACTTATAGTCGCTTCGTAATTGAGTCTTTTTTTATTCGTTTAGATCGTGTTTATTGCTTACTGGCGACCCGGCCCGACTTCGCGCCTGGATAAAAATGAATTTTTACAGCGATACATAAAGTGAATATGACTTTGAAAAGAACAACAAAACTTTTTCATTGAAATGATTAATATGTTATGTATACAGTGATGTGGAAAAGATTTTGAAATTGAATCGGTTTTTACAAAATCATCGAACAATATTTACATATTTCGTTATGAAGAAAATACCAAAGCAACACTATCATACGCCATTTATCCTGTGAAGACGAGAACGTAGGCTTACGACACGTATTACATACAAAATGTACTGTGCATTAGATTTGTACCGGATGCCATAATGACGATTCTGTTTAAGATGGACGTTAAAAAAAATGGTAAATAGTGACAATAAATTCTTAATAAAGGATGCCGGGAAATAAATAACTAAAGTGTAACGCCAGCATACAATCGCATATAAACTGCACTCTGTGAACAGAGCCAATTTGGCGTTATCTTCCAAGATGGCAAGCCGTCTAAATCTAGGATTTTCCACCATTTTAGACATTCGACCATTTTCCTGTGGTAAGCCACATACTATATATAAAATTGTAGAATACATTTAGAGAATAAACCTCAGAATTATTAGGGCCGACGATAATGGATTCAAGACAGAAACCAAAGCAAATTTCGTCTGAACTTTAACCTAAATTATGCCAATTAAGCGGGAAAATGGTTGTTCCGTGATAATATGCTTATAACCATAGAAATTAAGGCCATGACTTTTGGAAAGACGTAAAATTTATAAATAAACGTAAATTTAACTTGTTCACTAGTGGCACAAAACAACTGTGGGTATGGAGGCGGTCAGATACAGAACTCCCATGACACTGGAGATCTGGTCTCCAATGGCACAACAATGAAAAAAGAATTGTATTTAAGCAGGCAAAGTTTATCTTCTGTTAAGACAGTGATCTGAAGTATGCAACTGTTTTAAGGTAAAGCACTAATCTCAGCACATTTGGGTCTATTTGAAACAGTCAATATAACAGATTCATCGCATTTCAAGTATTCGAGGTTTGAAAGAATCTTTGGTTGAAGATTGAGTAGAAAATACCACCAGCAATTACCTAGAAACTAAGTAGTTGGATCCATACTATAGGGACTACTAGCAAAAGAGGAAAACAAACAAAGACCTAAGCCGCGGACATTCGTGATTTCTAAAAGATACAACACACTGAAGCTACAGATAGCTACTTTTACTGCTGTACGTGTATTCACGCATTAATGCATTCACGAACGAATGCCAACGCATATTAGGATTTGTCATACACGGTAGACTTAGAGAAGACACGGGACAAGGACAATGCCACCAAAAAATGCCTCAAGAGATTCTCCTCCAGAGGAAAGTCCTAAACATGATGTAGAAATCTTATTAGGTAATTTGACCCCCCAGACAGAAACGGGAGACATGTTTGGTAAGACAGTGGGTAAGTATAGCCTGTACGACATCATGTCGGGCAACCTTCTTAGGCTTATTGACTTTGCGACGGACGAAATTATGCCTGATGAATGGAATCTCAGGATCGTTTACCCGATTTCGTTAAATTCCACAAATTAGAGAGATGCCAGTCTCCTTCACATCATGACCAAGATCTGTTCTATTGTATGAACTAAAACCCTTCATCATTAAACTCTTTGATTGACTAGCAGATATTGGAGTTAACTGAGGAAGTCCAAAGCGATAGCTGTCATGACAGTATGGATAGAGATGAGCTACACAACGAGCTGACCAACTTTTCCGTTTGTGGAGAACGAATGATGGAGAACGTTTGCTGCTAAATGAAGGTTGGTAATGGATTCACCGAGACCTATTTCTGTCAAAAAAAGAGACAATCTTTGAAAAATCTGTCCAAATAATAGTGTGTTCGATCGCAAAGTCTAATGACAGTGTCAACCAGAAGGGACATACAATATTGATAAATTCGGCAGAGTGTCTCACTGTGTACACTCCTAACTTTGAGATACCAATCTCTTGTCTACCTTCGTTCTGCTATTAATTTTGACAGCAACAGCTTAGCAGAAATAAAAAGAAAAATAACTCTTTTGCCAATCCAACTCAGCGAATCTCCGAATCTAACCCAACTGGAGGCAGTTAGCTATGGATCGGGCAAATTGAAGAGGATTGTTAGTTGAGGTCCAGGTTTACCCACGATCCATAGGGCAACCAAATGTTGTACGTAAGAGTCCTTAATGGATTAAAATAAAGTCAATATTTGCTACATGAGGTCATATACCTATTTCAATGTTATTTTCTATTTGTTTATATAAATAGGAGTTACTTACTCAATTTTGCAATTCAGCTGCCCATTGGCAATAAAATAAGACTCTCAAACCACGACAGTATTTAGCCATCACTATGACCTTCGCACTTCAATATCAGACTCTACATTCTTGGTTGTAGCAGAGGCTAAAGCTGATCTATACTACAAAAGAATAGACCACTTAGTTCTGTCAACACAATAATAAACTCAAGCTCTCCTGGATAATGCTGTAACATAGATCATTGAACTCACTTATCCTCATTTTAGTGCAGATTTTGATTGATTTCTCAAGGTCAAGCGATATGTCTTAAAAAACAGACGATTTCCCATCAAAGGTTCCATCTAAACCACGCTTTATACATATTCCACTGACAAGGAAACGTCAGTTCCCTCAGTTACTCAAAGCACGTACCGTAATTTGTAATTTATATGTCAATATAAACCTTTTAATACTCGTATAATTCTCAACAATTTACATTAAATTAATTAACTAAACAAGTCACACTTGTCACCCGAACCGGCATCAATGTAAAATAATTATTTTAATAAAGAACAACCAAATGAGATCGAGTGTCAGTTAATTAATCTCATTTGAATGGCTTCCATATTTGTTTATGTTCTAAAGCGATCTGTTAAATCTAAACTTGCAATGAGATTTCAGTACTTCCGAGTGCTTGGTTCGGAAACAACGATATCATGGGGAAAATAATTGTGACAGCGGTATTAGTGTTTTGTGTTTTTGCCCCTATTGGCGCTGACAAGATCTTGGGCGTTTTTCCAAGTTCCTCGCGATCGCATTATATTGTCGGATCGGCCTTGATGAAAGCACTCGCTGCTAAAGGCCATGAAGTCAGTGCAATCACAGCGTTTCCTTCCAATGAGCCGTTCAAGAATTTTGAAGATATTCCAATTCCAGAAATTGTGGATTATTTTAAAGGTATACATACCTGACGTACATACTCGTATGTTGTTTAATTTAGTTTTTGTGTAAATATCAGTCTGTTAAGTGTGTTTTATAATTTGTATTGTGATGTTCTAGTTACTACTGGACAGAGTTCAGAAAGACCGTGTGTACTTGCAATAGAGTAAGGACTTTTAGCCCTTTAGATGGCGTCGCGATCCAAAGCAATTAGCGGTCGTGATTTATCGCATTTAACAAAAGTGGTTATCAACTTAACAATGGACATGTGCTGAGTAGTCTAGAATTGAGTTTCTATTGTAAAAATCTAACAAATCATTATCACTGTCTATTTTGTGCTGGTAAAACAAAAAACATTGCTGAACAGATTTGAATGGAGTTTTTTCCAAGTGGGAAGCCGTAAAAACTTTTATGTGTAAATTCAAAACGAAACTGTCCCTAATTGCTAAAGTAGTGTCTACAAATGGCCCGTACCACTCAGATGCCTGGCCTAACAATGCCATTGTTGTTAGCCAGTATATGCCTAAGGTTTAAATCTCACCTCCTCAGGGAAGTATTATGAGAAGTGGCCGTGCTTGCTCATAGTAGTAGGAAATTCGTTCCTCTCATTTTTTCGGTTTTTTTTACGGCGTTAAGTCGGTGCTCGAGGTTTGTCACGGCTAGAGTACGGATTGTTCCATTATTGCAATGAACATGAACTTTGCGATCAAAGTTTGTTGCCTTCTAACTCATTGCAGCAATTCCTAACTCTCTGTGAATATCACTATTCCTTATATACCGTGAAGCATTCACAATAGCTCTTAGTTTTGAAATATTTGCAGCCATAATGCTTGGTTCGGTTTTAGGACTTGCTTATACAGAAACTTAGCTTCGAGTATCTTCCGATTAGCCAGCACATTTCGCTAAGATTGACTTAGAACCGAGCCGCGCCGCTTCTTTTTAACGTGAGACTTCCACTCAAGTTTTGCATCTACAATCCTTCCTAAATATTTTGCCTCGTTTGCGTATGGTATTTCTGACAAATTAATGGAAATAGGCAAGTTGTTTACCTTTTTGCAACCTGCGTTAACTTGGTTTCATTAGGGAAGATTCGCCAGGTTTTTGTCTACCTGCACACTTTGTTTAGAGTACGTTGGAGTTTTCTCGTTGATGATTCGACTAACTAATCTGTTGCGAGAATAGCATCGTCTGCGAATCTTTCTACGAAGATACTTTTAACTTATAGAAAAAGATAGGGATAGAGTGGACCAAAGTGCTTCCTTGTGGAATACCGGCGTATATTTCTTTGAATTCCGAGTATTCGGTACCGTGTATAGCACGAAAGAATCTGTTTTCAAGACAAGATTCCAATATGCTGTACAAATGTTTTTGGTAGGATTACCCTTAGCTTATACCTCACCCCTTCTTGCCAAACCATGTCTAAAGCTTGCGATAGTTTTGTTTTGGAACAAGTTTCTCGAAGACCTTAGATATTATCGGTAGAAGATGTCTACGTGATTTCTTGTCGTTTGTACATTTTCCCGGTTTCGCAATCATAATGACGGCGGCTTTCCCTTACATTGGGACATATAAAACTCTCAAGGAAGCATTTGTGATGTAGACCAACTTAACTAATGCCTTTTTCGGTAGCTCCTTTAAAATTTCGACAGTGATTAAATCATATCCAGGAACCTTTCTATTTTTTCGAGACGTTTTCTATGTATAGATAGATCTCTACGACCTAAGCCCTTTTCTTTTTCTTCTTGTACTAAGTTTCAAGTAGTTAAGGATTCGAAGAATGTTCACATGAGGTAATCGTTAAATCGAACGGCTTCGATGTTTTAAGTTGGCGCAAAAGGTTTCTCACTTCTAGAGTTAGGTGTGTGGCATGATTTCAATGACCATAAAGACGAATACGGACCTTAGTTTGCTATTTCGACGTTCACTATAGTAGATCAATTGTTTGATCAGTTGTGTGGCATGTGGAATCATCTTGTTGGAACCACATCTCACTGATGTCAAGTCCATCTAATTCTGGACAGAAATAGTTTCCAATATGGCACGATAGCGAAGTATATTGATAGTAATAGTAAAATTTCAGCGACGAAAAACGACGGTCCAATCACATCTCCGATATGATAGCCACACTTTTGTGGACTAATGATTTTTCAATAAAATTCATGAGTTTCACGAGTTTATTTGATCGGGCCAAGATCACTACTCAAAATTTGCCGCATTGTGACCTGAAAGATACCCAATATTCCTGTGACCGGCGTGAAATCGACTAATTTGGCTCATTTTGAACTTAGGCACTAACGGTAGCAGTATTTTCTCTACTCTGTCCGGTGCGTCATCTCACTGGCACAGAAACATTCAATATTGAATATGTTGACTCGTATTTATCCACTATAGCATGCACTGTCTGTCTGGTGGGACTATTACGACCGACAATTGGGGTAAGTGTTCTTAGTTGCCACCGACTACTCTGAATTTCGGTAGTAATTTTTAATTATTTCCAAACGTTGTTCGTTCGTGAACTGACGCTTTGACATTGACAGATCTTAAACAAGGTTTAAGGTTGGGTTTTGCATTCAAATACATAATTGTTATGACGCTATTAAAAAGCCTTTAGAATCACTGCCAACTCTACTCAGTTGGCCGGAAACAAAATTTGAACACCCGTAGAACAAGGTGGGGTCTGTCTTGAAAGAGATTGAAAGAGAAAAGTGAATTAAACCTTAGTGTCCTAAAAACGGAGGTGGCAATCTTTACTAACAGTAAAACAATATCATCAAGAGTGACCTTGAAACCCAGTGTCATGTCAGTCCAAATCTAAGGTAAGATGCCAGTTGGCCTGTTGGTATACAACAGTTACGGTCAATCACCACAGGAAATTAGGATGTATAAAACATTCCAATTATACTTGTGGACCGAATACGTTTGGAGTGAATTCTACTTTTGAAAAGAAAGCGAGATGAATCAACAAACAATTGTAAGCTCTAACGTCATCCTCTCACTTCAATCTAAACTTGAGAATAATCTTCCCTTTAAGAGAGTATTGGGCAAATGAAAGTTGATGTAGATTTTGTTATGCCTCCGAACCAGAACCTAAGACTTCTAAGAGACGGTAGTGCGTTCTGTTACCAATAACAGAAGTGACACCAAAATTATCCACGAACAAGGGCCATCGCAATAACAGTTGTCAAATCTGAATAATTTGGATAATACTATGGGAGTTTACTTGCGATTGTAGCTTTTCGATATTAGATTTTCGACATTAAGGCCCCTTTGGAGGCTCAACTCTCTGATTTTCTACAGCAAGAAGATCATAGCTTGGTTCTGGTCAAAAAGGAACTACCGGACATCATTCATCCTTCTATGCTGGAAGGTGCTAAACAATTTGAAAACAACAATTAATTTGAGTCTACTTATATTTTACAGGGTGTTCAACACCAACATTTCGGATAGATGCTTGTCTTATGTGTCTTCAAGAAGATGGGTTCTAAAGTTAGCTTATTTCCATTGTCAAAAAACAAAAATTATTATATGTCTAGACGTCCATAGATAACAAGTAATCTATTCATTCACAACGTTTTTTTTTTTTTTTATAATTTTAAGAGTGAAACACATAGTTTAACAGTTCAGTAGTTCAACGCAATAATGAACTCATTTGCACAACTTAACGTACGAATCTATTCGTCAGTATATCTCTTTCGGTGCACAACGAAGACATTATGAGAGAGAAGTGCACAGCATATACCTTTTAAGATTGCGACAGGTTACACTATGCACCTTAGGCTGTTAAACTTATTCCATGACCGTGAGTTCAATCACGAGTTGCACTATGTACCTTTGTCACCTGAAACTGTTCCATAATCGGGACTTCAATCTTTGAAATCTTTATAATTTACCTCATAGGTACAAGTAATTACAAACAAATTAGATTTAAGTGGAAACAAATTAATTGCCCTTGGTCAAGTGGGTTGTAGTACTGTTAATTGTTGCCTGGTATATTCTGTATATAATCATCAACCAAGTATGGGTGGATGAAGTCATGCCCGATGACTGAACTATCAGCTCTATATGCCCCATCTTCAAGGGAGGCGATTCTAGGTCCTGCAAGAACTTCCGAGGCATATCCCTGCTAAATGTCGCGTATATGTGTGAACATCTAAAATCTTTCTGCAATACACTAATCGGCACGTACCAATGTGGCTTCCGGCTCGGCAGATCGACGATCGACCAAGTCTTCACGCTAAGGCACATCCTGGAAAAGACCAATGAATTTCAAGTCGAGACCCACCACCTCTTCATCGACTTTAAAGCCGCATACGACAGCATTCATCGTCTTGAGCTCTACAAGGCAATGGCCGAATTCGGGATCCCGGCAAAACTGATCCAGCTGTGCCGCATGACGCTGGCAATTTGGGAAAGCTCCTCTGAACTATTCCAAACTTGCACCGGATTTCGGCAAGAAGATGCACCGTCGTGTGACTTCTTCAATCTAGTGCTGGAACAGATAGTGCACAGGGCAGGTGTTAACACGGAAGGCACTATCTTCAATAAATCTGTCCAGCTGCTGGGATACGCAGACGACATCGACATCATCGGTCGCTCCCAGCGCGCCGTTGTAGAAGCTCTTACGGCAATTGAAGAAGAGGCGAAACGAGTTGGCCTTGAAGTGAATGAGGACAAAAATAAGTACCTGTTGTCAACAACCAAAGAAACATCGGTGCTCCGGGTAGGAGAAAACGTCACTGTTGGCAACAGTAACTTTAAGGTAGTGAAGGCGACACCCTAATGGAGATTCGACGAAGACTTACCTAGGAAACCACTGCTACTTCGGTTTGGCAAAACAAATGGGTTCAAAACTTCTATCTCGGAAGACGAAATGTATGCTCTACAAATCAATGATTCTACCAGTTCTGCTATATGGATCCGAGTGCTGGACGATAAGCAGGAAAGCAGAGCATATTTTGGGCACAGGAGGATGAATGGAGGAGAAGATATAACCGCGAACTCTAAGAGCTGTACCAAGATGTGGATGTAGTCCAAAAAGCCAAAATACGTCGACTACATTGGCTCGGCCACATCGAGCGAATGGACAATAATGCTCCAGCAAAGAGGATCTTCGATTAACAGCTCCCAGGTCCGAGACGAAAAGGAAGACCGAACCTCCGTTTTATAGACCAAGCGCATCCGCGATAGCTATGTCTGGACAACTAAAAGGAGCGTCTCCGGGATCGAAGGGAATGGAAGGCTACCGTGTCTCGCGCAGGGACTCTTCATGGTCGGGAGCCCGTTAAGTAAGTAAGTAAGAAGTAAGTATTTTCTGTATTGGCATTTTGTAAGTCCGATGTTGTGATTTCCATGTGGAGCATGGTCAACGTACTTATCTATACAGGATTAGGGAAGCATTGGCATCAAAATATATCTGAGGTAGCCATGACTGTCATAAGAGTCGACTAAAATCCACTCGCCTTGACTGTGACCACCCGTGGTCTCACTGAAAACGGCTGGAGGAAGGATGCTGTAGGTCCTAACCAACGTACTTACAGTCCGGAAATCGAAACCTTCAATTGGGATAAATTAGCGAATAGGTTTTACCCGGTATGATGCTTTGATTAGGGATTCATTAATAAGTGAGTTCCAATGGACTTCTGATAAAGACTCAATCGCCCCGTGATAGTTGCACTGCTTTGGCAGGGACGGAGGAAAGAATCGAGTTGGTAGAAGGTACTTAAACCGAGACTGACAAAGCCTCGTGGATTCAACACTGCCTCTTTTTCTCTCAGCTCGAGTTGAGATTTGTGCTATGATCTTGAAAACTACTCAATAGGTGGTGTTATCTGAGTTGGGAACTAGAGAGTACATGGCTGCAGACCATCAAGTGCAGAGTCAATCGTTTTTGAGTCGGTAGTTGCTAAAGCACTTATTTAAGCTTAGAAGCAACTTCGTTTTTCTATCTTTACTGGCTGGACTACATACTTACACTAATTTTTTTGTTTTTAAGAAGTAATGGACTCATTTTTCATTGTCTCTGTTCCGTAGTTTTTGATGTACATATGTACCTCTTGGATGAACCTATGACTTTAGGTCGTTTTTCTAGTAACTAACCAAAATTGTATTTTATTTCCATTTCAGATTTCCATGCGAGTCTGCAAAATATCGGCGATAGATTCATCCTTCATAATTACATCCAAATGATCGAAATCGGCCGTACTCTGTCAGGAAAAGTTCTCGAACAACCAACCGTGCAGGATCTTCTCACAAGTCCGAATCGGACCTTCGATTTGGTCATATGTGAGATTTTCATCACCGATGCCCTCTTCGGCTTGGGACAACACTTCAATGCACCTGTAATCGGAATCTCTCCAATGGGAAACAGCATGTGGGCCTCCGCCCTCAGTGGGTCACCGGTACCGGCCTCATTTGTGCCGAACGTGTTCCTCGGCTATACGGACCGGATGACTTTTCCCCAACGAGTTCTGAATCTAGCTGCCCTGTCGATCCAAAGTGTGGGCTACCACTTTATTTGGATTCCATATCAGGCTAAAACCTATAAGAAGTTCTTCCCCAAAGCTAGCGTCAGTCTGCAGGATGTTCTGAAAAACGTTTCGTTAATTTTGCTCAATCAACACGTTTCCATTGGGAATCCAGAGCCTTTGGTACACAGTATGAAGGAAGTTGGCGGTCTTCACATTCAGAGGGAATTGAAACCACTCCCGGTGAGTATGAAGAAGTTCCTTGATGAAGCAACACATGGCGCCATCTATTTCGCGTTGGGTACAAACTGGAAAAGTAAAAATCTGCGCAAAGACAAGTTGAAGGCCATTATCAACACCTTTAAGTCGCTCAAGCAGAGGGTTCTGTGGAAGTATGAGAACTCGAGTTTGCCTGGAAAGACTGACAATGTCCTCATTAGTGATTGGTTTCCACAGAACGAAATCCTAGCTCATCCCAATGTCAAGCTGTTCATAACGCATGGCGGAATGCTAGGATCCACCGAGGCTGTATACCATGGAAAGCCCCTCCTGGGGATTCCAATGTTTTGTGACCAGTTTATGAATATGGCCAGAGCCACAGCGGCAGGATACGCTTTACAAGTGTCATACAGCGACTTCGGTGAAGAGAAATTCAAAGCAGCCATTTTAGAAATGCTGAACAACCCACAGTACACAGCAATGGCTAGGCTGGTCTCAGAACGCTATCGAGACCAACCAATGGAGCCCATGGACACCGCCATCTATTGGGTGGAATACGTCTTACGGCATAAGGGAGCACCACACTTGCGGTCAGTCGCGTTGGACTTGAACTTCATTCAGTACCACAGTTTGGACACAATTCTCGTTTTCTTCGCAGCAACCGTCTTGATTGCTTACCTCCTAGGCAGACTCCTGAAGAGGTACGTCTCCAGACTTTTACGATTGCGTGCAAACTTCAAGCAAAAGGAACAATGATTCAGTAGTCTAAGGTTCCCTGTTGTAAATATATGTAAACATTGTACTGTTCCCAAAGAATGCACCCAATTTCGTCTATCTTTGTTATTGCTTTCTTACGACCTTCACTACGCTTCCCCTGCTCATTATACATATCTTTTCTTGTGATGGCGCATTTCTGGATACTGGATACCGGATCCATGAATATTTAATGATCGACACTCGTAAAAATGAAATTGCATCGTGGATAGTGTGGCCCGCCCTACACCAAACATCGAAGAACAACAGACGCAAAGACCATTGGCCATCACCTGCATCGCGCTATACTATGGCGGATGAACTACATCCGCAGGGGAATAAGAATACCAACAGCCATTACCATCAGTCCTCCTTAATCTTTACTACCGATGATGTTTATGAACCAGGTGGTGGAGTGTATAAAAAGCTCATTTCAAAGTAAATTATGCATTGCTCCTGAGCGCCTGACACGGGTTGGGAAGACACTAAAAGCCATCTTAAATAATATAAAGTTCTGAAACGTCAGGACATAAACTCATTGACATTTTGAGGTGAAATGTTATCGAACCTCTAAATCAGTGAACGAAAGGAGCTTGGTGTGTGCCTTTTGTTCGGGAAGCGAGTTAATTGGTAAATTTTGTGGCTTGTGGCTTCACTAGAAAGGATATTTTCAAATTTATCTGTCATATTAAAAGGAAATAGACGTGCAAACGGTTAAAAGTGTTTAATAAGGTTTGTATTGTGAAAGAAGTGGTGCTGTCAGAGGTGTGTCGTTCAACTAACTTGGTTTAGTAATAGGAACCATTTGTTATTTTTATTGAACGCTTCGTCTTTCAGTCCTTCAGATTGATTCCTGCGGAGTTTTATTAGGAACTTTAAGGTACATTTGTTGAGGTAGAGCAAACTTTTTTTGAATAACCTCGAACCCAAGTCACTGATTTTTTTTTGGAAAAAATTGGAAAGGATCGTGATAGAGTTCGTGATGCTTTGTTCCTTTGGGTCTACAAACATCTGTCAAGTTCCTAATTTAAGCCAATAAACCGGAGACTCGGAAACGACATCGAACGCCAAGTTTGATTTGATTTACGTACCCTATGAGTTAAATATCTTTCTGTTGGAGTTAGTTCTCTAGGAGAGAACTTAACTCATACCTTGAGGCTATTATCAGGTTTTCCGTGACGATTCTGTCCATGAAGTATGTACATTCAACTAGAAAGATAAAAATGTAGTATTCAGCCTTAGAAATGTTTTATTGAAGTGCAGACTCCATCCATGATGGTTCCATTGTTCAACTTTGCATCACTAAGCAGTGCATTCAGAATATCACTAGATGACGTTGGCCCTATTATGGGTTCAACTGAATCTACTCCACAGTCCTCTATCCAAGGAAGGACTTGAAAATATCTAAACTTCATTTATCGAAAAGCAATCCAATATAGAGAACCAATGATACTTTTTTCCGATTGTTAAGTTACAGCAGCTGTCAAAGTTATCAATGACATCTAGCTGTCAAAATATTCAGTAAGGTTTGCCATTCCGTCATGCATTGTTCCACGAGGAAATTATTAAAAATTTTTGAAATTTCGGCTCAGTTGTAAAGACGCAACGTGAATTCGGTCGTGAGGTCGGTCGTCATCATGGCTTCAGTATGCAGGCAATTCATCACACCTTGGTTTGAGCGCTAGTACATCCTTTTGGATCTTAAGCCACTAACCAGACAGAGACCGATGCGAAATGAAAAAAACATAGCTGCCGTAGTAGCCAATATCGAGGAAGACCCAGAAATGTCGACCCGGCTTATTTTGTTGTGGTTTGGGCCAACATCCGTACAAGATTGTGCTGACGCAAGAAGTGACGACCATATTTAACGCCGTGACCTCGCGAATTGGGTGCTGGAAATGTTAGCCCGAGATCCGGATTTCGGCCAAAACTCATCTCGTAAGAGCTCCTTTTTTGACTCACCAGTTATGTCAACAAGTAGAATTGTTATTGAAGCAAACACAATCCACAAGAGTTCCACCAAGCATCAATGCATTCACAAAGATTGACTGTTTGGTGCGGTTGAAGCCATGGGGGCATTTTTCGGTTGAAATTAAAAGTAGCCGTCGCCATGACTCGGTAAATGCGCTGGACAACGGAGCTAGAGTCCAGGTTCAATCTTTAAACAACAATCTTCTGAGTACAACTGTCATAAAAAAGGTTTTCAAATAACATATTGCCATTCGGATACGGCCTTAAACAGTAGACCACTTTCATTCGCTTAGAGAATATAACACGCACAGCACGAATAGTTGTCCTTTGGCCTAGAGGCTAGACCTAGAAGTTAGGCCATAGATTTGGCTAGTCAAATATTTATAAATTACCTGCACTTCACAGTTTTGCTTAAATTATTCAATCAGTTTGGCCCATAGTATAGACAAGTTTTAATAACAAGGTTAATGGTTCGTCATAATGCATAGATAGGTTTATTGCCAATCAGTTAATAATAAAAAACTGGAAATGTCAAGATATCATCTTTGGACTTTCTGTCATCGATCTCTCTTCAGCTGCTCCACTGTGAACGGTGCAGTTTATGTTTCACAGCTACGCTAGTCGTTCCCTCTAGTGTCAAAAAGCTCGAACTCACTTTATAGACAACTATACCTCATGATGTGAAGGTTGTCTAATCTAAACCAGTCCTTCCATGTTCATAGCTTAATCTATTTAATCAACAAAATTCGTAACTTTATGCGGCTTTGTGCGTAAATAAAAATTGGTGACACAAAAAAAAAAAAAAAAAACAGCAGCACTCTAACCCTGTGCCAACTGAATGCCTCTGGCAGTTCCATAATTTCAATTTTCTTCAATTTACTTCCCCGTTCCTGGCTCTGCTTGCTCTTCTGTAAATAATACAATTTGATGACATTTAACTTTTCCTTAAAAACTAATAAATTATGTATGACCGTGCAATTAGGATTAAAGTCCTGATCCTGAAAGAGGATCTAATAACGTGAAAACCTGACACAACACACAGCACGGTTGGTAGTTGGTAAAAGCCAGTATACAGTATACGAGTAGCAGCAAGCAGCCGTGGCAACAAAGTCCTTAGCAATTGAGACACTTTTACAAAAGTTACGCAGGGTTCTTGAACACGGTATACATAAGGCAAGGGTAGGGGGCACTGGGGTTAGATAGCAACGTAGCGTAACCGTTGAAAAGTTCTTCTTCCTTGTTGAGTTTGAATTTCTTTTTTTTTTTTTTAAAGAAGAAGAAATTTTGCAACAAAAAAGACGAAAAAAAAAAAGATGAAGGCTAAACACAACTTTGAAATCCTCCTTTGCTTATGTCCTTTTCTTGTTCTCCTGGTTCTTCTGTCCCGAGGGGACCTCTCCAGTGTGTTCCGCTTGCATGTTCCTGATGAAATTCTTCCGCCGCAAAAACGTCTTTTTACAAACTTTTTCACCCGCAAGTTTTTCTTTCCTCCTTTTTTTTCGTGTTGCATGTTTTTCTTGTTTCGTCCTTTTTTTTGTGTGTTTTTTGTTTTTGTTCTCGGCAATGTTCTCTTTGTTCGCACAGTTTATTACATTTTTTCTGGTCCAAGCGCGTATGGAACTCTTGTAACTTTTGTGTTAAAGTTTTTCCCACTTTCGTTGGAGGAACAACGCAAACAAGCGGCTTTGAATACTGTTCGTTGGTGGTTGTGTTAGAAGTACATATGTACCTACTCCTATGTGAGAGTGTGTTGTGGGTGGGCAAAGTAGGATGTGAAACATAATGAAGTAAATTAACTAATAAGTAAGTGTTAGCTGAACAAACAAACAAACAAACAAGTCGACCAAGTGACGAAGGATGAAGATTGTTTTATAAGGTTGCATGAGCTTGATATGATTTCTTGTTAAACGGTTGGGAAGTGTTTGTGTAGTTTGATGGTTTGTCAGGATTTCAAAGGACTGCATGGTGCGACGAGTTTTTGTTGATAATGAATGTTTGACTTGGTGCTTCTTTGAGCAAAAAGTTCCAAGGAGTCATAACATAGATCCAGCTAACTAGCTTTTGTGTCAACTGTCAAAGTTCTTCTCATGACTCACGTATGTAGTTTTAATCGAAAAAGGTTTTAAATTTATGGAAGGTGGAACTTGGTGATCTCTACAGTCTTAGGGAATATAAGTTGTAGTTGTGGCATCTTTTCTGTAGAAGCATAGAAAAAAATCGTCTTGGTTTCGACAATATTCTCTAAGTCTTCGAACATTCCTATCGAACGATAAGAATCACAAAACACTTTTCGAAGATGGACCACTTCCGGAAAAGGGGGTATCTTTTCAGAAGTAACGGAATGTAAGTCTGCGGAAGTATACTTCAGTCTATCACGCCGATATGATCGGTCTGCTGGCATGCGCTGGATCACTTGAAAGAGGGTCAGGTTGCGGGTAATAATACCTATTTTTGTAGCACTGGACAATCAATCAGTGATTAGATGGGTAGAGGAAACAGATAAAAACACATCACTGGCATTGGAATGCATTCATAAACTCAATCAAAAGGTGATGACGCTGCTCTGGGTGAGATGGCATGTACATAGGTATTGAGGGCAACAAAAAGGCGGACCCTCCAGCAAAGACAGGGTCAGCTTCGGAGTCTTTGGTTCGGAATCAATTGTAGCAATTGGTAGAGGAATGATAGAGTACCTAATTAACAACTGGATCGCGACGGAACACCAGATAAGATGGTCAACAGTGGAAGATTCCAGACAGGCGAAAATGAGTATTGAAATACAGATTGGCATTGCTTGTAGAGAAGTTTTAAACTTGAGTCGAAGAACACTGAAAGAGGTGGTAGCGTTATCTACAGATCATGGACGGGCTTCTTGAGGATTACGCGTGAACTAGAGAGTCTTTAGGGCTAAGATGTAGAAAAGAGATATAAAGGGACCCAACACAGTGGTCTGGTTTGAAATCTTCGGAATATATATTATTCAATGTCCAGTAAGGACGCCTTAGACCTTGTTATGGACACACTGGTAGGAAAACCATCATAAGACAGGATAAGAGAATTCAATTTATAGGTCCAGGGGAGATCGTCACTTCACGGAAGCTGTAGTGGAGAGTGCACAGTTTTCTCCCGTACAATTCCAATAGTTGCGGGTGGTATCTTACTAGTGGAACTCCCTTCTTTTACACCTATGTCCGATGATTTTCTTGAAGGTCGATAACTGCCTTTGTTATTTAGCAATAAAACTATTCCAGAAGTACTTAAAAATCTGGAGATATCTTGTATGAGTCTGCGATGGAGTTTTGCACAATGGATACAAGACAGCATTCCGTACAGGTGCCGGAGTCTTCTCCAGCGTACTAGACATTCGTGTCACAGGACCAAGCAGAGACCACAGCAGTCAGAGAACTCATGGACTGATTTTCAATTAGTGATGCGTTCCAGGCCAAATGGATATTCCAGATCATTCTAAAGTGCATGAGTCAGCTATAGAAAGAGTGAACCATAGCCTCCTTGGTAAAAAGCTTTAAACAGACCGTGCATCTCATCTAATCACATCTGGTCAAAACTGGATTTTTAGATAACTAAGAGACTTACCAGCAAGTATCTCCGTTAATTGCCATAATCTTAGAGGCTTCAGAGAGCATTCTCTGTTAGAAAGACATGCCAGAAAGTTGGGAGACGAAAAAGAGGAAGAAATTGTGACTCAACTTCTCTGCACCACTCCTACTCTACTCGCCTTAAAAAGGAAGGAAAACCCCTCCACGAAGGCTTCTTCGAAGACCTTGTTGATCTAGGCAGAGTTCTCGGCTTAAGCGAGATCAAAAGTTGTTTTCTCTAACTCAATGAGAGACGACGTTCACTCTCAACTTGTCATGTCTCCAGACAACAGCAAAGGCTGTAGCGATATCGACGCAAAAGAAAGTTCACTTCCGATACGTATGTATGTATGCCTTCTTCCAGATGGAATCAGAAAGAGGGGTCTAAGTGGATACAATTCGTGGGGCCTGGACTATCTGTCAGGAAGTCACAACAATCTAATCTGTCCTCTATTGACCTAATGTACAATCAGTCATGTCTAGAGCTGTCTAGTGCTTAGGTGATATCCTACAGGAAGTCCAACAACATCATTGCGAATAGCTGCGTTCCTGGTTGTTGAGTGTTGTTCACACAGGCAGAGGACTCACATTATAGTCAGACCAACACCTGCCGACAGTCGTGATAGCTTAGTATAGACTTACGATCAGCATCTTCACCTTAACCTCAGATGCGTACAAGAATGTACACCAAATCAATCCAGTACTGCTTCATCTCTAATTCATCCTTGAATCGCCTTGCCTTACGACTTTAGTTTCCCAGAAACCTATTGAAAACTAAATCGAAAGTTAAATTGAAGAAAACAAAAGGGTCCTTGTTTCTCCTTCATGAATATATACATGTACTTCACCCTAAAGGCCAAATATTAATTTCTGCATCAAAAACAAGGTTACACTTTAATTACCCACTTCCTGCGGACATAAGCGAACCACCACCCCTACCCACAGCCACACGACCATACTGAATCGACCTTGATTATCTGGTACAAGCCATCTGTAACACACCGCCCATTACATGCCTCTCTCATGCAGGACACACACGCACATCCATAAGTTTATGGCAATGGAAGAAAAGGACGAAAGGAAGAGTTGCCTAATTAATTAAAACCGTTCCACTTTCATTATACGACTTAGGCAATGTGATCGTTAAACAACAGAAGGACTAATTAAAAGCTTTCATGTTCCAGCAAGGAGTAGGCGCTAGCAACTACTATACTACGAGGGAAAGGGTTTGGCACAAACAAAAATAAAAAAAAAAAAAAATTAATCACGATTCAAGAACAAAAGTCGTCAAGGAAGACCCATATTTCGGACAACTCCACTACAACTACCACTCTCAGCCGTTGCCTCGTAGACAGATTTTCAGTTGGCCTTGTTGTTGTTTTCCACTTCGGGATACATGGAGCGTTTTATGCCTTATTTATCTTGTGTATGTACACACCGGATGCTATTGAGCCTAATAAACGTATCCCGGTAATTAGTTAACTAAAAATTTGATAGAACGGTGGTCTTGGCCACACGAACACAACACAACACACTATAGAGCCCATGCATGGGTCCTATGTAACGTGGGAGATATCAGATCCGAAGCAATGACCCGCATGAAGCGCCAAGCGTAATGAAATGTTGGATGGTCGAATTTTATTTTGGCTCGTTTGTGTCTTGGGTCCTTGGGCAGTCATCATTCATCCATTCATCCATCCATCCAGCAGCTATCCATCCATCCGTCCGATCATCCACTTCCACTGGGACTGGCGAATTAAGTTGAGTAATGAATAATTTGATTTCTGGAGGATAATATTCGACTGTATACATACATACATACGTGTGGAGGAGGTGGCTGTACCTCTATCTGTATACCGAAGGCAAGGTCATAAATAAAAGGATGAACGAAAAGTAATTTTGAAGAAGGAAAATCCGTTTTATCGACAAAGAACCGGCTCTGTACACTGACAGGAGCAGGAGATGCGTAGCGTGGGCGTCTGATAAAACGTGTAACTTCTCGAATAACCCCTATCCTCCTATCGACACGCTGCAGATACAATGTTGTTCCTTTATTTTTTTTTTTTTTTTTTTTTTTTCTCCATCACCATATTCTTCTTCTTTTACACGATGATGCTCCTGGAACTGGGAATTTAATCAGTATTGATAGGAGAAGACTATACACACTACCCTTTCGTTATCTGTCTATGTGAAGGGATGTTTTCAGCACCTGCAACCCTTATTAGCTGAGGAACGAACAGCAGAGCATCGATATGCTCATTGAAAGGTTGAAGTTTTATTTATATTCGGGTTTACTAGCAGTATCGGCAAGGTATCAATATCCGTGTGTATGTAGAGGATTATCGTGAGAGAAGGTTAGTTTTAATCCCTTTTTTCGGTGCGGCGGAGTAGCTAAACTTTTCGGTTACCAAGATATTATGGGTGAGTTTGGTTTTCTTTCAAACTTAACCAAGCATAAACTTCTGTGAAGTTAATCGGGGACTTTTCCTTCTTTCTCCTCTTTTTTTTTTTTTTTTGTAGAGAATAACCGAAACCATTAAGACTTGTGGTCGGAGGGAGGATGAAATTAAAAATTTAAGGCGTTTGATTACTTTTCTACGATACGAGTGGAAATGCGATTGACCTTGAGACAGGATCTTAAGCAGAGAGTTTGTCAAAGTTTTTAATAAGCCAAAGCAAGAGAGACATCAAAGATTGGATGCGGCTGATGTGGGCTCATACATAGAGTGAAGGAGAACACATTCGAGGGCAAAAGAAAAAAGGATTTGAAAATGACGAAGGATTTTAGTAGGCTGTCAGTGTAGATATTGGAAACTTTATGCCTGTAGCATCCCATTTTCATTAAAAACAAGACGAGTTACATTCTGAAAATAAACTGAGCAATCGGGGTTTGGAGGTGTCTGGGTATCTAACCCTAAACTTCGACTCACAAACCACTGAAAAGGCAAAAAAAAACTCTTGACAATGTGAATTCAAATATTTTGAGCAAAAGAACATTTTGCGGGACTGAGTCAATAAATAGATAGAACACAAGCAAACTAAGTATTGAAATTTATTCTGTCTCCCTTAAAATAGGTCCTATTTGGAGCGGAACATCGAACAATCCAGTCATCCATACGTTTTGTATGGACAAATTCCGGGAACGCCTTCAGTTCTCTCTCAAACGGGTCCCACGGAGTGGTAATTTGAGTTTCGGAACTAGGAAAACAGCACAAGGTGTCGTATCTGGAGAGTACGGTGCTTGCTCGATAAAATTCGCAGGGTTTTTGGTTAGAAAGTCGTTCGGAAGGATGGACCTGTGAGATGATAATTCAGGTCTTTTGGAACAAGCTTTGCTGCGAAGCGTCTCAGGACAAAGCATCTCTCAAAATGTGATGAACTGATTCGTGAGGGACGATTTTCGAAAACTATTTTCTTCACTCTGTCGATATTTCAGTAACTCTCGTTTCAAGCCATCGCGGATGAGGCCAGTTTTCAACTGCTTTACGGCCCTTTTTGAATGTTTTATATCATTCAAGGCTTTCCCCAATATGTTCAACCCGGTTTAGTGCAAGCGTTTCAACGGTCCTAAGAGTAATCAATGGAGCAAAAGAAACTACCACTTAACGAACAACGGAAAGGTATGCGTTTAGAATTCTCTAGACTCCATATTATTTGGAAATAATGAATGGCGTCACGTGTTTTTTTTCGGATGAGAAGAAGTTTAATTATGATGGCTCTGATGGGTTCAATTATTACTTCCACGATGTGAGGAAAAAAGAACGTTTGTTAGCGCGACATCATAGTCGAGAAGGTGGTGTTATGGTGTGGGGAGCAGTTAGCTACTATGGCACTGATGAGCTTGAGTTCCAAACTTAAAAAAGGACTTCAATAAGTTATAAAGGAAACTTGGATACAAATTTTCCTAAATTTTCGGACATTTTTCGACCCATAAAGTGGAGTTTTCAGCAAGATAACGCCCCCATCCACACGGCGCGCATAGTCAAAAATTGGATACAGGAGCAAAATGTGGAATTGCTTCAATGGCCACCGTACTCATCCGACCTGAACCTTATTGAAAATGTTTGGGGATGGTTAGTACGAAAAGTTTATGAGTCTGGCCGTCAGTTTGACGACAGAGAATCCCTTATTGCAGCCATTAAGTTAGCCTGGAGGGAAATTTCGCTGGACTACATAAAGAGGCTGTACGATTCCATGCCGCATCGAATCTATGAAGTTATTTTGAATAAAGACGGCAGTACCCACTACTAAAGTTAACTAATAAAAAACTATTTAAAAAAAAAATTGTTTCATTTTATTCCATTAACTTTTATTTTCAATTTCAATATTTGTGTCTATTCAGTTTACGCAAAAAAAAAATACATTTTTCCATATGGAACGCTTTGCAAGAGAGCCAGAGGAAAAATATCCTGACTTATTGAATTATTCCTTCTGATTCCTTTTCTCATGAGCGAACAGTAAGCATCATCAAAAAATACATTATCGCACAATGTTTGGAAAAAATGGACAAGTACCTTAGAAAATGTTAGTGCTTATTCAGTTGACGCGCAGTGTATGTATGCGTTAAAGGACTTTGGATGCTTTACATTAGGAGACAGTTGGATGACTTAAGTTAGTCACTGCTTACGAAAACCATAGGTTTGGACAACCATTTAGATTGTCTTGACAAATAATCCTTAATTTAGCATCGTACAGAGAAGGATATGCATTTCAAGAGTTCTTGCCTGACAGGTTTGTTCAGAACGACCAACTAACCATAGTGCAACTCAATGACAGGTGAAATTTTAAAGCTTTTACAGAAGGCGGTCTAAAATACTTCAAAGGCTCAACACAAATTTCTATGACTAGTGCTTGGTAATACTGCCCACTTTTTAGACGTCAGAAACATACATATGTGAGGAAAAACAAAAAGTGTCTATGAATGAATGTATTTTCCATTCAATTTTCACTCTAAAATAAATATTTTAAAAATGTACAAATATATAATAAGAATTTAGCATTCTATGAACACATTTGTACATCTGTTTTCCATCATTTTGTGGATCAAACGTCAACTTTGACAGATTTCATAAACTCATAAATTTGTCTAAAGAAATTTCTTGGGCTGAAATTCACAGATGGGCGAAATTCCTTTTCCTCTCGTGTGTTCTCTTTTGTGAAAAACTACGAAAATTTGGCGTACGGAAACAGGATTTGAACATTTTTCGTAGCTTTTCACAGTTTTAAATAGTATGGGGACAGACCTATTGTCTTTTGTCTTCTACAAAGTTTTACGAAACTTATCATTCATAAAGCTATCAAACTTTTAATCATACAGCTGTCATTGTCATTGTCAAATAAAAACTATACCGTTCACAAAAATGACACGGTATATACGTGAGCTACGAATAAAGGGCTATTCACAATACTAGAAAGCAAACGGAAGTTACTGTCAAATTATACGTTAAGTTTCCTTCAGTGTCATCAATTACTCAAGTTGCCCATGAGAGGGGTATGTGAACGTAGACAATTGTCACTTTGACAGAGATGATTGTGAGAGTCAATTCATCTTAACTGTCATTTGTGCCTAAGAAAAAGAAATGCATGCAAATGCAGAAATGCAATTAAAATTGGCAAACTGCTCTATCGATTTTGACCAAACTTCACAGAAACCACGGTTTCAGAGTATGGTGTGGACATAAAAATAAAGGTACATCGAGATTTAAGAGTTGGGGTAAAGGTAATGTCATAATGTAAATGTGTTTTAACTTTTGCAAATTGCAAATGTCATGAAGCTTTGACATTTATGCATGCTTTAAACAGATGGAATATTAGACGAGAAAGTCGACAACACCGGGTGGGACGATACATACCGAAAGAACGCTGAATTTTTGTACACAGTTGCTGTTGTTTTATGCGACGTAATATTGAAGTGTAGGCGCCGTGGCTCAGTGGTTAGTGCGTCGGACTATGGAGCAAGGGCTTCCGAGGTTTGAGTCCCAGTCATTGGTTGGGACACCCTCGATGAGGATGCACTTAGACCAGAAAAGATCCATTGTGCAGCCGTTAAGTAAGGTGGGTGGGACACACTTTTACTCCTGGAACCATCGGCTTCTTTTTATGAAGGTACTAATGTTAGCCGTGCAGGCGGTATTTAGATCATTAAGATCGTTGAAAAGGTATTTACCTAGTGTAGCCTTTCTAATGTTGGCAAGTGCATAGGCGGTGACAGATGGTCTTCTCTTCCTCCTCACCCCTACAGCTTCTGCAAAAGTGTGGGGGATGCCTAGTTTTTGAGCATGCTTTCCTATTGCATAGTGGCCAGTTAACGTATTACCTATCATGAAGATGGTTCCTCTCGTATGTTTTAGGAGTCCTGTGGTCCTATTTTCGTTTAAATTTGGCCAGAGCAGTCTGGCAGTGTTGCAATAGTCAAGCTGGATGCCATCGATGGTTGACCAGCCTTACTGCTCGGCGTTGATCATACGACATAGGGGCCTCGATGTCGGCGACGTTTATGCTATCTAGACCAGAGGAACGCCTTCTAGAGAATGCGTGAGCTTCGCAATTTCCCGATATGTTACGGTCACCTGGTACCCAGTAAAGGATGAGGTTATACTGTCCAGCTACCTTTCACCTGCCTTTGATCTCGTAAAGCTGGATGCGAGAGATTTGACAGCTGCTTGACTGTCGATGTACATATATGACAATATCCGATGCTGATATTGCATTAGCCGTCTGCCAGTCAGCTGCTTGACGGATGGCGTAGATTTTGGTTAGTGCGGCCCACCAAACCAATGCTCCATACATGAGAATCGGTTTTACTAACGACGTGTATAGCCAATGCAGTCTACAGCTTTTTTTGCATACGTATAGGGCAGTCAGGGATTTCCCTGCACGTTCGACTATGTTCTCTCTCTCCAAAGAAGCTTGCGGTCAAGCTTTAGGCCTAGATAGTTGGCGCTGTTTGAGAGGACAAGGGAGATTAAAGTCAGGGAGTTTGTATTTTCGTGTGATCATGACCAGCTCTGTCTTCCTTGGATTAACTGCGAGACCACAGTTTGTAGTCCAGCTGGTTAGTTTATTGAGAGCAGACTGCATGACATCAGACAGAGTCTGCGTGTACTCTCTTGTTATTAATATGGCGACGTCGTCTGCGTAGGCGATGATTTTGCATACTGTTTTTTCAGGTTATGTCCCAGCCATAACGTTTTTTCACGGCCCCACCTTTAGCGAGCGTCTGACAAACATCCGAAAGTACCTATAACTTGTCATGAGAAAGTTTCTCAAATATTAAACTGCCCTTTAGCCATGACATAAAACGGTAGGCCCCTGCTATACGTGTAAAGAATATAACAAGCACAACACGAATGGTTGTGAGGAGCTAGGCCCAGCACCCCATGGACGCCTATCTAAGTTCCGGTGCCTATGCGAAGCACTGGAAACAAGTTCAGGTAGAAAGAGCCGGGGTCTATGTTATTAGTTAAGCGAATAAGAAATAAACCACCCGAGGATGAAGTCTGTCTTAGCAAAGGTGATAGTTAAGGTATCCGCAACCAGGGTAAGCGGTAATCCGCCATGTAAATTAGAAACGTAGGTTCTCTTCTACCCTGTCATAGGAGATGACAAACATGAATTTCCTTCTACCAAAATGAAAACAATCCACTAGGACCCACTGTATTTCTAAGTATTCTAATAAACATGCTTCCATTTGTTGGTAATCCCCCTTGTTACCATTAAAAGGAAATCCCCAGTTTCTCATTTTGACTTTCCCATAAAAGCACACAGATTTTTGCAGACTTTCTTCCAAATTAAAAAAAAAAAACGAGAGCAACATCGCCCTACCGCCGAAAAACGAAAAACCCTACCCGCAACTCCGTTACCAAATTATCACATCGGCTGTGACAAATGGCCTTTTCCATCTCCGTTAATTTTTTTTTTTTTTTTTTTATCATCCTTACGAGAAAATCCTTCCGGGTGAAGGAGCCATGACTTCATGTGAAGAAAGCTGCCCTCGCTGCCTAAGGCGGTTGACTTTAAAGCGCCTCCACAAGAGGGATGTCGACCAAAAAAGTTCTCTATCTCATTTCTTTTTTTTTTTAATTCACTTCCCTTTGGTCTAAGGACGCGCGAGCAAAATAAATCTCCAAGGATCCCACCAAAATGCGCACTAATTCTTCGCGTGTTCTTTTACTACCGCAAACAAAAATGTAATTTTTATCATCGTCACCTTTGCACCGAAGCACAATAGAATGGAATTCCCTTTCTTATAATTTCGTTATATTTTTTTATTATCCTTGTGATTTATAAAAAAAAAGGAGAGGAAAGGAAAAGACGCGTCTCTTATCTTATTTCTTTCGATTATCCCAGGGTTTGGGTGGGGATGCGCTGCAAGAGCACAAAAAAAAAAGGAAGAAAGTTGCAATGCCATATTTTATGTTTGAAAAAATAAGGCAAAGGATAATGGAAGAGGGATTGCGGCAGGCAGCGGCGGCTCCTTGAAACGAGAAAGCGGACGGATACACAACAAGAAGCCAAAGCAAACGGATTTGATGGCAACGGACAAAAATCTTTTTATGGCCTATAAAAATGTCCTTCTGGTATTTATATATTTACTGCTGCTCATGTAATTCTGTAATATCCATCCAGAGCATCCATCTAGGGTGATTGAGTTGTTCTTTTTTTTCTGTTGAAACTCAAATGCATAATATTAACTTAGAGAAGGATCGTTCAATTTTAACAGTGAGTACATATATACTTATTCAAGGGCTTTAAGCTGCCAATTAAGGATTGCAGACAGAAAAGAGCCGCAGGCGTGTGTATGTACATTTTTACGACATCATAGTATTTATGTTTATGTTCATATTTTAAAGGTATTTGATATCCTTAGGCGCAATTGTTTAGAATGTCCACCCATACTCTGCACTGAATCGAATAGGAGTCTAAAAGACATAGGTAAGGGTGGAGGACCGTAACCTTTATCAGCGCTTAAAGACTGTGGCGGAATGTTGCAAGAATAAGGCACTTTGGCAATGAAACTATCCATAGGTGGTCTCTAAGGATCCGTACTAGCTCCTATATCGTGGAACGTGATATGTAGGCATGATGCAAGTTTTAAGCTCAGACCGCTGGTGGTAATCAAAGATTCTGGTATCCAAGCTGGGGCCCGGAAAACCCGGATTGAGGAGTGCTCGCATTATTGAACCATTTTTCTGGTATCCAAGTTTTGAAGGAAGGAACTCCAGTACGACTTCAAGGAAGCATAGTTTTACATATACCATACCATTTATCCAATGGTTTCCAAACCAGATTACATTGGCATAACAAAGCAGATGCAAGACAAGTAACTAAAGCATGAACCTGTTGGAAACATAATACGTGACGATATTTGCATCTAGAATACAGTTACCAGCCATAAGACTACGATCCAAATGAGACTCAGCTTCCATACCCATATCGAAAATGGATGTCGATGTAGCTACCGGGATTCGGTAGAAAACCCTAGGACTCCATCGCTCCGCTGGACATTGTGGCCTACGTAAAAGTAAATAGACCTCCAAAGAGAGTTTATTGATTCCAACTTAAATAATAAGAGAGAGGTCTTCGATTTGTGGGATCATCAAACGCCAGTTACGGCCACAAGCATTCTTGGTCCACCCGCAATAGAGAAGACCAAGGCTGAACCTTTGCAATTCCTTACGATCTAGGACTTTTAAAGGCTCTCGTCTTTTGTTGAGAGCTTTCATATTAAAAGTACAGACTGCCACGCCCACCTCTGCTTCATAAAAATGGTTATCCTGGTTTCCCGAATAGCTTAGATATGTAATACTCGTTTCAGTTGTTTATGAATCCTTCACGTATACGTTTTCGTTAACGAATCTTCAAAGAACGAACCCTAGTGACGTTAAATCGAACTAGTCGAACGGTCTTCGAAATATGGAATCAATCGTCCAGGAATTTGGTCCTCTAATATTTAGGCTTGAGTGGCTTGTAGCTCTCTGAAAACAAACATCATTCATCTCTAATTCTTTAATTTCAAGTCAAAATATTCAAATATATAGGTTCTGAGCTCGAAAATCGTGCCTAACTGGTTGATGCAGAGATTGGTCGACAATCTTAATCGGGTTTTCGGTGTCCCTGATGTGGCAGTTCTGCTTAGTTTTATAAATGAAAATGAGGCTCGTGCTTCGACTTGAATTTCATGACAAAATTAACATCACCAATCTGCATTTCTAACACACCGTGAGCGAAAGTATGGCGTTGTTCATAGTCCTCCAGTTTAAATGTTTGAGTCAGCTGAGCTTTGTCCACTCTATTCCAAGAATCTTAAACGAAATGCGACCCAGACTAGTTTCGGACTTAATGTACATACTTTTGTACCTAGTTGCTGTAAACGTCTTTTCATGGATAACTCTGAGTTTTCAACCACACTTCCAGCCACTACAGCAATATTTTCAATTCACCTGGCTTTGGTCACGTCACGAACATGGCCGATTAACTAAAATTTTACTTGCACCTAAACCTAGGCATCGAACTCGAGATTTCAATGAAACTTGGCATTACTATGATAGAGGAGCTCAAAAAAGTGGGTCTGCCAATTCTGAGGATTTGCTTCAAACTTCAAATCTGGAGTATGTGGGGTCACAATTCGAGGCGAAATCGGAATTTTCATTCTAACCTCAAAGTTTAAATGAATTTTCTCGAAAACGACTCTAACAATTTTGATAAAATCTGATATTTCGGTTAGTTTGGCTATATGACAGGAGATGGCATACGCAAAGGCAAAATTTGGGCTTGGAGTTCTCTTTAAAACGCCTAAAGGGTGGGCGTTATTTTGACACTGACAGCTGTTTCCCGCTCGAAGTCTTGACAGAAATTCAGTATCATACCTCTGCGAAACGAAATACTTATTTCCAAAGTGAGTGTTGTGTAGCCCAAACAGTGCGTTGTTTGAAAATAAGTTTTGGAATAAATAAAGCACCCTGTACGCATGTTGTCCAAAAAGTTCGTGAGACTGGTAAGTGGACAACACTAGTGGCTACTGTAGCCGAGAGTGTAAGACCCAATTCATGAACATCAACTCGTCATCGATCTCAACAGCTCAACGTTTCACGCACTAGCCTGCGGAGAATTCTGCACAAAGATTTCGGATTATTCGCTTACAAGGTCTAATTGAATCAGCAATTGAAGATGCACGACCATTGGCTTCGTTATCGCTTCGCAGTTTGGACCTTAGAGCAACTTGAATTGGACCACGATTTTGGGCGAACCATCATCTTTTCTGAAGAGGCGCTACGTTAACAAACAAAATTGCCGCATCTGGGGCTCGGAAAACCCGCACGTTATTGTCGAGAAGCCGATGCATCCACTGAGAGTGACATTTTGGTCCAGATTGAGGAGTGGTGGCATCATTGAAGACATAAATTTGGACAGCCTCTGGTTCCCTTTGGACTTTTTTTGTAGGGAACCGCGAAGGACCGATGCTATGCCAACAATCCGGAAACGATTTAAGCACTTAAGGCCAATATCATCCGAGCAATCCGTGAGCTACAGCCCGAAACCATCAACAAGATCTTGGAAAGAAATTTAATTTTGGTCATTTTATTGCATTTCTAAAAAGAAACTTGCCACGCCCACTTTATTAGAACAAGAACTTACTTAGAACATTAAGGTGCAAGTACGTACGCTATGTATATCTATAGATTGCATATGGAATGAATGTGCATATGTATGTATGTATGTGTATCTGAATGTGCTCCATTCCTTTTTAACTTTAAGTCTTGTTAGTAGCTGCTCTTCAGCCAAATTACATGCTCGAGTTGTATAAAAACAAGTTTACCTAAAGTTCTGCTCTGGGTTTTGTGGCTGATTCCTTAAATTTTAGTCCATTGTGTCCCTTAACC
Source organism: Xylota segnis (assembly GCA_963583995.1). Taxonomy (NCBI): domain Eukaryota; kingdom Metazoa; phylum Arthropoda; class Insecta; order Diptera; family Syrphidae; genus Xylota; species Xylota segnis. The sequence continues at coordinate 113,895,633 of OY757236.1, read as the reverse complement.
AATTTAGAATAGTAAATTCAATGAAACTCCCCCTAACTGCAGGAAACTGGACGCGCATCTGTCAAATAGTTGGCTCGGTAAATTGACTGAAAAAGACTTTATAAAATGTATAGCTTGGCATCCAAGGGAAACTCGGTCTAATGAGGGTACACAAAGCACCCGCCAACTGTCCACTTACGTTTACAAAAAAAAAAAATTATAAACAAACCCGCTCGTCACGACATTTAAAAAACAACTCTTCATCAACGTCCCCGACCCGTCTTACTCTTTGTCAGCACCACCGTCTTTATTTTGTAAACAAGTATCCCTTCTCAAACCCTGCAGGCTTTAAAAAGTACATCGTTATTTATGGATTTTACTTCAACACGTAACAACGAAGCTTTACGTAGGTAGGTGCGCGACGCTACTCCTACTGTAGTACAGCCCGACAGATAAAGACATAAATAAAGTGATAAGGGGCCGGCGGCGGCGGCGGCGGGCCAAAAGAGAGATGGCCAAGATTGAGTGCTTCCGAGGTAGATATCTGTTCAACAATTTATAAAAAAAACAAGGAATTCCAATACAGAAAAAAAAACCTACTTCGTCTCCAACTTTGAATGTGTATGTACTTAGCGCTTCAAACTTGTGTCCAGGCCATCGACCAAATGGAAGACAATTTACTCGTAGTTGCTATATTTTTGTTGAGAATGTAAATAAATCTAGCCAGGGAGTGGCGAAAAAGAGAAATCATTTTGTTTACCCAGAAATTTTCCATTCAAGCTCGTGTGGATACGAGTAGACCGCACGGATGCAACGTGGTTACAGGAAAAATCCGTTTTTATCGTTCTCCTCTTTCACTTTGTTTCTTTTCCTGATTGTTTACCTTGCTTGTTTGCTTGTCTCTTAATGTTTTTTTTTCCTCGAACATCATTCAAACCACAAAAAAACAAAGTTTTTTGAAACAAAAGAAACTCGTTCCCACTGATAGTATGCATAGATACACTTTACTCAGATGCAGGATGCAGCGCTACCTCATTGAATTGAAAAGTTTGGTTTGCATATATGACGGTATATTCAGGAACGTGCAACGTTTTGGAACCAAAGAAATATGGGTCAATGAAATCTGTTTCTTAGCGAACTTTAAGGAGGTTGGGGAAGGAGTTTTTCGGAACGCACCGACCTGTACCTGGATCGGAGAGATAAGTTGGCCTAGGCTTATGAAGGCTTTTCAATTGGGACATAGCAATTTTGTATTTTTGTACAAACGCCTCCTTAAAGTGAAATTCTAAGTCGATGGTCGGAACTTTAAGAGCGCTTACTGCAATTTCCGGTTATACATACATATATGTACATAAATAAAGCGACACATTCACTATGGAATGTCCCTGTGCCATGGAGACAGCGCATCGGTCAAACTATCCAAAAAACGCATTCTTAAGAGGTTCAGTTCAAAATGAACCAAATTAGTGGAATTGGAAATCTGTCAGTCCACATTGTAGCGAAAGAACTTGGCCTACATCCTCACAGGATCAAATTAACTCAAGAACTGAGGCCCCTTGATAATTTAAAGCGCTTAGACTTCTTTGACTGGCTTCTGCAAAAGTTTGAAGAAACTCCTGGGCGGCTTATGTTGAAAGACCAGAATTGGATGGATTTGACATCAGTGATATGTGGTACCATATTGTTGGAACCACAATACACAATACACAGTTGATCTATTGAAGGAGAAGTCCGGGTATCATGTAATCTCGAGAAATAATTCAGTCATTAAGTAATGTCATGTAGTTAAACAAAAGTTTAATAAGACGACTAACTTAGCTACGTCACATCGAGTGACTGGGCAACAACACTTCAGCTATCAACTGGTATTTACGATTCCCATATGATATACTAGAAGCTTACGGATAGGTGTCTACTATGGTAGATTGGGTGCTTCGCGCTTTTACCTTCATCACGACATTCTGAACAGAAGGGCGGGCTATCGCGTTAAGATCTATAAAGATGTTGGGGATACTTACCGCGATCGGACAGGATATGCGTGAGCCGGTAGTTGCAGTCCCCGTGTACATTCTTCTCATGGATCTGGTCCACCCATGTTTGGCACAATCCTGGAGAGCATTACACCCAAGTACTGTAACGCCTCTTTAGATTTAATTGATTAGGTCCGAACTCAGGAGTTTGGGTATTTCAGACTCTTTAAGCCAGTTATTAAGGCAGTCTCGGTTTTGTGGTCAGTTAGTCCGAGGTCGACAAACTTTAGCCAATTTCCAATCCTAACTATCCCTTTATTTAGGGAGGACTCTACTTTGTGACTATGTTTGGCCACGGTAACCACAGCGAGTACTTACAAGATCTTCGACATGTTTTCCTCTTCCATTTAAACATTCTCCTATTTTGTTGTGTTGTCTTCTTTGGTACAAATACCCTTCCTCAACGTCTTCACTCCTCAACGTCTGGAATTGTCGGAAGAGTTAAATGATAAAGTGCCCATTGATCTCAGCATCCCATTAGGTCAAACCCTTGTGCTATAAGTTTGCAGAGGATTGAAATACAAGTCAAGTAATAAAGTAGGCGTGGCATTCTGCATTTTAGATGGAATTATATGTAATGACAACATTGAACTGCGTGTACTGAAAAATTTAACAAAACTTTTGTTTTTCAGAAATGCCCCTCAAAAAGTGGCCACGCCCATATACGAGCCTGAAGTTCGACTGAATTGTAGAGAACTTCAACGCCTAAAAATTTTTCTCGGACAATTTTTTCGATTTCCAGTAAAAATGTTGATAAAAGTTAAATGTTATGAGAGCGGGCGAGGGTGTTCCGTAGTAAAGTTAGACTGATTTTGGCCCCACAGACTTCTGACATGACTCCAGGTTTGAAGCGACTTTGGAGGGAGTTAGTCCTGAATGTAAGGAAAATTGATTCTAAAATTGACCACCATGACCGGAGGCAAGGTTTACCGGATTTGGATTACAGCTTAAAGGCACTTGAGGCAGTTCGATGGTAGGGTCACAAAAACACTCTTTCGACAGGACTGTCTATTGATACTATTGATTTATTTTCTAAAATTAGATTGTGACTAAATAATTATTTCGTCCGGGCTTCCTGTTTTAATGGCATGTATGGGGAAAAACACAATTTATCCATGCGCTACAGCAAGATCCAACCACAACCACTGTGATACAATTCAGATACATTTCCCTACGGAACACTGAACCGGAACAGCAAGACAAGGTACTGATGCACATATTGGAGGAACTGAGGGATGCGCATCTTCATTACAATCACTCTTTACTGTTCAGTGTTCACTTGCATACGAATAAATTCACAAATGTATCTGTGTATCCAGCTGGATGTGGTGATGTAATATTTGATTTGCAAGAGAAAATATGAGAAAAGTTTCAATCCCTGCATAACACAATGTTCACCTGGCGGATACATCCGTCGCGTCGCCTCAACGCGGTTCTTTTATTTATACTTGTGTTTGAAAAATCTCAATGAAACTGGGTTTGTATGTATTTATTTTTCAAATGGCTTGCTTTGTGGGTATGAGTATGCTTTTGTTCCTATGTACATTTGTACTCGTTTTGTTGTTGTTTGTCCTGTGAAAAAGTGAACAAAATTGAAATTGCGCCTTTGTCCTGGTTTGCTTGCTGATGTTAAATAAAAAATATTGATGTTTGACCATCGGATATTTATTTGGTGATGCAGTCATGTGAATTTGATCCCGACTGATGAATTACATTCGAGTGGGTGTTTTGTTTTTGTTTTATATATATTTCTTTTTATTTACGAGTATAGCCGAGGGGCTGGCGTTGTCGCTCCTAGCAATGGTGTGTAAGCGTGTTGTTGTTTGGTCCTTAACTATGAATGTGAATTGAGTGCGCACTTAGTTGGAGCATGAATTCAGTTCGTTTGCGAATGCATTGAATTCATGTAAAATGCTATTCAATTTGAGCCAAAAAAAAGTAGGCGAATTCATTAGCTTAGTTTGTACAAGGCAGTCTGTACATTCGCGTTTTCACCATTATTCTGTAGGAAAGGAAGGACTCATTGGGAGGACAGGTGCATGTCACGGTTATGAGTTCATTCTGCTAGCCATGACTAGTTATGATAGTGGAGTCAATATGGACCTTTGCCGTACGTCACTTTGGCGGTACACGTATGTATATGTGGGACTGTTCCTTATACCACAAAATGATTCTGAGTGCGCCCTTGTTTGTCATCGATTGTTAAGCTAGTTGTGCGTTATTTGGGTGGAACTCCATTAAGTTACCTTGGGCATTTGAACTGCGATTAGTGTGGAAACTATTGAATGTCCAAAACATGGTAGCGTAATAACCATGTTCGTGATAAACCGCTTGGCATATCTCTTGGCTATAAACCCGGAAAGTTACGTTTATAAACTCTAGTGGTTCAATGTTAGACTAGCTAAAGTGAGACAGTACGTCCCTAAGGGCTGATCAATCGTTGACGACTCTTGGTTACCATATTCAGACAAAGATTGGCTTTTGGAGTATGAAACACATATGTACCTTCTAGACTTTAGAAAACTTGTGTTATTTCAATTCGGGCAATTGGAAAATGAATAAATGCCGTGTGTTTAAGAATTCTTCCAAAATTCCGGGAGAATGGTTTGAAAAAGCACGCGAGCTCGGAGTGGGCTTTGTTTAAACCCCAAATACGAAGGACTCGTATCCTGTACACAAAGAATAATCAGAAAGAAGAGTTGCAAATGTAACGATCATTCAGTGATACGTTCCTACGAACCTGACACTTGAGGAAGACCAAGAGAACATGTACTCGTACAGTCAACTAAACAGGTATTACCTATCATATCAATGCAGTAGAGGCCCAGATTCATCCCGAATTGTCGCGGCGCACAAGTAAGTAAGGAGAGCCATGGTTCGTGGTTATGCGCTAATATCCAGCTTATCGGGCGCGGTGACAAAAATAAGTCATCAACGTATTGGTTGACTAAGTTAAAGGAGCAACAGTACGTACGAGCACAGAATCGCATACTAGTCCGACTGGCTCTTTGTTGACTTATGGTGGAAATAACTTAAGTCGATGGAGAAATTAATTTTCCGCAGTTTTTACCAGCTTGATGGACAAAGCCTGGCCACAATACTCTAGAAGTGGCATCTTGACTCACAGTAAGGGTGAAATCATTGCAGCGTTTAGAATACTTAATCCAAACTTGGAGGTAGCAAAACTTGACGGCTTCCAGAAGACTTCGCCTTCAGTAACTGCAGACCTACGATTTCCATGGTGGCAACGATTTGTAACAGTGAAACTGTTAATGAAACACCAGTGCTTGGATAAATCAGATTCTTCAGGAGCTTTTTGGCGTTTGAAAGACAATCTAAGGCTAAATCCGATCAACGAGGGAACCTTTCACTTCCAGCACTATTTGCCAGAACGTTTGTCACCGACAAAGGTACATGATTGGTATACAAATTGGAAGTCTCTTCGACCTATTTTACATTATTTTTTGAAGCTAATACCGGTCAAGTGGGCGTAGCCGAATTTTCAATGGTTTTGGCAAGAACTTTCGGGCGATATGTTCTCGCACTCTTGTCGGATATTTTCCTTCAGAGTTTATAGAGCTTGTGGCTTGTTTTCTTAGACTTTTAACTGAAAAGAAATTAGTCTGGAGCGGTGAAATCGGGCGATCTTCCTGTTACGGCTTTACCGTCTGGTTGGCACCACATGATACTCTTGGTGATACTCTTATGAGAAGGACCACTACAAGAACTTATGGCTTCAGTCTCTTTGGAGCGAGCGGCTAAACTCCTTGAATCTGTTAGTGTAGGACGGCAGGGAAATAGCCGTCGAAATTCACGTTGCTCCAAAATTACTTTCACATTTTGAGGAGTATAGCGTTCCATGACTTGTCAACGTATATTCTGAATCTGTTTGAGAATATTAAAGAAAAACTGACACAATGTGGTGATACAGTTTGTGCCATAGAACTTCTGGAGAAAGGATCCGGTTAAGAAAGTCTTCCCAAAGCTTGCATATGCATACATAGATGTCCTCTAATAAATATTGTGACGGGACCTAGACAAACTTTCTTTGAGGAGGATTATAGAACCAAAAAGTCTATTTGCATTTCTACTAAAGGAGAAGTTTAATTCCGGCGCAGAGCTATCCAGGTCTGAATGGAATTGATACCCAAGTATGATATAGCTCGATAGTCGTACTTAGGTGTACCTAAACCACGCCGAACCGCCCATTTGGTTAGTTTATGTAACGTGTTTTGCAAGCTCTTTAAAAGTATTTAGGTGCCTTCCCGAGACAGCTAAGGTAATGCCATCTGCATAAGCGATCGCTGTGTATCCCTTGTCTTTCAGGACTATCAACAGTTCATTAACCACCAAATTCCAAAGAAAGAGGAATAGAACACCATCTTGCGGAGTGCTTCTGCTGACAGATTTTCTAGTGGACATCTCGCCCAGCCTGGAGTTGATATCCCGACCAATCAGCAGTAGATTGATCTCCCAAAGCGAGCTGTCGACCTTAAAATCTATTCGCAGAATTTTGACATTGTTTAACGAACCTTCTATGTCCAGGAAGAGATCAATTTATTTTCGGAAATTCTATTTACAAATTAAGGTATTTACAGTCACAAATACATACATTTACAGCTTGACATCCCTAATTAGCTTTCAGTTTCTTTTGACTCTTAGAAGTCCCAACTAACTTCGACATCACCTTAACAACTAGCCTTACCAATAGGTAAGCTACCAACAGTATTCCTCCATAAAGCAAGAGTATAGCATCTAGGTTGTGATACTGGATGAAACTTAACTCCTGACCGGCAGAATGAAGGTGTCGTGCGCCTTTATGTCGGGCAATATACTCCACCCAGTATGTAGCCAAGTCCATCGGTTCAAGTGGTTGATCTCGAAACATGGCTGACATGTCCTGAATCTGCTTTGTGTACTTAGGATTCTCCAACATCTCTGTAATTGCAGACTTGAAGCTGTTCTCACTTAGAGTGTTGTAGTCGACCATAATCGCAAAACCATTAGCTTCAGCACGAGCCATGTTGAGGAACTGATCTCCAAAGATGGGAATTCCAATGAAAGGCTTTCCATGATAAATAGATTCGGTGGTACTCAGCAGACCTCCATGTGTAATGAAGAGCTTAACGTTTGGATGTGCTAGGACATCGTCTTGTGGGAACCACTCACTGATGTATACGTTCTCGCTCTTTCCAGGTAGGTTGGTGTCTTCAAACTTCCATAAGACTTTTTGCTTCAGTGATTTGAAAGTCTTGAGTAGGGCATCACGTTTCTCAGCGGGTAGATTCTTGCTCTTTAAATTGGATCCCATTGAGAAGTAAATAGCACCATCCTTGGCCTCATCCAAGAACTTCTGCAAGTCGACGGGGAGTGGCTTTCTTTTGCGGTTAATGTGGAGTCCTCCGACTTCGATCATGTTTGGCAAGTATGGTCGAGGGAAGCTCAATGAGACGTGTTGATTCAGCAGGACCAGTGCTGTGTTTTTTCTCAGCTTGTCAAGGGTCTTCTTTGAGTTGGAAAAGTGTTGGCGGAACAATGCTTCCTGACGGGGAAAGTATAGATTGTCGAAGAAAAGTTTTTCGAAAGTTAAGATTGCTTGATTGATTGTCCGTTCTAACAGACTCATGTGGTCAGTTAGGGAGGAGAAAGGATTCGGGACATAGGATGGTGGTGATGGTGACCCAACTAGGTCGGTGTTCCATGACAGAGCTCCAAATAAGCCGGTAGCAATTACAGGTGCATTGAAATGTTCTCCCAAGCCGAAGAGGGCCTCATCCACGAATAGGTCTATGATGATGACGTCGAACTTCTCATTGGATGACATAAGTTTTTGTACAAGCGGATCGTTTAAGGTGAGGTTAGTTGTAATTATTCCTATGTCAAAGACTTCTAGGATGGATTCCATAATCGAATGGTTCCGCATTTCAAGGAAGTCCTTGACTATTTCTGCAAAAAAAAGGATATATTGTAAATTAGTTTAAGTTGAACATGAAGAGAAGTGCTGAGAGTGGAGATCTTGAATTTCAGTTGATTTGACAACAATTTTTTGATAAAATGCTATGGTCACCTTTGAAATGTTTAAGCGCAGCCCAAGGAAAATATTAAAATATTTAAAGGCGCTTGCATCTATGTACATCAGCACGGAATCGATTCATGAAGCTCTGATCCAACTGGACATGCAAGAGTTTATCAACTGGATAGTGACTATAATCTCGGTTCATTCAATCTACCCTCACATCTGTCGTAGGGAGGAACTACTGAATGTGGGGTCATATATCCTTTTCTTTAGCTTATGGCCATCAAAAATTCCTGCGCAGAATTGATAGAGATGGAGTTAAAGTTGTCAGGCTATGCGAGCCTGCGCCGTTGTCTATGCTTTTGATGCAAGCAAAAATAAGTGAAGCTAAGAAGTAGGGACTCTGCCCGAAGATCTGCGACTCTAGGGGCAACAGGGGCCATGAGAATATGCTTCGTCGGGTGTCATATTGCACCTTTTACCACTCGACCTTCTACAGGTACTTGACCTATGTACAGGTTCAGAGAAATAGGATGGTAGTGTACTAAACCACAGCATTCTGTATCTGTATCTATATCATGAGATCTAATATGTATATACTTCCTAGAGTAATTTTCAGAAATGACGTCACGGTCCGATTCCCAACCAGTGGAGTAAGACACATTAACATAACTTAAACCGACATAGTTCAAAAATGAAATATGGGCTAGGGTGGGGATCTTCTCCGATTCCCTCAAAATGTCCATGTCCTACTGACATCCTGACTCCTGTCTTTCAGCCTGAAGTTTTCACCCCTTAACACCATAATCCTCATTGACAGCCAAGCAACTATCAAGGCTATTGTTTCAGTCACTATATCCTCGAAACTAGTAAGAAGAACTTATTTCATTGGGTCATCGATTCAGAATCAGTCGCCTTTTATAAGGCTGACGTAGCGAAACAAGTACCTACTGCAGCCAATTCGAAAGGTATTAACATTCCTATGTAAATCAATAAACTTTTGGGATAAGCAGATGCTTTCGACATCATCAAGAATCCCTACCGAATCATTGTAGAGATGTATGGTCTTCAAGTCATCGACTATGAACACAAATATTTGTTGCCAACAAACAATGAAACATCTGTCTAATATCTTAAACACATCATGTGTCTATTAGCAGCTAAAAACATTGTTAGCGAGGTACAAAATATTGTTCCTGACAATTTAGTCATGTACTATACGAATGCCCGGCGATAACCGAAAAAGGAGACCAGATACATGTTTCTATCAAAATACGGTCATTTTGTCCTTTTTTTTATACACATGTAAGTACATATGTAGGGACAATAGCTAGAAATAAGGTCTGAGCAAGCCCTAGGACAGTCTGTCAATAAAACGTTAACCAAACCTAGTCACATAGAATAACTTTAGAAAGTAGAAGACAAAAATATTGGTCGGCTTTGGAGATATAAACTTCATACAAACAAACATAATTTATATGTATCTATAGACTTCAGTTTTCTAACATGAGCACTACAGCTGTGTTCAGACGATTCTCAGGTCTACAAATGTGCTGACAATTGCTACTAATGAGCTAAACATTACAATCAACTTGTCAGTTCATACGGCTGTTATATTGTGTTCCAATTTTTGAAAATGTATTGTCAGAGGACTGGTCTGTAGAGAGAGCCTTTACGAGAGAGTAAAAGATTTCCCCATGCTACGAATTTTAGTGCAAGAAATTTCATTGTTTTATGAATTTTTTTTATGGCATCTGTCAAATCGAGGTATGTATATAATTTTTTGCATTTGCACCATAAAAATAAGTATACTAGCCACTACGTAGTCAAATGTCTCTGATTGTTAGAGATATTCAGAATTGATAGAAAAGTAAGGCATTTTGTTAAGTGCTAAACTAAATTTTTTAGGTAAGAAAATTGTCCCTAAATTTTAGGTTAGTCGGCAAAATATCCCAAACAACTGTACCATTAGCCCTTGGGTTATGGCTTATAAGTAAGTAGATGATCTTCGATAAATAAAATGATTAAATTCAAATAAATTACGGTGAAGTGATCTACGATCTAGGCGAACTATGATTAATTGTTTAAAACACAATTATAATACATATTTTAAGTGGACCCGAACTTTGTTCAAAAAATAAGGATACCTTCGACATTTTCGGAAACGTCATTTGGATAAAATTACTTTTGCAAGAACGTAAGTTGCAAAAATCATGTCTTCGAAGTCAGTACATCAGAGTAGAACTGCATTAGCACAGTATTCGATAATGCAGTTTGCTTTTAGTCAGATGTTCATAAACGTCATTTGCCGTGCAGTAGAGCAGCCAACAAACCAGCATGTGCGGCACAAAATGACAGCAGCAGAAATGATGGTCGATTGAGTAGTGTCAAGCATTGACGATCATTTGCCAAAGAATAAAGCTTTTTTTTGACTTTTTCGAAAATCTCACTTGCTCCATTTTTCGGTCTTATCCTTCTTTGCAGTTTTCATTTAAAACAGAAAATGAGGATGCGAGTTATGACACATGAAATATCTCCCACCTTTCAGTCAGTTTGCCATTCCATGTGTTAGACTTTACCTCAAAACTAAATCTAGAATCCAGAATGTGCCCAATGATACAAAAGTGTGTTCATTCGAAGACAATTTCTGAAATTGTCAGATGGCTGCCTGACAATTGATTGCCAATAGTCTGACAACCTTTATTTTGCAATATTTTCAGTCAAAAGTATATAGTTCACACGATTGTCAGACATTTGGGAGCAAATTTTCATTGATGGACATGACAATATTGTCTGAACAAAAGTTAATGAATAAAATAAAATACATTCGGTTCCAAACAACCTTGAGGTAGTCCAAACAAAACACAAGTAATTTGAATGACTTATAATCGGTTAATAAAGAACCATATTAGTCAAAAATAATTCAACACGGCAATCGTTTTAATGATTGTCTTACGTGTCTTGTCTCCCCGCAGTCAATTACCACTCATTCAGAACCAATTAAAACAAATTCGAATTCGGACAATTCATCTACTGAAGGTCATGTCTCACGCCTACATTATTTAATCAAATTTATTTCTATTTTGATAACAAAATTTCGCCATAAGACCGGTTAAATTGAAATTCCGGCAAAATTGTGCAAACTCACTCCGGCAATAAACAATCCGAAATATACATATTTTCCCTGATAACATGCATATGTATGTATGCACATATGTAGTTCCTCAACTTCAAAGCAAAGATTTGATAAGAATTTGATTGGACAGTGTGACAACGGCAGCCACTTCAACACAACATCTGGTCTTTCAATGATGATGATTAGGAAAAAACTTTGTCTAGCTATGTTCAGAATTTTAAAGATAACAGCTGATCGCCATTAGTATGCATAAATAGCAAATCACTTCGTTAAGTAACACTATGTGTACACTGCTACACCCATCTCCAAGTCATTAATAAATTTGTTAGACAAAATCACTGTAGAGATGCCTACCGTTGCATGCTGGTACGAGAGTAGGCACCTCGATGCCGCGATACTTTTTGTCTGGCATCGGATATGGGGAAACCATTGTCACATCGTGACCTTTGTCTGCTAGATTTCGCAGCAATGCATCACCAATGATGAAGTGTGACTTGGACACAGTTGGAAAGACACCAAGAATTTTGTAGCCATTTGCGATGTCCAATGCGGCACTGAAGATCAGTAGAGATGCACAAATCAATCGGATACTACGCATTGTGTAAAGGCGGAGCAATTTATATTCGAATAGACACTAAGCTATATAATTCACTTAATGATCTGCTGAGATACGTTTCACAATGCCAACTGAATTTGCGCAAGTGGTGTCGAGAATTAAATTTGTTTCCCGGTACCAGTTGAGTTTTCGGGTATCGGCGGGGCCGAAACGTGTTTTTATCTCTATGATTTTTGGGGTTCTAATCTGGTAATTTCTATGATTATTATGCTGTGCTGAGTGCTGACCTTAGTACTTAAGTACTTTTGATACTAACTAGTGTTGCCATGGTGTTTTACATGTGAAAGTAGTTCTACACAGCTGTATACAGTGGCGGACGTAGAAAGCCGGACAACGAACGTACTATTGGTTCGTGCGTACAAACATACGCAACTTAATGCTATAAACGCATTGAAACTCAAGTTTTGTTCTTATAAAGTGGGCGTGGCATTCTCAATTTTCGATTAAATTATAAAAATAACTTTGTATTGATGCTATATGCGAGGTTTCATGGGGTTTATAAAAAACTTCAAGGTCTATGAATCTTGATTTTTAGCAAAATTTTTGAAAATATTGAAATTTTTTAAAAGTGCGTACCCCATTACTTTCTATTTGTCTTATATCCCTTGTGCTTTACCTTTATATGCATTTGCACAGAAAAACGTGGTGTGCCATCTGTTAGCACATAGCCAAACTAACCTAAATACGATCGTTGGAGACGTTTTTAAGAAAATCCATTTAAACTCAAATCGGCCATAAGTAAGGTACTTTTAATTTTGAAGTTAGAATACTTAATATTCCTCTTTCGCCTCGAGGAGCGAATATTCTTTTAATGTTAAGAATATAGAAGATGCACGTTGGTTTTGAATGTTTGTGAAGTATAAGAAATGTTGAGACAAGGGGGGGACAGGAAAGATAGGACTAGGAAGAGAAAGAGCGGTGCTGAAGAAATATGGGAAGCGAAATTCTACTAAGGTGAAAGTCGAAAGAGTTTTCCGTATTATTAGACAGGTGCAACATTCTGGCCATTGGTGAATTAGAGGTATGGACCTTAGGTTGTCGGGATTCGTGGTAAAGGATACCGATTCGAGAAGCGCAGGACAATCAGTGCGATTTTCATTAGCTGATAAAGGAAAAGTAAATCAGCGATTCCGCGACGGTTTTCGAGGGACTGCAGACGGATAAGTTTTAGACGATCGGTGTAAGGAGGAAAATTGTTTCTGTCGATCCAGGCGAAGTCGCGGAGGGCTAAGCGTAGAAATCTGTACTAGACAGCTTCAATACGGCGAATATGGACGGCGTAGTAGGGGGACCAAAGCGGACTTGCATATTCAAGGATGGGTCGAATGAAGTGATATACATATAGTGATTTGGTAATGTAGGGATTCGGGAATTCTTTAGACCAACGTTTTATAAAGCCAAGCGCAGAGTTATCTCTACTTATAATGGCGTCGATGTGGGAACGAAAGTTAAGCTCCCTATCACAAGTATTTTTTCCATCGTTTGAGGAGTCTAAGGCATTTTGCAGCAGGACTCCGAGACAAGAAAGTTCTTCGGTTTCGGCAACCCAAGTGCCATTCGTTGATAATGCAGTCGAGGTCAGAATTCATACGCTTCTGCCGATCGAAGAGCAACGACGTTTGTCTGGGAACGAATATGAGAAGGGTACTGTTGTCAGGGAAGGAATGTATTGGGCTAGAGTAAGCAGGCAAGCCAAAACAACTTGTAGTGAATGTAGTGAAAAAAGAGATTAATTGATGCTAAATCCAAGCACTTTCGACAAAATAGCTTGATGCCAGATTCTGTCAAATGCCTTTGAAATATCAAGCGCAATAGTCTTATATTTACAAGAATGATGCTGAGATAGGTTCCACCTTTCAGTTAGATATACCATGATACCACCAGCTACGACAACAATAATATCTGACTGTTTATCAGCGTTTCAATGACCTTGGAAAGAAGGGACGTAAGTGCAATGGGCCGGAAGTTAGAGGGAGAAAAAGATTCACCTTTTTTAAGGACGGACTGGAAATGTTTTCCTTTTTCTGGGGAAGAGTCCAGAAGAGTATGACATGAAAAAGGGCACGCAGTTTTCGTGAAGCTTCAATAGGTATCGTAACGTCATTAACGTACATATTGTCGAAAAGTTGCATGGTAGTCAGAGGGCATGGCGCATGATTGAAGACACTAGAAGATTGATTGGTGAACTAGGGAGCAACGAGCTATTGTCAGAATACCAAATAGAAAGTGGTACATGTAATGATATCATCGGCCTCAACGGTAGAAGCGGTAGCTTGAAGATGTGATACCAAAACCGTCCACGGAACACAAAACCACCAAATAGTTGATCAGGTGGATATAAAACCTCAGTTTGATGTCCTGTCGAAAATATACAGTATCCGTTTAAGTACCTTCAATTCGAAAAGCCAATACTTCCGCTAACTCAGGACGAAAAAAGAACCGATTGACTGAGGCATACGTAACGTTGAACAGTGGAAGAGGAGTCGCAGGATGCTAGAAAGAAATTAGGCAGATCCGGGATACATATATTTTTAGCAACACCACACAATGGTGGGCAGGGTAAGTCACTGTAAGTCTACCGAGTCTATATAAATAAAAGGAACCAATCTGAAGCAGCGTACCATTTTCCAGACTAAAGTCAATGTCAAGGATTATACCTTAAAAATTTAAATGCAGGGTTCAAAGCACTAATGTTCAACTCATGTACTATATTGTCAGATAGAACAAAGTAAAACTGAGCTGGATCCCTGGAGTAATTAATGGTTTAGCACATCAACTTCGGTAAGCCAAGTAGAAATCCTTCATGCCACAACTGGCTCAAAACAAGAACAGAAACCATTACATTTTCATTTTATATTTATTTACAAACATTAATTCTAGATTTTACAAGCTATTATCCCCTAAATGAAGCACCTGCATCCTTACACGAATAATATCTCCTTCTTAGTTCTTCTTCACCTTCGCTTGCTTCTTTGGGAATCCAAGGAAGCGTAAGACTAGTTTCAACACAATTCTAAGCAACACCACAAGGACCAACAAAATTCCACCAAACAGAATGACAATGGCGTCAAGATTGTGATACTGAATAAAGCTGAGATCCTGTCCGGCTGAGTGTAAGTGTGGAGCACCCTTATGCCTGGCGATGTATTCCACCCAATAAGTAGCCAAGTCCAGTGGCTTTATTGGCTGATCACGATACCTAGCCGACATCTTTTGAACCTTATTCGTATATTCGGGATTGGCTAACATCTTATTGATTGCACCCAAAAATTTCTCCTTGGTTAGTGTCTTATAATCGACCATCAAACCATAACCACCAGACTCAGAGCGTGCCATGTTCAAAAATTGATCTCCAAACATTGGGATTCCAACAAACGGCTTTCCATGGTAAATCGATTCGGTTGTGCTCAACAGTCCTCCGTGAGTAATGAAAAGCTTCACATTAGGATGTGCCAAGACATCATCTTGCGGGAACCAGTCACTGATGTACACATTGTCGCTCTTACCAGGCAGTTTGGTGTCCTCGAACTTCCACAGAACTCGTTGTTTCAGGGCCTTAAATGTTTGAAGGATGGCCTCACGTTTCTCCAGCGGAAGGAGTGTGCTCTTTAGATTCGATCCCATCGAAAAGTAGATGGCGCCATCCTTTGCTTCGTCCAAGAATTTTTGCAAGTCAGCGGGTAGTGGCTTCCTCGTGCTCTTGATATGTATTCCTCCAACTTCGATCATATTCGGCATATATGGTCGGGGGAAGCCCAGTGATACGTGAGAGTTAAGCAGAACCAATGCCGTGTTTTTGCGAATGCGGTCCAGGCCAAGTTTGGAATTGGGAAAATGTTTGTTGAACAGCTCACGTTGTCGTGGCATGTAGAAATTATTGAAGAAAATTTGCTCAAATGTAGCCACAGCCAGATTCAGGATTCGTCCCGAAAGAGTCATACGATCGGTTAGTGGCAAAAATGCGTTTGGGACAAATGATGGTGGTGATGGTGTGCCCACCATGTCGGTGTTCCATTGCGTGGCGCCAAATGTGCTGACGCCAATAAGAGGAGCGCCAAAGTGTTCAGCCATACCGAATAGCGCCTCAGAGACAAATACCTCGGCAATAACAACATCAAACTTTTCGCCAGATGCAATCAGCTTCTGAACAGATGGCTCCGATAGGGTTTGGTTGGTAAGCATTATTCCCATGTCGTAGATATGGATAAAAGATTCAATCACGTTCTTGTCGCAGAATTCTAGAATTTTGTCCGTATGAGCTGAAAAAAAGAAGAAAATCGGTTGTAAGTACTATAGGTAGGCTGATCTTTAAATAATCTTTGGATAACCTAGAACTATACATAAGGATTGCTTAATGGATTCGACTTACTACGAGTAGGACAAAGGACTCACGAGTAATAAATATGATTGACAATCAGAATACGGAATATGGAGGCTGGTTTTCATGTCTGGTGATCTCAAATGGTGTTTAAGACGTCTATCAGAAGCACTAAGCTTCGCAGAGGCAATGGAATCATTTCAAAGGTGTTCAGCTTCTAAATTTATGACTAAGAAGTTGCAAGGGTCCGTGCTATATTCTGCAACCTAATGGAAAGGGGTTTTCAGTTTTCTCATTTTTCCGATAGGGTTTCTCGTCTATGTGTGAAGTTAGCTACGGTTTGGTTGGGGTCTTAACTTGTCTATACTTGAGTTTAAATCTTGGAAAAGTAGACTCCTACTTTGGTTACGACAACCAGTTTTTGCTACTATTTGCTCAAGTACATCCTTACATGCCTACATCTGCTTTGGCCCACGAAGTGAAACCATTACGACCATTAGTTGGGACATAACTATAGCGACTGAGTTCTAAATTTCATTTCTGGCTCTATGATTTTGGCAATAAGTAAAATTGTCCCATTAAGGTAAATCTGTTATTCAAAGTCATCAGATCCACGAAAACCTACTGTTGGCTGAGGGTTTCATTCCCACGACCACGAGGACGAAGATTATATTTCGTGTCATGACTGGTCATTGGCTTTCAGAATTTGCTGACAGACTATTTTTGGCCCAAATACAAAGGCAATAACTTGGAGGATATGCAGTTTAGCAAGACGATGTCATATGCCACGCCTACCCATATAATAGAGTTGTTAAAGCAATAGTTGTTAACCTAGCTTAAGAAATTGGCTAGTCAATTGGTTCGTACGATTTGACGATTCTGCACTTTCTACCTTGGGGCTATGTCAAGTTCATACGCTAATAAGCTAGCGACTTAGAAGACCTTGCATTTCTCAAACACTAAGCTTAAAAACGTTTGATGGAGTTAAATATTATGGGTCTGGGTCAGGTCTCTTGAGGAATCCCGACTGACGACTTCAATACACATTTATGAACTTTATGCGCGATCTGAAGAACCTGGACATCTTCTCAATCAAAGTTAGGAGTGAAGCAGGACATGTTATATATGTATCGGTACCGAATCAGGGTATGAATTGACCAGCTAAAGGTATTTAAAAGTCTGTGTCTCTAGCTGATACAAGCACTAATCTATCGAAAACAAATTTTAGTGGTTGGTGTGCTCGACTACTAGGTGAAAGGTTTGGTTTTGTTTCTGAAAAAGTAGGCTCGAGACAAATGGTAGTGAGAAGCTACATCCTTGGTTTCCTACCAAATATTTTTTTATGTAGATATTAGGTCAGACAGGACGTGTCCCAAAATGAAGAGATTATCCCGTGAACCATTAAAGTATGTAGACTGAGCTAACCACTCATTTTGTTAGTAGAAACGATTTATTGATAACAGAATTTACGATTCGTAGAAATAACAACACTACGCCTTCCGCATCAAATATTTGTTAATATAATAATAATAATATTTAATTAGCGTTTCACTGAATATAACTTCAGCTAATGACATAGGTAAGCTTACGCTCTTGATAGAAAAATTAGCATTCGTGAGTAATGTGAATTGTTATTCAAAATATGAATACAGATACATTTTTCACTCATAGTCGATTTGATTAAACTATAAAACTATTATTTAATCAAGTTCATTGCCATTGAAAATTTTGACTATAGCCACTTAATCCCTCCATCAGAATTCGTCCAACTCATGCAAACAAAAACAAACTATAACACGTCGTTCTGATAAGTAAGTAGCACACTTTAGAAGCTGATAACGATTAATCACCTTAGTATTATATAACAATAACAATCAGCACTTTATCAGTAATGACAGGGCTAAAAGGAGTCTACATATTTGGTGAATACTTTTGAGATACAATGGTGTAAACACACGTCGTCGGATCAGTGAAGCTATCAGACTTTATCAGTACTTCTATATGAGCAATGCAAACAAAACGATCAAGATCGCCTAGATACAAGTAGCAGAGTAGTAAAGGCTAACGTACTATAACGTCTAAAGTGATTGCTTTTTCGTCATATCGTGGACAACGAGTCGAGTTAAGAGTATATTCGATTTGAATCCACTATTTGACAAGCACACATAAATGTGCATGCATAAATGTACATCTATAAAAAAATAAATATTTGGCTCGACATATCTATGGGACTCAAGGCCTCGGGTCTCACCAACTATCTTGTTGTACATGTTATATTCTTTACACGAATGGAAGCGGCCTACTGCGAAAGAAACTTTACGTGTTGTCTAGGGAACCTAGAATCCCTAGATCCCACAATACTTTTATACCTTCTCTATTCTCTGGATACATAGAAAGAGCTAATTTGTAGGCTAGATTGTACTTCTTACCGTCCATATTTGTTCGGCTGAAGTCAACAATTTTCTGAGAAAGTGGACTCAGTTGTCACACCAATATACAGGGTCCTCCAATTCATTCTCCGGATTTGACATCCCTGTTTCGATGACGTACGTCAAACAGAACTGTCATCCGAGACTGTATTTTCAATATTAATTTTTTAGCAATCGTTGAACATTTGAAATTCTATAAATTTACTTCAAAAATAGGGATTCCGTACTAGCTAGGTATGTTTCACGTATTACGAGCAGATTATAGTCGAAATCATTGTCCGTCGGAGCATACTTTAGGCAAGACTGTTCAAAAATTTAAAGAGACTGGCTCTGTTCCAGATGTCTTAAGGCCTATCCATCATGGAAATGAACGCTTTATTACAGAAAATATGGCTGCCGTCAGCAAAAGTGTTGAAGAAGATACTAACTCATCGGTTTCACGGCGAGCACAGGATTTGGACTTGAGCACAGCTATAGCGTACCTTGGATTTGAATTTGCATTTGTACCCTCATACAGCTTAACTCCCTTAAGAATTGAAGTCAGCTCACAGAATGGGTAATACATACGCCGATTGAGTTCTTGAACATCAGCGTTTGGATGACTAATTTTGACACAACGTCTTCTTCAGCGACGGGGCTTATTTTTCAGTGGGAAGTGAAAATCCACATGTAATTGTCGAAAAATCATGATCATTGCATCTACAAAAATTAACTGTATGGTTCGAAAATGAGAAAGGTGTAGCCGTCACCGGTAGACTTGGAAGACGTGTGGTTTCAACAAGATGGTGCCACATCTCACTGGTTTATTGCAAGAAACATGTCTCTGGATGAGTTATATATGTATATGTAGGTATTTTGCGTTTTAGTGAACAAAATTAAATGACCAAGATCGTATGATTTGTCCTTTTTAAGGTCTGAAAATTTCGGAAGTGGATGTAGTCGTTTTAGGAACCTAAACACAAACCCTTCTCTTATAATGCTTTGCTGAATATTGGGGTCTGTTGTCCTGGTGCAATATTCAGTTGTTGCTCTTGTACCTCAGCTATGGCATGGTCTTCTAAGAGATTCCTTTAAAAAAAAACAGTCTTTCGACACCAAAGGTGGAATTATTAATGAGAAGTCCTACAGATTTTTGTAAGTAGAATACAGTTAACCATCGGGATTGTGAATTATAGGCACAGTGACTAGAATAAACATTTTTCTAAGCTTTCCGAAGGATACGTGATTAAAAAAGAGTGAGAAGTTACATAGAGAAATACATAGATACAGCTTCTTTGGGAAGAACTTGACAGAGAGTTTCAAAAACCTTGTCTGGAGATCAATATCATTGGAAACTATTAAGAAGTTCCAGAAGTGCCAGAACGAGGTGGTCCACGAAAGAGGTTCTCTTAATTTGGAGGTTTGGTGAGCACCGTGGCTCAAGTGGTTAGTGCTTTGGATAACAGAGCAAGGGGTTCCAGGTGCCATCCCTAGACAATACCACAAAATAAATTCAACGTGCCGTATTGAGACGAAAAGCCGGTTCTTTTCTAACCTGTTCGCAGCTTAAGTTTGTAAACAGAGATCCGCTCATATAGTGTTTCGTTTATAAAAAAATAAATACATATTTACAACCGCTGTCATTAGTAGACAGAAGAAGACAGCACCCCTAGTAATGCGTCACTTTTTAATTGAAGTTGTTTTGACCGTGTTTGGCTTTGTTCCAACTGTCTGTTTTCGTTCAGCCATCCGTAGCGATAATTTGACGGTCTTTACCTAATCAATGGCACACGCAAAGATAAATATTATCATAACAAGATAAACAAAAAAAAAATGTCCACTCAGATTATGGTCATCACTTTCGAAACCCTACGACAAGTTCAGAGTTCCCACAAAATTCGAACTAGCAACCGACTAAACTCTATTATCACAGAAAAACCGGTTCGCCTATGGCTTCAAATTAACAACATTGACAAGGTCAAGCGTGCGTGAATCTGTTAGAATAGAATCTAATTACCTTTCATATGGGGCAGCATGGAAGGCATGTCCACATCACGATAGTTCTTCGGGGGATTCTTCATTGGAAACGGTGAGATCACGGTGACATCATGGCCCTTGTCAGCCAGACCCTTCATCAGCGAATGGCCAATGAAGAAGTGCGACCTAGCGCCAGTGGGAAATATTCCAAGAATTTTATATGCATTTGCACCACCAATTAACGCGATGAATAGCAAAGCACTTGCCCAACACAATTTTCTATCAATCATTGCGACTCACTCAATTCACACTTAGACTTAATTGAGATACAAGTATGCTGCAGATACTGGTAGATACTTTGCGAATAAAACCCGAATGGATCGATCAGTTTGACTAGCAAAACGAACTGCCTGCTAGCGATCCAAAAGAACAACTGAATTTTATAGTCGAACTAATGGTTGTAGTTGAACGGAAAACTAATGCGCGACGGTATTCGTATCTGTGTTGCCATTGGGAAAACGGCGACGCGCTAAACGCTTATCTAGCTGGGCTGCCTGGTTACGACGGTCAAGTACCTGAGGTGTGTGCTTCAGACGATTGTAGATTTGAGTTAATTTGAGGAAGCAATTTTGTATGGAGTTATGAAATAAAAACAAACATATACACACACATGCTGAATGAGTCTGCGAAATTTGTGCTGAAATGGTACCTGCAAATTTTGAAATCTGTTTTTGTAGATATTTGCGTGTAGATACATTACAAAGTTATGCGGTGACGTTCATTATAATTTTCTAGACGATTCGGTCTAGAAGACAGGTGGTAATGCGTTTTAGTTACTATGCTCATGTACGTAAGGTGGTATTAGTAAAGGTCCTCAAATCCAAGATTATGGTTGTAAAATTTTAAGATTGAGGTTCAATTTGTATTTTGTTTTAAAATTACAAAAGGGAAGCCATCAGAGTATATGAGGGCACCTATGTCTTTCAACTGAAATATTCGTAAATGTTTAATAGATATAAATTTATTGAAGAAAAATAACTCAAAAAACTATCATTCAAAAGAAAAACAAAGCAAAATATTTAACATTTTTATGTTCCGTAAACTTTCAATGGACGAATTGGACAGAACGTCACAACCGACAGCTACAAGTTTGAGGTAGCAAGGGACTTTATTTACCTCTGCTCTGCCTCTGAAAACAACACCTTAGCAGAAATAAGACGAAGAATAACTCTTGCCAATCGCTGTTTCTTTGGGTTAAGAAGGCAATTGAGGGCCAGAACCCGAAGAACTAAGGAGACTCTATATAAAACCCTTATCATCACAGTCCTGCTTTATGGCACTGAAGCATGGACTCTGTCTAAAGCGGATGAAGAGATCCTAAGTCGCTTCGAGAGAAAGATTCTTAGTCTAATTTTCGATCCCGTTTGCGTTGACGGGCTTTGGAGGAGGAGATTCAACGACGAACTATACGAGTTGTACAGCGACATCGACCTAGTCGCATCACTCGTTTAAGATGGCTAGGACATGTAGAGCGAATGGACACCAATGCTCCGACCCGTAGAGTCTCCGAATCAAACCCGAAAAGACAACGCAATACAGAAAGACCTCGCCTCAGGTGGCGCGCACAAGTAGTGGACGCCGTGACTCAGTGGTTAGAGTGTTGGACTATGGAGTAAGGAGTTCGAGGTTCGACTCCCAGTCAGTCACGGCCCCACCTCTCGCGAGCGTCTGACAAACATCCGAGAGTACAAACTGTTCTGAAAAAGCTGCCCTTCGGAAATGGCATTAAACAGTAGGCCCTCAGACCCTAGCTCATATGGCTGATAATGCGATCTAAAAAGATCTTCGTATGTTCGCGGAGTTTGCAATATCTACTGGCGAGCATGTTACCTTGTGGAAAATACGCCACCTCAACCAATGCAGAGCCGAGCATTAACAGGGAATATGCTCAGATGATTCGTTATCTTCCGAGCAGAACCTACACTTGAATTTATTAATCTTTTGGACCGTAACCCCGGGACATTTTCCCAATGACTTAGACGAAGTTTGTGTCTCCCTGTGTTAATCAGCGCTGTGGCGGCAGCACTGTTGACGCCAAAGTTAGGCTCAGGCCCGATGAAAGCAGATCTTGACCCAGCCATGGCTAGTTCATCTGCAAATCGGTTGAATACAATCCCCTGATGACCTGGAACCCATCCAAGTACCACCCTATTATGTGCAGCAAGAGATTGTAGTGCATCTTAGCAGCATTTAACTGCTATGGAGTTCACTAAATTGGACGAGAGCGCTTTAAGAGTTGCCTGACTATCTGAAAATATATACATAGATCTTAGCGCCCTTGATACTCTAACTAAGGTTTCATCTAGCGCAGATGTCAATGGCACGGAGTTCAGCCAGGAAAACCGTGAGACACATTCCCATAGGTATCGAGACATTGGTGTTGGGTCCAAAGACATCAGCACTCAGTCCAGAGTTAATTTTTGATCCGTCAGTGAAGCAGACCAGATCCCTAGGGTCCAGTGCCGGAGCACCATTAGACCAATCTGCACGGTCCAATATTTTAACCTCAAATAAACTATCGAAACAGTATTCCGCTGCCATAGCGGTAAGGGTCGAAAAGGACCCAGAAATGTTAATTCGCCGCTGATCAGCTGAAATGGGCATCGTCAGAGAGTCAACTCCAGCTTACTTTGTGATTGGATTTTGGGCAACATCCGTACAAGATAGCGCTGTTGCAAGAATTGTTGATATTCGACTAAGCATTAATGCTTCCACAAAGATTGACCGTGGGATTTATGGCATGGCGGCAGCATCGCACCTTGCTTCTTTCGACACCGTTACCGTCAATGGTCTCAGACCATCAGCTCTGTGGCTAGAGCGCGACAACATCGATATATCTGAGCTGTGGTTACAACAAGACGGAGTTACATGCCATACAAATTTGGCGACTGTTCATCTCACGGTGAGCGTTCATCAATTGACCGCCGAGATCATGCGACTTGTCACCACTCGATTATTTTCTCTGGCGCTACGTCAAGTCCTTAGTCTATGCTAACAAACCAACCACTTTGGACGAACTCGAAGCCAACTTTCGAGATTGTCAGAATAACGCCGCAGGTATTGGACAGAGTCATAAAAAATTAGACAGACCGCTTGAAGCACTGCGAACGAAGCCTAGGCAGTTATTTGAATAATGTGCAGCTTTACACGCAATGGCATGAATGAAGCTTCAAAATTAAGCCAGAATAATTTTTTTATTTTACACTATAGTTATTTTATTTAAATTTGTTTTTTTATCGTTCTTATCTGGTCACCGGTTGGCTAAATTTTGGCATACCTACTACACAAAGGTTGCACCATGATTGTCCCTGTTTTTACCTGTCAAACTTATTACTCGTTGTTGAATCAAGAACAGGCTGACGAAGTAATGATTCATTTTTGATGGCAGTTGGCAATTCAGCGACTGTATCCTCCTTTGCATTGATAATGCCTGTAGTCGAACTGGCGAAAGGCTTTTCATTCACCATTGTATCCGAGGAAAATCAACTCCATCGATTTAGCCTCTAGTTTGGTCCCCTTCTCTTTAGGTTCATGCCCAATCGCTTTGCAACCAAAGATAAGTAGATGTCCAAAATTCGGGCTACTGTTTGTCCAAATTTCCTCAGAACTACGATCCTTGCCTCTGCATGGTACCAACAAATAAGCTGCAGTTGCCGCTGCCTTAGTACAAAATCTATTATCCTTCCCTGAGTCCAATGACATCCATTCAGTCATTTCAATATTGGTTCGATTTATCCGCTTCGTTACATCGAACTCTTTAGGATTTGGGGAAAAATAGCAAAAGATCCTGTCTAGTTTGAATACGGATGAACACTATTACCAGCCATAAGGCAACAACGTTTTGTTGAGGCTATGACCCTGCACTTACCTATTGGTGTCTTTAAATCTAAAATTTGCTTTAAAAGCAAAACAGCATAGGGACTTCGCACAATTAATTTTCATTAAAGATTCGTTCATCCCACAACCACACAACTCCATTATCCCGACGAAAAGTTGCATTTTTCTCCATTCACAGTGTGTCCGCCCTCTTTGTCATAACAATAAACACTAATGCACCAGAAGATACTTTCAGACAGGCCCAAACTCTAACTGGGCCACAAAATACAACAGCCTGCAACACACCGCCTGAACCTAATGGACACTATCTGTAGCCTAACCACCACTAATCACCCGTCGTCGTCATCGTCCCCGTTGCAAACAAAAGAAAAACTCCCTTAGATTCGCTTTATCTCGCCCCAAAGCAGAGTCTAACATTACAGAAATAAATGCCAAAATGGCACTGTGAAATGGCTGCAAACAAAACAAAAGTAAAATCGAAGACGGAGTCGTAAACGGTATTACAGGAGTAATTTTCCAACTATAATTATATGGTTTGGCATCAGATGCCGTTAATGTTGCCAAAAATTGTCATTTCCCAAGCAAAAGAACCCAAAAATCCGAAGTCAAAAAGAATATTTGCGGTCGCGGCTACATAGTAGGTATACACACTTTGTATCTATGTGCACTTGGTCACACATGTGTCCCATCGAAGTTTGTCTTATAATGACACACAGACTGGATATACAGGTCAAAACCTTCAACTATCGAGAAATCTCTAAAAATCTCTCTCTCTCTCTCTCTCTCTCTCTAACTCCTGGTAGCAAAAAGTCCGAGAATATGTTAAAGGACATCCAGTGGAGCGGACGTTTGATGCTTGAAAATGTGTCGTATGTGATTGCCTTGGATTTTGAGTGTCCAGTTAAATATTGAAAGACAGCTGTGGAAAAGCCATTTCATGCAGCACATGTCCTTCTCGGTTCCATATTCACCAGAATCCTTTTGCACACATGAAGGACACATTTAGCCAATCCCCACACATCTTGCATTGGCCATATGCTTGTGTTATCCACCACCTATACCACCCAACACACTGATGCTTCTAATATGTGGCAATAGTGCAGAAGAAAATCAAATGAAATTAAATAAATAGAAAAATGGGGAGAAAAAAAAAAAACAGGGGCGAAGGACGAAAATGCTACATCCTGTTATAGTTTTCACATTGCACACTTATGTGCAGGTCCATCCCTACAATGATCAAAGTACCGCCAGAGTTCAGTTGAGTGTAAAACGATTTCTGGATAATCCTTATGGGAGTCGGACATTACGGACCGATATTGCATTTCTCATGTCCTTATTGCATTCGCAAAATAATGAGAATTGGCAAAACTTTATATGGATTTGGCCGGATAGAGAAATTTCTCTCTCTCTCTCTCTCTCTCTGTCTTTCTGTCTCTGTATGTGTGTGTTGAGGCGTTTATGACTTTGCGAAGAGGTAAACCATTCACCCCAGCCCAGTCCAGTTCAGTACAGCCCAACCCGACTGGAGGCAGTCCAAGGATAGTGCAATTAAAAAATAAGTAATAATGGGAAAAACTTAAAACACAAATGTGCAATAATTGTAAAGTTTTATTAAACTCGATTTCGGTCTGGGGAAATTATCGCCCTGGATACACATACACATATCCATACTCTTACCGCACCGCACCGCATAGCATAGCAAAGCACAGGACAGGATAGCACATACGAATGCATTCTGAGCTTAAGGACTCTGCACAGCAGGAAGTTATTAGATAAAATGGCCAGAGGAGGGAAATTTATTGCATGGAATAATTCGAGAGTTATTACTGCTATAATAACATTAATTGCAATATTGCCACATTTGCTGGTCATGTAAGGGTCGGAATAATGCAACAACAAAAGAAGACAATGAAAGGATAATGCTTTCAGTGTTACAATGTATGGACGTAAGTGCTGTTGCTCGTCTGGAATGTTTTAACAAATGGAAAAGGCGCTCGAGGGCGTGGTTGAATTAACTGTATTTTGCACTTTTAGTTTAGCGACTTATGTAAGCATTTGGTCAGCATTAGAACAAACTTTTTGTTTAATTGGGTAGAAGCGCTTAAACTCGGAACAAGGCTTCAACGTGCTTCAACATAAGTAGATGCTGTTGCATACTACTAGGAGTTGAGTTAACATTGTCAGTGGAAGGAATTGTCAAAAAAATTTAATGTTCGGTTCTTGATCTGTCAGCTGTCACAGAAACATGGTAAATCCGTCAAATTAGGTGAAAAGTTGTACCCCAAAGCGATTCGGTCGATTGTTTTACGAATTATGTGGCTGAAATCATATATACTTACCTATTCAACTTACAGGTCTGTAGGTGTGCAAGAAGGACTGGTGCATCTATTTTTGGCATTGACTCCAAACGGACAGTGGGACAGGAATCACTAAAAGTTAGCCAGAATGTTTTTGCCCTTAGACCCGTACGGAAGCCAGAGAATATTTAAAAACTTCTTCTCCAGAGTGTATAATGGCGACGAAGGCCTAGATCTCGTTGTTAGCAGAATAAACAATTCAATCTAGACGACGATAGTCAACATTTTTGTCCAGAGTGAGGACAGCAATATCCAAGCTGATATCGAACAAGGCAGCTGGACCTGACGGCTTACCAGCTGAGCTATTCAAATCAGCTTTAAATAACCTAGAAGAGAGGATACACCAACTCATTTCTAAGATTTAGTCAGATGAGTGTATGCTTGATGAATGGAGTCTCAGTACAGTTTGTCCGATTTACAAGAAAAAAGACCACTTCAACTGTGCCAATTGCAGATGTATCAGTCTTCTCAACATAGCACAGAAGATCCTATCTGACAACCAATGTGAACGTCTGAAACCCTTCATCAACAACTTGATTGGTCCCTATTAGTGTTGTTTTAGACCAGAAAAGTCTACTATTGACCAAATTTTCACACTTAGGCAGATCTTGAAGAAAACTAAAGAATTCCAAGTCGATACCCACCATCTTATATGGCATTACATTTGAACCTGGGCAACCATTAACAAGCTTCTTCAGTTAGCCTGGTCCTTGGCTAACTGCCTCCAATTGCGGTTGTGGTCACCTTCTATGTACTTGTGCGGGCTACCTAGTCTTCCTCTCCTGCGTTGTTCCTTAGGGTTTCATTGGAAGACTGTGGGTTGGAGCATTGGTGTCAATTCGCTCTACATGTCTGGGCCATCTCAAGCTACTGATTCGCAGTTTTTAGGTTGATGTGGCTGTACAGCTTGTATAGTTCTTCTTTAAATGAGCTCCTTCAAAACCAGTCAACACAAACGGGACCAACAATTTTATAAATGGTTTTACTCTCGAAGCGGCCAAGGATATCTTCATCCACTTTACATACAGTCCACGCTTTAGAGACATAAAGTAGGACTCCGATGGTCAGGGTCTTATACAGGATCTCTTTAGTTGTTCGAGATAGAGCTCTACTATTCAATTGGCTTCTTAACCCCAAAACAGCGATTGGGAAGAGTTGTTCTTGGTATAATTTCTGCTGAGATTGTCTGAATTTACAGCAGAGTCGAGGTAGACAAAGCCAATACTACCTTAAAGTTATAGCTGTCGATTGTGACGTTTTGTCATTCACCGATGTTGGGTGTCCCTTCTTCTTGACAGCATATACTTGGTTTTGCCCTCATTTATTATTAAACCCAGCTTTTGTTTCAAAAACCATTCTCTTGAACTTGATTTTATTTTAAAACAAAATTAACTTCAAGTAAAAGGACATCGAGGTCCGGGACAACCCCGGAGGTTTATTAAAGCTTAGTAGAAGGACAATCTTAGATTATAGACTCAAAACTAACAACTTATTACTAAGAAGGTTTTTTAAAAACTGTAATTATGAACCAAGGAATAGGATGAAAGGAGTAGGCGGAATGGTAAAAGTGTTCTAAAGGGATATGTAGTTTGTTAAGGAGGAGGTGTTAAGGACGAGAGGTATAGGAGGAAT
The DNA here is from genome assembly GCA_963583995.1 of Xylota segnis. Lineage (NCBI taxonomy): Eukaryota > Metazoa > Arthropoda > Insecta > Diptera > Syrphidae > Xylota > Xylota segnis. The sequence goes on along the minus strand of OY757236.1, from coordinate 113,867,267 downwards.
AGGGACAGTTCGTTAATGCGAAAGTCAAAGAGGATGTGAATATCGATTACTTCACGTAGGATTTTAGACATTGGCTCCTGATATCCGTAGTTCATTCAGTAGGTATTGACTTGAAAAAGGGGATAAGATTTGAGATTACGTGGACTAGTGTTAAGAGAGATACACTGCAGTAGGAAAGGGCTAGCAAGGTTACCAAATAAAAGATGATAGACCATAAGTATGTGGGCATTAGTGGGTCTTTGTATGGGAATAAGTTTCGGGTATCAGTCCTGGGAAGTCCCATTAGGCCAAATAGAATTAACCTGTGGTATATAGCTCCTACACGGAGAAACTTGACTGATATATTCAAGGAGATGGCTCAAACAAAAGTTACGTAAAGAGATTAACTGACATAAGGATTAGAGATTAGATTAGGTTTTGCTTGCCAACTGTCCCAAACCAAAGTTAAAATCGCCTAGGACATTGCCCGTAAGTTTTGTCGAAGAGTTCGTAGAAACATTTCTTGGTGGTTTGGACCCTTTTCTCTGCGGTGGTGAATTGTCATAAAGTGCTCGCTTACCTATCGAAAGCTTAAGACTTCTAGTCAGTCTGCTTCCGAATAAACGCTGGTTCTGCTTCCTATAGCAATCACCATAGCACACGTCACAGTTTTTCACTCTCTTTGTGCCTAGCCCATCCCATAGCACTTCTTAGACGAAGGTGATATCTACATTAAACCAGTCTAGGGTCCCTGCTCGGCTGCACGGTGTCTGTAAAGGACCGAGACTTTTTGTCATATGTATATGGAGGGCCGGCTCCTTTTATATACCACTCGGACAAGGGGTCGGATTTCCGGTGTAAGTATCCCGCTTCGAGAACCCGAGCGCTACCTTTGGCACGGTAAGGGTTCATCCGCTCTCTCAACTCTTTTCCAATAACCTGGTTCAGTATTGGCGATCCCTATAAATCCCGGATTCAAATAAGTCGATGCAGCTCATATGGGGATAAGCACTAGTAGTTCGACCTGACTGGAACTGATAGACGCCACCGTTGATTCCATCTAGGGAAATCCTCTGCTGCCGTCTGTATCAAGAGAAAACACTTACGACTAAACTCAGCAAAATAAAAAGCTGTCAACTTTCTGTACAAATGGCGCACGATACCGTCTGCCTATGACTGTCAAGAGCCTCCCCAAACCTCTAGATACATCCGCCCATATAACGCTTTTAACCCTAGAGTCGCAAAGAATACAGGCGGCCGCCTACCGTTCGGCAGATTCATTTTCTTTTGCACAGAATAATCGGTGAAATAATGGCCCAATTGGGAAGTCCTTCAGCGATATCGATGTATCCTTTGTAATGTATGCAGCAAAAATTATTTAATTTAATACACACATCCGTTACAGCCCTATTTGCATGTGCATAACCATTCATCTTTTACGACCACACCATTCGATTTATCTTGTAAGTCGATTCGATATTGAATACACATAGCACTTCTGTTTTACAGAAGAGCAGATAATTCTCCTCAATGCGAATGCCCCCCGTAAAAGCCAATTAACGCAGTTCAAAGCCAATAACTCCTTGCGATATATAGTCCTTGTATGAATTAAGTTTCATTCAATTGCGGCAGCGCTGTGCATAGTGGATCCTTTGTTTTATTTATCCGTTTACATGATTGCTCAGTGAAAATTCAGGACCCCCTTCAGGTATCCAATGCTCTGTGTTCGGCTGCAGCAAGCCGATAGTTGGTTCGGTGTTCGGTGTTCGGTGTTTCTCAAAAAAGTTTCCACCTCTTTTGCGAAAATTTATGGGCTCTTTTAAATTGATTGACATTCGATAAATTGCCGTCTGCGGTCGGTGTTGAATTAAAAGGACCGTTGCGAAATGCACGAAGGCAAATAGACTCAAGCACTGCAATCGATTTATTTTTATGCATCTTCCCGGTATGCCATTAATTTTGTGAGCGCCATTTTTATGGCGTTTGTGTGGTTTTTAATCTGGAACGATGTTTGCCTTTTATGTGCAATCATTTAAGGTTTGTTGATTTAATGTTTTCGGTTAGATGCATAGTGCGGTAGTGTCTATGAATGGTTTGGTGTTGGGGCGAATGGGGTCGGGAGCTGAACTGAGCGTTAAGCGTTAAGCGTCTTGTCTTAACCAGTCTGTCGATAAAACTACACCAAGCGTCGTTTGATTTGGTTTTATGAGTTTTCTTGTGTAGTTATTGTCTGCGACCTGTTTTTTTTATTTGCAGAGGATGATGGGCTTTGAAATAACGTTAAGAAGCATCAAGACTTTATAGAGATCCCTTGAGCTAAAAGATTCTGAGTGGATTCGATGCCTACTATCTGACACCAAGTTCAAGGTTGTTAAGAGACAGACATTCGGAAGGTGGTCCAAGCAAAGGTGGGATATTCATGTGGGACAAAATGTGTTCAGCAGTTTCAGTGTCCTTAAGGCATAGTCGGCTCGTGCCCGATTGGCTTGAACCAATTTCATTGAGGTGGTATTTGAGAATGCAATGACAACTTAGCCTTATATTTGGTCATTGCCAAGATTTCTTTCAAAATAAATGAGTTCTTGGCATGTCATAAGCCAGTTCCCACTGATTCAGCTCGATTTTTATCAAGTAGAACACACAATGGTTCGAGGCTTATATATGAAAATTGGGCGCCGGATCTGACAGGTTTGTCAGTAGTCTCAAGACCAGGAATACCTGTAATACATATGTACATGTACTGCCACATGTTAATGTGACGTTTTTGGCGGACAGCTAGTTGTATGAGGGTTTGAAGACAATTCTTAGTCAGCTAAGACACAAGGTCAAAGGACATGAGAGCAAAGGACATAGGAATTGCTGGGGTATCAGATAAAAATATGATGTGATCCTCGGAGGTTACTTCTGATGTACTCTATGGCACAGAGTTCGATAGCGAAAACCACTGCTTGGAAGACAGAAGTAGAGTGTCCTACCTTGTACATTGGATCTTCATATATCCAACCTTAGCAATCTTCATAACACTTATGTACATACATATATGTAGAGGTGGGAGGTGTACCAGTCGTGTGTAGGGTGCAAAGGCCAGTTTTTGCATCTTTTGTAGCGTGAAGTGGAAGGAGGCTTGATTAGCCCTTACCCATCGTACCAGCGATGTCTAGGTTATTATTGGGGTGATGATGGCGCGGTAATTCTAGTGAAATATCTTTGGTTTTAAACCCCTTTTTTACCGAATAGTCTATAACGCGCTCAAAGGTCTCTAGCTCTTCTATGCCATTCTGGTCATCGGTGAATGGCGTTTCGAAGATCTGAGTGCATTCAATTCAACCAGTTGAACCACACAAGTTTGGGAAATTCAATAAAAGCAATGAAGCTCCCGAAATAGACAAGATTCCAAAGTTCGTCCTAAAAGACAACAACTGTTGAAACTCACACCATTTGCAAATCTCTGTACATCTTTCCTAGCAGGCCACAATGGATCCGTTTGAGATCCGAGTGAGACTGCTCCCATCTGATTGTTGTTGCAGTCACCCCCTCCACCTAACCTAACCTAGCAGAAAGAAAGTTTTCTCTGCAGTCGTGCTTGCTAGACACAATAGAAGAAGTCCCGAAATGAATACTTCGACAACGGGCTTTCCAACCAACAAAAAATGGAGCACCACCCATGCGTATTCATCCCTGTGAATTCATAGACAACAAGCAGTCCTTTGAGTACAGAACAGTACCACAGTACCGTGGCCAGCTGGAGCTTTATTACAAAGGCGTTGAGAAATATGAAGAAAGGGCCTTTACAAAAGAGGCCACAAGGTTATCAGTCGCAGACAGCCCTGTGGGACATCAATTACTCTGGAACACCAAGAGGTGACGAAATATTATCGAAAAACTGCATCAATACCATCAAGAAGTTCTGATTTCCCTAGAATTAGTTGTTTAAACAACGGAGGCTCTCCTCATAAGCTGCCGCAAAAAAGTTGAACTCTTGAGAATAAATGTAAGGGGATACACATCGAGTCAAAGCTTGGACTCATCTGTACAGAGCACCTTCGTAGGTAGGCAATTAGGTTGTATAAAACCTGATTATAAATATTTATTTATAAAACTCTAGAAGAAGAGTACGTATGTAAGTCCTTGAAATCCTCAAAATTTCGTTGACAAAGACGGTTTTGCTCAGTGTGCGAAGTCTACCCCTTCTTAGAGCGAAACTCTACCAGTGTAGATGAAACACTGTTTTTCATTATTGGGTCACATTTGCTCTTAAATGACATAATCCTGCAACCTTTGCCGCCTGGTTTTTGCCTCTGATAGTAAGTGGCTGACGCACATGTCTCTTGCAAAGAGGATGTGGACACACTTGGCGAGGGACCCATCGCATTCTGGATTGCGTTTCGCTGACTCATCACCCTGTTCATTTGACTCTACGCCATCTACTGAGGAGACTGATCCTGAAGCGATGCACTTCGTCGTCTTCGATGCTAGGGCCTTGGTATGCCTCAGATATCTGGAGCAAGGAGCAGAGCGGTCAGCAAAATATTGAAGAACCAGTCTCTAGTCAAGTGTCCCTCTCTATTACTTTAAAAGGTTACGCCCTCTCTGGAACTGCTTATAAGTTTCCTGTGTTTGCCGGCTTTCTTTACTAAATGCTAAGGAGTTGTACTAACCTATTTCCTTACTAATAGCTCCTAGCTCCTAGCTCATGCTTATTCAATTTGCCATCATTCTAGACGGTTGAATTGTTTCTTCGATCCGTTCATTGGAACCACACATTACTGTTGAATTGTTCGTTCTACCCATGCCATTCTAGCTTCATCTGGTGGTGAAGTTATGTTGTCCATTTTTCTGTTTGTTTTGATTGATCTTTTACAGGTCACATCGCCAATACCTTCCTCCTGAATCCACACTTCTTGGTATCCCTTCAACCGCAACTGCGTAAACCGTCTTTTTGTTATGAGATATGGCCATCTCACCCGTATACCCTTACTTAACTGAACTGCAAATTACTGCCCATTCTACCAGAGAACTACTCCACAGCCAATGGGTTACAGTCGGTGTTGGCTTTATCATAAAAACATCCGAAAAACAGACAAGGACATGCCACACACATACATTTAAAAAAAAAAACTGTAAGGGTGTAGCAAAAATTACCACCCCATTGGATGAAGTTCTGATACTATTTATATTACTAAACAACCACAGTCGGTTTAGCAGCTACTCTCCACCCTAAGAGCCCATCATGTTTCACTAAAACCTCTATCAACTCGATTTCACTGGCAGCCAGCTCGTACAATAACTTTTCATGGCTTCTCGAAGATCCATAAGATTCACCAATGAATCACTCCATTATAAGATAACTTTCAGAGAAATGTCTTAAAACTACAAAAATGTTCTTCTTAACTCCGTAGACACCCTTCATAGTAAAAGTTTTGTTAGCGCCATTCACCCCCACCTAACAAATCCAAATTTAAATAAAACCCTCCGCATCCTCTGTGTGCGAGTGTGTGTGTGTATGTAAATCTGGAATCTGCTCCTTAGAATTTCAATAAATCCTGAAAATTGAAAATTTAATGAAATATCACCCAAGCAAATGCACAACTTCACTCATTCCAGGCAACTCATTAACCTTACACACGTCATACTGTTTATACCGCTATACACACATCCATAGAGAGTCATGTACGGATGGGTGTACAAGGACGAGGTATCGCTTGAAAACTTTTACGAAAATTTATAACCATCACACTACACACCGTGATTTGTATCTTCAGCATGTATCTGTAGTTCGAAGGAATAGTTTGTGTGCGCCACCCCCACCATCAACCCCTTCTGCCTTGGTGCTCGTGTTTATGACATACCCCTTCGCACAGCAGATAGTTGGTCCTCTGTGATAGATAAGTATGTAAATTTTAAGTATGAATACATTCTGGGGAATGAAATTTACAAGAAGTGCAAAAGTTTTTCATTTACTCTCAGTGCGCGCCCCCTCCCCAAAAGAACCCGTCGCCGTCGCCGCCACCGCCACCGGAGACGGCACCGACACAGCCGACAGAGGCGACATCTTTTCCAAAATCAACTTCGTTCGTATGTATGTGTGAATTTTTAGCTCCTGCCGCCGCCGCTGTTCAGAGAGAGGTTGCCGTCTCGGAACAATTTTTGACTTCAAATTACATTTGCAAGTCATTTTTGAAGGCGGCGCGCGCGAGCAAGGCGTTTTTTCTCGGGCGGGGAACACTCATTTTCTTGGTCGTCCTGCTCCAGGAATACTATTTGCATAATGAAGCTATGTGGCGGTATTGATTTTGTGTGCCTGCCTCTATTTGTAGCGTATTTTGGTTGATGCAATTTAAATACGTGATAGAAAGTATAAATATTCATTTTTTGGGCAAATGTTAATTTGTACAATGTAGTGTACTTTGGCGGAGCGCAGCGGGGCTGTGCTGACAGTAATGCTTTGTGTATGCAGTTGCACCATAAATTGGGAAACCATAAATTGTTTTCATTTGTTTTTCGGGACCGAGTCTGAATTAAGTGGGGAAGGAGTCGCGTTTAACATTTGAATTGTTCATGTAAATTAGAGGGGTTTGCGTGTTTTCGAGTGCTTAACATGGAAAACACAAACATTTGTCCTCTAAGTGGTCCATTCTGAGCGCGCTTGAGGGAGAAAGATTGCTCTAGGTACAATACTTGACCATAATTAACGAACATTTTGGAAATGTATGTAAATACCAATTATAAACAGTTTGTGGTTGGGGCAATGCTATGGAAGGTCGATGACTTTTTCATTTCGCCAGGGGGAACAGTAAATGCTTTTAAAAGCGATGTCGAATCGAACGGAACCAAGGATCGGGTTCAGAGAAATCATTCTCTGTGCCTTGGCTAGAAATCCCATGCGAGATCTTATTCCTTCCGACAGTCAAGGAGCTCTTTTCGGTCTGGAAAGGGTTGAGCGAGGTTTTAGCGCAGCCCAGCTATCGGGCAAAGGCCTTCCCCCGACTGGTGAAGAGTCCCTGCCTGAGACACGGTAGCCTTCCATCCTCTTCGATCCCGGGCACGCTGCTTCCAGTTGCCCAAGCGCTCTGACATCCGCGATAGCTTGGTCTTTAAAACGGAGGTTCGGTCTTCCTTGTCGTCTTGAATCTGGGGGCTGTGATTCGAAGATCCTCTTTGCTGGAGCATTATTGTCCATTCGCTCGATGTGGCTGAGCCAGTGTAGTAGACGTAATTTGGCTTTTTGGCGTACATCCACATCTTGGTACAGCTCATAGAGTTCGCGGTTATATCTTCTCCTCCATTCGTCCTCCTGTGCCCAAAATATGCTCTGCTTTCCTGGTTATCGTCCAGCACTCGGCTCCATATAGCAGAACTGGCAGGATCATTGCTTTGTAGAGCATACATTTCGTGTTCCGAGATTTGAGATTTGAACCCATTTGTTTTGCCAAACCGAAGTAGCAGCGGTTTCCTAGGATAAGCCTTCACCGAACTTTCACTAGGGTGTCGTTGGTGACATTTTGTCCTAGACAGTGGACCGATGCTTCCTTGTTTGTTGACAACAGGTACTTGGTTTTGTTCTCATTCCCTAGTTTTGCCTTTTCTTCAATTGCCGTGAAAGCTTCTAGAACGGCGAGCTGGGAGCGACCGATGATGTCGATGTCGTCTGCGTATCCCAGCAGCTGGACAGATTTATTGAATATAGTGCCTTCCGTGTGAACACTTGCCCTGCGCACTATCTATTCCAGCACTAGTTTGGAATAGTTCAGAGGAGCTGTTCCCTAATTGCACATTGTCCAGCTCAGTTGTAGATCAGTTGTTAACATAGGAATCCGGTTGGAAAAACAGTTGTCTACTGAGAAGTGTAATGCTGTCGGACTCTATTGGTTGGGCTATCGACTAATTCCAATTCTGGATTAGACTCTGGTTGACCATTCGTCTAAGTTCTCCCCTGGATTGAGAGCCCATTGGCTTTGGGAGCATTACTGGGTTGAAGTCCTTTCCACATATTTTCATATAGTGGGGCCTCTGCGATATTTTGGAGCTTGATTTTGCATTCTTTCGACTTTAAGACAGCATATGACAGCATTTCCAGAGACGAGCTACACAGAGCCATGTCTAGTTTTGGCATCCCTGCCAAACTCGTCAGATTGTGCAAAATGACGCTGCTCCATCAAGGTGGGTAACGATCTCACCGAGACCTTTGATGTCAAAAAGGTGACGTGCTGTCAAGTTATTTTTCAGCATCGTACTTGAAAGAATTGTGCGAAACTCACAAGCCAACGCCAGGTGCACAATCTTTCAAAAGTCCGTGCAACTTCTAGCGTACGCCGATGACATTGACATTATTAGAAGAACTCAGCGGGCTGTCACTGGAGCGTTCACTAGTATTGAAACGCAAGCTGCCAAAATGGGTTTAGCAGTAAACGAGGGCAAAACGAAGCTGTCAACGAGAAAGGACACACACCGTCGACGAATGGAACAGAACGTCGCAATCGACAGCTACAACTTTGAGGTAGTAAGGGACTTCATCTGCCTCGGCTCTGCTATAGCCTTCGAAAACAGCAACTCAGCAGAAATAAGACGAAGAATAACTCTTGCCAATCGCTGTTTCTTTGGGCTAAGAGGACAATTGAGTATCAGAGCCCTATCCCGAAGAACTAAGGAGACTCTTTATAAGACTCTGATCATCCCAGTCCTGCTTTATGGTGCTAATGCATGGACTCTGTCTAAAGAGGATGAAGTGATCCGCAGTCGCTTCGCTTTAGGACAAGTAGAGCGAATGGACAGAGGAACAACGCAGTAGAGGAAGACCTCGCCTTAGGTGACGCGCACAAGTAGAAGGGGACCTCAACCGACTTGGAGTAAGTAAGTAAGTAATTTTGCATTTCGCCAGCTTAAGGTCAGCTGATCTCAGCCCTGTGCACCTCTTCCAGTAATTTGACAGTGACAATACTTGCAATTTTGTCGGTGAAACCTATAAGTTTTATCTCCTCAGATATTGGAAGACGTATGACCCGTCGTACATGACGGTGAGAGTAAGGGTCTTAGCCCTCTGGAAACCAAGCATGTCAGTTCAATAAATCCGGTGAGTGTGCTAGCCAGTACCTTCAACTTTCCATTTTCCTCGTTGACCAGCTTACTGAGTTCTTCCCTAATTTGTTTTCGGCAAACTCCTTCTCTTCTATCATAGAGGTAGCAAATCTTAGTATCCTTTCATCAACCGTATACCGTACCGTACCGTACCTTACAGCACCTACCCCAACCCCCGACTTACTACCGGCGATTATTAGATAATTCCAATTAAACGCTGTACCACACTGATCGGCCTTAATTACTGAGTAATTATTTTGGAACATTTTACCATCCTCTTATCGTAAGCTCCTTGCATTCCAAAAACACAAGCATTATTCAAGAAATCGATTTAAGGACTCGCTCCAGGTTTTCGGGTCACATGACCCATACCGAGACGTTGCAGCTGCACTCACCGAAACCGAACCATACTGAGCATCGACACTGACCAAAAGGCACATCCCGAAGGGTAGTGCTTTGCAGGATCTCGTGATTCTTTCGCATTGGAGACATGGCATTGGCCATAACTGCGATGACTTTGCAGGGAATCCTTTAATTGAAACCACAGATCTCGTATTCGAAAGGGAGCCCTTGTCTGGTGCCACGTTGAAACAAACACACAATTACTGCGTCAAACTAACAGCATTATTGTCAAATTATTGGTTGGGCATTCATCAGCGTCATCATTGTTGTGCGGTATTACTCGCATCATCGTCCTTCGTCACTAATACCCACTCAAATGTGTACACTCCCACTTTCTGGGCAGACTGTGTTCACCTTTATTGCCGTATTGCCGCTTTGAAGGGTCTATTGATTGAGCTGGCATGAGTTTGTTAATTAAAACTTCTTGGAGATCATTTGCAAGGACTTAACAAGGATAATTCTGTTTGCGTAAAGTGCATTAGATTTGCTTAAGTCCTCATGAATGAACGATGTTGTTGATTGCATAATTGTGTTCTGGATGTTTTAGGCCTAGTGTTGTTTCAGTGGCTGAAATTGGATTAAGTGGCGGCCGGCGTGGTTGAATGCTGCCACCGTTAATCAAATAAATGTCCTGTGGTAGACATACATATACGGAAATTCGAAATTGTTTTCTGAAGAGGGATTGAGGGGGACGAGAGATTTGGATTAAAGTTGTCTCTTAAATCCCAACATGTGGTTGGTTAACTATTCAGAGGGATAAAAGTTTATTTCTGGCTTTTCACAAGTTTTTCTATTCAAGGGATTCCCAGGGAAATTTTGCGAAGGGAAGTTTGGTGAATGAGGATAGAATGGGTTTTCAAATACCTACTCCTGTAGTTTCAGTATGTTGAGCATAAGTGAATTCGAAATTGGGAAGGGTAAAGAATTGAGGCCACTAGGTCGAATTGGCTGATGAATGGAGATCACAGATGGTTCTTTGGATCAGGCTTAGTGAATAAACATCCGAAACCGAACAAGGAACAAGGAAAAAGGATGCAATTGGCAGATCATATACATGTACATGAATCGAATGTAAAGTTATAAAAGGATAGAATTGCTGGACAAGTTCAAAACTCCCTTTGAATTTAGGGAGAGAGAGCCTGACATCATTTCTGTTGGAAACAATAAAAAGAATATGGAGAGCACGGCGCTGAAGGAGTGTCCTTTGAATAGTAGACAACACATATACCGAGTTGGGAAGTCTATTGAAGTAGCACTGGTGCTACAGATTGAGGAAGAGGAGATATATAACATAATGGACATAGTAGGTGCCGTCGATAAAGTAGGCTTTGAAAGTCTGAGAGAGAGCATTTCTGATGAGATATGTGGAACTTCAGGACTTAGAGGAGGAGTTAGCCGAGGGTGGACTTTTATCTCTTACCATGTAAAATATAACTGTGGGGAGAATCCACAAAGAAGACTTGAAGAGATCAACATCCTTACTGTGGAATACGCCGACTCCAGGGGCGAATTCATGAACGAGGTGGTGGTGTCTGGAACAGGGGCTCTCTTTGCAGATAAGACAGATCTAATCACATTCATAAGGAAGAGGAGGGATCTGAAATTTGACTCTTTCGGTTAAAAGCTACTAGTGTCAACGCTAGCATCTGTTTAATAGAAATCTGGTTCACTCTCTGGGTTTTACTCACTGATTCCTCTCTTCTTTTGTTACCCAATGCCGGAGATTTACACAATATGTGTACGTGCTGCCGTCCCGATTTCCTCCAGACATACATAGTTCAAAGGCGTTCAAACGCGACCATCCATTTCAGTGTTCTTCGCAGCTTCTTCTTCTTTCACTGTGGTCCCCCACAATGCTTTTGATTGGATCGAGAGCCTTTGCCCATCTTTCACTATGGTCCCCCACATTGCCTATAAGTTGGATCGAAGGCCTTTTTTCATCTTTGGCCGTGGTACTTCGCATTGACTTTCAAAAGTCTAAAAGCGGCAAACTCGGTATACTAAAGTCTAAATCATCCGATTTGGTTGAGGTTTGTTTGTTGCATTTCGCTTATTTGACCCAAAAAGTAGAACAGAAGGAGATACGTATAGTCCAGTGGTACACAAGTCCACAATTGATTTACAGCCTTAATTAAGTCCCATCCCATCGGTATATAATACAGTCCTTGCTTAGGTTAGGTGCGACATAAAGTCTCACCCTTGGGGTGCACTTTAAGGCACTGAACAGGACTTATGTAAGTCCCTGGCCGGAGTATATGCTCGGGTGCAAGAACTTCCTCAATTTGAAAATCAGGATAAACTCTCCGACTCTCGTTTGCACCTCCCTTCACTCAAGGATCTCTAATGAAATTCACAGACAAGCCAGAAAATTGCATGGTTGACGAGCTCACCAGACTAGGTATGATCCACAGCATTCTGCCGAAATGCCAGAACCTGGTTATGTCCCTCACTACATTCAAACTCTTGCTAAGAAGGGGCGCTTCTAGTAGTATTAACTGTAAGGCAGATCTGGTCCAGACTTGACCTAGAACGTTTTGCGGATTTGGTTTTTTTTTAACCGATCACAGGATAGGCCAACATTCCAAAAGGCTGGCCATCTTTTCAGACGGTTTTTGCAGAAGCTGTGGGAATGAGGAGGAGAAAGAAATCATTCTCCACCTCCTATGCACATACCCAGGTATGTTACATAAAAGACTACTCCATCTAGAAGGTTCTTTCTTCAATCTAGACAAGCTGGCGTCAATAGGGGTCACGACCTTCCTTCATTTTATAACAAGCTCCGGTGGGTTTAATTATTCCCGGCTACCCAAATAGTGCTATCCCCGGCATAACAATGGATCTTTACTGGCCCAAGTTTGGCTACAAATTTGGCTTGCTACTCTAACCGAAACCAAAAGTTATAGACAAAGCTCAAATGGTTACTACTCACGGATTGAACATTCGTTGGGTATTTTTTCGCGGACAGATTAAAAAGAAGCTCCTGGAAGACCATAAGTAATCAGCAACATTCTTACTGTCTCTCAGCAGAAGACCAACTTATTGGCACTACCCATGTGTTGACAGTATAGCCTGCGACGTATGTGGGGGAAGTGACGGTGCTTCTGGTCATTTCTCTTCTAATTGTCCTGACTTTTAATGTCGGCAGTACTGTACATCTCTTCTACTTTTTCCGAAATGGTAAGGATTCCTGTTACAAAAAGGGATCAACATTTTTACCCACCAGCAGGAACTGTTGCTGGGGCTTACTATGGGGAAACACTTGTTCAGGAACTTGTATGATGCACAACTGGTTTGGTCTAAAAAAGGATTTTTTCTCGATTGCGATACATATGAATCAGAATCGAGGTAAATTGAAATCTGACCTATGTACGTGGGTACATATTTTTAAAATCCACACCACCACACAGCAGCGGAATCTTTGCTTATAGCCCGGGGTCAAATCATTAAACAAAACTCATTAATATCACATCGACCTACAAGGCCAGTACCTAACAATATTTGCCGTGCCCCGAAAGCATAACAACTATTCCCTAACCAAATACGGGAAAATCAAATCTCTCATTAGTAATTCATCAATCGCAATATTTCCTCGAGATATTATCGAGCGATCCACTTTAAGGCCAATTAATTAATATTAAATTCAAGGCGTCCTTTCGCCTCCGTTCTCGCGTTCAATTTAAGGGGTGAGCTGGCGAAAGCGAACCCGTGCGCGGAGCGGGCCTAAAATGAAAAATCCCCTAACGATAAATCTTTAATTCGTCCTTATTCATCGGACGATGAAATTGTTTGTCATCTCGCCTATCTAACGGTGATATTTTTCATCTGTCAGCTTATTTTAACAAAATCAATTATCAGTTGTTGTCCTTCCGGTTGTCATTTTCTCTAACGGTAACAAATCCATTCAATCTGGAATCCTTGAGTGGGTGGCGCCTCGCCCCTACCATCAGGTTTCGATGACTTGTTTCAATATTCACTCAGAAACCGATTTTAATATTTAAATGAGGACATTTCCGAAAGCCGTTACTCCTTTAATTAATCCTTTATATCCTTATCACAATGGCAAGCAGGAGGAACCGAACAACTACAACTACAACGAGAAATATCCCATTGCAGGGATATTGATAAAATGGATGCCAGAGAGAGAGAGAGAGAGACACACAAAGGATGGACGAATGGTGTGCTGTGGTGTGGTGTGGCTGCAGCACAAACATAAGAAAAACGTGGCTAGAAAACGGAAATCTTTTCTCGTTGGTGAAGTTTGTGGCGGTAGTACATTCACAGTTAAAATTGAAAGAGAAAAAGGACACTCAGAGAGTTAAGAAGCCGAAAAATACCGCCAACGGGAAGGAGACAAGGAAGTCGCCTCAACTCAACTATGGACGAGTGTAAACTTAATGTTGATAGTGGGTATTAAAGTTACTTAGAGTTGTGTTAGGATTACAAAGGATTAAAAGTGTTTAAATAGCTAACGTTGTCGGAACAAAAGGGCTTTGCAGGGACTTTCTCCTTCTCCTCCTAGTCCTTCGAGACAAAGGTAGGGCGGATGGAATTTAATTATGTTGACTAAGGGCAAATCTTTTGAAAAGATATTTTCACTTTTCCTTTTTTTTTCTCTCTTTCTTTGTCTTACCTTTTGTTTTTGTTAAATACCTACCTGTTTCTTGGTTTTTTTTTTTCTTCTCCTTTCTTTGGTACTTAGGAAGCTGAAGACAGTGTAAATGTTTCTGTAAAGGCTTACGGAATATTTGTAGGTTGTGAAGTTTGATGGAAAGTCGAAAGGAAGTGTTTTCGTGACATTGTCAGGGACAGTCTGAAAAGATGAGGAGTTAGGCGTTTTGGCCAGAAGAGTTATCAACTTGAGACTTAGTCGAGATATTGAGCTGTTCCCGATTTAGTTGTGGGTTGCTTGATGTCAGGACTCCGTTTTCACGTGGGAACTTTGCAGGGCATATATTGCTTAAGACGCTGAACGGCGGAGTAAAATAAACCCAGGGTGTTAGACTATGTTGTTGAAGCCAGGTTTTAGATGATCTTCTGGTGGGTTTGGAGTTCCGACTGGAGTACTAGTGAGGTGTTGTTTAAATGACAGCTGTCACTCCAGTTTTTGTGGTTCAGCTTAATGTTGTAGAAGTATACTAAGAGTTTGCTTTTAGCAGTTTAGGTTAGGTTCGTGTGAAAAAATCAACATCGCCAGACTCAGGTCAATACAGACCAAAACTGAAGACAGAGTCGGAGTCAGAGTTTTCTCAGAGGACTTAGGCATCCACTTCTCCTTCAATCTACCACACTATTGCAGCCGAAATCTACGTCATCCGTAAAGCAGTTCATTCCCTGACGGCTAATGCAATATCAGCATCGGATATTGTCAGCTACATCGACAGTCAAGCAGCTATCAAATCTCTCGTATCCAGCATTACGAGATCTAAGGCAGTGAAAGGCTCCCGCGTATCTCTTAACAAGATAGCTGGTCAGTAGAACTGAGTACCAGGTCACGGTGACATACCGGGAAATTCTGAAGCTGACACAGTGGTTAGGTTAGGTTAGGTAAGTGGGTAGGCGACTAGAACACGTCGCCACACTCAGGTCAATACAGACCCATTGTGATACCCAAAGGGGAAAAAGTCCCTTGCCCGTTGGTAAACCATAGTACTGATTTGTATCTCGTGGATCACCAAACCATCCTGTTGATTTGATGAACCTAAAAATTTCATTTATTGGTCTGTTCGCTAATTCTTCAAGGTCACGGAAAAGTGTCGCCCTAGAAATTTGAATCTAAGGTGGATAAGCCCAGGGCAGTGACAAAGAAAGTGGGTTGTATCCTCATTAGCTTCCTCGTCTCCACATCCCCGACATAGATCTTCATCCGTGCGTCTTAACTTTCTCATGTGGTACCGAAGAGAGTTATGCCCCTTAATAATTCCTATAAGGACGGAAAGAGGCTTCCTATACTTAAGCATAATTCGGTCGGTCCTACTCTTGTCAAAGCAAGGCCATAGGCTTCTGGTGACCACACAGGCGTCCAGGGAGGTCCATCTACTATTGGCCTCACTTCTGGCCAAGATCCATGCCTTTTGCTTCAATGTGCAAGGCGGGAGGTGTCTACCTGTTGCGACGCAGTGGTTAGAAGAGGCTCATCTGATTTAGATCTCATAAACATCACCGACATCGAAGCGCCAACGTCGTATACTAAATACCTTATCAACGCCGATTCAGCTGGTCAACCAGACTGCTCTGGCCAAGTTTCAGCGAAAATAGGACCACAGGACTCCTAAACCATACATTGGTAGTTTCCATGATAGTTAGCACCCTAACCGGCCACTGTACTATAGTTAGGCATGCTCCAAGAATGGGCATCCTCTACAACGACTTCTGCAGAAGTTGTAGGGACGAGGAGACCATCAGTCACTTCCTATGCTCATGCCCAGCACTTGCCAATATTAGAAAGGCTCAATGATCTGATTACTGCCTGCATGGCTCATATTGGCTACTTCATAAAAAGAGCGGATGGTTCCAAGAGTAAGAGGGTGACTCTCCCAGCTTACTTAACAGCAGTACAATCGACATTTTTTGGTCTAAGTGCATCCCTATCGAGCGCCGGTATAACCAACCAACCAACCAAGTTCGTTTTAAAGGTGGAAACAGGTTACTTCAGTTTTAATCATTAATGGGCATAGCCTTCATTTTGTGCAGTACGTCCAGAGTATTGGCCGGTCGGCAGTTATGGGACAAGATCATTGTCACCATGGGCCACTGTACCAAGTTGGTGTTTGGCACTGTGTATGTGCTATTTGCGAAGACATTGGGACTGGTATGGCGACACATTTAGTCTACATTGCAGCTACCCAGTAAGACCAGGTTTGCAAATTCTCTTCCAATTTCTGCAGCAAAAGAAAAGACCCAGATTTCTGAGTCATAAACGAGGCTGAGATGATTTACAACTGTGTGCCTAAGCATTCAGATAATTTAAGGCTATTTGGTGCTTGGTAAGGAAAGAACGCGGTTAACTTTTCGCAGCAAATAGAAATGTCGAGGGAGTCGGAAATTACGAAGGTGAGTGTAAAAAACAAGTTCCATCCAAAGGCACTTGTAATCGACCAAGTTAGAGAGTTGGCCATTGATTGAAAGAAAGAATGCCAGCTGCGTCTCTGTGATCCCGAAGGGTTTTTTGGTTGGACTTACGTGAAAATGTGGCGCCGTGGCTCAGTGGTTAGTGAGTTGGACTATGGAGCAAGGGGTTCGAGGTTCGAATCCCAGTCGGAACACCTAAAAGTTTTTCACGGCCCCACCTCTCGCGAGCATCTGACAAACATCCGAGAGTACAACTGTCTCGAGAAAGCTTCTCAAATAACAAATTGCCCAGCAGGCCCCTTCCATTCGTGTAAAGAATATAACACGCACAACACGAATGGTTGTGGGAAGCTAGGCCTTGAGTCCCATCGACCTGTTGCGCCAAGTATTTATTTTTTTTTTTTTTTTCGTGAAAATGTAATATACTGGCATTTCAGGGTGAAGAGCTCTAAGTAATTTTCAGGCATCAGATCGCAAAACTTCGGTCTTGGGAGAACAGATGGGTTGGAAAAACATCGGGTAAGATTGACTGGATCTTGACTTGGTTCTCAGAGGTGCGATTGACTTGTAAACAGGTTTCCTTATTTAGTTCCTTTGATGTTGCAACTGGTGCCAACTTCCATAGGGAGCTTCTTGGACAAGTTAAAAGGTTTTAAGTAATCCACCATAAGAGTCGATACAGGATCGATAGATCGATCTTGCCAGTTTAGATTTTTATGGATCGAAGGGTCTAGTAAAGGATTTATTTTTCGAAAATAAACCCTTTGAAGAGCACTTCAATGATTGCAGGATCTTTAAAAAAAACTCTTTTCGGCAGTCATATCATCTCAATGTTTTCGTGTATTTTTGAGTCCATTTCGGTGATAATAAACCATAACGCCCAGTCTCTACTAGCTATCAACTGAAAGCTTGCTATCAGTGTAGATCGTGAAAACCAGTAAAAGGCCATATAAATTGTATATGGTGATCGATAGCAAAAGGAATTTATATAAAACAACAACTGTGTGAGATATATAACTGATTTTGAAGCTACATTCATGCTATTATGTGTGGAATTGCACATCATTCAAATAGCCGCCTTGGCCGGTCCAATTTTTGATGACTCGTTCCAAAATCTGAGGTGTTATTTCAGCAACAGCCTTTCTGATGTTGGCCTCGAGCTCGTCCAAAGTGGTTGGCTTGTAACCGTAGACCAAGGCCTTGACGTAGGCCCACAGAAAATAATCGAGTGGTGTAGCATGTAGCGCCGTCTTGTTGGAACCACAGCTGGGATACATTGATGTTGTCGAGCTCTGGAAATACAAAGTCAGTTACCATCTGTCTATACGGTAACGGTGTCTCATTCCACATTTCGAAAGAAATAAGGTACCATGATGCCGCCCCAAACAGTCAATCTTTGTCGATAAATTGGTGGATTGTAATTGCTCCAATAATGGCAATACTGCCACTGAGCCAAAAATGGAACTCGTCCGAGAAGATGATTTTTTGGCCAAAATTCTGATCTCCGACCAACATTTTCAATGCCCAATTGGCGAACTCACGCGGTCTATGGACGTTCGGATTCAATTCTTGCATAATCTTAAACGGATGAAGGCCTAAATCCAACTGCAAAGTAAGCGGGGTTGACTCTCTGCCGATGCCCAATTCAGTTGATCGGCGCAGAATCGTCATTTCTGGGACTTCTTAGATACTGGTCGTTACGGCGGCTGTTTTCTTCATTTTACACCAATTTCTATTTGGTTGGTGGCTTTAAGGTCCAAAAGAGTGTACTCACGGTCAAACTTTTCCACGGTGTGACGAATTACCAGCTATCTGGTCATCCTTTACATTGATGCTGGTACTTTGACCTTCAACTCAATAGGCAATCGCTCAGCTATCACATTTGATGCATTCCTTGGAACCGTTCTATAGGCACAGCAAACTCTAAACGATGTTCTTCTATGGATCGAGCGAAGTTATAGCTGTTGCCGGTGTCCATATAAGACGTCCATACGTGCGAAATGATTTACTCAGTGGCGCAAACAGATTTCTTATTAGCAGGCTGGGTCCTCCCATATTTCGCTTTAACCTGGTTTACGAATGCGTAGCACTTGGTAATACATAATGTTCCACTCCCAATGGGTCGTATGCATTGTTTGAAGTATTTTCCACATATGCTTATGGTTGAAGAAATAAGCCCATTAAGCTGAAGGAACCATAGTGTTCATAGCATAGCATGAACCATAGCAGTGTTTTCCAAGCAGAAGTCCTAGCGGGACGGCGTTAAAAGCAACACCTTAGTCATCTAAGGTTTTGAAGTCCTGTCGAGATAACATAGGGTTCTTGGTTCTCCGGTTGTAACGAAATGTCAGGCAATGAGATGCTTGACGAATTGGGTAGAAGAAGCTCGACACCTCAGTAAACAAGCTTCCTGCATAGAAACTCGCACAAGAGATTAGAAAAAAAGTCAAAAGCATATGGTATACCTTCCTACTTTCGTTTCATAAAGAAAGAACAGAAGACTTATGAAAAAGGATAGCGAATCCCTTTCTAACCTGATATGAGTGATCACGGAGCATACCCCAAAGGATGTCGTCGACCCCTCTCTTAGGACTTAGGACTCAAAATATAGAACCGAGAGTTCATCACAGTAGGAACCATATCCACAGAACAAGGTTAACCAAAGGACATTGTTACCACAATGAGTCTGTATTGGCCTGATCCACATTACTAACTTAGTTCAAAGAAAAAAAAAAAGTTATTTTTCCAGGCTCTTTCTACCTTTTGCATTCCTAATACGGATTGTAATCCTTAGGCATTGTACCTGCACAACTCCGAGGAGTTCCAAGTTCCTTTGAATATATGCGGAAAAATTTGAATTTTAAAAAATAAATACTAACCAAAGGCTATACATAGTTTGTAGTTACGTAACTACCTTGTAAAACTTTTGCATACATAATAATTTTTATGGAACATAATTCGTCCTCATTCGCTCTGTTAAATCTACCACTTTGTCTTTCCACTCCAATTGGCTTCAGCTCATTGGCTTCCCTGGGAAGTTTCTTAAACTTTTGCTGACCATCAACATCAACCATAATCCAAAGTTATTTTTACTTCTGCATTAAGAAAGTACCTACTAGGTAAGTATGAAGGTACAACAGACCAGAGGATTCAGGACGAAAACGAGTATACGTATGTACCTGTAGAGAGAAAGAACCAGTACGAAAGAATTATGCTCGTTAAAAAACTTTTAGACGTTGGCGGAATGTACTTTTGTCATAATGTAGGATAACATTTCTATTTTTATTTTGCTTTTCTTCTTCCCTAGTTTCGGGTCTTTCGCCACCCTTTCTCATACCCACCAGCAAAAGAAAAGGCGAACCAAACGAAGAAAGGATCTCTTAAAAAAACACACAAAAAACTTTCAAAGGAGTCAAGTCAAAAGCAAAGGGCTACAAACGTCAGAAGTTGATTCTCAATTTGTAATTTAAATTAAGGCTTGACTTGGCCCTTTTCCCACTTTCGTGTTATTGTAGTTGTGCTATTTACCTGCCATACATCTTCATTTTGTAGAAATTTCACAAATTGCAGAAATAGTGCTGGCAGAAGCAGAACGCATATATTTTGAAAAGTTTCCCCTCTGAAGTTATTGCTGGACTTTTGCATTCCATTCGTCGTCGTCTTAAATAATTCAGAACACACCTGTCGTTTGGGAATATTCTTTTATGAAACTTTAATTCCAAGAAAAAAGGCCAAAGAAAGGTGACCATTCGTCTATAAGGTGCTGCATGATATCTCCCTATTTCCGCAGTTCCCTAAAAAAAACTTTGAAAAACTATGAATTTTTGAACCACTTGTCAAAATAGGCTGAAATTTAGAAAAAAGGGGGCGTGGCTGGTCGCTAATATAACAAACGTTGACAGCCCGGTTATGCACTTATGCACTTATGGCAGCACTCGGCACATCACCTAAAAAAGGCAATCTAATGAGGGGTATCTGCGTGCTGCCTGCTAAGGGCATAATAGCTAGAATCATCCTGGAGCGAATCAATGTACACCTTGAAGACACACTCGACGAACAAGCAGGTTTTCGCTCTGGATCCTCCTGTGTCGAACACATCAACACCCTGTGGATCATTATCGAGCAGTGTGTTGAATATAGATCCTGACACCGATCCGATCACATCCGACCTTAGTATCAGACATGGTGTCAAGTGGCTTAAATTCTCAATTGGGAGGTACTAGGTCCTTGTTTCTGAGGAGGTTGGGCAGGCCAGCTTGCCATAAGGTCTGCATTCTTCATTGGTACTTTTCCATAGAGCTTTGAATGGGGAAAGGGTGGTTTCGTAATTCTTCCATCACCCTTGTTGCCTCTTGGGGGCAGTTCTCGCCTTAGTTAGTACGAACTTCTGACAATCTTTTCAGAGTATAATGTCCCTAAAAAAACACTCCCATTTGGGAACGGTACACGAGTTCACTGTATCAATTTCGTTTACACGTCGTCTGTTAATAAAATTCATTGGAATATCTCTCTGATGTTGTGTAACTCAAAAACTTCACCTTGGAAACTACCGAAGTAATATCTTTTTTTTGGGGCTTGCAAGACTGCCATTACAAGCCGATATAAGAAACTATATCATCGATTTTGAAAAGGTGTTTGATCATTGTCAATCGATAATTTATTTGGCGTGCCTTGCGCAGGAGAGGCATTCCTGATAAATTAATAGCAATCATCAAGGCTACATATGATGGGTCCACATGTTACATTTTGCACTGAGAACGGCTGTCAGAGGAATTCGAAGTCCAAAGTGGGGTTCGGCAAGGCTGCTTACTTTCACCAATACTATTTTTATTGGTGAATAGCGACGTGCTAAGTGCGGTCTTGTCAACAGGAAATGGAGGAATCCGATGGACTCATAAATCACAACTCAAACACCTCGACTACCCCGATGATGTATGCCTACTGTCTAACAGAATAATGAACCAAATGACAGAAAATGTGGAGAGCGAAGCAGACGACGTCAGCCTAGGACCGAACTCATCAACTCATATATATATATATATATGCATTGCTGGACAAATGGTTGCGAGAGTAGAGAGTTTCCAATACCTTGGGAGTATTGTCTGAACCGATAGTGGAACCGAACTGGACATAGCCAGCCGAATAGGCAAGCAAAATCTGCGTTTGGGTTTACTACCAGGCGTAGTAATGCGATTAGCTTAAACACCAAGCTACGACTGTTTCGTTTCATTGGTGCACTCCATCGACGCCAACGGATTTAAAACTTTTGAAAGATCCCTCATCTGTTGCCACGCTCGATGCTGTATACCAGCTACACCGAGTATTGCGAGCTTGGGTTGTGACCCAATACCAAGTGAGTTTCCAGCAGAAGAGTCTTCGTGTTCATCTTACTGATTTGAAGGAGAACTCTTTTGAGAACTAAACAACCTACTGGTTCCTCCTAGAGTCTCAATCTTTTTACAAAAGTCTTAATACGAAGCACTGTTCGAGAGGCGAAAGAACTTCTTAAATTCTTTTTGTTTGGATCTGTAAAGTCACCATCTAAATTTGCCTTGAATGATCGATTTAGTAGTCTTCTGGCTTCATTAGTCTGTGCAGCTCTGGGTTGCACCATGGAACTGGCGATCTACAGGAGATTTATCTAACCGGACACATTAGTCCGCCCTTTCGTCTCGTTATGAGCTTAGGAGCAGTTTTTGACAGACTTTTCTTGCTCTTCTCTAAACTGTATGTAGTTAGTTTCTCGCGGATACCTTCTCTCCCGGAAAGTAATGGTTTCGCATTTGATTTGGAAGGGATGGACAGAGACACTTCCGGTAGAACTCTGCAGTTTATATCGACTTGAAGTACCGAGCATTAGCATCCACGCATAAAAGTAATCCCATTTACCGAGAATCCCAGTACTCTGTGAGTATTATCGAATCATGAGGAAAGTAAGCTGGCTCAGCAAGCTTGGTCACGGAGACAATTTTTGGTACAAATAGACAAGCTCTTGGTAAAGGCTTGTTGAGGTAATTTTGGAGCGACTTCTCTCAAGATTCAAGGAATATAAAATCACTAAGGACAACCACTAATATATTCGGACTGATGTACTTATTGTGGCTGTGTAGTGTCACTGGTAAGCTACCGTGGATGTCAGGAGTGCCTAGAATTCAATTTTTGTACAAAGTATACGCCAATCTTAGACAAATCTTTACGTTATGTCTAAAACTAGTATGATACTACTAAAGCAGTACAAACGACAGCACTCGTCTTAAACAACTTCTGAACCAGCTTTGTCTAATAGTACCTGTCTATGTGGAGCAACAATTTGTTACTGTGGCCGGTATAGATTGCAAGCCCAGGGTGAAGACTTATCCGATGACTTGATGTAGGCTGTCTCACCGTCTCCTACAGACATGCTGGCAGAACTGTCTTCACTAGGAATACCTTCCAGGGCAACAGTGAGATACTCATCAAGCAATAATCCAACTCACAACCCACTCCAAAACTCGGTACATCCTATGCTTCCAATATACATAAATGCAAACATCATCTATCCTCAATAAATGCTTTTAACTTTGACATTCTCAGCTTGGCTTTTAACTCCTCTATTACAACGTGTTTATCCTCAATCTTTCGTCCCGACAACATTCAAACATCAATTAACCATTTCTCAGAACCAAACTCCGCACAGAACAAGCATAAAACACACCCGGGATCTGATATACACAACAGAACTACAACAACCATAAATAATACACATCCACCATGCCAAAGACTTGCCTTGGCACTTGTCAAAAGTTCCTTACTAACCTTGTCCAAGTGGAGGTCGAAACAAAACACAAAAAAAAAAAAAGGAAGTAAAACGAAGGTAACTTTGAAAGTCTCTACCCACACCTTTTCAGACTGAAAACATACACCGATACATCATAATTCTCACTTTCCAGCCAAAAGGAGCAATGGAAGTTCATCGCCTACAACTTCCCCAAACAAAACGAACAAAACAAAAACAACACCAAGAACAAGGACATGACAAACAAAGAAATATTCTAATTTAGCCATCAGGAGTCAATAGGAAATTCCTTTGATAATTTATGTCGCACCGTCGCCGCCGGCTCCCCAACCTCCGACGTTACCAATGCCAGTGCTCCAGGGCCGCACACTGCTGCTGCTCCCAGCCAGTAAACTAGGTGGGTAATCAAAAACTCGACGCAATTCTTCTTCCTTTTCAGATGCGAAATTGGTCCTTTTTTGCTGCTTTTGTTCAAAATTGATTTATGGTTGCATGGGGACACAATTTCCAATCGCACAAAGTATTACCAGATTTTTTGAAAGATTGATCCCCCTCCCCCCCCTGGCCTACGGCTAAGTCGATGGGAGCGGTGGGTGGTGGTAAAACCTTTGCATGCGAACTTTGAATGCATGGCGGCCAATCGTAAATTACGAGATTTTTTTCACATACACATACACTAGACACCGACCGACAGAAAAAAAAAGGACGAGAAGAAGATCCTTTTTTTTGTTTGTTTGAAGGAACTTTCTTCCAACACGAGGTCCACCCACTGGCTAAAGTTGATTGATACCTCGGTGGGGATACTCAAAAAGCCAGACTGGACGGTCGATTCCATCCGGAGCTATAACCTGACCTTACCCTCTGTTGCATATGAATGAACAAGGAGTGAAATTCTGTCTGTGGGGGTAGTATATGTAGACATGTAGGTACCGGTATCCTCTTCCTTGCCGGGGTAGACTATTGCTTAGCCTGTATGATTTATTGAAAAAAATTCATGAATTTATGAGCTTCCTGTACATTCTGTTCACGATGCGATCTGAACGGGATTCGGTTAAAGAAAGCCGTTCAGGTCAATTGGACTTAGTCTGCTGTAAGGCATCCCAAACTCAAGAAACAGCCTGATCCTTCCCAACTATGATTGCCAACTATCGAAATAATTTAAACATTGCCCTCGCAGATTATATTGCATTTGCCACAAGGCATTAAAATCCTACTGCATCCTTAGCATGCAACATAAAATCTAGATCGACACACACACCGTGAAAGAGAGAGAGAGAGAGAGTAAGGTGGAGAGAAACTTTCGATACGTGCCACCTCCTGCAGGACATCACTGAATTGTACATTGTCCTACCTGTAGGAGGTGTTGCACTTAGTTATTTAAGAACTAGAATGAGGCGGATGGTCGGGCACGCTCGACCAGGTACCATGAAGAAAACTAAGGACGACAGAAAGGTAACTTTCAGGCATCTGAGAACTAGGAGCAGGACAATATTGGCTTTTGTGCAACTAAATGAACTTATTTCATTATGAGCTTATTATCTCTGATTATCTTTGAGTTTTTCCTCCGGTCTTGGGTGTATCTAACTTAGTTATGGATGTGCATGTACAGGTTTGCAATGATATTGGGGAGGTCCTTTACGGATGCATTTGTGCAAGGAGGCGAACTGGGTCATTGGAATGTTTATTTTATTGCGATGTTCGGTCAGTTGGGTTCACTTGTGCAACTTTGAAAATTAGCGCAGCTCCTTGTCAATTTTAATAAAATTGAAGTTTTGTATTTTGGATACTGCTGGTCAGGATATCGAGGGCATTTCATACCTAAACGACTGGGGGTGGTTTTGCGAACAGCTGGAGATAGTAGGGAATTCAGGATTTGTTTCAGTTTTGGCAAGTACTATGCACGTTTGCAGTGAGATAGTAGTGTAAGGCTAAAGACAGTGGACAAAGTCACCACATCAATCGTAGTGACTTTTCAGATCTGTTTGTCGTATTAGTTCAGGAATCTGAGAGTTTAACAAGCTGACCTCTTACCGACTACCAGTCGACGCACTGTTAAGGTTGAGGTACCTTGCAATTGGAGTACCTCAGGGATCCATGCTCTTACCAACCTTATTTCTTGTTCGTGTTAATGTCATTCAGAATCTCACATAAGTGCAAATGGACTTTCGTTTCTTTAGGAGGACAAAAGAAAACTAGGAACATGTCTAAGGACCTTCAAGTCGTCACAGCTAAAGGGGGGATGGAGGATGGATAAATCATCTTAATGGGCGACCCTACTGAGTGCGATGCACTAGACGAGGATAACCCTGACTGCCGTTGACTTGCACGCAGACCTAGTTTTTCCCTAGTGTCGATCATAAGATTGAGAAGGGTAACATGGATAACATCTGTAATGGAAGGACTTCTCTGAGGGTTTTGATGGGTTGAATGGAAATCTTTGTCTACCTGAAGATTGACATTTGGAAAGGACTGGCACACCAAGTGGAGTTAAAGATGTATACCTAGTGGAAACCTAGACCAATCAAGCTCCCTTATCGTAGCAAATGGATTTGAAATCCTCATAAAACTACCCAGGAGCTTAGGACTCGTATGAAGTAATGAAGGCGTTAGTCAGTTATTGATGAGTAGGCAAACCAAAAGAGCATGTCACGTCCAAAGGAGGTGGAGTACAGTTTCTTTCTCTTCTTCCTCCATGGAGATTCTAGCTGCCTAACCAAATGAGAAGCCTGTATATAATGAAGTGTTCCGTAATGACACCTACATATGCTATGAATATCTCTTTCTGGCTGATCAGATAGTTGGAGCGTATCTGATCCAGTTAGGGCCACAAATGTATGGAAATAAACACGGTCTGCCCATTCACTATTGGTTAAACTCTCAGCGTTGAGCCTATAGCAAGCGCCAAGAAGTTATTTACCTTATCCGATGCTGTCCTGCTTGGCGAGCTCGACGGCTATACAATTCCTTGGAATATGAAAGTGTTTCGGTATCTAAAGGATTTGTTTAGCCATCCTGCTGAGAGTGTTGATATCCCATTATATTTCCATCCCGACAAGGCCTCTTTGATCGCCAAGATCTTTGCTCGGATGGCTCTATTGTGATTAGGATGACGGAAAGAGATATTTACATTTAGATCGTTGGAGGAGACACCTTCTTCCCCTCCCAATTCTGTTTTTAATTCATCTTCATGGAAGAACATGGCTATCGTGTTTTGTAGCCACAAATCCTACTGCCAATCACATGTTAGGCGAGGATGCGTGAAACAAAGTACTTATCGAACGGGGATCTGTTGAAGTACGTCCTCGGTGTCATGTGCGAACAATTCAAGATTTTTAAGAATAGAACAGTGCCTTGTCCTTGGATTAGACAACTAAGTTGTAGTCTTTAAATGAGTATCTGCAACTTGTTTGCTATAAATATCCAAAGGCAGTAAGTGAAACAACATGTGCAAGGCACTCTCGGTGTGGATTTTAGTGCTCCAAAAGCAATTAGACCTCTGTACCAACCTAACATGATTCAAGTAGCAGGCTTTCTAAAAAGCTGGAGGAGATCACGTCATATGTTAATACAGTAATACCCGGACGAATGTACCACTCATTTAGCTGCGTACGGATAGGTAAGTGTCTCTTAAGTGCCCAAATAAATCAGAAAACCTCTTAAGGGAACTATCCGGAGAGCACTGTATGTACCTGATGATGGATTCATTGAGCCAATATCGGATACTATACGTGGGTGCCGACCACATTTATTTCCAATCCTTTTCTTGTTGAAGTACAGGATTGTAGTGACTTGCTAACATGCTTAAGGATATTGGGTTCCTGAGTCCGACTTACTTACTTAGATGACGCTACAGTCGAGCGTGAACTTGGACCATAATCAACAAAGTTCTTCAGTTAGCAGGATCCCTAGCTATCAGGCTCAAGTTGCTCATCGCAAGTTGACTGAGGTCCTCTTATACATGTGCTCGCCACCCTTTTGTTCATCCTGGATGGATTCGAAGACTCTTTGGGCCGAAGTGTTGATGACCATCGGCTTTATATGTTTTAAACAGACCAATTTCAAGTTCTGGATTGAAGACTCCATTGTTAAACCTGCTACCCCAAAGCCCATCAATGCAAATGAAACGGAGGATCATCTGAAGAATTCCGCATTCAAAACGACATGCTTCTGCGCTATAAAGCAGGGCAAGGATGGTGAGGGTCTTATGTACCAATAGTGTCTCCTTAGTGTTTCTTAACAACGCCTAGCTATTCACTTGTGATTCGTTGCAAGATTGAGTTTGAGAAATTGCAAAGCTTTTCGTACCTTGTCTTGCCAAATGGCAAGGTTGTTGTGGAACCTGGAAAGGTAGTATAATCAGGCCAAAAAATAAGGTTGCAGCTATTGCGTCGGACTTCTTTATGAGTAAGTGGACCGCCAATGTCACTCACAAGCTGCAAGCTAGGACGTTTAAGGTTCGTTTTTATGATTTCTTGACACATAGACATATAGACACGACCATACGACCATGTGCTGCCGTTTAGTAAGGTGGGTGGGTCATCCTCTTACTCCTGGAACCATCCGCTCCTTTTTATGAAGGAGCCAATGAGATCGTTGAATATGTAATTACCTAGTGTGGCCTTTCTAATATTGGCAAGTCCAGGGCATGTGCATAGGAGGTGACAGATGGTCTCCTCCTCTTCCTCATCCCTGCAGCTTCTGCAAAATCATTGTAGGGGATGCCTAGTCTTTGAGCATACCTACCTATAGTACAGTGGCCGGTTAGAGTATTAAATATTATAGAGAGGGCTCCTCTCGTGTGTTTCAGGAGTCCCGTGGTCCTACTTTCGTTTAAAATTGGCCAGAGCAGTCTGGCAGCTTCAAACAGTTGCCAACGATGGTTGGCCAGCCTTACTGCGTCGGCGTTGATGAGGTATTTAGCATACGACGTAGACGGTGATGTATATGCTATCTAGACAAGATGAACCTCTTCTATCCAATGCGTCAGCTCCGCAGTTTCCTGAAATGTCACAGTGACCTAGTACCCGGCAAAGGCTGAGGTTACACTGCCCAGCTATCTCGTTAAGAGATACGCGGCAGCCTTTCACTGTCTTTGATCTCGTAGTGCTGGATGCGAGATATTTGATAGCTGCTTGACTGTTGATGTAGATGACAAGATCGGATTCTGATATTGCATTGGATGATGGATGGCTTGGAAGACGCTGCAATAGCGTGGGAGGTTGAAGGAGTGATGGATTCCTCATTTTTGGATCCCTCCGTAAAAATTTAAAAATTTACAGCGATACGTGGTACAGGATCTCACATTGAGTCCAGTCGGTTATGCTAGGTAGCGAGATTTTGGTCGGTGGCCTGTGGGAGATTACGATGCAACAATAGTATGCTGACATGTCCTGTGGATTGCTCCTTCCATTGATTGTACGTTGATAGTACACTTTTTATCGCAAAAAGCTGTTGGCTTCAAGGCCAATCATTGCCAATAAATCAGCTACTGAGGCTCATATTCAAAGTTTGTCGTCTAAATTAAATGAATGCCTAGCGGCAATCCATTCGAAATGCGCAAGTCCTCGACCAGTGTCTACAAAGTTACTCATTACAGTTCGACCTATTTCAATTGTTCCGAATTTAATTGTTAAAACGGTTATCTATCCAGGTAAGGGCAAATATTCGCCTCCTCGCATTGTTTACTCTCATCAAATTGATATAATCTATTCATTGTCGTAAATGAACTAACTAAATGTATCTGATTTCAATAACTACAATAAAAACCATCACACAATACAGTTTTCTTCGTTTATTTATGTCATCAACATAAACAGTGCAAACAATGCACACAACACACACACAAAATGGCACACTTGAGGGTTGGGGTACTGGGGGGTGGTGCAGAATAAACAAGACACAAACTCAACACAAAACCCAACACTCAATTTATTGACCCAGAGAGTTCGGGGGGATATTCACCGAGCACCTTCAAATTGGGGTACTTCCCCCACCATCTAGGTCCATTACCGTCGCCTTCGCCGTCAATGTTTTCGTTGTCTCCCCATCCTTCGTCATCATTTCGGAATCAAATAATGGAGCCCACGGCCAAGAGGGTGTCTATAACAGAGCACAAAGAAGAAATGTATCTGTAGATACAAAAGCTAACTTTTTTTTTTCATTTTACCATCCACGACGACGTAGTGTACTCTCTTCCCGTTTCGTACTATTTTTTTCTGTGAAAATAAAATCGAAGAAGGAATCCAACGAGACCAACCACCATTGGGCTACTTTTGGAGTACATATCGCCCAAACTGCGGAAGACAACCAACGACCAAGATGGGCGACGATGTTGAATCCAAGAAGATTCGCCTCTGACCTATTCAGCGCCATAGCCGGGCGGATATACGACCCGTATACACGGTAACGGGAACGAGAATCATAATAATGATAATAATAATAATAATAAAGAAAACAGCTTTTGTAGCTCATCTCATGGATATCCTCGAAGAAGAAAAAGGCAAAAAAAAAAAAGGAACCGCCCCGCGCGCGCCACACACCATTGCCGAACTACCCCCTCAGCATCCATTCTCCTCCGTTCGGTGGAACATAAAATAATAAAACAAGAACTGCGAACAGTCTCCTGCGGGTACTAGAATTTTATTTATTTTATGCAGTTGGAATTTTTATGAGTTAATTTAATTTATAGTTTTATTATGTCCCACATAATCCGGATGGCCTCCGTGGCGCTCAACTGTGGAGCTTATGGCAGTGGCCCTGTGTTGGGCGCCAGTTGTGGTGGGGGGTATTGCCTATCAGTTTTTTATCCGGTGGCCCTATTCGTCTTCGGTGTGCTTTTCGTGTTGATTTATTCCCTTGGACGGATGAATGCGTAGAACAAAATTAGGACGAGAGAGTGTGGGCGGCGAGGAGACAACCTACCTACCACCTAAGCGTATGACAATGTCGATGAAGATGTTCATAGTGAATGGCGGCGGCGGCGACGGGATTAGCCGATAATCGGGGTGCAAACACAACACCAAGAAGGGGTGTCCTGCTTCTATTTATGTGTGTGTGCGTTTGTGTGGGCGGCGAAGGGCGGAGGATGCGTTATGAACGTGGGCGCTTATATTTACGGGTTATTTGAGATGAAATATTGGAAGGACCTGAATGAGTTATATGGGCTTAATAATTTTATGGCTGTCCAGGTGGATCATGTATTGGATACAGATGGCGTGGATGGCTGCAGGTTGAGTTTTTATGTGAACTGTCCGCACCGGGGGAATAGCATTGGATACTAGTGGGAATTGTAACAGGAATGTCGTTGAGAGATTAGAGGATAATTTATAAGTTCACTCAGCGAGGATTCATGGATGAAATGAAACAGTGTTGGCGTATGGTTATAGTAGGAGAGGTTAGAAGAGATTTGATTGATTTAGTGTCTGCGATGCAGTTCTTTGCCATCGTCCATGATATATTGTAATGGCGATGTCCTTTGAATG
Source organism: Xylota segnis (assembly GCA_963583995.1). Lineage (NCBI taxonomy): Eukaryota > Metazoa > Arthropoda > Insecta > Diptera > Syrphidae > Xylota > Xylota segnis. The sequence continues at coordinate 113,836,487 of OY757236.1, read as the reverse complement.
CTCATAACAACGGAGCAGTCGACAAGTTCACGTATAGAGTGAAAAGTTAGTAATTTTAGTTTAGTTTTGTAGGATTCAATGTAATTTTCGGAACCCGTGATGCGATGGGCTTATTTATTGGTGATTTAGTTGGTTCAAAACTGTGCACTACGAAGTTCTTTGACAGCTTCATGAAGTTCAGTAGTTTTATACGGGATTATGTTTACCTAGTAAGGTAGAACTTTTGATTCTGACATATCAAGTAGGAAAACCTGCAGAAGTTATGTCGATATGAAGCCCAAGATTGTAGTTGATGACTAAGTTCAGGTTGATTACCCTGTAGTTTGTCAAAGTGATATCCACAAAACTGCATTCTAAAAAGATGATCGACATCTATATTGACAGTTAAGCCGCCATGAATGCCATCCCATCCACAATCCTCAAGTCAAAACTGGTGAAAGGATGCCGTGAAGGGATGCAAAGGATACACTCCTTCGGGTTCTAGGACACAGTGGTATAAAAGGGAACTAACTGGCGGACGAATTAATAAGTAACAAGTAGAAACAGGACCTGACAATGATCGTTGCCTGAGCAAACGTTTGAAGTACTAGATAATGAGAGACGGAGTGGACTCCCACCTTGTCGTGTCTCCAGAAACTATGATAATGACAAAACTAAACTGATTCTGATGCTTAACAGACCCAATTTAGCACTCTTGATGGGAATTATTACCGACCACAACCTCATGGTGGCCCACCGTAGTCGAATACGATCAGAGACTGATGATTTCTGCCGACGCTGTGACGCAGAAGAGAGCACATCTCACTTTTTACGGCAATGCCCAAGCCTACCCAGAACAAGGAAAACACTCTCAGTAAATACCACTTGGAAGAGCTGAGCAACCTGTCAGGAAATCACCATAGCAGCTTCGGGGTGGTTCAGGGAAGTCGTGTAGCTATCTCAGAGCTACAAACCAACTTTTCACTCTATTTTCAGGTAAACACATGGTAGGTGGTTGAAATGGATCTACTAGTAATCCGAGTGTTGACTGCACCTAGCTACCTACCTTACTTGTATAAGTAAAGTCAAGTGTTAAGGACTCGACCTATAGCTTTTGTTGAAGGTTGACTTTAACGTTAATTTATTGCCGGAAAAAAAAATCCATTCATTGCAAACATATGTCGACACATGACAGGCAATGACAGTTTTTCAACATTCTGTCAATGCGACCACCAATGAACGTGCTTACGTTCAATTTGTGTATACATGAACTTTATTATGTGGATGTATCAACTGTCAACCGAACAATTAAAAACGTCACAGCAACAAATCGACGGATTGCATGGATAGGCCTAACACTATCCGGGTTTTTAGGGAATTATGACCATGACTCTTACCAAAGCCAACGACAGGGGAATAGGATCACTAGAAGCACAAGAGGGTTAAGTGGGATATCTCTTGAAGGTTCAGTTATGAAGGGGTGCGTGTCAGAAAAACTTATCACGTCCACTCGGAGATCTAAAGGTTCGTTGTGAATCCCATTTTAAAAGTAGAGTGAGAGGAAATAGGAAGAAACTAAAAACTCGTGTTCCTGGCTGACTGGCTTGCGAATATACAAGCCACCTCTGCTCTGCGGTTAGTATAGAGAGGATTGATTTAAAGTCAGGAAGCTTTTCATATTTCTTTTCATATTTCTCCCTGGATAGCCACGGCCTTTTCTCCATTATGCCGTCTTTTAAGCTATAGAGTTTACCAATCTGTGCCCGTTTGGTTGTGCCTACTTCACAAATCTTTCCATTCTTGCTACCACGCAGAGATTCACCTAGTGGTGTCCAATTGTAATCAGTGTGTCACGACATTTCCTAACTATCTCTGATTTGATTAGAGCTAACTGATTGTCAATAAAGATACCTACTTCCGACGGAGGAAAGTGACTGTCTACTCCCAAGATTTTAACTAGGAACACACTATACCCTTTTGGTAATCTAAAAGATTTCTGTTTTTGGATTGCATTTTCGACCCATCCGTGTTGGCTATGATACCAAAATTTTCCGAATTTTACTAAGCGACAAGTATTTTTAGAGTTTATACCAATACTGAGCCCGTTACGAAGATAATTCTTCGGAGAATGTTGCTTACCTATTGGTGACGGTGACTTATATTCAGCCCTACGCCAAAATTCACACTATACTGCGACATGCGCGATTTATACAAAAGGTTGCGTATACGTAACATTTTTTACATTTCTTACATTTTTCGTTGAAAAAATGTCCAAATGGTTGTTATAAAGACATGAAGAGATTATTAACAAATAAATTAACTTAAATGAGTTCAAATACTATAAACACTGCTCTAACTACTTTGTCTGCCTTTTTATTTTCTTGGAAGCCCTTATGTCCCTTCTTAGCCCTTATGTCCCTATGCCTTGAGCTGAGTGATTTGAGTTCCCCTTTAAAGCTTTTGACCAGTTTTGAATAAGTTGTGATGAGAGTGACGGCTTTGATGTTTGCTTGGCTATCAATAGAGATACATATCTACTCTCGGATGTTTGTCAGACGAGTGGTGGGGCCGTGAAAAAACGTTTAGGTGTTCCCCGACTGGGATTCGAACCCCTTGCTCCATAGTCCAATGTACTAACCACTGAGCGACGGCGTTTTTCAGTGCTATTTCTTTTTGTAAAAACATTAAGTGGTCAAACTCCGACCATGGCTTCAAGGTTACCAGTGGTTGTTGTTCTAGTTCCACTGGTGGTTCCTATGCCAATTTTTTGCCGAAACCTTGGAGGTTATCTTCATGCATTCTCACATATAGTCCTTGCAGTTCATTTTACTATCCAGTATGCCCCCTAGATATCTTCCTTTTTCTCATACTGGGAGTAGAGCTCCTTTCAGACTAGGGGGTACGAAATCAAGTATTTATCCCATATTCTGTAAAGTTCTATTTTTGGTGCATTAAGACCGAGATCACATCGTTTGGCGCAGATGCTCAGGGTGTTCAACGATGTCTGAAACAGATCAACGATCATGGGCAAGAACTTAACTGTCACAAAGCATGAGGAACCGCCCTAACCCGGTGTAGGTTTATCTTATAAGGATTTGTTCATCATCAAATTCCATAGCAATGGAGTTGAGACACCTCCTTGGGAGAGAGAAATGAGAGATTAAATTCCAACGGCCATTCCAATCGTCTAGGAAAGGATTAAGGACTTTTTTTTCTAGTTGTTTCTCAGACCTTCTCTCTAATATCTATTCATGATCGTCTGAGGACTTTTCCAGGAATTGTCTTCTAGTTTCTTGACTCAAAGTGAAGCACATACTTTCAGTCACTTCCCAGCAACTTCTACTCCCAACAACTTCTCTCCAAGGATATACATCTGACATCCGTTTGAATATAATGCCCTCTAGAATCATCCTGTTATCTGGAATCGCTGTCAAGGTTCCTCATTCAATTTGGATTACATGCAAGTACATTTGCTGATCTCACAGGTCAGTACACAATCTCTTATCGAATCCGTCGCACCACACAGATACCATACCCACCCATGTGGAACACCGGTTTCCAATATTTTCCATAAGAACTTCCCTTCATAGAAAATTATCTGAATAGTGTCCTTGTTCACATTGAAATTCAACAGAATGACAAACATAGAACGCAAACCCGAAACAACAAAGGTAGATGCGAACATGAATAAAATGTATCTTTCCCAAACTTCTGTTCTCCATCTAACAAAGAAGTAAACATTTACTTGGAGTTTGCCATAAACATGATTATTGATTGAAATTTGTGTTCAGCAAATATCCTCGACAACCGAGACACTGGCAAAATAAGCCGGGAAAAGGTAATGGGCCCACAACACCGCCGAACGAAGGTAGCAAAGTGTGATTCCCATTTGATTTAATTTAATCGTCCCTTCGTATTAGGGATTCCCCTGCCTCCGTGTCCTGCCAAGTGAAAACAAATAGTCCTTTTTATAAATTAACACGGTCAATTCGGAGGGTCGCATTCTGCAATCCTTTTTCTCCAAATTTTCTTAGTTTTTCATCCTGCGACTCCTACTCCTTTCCATAAGCGGAGGAGCGTAGGGATAGAAAAAGGTTTTCGCTTTCGTTAAGTCTTCCACGAACAAAGGCAGGAAGAACAAGACAATTCTTTTTATTTTTTTTAAGAACCGCGAAAATGGTAAACGACGACGATAAAAAGAACAGTTCTACCTTAGTGGCAAGTAGATTACAACGGTTAGGGTGGATAATGACTCCTCTTTGATGAAGAAGAAGAGCAAAGAAGGAATAATAAAAAAAAAAAAAGGTTGTAATAAGTAGATAATGTAAGGAATTTAGAAAATTAGAAGGTAAGCTACCTGTAGGGACTGTTTTCAGCTCCTAAGAGTAATTGCATAATCTTCTTTTGCAAATTACGTTCTTTTTGCTTTTCTTGGTCTTCGGTTTGTAATTAAATGTTAGAGGGGTATCTGCGTGTGGAGGCATTCCTTTGATGTTGGTCGTTGGTAGGCGGAAGTATTTAACTTAAGAGATATGAAATGAGATGCTGAGGTATGCGTTAAATTGCTTAAGTAATATTTTTTTTTTTATATATATATTTTTATCAGCACTCAATTAAAAGGAGTAATCCATCAGGAGCATCACTTGGAGAACAGGGATTACGAGCTTTTTGTTGGATTTTTTAAAATAATTTTTAGAAGCAGAAAACATACAAATTTAGTCAATATACAATGAATTTTATAGATCCATATACTTACTTACTTAAGTCCTGTATCCCCTTTCCTAGGGCCTCTACAATGCCTACGCATAAATGTGCATCAGTTCTCCCCAACTCTTTCCCAGTTGCCGTGCTTCCTTCTCAACTATTCTGCACCACGTACTCCTAGGACTGCCGCGTATCCTGCCACCTTGAGTAAACGTGTTTCATTGCATAGCGTGGTTAGATATGGACCTGTCAGCCTTTCGGAGAGTATGTCCAATCCATTGCCACTTACGTTGTCGTATGGTTGTGCCTATAGGTTCATGGCTCGTTCTCTGATAGAGTTGTTCATTAGAGATACGGTTTGGCCAGAAAATCCTAAAGATGTAGCGTAGGCACCTATTGACGAACGTTTGCAGATTCCTCGTGATAGTGGCGGTCACCCTCCAGGTACCACATCCATATACGAGTAGCAGCACGGATTCAACGTTGGAACGGAACAGTCGTACCTTAGTGGTTAAGCTAATCGCATTGCTACGTCAAACTGTGGAAAGCATCCCAAACGCAGATTTTGCTTTGCCTACTCGGCTGGCTGTATCAACCGATGGCGGAACCGAACAGGAAGGTATTGGAAACTCTGATTGATGAGTTCGGTCCTAGGCTGATCATTTTTGTTTTTGCTGATTTAATTTTTAGCCCAACGACGTCTGCTTCCCTCCTTACGTTTGCTGTCATTTGGTGAAGGTCCATTATTCTGTCCATACATCGTCGTCATAGTCGAGATGTTTCAATGTTTCCATCGAATTCCTCCGTTTCCTATCGATAAGGCTGCATTTAGCACGTCGCTAATCACTTCCAGAACTTCGAATTCCTGAGATAGCCTTCCATGCGACATGTGGACCCATCAATGTAGCCTTGATAACTGCTATAAATTGATCAGAAATGCCTCTCCTGCGCAAGGCACGCCAAATAAGTTCCCAATTAACACTATCTCTCCTCCAAACTCCAAAAAAAGATATTACTTAGGTAGTTTCCAAGGTGAAGTTTTTGAGTTACATAACATTAAAGAGATTTTCCAATTTCCAAATTGTATTAACAGACGACGTGTAAAAGAAATTGTTACAGTGAACTCGTGTACCGTTCCCAAATGGGAGTCTTTTTTTAGGGACATTACACTCTGAAAAGATTGTCAGAAGTTCGCACTAAGTAAGGCGAGAGCTGCGACAGACACTGATCATTTGACGTTCTTTCCCACAAGAGGCAACAAAACCGAATTATACTCCCCGACTCTGGTGACCAATCTTTCCCCATTCAAAGCTCAATGGAAAAGTGCCCATGAAGAATGCAGACCTTATGGCAAGCTGGCCCGCCCAACCACCTCAGAAACAAGCACCTAGTACCTCCACATTGAGAATTTAAGCCACATGACACCATATCTGATACTAAGGTCGGATGTGATCAGGTGTGACGTTGGTGAGTGCGTTTTAGGCTGACACCAAAAGACCCCAGTAGAAGGTCAACCTATCAGAAACTGGAAGTAAACGTCTTAAGAATTATTGAGAAATGGTCGTAGTATGGAACGGGGTCGATAATTACCTATCTCTCCTACTGAGCGAGCGGATGTATCGAAACATCCCATATAAGATAGTTCTACCCATCCAAAGAAAGCTTCTAAGAAGTGGGAGATCAGTTAAAGGGACAAATGAATCCCATGAGCACCTATAGAGCCTCCAGCAAGCACTAAAGTTGTCGCTATACCGGATGGACACTTTAATTCATTTCTTGTCGAAACCTTAGGAAAAAAAAAAGAAGAATTCACAAAACCTGAACTCTTTACTTTTCTTCACCTGGTGGGCGAACTCACTTAACAAAAGATGAACGTAGTACTCGTAGACGAGAGATATGTTCCTTTGGATAAGTTAGTTAAAAGCGATCCTCTTTATACAGGGTGGGCCAAATACAAGTTTCTTTTTTAAAAATGCAATAAAATGAACAAAACTAAATTTTTCCTGTCACTCCAATTTTCCAATTTCCTTGTTAATGGTTCCGGGCTGTAGCTCACGGATTGCTTGGATGATATTGGCCTTAAGTGCTTGAATCTTTTCTGGATTGTTGGCATAACATCGGTCTTTTGCGGTTCTCTACAAAAAAAGGTCCAAGGGGGTCAAATCGCAGCTCCTAGGCGGCCAATTTACACCGCCAAAATGGCTGTGCGCAAAAGATCGATTGTAGCATGGGCTGTGTGGCATGGCGCGCCATCCTGCATGAACCAGAGGTCGTCCAAATTAAGGTCTTCAATTTCATTACAAAAAAGGCTCTAATGTTACAGGGCATGGATTTCAATACATACATATATGAATTACTAGTCTCACACTCGTTGGTCCTAGGCACTATTTAGATGTCCAAAACCCAAATAACACAATGGAAGACCCCCTATCTAGGTACTTCGCAATAATAAAGGGTACAACCTGTGCACACTTGCTGGGTTTTAGGGAGTCACAGTGAAGTGAACAAAAATCAATTGGCTGCGAACACTGGACCAGGCTTGATTGACTTTTGAAGAGTTTTCTACTGCAGTTGGCGATGAAGAAGATACAATATTGAGCTCTCGACTCATTTGCCAGATGACTAGTTACCAGATAGACTCTCCGTTCAATATTTTTCCAGAACCTACATATGATTGGAGATGAAAAGATTTCCTTTTTGAATTGCCGTCAGAAATCCCTTCTATGGTGCTTGTAAAGATCGTGAGCAGCTCTGGTGTTTTAAGGAGCTCTGATCTATATGTATATGATTCTGTTTGTCGGTATTCTTCACCAAATTAGGGGCTTCGTTGTGATAGCCTAGAGAAACTCACAACATCGGAGCCGCCATCTCTGATAGCTTTCTGCCAGTGTATCCTGGCGGCAGAAGACTTCTTGAGGGATCTAGCGATGCAGGATCGAAATAGGCTCTTGTTTTGTTGTATTCATCTGAAGTCACTGCATTTCTGTGTTTTTGCGGCATTCTGGATATCCGCAAAGACACAGAATCACTAGTAAAGTATCAGTCAATTTTCGCTCCTTGGAACGCTTGGACATTTATCATACTGGAGGAGTGTCATCTTTGGATTGCAGCGTAAGCAATCTAGTTGCTGGTTGACTGATTTGGGGACCGCAAAGTACCTCTGTTAATATAGAGATGCTCCAGAGCATGAATTCATGTTTTATCTAGCTGTGCTACAGTCATTTCATACATGGGAGGAGGAACCTTGATGCGGATCATCAAAGAAGTGCTATGGATCCTTCTACTTTCTGATCCGATCCATCGCTCATCCTGCATTGTGGCAATGTCTGTTTCATATCAACCCAGGGCCTTCATGAGTTATAAGACTGAATGAGGTCAGTTAAGGGACAACATTCTACTGAAGTGAACTCAAAGAACTAAAAGAACTGAAAGAACTGAAAGAAGTGAAAGAACTGGAAGAACTGGAAGAACTGGAAGAACTGAAAGTCACAGAAATGAATACTATTGAGAGGACATTCATTTTTGGCGAGGGTTTCTATGTTAGGCAAGCTCTAGTATTTCACCAAAATAATGGCCTCTAGGGGAATCGTTAGCTGCTCATTTAACCCACATTGATGGACATTATCTACTGGCACGGTTTACCGACAAACTGAACTGATTGTTGAGGCCCATCACAGATACCTAAACAAACTGAACGACACGTCAACTAGTCCCACTTTCAAGATCCCTGTCTAAATTCCCTACTTTGGAAAATGAATTCCTCCCTTGGCTGGCGATTTTCAATTTAAATTGCTTAGATACCTCGTTTTGGCCATAAATTGCTTCGCCTAACAGAAATAAATATTTGTATGCGTGCTGCGTTTGCTGGAATTGACCTCAACCACCCTGTATATGTGTTTAAGATGGAACATAATAGTTAAGATACCCCTCGAATAATTAAACACAAATTCCATGAGTACACACCCAAACATACCATTGTTTCATGGTCGTTCCTCGTTCCTTCTGTTCCATCTCCATGTACATATTCATCTCACTGCGGTTAAGATGCTTATTCACTTTGTCTTCATTGTCTTGGCTGGATGCTTCTGGCTCTAGATACACATGCAAACACATACATCTACTAGTATATATGTATAAAATTAGAAGCAAAGTCATCCATGCAGCATCGCGAGCATCATCAACAGAATTGCAATGAGTTTCGTACACAACAGATAGAAAGGACAACACCACCACACTATTCGTAGAAGAAGAATAGTTGCAGAACAACACAGAACAGCCAGCACCCCGACTGACAAACAGAATAATCAACACCGCAGTTTAACATCATTATAATGCACAAAATACCAAAAGGATAAGATGCGAATTTTTGATGAGTTCGAGGGAAATTTTACTTAAGGATAATCTGCAAGACGACTTGCAAATGTAATTTCTAGCAATTGCTTTGCTGCACTACTCTCGTCTTTACTTCCTCATCCGGGGATGCTGTTGGCTGGTGGGGTTGCTTGGTTGTTGTAGTGCCAGAACGAGGTCAGATACGGATACAGGGAACATTTGCATTCTGTTTCTCTCAGTGAATGTGTGTTCTGTTCGCTATGGCAAGCTTGTGTAGATGATTGCTTCTTTAGCTACACAACAAACAATTTTAATTTTTTTTTTTTCTGTTTCTCTGTTTTTTTTTTTTTTTTGTATCCTCCAGTCTTACAGAGTTACATCGGTGGAATCTGCTTCCCAATAAAATGTTTCTTGGGACCTAGGAACGGATGCACTTATGTGTGCATTTGAAACAGATGGAATTGTACTAGGAATGGAGTCCTTTTGCAATATGTAATGTTAAAGGAGAGCCATTCTAGTGTATCCGTGCACAATGGAAGTGCACTGTAATTCAATCTTGAGCACGAGCGTTATAGTAGAGTTCAACCATTACCATTTGCGGAATGATGTAATAATGCAGTTGGAGTTAGTTTTCGAGTGATAGACGTCGAACATATCAAATGCGATGGAATTCTTTTGCACACTTGAAGGAGGTTGGAAATCGATGCTTACTTAAGGGTTAAGCCTAGATTGAGCCGCATGCTGAGCATACTTTGGGAACTGATCGAGGACTAAGATTTCTCATCTCCTGCCTATACCAAGATACAGAAACACTTGAACCAGGACGAGCCCCGTGTGATACGATGAATATTTTTTGGCTACCCAGGGACTAATAAAATCCACCTGGTGGAGGATGTTCATTGCGTGTGAGAACACCGAGATCAGAGAAAGAAGAAAAGAGAAAATAATGGAGCAGTCCTCTTTATAACAAGGCTGAGGGCTGGGAGCTATTATCCCATCTGTGTTTGGCCCTGCCGAAAACTTCTAGTTCTAGTAGGTTTCATGTACATGTACCGAGGGGGTATACCAAGGTTTTGCGATTTAAGTAGAATTTTTCGGTGCTTTTCTGCGGACCTCGTCGGGCTTAAAGGATGTTTTTTGGTCTGGCACCTAAGAAAGTTGGATGGTTAACTGCTTCTTCATTTCCCCAAAAAGACAAATGACACTCTAAACCACCATTTGACGTGAAAGATCCCGATTTCAAGGTCTTTATTGATGTTCGACTCTGTGGTAGTCAGGGCAAGTCATCCTTTCTCGCCATAATCTCCATCTAACAAATACTGGGAGCCGGAATGAGATGCTTATAGTGAGGAATTGGGAAAGTACACCAAAACCTACCCCGGTGTCTGTGTTAAAGCTCTTTGCATAGAGCTTTACCTTTCACAACTCGGGGCAGGTATGCTAGTTCGAAAGTTCGAGTCAAGTCTCAAAGTTTTCATTGACCAATATATCAAGGATCGAGACGGATCAGTGCGAAAAGGCTACATATAACATATAAGACCAAAAGCCGCACATGATTCGATGTTGCATACTGCAGCTTCTCCTTATAATAAGTAGATCAAGCAAAAGGTGGGAGCATCTGTGAGGAGAATTTTGTATTTTTTCGTTTAGAATACACGTTCGGTTTTGTATGGATTTAACTCAGTTCGCATTTGGATTCCCATTTGGTGTGCCCATTTGCATGTTTGCCAAAGGCTGTCACTCTGCATCCTACCCTTTCAAGTTCTAAATAATAATAACTTGCTAGTTACCAGATTCCAAAGAAGGTGACAGCTCTTTCGGGAGTACCCCGACTGGCAACCAGTCCAGTCCAGATGTGTGCTATTAGCAATTAAATATAACCACTTTCAGCATCGCTATGGTGTATTCTTTAGAGCTTAGAGGTCCTGACTGTTGCGACGTATAGCTGAGCCTTTCTAATGCTTTAGAAACGTTAATGTAAACTAAATTTAGGAAATCCGACATGATGGCTTTAAACCAAGGATGCATTACATTGCTGAATCTAAGCATTCAGGGCCTGTGAACTTAAAGAAAAGAAAAAGCTGTAGGTAGAGTATACTTGCACGATTTTTAAGCTTTCTAAGGTTATGTGGTTAGTCCACCAAAAACAGTCTCAGTTAAGCAAGTCTAGATGGATCTAAGATGGATGTAGGCGTGAGGTCTGGCATTTTTTCTGAACCGCTGGGAATATCTAGATCAGTCCGCCTTCCGAACCATAGCAGTGTTTTCCAAGCGGAGGTCCTGGCAGTGACAACCCACTATCTCTGTCACTGCCCTGGGCTTATCCACCTTAGATTCAAATTTCTAGGGCGACACTTTTTCCGTGACCTCTAAGAATTAGCGAACAGACCAATAAATGAAATTTTTAGGTTCATCAAATCAACGGGATGGTTTGGTGATCCACAAGATACTAATCAGCACTAGGGTTTACCAAGGGCAAGGGACTTTTTCTCCTTTGGGTATCACAATGGGTCTGTATTGACCTGAGTGTGGCGACGTGTTCTAGTCGCCGACCCACATACCTAACCTAACCTAAGCAAGTCCAGTAACTTGGGGCAGTATTCTCGTCATTTTGAATCCATGTACCGAATGCACCGTTTAACAATTCCGCTTATGAAAATGATTATTTTGGTCAGGCAGACCCAACATATGCGAGATATGGTTATAAAAGTCCTTGAAGTCGTGGATATTAATTTGAAAACAACCCTATGCCACCAACTCGAAATTTAGACGAATTCTTCTTAATAATAGCTTGGACCAAGGCCCTTTCAATATAATCTTAAATCTCTTAAGCCCTGATCTTTAGCTGTGAATATATGAATGTACATACATCTGCAGGGCTGGGACTCATAGTCCTTGTGATCTGGTTACATTTCAGAGAAGTCTGAAACAGGCTGGTAAAGTAAGGGTTTAAAAAATTAAAGCTTTATCAACAATTTCTTTGTTGGCAATCGTTCTCGTTCTCTTAGTGATATACCTACTGGGATGAGGTCCAAAAACCGCCATGGAACCGACGCGGCGAGCTTTCTTTTCGCTAGGTAAGTGGGTAGTGTGCGGCTATGAGTTTTTCATAAGACACTAGGCAGTATAGTGGGTCCTAGAAAACCATTACTCTATCAAACCTAAACGTTATTCATCTTTTCCATCTATGTGACTTCTCCATCTAGTGTTTCATTGATTTGGTTCGCAGACAGAACTTCGTCTAAAGAAATACTCTCTACTCCGAGCTCTGTCATAGCACGCACAAAGTAAGTAGATTTGTAATGTTTTCTGAGAAGTGAAGGTCTCTAGTGATACCCTCGAAAATGATCCTCTTAGCCACACAGATCGATGGTTTTACTTTTCTATTTTTATATTACTTTGTGGAAACTCTATAATCCTTTTTTGACCGATATGTTGACCCTTTCGTTCCTCTCAATGTCAAATTGAGTCCTGTTTCTGGTTGTTCTCTTGCAGTTGAAAAGAGCGTTAAAGGTCTCTTGGACTCTTCTTGTCCGGTCTAGCTTCTTGCCCAAAATAATGTGAGAGTATCTTACACGATTCTATCTGTTTTGTCCCGTTTGACGTGAACTCTACAATCTAAGAAAACGATAATTCCTCATTTTCACTCCTTTGAAGAGCCATTTTGCATATATAGCAGCCTCACACCTTTTTGAAGATCTCCATTTCCGATTTGATAGAACTTACTTCTGGACTTCATTTATTTTATTACTCTTCCAACCTATTTATCGTCCTTTGCAGAACTTTATTTTATCAGTCAGGATTACAATGACGTCTGAATATAGGACCAGCCATCTCGGCTTCATACCAAACGCCTTCAGATCATATAAATAGAGAAAGAATAGCAGGTGTGAAAGAGGACATCATTGTTTAACTCCTTACCGCAATGTTCTCCTTACTATATTGGATACTCTCCAATAGTCTTACTAGTTCACTTGTAATACAAATTGCTTGATACTTTATCAAACGTAGCCTTAAAAGACCCGAAGAACGAGTGCATTTTTCTCTTTTCAGAAAATTTAAAATGTACATACTATGTACAAAAGTTGGTAGGTTGTACATATGTATATGTAGATGCTGCCGAGATGAGACTACTTTTTCCTGAAACCAGCCTGGTATTCAGTAGATAGGCTTTCATTTAGGTTAGGTTAGGTTAGGTTAGGTATGTGGGTAGGCGACTAGATAATATCACATCGCCACACTAAGTTCAGTATAGACCCATTGTCTATATATATATACATTGTCATTGATAATTCCTCAAGATCACAGCAAAAGTTTCGCCCTAGAAATATAATTCTAAGGTGGATAAGCCCAGGGCAGTGACAGAGAAAGTGGGTTGTATCCTCATTGGCTTCCTCGTTTCCATCCCCGACATATGTCTTCATCAGTGAGTCTTAGTTATGGTACCGAAGAGAGTTATGCCCCGTGATCACTCCAATCAGGATAGAAAGGGATTTCCTGTCCTTTTGTCAAAGCAAGGCTATAGGCTCCTAGTAATCACACAGGTGTCTAGGGAGGACCATCTACTGTTGGCCTCTCTACTGGCCTTAATCCATGCCTCTTGCTTCAGTGTGCAGGGCGGGATGAACACCGAGGTGTCTGCCAGTTGTGATGTAGATTCAGAACCCCTTCTTGCCAATTCGTCTGCCTGGTATTCCTTCGTGTCCAGAGACCCAGTAGAGTGCAACCTTGTGCTGTGTTCCAAGAACCCTGAGTTCTTCGCGACAGCACTTCACAAGGTTTGATTTTATTTCGATTGCAGTAATCGCTTCTATTGCCGCCTGGTTTTCGATGAAAAAGGTGATACCTTCCGGTGGTATTGCCTTCATCTCAGTCTCACGGGCAGCTATTGTTAGTGCCAGGACGTCAGCTTGGAAAACACTGCTATGGTTCGTGAGGCGGACTGATCCGTAGATAGACTTTTTCTAGATATTTCTCCAGGATCATTGAATGACCTGTTACATTATGATTCCAGCTATCTAACTGACTTATAGGGAGCTTATATGTAGCTGCCGAGGTTTTAACTTTCATTTAGTAGACCAATCATAACTTTAGCAATGGAACTCAAAAGTACTGCTTTCAATACTTTTCTGAAGCATTCTTAAGGAATTCATAAGGAATCCTGCCTTCCTTGAGGATATCTTTTGATAGGAGCTTCTTAACTGCCCAAAATGTAATTTCTTTATCCAAATATTCTCAAAATATTGCCGTTCTTAGCTATTATTGTATGTCCTTAGCTCTTGGTAGAGTGTTTAAGAGCTGCTGAAAGTTGGTTCTAAATTCTGATTTAGACAATACTGGACACACCTTTTTAGTTAGTTTTTCGCAATTCCTTACTATCACAGATAGATAGAATGCTATACCACAACTCACAATGAAAACTACTTCTTCACAGAACTCTCGAAATCAAAGCTACGAGTTTCAGTGTTCAAATTACAGAGTAACACATGTCCTGTATGACTGAGCACGATTCGAAAACGTAAAAACCACCCTCATGAGCAGCTTCAACTTACACGTGTTGTCATTAATTTAATTGACTTACTCTAATTACAAAATTTCTGATGCAAATTACCTAATTGTAATAATTGCTTAAGCGAACTATCTCCTAATTGAATTTCAAAAAAGAGGTCCTTTCAACCCTCCACTCGAAGAACACAAGAAGGCATTATCTAATTAAATCGAATTGAATGCAAAAGAAAAGAAAAATAAATCAGGACCAGGGCGACGAGGGCCAAAAACTAATAGGTTTCCTCCGAAAATTGATGAGAAAGTAATAACAATACCATTCCCCATCGTCGACTCTGAGATCCAACTTCTGTTTACACAATCTGATAATGATAGCATTGAATCCAATTCTATACAGCGATCACTCATTCTGGTGCTCTTTCGCCAGAGAATGGAGCAAAATGGAATCTTCCTTAACTTTCAACATTGATGATTCATCACTATAATCCATCAGACGAATCAAAAATGCGCTCTCCTCCAAATGGAAGATGACTTCTTCTTCGACTTCAGCTGAGCAAAAGTGGCTCCTAAGTGGAAGACGACTACAACGATGACGACGACGACGATGATGATGATGATGACGACGACGTCGAGAAAGGAGTGCAAGTCAAAGCCAAGCACTGGCGTACTCAGACATATTGCACCGGATCCGCACTATCTTAACGCTTGCTCCTTTGAAAGGAAACGAGTTAATGGCAAACATTTACTTTCACTCCGAATTTCAAGTGTAGGAACTTCTTTAAACCCTTTTCCACTCCCACATACGTACGTTCGTATATCCTTTCTGATTGCGAGCAAACGTGGTGCTGGTGCATCTTGGCCATACATGTTCGACTTGCTTCGCTCATTATGCCCATCATGTATAAATGATGAGGTTGGAACTTTCATTAACAATTACAAAAAGTAACTGTACACAAGGACATGCAGTGGAGGAGAAGCAAAAGAAAAAACCTTTGTTTAATTCTTTGTTTATAGTTTTTGTGCGAGATGAATGGACGGGAGGAGGAGGAGGAGGAGGACCCTTCCAATAGGTTGGAGATCATCCTCCTCGTCCTCCTGGCAGCCAGATAATGGATAAGAAAAGCGAAGATAAATCCGAAAAAGAGAGTCCAGCACTAGTGGCAGTATAGTGTATGGACAAAAACTGCTGGTGCGATGTGGAACAATGGTTTTGTTAATTGGTTTCCATTGTCCTTTCGTCGATAATGGACCATGATGAAGGCATCCTTTCGTCGTTCGTTTGCTTTGGGCTGCAATACTGCTGATGTTCTCTCTCTCTCTCTCTTTCTCTCTGTCTGTGTGTCTGATGAGAGCGGAAATCTATTTTATAATTTATTAGTCAAACAGTGCAAGGACTTTTCCTCTGTATCGCTGGAAATTGGAAGAAAGAGGCCAAAATGAATAGACCAACAGCACCAAGGACCAATTGAGTCGTATACTACATACATTTGCATGCAGCATCATCCTGTTTTGTGTTGAGAATTTGTCTAACAAGCTCTTTCTCTATAAATCTTGTTTTATTTCTCTTTTTTTTTTTATGTTATCCTCTGTGTTTGTTATGCCTCTCCATTGATTGTGCTTAGGAAAGGAAAATTCTTTAAGAAAAACAAAAGAAAGAAACAAAGCACTTAGGACGGGCTGTTGAACGTTTAAGGACAACAGGTTGTGCGAAATGTCTGTGTGAATTACTTGTCAAGCAGTTGTGACCTTTGAACTCTGTGGAAAAGTCTGGTAATGAGCATACCGTGTAAACGATGTGTGAATGACGTGGAAATAAGACTAAAGGATGGTGTACAAGGATGACATGTAAATTATGGCTAAAAGGGGGCTCCTTTTATTTCCGCTTGAT
This sequence comes from Xylota segnis, assembly GCA_963583995.1. Taxonomy (NCBI): domain Eukaryota; kingdom Metazoa; phylum Arthropoda; class Insecta; order Diptera; family Syrphidae; genus Xylota; species Xylota segnis. Next base: position 113,820,079 of record OY757236.1, on the reverse strand, counting down.
ACAAGCTAAAAGTAAGAGTTAAAAAGTAACTTAGAAACTAGGGCTAGTATACCTAGAAGAAAATAGAGCTGGAAAGGGGTACGTAATCGATGGATCCTAAGTCGATAGATGAAGGAATGTCAGACCCGTCTCTGTGATCCTCAAAGGTTTTTAAGTTATAGAGGTTGAGGCTGTCTTGATAAGAAGGAAAGAGGATCGTTCCAGGATAGACCCCAAAGGACAAAACCATGCTCTCAAAACTGGGCATATGAATTTCCTTGAAACGTTGACCAAGCTTAGCTAGCATATTCATGAAGTTGGTGAAACCAAGTCATGTGTTAGCTTTGAAAATAATCTCATCAATGTGCAAATGGAAATTGTGCTCCATGAGGTATGGATATAGTTTGGTCCTTATTGGACTTACGTGAGCAGAAAATTGGCTGGCATTTGGCAATGTTAAGCTCTGAGTGAACAGATCGAAAAATTGTCGAGCTCTTGTTGAAGGAGGCTTTAGTGAATAAATGGGTTTGGTGTTATCAGCTTAGAGGAAGGCGTGAAAGTTTAATGACTCTCTCAAGATCGTTTATAGCTAAAAGGAAAAGAAGAGGACCTAGATGACTGCCTTGTGGGACACCGGAGGTGACTAAAAAAGGAACGGAGACGCCGGATCACCATAAAAGGAGTTTGTTGGTATGAAGATATCTATTATAACAATTTGGGTTTAAAGCCAAGGGTAGCCAGTTTAAAGAGGACGACTTGATGAGATATCTTGCCTTGTACCTTGTCCATTGTCGAGACTCTTGAAATGACTTCAGAGCGAGGCTATATTCCGCGATCTACTACACCTCATCAGTTAAGGTGAGGATGAGTTTAGGGTGAGGCATTAAATGAGGCATTTAATGAGTTTTTTTTTAAATTATTGCTCCGCGGAAACTTAGTCGTAGGTACCCGAATGAATCGTGTTGGCAGGCTGCTGCGCTGGGTTTTGTTGTTGCTCCTGTGCTCGTTGTTCCTTCATGATATTTGCCACAATGTAGCTTACTGCTATCTAAGCCTTTTACCTGCTCATCACGTTGTCTGGGGCTCTGTTCTTCATGCAGGCAGGCTCTGAAGCAGTTTGAACCTGGGTCCGCTCTCCATGATATCTATTACACCAGGCGTCTATATTGAGCATCAATGTTTGCGTCCACCCGACTCCTCAGAGTGACACCAGCTCTTCCGTCATTCTCCCAAACTTGAGTTTGATGGTTCTGCAGTTTTCATTCAACTCGTCGCTGTTGCCGTAGTACTGCTGACATGGTAATTTTGGTCTTTTAGTATCATGCCAACTACACATGCCGCGAGAAGGAAGTTTCTTCGTAAGGCGCGATGTAAGTCGAGAGTTTCCCTTTTATTAGTCACCTAGATCCTCGGTTCATTCAGTGAGAACAATTCTGCACCGTTTGAACAAGTTATTCAGGTCGTTAGCCGTGGTTGTAACTTTCCTGTCATTGGTATGACGACTTCACCCGCCTAAGGGGCGACCTTAATCCCTTTGTGAGTCTAAAGAGATGAGGGATTTCGTCAATTACAAGGTTCCAGACTAGTGGGGATAGGATTGCGCGTTAACTACTGATCAACTTAGGTCTTATGTTGCCACTATTGAGGACGGATTCTATTCCGCTTGATAGGATATAATTCACGTTCGTCTATCCACCGCCGTTCTGGCTGATTTTAGGTTGACAATGTCCAAGGCCCAATTCAATGTTCAGGAATGCTGCCAGTGCGTGTTTATTTTGCTTGAGTCATTTTTCGTCTATCGACATCACCTCCTGTTGGACCATCTCTACTGAAGGGACTCGTCAGATAGGCATGTTAGGCAGGCTGAATTATAATATTCGATCCAAGCCTTTAAGGAAGAAAATGTTAGACGGATCTATCTACAGTCTTTTGTTGTAATATGACTTTGACTTTATGGTTGAGGTACGTACATAATTCGCCTATAAAAATCCATGTGAACCGAATGTGATTTTGAGCCTTGCAGCATCAGAGGAATCATGCCGTCTAGTCCTGGCGATTTGCAGGTGGAAATAAGGTGTTAATGGTCCACGTCACTTGTCTGTGATTTGGTATTATCAAACTATTGACCCTTTCTGCGGTGTGTGAGTTAGTTAGGGGGAGCCAGGAAAATCAGTGTAAATAAGTTGTCTTAAGATGCCAGAATAGGACTCGGTGCCGTTTTGTTGTTACAGACATCCTGTCTTATTTCGAGCCTTTGGAATGATTGTTCTAAGTCTAGCAATGTTTTTGGTGGTTTCAATGTCAATGCATAAGTTTTCTGTCAAGGATTCTCTTTGGGCCTAAGTCGTTCTGTTCTTGAATCGTTTTTTGCTTTCTTTGTTGGGATTTCAGTCGATGGAACGTGTAATGTAACTACGAGGCTGAACCAACACAGAAAATTCAAATTTTCATCTGTAATCGAGTTGCTGTCATCTAAAAACTTACAAGCAACTGCAAGGTACTTTTAAACCTTCTTCAAGAGTTTTTCTGCTCCACCTGTTGACTGGTAACCTTTGAGCCTAATGAGGAATACGTCTAGCCTTAGGTTAGGTTAGGTATGTGGGTAGGCGACTAGATCACGTCGTCACACTCAGGTCAATACAGACCCATTGTGATACCCAAAGGGGAAAAAGTCCCTTGCCCATTGGTAAACCCTAGTACTGATTTGTATCTTGTGGATCACCAAACCATCCTGTTGATTTGATGAACCTAAAAATTTCATTTATTGTTCTGTTTGCTAATTCTTCAAGGTCACGGAAAAAGTGTCGCCCTAGAAATTTGAATCTAAGGTGGATAAGCCCAGGGCAGTGACAGAGATAGTGGGTTGTCACTGCCAGGACCTCCGCTTGGAAAACACTGCTATGGTTCGGGAGGCCGACTAATCTAGATATCCCCAGCGGTTCAGAAAAAATGCCAGACCTTACGCCTACATCCATCTTAGATCCATCTGTATAGATAGAGATGGAACGTGTGTTGGCAGGCTGACCATCCTTCCATTCTTCCCTGCTTGGGAACGAGCTAGTAAACGGTCTATGAAAATCTAGGAACGGAGTGGGGTAATCCGTAGTATAGACTTTTCCTAGATATTTCTCCAGATACGTCTAGCCTTAATGTGCTACACTGTGTGATGAATGTGATGACTCATGTCACCAGGGCTTGCATAAAAACGCAGATTACAGACTGCCTCATTATGGATGGTCCATTTTCTTTGGAAGTCAAATGAATTGGCAAAGAGTCAATTACCACCACTAGGCTGACTGTTAATCAGTGTACTTTCACAGAGTGCGACTGCCTTAAGCCAGAGAGACCAGTAATGTTTATTTTTGGAATAGGCCATCACATAAGAGATGAACAAAAATTCAACCCTAGCCACAGCTCATCAAGGTGATACATGACATTGGCATAAGCCACATCACTCTTCCGCTCGAGACAGGATACACATATCAAGTCCATCAAGCACATTCGGGTGTCTCGTCTCGGAGACTTTGAAGTACAAATGTTCGCCCAGGAGGAACATATATTGGTCTCATGCATCATTTTCAGGAATGAAATTTCTACGTCAAGAGCAGACATATTATTTCTTACTTAGGCCACCACCTCCCGCAAATCGGTTGGGAGGGTGGCCAGCCGGAATAAGAGTGAAGGAAAAACCATATTAAGCTGTGTCTGTAGACTCCACAGATATCCTTGTTAGGTTGTAAATTTCTACTATACCGAACGTCACAATGTGTGCGAAATTCATTTGTCCGGAGCGGACCAGCAGAAGATGACAACAGCACCGAGATGGTGATGCTGTGTGCCATGAATATTATGCTCCCTGCCCGGTGACTGGGAATCCAAAGAACTGAACCCAATTCTCTTTCTCTCTTGGCTGCTGTGCTCCCACACACTTGCGAAGGGTGAAATCTGGTGTTGAGGAGTGGCAGAGACTCTGGATTGGGCGATGCGGTATCATGTACAGACAACAAATTTTGACATTTATTGTCTTGGGTTAAATTGAAATTTATAGCAGAAGTGTCTGTCGGTTTAAAACTTCCAGTTACGGGTGAGTGTGTGCACTGTTCAACAGCCAGCACTTAGGAGGAGTGTAATGGCGTTGTATCCTACTCCAGGGTGTTTGGTAAAATTGTAAATGGCTGTAAAAAGAACTCACATTTGACATACATTTACATATGAGTTGACTGAAAACATGAGCTTAAATGAATAGACTGGCTAAAGTGTGAATGTGCGTAGCTTGTGTATTCAGTGAATAAAATGATCCTTTGCACTTGGTGACGATGAATTATGCTTAATCCAAAGACTAGGATATTAAAGGAGGGTGCTGTGAGTGTTCTGTTCTTTTTATAGAAATTTTAATTACTCATTGGTATTTTTTTGCCACGTTCAACGAGGTGGGTAAACATCACTTTTGCCAATCCAAGATATCTTAGTCCTAACTCAGGTAATTAAACATGTTTTTGTATGAAAAAAACAGGTCACTCGTATTTGTATTAGAAAGTAAGATATGCAGTGGACGGTCGGTATAGTGAACTTGGGTAAAGCTGGCTTCATTTCGGCCAAAACTTCTTTTCAAATAACGCACTGTTTGGGCTACACAGCGCTCACTTTGGAAATAAGTTCTCAATATTTCCCAACGTTGTTCAAGCATAAAGTGACTCATTTCGTTCCGCGGAGGTATGATACTGACTTTTTGTCAAATTTCGACCCGGGAAACAGCTGTCAGTGTCAAAATATCTTATGATTTAAAGTGAAACCACTAGATGGCCCACTCTTTATGTACATCTTAGTGTCCTTGATACTTTCACAGCCCAGATTTCAATGCCGTAGAGTTCAGCATGGAAAGTAGTAGGTATCGAGCCTTTGGTTATAGTCCAAAGAGACCAGCTCCAAGTCCAACAGCTCCAACAGTACCCATAGATAGACTAGAAGATTGTCAGTAACTTCTGCCCACAGATAAGGAGAAATGGCACCTCCTTGAGGCAAATTTTAACTGCGATCACAGACACTGACACTGCTCCAGAGGAGGAAGTTGTAATTCGACTTTCAAACATGGCCCTAATCCTTTGGTTGGTCGAATACTCGATAACTCTGCTACTGGTAGCCATTGCTATGGAATCTTAACTGGTGCTATCGAATGCGCCCTCAATGTCCAGGAATGCACAGAGTTATTTTATTGAATAGAAAAGTTTCCTCTACCTTCTTTACGCCAAGTTCCTTCTAGTGATGAGCAGCTTTAGTTGATTTACTTTTCCTGTATGGAACCTCATCTCTTTCGTCCTGAAAGCTTTCGAACAATAGTTGCTTTTCTGAATATTGAAGGAGCCTTCAATACTATCAGAATGAGGAGGAACCCAGCTAAAAGTATGTCCTTCCAGCGGTACTACTAGTGCAATGACGAGAACGAGAACAATGAGAACTCGAGATCTCTTTATACAAGAATTGGCAGTAAGACTAAGCCTATCCGACAGCTGAAAACTTAACGTATAAGGCCACACTAGGATCCTTCAAGAGTGTATAGGGAATCTAATAATAACAGATCACATGACCTTTTAGAGAACTACCAAGTCCAGAAGTTCCAGAATTCAAAATGGACATTGGTGTAAATATAGAGTCAGGTATATGTATTTCCTGATCAGTATATTTCGAAATCAGTAAAACGTTCGAACCACAGTAGGGTTCTCCAAGGTTTTACCTTCTCACTGGGAGCTGCGTATTAGATTGCGATGAAGGCAATACCACGCATGGATATCACCTTTTCCATCAGCTTTCGGTCGTGCTGTGAAATTCAGAAGCTCGTTCTTTAGTCACTCAATACGTACGTGGAATGACAGGCGGAACAGGTCGATGGGACCCAGGGCCTAGCTTCTCACGACCATTCGTGTTGAGCGTGTTATATTCTTTACACGAATGGAAGGGGCCTACTTTTTAATGCCGTGTCCGAAGGGCAGTTTGTTATTTGAGAAGATTCTCAGGACAGTTGTACCCTCGGATGTTTGTCAGACGGTCGCGAGAGGTGGGGCCGTGAAAAACTTTTAGGTGTTCCGACTGGGACTCAAACTTTATACCCCTTGCTCCATAGTCCAAAGCACTAACCACTGAGCTACGGCGCCTACTCAAACTATGATTTACAAAGATTTTAAAGTCAACGCGCACCTTTATCTAACTCTCTTTCCTTTCTGGGTTTATAACTTTAAAGGACTTTAGTCCTAGGTGACGAATTACATTTAAAAAAGGTTCGTATAACCTATTGAACACTTCACAATCAGATTTCTCTGGAGGTTCAGTGATTCTCGTTTGGTCTAGCGAACCAAACTGGATACTGCTACTTGGTTCTAGCCACACACCTTGCATTCTTTACAAAATTTTGCTTCTAGCTATACAATGCAGCTGGAATCCCTCTTACTTACTTACTTAGGTGGCGCTATAGTCCGGGGTGGACCTGGGCCTCAACCAACAAGCCTCTCCAGTTAGCGCGGTCTTTGGCTAACTGCCTCCAGTTACGCACTACAAATTGGTGGAGGTTCTCTTCCACTTGTGCACGCGAGGTCTTCCTCTACTGCGTTGTCCCTCCGGGATGGATTCGAAGACTCTTCGGGCCGGAGCGTTGATGTCCATCCGCTCTACATATTCTAGCCATCTTAGACGGCTAATGCGTACTTTTCTGACTAGGTCGATGTCGCTGTACAGCTCGTAGAGTTCGCTGTTAAATCTCCTTCTCCATAGCCCGTCAACGCAAACGGGACCGAAAATCATCCGAAGGATTTTGCGTTCGAAACGACCAAGGATATCTTCATCCATCTTGGCCTTACTACTCAATTGCCTTCTTAGGCCAAAGAAACAGCGATTGGCAAGAGTGATTATTCGTTTGATCTCTGAGCTGATATTGTTGTCAGAGTTTATAACGGAGCCGAGGTATACAAAGTCCTTAACTCCTTAAAGTTATAACTGTCTATTGTAACGTCCAATTCGTCGGTGTTTTGTGTCCCCTTTGTTGACAGCATATACTTGGTTTTGCCCTCATTTACAGCTAAACCCATTTTTTCCGCTTCCGTTTCAATACCAGCGAACGCACCAGTGACAGCCCGCTGGGTTCTGCCAATTATGTCAATATCGTCGGCGTACGCTAGTAGTTGCACTGACTTTTGAAAGATTGTGTCTCCGGTGTTGGCTTGTGAGTTTCGTACAATTCTTTCAAGTATGATATTACAGAAGTCACATGAGAGCGCGTCACCTTGTCTAAATCCTTTTTTGACATCAAATGTCTCGGTGAGGTCGTTACCGACCTTGACGGAGCAGCGAGCATTCTCCATCGTCATCCTGCGCAAGCGAACGAGTTTGGCAGGGATGCCAAAGCTAAACATGGCTCTGTATAGGTCGTCTCTATAAATGCTGTCATATGCGGCCTTGAAATCGATAAAAAGATGGTGAGTATCGATTTGGACTTCTTGGGTTTTCTCCTGGATCTGCCGTAGTGTGAATATTTAATCGGTGGTGGACTTACCGGGTCTAAAACCGCACTGATAGGGGGCAATCAGCTCGTTGACAAATGGTTTCAGACGTTCACACAAAATCTTGTATGCGATGTTAAGGAGACTAATGCCTCTATAGTTGGCGCAATTGAGGGGGTTTCCTTTTTTGTGGATCGGGCAAACGATGCAGAGGTTCCATTCATTAGGCATACTTTCCTCCAACCTGATCTTGGAAATGAGTTGGTGTATGCTCTCTACCAAGTCATTTCCCGCTGCCCTAAATAGCTCGGCCGGTAGGCCGTCCGGTCCAGCAGCCTTGTTGGACTTGAGTTTGGATATTGCTATCCTCACTTCACTCTGGTCAGGTGGACGGGATTCTTGACTTTCATCATCCAAGTTGAATGGTTCGTTCTGCCTGACGGCGGAATTTGGGTCGTCGTCGCCGCTTAACAGTCTGCAGAAGTGGTTTTTCCATGTCCTCAACACCGACTACAACTCAACTTTCGTGGGGTGGTCGGGTGAAACCCAGCACATCAGTTGCGGCGTTTCTGATGGCTTCTTGGCACCGATGCCACTGGTCTTCAGTACTTGATGTTGGCTGCATAGGACTTCTCGAGAGGTTGAGGGATACGCGATCGGCAAATGTTCTGGCGGTCTGTTGCGATTGCAGCCGTTCAACGTTAAATCGCCTCACAGTATTTTCCCGATGTTGTGGCGTTTGGGATATCCGTAGACGTACCTTAGCTACAACTAGGTAGTGGTCCGAGTCTACGTTGGCCGCCCGGAATGTACGGACATCCAGAATACTGGAGGAGTGCCTTACGTCAATCGCAACATGATCAATTTGGTTGACGGTTTGATGATCTGGCAGCCGCCATGTTCCCTTGTGAATGTCGAGGTGAGGAAACCGCGTGCTAGCTATAGTAACATTACGCCCCGCAGCAAAGTCAATTAGCCTAAGTTTAAGGGGTCGTGTAGGCTGTGCTTTCCGATGGTGCTACCAAAGATGTCCTCCTTTCCTATTTTGGCGTTAAAATGACCTAGGACGATTTTAACGTCATACTTAGGACACTGCTCATATGTTTTATCTAGGAGCTCGTAGAAACAATCTTTGGTAACATCATCTTTTTCCTCTGTGGGGGCGTGAGCGCATATCAGGCTGATGTTAGCGAATTTTGCCTTGATGCGGATTGTTATAAGGCGTTCACTAACGTGCTGGAATCCCTCGGACGTTGGAATTCAACAACATTACAGAGGTTCCCCACTTTGTAATTCTGGGTATCTACAACAGATATTTCCAGTACAACTCTTTCAATTATTTGCAAAATTAATTCAAAGCTTTCGAACAGTTGGGTCAACCCAAAGTTCATTCAGGTTCATTCAGGTCACAACTATGTATATGTAGGTATTCTAGAAACCATAGTCATACGGATTAACAAGAAAGGAATTAAAAAAAAAGAATCGATTCACTCCCAAGCTTTACCAACACAATAGGATCTCAGTTGAAACAACCCCCACACCCTCTAAACAACCAGCAAACGCACACCAATCCAACTGAATGACATAAAAAACAAAGCACAGCATAGCAACCACCACCTCTTGAACACGGCGAATAATTTCCAAAGAGCATTTCTCATAATCACAATACTCCTTCTGCACACAACTATCGATTGCACTTCCGTATTCCATAAGAATAAGTGCAAGGGTTCGTTCATCCCCCTTTGTGACATATGATATTGCCCTGCTCGATGAATACACACTCGAGCTGGAGTATGTGTATTGCTCTTCGATATCTACTATATGTCCTTGATTCATTGTACTTGTCGCTTATGCAACGAAAAATATTCCAAGTACCTACGTTATGGGACGGGGGTGAGGTAAGGACCTCAATGGCGTCGGAGCTGCTCTCCGTCGATGTTTATTGCTTTGCGTATATAACAAATTTCTCAACGAAGGAAATTAATGCAGCGCCATTCCGTCTGTCTTGATGGGGGCTTGTGTCAATAATTTTGTATTTCGTCAATGCAAATTTATCTCAGGATCGGAGGGGAGCTCTCAAAGGGAATCCATTTTATAAACATAAGCGTTTGCAGATGGTTAGAGGGAGTATGTTTCTTTTTTCCGATTTATTGTTCATTGGGTGAGATTGAATGGGTGTTTATTATAATCCTTGCTATTGTTCGTGAAGGGATGACTCAGACATACTAATGTGGGAAGGTGTTAGTACGTTTATGTCCCTGCCTGGCAGTGAACTCTAAGAAATATGGTTATGGATTAAATCAGGTTCATCAAAAGGATTTTGATTTGGACTTGAACAGCAAGAGGCAACATTTGAGAAAAATCTTTAATAGTGAAACCAAAAATGTTATTAACGTCAGCTCAAGTCATGGTAACGGTCGAACTTTGTTAATATTACTAGGCACTATATCGTACAGGATCAAGGTTTTCCAAGTGCCAATCTGAATTGTTCTATGCGAGGCTAAATATATCAGCAGATTTGTTCCATTCGTCAAGACGAAGAACTACGGATGTCGAACAGTTTCCGCAGGAGAAGATTCTACACGACATCACGTCCGAAAGCGGACTCAGCCTAGTTGACTTTCCTGACGTCACTATAGTTAGCTGTTCGCCAGATTGTCAAATCGTCAGCCAAATTGATCATGTTGCGATCGATGTAAGGCACTCCCTTCAATATATTGGTTGTTCGAACATTTCAAGTGGCTACTGTGGTTTCGGACCACTACCAAGTTGCAGCCAAGATACGTCTACGAAATTTAATGTTGAATCGCAACAAACCGGCATTGACAATCGCGTACCGCTATCTACCTCAGTCCTATGTAGCCAGCATCAAGTACTGAAAACTAGTAGTCTTGGGTTCGATCCCAAGAAGCTATCAGAAGCCCGCAACTAATGTGCTCAGCTTCACTCGACCAATCTACCAACTCGAAACCCCAGCTATCAGGAGAAGTGCTGGCAAGCACATGTAGCATAGAAGGATGAGAGAGATCTGTGAGTTCTATGAAAAAAAAGGAGCGAAGGACATCAAATGCTCTGGAGAAAAAAGAAAGAACGCAAGTAACGCCCGTCGAGGAAATAGAGAGGTGCTACTCCAGAAACAATGTTGGGAAGTTTTACCAAAATGTAAAAAGAACGAATTAAGGCTACAAGGCCTGAACCGAAACCTTTAGAGATGAACAAGGAAATACCCTAGTTGAGGCATAGGCGGTGATAAGGATATGGAGAATCAATCAATCAATGACGATGACCCAAATTTCGCCATCAGACAGAACGAACTATTCAACCTGTCCAAGGGAAACCCTAACTTCCCTCCACCCAACTAGAATGAAGTAAGGATAGCAATTTTCAAACTTAAATCCAACAAGACTGCTGGACAGAACAGCCTGCATGATGAACTGGTTAAGCCAGCCGGATATGACTTGGTGAAGTCAACTAATTCCCAAAATTTTGTTGAAGGAAAGAACCTTTGCATTATTTGTCCCCTATCAGCGCGATTTTAGACCGGATAAGCCCATAATCAACCAAATATTCAGATTCTGGAAAAAAGCCATGAAGTTCAGGTGGTGGCTCAATACCTTTTTTATCGATTTTAGGACTTCAAACGAGCTATTCAGGGTTAGGGAACGCTCGCTGCTCCATAAAATTTGAAAACTATTTAACCAAGACCTTGGATGTCAAAAAAAAGATGCGCTGTCAAGTGACTTTCTCAACATCATACTTGAAAGGATTGTACAAAACTGACAAGGGAAGACCAGAGGTATGATTTTCCAGAAGTTTGTCCAATTACTTGCATACGTTAATGGCATTGATATCATCGGCACGACATAGCGAACTGTCATTGGTGCGTTCGCAAGTTCTGGAGTAGAAGCGGCCACTAAATTCAAGTGCATACGAGTATAGGGAGTGCACATCAACGCTCCGGTCCGAAGAGTCTTTCATTCAAAACAAGGAGGAACAACAGAGTAGAGGTAAAGCTCGCTTAAGGTAGTTCTAACTGGAGAGGCTTTTTGGTTGAGTCTCAGGTTCACCCCGGACTGTAGTGCCATAAGATAAGAAACTTAAGATTTGTATCACTTCCACAGAAGTGTAAGAGGAGATAGGGACAATAGGTGACTTCCCCTCTTAAGTGCCCAAATAAATAGGAAAACTTCTCAGCTATCCGGGGAACTATAGTGTAGCTTGTTTGCACAGTGTACATGATATTTGTCAAACAAATTCACTCTTGTGGTTGTGGAATCCGAAAGAAGCAGTGTGCCCTTTACGTTGTACATATGATGGACACCGTCACTCAAGTCGTTGATCTAAGGAGCGAGATGTTCATAGTTCCATCCCTAGCCAACACTTAAAATAAATTCTTTCACGAACCCACCTCTCGCAAACATTTGACAAACATCCGAGAGTATATCCCATGAAAAAGCATCTCAAAACAGAAATAGCCCTTCGGACTCGGCACTATGCACTACAGTAGGCTCCTTCCATTTGTGCAAATAATAAAACACTCACGAATGGTTGTGAGAAGTTTGTCCCTGGGTTCCATCTACGCAGTCGGTGTTGACAGTATGGAAAAACTTCTTCTGCAGACTGTATAACTAGACGATGATAGCCACCGCCAAATCGGTTTAAATTAAACACATTTCTACTTTAAGGATTCACTAGCTTCGAACAGTGGATGGGTTAGGGCACACTTACTGGACAGAAGGTTAAGTTTCTTTCTACTGATCCATCAACCTGTTAAGAGAATATTATTGTTCCATGCCACAACACCACCTCTGTTATAATACGTTCCCGCCATATGAGCGAAAATCAAAAACTCGTGGAAGCCTGCTTACAGCATATCTCCATCTGACACCACATATCAATGTGAACACCAGAAACGAATGAGTGAAAACCTGACATGCCTGCCTACATGGCGGATGGAATTGCATGCCTTACCGACAATTAAGTTGGAATTCATTTGTAAAGCTGCAAGGAACCCCGCAACTCTGGATTTTTATTTTTATGTTTTCACTGTGCCATATCCCGTCATATGTAGTTTCTGACAACAGAAATTCTGTCATGCCTATCAAGGCGGCTTCACAATCGGTGCCATTCCCTGCTCATTTCGTTTTTGTTTGTCTCACATATGTACATGTGTACATACCTGTGCACATGAGTGCCTCAGTGTAAAATTCGAATCTTTACGTTCACATATTTTTGGAATTCTGACACGAAACCAGAAATCACTGGATGGATGTTATTTGCACTTAGAAATGATGTGGCGCGCACTTTGGCTTAAAGTGGACAGGCAACATGACAGCTGTGGTCGTGCATAGTGGTAGGTACTCGGAAAAGGGTGGATTCCATTACATGATATCTTTTTCAATATGAACTCAGTGAACGCGCATGGAACGCGAGTCCTGGAATCGTTTTAAATGTCTAAAAGTGAGTTGTTCGCTTGGATAGACTGTGGCTGGTGGCTGACTTGTGATTCCAATAGACACATAAATCATTTAGGTGAAAGTAGGATGTGTAGGAGTTCTTTTTTAAGTTTATTGACTTTTCCAATTCAACTTGTTTGGCTTTAAAGCAGACTCTTTAACTCTTTAACTTTTAAAGGGATGTCGCGATAGGGATCGACTTTGGCATGGCTTTATGCCTTTATCCATGCTCTGGCAGGAGCTTGTACGTTACTCTCTGACATTTTGCTATTCTTCGCTAATACCTTGCTTTCCATCCTATTTCCCAGTTCTGGGTTTGATATTTGTGTATCGTTTTGAACATTGAGTATCGAGTTGGTATTTGTTGAGGTACGCTCGAAAGCAGCCATGTCCGGTTAGGAGCTGAGTTAAGTAGAAATCTACTTCTCCTTAGACTCGATCCATCTAAGCATCCTCTGATACTGTCCGACATGCACAGCAAACCCTCAGTGTACATAGTTGCGTACGTATCCTTCTTGCGGTTGTCACTTTGGCCCATGTATGTATGTAGATGTCGCATGGATTATGATGGAGTGCACCGCACTTGACAGAACTAGTGTCCTTTGTTGTCTAGTTCCTTCAATGTTTGTCGTTATTTTGAACACGCAGGACTCACCTTTGCCGCTTAGTCGCATGTTCTTTCAAGTTGTTTCCTGTAACTCACCCCAGCTGGCTAAGATCTAGGTATCTAAAAGCCGGTTTTGACGTTATGTCATGAACACCTATCCTGACTGTTAGTACTTGTACTGTTTCTGTTTTATGTTCAGCGAGCTCCACTCCAACTGCTGCCATCCATCGCATCACTTTCGGTCCTCTATGTCTTCCAGGCGTTTCACTGCCACTGCTATCTTCAGATTAGGTCGTATCCATAAGATGGGTCTTAGCACCGACCCTTGCGGACCTCCACCAGATATGTGGTATTGCCTTACTCCATCCTTGGTATCGTAGAACACAAACAGTTCACGAAGTAGCTTATTGAGTGCACTTTGAGAGCCCAGTGTGCTGAGTTAAAGGTTGTGTAATCAGCGTGATCTGGCTATAGTTGGTCACTTGCACTTCTTCGTCCATTGTTTGTTCAGCCCCAATCAGGCACTAATTGCTGGATCCAGAAATTGGCCATATCAAGTGGCTGGCTAACTTGGACAGTTGTCTGGAATTACTTCCCTTGAAACCATACTAGGGCTCAATGGCTACTGGATATTTTTAAAAAGGAAATAGCAGCAAAAAGCGCCCTTCACTTACGACAAACCGAGATGTGAAGAGGCTACCGTATCGGACATAGCACTATCACCAGGTGATCTAACGTGTCCTCCGACTTCCTCCTCTCTTTTACAGATTTCAACCTCATCTTCAAATCCAAGTTTCACTCCAAAGAGAACTGGACAAATGGTAGGATCTTGCTTGTTTTTTTATCTTCACGGATGGGTCAAAGACGGATGAAGGTACTGTCTCAGGAATCCTCTCAGAGGTACCACAAATCACCCGATCCATAAGGCTCGCTAAAGGCACTTTGTAAAATAACGAGGATATTGACACCTACATCGACAGCCAGGCACCATCAAAGACCATTTCCATTCCAATCAACTCAAAACTGGTCAAGCAATATAGAGAGGAACTCAAAGGGCAGCTCCATGGACAGCATTAATCTATGCTGGATTCCGGTACAAATGGGTTTCCAAGGAAACGAAAGAGCCGATAAATCAAACGACATCCCAACGGACAACTTGATTCAACCGTCCATTATCCTCCGCTCCTCCAAGATCTCGAAGGTCTTTCGTAACATGGATAATATTAGGTCGAGTACACTCTTCTTGGGTTGTGTTTCGAAGCTGCTTTGGGCCCAATATAACGATAAAAGGACCAACAAAATGCTGTCATTCCATACACCACTGCTGACCCTCCTCATCGGTGTCTTCACAGCCCGAAACCCAAGGGCGGCCTCTGAAGAATGGAAATTAACAGCTCAGACCTATGCAGAGGCTTTGGCAACACAGAGGTTGAATAAGACAAAAACGCAGTTCCTCTGTGAATGCCCAAGTCCCGGCAGAACAAAAACGGATAAGTTTAGGAGGTCCTTTTCTGCCATGATGAATCTGTTGGATGAATTCTCTCTTTTCAGGTGTCCCACACCGAGGAACAGAATGGATCCGTTCAGTTCTGAGTAAGACTGGAACCATCATGATTACAGTCACCCATTTAACCCACCTAACTTGCCTAAGAGTACTCCTTGTGAATGTTCTCTCTGATGTTGTTATGAAGTTTGTATCATGTTCTCAAAACATCTCCATTCGCTCTTGAAATAGCCTATACGTGGGCTTGGGTGATCGGTGTCCTTAGTTGGTCTTCCAAGATCCAAGACCCTTTAAAATGTATGACTTTCTGAGATGGTTTCCGACGGGTGGACGGATGTGGACACGATCTATCGTTTCTAAACAATTTCCAGCTATGTTTTCGTTTTGTCGATTCCACTGGTTTCAAGTTCACAGAGTTTAAGTTTTAGCAAAATGCGAACATCCTTAAAAATAACTGAAGCTTACATTTGCGGGACCACATAACGAAGCACCACTGCACATACAATATCATAGTTTCTTTCCGTTTTCTTCTACAAATTACATTTACCATTCTAAAAGCGGAATTCAGAGCAATAGTGCACTTATTCACATACAAATTGAATTGTATCTGAAAAGGAAGAAAATGCAACCAGCGGCAGCACCACCAGTAGCATAGTGGTAAGCAGCAAAGTACTCTAGTTTCTTCGCTTGATTGTGTGTGCGCTTATGTTGTGAGTGTGTGGGAGACTGCATCAGTTCTTTTTCAGAGGTCCTTCTTCTTACAGCATTGGGAATGAGTTCATAAATGCAATTTAAAGTTGCATAAAGTCGATCCGTTCCTCTGCGAAGATACACTCTTCTACTCTGGCATCTTTTTTGCCAAACCGAACCCCTCCGTCCTAATGGCGACTGACATAAATGCAAAATAAATTGAGCTCGAAGGACTTTTACCCATTCACAAGGCGAAACTTTATTTCATATAATTTTGTTAATAAAAGAATTTTGCAGTTTTAATATCGTCTTAGGTTCTAAGTCTTTAGCCCGCCACTGCCACTGCCACTGCCAGTGCTGTTGCCATGCCACTGATGCTGTGTATATCATAGTGGAAGAGCTCTTTAGTTTTGGGGGTGGGACTGGGGATGGCTATGCTTGGAGAAAATTCAGTCAACAGGAAATTAATATCTGTTTCTGGTTTGGAGGCAACAGCAGCGGCAGTACCAGCAGCAGGGTAAAAGTTTCGTTCATACGCTGGAAATGGATTGCAGTGGGATTGGAATAATCCATCTTGTGCATTGTTATTCCTGGAAAGGAATCAAACGCTTTTTCGCTTTATTTTCTTTTCAGTTGGTGTGCACGTACAACTTCGTGTGCTGATCCTTTTTTTCCTTTTTTTTGCTCTGCTTTGGGGGAATGAAGGAGCTTCGTACATACTAGTTATGAAGAAAGTCCCTCTGTGTGTGAGGGATTTAAGTTCCACTTGTATGGTTTTAGTACGCCTGCTATTTGGGCCGTGACTTTTCTGCAGATTCATAAATCGAGAATTGGTTACGTGCCGAACTTAATATTAACCTGATTGGATATTGCCTTTGGTAAGAAGAAGCTCTGCGTGGCTTTGATTTTCACAAAGTCTTGGTACCTATTTAGGATATTGTAGTGAGTAACTATGCTTCGGTATATTTCATTTGTTGCCACGAGCTAGGTGCTATGGAGCTTCCTTTTGTCATATTTCCTGCTTAAGGACTCAAACTCATAACTTAAGGATTTCCACAGTGAAGGAGAGCAGCAAGGATAGTGCTATCATTGATTTCATCTTTGACTCCTCTTGCTCTTCAAAAGTGGTGATCAGTTATGAGTTTAGCTCTATTCGGCTTCGCGTCTATAGAGTCGACGGACGCGAAGATAACCAGACCATCTCTCCAGGCAGTCGACATAACCTATTATTTTCAGAATCGAATCAATGGAAAGAGAGGACGGAGTCGGTGCGGGAATCTTCTCAGAAAATCTATGCATTTATCGGTCCTTTAATCTCTCACACTATCGCAGCATTTTTCAAGCTGAAATCAATGCCATTCGTCAACGAGCAGCATCGGATATTGACCTCTAAATCAGTAGTCAGGCAGTCATCAAATCTCTCGCATCCAGGTCGCTGTAATGGAACCAGGTCGCTGTAATGTACCGGGGAATTGTATTGTAGAACTGACGCAATGGCTAGAAGAGGCTCCTCTGGTTTAGATAGCATAAACTTCATCGACATCGAGGCGCCAACGTCTTATGCTAAATACCTTATTAATGCGGAAGCGCCATCAGCTTGACCAATGCAACAACGCTAAGCTACTCCAACCGACTTTAAACGAAAACAGGACCATCGGATTCCTAAAAAAACAAGTGAGGAACTTTCACCAAGATAGTTAACACTTTAGCCGGCTACTGTGCCAGAGGAAGACATGCTCATAGACTACATCCCTTTCTACAGAAGCTGTACGCACGAAGACAAAGGAGACCATCAGTCACCTCTTATGCACATGCACAGCACTTGCCAATATCAGGAAGGCCACACTAGATAAATATCTTTTTAACGATCATAACGATCTGAGCATTACCTGTACGGCTAATATTAGCTCAAATGAGCAGATGGTTTCCAGAGTAAGAGGGTGATCCACCCATCATCAGCATGGGCAGTACAATGCCTCTGGTTCTGGTTCTTAATTATTTCGACGTGCATCCTCATCGAGACCGGTCTTAGCCAAGTTCACAAACGAACTAGTTCTGACAGTTAAAATAAGTGAACTGGTTCTTAATTATTTCAGTTAATTGGGTTCAGCAGTTCAATAGTTTTAATAGTCAAATAAGCTCAGGTTTACCCTATGCACATAGATCAGTAAGAACAACTCAATTGAACGCTTTTGAGTTGTATGTACATAGGTATTCCGTAGTTCTGGTTAGTGTTCTTTTTTTAGCCATAACATGCAGCATGAGCACGTCGTTCTGTTGGTCTATGTGAAGGACTAGTTCAGCAAACAAATTTGAAACTAAACTGAGCGCTCTTTGAACTGAACTAGAATGTACAAGCCCAGTACCGGCCGTCTCTCAAATTCTACAAAATATAATTGGGGAAAGAACAACAACGATCCTGGAGGTTGAAAAATCCACGTAAGCTTCAAAATTGCGAAAAGACATTCCGGTTCTCGAGCACCCTGCTACCTGAGGAGTTCACATGGGAGCTGGACTACCCCTAGTGAGTGTACGAGTAGTAAGATAGATAATCCCCTACTGGTTATTTCGCTCCTGGTCATGATGCTGTGCTTCAGAGGAATACCTCTTACATGGCGTGTACCAACTTCCTGACTATAGTAGTAACAGAGTCGAAGGATCTCCTACCAGAAAAGGCCTATCAGTTGATAGGAAAGTTTTCACAATTTCAAGTCAGACAGACACAATCATAGTCATATTCGTAAATCTAAAGGTGGATGGAGTACATTAGGTCTCCGGAATCATTCCTTTCCCACTTCATGGGTATAATGGAGATGTTCAATATTCACTTACGTTGGGTATCAGACCACAAAAAAGTTCTACAAGCCGGACGAGGTTACCAGGAAGGGTACTAGTCTGATGATTCTGTCGAAATGCTGAAGTTTTGTTTAAAAATTTTCTGAGAATAAACTTCTTTTAAAAAGGAGATACAAGTTGAATAAAAAGTTACGAACCGAACCGAAATAAAATGTTAAAAATGCAACGTAGGGGTGAACATTTTCTTTTGACACTTACTGTATGTGCATAGGAGCCTGTCCATTAAATTTTTTTGACAATCTTTAAGGATGAGCGAATCGGAGCGGTAACGGAGCGAGTGGAGAAAAAAGTTTGTGGATCCAATGGGGTTTGTGGATCCAATGTACCTAAGTTCATAACTTAATTCTGGAATTATGATTGTTCCATGAATAATGTCTACGCTGAATTATGACCCTCAGCTGTCGATCGGATTTTACAAGTCCTGTTTGCATTACATCAGGGACTCCTATTTGGACGGAAATGTGGTAGTTGGAGCGAGTATTTGCCTACCTTAGGCATCAAGACGACTTCAGTCGAGGACGGAAATATCGATCAGGTTGAAATCCTGGGCCAGCTTCAAGCCTCCGCGCAACATTGATCAAGTTCCTCGGGTTGTCCGGAGAGAACTGGCCCAATTGATAGTGACCCAAACAGGCTTACTCAAGTTTTGTTCTTGATTTCAGATGTAACTCAAGAGTAAAAAGAAAATTAGATCCGTTTTGTTCAGGAACGTTTTTGCTTTATACTTTGATACACTGATACTATCACACATGTTTAGGTGGACAGATGAAACGTCCAGTAATGGATTTGAAACACTCCAAGAATTTGATCTTTCTCAACATACTACACACATTTAGACATTATAATGGGTGTCATCACGGAGCACTGTCTTATAGGCAAGCATGCTATAAGGCTAAGCCTCACGCTTCATTAGAAGTTCGACCTGGTTTTACCGAAAAATGGATCTACTGCTACTGGTCGAAGTGCGTTACTACTGTCATGGTAGTCACTTCAATTAAACCAAACCCAAGGTCATCAATTGGATATGTATCCATCTCCGTGTCTCCGTGTTATATAGACATCAACGCTAAGAGAGATGGGACAGGAGATGGGATAGGAGACCAGGAAGAATCAGGTTACCACGGGGGTAACATGGAATAGACTCCAAGGAGAGATGGAGTGGCGAAATAAAGTCCCCACGCGGGACTTGTAAGACATACATATGTTCGTAGAGGTTGGCTTCAGTTTTGGCCAGGTTTGTTCGACATACTATATATGTACTTCAAGAAAAATAAAACTAAAGCTGTAACCAATTAAACTATTTAGGGAGGCAATTTTTCCATAAATATTTGGATGTCTCTAGAGTCTCCTTGCATCTCTTCTACCTTCGTAAGCCTCTAGATACATATGTTTTGGAAGGGAATCAATAGGTACTGATCTTAAGAATATCAAGGATCACTTTTGGCTCAGAAATCTACGATAAGTCACAAATCTACGATAAGAGACATGCAAGCTCTAAAGTTACTTAAGCCTATTGGCCTGATCCTCCCAATCGGAACTCATCATTTTTAGTCTCCACATAGTAATTGGATGAAAGGCCTTAAAGTCTCCATACAAATAGAACAAATTTGAATACAAAAAAACTTCAAAAAGTAAAGTATCCCATAACGATCCATAAAATCTCCATTAATCTTCTGGTAGACATCCCTGCATGGCCAACAGAATAATTTCACCTATTTAACTGAACTGAATACCTCCGACCGCCTTGTATTTATTGTGCATTCGCCCAGAAGGGAGTAGATCTCTGCATGATGTTCAACTGTCCGGGCCAAGATAATACCCCATCAGAATATGATAGTCATTTAAAACCGTCAAACCAAGGCATCACTTACACACAACGTTGAGCAAGCAATTTTTAAAATAAATAAAAAATATAAATAAAAATAAAAATAAAATATTCTTACCTCTCATTCGCAGCGCCAGAATAAATGTCCAGTAGTGTACGTTGATACAAATGAATACCAAATGAATCTGTCGAATTGAATGGCAACTACGTGTGGAACTTTTCACAATTTAATTCCCATATTCTTCGAATTGCAGGGTTTTTTTTTACCTCGTCCTCGTCCTCGTTTTCGTCCTGGTCCCTGGTCTCGACTCTCGGGAGCGCCTCCGGTTGCTTTTTAATACAATTCCATGCGGACTGATGTCAGAAATTTCGGTATTCAAGTTTTATACATATTTAAACATTTATATTTGTCACCATTGCATCGTTGCTGGCGGCATTCATCAGAGGTATCCTTGCGCGACAAAACGGAACTATACCGTTTCGAATCGAATGAAAAAGTGGTGACAAGGAGTACTCGAACTGGCTCGTCATGTCCCATCAAACTTGCCACGGTTATAAATCATGTAAATTCAGTGATATTGAATAATTCACAAAAAATAAACATATTTTTGCAGGGTATTGAAAAAATGGATTTTTTGTTTGTATTTCCATACATACACGCCTTTGTAGGTAGGAAAGTGTCAACAATATGCAAAAATTGAGTACACATACGCACAGATCTTTCAAAAATGAAGAGCGAATTACTTGAAACTCTACAACGATGGATCTGTGGAAAAAAGACTGAAACGATAGATGACCAGTTCCAGGATCTGGATTTTCGGTTAAAACCTCTTTCGAATAATATAATCTATGTCCTTCGAAAGGGGGATAGTTAGACGGAGAGAGCTCCGCATAAGGGCATCTTCTTTGAAATACTTCAAGATTGAACAAATTCTTGGGTAGGAGGTATGAGTGGACAAATATCTAGAAAAAGGATATAGAAAAGCTACAATCGGTCTGGAACGGATCGTCTGATAACATATTCTTCTTCTTAAAGTAACTTTTGTGCAGAGGGCGTGGTCGCGCTGCCTTTTTTGTTGAATTACAGCGATATCTTCGAACATTTATCGATGTTGTATGCAAAATTAATTTTTTGATGAAAACGCCCCCAAGAAGTGGGCGTGACCACAAGCGATATATTGATGGATTGTAGACAATTCGAATATCTGATTATTTTGTCAAAATAGTGAAGGTATAAAAAGGGGATTTTAAAAAGGTACACCTTCTCCTTCTTAAAAGCTCAGGTTTGGAATTTTATCCCAAAAAAAATAAATGGCTTGACAGGTCTACCATTCATGTTGTGCGTGTTAAATTCTTTACACGAATGCCAGAGTCCTACTGCCATATCCGAAGGGCAATTTGTTATTTGAGAAACTTCTCATGACAGTTACTTTCGGATGTTTGTTAGAGAGGTGGGACCGTGAAGGAAATTTTAGGTGATGTCTGGGGTTTGAACATGGAACGAAACTACTAAACTTTATTCTCCTAGCTCAAAAACAATCCACAAAAAGTGGTGAGATATGGACGAGCAATCGGAGACGGATGGACAGACAAAAGGAATTGTAGTTCTCTGCTAAATTAGTGCTGTCGTTAGTACATCAGTAAGCTCCTCATGAACTTCTTCAAAAAGTTTATTCATATCGTAGCTAATTTCCAAAATAGTAATTGGGTCCAAGGAGTTCAGAGCACTTAAGTCGTTAGAGTAGTATGCTCCTAGTTAAAGCTTGCTAATGCGGCAGTGAACTGGGCAGAAACAAAGCAGACGGGGAATAGTTTCCTCTTCTCCTTCATTCATGTTTTGTTGCTACACATTTTGATCTACCTAAGATATGTACTTTCGATAGAATCTATTTTATGTTTTAAGTTTTGTGTAGCGATTTGTATCCCTAAGTTGCCCTTGTCCGCCTAAATGGGAATAGTAGTTCCTAATCTGGAAAGTTTACCGGCCTTATAGTTCCCTGGAACATAACTAAGCTTTACAGAATTGTAAAGGTCGATTCCAACGATTTGATTTGGCTATGACAAAAGATGCGGCTATCCTTAGCAGATATCACATTTTCCTTAAGTCAGTATAAGGCGTTTTGATCGCCATCATTTCCGCATGGAACACGCTATAGTGATTGGAAGAAGAGCCCAAGACTGTCCTTGGTTTTTGAGCCTTCAGTATCGCTTCATATTCTAAAGGTATAGCCTTCTGAGAGTAAAGTTTTTACCAATGATCGGAAATGGGGTGATGTAGTCTGAAGTTTCTGAAGGGATTTTGAGTTTATTTAGAATGGCGGCAGGGCCAACATTTTTTCTTGACCACAGTAGAGTGGCACCGAGACGGACGGCTCTCGAACTGCCATTTGCGTGCTAAATATCTCTAGGGGTATCAAGCTCAGAAAAATGTGCAGATTCGCGAAGAGAGTTGTACGCAAAGCCCAGTAGCTTTTAGTAGCCTTTTATAAGGCCGTATACAAGACAATTACCCTGTATGTACAATGTACTATAAGTATTGGTCTTATGACCCAAAGCGATTGCTGTCCATCTTTCGTTTTACAGGATTATCAATACAGATAGACCTTATCCTTGTGGAATGCAGAGTTACAGATCATCTAGTGGACATATCACCCAGCTTGGAATAAAAAAAAATAGACTGACCAATTCGCAAAGTGAGCGGTTGGTCTTCAGACCTGATAGTACATACATCTGCAATCGCTGATGTATTAAAATTATTAAAGGCACCTTCTGTGTCCAGGAAGGCAACCATCTTATACTCCTTATGATCCAGGGAATACTCGATCTTACGCACTAGAGAGTGTAGTTACGTTTCCACGGATTTGGGAATAAAAACAACCTTTTGCGATATGTTCGGAGCATCGACCGAAAGATGTCGGCGAACTTTTGTAACTCGGCAGGAATAATGCTGTGAGGTCCCGCTGATTTGTATGGCTCGAAGCTAGATTGCCCAAAGGAGTTTGCTCTGTGTAATAAAACTTTACATAAAGAATTTCCATTAAAGATACCACTGTTGATCATAAGGGAGCTGCCTGAGAAATGGGTGTCAGATTTAGCAGATTTAGCGATTCGTCGCTGGAAGTCGTCCAAGACCTATCCGCTTTCTTAAGGTAGCTGGGCACTGAAGGATTAGAAAAGAGAATTTTCCTCAGCCTAGAGAATTCTATATTGGCACAGAAGAGCCAGTGTTCTATTTTTGTTTTGTATGTGTACCGATAGATGCCTGGTACAGGTCTAAGCCAATCCGGTCTGTTCTACTTTTGGCAAAATTGAATAGGTTCCTACACTTGTTTGTTAATGGACCTAAGCTTGCAGCCCACCAGTATGGCTTCTTCTTACCTCGGGGTTAAATCAGGAGGCAGGAAGAGGTCATTGCCGAATTTAAGACTGAGATTAGGTCTTCGACCATGCGGTCCAATTCATGGGTGTGGCAGAGAGGGTCAAAAGCGCAGAGGCAACTAGATTGCTTAGGGTCGGCTTATAAATGAGTCAGGGGGGAGACATCTACGTATAAGGAAAACTGAAAGTTCCTGTGGTACAATGAGGTTTGTACTGAGAATCAAATCAATAAATAGATTACATCAGAGCTCCCTCACACGGTGTGAGTCCTGTTTTCTGCCTCCCACCATCAATCTCTGCAGTTATTTTAAATTCCTTACTAAACAAGGAATTCAAATTAATGTCGAGTTTTAATATTCAGTGCTATAGACTATATTTATATTCAAAACAAAAGACCACATTCCGCGTCCAGTTTCCCTAAGTACACCCCTCACCATCTGAAGTTTTCGCTGAATGCTGTGCAAATGGAACTCAAGGTTGTCTACTCGAAATATTGATTTATCTTACCTACATTTAATGAAGCGAGCTTCGATATATAATAATAAACCTAATTATCGTCTATATTGGACAAAATTAAATTTCCAAAGATTGATTGGAGACGCCGCTGAATCCTTCGAGGAAAAGTGTACATAGTCTGGGATCGCCCTTAACATTTCCAAATATCAAATGACGGACTCTTAATTTTATTTTAATTCATCTAAGTGCTTCAAGGATAAATCAGCAATTGATTCCTCCGTAATTCGGTCCAACTGATCCAAAACAATCAATCATCTCACTGTCAATGCTTTGTCAAACTGAACAACCTACATCATGTGCGAATTCCTCAAAAGGACATCCGATTGTTTTCATCAACAACTGAATTGCCAATGAATGCCGGACGGATAAAAACCGAATACCCGAGCCCGGTTCTTATCCGAAAGGATTCACAAGAATATAAACTCGTCGTATCCGGCTGAAGGAAGGGTAAAACGTAAAAAAAAGATATCCTTTTCATAGTCAAGAGAATCAATCCACACCTGCCGTCTGGTATTGGCCGGCGGGAACCCTTTGCTGCAGTCATATCAAGGAATCAACCGTCGACGTCTACTGCACAAAAATAGTCCATTGAATCAATGACTGATGAAGTAACCCTTGGTTTACTGGCCAGCACTCAGGAGCAAACACTCAGACTACTCAGCGAGCATATGTTCAATTGGTGAACTACCGGCAAGGGATTTGTCGGGCAGAATTTAAAACATGTTGTCCGCACATCCTGCACAGGACATCAATACATCACTCATCCTTCAGATCTACAGAAAAATGATGTACGATTGCTGATGACTTGAATGATGTCGTTTCTTCAAAGCTATCAATTAAAATCTATCGCCAGTCCGGCCCTTCATGCATGACCATTTGACGATGTCACCATGAATTCCGGTTCTGTCATCCTTACACCTGCCGGCACTCCTGAATTATATTCGCATTTGTATGACTTTTCTAATCGATAAGGTACCCAAAAACTTCTACTGAATTTTGCGGTACCTCCGGCACTCGAAATGATTTCCGAACTGGCAAGGATTTTCACTTGATTCACACACATACATATGTACGTAGACTGTTGAGTAACAATTTAACGAATCTCCCGTGCCTTAATGAAGACAAGCAGCTCAAGTTTAACTGGCAGCCAGGACATTTGTCGAAATGGGCCGCCTGCCTATTAGCTCATGCGATTATGATTGGTGTGAGTGGCCATCGATAGATGGATACATAATTTGGGATTATTGCAGCAGATTCCAGAGAAATAACTTCTTCCTTTGCATGGGATTCCATTCAAGAGAGGGCGTAGTCTATAGAACCCGTTAAAGGTACGAGTGTTCTATTAAGTCGCAACATCGGTTGCACACTGTGTGTGAGAGTGTGGAAGGAAAAAGTTTCCCTTTTGCAGTGGAAACTCTAAAGACTGTTTTATTATGCTGAGATTTCGAAATTCTATCGAGAAGGCGTTCATCCGATTTCCATTCGAGTGAAAAGTTCCCAGGGAAGTCATACAAGAAATATTACGTAGCAGGTGGATTTCAAGTTGATTTAGGGATGGAACTTGCGTTTTAGGGCCTTCTGCGATGGCATGCAGAGGGGAAACTTTAATGGGAATGAATATCGAATCATAAATTTATATTGGAACGTGCAAAACATTTCGAAAGACGTATGGTTTGTGTACTGTCAACTCATCGATACATAATGTCATTATATGGCTTGCTGTGTGTGCTTCGTGTGTAGAGCTGAAATTGGAGAGGAATCATTTTTGGCAACAGAAGATACTTCTTCGGGAAAAGTTGAAGGCAGACAAGTTTGAAAGGTGTTATAAAGTTATCAGACATTGACATTTCTTAAGCATACTGAGCTCAAGGCTTTTGAAAGATTTAATTGAATTTATATTTTGGATGATTTGTTCAGAACATCCATGATAGGCCGGGATAGATTGGATTAGATGAACATTCTGTGTTTTTTTTTTTTTTTTGTAAAAAAAGTTGCGATGACATAAGCTCACATTTTGAAATCTAGGATTATACCAATTTCAGAAGTTTATGTCACTTTCAGACAGTGACTATACATTGG
Source organism: Xylota segnis (assembly GCA_963583995.1). Classification (NCBI taxonomy): domain Eukaryota; kingdom Metazoa; phylum Arthropoda; class Insecta; order Diptera; family Syrphidae; genus Xylota; species Xylota segnis. Next base: position 113,793,702 of record OY757236.1, on the reverse strand, counting down.
ACTCTAAATTATTACACTGCTCCACTATGCTCCGCTGTGCCCCGCTGTGCTCCGCTTGGTTGTTCTATTTATTTTTCCACATTTGTCTCGAGTAGGAAAAGTGAAATAAAGCAAAATGTTTGACTGTCTTAATCTGTCTTAAACTGGAAACTTGGCCTTACGCCACTTGGGGGGTTATGAAAACGCTTGACTGAGAATCAGGGCCCGAACGGTAAGGAAAAGGGGGAAGAAAAAAAGAGGAGCTACCGGTTGATGTTGACCTTAAATGTTTCAATGTTGTAATGATGAGGGTCGGGAGATCGTTCCACATCCGTCTTGTGTGGGTTATAAATGAATTCCCATATATGTATGACACTACGTCCGAAGTTAGCCTTGAGGTTAAACTGATGTGCATTCGAAGCAAGACGCGTGTTGCGGATAAAATTTTGAATGCAACTGGAGTTTTCGCTGGAGCAGTTTTTATGAAAAAAAGCGCTAAAATAGGGACTAGTCATTTCTACGATGTTCAAGTGAAACGATAGAGTTCATAATGTCTCTATCACCTTAAAGCTTTAACGCACGTTTCTGTATCCTGTTCAGAATCTGAAGAACGGTTTTCGGTGCACCAGACCAGATATGGGCGTTATATTCCAGCTTTGGGCCGATGAATGCCTTATGAATTGAGGCCAGATCAGAGAGGTAAAATACTTCTTGCATAGTTGTTGGGATCCTAGTCATTTTGGAGCGTTTTTACGACCTCGAATATGTGATCATTCCACCGAAGATGGAATGGATGGATGGAAGACTTACGTCTTTTGGATTCAGCGATGCAAGTACCATTCATGGACAATGGTTGAGGGACTTGGTTTCGCTTGAGAGACAGGAGACAGCATTGGGTTTTGGAGGCATTAAATTCCTCGATTGGTTGAATCCCATTTGAGTATGCTGTCCAAGTCGGATTTCAATGTGTAAACATACGCTGGCGTCCCTTTTCTACGGTCAAAGAGCAAGGCCGTGAGTTAAGGAACGAATGTGAAAATATTTGGCGCAACAGAGACGACGGACCTAGTTCCTCACAACCATTCGTGTTGTGCGTGTTGAATTCACATAAATTCTTTGTCCTATGTCCCAATGACCTGTTGTGAACAGAATTTAGTTCTTTAAGGTTTATTTGGCATCGCTTTGTCCACGGTATTTACTGTCCTTTTTAGATTTTCTACTACTCTCTCCAAGTACAGCAAAGACACCTGCAAAAGAAGCTACGACTATTTCTTAGCTTTCTGATAAGTCATTAGTGTACAGAAGGAATAAGATAGGCCCTAGTACGCTTTCTTGCGGTACAACAACCTTTATTTCTTTCACTACTGAGTACTCATCGTCCTGCTTTACTATAAATTATCTTTCTTCAATATACGATTTGACATAATGGCTTACATAGGCAAGTACATTTGCAATGTGTGTAATAGTCCTTTATGGCATACTTTGTCAAAGACTTGTGAAACATTAAGCTCTTAGATGCTATGTACTTGGTCTATAGTTGAGTACCTGTTTCTGAATCCTAATTGGGGGTAGTATCTAGGTATCTATCTTATCTTGATTGAAATCCCAGATTTGTGATTTGAGCTAGCTTTGTTGAACCTTTTTTTTTTGGAAATTTATTAAGGATTTCTCCTGTGTTTAAATCAAACCCAGGTAACCAGCCAAATATTCACCAGTCGCAGGTTGTTTTGCATCATAATGATTTTGTCGCTGAATCTAGTGCTGGGAAGTGATCAGCCCCTTCTTCCCCCTCAACGTCCAATCATACAGATGATAAGAGCAACATTACTAAGTGACATTTGCAGTTTGATGTTTTGAACTTTTAAGTATTGCAAGTGCGATCAAAAAGACGATCAAATGACGTTTTCGAAAACGGCCCTACTCGACAGATCACGCTCAAACTCAGCGTCAAAAGAGTTTACAATGACAGATGTACCAACAAAGAAACAAATTGTTTTAAGGATCCATTAACAAGGGCCATTTGAATGATTCCGTTCCGCTCATGTTTTGCATTTCAAAAACATGTTTTACAAAGTTTGGGCAATAAGCCTGCAATTATGAGTTCAGCCTTACCAAGGGACAGAGCCTAGAGAGAGTAAGTTGTCTATCCTGTCGAGAGTCAAGATACACTTAGACCAACAGAAGGTCCATTGCGATACCACATATTTGGTAGACCGGAAGAATCAGCTGGTACCCGAGAAACCTATACCTATCTGAAGGGTTGTAAGATCTGCTGTGCCTGAAGTACTTACTTACTTATGTCCTGTATCCCCTTGTGGGTCCTAGGGTCTCGACAATACCTACGCGCCATCGTGTGCGGTTTCTGAAAATATGCCTTAGTTCTCCCTAACTCTTTCCCAGTAGCCGTGCTTCCTTCTCAACCGTTCTGCGCCACGTACTCCTAGGACCTGCCCTCCGGAGAAAGCGGGTTCCATTGCATCGCGCGGTAAAGGGGACCTGTCACCCTTTGGGAGAGTATGTCCAATCCACTAATACTTTCGTCGTCGTATGGTTGTGCCTATAGGTTCATGGCCCGTTCTCTGATAATGTTGTTGGTTAGAGATTTGGCCTGAAAATCCTTAAGATGTAGCGTAGGCACCTATTGACGAACGTTTGCAGCTTCCTCGTGATAGTGGCGGTCACCCTCCAGGTACCACATCCATATAGCAGCACGTATTCAACGTTGGAACGGAACAGTCGTAACTTGGTGGTTGAGTTGATCGCATTACTACGCCAAACTGTGGATAGCATCCCAAGCGCAGATTTTGCTTTGCCTATTCGGCTGGCTACATCCAGTTCGGTTTCGCCATCGGTTGAGACAATACTCCCAAGGTATGGGAAGCTCTCTACTTTCTCAACCGTTTGTCCAGCAATGCATACATGAGTTGATGAGTTCGGTCCTAGGCTGACCGAAGTGGCTGAGTAGGACGACAGACTCAATCAACCCTAACGGTTGGGTGGACCAGGAAGGTATAGAGTGCAAACAAGTACTGCGTGTGACTAATTCAATCGTATCCTTGGTACTCTTATGCAATCGAAATCCTGGTTTTGTTCGTAGTAGGTTTTGGCTAGGTAACGTGACTGATTCAGTCAAGCCTACTTATTTGGACCGTGTTACCTACACAGTAACTGACTCAGTTGGCCTATGTTTCTGCAAAGGAAGGGACAGAACCTTTCTGAAACTTAAGGAATTCTCTCCTTCTGTAATGAACTGCAAACTTTAGAAACTCAACCATGAAACTGTGAATCTCTCCATTCACTCATATTGATAGCCTGTCAACAGAATATACTGAACGCTGCGCAGATTATCACACAAAAACCAAACTGGGTATGTATCCCAAGCCAAGTATTGGCCATTCCCCTTGAATTTTACAATTAAATCTCACAAACTCCATTACACTAAGCGAAAAACTAATAAGCAGGACGTGGCATCATTTGCAACAATTTCCAAAGCACACCCCTCCCGCCACAGCACCCCATCTGGGCGATACCAAAACGGGAAACTTCTCGTCTCCTAATTTGATCGTAAAAAATCATTTGCCGTGAATCGAAATTTGCGCAACCATTACCTTGTCCGGGAATTTTCACACTCAATTTGATGTCGTAAAAAATTATTTCCCGCTAAGGCATTTCCTCCTTCGATCCTTGGCACTTCCGCTCTAGCACGCGCTCGCTTCATCGAGGTCCTGCCTGACCCTCATCCAGCGCAGTAGTTGCCGAAACTCTCGTCCTGCCTCCACATGAATATACATGAATGTAAAACAATAAAATTACATTAATAAAGTAAAACGTTTAGCTTTGGTTAATCCTCGACTCAAAGCGATTAGAAAGTGGGTTTTGGGGTGCGACTCTATGCCAAGAAAATAGCTCCAACGACCGAGCATACCAGTGCCTCCGCCTCGGGTTCGTGTTGCAAAAGCGATGAGGAGAAAATTTTTTAACGACTTCCATTTTTATCGAAATCGGATTAATAAATGAGGGAAAAATTCAATTAGGATGACTTCCTTTTTTATTCGTCCTTCTTCCGTTAATAATTTCTGTGTAGATTTCTTCAATTCGGTTTTTTTTTTCTTTTCTTTTCGTCCTGATTCTTGGGTATATCCAGTTCATGGAATACTGAGCACTGGAAAAAAGGCACTGCTTGGGTTAAGGGGGTTTTCAAAAAAAAATCCAAAAAGGAGTAGTGGCACGCGGAATATCGTGTTTATTGGAGTGAGGAGGAATGGAAAAAAGGTCCAAATTGATTTCGAAGAATACGGTCTGTCAGACCCCGTACCTTAATCCTAGTTGATGAAGTTGATTGTAACGAAGAGAAAGTGTTGAATTGGCTTATAAATGGTGGAGTATACGAGTCAAAGATGAAAGTTTCTATCCTCTGGAAGGCTGAAAAAACAGAAAGTTTTCTGGAGAAGATCAACAAAACTTTTGACAGCGGTACCCGTGCTAGATTATGATATTTAAACGATGGAATGGCGAATGACATGTAATAGGGGCACGAGGTAACAAGCTTAAATTGTACTTTGCTTGTTTGAAAGAAATTGAACAAAAATTGTGATGTCTATCTGTCAAAAGGGTTTTTGAATTTTAATCCACGGGACCCAAAAACGACCAAGTCTTCATTCCAAGGCTTGGTATAACCGACTGGGGGCATGTCACAGAAACATGTGTGTGACAAATAGAGTCTAAATATAAACGCAAAATTTGATAAGTCAATCAATAGTGCTATCAATACTGTCATTTTGACACTGACAGCTGTTTCCCGCTCGAAATCTTGACAGAAAGTCAGTATCATAACTCCGCGGAACGAAATGAGTCTCTTTACGTCTGAACGATGTTGGGAAATATTGAAAACTTATTTCCAAAGCGAGTGCTGTGTAGCACAAACAGTGAGTTATTTAAGAAGAAATTTTGGCCGAAATGAAGCACCCACCGCACCTGCTATACGCAAAAAGTTCGTGAGACTGGTATGCTAGTGGACAACACTCATGGTCCCCGTAGCCGAGAGTGTGTGACTAAATTCACGAACATCAACTCGCCATCGATCTCAACAGCTCAACATTTCACGCACTAACCTGAGGAGCATTCTGCGCAAAGATCTCGGATTTGGGCCTTAGAGCAACTTGAATTGGACAACAATCTTTGGCGAAAAATCATCTTTTCTTTTCCGCATCTGGGGCTCGGAAAACCCGCACTTTATTGTCGAGAAGCCGATGCATCCACAGAGAGTGACAGTTTGGTACGGATTGTGGAGTGGTGGCATCATTGCACCATTTTCTTCGAAAATGAGGCTGGGAACAACGTTTCTGTCAACGCTGGGCGTTACAGAGCTACTATGTATGTTAACCGACTTTTTTTTTTTTACTGAAATTGAAGACATGCATTTGGACGACCTCTGGTTCATACAGGATGGCGCGCCATGCCACAATCGATCTTTTGCGGACCAAATTCCCAAATCATGTTATTAGCCGACTTGGCGAACATTGCAAAAATTTTGTTCATTTTATTGTATTTTTAAAAAGAAATTTGTATTTGGGCCACTTTGTACCGTACTCCAGAAGAAAGAAGTTTGGTTTGGCTAAGGAAGGGTTTGTAAGCCTATTACCTCCGACAGGTCGACACCGATTGTCAATTTATTTGAACACAACCTCTTCAGTACGACCTCTTTCGTTCAACGTTTTCTTAACAATGCCCGCAATGCCTAGCAATCATTGTTCATCCATCCTCATCAGCACTGCCAGGTTATCTTTTGGTACAAGATTCCCTGGTAAGGAGAGACGCCAACACGCAATGAAAACACCATGGTTATCTTGCCATTGAGAAACCAGTGCACTGTAAAGCTCTTAGATAGAATTCCGCTTGGAATATGTATAAACGAATCGCTCACGTAGGACAGTAAATGTTGCCACAGTTCGAAGGCTTGTCAGTAAAGGGCAGTGTTTTATTTCTCCACATTCTACTTCAGAAAGAAAAACCTAGATGTTTCACTTAAAATTGTTCAACTAGCGTTTGATTCTTTGGAATACACCACCTTCGGCCAGAACTTTCACATTTTGGCATTTGATATTGTTCTTGAACTCCTCTAACGTTGTTTGTTTTTTGGGATAAACCAACAACTTAACATAACCCGATGAAATGAGATCCAACAGAGTTGTATCGCATGAGCAGTGTGGCCATTCGAACGGACAATTTCTCCCGATTACACGATTACCGAACTTCCCCTTCAAGAGGTCTGTTGTGTGACCGAGGGTGTGGCATGTGGCTCCATCTTAATGGAACCACATGTCCCTGATGATGAAACCCAGGCCCTAGCTTCTCACAACCACTCCTGTTGTGCTTGGTATATTCTTTACACGATTGGAAGGGGTCTACTGTTTAATGCTATGTATGTGCGAAGGCCAATTTCGGATGTTTGTCGGAAGATCGCGAAAGATGGGGTCGTGAAAAACCTATTAGGTGTTTTGGCTGGGATTCGAACCTTGAACTCATTGCCCCATAGTCCAACGCACTAACCACTGAGCCAAGGCGCCGAGTGACACTGATGACGTGCATATAATTCTGGCCAAAAGTAGTCTTCCAACATGGCGCGATATCGAACTCCATTGACCATAACATGGTGATTAAGTTCATCATTTTCATTCTGGATGACATGGAGTCTGTTGTAGCAGATGTAGGTTTGTTGAAGTCCAATAGCTCATATGTTGGTTATTGACATCAAGTCAGAAATGATTTTCGATAAAATTCAAAACTTTCTCGAAACTTTTACAGAATCTAATCGCAGAAGTATCGGCGCTTCAAACGATAATGAAGCTTCAGATTTTGAGTTAATTTGAACTGTTTCCATGTTGTGTTACGTTTTCTAAGCGGAGATCTATATTTTCCTAATGACTACCAACCTAATTGCAAAGAATAGGTGAAAGGATCGGAGTATCTGCGTCTATAGCGTACATCCAGTCTACACTTAAGGCCTTACTGCACCACCCTTTTCCAAAATCTAGCCCAGCCTTTTCGAAAATAGTTTGAGAATCCAAGAACTATTTTAGAACACAATGGACCATAAATGGTCTAAGGAGGTTGCTGGTGTGGCCTGGCATGGTAACCTAACCTTTGATCTTGATCGCAAAACTCAAGGAAATGAGAACTCCGATGAGATTGCTAAATAAGACTGAGGAGGATTTTTCATGCTTTAAATCTGTGCTGGAACTTTCCGCGTTATCAGTGAAGACCTTCCAAGGTATCTCTGAAAGTTAGTATGGGTGATACTAAGTCTTGATCTCTGAGTGCTCAAGTGGAGTTTTTCCTCACCCGATAGAGAAAAGTATTGCTTAATTTCTTAATGGCCCCGTTTCTGCTTGAGACACGGCAGACTTCCACACTCTTGCATCCGACATTGGCAATAGTTTGGTCTTTAAAACAGTGGTTCGGTCTTCCTTGTCGTGTCGAACATGGGACCTGTGATTGGAAAATCCCCTTTGATAGAACCCAATGCCCATACGCTCGATATGGCGGAGCCAGTATAGTCGACGTGTTTAGGCTTTTACATCCACATCTTGGTACAACTCATAGCGGTTATATCTTCTCTTCCATTCGTCCTTCTCGCATACGGGACCGAAGATTCGGCGAAAATTCATCTGTAAATCTTTTATTTACTCTTGTCAATTCTGATATACATCGGTATAGATATCCCTTATTAGTGTCCCTTTTAGACGAAGTCTTCATTGGAGACTGTTGGGTACCCTAGTAAAGTCTAAGGGGTGCTCGTCATTTGCTTACTTATTTTTGTAGGTGGCTCTATAGCTTTAAGTTAGCTTAGGCTTCAAGCAATAAAATATGTCTGCCACTCCCACTCATTGCTGAAGTACTTTTCGATGCATACATTCTACCCAAGTTCATGTGATAAGGGTGGCTAAGAAACAGTCATCCGGACTAAGCCATTATCTTCGAAACGGCCAGATGCAAAAGAAGTGAAGAATCGTTGGGTTCTCCTCTTCGTCCTAGAAGTGTCTGCAGATACTAATCGAAAATGCCTGTATCTGTTGAGAAGATCAATAAGGGAGCCGATTTGGGATCATTCTATTACATCCATCTAGCCTAGGTTTCGATAGGTCTGTTTCGATATGCAACACGTCGGGGACACTTGGCCATAGAGTTCAATTTTTTATAGGTGGTCTAGGTAGTCTAGGTAGGGTCTACACAGAACTTGCCATTACACCAAAAATCTGAGAGTAATAACGTACTCTCTCTAGAGGCGGCGTCAGTATTGGACTTTCCCGAAATGTTTCTATAGCCTAACATGCACCAAAGGTGAATTGTCAATTCCGAATTTCTCTGACAGATATTGCATTAGTCTTTGGCATAGTTTTCTGCAAAAAAGTGGCACAGTTGCCTGGGTGGTGAAAAAATACAGTCCGACTCAAACTTTGGGAAAAGCTACCATATCTCACCCAACTTTTGTAAAGAGAATACTATTCGTTGGAAGTTCAAGGTGCAGGACTTTGTCAACAGTCGACCACCAGACCACGTATTTGCAATTTGAGCCTATTTACGTTGAAAATCTGGTTACTGCCCAATTAAAAAAAAAAAACATGAATTCATTCATTCAGCTTTCATCTGTGCACAAACAAAACAGTACAACCACACATATTTGTCAGAGATATCAGGCCAAACTCCTTTGTTCCCCGAGCCACCCGAGCAGACCCAAGGACACATTTGTGTAATTTAATAGCCCCCAGCAATAGCCCAAATTTGCAATAAACATTTTCACAGTTCTAAAGGGGTTGGAGGGGCACCCTTTGTTTGCAGCCATGCTCTAGTGGAACTAAAACCATAATTCCGACTAAAGAATTCCTATCCTCTAAACATTAACTGAAACCAATTTCATACTTACCATAATCTTATCAGATCGTCTCTTCCCGTTCCAGGCTCGAGTGAGAAAGTACCTACTCCCTGATTTGTAATTGTTCAACACAACAGATACTGATACACAGATACACACATCAGAGCGCAATTTTCGCAGGATAATAGAAACCACAGGCACCATCTTAAGCTGTAATTTCATTTAATTTTGAAAATGGTAACTTTCGTTATTTACCATCTCCCAGCCGCAACTGCTATTCCCATTCGCAAGGGGGAGAAAGGAGTTTATTAAATTCCATGCACACAGCACAAAGAAATGGAAGACGTTTGTCGGAGGTCTTCCCTTATCCTTGATCTTGATGTGTTGGTACTGCTGTTGTATGGTATTGTACTGTGTACCCTTGCACAATCCTAGCGAGTGGTGACATTTTAATTTACTGTACTAGATTTTTTCGTTATCTAAAATTTCGAAAACAAGAAACACATGCATGACTTTAAGGACGACGAGAGGATGGTTTTAATTTCAATATGTTCGCTCAACCCGTGTTCGTCCTGGGGGCGTCTTAACAGTAGCATCCCGCCTGGCTGCGTTTACTTATTTAATGGCAACAATAAAACTGAAAATAATGCCACCTCAAATTCAAATAAAATTAATTTATTTGGCAATTAATACCGCCCGGAGGAAGGAAGCCTTGTACGGAACAAACGAAAACTCTTTCATGGAATTTAGTTCTTTATTTTGTTGGCCCATTTGGAGCGGCACGCGGTGGCATTAAATTTGTTTTTGGGGAAACCTCAGAACCGCAGCGAGCACCACCGGAGTAGTTATTTAAAAGACGGTATTCCCGGTATTATTGCTCAAAGGTGGTGATGTTCGGTCGTGAGAGAGCGGATAATGGGGCATTAGATGCATATAGCGGTGAGGCGAGGATGGAAGGAGTGTGATTTCCTGTTTTATTTGCATAATGTATAGGGATTGTGCGAATTAGGAGAGGTGTACTACAGATACGTGTATGTTTTCTCTTTGGCCAATGGTTTCATGTTTGCCCTCCAAATAAATAATTCCATGTAAGCCACCTTAAGGAGAGGTTCCCATGCTCTTGGGAAAACAGTGTGTAATTGTATGTATCACCAACGACCTAGGGTTCATGATGGATTGAGGCATTGTCTTCATCGCTCTTAGACACATGACTACATGGACAGATCGATGGTCGATGGATATTGCGCTGCCAAGTTAGTTAGATTTGGTTAGTCTTACGTAGGATAGGCATTCCAGAAAAAACTCAAAAGTATTATCAAGTTTTACACAAGATATCTGAGGATTTTCAAGTTCAAAGTGGAGTACCTCAGGGGTGCCACTATTGTTATTGGTAACTAAGGAATTCGTTGAACCTTTAATACCTGGACTACGCTGACGATGTTTGTCTACTTTCACATCAGGTGATGCACCTCCATCTGATGGCCCACAATCCAAAAGCTAGGGCAGACAAAGTTGGGTTTAAAATAGCACTCAACTCAACTCAACTCAACATTGCCTGGTAAGTGGTCGAGAAAGGTAATCACTTGATGTATCTGTTTGGCCCAGTCGTATCTCGAAGGACCAATTTAATCGGAGAACGAGCTAAGTACTTAGAGACATAACTCTACGGTGGAGAAAGTGGGAGTGGATCGGACACAGCCATTGGTGCGAAGACAGCTCCATTGTGAAGTACGCCCATGCAGTGGAATCCGTGCAATCAAGCAGGCAGAACAGTGGGACGCCCTAGGACTAACGTGGCCCAAAACAGTTGAGGAATCGAGCTTTGTGGGAATGAGCGGAAGGTAGCTCAAATCTGTTGCAGAAATCCGATCAAGATGGATAAGAAGACAAGTATACGTTGTTGATGTCCTATGCTCCCCGATGGGTTAAAGGACTTAACAAACTAACTATCAACATGAAGACACGAACAGTTTCGATGAATTGAACCGAACGTCACTGCTGACATCTATACTTCGTTCTGAAGAGCCTTTGAATTCAACATGGGAGGAATTTTCTAGAAGAGTTGGAAAATATAAAGGTTGTTACTTACTAGTAAAGGAAGAGGAGCTATGCTAGACACTGCAGGGAAACTCCTAGAAAATATGTTCAAGCGGACACTCACAGCTTGGGTTCAGAAAAGGTCACTCTATTGTAGGAGCAATAGAGGAATTGGTAAAGCCTGTCCAATCTACTCAAAGAGGAAATCACCGTTCAACTCTTGATGTGAGAAATACCTTCAATTCAGCTAGGTGGAGTAACATCCTCAATGCACCATTGTAACAAACTAGGTACCTGAAAGACCGAGTATTGTTGCATGACACCACAGAGGGAACGTGAAGGAAAGAAGTCACGGCTAGAGCAACGCTGGCCTCAATTTTCTGACCAGATGTGTGAAACATCTCACTCGATGGGACTTTCAGCATAGATATGCCCGCAGAGAAGACTGAACCAGGTCATGAGACGCGTGTATACCTAGATGGAAGATCAAACACTTAACCAAGCGGGAAACAAGACAAGCGGGAATCCTCTTGACTAAGAGATGCATACCAACGATCGTCAACTTTCAAGTAGGACCAGAGGTTGTAGTCAGAAGCGCAGAAGCAGTAAATTACTTAGGAATGACTTTTGACACCAAACGCACCTTCTGGAAACAGATCCCATCCGCATCATAATCACAGGCTTATGGCGAACGTAGGTGGTCCAACGGCGAGTAAAGGAACAATTCTAATACCATCCTCCTGTATGGTTGTGAGATTTGGGAAGATGTGCGTAGACAGAAAATGGCTGCAATACAAAGATGAAGAACCTTCCGAATAGTAAACTCCTGATGAATAGTTCCAGAACCAGCAATCCTCGTATTTGCGGAAGTCACTCCCATGGATCGTATTGCGATTGAAAGGAAGTACGTGTATGAAAAGAATGTGGTAGTGGGAGTGGAAACCGGAACAGCAGAGGCTAAGGAACTGACCAAGCCCCAGTGGTAAAGTCTATGGTCTTTAGACAGAAGAAAGATATGGCCTTCAAGACTGATCGGAAGACTGGCAGATTGAATGGAACATGGACATGGTGAAGTCGACTAGCCCTAGGCCTGTTCCTAACTGGAAACGCGTTGAAGGTGTGCCTTCATAATATGGGAAAGGTCAACAGCTCAGCCGCCCAGTATAGCAACTCCCCGGAAGACGATGCCTACCACAACATCTGTACGTCCAGCAGAAGAACAACCTACCTAGAGAAATAGGGTCGATACGGAGAAGGGCAACGTGGTGAGAAAAATGTTGTCCAGTTGCGACAGGTGGAACTCGATATGCGCATTTATCGAATTTGTGCTCTAACAAAGGAATAGAGAGGAAGACCATATAAAAGTAATGACCAAAGCAAGAACGAAGCCTATAGAGGCACAAGAAAGTGTCATCACCCTGAACTACCTAATGCCAGAAGCAGTCCCGGGGTGGGTTTGCTTGTAGATACAGAGTGTTTAGTCGTGCATGATGCATTCACTCTTCTATGCAAAAAAAATCCTTGAATAGTACCCTCACTTAGACTTAGACAAACACAGTCTCACAAGGACTCACTAGAAAGTAACCTTAAGTGTTCCTAGATTTGTATGTTCTCTAAAGTCGACGACCAACGTGCTCCCTCTTAACTTCCTTCTATAAACGATAGGGATAAGGTTTAGCCTTTAGCCAGTGTGAGGGTCGATTACTCTTTATTCACTACGTAGCTACCTACAACTGAAATGAATAATAATGAGACGTACTTACAGAGCATTTAAATTTAAGATTACCATTTCAAGATAATTTATTAAATTCAATTTCCTCCGCGAGGTGCCTTGCACATCTAAGTAGTCCATCTCGTTAATTATAAACTGAAAATCACGAAACAATGAATGAAAAGGAAAAAGCCCATTAATTAAGACGCAATTTAAAAATCCTCTTCCGTTTACTCTCCACGTTTCCCACCTAATGGGACACAACTACCTACCTACTTTGTTCCTTTGTGTAACGAAAATACAACACAAAAAAAAAAGTAAAAAAAAAAGTCAATCATTTCTACTTCGGGCCGTCCTGCACATCCTTTGCAAATCAGTTCCCTGTTCGCACACAATTCTTCCTGAGAAATTCGTTGAACTTTTTAACAAAAGGACATTTCCATTATGGCGCTTCATCGCGAGTATTTTATTTTGAATGTAAACATTTATTGTCCAGATCCGCCCTTATCGTATCCTTAATTACTTTCGTATTATTTTCTTCTCGGGCCAACTCTGGTCCGCATTAGGGCAGAAGTGGGAGGCAGCGAGACGGATAAATAAATAAAAACATTAAAAACGTAGAGCTCCACATTCTAAGTCGCCGCGTGGCGACACTTTGTCATCTAGTTAGCGACCGGTGCTGATGGCATCACAGGAAACCAAGCAAAAAAACAAAAAAAAACAAATCTTTAAAGTAAACAAAGGAAGAAGGACGAAATGAACGGTTTTTTTTAATTTAATCAGGAATAAGATTTTACGAGATGGCCGCGAAATTAATGGCCTCAACTTCCGAGTTTACGATTTGGAAAAAAAAAAAAAACAAAAATAAAGGGAAGTCATAAAGCAGGCTACAAAAAGTCACCGAGGTGGTGGCCATGGGAATGCTGTATATGTATACTTTTCTTAATTCACCTTTCGCTAAAAATCTACCTCCAGGATATGGTTGGAGAGTGTTAAGTGCCGAAGGAAATTTATATCATTTCCGTGATACAAATCGGGTTTTAGAGGCTTCGAGATTTTTTCTTCTTTCAGCTTGTCGCCTCATGGATATTGATGGGAGGCTTATAATGCGCTCAAGTAGGGGGACGTACAGCAGTCGCATTTAGACACTGGTTCACTGGGTGTTAGTTCCAGTCTAACAGCTACGGCCCCTCTCGTTTTGGGTTTGGAAATAGTAAGCTCGTCTATGAGTGGGTTTATGTAGAAGTATTTCCGGGTACATCTCTCGAAATGAGGACACACTTTTTGCAATGCTTCGACCAGACAACAAGGTAAAATCCTTTTCGATAGCCTGGGCGAGTGCTAGTCAATAGGTTAAGATGTCAGTGGTACTCCCCATTTCACTGCTGAATAAGCGTGGGTCCAACCTTCCACTTGGTGAGAAGTTATATCGTTTGTATGTCTGGACTTCCATGATGGAATAGACTCTCTCTTTGGAGAGATTGATCGCTTATGCAGGGAGGAAGAAAACAGGTCATATTCTAGACTATGACGCTAGTCCTCACTACACTGTGTGGGGGAGCTCCGACATTGAAAAAGGAGGTGTAACGAGCCTAACTTTATTACCAGGAACAGACAAGAAGTGCTGGATATCACTCTTGCCTCCGGTAACAGTGTCGAGCAAATAAGAAACTGGAAGCTATCCAGCGAACTCTACTTCTCGAATCACAGGAACTTTGAATGTTCCTTAAGGTATGTCCACACCAAGAAACATTTTAGGAAACATTGTCTAAAAAACGTTTCTGAAATGTTTCACATTTATTTAAAAACTTTAAGGAAACTTTTCAAAAATATTTCAGAAATAAACAAAAAATGGAAGGGGCCTACTGTTTAATGCCGTGTCCGAAGGGCAATTTGTTATTTGAGAAGCTTTCTCGAGACAGTTGTTCTCTCGGATGTTTGTCAGACGCTCGCGAGAGGTGGGGCCGTGAAAAATTTTAGGTGTTCCCCGACTGGGATTCGAACCTGAAACCCCTTGCTCCATAGTCCAACGCACTAACCACTGAGCGCCCATGCTATCTGAAATATTTCTTTGTTTCTCATTTTATCTATCCAGTTTGGTACTTGTTTTACATTAAGAGACGTACATACCACCTCCTTAGTCGCAGAGTTTCTAATATCTGCTGGTGAGCAGCTTTCTAGTACTGTCTTTGTCTAAACTACTTAAGAATTTCCTTGTAGAATTAAGGCTTGATTGATTAATTTTTAGGAGTGACATAACCCCGGAACAATCTTTCCCAATGGGTTAGACGAAGTTTATGTTCCCATGGGTTAATCAGCGCTGCGGTGCCAGCCTACTTGACACCACAGTACGGTTCAGGCCCAATGAACGAAGATCCTGATCCAGCGCTGGCTAGTTCATCTGCAGATTCGTTGCCTACAATCCCCTGATGAACTGGAATCCATCCAAGTACCACACTATTATATCTAGCAGGAGATTGTAATGCATCGTAACAGCATTTAACTCCTATGGAGTTCAATAAATTGGACAACAGCGCTCTTAGAGCTGTCTGGCTATCTGAAAGGATATAAATTTTCGCGCCCTTGATACAAAGGTTCAACCTGGCGCAGATCTCAATGGGATGGAGTTCAGCCTGGAAAACCGTGGGGTATATTCCCATAGGTATCGAGACATTGGTGTTGGGTCCAAAGACACCAGCACCCACTTCATAGTCCTTTTTTGATTCATCTGTAAATCACAGCAGACCCTTAGGGTCCAGTTTCGGAACACCATTAGACCAGTCTGCAGGGTCTAATATAGTAACCTCAAATAACCTACCGAAACAGTACTCCCTGACCATAACGTCGGGGATGGTGCAGAGCATTTCTCTTTGTGGGATTGAGTCAAGAATTTTCAGGTGTCCCACGTGGTCACCTGCGTTAAACTTGTATTATAGTTGCAACTTAATAGCGCATCTAGCAGTCGTCTTCCTAATGAAGATTTATAGAGGTGTGAGCCCAACGATGGCAACGATGAGATACCGAGACAGGCTATTCTTTGTAGCTTCTAAAGCTTTGCTGCCGTTTTTGGATTGAGACCCTAAGTTCTACTATAAAGGCGTCTACTGGCCCAAATGGCCCTGGTTGCGCGTTATATGGCGAACTTGATATTAGAATTCCAGTTAAGACTTTTGTCAAGGATGACACGTAGATAGGTATTTGACTTCGCAGAAGTAAGCTAATGTGGTGCATTTTATGGTGATAGATCCCGGATTGAGCAATCTTCTGTGAGTAAAAGGCACTAGTATGGTTTTGCTAGGATCCCACAAAACTTTTTTCGTTCTATTAACTGGATAACATCCTCGTCAATACTTGAGAAACAAAAAGTGTTCCAGTCTAAATGGGAAACACAGACACATTACTTAAACTGTACAAGGCATCCTTAGGAACACATAAAAAAAGATTTAGAAGAGTCAAGTGTAGTTCTTGGAGGCTCTTTTGTGAAGAAACCTCTGAAGCCTGTAGCCTGTGGAAAATTCTCTCCTCTAATCCATCCGTACCCAGTTACCTTTAGAAAGTGGATGGGTCTTGGATGACTTCTAGCGACGAATCAATCCAGAGCTTTAAACTATACAAATCAGCTAGACCTGACGGCATTATTTCTGCCGAGTTGCAGAGGTTCTCTGACATCATTCTCCTAAGGACAATCTTGAAAGGTTGTCTAGATCTAGGATATATCCCAAAATTATGGGTCACATAGACTGAAAGATGTGAGATCATTATCGTTTCTTTTGAAATGGTGACGGGTAGATGGATGTATTCATGCGAAGGTAAGTCAATGGAAAGGCTTAAAGGAGTACTTAATTGTTGCCCTACTGGACGTAGAGGGTGCTCCACATCTGGTTCATAAGACTAATAGTTATAAATGTATGGCCATAGAGAAGCTACTAATAGGGATTATCTACGTAAAGTTCAATGCTCATATAACTCCCTTCGCGGTTCTGGACATTTTCCTGCACCTGATGCCTACACACATATACCAAACAAATGGCAGCTTGTGCAGCCGTTCGTCTCAAAACTACCCTGCAGTGGTCAAGTATTCAATGTGGCCACGCCCCTATTCAGAACAAACTGAATATCCTTTCTGAAAACACAGAATTGATCTCCAATTGATGTCCAAGCTTTGGTAAGAATTTGACTGTCGCCATCTCCTTCAGATCTCTCTAGAAGGAGGATACACCTTTCAAAGATGAGTCGGTTCACTTCTATTCTGTTGGGGGTGGTGAGTCTTACAAATCACTGCAGCGTGTTCCATGTGGAAATTAATTTGATTAAAACAACTTATCTTGACTTAAGGATATCTGCTAAGGATATCCACCTCTTCTGTGATAGCCAAGCTGCTGTCAAATCCTTGGTATCCATCTACATGAATTCTTTAGGATAGATCTAAACAGCCGTTCGTCTCTTATGGAAATTGCTAAGCATAGTGACATCCCAAGGGAACTGTAAGTCCTATAAACTTGTCAGATTTGAAACAACTTTGCAACTTACTGGCAGCCACTTCATCCAAACCAATTTTCAATGCTACTGTAGACTTGGATCTCATAGATCATGTTACCCTCAGACAGACTGTCCACTGAATCCTTGTCCCGGTCTCCAAATGGTATGTATATCTTTCTCGACCACCTTCCACCGAACAATCAAATCGTAGGTCTTACCACTGCAGTGTATAGCCAGTATAACACTTTAGGTTTGTCCTGAAGAAATGCTAAGAGAAGAGCAGTAAATGTGCGGAAGCAGGAGTCGTGAATGCTGAATTTTTGCGATTTTTCTAAAGGAACAGTCGGTGTTTTCTTAACAATGTCCTTTGGAAGACACATTCAAAGGCGATAGACTTGCAAACATGTCTTCTTTTAATGTCTTGTAAAAATCGGTGAGAAAAATTGTCTAAATAAAATTGAGTTCCAAAATATTAACATTGTCAAGGACGAAAATTCCTTGATAATGTTAATTCATTGGCATTCACACAAGGAACCAAATTATACACACATTCTTTCAGAATTAAGAAATATAGCCGGATACACTCTAACACACTACTTCATCTGCCTCTCCTACCCACAAAGCACAACTTTCCCGAAGGATGTGTAGAATGGAAAGGCATTCATTCATACACACCGCCACCTCCACTACCCTTGGAAAACTTTTGGAATAACTCAATTAAAATTCATCCCCTAGCTCCAAAGCATAAATGAGAGTAAAACGAGAAAAAAAAAAAAAAAAGAATTTTCGCTTCAAAGGATTAGAAGGAAGAGTTCGGAAGAAGTAGAGATTTTCAATACCTTCTCAGTTCGTTGCTTTGGAAAGCGTTTTAAGGGTGGATGCGTTCCCTCCCTTCCTATGGCATTTCCACGGCTTTCACTATATATACGGATGTGTATGGAACGTCTCTAGCAATTCATGTCTCCATCCAAGCCACGACGACGATGTCGTTTGTTCACCGGTAAATGTTTAATGCTTCTCCTAGCTCTGTCTATGGAATTACGAGTATTTCGCGAAAGTCAAGTCGGTTTTTGTCAACCCCCTCCCTATCAGCCCTTAGTGAGGAGTCGATTGTGGGTGGTAGGCGGTGCGCGGTGGGTCGTTGTTCTGATTTTTATTGATTTCATTGCACACAAGTTCACGATTTTAATTTCATCTAAGTACTCAATTAAATTCGATGAGAGGACCTTTAGACGCTGCCCTTTATGACGAGAACAAAAGTGACGATGACGATGACGATGACGACTCTGAGTAAGTACGACCGTCGATGACGACGACGACAAGGACACCAGCACAGCGGCGCGCACGGGAAGAACGATTCCTTTTACGTAATTTTTATGAGGGCTCATTAAATGGTAGAAACAACCCCACGAGTCATTAATGGTTTGACATTGCACTGCAGCAGCGCTCTCCCATTGTCCTTACCCAAACGGTGGCAAATGAAAAGGAAAAAAAAAAAACGTCGGCACAGGTACGCCACGTTCAAACGGTGACTCTGTGCGCTCCTTCCCCCTTAAAGGACTCACCTGAAGCGTAAATATTTTGCAATTAAAATAATTTACCACCCACTTTCTATTAATTTACCCCGAGGGCGATTTCTCAATGCCTGACGTTTGGTGGAAAGGACGAGGTAAACGTGATCGATCGCATACACGTACGGAGTGGAGTTTACGAATTTTGCTTACTCCTTCTCTTTCTCCTTCGTTTGGTGTGCCTTGCCAAGGTGAATTTGAAAATTGACAGTGATTCTGGTTAAAATCGAACCTCGAGGACCTTCAGTTTACTCCTTATGCGTGCGCCGCGCCGTCATGGCGTTAGCTAGGATGCGTTGATTTAAATACAAACTCACCAACGCACATACAAACAGGATACCTACGGCGGCGGCGGCGGCGGGCGGTGGTGTATTATTATTAACCCCTAAGCGAAACAACTTTGATCATTTGCTCTTTGCTCTATGAAATGAAATTTAATTAGAGTAGCAACGCCTCGAGTCACTTCTGATTCATTAATACAGAAATTTATTTGCTCCTTGGAGGATGTGCGCGGCGTTCATAAAATCTTTATTGTTTGTGTAGGTGTCGTACGGAGCGTGAGGTTAATTTGATTTTATTTATTTATTTATTGGTCTTTTTCCTGTTTGGGTTTTTGTGTCCTGTCCTTAAAAAAAAAATGTCCTTCAATGGAAAACGAAGTAAGCTACTAATACCATGAATACGGGAATCCATGAACAGGGACAACCAGCCTTAGGTGTAAAATGAATATTCACAACAGTGCCCGGAAAGCCTCAATTTCTCTGCACCCTTTGGTCCATTCCATGGAAGTCGACAAAAAGTTAAAGAATTTATAAACAGCAAAGACTCAGGTCAACACAGCGAATGAATGGCGAAAAGGAGGTGGATGCGTACCAGCCTTCTTAGGTGACAACCTGAAAACAGTCATAAATAGGTATGTCCTTATTTTCTTTACTGAATTGTGGTGACTCTACAGGTCAGTGTGAAACAGAGCCTTAACCAACATGTCTCTCCAGTCAGCGAGATCCTTAACCAGTTGTTTCCTGTTGCATACGATGAGTTGGTTGGTCCTCCACTTGCACTCGCCATCGGAGATAAGGTCGTCTTCGTAGGCCCTTAAGGAAGAAATCGAAGATTTTAGATGCTGGAGCTTAGGTTAGCCTATGGCTTCTTTTTCTTTCATTTGAGTATCTGGTTTGCGTACCTCTATTTCTCCTCATAGGGGTGTCTTTCTTGCAACTATTTTGTCTTAGTTTGGCTGAGTTTGTTGGCTGTACATCTAGTACACCGGTTAAGGCATTTCTGATTTTTGCATACCGTCTTCTGCATAGACTCTTTCGGTCGTTTGCAATTTCAGCCTCCAATGCTGCTCCTTGTCTATGTTTGATGTTAGTCTTCAGACAAAGACTGGACTCGACCTCGGAATTGAAATCCAAGGTTGAATCCTTTGAGAAAGCAATCTAAATTTCGCGTCCAGTCAGTCCCAAGGGGTGGTATGACAATCTGGAGAATCTCAGGAGATTGGCCAGAGTGTTCTTCAAAATCTCAGCATCATAACTTTTGACAGCCCTATAAGGATTGTCTAAAAATGTATAAGAAGTCAATTAGAAAAGCTGGATTGTTTATTGTCAATTTATCGAGTCCCTTAAGAAATCGTCTCGGTTTGGTAAAATTCTGTCCAAAGGGGACAGCAATCCGTCCTTCCTGGAAAAGTCAGACAGACATTGAACTGATGCTACTACGGAACCCTTGGAACTTCTTATGAAAGTATACTTTTCAGGTTGCAGCGATATTGCACCATCGGCAGCGAGGAATAGCATCACAGACATTATCACTAATATCTTGGTTATTAGTCACCCGACCTTGGCAGCATTTTGCCTACTAAGCTACAGAAGCGCTCGCGAGAGGTGGAGCCGTGAAAAAACTTTTAGGTGTCTCGACTGGGATTCGAACTTCGAACCCATTGCTCCATAATCCAACGCACTAACCAATGAGCCACGGTGCTCTTTTCCTATTACTTACTTACTTAGGTGGCGCTAAAGTTCGGGGTGAACCTGGGCCTCAACCATTAAGCCTCTCCAATTAGCCCGGTCCTTAGCCAACTGCGCACTTCAGGTCGTTTGAGGTCACCGTCTACTTGTGCGCGCCACCTAAGACGAGGTCTACCTCTACTGCGTTGTCCCTCCGGGTTTGATTCGAAAACTCTACGTCCCGGAGCATTGGTGTCCATTCGCTCTACATGTTCTAGCCATCTTAAACGACAGATGCGACTAGGTCGATGTCGCTGTACAGCTCACATAGTTCATCGTTGAATCGTCTCCTCCAAAGCCCGTCAACGCAAACGGGACCGAAGCTTAGACGAAGAATCTTTCTCTCGAAGCGACTGAGGATCTCTTCATCCGTTTTAGACAGAGTTCATGCTTCAGAGCCATAAAGCAGGACTGGGATGATCAGGGTCTTATATACATAGTTCTTCGGGATAGTTCTCTGCTCCTCAATTGCCTTCTTAGCCCAAAGAAACAGCGATTGGCAATAGTCATTCATCGTCTTATTTCTGTTGAGGTGTTCTTTTTCCGAGGTTATAGCAGAGGCGAGGTAGATGAAGTCCCTTACTACCTCAAAGTTATAAGTAGCTGTCGATTGTGACGTTCTGTCCAATTTGTCGATGTCGTGTGTCCCTTATATACTTTGTTTTGCCCTCGTTTACCGCTAAACCCCTTTTGGCAGCTTCCGTTTCAATACTATTGCTATTTTTGCTACTCGATAGGGATGGGATTAAGGTGGTTGCGTATGTAAGTGGTTATACTGGTGTCAGGAAAATGTCTCTCCAAGAGACGTCTACTCATGGAGAGTGCTCGGGATACAGTATGCTAGAGGAAGTGTAGCTTTCTATACCTGCAATAAAATATTTGGTAAAAAATAAGGACTCCAGTCAAAGATGACCCTATGGATGTACACAGTCGTTGTGCGTCCAATTCGTACGTATGGCGCCTGCTTTGAGCAAGAACTATAATATCTACCAACTTAAATTATTACAGAAATCGTCCTGTGTAGCATCACAGGGACATTGAGACCAGGCAAGTGTTTTTCTCCACCTGATCCACCTCGACCTTCATATAAAAGACTTAGGTACATGTAATTTTACTAAATCCTTTCTAGCGTAACTACCTCCCAGAATGGGAGAAGGGAAGCGTTGTCAGATACTGTGATATAAGTATTTACATGGACGCGACATTTCGGAGATGAACTGCTGAAATGAAGCAGGGTTCTTCTCTGACCAACCAAGTATATCGAAGTCTATTCGTCTTCCAGACTCTACTTCTTGGGAAAACTACGATTACCGACAGCCAAGTTGCTATTAAAGCCATTGATGCGGTAGTAGAGCAATGCCGGTTTGAAATAAGTCACATAAGTGTTCATTCTACAATTATATTCACATGGGTGCCAGGGCACAGTACATAGTAGAGCAATGAGAGTGTTGACGAGCTGCGCAGGCGAGGGTCGGACTTAATGGCGGAAAGAGACACCTCTTGGTGTCGTAAAGCGGCCACATCCTGACTAGTATTATATAAAGAAAGGCATGAACTGATTTTAACAAACACAATCGGGAACTATGCGCACAAGTTTGGTTGGAAAGATTCTTAAAAAAACTTCATTTGTAGATGTTTGGCCCTAGGTAGGACCAGGTAACATACCCTAGGAAGCATTTTATTCGTGAATCTTGATGAGATAGCTGAAAAAAGGATTGGAAAACTAATCACTTATTTAAATTCTACAGGTTCGTTGCACGCTCTAGGATACGGAAATTGAGTTCCTTCTCCAAAGAACCGCCTCTCTACCTACCTAGTATATGTATTTTCTACTACAACCGTGAATACATAAGTCAATTAAAAACTCCGTATATTAAAAATAAATACTTGGCGCAACAGGCCGATGGGACCCAGGGCCTAGCTTCTCACAACCATTCGTGTTGTGCATGTTATGTTCTTTACACAAATGGAAGGGGCCTACTGTTTAATGCGGTATCCGAAGGGCAGATTGTTATTTGAGAAGCTTTCTCAGGACGGTTGTACTCTCGGATGTTTGTCAGAAGCTCGCAAGAGGTGGGGCCGTGAAAAACTTTTAGGTGTTCCCCGACTGGGATTCGAACCTCGAACCCTTTGCGCTATAGTCCAACGCACTAACCACTGAGCCACGGCGCCCACACTCCATACATTAGTTAGTTGAATTATTTTAGATTCGGCTATACCGGCCTTTGGTACGAGTATGTGGTGCCATTTAGAAATACTTCTTAAGGCACTTCTTAGGGGACGAGCATCCAATTTACTATCCAATCGATGGATTCGTAGTACTGTAGGGATAAGTTTGTCAGACAGTGTTTAAGGAGTCGTCAAAGTCCTTGGTAAACGTTCATACACATCCAATAATATGATCGTATTGTTGAGGTCATTCTATCGAAATCTTAATCTCATTAAACATGTCTTCGCTGACATACATGACTTCCACATCCTATATGTATGTATGTATGTATATCCAAATTAGTTCCTTTTTACAGGAAGTTCTGTGTATAACAGGAAGACAGTGATACATAGTCCTTCTATCTGCATCTACGTTTAAAGAAAGACAAGATTAATAAACTCACAAAATGTTCGACGAAAATCCGACGAAATCCTGAAGTAATCTCAAATCACAAACTTGACTGAATATCCAAAATCTCATCACTGTCGCCACTGCCTTGCATTCCTCTCCCCCCCCAAAAAAAAAAGGAAAAAAAACTTTTTATCGAACAATTTATCGAATAACCACTCCAGTCATCGTCGCCGTCGCCGAGTCTTCCTGCCCGCACTGTTGTTACTGGAACCAACAAGACCGCCATCTGCTGCACAAAGTTAATAAACGAATTCAGCGCCATTGTACGTTTCCCTTAAGTTCCTGCTCCTTCACCGTTTTTATTTCCGTCGCTTTCCTCCTCCACAAGGAGAGTGAATAAAAGTAGTAAGTCTGGGCGGTAGGATGCCACAATTCCACCCATTCAACCCATCCCCCATCACCTATCCAATAAAAAATAATTTGAGTGAATTTTCCACCCTCCTGGCCTGCCTGGCTGGCACCACCCCATGTTGCATACAGGAGAAGAGAACCAATAATAACTGTCATTTCGTTCGAAGGAAAAATTCCTGATTTGAATAATAACAAAAAATAATAAAGGACGATCTTCATCTGGCACTGAGTAACCGGAAACGGGAAACGAAGTCTATATACGAACGAGTGTACATCCTTTTTACACTTTGAATTAAAATCCGCACACAGTTCTTTGTCCTTTTTCCTTTTCTCTTTCGCCATCTTCCGGTCAGAATAAATCTTCATTTTCATTACTGCATTAGCATTGACAGTCATCCTCTCCTTTCTCGTTGCTCGTTCAATGACGACCAACGACGACGCGACCGGGTGAATCCTTTCAATTTCAATTCCTAATTGAATCAATAACGATTCATTTCGATAACTCTGCTTTCTACGCGGCGGGCGAACAAAACAACAAAAAAAAAAACCAAAAGGACGAAATGAATTGTATGTACTATGTGCTTACACTTCGAACAGACGTTGATGATGACGCTGACGATGACGACAAGGACAAAGAATCCGGCTGGGGGGGTTTGTGAAGCGCTTGTCAAACAATAAGGGAATAAAGGTGGAGGATTGGTAAATAGGATGTGAATTGAAAATGGTTGCCACGTTTCATCTACGTTCAATTGATGTGGCAATTGTATGTGTCCTTTGTGGTGGCAGGACCAAAATAACATGTGGGTGGTTGAGTATCTGCTGAACGGTGGCTGGGCTCGGTACATTTTGGCACGTGGTAGTTCCACTTCTTATTTTTGTTTCTTTCTTTCTTTCTCTCTCTTATTTTTCGTCGGTCTCCCCTTTTTGCTCGACGAATGATTGAGATTTCTCGTCGGAACGCAACTGGTACAGGTGCCGGCGGGTCGGACAGGATGGGGTTATTTTTTGTGGCTGAATGTTTGGTGAATGATTGATTGGAGGGCAATCGGAAGTGATGTCGGAACTAGGAAATGGGCGAAGCTGAGAATAACCAACTAGAGCTGTACGCGATTGATGTCAAATGTGGATAAATCTGCGAACTAAGGCCGTGATTCGGCTAAGAACAGTCATTGGGATGTGCTGAACGAATCAATATCGTACATGGCCTCCATATGTCATCTAAATTGGATGATATCAAACGCAATTAATTATAATTCGAATGGTTCTGCTTAGTGTTATGGGAGGCTAATGAGAGTGGCTATTAGCCCCATTTTCGTGGTTCGTGGTTGTAGGTCTTCTGGTCTTCTGATATGATTTATGTAATGGATGTGTGGTAAAGAAAATACCACAGTTGAATAAAAGGGAGCCGAAGGTTCTGAAACTCCAGATGGGAAGGGCTCTTAAAAATCCCAGTATCTTAGTTGATTGGCCCTTGTTAGTATGGTCGAAATATGTTCTCATTAAGGCACATACTCTTGCTCCAAGTGGCAATGACGAACTCTCTAGATGAAGGCAACGGTGGCGTCTACAGTTCCAGTCACGATGAGCTATTAGTGTCATCTCTTCTGAGCTGCTCTACGTATTGGAACTCCAGATCTGTAGGGAGTCGTTGCGTTAAGAGTGGGTGGCGGATGAGGCCTAAATAAGCCAAAAGTAGAGCTCACACTTCCGAAGCGGGCTAACAACTAGTAAAATCCCTGCCACTCATCCTAGGGCTATACGATAGAGCTGAAACTAAGGTTGGAAAGGGTAATATGTTGGCATATGGGGTAAATTTAGCACAAAAAGATCAAGTAGTTCCGAAACAACGAAAAACTTCCGAAAAGGACGAATTTACTCTTGACGACCCTGGAAAGCGGAAAAATGACAACGAAGTTCGAATCTGGACATGCGATGTGCAGCAGCGCCTATTTAGTTGCGGACATGATCTCTTGACCCTAAGACAAATTACTGAATAGCTTATGACAATCGACATCAGTCCCTTATTCACCCACGCCCCCCACAGAGCAAAATATGCCTTTAGGAAAGGAAGGACATTTGGACTTTGTTGCAGTCGTATTCAGAAAGGAACCAAATAGATCCCTTACTCCTCCAGTATTCAATATAGACTCACACCACTACCTAGTTGCGTCTAGGGATATCTCAAAAGCCACATCAAGGCAGTAATACTGTGAGGGGATTTAACGTAGAACGGGTGCAATCGCAACAAACCGCCAGAACCTTTGCCGATCGCTTATCCCCCAACCTCTCGAGAAGTCCTACGCAGTCAGAAATCGATGCCAAGAAACCATCAGAAAAGCCGCATCTGATCAGCTGGTTTCACCCGATCACCTCCATGAAACTGGTAGATTGATGAAGATGGCCGGCAAGGATATGCAGTTGAGTATATAGAGAAACCTCTTCTGCAAACTGCAGACTGTGGCCTTGCGACGATGACGTAAATGAACAGCTGTCAGCCAGAACGAACTATTTAACCTGCACGGTGAAAACTTGGATTTCTATCCATCCGACCAGAATGAACCAAGGATAGCAATATCCAAGCTCAAGTCCAATACGGCTGCTGGGCCGGACAGCCAGATTCAGGAAAAAAAAACCCAACAATTTGACAATAGCGTCTCGAATGTTGGCCTCGAGCTCGACTTGACGTAGCTCCAGAGAAAATGATCGAGTGGTATCAAGTCGTGTGATCGGTGGGGCTAATTGATGAACGCTAGCCGAGAGATGTCCCAGTCGCCTTATTGCTTGCAGAAAGTCGGCTAACATCGCTTCGTCGGAGAAGATAATTTTTTGGCCCAAATCCGGATATCCGAACAACATTTCCAGCGCCCAGTTAGTGAACTCACGGCGTTGTTCACTATTCAGCTTCAATTGCGTCAGCACAATGTTATACGGATGGAGGCCCAAATCCAACTGCAAAATAAGACGGCTTGACTCTCTGGCGATGCCCAATCCAACTGATCATCATCAAATCGACATTTCTGGAACTTCTTCGATACTGGCCACTACGGCAGCTATGTTCTCTTAATTTCGCATCAATCTTTGCCTCGTTTGTGGCTTAGGACCGAAAAGAGTGTCGGAATTTCTATAATATTTCTGCTACTTAATGCAAATTTGACAGCTAGATGTCATTATTAACTTTGACAGCAAACAGCTACGAGCTCGAATTGCAGCAACTCCAGCAGCAGGGAGGAACGAGCTAGAGTCCCTATATCGCATGAAGATGAAAGAAGTGCAGCGTAGCGTGCGACGTGACAAGCGCAACTACATCAATGCGCTGGCTACAGAAGCAGAAGAAGCAGCAGCGAGGTGCGACAGCAGAACCGTTTATAGAATCACCAAAGAGCTTATAGGTGGCCGAAGCTCTACTCAGCACCCAGTGAAAGGCTTAGACGGTTCTTTGCTTATATCGGATGAGATCCAACTCAAGAGATGGAAGGAGTATTTTGCTTCGGTTCTGAACCGAGTATTCGCCAGCAATATGCACCCAAGTCAGACAGAAGTGTCCGTAGAAAGAAATTCCCGAATCCGCACCACCACCCCCAGTAAGGATGAGATTATTACGGCGACCAGAGCACTGAAAACTAATAAGGTGGTAGGACTTGACGGCATACCCGCGGAGGTTTTACGAGCTGCACCAACTGCATCGGCAATGCTACTGTTCCTTATCGGGAGAATATGGGAACTCGAGAGTGGAAGAAAGGATGATGATCAAACTTTCTAAGAAAGGCAATCTAATGCAGTGCGAAAGCTGTGGCCAAGATAATTGCTAAAATCATCCTGGAGCGAATCAAACTACACCTTGAAGACACACTCGACGCCGAACAAGCAGGTTTCCGCTCTGGATCCTCCTGTGTCGACCACATCAACACCCTGCGGATCATTATCGAGCAATGTGTTGAATATCGATCGCCACTTCACCTGCTGTTCATCGATTCTGAAAAGGCGTTTGATAGTGTCAATCGGAGATTTATTTGGCGTACCTTGCGCAGGAGAGGCATTTCAAGGCTAAATATGTTTGGTCCACATGTCACGAGGAAGGCTGTCTGAGGAATTCGAAGTCCAAAGTGGGGTTCGGCAAGGCTGGACACTTTCACCAATATTTTTGACATCTGAACTCTAACACCTCGACTACGCCGAAGGGCGTATGCCTGCTGTCACATAGAATTATGGACCTTCACCAAATGACAACAAACGTGGAGAGAGAGGCAGCCGTTGTGGGGCTGAAAATTAACTCGGGAAAAACAAAAATGATCAGCCTAGGACCGAGCTCATCAGCTCATGAATGCATTGCTGGACAAACGGTTGAGAAAGTTGAGAGTTTGGAATACCTTGGAAGTATTGTCTCAACCGATGGCGGAACCGAACTGGATGTAGCCAGCCGAATAGACAAAGCAAAATCTGCGTTTGGGATGCTATCTACAGTTTGGCGTAGCAATGCGATTAGCTTAACCACTAAGCTACGACTGTTCCGTTCCAATGTCGAATCCGTGCTGCTATATGCATGTGGTACCTGGAGGGTGACCGCCATCACGAGAAAGCTGCAAACGTTCGTCAATAGATGCTTACGTTGTATCTTTAGGATTTTCTGGCCAAACCGTATCTTTAACGAACAACTCCATCAGAGAACGGACCATGAACCTATAGGTACAACAATACGACGACGAAAGTGCCAATGGATTGGACATACTCTCCGAAAGGGTGACAGGTCCATAGCTAACCCCGAGATGCAATGGAACCCGCTTACTCAGGATGGCAGGATACGCGGCGCTCCTAGGAGTACGTGGCGCAGAACAGTCGAGAAGGAAGCACGGCAACTGGGAAAGAGTAGGGGAGAACTGAAACACGGCGCATAGGCATTGTCGAGGCCCTAGGACCCACAAGGGGATACAGGACATAAGTAAGTAAGTAAGCAGTTTTCGATTCCTAGAAGCTATTACCTTTCTTAATTTGCAGCAATTTTCAATTTAGAACTGAGAGGCTAATACTTTTAGTTCTGTATAGTCTGTCCAGTTGTGTGGTCTAGGTATTGCAATAAGTAGTTAAGTGCGATAGATTTCGCAGGAAAACCTTTTAGATATATCCAAAGAACTCTGCATATTCTGCTTTAACTCCGATTTAATACAGAGGAGATAGAGAGTGAACGTAAGATGCGTAAACGATTAAGTTTCTCGGAGAAATGGTCCTTTCATGAGTTAATCCTCATTTGAACTTCGCGGAATACCAACCCCATCCTTCATAGGATGTTGAATGGAACTCTAAGTATTGTCTTCTTTGTGATTCCGTACAGAGTCCTGGTAACACATCTACTTTCTCAGTTGTCTTCTTATTCCACAAGGGTTTCGTTTTGCACTTATATAGATTTCATGTGATATTGGCCCTTTAGCTCTTCTCAGCATTAAGTGCTGTACGCAATCCGTATCCAGGTAGTTTTAGGTAGCCATGTGCTGTGAGTTCTTTGCCTTTTATCGATATCGATTGCGGTTCCTTGGCACTAAGCTGATGTATAGGCTTCTAATCTGTACTATTCCCCTGGATCTAGAGTATCCTTAAAGATATACACTCAAAATTCCGACTTTTTTTTTGGGTGCTTTGGCAATCTTCTAGTTAATCTACAGAGATTAGACGGACTCACCGTTGGACTCTGCGTTCATAGCACCAGAACCCTACCTTTGTCTAGATCACTGCATCAGCATCAGAAACATATCAAATCTATACCTAGAGACAGGGGTCCTATTACCTTTCTAGTAAAAGCACAAGTGGCTGGTTACTAGTAAATCATTTTTTAAAGGAACACAACATCTCAAAGCATCAGCAATCATTTTTCAACTCTCACAAGGTCTACGGAAAGCAATATGCGTTACACACTTGAAAAACTCATTCTGGAAATCTATGAAATTTTCTTTCGATCAACAATCCATCGTTAACCTCACAACATAACCAGGTATTCGAATAAGATACATACAGCAAGGCATTGAGAACGCAATGTTAAGCTGATTTATCCCCACCACCAACATTACTGCTGTGTCCAATGAGGCAGAAGTATTTCAGACCCGATTATTGGTCCCTGAAACAAATTGCAAAACCTCCTTCATATCCGTGCAGCTACTCCTTCTCGTTGCTGGTTGTCTTCCTGTGGAATGGAATTGTGTGCAATATAAATTGTAAACTTTGCTATTGGGATCCTGCAAACGATGAAAGGACATCCATACACGATGCGACGTGGTATCCCATGTTATATTTTTGGATTTCAATTCCTTTTCCGGTAGATATTGGCCTAATACTGTGGGCGCCGTGGCTCAGTGGTTAGTGCGTTGGACTACGGAGCAAGGGGTTCGAGATCGAATCCCAGTCGGGGAACACCTAAAAAGTTTTTCACGGCCCCACCTCTCGCGAGCGTCTGACAAACATCCGAGAGTACAAATGTCTCGAGAAAGCTTCTCAAATAACAAATTGCCCTTCGGACACGGCATTAAACAGTAGGCCCCTTCCATTTGTGTAAAGAATGTAACACGCACAACACGAATGGTTGTGAGAAGCTAGGCCCTGGGTCCCATCGACCTGTAGCGCCAAGTATTTATTTATTTATATTGGCCTAATACTACGTTACGTTCAATGTATCTAGTATTATTTTTAAATCCTACAGGATTTTCGGTAGGTAACGAACATGTGAGCTCCGGCCAACCTTACTCGTAGTACGGGCGACGACGCTGACTGAAAGCAATGTTATTGTACGAGTACCTGTGCAGCAGGAACCCCATACTCGTACTCATACTAGCCCTGAGAGTTTCATCCCAATAAATAAGGATTTCGCTTGATCTTTAGTGCATGGATATAAATTTTACTGGCATTCGGATGAGAGCCTTTCTCCCCATAATGTTAACAACAGATTCTAGAAAACGAACTTCATGTGCATAGCCACCCCGGCACGAGTGGGTAGTGGCAGGGTGTTCCTGCGTAGACATCCTAATCTATCTAACCCCAATGTAGTAGGGCTTACGGTGTGTATTAAGGATTTTTCTTTGTGTCTACCCTTGTTCGGCAATGCGTAATGCACTGACTTGCAATCGATACACATACACATGAAGTCTATAATTGCTTTTGTGATTAAAGTCAAAGGGAATTACTGTTAATAGATTGGAGAAGGGACTTTCGAAAATTTTGCTGCAGTTGTAGAACTTTAATTGGTTTCATTCAGTTAGGATGTGGCCAACTTTGTGGAATGATTTTTCACTTTTATCTCAAAACTAAAGGAGTTACTGTGTTACTCCTGGTGCTGGGAGGATGTTATGTAATTGACAAAGGATTTTCTTTTTTTAATCGTTTTGTGAGCGTTCCTGATGATGAGTTTGTGATAGCGGAGAAGTTGATTTGATGACATTTAGGACACCAGTGAGCCTGCTATGCTCTACTATCGACCCAGCGTTCAGATTCTTAGACTCACTATAAACCCACTGAACATAAGCAACCTTGTTTCCTTTATGACATGATGAAGCAATTGAACCTCTTGCAGCCATAAGCTTCTGCTTAATAGGTAGATGTAGGTTGCTATCTTACCCAGAAGTCTGAAGTGTAAAGTCCATCTGCCTACTTTATTCTACGGTTATAGCAATAGTCAGTATACCGTCGTAAAGATTGTAAAATTCTTGCGAGCCTTGAACTAGATATAACCTCTGCAGAGCCATAAAGTCTACCCGCCTATTGCTTACGTTGCTGACGATATTGTCCCTAGATTAAAACTTTCTTTCTAGTCCTTAAGGAAGTCAACTCTAAGGGTACATTGTAAGCCTTAAGTTTTGCAGAGAGTTTGCCAGAACTTTATGTTTAAGTTCTCCAAACTTTAAATGTCCAATGCAATGTAATAGGACCGGCTAGTCCTGGCTCCAGGTGATATGGTAACGTGCTTCTAATCTGCTCCATATGTTAAAATCATTAGCGTAAGCTAGTGCTATAGTTGCATAAAGTTTTGAAAGATTGTGCAGCCGGTGTCAGCTTAAGAATTTCGTACAATTTTTTGAACACAACTTGGGCTCAAGTGGTTAGAGGTCCGAGGTTCAATCCCAGACAACACCTATAAGTATTTTCGCGGCCCCACCTCTCGCGATCGTGTGACAATCACCCGAGAGTATATGTAGCTGTCATGAAAAATCTTCTCAAATAACAAATCCTTCAGCCACGGCATTAAACAGCAAGCCCCTTGCATTCGTGTAAAGAATATAACACACACAGCATGAATGGTTGTGAGAAGCTAGGCCCTGGGGATAGACCTGTGGGACCTATATTTTTTTGTCTACTGATATTAAACCGATACCGCACCTTCACAATAGCAAAACTGAATCAGTAATGTCGGCCAGATTTCTTGTCGAGGAGTTTCTTGGAAAGGCAGTTCTTGAGTTCCAAGTATTTGCTCAGATTTTGTGTTTTAGTGAGGCATGAATTTAAAGTTCTGTTGCAACTAGGATGTGCAATTAGGATGCCCCTAACCGTGTCACTGTGCTAGTAGGAGCACGTGCAGGCAGTTTCGTCATGGTATCTGCATACTTGCTGTATAACTTCCTAGAGCTTGCCCCAATAAAAGATGGAGAGTCTCTGGTGAATATCTTCAGGGATAGAAGCAAAGATCAAATTATTAGTTCGGATACTAATGCACACAGTACAGTAAGGAGAAGCACCAACCATAACTACAGAGAAGAAGGTTTAGTCAAGTCTGTGCAAGGAGCTAGCTATTGTCAATAGAGGGGCAGTACCGAACCTTTGTGGATACTAGGCGAGAGAAAGTTACTGCCGCAATCATGTGTAGTAATGGAGTGCTTGAGAGATTATTAATGTCTATAATCAGGCAATGATGTCGGACCACAGAGCTATCTCTTTTGCTGGTAAATACGGATCTCACAGGAAAAAAGATTGGAGATATGTCAGGATTCCCAGGAATACGGACAAAGTAAACTCTAGGAAGTGTTACAGGAGGTTAAGATACCTAAAATACCGAAAACCACTTGGGATGTAGAGTCGTAGATGAAGCATTTATCATCAGCTGTTGAGAATGGATACCAAGAGGCATGTACACTTACTTTGGTAGATAAAGAGAACCTCAGGACTTGTTCACGTAGGGAACTTGAAATTCTAAAAAAGGAGGTAAGAAAAGCCTTTAATCATGCCATGAGGGAGATCCTGGAATAGTATAAGGCAAAGAAGAAAGAACTAAAGGCAACTTTGCGAAGACATGAAAGAGATTCGTGAAGATTCCAAAATTCCCTTCATAAATATGAGGAGCACATCCGAAGTCAATAGACTTCGAAAAGCTGCCTCCAGGGACCCGGTTTCCAAAATCGGACTAACTCGTGATAGAACGGGAAAGATTGTTGAGGTACCGGATCATACTACTGAGGTCCTCATGAAAATACACTTTCCGGCAAGTCTTAACTTAGGTCAGCCTTGGATTCCGATTAAGTAAAGTAAAAACAGGATGGATAGGGCGGACGTATAACTAATAGCAACGCCAGAATCAACCAGTGGGGCGATAGAAACTTTTTTCCCTTACAAGACTGCAAGACCAGATGGTATTTTCCCAGCTTCAATACTTTGTGGTGTAGATCACATTGTACGGAGGCTTAAGGGTATATACGTTAAATGCCTTACAATTGGGTATATACTGATTACTTGGAGAGAAAAAATGTGGTGCTTCTTCCAAAACCGGAAGAAAATGGAAGCCACTGGGTAGAAACCCAGAGGATAAGCCAGATTTCTGACACCAGAAATCAAAACCAGAGAGGAAATTTGGAGAAATACAGAGAGTCTTTCGGGCTAAGATGAATAGTGGAAGAGAAACGAAAAGGAAGGCTCTCGAATAATATAAAATCATTTTTTAATATTAAAATTTTCAGTGAGGCCGTTATCGACCTTGATGAAGCCGCAAGCATTCTCCATTCTCAATCTACACAGATGAACGAGTTTGGCAGGGTTGCGAAAAGTTGACATGGCTCTGTATAGCTCTTCTCTATAGACGCTGCCATATGCACCCTTAATAGATTTGGGTCTGAAGTTCTTATGATTACTCTAGGATCTGCCAAAGTTTGAAGATTTGATCGAAAATGAATGTAAGCTTGCTGACGAAGGGTTTTAAACATTCAGATATAATTTTGTATGCGATGTGGAGGAGACTGATATCTCTATAATTGGCCCCATTGAAGAGGTCTTATTTACTGTGGATCGGGCAAACGATACTGAAGTCCCATTTATCGGGCATACACTCGTTTCCAGCTGTTTTTGAATAGCTCGGCTGATCAGCCATAAGGTTCAGCAGTCTTGTTGTATTTCAGCTATTTTCACTTCGATCTTATCAGGTTGACGGAAGCTTGGTTTATATTGAATGGTCCATTCTGCCTGACAGCGGGATATTGGTCTTCGTCGACTTATGCAGAAGTATTTCCATATTATTAGCATTGCAGGCTCCCGTACAGGTTCTTTACCTGATTACCCTCATGGACTTATGGCAGCATAATCATAGGCTGCCAGTAAAATTAAAGCCACCAGTGAAACAGTGGTACGCCA
This sequence comes from Xylota segnis, assembly GCA_963583995.1. NCBI lineage: Eukaryota > Metazoa > Arthropoda > Insecta > Diptera > Syrphidae > Xylota > Xylota segnis. The sequence continues at coordinate 113,759,486 of OY757236.1, read as the reverse complement.
AAGACTTTAGACTATCATGCAGTCTAAGGTGACAGTGACATATAAAACGAATATATATGAATTTCACCACCGGAACTATGTTCGAAACTGGCTGGGGGGACAACACAGTAGAGGAAGTCCTCGTCTAAAGAAACGGCAGTAAGTGTGAGAGGACCTTAAACCAATATGGAATGCGACTGCCCTGTAGCAGCACTTTCAACAGCTTTTAAGTAGGCACAATGATCAAAGTGTGAATATTGACAAAACACCGGTTTTGACTATTGAAATGCCGGTTCTATTGGTTTCTAATAAGCAGAGAAGCAGAGAAGATATTGGAGGCTTTGAAAAGAAATTCTAGAAGCTGTGAATGTAGTCGGAAAAACCTACTTGATGAGTCGAGTATCTTCAAGTCCAAGACCCCTGGTTCGAGACGTCTAAGACGACCGAACTTCTGGCTCAGCAGATAATAATGAAAGGGTACGGTGTCTCAGAAAATACCCACTAAGGGTCGAGAGCCTTCCAATTAAGTACACGGTATAGATATTTACTATGAATGCCTCAACATGTCATTTCTGTGAATGCATTGGACGACTTTTAAGCATATCCCCGTACATACATGCTTAAACTCTTTAATCATCAATAAATTAAGCCCAAAACCAATGCCTATATGAGTAATATTTTGTAAGGCTATTTGCCTTCCGAATTATGTATGCATTTATAGGTACATGTGTCTATTAATTTCGATTATAAAATGAACAGACTTGCCGGTTCGGCTCCTTACATTTTATAGGGCTTCAGCGAGCTCACGTTTCCTCGCTTTTCGCAATTTTATTTAATTATTCTTTTGTGCGGGATAAATGGATCATTAAAATTCTGAAAAAAAATCCAGACTCACTTATACGAGTACAAATGCGTAAAAGCTGTGTATTTTAGCCATACAGAATCTGTAGACACAGTGAGAATATTAAATCTGTATACGCGGGATATTTAAATGAATCCTTAATCGTAGGCCAGTGCCGACCGGTGTTATGGTATTATTTCGTTGCATTAAATGAACTATCCCTGACTCTATGAATCCAATAAAATTTAATTAAAAAATAAAAAAGTATTTTGTAAATGAAATTAATTAATCAGTGTTTTATGCGATTCAGTTGAATTGTTTTAACGTAAATGAGTTCATGGCTGAGGACTTTTTGTTTTTGGTTTCTTGAGAAGGTGGAATATTAATTAAAAAATTTGTACAATAGGTCAGGTCACTTATAAATATATGTACTCACGTATGAATGTACTCTTGTTGTGCATATTCGGTCGACAGTGAATAAATCTTCGAATGGAATCGTTTGTGGTGGTTCTAGTTGGCCTAGTTTGCCACTGCTGCATACACTTCTACGGGACTATCAAGGTATCATGAAAATCTAGAAAAAAAATCTGGGATGACAAAGCCAAGAGAATTACTATCAATTGTACAGAAATTGGTGACAGTTCGCTTCCTTTTATTTTGTATGGCAAACGGAAGCACAACATAAAACACTGTGTAGGACAAAACATTAATAGGGTGGCCAGATAGCAATGATACTTTTTCCAATTGTTATGTCTGAGCAGACGTCAAAGTTTGCAATGACATCCAGCTGTCAAAACATTCAGTAGGGTCTGTCATTCGCTCATGCATCGTTTCACGCTTGATGAACGTGCTGAAGGTTTTGAAAAATATCGAAATTCCCGATCAGTTGTAAATACGCAAGGTGAACTACGTCGTAAGGTCGGTCGCCATCCAGACGGCTCCAGTGTGTAGGCAATTCGTCGCACCGTGGAAAAGTTTGAGTATGAGTACACACTCTTGGACCTTAAGCCACACATTTGGAAGGAGATTGGTGCGAAATGAAGAAATCATAGCCAACGATGTCGATTCGGAGCCGATCAGCTGAATTGAGAGTTAGCCCGGTTGCGGTTGTATTTTGTGAGTTTGACAATTGCGCGCTGGAAATGTTGACCAGAGATCCGAATTTTGGCTAAAAAATCATCTCCTTGGACGATCCCCAGTTTTGGCCCATCGGCTATGTCAACAAGCCGAATTGCCATTATTGGAGTGAACACATTCCGGAAGTGTTCCACCAATCTTCAATGCATCCACAAGGATTGACTGTGTGGTGCGGTTTATGGCATGGCGGCATCGTTGGACTTTATTTCTCTCGAAATGAGGAAGGGGACATCGTTACCGTCAATGGTCGTAGGTATAGAGCGATGTTAAACGAGTTTCTGTGCCCAGAGCTCGACAACATTAAGAGCTGTGGTTCCAACAAGTCGGCGCTACATGCCATACTCGAAATTTGGCAACTGGGTCATCTTACGGCGAGACTTGTTAAATTAAGTCCGCGATCACGCGACGTGGCACCAGTCTATTATTTTCTCTGAGGCTACGAAAAGTCCTTAGTCTACGCTAACAAGCTAACCATTTTGATTGACTTATTCGAGATGCTATTGCGCACATATTGGACCGAGTCATCAAAAAAGATAAATCCCGATTTCTAGCCCGTTTCGTTCTGGCTGTTTTTTCGGCTGAGATGGGATGGGCTTAGATTTTCGTGGCTTGTATGACTTTCACATCTTAGTGATGTTCTCTACTTTGATTACAATCATAGGTATTTGAAGGAGGTTCTCTTTTTCGTGTCAGATCTGTATCGATGTTCGGCGGAGGCTGGCTTAAAGTCAAATAGACTCAACTACTTGATTATTCCTTCTCACAGAATTCAAGCATGGACAACGCACATGTCCATCCTCTTTTATGCCATTTTCTGGACCGCAAACGAATTCTATGTAAACCCATTATAGAATCTAAAAGATCAACACCTCCTATATGCTGATTAAATAGTTTGAAGACAGTTAATATTTTGTACTGTACTGTTCTACATTTCTGAAGTATCTACATATGTTTTGTAGTCGTTGTGGTTCGCTCCCTACATAATTTGAAGGGATATGAACTAGCTTGTTATCAAGCCATGTGGCAGCACTTACGGGGATTCCTTCTGTGGCAGCAACTTTTTCAAAGCAGAATCTACGTCCTTTTTATTCATTTTTCTGAAGGCAAGGTTTAGACGACCAGTGCATAATGGAAAAAGTCCAAATTTTGTAAGATAGGTATATGCACTTGTAGTTTGGAATTGTTGAACAAATTGTCAAAGAAAAGCTTGCTACCGTTGTCACGAGGCGAGTATCAATATTTCCGCTAACACCTATGCAAGTGGAGTACATCTTCAGAGCGAATATTGGTTTGGTCAAGTTCCAGCAAAGATATTGAATTCCGATACTCCACTGAGAGCTTGATTTATGTATGCCCACTTACTGGTAAAAATTCTTCTAATGGTACCGGAAAAGGCTTTTGCTTAATGTCCTTCAAACGCAGATGATCTTGAAAAAGCATATCAACCGAAGTCTTATTTCCAAGGGACTACGAGTATGGTGACAAATTTGAGCTTAGTTTGTAACCTAGGCTAGTCACAGGCTCCCAACAAAGTCTGCCAATGTTGTCTTAACAAATAGATTCCAATGTCGTCGACATACAGATGAAAAGGATCATTCTTACGGACCATGGACAAATCAGTTACGAACATAAATAAAGTGCACGACTGGGCCGTACAAACTTGCACCTATATCTCAAATTCTTGTGTGTATTTGAGGTAAAAATAAATAAACGAATATATACATAAGTAGGTAAGCATATGTAGATAAGTTGAGTATAAGTAAACCATCGTTCTGAGCAGATTGGCCAAAAACGTCATATATCATCTGTAGGATTTGATAAAGCTCTTGAAAACTAAGCATCGTCGTTACTTTTACTGTGGGGAAAAGGCTTTGCAATTTTGAAAATCGGTTCAGTAGGAAGAAGTAGGGATAAAATTCACGTTTGCCTATTAATATGATATGAACATCGTGTTTTTGTTAAGCTGGTTGTTAGGAAAGTGCAATTTTAGGCAGTTTTAACCAAAAACGTGGTATGCCATCTTATAGAGTTTTGTAAAAGAAGGAAAGATATGAAAATAAAACAGTAACGATTGAGAAAAGTTTTCGAGAAAAGCGTATTTTTATGTAGTTGGCTTTAAGTAAAGTACCTTTTAAAATAGTTTTGGTCAAAAACGTTTTATGCCATCTCATAGGGTTTGAAAAGGCTTGCTCTTATGTAAAATTTAATAAAAATCGTTGAAGCCGTTTTCGAATAAATAAGCTCCAACTGCTCGATTTGGCGAAAAATACCGTTATACTAACTTTTGGCCAAAAATGTGATACAGTTCCTGATAGATTTTGAGATGTTTAATAATATGTCAAAATCTAAATAAAATCGTTGAAGGCACTTTCAAGCAAATCGGCTTTTAAGTAAAGTACCATTGCTGCCAATTTTGGTAAGCAGCACGATACATCATCTGGTTGCAATTGACTAGACTAATTGAAATATGAAGTTTAATCAAAATCGTTATAGCCGTTTTCGAGAAAATCCATTTTAACTGAAATCGGCCTTAAGTAAACTACCCTTAATTTTAAGGTTAGAATGAAAATTCCGATTTCGCCTCTAGGGATTATCACACAGACCCTATATATGAAGTTTAATCTAAATCCATCCACTCGTTTAGGCTGTAGCCTCGTGCACAGACAGACAGACAGACAGACAGACAGACGGCATTGGCGGACCTACTTTTTTGGACTTCTCCATCATAGTAATGTCAAGTTTGATTAAAATCTCGAGTTCCAAATTTTGCACGAATACAATACTTGCCCTAAAGGTATAGGTGCAAGTAAAAATAGGATGGGACCCAGAACCGAACCCTGGGGCATTTCCGATAGTAGGTTCTGTATATTAAAAACTCAAGAAGTAGATCAACAGAACAATTACAGAATTCATAGCTTAGGTTAGGTTTGTGGGTAGGCGAGTAGAAAAATTTCAATCAGGTCAGTACAGACCCATTGTGATACCCATATGAGAGATGATATTAGTGATGATGATAGTAGATGATGTTAAAAAATGCACTAATTGGTCTACGTGATAATTCCTCAAGATCACAGCAGAAGTTTCGCCCTAGAAATATAATTCTAAGGTGGATAAGCCCAGGGCAGTGACAGAAAAAGTGGGTTGTATCCTCATTGGCTTCCTCGTTTCCATCCCCGACATATGTCCTCATCACCGAAGAGAGTTATGTCCCGTGATCACTCCTATCAGGATAGAAAGGGATTTCCTGTCCTTTTGTCAAAGCTAGGCCATAGGCTCCTAGTAATCACACAGGTGTCTAGGGAGGACCATCTACTATTGGCCTCTTTACTGGCCTTAATCCATGCCTCTTGCTTCAGTGTGCAGGGTGGGATGAACACCGAGGTGTCTGCCTGTTGTGATGTAGATTCAGAACCCCTCCTTGCCCATTCGTCTGCCTGGTATTCCTTCGTGTCCAGGGACCCAGTAGAGGGTTCCAAGAACCTTGAGTTCTTCGCGACAGCACTTCACAAGCTTGGATTTTATTTCAAAAGCAATAATCGCTTTTATTGCTGCCTGGCTGTCGATATAAAAGGTATTACCTTCCTCCTAGGACCTCCGCTTGGAAAACACTGCTATGGTTCAGAAGGCAGACTCATCTTGATTCCAGCGGTTCAGAAATATGCCAGACCCTACACCTACATCCATGTTTGATCCATTTGTGAAGATAGAGATGGCACGTACGTTGGCAGGCTGACCGTCCTTCCATTTTTTCCTGCTTGGGAACGAGCTTGTAAATGGTCTATTGAAATCTAAATACGGAGTGAGGTACTAGATATTTCTCCAGGATCATAGAATGATCTGTTACACTGGGTCTCTAACTATCTGACTGACTTATTCTTAGTGCACTCATTGCTGCCGATGATTATACGAAAATGTCTAGCTGTAGCAGATTGAGGATAGCCTCTAGTCATGCAGTAGGTGTTGTTCTCATGCCACTTGTAGTACCAATGCAGGCCAATCTCTGAATTCTCGTAACGGACGTCAAGTTAGTGGACTTGCTGACGGACTGCCACCATAAAAGACAACCATAAGTCAGAGAATGTCTTACTATAGCCGTATACATCCATAGAATAATTTTGACAGCAGGTTTTCCCAAACATTCTACTGCACGTTTAGAAAGCAATAGTTACTTCTTTAATCCTTTCATTGATATTAGGTCTCCAGTTTTATCAAGAATGAATCGCAGGTATCTAGCGCTATTCGTGATTCTAAGGGGAGTGCCCCCAATGGACGGTGAGGTGAACTCAGGAATTTTAATTTTGTTGGTAAATAATACCAGTTCGGTCTTCTGGGGATTGACTGCTAGTCCACATTTCTCGGACCAGGTGACTACTGCAGCCAGAGTAGACAGTGACTCTGTCAAAGAGAACCTACAGATGTTGGCTAGAGCTCACCTTGCCGTCAGTTTTTGGTGATTCTGTAGACGTTCCTGCCTTCACTACTGCAGCAATTGGAAATATTTTTCACAGGATTTCAATGTACATACGTGTACAATTGGTGGCGGTAGGCTACTGTTTGTTTCTATGCCTCACGAAAGATGTTCCACTAAATATTGGTCGATATCCGATTTACACCATCAATCCTGACCATCCTAATGATATTTCAGAGTCTTCATACCGATATGGTAGGTAGTTTGAAAGTGTCAAACAAAAGGTCTTCAGTATTTCTGTCATATGAAACCGAATGCGCCACTCGGTTATATACTCGTGAGTACATGGCTGCTCCTATGACAAGGCAGTTGGCGTTAGAGAAACTCACAAATCGTTAGTCATTGTCTTCACTGTCGACGACTGTCAGGGGAAGTATGTCTCCCAATGGGATAACCACGTCTCGTCAGGTGGCTGTAGAAATTAATAATTTTATCACATTGCACGCAATTCACTAGTATCTGTCAACTAGTATCTGTCATCAAAGAAGGTAATGCTATTACTAAACTTGATGGCCAAGAATGAATAGATGAGTTTGAGAGCATAAAGCTTCTAGTCCTTAGGTCGGCCATTACACTTCCATTGTCGAGGGGGTGTATTAAATCTAACGTCTTCCCTCTGGAAAACGTTCCAAAACTGCACAGGCACCAGTTTTTAAAAACCGTGGCTGCAGTGGGAGCTCACCGATTGCCTTTTTCCGTCCCAACATCACTGATTAAATCAACGCAGGTCATCAAATCATTTTATACCTTTTACGTTCACACGAGAATTTTCACTTTGTCAGCAACCCCTAAGAGAGGGTGGTGTGTACCTCCAGATAAATGCCATGCCAATGCCGAGGTTAGTTGTCGTATCACCATTTCACACACTTACAGCTGACTGTATCTCTTCTAAGGAATATTCACTGCCTTGTGCCAACACATTTATTAGAGACGAATCCACCCCATGGCATGTGGGGCGTCCCCCCATTCCGTCGATCATCCCAAAAATCTAATAATCAATTCGATTCCCGTACGCTTCATAAAATTATGAAATTTCTCTGCTTGTACACATGAGCTTACTTTTTGGGTATCCTCGCCCATTCCACACACTTCCTGATGCCTCACATGGGAGGGAGTCGGCCGCCTAAATCCCAAATTGGCAACAGGAAATGGCTTTGGCAAGCATCCAGGCGGGACGTGTTGTGTGTACTGCTTGTGTGCTTGTCTATGGCAGAAGGCTTGAAGGTTATGGCTATTTGCCGGAAAGGACATTCATATTCCTTTCACAAAGTCGAGACGAAATCGTTTGGGCGGTGGCAATGGTGTTGGCTATTCTGCGTACAATACAATGTCGTCCTCGTCGTCTTCATCGTCTTCATCGTCGTCGTCGTCGAAGGCTCACAGGCCGGCGGCGGCGTCGGCGGCGGCAACGTTGGCTACAGGAGCAGCGGGTGGAGTCACTTTGATTCCCTGCTGAATCCTGTTATCGGAATAATAAACAAAAATATACTTATGTGCGTGAGATTTGGTAAATATTTCCTTTCAGGACCTGCTGCACACACACTCGCAGCACCAACACGCACACACACTATGCCCCCGCATCCTTCAAATCGAGCGGAATAGCTAATAGGTAGGGTGAAACAAATATAATGAAAGTGCTGATGCTGAATCGAAAGGAAATCAGGGGGATACCGGGCAGTGGGGGTGATCTCTCCGCTCCGGGAAATGGTAAATGAAGAAAATTAAACGAAGTGGAGGGAGGGTAGGCGATGTGCTCCGGGGAATGTGATAAATGATTTTTACTCGGGGTGGCAATTAGCAGCGTGGGCATATAATTTGTGTTTTGTGTTAGCAATTGGGCGGGCGGTAAACTTTGAAAATTTAATTATTGCTAAATAAATTATTACGTAGTGCGGGGATGATTGGATGCGCAATGGTATATAGGTGGGTGCGCGGGTTACGCGGAACTCTATATGGAGTGTGTGCTGGCGGGAAGCTAATCCTTAAATGGAGGACATTTGCTATTCACGGGCTTCCTTGAATTTGTCTCTGCCTGGCGGAGAGGGTTGGGTTATAAATAGTTATGTAGGTGATTTGACTGGGTGCTGTGTGTGTTTGTGGGACTTAATCTTGGAACATCAGTCGTAGTTGGTAGTGAATGTGCTTTCGAAGGCTGTTTGGCAGAGCCACTTCATATCCTTCACTATCGTAAGAGAGTGGGTTAGCAAAATTCGAGGAAACATAATGGGATGGACATGATTCATATTCCCAGGTGAAAGCCCATCCCAAAGATATCAGTCTATCATCAGTGCTTTTGAAAACTTGGGAGAAACTGATAGACTACCGCTGCAGCATTAAGCCAAAACAGCTGTCAATCTCCCAGGATGCGTATAGCAGAGGGAAGTCGGTAGAGCCGGTCATGCACTCGTTTCTCCGCATCCATTGAGAATTTCCAAATTGCAAAGAATATCCTGTGCTGGTATCTCTCGAAGAAACTTTGAATGTCAAATCTAGGGCTATAGGGGCCGATTGGCGCCTTGACTAACTTATTGTTAATAAACGGCATTAAGCTGGGCAACGTTATAGTTTGAAGGTTCTTACATAATATGTAGGGGCACTACCTAAGGAAAGGTATTCTCCTTTATCTTTGGTACCAGGCAGTGAATGGGTTGCTTTTAATCCTGGAAGATAAAGGCTGTGACGTAATCGCCTATAAGAATGGTGACTCAGTGCCTATTTTAAGAAACAGAACTTGTCTTCCTTACAAGGTACTAGACACTTGCCGACAAAGCTAAATATTGGAGTCACATACTTGATAGTCACATCTGATATCCTGGAATGCGTTCAGAAAACCCTATAATGCTGTTAGAAAACTCAGTTAGACTCAGTCAGCCATTACTTATTGGCTCTAGGTATGCACCCATCTCCAGTCCTATATACAACGTATAAGGACTTCTGGAAGGAATGTGCGATATTTAATCCTTCAAAGTCTTCGGAATCGTCACTTAACAGCAGTTGAGCTGGCTTACGGACTTTGAACTGTTACAGGGACAGTTGCGAATGGCCAATTGGTAAGGAGGCGATTAGTATAAAGAGACTCACTGTACAACATAAGCGACATCGACTTGAACTTGCTCGCCTTTGCTTGAATAAGACAGAGGCCGACTAGGGTATAATCCTTTTTAATGATGACTCCTGGTTTTGTCTGCAGCAGACTGTTGGCAGGAATTTCGATGCACGGAAAAACCGAGCTCTGCATCGTGGAAGGATGTTTATTGGGGAAAGCTTCTTCCTGATGTTGGATAATGCTAGATCACACGTCGAAAGCTGTGTTGTTGAATACTTGCAAGAAGTGGAAATCGACATGATGGCTTGGACTGCGATGAGCCAGCTCGGACATGAATCCCATTAAATACGTTTGGTACCTGCATTTCCAGAGACACACAGCGGCCTGAGATCTGTTCTGATCGAGGAATGTGACAATTGGACGATACCACCATAAAAAATTTGGTCCAAGGTATACCTCGGTTTATACTATTTTCAGAACTATGAAGAGTAGTCCATCAGGTCTGAAGGAGTCAGGTCGTACTTGAGTTTTTTTTTTCTCTTTGTTGCTACGCAAGCCAAAGAATTTAATAAGGTTTGGGCACACGTTCGCATATAGTTGCAGGCTTAACTTTAACGATTGTCTGAAGTAATCTACCGCTCGAGTATACTAACTTGGGATGCCCACATATGGCCCGATCGTCTGGTGAATGGCTTTGAATAAAGCCTTGGCCTGTTAAATAGTTGGCTTCAAAAGACAATGTATTGACAGGTTGCCTTTGTATATATAACTATAGCAAGTGGCATCCGGTGCAGGTACTCGTTTGATGACGATGTCTCAGAGGTCTAAAGCTAGTGAACGCCTCATGAAAATCCGCATTAAGCCTTAGTTCGCCAACATCAGTCTGATATACGCACACGTCTCCACAGAGGAAAATGTTGATACTAACAAGGAGTGTTTCTATGACAGGAAGGTAGGGCATCCTTGGTATCAATATCGAAAGCCCGACACCACATCTGGAAACGAATTTAGGCTAATTGATAGCAGTATCCAAACTGAAATATAATAAGGGTGCTGGGCAGCCGGGGATGATTTAGTGGAGAGAATATGTATACCAACTCATTTGCAAGATCTGGATGAAGAAAAGTATCCCTAATCGTTTGCCCAATCCAGGAAGAAGGAGACCCTCTAAACTCCGCCAACTATAGAAGCATTGATTTCCTGAACATTACATATAAGACCTTTGGAACTAATTGGGCCCCTCAGTGTGCTTTTAGACCGGATAAGTCCACAATTGACCAAATTTTCACACCACCGCAGATCCTGGGAAAAAACCTAATAAGTCCTGACAGATATTCATTATCTTTTTATCGATTTTATAGCCGCATATGATAGCACTTTTAGAGACGAAGTCTACAGAGCCATTTCTACTTTTAGCATCCCTGACAATCCCGTTAGATTCTGAAGGCTGGCCCCATAAAGGTCGGAAACAATAACATTGGTATTACCAGCTGGATACAAACGTTTACGATACTGGTGCGTTTTAAAAACTGGCCACAGAACATCGACGAATCGGAAAGAGGGTCACAATAGACAGCTGTAACTTTGAGGTAGTTAGGGACTTCATTTACCTCGGCTCCGCTATAAACTCTGATAACAACATACATACATACTTGTAACTTACGAGATCAAACTGTCATCAAGGATACTTTATATACGATCTTCATCATGGTTTACGGTAGAGAAGAATGAACGTTAACGAAGGCGAAGGATGATCTTCTTGGTTGCTTCGAACCCAGAATTCTTCGCTTGATTTTCGGTCCCGTTTGAGTTGAAAGACTTTTGACCGACGACCTTACGAGTTGTATAGTAACATCGACTTGGCCAGGAAATACGCATTAGTCACCTAAGATGGTAAGGACATTTAGAGTGAATGGACATCAACGCTCCGACCCGAATCGATTTCAGAGGGACAACGCGATAGATTAAGACCTCACCTCAGGTAACGCGCACAAGTGGAAGAGAACTGCGACCAACTTAGAGTGCCCATCTCGAGGCAGTTTGCCAAAGACCGCGTTAACTGAAGCGACTTGTTGGTTGACGCCCAAGTCCACCCCGTCTGTAGGCCCACCTCTTAGAAGAAGAAGAATGCTTAACTCTTCCATCCCTAATGAAACAACCATTAACAACAAAAGGTCCCTACGAATTGTCACCTCAAGTAAGTCCTGTCACAGGTGAATGATTTACCAACGTCCACCACTTTGGGATTTTATGTGAAATGCCGGGATACTTGAAGTACGAGTGCAGATTATTATTTATAAATAAAACCTTCATATCCTGACGACAATGGAGCCGCCCACATCGATACTATTTATAAAACGATCTTTTCTATAATAAAAGGGCTTAAAAATATTTCAATGGGTTCATTCGCCTCCACTCATAGCAGAGAGTAACTCTGGAAAGAAAAAAGTTAATATCCAACGGCAAAGTACTCAAACAAATAAAAAAAAAAAAGACCAATGCGAAGGGATACCCTACCTAACCGCTTGACTATCAAGCACAATAGGTGCTTCTGAAGTTTCATTTTACCTGAAATGTTTACTTTTTACCTACGGAAATTGTGAAATACTATTCAATGCATTGTTGGCCAACAGCGAAATGAATCCTTTCGGCGCGGCACGGCCAGGTAGGTTGGACTTGGATTGTCTCCCCTTTCCTGATAGCGGCGGTGGCGGCGGCGGTGCAGCTTGTAAATCGTGACCAATGCTAGGACACTTTTTCCCATTTTTCCTTTCCTCACTTCACTTTTTTACACAAACACACACACACACAGTACTCTTAGGGGCATAAATTGTCCCGTGTTATAGCGTTTTTTGGATTTTTGCCGCAGCAGCACCCTGGTCCAGTGTAATTGAATTTTTAATCCCGTTTATAGTCAAGTGATCTGCCTGCTGCTGTTCCACTGCAGTTATGCTTCTCAAATTCTCGAATCATATGCAGGGGTTTCGGTTTCGACTTTTTTTTTTGTTTTTTGTTTTTGGCCAGATTTAGTTAGTTCCGCTTTTGTGGTCGGTTATCCTTTTTCATTTTTCAATTAAGGACAGTCAACTGAATTGGAAATTTTTAACAATGGCGGTTGGTCCTTTTGTCGGAATTTGTAGCTTAACTATAAGTATGTAGTTTGTCGCATAATTCATTGCACACATGTGTGTTTGTAAAAAGGACATGTAACGAGATTGAGGTCAAGTTGATATCTGGGAATAAATCTTCCCCGCACATTGAACTAATAAACGAATTTATGTGCATATATGCCGGCACCTGGTATTGGAATGAACAAACTCCTATCTGCGTGATGTGTTATTTCGGTCACGCGTGACACTCTAATCAAACCCATTAGGAGCATAGAGTAACCCCTTTTATGTCGGGTCGTAGAAAGTGTTATGCTCATTGAAAATTCTAAATTGAGTCGAAGGCAAATAAAAACACAACCTCACCCATTTGGGAATAAAATTTTAATTATGAATGCGTAATGTTCTATCGTTTGCATGAGGGGCTCGATGTTTCACTATCGTCGGGATGGATATGGGTGCGCGTTCAACGCCCCGCGCCGCCATGCTTTGCCGATTTACTAGGCGACCCTAATTGCGAGAGCAGCATTCAAAAGCGTTTTTTTTTTTTGACTCCTTCGACCATGAATTCGTTTGAGTGTGTAGAGTACGCACATAACACTCAAGTGGTGATGTAGACCGTAGACGAGGCGTAGGGTTCATAATTTTATCAGAAAAACATTTAAGCACAACACCAGCACCCGTACCACCCCTACGAGGCAACCAACCACCACATGAGACATGGATACGGATTTTCTATTTTGCTTTTGCTTCTAATGTGATCTCGAAAGGATGTCGAAGTGGAGGGTTGCTAAAATACATACATACATATGTAGGTGAACCAAATGGATGGCAGTGGAACATGACGCCTTTTTTTGGGGAGCACAGCAGTGCGCGAGCGGGACGAAGAAGGGTTTGGTGTATTGGGACGTGTTAGCAATTGCGCAATACTTATTTATTATTTATTGAATTATCTAGAGACATGCTTATTACTCAGAGGTTTTCGGCAATTTATCTTCGGTTCAATCTACATGGAATTTGTTGTTTGCAGATACAAAAATTTCTCCGGGGAACGCATGTGAAACATGTGGTAATGCAATAAATTACGCCGTAGGCGCACAATTTGAGAACTTTTGATCATAATGGTTCCATAAATCAGAATATTTTAATATGCGTTTTTGTATTTTTACTTTTTTTTTTTTCGTTCGTTTTTCGCTTCTCTAGGGAGAGGTGTTTACAGAAAACCAAACGAATGATGGAGTTAATAGGGCGCATAGTGAGGAAATGTGAAACATCAATCCACTCGAGAGCTGAGTGGTGAAGTAAAAGACAAGAGGCACTCGTCTCCTTGACGATGCATAAAGGATCTTGTCCCCCATACTGTGTGGATACCTGAAACCTTTTGCAATGGATTAATCCACCGGTTAGTGCGCAAACGATCAAATATTCACACTAAGCCAGGTCCTGGAAAAAAAAACACAAAAATCGACGTTGATACTCACTATCTCTCATCGATTTTAGGGCCGTTTTTCTAGAGACCAGCTATACAAAGCCATGTCTACTCTCGAGTCAGGTAAAGGTCAGAAATAATCTCACCGAAAAATTGTGGAATACACTGACAATCAGTAAAGGTTCGATGCATCGGACACAAAGACGAAACAAATTTGGCCTAAACTGGATTTAAAATGTTCTAAGAATCTGATATCTCTCAATAGACAGGGCATAGGCATTACAATAGGAGTCATAACCGGGCACTGTTTTATAGGAAAGCACGGCACGAGGCTTGGAAAATGATTTTTGCAGAAGCTGCATATTTGAAGAAAAGGAGGAAACCATTTCACACTTTTTTTTTTGTCCTGTCCAGCTCTCCCCCGCTTCAACTAGGATCATCCTTCCTCAAAGATGACGAATATAGACAATAGTCTCCTTCACTTTATTAGAAATTCGAACTGCTTTTAACGAGTAGGTAGAGAGGGACATATACCTTCGATCAGAGTGGTACCACAACGGACCTTCTATCAGTCTAAGTGTCCTGGTGTTACTTACCAAACCAAACTATCAGGCAAAACGCCTATAAACTCTGACAACAACATCATATCAGAAATTTGTCCTAAGAAGGTAAAGGTCTTGCCAAGAAACGCCAAGAAACACTACGCAGACTTTATAATAAAGTTCGCAAGCTGAAGCAAGGTAGTTAATGAAGGCGAACATGCAAAATTATTCGGAGGAAGACTCAATGTCATCGGCAACCATCGGTCCTCCAAGATGGCTAGGACATTTAGAACCACATAAATGTTCCTTTCCAAAGAGTTCTTGAGTCCAAACCAGAAATATGTACAACGCAGTGAATATAGGTTTTGCCTTAGGTGGCGCGCACAAGTGGAAAATGGCCTCAGCTTTCTTTACAGAAAGTCAGTATCATATGTACATATGTACCTCCGAACGAAATGAGTTACTTTACGCCTGAACTATGTCTTACGCCTGAATATTGAAAACCTATTTCCAAAGTGGGCGCTGTGTAGCCCAAACAGTGCGTTATTTGAAAATAAGTTTTGGCCGAAATGAGGCACCCAGCGCGCCTGGTGTACGCAAGTTTGTGCAAAAAGTTCGTGAGACTGGTTTGCTAGTGGACAACACTCATGGTCCCAATTCACGAATATCAACTCGCCATCGATCTCAACAGCTCAACATTTCACACACTAGCTTGAGGAGAATTCTGCACAAAGGTGCACGACCATCCGCTTCGCTATCGCTTCGCAATTTGGGCCTTAGAGCAGCTTGAATTGAACAGTGATTTTGGACGGAAAATCATCTTTTCTGACGAGGTGCATTTTCATCTCGGCGGCTACGTTAACAAACGAAATTGCCGCATCTACGACTCGGAAAACCAGCACGTTATTATCCAGAAGCCGATGCATCCACAGCGAGTGACAGATAGTTTGATGCGGATTATGGAGTGGTGGCACCATTGAACCATTTTTCTTCGAAAATGAGCCTGGGAACAACGTTTCAATCAACGGTGGGCATTACAGAGCCATGTTAACTAATTTTTTTTTCTGAAATTGAATTTGGACGACCTCTGGTTCATGCAGAATGGCGCGCCATGCCACACAGCCTATGCCACAATCGATCTTTTGCGCACTAAATTCCCAAATCGTGTTATCAGCCGTCTTGGCGATGTCAATTGGCCCGCTCGGAGCTGCGATTTAACACCTTTGGACTTTTTTTTTGTGGGGAACCGTGAAGGACCGATGTTATGCCAACAATCTGGAAACGATTTAAGCCAATAACAGCCCAAAACCATCAACAAGGTCTTGGAAAATTGGAGTGACTGAATGCGCTTCTGCGATGCCAGCCGAGGCAGCTACTTGAACGACGTTGTGTTTCATAATAAATTGGAATGTTTGCTACAACTAAAAAAGCCATAATACATGGAAAAACTTTGATTTTGTTAATTTGATTGTATTTTTAAAAAGTAACTTTTGTTTGGCTCACCCTGTATAATACTTCTTGCTTTGGAAGTATAGATTCGAATGGATAATAGGTCTTTCCGACAGTTTGGGCTACCAAGGGTAGATGGCAGGAACAGTGCTACATGTAGAACATAGCCCTATGTATATTCACAACCGCACAGAAACTGGAAAAATTGAAGAAACTGGTGCAGGAAACACAGGTCTTCCTAGCGCTAACTAATTCGCTGAAAACTTTGAAATAATACTTTCTTATTCTCTTCGTTCCTATAGTACCAGAAGAAGTCAATTAACTCAATGGCTTGTTAGACAGTGTTCCGAGAAGTCATGGACTACGTAAATTGCGACCCAGTTTAAGTCAGAATGCTTTGCTATTCAGAACATGGCTTCCCTGTTGGTCATAATTTCTTGAAAATCTCTAGAGAGATCTGGAAAGCGAAGGGGCTCAGATTATGCTTTTCAGAGAATACTCCTCAACCTCACCTACTTTATGTTTTTAGAGCTACATATGTAGTATTTTTATCCCATTTACTGCGGGGCTGGATGCTTGGTATAATCAAATCTCAGTAGCTATCATCGAGGTGTTGTCGTTGTGATTATGGGTAATCCTAAATCAGCACCATTGAGTAACAAAGCAGCATAGTGATGTATCCTTCAGTTATCAGTGAGATTGTGGAAGGTGCTTTGAAAAAGATTAGCAAATGGGCCATTGCATTTGGTTTTAGTGTCAACACAAGTAAGATACTAAACTTAAGCTTTTTACCACTCAAACCAAAATACCGACCTTTACGACTTCTACTCTCCTTATCCTCCAGTGGCAAGTACTTAGGTATGAAAAAAAAAAAAGCTTAGGACACTCAACATTGAGTAGTGGGTAAAGAAAGCCTGCGTGGCCCTCGATGGTCTTATCAAGTCCTTCTAAAAGAAGTCAGGACTTCACCCGCAGATGGTCTTATGGATGTACACCGACGGTTGAAAAATCAATTGTGGAGTAGGCGCGGGGGTCCTCTCTCATTCCCTCCACATTTTCATGTCTAACCGACTTTCTGACTCATACAGCCTCTTCCAGGCAGAGGTTCTTGCTTTACGGGAAGATTGCCATATGCATATGTACATAAGCGAACCACCACATCCTTTCATAGCATAACCATCCTCGACAAAACATCGAGACACCTATCAAGTAGAAAAGTGCATAAAGGAAAACTAAGCAATTCTAGCCTTACTAAGCATCTTTAAGCAGAGTCAGACCACGCAGGCTAGGTAAACCCTTTTTGACAACCTTACAGAGATGGAGTGGACTAGTATTAGGGGGATTATCAGTTTCCTCCATTTAACCGGGTGGATTGGAATAAAGTTCATTTATTTAAGACCAGCCATCCTACCTTCGATAGTAAAACGTCACGTTAGCTTTTACTATGTTTTAGTTCAGGTTGCTGTTCTTTCCTGTGCATTCTCCCACATTTTTGCAAAGTTCCTGGTTTCTCTAATAATGATGTACAAATCCTTTGCTTATCCTCGTCTTCTTTAAAGGACATGCTTTCTTCAGAACTTTGTCAAGAATCAGTAAAATCATCGATTGACTTGTCAATACTCTCACCCTCGTCCATAGGCTTAAAGGACATTGGTTTTAATCACTTCGGCTTTATCACCAATACAAAAGATTCGGAGACAT
Source organism: Xylota segnis (assembly GCA_963583995.1). Lineage (NCBI taxonomy): Eukaryota > Metazoa > Arthropoda > Insecta > Diptera > Syrphidae > Xylota > Xylota segnis. Next base: position 113,741,787 of record OY757236.1, on the reverse strand, counting down.
AACGAAAGGTTTCACCGTTAACTGCCTTAAAAACATGTGTCCCCCTCCCGGCTATGAAAGATCCGTCAGTACATGAGGGAGTGACACCTTTACAGATCCCACTATCTCTAAGCCCCAGCGACAACTGAGAATGTGGAGACCATCTCATTTGCGGCAGTTTTCGTCGAGATGCAATTAGCCTTGAATTTCTCTTAGATAGGTTGACAGATGATGCTTACTCACGGATCTTCCTACTGTCAAAAGTTGACAATGATGTATTCATTATCAACATACCCAGGCCAGTAGCAGGGTATCCTTCCCTCTCGACTCTACAACAAGTATTCAACAAGTATTTCAATAAAGCAAGGCAAAGCAGTACCTTGGCAAAACTGGTCAGAAATCAACTCAAAAATTGACGATTTTTTTCTGCTACCTAGATTTACGCAATTTAAAAAAAATTAAACTTCCATTTCAAAATATTAATCCCGACAAATACTGGATGCCCTTTAAAGTAGTTTAATCGTCGGATGTACGTATCACGGCCGCCAATCCAACTATTGTTGCCTAAAGGCTTCCAAAAATATTTTTCTAGTTACGAACTGTCAGATACAAATGTGCAATTAAATAAATTCAATACGAAAGCTTAGCGAAAACCAAACCCCCTGCAATTGAGGTCAATTTTAACATATGACCAAGTCATAGCTGCCTTGTGCCAACGCAACACCAACAAATTTAATACCTTGGCACAATAGTACCAAAAATCACACAAACCATTTGATCAGTACCGGAAAACGCTTCGATTTCCATTCAAAACTGGCTCAATTGCCAGTAACGCTGCCACAATAGCTGTTGAATTTTTATGGCTCGGAATACATTAAACCCGTGTATACACTACCCGCAGGCAAACTCTCCGCCAACCCAAATATGACTACATTACGACAAGATAACAAAACCGATAGCTTCCCTTGTTCCCCATCCAGCATCCAAACAAAACAAGTAAAAGGAGCGAGAGGTTTTAAAAACTCCGTTTACAATACAAAAAAAGTCACTCACTCAATATTTATTTATGCATTGAAAAATCAAAAGCAGAAAAACTTTCCGCCAAACTTTCCCGGAAAAACCATCATCTACTAGCGGGCGGGGTTGGGCTGCCTCCAACCCGAATTCTGTGCACAAGGACGAGATTTTTCCGAAATTGAAAAATCTGAGATGAGCGAATGAGTACAGCGCACAAAAAACAGAAAAGGATAAAGGAAGAGGAAGACTATACTTTAGCAGCGCCGGAAATACGGGCCACAGCGTCTGTCGGGGCCTCTGCTCCTGCTGTGCCGGCAGCACCTACGACGCACGGGACGGGTACATGTTGAATATACGTTCGATTTCGCTATTCAATGCAGAGTCAAGTGTTCAATTCGCATTTAAGTAAAATGGAGTAGAAGATAAACTCGCGCGCGGATTACGAGAACCGAATAATGAATACGAAGGAGCAGAAGATTGAAAATTCTTTTCCCATCCACTCGAAGTCATCTGCGTACCCTTGGCGAAATATTGCGAATGATGTCATCGATTGGAGAGGAGCAGCTCCGTTGTCGTCCTCGTCGTCCTCGTCGTCGTCGTCGTGTTAAGAGTTGACGCTCTAATTCAGTTTTGTTGTGATAGTATCTTCCGATTTTCGGGTTCGGGAGATGCGCGTTCATTGTATTTGGTACACTCAACCCCAAGGTAAGTTGTATCGGATTGAAGGATCCGTGAATTAATTTTTATAGGACGTCTCAATTTCATTTTATCCTTTCAGTATTTAACCTACGTAGAGGGTGATTATGAAACTTGTTGCTGGGTTAATGTGCCACGTGCCTACATTCAATCTTGTTCTGTGTATCTTTTAAATTTCCAGGAATTCATCGAAAGAACCTTAAGGACAAGCTTTTGGTACATAGAGGTATTCCGATACCTCAAAAATAATGAGTTGCTTAGGGAGCTGCAGCATCATTATCCTTTGTACTACTTTAGTACTTTTCTACTACCTTCAGACCAGTGGTACCTTTTACTAACTTTCTTCGCAGTATAATTCGATTTCTTTGGCCACTACTGGGGAGTATTTTGTTTCACATCGCTAAGTAGTTCCTGAAAAACACGACTTATAGCGAACCAACGTTGCACATGCATGGAATGCGTACATGAAGGGTTTTTCAATAGGAACATAACACTTTTGTATTTTAAAACGAACGCACTCCTAAACTTTTTTTTTATGATTTGTAGATACCAAAATGTCAGACAAGGTTTACATTTTTATTATATGTATTCTTTATCCTCTCTATGAATAGAGAACCTGTCCAGATTGTGACAAATTTTGAGTAAAGATCTTGGCATACAACCCTCTTGATCACTTGCACCGTTGAAACTTCTCCTATTGGGCTCTGCAAACGTTTGTAGAAAATCCGAATTTCCCGCAGAATGATTCCAGTCCAAATAATAAAATATCCGAACTGATCCTAGCTAGTCCATGAACTTCTATGGTTTCGCTATTCCTACTCTAAAATCTTATTCTCGGCGAGGAGCTTCCTTACCAACTTTTTGGACTCCAAGGAGTCATAGCTCTGACAGTAGTGGCCACAATTTCAAAATAATGGTTAGGTTTGTTTGTTTTGAATGCTTTGATTAAGTACATAGACTAACGTGCTAAAGCAACAACCCAAAGTCCAAAGGCTTGGCCTTTTGTTAAGGGCGCACTTTTTCTCAACACTTATTCTGGACTGACGGAAGCTGGTCACATATAGTAGGTTGCAGGGGAGCTGTTTTGGAATTTGGTAAAGTACGATGTTCGGGTTGTAGTATCATACCCATATCTGGGAGTGGAAGTGTACATCTACGCACATGTGTTGATAGTCCATATTGTCCTAATGAATATGATGTACCACGAGAAGGCGATCGAAATATACACATCAGTTGAATGAATAAAAATTTAATATACCTTGAACTAGCAATAAGCCGGTCAGTTCCATAAGGCCATCTGGTTTCATAGACCGTCAAGTGCGGATTCCAGGCCTTAACAGGCCACTAGTCTCGATAGAAATACAAGCAACATCCAATCGAATTCATTTTCAATCGACATATTACAACCCACTTCTTGCGCTTCCTGAATAGTTCACGTCAACTATTTAGAAATTCCTTTGAAGGCAAGTGTTTAACAGCACTTGCACGTATGGAATTCACTTTATCCATGAGATTCCTTTGCAATAGATGGAACAAATGGATACTGTTCCTGAGGAGAGCAACAGATTGACCTTCTAAATTTTCAATAATATCTTGCATTCCCCATAGTTTGGTATCGTCCTTCGTATGCAACTCTTATAAGGAGGGACGGCCTGCCTTGCATTTTTGTGATGAATTACGGTGATAAGTTCGGTTCCATTCGTTTTTTTTATTTTATTGAAACGCCTCCAAAAAGAAGGCGTGGCTATAGACAATACTTCGATGTGTTCTCTCTGTTTCAAACTACTTACGTATTCCATTATGTGTGGAATAGCACATCATTCAAATGACCGCCTCTGCTTCGCTTACAGTACTTCAAGCGGTCGGTCGGTCCAATTTTTGTTGAATCGGTCCAATATGTAATAACGTCTGTAATATTGGCCTCGACCTTGTCCAAACCAGTTGACTTTTCCTCTGTTCGACAAATTGAATGCACACTGAACCCATGGTGGCGACCGAACTTACGACAAAATTCACGTTGCGTATCTACAACTATTTTCCGCCCATTTGGCAAACGGTAAACGATGCATGATAAAATGGCAAGCCTTGTTGAAAATTTTGATATCTAAATGCCATTCGTAACTTTAACAGCTGCTAAACCATAATAATTAGAAAAAAGTATCATTGCTATCTGGTCACACTATATTGTGACAAAAATAGAAGTTTGAAAGTACACGGCATAATGGAATCCATCTCAAACCGCAAAGTGCAAAGATTCAGATCATTTTGACCCAGCTGCGAGGAAGCTGACAAAAACTAACGTAAGGTGATACTCTGAACTAGTTCAATGAGCTACTGCTACCGAATTAATCGTATTACTTATCAGAGAGGGTGTGTTTGTGTCTGATTAAAAGAGCCGATTCTGCCAAGCTAGGTTCGATCCATTGTCCAGCACCGTTCCAAGTAATAATACCAATTTTTTTCAAAAATAGTAGTATGCAAGTGTCTTTAAGATTGTTTTCCTTCCATGGCAGCCTTATTTGATTTAAAAACCCGATTTTCTCGAAAAAGCTGCACCAAGATTTAGTTTAAACTTAACGTTGGCTATAGTCGCATTCCTGTTTTTATGTGTGTTTTTCTAAAGAATGTGTGCATCCGTTATTGTTTTATTAATGGCATCACAAGTTTTGTTTTATTGGCGTGCTCTGACTTTTATGATTTATTAGTTTGAAATGAAATATGGACATGACCTTTAGCCGAATGATGAAAAGCAATTGTATCCTTTTTCTGCATATTTATGGCGTAGTACAGAATGGAATAGATTATAAATCCATTTATCTGACACTCGGTTGAAAGGGTGATTTAATTGTTTTTCTTAAATTAACACAAATTCCTATTAAAACAGAAGAAATCTAGTCATTGGTTTTGAAAACTCTACCAAGGACATCAACGGATACTATCTTTGGGCTTTAAATCCTACAAATCTGCTAGATACATTTTTAAACTATCACCATGTGGGATACTCGAAAATTTCCAAAAGGGACCAGTCTTGGACTATTTCTGACATTATGGGTAGGAAGTAGGTACTTTTTCGGAAGAAATTTGGTACGAGCCGAATTGGTCTATTGGTGTTCCGGCACTGGACCCTAGAAGTCTGATCTAGCTTACAGAATGAAGATGGAATCTTAAATTTAAGTTAATTCCTTTGAACCCAACACCAAAGTCTGCATTGTATATGCCCTTGGAAAAGGTATGAAGGTCATTGTGATACATGTCTCTTCAGATTGTTAGGAAACACTCAAAACACTGTCATCCAACATACTGAACTACAATCACTTTCTAGACACAACAGTGTGTAACTCAGATGGATTCCGTCCCTAATCAGCAAGGAATTGCAAGCAATGAATCAGCAGATGAGCAAGAACTGACTCAGAATCTGAGTTCATAGAACCTGAATCTTGCTGGTGTGTCATCTGGGCTGCCGCCAGAGCACTGATTTGTAATTGGAAACACCAACTTCATCTGATCTAACATCAGACTAGGAAAATGCCACGAGTCTAGGATGATACAAACGATTAAGCCTAGTGGCATGTCTATTAGAGAGTTGGTGCCTTTTTGGTCCAGCTTGGACCAGGTCTATCTGAAGATGAGACACCATTTGTCCATAGAAGATTGGCTGACTCTACCGCGTTGAGCTTAAGTAGCAGATTAATTATACGTCTTGGGGTTCACTAGCTCGTCCACCTTAGAATTCCTAGGAATGTCACGGTGCTCCGGCACCCAAATGAGTTGAATATTATAGTGTTCAGCCATCTCGCTAATTTAGGGTAGTCACAGTGATAGGAAGGAGGTATTTAGACTTGATCGTTGAAGAAGGTACCTCCTCCTACTTCTGACTTTTGTTTTGATCCATCCGTCCGTTTGAGGCGTCCTCCCAGTCTAGTCGTGAGGGATACATGATTCAAAGTTTTTTTCGAACAGTAGTTGAGGGATTCCATTCTCAGTGTCCTGCGAAAGGAGTTCAGCAATTATCTACAGTGTTCCGTTCTAAGACTAGACCTCGAGAGGTGCCCTTCAATCGAGATACTGCTACTTATTTACTATAGATGTCCAAAGGTGGCAGCTGAAACAGCATGACAAGAGCTGCTGTCGGGGTGGTTTTAAGCGCTCCACTGGTGTAGAGGCATGTCGACCTTTCTACGGGGCTGAGTTGAGTTAAGTGATACGTTTTCTGCAAAGCTGTCCACCAGACGATCACGTCATATGTTGGTATAGCCCTGATAATGAACACATAGAGCCGATATGTAATACGTGGCTATAGACCCCATTTAGTCCCGATCGCTTTCTTTTAGCAGTATATGGATGTAGTCCCTTTGCTGAGGCTTTCAAGAATGACGGTTTCCCAGCTAAGTTTCCTATCAAGTATGAGACTCAAATATTTACCTTTGCCAGGGAGTGTCAGGCAGCCTCTGTATAGTTTCCTATAAAAGAGGACGAGTTTTTTTTTTTCAGGGTTAACACTGAATCAGAGTATATCCATAATGAGTAGAGTCACTCTCTCTACATATGCAATCGTACTATTACAAAGCAAAATCCGCAAAACTTATAATAAGCGAAAAGAGGTAGAAACTATTGAATTTTGTCCTTATGTGCAAACGCGTATAACAAAGTGAGATGGAAATACATTTTACCAAAATCACCACATGCGACCTCCTGTGTAAGATATATAAATGTGGTTTTTTCACTATGGGTTTTTCAAGGCGGTTCCATCATTTGTGCGTGTGGTGGTTATTCACTTCTGTCATCGCATGAACTGGTGTTGTCAGGTCTGCTTTTTGGTAATTTGTTTCATTTATGGGTTCCGTACCGCTTGGTTTTAGGAAAAACCCATTATTAGGAGTAGTTGTAATAAAATGTTTTATTGTCAAACGTTATAATTATCATTTATAGTTATAGTTATAGCTAGCACTTTGTATAATATCATAATTAGCGATTTACAGTTTTGTAAACATCATTCATTACTCGCTAATTTATACTGTACATGGTAACACTGATGGCGTAATTATGTTGAAGTAGGGGTTGTTTACATTTTTTCTGCACGTCTTTTAAAAGGCGGTCCCATGATGGTTCTTATCAGGCGTGGAAAAAGTGTAAGCGATAGCATTACAGGGTGATTTGCAGTAACATTTGTGAGTATTTAAAATTTAAAATGGGTAAACATTATTATAAGTGTTTAGTGTGCGGCCGTGAGGAAAGACAAGATACTTTAAATTACCGAAAAATAGAGATAGGTAAGGAATAGAAAAAAAAAGTTGTTTGAACATATTAACAGAATTTCGTATTTTTCTAATTGCAGAAGAGAAAAGTGGCTCCGTTCCATTAAGAAACTGTATCTATTGGATGAGAAAATTTCGTACGATCATAGGATATGTATAAAACATTTCTCTGAAGAAATGTTTGGCAAGTCACCTCAACTAATAAAATGGTCCGCCATACCTTTTTTGGACATTTTAAGTAACGTGACCAATACAACACAAGAATTGGAACCACCAACAAAAAAAGATAATACTTCAAGTTACATTTTCAAACCAGAAAATGATTATAAAACAGTAGATTTTGGTAGTGAAAATGCATTTTACTATTTTGCTGGCTACATTCTGAAGAAATACCGCGAGAAACATAGATGCGAATTGGAATTGCGTCAGGAAGTTACTAATTCCTCCTTGTTCACTGATTTCAAAGAATACGAGGGTGCAAAATTAACACGACCTCCTCAAGATTTTTTAAACTCCTTAGAGTGTCTTGAAACTAAATTAATTTCTCTCTTTTCAGAACAGTACTTTCACAATGATTTTGAAGCCGAAATTTACAATAATCTACGGAATGAGTTTGACTACAACTGTTGCGGGAAGAAGGATATAGAATATCTAATTAAATTCTGTATAAGAGTAGGAGTATACCATATTTTAAAAGAATTTAATAAAAATAATAAAACATTTAATAATAAGCTAAAATTACTTAGTGTTACACATATGTAATTTTTTTAATAAAAATATAGAAAAAATAATATTTTGGTTTCTTTTAATGTATCACCCTGTACACCAATTTTCAATTTCTTCTATCCCTTTTTCACTGCCGTCTTTTTATTGCCGTCTATTTTTCGTGTCGGTGTGACTACTGATAAGAAATATGTTCAACCACGTGGAGAGTGACCCTACTCATTATGGATATACTCTGCACTGAATCCACATCCTTTAGTCCATTTAGAGAGCTTAGAGAGAGCGGTTTACCGGACATCTCTGAGTGTGTTGAACTACTTACCCGAAAAAAATGTTGGCAATATCGTCCGCATAAGCATAATTATTTCGCAGCCTTCATCCAGACTAGAAGCAGCTCATTCACCGCTAGGCTCCAGAGAAGAGGACATCCTTCGATCTAAGGCGTCGCTCAGCTTTTAGACAATAACCCTGTTTAGTAATTGGGTCAAAAGGTAAGAGTGACACTTAGGAATCGAGCCACCTAGAAATCCACCGGTCTACAATTCGACCAACTGAGTCGTGGAGGTGGTTCATAAGCTTAACTGAGTTGGCCACAGTGATTCAATCTTAATCGTCAGCATAGTCGAGATCTTTGGAATTTCGTAATTTTTTGTCCACAGAGCCCTGTAAATGTAAGGTTTTACAAATTACCATTAAAAAGAGTGGTGTTGACAGTGAGGAACCTTGTCCAATCCCAGTAAGAATCAAATTCTTCAAATAAACTATCTGCAGCATGGCACCTATTAGCCACCAAATTCACTTAAAATGTTGGCAGCTTGTTTGAAATCAATGAACAACATGTGTAACAGAGATCTATATACTCGACGATAGTTTGTAACATATTACCATGGTCAACACAGATGGATCTAGAACGAAAACGTGCTTATCGAGAGTACTCTAGATGTTCTCTCAATGTTAGGGGTTTATGTTGCCAACCCTACTCCTTCTGCAAGTCGTAGATCTGGAGTTACTGTGGGTCGCCACCAGCTGGTTAGGTTTGAGTGTTCTCTTCGCCGCCATGATTTATTCTTATTAGGCGGCCTGATGCGAACTCTCATCATAGTTCTCCGAAAGTGCTCCCTCCACCTGTCTCCCTGGTTCTCATCAGAAATCAGCAAAGACCCCCAATAACGAGGCATAAGCAAGGTTAACATTTTTTGATTCTACACATTTACAACAGTGTTGGACTTTGCAATTATTTACAGGACTTGTCGTTTGACCTGATTCTGGTCTGGCTTAAACTTTTACAGCTGACTCTACTGTACAAAACAATCCATTCTGCATGGACTGTAGCTTAAAGTGCAGCTGCATTCCTTTATCCCCAAAAACCTTTGTACCCATTCAGCAATCAGTCATTGAAAAACCGTCTTCTACCTGCTTAACTTTAAATTTATTTGTACAATGTTGCCAAATACGGCTTTCTGGCATACCAACAATTAACTACCAAATTTTCAAACCAAAAACTTTTCAAAAAAGCCCCCTAGCCTCCAGCCATTCCAGCGGAGCCCACACGCCGCACGTTCTCTCTAAAATCAACTTTCACTATTCAAGTGCGGTTGAGTGAGCTCCCAGGATTGTGGAAGGAAACATGTTTTCAATTCCCCCCCAACAAAGTACAAGCCACTTCAAGGAATGTGAAACTTTTCTCAATGTGAAGCGCTTACGAGTTTGACTACATCGTCCGTGCGAGAGTTATAAACAAACTTGTGATTAACAATTCCGCCGAACCCCATCACAATGCGCCCATACAACTGTAGACTCCTCATCGTCGTGGTCACCTCACCACCTCACACACGTGCCTAACTCTTTACCAGCCGCGCTTTCAGATTAACAAAAAAAAAAAAAAACATCGAAACACCCAAACGGGGCTTGCGAAACAAAAGTGGGCTGAGGTTTATCCAATGTTTGTGTAATTTTCTGCCCTAATAACCGGCTTAAACTATATAAAGCCTGCAAGTAGCATTCTGTTGAGAAGCCAAAGACCAAAACGGACGACCACACTGAAGGAAAACGCATGGAGCAACTACCTAAAAGTTTTTTTTTTTCCCTCCATTCGTTTTCTACTTAATTACCTTGCCAACGTTTGGAGCGCTGGAGTAAAGGAATCCGAGGTGATGGTGGAAGGCGGGATGGCTCTTTGCACCGATGGTATAGAAACTTGCCTAGAACTTGCTTCAAAGTGGTGATAATTACCAACACTGCAAGTTGCACTGTGCTTACACTGAACTTAGTTTTGTTGGTGTGCAGGCCTGGCGGGCCGACTTCTATCCTATGCTGGGAAACTTTGACGGAAGAAGTTCATAAGTCCTCGAGAAAAAAAAAAATTATTCAAAGAGAAAAGCAGAGTCAATCTGGAAGTTGGAACTTCATGATTCATGAATCGATTAAGTTTGTTCCAATGGACAGACTGTTCGATCAACTCGATTAGAAGTTGTTGGATGAACTCGGTTGTGTTCATCGTTACCACTTTGTTTAGTAGGCGTTCAGGTGATAGTTTGTTCAGGAAGATACAAATGCTTGAAGGAGGGAATTTTTGGGTAGACAAGTCGGAACATAGTCAAGTTTGATCCGTTTTGTTTGAAGGAAACAAGTGCGGATTGAATTTGGTATGTAATATTGAGCAACTCTTTGTCAAGCCAGCTACAAGAAAAAGTTTTAAATTAAGAACCTTGTCCTTTCCTTCCTTTCCAGGAAGTCCCATCATCAAAAGGAGCTTACGTATTGCCCGTAAGGATGAAGACAACCTAAAAAGGTTGTATAATTTGGTTGACTGGTAGTCTCTGGTCAGGAGGTACCATTGTGGTACCGCTGTGGACAAAATTGGATTACCAGCTACGGATACGTACAGGGAAAACATAAGTTTTGATGTACGCTCATGCCGAAGAAGTATGTTTCTTCTTCTTTCAGCTAAATTGTTAAGGTCTTCGAAGAAATGCTAGCCTAGAAGAAATGCTAGCCTAGATTTGTTATAGTTTCTTATTCTCACTTACTTACCTATGTCGTGTATACCCGTGTGGGTCCTAGTGCCTTGACAATGACTGTGCGCCATCGTGTGCGATTTCTGGAAATGTGCCACAGCTCTTCCCAACTCTTTTCCAAATGCCGTGCTTCCTTCACAACTGTTCTGCGCTCGGTGCTCCTAGGACCGCCGCGTATCCTCCGATCCTGAGTAAGCGGGTTCCATTGCATCACATGGCTAGCTATGGACCTGTCACCCTTTCGGAGAATATTCCCAATCCACTGCCACTTTCGACGTCGTATTGTTGTGCCTATAGGTTCATTCCCTGATAAAGTTGTTCGTTAAAGATACGGTTTGGCCAGAATATCGTATTGACGTTTGCAGCGTCCTCGTGATAGTGTCGGCCACCCTCCAAGTACCACATCCATATAGCAGTACGGATTCAACGTTAGAGCGGAACATTCGTAGCTTGGTGTTGAAGCTAATAGCAGATTTTGCTTTGCCTATTCGGCTGGCTATATCCAGTTTGGTTCCGCCATCGGTTGAGACAATACTCCCAAGGTATGGGAAGCTCTCTACTCCCTCAACCGTTTGTCCAGCAGTGCATATGTACATGTGTTGATGAGTTCGGTCCTAAGCTGATCATTTTTGTTTTTGCCGAGTTAATTTTCAGCCCAACGACGTCTGCTTCTCTCTCCACGTTTGCTGTCATCTGGTGAAGATCCATTATTCAGTGAGTCAGTAGGCATATGTATGTCGTCAGCGTAGTCTAGGTGTTTGAGTTCAGATGTACGAGTCCATCGAATCCCTCCAGCACGTCGCTAATCACCAATAAAAATAGTATTGATGAAAGTATCCAGCCTTGCCGAACCCTACTTTGGACTTCGAATTCCTCTGACAGCAATCTTCTGTGCAAAACGTGACATGTGGACCAACCATATGTTGCCTTGGAATGCCTCTCCTACACACGGCACGCCAAATAAATTCCCGATTGACACTAACAAACGCCTTTTAAATATCGATGAACAGCAGGTGAACTAGCGATCGATATTCAACACATTGCTCGATGATGATCCGCAGAGTGTTGATGTGGTCGACACAGGAGGATCCAGAGCGTAAACCTGCTGGTTCGGCGCCGAGGGTGCCTTCAAGGTGAACTTTGATTCGCTCCAGGATGATTTTAGCTATTATCTTGGCCACAACAGGCAGCGCGCAGATACCTATCCAATTTCCGCACTGCATTAGATTGCCTTTCTTAGGAAGCTTGACGATCATCCCTTTTTCCACTCTCGGGTTCCCCTATTCTGCCGATGCAGTTGGCGCAGCTCGTAAAACCTTCGCGGGTATGCCATCAACTCCTACCACCTTAATCTCACCATTTCTGGGGGTTGAGGTGCGAATTTGGATATTTCTTTCTACGGAGACTTCTTTCTGACTTGGGTGCATATTGGTGCCGAATACTCGGTTCAGAACCAAAGCAAAATGCTCCTTCGATCTTTAGAGCTGTTCCTCATCCGATATGGGCAACAACCCGTCTAAACCTTTCGCTGGGTGTTGAGTGGAGCTTCGGCCACCTATAAGCCCTTTGGTGATTCTATAAACGGTTCTGCTGTCGCACCTCGCTGCTGCTTCTTCTGCTTCTGTAGCCAGCGCATTGATGTAATTGCGCTTCTCACGTCATACACTACGCTGCACTTCGCTCATCTTCATCCGACATAGGGACTCTAGCTAGTTCCTCCCTGCTGCTGGAGTTGCTGCAATTCGAGTTCTTAGCTGTTTTCGTTCGTTGATCTTTCTCCAGGTATCCTCGGAAACCCACGATTTATGGCTTCCCTGCGATCGCCCGACAATCCTTTCAGCACCTGATGTGAAAACAGTTCTGTCAACATACCAATGGTCTTGGATGGTGGCGGGCATTGAGCTGCTGATTGTTTCCACTCCACGTGACCGAGGGTCCCTTAGTTCTTGGCGCCTTAGATCCTTCCCGCATGACATCAAAGCTAGTGTCTTCCTCCTCACGCACGAAATACACTTGTAGCCTCCCCGGATTTACGAGTTTCTCTAGTCACAGTATGGAGTCCTTTGTTGCATGGAATTTTTTGGGGTGAAATCAAAACTCAAACAATAGATACGAGAGTAAAAGTTGCACATTGCAACCATCCATGCGTAACTTAGAACCGCATCACCTCGACCACATACCACCGACAAAACTGCTTCCACTCCATTTGTGGCATTGTATTAGTAAAAGTGTGTACTTCTTTCGTCCTTATGATACAAAACAGCTTCTGTCGGGCAGCGCAATAAATAACTAAAGTGGTTTAGACTTTTATCCGTCGTCGTCGGCTAAGAGCTACACATAAGAGCGTCGGTTTTTGTACCGCACCGCACACACAAGGACGTTTAGCTCCAAGTCACCATTAAAAGTTCCTCATGCGATCTGTGTACTTTTGTGTGTGTGCGCGCGGTTGCTTTTTACAGAAAACCACTCTGCCTGGACGGGTGTGTAGCGGGTTCAGTGCGTCCATTCAGCACTCTACAATGTGTGTAGCAATGTTTTACACATAGCCAGCCCCGGTTGTTCGTGTGCTTATGCGATGTAATTTATAAATGCAACGGGAAAATTTCCGGGTGTGTGTCTTAATAGAAACCGGAAATGTATTTAATGGTTTTCCCACCAAAGAAACGGTTCCCACGCCTGGCCACAATTTCTCACAAGTCGTCCTTACGGCGCGGTGCGGGCCACGGTAGGTTTCAGCCCTCAAACTGCTAACCAAATGATGTTTTATTGTGTTGCCTTCATTGGCGGTTACTGGCGGAAGAAACGAAAAGTTTTCACGTTTCGTATGTGGCTACTTATTCGCACACAGCTCAGCGGCGCTGAGAATCCTTTACACTCCTTGCTGGCAGGAACAATTACATTTAAAGGGGGGAAATGTTAATGCATATAAGTTTCCGCGGTTTCTACTCCACGTGGAAATGAGAGAGCCACTCGTTCCGACCGACAGTGTAGTAGCTCTTCGACCTTAAATCCTTTTTTTACGTAAGTCGCGTCGTCGTTGGGTTCCGGTTTTTTTTTCTTTCTCCTTGTTTGCAGTGAAATCCTTGCGTGTGTAGGTGTATGAATCATTAATGATAAAATAAAAACATTTAATTTGTTTCACATTGCTATCCGCTCCGGGCGCGCATCATGACACCCGACAATGTGCGTTGGCGTTAATGGGGAATAAATTAAATCCTTTGGGGCTATGTGACCTTGTGTGGATGAAGAGTTGCTGGGTGGGGCGAGGTGTTTTTTCCTTATTTTGCAACACCGCGGTGGTGATGATTACCTACCCACGTATGTACATACCTGTGTGTGGGTGGGGGGAAAATATACATCAAGGAGAAGGCTTTGCGACTTGTGTTCTGGGGGCCTGGTTACCCAAATTGTAATTTAATTTTGTAACAATCGTTGGTGGGTATGTAGAATGTAGAACGTAAGTAAGTGGCCTTCTTTGAAGCGAATACCTATTAGTAATTTAGGTAGTAAATTGCCTTCAGTTTGTAGGACCGAATTGGTCAGTTATCCTTGCTCTAGGATACGCGAAGTAGGTACCTACACACATATATGAAACTGCAACAAATATAATTGCGTATGTATATGACCTGCCACGTACATAGAAATTTGATATTTGAAGATCCTCTCGGTGCATGAATACCGGGACGTGGTACCGAGGTGCCACTCTCTCTCTCTCCGGGGAAAAAAGAAGGAGCATGAGAAGCGGCGCGCGACCGAGTATATTGAGAGATTATACTCCAGGAATAATGTACGGAAGTTTTACCAACAGGTAAAAAGAACGTGTCCAAGGCAACAAGACCCGTACAGAAGCCTGTAGAGACGAAGATCGAAACCTCGTAGTAGAGTCACAGTCGGTGCTGAGAATATGGAAAAACTACCTACTTCTGCAGACTGTATAACGGCGACGAAGATCAACATCCCGCTGTCAGGCAGAATGAACTATTCAATCTAGACGATGACAACCAAAGCTTCCGTCCACCTGACCAAAATAAAGTAAGGATAGCAATATCCAAACTCAAATCTAACAACCCTCAACTGCGTCAATTATAGGGGTATCAGTCTCCTCAACATCGACGAATCTGGCATTCTGTGTGAACACCTGAAACCATTCGTCAAGAATCGTCAAAGATAAGGAACAACTCTATCAGAGAACGGGTCATGAACCTAAAGGCACAACAATACGACGACGAAAGTGGCAGTGAATTGGACATACATAACCACGCGATACAATGAAACCCGCGTACTCAGGATGGCAGGATACGCGGCGGTTCTAGGAGTACGTACCGCAGAACAGTTGGGAATGAAGCACGGCAACTGGGAAAGAGTTGAGTAGAACTGATACATATTTCCAGAAACCGCACACAATGGCGCATAGGCATTGTCGAGGCCCCAGGATCCACAAGGGGATACAATCGACCAAATCTTTACACTTGAGCAGATCTTGGAGAAAGCCCAAGATACCCACCATCTTGACAGCATTTATAGAGATATACAGAGCCATGTCTAGTTTTGGCATCCCTGCCAAACTTATCAGATTGTGCAGAATGACGATGGAGAATTCCCGCAGCTCCATCAAGGTCGGTAACAATCTCACCGAGAGATTTGATGTCAAAAAAAGATTTTGACAAGGTGACGCGCTGTCATGTGATTTTTTTCAACATCGTACTTGAAAGAATTGTGCGAAACTCACAAGCCAAAATCAGAGGCACAATCTTTCAAAAGTCCGTGCAACTTCTAGCGTACGCCGATGACATTGACATTATTGGAAGAACTCAGCGGGCTGTCACTGGAGCGTTTACTAGTATTGAAACGGAAGCTGATGAAATGGGTTTAGCGGTAAACGAGGGCAAAACGAAGATGTCAACGAGAAGGGACACACAACATCGACGAATTGAACAGAACATCACAATCAACAGCTACAACTTTGAGGTAGTAAGGGACTTCGTCTGCCTCGGCTCTGATATAGCCTTCGAAAACAGCACCTCAGCAGAAATAAGACGAAGAATAACTCTTGTCAATCGCTGTTTCTTTGGGCTAAGAAGACAATTAAGTAACGTAGCCCTATCCCGAAGAACTAAGAAGACTCTATATAAGACCTTGATCATCCCAGTCCTGCTTTATGGCGCTGAAGCATGGACTCTGTCTGAAGCGGATGAAGAGATCCGCAATCGGTTCGAGAGAAAGATTCTTCGTCTAATTTTCGGTCCCGTTTGCGTTGACGGGCTTTGGAAGAGATTCAACGACGAACTATACGAGCTGTACAGCGACATCGACCTAATCGCATCACTCGTTGAAGATGGCTAGGACATGTAGAGCGAATGGACACCAATGCTCCGGCGCATAGAGTCTTCGAATCAAACCCGGAGAGACAACGCAGTAGAGGAAGACCTCGTCTTAGGTGGCGCGCACAAGTTCAAGGGGACCTCAACCGACTTGGAGTGCGCAGCTGGAGGCAGTTAGCTAAGGACCGGGTCAACTGGAGAGGCTTGTTGGTAGAGGCCCTGGTTCACCCCGAACTATAGCGCCACTTAAAGAAAGAAGGAGGCACCGAGGTGCATTGAGAAAGGATTAAGATGTAAAGAAGAGATTGTTTTAGTCGCCAAGAATCTGGCTTAATGAGTGCTTCGTCAATGTCTTTCAGAGGACGCATCCGCCCAACCAAAAAAAGCCACACTTAGGCCATAGTAAGTGTTTCATGATTATATTGTTGCGTAGGCTTATTAGTAACCCCCTAAGGAAATATCGTAATTAAGTCAACCAAGCCCCTTATGTTGATGCCAAAGCTTGCAAGACTAGTTTTGACCAAAAAAAATCAAAGTTGGGAGACAAGCATGCTTTGATATGGCTACAAATCCTTACACTTTTCGAAAACATTTTTTATTTTCGAGGAATTCATACCGAAACTACTTAAGACTGCAACAAGAGGAAGAAAAAACTCCCAATTGACTTGAGAAAGAATACGACAACGAGAAACAAAAAAAAAAAAAAAACAAAATAAATAAAAAAAAAGGAAGAAAGGAAGAACCACCATTTTTATACCCACTGGGAACCATTTTAACTTTAAAGCAACTTTTTCCTTAGGAAGAAAATTAAATATTCATTAGGATCCTTCTGAGCTAACAACTCAGTCAATCTCCCTTCTTCGTGTGCAGCGCCCCTTGGTGCCTTGCTCCCTTCGCCATTCGGGGGCAAAAGTAACAAAAGTACTAAGAAGGCAACAACAACTTATTCACAGAAACCTAAATACATAATTTATGCTAAAGTCTCATCACAATTCCACAAAGGCTAATTTAAGGTTGAATCGTCGTCCACTCTCTGGGATTTGCGCCAACTGAAGGATACTGAATGTTCGTCCACAACCCCCCACATAGCAAAAGTTAATTTTTCACCCAAAAAAAAAAGAAACAACACCAACTCGCTTACGTCCACCACTGTCTCATAAGTAGCACCCTTAACCACCAGTCTTAGCCGCAATCTTCCAGGCCTTGTAATTAGTCAAAGGAATTGCGGAATAATTTATGACGTTAACCCCCCTCGCCATTGTACAGGAGAAGGATATTTTTCTTCTTTTTTTTTTTTGTTCCTTTTCGTTGGCATTACCATCGATGGCGTTAGACAGTGCCACGTCGCAATGCATCTCAGATAATTTCAATATAAGCTCATTACAATTAATAAACGTTTTAATTATACTAAACCGTAAGACGCAACTAATTACTGGGTAATCAGGGGCTGAAGGATGCTCGAGTCCGCTTGAATAATCAAATTTGGAGGGACTCCCTCGGTGTGTATCGGATCAGAAATGCACGAAAAGATAGATACCAGAGAAATTGGTCATTGAACCGGAAGATAGCCACCTAATTACAATGCAAGATTAGCCTGATATTAGTCAGGATGTGGATGCAATTCGTCAAACAATAGTAGGGAGGAGTGACTCGATGTTAATTGAAGGATTGCGCAATGTGGACCGTGTCGCCGGTTATTATACATTCAAGGGTAATTATACCAATTTTCACTGAATACTTCTGCCCACCGAGGAGGGATTAGAGTGGTCACTGACTTATAGGTATTTAGTGAGATTATCCTGATATGCTGAATACCCGTATAAGAGGTTAAGTCAAGTGAAACCGGACCAAAGGATGTGACGGTTGCTGTTAAGATGCATTTAATTTGACCACATAACCAACTGGAGCACTTTTCCGGAATTATAAAACAACCAAGGGAGGTCGTGTAAATGGAAATAAACCTTCGGAGACTGTTCGATAAGCTTCCTTACCGTCAAGTCTTACAGATTGACATGATTCTCTCATGCATGAATCCAGTGCTTGCCCAATGTTACGTAGGGTGACCAGATAGCAATGATACTTCTTCTAGTTCCTATGTTTCAGCAGCAGTTAGAGCTACCAATGACATTCAGCTGTAAAAATATTTAATAAGGTTTGTCATTCCATCATGCATCGTTTCACGTATCCCGAATGTGCGGAAATTATTAAAAATGATTTTGAAAATTCATACTCAGTTGTAAAAACGCAACGTGAATTTCGTCGTGAAGTTGATGGTCATCATGGGTTCAGTGTTCAGGCAATTCGTCGCACCGTGGAAAAGTTTGAGAGTGAGTACGTTCTCTTGGACCCTAAGGCATTAATCAGATAGAGATTGGTGCGAAATGAAGAAAACATAGCCGACGAAGCGGCCAATATCGAAGAAGACCCAGAAATGTTGATACGGTGACGATAACCTGAATTGAACATCGCCAGAGAGCCTTTGGCAAGAAATGAAGCCGAACAACCATAGATTGGGCTCTGAAAATGTTGGTCGGAGATCCGGATTTTGGTCAAAAAATCATCTTCATGGGTGAGATCCATTCTTGGTTCAGTGGGTATGTTAACAAGTAGAAATACCATTGTTGGAGCGAACGCAATCCAAAAGTGTTCGACTAAGCATCAGTGCATTGACAAAGATTGACTGTCGTCCTAGTCATTAGTCAAGTAGACCATGCGTCAAGTTCTTAGTCTACGGTAGCAAACCATTTTGGACGCTATTGCCGCACAAAATTGGCCGCACTGCTTGAAGCACTGCCAGCGAAGTCGAGGCAGCAGTTTGAATAATGGGGTTTTTCACACAATGGCATAAAGGTAGCTTCAAAATAATGCCACAATCAATAATTTTATATCTTACATCGTTGTTGTTATATTTAATTTTTTTTTATCGTTCTTATCTGGTCACTCTAGACATAAAATAAAATAAATACTTGGCGCAACAGGTAGATGGGACCCAGGGTCTAGCTTCTCACAACAAAGGGGCCTACTGTTTAATGCAGTGTCCGAAGGGCAATTTATTATTTGAGAAGCTTTCTCAAAACATTTGTACTCTCGGATGTTTGTCAGAAGCTCGCGAGAGGTGGGGCCGTGAAAAATTTTTTAGGTGTTCCGACTGGGACTCGAACCTCGAACCCCTTGCTTCCTAGTCCAACGCACTAACCACTTTTGAAGTGCCATGATATGAGGCCCAATAAAGTGGGTGTGGCACTTTGCATTTTTGATGTAATATACCTAGTACTAGCAAATATTTTGGTACGCGAAATGAACGCATTCATTCGTAAGAACCAGGCAAAGTTCGATTCACTCCAACTTGACAGCTATTAACCGTTTTGCAAACATACGGTTACGTAAAAACCAAGATCTTTCGGATGTTGTGGCCATTACAAAGGAGAATTACTACTTATGCGTCTAACCGCGATAGGAGAGTTCAACATGGTCACCATTCAGCTTCTGTCATGGTTTGGTGGGGACTTGCCTGCAATGGGAATCATGAAGTTCTATTTCTCCGCAAAATGTGTTAAAACCTCGACAAAAGGTATCCGAAGATAAACCATGGATGGGATTTTCCACAAGTATTCAAGCAAAGTCCAAAAATCTTGTGCCGAGCTTAGCCTAGTCTTCAATACATTACACTACAAACTGTGGTGCCCTCTGGAGATTATGACTTACACTACTCGACATCCAAGTATTAAGTTTTTGAGGCATGCCTTAAATTTCGTAAGTGGAGTCTTTCCAATGTATGAGTTGTTAACTGCAATCGATGAGTGACCTGGCCGACTTCGTTGTTGCTGGAAGGCAAATAGGGGCCTTTCAAATAAATTGTTCTACTAATTATGGCAATTGAGTTTCAAAATATGTACTAAGTCGGGAACAAAAAGTTTTGAAAAGAATTCAATCGTTTTCATTTCAAACCCTGTACCAAAATATGTGGTACTACGGAACGATAACATTAACGAATGCTGTTGCCATCAGACTCATTTTTATAAACAAAAAACCCTCAAAAGGTGGGCGTGGCCATATATGGCGTTTCACGTGATCTATAGAAAATTCCAAAGCCTATGCATTCTGTTTTAACAAATATTTTTGTTTTCTAGTAAAAATGCTGAAATATTTAGAGTTTTTAGAAAAGTACATGGCAATTGTAATAGCAGGCATGCCATGGCGTATTCTTGTCATATTTAATTTATCTATTTTAATTCATACACCTAGGTATAAATCCATAGTTGTGCATAGATTAATCAGTAGAAAATAAAAAGCGATTGAAACAATATTGAAAAAAGAAAAAAGAAAAGAAAGTTCCTAGTACACTAAGTAGTTTAAGAGTCACCTCTCAGGTACTCAAATCCTGTTGACCTTTCTTCTGAAATGGTCGATACGTTGTCATCTCTTTATATTACCTGGAAGTGAATGTCAAAGTCGTGCCGAATATAGTACACACAAATTTATTTTCGGTTTTATTATATTTATAGATACATGGATAAAATAAGGGCTCAACTTTTCTCGTAGGTTGCGAACTGAAGTCTGTAATAATGGTGCTCTGCCATTTTATTCCCATTTAGTTTGAACGAAAAGTTTGGAACATTGAAATACAATATACAATATTCTTGGAACTCCATATTCAGACTATATTTTGCAAATCCGGACATATGATCATGGTGGGGTACACATAAACTGGATGTACGTAAACTAAAAATGATTGTATTGAAGGCGGATACTATTTATTTCGAAAAGGGTGAGGTTGGATATGTCTAAACTCGTACGGCTTCTATACATAGCTTGGCTTTTAATGAAATTAAGTTTCTGTGGATCCAGTGAACAACTGATTGTAAATCTTCCATAATGCATAGGGTAGCACCTTCAATCATCGGACTACATCCGAACTTTCTTAGAATTGCAGCTAGATTACTGTTAAAAAGAGAGAAGAGCAATGGTCCCATTAGAGATCCCTTAGGTACTCCGGGCTTAGATTCCACAAAATCCATCATACTACCATTGGAGAATACCGCATAAGTCCGATTCTTAAAGTACCCTTTAGGCTTATACCTTATGCAAGTTACACTAAAGTTGAAGCGATGTTTAAATTTGAACAAAAGATTCTCAGAAGTTGAAGCAGTACGAGTGCAAACATTTTTGAAATCCGCTAATTTGTATAAAATCGAAAAATATTATTTAAACACAATATTCACCAATTTAAATTCTCTACAATACGTCTATATATCATTTGGAATCACGCCCACTTTTAAGGGGTGTTTTTCATTAAAACACTGATTTTTATGAAATTTTTGGGGTAACATCAACATATGTATTCGAAAATATCGTTGTAATTTGGCAAAAAATGCCATGCGGCCACGCCCAATTCATAGGAGAGAGGAAAGGGTATCATACGATCCGTTCATGCAAAACTAATCAGTAAATTTTGTAAACACAAGCTTGTTCATATTGCTGATGGTTCACTTCAATTCGGGCCATCAAGTCAGTATGCTCTTGACCCTCAACTGTCATTCTGAGCAGCTAACGTCAGCTATGTCAGTTTTTTTTTGTTTTTTTTGCATGTGCATTGTTTTCGAAAATGCTGCAAAACCAATTTGACGCATATGACGTTTCCGAAGCTGTCTTTTTCTGTCACTGTCTGAATCGTGTCTCCTTTTGCCGAGCCTATCCAGAGGAGTCAGTATTCCATATACGTTCACGTCTATAGCGCTCACATGTCTGACATACAACCGAGGAGAGCAATCCAGGAACGCCTTCCAATAAAAGCACAACGACTTCGGTGCAAAGCAAGCACGAAGACACTTTTGCCCCGATTCTTGGACAGTCAACAATAAGTCCATAAACAGTAAACGCAGGCCACTGACGTTGCTAAGCAAGTAACTAGTTTTTGGATGAATTTATGGTTCAGAAAATGTCAACAAATCGCCGGCCACCAGTATACTGGTGGAACCAAGAGAAAACAGAGCAAATATCAAAGAGTTAAGGGAGTATTCCAGTGATTCACAGGTTTGTCTTCTCATGAGGATCCACAGGAGCAGTTCAAAGATTGGCAAAGGGAACTAAGTGCAATAGCTTTAAGGAATTCTACGAGCAAGAAGATGTACATATGTACATTCTTGTCTAAAAGGTTTTTTCACCCTAAACACCATCAGAGCATGTAGAACTGCCAGGCGAAGGGAACTCCTAGATGACGGTTCGAGTATTGGATGGCATACCAAATATGGCCCTTAAATTAGCTAACGACATTATCACCTTGCCTATCCACATACCTAGCCTAACCCAAGGAACAACGAGTTTAAATAGCAGGAATAGTACACCAACTTAGACACTCTTAGGTAGGTAAGTAAAGGTTGGTCTTAAGACCTCCCGATCCCAATTAAAAACTTCCAATCCAACAAGCATTTCATCCATATATTTGCATATCAGGAAAATCCCGTCACTCAAAATCCAAATAAATCATGAAGGCGTGAGCCAAGTCTCATCACTTCCACTTTTCATCCCAAAAACGTGTCGTATTGGATTAAAATGAATTCACCTCATGGATTGAACCATAAATTTGTTTTCCCTTTTCCCTAAACCAGTGGCAAATAAAAAAGGACGAAATCCTCAAAAAACAAAAAAAAAAAAAGTAAGAAAAACTCATGGTTATTTGAAACAAATGAGAAAGAGTCGTTCACAAGAAAAAGCCAAAATGTAATCATAACTAATGATCACTGCTGAGCAGCACCGGCAGGATATGCGCGCATCCATTTCCATAATAATTTACAATCACGAAGCTAATTTAATCGTAATTTCCGAAAGACATTTTTATTAATAGGTCTTTCCAGACGTTTCATTGTGTTTTTTTTTTCTTCCGTTTCGCCCGCATCCCAACATCATCATATCGCTGAGAGTAGTCTTAGTGCCCGTGTTTGTTTGTTTCCCTTACATCCGCTTTCGTGAATCCTTCCCGAAAATAGAAGTTATTTTTTTGTGGGCGCCCGCTTCTTTCCTACATATTTGTGGGTTGCTTTTGTTTCTTTTTTGTTTGGATTTCCAGCGATTCGTCTTGGAGTTCCGTCTCCCTCACTGGGTATTTTCGGCTGAAGGATCATCTTAAATAAAGTAAACCTAAACCATGGCTACTTTTATTACTAAGTAGAGTTATTATTATGTTCAAGGCTAGCTATAAGAGCGCACAGGACGGGGCGAAAGAAAAAATACCAAAAATGGTCATATTGCTGCCAATTTGAGTTAGCAGAAACAATACGGCGCGCACATGGAAGTCCTTGGCAGTCCTTGGCAGTCCTGCCGCTGGTAGCTGCTACGAGAGGTGCACACACCATCGGAAGTGAAAAAAAAAAACAAGAAATGAGAAAATTTACTATTAAAGTGAAGCGCATCTCCTCTTTCCATCACTCGGAGTATTTCCTTTGTTTTTTTTGCGCTTTTCGTTCTGCACATACATTTGTGTAAGGATTCGCGTATCCTTATAAATTATCCTCAAACATTTAATATTTCTTACTCTGAGCGAATATGCTTGAAGGGAGAGAGAGAGAGAGAGAGAGCCCCCCACACAAGAAGCTGCACAAGAAACTCGCCCCCCCCCCCATCTTGCTTTGGTATGCGAGTTACTGTGCGAGAGTGTGTGTGCCAGAGGTGGGCGGATGTGGGCCGTGGAAGGACGGGTGGGCGCTTGCTTGCACACCGCTCTAAAATATGAAAGACCATAAATTTTCATTCAATTTAATGCTCTAGTAAACAATTTTTATTCAGTTTTTACAAAGAAAACACATTTGACTCAAGCAGGAACGATGAAGCACGTTACTTGGCTTCATCGTGATGCTGCTACTACTGCTGCTGTTGCTGTCCTGAAGTCTGTCTGTCTGTATTGTAATGCTTGGTTTTGACTGACTGACTGGTGCTGGATTTGTGTATCGTCAAGCTTGTGCAAGAAATCGAAATCAAGTTAGTCGGCGATGGATGAATTGATGTGTACATTAAATTGTTAAATTATATTGAAGAGATGGTTTTTTATCACCGCAGGAATTTATTTGAAATGCTTATGAAGGCGTGTGTTCATCTGGGTATAGCGTTAGCTATGTACTAGGTATGTGTGTACATTTAAATACCTCTTTTGTGTTGGAACAGATTGAATCGTCAGCTTTTTTTGGTGGCTAATGCCTGATGATGCCTTCCACACTTTAAGCATTTTTGTAATTCGTTTAAAGAGATATACATATGTACGTACGTATGTCACACTTAGGTGTACAAAGAATCCACGTGGCATATCGATATGGACTCTAGGTAAGCTTATGTGGTGATCGATTCTTTTACATCTCCATTATCTGGAGACAACCTGGAGACAGATAAATGTAATTTTTTTCCCCAAACCAGGGAATAGACTGCTGTCAACAAGAAGGGACACACAACACAGACGAATTGGACAGAACGTCACAATAGACAGTTATAACTTTGAGGTAGTTAAGGACTTTGTATACCTCGGCTCCGCTATAAACTCTTGACAACAATATCACCTTAGAGATCAAACGAAGAATCACTCTTGCCAATCGCTGTTTCTTTGGCCTAAGAAGGCAATTGAGTAGTAAGGCCTTGTCAAGAAGCACCAAGGAAACTCTATATAAGACCCTTATCATCCCAGTCCTGCTCTATGGCGCAGAAGCATGGACGTTAACCAAGATGGATGGTCGTTTCGAACACAAAGTCCTTTGAATGATTTTTGGTCCCGTTTGCGTTGACGGGCTATGGAGAAGGAGATTTAACAGCAAACTCTACGAGCTGTACAGCGACATCGACTTAGTCAGAAAAGTCCGCATCAACGCTCCGGCCCGAAGAGTCTTCGAATCCATCCCGGAGAGACAACGCAGTAGAGGAAGACCTCGCCTTAGGTCGCGTGCACAAGTGGAAGATAACCTCAACCAACTTGGAGTGCGCAACTGGAGGCAGTTAGCCAAAGATCGGGCTAACTGGAGAGTCTTGTTGGTTGAGGCCCAGGTCCACCCCGGACTGTAGCGCCACCTAAGTAGAAGTAGTAGTAGTAGGCAATAGATTTATTGAGACTAAATCCTACGGAGCTATTAGTCTCATTTGTGTAGAGGTTGGTTAGATTTGTCTATGGCTCTGCACTCATGTCAATTTATATACAGGAAAGGTAATCGATAGGATCAAAGGAAATACCACACTGTGTCTTCCTTAACATTCATTGCCAAGAACACTGGCTATACTCAATAGTCAGAGCAATTAGTAGCAAAGGTATCGAGGACTTGACCAACCACTGGCTGGCTTGAAAGTCGAAGTTTTACTTTCTCTACTAGAGGAGTGTCTGTGTCTGTGACAGAAGTTAAGGCAGCATAGCCTTCTTGGTTATACTCTGAAGTCGGGCTATATCATCTTTAGGTATGCAGATGACTTAGGGATATTTATTATCCTTTCTCTGTCGTTCGCTGTCCAAGATGACGAAAGGCACATCAAGTTTTGGTAAACGGCATAATAAGACGCACACATTGTGCCGTCGCTGTGGACGCAGTTCGTACCATATCCAAAAGTCAAAGTGCTCCCAATGTGGGTACCCAGCCGCCAAGTTGCGTTCATACAACTGGTCCGTCAAGGCTAAGAGGAGGAAGACCACTGGTACTGGTCGCATGCGTTTCCTCAAGGTTGTGCGAAGGCGTTTCCGTAATGGATTCCGCGAAGGAACCCAGGCTAAGCCTAAAAAGGCAACGTAGAACGTAGGAAATATGAAGAAATAACTCCCCTTTTTACAAATAAAGTGGTAAGCCCAAGTCCTTTACTATATGTCTTAGAGAAGGACTATCCATCAATCCTTGCAAAACAGTTCTAGTGCTTATTACAAGAAGAAGACTGGTGGATCTAGGGGCTATCATCTTCAAAGACACATATCTTAGTGCCATCCTTGACAAATGTCTTAGTTGGAGTCCTCATATCAAGTCTGCCATCGAAATGGTAACTAGCGTCATGTGGGCAAGTAGGAGCCTTCACAGCAGAACTTGGAGTCTAAATCTGCAAATGATACATTGAATGTATACAATGATAGTAAGCCCCAATATCATGTACGCAACTGTGACCGAAAATTCATCGGATAAGGGTAACTAAATTTCAGAAACTTCAGACAATGCTTCTTGGCTTCTACTTGCCCACCGCTACAACTCTTCATTAGGAAGACGGCTTTGACTTTCTCTGCGAATGTCCAAGTTTATGCAGAATTAGAAAAGCAGCCCTCGGTGAATACCGAACTGAACAACTTGTCAAGAAAATTGACATCAACCATCCTGAAATTTGTAACAAATTCGAAATGGTTCAGGGAGGTCATGTAGCTATCTAAAGCTAAACATTTTTGTGTTTAAGCCCATGACAGGGCCTTACTAGTTCTACCTACCTAGCTAAGAACCCCACTTATCTATAATGATGAGTGAGAGTGATCTTCATTCTGAAGGTGGGTAGACGAGGCCATGTAAACGCGAAAGGTTTCAGACCAATTGACCCTTTTCGTATCGAAGACCCTCGTTAATTTTTGCCCACTTTCTAGCTCCCATATGTAGGTCCTGGCATAAGGTCATGATTGATTGTCAGTATTGACAGATTTGCAGAATGTCTACAATTTCGGTTTAAACGACACTGTGGTTGTTTAACTTAAAAAATGTCTCACTTTTAAGGCTTTGTAGTAAACGACAGCTCCAATACTCGGTTTTGGAACCAACAGTACAGAATAGCAGCTCTTCTTCGTTAGTGACCTGTCGATTAGTCCAGTTAAGTCTACCAGAAAAAAGTGAACACTAAACATATAGAGAATCCCTTAACCCTCATATCCTTCCCAAAAATACTTACGTTGCTTACCCTCGTGTGTGGATTTCCACACATATGTGATTTGCATGTATTTTGCACTAGAAACACCATTTTTTGTAGTTAAATTTATAGTTTAACGTGAATAATAATAAATTTAATAATATTTTTTACGTATATTTGTCACATCAAATCAGTTTGTTTAAATATATAAATAAATATTTGGTGTGACAGGTCAATGGGACACGGGACCTAACTTCTAACAACTATTCGTGTTGGCGTGATATATTTACATGAATGAATAGATCCTACTGTATCTGGAGATGTATCTAGTGAAATACATTTTAGGTGGTGTCTAGGTGTTGAAACTTGAACCTCTTTCTTCGTAGTCCAACACTTGAGCCGCGGCGCCCACTCAAAATTAGTTTATGTGCCATACATTCCGTACAAACATTTCAGTTATGCGTATGTCACAAACACCTTTTTGGCTGGAATAGCAAATAGTTTTTGTCGATAATATTTCGACTTCTTGCTATAACTAATGTGACACCTAGATTTTTCTTAGATATTCGGTGGAAAACTTTTACATCTTTTTCAAGGAATGTGGAATCTTCGTGTTGCGCTCTAACGAGCACTGAAGATTCACAAGCTTGTGTTGAGGGAGTGCCCTGGACTAATGAAACGTTGGTCTCCTCACTCATTTATTTAGTGATTCTCTGCTAAGCAAGCAAGTAAAGAAACCGCTGATTTGGTTCGTGGCATAAATTTTCTCATTTCCAAGTCCTGTATCCCCTTGTAGGTTCTAGGCCCTCGATAATGCCTACGCGCCATCGTGTGCGGTTTCTGGAAATGTGTCTCAGTTCTCCCCAACTCTTTCCCAGTTACCGTGCTTCCTTCTCAACTGTTCTGCGCCACGTACTCCCAGGACCGCCGCATATCCTGCCATCCTGAGTAAGCGGGTTCCATTGTCACCTGTCACCCTTTTGGAGAGTATGTCCAATCCACTGCCACTTTCGTCGTCGTATTGTTGTGCCTATAGGTTCATGGCCCTTTCTCTGATAAACTTGTTCGTTAGAGATACGGTTTGGCAATAAAATCCTAAAGATATGTCGTAGGCACCTATTGACGACAACGTTTCCA
Organism: Xylota segnis; assembly: GCA_963583995.1. Lineage (NCBI taxonomy): Eukaryota > Metazoa > Arthropoda > Insecta > Diptera > Syrphidae > Xylota > Xylota segnis. The sequence continues at coordinate 113,713,812 of OY757236.1, read as the reverse complement.
TGTATGGTTCTGCAAGAAATATTCCACGCTCTAGTTAACTCGTTCAGAGCTAAGATATCGACTATATTTGAGACTACACCTATTGAAATCGGTACGTCTTTTTACAGTTTACATGCACACTTTTTTCTCTCATTTTCATCTGCTCTTACTGCTGTGAACGCACCCGAAAATCAGTACAAATAATTCGAATGCAGATACGACTTTTTCAAATTACGTATACAAGCACTTTCAATGTATTTCAGCAGCTAATTTGTTTATATTTTATAAAGTTTGCCAAAATATTAAATTAAATGGATATTTGACCACAAAAATGGTATTTCTAAATTGATGAGTCAAATGGAGACTATGGTTAATAAGTTTCGGCACCAGGATGTGTGTTCAGATTTAGTGTTTCAATTTCCAACAGAATCCTTCTCGTTCAATCTACCAGTCTATCTGTCTTATGGTACCGGATAGGGAAAGTCAGCATTTTTGTGAAGAGTTAAGAGTCCTGGTTCGAGCCTACAGCATAGGCTGTACATCTTAGCATAGGTAGTCCTGTACGATTTATTGCAGTGTTAGTTAGTTCACAACTACCACAATTTAACTGTCTACCCAGCTAACTTCATTTCAATAATAATCTGCTTCTAATTATTTCACAATCCATATCCCAATTGAATCCAATAATAAAACTCCACAAGTATAGCCGATTAAATTCCCGCCTACCGATTCAAAAATTAAAATCTATTAGCTTGTCAGGAATACAAACTTCATTGATCTACACACTCAATAGGTTTTATATCATTTCAATTGTGACACCAGAGCAAATCCCATTTGGTCAGCGGAAGGACAAACAAACAAACCAAAAAAAAAAAAAAAAAATGTAAATCCTCAAATCCTCTCATTCAGATTAAACTACCTACGGATGCACACTCCTACTACAGATATTTTTATATTTAATTAAAAATCTAAAAACACAATTCACTCCTACCAAGCGGCATTCATTTGAATTTTGGATTATTTACCAATTAATGTTGAAAATTTATTTTCAATTTACAAGCGCAACATGAATTTAGACAGCCCACTTGTACTACAAAATAATTCCACATGCACACGTGCACACAGATACACACCGGCAAATCGATAGGTGTTCGCCTTGTACAGGTGAAATATATGTAAAATCCTTTTTTTTTTCCAAAAACAAATCAAAATTATTCCAATAGCAATCGATTTTACCAACCTAGTTTGGTAAAGGAAATATTTTTACCTGTTTTTTCTGCCCTCAGCCGCCCTCGAAAGTGTGTGTAGGAAGCCTTCTATTCACACGTCATTAGCACATTCAGGATAAATACTGTGCCGACGCTGCTGGGTACAGGCTATGCTGTATGTGTGCACTGTAATGTCGGTGAATATTGGTTATCAATTCAAGCGAAATATTTTAATTAAATACCTCGAACCAATTATTTTGTTTAGATCGAGCTTTCAGCCGGCACGAAGCTTAGTCCTCTTTTTGGGTGAGATTTGCACGTGTGAAGGATAACAGGTAGATATATGTATGTAGCGAGCTGCCAATACAACGGGATTGCAATAAATCAAAGGGATGTAGGACACTGATGGTTCATTTTAGAGTGCTATGTCACACAGGCTATAAATTGATCGTTGCACTTTGCAGGATAGCGGCATGTCTAAAATAAAGGACTCAGGATAACGATTTCCTTGGATGGAACACGTCCGTTCTTTAAAGAGCTAGTTGTATTCAAATGTGCCAGAATTTGGTTATTGGCGGTTCGTCACAATGTGTACGAATTGCGTCAACAAATAGTCCTGACAGTCACGGATTTCCATAACTCAACTAACTCTAGGGGCTGTGTTGCTGATAGAGTTTGGTGGGTTGGTAAAGACCGGCCTTCGGTAAGGATGCACTTAGACCGGAGAAAGTACTGCCGATGTGTAAGGTAGGTGGAAACCATTTACTCTTTTGTACGAAATAGCTTATCTTAGCCGTGCAGCGGGTGGTGAGGTCGTTTAGAGATCATTGAATAGGTATTCACGTAGTGTATCTTTTCTGATGTTGGCGAGTTCAGGGCACGTGTATAGGAGATGACCAATAGTCTTCTCTTCCTCTTTGTTCCTGTAGGTTCTGCTGAAATCGTCATGTCTTCATATAGCACAGTGTCCGGTGAGGGTATTAACTTGTAGAAGGTTCCTCTTTTGTGTTTTAGGAGTTCGATGGATCTTCTGTTTCTTAGAGTTGGCCAGGACATCCTGGAGGTGTTACATAGGTTCATCGATTGGCGTTACTTACCGCGTCAGCGCCATTGTTCGTACCTCCAGACAACCCTTTAGAATATAGAACAGGTGATGCCCTATAATGCCAAGAATCACCTAAATTTGTGCCGGAAATACTATATGTACCGTCCGACCCCAGGGACTTAAAAGGAATGAAACTGGTCATCGCTTATTTCAGTTTATCCTTGGCGATGAGTTGAGGAGGTCCCGGTGGACTTGAAGTATGTACCCGAGCGATGGGTGTCCGTAAGCAGGTTAAGCGATCTTTTTTCAGATTCTGCCCATGATCCGTTGGAATTTACAATGACACTTGGCATAGTGGGTAATTTGGAATTCTTCAGACTTCCCTTGTGTATTTCCCAGTTCGTGGGTATCCTTGTTGATTTTGATTTATTAAAATCTTTCCTGCTTAAGCAGTGAAGTTATGTGTTCTACCACGGCAGACAATTGCCTACCATTCTTGTTGAAAAGTCATTGAATGCTGAGTTTAGGGAGAAGGTTAGAACAATGTTATTCAAAAGGTTTGATGGAGGTGGTCTGTTTCCTTGGTTACATTCCGCAGAAAACTTAATGGGCTCAACGATATGACAACAGACAAGGGCTTCCAATTATTCGATTTTGCAACGTCTCCCAATATGGTGATAAGTGGCAGTAGGTTTCCAAGACTTTGAATTTACACAGCAACCTGGCTGTATCCTGATGGTCGAACTGCCGCATCCAGCCAAGTTCTGAAGCTGCGAACTGACAAGAAAAGAAGTTCAGCTTGGAAACTCTTATCATGGACTGGAGGAGCCAAAGTCTATAGGGAGCGCCTGAGTGAGAGACTCTCCACTTAGCATTCAACATCCACGAACGGCAACAATCTGTGAAACAAGTATCGCGACTTCATCAAAGAGGTAGCCGAGACCACCTTAGGTTACCAACCACCGCCTAAGAGGAGCACTTGGTATGATGGAAAAAGTGACAGAAAATGCCTAAATGCTGCAGCGCAAGCCAAAAGCAGCAAGGAAAGAGTATTGAGCCAGAAGAAGAGCCAGAAAGGGCCCACGGAGCCATCGAAAAGTCTTGGAGTTCGTTTATGCTCAAAGCAAGGTGAAAAGTACACCCCTAAATGTGTGCGGGTATCCTCTAGTTATAAGCTGTCCTCCACACTCTAGCTGTATTGCTTTTCTTGTAGAATCTCGAAACCCTCCGTCTTATCTTCAGGCACGCGATACCTTCTTACAGACATTGGATATAGCGTTGTCAAGGTATCTGTATATTAACAAGCAGAGACAGGCAGAGGGTGCCTATCAGTACCAGCTAAGGATTTATTGATTTGGCTACAATTAGCGATCGTTGTATTTAGACTTTTAATAGAAACACTTCAGCTTTGGCCTACAACTTATACTCGGGACTCTACTCTTAGGATTAAGCAATATGGCTATACTGCAGTTGAGTTCTAATCAAAGCCTATGTCAGACGATAGTAACAAGTCTCGTTTTGATCGTGAGTATGTAACTTACTTACTTACTTAACGGACTCCCGACCCGTGAAGAGTCCCTGCCTGAGACACGAAGAATTTTTCTCTCGAAAGTGCCCAACATGTTCTCTGCTTTCCTGCTTATCGTCCAGCACTCGGCTCCATATAGCAGAACTGGCAGGATCAAAGTTTTGTAGAGCATACATTTCGTCTTCCGAGATAGGAGTTTTGAACCCATTTGTTTTGCCAAACCGAAGTAGCAGCGGTTTACCTACTCCGAGGTAGGTAAACTCCCTAACTACCTCAAAGTTACTGTTGCCAACAGTGACGTTTTGTCCTAGACAGTGGACCGATGCTTCCTTGTTTGTTGACAACAGGTACTTGGTTTTGTCCTCATTCACTCGTTTCGCCTCTTCTTCAATTGCCGTGAAAGCTTCTACAACGGTGGGCTGGGAGCGACCGATGTCTTCTGTGTTGACACCTGTCCTGGGCACTATCTGTTCCAGCACCAGATTGAAAAAATCACACGACAGCGCATCTCCTTGCCGAAATCCGGTGCAGGTTTGGAATAGTTCAGAGGAGCTGTTCCCAAATTGCACATTGCACCGCGTGTTTTCCAGCGTCACGCGGCGCAGCTGGATCAATTTTGCCGGGATCCCGAATTCGGCCTTCGCCTTGTAGAGCTCAAGACGATGAATGCTGTCGTATGCGGCTTCAAAGTCGATGAAAAGGTGGTGGGTCTCCACTTGAAATTCGTTGGTCTTTTCCAAGATTTGCCTTAGCGTGAAAACTTGGTCGATCGTCAATCTGCCGGGCCGGAAGCCACACTGGTACGTGTCGATTAGTGTGTTGCAGAAAGGTTTCAGACGTTCACACAGTACATTGGATAGGATCTTATACGCGACATTTAGCAGGGATGTGCCTCGATAGATCTTGCAGGATCTAGGATCGCTTTCCTTGAAGATGGGGCATATAGAGCTGATAGTCCAGTCATCGGGCATGGCTTCATCCACCCATACTTGGTTGATGATTTGGTGCATGCACCCTACCAAAACATCACCACCATGTTTGAAAAGCTCTGCTGTTCTTCAGTTGTTGTTGTTGTTGTTGAGTATGTAAACGATTCCAAATTTAATATCCTTTGTAGCCAAATCTGATAGTAGGATCAAATTGAATATTCTAGTTCCAGCAACTCAAATTCTCCTACACAAACACTTTCAATATTTATTGGCTTACCACTGACTTTTATTTGCCTAAGCGCAGCTGGTGCTAACAACAAGTTGCAGTCCTGACACTGAGTGATGGCATCACGTGCAGAACTATCAATAAATTTAAATTTCATTCAACCACCATTAAAAGTTATATCCTGGGGGGAATGTAATGTAAAACACCTTTCGCGCACCACTATCAGCACCACCTATCTATCACCAATTTACCATGCATGTATCTAGTATATAAATATCCCTCTCTGCAGTTCCGTGGGATGGTTGTGTCAGGACCACCCACTTCAACCCCGAGGTAGCTATCTCTTCGTGCCATTTATTTCTCCTTTGCCAGCTATCCTGCCAATTTTTCAATGCGCATTCTGCAGGATAGTTGCAAGCAGAAGAATCAGCAATACCAGGCAGAACGGCACAAAAGGGGGTGGCAAATCGACAACGATTCCACTTTATTCTTATAAATAAGGATATTTTCTTAAAAATTGAAACAATTCTGTAAAGTGCTCGGAAGGAGCTTTCACAGATACAAAAAGCAAACAAAAAAACGAAGAAAAAAAAAATACAGAATCCTTAAAAACTCCAGGAAAACGAAAATCAGCATCAGCAACGTTGAATGAAATGGAATTTTCCTCTCATTCACTGGGGGTTGCTCGCTCGCCCGCCCACTGCTTCTTGCCGAGTTTTTGAAGAAAAAAAAAAACTTACTCTCGCTCTCTGGGTACAATATCCACAACTATACCACCAGGATAAAACATAAAAAAAAAAAAAACTTAAGTTGCATGTACCAATCGTTGAACGAAGAAAAAAAAAAGAAAAAAAAAATCCTGCTACGAGGATAAAATAAGTGATGCATTAGTCGTTGTTTTGTATCCATATCCTGGAGTAAAATGCCGCGGGTATGAGGTAGATACTCTAAAAGGAGTTTTGTACAATGAGAATGATTTTATCGGATTTTATTTCCGACTTTTTTTTTTCTTCTCTTTTTCGTCCTCGCTTTCCTTTTATTATTATTTTGTATTTTGGGAGAATTCTTCTCTATCGTATACTTGGCCCTATTCTGTTGCCATCGTTTCCACTCGCAATTCCAATTTTTATTTTTGAAGATCCATCCGCAAAAAAAGGAAGAATACGCTACTTAGACAGCTTTTTGAATAGAGTTGGGGATGCCGAGAAAGGGGGCATGTAAAATAATCAACTTTCGATTTGAATACAATTTGCAAGCAATTCATGACACATTATGAATTTACGATGACAACGGAAACGAAGTTAAGTATGATTCTAGTATGTAGGCGAGACTATACTTACAGATGTCTTCGAGGGTTGGGTCCGGAATATGAAACACCGCCATTTATAAGGAAGTAGTCGTAATTTAATTTGCAGCTTTCGTTGGTTGTTTGAAAAAGGATACCTGGAACTGTACCCTCATATTCTGATCGCGAGTTTTTGTAACAAATCGAATTGGGTATGGCATCACCATATCCTGTAACATCCTACAGCGACATGAGCCATGTTTTATCCCACAAAAAACTAAGCCAGTTTGGTTTGTAAAGGGTTTGTCAATAAGGACATTACAATTTTGTGTTCGAATAAAATTCAGAATAATTAAGTTATTGGGATAAATTGCATTCCAGGTGTAGTACCCATTTATGGAAATTGACTTTGTTCATATAGCCACCGCCAGCACGTTTGGAGAGATCGATTCTTTGGAGCCAATTTTCCATCATTCTTCGACACATATCATATCGATATAGTTCATGAGTTCCTCTAACGTTGTTAGATTGTTGGCATATAAACCAACGACAGCGGTGAACATTTGACCAGACCATTTCTTAAGATGACACGATTATCGAACTTTCCCGTCAATAGATGAATTGTTTGACCCGCTGTGTGGCATGTGGCACCATCTTCTTGGAACTAAATATCACTGATGGCATTCAATTCTGGGCAAAAATGCATAGTCTCCCAAACTGACACAATAGGGAACTGCATTGGTCGTAACATGAGGATCATTTTCATTGACGGCAAAATACGGTCCAAGAAATCCACACAGCACGGTCACTATTTTTGCATTCATTGTAGTATCTTGAGCTAAGGGCTGATTCATTTAGAAGTCCCTTTTTGCCGACGGATTCTTTGATATATACAAAGTGGGCCATCTAGTGGTTTCTTTTAAATCATAGGTTATTTTGACACTGACAGCTGTTTCCCGCTTGAAATTTTGACAGAAAGTCAGTATCATATCTCCGCTGAACGAAATGAGTTGCTTTGCTCTTGAACAGCGTTGGAAAATATTGAAAACTTATTCCCAAAGTGAGTGAGGACAAAAAAACATTTTTTCTGACGAGACATTTTTTGCTCGGAGAAGCCGATGCATCCACAGAGAGTGACAGTTTGGTGCGGATTGTGGCATCATTGGATTTTTCCAAAATGAGGCTGGGAAGAACGTTTCGGCCGACGGTGGGCGTTACAGAGCCATGTTAACCGACTTTTTTTTTACTGAAATTGAAAAAAAAGAATTTGGACGAGCTCTGGTTTATGCAGGATGGCGCGCCATGCCACAATCGATCTTTTGCGCATCAAATTCCCAAATCGTGTTATCATCCGTTTTGGCGCTGTCAATTGGTTGTTTTTTATCCCTTTGGACTTTTTTTTGTGGGGATCCTTGAAGGACGGATGTTATGCCAACAATTCGGAAATGATTCAAGCACTTAAGGCCAATCCAAGCAATCCGCTACAGCGCGAAACCGTCAACAAGGTCTTGGAAAATTAGAGTGACAGAATGCGTTACTGCGAAGCTAGCCGAGGCAACCACTTAAAGGACGTTCTGTTCCATAATTAATAGGAATATTTGCTCTTATTAGTAAAGCGATAATACATGAAAAAAATGTAATTGTGTTCATATTATTCCATTTTCAAAAATAAACTTGTATTTGGCCCACTCTGTATAAAAGGTTTGTCAAAAAGAACATAATAATTTTGTAATTTAAATAAAGCAAAGAATAGTTGAGGTAACGAGTTGATATTCATTCCAGGTGTAGCACACAGGTGGTAGTTAGAACAGGGTGACTAGGTGTGCAGTCGCCACAGCCTCGGCAGAGTTCATCAGTTTCAATTCCCATTCGATTACGGTGGACCGCCATGAGGTTGTGGCCGGTTATGATCACTGTGAATAGTGCTAGGTTGGGTCTGTTAAGCACCAGGATTTGTTTAATATTTTGTTCAGAGACACGATGGCAGTGTGTTTCATCAGGTGTTCTCTATATTGTGTTTAGCAAGAGCTAGGGTCGTTAGAACACAGGCATTGGCCACTGCCATATCCTATTCGGACCCGTTTCTCGCTATTTCGTCCACTAGTCAGTTTCCTTCGATGCCGCTATGTCTTGAGACCCAAAGGAGTTCGACGGTATGGTTTGCCATGAGTGCTGTGAGTTCTAACCAGTTTTGATTTGACGACTGTGGATGAGATGGTCTTCATGGTGGCTTGACTGGCTTGACTAGATGTCAGTCGTCTTACTAGAGTGGAGTTTCGTGGATAGTTATCGTGCTGATTCTGCTATTGGTAGTACTTCCGCATGGAACACACTGGCTTGGTTTGGAAGTCTCCGGAAGGGGGCAATTCCGGGTTCAGATAAATATGTGCCAGAGCCTACTCTTTCGTCAGTTTTTAACTCGAGCTTACATGTTACATTGAAGTATAAAATTCGATATTGGTCATACAACCACCACTGGACATTTGGAGAGATCGATTCTTTGAGCCCACCACTCTTCTACACACATCGGTCAGAACGTTTGTCATTTTGCGTTCGATATTATTCCTGAGCTCCTCTTACCTAGTTGGCTTGTGAGCATAAATCTAAGACTAAACGTAACCCTATAAAAATAAATGCTACGGTGACCATTCCACCGGATCATTTCTTGAGATTACGCTAACCGAACTTCCCTGTCAATAGATGAATTGTTTGACCAGCTGTGTGGCATGTGGTACGGTCTTCTTGGAACCACATAAATATGTATCACTGATGGCAAGTGATTCCAATATGGCACGATAGGGAACTGCATTGACCGCCACCTGGTGGTCCACACCTCCGGCATGAAATCCGGTCACTTTTTTTGAATGCAGTGGAGTATCTTAAGCTAAAGGGTTATTCATTTAGAGGTACTTTGTGTGTATGGATTTTTTGACAGATGACGCGTGAGTCATGTAACCTGTCATAGTAGTTTTGTTCAGTATTGTTTGACATTTTATGATGAAAGGACTTATTCAGCTATATTACGAAAATCAGCGTTCTAAGAGGAAAGTCTTTCGTGCACTTAGAATAACTTATGATCTACATAACCGGCATACCGAACATTTGATATTTTTTTCTTCAAAAGATAACAATGGTCCGTACCATTGGTGAAGCCCGATTCATACAGCTGACCTGTCCATGTCATTAGTGTCAGTCAGTATATGCCTACGGGCTAAATCTCAACCCTCAGAGAGGCACAATGAGAAACGGGTCGCGCGCGCTCATAGTAGTACAGCTTTAATCCTCTCATTTCTTCATTGTTTCATGACTACGACTAAGTTCCCTTAACAAGTAGTTTACGCTTCTGTAGTGTTAATCGCGTTAGGTAGGTAGCTTTCCAGCGAAGGCGCCTACTAATACCGTCATTGAATGCGGTTTTCCTTACGGCGCTAGGTCGAACGGTCTTGTTCTTTGTAGTCGGCGCTCGATGTTTGTCATTGCTTGGTTTCGTACAACCCCAAAGTTGTATTCCATATGTCATATGTTCCGTCTAGGGTCATTCCTAGATATTTTGCCTCGTTTGCGTATGGTATTTGAACCGAGTTAATGGAAATAGGTAAGTGGTTTACCTTTTTGTACGTAAAATTGACATGCGTTGACTTGGTCTCGTTAAGGACGATTCGCCAGGCCTTTGTCCATTTACATACTTTGTTTAGAGCCCGTTGTAGTTTACATGTTGATGATTCAACTGACTCGTCCGTTGCGAGGATAGCCGTATCATCTGCGAACGTTGCTACGACGGTCCCTTCCTCTTGTGGCATATCTCTTGTGTAGAGCAGGAATAGCATTGGGCCGAGTACGCTTCCTTGTGGAACGCCGGCGTGGATTTCCTTGAATTCTGAGTATTCGGTACCGTGTCTAACACGAAAGAGCCTGTTTTCAAGGTAAGATCCCAGTATTCTACACAATTTTTTCGGTAGGAATAGCCTTAGCTTATACCTTAGACCTTCGTGCCATACCTTGTCGAAGGCTTGCGATACGTCGAGAAAAGCGCTAGAACATATCTTTTTCGCTTCTAGAGCTTCTTCGATTTCATTCGTTATACGATACACCTGATCGATTGTGGAATGTTTGACCCGAAAGCCGAACTGATGATCCGGGATCAAGTGTCTTTCTTCAATTACTGGTTGTAATCGTTTAATCAGAAGTTTCTCGAAGACCTTAGATGTTATCGGCAGAAGCGAAATGGGTCTATATGATTTCTTATCGTGCATTTTCACGGTTTCTGGACCATAATGACTTCGGCGACTTTTCATTGCCTTGCTTGCCTTGCCTTTGTTGGTAGCTCCTTCAAAATTTCGCCAGTGATTAAATCATATCCTGGAGCCTTGTTATTTTTCAACCTTTCTATTGTCATTCGAAGTTCGGACAGAGATACGGTTTTTACTTTAAAATTGTCGGGTGCCATTGTCCATCGAACGGTTTGAACGTTTCTTCTAAATGCTCGACAAATAATTCCGCTTTCTCCTTGTCTTCTTTTGCCCATCCGCCGTTAATTTTCCTTATTGGCGGCGAGTGCATTACGGGTTTTCTTACGGACTTCAAGGCTTTCCATAGTGAATAGTTCGAGCTCTTTTTAGCAGTCAAGCCCTCGAGGTAAGTACAAGTCTCGCGATTTCTTAAGTCCTGCAGCACATTTTTCAATTTGTTGCAAAGATGGTTCAGATAAGTTTTATCTGGGGGCAGATTTGATATACCGTTCTCAACAGTTCGACTTGTCATATGGAACAACTTGACGTAGTTTATGTGAAGATCTTGATTCAAAAGCACACAAAATTCAACTTGTGGAAGATTGAAAGCAAGCTGACCTTTCGAATCGTGTTAGTTTCAGTCCTTGGGCTCTTGAAAAGCTTGAAGAAAATCCACTGTTTTCGACAAAAATGTAGTTCATGTCTTTTCTTTGGTGGAAGTCCTAAAATCGTTTCTAATATCCGATTAAACCAATCCCAGATGTCATGGTTCGCTGTGTTCTGCGTAAGGCATTTTTTGATACTCCGCTCTGCGCTCACTAAGGCACATGACAGGTGATGTCACTTTCTAAGCCTCTGACCAAATCACAACGAAATTATAATCATAAGCCGGCCACTAAAACCATCCATTACAACACAATCACTTCGCAACCATATCCGTAATGACATCAATTACCATGATCACGTGCGATGCCATCTAAACGATAAACTTCGTTGGCCGCACCAAATCTCTGCGATTAGAACACACCCTAAGTAATATTTACTACGCGATAGGAAATCCTCCATAGATATATCTAACTTGTGGTATCGTTTCTCCCATCGACCACTGTTGAGACCGCCGCCGCTATAGCCAAGCTTGGGTGGTATGTAGTAGCAAGTAACAACGCCGCATCTCTCTGCGGATAATCTATTTTCAAACAAAACTTTTCGCATTTATCTGCAAACACTTGAATTATTGAAAAACGCCTGTCTGTGGATCTCCGCAGAGATGAAAACTTTTCCAATTATTGTGGTGAGCAGAGCATCGGATGAAGAAACGATAGAGATACCCCGTCAGAGCTGCACCACCAAACACCCCAACCATCTGCTTTTCGTATTAATTTGGATCTTTAATTCCTTTCATCTCCTCCGACCTGAGTAAGTGACCCGGCCCAACCAGACCACCCCAGCAACCGAACACCGGCACCAGAAGCGTACTTACTTACAATATAATTATTTTTGGATTTAGTATAACCGTTTCCAGCTCCAGGGCAAACTTTGGCGGAAGGCATAAATCTACAGGAATTGCTTGAAACGGTGGCACGGTGGCACAAAGTCGATGAAAACACAAAAACACACGCACTAGTCGATGCGATTATTTATTATCCTGCCTGTGTAAGCGACCTGCAGGACCCTCTCCAGGCAATTTGCAACCCGTTTATCGATAAATCGCCAGCGTTTAAAACGATGCACTTGCTATTTGCATTGCACTGGGAGGCAACTCGTATTGAATGCAAAACGGGTGATGGCACTGTGTTGTCCTGAAACCTTATTGCCACCCCAAATTGCCCGAGTCCATGATCAACAAGGCAATTCTATTCTGTTTTGGTAATCCTTTGGGGGATGAATGTCGCCGTCGTCATTATCCCGCAAAAGCTCTCAAATGTTTTTGTATCACTCATTTATTATCCTGCGTATCATGTGCGTTTCATTTGCAAACACGAAGGATCAACACCTCTTCTAAGGATTACACTTGGCTAAAAAGCACTTACATGTCAACAAAAAATGAGGTTCCCTTACCCTCGGCTTATCTCATTGAAGTGCTAAACAAAGTTGCATGCATTGTTTGGCAGTAGAAGGGGTGGTGGCTCCTACGCACACATGAGATGCTATCTGTTGGGAGTCCTTTCAAATGTGAAACACTGAGAGGGGGTTAGCTATAAAATAGGGGTATTTAGAGTGGAATTTTCTGAAAATATTGTGACACGTGAATAAGCTTTGAAATTAAGAAAGGTGTTGGTGTACGAAATTTCAGAGCTCAGCAGAGCACCTACATACATACGCATATGACTTGAGGTAAAATAAAAGTAAGTATTTGTGAAATATTTGCTAGAAGGGGATTGTAATGTGTACTTAATGTTTGGATCTATAATTTGTCTTGCAAGTATTTGGTACCAGTCTACGGGCAGAAGTTCAAGAAAATAGAGGAATTTCAGAACTCCTATTCAGATTCAGGAGGGATCGAGTTATGTATGTAAAGACTAATGCATTTAGAGGTACTTTTTCAAGAGTACAACAAAAACAGAAATTCAATTTTAAGTGTCAAGTGGATAGTACATTGGACCACGGAGCAAAGGGTTTGAGGTTCGAGTCCCAGCTAGAACACCTAAACGTTTTTTTTAGGGCTCCACCTCTTGCAAACGTCTGACAAACATCAGAGAGTATAACTGTCTAGAGGGACCTTTCAATTAACAAATTGCCCTTTGGACACGGCATTAAACAGTAGTTGTGAGAAGCTAGGTCCTGGACCATTCCTGGCAGTTAACATGGTCCCTTGTGAAGCTCCAATTTTCGATGACGCGTCCGAGCATTTCGAGTCGTATTTGGCGAATAACGCAAGTAATATTGGCTTCCAGCTCGTCAATCGTACCTGGCCTATCCACATTGGACTTTGGACTTCACACAACCCCGAAGAAATAAGTCTAGAGGTGTGATATCACACGAGCCATTTCATCGGTTCGCCGAATTGTTTTCGCAACAAAGTCATGGTTTCACGATCTGTGTGGCAAGTAGCGCCGCTCGATCTTATTGGTGCCAAATATCCTGGAGATCACGGGCTTCAGTTTAGCTTATTGACGTACCCATTAAGCCAGCAATATGTCCCACCGCTAAACCAAATTTTTGTCGAAAAAAAAAAGGATTTTCTTCAGACTTTTCAAAAACCCAAAGACTGAAACGGTTAGCTTTTGGTAGGTCAGACCGCTTCAATTCTTGTACGAGTTGACTTTTATATGGTTTTAAACCAAGACAAGAAGTTGTTGTATACGACAAGCCAAGTTGTTGCATACGACAAGCCAAGCTATTGAGAATGGCGCCTCCCCGCTATACTATTTTTTTCACTATGTACTGGATGTGGTCTATTCGGTCCTGCATTGTAGAATAACTAAAACTGGGTTTCAAACCATGATCATGAGTCAGTCTAAGTCCACGAAACATTTCTCGTAATACAGGGCTAAGTTTTTCCAACAAAAATATCATGACAGGTTAACACGACTCACATGTCATCTGTCAAAAAATCCATAAACGAAAAAGTACCTCTAAGTGTATCGCCCTTTATGACTGTCATGGGTAGCAATCTAAATCTTTTACGATTTGTAACTTTTTAGGACATGGCCATGTCTATTGCCAAAAGTTAATTATAAAACCAATCGGATCGAAGTATGTATATCATATCAGGATTGTTGTGTCCTTTCTGATGAACAATTTTTTTTACATTTCTCTATAAAGCTCTAGGTTAGGTTACTTACTTACTTAGGTGGTAAGGCTACAACTCGGAGCGAACTTAGGCCTTAACCAACAAGTCTCTTCAGTTAGCCCAAGTCAGTTGGGGTCCCTTTCTACTTGTGCGCGCCGCCTAAAGCGAGGTCTTCCTCTACTGCGTCGGCTCTCCGGCTTTGAAGACTTTGCGGACCGGAGGCGCATTTGTGTCCATTCGTTCTACATGTCCTAGCCATCTCCAACAATAAATGCGCAGTTTTTTTGACTAGCTCGATGTCGCTATATAGCCCGTATAGTTCGTCGAGGGTACGCTTGGTTGGCTAAACGAAATAAGGTAGGATTTAGACGCCTTCAAACGGTAGGAAGATGGACTCCCTTCATTTAGAATACAAATAAACATAGTTGGTGCAACAGTTTCATTAGAGACCGATAGACCAGCTTCTCACCTACTTTTGCTGATTGCATTGGCTATGAAGGGGTAGGCCTCTCTTAGAGATTTGATTGGACCTTGATGGTGAGAAAATAAGGATACCAGTCGACTGGCTACCTCCTAATTTTTTTGGAAGATGTAGAGACGACGGAGATGAAGTAATTATGACTGGTCTTCTGTGTTAGTACGGGGGATAGTTTTGGTTTAAATGGGAAAATGATACTCCTGTTCGAGTAGCCCGGGTCTTTCTTTTGTGCTCTCACAGAGGACCTTTTTTAACGTGTCTCTGCCACCACACAATTCAACACAACTGATACAAGAAGGGTACCCGCAGCCTTAGCCTCATCATTGTCTGATGATAGCCACTATTCCACTTCATCTTAACAAACAAAGTATGGATACCAACAAGTTCCCCAAGACTTCAAATCTTACCCAAAAGGACAGGACAGAAAATTACGTACAATGGAACCACAATTCCTATTCCTATAACTAAGATACGTCCGTCTGTAAGCATTAGTAAATATTTTATTGTTCCTTCAATATCAAACGTGTGAGGTTATAGCAATTCCCATCACTGTAGTTGACCTTGTAGTCTCGAGGATGATTTGACATCATAAACCTATTACAAAACCGATCGTAAAATGTTACGAGCACATTCTGAAAGACTCCACAGGATGTGTAAAAGGCGTAAAAAGAAAATAAAACGCATTTGTGATGTCCTTCTACAATTAGAGTTGTTGAAAAGTGGAACGCCCACACATGATATCCTTTTCAACCTAAAATCCTCACAGAAACCCACCAAGACGACGCAGAAAAAAGGGACAAAGGAACGTAAAACTATTTTCCATCTGAACCACTGCCATTAACAGGGTCGTTTAGTGCTACCAAATGAAAATATCACTGAGAAAGTTAGTCCTGCAGCGAGTTGTTTCATATAACATGTGTGTGTGTGTGTGTGTGGTATCCTGTGTTATTCTATCTTGGGGGAACAAATGTGTTATAATAAAGAAGCATTATGCCAACCTCTCTTGATTACTTTCATTACAAGCAAATACATTTTCTTAAGGGTTGGGCTGCCCCTGCCAGCAAGGATCCACAAATAGTACTACCATGGTGTGCAGGCAGTTTTCTTTTTTCGGAAACATATTAGCAGGTGTTTCTCAACTTTTGTTTTGAGCCATTAAAATTTTACGTCTTGACTTATCTAATAACCGCTTCCTTTTACGGGTCCTTCGGAGGTTACTTTTTCCTTATTCCAATGGTGAGGTTTCTTTTGAACCGAAGGGCACCACAAGTGTTACTTGCATGAATAACTTATGGATACATAAGGAAATTGGTTTTTGAGGCGAAAAGTTAAATTGGTGTTGTACGCGATTGACATAAATATTTTGAATTTATTATGCGATGAACTTTGAATGAATTTCGTCCTTTTCTGGGAATTACATAGTTGGGATGGATGACATCTCGCCAGGGGTGACATCAGTTTCTGGGAATTGAAGGTGATCTTAAAGGTTTTTGCAACAAATGGATTAAAGGAGAATTTGGATCCTTTTAAAACAGCCATACTTTTCTAGTCCTGGTTGAGTAGTCTACTCTTTAATCTTTATCATCACGAAACTATTATCAGTTCCATTGGGGTTGCTTCTGCCAACTTTTGAACTCAAAATTTATTTGTCTGCGGAATGGCACCTGAGTGCATAGCCCCTTCGGTATGGTGGCATACATACCGAAGTATTGACTTAATGGGAAATTAATTTAAATTTGTAGGGTGAAGTTAGCGCACGAAGAAGGTCTCGATAGCCTTTTACGCTTGCAGCAGTATTTTCGGTACGAAATGGGGCTCCAAACTTGTCACTATTCTGCATATATACTGCCATAGTTGGGGCAAGTCTTACTAACGGATGCCTGGTCTGGTGGCATGCAAAAGCCACAAACCGGAACATCCTTACAAGAGTCCAACGATTGGAATGCATAGGGACTCCTAGCGCAATCAGGACAACTTCCGCTCCAGCCCTTGAAACCATGCTCGAGCTATGACCATTGAGACTGAGGAATAGCAGAAAAAAGCTCCCTTCGCTTACGACAAACTGGGATGTGGATATGCTACCAATCTGGACATGGTTGTCAAATGTAACCGCATTCTCCGACTACCTCCACTCTCATTCAAACTTTGACCTCATCCCTTACTCCAAGTTTCCCTCCAGAGAGAACCTGCATGAAGTAGCCCTGATCTTAACGGATGGGTCAAAGACGTATGAATGCACAGCCCGGTTCATAAAACCCCCAACCATGTGAGTATTTTCAAG
The DNA here is from genome assembly GCA_963583995.1 of Xylota segnis. Taxonomy (NCBI): domain Eukaryota; kingdom Metazoa; phylum Arthropoda; class Insecta; order Diptera; family Syrphidae; genus Xylota; species Xylota segnis. The sequence goes on along the minus strand of OY757236.1, from coordinate 113,696,891 downwards.
GTTGAAATCTGTGGTATCACCGAGACCTGCGGGAACTTATCCACCCTGGATAATGACGAGCATGTTGACATATATATACATCGACAGCCAGGCAGCCATTAAAGCTACTACTTCCATTACCATCAGTTTAAAACTGGTTAAACAATGTAAAGAGGAGCTCAAATCCCTGAATTCTTGATATAGCATTACGCTATACTGGATTCCGAGACATACGCGCTTTCAAGAAAACATAAGGTCCAATGAGCTGGCAAGATCTGCTTCAGAATCAAGTGAAATTCTCGCCGCTCCCGCCATGGACTAACGAGCTATAAAATAATTTTGCCAACTTTCATATTATTTCGGGTATCCCACACACACACTGGGGAATACAATGGATTCGTCTAGATCCGAGGTTTTGCAGTCTCCCCCTTAACCTAACTTTACCTAACTTAGGGTTATTGAGCAGTCATCCGGTCTCTGACAATTCCAAATCACGACAGTGTATTCCAAGCGGAAGTACTATCAATCGTACGGGTATCCGGCAGACCTTGGGTGACAGTCCCAAAATTACACACTGGTTGTACACAGTGTATTGATGATCCAATTAGGCCATAGTCTGGTGGGTAAAAGCTTTTTTAGGGATTAAGGCCCACATAAATATTCCACTCCGTATTACAGGTACCATGCGCCACTGCCCTATGTCAGCGTTAGAGATAGTTATAGGGTTGTCCTTCCTACAAATCTTTATTAGAAAACTGTAGTTAGTGTACGATTATGAACCAAAAGATCTTGCGGGACACCTTAAAATATTCAGTTCTTAGAGTAGACATGTTTTTGTCTGAAATTCAGGCAGAACTTAAGGTGCTAGTGTCCAACTGAATATCAGTTGGATCACTGAATACTTAGGAATTGTAGGCAACAAATCTACAGATAAACTAGCTAGACTCAGCATCTACGTTCATAGGACCAGAAGCTGTAATTAATGAGGACCATAAGCTTCGTCTAGCCTGGAGCTCATGCATTCCAAACAATTAATTGAATCATATTCTTACTAGAAGGTCCTAGTCCTTAACCAGAAAATAGTTAAGCTTTCTCAGAATTAAAAAAAACTCTGCTAGTTACTAAGGATATTCTAAATTTCATAAGGGAAATGGTCTATAAGGTTAATTGATTCAACTGATCCTTTTGGTCGCAGTGTCATTCGGTTCAACAATACATAAAATACAGAAAGTCTACATACAATTCATCTAAAATGGATGGTATAGTACCGTATCCTGATTCCTGACCATTAGTCCTTGTAAAGTGGGTACCAAAATCTATTTTCTTATAAAAAAGTGGGCGTGGCTACACATGATGTGTCCATTGTAGTCCTAATCCAATAATTAGATTTTAATAGCAAAGCTTTGCTTATTTGGGCGTAGCATAAGTTGGATTTTAAAAATTGTTAACAACTGTACTGCTTCTTCTTCTCAAAAATCTTAGCTTACATTTTAAGGGCCAAAAAGTGGTTCTATATGGACGGACATCCCTGGATCAATCCGGAAGACGATTGATACTCGATTATTTCTCCATGCTACAACTATCTATTACAATTAATATGCCCTGAGGTAAGACGAAATTCCCTGACCCTAATATTGGCGCCCAACGTCGGGTCTTATTACCTTATTGCAGCACAGGTATAAAAGGGATCGGCAATCAGAATGAGGAACTATGGACATCATCAAATAATTGTTCTGTTATCGTCAAATGCCTTTAGCTCAAAGAGAGCTCCAACAAGTTTCACTGAGTCGTCATTTTAAATCCAGCCATGTAATACTTTTAGACGATATACATACATACTACAAGCTTAGGTCCATGGCCATTTGGTCCGCAATTGACAAAGCACATTGATAGTCACTTCGATTTAGCAAGGCAAAGCTTGTACACTCACTTTTGTCCCATCAAACAAAATGTGTCCTTTCTATGCTTTAAGCTTCTATTCATACATAACATTGTTCAGAGTATTGACTCGATAATACACGGCGTTCCTAAGCAACTTGAAAGTAATGAAAAAAAAAAAAAAAATCAACTTTCTCACTATGCAAACTACACATCCTTTCCTAAGGACTACTACCCCCCAATTAAGTAAATAGTAATTAATGCCAAGGAACTGAATATGAAGATGATCAAGTTCACTAGGAAGATCCTGCCGAAAATGTCGCTCAATTAAAATCCTGAACTAAAGTAAATAAGAGCACACTATACCTAATTGCAATGAATATTCATATCCTTCCTCCTTCTTCTTACGAGAAGCCAAAGTCATAAGAAATATAATTAGAACGACTGCACAGAAACCCAATCAGTTCCTACTTCCTTCAACTGAATCACATGTGCATTCCACCGAAGACTAATTTCCAGATACTATACTATACCCAGAACTATACAGTGAACAAAACCGAAATAATTAAGAAACCACATTTCTCCAGGACCCTTCGTCCTTGCTCCCATGGGTGGCATCTTCATCATCATGTCTACGAGTATGTCTGTCCGGATGTGTTCGCCCGTTGAAAATTATCATCAATTTAATGCATTCTAATCTCGATGTAGCTAGATGGATGCAACTCAAGGAGTTCTCCCTAATATGTATCCCTGCCTTCTTTTCATTCGCAATCATGCCTGCTTGGCATTGTGGGAACATTACCAACGATTTGAAAATGTACACACATGAATAATGGAAACATTCATATTCGAATCCTCCACGGCAGACGACATCGTACATCGACAATGACGGCAGAAAAGAAAGAATCCTGGTTATCTTTTTTGTCCCTCCATTAGGTTGCAAATACATTTCTGATATATTTCTTGAGAAAATTCCCAGAGGAATCGCTTTGAGTAAATGGTTTCACATATGCAAAACCAACATTTCAAACCGACAGCGTTCCCGATCCATTGTGCCATTGTGCTGGCTGGCTTTGCATCCTTGCACTTACATCGATGTCCTGGGCCATGTGAATGCATATGATACTCGGATATGTCTAAATGCGTTTTTTTTCTTCTATTGCATGGGGGGTGGGGTTTCTCCCTATCTGATGATTACAAATCTGCATACCTAATGCGAAGGCATCATTCCTACATGTCCCTCCAGATGGTTTCTGCTCCCTCCCTGACACAGGCCAGCCAGCAACTGCATCATGAGAAAACACTCAGCATTGTGTTGGGCGTTCCATTCTGGCTGCATTTATCTCTACGTCGTCCTTTTTTTTTTCTTTTCTTTGTCTGTGATTTTATTAGAAAATTGTCCGTTATTCTTTCTGCTTTTCTTTTCGGTCGTTACTTTGATTTCAATCCGCCACCGGTCTGAGGTTGACATCTTCTCGGGCAATTGTATTGAAAGTTCTACATCTGCGGCCCTGTTTGTCAGGGGTGCACAACTGTGCATTGCCTGGGGCTTATACAGATAAACATTAATACAAGTGGATGTCCTGGATGTTCATATATAGCTTTTGGAAGGTCCAGAAACCAATTGGATTCCGAAAATCGAATATAGACTCAGTATTAAGGCTTGAGAGGTGCTTAACTATATGCAGCGCGATCTAATAGGCCAGTGGTCAGGTCAACAATTCTGTCAGCAAGGTGGCTTAAGGATAATGACCCAAACCATTACCCAAACCAAGACCTTTTGTAAATACTTCTAAAACTGAGGTTCTTTAAGGCAACGTTTTCGAAAAAGACCAGTCAATCCTTCTTGACTCAGCCAATGATGATTCTTTAATCAAATCTTGCCAGGGAAATGCCATGAAAGGCGTTGGTATTCCTGCCACTTGAATAAGGCCAATCCTAGATTCAAATAAATGACACAACTACAACGTCTGACGCTATGACACAAAACTGACTAGAGTTTGAGCCAGGAATAGTCACATATGATTAAAAAATCCTTTTCGTATACAAACGACTTTATCCCATCCCAACGGGTCACTATGTTTCTGCTAGGCATCTCAGTATACGAGACTTAAGACTATAGTCTATCACACTTGAGTAGAGGGCAGCAACACTTTTATCAGTAGCCTGGACTACGGAGGTGATATGGTGAGTGCCGACACTGTAAACTCTTCATAATCAAAAGATTTACTGGGGGTCTTCTGATCCTCAGACGGTCAACGGTTTCAGTATTCTGGGTACTCGAACCCTCTAATCAGCGGATCCTTGTTGATGATCCCTTGTTGAAGCCAAGGTACGAATGCGGATATTCCACAACAGAGGAGAACTACCGTGAGAAGATATAACGTTGTAGTCCCCCCGATGCCTCTCAATGACTCCTTTATTCCAGCTAACAAGTGCCGAAGACGAAGAAGTGGCAACGCAGAAAACATCCCATCAGAAGTACGGCAACTTATGTACTGGGTTTCACCCAACCTCCACCAAGAAATCCCAGAAGTGACAACAAGAGGCATACAAAGCGGTGCTGCAAAGAAGGGCTAGGGGTGTTCGTGAGTTCTACGATCAGAAGAAGAAAGGACACGAAAAACACGCGATCGAACAGATTAAGAGTTGTACCAACAACATTACGGGTCTCAGGCCAGCAAGATCCGTAGAAGCCTCTAGAGATGAAGATGAAAAAGATGGTAGATGTGGAAACATTTCTACTGCAGACTGTGTAAAGGTGACGATGACCAACACCCTCTGTCACGTAGAATGAACCATTCAATCTCGACCATGATAGCCAAAATTTCTGTTTACCTGACCAAAGTGAAGTAATGGTAGCAATACCCAAGTTCAAAACCAACAAGGCTTCTGAACGTAGCGTGTTGCTCAAAGCAGCTGGAGATGACTTGGTTAAGAGCATACACCACACCCACTCATCTCTAAAATTTGGTCACATGAGTGAACGCCTGATGAGTAGAATCGCACTTAGAAAGCACGTCCTTATCTGTCATACTATGTGAATGTCTGAAACCCGATCTGCGTAGTTTCAGCGTAGGAAACTCCGCAATCAATTAAATTTTCACACTTCGACTGATCCTTGCAACAACCCGAGAAGCCCACTCGATACTCACCACCTTTTCATCGATTTCAAGGCAGTATATGACAGTATGTATATAGACGAGCCATGTTTAATTTTGGCATCCCAGCCAGACTAGTCAGATGTGCAGGATGAAGATGAAGAATGTTCGTTGCTCAATCAAGCTCGGTAACGAACTCAGCTAAACCTTTGATGCCAAAAAACGACTAAGACAAGGAGACGCGCTGCCATGCGACTTTTTCAACATTCGACTTGAAAGAACTATGCGAAACTTATAAGTTAACATCGGAGCCACAATCTTTCAAAGGTTTGTGCGTATACCGACGACGTTAACATTATTGGCAGAACACATCGGGCTATCATTCGCTAATATTAAAAAACGGGTTTAGCTGAGGCCAGCTGAGGGCCGAACTTAATATGTGCTATCAACAAATCGGGACACTCAACATCGGCAAATTGTACCAAACGTCACAATCGACAGTAAAACCTTCTAGGTAGGTAGTAAGGTCTTCTCCGGCTCTGCTGTAAATTCTGACATCTCAGCAGAGAATAACTCTTGGCAATCGACGTTTCTTTGGACTGAGAAGGGTCTTTGGGTAGAGCCCTATTGGGACCAACTAAAGAGATTCTATATAAGAGCCTGATTCAACTGAGTCCCCCTTTATGACGAAGAAGCTTGGACTCAATCTACAGGGGATCAAGATATCCACTGTCGCTTCGAGGGAAAATCCTTCGTTATAATTGAATAGAACTACATATATAAGTTATATAGCGCCATCTACCTGTCAACAAATTGCGCATAAGTATTTAAGATAACTAGGACATGTAGAGGTAATAGAGGGCCAGGTTTAGGTTCGAACTGTTGCGCCTCCTAAGTAAGTAAGCTCTTAAATCTTTGTCAGACCATCGATTGAGTTGAAAGTATGAACTGGTCAGAAGCTCAGGAAATGAGCTTGTTTTTCTGGATCCATTTGAATTCCTTAAGACACTTGGTTCAATGGGATTTTATTGTCAATAATCTGACAGCACCTTCAGTTTATATGTTTACAGTTTTACAAATCCAGTGTGGACGTATTTTATTGGACGTAATTCGATGAAAACTGAACTAAACGCAGACATTTAATCAAAAATTTAATGAATAGGTTAAATGAAAGCCCAAAATCTTTATTTACACTATGTGTTGCGAGTTCCTATACAACGCATATGTGGGTCGAAATCGCAGCAAATATTTAACTAGTTTCGGAACGGGGTAGAAAGGTACCCTACCCCTGGCATATCAATAAAAATTCAAATCGCACTTTTCCAAGAAGTAACCCAAAAAAAGACCTCAAACTCTTTAATGGCGTTTTTTTGTGATCCTTCCTTTCTCGCATTGATAATCCAATAACCTCGTCGATGCGGTTTTATTGGTCAAGCCACTAAAAGCACTCAACAGCAACAGTGCCTTCAGTTGGGCGGTTCACATGACTCCTAAGTCAGAAGGCAAGCGAATCTGCATTATCTTGGTCCCATTTGAAATAAAAATAAGAATCGTGTCATGTCAACTTGTCTAGACATCGTATTGGCTCACTACCAACCAAAGTTATACCATGCCATTGTATTTTCGAGGACCACATCACTGGAGACTCATCGTGCATGTGGCATTGTAAAATACCCAGGACACCATGATACTATCTTCGCAGGCAAAAACTAAGTTTAAGATACACTTTACGATCGGAGTTATTCAGAGGTTTTCCAAAAGACCGACATGGTCCTTGGACAACGCATCAAATTCCTTTTTTGTTTTGCTTGTCCACTATTCATTGTGGCACTAGCTCGTTTGCTGACATTCGCTAACAGTCTGTTTGACAGTTTGTGTACCACATTGCAAACTGATTTATTGCCTTGTCAATTGATCAGGGAGTTGGGGACAGCCCCTGCAAGAATGTGGGGCGGATCAAAGGGAACAGCAGGAATTCCCCCCTTTCTTTCAATGAGGAATCGTGCCCACACGAAGAACATACATATAACGAAGAAAATCCGCTTTGAATGGGATTTTGTTTTCGTGCTGTGTGAGGCAGCACAACCCACAAGTCCCGCTGGGAGTCACCAGCTACCATTCTACATTTCCGAGTGTAATATGTGCAGGAGGACAACTCCCACTGTACTCGAATACAAAATTTAATTTGTCAATATTGCTGATGTGAGCCAGCAACTAATGCGATATGGTAGAGAGCGGAAGAGGAACGTCTAAAAATGAACTTCATTTTCTTAAGTGAAAAACTCCTCCCGGGATAGGACCGAGTCAAAAATCCACCAGCTTTCTCTTTGATTTCCTTTTGAAGTTTACTCTTCAGCAAATTTCGAAAAAAAAAACAAAAAAATCCAAAATAGAAGAAAACTCTCCAACAGAAGGCAGAGGAAATGTTTTTTTTTGTTTTTTTTTTTTGCTTTTCTAAACACAATGCAGACCACATTTGAGGGTTGTGGTTCTTTGCGAACCTGGTTCCTGGTTCTGGTTCCGTCCCAGTCACATTCAATTTTCTCAATCTACAGTTGTATAGAATTTATAAACTATTGGCTTTCGGAAATACTTCGGATGGGCGAAAACCACTGAGAAATTGGAAGGAACAACTTTGCCATTTCTCCATGTGATCTCGCAGAGACTTCTCACATTTCAGGGAGGGAATTTCAATTTAAAACTTTATAATTTGTTGCCGAGTGTATCCTGTCAAAGGAATTTCGGTGGCTGGAACTAGTTAAATCAAATAATGACAATAATTTCAGGGCACTGTTTCATTTGCATGAATTCTTTGGACGATACTGGGACGAAGAGCTTTGTGCTTCAATGTGGTGGGCGATTTCTTTGGGTTTCCATTCTAATGGAACCTTTGAATGGAATTCGAGTGAATTGGGAGAGAAATTTTGATTTACGTAATTAACATGGGCTTAGGTTAATTAGCAAAATATGCCTTCGAGATTCACACAAAAAAAAAAAAGACTTGGAAAGTCTGACCTTTAATCTTGTATCTCTGGCTTTGGTATCTCAATGAAGCTGTAGGTATGGGCATTGATGGTAATTTCTTCTGTGCCTGACTGAAGGTCAATCCAAGCTTGAAGGACACAGGAACGTAACATTTTTTGCTTGAAATGGATGTTGTTTTTGATTTTTTTTTTAATTGTATGGATTTCATTTGATGGAGTTATGTGCAACACATTTGTTTTAAGCGAATTGCGAATTATTTAAAACGTTGGAATAAATAAAATAAATCGGAAACATTCAATTTGCAGGACAATTGCACATGAAGGGGCACGCTATTGCTGCAGGATCATACTACCTTATTGGCATGATTTCTATCGTCGCAAAATTCTTATGAAAAAAAAAAAAACAAAACTTCACTGTAGGATATTTACAAGAAGTATGTCCTTGGCTTCCTGAAGGAGAACAGTTTCCTGTTGCCCTTGTGCTGCACTCTCTGTACAAGTAGGAACTTGATCTTGGAATCGTGGAATTGCTTGACTTGCACATGACGAGTCTTGCTGGCGGCAATAGCCTCGACCATGATGATCTGACTACAATGGGCACGAGCCCGATGACGAGCACCCATGTCACGGTAATACTGAGTGACAGCACCGCCGACAGTCAAATCACAGTACTCACGGTACACGTTATGTATTCCCGATCGCGAGTCATAACGCAGCCAAATGCAGAAGTTCTTGATCTTGATCGGGGACGTCTCGTACACCTGCTTGAGTGATACACTTTCGCCGGTGGTCTTCTTGAACTTTGTGACTTCGCCACAATGTTGTCCGGAGCGAAGATTCTCATTTTGTAGAGGGGAGTCTGGGGCTCCTTCTCTGTGGGCAATTTGCGCCCGATGATTTCGTATTCCTTTAACTGTCCCTTAGCTTTCATTTTGGCAGCGTTTTTAAAAAAAAAAAAACAAGGATAACTTGGAGTGGCTGACCGTGTCTATAGGTACAGATAGAAGGATAAAAAATGTTTCTTGACGAAACTTAGACTTTTTTCTAATTTCGGCATCACATTCTATATATTTCTGTCATAAAAGCCCTTGAAAGGTCTTTCTAATATGAGTAAGAGAAAAGAATGTCACGTCTTCTCCATTTTCCTAGCTCTGCAGGTACTGTAGAAATTATTTGTTAAAATGCATATAGTATCCTCTTTCCCGTGTAAATTGTTCTTATTTTGTACAACTGTGTTAAATGTTTCACATGGTGGAAGCCTTTTTTGAAATCTTTTCTCAGGATATTCGATGTCATGTAACACAGGCCATTAAGTTTAAGAAGAACGTCTGGAACTGTCAGTACGACACGCTTTCTTCCTTCTTATACAGGTCTAGCAAAATGGACATTTGTGTATGTTTCATCCAAAATATCATCAAAAATTGACATTTTTATTAAAACGCCCCCAAACAGTGGGTGTGACTAAGGACATTATGTGGATGAAATATATGAAAATTGATCCTGAATATTATGTCTTAATGAAGGAGCTGGAATTGAAGGGGATATGAACAAATAAAGTGCATGTCTAGGACGTACATAAATCGAGAACTAAGTTTCTACTGAATTCTTATGTTCTCTAGGAATGTTTGTTTTGTGGATACTGGCCAGACATAGTGCAGAGCTGAATTATGGGGAGTTTCAAGGACAATTAATTTTATTGTAACATTTTTTTCGAAAAAGAATTTGAAAAAAAGTTAAATTTTTTTAAAAGTGGGTCTAGTAGTTCCATAATGTCTAGATACGAAGTTTGATGCAAATCCATTCAGCAGTTTAGGCATAAAGACAATATGACAAAGAGACAAACAGACCTTTGGGTGTAAGGCCACTTAAAAAATATTTTTAGAAGTTTCAAAATAGAATTCTAAAAAATTGCATGAAAAGCTAGAAAACCCTTTTCGTTTCTACTAAGACAAAGACCTCAAGTACAAATCGTTGCGTGTGCTAACCTGCCTATTGTTCAATTGTCCAAAGTCTAAAGCAAAGCCACCACAAAGTCCAGACATCAACCCGATTGTACATATCGAAAACTTTACTAAGTACTAAGTACAAATATTTAGGTATTCAAATTCGATTCCACAATTCCATTCATCATATGTGGCCACGCCTACTTTTTGTAGGATATTTTTATAAAAAAAAGTTTCTGTTTGATTAAAATTTTGCATGTTTTATGCTAAAATGTTCGAAGAAATATACACATATACATACATGAAGATATATACATATGTACATAAGTACGTCCTACAAATCTATCCCGGAAATTTATTATAGGAGGCAATGGACACTATAAACTTTAGAAAGTAGAAACAATATCAAAGTGTGTCCACAACAAAGAAATATTTCCGAAATGTTTATGGGATGTTTCTGTGGATTGGATTGGATTAGAAAGATATAAGTCTGCTATCTCACTACTATGATGGATAAGTTCAAAAGAGTGGGTCCGTCAATTCCGCCTGTCTAAGCAGCTGGACAAATTCATGTAAGTGTTTTGTGGGCTTAAACCCCGAGGTTACTTTACCTAGGTTAAAATGGATTTTCTCGAAAACGTCTCTAACAACTTCGGTAAAATGTAGTGCTTGGGTTAGTTTGGATATACATACATACATATGTAATATGTATGCTATAAGATCGAAATCCACGTTTTACGCAAAAATTCGAATGATAGTAATATTGAAGATCGTCTGCTTCATGGGTATTCCTTTGACGATTGGGCCTAAAATTATTAAAAAGAAAATGTAAGATTTTTGCAAAGATATGTCATAAAAAATTTTGAAACAGTCACACCCAGTCTTTAAAAATTTTCAGTATTTTGATTTTTCGAGCAGAAAATGAAAACAAATTACTAAGGTAAAATTGATAGGCAGTCAAATTACCTATAATTTTTTCCTACATAATGTATGGCCACGCCCACATTTTCAGGGCGTTTTTAAAAAATCATTATTTCATAAAAATTTCTTCGATAACGTCAAAGTATCATGATGAAATGAGGAAATGCGGAATTTCGTGCCCACTTTATTCATCCTGACCCAGTCGTGCATTTTATTCTAAATTCATATTAATAGTGAAAAGATCCTTTCAAGTTCTAGCAATCCTATCTCCTATCAATGATTACACCTAGATACTTAAAAGATTGAACCAAATCAACATGAAAACACTGAAAGAAGCAACTTTCAGTTGGGGCTAATGAACTCAAGCATTTAGTAGAATCATCGTCCCTGTTTTCTAACAAAAAATTTCGAAATTCAGAAGAATAATTACTATCAAGCGAAGCAAATGACCCAGTTCGACTGAAGTACATTAATTTTGCTGTTCCAATCAAAATTGTTCTAACCAGTGTCTTTAATTATTATTATTATAATTATTGATGTCAGTTATTAGATGAGAGGAGATTTGCAACTGTAGGAGTAGGCAATATCAGTCTTTGTTAAATTAACTTTAAATCTTTGTTCAAAAAATAAAATAATGGAATTAAAAAGAGTGCGGGACCTAGGACCGATCCCTGAGGCAGACCGATATTAATATTTAAGCTTCTGTAAGAGTCGTTGATTCTTACTTTTCTGTCAAATAAGTATAAAGCTAACCTAATGTATCTGCAGTTACTTTACTATTAGAAGGGTTCTTACTAAAAACACCATCTTTCGTAATTTCTTAAATATATACATATAAGTACATTGTACAATGTATACTACAAATACAAGTTTTTGGCGCAACAGGTCTGCAGGATCCAAAACATTCATGTTGTGCGTGTTTTATTCCTTACACGAATAGAAGGCGCCTACTGTTTAATGCCATGTCCGAAGAGCTTTATACGCAGGGGAGTTATACTCTCGAATGTTTGTCAGAAGCTCGCTAGAGGTGGGAACGTGAAAAAACATTAAGGTGTTTGGCTGGCCCCATTCGAACATCGAATCCTTTGCTCTGTAGCCCTAACCACTTGATCCACTTCATATTGCCAGGAGTTAAATTAAAACACTTCGTTCGTCAACCATGTTTGATATCTGTTTCTTTTAAGGTTTAAATTGACAGTTGACCAATTTGACATTTGACTAGTTCTGGGCGTTGTAATGAGGTACATATGTATGTCTAATGGTGCTTCTTTACGTTGGGTTCTGAACAAATGGATTGTATGTAAATGGCATTTCTGTTTTCAGTCCGCTAATCGATTTTTATAGATGAGAAGGCAATAATGCATTGAGTCAGTTCAAAAGTTTTGTATGAATTCGAATATGATACTGTGAAGGTATTGTGCTGCCCAAAAAAAGTGAAAGGGACTTGGCATACTTAAAGAGTTAAAGTGAATCTTGGAAATTCCTTCACAAACCTGTGATTTACACAGATCCCATTTCTCTCCCATCGCCTCAGTGACATTTTGTACAATTATTGCCGGAACTCCTGTAAATTTAAACTGTCATGTCGGTCGTAAACTCTTATTAGTAACATAATAACCAACGACCCTTTACCACGACTTCAAACTTAAAGCAAAGTGTACCCCGTGACTCGCCTCGGATACATTCATTAGAAAACTACATTCCCTTTTATATAAGAAGTACGTTTAAATGCTACATAGACAGTAAAATGCAGCACTTCTAACAACAAACATTATAAGAGCATTAAATTTAAGTTTAAAACGCCAACAGCATCATTTGCATCACTTAAATTAACAATATTTCGGGACAACGTCTTTACTTTGGCACTGAGATGATAAATAATACTTTTCATATCTGGAGGAGCTCCTCGAGGACAACACAAAGTGAAATTTAACAAGAAATAGTAAAAGGGATCGGGAGGTGGTTAAAACAGCGCGCTTCACTCAATGAATGAGCAAAAAGGGCGCACGCAAGACATTATGCAAATCAAGCAAATATGGATCTAATCGCCTGAAATACATCAGCAGCAATATAATTCATTATTCATCGGGCTAATAAAAACATCCAGTGGAAAATAACGAAGAATAATTTCATTAAATTCAATTGGCGTGTAATTTACATTCCTAATCAATGTGATGTTCCTCAGCGATGGAGTGTGTTTTGCACGCGCCAGGACACAGATTCCTGGAGTGTTGCTTTCAGATTTTGACGTGGGTTGGTGTTGTCATAACAGAAGGTATTCTGTGTTCAAATTTAAATGCACACAATGTCAAGGTCAATTCGATTTTCTTTAACCTTCGAGGATCCTGAGATCAATAACCAAAATAACCTGAAAGGAAAATCATTAAGTCCTTAGCCTGGGACTGTGGACGTGTGGAGTTTTTTTTAAAGGATAATGAGGTTTGAAATACCCTTAAGAAGCACCACGACCTTATGGATATGTTTTATGGTACCCCGTTCAATACGTTGCGTGAATTTCCCTAAGCGCTCAAATCAAGTTCTGTTTAAGCTGAGGAGGAGGTGACATCAAAAGCCTACTTAGTTCGGGCACTACCGGGATGAGGTCATCAGATATGTTCAGTAGTTTCACTGTCCTCTGGGGATAACCGGCACTTGTTCGATTGGCTAATACCAATTTCCTTGAAGTGATATTTGAGAGAGTAGTGAATGGAGAGTTTGTCCAGATTTTATGGTTACATTTGACCATTGCTAGAGACTCCTTCGTTTCTTATTTGGTTTTAAAAAAATAATGGTTTTCTAAATACGTCTTAAGACAGTTGAAGAGTTCCAGTAAGAAAATTTTTCACTTTGTTCCCACAGATTTAATTCCAGCTTTATCTAGCTGACAAGTAGAACACAGAAGGGTTCAGTGGGCAGATGGGGCAATGTATCATGGAGCTCGCAACTCCTTAGCAGTCTCATTGATAGGGATACCTATTTGTAGTGGAAACCAAGTTAGTATGATTTTATTGTATGCAGCTAGCTGTAGGAGGGAGTTTAAAGAAAGTTCTTAACCAGCTTAGACTCAAAGTCAAAAGACGTGAGACTTAGCTGTCCAATAAAATATTAACATCGCATCTTCTGACATACTATCTGGTACAGAGATCGATAGCGAGAAGCTTGAAAGATACAAGTAGAGTGTCCTAACAACATTTCTGAACCATGCGAGTACTATTCAGATTGAGGTAGGAATGACAGCGAGAAGCATACCGCTGATCCTCATCAGCGAAACACCGAAATTGTTCCAAGGATTTTCATAGATCAAACTAACTTGATGGCATTGATCCAGAATAAGCGACGCTTTATGGTCTAGAAGGAGTTTCAACAGAGAAGTCGAACAGACACGCATTCCACCCATAATATCTAGATATGAAGGTCGGTCTTTGGACCTTTTGTTGAGCGATGCGGGAGGAGGCTTCAATATGTTATTATTGGAGTGATGATCGGGTAGTAAGTGTAGTTTGGCTTAAAGGTCCAGAAGACTTCAGTCGCCTTTTCAGTGGTTCTGTCCAGATGTCGTTTGTGATTTAAATGTATTTGGTTCCGAGATACTTCGTTTCATTAGAGAAATCCAGTTGTACGGCATTTAGAGTTAGTGTCCGGATGGCAATTTACTCCTCTTCGTGAATGGTACTATGCAGTTGGGTTAACTTTTAGTCCTTCTGAATGGTACCAGCCATTAATTTTGTTCAGGGCCTAACTGAGTTACATGCGAAGCATTGTTAGGACGAGCTGTACCGCAGTAGGAGGCTAAAGTTCACCTTTTAAAACAAGCCTTAGTAGTTTTGAACAAATCGGGATTTGTCGAAGCTTAGTAGAAATGGTTCTGCTGTTGTGCATGGAACACACATATCCCTCTCGTTGTCTGTGAGTCAATGCTTTTGACATCTGCTGCAGTTTTGATGGATTGAACAGGCATTTTGTCAAAGGCTTGGGGCATGAAAGGATGATATCTTTCTTCGAAAAAGACTTTCCAATCGTACCAACAAGATGATGTAAGGTCGTTACTGTCGATTTCAAAGATTTATAGGTATACGAATTGATGATCATTTAGGAGGTGCCCTATTAAGGCAGGATTTCTGATGAGAAGATCGATATATTTTTCCACTACCTTTAGGAATGAGAAGAAACTCATAGAACTGAAAGCCTTTGGATCTGAGATGTGAACCTACGATGCCAATTGATTTCAGCATTAATTTGGTACGCGGCGAACAGTGTTTACAAAAAAGATATCCTGACGCTCGAATGTATATAAATATAGAATCACAGTGGATCCACCAGTGATCCGAGTGTTGGCCGCTCATGTGGCCACCCCGTTCTACCTATGTACCTAAATGCAAAGGGAACATTTCAACTTCAAAGTCCTTCTACTTGCAAAGCCACGAAATGCTCGAGTTTTAAGCTCTCATGTAAGGCATTACATTTACAAATTTATGTTGTTACATACCCCGGCATATTCCTAAATCCCGAAAGGTGCAGTGAAATTACCTCACATGGGAATTTATGCCACCTCTACTGGGATATTGGTTTACATTTCAAACTGGGAGTTATTTTATTCAGAAAGTGGGAAATAATATCACTTTCTTGTGAGAATTTGTTCCACTATTTTACTTAAGTCAGACAGGCACCTACATACTATAAACGTCACACCCTTTTCTTCGCAAAGCTTAGTCGCTTATGCAACTTCATCGCTCCGCTAAAGAACACTCTAACTGCTAGTCCCCAGAAACTTATGAAATGTTGCAGACATTGAACTAGATTCATTAAAAATTAAATTCCCAATTTTAGTGGCGACTAAATTGCCCACCAGAGGTCGAGTAAATTCCCATGTGAAATAATTCCCCTGCTCCTTTTCAAAGGATTTCTCAATGATCTACCTATGAGTGCAAAGCAGTGTCTATCGATTTTTACTTGCTCTATGCATTCCGTGGTATAAAAACGTCAGGAAGTATTTCCAAACAGTATTTCATTTACAGAAATTGCCTGATCAGACGGGATTGCTTAAAGGATGTTTAACCCTTTCGAGGGGTCACTAGGGATGTTTATACATTTTGTGGTACTTAAATGTACCAGCAGTGACGAAAGAGGTCTTACAGACTATTGATATGAAGAATCTTTTGACTTTGACTTCTCCTATTAAGGAGTGTATCTTGTTGGTTTCATTGGCATCATTTGATGAACAAGTTAAACAAATCCTACAAGTATTTAGAAGCTTATGTATGTAGTGATGGGGAGCACTTGTTTACATCCTGTTCTTACCCTCTGTGCAGTAAATATACATATGTAGGTTAGTAATAAAATTTCGATTGTATAGGAAAACATAGAATGAATTCAATAGGTCTTCGAAAAACAACACAATGGCAATTTCGACAAGACAATGTCGGGTGAAGTGTGTCAACAAACCCCTAATAACCAGGTTTGTTTGTAAACGACTGCATGTGAGGGTATAACCCACATCAATTTTAAATTGTCGAAATAACAATATACATATATGTATGTGTGTACGTTCAGCACCTTTTGCGCCCTCTAGGAGTAAGTATGAAGATACCACAGAAATAACATCACCGCCAACCGGCGGCTACGAACAGTTGATAGATATGGCGGGGGTGTATCTCCATGTTTTCTGAGTGGAAAACAGTGAAAATTTGCCCTCGAGGACCATGCGTTTCCTCTTCCGTTTCACCTATATGTCCTTTTTTTAGGCGAACTCCCACATTTTCGGAATTTTCTATTTCTTTCCTTTCAGCGAGCGGCGGAGGCGGCAGGGTTTTTTTTTTTAATATTCCTTGATTCGGAGTGGGTGGACAAGGCGGGGGAATGTATAGATTGAACAGCTCGTTTCCTGGTCGCACATGTATCCGCAGGCTGAATGTTGTTTCCATTTCGACATTTATGAATTTAGATACCATTCCTTGTTTTGTTTGCGTGCGTGCGTGTGTGTGCGAACTTTTTATCGTTGCGCGCCATCTTCGTACTCTCATTCTGTTTTTTTTCGTTCGTCGTCGGATTGAAGTACAATATTTGCTTTGAAATATTGTATCTTTCGTCAGTGTTTTATGTGTTTGTTGCATTAAGGAATTGGAATGAGATTAATTCAAGGTTTATGTCCTGTAGGCACAGTAGGCCGATAGCAAAAAAGGCATATTGAACTTTGCTCTTAAATATCGTTGGCAGGAGGGGGATAGGGGACTGAGCACATACTCATGGACAGGGTGGACCTAAAATTACTGAACCTGTTTTGCTATATCTGTAGAATACAGAGTGATAATATAATAACGCTGGACAAAGTCAAACAAACAAACAAACAAATATATCGTTAAAAACAACAAAAAACAACTTTCATTAAATTACTTGTCAGATGTCATCTGTGAATTTCGAACAGTCCTGTTCGAGTACTTTTTACATCGAAACTCGTAGATTATGAAATTTCTAGGACTTGGGGGTAAACTTCTTTCAAAAGGGAGATAAAACAAGTAAACGAACGCGAAAGGTACGAAATTTGGACAATTTTCAAACGTCAAATACACAAACAACAAATAATTTCGTACACGTACATATGTACATATGTATCTGACAGATTTAACAAAGAAAGACATTTCTTGCCCTAAAATTTGTAGCATGGAGAAATTGTTTACTCTCTCGTGAGCGCTCTCTGTTACGACGAACTACGAAACTTTCGCGTACTGAACAGAATCTCGTGAATTTTCGAGAAAATTTGTGGCTTTGGGAGCGCACCCCGGACAGATCTATTCAGTCTGCAAATGTTCTAAATCTCTGACAATGACACATAAAAAGATCTGTTTCCTTACCAGAAAAATTTTAATCCTTATCCAACTCCGTTCCCTTAAACAAGAAAATCGTAAAATAGAGAGGACAAAAGAGAGTAAAACATTTTCGCTCAATGATAAAACTTACGACGTTTTACCCTACAAATTTCTGTTGGTACGATATACGATGTACGATCTGTCAAACTCATTTCAAATATTATTTTTTCTGATTTGGGTTAGGGTTAGGATGAATGTGTAGTTTTCGTTGCGTCAAACGTTTCCTAACTTTTTCGTATTTTTACCTCTCTCTGAGTAATTTGTACCCCCACTCTCAGAAATTTGAGAATTTATGATTTTAAGTGCAGAAAGTAAGGGAACAGACCTAAAGTGTTCAGATAATTGCCAGATACCTGAAAATTTATTGTCAGATAGCGGTCTGCGACCTGTGAATACATGAACTGCATACACATCGTTGTTAGCAGATTAATAAGCACAGCATTGTCAATTGTACTATTCCAAAAGAACAGAACTTAATTTATCTATCTAACATAAGAAAAGTTGAATTTCAACTAGTTTTGGTGAAGAAATTAACAATTGGCTTATTTTTCCGCGAATACGCGAATGCCTTTTCTGAACTGTCAAAGTTTTTTTCACATTCCACACAATGGAGGACGCAATCCACATTCCTGCGGCCAAAACATTCTCCAGAGTTCCAGGTCCACGACAGATCTTGCATACATAAGTAAGCAAATGACACTAATAAACATCACAGTTTTGGACTAGCATAAGCAGGTAAAACATTCAACGAAGAGCTCCACTGTACACCAGGAATGTATGAAATCCTTTATGGAAAACCCGTCGTTTGTTCTGGCAATCGCTACGGCAATACTTCACAGGGTTTGAGATTCGTTAATTGAATTATTTCAACTACTGCGGTTTGCAGATTCCGCTTTTCTTTTTGCTCGTTCATATAGATTCGAGAGGTAGTTGGTACATGAACACGTTCCACGTTCTACATTTATTCTTCACCGTACCGCAGTGAGTGTCATCGGATGCTTAGATTCCAATGCTTAGCATTAACCTAGTGTTGAATATATCTGATCTTCTGAATTCAAAATTCACCTACATTCTGAATAATTTTTGTGTGCATTCGACTAGATAGTGCGTCCAACTTCCAGATCCACTCTACTCGGGCTCAGGGTGTTCGCCATTCAACATTACATTCTGCAGAACAAGGTCCAATACTCACCCTTTAACCCAACTTTGACAGTGTGAATCTTCGACCAGTAGGTAGTTTTGGATCTCCAGCCTGAATACTACTCAAATTGGCTGAGTTGAATGCGTTTTTAACGTCCACTATTACGACGGAACAGTACTACTTTGTACCGATGATTGCTTCAGAGGAGAAAACACCTCCACCCTGTCAAATGACTTCCAGAGATAACTCTTCCTCTCTGAATGACCTGGAAAGGATGGTTACTCGGAATATTTGATCAGCAGTTTACTTGGGAATAATGCAGTCTATGTTCCAAAAGCATGGCTAAAATCTTTACTGGACCACTGTCGTATTGCTTAGAGAGGAACCACCAACTCTCTCCCACCTACCTGCCCACCAAAAATGTTAAAAAGGGCCAAGTCAAACGAAATGTCGAGTCGTACGAGGAAGCCCACTGCACAAACAAGCTGTTCTTGAACTATGCTTTCGGTTTTTAACTTTATCTAACACAGTTTACCAGACAACCATCCACGGTCTTATGAACGAGATGTAGAACCAGTATGTTATACGAGATTCCAAGCCCTATTTGTTACAAATAGCCTTTAGCTAGTTTACAATAAATGGCAACTGACAAACGTCATCCAAACCAAAATGGCGTGGAAACAAAATCGACCTGGAACATAAAAAACACCCCGTATCTGGTCTTGACATGACTTTGTTGTAGTTTTTCACCGAGTGATTGCACAGATTCACTTCTTCTATTGCGTTCTATAGAACGTACCTTTATCTCTGATTCCTATAACCAGGAGCTTCCACAGCTTCCATTCTCCTATACAGCCAACATATCCAAAAGTTCCTTCGAAGGAACTCTCTCTCTACAGCAAACCACAACCCTCAGCAATTGAACTGACTAAGCCAAAAAATAACCTTAAACCCAACCCGTGAAGCAGTAAACCACATCGTCATAGTTTAAGCGATTTGCGAGTAAAATTATCCTTTTGTAAGTTATCCTTTTCGTATTCGCAATGAAATCACATGAAAAGTTTTCCAAAACATCAGACTCCATTTCACCTAAATCCGATTTAAACTCCTCCCTTCCCATAGAGAATCCACAAGTTTCGAGTGGTTACCGACAACGCAGTGAGTTTATATGGTCAACTTTTTTTTTTTTGCGTTCCTTCCTTTCTCTTTTGAGGTTAACTCTACTCCTAGACTGGCCACTCGTCTATAAGGAGCACATTTCATTGCAACGAGAAATTCTGAGAATTGCAAAACACTGCTCGAATTTTTCTCAAAAAAAAAAAAAAGGAAGAAAAACTCTCAAACTTCAAAGCAGAAAATAACTTTGAATAACACCACAATAGTCTGTGTGGTGGTTTCGCTACCCAGTTTCAGGACGAGTGAGAGGCGCCCAAACTCGACAGGATGCCCATTAATGTGAGGCTATCTTGTCCCACATGAATTATTTTGTTAATTTTAATCTACTTTCAGATTCCACATTTGAGATTGAGCAGGGAATGGCGTATTGGCTGCCAAGCCACTTTATATTCATTATCCAGTGCGAAGGATATTCGGCAACACTCGGTCCGCCCACTTTCAGCCACGATGTGTTCGTGCCGAGTGGTCTGTGCGAACGAATTCGAATTTCATGCATTCGTCTTGGTTGTTCTTTGGAAAAGTTTTTCTTTTCATTTTCAGGCAACCAGCAAGAAACAAAGACCTGGTGTTGTAAAGTCAACTAATTTAAAAGGATATCCTCCTCTTCGTAGTTGTAATGGTATATATTTTTCTCCAGGGGATCGGGCAGCGACCGAAGAAGTGCTTTGCGTTAGGATTTCTAACCTAATTAAAATGTTGGCTATTGTCCAAGGACATTAATTAAAAATTGAAAAAATAATTATCCTTGAATTTCAAGACATTAAAAAGTATTAAATGCCTGTGGTGGCGGCGCAGATATTGTCCCTGTTGCAGAGTGGATAGCAAAATCCTTGTAATCACCAGCGATGGTGTAGCATAGCGGTAATATTGCATACAAAACACGTAGCAAGGATTCGCCGCTACGGTCTATCTCGCTGGGAATGTGGAATGCGATCCTCTTTGCAATTATCTTTGTTTTGCCATTCGTTTATTAGGTTTTCTCTGTTCGTCTTTTAATCTCTATTCTTCTATACTGCTTCTTATTCTCTTTATTTCATTATGTCCCATTATAATGGCTGTAAAAATATTAAACCGTTGAAGTGGAGATCAAGTGGCCTTCAGTACAAGTGGAGGTTTATATTCGCAAAAAAAAAGTTGAAAAAAGGAATTCAGTCCTTCTCGTCCTTCTCGTGCTGTCGTTATTGTCTGGGCTGATTATCCTTAATTTTAGTTTGAGTGAATGAGTGAATTCGCCTCGGTAGAAATCGTTGGTAACCAATTAGTGGAATAAGGAACTAATTGTGGTCTTGGTCTCATTTGTGGTTCATTGCAGCAATATTGCGGTTAGATAACGGGGGGGAAGTGCCTGACTAAAGTGGTCGGAGTGTACTTGGGTATGTACAATGAACTGCCATACAGTTAATAATATGAAAAGCCAAATCAAATATAATTCAAGGTACTTCAAATCAATAATTATCGTGTGAGTGCTGTTGGCAAGAGTTCATTGGTTTTAGCTAGAGTTATCGAATATCTTGTGGTTAGTGCGGCAGGAATCAACAAAACGTGGCCAAACGTTTGTACGTCTACTAAATATTTTGTCCAAATAGAGTATTTTATTTATGTGTCTAATTTCATTTATTGGTCTGTTTGCTGAATCTTCAAGGTCACAGACGAAGTGTGGCCCTAGAAATTTGAATCTAAGGTGGATAAGCCCAGGGCAGTGACAGAGAAAGTGGGTTGTATCCTCATTAGCTTCCTCGTCTCCACATCCCCGACATAAATCTTCATCCGTGAGTCAGAAAGAGACTTCCTATCCTTTAGCATAATTCGGTCGGTCCTGCTCATTTCAAAGCAAGGCCATAGGCTTCTGGTGATCACACAGGTGTCCAGGGAGGTCCATCTACTATTGGCCTCACTTCTGGCCCTAATCCATGCCTTTTGCTTCAATGTGCAAGGCGGGATGAACACCGAGGTGTCTACCTGTTGCGATGTAGATTCAGAGCCTCTTCTTGCCAGTTCATCTGCCTTCTCATTGCCTGGAATACCTTCGTGTCCAGGGACCCAGCAGAGTGTAACCTTGTGCTGTGTTCCAAGAACCCTGAGTTCTTCGCGACAGCACTTCACAAGATTGGATTTTATTTCGATAGCAGTAATCGCTTTCATTGCCGCCTGGCTGTCGATGGAAAAGGTGATACCTTCCGGTGGTATTGCCTTCATCGCAGTCTCACAGGCAGCTATTGTCACTGCCAGGACCTCCGCTTGGAAAACACTGCTATGGTTCGGAGGGCGGACTGATCTAGATATTCCCAGCGGTTCAGAAAAATGCCAGACCCTACGCCTACATCCATCTTAGATCCATCTGTATAGATAGAGATGGAACGTGTGTTGGCAGGCTGACCATCCTTCCATTCTTCCCTGCTTGGGAACGAGCTGGTAAATGGTCTATTGGAATCTAGGAACGGAGTGAGGTAATCCGTAGTATAGACTTTTCCTAGATATTTCTCCAGGATCATGGAATGACCTGTTACATTATGATTCCAGCTATCTGACTGGACTTATTCTTAGAGCACTTATAGCTGCCGAGGTTTTAACGAAAATGTCCAGAGGTAGAAGATTGAGGATAGCCTCTAGTCCTGCAGTTGTTCTCATGGCACTTGTGGTGCCAATGCAGGCCAATCTCTATATTCTCGTAAGGGCCGTCAAGTTGATAGACTTGATGACGGGCTGCCATCATAAAAGACAACCAAAAGTCAGAGTATGTCTTACCATAGCCGTATATATCCATAGAATAATATTAGGTTTTGGACCCCAGTTCTTTCTAAATATTCTACTACAAGTATAGAAAGCTATTGTTGCTTTCTTACTTCTTTCATTGATATTAGGTCTCCTGTTCAGTTTTTTTTTTATCAAGAAAGAGTCCTATGTATCTTGCGCTATCCGGGGTTTTAAGGGGAGTACCCCCAATGGACGGTAATGTGAACTCAGGAATTTTCCTTCTGTTGGTGATGTTTTATTAAACAATTGCAACTTTGAGGTAGTAAAGGACTTCATCTACTTCGGCTTTGCTATAACCGGTGAAAACAACACCTCAGCAGAAATAAGACTATGTTTCTTTGAGCTAAGAAGGCAATTGAGTAGATTATCCCGAAGAACTTAGGAGACTCTTTATAATACCCTGATCGTCCCAGTCCTGCTTTTTGGCGCTGAGGTATGGACTCTGTCTAAAGCGGATGAAGTGATCCTCAGTCGCTTCGAGAGAAAGATACTTCGTCTAATTTTCGGTCCCGTTTGCGTTGACGGGCTTTGGAGGAGAAGATTCAACGACGAACTATACGAGCTGTACAGCCACATCGACTCGGTCAGAAAAATGACCATCAGTCGTTTAAGATGGTTGGGACATGTAAAGCGAATGGACAATGCTCCGGCCCGTAGAGTCTTCAAATCAAACCCGGAGGGACAACGCAGTAGAGGTAGAGCGCATAAGTAGAAGGGGACCTCAACCGACTTCGAGTGTGCAGCTGGAGGCAGTTAGCTAAGAACCAGCCCAACTGGAGAGGCTCTTTGGTTGAGGCCCAGGTTCATCCCGAATTGGAGCACCACCTAAGTAAGTAAGTATATAACAATTTGGAGATAGAGCATCATACTCATCCCATAATTTTTTGAATATTTAAATGAGGCCTGTTAAATATGTCCAATCCTACTTTACTATCTAAACTAATTCACTTTTTGATTGGAGGTTGGAGGTTGAAGTACAGTGGTAGTCGCTTATGTATAACATCGATGAAAGGAACAGGGAAACCAGGTCGTTATAATCGGCTGTCGCTATATCCGACAACGTTATATCTGATGGAGAAATAGCCAAAAATATGATGAAACCTACCAAATGAAAGAAATTGGAAGTTATAACCGAATGGTCGCACAAAGCGAAGACGTTATAAGCGCCTTCCACTGTATGCACTTTCTAGTAAAACTCTTCCAAAAGGATCTTAGGTACTTGCCTCCATTGGCTTGTTGGGAGGTTTATCCTATCGGGCATTCGAAGTTACTTGTACGATATGGTTCTCTGTATAAAGACTTACATATGCATTAAAGGAACACATTGTACCAAGGACATGTTTGACATATAACCTGTGTTTCGTTCCATTAATTTTAAAGCCACTTATTATCGATTCGCTTGATACAGATTTCCTTGTCTATTTATCTTGGAATATTTAACTGGTGATTGGGAACATTTTATAACTTAGAACCAGAGGTGTGATTCGGAACTAAATTATTTGCTTAGTTTCGGAGTGATACGAAAGGCTTATGATTGGCTAGGTGAGCATGGCTTCATTCATAGAAAAGTGAGTTATAGCGAGCCTGAACATCCTTTTGTGCCTCCAGATGGGACACATACTCAAAGGATTGCGTCTCAGTACAGCGTAACTGCAGCGTAACTGCAAATTTGATGAACTTCATTTGTTCCCTCTGCTTTTTCAATGATGGAGGGCAGTTATTGAGCCAAATTCAAGGCTGCCAGTTATGCCTCTCACTACCTCTTCAATATGGAGCAAATCTATTAACCTTTTTTAACCAAAGGCGAAAAAGGGCAGTGCTTGAATGGACCACCACCAGTTTCGGAAAAACTAGCCTTATGTAAGCCTTATCTTAGCCGTTATGTAAGTTTTGTGGTCGACCTAAACCTATATAGGCGTTTTTCTTTTTTAGTTCGGAGCAGAGCTCTGAACAGAGCATGAACACACTGAGCGCGCTCTGTTCAGAGTGTGCTCCGAACGCTCTGAATTATTTAAGAAACACGATTGAGCACATAAAACTGAAACAATGAAAAATTAATGCTTTTTGACTTCCAAACACAGAAATAATAATTAGACACATATAAAATTCCATTTTCTTCTAATATTTAATAAACAACAAGACATTAGGCTCGATTTTAATTGTTTTCGTTTCTGTTTTTTTAATTTTTTTTTCTCCTATCAAACGTCAAAATCATAGTGCTCTATTTTTGCTCAGGATGCTCTATCAATTTATATGGAGCACATAGAGCGCGCTCTGAGCACCCTCTGAGCGAAAAAAGAAACACGAACATTTTTTTTGACAACTCAGGCTCTGCTCCGAACTAAAAAAGAAAAACGCCTTATGATAATTTTTTTTTTTTTTAAATTTCGAAAAACGAATGAGTTTGACATATGCAAACGAGTTTTTCCGAATTTCGGGAAAATAAAAAACATCAAATCCCAAATTTTATTCCGATTTTCGAGTTGCTTAGTACCAATTTTCGATTCCGAATGTTTCGAAATTCGAAACTAAACACAGGGTAGAGCCACTGAGTGCTTAGCTGTCATAGCTGTTTAGTTGTCAAAATGAAAGAAAACTTTAACTTTACCGGACGTTAAAAAAGGGCACGACTCGCACCTAAAATTCTCGTGTGTATTTGAGGTAAAACGAATTAAAGGAATATATACCTACATAGGTTTACATATGTAAGTTGATTGTAAGTAAACCTTCGTTCTAAGCAGAGTGGCCAAAAACGTTAGATATCATCTGTAGGATTTGATAAAGCTCTTGAAAATCAAGCAACTAACTATGTATGTCATTTCCCTTCAGTTTCGCTCATAACAGTAAGTCCCTAAAAATGTCTTTTGTCTGTCTTTTAACCAATGAAAATGAATTTCAGACAAATCCAGTAGCACGTGCGCACCAATCAAAACCTGTACCGGAAAAACGTTTCCATGACAACAGCTGTGTTTTAGAGTGTTGCCAAGTAATAGATACGTATCAAAGATGTGATGTTTCGTTTTCTTAAAAATGGCTATTTTGATAGTTTCACGTTTGACAACAAATGCCATAAAGAGCATCTTTATAACAATTTCCAACTTTTTGATTCTGCAACATATTTCCACCGCCATTGGGATACATTTTGTTAGTAAAATGGCAATATTATACAGAAATCTTACTTTGATACTTAAGGTACGTTCTTCCTTTCTGGTGAAATTTTTTTTTCAAACCTTGGCAGCAACACTTCGGTGCGATGGTGCAAGGAGTGAAGTGCAATGCATACATATTTTTTGGTTCACTATAGTATGCGTGTTCTTCCGTAAGTACACATGTACTGACTTGTCTTTAAAGAGCTATTGAAACCATTGTTATCAATTTGGCCTTAAACTATTAAATAAGGAGCATCTGTGGGGAAAAGGTTTTGCAATTTTGAAAATCGGTTCAGTAGGAAGAAGTAGGGATAAAATTCATGTTTGCCTATTAATATGATATGAACATCGTGTCTTTGTTAAGCTGGTTGTAAGGTAAGGAAAGTGGAATTTTAGGCAGTTTTAACCAAAAACGTGGTATGCCATCTTATAGAGTTTTGTAAAAGAAGGAAAGATATGAAAATAAAACAGTAACGATTGAGAAAAGTTTTCGAGAAAAGCGTATTTTTATGTAGTTGGCTTTAAGTAAAGTACCTTTTAAGATAGTTTTGGTCAAAAACGTTTTATGCCATCTCATAGGGTTTGAAAAGGCTTGCTCTTATGTAAAATGTAATAAAAATCGTTGAAGCCGTTTTCGAATAAATAAGCTCCAACTGCTCGATTTGGCGAAAAATACCGTTATACTAACTTTTGGTCAAAAATGTGATACAGTTCCTGATAGAATTTGAGATGTTTAATAATATGTCAAAATCTAAATAAAATCGTTGAAGGCACTTTCAAGCAAATCGGCTTTTAGTCACCTTGGTCGTAAGTACCGTTATATCATACTCAGACCAAAACGTGGTACGCCATTGTGTTGCATTACCTCGTACTAGTCCAAATATGAAATTTGAACTAAATCATTGAAGCCGTTTTCTCGCAAATTGACTTTTCGCCAAATTGGCTATAAGTAAAGTACCATTGTTGCCAATTTTGGTAAGCAGCACGCTACATCATCTGATTGCAATTGACTAGACTAATTCAAATATGAAGTTTAATCAAAATCGTTAGAGCCGTTTTTGAGAAAATCCATTTTAACTGAAATCGGCTTTAAGTAAACTACCCTTAATTTTGAGGTTAGAATGAAAATTCCGATTTCGCTTCTAGGGATTATCACACAGACCCTATATATGAAGTTTGATCTAAATCCATCCACCCGTTTAGGCTGTAGCCTCGTGCACAGACAGACAGACAGACAGACAGACAGACGGCATTGGCGGACCTACTTTTTAGACTTCTCCATTAAAGTAATGTCAAGTTCGATTAAAATCTCGACTTTCAAATTTTGCACGAATACAATACTTGCCCTATAGGTATAGGTTTAAGTGCTCTGGGTCACAATAGGTTGTGAATGGAGCCCACTTAGTCCAACCTAAAATCAAAGTTGAGGTCCGAGGTTCGGTTGAGATCGAGTGTGCTGAATATCCTATCCTATATATCGAGTGTTACCATCCAAAAGAAGATGAAAAGCTTGAGAAAGTTTAGAACTTCAACCTACTTCTGGAGTTTTGGATGATGATTCAATCCAGGATCCACCTCATTAAATATTAGGGACTGCAATCTTCATACACCAAGCTACTCCATATTGGAATGCTGTACATATTTGCACGATTAACAAAACCAATAGCTTTTCATTAACCAATTAAGTTAAATAAGATGATTATTTTATTATCGAAGCGGTAATGAAAAATTTGTTCAGACTACAAAATCAATTAACGCTGTTTGTTTTTATACATTACGAACAGATTGTTTTTTGTTTACTATTGCAAAAATTTAATGCAAAACGGAACCAGATGCAGCTTCTACAAACATCCGTTGCACCTACTATGTACATATTTTTAATGACATATAGTGGAAAAAAATTAAGCTTGAAGCTAGTATTTACCTGCCCAAATGAACTGATGATTGCTTTCGACTCGAAAGTTATAGAACCGACTAAATGTGGTTTGATAATGAATTGATTCAGGGTAATCAGTGACTTCATTTATATTTAGAAAACTGGAGATGTCCGTCTGGAAAGATGCAACTTAAGTGAGTCTCTATGTATCTTTGAGAGCCATTGTTTCATTAAATCTATAAAACATGTGAATATCTACTCCTTCACAGAGTCAACAATCTCCAAAGAAGATCGATTTCAAAGTACTTACTTACTAAACGGGTTCGCGAGCCGTGAAGAGTCTCTGCTTGAAACACGCACAGCCTTCCACTCTCTTCGATCCCAGGCACCCTGCTTTCAGTTGCCCAGACCAAACGCTCTGTTATCTGGGATTGCTTGATCCTTTAAACTGAGGATCGGTCTTCCTTGTCGTTTCGAACTTGGGCCTGTGATTCCAAGTGGCCGAGTCAGTGCCCGAATGCGGGTTCTCTTCTTGCCCTACCACTCTTTCGACCTCTTTAATGACGTCGCGATACTGGTTGCACAGATTGTTGGCATTTGTGGATGGTGAATGCACAGTCTCTCACTTAGACAGTTTCCGTAAACTATGGGTACTCCAGTCGTGCTAAGGCAGGCAGAGTCGACATTTGCTCCTCTGAATGCTCGTCCACCGCCGGCTCCTTTCCAAAAAACTGACTTATTCTTGGAAAACCTTACCGGCCTGGGCTCTGAATATGTCGAAGTAGCTCGAGTAAAGTGTGCTATTTGCTTCCGTTTGGAGTCCTGACACCACCGTTGACTTCATCGATAGAGTTCATTCGCTGTCGTATCTATGGTGCTGCAAATTTTCTCTTGTTCAACACTCGCGCTTATAAGTTCAGCAAGTCGGGCCCGGATGAACATTAACCAGGTCCCGATGCCTACCACTTGGAGGTCAAATAAGCACAAGTGATGTGTGGTAAAACCTTCAACACTGGACATCGTCAAGTTGACGCAAGTCAGTGCCTACCCTATGCCTATAGCATCCAACCATCTCAGTTTTCAAATATTAAGGACAACCTCACATTATTGATGGGTGAACTATTTTCTATTCGAAAATTTTTGATTTTGTTTTACGTACACTTAAGTATAGCACAAGTAATGGTTTCGTAAAATATTTCGAACTCAAGATTTTAATCAAACTTGGCATTACTTTAAAGGAGAAGTCCAAAAAAGTGGGTCCGCCAATTCCCTAGAATATCACTATACCGCGGCACCCAACACAGGAATATTGAACTGCCAAACCATTTCAGTAAGAGGTGAATGACAGCTACTACCTACAGCTGTGTTCAAAAAAATAGTAGTGCGCTTTTAGTTATCACTATTCTAACAATTTCGAAAAGTCCCGTTATGTCCAAGCTGAACGGAGTTGCAGAAATTTAAGACGAATCTTAACAAAGAAAAAAAGGTTCATAAATTTCTATTAGCATGTCAAAAGTAGGATCAGTCAGTCTTTGAAGTATTAGTGGACCAAAAAGGTCTGTTCAAAAAAATAGTAGTGTGCAAGTTTATTTAGAAAAAAACTAATTTAGAGTTCAAATTAAAACTTTAATCAAACAAATAAGAACAGATAGATATTTTTTCATTTTAGTGGTTACAAAACAAATTTGAAACTTTTGTACAGTGGGTCAAAAAAAGTACTGCACTGAAGAAACAACAAAATTTATTTGAAAAGTACGTGCAGATAGAAAAACATATAAAGAAATCGTGAAAATAATAGGATACACAGCCCCAATGATTGCTAATGCAATTAAGTTCAAATCCGACGAAAAGAAAAACAACGGATTTAGATGATAGACAAGGTGCTCGATGAAATGAAATGCACCGTTTTGCACCATCTAATTCTATCCAAAAGGAGCTGGGGCTAACGATTAGTGCTGTCACAGTCCGTAGATGACTGTTAGAAAACATATTTTATGCTCGCAGTCCTCATAAGCTTCCACTGCTCAACCTGGCCTGTAGAGAAATGGCGCAATATATTACGGACCGATGAGCTGGGTCCCGTCAATATGTTCGACAAACCCCAAATACAAATTATCACCCAAAATATACAACAAAGACCATAAAGCACGGAGGTTCGAATATTATGGTTTGGAGCAGTTTTTTCTACCAAGGAGTAGGACCAATCAATCTTATTTCTGCAATCATGCACCAAAACATGTGTATTGACATTCTGGCAGGAATGATGTTGCCTTATCCAGAAGATGAAATGAGGGTTATTTGGGTCTTCTAGCAGGATAATAACCCGAAACATACCAGTTAAAATGCTAAGAAATGGTTTCAGGTCAATGGGGTTTAGGGTAATGATGTGGCCTGCACAGTCACCTGACCTTAACCCTATAGAAAACTTATAGTGCGACTTAAAAGCTGCAGTAAGACAAGCAAAAATCGGGACCTTTGGCAAGTAGTACGAAGCTCATGCCAAAATATTTCCGTCAAAAGGTGCCAAGACTTAGTGGATTCTATGCCACGTCGATGCAAATCAGTACTGAACAATTAGGGATATACAACTAAGTATTCAGGTGATCTTATGTCTAAGAGTAGTTTTGATAAGAAATATCAATGCAGTTCGAAGCAAAAACTGTTAAGTTCTTTCAGAATGATTTAGGAGAGATAGTATCGACGAAATTTCTACTAAAGTTTATACATGGGTTGGTGAAGTCTGTTTTTTCAGTCAGAGATTTTGAACTTTTTCAGAATGGAACCGTGGTCAAGTTCTTTTCTTGGCCACTACAGGATAGCTTCGAAAAGAACGACTGCACTTGCTGCCATTAGCTTGATATATATGTCTAGGAGTAAAGGGCAGCGAAAGGGAGTTGTACGCAGGGCTCCTCATTGTTTTGTATAAAAATCTAAAATCTCCAGTCTGTACTATGATGCAATGACGTTTCCCTTAATCTTCTGATTTTTCCTTATTTTCCTGGAATTTTTCCGATTTGTTGAGAAACATTTCGCGACCCCAAACCTTATTAGCAGTCTTGCAAGCGTACTAACATGGTTGTACATATTCTGATTGAGCAAAATAGAATCTCGATCTTCGTGGACTGGTCAAGAATTGCTACAGGTGTGCGGTCTACTAGTACCATGGTAGTGAATTCCAAGCGGATGCGGATGCGGATGAAAGTAAGCTTCCTTCGTTGCTTAAGTTTCTTTTTAAGCGAACCATTGTAATGAAGATCGATCTTCTCTAAGTCATTTGATTCGTTAATCGATTTATCATCGATTATATACAAATGTGATGCGCCGTCCACGCGTTGCATCGGTTCGATGAGAACTTCAAATGACAATCAGCCAAAGATCCGTTCGATTTCGAAAACAGACTCTAAGACTCGTTTTCTTAGGCAAGCTGCCCATGGTTGCTGCGTTGTTTGGTAGCTTGGAATGGAATGAGCTCATAAATGATGTTGAGGTCGCATTTATAGGTCAGGAATTTATTTTTTATTATTTATTTAAGTGAGTTTAAGTAAATTTTATTTGACATGGCTTTTGGGATGATAAGGTTCCAAGAATGGGGGCCGTCGGTAATGTTACAGGCTAGAAATAGTGGTGTAACGAAATATGGAGGCACTTTGAAGCTTCTGTATGAATGGAAAATGTGAATGGATTTAGTTCATTTAGGTATCAAATTAAAGACTACATCTTGAGGGTAGAAGGTTTAGGTACGAGGGTGTGGCGAATGCAATGGGGAGGGAGGGGAAGTTAGCATTCTGTTGCAATGGGCGATTCCTACCAGCCGGAATAAAGGAAACGTACTCAAACAGAAAGAGCGGGCTAAAAATGCAGAGGGAATGCTTGTAAATCGAAGACTTGGACACCATACAACTGGTCCAAGATCTAGGTACATATGCAGTTTTGGTAAAGTAGGGACGATGGGTACTAATATAATATGCAACCTTTTCTGCTGAGAGGACGACAAAAACTTTACTTACTGATTGGCGAACGAGGTAACTGAATCTTAGGACATTTTATCCAACTCTTTATAGCTCATTCTGATGTTTCACAGGGGAGTAACTTAGGACCACTCGTACTTATGTAATTTCATACTTAAATCCGTCCTGTTATCCCTCAAATAGCAAGGATTGCTCTTCTTATGATTGGACGAAGTGAGAGCATTCTGTGTAACTTTAACTTCGATACAATATGCAAAGTACAAGTATGTATTCTAGAGATATAAACCTGAAAGTAGCCCCTAGACTTCCAGACACACGTAGTGTGTTCCAAGCAGATGCTCAAGCTGTCCACAAAGCTGCGGAACTACTAGAGACAGGATTAATATCTGACAAGAATACATATAGCTGTCTACATTGAAAGTCAGGCTGAGCTTAAGGCGTTATGAATTTCTGCACAAGGCTTGGGGCGTTTTGTACGCAGAACCGTATCAGATTTTCCTGGGGACGCCGCAATATTGAGGGAAATGAGAGGCTTGACGAAGATTCTACATAAGGGATTTTTCTCGATAGGTTCATCATTATGGGTGACCTTAATTGGTTCAGCTTAGAAGGGGACTAGGGTGTCTAAGGCTTTGTGGCCAAAAATCTGGGGAACTTATGAAACAGTGGGGACTTTGGTTGGTCATTACTTTTTGAAGAGGGACGCCGTGAGGCCCAGTTTGGAGGACAGATCTATTCTATGGGCATAGCTTGGAGTAGACTTAAACACATGGAAAAATATTTCTTTGACAATTTAAAGGAAGTGGGAAGCAACATTTTACAAGGATATCATATCCACGAAATATATAGCTTAGGTTTGTAACTTGGCGCCCTACCTACCTAGCTGGGAATTTAGTTTTCGTTGAGCCATATCCTGGTGTTTGGGGATAATCATAAAATGTGCTTCAGATGCTAAAACGTATTTTACACCTCTCCACTGTTCGAATCCGTTGTCCAGAGTTGTTGATCATTTCGGTGTAGCTGAGTAAAGTAACGGTGAAGGTATTCACGAGACTAGCCTTAGTGAAGGTTTTCGATACATTGACAGTCAAGCCAGGCTTCCAGGACATACGTATAACCAACGTTAATTGTTGCACAACTGACACCGCATGCGAAATGTATCCAATTATCATGAAGGAATTCCTATGCAAAGCTCACTTGTATCTCCATTCACTTCTGGTAAATAAAATCCACTCAGCCATCAAAAAATGTAATTTGCTCATTCTCTGACACGAATGCAAATGTTCCGTATACGCCCCGTGTCCTTGCAATATGTGTACAACTGACATTCAATGCTGATGTAATAACGCCTTGTTCCTTAACATTATCTCAACTTCAAACGCGCAATGAAGTTAAAAAAAAACGAAAATAAAAACATCTAAATTCATTAGCTGAAATAGCTACCAGCCACCCCCCATTTAACTGACACCATGGGCGACGACGCAACGGGAACACATTACACTCCACTTAATGCATAATTTCAAATTCCATTTCGTCGATTGCCAGAGACCCCATTCTGTCTCCCATATACGATACGAATAGACTGCCATAAGGACACGTCGACGTAAGCATAAAGCGCGTGTCATCATCACACATGGAAATGGTTTCATGGAATGCATTTGCTCTGCATACGAGTACAAGGGTTGTGCAACCCTTGTTGAGATACATATCTTCCCCTAGCCCTTCAGCACACTACAAGGACTGTATATCGCGCTCTTTGTAACCAATTTCTGATGGCTTCGGCTGCTATATAACCATTCAATCCTGCAACGGGTAGTTGGGTTGAACGGAGTACTGGGAGAGCAGACCCCGGGTGGTACTTCGTTATGCACTCGAGGCTATTTAAGTGCAGCGAAATGTTTCACATTCCACCGTGCTGGAGGGCTGTTCTGAAACTATGTAGTAA
This sequence comes from Xylota segnis, assembly GCA_963583995.1. Lineage (NCBI taxonomy): Eukaryota > Metazoa > Arthropoda > Insecta > Diptera > Syrphidae > Xylota > Xylota segnis. Next base: position 113,663,213 of record OY757236.1, on the reverse strand, counting down.
ATATTATTTTAAATGTACGAAGAAGTTAACTAATTGCAATCAATTATTTTGTTTTGAGCCAGCTCATGCTGCTCGATGTACATACGCATGCAGTACAACAGTGGCAGCAGGGAGGGGGCTTTTGAAAATTGATTTACCTTCGCAGACATATGAAGGACTCGCCAAAGTGGTTGTTTCTTTCATGGCAACTTTTTAATTTATAATTTTCTAAAGAAGACGCCTTGTAATTGCTTGCAGAGGGAATTTTTCAAAAGACTCCTTACAAAGTGAAGGGATGGATAGATGGTGACGACACATCAAGTTTGAACGGCAAATTAACTCGTAGAGGGAGTTATGCAAAAAGAAATTGTTTTAGACGTAATTGTGTGTGGCTCTTAGGTTCGAAAGCAACTTGGTTGGTAATTTTTAGACCATCCAAGCTGGGGATATGACACAAGACTGCAAGTGTGGTTGACTAGAATCCTCATGTAATGATATGTAAATTTTACACTTGACACGACATGATCCAAGGGCGACAGTGGGTTCTGGGCTGCGTTTAATTTCTCAATTAATTTTTTGCTGTATGCAAATTTATAGGTACGTATGTCACAAGAGCCTGTAACATGACCTATCATCACTGTAGGCAACGATACTTTGGCATGCTAAGTGAGCATAAAAACAGTGGTATGTCCGGCATGCAAAAGTGGACTATTTTTTAGGTCAATAAACATTAAACGTAATTACACTGGCTTGGAGGTTTGTAGACTCTGAAGTATGAGCAAAGATGAACACATGAAAGCGGGAATGTATCATAGAAAGTGCAGACAGACGATGAAGCTTAAGGATGCCGTAAGGGAAGAAATTCCTCAAGAAGTTTGATAACATTAAATATTGAATTGTTTGAGCAGCTGTCAGTCCTATTCACACAGGATTGATAACGGTGACTGAAGAGAGCGGAGAGGTGAACAGTTTATGGCAATCCCAGTTTTGTCAGAAATATTCCAGATTTTTTGACGTTTGGAAATGTCAATTTCTGTGACTCAATAAAGGGGTGAAAGAAATTTCAAAACCAGAATAAATTCGTAAAGCTATGTTCAGACGATTGCCAGATCTGAAAAAAATTGTCCCAAATGTCTTACAACTGCCTAAGCTTACAATTTTGTCTGACAATATTTGCGAGCAACACATTTTCAGGACTTTCCCCTCAGAACCCGCATCTGACAATGAATTTGTCAGGTATCTGGCAGACAAACACACAATTGTACCATTGTCAGGACATTTGCAAACTCATTTGCTATTATCACATGTGCTATCCTTATGACGTTTGACAGTTTTTTGATATCTGAACAACCAGAACGAAGATTCGGTGCTATTTGTGTAGAAGATTACCCTCAGATCTCAATTCGAGGAGGGATTTTGCATAAAGTCGCTTCTGCTGAAAGCGGGCCACCCAATCTTTCGTCCAAGCACGCCGACGTTTTTTTAACAATTCATCCTCCTCGATGCTTTTCAATACATACGCGGCCAGAGCAATCGCAAGTGCATCTGTTTTTTCCATTTAGATATTTTTAATTTTAAACTTGTCTGACAATAGTTGTCAAAGAATCTGCCAACCGTGTGAACTGACAATTTTCAACCAAACAACGTTGCCAGGCAAAGTATTGACAGGTCAACTATCTGACAAAAAAATTGCCAGAGTTTGAGACAAAATGTGGCAACAGTGTGATGTGACAATTTAGCAATGTGAGGTAGTTCGCTATTGCCAGCTCATTTGCAGTTCATTGTCATAACATTGCTAGACCGGACGATATTGTCAGATCTGGCAATCGTCTGAACATACCTTAAGCAACCAAAGAAATGCAAGAAATACATTAGTTTTGTTGTAAAGGGTGACCAGACAGCAATGATACTTTTTCCAACTGTTATGTTTCTCCAGCTGTCAAAGTTACCAATGACATCTAGTTGCCAAAATATTGAGTTGGCTTTGCCATTCTATGCCTTGTTTCAGGCTTATCGAATGTGCCGAAATTATTAAGAAATATTATAGGTATTCCCTACTACACAACGTGAATTTCGTCGTGAGGGTGGTCGTCATCATGGCTAGAGTCAGCCAATTAATTCGTCAAAAAGTTTGAGGGCGAGTACACTTTTTTCGATCTTTAGCCACCAACCAGATAGAGATTGGTGTGATGTGAAGAAAACATAGCCGCCTTAGCAGACAGTATCGAAAAAGACTTAAAAGATCTATTGTGCCCACTCTTCTAACACCTTGTAGAAGAACGTGGCTTCGTTAGAGTTTCTCTCGTATGAAATTCCTTTCGAAATCGTTAAGACCGGCCCTTGATAAGGACTAAGCACTTAGACTAGAGAAGGTCCATTGTGCTGCCGTTAAGGTGGGTGGATCACCCTCTTACTCCTGTAAGTATCCGCTAGTGTAGCCTTTCTAATATTGGCAAGAGCTGGGCATGTGCATAGAAGGCGACTGATGGTCTCCTCTTCCGCCTTGTCCCTTCTACTTCTGCAGAAGTCGTTGTATGGAATGTAAAGTCTCTTAGCATACCTTAGATACTTATTAGTTATCTTAGAGAGGGTTCCTCTCGTGTGGTTTTTAGGAGTCTTGTGGTCCTGTTTTCATAGGGTTACTCTGTTTCTTCTTCTCAGTTCATTAATTTTTAAGATTAAGATTTTAGCCTGAAAGATCCTGGTACTGTTGGCCATGGATTCAGAATAATTGCTTCTAGGCCCGAATATTCTTGTTCCAGGTTATTCGTCAAATCTAGAATCAACTGTGTACCAATTGGTAGTGTGAAGTTTCAGTTTGTAGTATGTGGATTCATTGTTCCAACCCTTTTTGTTGCTCAGCTTGGTAAGAAAGTTCTTTTGGAATAGCACCGTCTCTGAGAAAGGTCACAAGAGACAGGTTTTTTAAATAATGCACTTATCTCCCCCTAGTCGTTCTTTAGTCATTATTAGAACCGTTCTTCTTAGACATTCCTAAACCGCAAGATGCAGAGGAGTCAGTTACAATAGCACTTCTGCCTATTATAACCATGTCATCAGCATATGCTTGACATTTGATGCCATGGTTTATCAAATGCTCAAATACCTCATCAACAACAAGATTCCAAATTAGGGGAATTCCATCTCCCCATTGTGGCTACCCTATTGCCACAATGACCTTGTTGATACTTTCTGACGTATAAGTCTCCCCTGATATTGTGCTCAGTAGTTTATATATCCACTAAGGTATAGTGTTACTTACATGCGATGTGTTATCGTCCTTCGATGTCCAAGAGGGCACTCAGTAAAAAAGCGTCTTCCAATAGGGACTTCCGAATTTTGACAGTTTATAGCGGCCATATTGTTAAAGATACATGTGTCAAATTGGCTGTCATTTATTCAGTCTGTTTGGCCAAATCACCATGGATGAATATAGCCTTCAACAACACGTGCAAATAATGAAATTGTTTTATCAAAATTTGTGTTCTGTTTGGGCATCGTTCCGCGCATTTTGCCCATTTCACGGTGGACATAATCGTCCTTCCGAGAGGACTTTTCGCAGTGTGGAGGATAAACTTGAGTTCACTTGTTCATTACAAAAAGTACAGGGTTCAACTGACCCATGAGCTGAAGGTAAACGACCATAGACACGACGTGTGTTTGCTGAATGGGCTCTGGAGCAGTTGCAAACTGACTCTAATTTACATCGAACAAAAAAAATGTCGAATTTGGGACGACACCAATCCACATGAGATCCAAGAGCGTCCAATGTATCCCGAAAAAGTCACTGTTTGGTGTGGATTTCGGGCTGGCGGCCTCATCGGTCCATATTTCTTTGAGAACTACGTTGGCCAGGTCGATGATTACCAACTTCTTTTGGCCTGAATTGGATCATATGGATACCAACAAAATGCGATTTTAACTGGATGGCGATACGTGCCACACAGCTCACGCCACATTGGAAACTCTGCAAGAGCGATTCGAGGGCATGGTCATCTCACGTGAAGGTGGTGTGAACTGGCCTCCGAGATCGTGCGATTTGACCCCGTTAGACTGGGATTTTCTGAAATCGCAGGACCATGCGAATAAGCTGCAAACCACAGCGGCTCAACGCAACATAACCCATGCTATCGGTTAAATTCAGTCTGATTTATGCGGCAGAGTCATGCAAAACTGGATATTTCGGATGCGCTCCACCCACAGAAGCCGCGGCGGTCATTTGAACGGTGTTATATTCCACACATAATGGCTTTCGATGATATCTTCGAAGACCTTCATATTTTAGCAGAATAGTCTATTCTTGACCGACATGATTCAGCATGGGGCATAGCCAGCAGTTCGAATAGAGGGGGATCTGTACTGTTGCTAAACGGTTCCAACCCGACAGATTTATTTGTCCGCAGATCCACGGATCGAACAGAACAGCATTCTGGGGTACAGTTTCCTCCTGAAGTTACTTTACGAAAACAGTTGGGTTGCCCAAGGTGTAATTCTGATGAAAACGATCAAATTGCCGAGGTCCAACTGCACTGATTGAATAGCACCATTGCACGTCTAATAAAATTTTCCAAATTGCATCGCATTCAGTTGAAAGGCCTTATTCGACAGCCCTGCAAGCGGGATGTTAATTAATGCCTGCTCCCGCCGAAATCAATCTCATGCATCACAATCAAGTTGTTGGTTAGTTAATTCGCATCATTCACTTACCGGTTGCCATGTACTCAATGACGGAACTGCACTAATTAATAGCGACGTACGAAGACACCGCTCCGTAAATCTATGGGGTAATCGAAATTATAACCCATGATTCGCTCTCTTAATTAATTTGCATTTCATTCAATAGGTTCCTGCAAGTGTCCATCAGCTCGGACCGAATCGAATGAATGAGAAACTAGGACACCAGACAGTATAACACAGGCACAGATACAGGCACTGGCACAGGCACTGGCACATGCACTCATTCGTGCAAAGGAAAACCAATAACATTTTATTCAATTTATATTAATTGCCATAGGGTCCTCGTTTCAATTTTTCCTTCCCGTATCCTGTAGCCCACTGCTTGTAACTTGTAAATTTGTATACAGTATGTGCGTATAGTGTATATTTGCCTTCGTGTGTTTATTACCACTACATTTATGGAATATATGGGTATTTCAGTTTATTTTCGCTTTAAAAAAAAAATAAAATTTTAATATTCGTTTATAGGCAAGGATTACAAAGGATAAAACGCTATTTAACTGGTAACAGAAGAGTTATCGTTCGCCCCGATAAGAGGACACTGCTTTTTATTTATTTCCTTTGCTGTTTAATGCATTTATTTGATTGTGTGCCTATGGTATTCTCTCGCAAATTTGCCGGTCACTGATGATGTAAGAGAAAGGATACCTACCTACTCTATACCACCATGAAACCATACCTGTGGAAGCGTACAGTACAATGTGGCATCTTTAATTTAACAATGAACCTCGGAATGGATGGATGCATAGTTGGATATATTGAAACTCGCCACCAAAAAAAAAATAAAAACAAAACAAAAAAAAAAAAAAAATGCAAAAATGGAAGTGATATATGCATGTGTGTGAGAGGAGGAAACATAGGGTCGTAAAATGTGTACGCAGTACAGTACACAGCCCATTAATTATTTCCTCTCATGAATTTAAATACGGATTTAAATCCGCACGTAATAATTCACCGTCAGGGTAAATAATACAAAAAAGCAAAAAAAAAAAAAAACCCAAAGAGACAGGAAAACACAATGCAGCACTCATACACGAGAGAGAGAGAGAAATTGGAAAAAAGGATTTACCCCGAAAGTGAAAACCACGACTCACCTGAAGATACAACGAATGTGCTGGAGCTGCGAGTTCAACAGTGATTTAATGGTTAAAGTGGAATGCGACCCATAGATTTGGCAGGTGTTAACTTTGTTTTTTTTCTGTTTTTTCTTTGTCATCCGATTTTTTACGTTTAAATAATAATTTAAATAAATTAATAGGATTCCGAGAGAGAGTGTGGCGTGGCACACGCATTTGGTATTCAATGTGCAGACCGTGGAATGAACTATGGAGTTTATTAAGTTGTTAACTTATAGCGTAGTTGGTTTTTGTTTTCGCGTTGCTTGGAAGTTAAATATTTGTTAAATCGGTAACTGTAACAATAAAGATTATCCCAACGAGGGCAGGCTCCCTCCACACCTTTTATTTATAATTCATTGATGTAAGCTGGGCTTTAGCAATACATTCGATCTTTACTTGGATGTACTCAACCTGTCGATAGCTCAGTAAGAAATATTAACACCGAATATGAGTTACCAGCTGAATTGATTTCAGAGGAGAGAATCGAGTGGGCAATAGGTTCATTCTCACCTTATAAATCACCAGGGCTGGACGGAATCATACCGATAATGCTTGAGAGCACCTTAAGTACTCAGAGAACTATTTATCAGCAGCCTCAAACACAGACATATCCCTAGAACATGGAGAGAGGTCAAGGTGGTGTTCATTCCCAAGACTGGAAAGCCAAGCCACACCACCGCCAAAGATTTCAGGCCTATTAGCCTAACCTCCTTCATTCTGAAAACATTAGAAAGGTTAGCCGATATCTACATTCGCAGCAGACTTCGTCCCGAGGTCATGTCCACAGTACACACCCTTATACGAAAGGAAAAAGTGTGGAAACGGTGCTACACTGCGTAGTCGGCTCTATCGAGAAGTCCTTAAAAGACAAGGAATTCACTCTCGCCGCATTCTTGGACATTGAAGGTGCTTTTAACAATGCCAAAACGGATGCGGTTCGAAGAACCCTGTTAAATCTCAAGATTCACGATTCACTCACCAACTGGATTGTTGCACTTCTTGAGGAAAGACATATTATCGCAGAACGCGAGGGTACAAAGATGGAAGCATTCGCCTCCAGAGGTACCTTTCAAGGCGGAGTAATCTCCCCGCTACTATGGGTCATTGTACTAAATGAGGTGTTGCTACAACTCAGGTACAGTGGTGTTAAGGCCATTGCATATGCGGACGACATAGTACTGCTGGCCGCAGGTAGATTTCTACCTACCCTTAGCGAAATATTGGAGAACGCGCTTAAGATCCTAGTCACCTGGGCTGAGAAATGTAGACTAGCGGTCAATCCCCATAAGACCGAGCTGGTATTATTCACCAACAGAAGGAAAATTCCTGAGTTCACATTACCGTCCATTGGCGGTACTCCCCTTAAAATCTCGAATAGCGCAAGATACCCTAGGACTCGTTCTTGATAGAAAAAAGAACTGGAGACCTAATATCAATGAAAGAATTAAGAAAGCAACTATAGCCTTCTATACTTGTAGTAGAATATTTGGAAAGAATTGGGGTCCAAAACCTAAAAATATTCTATGGATGTATACGGCTATAGTAAGACCTATTCTGACGTATGGTTGTCTTGTATGGTGGCCGTCCGCCAGCAAGTCCACCAACTTAGCGGCCCTCACGAGGATCCAGAGATTGGCCTGCATTGGCACCACAAGTGCCATGAGAACAACACCTACTGCAGGACTAGAGGCTATCCTCAATCTTCTACCTCTGGACATTTTCGTTAAAACCTCGGCAGCTATAAGTGCCCTAAGAATAAGTCAGTCAGATAGCTGGAATCATAATGTAACAGGTCATTCCATGATCCTGGAGAAATATCTAGGAAAAGTCTATACTACGGATTACCTCACTCCGTTCCTAGATTCCCATAGAGGAAGAATGGAAGGATGGTCAGTCTGCCAACACACGTTCAATCTCTATCTATACAGATGGATCTAAGATGGATGTAGGCGTAGGGTCAGGCATTTTTCTGAACCGCTGGGGATATCTAGATCAGTCCGCCCTCCGAACCGTAGCAGTATTTTCCAAGCGGAGGTCCTGGCAGTGACAATAGCTGCCCGTGAGACTGCGATGAAGGCAATACCACCGGAAGGTATCACCTTTTTCATCGACAGCCAGGCGGCAATGAAAGCGATTACTGCTATCGAAATAAAATCCAATCTTGTGAAGTGCTGTCGCGAAGAACTCAGGGTTCTTGGAACACAGCACAAGGTTACACTCTGCTGGGTCCCTGGACACGAAGGTATTCCAGGCAATGAGAAGGCAGATGAACTGGCAAGAAGAGGCTCTGAAGCTACGTCACAACAGGTAGACACCTCGGTGTTCATCCCGCCTTGCACATTGAAGCAAAAGGCATGGATCTTGGCCAGAAGTGAGGCCAATAGTAGATGGTCCTCCCTGGACACCTGTTTGGTCAGCAGAAGCCTATGGCCTTGCTTTGACAAGAGTCGGACCGACCGAATTATGCTAAAGGATAGGAAGTCTCTTTCTGTTTTTATAGGAATTATTACGGGGCATAACTCTCTTCGGTACCACATGAGAAAGTTAAGACTCACGGATGAAGATCTATGTCGGGGATGTGGAGACGAGGAAGCTAATGAGGATACAACCCACTTTCTCTGTCACTGCCCTGGGCTTATCCACCTTAGATTCAAATTTCTAGGGCCACACTTCGTCTGTGACCTTGAAGAATTAGCAAACAGACCAATAAATGAAATTTTTTGGTTCATCAAATCAACAGGATGGTTTGGTGATCCACAAGATATAAATCAGTACTAGGGTTGACCAATGGGCAAAGGACTTTTTCCCCTTTGGGTATCACAATGGGTCTGTATTGACCTGAGTGTGGCGACGTGTTCTAGTCGCCAACCCACATACCTAACCTAACCTACTTGGATCTACGTACATACATATGTAAACCAATAGTTCAGGTATTGTCTGTCAGCTATTTGGACTCAAAATTTTTATCAAACTTGACATTACTATGATAGAGGTCCAAAAAAGTGGATCTGCCAATGCCTTCTGTCTGTCTGTCTGTGTACGAGGCTAAACAGGGATCCAGATTTAGGTCATATGTAAAGGGTGCGCCATCTAGTGGTTTCTTTTTAAGTCGTAGCTTATTTTGACACTGACTGACAATGTCTCGAAATCTTGACAGAAAGGCAGTATCATACCTTCGCGGAACAAAATGAGTCGGCTTACGCTTGAACAACTTTGGGATACATTGCAAACCTATTTCCAGTGTGAGTCCTGCGTAGCCCAAACAGTGCGTTAAATGAAAAGAAGTTTTTACCGAAATGAAGCACCAATCGCGCCTGCTGTACGCAAGTTTGTGCAAAAAGACTGGTATGCTAGTGGGCAACACTCACCCTCGTCGTCGTACAGTGCGCTCAGACGAGAATGTGGCTGCTGTAGCCGAGAATGTGAGGCTCAATTCAGGAACATCAACTGGCCATCGATCTCAACAGCTCAACATACAAGCACAAGCCTGAGGAGAACTCTGCACAAAGATTTCGGATTCTTCGAATCCGCAATTGAGGGCGCACGACCATCCGCTACGTTATCGCTTCGCAGTTTGGGCCTTAGAGCAGCTTGAATTGGATAGTGATTTTGGACGGAAAATCATCTTTTCTGACGAGGTGCATTTTCATCTCGGCGGCTACGTTAACAAACGAAATTGCCGCATCTACGACTCGGAATACCCGCACTTTATTGTCGAGAAGCCGATGCGTCCACAGAGAGTGACTGTTTGGTCCGGATTATGGAGTGTTGGCATCATTGGAACATTTTTCTTCGAAAATGAGGCTGGGAACAACGTTTCGGTCAACGGTGGGCGTTACAGAGCCATGTTAACCACATTTTTTTTTTTTGTGAAACTGAAGACATGAATTTGGACGACCTCTGGTTCATGCAGAATGGCGCGCCATGCCACACAGCCTATGCTACAATCGATCTTTTGTGCACTAAATTCCCAGATCGTGTTATCAGTCGTCTTGGCGATGTCAATTGTCCGCCTCGGAGCTGCGATTTGACCGCTTTGGACTTTTTTTTTGTGTGGAACCGTGGAAGACCGATGTTATGCCAACAATTCGGAAACGATTTAAGCATTTAAGGCCAATATCATCCAAGCAATCCGTGAGCTACAGCCCGAAACCATCAACAAGGTCTTGGAAAATTGGAGTGACAGAATGCGCTACTGTGAAGCCACCCGAGGCAGTCACTTGACCGACGTTGTGTCCCATAATTAATGGGAATGTTTGCTCTTACTAATAAAGCCCTTACACATGGAAAATATTAAATTTTGTTCATTTTATTGCGTTTTGAAAAAGAAACTTGTATTTGGCCCACCTTAGTAGTTTCAAAATATAGATATCTTGATTCATTCGAAAGTAAAGCTAAATAAAACACACACAGCGATACATTTTTGACGAAAATTTGAATTCATTATAAAGTCTGGACTTTGCCATTAAGTGTGAAAAACAATATCATCTAACGGTGTCAAGTCACATGATCTTGGTAGGCAATTGACGTCGCCAAAATGTGAAATTACGCGACCAGGAAACTTCTCACGCAAAAAGCCATAATTGGTCGTCTTGTGTGGCTTCTTGTCCCGTCTTGTTCGAACCACATCTCATCCAAGTCATGATCCTCAATAGCCGGCCAAAAAAAATTGGTTATCATTCGACCATATCGCTCCGAATTGACTGTAACCGTCCGCCCATTGGCATCTTCGAAGGAATACGGTAGTTTTCTGAGCCCCATATGCCCCAATTTGGTTTGTTTACATACCCACCGAGTCAGAAATGAAGAAAATGTTTTTCGAAAAATCGGTGTTCATTGTCTGTTGTTCCAACACCCAAGAAGCGTATCTATGGCGTTGTGAATGGTCAGCAGGTTTGAATTGTTGCGTAAGTTGAACTGCAAAATACGCCATAGTGAGGTGTACGACACGTTCAACTGCTACGAACGCCATGAAATCGATAAATTCGGATCATCAGCAACACTTGCACTTACAGCAGCAATATTTTCGACTGAGCGTACATTACGACGATGCTCAGGCCTTAAGACATCAGTAACGCTTCCACTCTCTTCAAATTTCATCACCGATTATGCCGACATAATCATCGTGTAATGCACGAAAAGTGGCTACGTTTGAATCACCACTTTTGTAGTAAGTCTTCATCATTTTAACGGGTTGCTCGATTGCAATATTATGACACTTCAAATGACAGCTGAATTTGACAGGTGTCAAATGCCGGCGCTACCAACTTGAAACCACGAAATAAATGATCCTGTATGAAGATGAGCGGCAGGTCCTCATAGCACCTTAACTTAACCCTGTGCCTCTTGCGGTTCCGCAAACCATTCCAAAAACTTCAAAGAAAATAATTCCATAAAGTTTCATTTTTTAAATTCTGATAAAATCACCGACTGGTGGTGGAAAGAACAATCCTGTTGCCTCTATAAAAAATTCTACATCTCCCTAAATACTTTCACTTTGAACACCGACCATCGTTCATTATTGGTCAAAACTTCCAAGCCAAAGTTTCTTGATCTGCTAAAATAGATAAACAAAATTTTTTGACAAACAAGTCACGTCCAAAGAAAAAGGGACACAAATTTGATGAATTCAAACGTCTGCCGCAGAAAGGATAAAGAAAATTACAAAAAGGAAATTATCAATTATTCCGGTTAGCGAAACATTTGTTATGGGTTATCCTAAGCCAAAATGTGGCCTTTAACTGATTTCCTTTGCGTAATTAGTAAAAACAAAAAAAAGAACAAATTTGTGGTTAAACATTGGTTTGTTCAATAAAACCTTTCCTTTCGATCCTTTAAGATTGGGAAGTAATGGTTTGACAAGAATGATAGTGAGAATCACTATTAGCTTAACCACTATGCTACGACTGTTGCGTTCAAACGTTGAATCCATGCTCCTACTCGTATATGGATGTGGTACCTGGAGGGTAACCGCCACTATCACGAGGAAGCTGCAAACGTTCGTTAATAGGTGCCTACGATATGTATATCTTACGGATTTTCTGGCCAAACCTTATCTCTAACGAACAACTTTATCACAAACGGGACATGAAGCTACAGGCACAACCATTCGATGGCGTAAGTGACAGTGGATTGGACATACTCTCCAAAAGATTGACAGGTCCATAGCTAACCACGCGATGCAATGGAACTAGCTTACTCAGGAGGGCAGGATACGGGGCGGTCTTAGGAGTACAACTGGGAAAGAGTTGGGGAGAGCTGGGGCACATTTCCAGAAATCACACACAATGGCGCATAGGCATTGTAGAGGCCATAGGACCCACCACGGGATCCAGGACATAAGTAAAAGGAAGCAATTGAAGCTTTATACATTTACATTGATTTAATTTCTAACACAATAACTGCCCGAGAAACACTGAACCTTGGACCTCTTCTATAGAATACACTGTATGACGGTTAAGGTATAAGGTATGAGGTTGTCGGCCTTGGTGACTTATATGACTTGGATATATGGCTCTGGTAACCGTGGCACATCTACGAGCCAGAGTTCGCCATGTATGACAGGGAGGATGGAAAACTGCTTAGAGTCAGCCGATCTAGAACTAACTGACCACATGACTAAGGATGTAACCAGTGGAAAGGTTTACAGGAACATGTAAACTTCCGGGGGAGGGTTCAAAACTTTGGGTCTGATGCTTGACAACTTTCAAACTCACTTCCACTATTCCAGGTATGACAGATGCTATACGGTGAACCTGGAGACATGACGAGGATTCGACTTTCTAGAGAGTTAACCTTAATATGTCTTTAAGCTGATCCGGTCCGGGTGGCAACGAAAGAGACAAAAATATGTCTGAAAAAAGAGAACACATGGGGAGTGCAACTAGCACATCACGTAATTCTTGTCCGGTCACAGCTGCTCTTGAAAATATCTCCAAAGATTTGAGAACTCTAACTCTATCTTCTGTATGTCTAGATGCGGATCAGGCAATGTCTCATTGTGGACACCTTGTAGAGGTACGAATGAACTTCTCTACTCCCAAGCTTCCCATAGTCAGTGGACAACTGGTTAGAGATCAGATCTATGACAATACGAGGTCAGCTATGTACATATATGTATTCTGGTAATCAAGTGATGTAAATCTCGATGAGGCTGCCAGACTTCCGAATATAGGTAATGTGTTGCAGCCAAAGGCTCCAGCTATATTCAAACAACCGCTCAGTCAGCCTAGAATCTTGAATCAAGAATCTAGAATCTAGGATTCTCAGAGCAGGATCTGCAGAATCGTGTCAGATTATGTTAATTAACTGATGGACAACTAAAGTGCAGATGTACTGACAAAGGAAGAGCAGAGCTCATGCAAAATGATATACTCGGAGGATAAGAGGATTATTATCGATAGAAACATCAACATAGCCGACGTAACATAGTCTCAGTCAAAAGGGCTTAGACCAACTCAGACGGCTTTAGACCTTGTGAGGAAGAACACTTTGAGATTGGGTCTATGGATTACGCAGTGACCTACACGTCTCAAAAGATATTACTTTTCGCGGAGACAACTTAGTATGTTTAACCACATTTATGACCTTAAGTGAGTCAAATGGTATATATCTCTTACCTTTCTTCAGGTATCTCTTCAGGATAGTAGGGACCTAACTTAACCTAATCTGAGTTATACTCGAGCTGATTGGAGTATCTTTTTCGTTGGTATCGGGATGTGCGGACTGTTCTTAGTTACTCGGTAAGTGGAGTTCTTCTTCAAACATAAAATTCATTTCCAGAGTATCACGTACTCTCTGCTTTTCATAATAGATGGAATGAGAGAGAAAAAAAAAACCTCTATCGGATAATTTCCACCATAGTTTTAATTCAATATTAAAATATACGTACATGTGTATATAAGACATACGTTAGGTAGATGCATTTTCATACAACTCCTCCAAGTGGTGAGCACTTATTCTCGTTCATTTCCCTTGAAAAGTGAAACTTTTTGAATAAACTCTAAACAATTTATCTCACAGAAATACTATCCTAGATACGAAACTAGTTCAAAACACAATATTCTCGTTAACCTTTTCCTTCCATAAGTCTGAATGCAGCAGGGTATGCAATTTAGCTTTTAAAAAATTCATAAACAAAACACTCTACCAAGCTTCGTTCTGCGTTGTCGCTTTGCACACCGTACATTGTATGTATGTATACATACCCTGCTCTCTGTTCGGCTTCAATTACCTGTAAGTCCTTAGCCCGAAAGCAAAAACAGCAAAAACGAAAGGCAAAGCGAGCGAAAGGATAAACTGAAAAGAAAACTTTTTATACCCTATTAAAAATAAATTTATTCCAACACTATGGAAAAATGAAGACAAACGTTTAATGTATTTTTTATGTTCGTTTCCTCATCCATTTACCAATCTTTGCCCGAAAACCCAACGTATACATCACCTGCATGCAGGATATTACCACCCGTCGCCGCTGCCGCTACCGCGCCATAGCCACCCGTCCACCTAAAGGAAAATATCAGGTTCAGCTAACAAAAATGAGAAATAAGATGAAAAAAAAAAAAATCCAAAGATAATAATTCAAAAGGGAGGATGAATGAAAAATGTGCATGAGGTATGATCCAGAATGAGTTTAAGGAATCCTCCTCCCACACACTGAATAGGTATTTTCAAAATAAAGTGCGCACTGGACTTGAACTTTTTGTTCCTCCTTCTGGACGCAGGTTATGCGTCGAGGAAAGGCTATTAAATTCATTTGCATTCAAGCATTTTCTTTTCGACAGCTTTAAGTTTGAAGTGAATATCCTTTGGGTTGGGTTAGGTTAAAACTTGCACCCGTCGCTCCATACCTATGAAAAATCTAAGGATCTTAAAGCCATTTAAAGTATGTATTTGTAACTTGAGCTAGTCACGAGGTACTGAGCCTCACATTAGGAAGCCATAGTCTGAGGAGATTGGTTAAATTTTGATGGCTGGAGCCAATAGTTACGAGAGAGATACGCGCCTCGGAATTAAACCAACCCCCTCATACAAGATCACGACCCGGAACGTTTACGGACAATGAACTAAGAGTATGCACCTGGAACGTACGTACTTACATTGTACACCCCTGGTGCTGCTCAAAAACTTGAATCTGTCCTCAAGCGGTACAAGGCAGATATTACCGCGATCCAGGAGATACGATGGATAGGATCAGGAATACAAAAACAACAAAATTGCGATATTTATTACATCTGCCACAAAAGACTGCACATGTTTGGATGCGGATTTGTCGTGGGAAATCGGCTACGCTCAATGATAATTGACTTTAAGCCGATCAGCGATCGCCTGGCTGTGATCCGCATCAAAGCCACATTTCAAAACTTCAGCTTAATATGTGCACACGCCCCTACCGACGAAGCTGAAGACTCTATCTAGGAGGAATTTTATGACCTCCTGGACGGGGCCTACGGAGCCTGTCGGATTAGTCGGAAAGTACAGCCTCCACGATACGACAATAGACAGCGGCTTCCGACTAATCGACTTTGCAGCAGCTCGTAATACGGTGATAAGTAGCACTAGGTTTCAAAGACTACGAATCCACACAGCAACCTGGCTATCTCCAGACGGTCGAACCGCCAACCAAATCGACCACGTGCTAATCGATGCGAGGCACGCATCCAGCATTCTAAATGTGCAAACGTTTAGAGGGGTAAATCTCGATTCTGACCATTATCTTGTTGCAGCCAAATTCAGAGCTCGATTATCCAACGAGAAGAAGCTGCGAAATGCCCAGAAGAAGAAATTCAACGTTGGAAGCCTTAGCACGACTGGAGTAGCTAGAGTCTACAGAGAGCGTCTGAGTGAGAAACTCTCCGCTGTGCATTCACCTTCCACAAATGCTAACAACCAATGGAACCAGTACCGCGACATCATCAAAGAGGTAGCCTAAACCACCATAGGTTACCAACCACCACCTAAGAGGAGCCCTTGGTATGATGATGAATGCGTACGTCGGAAAAAGGTGACAGAAAATGCACACCTACAAATGCTGCAGCGGAAAACAAGAGCAGCAAGGGAAGAGTATCGAGCCAGAAGAAGGGAGGAGAAAAAGATTCTGCGTAAAAAGAAAAGGGCCCACGCATTCTCCCAGCTCAAGGGTATCGAAGAGTCTCGCGACAGGAACAACACCCGGATGTTTTTTAAGAAAACAAAGCAGCTGGCAGCTGGCTTTAAACCCGGAACGCAGGCTCTTCGAAATAGTGAAGGAAGCCTAGTCACCGAAGCACAGGGAATAGTAGATGTTTTTAAGGAGCATTTCCAGCTGCTACTTAATGGGCATCAAATAGAGAGAGTGATAGGGCAAGAAGAGAACCCACGTCCAATCAATGAAGAAGCCATCCCCCTCCCCAGTTTTGAAGAAGTTGACTCAGCAATCAAAAAGCTGAAGAACAACAAAGCCGCTGGCTCTGATGGTCTACTAGCAGAGCTCTCCAAATCATCAACCAAGTATGGGTGGATAGCCCGATGACTGGACTATCAGCTCTATATGCCCCATCTTCAAGAAAGGCGGTCCTATGTCTTGCAAGAACTGCCGAGGCATATCCCTGCTAAATGTCGCATATAAGATCCTATCCAATGTACTGTGTGAACGTCTGAAACCTTTCTGCAACAAATCTTGGAAAAGACCAACGAATTTCAAGTCAAGACCCACCACCTCTTCATCGACTTTGAAGCCGCATACAAAAGCATTCATCGTCTTGAGCTCTACAAGGCGATGGCCGAATTCGGGATCCCGGCAAAATTGATCCAGCTGCGCCGCGTGACGCTGGAAAATACGCGGTGCAATGTGCAATTTGGGAACAGCTCCTCTGAACTATTCCAAACCTGCACCGGATTTCGGCAAGGAGATGCGCTGTCGTGTGATTTTTTCAATCTGGTGCTGGAACAGATAGTGCCCAGGGCAGGTGTCAACACGGAAGGCACTATCTTCAATAAATCTGTCCAGCTGCTGGAATATGCAGACGACATCGACATCATCGGTCGCTCCCAGCGTGCCGTTTTAGAAGCTTTCACGGCGATTGAAGAAGAGGCGAATCGAGTTGGCCTTGAAGTAAATGAAGACAAGACCAAGTACCTGTTGTCAACAAACAAAGAAGCATCGGTCCACCGCCTAGGACAAAACGTCACTGTTGGCAACAGTTACTTTGAGGTAGTTAGGGAGTTTACCTACCTCGGAGTAAATATCAACTCCACGAACGACACCCTTAGTGGAGATTCGACGAAGACTTACCCTAGGAAACCGCTGCTACTTCGGTTTGGCAAAACAAATGGGTTCAAAACTCCTATCTCGGAAGACGAAATGTATGCTCTACAAAACTTTGATCCTGCCAGTTCTTCTATATGGAGCCGAGTGCTGGACGATAAGCAGGAAAGCACAGCACATGTTGGGCACTTTCGAGAGAAAAATTCTTCGTCGAATTTTCGGTCCCATAAGCGAGGAGGGCGAATGGAGGAGAAGATATAGCCGCTAACTCTATGAGCTGTACCAAGATGTGGATGTAGTCCAAAAAGCCAAAATACGTCGACTACACTGGCTCGGCCATATCGAACGAATGGACAACAATGCTCCAGCAAAGAGGATCTCCGACTCACAGCCCCCAGGTTCGAGACGACAAGGAAGACCGAACCTCCGTTTTAAAGACCAAGCTATCGCGGATGCCAGAGCGCTTGGTCTGGACAACTGGAAGCAGCGTTCCTGGGACCGAAGAGAATGGAAGGCTACCGTGTCTCAGGCAGGGACTCTTCACGGGTCGGGAGCCCGTTAAGTAAGTAAGTAAGAGAGTACCTACTGAGCCATCTATGCCTGATCATATGATCACTACCTTAGATTTAGATAAAACGTTCACCAAGCTAATCTTTGAATCGTCTCTTGGAAGTAATCTGTAGCTTTGGCTCATTGATTAGAGGACGCTGTAGAGGGCCATCGCAGATCCATTTGAAACAAGCAGAAGTGTAAGGAGGAATATGGTTCCATGGTGAATCAATAATCTGTCAAGCCTCCGTTCTAAAATGCCCACACTGCTCAACGCAGCGAAACAAACAGGAGACTGCCCGAGCTATAAAAGGACGTAGCCCGCCCATAAAAGAAAAATAGGGAAATCTAAACGAGAAAGCCTTAGGAAGTTCTATGAGATCATCACGAATACTCCTGCCGCGGACATACTAAACAATGCAGATGTCTCTAAGATGGCAGCGTTATCGAACAGATCATGCACTCTGTCATGGCTTCTGTTAAAAACTTACTTTCCCGGCAGTCTTCTAAGTATAGATAAGTTCACCAAGATCACCGTACCTCAAGTGGTAAGTGCGTTGGACAACTGATCAAGGGGTTCCAGGTTCAATCCCTAGACAACACCTAAAATTTCTTTCACGGCCTCACCTCTCCCGAGAATATAACTGTCATGAAAAAGATTCTTAAATAACAAATTGTCCTTTGGATACGGCAGTGAACAGTAGACTCCTTCTAATTGTGTAAAAAATACAACAACACGCACAACACGAATGATTGTGAGAAGCTAGGTCCATGGAACTGTTCCGACAACAAGTTGTGATTTTTGAATCTACACAGCAAAACCTCGGAGGAATAGCTGGAAAATAGCGGCGAAAATCTTCTCCAGAGTGGGCAATTGGGTCCTTCCACTCTCCTAAGTCGGTTGGTTGGTTGGTTTAGACCGGCCTTCGATGAGGATGCACTTAGACCAGAAAAGGTCCATTGTGCTGCCGTTAAGTAAGGTGGATGGGTCACCCTCTTACTCCTGGAACCATCCGCTCCTTTTTACGAAGGAGCTAATGTTAATGTTAGTGTGGCCTTTCTAATGTTGGAGAGTGCAGGGCATATGCATAGGAGGTGACAGATGGTCTCCTCTTCCTCCTCATCCCTACAGCTTCTACAAAAGTCATTGTAGGGGAGGCCCAGTCCTTGAGCATGCACCTATGGCCGGTTAGCGTATTAACTATCATGGAGAGGGCTCCCTTCATGTGTTTTAGGAGTCCCTTGGTCCTAGGTCCTATTTTCGTTTAAAATTGGGCAGAGCAGTCTGGGAGTGTTGCAATTGCAAGCTTATGCCATCGATAGTTGGGCAGCCTTACTGCGTCAGCGTTGACAAGGTATTTAGCATACGCCGTAGCGGCCTCGATGTCGGTGACGTTTATGCTATCTAGACCAGAGGAACCTCTTCTAGCCAATGCGTCAACTTAGCAATTTCTCGGTATGTCAAAGTTACCAGGTACCCACCAAAGCGTGAGGTTATACTGTCCATCTATCTCGTTAAGAGATACGCGGCAGTCTTTCACTGCCTTTGATGACATAGTGCTGGATGCTGGATGGATTGTATGTATGACAATATCTGAAGCTGATATTGCATTAGCTGTCAGCCAGTCAGCTGCTTGATGGTTGGCGTAGATTTCAGCTTGAAAGACGCTGCAATAGTGTGGGAAGTTGAAGGAGAGATGGATGTCTAAGTCCTCTGAGAAAACTTAGGCTCCAACTCCCTCCTCAGTTTTGGATCCGTTCGTAAAAATTGACAGCAATTCGTGGTACAGGATCTCACGTTGCGTCGAGTCCATTCGGTTCTGTTAGGTAGCGCGATTTTGTAGCCATTATTGGTCGGTGACTTGAGGGAGATGATGGTACATCAATAGAATGCTGACATATCCTGTGGATTGGCCCTTCCATTGATAAGAGCTTCTCAGCCTGATTGCTGAGCAGGCAGACAGTTATTTTTCCGACGATGTCTAATGGGAGCAAGAAGTAAGGAATCCTTAAGTCACCAGGGATGGATGGAAGCACATCAGCCTAACATCGTTAGGCCTTCTCAAAACGAGGGAAACAGGTGTAAACAATTATTTAGGAGAGGAGGTTCTACGTTCTTCCCCTCTTCATCATCGTCAGCATGCCTACAAAGCTGGCAGATCCACAGAGACTGCTCTATATCAGCTGACTGAAATTATTCAAAGCGATCTTCAAACAAAGGACATAGTACTGTGTGCCTTCTTGAATATCGAGGGAGCATTCGACGACACATAGAAAAGGAGTAACTAATACGGTCTCGAAGTGGATGTACGATCTTCTGAGGACACGATCAGTGGGGACTCGTACATCAGAGAGTATCAACAAGGTTAGCCCCGCAAGGGAATGCCAACAAGGAGGAGTTCTAAAGAGTTTTAGCAGCTGTCACAGTTACCAATGATATCCAGCAAGTGTTCGACCAAGCACCAATACATCCACAAAGATTGATTCTTAGCCATTGGCTTCGCTTACGATGACAGAGGAATTGTTGTGGTAGCCCAACCCTTAGAGGCTTTTAGTACAGTTCCAGGCTGACTTAAATGCACAAATCCAAATCTTGTAGAGTAGAAAACAGGACTTCTACTAATCAGTACAAAACTGTATGTCGTCAGCGATGTGAGGAAAGATATTTAAAGTTAATATCAACCTGTTCCCCTCTACCACCAAATAAGTCCTTTTTATGGGTGCAGCACCTGGGAATGAACTTCCACTCTTAGGATGCACACCTTCGCAAACAGAAGTCAACTCTTCATCTTAAGGATTTTCAGTGCAAAATGTTTGTTGTGCAGGCATACATATGTACATACATATGCGCATACATACATAGCTTGTCATTAATTAGTCAATTGAAGCAGATCCTTTTCAAACACGCCTTGTATGTAGACAGCCATGGCTCAATGCTTTATGATTATTTGTTGCTACCCAACGTGTCACCAATTATTTTAATGAATTTCGATTGCCTGAATGCAGACATGCAGGCATGCAAAGAGAAGCTACTGAATCCTGTCAAATGTGTTCCTTTGCCTGTCCCTCTGTACTGTGTGTGATCGACTTGTGTTTGCAATAAACAAAAATCATATGTGTAACCTATCACCCCACATCATAATAAAAGCCAAACGATAAACTTGGACAATTCCTATGACACCGCACTGAGTAAGTGCAGTACTCCCATACACACACACATACACAAACCATATGCAGTGAGATACTTTCCCAGCCTCTCCCCAAGGAAACGCAACATCAATTTACTTAATGTTGTGCTTTATAGTACTCCATGCGTCGGTCGATAGTGTGTAGCCCAACACGCGGCCAATGTCGTTTTATTGACCCACTTGAGAAAGTATCCCATCAGAGAGTGCCATGATTCACCAGGATATGGGAAGATGAAGATGAAGATGTCGTAATGATGCCTGCTGACACACAACCAGAAATGCTCACGCGTGGATTATGGGATCAATCAAAATCAATGATGGTCCCATTCCATCCTTAAGGAACGCATACTCGGGGGGAGGGAGGCTTATCCAGAGGGACTTGCTTTATGACTCCTCACTATTGCATTATGTCTGTAAGCGTGTGCTCTGAAAGGATTGATAATTGAAAACAAAAAAGGAACCCAATGCCGGACTAAGTGAATAGAGAATTACTTTCGATATATGTAAGCCCGAGGGCTTCTCCCTTGTGGCGAAGAATTTAAATTCCATCGTCTAGACAGGTATTTGCTATTCACTTTCTTGCTCTAGGGTTATGGTAATGATACCCAGATACCATACCGAAAGAACTATTCGATTTGAATAACAATGAGACCTTGAGAGTAGAGTGCTGGACGTGTTATTCAGTTTCGTTATCGATATCGATACATAAACAATGAACTAATGAAAGTTTTCGTTCTGCAGTATCCTTCTAAATTGCTTAACTGTGTTTACATGTTTCAGACGACAGCCGGCCAGATTTATGTGGGAGGGGAATTGAAAAGCAACCTTCATCAGGTTTGCATACGTACATATTAGGGACGACTCAATTCAATGCAATCAGCTTAATGACTTTGTCCTCGGATTTTGGGTAGGAATTTGAAGACATTTTTTTTTCTCCTTTCAAATATGGTAAGTAGTTGAGCTCAAAAGCTTCCAGTATGTGACTTTAGAAATGTCACTTAAAACATTCGTACGTCTATAGATACTTCTGCATGTATGTCAACCTTATTAGCCAACTGTCAAGTCTTGAATGATGGAACCACATGTCCATTTGGGAAAGTTTCCATACTTGGTTCGGTTTTAGGGATGATAACGATGTAGAGGTTAGAGAACCCTTTTAGTAGCAAAGTCATCCAGGGGTCATTGTTATGGTGAGTCCTTTACTTGTCACCTCTTGTATGTACCAACACAGTGGAGAAAGGTAAAGCCGCAAACAACATATATGAAGGGACTAAGGAAAGCAAAAGGCCATAGTCAAACCACAGCAATCCAAAACCGAGCACACGAGACGCTAATAAATTAGATACCCAAACGCTGATCAAAATTTCCCTTGAAGTTCTCGATACACCTCAATAGGACTTTGGGTTCCATATTATTAGCTTCTTTACTGTGATGTGCATCGCTAGCAACCGAATCTTCGGCAGAAGGTAGACACTAAACCTTACGTAACCTAGGACTTGGTGGTGAGCTGCTGACGAAACCATCAACCTTAAGGCAATGGCTAAAGGCACAACCAGGGCGATGAAAACAAAGCCAACGACTGGGTTTGAAGTAATACTTAACTACTAGATCAGTGCATGCAGGAGACGGTCGCCAAAAATCCATTGACTCTATTAGACAACTTGAACTTTAACCTCCAAGGACAGATCCTAAAGAATCTCTTAGGCGTAAACAGAGACTACACGTCACCATACCTTGACTTTAAAAAACCATATTCAAGCATTATTCCAAGTAGAGAAGAATAAGAAACTGAGAAACCAAGAAGGGACAAATTTATGTCTATTTACTCAAACGGATCAAAGATGTACATATATAGGAACGGATGCCGGTATATGCTCAGATGATCAGATTGCCTGTCTACAGCAGTGTCTTCCAAGCAGAAGTCCAGGCAGTGACTAAGGCAATCAGTCTCATATGAAACTCAGGCGGCCTCGTACTAATTTTTGGTACGAAAATCACAATTAAACCGGGAATGAAACAGCGGACGAACTTGCAAGAAAGGAGCCTGCAATGGACTAGAATCAAGCACTTCAATGGATTAAGGCTTCACTCTTCAACCTCAGGGAGCGAATCGAACAAAAGATTCCAATGCCAGCCGACAGGAGGTAGATATGAAAAACCCAGAATGGGAACAGATTGGATGACCAGAACCGATGACTTAGATGGAAACTCTCGACGTGGAATAGGATCGTTTCCAGAGAAACTGGTTTCAGTGTTAGCCCATGCTGGACCAGTTTGATTGAGTAACGAAGCCTTTTATTTCGTTTAAGACTAGTCTGGCTAGATCGTTGAGATCTATAAAGAAGAACTCGTATAAGGTCTTCCTTCTTAGAACCGATGGGGCAGGACAGGTGCACACAAGATGTATTATGGTTTCCTCATTTTCCTCATCTCTACAGGTTGAAGGGGGCACCAAGCCTTCTCGCATGTCTGCTTACCATACAGTGCCTCTTTAGGGTGTCAACTATCTTTCTTAGTGTTATTCAGCTTTGGCCAAATTTGTTTTGAAATTGTTCCTTTTACTGCCATTCTAATAGCTGTAGTATCTAATTAGAACTATGTATATCGATTAGCAGGGAGGTTCCGGTCTGCCACCTCCTTAGCTAATTCGTCCACTTTGCAGTTGTCTGGAAAATCCCTGTGGCCTGGAACCAAGGAGAGGCATACGTTGGATCTGTCAGCGATCTCGTGAAGAGATCCGCGGCATTGCTCTACCAACACATATCGAACTATTGGCAATTCCAAGCCTGTTCTTCTGCTTGAAATACCCTACGGTGGTCCAGCAGTCGGTTTTTGATGCACAAATCTAGATTGCAACTGTTCCAGACGGGGTCTTTGATCCATCCATCAACAAATGCTTCTGGTAGGAATCCTGGTTTTATACTTAACCTTAATGTCCAGATAGACTACAATATAGTAGAAATTACTAGGTATAGTGTTAAGAACGTTTGGGATATCTGCGTGGACCATATCTCCACGAGCCAGTTGCATTCCCTAAGCCGTCGCCATCAGCCTTCCAATGATACCAACGGGAAGTTGATAGTTTCTACTTCAGCAGTAGGACTAATTCTAAGCGCACCCGTTATATAGACGATTAAAACCCTTTGAACCCTCGCAAGTAGTGCAACGTTGCTTTTTTTGTCTAGTGCTAGTGATATACTAGTACATACATCGTACGAATAAAGTGAGGACATCACTACGAACTATCTACATACAAGAACTATTAAAGAGTGCAGTCTTAGTCGGAATTCAATGGATCCATTGTGTTGGATACCCGAAAAGAGAGAACAAGAATCAGTTCAACAGATTAGTCTATGGCGGAAACGGCCCTCTTGAACCAACCAGTCTTTATAATGACTTTTGGGGCGGATCTATGTAGATGCAGTGTTAGTCATTCTTCTGAGGAGGGCTAGCATTGCATAGAGGCTTGTGAGGATATCAATTAGAAGGGTCACCTGTGATCTATTGAGCTATAAGCGTTTTTGATCCTTTTTTTTGCAACAGTCCCAAAGTAATCTGGACACACGGCACGATAAGAGTGAACTCCACCTGTCGTTGGCCATATTGTTGATTGTTGAAGTCCAAGATATATTCGTATATAAGAAAACTGATAGGTATTAGTTCTGAGTGTTCTGTTGGTAGGTCATTTCATTTCGAACCTCTTCTAGCTTGCCCATCGGCCCTTTCATTTCCTTGGAAGCTCATCTGTCCCGAAATCCAGTATAACGTGATTCTGTGTCTTGAGCTGAAAGATTTCAGTTCCTCTTTATACCTTTTAACCAGTTTTGAATTGGCTGTGATGGCTTTGATGGTTGCTTGGCTGTCCATGTGCTTGTAACTGTTCGGAGTTGACAAATTACTGAAGGCCTCAATAACACATACATATTTCCGCTTGAAACGCACTCACCATTATGGTTTGTGATATTTCGTACCTAGTCCTTTGCTTGGTATTCTCCTTAGTCAAGACTTCTCTAAAATATTATACACCAGAGTTAAAATTCAGTTTCGAAAAACTAAACCATGCATCCCTCAGGCATACACTCCCCGAACTAAACAGGGTCACTCACTTTATGCTTGTAGGTCATAGGGCAATGATTTCTGTTTTCAAAACCGCTATCCCCGGTATTCAAATATTCAACTCATATGTAAGTAACCGCAATACCTAATATCACATCATAACTCACCTCCTGTCAAAAAAAAGTTATTCTTTTGCTTGGGGTTGGTTCAAAAGAACAAAAAAAAAAAACTCGGATGCATACCTAGGGCTTGAAACTTTTACGGCGTTGGTTGGCGGGATAAAACCTGAAACGTGGAAACTTTGTTAAAATAACTCAGAAGCCAAAACGTCAACATAATGTCGGCAAAAGCGATAGTTTCTCATATATGTACCCTCACCCGTCCTACACGATGTTCATTGTTGTCCTGGTTTTCATCCTTTCTCTCTTCTGTGCTTATACCTATGTTTCTGCAGATATGTTTGTATGACATTTAGCTGAATTGGTGGATCTGGATGAGGATAGAGTTTGCCTGAGTTTCACCGAACGTGCCGGCCACAAAACTGTATATTCCACGTATTATAGGGTGCAACTCCCATACGTACCCATACGTACAGTGTCACTGTGGCTGTAAATCGAACAAGGTGCAATGTCAGTTTTATTTCACAGTTTGAAAGCATCCGACGAGTTTCCTGTATGACAGCCGCAGTTGTGACAGAAGGAAACTACAATGCTCTTTTCATATTTAGTTTTATTTAAGGGTGACTACAGTTTTGCCTATGTAGATGCCACAAGGAGTATCATAGGACGGGTTTAAATTTTTAAATATGATTTTCTTTGAAAATGTGTGTGACCCGGGATTAAACTATCCAAGGATTCTCATCTTTGTGGAAATAAAGTCCTTAAAGTTTTAGTTTTAAGATAAGGATTGTCCAAGCTTAGGGAAGCCCTAAGAGAAGGGGGTCAGATATTTCTACAACAGGGTATGTTATGATCAGGAAGTTGGCCTGCGAATCGATTCTACATGGACACTAGTGAGACTTCTAGGCTCCGGAAAATAATGGCTTAAGGCGTGACTTCGATCTTCTGTCGAAGCTTATTTCCAGGAAAATAAGATACAGCACCAACCGGCCATTAGATCTTCTCGTGACACTTGAAAAATTTCTCGACATTCATATAAGTTAGAAGCTAGTATTGCTCCTGAAATGAATGCCTGTCGAGAAGTGCGTCCTATAGAGATTTTTGTGAAAAGATTAAAACCAATCAAACCGGAGTCACTTAGAAAACCTGACGACCAGATAACGACTGGTTCACGGCTTAGCCCGCCGCCGGTGCAGGTTCAGATTGATCTCAGTCGCAAAACTCGGCGAAGCTAGTATACAGAATGGGACTATCAAATATGCTGTAGCATCTTTTGATAGCCTAGAATCTATACTCTTATACCTTGGCGTACGGTTCGGGTGGCTTATATATCAAAAATCGGAAGAAATGACTACTCCCTCGCTAAGAGTTACAGACCAATAAGCCTGCCTTCCATGTTGCTGAAGAGCTTGGAGAGACTAGTGTGGTCCTGCTGCTATGCAACACGGGATAGATGATACATTGGTATTGAGGATCAGAGCAATGCTTCTTTGGACAAAGCATGTCAAGTCGAAAACATCTAAAACGCTCTCAGTTTTTTGGAAGTGTATGTGTGATCTTGACAAGACATGGGGCTTATCACGTTAGTACGTGACTTCTGCGCAAAACTTTAAAGAACGGTCTGTCTCGGTTGGACTGGAGCTTTGCCTACGCCTGGGTCTGCTCTATATACTGTGTTTGGTTTAAAATCAAGCAAATTACAGTGCGCTTCGGCTCACTAGCACATATGTATCTATTCTTATGGGATGAATCCCCCACATCCTAGCAAGCGGACGAATGTTTTGGCATACTCGACCATTTGATCGATAATGAAATTTCAGTGTATACGGATCGTTCCAAAACTAGTGAATTATTCAAAATATTGCCATCCACATTGATAGCCAGGCTACGCTAAAGGCTTTCGAGTCTCATACCACCAAAGTTGCCGCACAATTCTTAGGACTTCATGTTCACAGAATCGTGTCAGCTTATGTTGGTACCTGGACGCCATGATGGTGGAGGGAAATTTATTGTACACGGGAATTTATTTCACATCGATGTGGGGAAATTTCTCACTAGAAGTGGGTAATTGCTTAACATGTATTTACGATGCAGATATTTCCTACATGAGTCTCTTGAGACTGACGATTATTGGTCTCGGAAAGTGGATTGGTTGGTTAGGACCGGCCCTTGATGAGGATGCACTTAGATCAGGTTGAGGAAGGTCCGTTGCGCAGCCGATATATATGGTGAATTGGATCAACATATCGTGGGAAATTTTTGTTTTTTTTTTTGTATGAAAGAGTAATCTTAGCCGATCACCTGGTGCTGAAGTTAACTAATGGTCTCCACTTCTTCAAGCTTCTGCAACAGTCATTGTACGGGGGTCTTAATCTTTAAGCTCAACTTGTTTTGTTATAGCACAGAGTCAGGTGAGGGCATAAACTATCTTGGAAAGGGGTTCCTCTTTCGTGTGTTAGGAGTCCGAATGACTTGATTCCATTTAGGGTCGGCCAGAGCAGGTTAATGGTGTTGCATTCGCGTATTTAGCATATATATGCAGGTATACTATGTAAACCAGAGGAGCCTCATCTAGCCGATATGTCAGCTTCACAATTCCCTTGTACATACAAGTTGGAGTCAGAATTTTCGACAGAGGTTTTCGCTATCGAACTCTGTGCCATAGAGTGCATCCGAAATAACCTCCGAAGATCACATTTAAATATTTTTTATTTAATAGCCAAGCAGCTCTTATGTCATTTGCTCTCATGTCATTTGACTTTGTGTCTAAGCTTGCTTAAAATTCTGAATGAATGACGCTATAAGTTAAGGTGACCTGATACCTAGCAAAAAGTGAGTTTGTACTGTCCATCTAGGTATCTATTTGAGATATACGCGATATACAGTCCTCCTTCAGCAATTCAGAGAAGGTTGGGTCTTTGAAGAGATTCTGTAGGGAAACTAAGTGCATGGCCTA
Organism: Xylota segnis; assembly: GCA_963583995.1. NCBI lineage: Eukaryota > Metazoa > Arthropoda > Insecta > Diptera > Syrphidae > Xylota > Xylota segnis. The sequence goes on along the minus strand of OY757236.1, from coordinate 113,635,266 downwards.
ATTGGCTTGGGTTTCTGAATGAGAAAGTTCTCTGGGGATCGCAATGGGCGAACTATAGTATCTGGCTCTTAACCCTGTTTAAAAGAAATACAAGGTCTATGAGAAGGGCCAAGCTTTTAACAACCATTCATGTTGTGGGTGATATATTCTTTACTTAAATGCAAGGGAACCTACTGTTCAATGCCTTATCCGAAGGGCAATGAATGTCAGGAAATCATTGGCACTTCCCAAGGGTAAGCTTTGTGCCGCACCATTTGTGATATTAAAAATACTCTTACCCTGCTCTGTCTATTTGTGTATTTTTACTCGTACCTACATACATATGTATGTTAGTAGTGCCTTAAAGCCTGAATTTTGCTTACAAAACGCTGCCATGTTTGTCATACAGAATGTGCCTCTATACAATTATCTACGTGTTACCTGGTGTATCTACATACATAGATAGACAGATTTGATTGTGAAAAATAAATGTATCTGCCACTGAAAGATCCATATTTCTATTTGACCTAACTTACTACGTTTTCCAATGTCCACTCATTCTTTTCATCGTAAATCCGTAAAAATAAAACCTATTGCCCACGCCAACAGCCATTGCATACAATTTATGTACACAGAATTAATATCCCGATTGCGCCCGGATATCAGTTCGAATCGGTTTAATTGTTTGGATTAGAGAATATCCTGAATGATTTAAAATCTATTTGCTTTTCCTGATTGAATTGCGGTAGTTTTTTTGTCGCTTTTTTTTTGCGTTTTTGTGAAAAATTAAAATTAGTAAAATAATTCATGTTAGCAATGGGCAAACAAGCTCTCTTCCTATCAATTAAAATTTCCTCTCGCATGAATTCGTATAATGAAATGTGAATTTCGCATGAAAATCCTTTCAACCTTAAAGCCTGATTATAATTTTTTAGTTTTTTTTTTTCGTTTTTCTTTTTTTATTTTTGAAACGGCAACAGCAATGAATTTCAAACATGAACTGAAGCGATCAAGGAAATACAAATAAATTGAAAGAGAAAATACACATACATAGATACGCAGAAGGATATGGTGTATCTATACAGTCATTTCTAGGACGACGACAAACATCATCTCTCCATCCGAATTCTTCGCATCAGTAGCATTCAACTTGGCTTTTGAATATTTTCTGAAAATCTAGTTTTCCACTCTATGGAACATCGCAATTTATCGAATTTTCATATGAATGTCCTTTTTGCACTGTGTCAGAGGGATATACATATGTATGTATGTACTTGTATATGGATATCGACCGAATACCGAATGTGACTGCCAAGCGCTACCTTTTTCGGTTATCACATCCTAGTGTGTGTGTGTGTCAACCTCATTGCGTCCTCCATACCCAACAACAACACTCTTCATAATCCAAGAATATGTGAGTCGTTATGTGAGTGCGAGTGAAGAACATACCCAACCCACACACGACACCGAGGTGGGGGTAATAAAATTATTGTAACGGATAACATCATTTGCCAACGCAGCCAAGTCGGAGTTACTACGGATAATAAGGGTTCTCATTCTTTTTTCCCATTTTTCTGGTAAAAAAAAGGAAGAAAAAAAAATCCATTTGGAAATTACATGTCAGGCGAGTCCTTGTTTGTCCTTTGGATGCCACAGACAGTGTTCATATATTTAATTCGAGATTTTTACTTTTTGGTGGTCTCGTGCTACTCGAGATTCATGACGATCGGGGGTTTTCGGTGTTTTTCACAACTGTGATTCGTACGCCACGTGAAATCAACTGCAGATTCGAGTCTGAGCAGAGCACTGGAGAGATGCGAAGGACAAAATGGCCGAGTGGCTAGCAAGGACCGACCACCGCACCACCGGGGCCGCACTCATGAAATGTTAATTTGGACAAATCTGGTTTGACATGAGTGAATTTCAGGTAATGGGTCCCCGAAATGAGGTAAAAATTTAAATTAGGATACGAGGGCATGACCGATGGCATACATTAAGTTGCGCGTGGAAATAGACGGATGGCGTTGGTCACTCGGATGAGTGAGGTGAGCGAGGACTTTGATTTAGTTCTACTGTCCATTAAGTGGCAAAAAAAAAACAACTGGTTTGTATGGGAAGTGTGACTTTTTTTATTTATTAATTGAAGTCTGAGTGAAAAAGTTGTGATTTAGGCAAAAGTCCTTAATTAGATTTTGTCTAAGTCTCGTGTTCAGAAGGCTTGAATGCTTGAAAAACAAAAGTTGTTGTTTCGTAATTAAGAGCTGACATTTTGGTTTTAATTAGGAAAGAGGGAAAAAGGGTTCAAGTAGACTAGACGATTGAATGTTAGTTTAAAAAATTACGTACTGCTGACAACTGGCATAGGGACCTATCGATCGAAATTGAGTGACACCAGAACTGATTAACCAGAAAACAAAGTGAAAACCAGAAACTACCATCTGTTGGACAAAAATTCTGAACCAGCAAATTGAAACATCAAAAATACTAGGAAACGTGCTCCAAGCAAATTAAGTTGAAGTCCGTGGTCCATCTAGTGGTTTCTTTTAAAATCATAGGTTATTCAGACACTGACAGCTGTTTCCCGGTCGAAATCTTGACAGAAATTCAGTATCATACCTCCGCGGAACGAAACTAGTCGCTTTACGCTTGAACAATGTTGGGAAATAATGAAAACTTATCTCTAAAGTAAGTGCTGTGTAGCGCAAGCATTGCGTTATTTCAAAAGATGTTTTGGCCGAAATGAAGCACCTACTGCGCCTCCTGTACGCAAGTTTGTGCAAAAAGTTCGTGGGACTGGTATGCTAGTTTTCGTACGATGCGCACAGACGAGAGTGTGGCTGCTGTAGCCGAGGGTGTGAGACTCAATTCACGAACATCAATTCGCCATCGATCTCAATAGCTTAACATTTCACGCACTAGCCTGAGAAGAGTTCTGCACAAAGATCTCGGACTATTTGCGCCTCGGAGCTGCGATTTGACCCCTTTGGACTTTTTTTTTGTGGGGAACCGTGAAGGACCGATGTTATGCCAACAATCCGGAAACGATTCAAGCACTTAAGGCCAATATCATCCAAGCAATCCGTGTGCTACAGCCCGAAACCATCAACAAGTTCTTGGAAAATTGGAGTGACAGAATGCGCTACTGTGAAGCCAGCCGAGGCAGCCACTTGATCGACGTTGTATTCCATAATTAATGGGAATGTTTGCTCTTACTAATAAAGCTATAATACATACATGGAAACATTTTTAAATTTGATTGCATTTTGAAAAAGAAGTTTGTATTTGGCCCACCCTGTAGGTATGACAATTTCTGGAGATTACACGATTGCCGAACTTGTCCATCAACAGATCAATAGTTTGCGGAGTTGTGTGGGATGTGGAACCATCTTGTTGTAACCACATATCAATAATCCATCAAAATAAAAAAACGGTTTCCGTTTAGAAGGTTGGGACAATTTTAGAAAAAAAATGACTTAAAATGAAAAAAAATATTATTAAAAAACAACGGCAAAACTTGCAATAAAGTACTATTCCGGTTTTAAAGCCAAAAGCCTGTTCTTTAGTAATAAATTTAAATTAAATTAGTTATGATATAAGTTTTTGCAAAATTCGCATGCAAACTCAAAATTTTGATAAAAAAAAAAATAAAAAAAAGTTTAGACCCATTTTTTTTCAAAATTGTAAAATGCAGTGCTGAATTGGCTTTTTGTGGTCAATGCTTATATCAATTCTAAATCGAACGCAAAAAACCGAATGAGAAAAATGAATAAAAAATTGAATAAAAACTGATCTCATCCACGATCAGCCAATATCCATCGTTCAATCTCTTCGCGATCTTGGAATACTATACGATAGGGAGCTAAACTTCCGTTCAAATATTGATGAGATAATTCTTAAAGCTAACTCATCACTTCGCTTTGTCAAAAGGTGGTCCAAGGAATTCTCTGATCCTTACGTGACAAGATCCCTCTACATTACCTTGGTCCGTCCTCTACTTAAATACGCCAGTCAAGTATGGTCTCCCTATCAGCAAGTGCATGTGCCAAGAATTGAGAACATTCAACGACGTTCTCTTCGTTTTGCTCTTCGTGGTCTTTTTTGGAACGACTCACTTATCTTGCCTCCCTATCGAGACCGCCTCAACCTCATTAATCTGAATTCCCTCGAGAAACATAGAGACGTTGCAGATATTCTTTTCGTTCATCGACTGTTCTCAGGTTCCATGGATTGCACATCTCTCTACAACAATCTTCTTCAACACCAACCCACGTAACCTTCGGTGCCCTCTCCCGACCCAGCGCACCTTATACGGCTCCAATGAACCTATCTCCCGTATGCTGCGTAAGGTTAACTCAAACTCCACCCAGTTCGATTTTAACGGCAACACTCCCAGCCTCAAATCCTATCTCCGTCACTCCTCTTCTTAGTTTTAAGCAATAGTTTTAAGTTAGTTGTAAGTTTTAGTTTTAGCTTGTATCAAGCCGAAATAAATGGGGACTTTCGCCCCGCCAAAATTAAAATTAAAAATAAAAAATTAAAAAACAAATGAAAAATCCTTTAAAATTACAGGAAAAGCTCCAAACTTTTAAAATTAAAATCTTGTGAACCAAAACAAAAACAGTTCACTTTACCCTAAACACCTCAAAAGCTCTGCGACCTTCTACCAAATAGTCTCTATAAGTTCTCCCAATGGACGACAGGACCTACTGTCAAAGAAGAAACATATATCCTCTTCACAAGGTAATACATAGCATTCTTTTTATATGTAATGTATCAAATATAAATGGCTCCAAGACATTCTCTCTTCCGTCAAATGTGAAGTTAGCAGCGTGAATTAATCTGAAAATGTCAAATGAGTTGAAGTTCGTGCCTTCTAGATTCTCTTTTTCTTGATCTATGGAATACCATTGAAGGAATAACATCTTTGGCAAATCAAGGCATATTTGGCAAAGTCTGGAAGACGGTTTGAACGAGTATCGACGGGTTGTGTCTCAATTAAAAATAAAAAAAAAATAAAATAAATACTTGGCGCTACAGGTCGATGGGACCCAGGGCCTAGCTTCTCAGAACCATTCGAGTTGTGCGTGTTATATTCTTTACACGAATGGAAGTGGCCTACTGTTTAATGCCGTATCCGAAGGGCAGTTTGTATTTGAGAAGCTTTCTCAGGACAACTGTACTCTCGGATGTTTGTCAGACGCGTGAAAAACTTCTTAGGTGTTCCCCGACTGTGATTCGATCTCGAACCCCTTGCTCCATAGTCCAAATTAGATAATTTATTCAGTTTCCAACAATTCCAACAGGCGATGTCTAAAGGTCTGTTTACAGCTCTGCGAACTGCGAACTACCCGTTTTTAGTACATAACCACGCTATTGACAATGTTACTATTCGAAACAAACAGAACTTAATTTATGTATCGATTTACATAAAGAAAAGTTAAATTTCAATCAGTTTTAGCGAAGAAATTAATAATTCGCTTATTATTCCGCGAATAAACGAATGCTTTTTGGGAACTGTCAAAGTTTATTCGCAATCCACACAATGTAGGACGCAATCCACATTCCCGCGAGCAAAAGATTCTCGAGAGTTTAACCCCACAATTTGTTTGCTTTGTGCTTCATGGTTAGTAATGACAAGGCTGCAAATGAAATGTCAAAATTTGGGAATATTCGCTGATTCCCATTCGCAGGTTGCTGAGCTATGAGTTCGCCTTAACAGTCAAATGAAACGAATCCACAATGATTTCTATGAAATTTCTTCACACAGGTATGGAGGGCTGAACTTTTTTTGACAGATTCTGAACACTTCCTCTGTTTTTTTTTGACATATTAGTGGTTGGCTCCAAATGAAATTGGAAAAAAATTCTTTCTACAAGAAATGAATGCTTTTCACAAGAAATAATCTGGTTTACTGTCGTATTTGTATTGTTTACTTTATGAATTTGTCAGTTTTTGAATTATATTTTTACCTCTTGTCGAGGGAAAGCGATTGACATTTCCAAACGTCAAAAAAATCCATATTGTCGTAACATGTCACCTCTCCACTTCTTCCCTCGCCTGTAAACGTCAGAAATCCAGTCCCTCAATCCTGTATGAGCAGGGTCATGCATATACGAAACGTCATTTTATTCGGGAAAGGTCCGATTCGAAGTTGTTGTCAGTGCAAATTAACTCCGACTAATTGATAAAGAAAGTTATATCCGTCTGCAAGGACAAAGTGCTAATGTTACTAATAACACTATCACATTTCCAATTTAAAATGTAAATTCTAATAAATGATTTGAATTTGATGCGAAATCTGCGTCATCATAAGTACTCAAGCTAAATTGCAGTAATAAATTCCTTTTCCTTTCGCTTGTCAAGCCAATCCTCTCTCCTATCCCTCTGTCCGTCATCGAATGAAGTAATTGGTTAGAAGAGAGAGCGAAACAAAAAAAAAAACAACGAAAAGATTTTCATGCAATATTCATCAACCGGAAGTAGAATGTCTCAAGTAGCAATCAGGACATCATGTTAAAACAAATCGCTTCTCATCTTTCTTACACGTTTGTCGGATCATAAGAGATGCGAGCAGACAGCAACCGGATACTATTCCCGCCCACTAGAGTGTTCATTCCCGGTGCTCCCATCAAAAGTCACTGCCACTGAAGGCTACCAGAAGATAACTCTCACCCTCTGTCTATGTGTGTGTTCCTCTCTCTCTCTCTCTCTCTCTTTCTCACTCACTCTATGGCAAACAAAATTTTCAGCCAAAAGTGATGGGAATCGCTTTTTAATGCAAATTTTGTATCTTCCAAATGGATTTTGCAACGAGCAGTAACGTTTGCACCATTAGATGTGGCCCTTGAGTAGCCCCGTCCCGACCGGTCGCAATAGTCGCAGACAACCCGGGTATGGGAACACGGGTTTGTTTACGACAACAAAAAAAAAATTGTTTGCGAAAAAGGACATAACGCTGGGGGTCAATTGAAATCCAACAAGAAAGCAGAAAGTAAAAGAATCCTGGTCAGAGGCGCTTTGTTGTTCGTGATGTAACATTGAACCGGATGCTCCTTCTCATACTCGTCGTTATGATTGAATGTTGAATTTTTAATGAAAATGTCGTGCTTGCCGCTCTCACTGTTCAACTGCAGGACTAGGAGTGGTCATGAAAATATCACAAGTGGGAAGTTTTGGCATGAACGACGTTGAAATATGATTCCAGCAAATAACACGTACAGGTCCACAACCGCATATCAGTGTCATTTCGGAAAATAATTCCTTGCGAAAAGATCTAAAGTAATTTTGCACTATCTGGTAACCAATCCAGTGTACTTAGCCGACGGATTTGCATTTACCATTCGTTGTCTAAATTGGACGGGACAGTGATAATCGTTGAGACTTGTTTTTTGGCTTTTAGGACGAGTTCAAAGCCCTTGTTTATGTTGACTCATCGCGGTGATCCCTGATAACATAAGTGAAGTGCGTGGTGTTAATTAAGTTTTGTAATACTAAAACGGTGTTCTCCTATATCTTGACAACTCGGATATGGTTTCGAAACTACTAACATGCCTCGGACAAAAACCTATAATTTGGTGACGACTTGTGGCTTTGACGGGTCAGGATGTTATTAAATTCAACTCAAAAGATACAAAAGTTTCGCGGAATTTTTGACATTTGAAACAAAGAAAGGCGTCAAATACCAAAGAGTTAATGGCAAGGGCATGTCACTTTTGGACGGAACCAATAACCAGGAGGAAGGAATTACAGACAATTTGTTTAATAACTGCCAATACTATTGGAAATATTGTCAATGCCAATTGGGATTTCAATGCTTATGCTCGTTCATGCTAAGTAATGACAAGAACTTGGTACAGTGGTTCATCAGATCTGTCAAATAGCCACTTGGACTTCCACTAGCTTGCACTTGTTGCGATGAGCATAAGGTATGACTCCAAGTCCACCTAAAGCTGAACAGTTCAACCTGGGTTATCGGTGTACCTATTGAGCTCTATGAAGAGGTCCTCAGGAGAAGAAGGAGAATGTACTGGAGGTATTTTCAACAATGTAGTCGGCGTGAGAGAGTGTACAAAAGAAATCTTAGTGGGGCAACCTTTAATGAGCGAACGGTAGCTCCTAGATCTTCATCTGGGTTACTGATATCTGGTCATCCAGACGTTTGTCCCGATAGTTCTTCTAAAAGGTCTGGCATCCCAAGGTAAAAAGAACTCCTAGCTACGAGATAAACAATAACCTCCGATGTGAGTGATTCTTCTGATAAAGACTGCGTGTTGTCAGACAAATATTGGAGCCTTATATTGGATGGAGGGAATCTTTCAAAAGAAGAATGAAAAAGTGAATTATTGGAACTGCTGACGGAATCATCGTCTATTTACATGAGAATTTGTTATTCGAGACATAATTAGACAAGAAGTCTTCAGTTTCCGACAGCATAAACGAGCATCTAACAACAAAACACAAACGTTAGACTGACATGAGCTAGAACAAGGACGGCGCCAAAACACCTTCCACAAATTCTTGGACGATACAATCTTTGGTAGTCCAAAGCATCTAGTCTGGACGATACCACCTTCAACTCGATCTCAGGTGTTTTACATTTTCCGTAATTACTAGACGATATGACGGTTTTCTAACTAGTCCACCATCAGCCATGATGTTAAATGATTTCAATCGTAAAACGTTGTCAGGGCCTTTTCCGATCGAGTATAACCATCACGTATTGAAGACTAGCTGCGCCACTACCAAAAACCTATCAGAATTGCCACCTTTGGAGTGTCGGATTCCTTTAGAATACCACAGCGAAATACTTGATGAAAAATAGTGGTAAAAGAAATGAAAGAGGCAGGAGACATAGCGGTATGCAGAAGGATCCAAGTCCGTTAGCGGTAGAAACGGCTGAACATCGCATTCACATCATGTCAAGGATACAAAATCAGAATCAACGTCGAGGACATGACAAGTTACTTCTGTAGAAAGTATGAAGGGGACGATAATGGGAACTTCAGGCAGAATTACATAAGAATCAAAATTACCCACCACCCGATCTAAATGAGATTTGCCCAGAAACCTAATTAAGAAGTAAGACCTGACTGACGAGGTATTCAAAACAGGGGATAACTTGGTAAGGATCATGAACCGATCCATCTAGAAGATATAGTCAGTCAAAATAATGCCCGTTGGAAGAACCTAGCATTGTTAACTTTATTTTTGAAATAAGAGAAACTTTTAGTTCTGAAAAACGTTTTCGGGAAAATGGATCTCATAAGATCCAGAATGATACTGTCTCATTGTGTATACAGTCAATAGTCTCTTACTACAGACCTAATGTCGAAAGTTGGAATGCATTCAGGCTCGAAGACATTTCCTCTCAACGGGCTTATGTTCCACCATACTGGATTCGGATAAGTCGGAATGGGGCAAGTGAAGGCTTGGTAACATATGACCATCACATCGAATCTTAGAGTGTTGGAACAGAAGAAATATAAGACATTTGCAAAGATATATCATACAAAATTTTGAAACGACCACGCCCACTTTTGACTAAAAAAAAAAATATAAATAGTTGGCGCTACGCCCACATTTTGAGGGCACCACTTAGAAAGTATTGCGATGATTTCAAAAATGCGGAAATCCAATTCTAATTTATTCATTCTCAATAATTTATCGTCGTGTACTTTATTTATTATTGGAATAACCTTCGATACTTTTTTTACTTATGTCCTCTATCCCCTTGTGGGTCCTAGGGCCTCGACAATGCCTACGCGCCGTGTTTCAGTTCTCCCCAACTCTTTCCCAGTTGCCGTGCTTCCTTCTCGACTGTTCTGCGCCACGTACTCCTAGGAGCGCCGCGTATCCTGCCATCCTGAGTAAGCGGGTTCCATTGCATCGCGTGGTTAGCTATGGACCTGTCACCCTTTCGGAGAGTATGTCCAATCCACTGTCACTTACGTCGTCGTATGGTTGTGCCTATAGGTTCATGGCTCATTCTTTGAGTTGTTAACTTTTGCAACTTCCTCGTGATAGAGGCAGGCACCCTCCAGGTCCATACAGCAGCATGGATTCGAAGTTGGAACGAAACAGTGGTAGTTATGCTAATCGCATTACTACGCCAGACTGTGGATAGCATCCCAAACGCAGATTCTGCTCTGCCTATTCGGCTGTCTATATCCAGTTCGGTTGAGACAATACTCCCAAGGTACCGGAAACTCTCTACCCTCTCAACCGTTTGTCCAGCAATGCATATATGAGTTCTAATAATTTTTTTTTTGCCGAGTTAATTGTCAGCTCAGCCCAACGACCTCTGCTTCCCTCTCCACATTTGCTGTCATTTGGTGAAGATCCCTTATCCCTCTAACGGTCAAGAGCTGAAAATTGAAACAGGAAAGTTGGGAATTTGTTCTTCAGTAAATTTTAGCCTAGAAAATCATAATTTAAAATCCGCTGGTGAAAATCTTGTTTTTTTTGGTCACGATTTAAAAATATTTTAAAAAAATTACACAAATGTTTGCTAGCGGCACATTTGGGAGTAAAAGCATGGCTGCCCTGAGGCAGCCTTAGTCGATTAAGGGTTATTCTGTGAGACAGTAGGCATACATCGTCGGCGTAGTCGAGGTGTTTGAGTTTAGATGTAAGAGTCCATCGAATTCCTCAATTTCCTGTTGATAAGACCGCATTTAGCACGTCGCTAGTCACCAATAAAAATAGTATTGGTGCAAGTATGCAGCCTTGCCGAACCCCACTTTGGACTTCGAATACCCTTTCAAAATCGATGAACAGCAGGTAAGTGGCGATCGATATTCAACACATTGCTCGATGATGATCCGCAGGGTGTTGATGTGACCGACGCAGGAGGATCCACAGCGGAAACCTGCTTGTTCGGCGTACTTTGATTCGCTCCAGGATGATTCTAGATATTTTCTTGGCCACATCAGGCACCACTCAGATACCCCTCCAGTTTTAAATAAGCTAACCTTCAATGTATATAAGATTTCGTCAGGCGTATGCTTTAGGATGATTTATTTCGGCAGTTACGTCAACTCTTAAACCTCTTTTTATGGCATGGAAGGAAAGTTCATTATCGGCCAAATTTTCGCCTCTGAAAAGAGGTCCTTGAATGGCGATTCTGAAGTGAAGAGATACTGAAACTTCATACACTTGTCTTATTAGACGGTTTCTCAAGTTGATGTCTTCATTCACATTTGTAAAATCCCTTTTCCTTACAGTGTGAGTAAAAATCCACATAATTTGCTGCAAAATACGAATTCTCGCCCAATACAACGAGTATCAGAAACCTTGTTGCAAAGTCCTGAATACGACTATTGTCCTTACTACATACACACATCTCCCTGAGGGTAATTTGCAAGCACATTAAGTATTTAACCGATGACATGAATGCATGTATTACACGACATTTCGTTTCGGTGCTGGGTGTACAAATAATTGTCAACACTTTGTCCTTCGTATTCCACTAGTACAACAATTTAAGTTTTAATGGACAGAACGTAACCACAGTCGTCCTCTGTGTAAGTACACAAACATACATATACCAGCGCAAAGTAAGCTTGCTTTTGGTGGTCGGATGGAACATAAAAACCTCAAGAACATCTGTGCTGGGAAGTAGTATCTTTCGAAAACTATTTGTAACAAAATTGCGTTGCAGATTACTTTCGTGAGACCGCTCTTTCGCTTCGATGCATTTGTATCTTTGCCAATGAGGTTGTAAAATCATGCTCATGCACTGTCATTTCACTATATATGTACTCGTACTATGAAGTGAGACCGACAAGGACAACTTTGGTCCTCGAAAAAGACACATGAATGTTGAGGTTTTCGCAGAGTAATGAATCAAAGCGGAAGTTGGGTTGACGGAAAGTGAAATGGTTGTGTCATAAATTGACTTTTATTAATGTTAGCATTGTCATAGTTTTAATTAAAGATACTCGTCTCGGTGACATAACAACTGACATTCAAGTGTACAAGGTACAGGGATGTAAAAAGAAAGAATTTTTTAGTTCTGTTCTGTGGACGGGTTGATAGACATTTGTGTTAATTAGAAATAATTGCAAAGTGGACATTATGTGACATTTATTTCCAAACAAACTTCAAGTATTATACATTCACTTGAAGTGTTTAGAATTAGAGTGACATTCTTGAAAATTTGGATATTTTTCCCCAATGTACTGTGTGCATACGAACGTCTAAGAATGTTTCCTGCAAAATGTCGTTAAAGTGGGTATTTCAAGGAAAACACCCCGAAAAAGTAGGCGTGGTCAAACAAAAGGTGTGAAGAACAAGTATACAACTTAAATATATAATTCTTTATCCAATTTATTTACCAAAACCAGGCCTAGTAAGCTGCCTAAATCTTATAGACCTGTTAGTCTGACATCATTTCTTCTCAAAACTATGGAGAGACTTATTGATGTTCCTGTTAGAGGCCGATTAGATCTGTCTATCCGTCTGCAGTCAAGCCAATTTGCATACAGAAAAGAGTGCTCTTCACTAAGAAGATGGAAGGAACTTTTCGTTCCAAGGAAATAGCCATGTGTGCATTCTTGGATATTGAGGGTGCTAGAGCTATCAGTAGCAGAGGTATCGAGGAATCGACCAACAAATGGATTAGAACCATGCTTGAAAGTCGCATCATTACTTCTTTCTTCGAAGGAGTGCCTATGTCTGTGAACGCAGTCGGAGGTTGCCCCTGAGGAGGTGTCCTTTCTCCTATTCTGTGGTTATTAGTTATTGAGGAACTTCTAGTGTACTAGTGAGGGACTATCTATCAATCCTTACAAAACCATTCTAGTGGCCAATCACCATTAAAAGGCACCACAGTAGTTTATTCCATTTAAGTCAAATATATCGGTGTCATCCTTGACAAACGGCTTAACTGGAACTCTCATATCAAGTCCGCCAATTAGCTCGCCTTAGGGCCTTTACGGCACAACTTGGGGTGTAAATCCAAAAATGTTACTGGATGTATGGCCATCGTATGGAGGCCGAAAGTTCTTGAACGGACAACGGTAGCTAACCTTCAGAAGCTGCAAAGAATAGCCTGTCTCGATGTTTAAGGTGGCATGAGTACTTGCCCTATGGCAGCTTTAGGAGCTACCACTACAAATCTTTATTAGGAGGACGCCTGCTAGATGCGCCTAGAAAACAAGTAGAAGGCAGGTAACCATGTGGGACAAAAATACTTGACTCAAACCCACAAAGAGACATGTTCCGCACTATTCCCCACATTATGGTCAGGAAAGACTGTTTCCATAGACTATTTGAGGTCGAAATATTAGACCGTGCAGACTGGTCTAATAGTACTCCGGCACTGGACCCTAAGGGTCTAATCTGGTTCACTGGCGGATCAAAAATGGACACCGGAGTGGGTGCTGGTGTCTTTGGACCTAACACCAAACACATTCTCAATACCTATGGGAATGTGTCCAACGGTTTTCTAAGCTAAACTTCATGCTACTGACATTTACCGCGTACTTTTCTTCATTAGGGAGGTGGTACGACGGATGCTACGGTTTAGGGGATAAAAGGTGTGACGTTCGCAACGGAATTTGGAAGAGTCAAAGTTGAGTTAAGGGCTAAGAGGTTGAAATCCTTAGACCTATTCGTCAACCAAGATGGGATCTTGAGGATTTGAAGCAGGTTCTGGAATGCAAATGCAAGCCTAAGTCATTATTTTAAGCAACTATTGCTCGACAATTCACATGAAGATGATTGCCCACTGAATACTTCGAATCAAGAGGACTGTCAAGAACTTGATCCACAATTGGAATATGTGGATGCTCTTCCGGCCACCACCTACACAGTACATGATAAGCACTTAACAATCTCCCTAGATCCGCAGTTCATGATGATTACTACGCAGACTCAACTGATGTCAAAGCTGGTAAAGAGCGAGGATCTTGAAAAGAGTTCAAGTGTTATTTTGTAATAATCATTTCTTCGGCTCGAAGGACCAAAATGTGCCGAAAGTAAACGTTTGTAAGACAGTGATATCAAGTCCTTTCGGCTTAAGCCATTGAATCCAAACTGAGTACAATCAGATTATAAATGAACACCAATACTGCTTACAATTATTCAAATCTTCAACCTTTTCCACGTCTTTAAGGATCATTGACCTTAAATCTTTTAGTTGAAATCTAGTTCAAACCAAAGACAAATAGAATCAAACTCCCGGATAGCTCTTTTCGATAATTAACTTTGCTTTGACGCCCCAATAAATCGGCAGTTAGAAAATCTTGTGCAAATACATACATACATACATACATATGTAATGTACATATGGGAATACCATCAGATTTATTTATACATCTCTTCTGTAAATCGGATATCAGTTTGTGGCGCGAATATATTCCAATTTCAAAAATGAAATCAGCACTAATAGTTCTCGATTCCTTGCAGCTCTATATGCAATTCGACTCAAGTGCGCACAGGCTTCCACTACACAACACATCCATCAAGTGCCCTGAAGGAGCAGCAACGAGCACCAGCACACAGCAGTGGAACACACAAGTAGTAGACGTGTAAATCGAGTTAGAGAAATGTTACTCAACTTCTCATGCATGGATGAAGCACTCAAGTGGCACTGGAATCAACATCGTCAACCTACTCCCCTCGTCAGCCGGCTCCGTTCCGTCTTCTGCGCGAAAGATTAAAAATGCAATTACATCCATGTTAGTTTACACAGCAGCACATAGTTTTTCCCATAGCCCCAGTCCCCATTCCCCTCTCTCTCCCGCTCTCTCTCTGCAGAACGCAAGCAAAAAGTTGCGACTGTCATTGCATTTGGTTGTACACATGGTCGAACAGGATTTTCTGCTGTTTTCCAGGCGTCGTCCTTCAGAAAAGTTGAAGAGAAGAAAAGGTGGAAAACAGGCAACAGCAGAATGAATAAAAAAAAAAAAAAAGTTGCGAAGAGGAAAAATCCGGAAAAGAATAAAAAAAAACGTTCCTGTCTATCGTGTAAAAGGTATCCGGAGACCGAAGAGGACCGCCACTCTTGTACCAACCTAACGCTGGCATAGCATTCAATTACAGACTTCGAAGGTAACATGACTTGAGGCCATGTGAAGCAGAAGATCCGTGTGGCAGTAGCCGCAATGGCAGTGTTACGGCAATAGTGGTGGCAAAAGTTGCAACTGAACCAGTGGCCAGATAGTTGGAGAGAGAAGTGCCGAGTCGAGCTCGCTGGTTGGCTTGTGAAATCATCTGCTGCCATTGTTTTAAATGGGAAACTCTCTGCTGTGTTTCTAACTTTTTCGTTATTTTTCTTCCTTTTTTTCTGATGGGATTATCATCATCATCATAGTGGAGCTTACAGCAGGACCAATGTGAACTGCACCTGAGCAATTTTTACGATTTTTTTTGTTGTTTTTAGAGAGAGCAAATAGAAAAAAGAAACAGGATATTTGTTGTTCCTGTGATGTTATTCCTGTGTTTTTGTTTTTTTTTTTTTATTTTTGTTCCACTGATTCGAAATCCTATTTCAGTGAAGAGCCACTACGAACCAAGCGTGAGAACTGTGTACGAGCAGTAAGTGGATTGTTATTAGCGAGTGATCCTGAGGACCATTTGAAAAATTGCGTTAACTGAATCGTACTTCAGGTCGATGATGCTACTCGAGGATATTATTATTATTTCAAAACTGGATATGCGTGGGAACTGGAATTTGCAATTCCAAGGATTATAAGGTTAAAGTTGCGAAGGCTTGTTGCATATACAATTCAAGCCAAGCAACAGTCAACAAGCAAATTACAACCGAAAAACGGATGCTTAACTACTAAAACATGTGCATCTAATCTGACTGACCAACTGGCCACGAAATTGTTTGCAATTTTGCTGAAATTAGATACCTAACCAATTGGATATAGCTTGAGTAGATATCACCAGGATTTGCAAAGACAACACAAGTAAAATACTATGAGCATTCTATCCCACCACCCCACCGCGCTAGAGTCTGACAAACATCCGTGTGTACACCAGTCATGAAAAAGGTTTTTACCTCGCAATTACCTGTCGAACATGACAACAGTAGGCCACCTTCCATTCGTGGGAATAATATAACATGCACAACATCCTCAAACATCCAACACGAACGACCATTCTCATCCTCATCCTCATCCTCATCCTCATCCTCATCCTCATCCTCATCCTCATCCTCATCCTCATCCTCATCCTCATCCTCATCCTCATCCTCATCCTCATCCTCATCCTAATCCTCATCCTCATCCTCATCCTCATCCTAATCCTCATCCTCATCCTCATCCTCATCCTCATCCTCATCCTCATCCTCATCCTCATCCTCATCCTCATCCTCATCCTCATCCTCATCCTCATCCTCATCCTCATCCTCATCCTCATCCTCATCCTCATCCTCATCCTCATCCTCATCCTCATCCTCATCCTCATCCTCATCCTCATCCTCATCCTCATCCTCATCCTCATCCTCATCCTCATCCTCATCCTCATCCTCATCCTCATCCTCATCCTCATCCTCATCCTCATCCTCATCCTCATCCTCATCCTCATCCTCATCCTCATCCTCATCCTCATCCTCATCCTCATCCTCATCCTCATCCTCATCCTCATCCTCATCCTCATCCTCATCCTCATCCTCATCCTCATCCTCATCCTCATCCTCATCCTCATCCTCATCCTCATCCTCATCCTCATCCTCATCCTCATCCTCATCCTCATCCTCATCCTCATCCTCATCCTCATCCTCATCCTCATCCTCATCCTCATCCTCATCCTCATCCTCATCCTCATCCTCATCCTCATCCTCATCCTCATCCTCATCCTCATCCTCATCCTCATCCTCATCCTCATCCTCATCCTCATCCTCACCCTCATCCTCATCCTCATCCTCATCCTCATCTTCATCCTCAGCCTCAACCTCAACCTCAACCTCAACCTCAGCCTCAGCCTCAGCCTCAGCATCAGCCTCATCATCAGTCTTTACACTCACCTTCACCTCCACCTGCACCGACACCCTCACCCACACCCCCACACTCATCCTCACTCCCACCTTCACCTTCATCTTCATTCTCGTTTCAAATCATAGATGCATCTCGGCCGTCCATGGACCTTTGTAACCTAAGCCGTGGAAGCTTTTCCATACAAAATACCTGATGCTTCGACCATTTCCAACGACATGTCGCCGTCCAATTACTGCAAAATGTTTTACACCCATCTTCGCCCACGCTATTAATGGATTTTTCAAATTCACTACCCAACCAAATTATTAACTCAGAATCAACCACCACAGGAAGGTAGAATGTAGAGGGTATGCCCTGACATTGTATCCTCGCCTTCGTACCTACTATTAATGGCATTCATAACATTCCTTTAAGCAAAGCCTTGCACTCCACGAACCGAGCAGCACTTCGCCTGCTCATGTATGTGTCTAATGGAAAAATGTACGAATGTCACTTTTGGGGATTTTACGAAATTTACAACAAACAATTTTACCGCCCCCTCCATCCGCAGATACCGCACCCGAACCACATCACTGTGCAAATTCTGTGCAAAAATATCTTCCTCATACCTATCGCAGTCGGGAGAGGAACATCCCGAATATTCAAAGTGCTATGTTTTGTGTCGCTGTAGCTCTGTACTGCTAACGTATCCTTCGAGATATCATCGCGTCCTCATCGACATATGCAGACGCATGTGTGTTGGTGGGTAATGTCTTCTTATTTTCATGGGAAATTCTCACATCAGCCGTTAGCAATACCGAGGACAAGATTTAAAAATTATGTACGCGCGTACCCCTTCAACGCGCGCGATTGGTGGTACCCCTTCCCACATACTCGTATGTAGTATGCTTTTTGTGTGTCCTTGCGTTTGGCTCCTCAACGACACTATAACACCATCTCACTACAACGGCTGGCAGCAACAGCAAAACCCGAGAATGTAGGACTTACTTGTTTGGTACACTCAAGGATCCAACAGGAGCCCCAATGTTAAAATGGCTGTTCTGAGCGGTGAGGGTGAATCCGGCTACCAAAGTGTAATGACAAAGGGTATGTTAATGTTGCTTTAATATTCAGTGGCAAGCAAATTCCATTTCGCTTGTAATTTCCCTTTATGGGCGAAATGGAAGTTATCCGGAGATGAGTAATGCGTTCACATCTACGTATAACATCATTTTTATACGTGTAATGCGGTGAAGGATGTCACAGGATGAGTTTTTGGGATGCCTGTTTTCAGTTGTGTTTTTGCTTCTTTTTTTTTTTTGCTCGATTCCCCCCTTTCGTTTCGTTTTCCTGTTTTGTGTTATGTTGGCATAATAATTTGAGAACGCGTTCGTACTGGAGTAAAAGGGTTCAGATACATTACCCAGTGAAGTTGTGTCCTTGTAAGGATTGTTGTAGCGGCAAATAATTAAAGAAGAATAAATAACGTAGCGGAGGGGGTGTTTATGGGATGTACTTTAAGGTGCCACATGGTTTTAATATTTTTTTTTTCATTTTTACAAAATCATTGAAATTTTGAAACTGGTACCACACATTGGTCCTGCCAACGAGGCACGTGCTAATTGATGTCAAAAAAGGGTTCAGCTCAGGTACTTTAATTGAATTTGTGGTTTGTGGTGCAGAGTTTGGGGTTCGACTGTAGGTTACGCATTGTATTATGGGAGACAGAAAAAACAGGGAACATCATTTGAAGGTAGAAATTTATAGGCTTAAAAGTCATACATGTAGGGAGAGTACCTAGGTCGTATAAATGGGGTGGGAACCATCGCTTCCGAGGACATGTGTAATACGGAGGCTTTTACTTTTACATATGTACAGACCAATACTACGAGAATCAAGATAAAGTATCAAAAATTTAGCGATGAAAAATGAGTTTCCATTCGGCGTACGTACTTACAGTACTAGCTGAACTAAACTCTGTCTTAACCATCTGGAAGACAAAAGTGGAAATGGGATCAGAAGAGAAAACTAACATGTAAATGAAAGAGTTTGAAGAAAACAAACCAGCAAACCATGCTGAAACCTCAGAAGGGCAAAAAGTGCCGTCTTAATACCACACTCATGTCGATGTCCCCTATTCTGATCGCCCTTTACTCTGTAAGTTCGTCGAAAAAGGGTTTGCCTAGAGTGCGCTAGTTGACCCTACGTAGAGTTGAGCATTTTCAAAAGGCGTGTGGAAGTGTTACTCTTTCGATTGGGATATTGCAGCTGCAGCAATGTACATTACAAGCATTGGCCAGTGCTAAATCCCAGAACTCTAGCAATATCCGCTCGGTTTCTATGTAATAATTCTTGTGTTCTGCTCCAGCAGTATTTTAGGCACAACTACCTAGATATGAGATAGTTTCCAACACCCTGTCATCTGCTATCAGCTTGTAATAGATAGTGCTGAAAGCGCTATGACCCGGAATCCAAATGAAGCCACCTACCCGTCAATGAGAATGACTATGGTGCTACCAAGTATGGTGGTTCCCTGAAGTATAGGGCAAGATTCCCTTACAGATAGAACCTCCACTTGGAAGACACTGCATAAGTCAGAAACCTGGAAATGTTTGGAAAATTAGAAACTAGAGCCTGGACTTTTCCTTAGTGAAGACCACCAGATCCGTAGGAAAGAACACGATGCACTACCATCCATAAAACCATCTTTGAGTGAAGTCCCCACTTCTTGCCAAATCTTTTGCTGCAAGCGTAGAAACCCATGCAGACTTTCATTACCCGTTGCCGAATGCAGAGTAAGTTTTGAGTCAAGTGTTTGGTTTTTTAGCCGTGGAAGCGTAAAAATCGGTATTTAGGTTTTAGGAGTACAAAGCATCAGTTCTGTCTGTCTTGGTTTGATGCTTAGTGGCCCATTTGTTAATCTTATTCAAAGCACCTTTTTTAAACTCACTGATGACTGAATGAAATATCCCTGAAACCATTATTACCGCATCATCCGCATACATGATAGGTCGTCTACATTTGTGTCAAGTCTGACCCCACCCTGATGAGTTCATCTTACGATAAGATACGGCAGATATGTACGTATGTGCCCAGGATCAATTGAATGAGTCTTATTTTTATCTTAGTCACTAACCAGTTGCTAATAAACTTCTCCACAGCCGGTTGGACCAGATGCTTCATGGATCAATTCATTACTGAAGTTCCGAATGCATCCTCAACGTCTAAGAAGGCAACTAGGGAGCAACAGAGGAACGTGGTTCATGAGAATACTGCACCTATCCAATGTTTTTTGCAGACCCAACCGATTTATAGGGAGAGAAGCTGTTGATAGCCCAGGAAGTGTTAAGTTCTGTAATTGTTGTCTTACTATAAAGAACGCAAGAAAAGTCGAGTCAAAATTTGCACAGTAGTGTCCGGTCTCATTCGACAAACAGCTAATTAATAGACCAGAGCCATAGTATAGTCCCAACATCCACAACGACCACAAAAACCAAAAAGGCTCAGTTGAGGCACTAGAAAGCTTTGAGAGTACAACCCATGTTATCAGCAGGAATAAAGCAAAGTCAGATGTATTTCAAAAATCTCTCCTTCATCCGACAAATGCTGTGAACACAAATGTCACTCATAAAGATTGGTCCTATGATAAACCCTTTGTCTTGCCAAAAATGCATTTACAGCATCAAACAAGTTTTTGGTTATCCAGGATCATTGTTATGTAGGTACTTGGCTTCATCGGAGATCTGGTTAAGAGTGCCCTTTAGCATCGCCTGAATCACATCGATCCCAATCCTTCTTCTCGTAAAGAGAATTCTAGCCGACAGTCCAATCCTAGACAATTCATCGATTCATCTACAATTTAGTATATAGAGTCTGTAGCAAGGTTCCGAAAGTAAGTATGGCAACACCATCCATGTAAGCTTCGATGGCAAAACCATTGAGAGTATACCGAAGAGACTGACAGCCTAAAATTAGTGGAGACAGAACGACACCTTGCGGACAGCATGGTATGAAGGCAACCATTCTCCAGGATATTGGATGATATGCCACTGCCACTGAAGATTCTCTTTGAAATTGGCAGGGACTGGTTTGTACTATATTGAAGGAATGACGGGTACACTATATCCAGATGATTTGGTACAGATACTGAGTACCCATCATGATAGCCTCGTCTGGAACCATGGACCATATATATGTACGTAGGTACAAGTTGCAGGATTCAGATCAACCACAGCCATTTCCTCTTTCCTTCACACCATTACTAGGAGAATAGCTTAGAGGAACTAGTTCCACACAATGTAGAACTAACATCCCAATGACAATTGAAAAATAAATACGAACCAAACCAATGCGTTAATTAAATAACAAACTCTTAATCAAATAAATTCCAATTTGTTACTTCAAATTTTATAAGCACTTCGATTCGTAACCAATTGCAACACACACGCACCAGAACCAGAAAGACACTCTGTCATCTGTCACAGCGTGCTACATCCTCTCATGACTATAAATTACGTTGACACAATCATCCCAATTTTCAAATTTAACTTTCAGGATGTCCATGACATCCCATAAATGGCCAGCTGAAAGCTGTAGTGTACAATCATCGTTACTACGCGGTATAAAAACCAATAATAGACACCCATCAGCTGCCCATCTAACTACCAGTCACACATTATTACATTGTTTCTGCGTTTCTCGAGGGCTTGTGGTGCGGTGTTGTCCCGGCGACATGTCATTTCCGCCTGAAATGCGGCTAGCGCATGGTGTTCATTAGAATTTTCGCGGTCCACAATATTCCACCCACAGTAATTGACACAATGACAGTCCAGCGGAAATTAATTATTCCGAGAGAGGAGCACCAACCGACCATAAGCCAATGAACAACAAAAAGGCAGATTCCAAACACCTTCCCTCCTCTAATCATCAGCTGAGGTACAACCAAACAGATGCACCAGTCCTCTACTAAGCCTGCAATATTGGGCGATGCAATGTATCTACACGTATAGTCCTGGCGATACATGGCATAGGAAACTAAGTTCTACATGGCTGTTGGTACAAAACACTCGTGCATTTATAGGAATCGTTGCTATGATGCCCTTGCGGATGCATAAATATTGTGAACGCAGGTGTAATTTATCCGACAGAATATGGTGTAGTCGAACGTATAACGGACAAGCTGCACTAGGATGATGTCGGATCACACACTGCTCCGTTGGGAAATTATCGTACGACCGAAAGTCTGGTGAAAATTTCTTCAAAAAAAAAAAAAAAAAATATGTCAAGAAGCTATACACACACACACATGCGGAAAGGAAACTAAATCCCCAGATTGGAAAATCTAACGTGTAAGGATACGTACATACTTTAAATTACCTCTCCTGCACACAGTGTCGTTAGCAGTGTTGCCACAATGATGATGCTTCGTTATCTTCCAAATCCCTGTTTTGATATTTTTATTAGTTTCGATACAAAATATTGAAATAAGAACTCAAATCCAAAAAAAAGTTTGTAAACAGATGTAAAATACAAGGTTGGCTTAAATGTATCACCCTATCGGAGGATGCTTCAACGTTTGCAAATGGCGACGACTGTCAGTGTTGTATTTTGACATTTGTCCTCAAGATTGCAGAATACTCTACCTGTCTTTTTTTATGGAATAATTCATCAGTGTGTTTGACGCAACATGAATTTTGACGTATATTTTCGGATAGTCATACTCTACCTGGTCAAACACTAATGCGATTAGCCGTTCGAGTCGAGGAGACTGTCGCGAAAGGACTGGTAGTACTCGTCCCAATGAGAACATTGCCGATGTGGATGGACGCCACCGGCCGTATGAATGGTGAGCTGTACAGAACCATGACCAAGACGTTTTAACTGCCGCAAATTGCTGAAGGACATGTAGTTCCAAAATGATAGTGAAATCACACAGTGAACTTGTGCGATATTGGACAAAAGGATTGGAGGACTTATCTTCGCATTTTCAAGGCATTCGAAATGATATAAGACCAGCACGAGACATTCACTACTGATATTCCTATTAGGTGTGAGTGCATACTCTTTAACCTAATAAACGTGAAAATCTAAAAAAGAAAATTCTAAAAGAATGTAACCAAAATTTTTCACCCATTGGCAGCCTTTGTAGCTTTCTACATTAAATGCGGACATTGGGAAAATACCTGCAAAAAAATGTGAATTTTAAAGCTACATACGTTCAGACGACTGTCAGATCTGTCTGGAATGTCAACTCCACCAATTTATCCCAAATATCTGTCAATCGTGTGAACATTTCTACGAGAAGTCACCAAATTGTGTTCGAGTACGCAAAATCTTCGTAGATTTTCGTAATAGAGAGCGCTTAGGAGAGCGCAAAAAATTTCCCCATTCAACGAATTTTAGTGCAGGAAATTTCTTTGTTCTGATTTATGAAATCTGTCAAATCTGTCAGATACCTGTTAGAAATTTTAAGTTGTTTGTGTATTTGCATACATTTGCTTTTGACGTCCAAATAGTGGGCGAATTTCATAGCTTCCGCGTTCGTTAAATTTTTTGTGATTTAACCCCCACTCCTCGATTTAACCCCCCCCCACGCAGAAAGTATGCGAACAAACCTGTAGTAAAGAAAGCATAATCAACAGACCTTTATTTGCTTTGTATCATTGTCAGACCACTGACAGACTTATTCGAAATTGTGAAATAAGCTAGGGAATCTGCTACACTTTTTGTTTCAAGTTGGATTTTGTATCGTGAAAACGAATAGGAGAATTTGAATAACTAGTGATGGTTACCCGATCCTTCTTAGGTGCTTTCCATACATGTGCATCCAAGATCATTGCAATTTTCCAGAGTTCCAGAGCAAAGAAGGAAGTCTGACAACTTTTGACAATGAATCTACAAATTCGTTAAAAGGGTGCTCTGGTTACCTTTTAAATTTTTTATAAAAAAATCCATGCAATGTTCTTTCAAAATTTAAAGAAAAACTAATTCAATAGATAATATAAGATAAACTTACTTACTTAATGGGGTCTCGATCCGTGAAGAGTCTCTGGCTGAGACCTGGCCGCCTTCCACTCCCATCGATTTTGGGCACGTTGGTTCCAGCTGTCCAAAACAAGGGCTCTAGCATCCACATTAGTTTGATTCGACACGCTTTGACTTTGTGGACTTTGTGGACTACATCCACTTCTTGTATCTTTTCATTTTATTTTCGATGGTTTCAGTACCTACTTCATGAACAGCTTGACAGCTTCTGGATTTCAAAGCATTAATCTTTAATGGCACCCTCCAACAAAAATCAACAGTGTCAAACTCAGCTCAAAATTGTTGATCTGATTACAAGACGAAGTTCTATGGAAATGAAAGGAACTTCGGAAGCTGATTAAAAAGAGCGGGTTCAGCGGGTTATTTCCAAGGAATACCAGTGTGTATCTTCCCACCATAGTAACAGTGAAGACGGAACAAATAGAACCCGTCACAACCACAGACGGTTTGGAAACTCAATGAAGACCAATAAGGCCCCAAGAATGGAGAGGTGTTTTGCAAATCTCCATACAAAATGCTTGAGAAAAGAAAAGTTCCTACGCCAAACGAAGTGACAGCGAATTGTACTTAATCCCGAAAGATGACAAGCCCGCAGAGGAATTGTAGTCATTTAGACCGCTGCTATGCATGTTGGACAGAGCAGGAAAGCTGCCAGACAAACTTTCTAGGTCCTGTCGGGTGGAACGCTATGCATCACGAAGTACCTACGTATCCAGGGACCAAGAGGGGTAGACATAATCGCCGATACGCCGATGACATTTCGGTAGTGGTATTAGTCAGAACACTAGAAGTAGTTTTGGCACAATACAATACAATAACTGCAACAATACTATTAAAGACTTCAAGCAATGGTTTCACTCAACAGATTTGGAATTAGCGGACCACAAAACTGAAGCTGTCCTCATAAGTAGCCGCAAAGAGCCTCTGGTAATATGGGTAGGAGAACACTCCGTTGTGTCAAACCCCTACATAACTTACCTAGGGGAACTGTTTGACCTAAGCTCAGCTTTAGAAAACACTTAACTTACATAAACCCGAAAGCTAACCAGAAATTGGATGCAATATCCAGGTTAATGCCGGATATTGGAAGATTCAGGCAGCCAATAAGACACCGGCTTTCAACAGTCAAGCCTCATGTAGGCAGCCTCTAGATGGGCACTGGCAACGGCTATAAGCTTGTACATGAGAAGTATAAACTCGGTGCATATAGAACTTTATCAGGGGATGCAATAAATGTGATAACGGGGCGAAAGCCTATCGAGTGGAGCTCAAATTAGCATCATCATTATACAAATCCCAGAGCGAAGAGCCATCAGAGCACCTGCTGAAATAGAATGGCAACGAGGCACGATAGGACGTATCTAAAAACGGCTGGTAGACATACAAACTGCTTTCGAACTCAGAAGAGCTGACGAGAAGAAGATACTAGCCCACTCTAGCATCGCAACTAATTAATTAGTTAAAGTTTGCTGGTACAGTAGTCCATGAGGCTCTGCTGTGGACTCAATCATTCTGGAGAAGATTTTCTCAAGTTCCGAAACTTTTCCCGAAAAGCGAGAAAATGCAGGAAGGAATACAATTTAAGGAGGAACTATCTAGAAAGGCTTTAGTTTCTCATCAAAATAAAAAGCTGAAAAAGTATAAAAATTCTTCAGCTTTAAACGGTAACACTGTCCCTTCGTATTCACACAAAATTGGTACCTACATACGTATCTCCCTGTGAGTTAATAGTCCACTCATTTGCTAATTGAATACAAAACGACCAAACACAGAGACAAGGACCAATTACCCATTCGACTTCAAGCTCCCGACTACGACCGTCAAGTCAGTCATTAAACAATCAAAAAGTCAATAAAACTTCACCGACGTAAAAACAGCGAACAAAATTAAATAAAACAGAAAATAAATAAAAAAAAAAAAAAAAAACATAGATAAATACAACACGAAACATTCCACTTGTAACCTTTAATTAACTTTCCACTTGTCCCCGGAGTTACGTATTTGCTGCTATAAAGCAACTTTCCCTTAAAACAGAAAAACAAGAAAAAAAAAAACATAAAATAATCAAAATTAAACAGAGACTAAATCAACACAGAAACTCATTTCAATTGGGACTTCTGGGGGAAAGTTACAAAAAGCGCGCACACACCCCTTCTGTAAGGGAAGACCTGCCGAAAAGTTTACAGGACAGGAAAATAAAAACCGATTCCAGTCATTGGCATCACAAATGTCGACGGAGCTTACCCAACTTCCGGCCGAGCGGCTACAATGAAAAATTAAAGAGCATGCAAACACATAGACCGGGCAACTTCCTCCACTTAAAATGGGTGCCCCCGAAATTGACGGGCAGAAAGAGTATGGCATCGCCCATCTGACCGGGAAACATTGGATGCCAATATGTAAATGAAAGTTCTATTGGCAGCTGGCCAGTTGCCAGTTGCCAGTTGCCAGGATAGTTGGCTATTTGCAATTGCAGCAGAACGAAGCCGACAGACAAAAACCGGGACGTGTCGCATTTGAATATGACCAAATGGATGCTTTGCACCTTCCATACACACACATACGGGCGGGCGTTCACATTGCCTGTTCGTCCGTCTCTTACCTGAAAGAGAGACTGCTCTGGTCTGGTCTGGTCTGGTCTGGTCCGCTCTATAGGTGCTTGCATACAAACACAACCGAACGGATAGGCTACTTAAAGGATGTGCCAGGGCTATCATTTATCAGATTGCAGAACTTGCAAAGTGAATCAAGTGATATTTATGACCACCGCCGCCGCCATAGGGAGCGGCCGGCGCTACCGTTCGTAGTAGCAGAACCAATTGGCAGCGCATACTGTGTGCATACACATGCATTTTGGCCTTTATGAGCCTGCAGGACATGATAGGTTTTTGTGAGTTTTCTTCGTTTTTGTCTGGGAAATGTGATAAAGCGCAAACAAACTTTTGGGCCACGATATCTGCTGCTGGACCAAGGCACTGCAGTGAAACTTCCGCAAAACTTCGTATGCAAAAACGGAACCAAAGGGCTTTCCACTTCGCACAGCAGGACTTCTACAAATATTTCATTTACTGCTGAGGTTGTAATTACTTGAGGAAGAAGCTGGGGAAACGGTAACGGAGATGTAATCAAAAATATGATAGGACTCCCTGCTGGCCGAATGAATGCTGGAACACTTTCCAAGTTTTTGTTTAGAATCATGTTGATGTGTAAATTCTGGCATTCATTGCCGTTGCTGTGACACTTGGTGTCCTCACGTGCAATGCACTTGCGGACATTAAAGTGGTCAAGTCATTGATATAAGGTGCTTGGATTTGTTTAGTTACTACTACAGTTCGTGATTAATTTGGTCCTCAGCAGTTAGTCTGGTCTTTTGCCAAGATTCCCTACAATTTCTTCGAGCCACCCAAGGGTTCGTTCTCCATTCTCGCTGCAGGTTCGATTCGAAGAAGACTTGCAGAAAGGCTGAGGTCCACATGCACTATACATACAACTTGTAAAGTTCGTTGTTCTGCTCTTCAACGCAAGCGGAACGAACAAACATCTTACCACGAATTTTGCTCTCGATATGATCGAGGATCCGCTTTGGATCCAAGTCCAAGCTTCGCCTTCATAAAGCAGGACTGGAATGATCAAGGTCCTATACAGAATTTCCTTAATTGTGCGGGATAGGTCCTAAGTAGTCAATTGCATTCTCAGCCCAAAAAAACTGCGATTGGGAAGAGTTGTTCTTCGTTCTATTTCTCCTGAGTTCATGGTAGAATCAAGGTAGACAAAGTCACTTATGGCATTAATTGAATTTTTGTGTTCAATTCGTCGATGTTATGTATTTTTTCTCATTGACATCGTATACATGGTTTTACAAGCTAACGTACACAGTTACCTACACAGTCTTTTAAAAAAGTGTCCTTCTAGTGTTAGCTTTTGAGTTTCGGACAATTTTCTTAAGTCTAATTTCAAAGAAGTTACATGACACTATGTCTCCTAGTCGAAATCCTTTTATTGACATCAAAAGTCTCGTTGAGTTCATTACTGACCTTGATGGTGCAGGGAGCATTCTCCATCCTTGAAGAATTGGCCCTGCACTATAAATGCTCCCATTTGCGGCCTTAAAATTGATGAAAAGTCCTGTGCTGGATATGCCCGTTAATATCCACCATCTTCGGAAAGATTTGGAGAGCATATCTCTTCATTATAAAATGTAAAAGCTGAATTATTTAAAGGTACTTTTTTCTATATAGATTTTTTGACAGATGACACGTGAGTCGTGTTAACCTGTCATGGTACTTTTGTTCAGTATTGTTTGACATCGACATCATGGAACGACTTAGTCACATAATCCTACACAAGGTGGCACAAAAGTAATCACCCAATCGGAAAAAACTTTAATATTTTGTAAATGGCGGCTTATATTACCGCGAATTTGACATTTGTGAAGGAAACAGAAACGGATATATGTATATGGATGTACGTTGACAGAATCGCTATGCTCTACAAGTATGGCTAATAATTGTATCAATTTTGTTGACAACTCCTTTTACGGGTGGGAGGATATGGACTTTAGCCTCTCGTCTCAAGGAGTAGCAATCGTGACCGGCCCTGGAGCAGACATTCGGTCTAAAATCTCGCCCCTGTGACTGGTGATAGTTGAAAAGGAACCTCAATCTTCTATGTATTAAACAGCAGCTCTTTAATTTTGATTTCAATAACTTGATTGACTGACCGGCTCCAGGTTAGGAAGAACTATGGGTGTGGTCGCATCAAAGGGTCAATGTTAGGGCATTTCACGATTATTTTGGTTATAATGAAAGGCGTTGAATCAGGAACGGACTTCATCGCTGAAAATGATTTTGAATATTTAAGCATAAATAACTATAACAGGAATTGGAATGTTGCAGGGATGCAGGTCCAGTCCCAAGCTCTTACTCAAAATGTACCACAAACTGGTGCTCAATACCTGAGAATCAAAAATGTAGGACATTTGTATCCGCTGTATCCGCATTATTCTTGGCATGTTGCTGTATCTTGTTGGGTAAGGAGCATTATGGTTTGCTTATTTTAAGTCAAATTTTGCCCACAGACGTTAAATTGTTCATTTAGTTGAATGTCTGTTTGAATAATATGCTAATCTAGTTGAAGTGCGTTCATGGCTAACTTCATTCATGGGAGGAAAGTCTTTTAAGAAAAAAGCATATTTTCAAAAGGGCAATAGCTAGAGAAAGTAAAAGGACGAACAGATTAACTAAGTTCGGTCAATGCAGAAACGAAATACCAAGCATTTCGAAAAGGGTTGACTCAGCTAAAGTTAAAAGAAACATAGGCAGCGGTTTTCTAAAGAAAATGACTTTCACGCCTTAGGAATCGTCCTTTAAAAGGCCAGCTACCTCACGGACTCTAAAGAAATAGGTAAACAAATTCTGCAAAAGTATGATTATTTCTCTTCGAAAAACAAAGAAATCCTCTTTCTGAAAGAGAAGAATAACAGAGTGGTAAATTTTCTACAATAGAACCTCTAGGAAAGGTTAAAAGATGGTCCAATCAACAAAAGAATAAAATTGATATTCAAGTACTCCACTCCAAAAGCACTGGTGGATATTATTCACAGACATGGTAGACATGCCAATGACAAATTTGTGAATAAGCGTCTGGACTCGCCAAAGAAAATTTGGGGTACAAGTACAATTATTTAGGAGCCAAAAAATGATAACGAAATTTTGACGATGGCAAGCAGTTTTTACTACGGCCACCTCCTTTGCCTTTTTATAAATAATTCTAACAGACGGATGGGGCAAATTTTAAAGGTCAACTCAACCCTTGTTTGCAAGAAGAAAAGATCCAAGAAGCCATCTTTGAATGCAGATCATAAGCCATCAAGGCTGAGTTTCGCTGAAAGTCACACAAGATGTATGGAAAACGTTCGCTTTGATGGTGCAGATGGATTCTAGTCATACTTGCATGACAAATGCCTTCAAAATGAGGTGAGAATGACTCGCAAATTCGGTGAAGACAGGGTGTTTTTTTTGGTTTTTTATCTCTATTGAATTTGTGGCTGCTAGAACTCAGAAAATTAAATAGAACTTTTGGATGACTTTATGGTTGAGACAGCTGAAGAGTTATGCGGAACCGACTTCATATTCTAGCAGGATAACGCTCCTATCCATGTCTGGCTAGAAACAAATAACAACTCTCGATTGGCCACCTCGAAATCCGGATTCAAATCCTATTGAAAATCTCGGGTATACTGGCCAGACGTGTTTATGCTAACGTACACCAATTTAAGAACTTTCACGAGTTTCGAGCTGGCAAGACTGTTCAATAGGTTGCAATTACAACGGCAGATTACAAAACCTTGTGACTTAAATGCCGAGGCCTATGCTGGCGGTTGTAAGGGCAAGTGGTGCGTCCACAAAGTTTTAAGACCGAATTTGACCTTAATGATGATTAAAATGTTTTTATGGGAATTTCCTTTACTGTACTCATACAGGGTCATTCATTTCGTGGTTTCAAGTTGGTAGGGCTGGCATTTGACACCTGCCAAACTCAGCTGTCATTACGCGATGATTATGGTCGTCATGATCGACCGACTACGCAAGCAATCGATAAAATTTTAAAGAAATTTGAAGAGAGTGGAAGCGTTACTGATGACGCAAGGCCTGTGCATCATCGTAATGCACGCTGAGTCGAAAATATTGCTTCTGTAAGTGCAAGTGTTGCTAATGATTCGAATTTATCGATTTCCCGATATGGTCGAATGATAACCGATTTTTTTTTACCGGCTATTGAAGATTATGACTTGGACGATATGTGCTTCCAAGAAGATGGGGCAACAAGCCACACAACACGACCAATTATGGCTTCATTTTAACATTTTGGCGACGTCAATTGGCCACCAATATCATGTGATTTGACACCGTCTCTGGAGCTACCGAAAAGACCGTGCTTACGCAAATAATTCCCGAACTGTAGACGCATTAAAAACCAACAATACTCAAGTTATGACCGAGATACCGCTCTAAATGTGCGAAAAAGTGGTTAAAAATTATCTCAAAAGAATCGCATGCTTTAAATCTTTCCGAGGCAGCTATTGGAATGATGTTGTTTTTCACACTTAATGGCAAAGTTCAGTCTTTATAATGAATTAAAATTTTCATCAAAAATGTATCGTTGTGTGTGATTTATTTAGCTTTACTTTCGAAACCAAAAAATTAATGACCCTATATAAGCCTTCACTGCAGACACATTTGCCAGGCAGGCCCTTATAAGAATTTCGTGGCATGGACAGAATTTCACACTTTTCTACGTAGACTTTAGCCGCTCACGCGACTTCGTTGCTCCGCTAAGGGTATATCAACAACTGACAGGTACGCGCCTGTAACAAAATCTGTCATATTTCTAATTTCGGTGGATGGACGAACTATAATGCTTACATACTTACGATACATACTTGACGACTATCTTCGAACGTAATGATGTATCATCGAAACCTGGAGATCTTTGATTTATAAACCAAAGTTCTTAGAAAGAGGACCTCTTTCACATATCAAAATAGGAGTAGAATGCTTTTTTCAAAATACTAATCAAAGTAAGATTTCCTTATTTATCAATTTTCTTCAAAACTAGAAAACATAAATCAATTTGGGTTTCAGCATTCCATTAAGAATCAATAGGAGCAGTAAATACCAGAAGCCAATTTAAGGTCTTATACATGTACATATGAATACGGTTTAAGAGTTACAAGTGGACCATTGTTTTCATATTTCGAAAAAGTCGCATTTTAAACCAAACACGTCTCAAAACGGAAGAAGGCTTCTTCCGCCCAAACGACGTAAATCAATTAATAATGAAAAAGGTAACAAGGGAAGTTCTTAGAACCATTATTAACCTTTAACTCAGATTTAATATTTCCCAGAACCGTCAGCCTTTAAGTAACTACTGAGTCTGTCAAGTAAACCAAGAATCGATGTCGGATCCTTGAATAGCAAAAAACTGACACATATTCTTCCTGAGAGTGGTTTTGGTTTTTCCAAGACTTTTTCCTTAACCCTACCCCTTATAATGCCGATGGTAATCGCTTTATGCATTTAACCTTTCCTCAACCACAGGCGAAGTCTTCTAATTGTATGTACGTATGTACTTAAAATTATCTATTCGTTACCCTTGAAGCCAAAGTCTCTTGAATTCCCGAATTCTAAACGCGCCAACCTTTGCGCGTTCCTCATTATGCCAAAGACACAATGCCTAACAAAAAAAAAAAAACACATCTACCCCCACCCGCCCACGAAAGCAAAACAAGGATCGAAATAGCAAAGGAAAAAAAAAAAATCTTCCCAGCGGAACGCAATAAATCACAAAATTAATCCTTGATGGTTTATTAGCGTTTCAAATACTTCTTACTGCCAAAGTCTTAGAGCAAAGTAATAAATTAGTTTTTTCCTCATCCCCAAGGCCTGTGCTCTGGTGCTCTCGTCCTGTATTCGTGTGTCTAACGTAGAGCGGCTTATTTCTACTCCTGCCCTCGTCCTTGCCTAACGCTAGGAATTTCCAACTCAAATAAACTCCATCAACCTAATCTTATCTTCATCGCTTGCTGAATTAAAAGCAAATAATGAACGTTTCATTCCCACTTACGGAATTCTTAAATAAATTTTCAAATTAAGCCCCTCCTCATCGATAGAAGGCCGAAAGTCCTGACAATGGGTAAAAAGGACATCGACGACAAAGGGGTGATGCGCGCCAATGACGGTACTTGCAAATTTACCTATCAGTCGTTGGCTTTTAACTCCCAACGGTGCCCGGAGGTGGTGATGCTAGTGGCGCTAGTGGCGGTCCTGGGAATACTTCAACGATAGACGTCACGGTGAAATGTAATCAATCTCTTTTAAAACTACCACCATCTTCAATAACAACTTGAGCGGGGGGAGGGGAGGGAGTAACCAACGTAGGCCGAGAAAAACCATTAGGCAAATCCACTGTAAAGGAGCAGCGAACATATTTCCCAAACACTTCACGTCCTCGCATATTTAATAGACACTTGAGATCCTTCAAAGAGAAACGTACTCACGATTGATGAATTGCTGACACTTCTGTCGTCGTCGTCCTGCCGTCCAATACTTAAGTTAAAGTACACACTGTCACAGGACCTTGCTTCCGCACATCACTTCAGATGAAAGAATGGAATGCTGAAAGGGAAACTGGATGAAAAATAAAATCCGTTCTATCTTTGGGCAAAAGGAGTCGAATAAGTGGATATCTATCTATATATGTATCTATTGGCGCATGCATTCATATTTCGGACCCATCTTCGGTTTCGTCCTGATGCAGCACTACCTAAGGATCTCAGTATTTGGCAAATAAAACATAGGATTCGATTCTTATTCGTTTTGATGTCAAACCCAGAATCAGGTCCCACTGGTGTAGGCGTTGTTCCTTTTGCGTTCCGTCTTTGTCAGTTCAGCTCATGCCTTGGGGCTGGTCTTTTGATTGAAGATGTTGCTTCGTTTGGAAGAAGTTGACAATCTAGAGAGGCAGGCTAGAGATCCATGTCTGCCTGGTAGATTATTCGGTTCGACGCTCTCCCGACACTATACTATAAGTTTGGCAAAGGGGTTCTTAAGTCAGTTGTTTGGTTTCGGGATCAGTATTTATGGAGTCTGAGGTGCCCTATCCTTGCACTTCAGTATCCTCTGTTTTATTTCCTTTAGGGTTATTCATATATAGTGTCAGATGCATAGGTGAAGAAGCGTCCATCTAAAATAAGCCTTTGTATGCAGTTAAGAGGAACTGGAGCTAAAACTGCATGTGCTCACTCACGTACATAGGTACAGGGTGACCAAACAAGAACGATGGGAAACCAAATTCAAATGAAACAGCAACGGTGTAGGATATACAATTGATTCTGACTTTATTTTGAAGCTACATTCATGCCCTTATGTGTGGAATAGCATATCAATCAAATGGCTGCTACATCAATCTTCGCTGGCAGTGCTTTAAGCGGTCGGTCCAATTTTTAATGACTCGGCATAGTATGTGCGGCGTTATTCCGCCCAAAGTGGTTGACTTGTTAGCGTGGGATCCAGAGCAAATAATCGAGTGGATTCAAGTCCTGATCGATGATCGCGGCGACCAATTGATGAACGTTCGCCGTGAGATGACTTGTAGAGCTCTGCCCACAAGATTGACGGTAACGGTGTCTCCTTCTACATTTTAAAGGAAATAAGGGCCGGTAATGGCAATTCTGTTTATTGACATAGCTGCTGAAACAAAAATGGGTCTTGTCCGAAGGGATGAGTTTTCGGCCAAAATTTGGATCTCTGGCCAACATTTCCATCGCCCCATTAGTTAACTCAGAGGGTTGACTGGCTTCAATTTTTGTGTCAGCACAATCTTGTAGAGATGTAGGCCCACATTTAACAGCAATATGAACCAGGCTGATTCTCTAACAATGCCCAATGGTCTTCTTTGATACTGGCTATGATTTCTTCATTTCGCACTAATCTCTGTCTGGCTGGTGGGTTAAGGTTCAAAGCAGTGTACTCACGCTCAATCTTTTCCACAGTGCGTCGGATTGCCTGCATACAACTGAGCTGGAGTCTCGATAGTCTTTTTTATTAGGTTCCACACATTCGGGAAGCGTAAAACGATACTGAATATTTTGACAGCTGAATGTCATACGTATAGGTATTTGACAGCTGCTGAAACATGACAATTGAAAAAGTATCATTGCTATCTGGTCACCCTATACATTACCTTGCTTATTGACCCAGGTTGGTTATTCACCTCGTCAATGTCTATTAGAAACAGTTCAGGAAGTACCTATGTAAGCCCCACCATCACAACAAGATAAGAGATCTTCTATGAAAGACTTAACTAAAATCGAAGGTCTTGTTGAAGTCGCTGTTCTTTTCAAAAAACTGCCTAGTGGCTGTACTAGACTGGGAGTAACGCTGGTAAGTTCCCATGAGTGGCTTTCAGATAGATTTCAGATGGTCAAACAATTATTGTCAATTGTGTCTCATCCTTCTATAAATGACTTGGTGCATCCTTTCCGTTTTTCAAGTTTCCAACTCTAATTCATCCGAAGCTATGAAGTAACTCTTCTAGGACTGAGCACACCTTCTCAGATCAACCACCTTTAAATGTGCTCGGAATGCGAGGAGAAGGAAGAAAGCTACAACCGCGTTTTCTGGGAATGCCATGCAAAACGGATACACATATCCCCTTCTGTCTGCGCTAGGTTCAGGTAGACGCTTGAGTTTCATTTAAGCACACCACTTAGATCTACCAGAAAATATTCCAAATTAAATTTCAATCCTCTATCCTGCATGCATTGCTTGGATTGGCATTTCGTGGACCATTGCTAAGTGTATACTCGTAAAAGAAAGTTGTTGGTGCCATTTACCATCAAGTTGTGAGCCTGCGATCTTAAAATAATCCAAACCGCGAAGAATGAAAGGTAATTAGCTGAAACACTTTTCCTGTGCAGTTCTAGTTAAAACTTCCAACTTAGTAGATCTCAGCACACATTGTACATCTGTGCATCTAAATATATGTAAGCATTTAGAAATCAAACTTATTGAAGGCACTTGCCTTCGGTTTTCCATCATGTACATCAAGCCATGATAACAACCTTCAGAACTTAAAGTTAAATGCCTCAAATAGCCCTTCTGTAGCAGATACCTTAAGTGGCTTTTCTATCCATAACCATGGCTAGGTCATATAACTATATATAACTTGTAGACTATGACTCTTTAAAACTCATATGAACTACATTATAAAGAGTCTTCTGAAAAGGTACATATCATCTTGAAATAGGCGTGCACTCTACCCGAGCAAGGTGATTTACATACAACAGGTCCGATTTGTACATTGTCCAGACTGAATTTTTTCGCCTTGATGTCACCTTAACGAAGTAGGTCATCACCTACGTCCTGGGCCTCAACCAACAAGCCTCTCCAGTTAGCCCGGTCCTTAGCTAACTGCCTAGAGTTGCGCACTCCAAGTCGGTTGAGGTCCCCTTCTACTTGTGCGCGCCACCTAAGGCGAGGTCTTCCTCTATTGCGTTTCCCCTCCGGGTATGATTTAAAAACTCTACGGGCCGGAGCATTGGTGTCCATTCGCTCTACATGTCCTAGCCATCTTAAACGAGTGATGCGACTAGGTCGATGTTGCTGTACAGCTCATATAGTTCATCGTTGAATCTTCTCCTCCAAAGCCCGTCAACCCAAACGGGACCGAAAGTTAGACGAAGAATCTTTCTCTCGAACCGACTGAGGATCTCTTCATCCGCTTTAGATAGAGTCCATGTTTCAGCGCCATAAAGTAACACTGGTGTGATCAGGGTCTTATAGAGAGTCTCCTTAGTTCTTTGGGATAGGGCTTTGCTACTCAATTGCCTTATTAGCCCATAGAAACAGCGATTGGCAAAAGTTATTCTTCGTCTTATTTCTGCTGAGGTGTTACTTTCAGAGGTTATAGCAGAGCCGAGGCAGACGAGTCCCTTACTACCTCAAAGTTGTAGCTGTCGATTGTGACGTTCTGTCCAATTCGTCGATGTTGTGTGTCCCTTCTCGTTGACAGCATATACTTTGTTTTGCCCTCGTTTACCGCTTAACCCATTTTGGCAGCTTCCGTTTCAATACTAGGTGACAGCCCGCTGAGTTCTTCCAATAATGTCAATCTCATCGGCGTACGCTAGAAGTTGCACGGACTTTTGAAAGATTGTGCCTCTGATGTTGGCTTGTGAGTTTCGCACAATTCTTTCAAGTACGATGTTGAAAAAATCACATGACAGCGCGTCACTTTGTCAAAATATTTTTTTGACATCAAAGGTTTCGGTGAGATCGTTACCGACCTTGATGGAGCAGCGAGAATTCTCCATCGTCATTCTTCACAATCTGACGAGTTTGGCTGGGATGCCAAAACTAGACATGACTCTCTATAGCTCGTCTCTATAGATGCTGTGATATGCTGCCTTAAAGTCGATAAAAAGATCTTCTTAGGTTGTCTCCAAGATCTGCCTTAGTGTGAAGTTTTGGTCGATTGTGGACTTTCCTGGTCTGAAACCACACTGATAGGGACCAATCAGGTTGTTGACGAAGGATTTCAGACGTTCACACAGAATGGCAGATAAGATCTTATACGCTATGTTAAGGAGACTGATACCTCTGTAATTGGCTCAGTTGAGGGGGTCTCCTTTCTTATTGATCGGGCAAACGGTGCTGAGGTTCCATTCATCAGGCATACACTCATCTGACCAAATCTTTGAGCTTATCACTATTGTCCATAACTATTAGTATCTAATCTTTAAACCTGAAACCGTCTTGGCAGAAGCCATTCAGGTTCCATCTGATCTTCTTGGCAGAGATAATAGGAACCGAATTTTCGGTAGACAAACGAAGTTCTAGTTGCCTCTAGTTCGTGCAGAGCAAAATATTTCTTTACACATTTATTTAGACAAATTTATATTCGTTTCCTTTTATCTAAGCACATCTAGAAGGATGAAACATATGTACATATGTAGATACTGCATTATATCATAGAAGTACCTACACCTGACCATGTCTCAACTGTCCACATATCTAACATTTCGGTGCAATACTAACTCATAAATCTCAGAATTGCATAACAGAAGCAAGGACAAACGACGAAAAAAAAAAACAACACATACATACGTGTGTACGTATGTATATATATAAGTGACAAGATAACAAAAGAAAGACAAAAAAAAAGGCGGTGAATCCTTGTCCTATGTAACTGCTACGACTGCACTACCAAAGTGAAATTTATACCGCGCCGCATGAGTACATTTATAGGAATGTCAATGCACATGTACAACGGAACACGAAATACTATCGTGTACCGTGACAAGGAATCATCACAGCGCACCAGCATCCTTTCCATCATCCCAGCTCCTCCCCGTCTTGCTACCCTGTAACGTAAGTAGGTAACCAACTGTCCCATTTCACTCACTCAAAAATTTCTGACAAACACTCGGCAAACACATCTGCTAGTTTCAAGTGAACATTTTAGGAATGTTCCCACGGGGCCTCTGTGGATCGATAACCACACGGAGCCCAACTAGTAACTCCACTATATGTTTGTTTTCCCACCACCAGGACTACCACTACCGCCATCATCGTCATCATCATCATCATCATCTCATGCCCCATTTCCAAGAGGACATACGAGAAGAAAGATAGGGATCCATCGCTATGCACAACTCCACTTCACTGTCATGTATTGGCTCTTAGCCACAAATCAATAGTGATTTGCATATTGGAACCACAGGCGATGGTTGGTGAGACCGTTTGCAGGAGCATAGCGCCTCTCACAGAAAAAAAAAAAACAAAACACACACTCACACACAAAAACTTAGAGAGAAGAAAATTCGATGGAATACTGCACTTTATGAGATTGTTCCTTTGAGCGAAATTCTTTCAATATAAACAATTTTTTTCTTCGCCTCTTCTTGCCTCTTCTTTATAAAGATAGAGAAGAAGAAGAAGAAGATGGAAAAAAAAGAGGACATTTCCGACGAAAAAAGGTGTCAAGGAGACCTCGCTTGAAGGTAAAGTGGCTGTGCCGCATTATCATATCGCTCTTTGAATACACTTCTGCAAGGACCTATAGGGTATGATAGGTGTTATTTTGGAGCCAAAGTCAAATGTATGAGGATATTAGAATGTGGCTAGTGTAAACAACAAACAAAGAGGAAACTTGTGCATTTTGCAAAGTAGCCCTTTGAGCAAGAAAAACAGAAAAAAAAACAACCTCCGACGGGTGACTTATTTCTCAGGTGACCTTGCCAAAGCAATTTCATTTAAAGTTTTTCACGTCTTGGGAATTTTTTCTTTAGGAATTCACTCACAAGGAAGAGTGAAGAGTTTTCCTGTTTGAGGTTATAAACGACTGCGAAGTCAATGTAGTTTGGTCTATCTGCATCCTGGAGAATAATGCTATAAAAGTGTTCGTAAAAAAACATAATTGTCATTGAAAATCCGGAAGGATTCAATTCAGGTTCAAATGATGCATATTACATGTAAGAACCACTTCCAAACCAAAATTAATAATAAAACCTTATGTCCAGGTATCCGTACAAGAAAATATTGAATTAGTTACACTCTAGCAAGCCTACCTTCAGCTGAGGAGAGTAAGCTCATTTAGGACAGGAATCCTGTTGCTCTGTACTTCATGGACAAATTCGCTTGAATCCTGCCTGATTTGCATGGAATGTTACGTATACGCCACCAAATCAGTCACATCCTACCACCTGCTTAGACCAATCAGCTCAGTTGGGACAGGAATTTAGTAGCTCTGTAGTTTATGGCCTGATCTACTTGGACCCTAGCTCATTCGGTATAGGGAAAAGGAAAAATTAAAGAATTCATGAGCAAAATATTACGTAAACGTCACTGAATTAGTCACATTCTTGTCAACTCAATTCAAAGAATATTCCACGCATTCGCCAGCTTTTATATCGAAAGTGGTCTCCGGTACTACAGGACTGCATCCAACCTACAGAAAACCCCCTTTAATATCACAAAGTACAAGGTTACAACCACTCACTTCCGGACAAATAATCCAGTTCGCTCAACGAAAAATCATGCCGGAAGGTAGTATTTAAAAGGGGCCAGGATATGTGTGTTAAATATTTCTTCCCACTTTTTTTGTCACATTTCAACTATAGTCCCAAAGTCAACGATTTTAATGGATTCCAACCGAACACATTACCCGATTTGGCTTTTCCATTTCACATTCTTCACTTCTCATTTCCTTCTGCATCTGTCGAATGTCTACTTTATGTGTGTGCGCACATCTGCATCCTGCACTTTCGCCTTTCGCCAGTAAGAAGAGTGTGGAGAAATGAAAATATGTTATTTTTACAAAAGCGGCGAAAAACGCTGAAAATCACAAACCAACACTGTAACCAGTCATCATCGTCACACCCCATTACATTCTTGAAAGCCAGAGGGAGGAAGTTCTCAAAACCGGAAATACGACAGAACGAAACTGAGTCGAAGAGTTTCAAGGACGTTGTTTCGCTTTTTCGCTTATGCCAGCCGAATGGGCAAATGCCTCACAAATACGAGTAGTAAACTTGCCCTGGTTTATATATGTATGTATGTAGTATAGTCCGACTGTGTTGTGTTCGTTTTCTTTTCCTTTCCGTTATAATAATACAAAATGCATGCACCAGCAGTATACACACCGATAAGGCATCGTCGTCGTCGTCGTCGTCGTTCCCATACAGAGTTGCACACACAGATGCACACACATGTTTTAATCGCAAGCATTTACACTGCGGGACGATAATTCCATATGAATCCTTGAACTCT
The DNA here is from genome assembly GCA_963583995.1 of Xylota segnis. NCBI lineage: Eukaryota > Metazoa > Arthropoda > Insecta > Diptera > Syrphidae > Xylota > Xylota segnis. The sequence continues at coordinate 113,594,987 of OY757236.1, read as the reverse complement.
GATGTCCTTATGGCATAACAATTTTAATGAATCCATTTAAGGACGCGAATCTTGGCTATTCCTAGCTTTTGGTTTTAATTAAAATTAAATGTGAGATACTTTTTTTTTTTTTTTGTTTTTGGTTTCATTCCGACTACCGTAGTGTAAATAGTCCTTCTTGGTGGAATTTGCAGGGCTTTTAGGTCCTTCGGTTGACTTTAAATGCCCACGGGTAGGTGTGAGAAAATTGTGGTAAGAACTCACGTACAACACGGAAAATGGTTGTAAAGAGGATATGCTTATGGACCTAAGAACATATCTTAATTGTAGTGGAGGAGATCACGTATTTATGTATATGTATGTACCTACTTTTTTTTTTACTGGCGCTAGGGACTGGTTCTCTTGTTCTTTTCTTTTTTAGTGCGCGGATCTTGGCCTCTGTGATGATGACAATTAAGAGGAAGAAATGCAGCAAGGTTGTCCTTAAGAAGGGATTTTAACTTGGAAGCCAAGGATAATGCGACATTCATTTTTATAATTAATTAACTGGAATTATTGCGTGCACTTAGTGAAATTGTTTTACAAGTATGTGTATGTGTGCAGCAGGAGTATTGGAGAGTACTATGTAGCTGAGTAGGCACTCGAAGGACCATTTCACACTATGCGGCCTTAACCGAATGGTACAGCATTGTATGAAGGCATTCTTTTTGAGGACGAAAGAAGGACGAGTTTTCAATAAACGATTCTTTCACTGGATAGTGTGAAGCCCGCCTAAGGCAAAAAAAGTATTGGAAATAGGTATACTTCGATTAGGCCTAGGGCTTCCTAAGAGGACGAAGCTCTTTACTCAAGAGGCGGGCCCGTGAAAAAAACTTTTTGGTATTTTGGCTGGGATTCGAACTTCAAAACGGTTGCTCAGTAATCCAACGCATTAACCACTTAAACTACGGCCCCAGACATCCCTTTAAAAACTACGATAAGCAAAGTATGTATGTATGTCTGTCAAAGTGAATGTTCTAAGCTGAAACTTAAGAACTAACCTACGAGCTAGGGTGCAGGATATCGTGTTTAAGGCTTTAGTTGGCTTACCCTAAGATGTGGGAGATTGATTCGTTGAAAGTTACGTTGGGTCAGTAGAAAGAAAAATCGAAGGGGCATTGTAAAGGGGCAGGCAATCAATGGAACCTAAGAATAGTCGATGAATGATAAGAACTTTAGCTACTTCTCTGCAATCCTCAAGGGTTGCTTAGTTAATGAGATTAAGGTGGTCTTGACAGGGAGGCATGATGAGATGGTAGTTCCACGGTGGAGCTCGAGGAGCAAACCAAAGAAAACGACCTTCAATGTTCTCAATCCTGGACACCTGAATACACTAGATGGGAGATCAGGCGTCACTGGCAAGGTAGAATGAGGTTTGGTGAATTTTTACGGCCATCGTTTGATTAACCAAGTTATGAGTTCACTTTAACAATTATACCATCAATGTGCGAATGGAAATTGACCTCCCTGCTGCACAAAATGCCAAGGTCGCAAATAGAATGAACTATGGGTATAGCTTGGTCATGGAGTAGATAAAGTCGAGCGGGGATTGGTTAGACTTACGCGAAAAGTAATAAATTGGGAGTTTGATGGAGGCTACGGTCTTGGTCATTAGTGTAAAGGAAGACGCGGGATTGTTTAGTGACTTAATGAAGATCATTCATGCCCAGAATGAACAGAAGGGGACCTAGATGGCTCCCTTGAGGAACGCCAGAGGTGGTTACAAAAGGATCTGATAGGATGGACTTAGAGGGGACGTTATAAGAACGATTTGCCTAAGTAAGAAGATCTCAGTTTAAACAATATGGGCTTAAAGCCGAGGGCAGACAGTTTAAAGAGGATTAACTTAAGAAATATCTTATCGAAATCTGTAACGAAATCGGTTGCAATAAAATTGACAAATGACAGGGTAGAGGACACAAATTGAACGAAATTATGGTATGGACATACCTTGTTAACTGGGAAAAATTAAAGCCTGACTGGGGGATATAAAAGGTTAAACAAATATGTCGAGGATAGCATCAGGATCTTGTTAGAATTCATCTTTGAGATTCTTGAACTTAAAATCTATAAGAGATGAGTCAAAAGTTTCGGAGAGAAATAGGTCACTAGAGAAGTTATGTAGGTAGCTAAAGTGCCATGAAAGTGGTACAGAGAAAAGGCTTTTTTTAAAATGTTTCAAAAAGTTATCAATTGTACGCGAATCGACTAGCGAGTTGTTTTTGAAAAGCAAAGAGGTGGGGTAACCATCAAAGTTATGAGCTTAGCTTAGGCGTGATGGAGCTAAGGCTGGTGGAGAGTGTTATAACGTTGAGTAAAATGAAGATAAACCCCGATATATTCGGAATAGTCAGAGGTAGATCTGGTGCGAAGAAAAACTGTCCAAAGCTTGCTTCTCATTTTTCGTAAAGAGCAAAAGCTACCAGTATACCATGGAGGGTAAGCAGGTGATCTTGAAAGGAGGGACATAAAGAAGAAATAGTATATTACATTTCCCTAAATCCCGATAAAAATAGATAGGAAGACTGAATAATGATTCAATGATAAATTATCAAGCTCGAGAGAAGACATTCGGGAATTCGCTTTATGAAAGTCGTAAGAAGGTAAAGTTGCGGAAGAAGAGGACTGTCAAGGAGAGTTGGGGAATAAAGTAAAAGATACATACGTACGTATGTACAGATGTTTTATTTTTTAACTGATTAGAAGATTGATCGAAATCTTCCCATTGATAGTTATTTCCGAGAGGCGGTAACAGAAAACACACAGTTAAAGAAGGCCATTGTACTGATATGTGATGGTATTGTGTATGAGGGTAGTTTTCTAGCCCAAGATAAAAGTAAATTCTTTCACATTCTCTCCAAGGACCCAAGATCAATAAGTCTTTCTTATTCAAAACTTCTGAAAAAATATTGCTACACATGTACGTAACATAGAAACCCGTCCTTCCTGAAAAATTCGGATCCAAACAATGTCAAGCCATCACGGATGATAAAATCTCCGGGTCCATTCATAGTTTCTTATAAGTCACCCGAGGTCCTTTCAAACAAATGCTCTAAGTGCAATCCCGCACCTGATCCTAAGTCACTTTTTGTATCGCATTCTTTTCAGACTGCCAAGCTTCTATCAAAGCCATTGATGCGGTCAAGTATTTCCAGAATTGTAGTCATTATCAAAGGCCACTGGATAATTTGAGATCATATCGCCAAGGGATATCAGCCTCACAACAGCTTCTTCCTTGGCAGATGTCTGACCCTAGCACAAACTGGGCCATATTGGCAAAATGGCTAAAAAAAAAGTAAAATAAAAGTTGAATAGTTATATAGAAGCACTTCTTGGAAGTTATACTACAACCTGTCAGAGATAAACAGCTTAGAAACCAGCCAAAGCCAGTGATGGAGGTAAGAAAATCATATATAAATGTCGGCGTTGGTGCAATCAAGAAACACCCCACTCATTCAAATTTGAGACAGTTTGTGGTGGGAGAAGCTGATGTTAGTTTTAAGACTTATACTGACAGATTTCCCAGAATTAAATTTCAGCGAAAATAAGCACACGCACAGTATTCGTCCCACACGACGAATGTTAACTCTTTTTCTGAACACTCGTCGTGTCCTTACATTTAATACCACAACCACCTACTGCCATCCACGTCCAATGACTACTCTTCTTCTGATTTAATTTCTCTGCCATCAGCTTCAAGGCATCGTGGAAAAGTTGAAAATTACCAACAATAAAATTTTCGAAAGAAAAACACAATTATGAAAATGTTGCACAATTTCGCTGCAATAATGTTGTTCCTGACGTCTGTAGCCGCCACTGCCACTGCCACCAGAGATGTTTTAAGCGTGTCGCTTTTCTCAGTCCTCTCCCACCCTACACACACACACACACCCACACAAACAAAAATCATACAAATGACAGGACGAAATGTAGTTTACACGCTGGCAGCATAAGAAAAATGATGCACTTCATCTTGCCATCTTGTCGTTGGTTCCTTCTCGAACCAACCAGAAGGACATGCGAACGTATGCCTGCCTGCGGTGTGCCAACTTTGAATCCAAGCGCGCAGTTGAAGTTGAAAAACTGTTCAATCTTTTACCGAGGACGATATTCCTCTGACATCGCGTCTGGCATCGTCCTACTCAAGGGCGGTGAATTTTCAGTAAGTCCTCTTAAGTCCTTTTACAAGTTCGCAAAGTATTTTTAGTAATTAAAATAAACATAAAATTACGTCAATTAAATTTTAAAGGGAATTACAACAAAGTTTCGCTCATTAATTTACGTTATGTTTCAACCTAACCCCCCCTACCCCCCGCTCTAGGGGTGTTGTACTCGCGTACATCCTGCTCGAATGCCGCCCATCGTTTTGCCAATCCCCCTGGCTTCCGTTCGCGTTAATACATTTTTCCTTTGAAATGTAGACAACTTGGCTTGAAGTTGTAGGTTCTAAACACTCATGTTTTTAGCCTTTTGCTCCCACGTGGGCTGCGAATGGGTTCAGTGTTTTGTTTTGTTTTCTGAAGGCGTTTACTGTTCTGATAAGTTTGGAGAAAAAAACAAAATACACTCCTTCTGGCTTAAGATGTCTCTTGAGACTTATGTAAACTTTCACTCCGTGTATCAAATTTTGGTCCTCGTTGTAATTGTGAAAGACCGTTCGGTACAAGATGTTTCCTTGTCTTGAAAAAATATAACTTCGCAGCGGGAATCGATACTCACAACCTTTTCGGTTCAAAGAAGACCCCTGGCACACTTTAACAGAATTTAATACCTCTGCTAGTAAGCTACGTAAGCGTGTTGAGGTCGGATTGATCCAAAAACATTTAAAGGCACCTTTACAGGAACTTTAGTGTTATCCAACTTAATGTGAGGATTTTCACGTCGGGTAAAGAATGTTATTGGAATCCATTCCAAGGAACTTTGTGATGTGGTTTTATGAAACCGGTATGATACAACAGTATTGTGAAGAATGAAAGCAAAAACGCAGTCTCTGTTAACCCTTGTGTCAACACCCAAAAAATTATACACAAACATACACCCAACACACCCGGGTGTGTCATACGTTTTTGTATGTGAACGGGTGTCGGAAAGAGTTGGAAGGAGTTGGTGTGGAGTTGGACGCTTTTGTTTTTTGAGAAAAAATATTTCAAGAAGTAGGCATGCAAGCTATAAGTCGTTTTATCAGATTTGATAATGGAAATACGCTCCAGCAACGTAAACAAACTGACAAAGCTAAGGAAAAATTTACACTCGTATGGCACCTTCTGGAGAAAGAGAAAAAAATCAAGGTGAACGTTTGGTCAAAGATTTGTGTTGAAATCTGTTCCGTGGAAGTGCTCGAAACATCGTATGTGGCAATATTTTAACAAGCTTTAATTTGGCTTCTACTTTGATGTTAGACTACAATTTGTCAATATTGGGAACTGTAAACAAAAGACGTACATTTGTACCAGCCGAATTTTCCAATCCAAAAGGAAGAGCAGTAGAATCATCAATCTTTGGATTCACCAGCAACATAGAAGGTTTTTCCTACAACAGTTGAGTGAATAATAAGCCATTACAAAAATCCAGGGTCGTTCAGAAAATGCCCAAGTCATGCGAAGTTTTCCATCACGTAGTGAAATTGAAAGTATGTTGGGCCACCCAGTAACACCGACTGTTGAAAATCTTCCACTAAGGGCTCTGGCGGAATCAAGCAGACAGGGAATTGTTACTTACTTATGTCCCAGAAGAAGACTAGAAGAAGAAGGCTTGTAAATCTTGACCCAAAAAGAAAATTTACCTTTTTTTTTTGAAATATGATAAAAAACAATATTTTAGGAGGCTATTGAAAATCCTAAGTCAATACGGCACATAGAACTCAAAATATATCAATTTGAAAATGAAAAACACACCCGGGTATGCGGGTGTTGACACACGTGTTATATGATACACTTACGCATCCTTTCTCAACATAGTAGACCCTCCTAACAAACAGTTGCTGAATGCACCAGCATTTAACTTACAGGATTCGAAGGTTATAAACTTCTACCTCAATAGAGATAGTTATACGAGTAATAAGGATAAGTATTGCGCTATTTGGAGAAATAGTGCGTAGCCTAAAGATAGGCTCAAAGCATCGAGTTGAAATTAAATTTTTCCACCATTTGGGGCTAGAAGGTGTCTTACAACAAAATACTCTGTTAATTGACTTACGAAGTCTTCAATCCTGCATCATCCACAAAAGTTAGAGCAGTACTTCCACCTTGTGGAGTCTTATGTAATATAGCGTTAATTTTAAAATAGAACAGATAGATTGTTATGTACTCTAAGCAGGTGTAGATCAAAGTCGGAATTCCTCAAGGGAGTGTTCTCTGACCCCTGTTATACCTCCTCTATACTAACGATATCCAAAAAAAGGCCTTACATTGCAGTTACAACCTTTCCTCATGACAAACCAGTTCTAGAAGTGGGAGACAGATTACTAGACTTGAGGCTTGGTTCACCAGAATCAGCTAGACTCAAAGTTGAGGAATAAAACTTATTTTCAAAAAATCTGTACATATTGACAAAAAAACGAGGTCTATCTTGTAGTACAATACCATGTGATACCACGCTTGCCAGAACTGTTGGCTAAAATTCTGTGTATTCTCAGAACCAATGTGGAACTAAGGCGCTTAGCTCTGAGGATGTTTCAGCCAAACCAACATTGGAGTCATCCATCGGTTCCTTGCAAATAACGAGAATCCTCGATCCATCGGGACCTAAGGTTACCTACTGGGTTTGAAGAGATCAACTCTAGGGCTGAAGCAGAAAAAAAAGACTCCAGGAGCATGTTAAGGACTAAGTTACAAGTCTTCTTAACATATATTGCGTGAGAGGACTGTAACGTACAAGACCAGGCAGGCAACCATAAACTTCGGAGTAAATTTAGCTTCTAACACTTTGGATGGGGTAAATCCCAACTCATATACATAATACATATGTACAAACAAAATTTGAGAAGAATCCCAGCTTATTAGAAAGTTGGTGTTTCAGTCAGTTTCCAATTAAGGCACCTATTTGTGTTTTGGAAACTTGCTGTATCTATGTACCAAAACCGCCAGGTTTAGGTTTATGACCCAGCTTAGGTATGATACATCGAGCTATTTTCTAAGCCTTTCTTGATTGCCATAATTACATCCTGGGAAGCGTTACAATGAGCTTTTCAGAGAAGACAACATCATCCCGTTTTCAGTGTGGACCCGTGTATGTAGAAGTGAATCCAACTATCATCCAAGGTGGCATCAGTGTATCATTCATTGGGGATACCCATTCGGGTGTAACATATATATTTCAGTTTCGATATGTCGATATGTCTATAAGTAAAGTTCAATAGATTGAGGATCGAAGATTACCCACCGTGATAAACAGAACACTCTGAGGAGCTTTCAAGTCTTAAAGTCATCTGTTTGTCGGATATGGGCAGAGTTGATCAACGCAGCTGCTTCTGAGATGGCGTTGTCAAAACGAATATTGTTGATCCTTCGGTTGAGATGGATACATATCCTCTTTTCTAGTGTTTCCAGCATACACTGATTAGTTGGGAATCCTCAGCAAGGTTTTGCCTTCCCTCCATAATGAAGACCACTTCAATCTCAGTCTGAAGTTTTATCCAGGGAAGCACTACATATGTCTTCAGTTTGCTGAATTTTAACATGATTGATACCGTCAAGTCTTGCGAACTCGAAGGGTTCTTCTTCTCTCTTCGATAAGGAAAGGAACACCCTGGATTAGGCTTAATAGGCTTGTACCTAAACAGAACGTGTCTGCTATAAAAACCACTCGTACATACGCCACCGCAGGAAGTGAGGGAAAAACTGCATGTAACAAAGACACTAAGGCAGGTTCTGTGAACGAGCACTCACAAACATCGGAGGTCCCTGAACGTCATTCCTTAAAGTAAAGGAAGATTGTATCGTCTTTTAAAATGAAATCACGGCCGGTACGTAAGTACCTGAAACTATACGTGAGAACAGCTAGGCAATCGTTAAGGTTTTTTTGATTTGCGGTAGTTAGATAGAAGCTTGTGAGCACTTGCAATTCACTCATGAACAAGGGATCCCCAGGGGAAATTTATATCGTAAAAAAGTAAAAAGCTAATGAGTTTGAAAGAAAAGCGACGCTACTGCATGTATCTCAGTCTCTTCTCTTTGTTCCAATCGCAATATATCTGTTGAACAGCAAGTACCTATTTGAACGAACTAATTGAAGATGGACTTATTTACAGACATGTGCCATGGCCCTAAACTCTGCTGATGGGATAATTACTCGGCACTGTCCCATGTGTATTTATGCGGAGCACCTCGGTGTACTGCGCAACTAGTATTGCAGAAGTATTAGAGACGACACCTGCTGTTTGACTATCTTGCCCTATTTGCCACAAGAATAAGAACTCTGGACAGTTTCTTCTTCAATGATTCAGAAGACGTTTGTAATATTGAACTGAGCGACCGACGTCCAGCGATTCATATGCCTACCGCTACGGCTCTAATTACAGTGTTTTTTGCAATCCTCTTGGTCTAAGAGAGCAGCTACCCTGGTCCAATCTACACCTAAACCTACGAACTTGAAGGGTTCGGAGTTGCACATGGCCTTGAAGTGATTTTCTGTAGTTTCTGTAGTCAGAGAGTAACTGGACGCTGGCGCTTGAACGGTTGTCAAGTGCATTCAATTTAAAGGACACTAACAGACACAAAATGAGTGGGTATCCGGTACGAGATCAATGGACTTCTTACTAGAGGTGGCCCAGTGCCCAGTTGGATGCGTCAGATAGCTGGGTCTTGACCACGTACCGTCCTTTAGTCAACGACATTTATCTGACGTATGAGCGAGCACCAACAAGATGGAAAAGTAAAATTCAATGAACAACTCGCCTCGGTTTCCTCAGTAAACATCGCATAGCAAACAATTTAAATGTTTTCGCATTGGTTCCCACCCACCGTCCACTTGGGCGCAACAAGGAGCACAACCAGACACCACAATAAATCTGACAAATTCAATTAAGTTCGAAATTTGAAGTCGCCCTCGAAATCAATTCCAATCCTTACCATTCAGCACACAGCTCAAAGGCCAAAGTTAAAAGCAATAAATATCCTGATGCGGACTTTGCTCACAATGGAAACAATAATAACAATTATTATAAACATTTGTTAGCACTTGCTTGCGCTTACTCACTCTCTTGCTCTCGCGCTGTGTGTGTCGAGCAGGTCTCCTCTCGTTTAGGGGCCCCACCCGGGGTGAATAGTTGAAATGAGGACATGTTTGGCGTTTGGCGAGCTAAGTGATTGCAAACTGTTACTTAAATGGACCGCCCAATGCGATTACGAGGCAAATTACGCCCACAATAACATTCATACATGCATGTGCGAGTGTATTTAAGTGGATTTCGGTGAGAATAATTCGAAGGGTTGTTTGATTGCCCAGTGAGGTCAAATTTACAGGGCTAATAGAAAGTAGATGGCGTTGCGGGTAATGTGGGCATAAAGGCGGCAGTAAAACTTACAGGGTGTCTCGTATTGCGATCCACTGTTGGTTTTCGAGGGATCCTTCTAAATGCTAGCCTCATTGCTTAGCGATCTGAATTAGTGATCGCTCTGTAGGAGGGTAGGCAGGTTAAATGGGTGATTGCAACAAAGAAAGGGTGCAGTCTCACTCGAATCTCGACCGATCACACTGGTTTCCCGGAGTGGGACACTTGAAAAAACCTGAAACAAGAATTATTCCAACTGATTTATCCAATACAGAAGCGGCCCTCCTCAGCCACCCGTTTTCGTTATGCATTTTAAGGCGGTTTTAGGGGGCGTGTCTAAACAGTTCGTTGAGAAGGTTTGGTACCTGGATGCTGAGACTTGAACATTTGTAGAGAAAGCGCGTGTGTCTTCTTTCACCTCAGCGTTGCCGCAGCCTCTGCATGCGTCTGAATTTTGCTCCGTATTTTTTCGAGATGGGGCCACATTGGGTTATGTCCTGTGAGAACACCGATGAGGAGGGTCATCTGTGGTTTATTGAGTGATAGAAGTTTTCTTTTTTTTTTTCATTGTATTCGGCCCAAAGTATCCTCGAAACACGGCATGAGGAGAGTGCGGTCCATCTAGCGTTGGCCATGTTGGTCTGATTTTGGAAGAGAAGTGACAGTGATCCATTGGAAGGTCGTTTGATTTAGAGGCCATCCTTGCTAGTCCATCGGCCCTTTCGTTTTCTTCGAAGCCCATATGTCACGGAAATACAGCATAGCGTGATGCTGTGGCTAGAGCTGAGGGATTCTAGTTCCTTTTACATCTCTTGACCAACTTTGAGCTGTTTGTGGTGGTTGGCTCCTCTCAGTGGTTGGATAGACTCCCGCTGCCTTCGGTGGTGCCATATATTTCCGCTTGGAGCACACTTGCGTGGTTGGGAAGTTTTATGATGATTTTTCTTTGAATAGTCCTAAACCAATGGCCTTGTCCGTTTTGATCCGTCCGTGAAGATGGATGTGTAGCCTGGGTTGATGAGCTCAGCAGTTGTCCAGCTCTTGTAGTTGAACGCGTTATTGTTAGATTATCTGATGATGGTACTATGTCCGATGTGGTAGGAGCTGGGCTTTTACAGTAATTTGGAAATAGAATACAAGTCCATTACGTATCCAAGGCAACCAAGTGGGACACTTCATAATTCTTATCTCAATTCCTAAAGGGACATGTTGTACACTATCTTCGGCATCATGTTCAGGGAGTACTGCTACGTTAGGGATTTTTGATGTAAAAATATTGGACCTTGTAAACCTGTCTAATGGATCTAGGATTGATAAAATTTGGAGATGGAGCTGGGTTTCTTGAACTTAACAGCAAAATCTCGATACATATAGGAATGTGTCGGATGGTATTCCAACGTGAACCTCATTTCGCTGAGATCAGCGCTAGACATTCAAAGCGCTCCCGTCCAACAGGACTCTACAACAGTTAAATGCTGTGACAATACCGCCAAAGTGTTAATTTGATTAAGCAATAGCGACACTTACTTCCTAGAAGCGATCTGCCAACCGCGATAGCTTGATCCTTAAAACGGATGTTCGGTATTCCTCGTCGTTTCGCACCTGTTGGCTGTTGTTTGAAGATATTATTGTCCAGTGTGGCTTCTTGGACTGCATCCCTATCTTGGTACAGCTTATAAAATTCGGGGTTATATCTTCTTCAACATTCGACCTCCGCGCATACGGGACCGAAAGTTCGACGAAGAAAATTTATCAAAATCTGCTGTTCTTTCCTGCTGATCCAGCACTCGTCTTCATAGACCAGAACTGGCAGGGTTAATGTTTTGAAGAGCATGCAATTTGTCTTCCGAATTAGATGTTTTCAACCCATTTGTGTCGCCAAACCGAAGTAGCAGCGGTTTCCTAGGCAAAGTCTTCGACGAATCTAGTTTGTCTTAGGAGGTGAACCAATGCTTCTTTGTTTTTTGACAGAAAGTACTTGGTTTTGTCCTCGCTTACTTTAAGGACAACTCATTTCGCCTAGTGCTGGGACCGACCAGTGATGTCAATGCCGTTTGTGTATCCGATCATCTGGACAGATTTATTGAAGATATGTAGTCCCATCCATGTTAACACCTGCCCTGCGCACTATCTGTTTCAGCACTAAATTGAAGGAATCACAGGATAGCCCATCTCCTTGCCGAAACCTGATACATGTTTGGAGTAGTGCAGAGGAGCTGTTTCCAAAATGCACATTGCATTGCGTGTCTTTCAGTTTTTCCGGGGTCCCGAATTGGTCCATCTCCTTGCAAAGCTCAAGACGATTAATACTGTCATAGGCGGCTTTAAAGTCGATGAAGAGATGGCAAGTCACGACCGGGAATTGATCTTTTCCAGGATCTGCCTTGCTGTGAAATTTTGGTCGATGGTCGATCTGCCTGGCCGGAAGCTACACTGGTACATGCCGATTAGTGTGTTGCAGAAAGATTTTAGACGTTCACACAGTACATTGGATAGGATCTTTTATCTAACATTAAGTAGGGATATCCCTTGATAGTTCTTGCAAGACATAAGGCATATAGGGCTGATGGTTCAGTCATCGGGTATGGTATCACCCGTCCATGCTTGGTTGATGATTTGGTACGTGCACTCTACCACTGCCACTATGTTTGCAAAACTCCTCGGTTAGCGCTGGCAGCTTTTTTGCTTTTCAGCTTTTTGATAGCTAACCAAACCTCTTCAAAACTGGGAGGGAGGATGGATTCTTCATTGAAGCAGCATAGTACACAGCAGTCTTAAGGAACTAAGTTATTCAAAGTGTTTTGTTATGGGGACCACCAGGACCTTTTTGCTGACATTGTTGCAATTGTCAATGGTGTCCAACTCAGGCTAGAAAGTAGTGGGTGTTATCCATATACCTTCGGTATGATTGGTTCACATACATATGTATGCTTTTGGTATGATTATGTTTGTCCATCTTAATATTAAGTTGTGTGGAGTGTTTCCATACATGCCGTACGAAAAGAGGCTCAAAACATTGCTAGAACTTCCCCGATTGACGTAAACGTATTTGCTGTCATTACTTTATTGCCGATTGGTCACACTGTGCAGAGAACGGTTGCGTAAATAAGTGTGAGAGTACCCATGACAGGACTCTTATTTCCGCACAGCCATACACTGCACATTATAAATATCAATCTGTTTCCCAAATATGTAGTTGGACCGAGTCTCGGCCGTCCGAGTATTTGGCAATAAAGCCTCCCACCCAGTCGCCCATTCCTCCCTTTTGGAATGTCGATAGGCGAGCACATTAATGTCATTCATTTGTCCCATGGCGTTAGGCGGTCGGTCGCTCGGTCGGCCGAGTCATTTTACCCATTCGCCATTCGACTTGTACTATACACGTGCGTATGTATGTATGTATGTATAAGTAGGTATGTACCGGGAACATAGGCGGCAGCGATGGCGGTTAATACTGGAAAATTAATTTCCCTTAGGTCCGGGTTATTATGTAAACATTAGTTCAGGCCAACTCCGGACTATTAGTCCATCGGGGGTGGTTGTACGATGTTGTTTCGGGCTCAAAAATGCCAAAGGAAAAATAAATGATCTGTGTGAACTACTGGTAAATTGCGGTAATTTGTGCTCCAGCCTCCCTGGGTAAACCCCAACGGTCCTGTGGAAGGACATTTGTTGTTGCTGTGTTTTCATCTCGTTGTCATCTTTGAGCCCACATTTGATGTCGTGTACCTTGTTTTTGTTATTGTTGCTACTATTGCCCCCAACTGGTGGTGGTGGTTCTTTTTGGCCGACTTTTAACATAGAACAAGGATTAACTTAATTAAGCTCGTACGGGAGCGCGCGCGTGTGTATGTGTGTGCGGACGTGCGTATGGTATTTGCCTCATGTGTGTGTCATTATAATTAATGTGTGTTTTGTCAAAAGCGAAACCATGTCTACTATTTCGCCGTCCTATCGATGTACATATGTATGTGTGTAAATGCCCTATTCCCACCATCTCATGCGTATTTGTAGTGTATTGTGCGTCGCACAGTGATCCTGACGTAATTAAAAGGAGTAATTATAATTGCGAATGCCGCAAAATTAATTTTAATATCTGTGAGTTGATTTTTCTGTAAAATAATACCGTTGTCGGTGTGCGTTCGATCTGAAATGATAAATTTTAATTAAAACCCTTCCAGGGGATGCAAGGAAAAATAAAGTGCACGACTGGGTCGTACGTACTTGCACCGTAATGCTATAAGTGTATAATTTTATAAGGATTAAAGTCCAAGTCTTGCTCTTCCCAGTAAAGTAGGCGTGGCATTCCGCGTTTCGATGGAATAATAGTCATAACATTGTTGGAGTTTACTCAATGTTTTGTTTTTAAAAAAACACCTTTAAAAAGTGGGCGTGGCCAGATAGGGTGTTTGAGTGAATTATAGAGAATTTTAAGGCCTATTACGTTGCTTAAATAATTTTTTCTCAATTTCTAGTAAAAATTTTGAAAAAAAATAAGTTTTATAAAAGTGGGCGTGGCATTCCAAAATTTGGTATGCCATTATTTTGCACTTGTCTTATAACCTACAAATAATAATTTTTAGGCCAATCGCTGCACAAATACCCGAGAAACAGCTGATTTTCAATATTACCGTTATTCGAATTTTTCGTGAAAAACGTGGTATGCCACCTCATAGCATATACCCAAACTAACCCACACATCAAATTTTATCGAAATCGTTAGAGCCGTTTTCGAGAAAATCCATTTTAACTGAAATCGGCCTTAAGTAAACTACCCTTAATTTTGAGGTTAGAATGAAAATTCAAATTTCGCCTCTAGGGAATATCCCACAGACCCTATATATGAAGTTTGAAGTAAATCCGTTCAGCCGTTTAGGCTGTAGTCGAATATACAGACAGACAGACAGACAGACAGACTGACAGACAGACAGACAGACAGACAGACAGACAGACAGACAGACAGACGGAATTGCCGGACCTACTTTTTTGGACTTCTCCATCATAGTAATGTCAAGTTTGATTAAAATCTCGAGTTCGATTTTTTTCACGATTGCAATACTTGCCCTATAGGTATAGGTGCAAGTAAAAAATCTCACAGACTGGGCAAGCTTAACCAAATTCTTTGTTATTATTGGAGCACTGTGTAATGGAGCCAGTATGAATTATCGTTAATTTGCGGAGGATTTTTTTGCCTTTTGTTGTTGTTTTTTTCGGTTATTTTTGTTGGTTTTTTCTGTGGACGAAATAAAATCAGAAAAATCAGTAAACGTTAACACCGAGTGTGGTCTAGTTTAAAGCCATAGATAGGTACGCTTGGCTTGCGTACATGATGTTTAACGATATTAACTCTAGCATGCTATCAAACTTGTTATCATTGTAATTTAATTTGGTTTTATTGGACTTTAAGTTGAACGAGCTGTATGAACCGGTGAAGCATTAAGCAGTTGAGTTTGTTTAATTGGCGTGTTTTTCTGATAAACGTCGAAAGCGGACAGTCCACAAGCATGGTATCAACATGTCCACACGATTGACAGTTTGGGTGAAGGTGTAGCAACCGCAAATATGTTACCAATTTCGTGAAATAGTGTGTGCAGTCGAGGACACTGTTCCTTAGTGAGATTAGTAGGTAGATAATGTAGTGTAGTGTATTATATGTAAGCTACTGGACTCATTGCGATCCCTAGAAAAACATTACGATAATAAACCTAAGATTAAAACATCTCTTTCCATTTGATATGTCTAGAAAATTTTACTATCTCACTAAGTTGGTTTGTAGGCCCACCTTCCTTCTTCACCTTTTCAAGGCATTCGCAGAGTAAATGTGTGATGTTCTCCGAAACATAAAGCCCACTGCAGTTTATGTATATGTATGTATGTACATGTTTGGTAATCCTTATCTCATGAGTTTGCTCCTCAGAAGGCATGGACTAGCAATGACTAGAGAGAATCCCTATCGTTATTCTTAACCATGACCTGCTTAGTTTCAGCATTTGCCCAGAGCAGACACCCCTTGTCCTCACAATCTAAACCATTTTCAGTCAGTCAGTCAGTCAGTCATTCTATGGAGAATAATCCTTTTAGTCACACAGATAGGTTACTCCTTTGATGGAGGCCCTTTCGTTTCCCTCCATATCGCAGTGATCAGTGATAAAGCCTTTGTGGAAGTGTTTGAGCCTAGTCCGAGCAGTAACATTCATATAGAATATGTTCGAAGATTTTAGTGTTCTCGAGGCATAGTCGGCACGTGTCCGATTGGCTAATACCAATTTGCTGGAGGTAATAGTTGAAAGAGCGACAACCAGATAGGTAGAGAAATTAATGAATTTGATGGCATTCAAGACAGTAAGTGTAAGGGAGCTTTTCGTTTTATTCTCACTGCTTTAGCTCTATCTTCATCTGGGTGACAGATAGACTTGAGAAGGGCTCAGAGTGGGAAACGGCACCGGATCTGGCCTCATTGCCAGAGATGCTTATATGTATGTCCAGGGACTCATATAAGACTAATATTATTACGTGCAGCTAGCTGTAGGAACGTTTCCTATCAGCTTAGACACAGAGTCTAAGGAAATGAGAGCTTTTAGAGCTGCTTGGCTGTCTAGGTGTCTAATAACCTCTCTGGCACAGAGCTCGATAGCGAACACCTTTAATTCGCAGATAGAGGTAAAGTGTCCTAACGATGGAGACATATTGCAGCTGGGACCGAATATTCAGACTTCCCACGCATTCATCGTCAGTGTACCAATAGACCCATCGATTCTATTAGTGAGCCGAAATTTCTTTTCACATACGGCTCCAAATATTTAATACCTGCTCTGCTTTAGATCCTATCATTCAGTACTCTGCTCCATATAGGACTGGTATGATCGAAATTTCGCAAAAGATACGTTTCGACTTGTTACTTCTTATAAGTTTTGATACTTACTCTTAGGTACTTCGTAACTCCTTCAAAGTCAGTACTAAAACTTAGTCCTACACGGTGGACAGATGCTTTTTCATTTATTGACAACCAGTACTATCCAGAATTTTCTAAATTTCACAGGACTTTCAATGCGATATGATAAATGAAATCCTTAAAGAGGGAAAATATGTTTTTCAATATTTCGCAAGATTTCCACAAAATATCACACTGGAAGCTGGAAGGGTGTGCCATCTGTTGGTTTCTCTTTGAAAAGGATAAAAAAAACTGTTCAATTTTTTAAACGATTATTGGTTTGTTTAAAAATACTGGAAACCTCCGATTATTTAAATGTGCTGGGCAACGGAGAAGTGCAAGCGCAGCTGGCAAAGATATACACAGCTGCGCAACAGCACAATAGAGTCACTCTTAGTGCAAACTCGAGAGCGTGCGGTTGTGCAGAAATATACAGTCCACAGAGCGAGCAATTTAGCAATTTATTAATTATCATTTATTATTTAAATAATTATCACGAGCTATTGAACATATGTAGGTATGTAATTAAGGACAGTCAACTTTCAATAGCACATATTTTATATTTTCAACTTTTTAATTATTTGTTTGCATTGAAGGACCATTTTTTTTTTGTTTGTAATTGTAGTAAAAATATATAAACT
Organism: Xylota segnis; assembly: GCA_963583995.1. Lineage (NCBI taxonomy): Eukaryota > Metazoa > Arthropoda > Insecta > Diptera > Syrphidae > Xylota > Xylota segnis. Next base: position 113,577,907 of record OY757236.1, on the reverse strand, counting down.
ATTTGTCAAATTTACATTAAAGTTAAAAAAAAACAACATCTAATTCATAAAAAAAGAAGGAGAACGTAAGATTTATAACTGGAATAACCGGGTAACAATAACAAATACGTGGATTCTTTTATTGTGATCCAAATTTTTGGAGTAATGCTTTCAAAACAAGTTCAATTAACTTCAGGTATTATTCAGTTATTAATACTTAGTCGGAAAGCCTTTGGATCGAAGTACTGTTTTGGATCTTCTTTGAAGGCTCTCTACTAGATGTTGCATAGTTCGACGGGGATGTTATTCCAAATATCCTTCACGTTCTCGAAGAGTATGTCCGCATTTTTGTTTTTTCTTGTTTCCAAACCCCTTTCTACGTCTGCCCGTAGGTTCTCTATGGCATGAAAGACTTAGGCATGTTTTGATCAGCAAATGGCTTCATTATGTCACTCAAAATACTTTTGTACATAACTTGATCCATGCGCCTATTAATCCTGTAAATTGGACCAACACCTAACCAGGAGAACGAACCCCAGACCATAATATTACCTCCACCATGCTTTACGGTCTCTTAAGTGTAGCGAGGATTGAGTTCAGCATTTGGTGGGCGTCTCACATATTTCTTGCCATCCGAGCCAAATAGGTTGAATTTGGATTCATCGCTCCAAAGCACTTGTTTCCAAAATTCGGGCGGTTTTTCACTATGTTGTTCAGCAAACAGAAGAAGACACATCTTGGTGTATACTTATTTATATGAAGGTATAATGTATATAAAGCTGAATTTTATATAATTCAAGTACTAAACTTCCTTAAAGTGTTGACATATAGTCACTGTACATGTCCTAAGAAAATGAATGTGGTTTATTGTAAGTCACCTAATTAAGGACGATGAGCTCTAGTCTTCCATATATGAGAAATGATAATCGTCAAACCCATGAACATGGCTTAATTCTAGTTCATAAAACTCTAGTTTTGTTTCTTTAAGACACCTTCGAAAAACTTCTAACATACATATGTAGATAATAGCTCTTCTCGTTTAAAAAAATGGTTAAAATATCTAATACTCCAATCCGGCCTTCAAGCTAGCCTAGCATTACCAACCCTCGAACCAGCATATTCATTTCTCAGATAGACTTTTGTAAGCAATTAACTCTGCTAGTCTCATTCTACTCCATTCTTCTTATTTCGCAGTAGCTGCAGGAGTCCACCAAGGGTCTATTTTAGGACCCCATCTCTTCTGCATAGTTACAAGACACTATGAACTGCAGCTGCACTGATGAAGCCCATTCGTTTCTTCATGCTGGATAGTGAAACTCATGAATAATGGTGTCAGTTCCAAAAATTATTGTTCTATTTAGCTGAATGCTGTTAGCCATTTGTTGGAATTAAATCTACTGCCATTCAACTGAAAAATTGACTTAACACAATACGAAAGAAAAAAGCCTCCGCCCCATACAAATGATAGTCAATTCGGATCCTTATAAAAATAAAAGGAAATATCTTCTAACTTACCAATTACCTACCAATTCCATTTAACTGACAGCTCACATCAACTAGAATAATAGTAAACGATTTTTTTTCCCTGGCCGGTCTTTGAATTGATGTGCCTGATTTCATATTCACCACACCATCATTACGTATCATCCTGCATGGGTGCATGTAATTTACAAGCTACAATTCCCAATAATCCTAATTATGCAAAAGCGCACATCCACCCGCAACCACACATACATACATATGCACATGGCATTGTATATATCATTTGGTCCAAGAGCAGGCTTCCTCGAAACGTACGCTCCGCTCCGTGCCAGATGCCATTAGCCAAGACAAATTGAATTCCATCAAGCGTCTTCGTGATTCGCACAGACAACGAATTTATTACGTTAGGTACCTATGTGTAGTAAAACGCATAACTGTAATTTATTTTTGACAATTTGTCATTCCAGCAGATGTCCGCTTGATTCAATGTTAGAATCTGCAAGGACACCAATTTCTATATTTTTTTTTGTCTGCCTGATGCTCGTCATCATGGTTTGTTCGTTTCACAGAGACACTGCTCTCTCTCTCGGTGGGCAATTGAAATTCGCTTCACAGAGTTGGAGACAGCAGAATGTGGGCACTCTGTGTGGGGAGTCCCTCGAAGGATAATCAGATTTTCTTATTCTTCTCCATATGGAATTCACTGACGCAAAGAAATATCCTCAGTAATGGATTCAAACTAGGTATATAGGTATACAGTCTGCTGGACATCGTACTCTATATCACAGGCACACAAAGTAATTTTTTTCTATTTACATATTTATGAAAGGCTGCAGAGTGTTTTTTACAATTTCCGAGCTAAATGGGTTTTAGACTGTAAGGCGTCTGGACAAGAGCCATATGTACATACATATGTACATACATGTATAGACGAGAACCAAAGAACAGCATTTTGGTTTTAAAGAAATCAAATTGGTATGCTAAACAAGGATAACATGTCAGATACTGGACGTACTATTGACTAAATCCTTACAATGGCCTTTGGAGAGATCTTAAGTGCAAGAAGTTGGCCAGCAAGGTTGTAGACAGTACTATTGATTGATCCTTAATAGAGGAGAGCACTTTCTCAAAAGGGAAATATATATTTGCCACAAGGACTTCACTCAAATCTCACGTTCCGCGCAGAGGTCCTGCTTAGAGTTCAAACTCCCGTGTCCTTTATAACAAAGACAAGTAATGACACGTAGATAGGCGAAATGACATCATGTCTACTGGCCTGTCTGTACAATTTTGGCACATAACCCGAGGTGTTAAAAGGTTCACACTGATCAAATTTTTCGTCAAATCTCGTCCCGAAAGGGACTGTAAGTTCGGGACGGTGCAGTATACATATGTATACCAACCTTAAGATATACCTTTAGGTGTACGAGTTTTACTCTTATTTTGTGTTTGGTGTATGTGGTTATTTCAGTAAATGGTTCACCCAGCTTTAATACGCTCCATAGTTCAATGACTGCTTTTCACCTACAAACTCATTTTACAATTTGCATCCAATTTTTACTTGGACCTGCAGCCACCTATGGGGTAAATATTGGTTCGCTGAAAAATTTCAAACTCGAGATTTTAGAAAATTACTTTGACGGTGGAGCTAAAAAAAAACTACCAATCTAAACGGCTGAATGGATTTGCTTAAAGGCTCATATCCGGAGTCCACAATTCGAGGCGAATTCGGAATTTTCATTCTAACCTGAAAATTAAGGTTACTTTATTTATGGCAAATATATGTATACGAACACAAGCGTTCGCAACTAGCCTCTCAATATCAACTTCTACACCTTCACGTATGTAGGTGCCTGCTGGGTACCTAGTACGTCGAGTGGACATTGAGTAACCAACCCTTTTGGAAGGAAGGCATTTCCTTTTTTCAGACGGCAGCGGAGGAGTTCCCTAGATGGAATCAACCAATTTCAGTCAGGTTAAATTATTAGTGCTATCCCTATATGAGCTGGTCCGAGTCAGTTGAATCACAGGTGTATAGGGATCTCCAATACTGAACCAGGGCGTTGAAAAAGTTGGTGGCGGATGAACGATTAATGGACAGAAGTATTGAGTTCCAGACATGTAAACGAGAGCCTCGTAACAATCCGCATCAAGGCCAAATTCGCGAACATGAGCCTGTTAATTGCAAAATATGGTCGGACGAAAGGGGATCCTCTAAACTGCGCCAATTATAGATGAATAAGTCTCCTGGCATTGGTCCATATCAGTGTGAGTTTAGGCCCGAAAAATCCACCACTGACCACATTTTCATACTAAGGCAGATCCTAAAAAAAAAAAGGAATTTCAAATCGATCGTCAGCATCTATAGAGACAAGCTACATAGAGTAATGTCTAGTATTGCCATCCCTGCAACTCTCGTCCTGTTCGAAGCTGGAGAATGCAAGTTGCTCCATCAAGATTTGGAACAACCTCACTAGACGCTTAATGTCAGAAAAGGATTTAGAAAAAGCGCGCTGTTATGCGATTTCTTGAAAGAATTGGTGTAACATTTGAAAACTCACTATTTTTTCAGGGGGCCACCGTACAGATTGATCCGTACAAAGAAAAAGACCCTACCACCTTCGACGTCTCACTTCATCACTTGTCTGTTTAATAAAGTCCCTATCTGTGTGAACCACTATATCCCGGAAATAGAAATGTATTCATCATAAGGGTCTCTGTTCGATAGCTCTGTAATTATTTAAATTATTATGATAAATAATATTTTCTGTATTGCTCGCTCTGTGGACTGTATGTTTGCACAACCGCACGCTCTCGTGTCTGCGCTAAGAGTCCTCTATTGTGCTGTTGCGCAGCTGTGTATATCTTTCCCAGCTGCGCTTGCACTTTCCCGTTGCCCAGCACTCGACCGTTGGTGAGTGCGTGTGCGCTATGCACGATGATGGAAATTTCCACCGTCGATGCTGTTGCTGCCTGTGTAGCCGTGGCAGTTTTTGGTGTTCTAGACAGTCTCCTTTACAGCTTCCATTCCACAAAAGACACTCACTCATTAGTATCTTAGCATTCCAGAATCGCCTCATCTAGACCTCGTTTCTATAGCTACGGGTCGATAACATCGATACATCGACTACGTTTTTGACACACAAATCTCAACACTCCGAGATCCATCAATCAAAAAGAGTTTCGCTGATCGAAACGGCATAGACAAACAATAAAACCCGACAGAACTATCCATTACTTGAAATTCTATTGTCCTTTGACCTCTGATGCCAATGGCTTCTAGTTAAATTAAAGTAGGTACGAGTTCAAAATCTCACTGTGAGAGGAAAACACTTTGCAGGATTATACTTTATTTAAGTACCGAAGACGATAAGTCTTTTCCATTTCATTCTTTGTTTCTGGCCAGAGTATCCCCTTATCTACCTCGCATTACAACCATCTAAGCGGATACCCTCTCAACATTCAATTCTATACAGATAAACCCAAAAATCGTTTTAAATGTTATCCCTTCCATTTTTCAGTTTATGAAAATAAAACCAAGAATCTCTTCTATCACTCGCCCCCCAATCCCCCCCGAGAGTGAACACACTCGCATACTGTTATGCATAAACAAAAAGTATACTTCTTTTTACATCCCATCATAATGAACATTTAATCGATCGCAGTGTATAACCGTAAATTTCAAAGTAGTAGTTATAAAGCTACCCCCGAGCAAGGATACCTCAATGACCCTTCAGTACCCTTTTCATTCTATTTTTTTCTTTGTTAAAATTATGGTCGAAAAAGGATTGAATGCGGCCACATTAAGTGGTAAAATATATTCCGGGGAAAAGAGATATTTTCTTTATCGTCATTCCCTCGGATTTTTTTTTTTTTTTTCTTTGCTGTAAAGGATCCTTGCCGAGCAAGTTGAATAACGAGGGGCCACTACTTCCTTCGTAGCAACAAGTATACATACGCAGATACTCGTACCTCGGTATATGTACGTATATAAGTCTGCTGATTTATATGTACATACTATGCTTTAAATGGCTGCTCATAATTACGGAAACGGTTTCTATCTGTTCTTTATGGAAAAATATGGTTCTTATGGCATAGCAACAGGTATCTATACAATGTTCGGGTATGAAGCGCAGGAGGACTTGAATATGCTTTTTCTGCATGAAGTTGTAGCATTAAAGTCAAGGATTTTAAATTGAAGGCACACTTTTAAGCAGTACTTTATTGAGACTATAATTTTAGCTCAAAACTATAAGCTACAATGTGCTTCAAGGTATCACGTAGTCGTATGCGTGCCTGTATGACTTACATTTTCCAGGAATTGGTTTTAGTGAACAAAAGAAGTTGCTCGTTGACTATGAATTCGGCTTACTGCTAGATTTATTTCAGAACGCAACTGGAGGATACTATCTAACAATAGAGGAAGAAGCTGTCCATTGCCTGAATCTACATATGTGTACCTATAGGGATGGTTCCTGTAAAGGCTCTTGTCAATCAATGAAGAAATGACGAGTAACGTTTATATTCCTTGGGATTTTTCCAGGTTCTGACGAAGTATGTCCATTTGGAGGATTTGTGATAAGGGAAACCAATGAGAGTCAATCAGACTAATTATGAAACTCTGTAGAGATTCATACGGTATAGACGACAATTTCTAGTATCCGATGTTGACAGGAACCAAGATTGAAATCCATCTACATACTTGTCTGACCAATCTTGGAAAAGAGTATCATTTCTTCACTAAGTTTTGAGAGGACTTCCGTTCTTTCCAGATTATTTTTTGGGTCAAGATCGTGGTACCTACTATAGATGTTTGCGTCTTTTTAGATAGGTAGGCAGGGTCGATGAACTCGCCATACAAAGGTGCTTTAGGTATTCAAGTCGGTACATGGTACTTAAATAAAAGCTGAATGCTCTAGAGAGAACAAATCCCAGGTGACCCAGTCCAATAATATGTCTATTGCCAAAATAGATTTAAGATTTTGATCTGTTTTAACATATTGCATTTAAATGTGAAGGGGATAAGGACACTATTTTTCACCTTCTCTGAACCTTTTATGTTCTCTCTCATAAAAAAAAACTTCACTTTGGGACTTTCTTCTTTAACGATCCTGGCATTAGGAGTCTACTGGTTCACTAGTAGTTATGGAGGATTTTATGATCTAGGTGGTATCACAACAGACCTGTTGTTCACCTAAGTGTACTAAGGATAGGTGGCAGCCTCTTCACCCAATTGAGGCATTTCTAATGCCACAAAGAAGTAATTGGGACATCTGAATTGAATGAATACCTAATTAAGGCGAATTCAGTACATGTCAAAAGCTTAGGACTACTTCCCACACACAAAAGTTCAGTTCACTTCTGAAAAAGTAATAAACATGTAAATGTCAAAGTTCTCTTCCTGATCTATCATATCCCACTCACTGGTATATCTTCATTGGAGTAGTATAGGGGCTCTGCTTATGTGCGGAACATTCCGCAGATTCTTATTTCGTTTGCTATGGTCGTCAGCAGAAAAGGCTCAACCGTGAAGAGCGAGTGAGTTAGCCCCAAGATCGTTACCCCTCTTCAGGGATGCAACGACAGCGTTGTATCATTGAGTCCTCTCTCATCACCATCCCTTTTCAAGGGTCTATTCGAATCTTCAGAGATCATTTTTGATTTATTCTCCGATTACTCCGAAGAAGATCAATCATAACATAGGTAGAAATGGGTTGTTGTGATAGGTTGCTTGCGCAGCCACACTTAAACTCGTAAAGGTTCACATAGATCTAAAAATCTTTAAATAAGACTATCCCGGAGACCACTAGAGGCTTGAACATTAGAGAACATTAGAGGATCCTAGCATGTACAGAGCAGATGCAGATATAATTCACTCCTCTTTCTGGTCCATGCAGTTTCTACAATAATGTCCGTACAGAGACCTACTGTGATTGATTCGTGAACCTTTCTGTCTAAATTGATAGTTCTGATCCAGCTGGGTCATTTACAGTATAAAGCTTAAGTGGTAGTTAAAATATAATGAGAGGTTGTTGTCTAACGAAAGTCGATATCCTGCGTAAGGAATAGAAATAGCTAAGTGTCTAGCACTTAGACTAGACTATTGAGATTTATTCTCAGGAATGACTGGAGGTCTACAATAGGTATCTTGAGTTAGCAAGTGGAACAAAGAATCCAGACCCGGTGTTGGGGTGGTTTTAGCTAGATGGCAAGTTTTTTTTCCAAAACTTTCCTGCAGACTATCACGTCATACCGTAGGATAGCTCTGATGACAGGTAGAGTCAGTATGTAATACGTGGTTGTGCAGTTCGAGACATGTTCAAGGATATTGGCTTTCACGCATAGTGTTTTATCAACTATGAGACCGAAATATTCTGCTTTATCAGTAATTATCAAGTTAGTATTTACCCAAAACAGTTTCAATAACGTAATAGTCGGATAGTCTTCATTTTCCAGTATTGGAATCAGTTCATCTACAAAACATCAAATTACCTTTGAGTTTGACAATCTTGTTCATCAATAGTTGATTAACCAACTGTGCCCGCATAATAGCTCTAACCTTCTCGATCTCGAAAATTCTATCAGGGCTTATTCTTTGCATTCCACAGATTTTTCAATCGTGCACAGGAGCGCATTCAAGGATTAAATGATCAACCTTCACAACCTGCATTGTTGCCGCAACAAAGTATGTAAGAACCAATTTAGAAAAATGCTATCGAATTATTCCAGCAACCGATTTAGTATGACTTTAACGAAATGTTGTCCAATTTTATCCAGGACTCAGTATTTAAATCGATGTTTTAGGGCAAATTATATTTCTGATTTTCTGCATCCGCCTTCACGGTCGAAGCTTATGTTTGAGTCTTTTGCGCCCTTCTACTCCTCTTATACTCCTTCGTACTAAGTACTTTTTTAACATTAGAGAAGCTGTTTCTTAACAGATAGCACGGTTTCATCCTTGCTTTCTGTCACTTATGTTGAAGTCTTTATAAGCAATTTATTGATGTAGCCCTCAATAGACATGTTCAATAGCTCTATAATTATTTAAATAATTATGATAAATAATTTCTGTATTGCTCGCTCTGTGGACTGTATATTCGCACAACCGCACGCTCTCGAGTCTGCGCTTAGAGTGAGCCTATAGTGCTGTTGCGCAGCTGTGTATATCTTTGCCAGCTGCGCTTGCACTTTCCCGTTGCCTAGCACTCGACCGTTGGTGAGTGCGTGTGCGCTATGCACGATGATGGAAATTTCCACCGTCGATGCTGTTGCTGCCTGTGTTGCCGTGACAGTTTTTGGTGTTCTAGACAAGACATGACCTCTTGGTTTATCCGCAGTTTCTCGTCTCTGCTGTTTTCTTATTTACCAGACACTGCACTATATCTACTTTCAAGTCCTCCAATATAATTTATTTCCTCGAATAAGAATCTTTTTCACATTAGCTTACATTACCTTTACTAACAGGCAGTCATCCACAAAAACTATCTGCTTATTGGTAGGTGATCCATTCGGCTTTCGACAGTAGTCGTAGGAGACCAACTTTGGCAACTACACAAAATAAAACTATGGCATTATCATCCGTATGTACATTTATGTGAAATTGAAAACAAGTTGCCACACCTCTAGTTCCATTTTTTCCATACACAACTGTGTACCTACAACTTCCAGTTGGAAACTAAAATTACCAACTTGCTTAGCAACCTGAATATGACAACATAACGAGTATCGCAGGCTTCCTAAAATAATTTCTATCTTGTTATCATAAACAAAAATAAAAACCCCCAACAAAATGATTTATTTTACATTTGTTAACTCAAAAGGTACAGAAATAGACGAAATTTACAATTTCCCAAACTTTTGATTACCAAGAAACATTCAAATCAACCATCCTCGATCTCTCTACCCGAACTGAGTTGGTCCTTTATCCTTTTTGCTCAAAACCAAATCTTTTCATCTCAATCCATCCGCATAATTTGAATATTTCGAAAATATGAAATATACAAAACAAAATAAAAGTGTATTGGTATATGTACTCTTACATCTATGTAGTACCTATGTATGTATATAACAGGATAACAATTGCTCTAAAAATGTGAAATTCAAAACAAATCCCATTTGATTGTAAATTAAAAAGGGAACAAGGACACACAATGGAATTACAATATTGTAAAATTACGAAATGACAATTCTGTCTGACCGCAACACTCCCTCTCCCTCCTTGCGTAGTATGTCCTTCGCATACAGAGACTATTTACAGCAAACAAATAACCTAAGAATGATATAAAATCAGGCAAATACTCGTAATGAAAAAGTGTTTGATATCAGGAACGTCTTTCTTGTAGTGTTCTGATTTTTTTCTTTCTTTAGAAATGAACATTTACAGGGTGAACATCAAGTACTGTCAGAGGTTAGCAATTAAAAAAAGATAAGATAGAGTTAAAATACTTGGCTGGGGTAATCAAAAAGGCGTCTTATAAGGATCACGTAAATTTGCTTAAAAGAATCTCATTTGAGAACTAGTTTGACCAGTAATTCGACGAACCTTTTGACGTGTTGGCTCTAAAATTTAGTCATTTGTACTTACATTATAAACTGACGCTCCCATAATTTGGGGGCGTTTTCGGAAAAGCGTTTTTTCAGAGAAATTTCTTTGATCCCATCCGCTAAAAGGTACATATCTCCATAGCAACCCTAAAAGTAGTATGGAATTTTATATCTACCATCTCGCTCTATGTATTGATTATATTTTACGTGACTGTTTTTTTTTTTTCTGGCTTATACTGCGACCTGAAAGGATCTATTGTACCTTAAGGTGTGTTTTAATCTTAGAGTCATACCACCTCCATAATAAGAGAAAGCATGTCTTTAGCCGCAGAGTTTTTAATATCTGCTGGGGAGCATGCTACCCTGTGAAAAATGTGCCACCTCAACCAATGGAGACCCGGGAAGTCACAGAGAATGTGCTCGGATCGTCATCTTCCAAACAGAACCTACATTCTATGTCTGGGTACAGATATAGTTTGTTGAGGTGATATTTCAGGCCACAGTGACCTGTTAGAAAGCTCACCAGCTACGTAATACTTATCTTTGTTTAATCTAAGAATTTCCTTGTAGGAATAAAGTTTGGTTCATTTTTTGGACTGTCGAAGTCCCGGGACATTCTGTCAGTCGGTTATAAGAAGTTTGTGTTCCTATCACCGCTGTGGCGGCAGCCCAGTTGACACCACAGCAAGGTTCAGACGTGTCTGTTAGTCCCGAATAGGTTATAAACCTTCAATGTAAAGAATTCCCTGTTAGGGAGGTAAGTAGAAAGGGGTGGCCGCATGCAGCCAACACCCATATCACTAGTGGATCCACTGTGAACCCATTTAAGAAAATTTGGTGTCCCTGAAAACGGGACATATTGATCTTGAAATAAACGAGGCAAGACAAAGTACATTTTTCTGAAACAACACGCTATCTGTCCAACTCTTAACTAAAATAGAATGTCACTCCTGAGTACTAAACTTTTAAAGTTGTATATAGATTTATCTGGGTCGTACCCTTTAACACTCTAATGCTCAAGTTTTGTTCTAATAAAGTGGGCGTGGCATTCTCTATCTTCGAGGTAGTTATTAAACATTATACTAATGGTATCTGGGAAATTTCACTTTTTTTTTTTTTAAAACCATTGCCTCCTTTTTCAGGGATTGAGTAAAATCCTTTTGACTTGTATGTACTATATACATATACATATTTACATAATATATTTTTAGCTATAAGCACTCTGAATAATACTATACTTAATAGATCCTTTTACATAAATGGGCTTATTTTATATATTCCCCTTTTAGAAGGTAGAAGACAACAGGAGCAGTTTTTTATGATTTAAATAAGTTGTATCGGTTGGCCGCTAGGATGGAAATTGTTAGTTCGAAAATCAATCAGACAAATTATCCCGGTATCTGACACATATCCGAGGGTAAGCTGTCATGATAAATTGTTTCCCCTTACATCCGTTTAAAGAATATAGCATGCAAGCTGGGCCCAGGGACGCCATAACGCGCCATCCAACCTAATCCAACATTTTTGTGTCCGTATCATGTATCCGCGATATTTGTACAGATCACCAACTGCCAGTGGCTTCTTTCTTATTTTTGAATTCTTTCCACTTATTTTCGAATGAAAATAGAAAACAATTATATTTTGATCCTTTCAATAACAAAAAACGTAGTCCATTGCAAACAGAAAACCTATCGTAAAAAGATTAAAGATAAACCTTGTTGTAACTAACTTAAATAAATCAAGATACATTAGTGGAAAATAAAACATTCCATGATATTCATTGAACGCTGCTGTCATAAATGTGGACATTTTGACAGCACAACTCCATTCGATTTTTTTTTAAGACTTGATTGTGTAAAAAATCAAATTCATCCAGCAAAAATGAAATTGAATTTAAAAAGAAGAAAAATAAAATAGATGCTCACTCGAAATTTGAATTAAACATTTAGAGTTTAGGCAGAATGTGATACCGGACATGGTGCCATTCTCAACAGCTTTGCTTGTCATATGCAGCAACTTGACGTATTTTACGTAAGGATTTTGGTTTAAAAGTATATAAAAACCAAAGTATATTTAAAGTAACAACTCGTCCAAGAATTGACGCAGGCTGACCTACCAAATCAATCACCGTTTCAGTTTTTGGCTCTTGAAAAGCCCTCACTGTTTTCGATAAAAATTTTGTTCAACGATGAGCCACATTTCCGGCTTAATGGGTACGTTAATAAGCAAATATACAATTTTTGAAGAACAACCCGAAGAGATGGAAGAAGTAGCATTACATCCAGATAAAACAACGGCTTAGTGTGGTTTATAATCTGATAGCTCATATTCCTTCAAAAACTAGGCCGGGCAGGACGTAATTGTCAATTCGCACCATGATATCGGACTATTTGTTGTTTTGAATTGAAGCCTGTGACAAGATGTCTCTGCTTGCCTATATAAAGCCCAAAGCCTACATGAATAAGCCGGGTACTACTGAAGAATTGAAAGTCAACATTACTTGCGTTATTTGCCAAATACCCCTCGAAATGCTCGAACGCCTCATTGAGAATTGAAACTTCAGATTGGACCATGTTAACCCCAGTTACGGGAAAGAGATTGAAAGAGATTTGAAAGATATAATCTTTAAAAATTAATCGTCAAGCTTGGTTGTTTTGTTTGAAAGTTGTAGGAGGAAATGGCTTTAACGTGACGGCATACTCTGATGATCTTGTCCTCCTAACATCGGGGTAACCCACACTACTATTGTAAGTAGAAGACTAAATTAGCCACTACTCAAGTGCTAGTTTTTAATTGGATTGGAGACCATAGTCTGGGAGTTAACAAGTCCAAGAAACAGTTTTATGTTTTTACTTAAAGAAGAGGAATTCTTATGATAATCCAACGTAAGTTGCCCTAAGTATTAGAGAGGTTGTATTGGGCATATCAAGATCAATAGGAAGAAAAATAGAATCGATCAGATCAAGTAAGTATCCGCAACTTTCGTCCATGTAGTCTCACAGTTCAATGGCTTTACACAGCATTTGTAAGGCATATTCTAACTATACTGTTTCTACATGCCATACTTCAAGTCTCAACAATATACAGAAAACTAGCTTCATCGGGGTCTTGAAAATGACACATGCAGCGCCAATGAAGATCAAACTTAGTATCATTACCTAGTAGCTCTACTGAAACAGTTTAGATATAGCACCAAAAAAAAAACATATTTTTGGGTCAACAGTTCTATTTGTTATTTGAGAAGTTTTTTCATAACAATTATACTCGCGGATGTTTGTCAGATGCTCGCGAGAGGTGGGACCATAAAAAACTTTTTCGGCTGTGATTCGAACCTCGAACTCCTTGCTCCGCAGTTTAGGGCAGTAACTACTTGAGTCTCTCAGATGGAGGAAATTAGGATTCTGGTCACCAGTACCCTATAGACACAAATGCGTTTTTGGTCGAAGCTGGGGATTACTGCGAAACCTCATTTTAGAATGTACTTATAACAAAGCGCACTCCTTGGGCGACCAGTTACTTTCTTTATCCCTTTGCCAAAAGTTGTCTTTTATCATCAAAAGTTGATCATTTTCACCCTAATAACACACCAATTTCCCCAATAACTTTATGTCTAACCACATTTCCATTTGACATCCCATCATGTTTTGAAAGTGTAGTAGAGTTCCAATAAAAAAAAAAATTGTTAAAACCACTAAATTCTGTAATAAGTTCTTTTGTTCCACCCTGTATGGTATTTAAAGATATCCGAAACCCGAAACAAATTTATTCCGGCAATTTTTTCCCATTTTGCTATTCGGTTCCAATCGGATTTCCTTTTACTTCTTGCTCCGGCAAAAGCCAAAAGTAATATTGATATTCGCAACAAAAGATCCGAACCGTACAGATATCCTGGAAGCGGTATTTCTCTCCTATAAATCTTTATTATTATGCCTATTTTTTATGCTAATTTTGAGTGCATGGGAATATGCCCGGTCGCCTATCTCCGACTAAAACCGAATGGTCATCATGCCCCATTCCATTTGCCCTAAAAAAACAAAACCGAACAAAAAATATCATAAGAATAGATGGAACCAAGGACGAGCTAAGCTTTGATTCCTATATCAAAAAAAAAAAAGCAAAAAAAAAACCAAAAGAAATATCTTCTTCTCGGTCGTAGGCAACAGTGGTTGGCTGGCTGGCTGACTGGCTGGATGGTCCCCCTGGTTGGAACAGATTTTTTGGAAATGAAGCTCCAGATGAATGTTTGATAAGCCAGAATAGCCGTTAGCTATGATTTTTCTCTGATTTAAGGGGAAAAAATATGAACGAATGAATGGTCCGCCGACGAAGAGGCATTATCCTTCGTATCTGTTTTTCCGTTCGGCAGGACATTTTATGTAAATTTTATGCTCGTATTATGGCTTCAGAATTTCTTTATTTTTCGGTGAAGGAAATTTATAATGCGTCCTTGTTTTTGTTCGACCCTCTCTCACTTGTCCCTTCGCATATAGTATTGATAATATGAAGTGAATTGGATCATGTGTAGAATAGGGAATGGTTGTGGTTGGTGAACGATGAAAGAAATTTATTGTATTCCTTCCAGGAATTGACTTGGTTCTTTTTTTTTTTTTTAACTATCATATTTTGTGCTTTGTTTGGGGTAAGTATGTATGTATATACCTTGGGGGTGGATAATCTGGCAAAGGTAAGCAATCGAGACACATACACAAGCGGGGTGAGTCAGTAAGTTTTATTTTTAACTTGTCGTCCGGAAGGCGAATGGCTTCGACTACATACATAGTTGACGTGGATGATACTGACACAACGAACTGGAATTACTTCGGGCCATGGTGAAGTTTTGAGCACGTTAAGCCTCATCCTCATTCGGATGGAAATTATTTCCAATCGAATACGAAAATATGTAATACACTAGGCTTCTTCCGCTCTGCTGAGATATTTCCGGTTAATGTTGATTATAGGGTTCTGCTTAATTTGGTAAACTTGGTGACCAGTTCTAAAAATTCTACACAAGCACATAGCATACGCCTTATGACAATTTTTGAAAAAAATGTGACAATTTTTTGACCAGTTTCCCTTCCGAATCAATATAGCGATTTTCATGGTTGAAAACCATGTCGATTGAGTTTTTAGATCATCGGCCAGGATACCGCTTTCCTTTCATTGGCAAATCGTAAGGGGCTAAATAGTCGAAAACGGGGAGTGGTTGATAGTTAAAATGCTATTTTAAAAAATTCTGTTTACTTTGAAACACACTCTGACACACACTTTTCGGTCTCAAATGTTTTGAAGGAATCTAATCACGGTCAAGCACGTAAACATACTTTCGTATTTGTCCAAATGTCGAATTGGATTTAAATGATGGACCTATGTATGTACCTTTTCAACATATGTATATACATAATTGCCAATAGATCTCCTCACTAGAAATACATACTTTAGACGGAACCTTGCACCCATTGCAAAGAGCTAGTTTAGGTCGGTAATAGATTTGATCGACAGAGTCTTGAGATCCCTTCTATCTCAAGATGTAGATAGTGGTAGGATAAGCTGCAACCGTAGCTCGGCGGAATGGGTTGGAGTGCATTGAACTTAGTTCACTCTACGTGTACAAACCGGAGGAGTGTGGTGCCGATTTCGCATCAGGGTTTTGACTCGGATATTTTATCGCAAGTGGAGTTTGTTTTGTGTTATTGGAGTGACAGTATGGTTTAACAATATATTTAGACTTGAAAGTTTTGATTGTTCCTTGTATGTACATAGACTAACTTTTCCACAAAAGGAAGGGGCCTACTATTTAATGACGTGTCCGAAGGAAAATATTTTATTTGAGAAGCTTTTTCATGACAGTTGTACTCTCGGATGTTTGTCCAAAGTTCGCGAGAGGTGTGGCCGTGAAAGAAAATGTTGGTGTTGTCTAAGGATTGAACCTGGAACCTTTTGGTCTGTAGTCCAACTGTCTAACCACTTGAGCCATGGCGGTGTGTGGTAAGAGTCTCTAAAACGAGTGTTACCGTAACTCACTACGGAAGGAAGAGTATTACCGTTGGCTCATTAGGTGTTTATCCGTTCACATTGGATCATGAAAACCCGTGCACAGACTTTACAATTTTTATAGATTTGAAGTTTAGGCATGAGGAAGTAGTTTATATGAAAAAATAATCAAAGCATCTAGCTAGTTTTCTTTTACAATAATAATAGTATAAAACAATAAACATATCCTACTATAAGTTGACCTGTCGCGTTACCTATGGAAGTCATCGTACAGAAAATTACATAATAGAGGACCAACTTCGAGGTCTTTTGGAATTCCACTCGTTATTTTATATTGCTTTGGATCCTCAATAGACGGCTTCGAAATACAAACCCACCCTTACATCATTGGCAGTCGGATACATTTTATTCTCTGTTTTTTTTTTTAAATTACAAGCAGTTAATTCGACGCGAGATGTTCTAACCTTCCAATTTCAATTATACCAAATGATTTCCCATTTCCCTTTAGTTGGCTAGGTTTTCATTTCTGTTACTACCTCATTGGGCCAACGATAAATTATTACGTTACTACCTACTTACACTCCATTCCAGAGAACCCATTTCCGGCAGGAAATATCCTCATTGAAAAAAAAAAAAAAACCGAACAAAAAAGGGAATCTCTCAGCATTAAATTACAAAAAGTAGTTCCCTCGGAAACGCTTAGCATACACACACACACATCACGTACAAGGGCTAAAAGAAGAACACTTTAGCGTTCCCAAGACAACTAGCACCAACCCCGCCGGCGATATTCAAATTGTGCTATTGAATATGTAAATTTTTTTTTTTTGGTTGTTCTTCCATTCATCTACGTCCTGCAAAGCATACAGTAACTGCCCGCTGTTGTCCTTTCCATTTCACTACGTTACACGACGACACATATACATAGGTGGGCAGGAGCTAATCCTTAGAAAAATTCAAAATTCTCTCAAAGTCTGGACTTGTGCCAAATTGGAATTATATTACAAACAGACATCGGGACATATCCATTATAGTTTGCTGGATATTACCAAAAGAGATCCTGACAGTACTCATTTGGGTTGGCTGTGTTTCGTTGTTTCGAATTAATGTTATCACTGCTTTCGAAAAAGTTTCTATAGTACTTGGGCACGGGGCAGTAGGTGCTGGCCATGTGAATAGAAAATTTGCATTTTTACCCTAAAAAGTGCTCACATTCTATGGTACGTGGGTTGGATATCCGGTCAAGAGTGGGTGGATTATCTGGGAGGAGATTCGTTTGCTGATTTATAATTTCTTTCTTTAATTTGCATAAAAATTGTAAAAATCTTTCTGATTTATTCTTTCATTTGAATATGCATAGGTGAGACGTGAGAGATATATGGAAAGAAGGGTCTGTTCCTATACTTGGGTGCGGTATGTTGGTTTTTCGCGTGGGTGTGTTTTTTTAATGGCTACCTTCTGATTTTATTCGTTTGGGTATTGTAAAGCTTCACATATATTGTTATACAAAAAAAATTTTCCTGCTTGCTGTGAGCTAATTTATGCCACAGATATGGCTGGTAACACAGCAGCTTCCGGGTTACGGTTTAAGTACCACGGTACAAACCAACCATTCATGGGTCGTCGGCAAATATTGGAGAAGGTATTATCCTTCGCTAGATAGCCTAGATTTCTGTATAATATATACATACATACATACATATGGCCAACGGAATTGACTTGAGGAGATCGCGAGGCCTCGCACTTCTTTCAGGGATTTGTCCCCGGTCCAAGACGGTTATACTAACGGCTGATCTGTTCAGACAGTTGTGCATGAGAAATTAACAAAGATCAGATGTTCACTTCATCACAAAGAAGTCATTCTACAAGCCTCCCTGGATACAGAAGGAGCCTTACATGTATGACAACAGCATTGGCCCAATAAAATATGTAGCAGACATTGCAACGTCAGAGTTAACTTCCATGCTCGAGATGGGTCGCATCAACTTAGGACGGAGTAACTACTAAGTACATACACTGGCCTCTGGAGGCGCCCCGCAAGCTGAGATTCAACCCCTTCTACTGCGGTTATTGGTCGCGAATGAAATCTTAAAGAAATTAGAACAAATTGGCGTCAGAGTTGTCACATATACGGGGACATACGGGGAAGATAATACACACCATCAGCGAAATACTTCACTCAGTCCTCAATGGGAGGAAAGTATTGTATTAAATGTTAATCCCCTGAAAACAAAGGCTGTCCTGTTCACTTACTGTATAACCCTCAAAATTTTAGATTTGATGAGATACCTTGGATTTAAATTCGACGCTATGTTGACCTGAAAAGAAAACAGATCAGTGAAGATAAAGCAAACCTCCACTGCCTACCACTCATAAAGCAAAGTCTTTGGTAAAAAGTGAATACTCAGTCCTACCATCATCCACTGAATGTGCATTCTATCCTTTAAGTGGATTGCCTGGTGGCCCCACGAAACAAAATTATGTACCTTAAACTGCTGACTAGGATACAAGGACTAGTATATAGCGACTACCAGCGCGATCCGAATCACGGAGACAGCTCTATATTGGCACTGATTCCATTAAGGCTTCACTCAACGAAAATAACTTCAAAGGGATGCGGACCACGGAACCATTGCGAGGTGGGCATACTTGAGTACCGGGACAGATCACCATCTCACGACGGGAGGAATCGATGAAATGTCGGACCATCAACACGAATTATATCTTGTATTTAATGGAAGGGTCAAAAACTGACTTGTACATATGTATATACCTACTCCTCTGTGCACGAAATTGGCCGAACTCCTAGAATTCAAAACCACGGCAGTGTGTTCTTAATGAAAGTTGCAGAAACGGGACCAGAACTGTGTACAAAACTGTACTCCAGAAGGACGATCGACTTATATGTACATACATCTAGAATTAGGCCGCCATTACGGCAATCTCATTCCCAGCTGTCAAATCTAAATTGATGAAACGATGTCGTGAAGAGCGCACAGCTTTCATAACGAATCTGTGGGGTTCAAGGGCAACCCCAAAGATTAATAGGAAAGGGGTCCGAACAGTATCTGATAATGGTCGTTTGGTCTGTTCAACCACCGCTAGGACTTGCTAAATCTAACATAGAATAACAGTTCGTGAGACGAGCCAATGATAGATGCAGCACACTCGCTCCATTACTCGTTCAATGCACGATGAATGGAAAACTAAACCACAGGATAAGAATGCGACTGGACACGGATCATTTCTACAGCGACTGTGGCGATGCAGACGCAGAAGGAAAAAACATTCTCATTTCCAAGCATCTGTTGAGACGTGGACATTCGCAGAGGTAGTGTGTTAAGTCTTCTTCTGCCTACCTAGCTACCTGTATCCCCTTTTCAGTGTATTTGCGGTTCTACGTACCAAACCCCTAGACTAACAGTTTGAGGGTCTATCCATACATTCTATACATCAAACTGTAATTCATGGTAAAGGGGAAAGATCACGGGGATCAATCGGGTCCTCGTGCTATTGACCTAATCGATGAGGTATTCCAGTTCAACAGCTTATGTTAACCTCTCCTTAAACGGTGTTGGAGAACATTAAGACTCTGGATATCTAATCATGGAATCATGGTTCTTTCATTTCTGGAGATAGTACCCTTCGAACTCTATGTCTTTTTGTAAATAGAATTAGCTCCGTTTTCAGGACTGTTCCCAGGTGGTTCTTTGCCCACTAATTGCTACACCAATATATTCTACATAAGCTATACTTTTGAATCCTTCCTTTTCTTAGGTGAATAGTAGTTCTTCCACACGTTCTTGTTTTGTGCCCCACTGAACTAACTTTCCGGATTTTAATTGAACCAGTTCTGTTGACTAGCATCTGCTTTTTCAGTGATATATTTATTCTAACAGTGACTGTTTTCTAGAACGTCCCTTTTATGTTATCGTAAACATGTAGTGCGGTTTCAACTGATTTAATTCTTTTTTCGTCTTATCATCTTTCATGTATACAACCACCAGGCTTTCCTCTGTTAGGTGGCCATCTGCTATAGTGATGACAGATCTCATCCTGTTAGACTAAGTGTTCTTGGTATGTATTTTATAGAATATCACAACACATGTTATACTGTATAATGTTGTCTAAAAGGCAATTGGTTGGCTGTTGGTCTTATAGGCTTAAAGTGTCATCCTCCTTACTAAGTATTAGTATTTCTAAAAAATTACTTATACTGACACTATATTCCCAACAACGTCTGCACCTAATACAAAATAAAGTGCACGACTGGGCCGTACAAACTTGCACCCATGTCTAAAATTCTTGTGTGTAGGTACATGCATATGTAAGTTGACTATAAGTAATTCATCGTTCTAAGCAGATTGGCCAAAAACGTCAGATATCATCTGTAGGATTTGATAAAGCTCTTGAAATTCAAGCAACGTCGTTACTATGTCATTTTCCTTCAGTTTCACTCATAAATTCATTGCCTTTGAACTCCGGTGAATATGCGAAAACCCAAAGTAAGTCCCTAAAAATTTGACAATATTTTCTTTCTCTCTCTCTGTCTTTTAACCAATGAAAATGATATTCAGACAAGTCCAGTACTACGTCCGCACCAATCAAAACCTATCGTAAGGAAAAAAACGTTTTCATGACAACAGCTGTGTATGATTTTGAAAATCGGTTCAGTAGGAAGAAAATAGGAACAAAATTTATGTTTGCGTATTAATATGATATGAAAAGTGTTTTTTTGTTAAACTGGCTGAAAGGAAAGTAGAATTTTAGGGAGTTTTAGCTAAAAACGTGGTGTGCCCTCCTATAGAGTTTTGTAAAAAAAAGCCTAGATATGAAAATAAAACAGTATCGATCGAGAAAAGTTTTTGAAAAATCGTATTTTTATGGAGTTGGCTTTAAGTAAAGTACCTTTTAAAACAGTTTTAATTAAAAACGTTGTATGCCATCTCATAGGGTTTAAAAAGATATGCTCTAATATAAAATTTAATAAAAATCGTTGAAGCCGTTTTCGAATAAATTGGCTCCAACTGCTCGATTTCGCGAAAAATACCGTTATACTAACTTTTGGCCAAAAATTTGATACAGCTCCTGATAGGATTTGAGAAGTTTAATCATATGTCAAAATCTAAATAAAATAGTTGAAGGCACTTTCAAGCAAATCGGCTTTTAGTCTACTTGATCGTAAGTACCGTTATATCATACTCAGACCAAAACGTAGTACGCCATTGTGTTGCATTACCTCGTACTAGTCCAAATATGAAATTTGAACTAAATCATTGCAGCCGTTTTCTCGCAAATTGACTTTTCGCCAAATTGGCTATAAGTAAAGTACCATTGTTGCCAATTTTGGTAAGCGGCACGATACATCATTTGATTGCAATTGACCAGACTAGTTCAAATATGAAGTTTAATCAAAATCGTTATAGCCGTTTTCGAGAAAATCCATTTTAACTGAAATCGGCTTTAAGTAAACTACCCTTAATTTTGAGGTTAGAATGAAAATTCCGATTTCGCTTCTAGGGATTATCACAGAGACCCTATATATGAAGTTTGATCTAAATCCACCCACTCGTTTAGGCTGTAGCTTCGTGCACAGACAGACAGACAGACAGACGGCATTGGGGGACCTACTTTTTTGGACTTCTCCTTTATGGTAATGTCAAGTTTGATTAAAATCTCGAGTTCCAAATTTTGCATGAATACAATACTTGGCCTATAGGTATAGGCGCAAGTAAAAACATGTACTTCTAATGCTGAGTAAGTACGATGCTAGTGTTCCCATTGTTCTATTCCTTCCACGCTTATGGGTACCACTATACAATATAAATCCTTTTAGCTATTTCACTACCTAGGCGAATACTGATTCTCCCAACTTACGCACGTTGTCGTGTATCATGTTCCATACCAAGTGACCTAGTAAAGAGCCTTGCGAAATGCTGACTGTAATGCCATTGCATTGAGCACTTCCTCTACATTCTGTTTTGGTGACACTTTTTAATACCTTCTGCACATATTTTGGTAGGCTTTACACACATACATATGTAGTACGTGGGAATACCTATTATTTAATACTTCCTTGATCAAAGCTCACTTCAGCTTACTAATCGATGGGTAAATTTTCCCAAAGATATAGTAGTGTATCTTGACCTTCGATGGTTGTGATTGTCATTTGTTATGGACTTTTATACGCAATTTCGGAGTCATAATAACTTTGATTTGACAATGATACTAAGTAATCGACTTTCTCTTGTTGAATACAGCTTCCGAAATGACTATAATAGAGCTTCTCCCTGTCATCTATGGCTTACTCCTGACCATTTCATGAGCCAGACCAGATCAACATACATACATATGTAGATCACCCTTAGTTGGACGTATTGGGGAGTCGACTCTGATCTAAGATCGAAAACTAGCCACCAAAGAGTCTCAAGTTTATTGAAAAATAATAGCCCTACAGGTACATTGAAAGGTCCACAGTCCACTAGTGACCATCTTCAACATGAACCACACACAACAAGTACTATTAATCGTATCAGTAATCGATATAATGCTAAAGATTAAAGGTCAGTCCACTTGGGTATTACCACTCTGACCTTTATATGGTAACATGGTTGAATTCATGTGTTCCATCCATCAAAAGTGACATGAAACAATTCCCAGAGAACGACTGGATACACCCACTACAAGCAAACCAAAGTTCAACCTTTTCGCTGCATCTTATCGCAAGTAATCCCATAAAATTTCATCTTTTCCATTTTACCCTCGCTAATGGCCATCCCTCTCAGCTTCAGCACAAAGGGATGACTTCACAAACTTCATATACATATCCCTTTCGACAACTCACTTACTACACACACCACGCCCATCTGCACTCACATGGAGATTAACAATATTTCATATAGCAAATTTTGGCGAATATTCTCTGTCTCCCTCAAAAAATATTCCACATGTAGTACCGTTGTACAAAATCCTTTAATCACATTCTTCCCATAAATTTTCCTAAATATAATCTCCCTAAGGACATGATGAAATAACTTTCTTGTCTTGTTCGCTTTCCAGTAGAAAACGAAACGAAAAAAACCAAAAAGAAAACGAACAGAAGAGAAAATCGATCAACGAAGTCGTAGAAGACGATGAAGAATACTATACTAACAAGGACCATGGGAAACCACAAGAAGACCCGTAAAAAGGATCCTCCTCCATCCAGTCAACAGCATTTTGTAACATACACTTGCATTTCATGTTTTAAAGCGAAAGGCTTCCCACTGAGCTGGGGGAGGCAAGAACGAGAAAAATAACTTCTTCAATGGAAAAGAAATATCCTCTCAGCTTTGTGGTTTTAAAAGCCTTACTCCGAATTTAGCTCCTCTTATTCTTCTCCGCAGTTGCAGCAGTTCCTGTCGTAGTAACCTGCACAAACAGCTATCGAAACATTTTGATCCGTTCACATCATGATATGCTGGGAACACGTACACACATTCCATGGGTGCCTTGAAGCGATGTAACTTTTTGACAATAGGATTTCCATCTTACACGATGTTGTCGTATCCTTTTCTCAGTTACGTAGTCAGAGGATAGTGTTCCAAACTGCCTTTATACCGCGACTCCTTGTTCCTCTCGCTCTCTCTCTCTCTTCCTTTTTTAGCATGCAACTGTAATGCAGGAAACTTATTGGATATGGCACACACAGGATGTGTGTGTGTTTGTGTGTCCCGAAAAGGGATTTCTTAAAGGACATTTTACCATATTTCCGTGCCTTGCTTGCAAGCTAAAACCCAGTGATGGGATCTCTTAAATTTCCTTAAAGTTAATATGGGTTTTGTTTTAGCTTGTCGCACAAGAAGACGCAAACACATGACACTATTCGGTTGTAAGGATATGGGGTTGGCCTCAATACATGACTTTAAGTCACACATGGCATGAGTGTGTGGTAGAAATTTGCATACGAATCTTTTAAATGACTCTGAATGTACCAAGCAGTCTTTCGTCCTGGTTTAGTTTGGATTGTGTGTATTTTTCAGAACTTGTCTTGGCCGTTTAGAATTTGGAACAAACTTGTCTAACAACAACCGGAAAATGCGAACAAATTTCATTGTACATGACCATAGCATTGTTTGCTGGATCATCGTCATCACCAGTGGTTGTCAGTTGCGGGTGGTGTGGTTATTCGTCAGGTGCTTGACTTAGTTTTGGGTAGAATCCAACCAGAAATGTGTATCATTAAGCCATGTTTACCTCTGTCTTATAAGCGACTAAGAGATCAAATGAGTTTGTATTTGTTTTGAGAGGATGAGTGTCGGCCGCTTTTAGTTGTTGATGGGGGGATAAGTCAGGATATAAACCATTTCGATGATAATTTTCGCCATTAAGTGGAGAATTGTCTCTCATGACCTGACGATATAAGAATAAGGATAGTGATTAGGGTTAATAGGAGGCAATGGGTGTTAGATTGATGTTCTTAGCGAATCTAGACATTTGTGAGTTGAAAGATGCTATTGGGTAGACATTTCTTAATCAGCTTATTTCTTAAATAAGAACAGCGAGTTGGAAGCTTACCGACAGCTTATCTAAGTAAAGAGGAGTACCCGGAGTTGTTGAGGAAGAAGCGAATGATTGTGATTCTAAGTACTATAACTATCATAATTCCACTGGAACTTGTTCTAAAGTATTGGGCAATGCATTGTCGTCGTTGGTAGTAACAAACATCACCTTTAAGCTCTTCGCTACCATTAAATCTGATAAGTTTCAGAATTTTGTGTAATACCCCTTAGGGTCATTCGTCATAGCTTGATCCACTGAGATCTAGGTTCCAACCGAAGATTTACCCTTTTACTGGAGTAAAACCAGCCTAAAGGGAGAAATGGTGTGACCCGAGTTATATACGAAAGCCCAGAGCACGTCAAACCCCAGCGCTTAACTAAACATTGCCGGACAGGTGGTCGAGAAAGTGAAGGGCTATATATATCTAGGAAGTGTGGTCTCGGCTAACCATGGTGAGACATCGAACTAAATGTGCGCAGTGGTAACGAGAAAGCTAAGATGCGTTGGGAATGGTATCCAAAATCTAGAGAAACAATGTCATCAGTTTCAGGACTAAGATGCGACTGTTCCAACGTACAATCAGCACTGATTTACGGGTGTAGTACTTGGAAGGTAGACACCATTACCACACCATCTATGAATCATCCGGAGGTCCAATCGTATCTCAAACAAAAAACTTTGTCGGAGAACCAGCCAAACGAAACACGCCATCCAGTGGTACCCGCTCACTTAAGTAGGCAGAACAGCCGAACGCTGCAGGCAATCGTGACGCTGAATAGTTGAGGAGGAATCGAAGTCTCTGGGAATGAACTTCGTCTTCGATACATGAATTGTTTTGACCAGCTTTGTAGTATGTGGCATCATCTTCTTGGAACCACATATGGCACGGGTGTCAAGTCAATCCAATTCCAAACCAATCACAACTCCGACATGAAATCTACACCACACGGCCACTTTTTGTGGATGCAATGGAGTCTCTTAAATCACATGTGGGCTTGTTTCTGTATTTGGACTTTTTACAAAGTCATTAAGCCAGAAATGAGCTCCATCGTTAAGAATGTTTTTCTGACAAATTTCAGGATTTTTTTTCGGAGCCCAATCGGAGTAGTTTGGGTACTTCAACTGATCAAGACCGTTCAGTTCTTGACGGTGTAGTCCAAGATCTTTATCCAACATTCGCCACAATGTGGACTGAGAGATTCTTAATTCCTGTGTATCTTGCACTTAGAGCAACTTATGGTCTACATGATAGGTCTACAGAACAGACGATTCGCTATACCATCAAGAAGCTTGAAGCTCAAATTTTATTAACAGACAATATGCGATCAAATACATCACATCCAGCACGTACTGAAGAAAATATTGGAACCGTAGCTAGGAGAGTACGCATTGACCGCGATGAATCGATTCGGCGCCGCCGTTTTTAACAGCTTGGCTTGTCGTATACAATAACTGGACGTATTTCACATAAGGATCTTGGTTTAAAAGGACACAAAATTCAACTCGTGGAAGAATTGATGCAGACTGACCTACAGTCCAACCAGATGAACCCCTAACTTCTCTGTCTATCTGGCAATCATGCGGACATCTGTCGATGGAAGTACCCTTCATTAGAGAAGGGATATATACACAAGAAACATTTATTCCCTACCAATTCAAGGCCATTTTAAACCAAAAGGTTTAGGTTTACCAACACATATGATAAGTTACAATGTTCCTCTTATATTCAACAAACTTCCTCAAGCAAAAAAATTAAGGATTGTCCATAGCTCAGGAGTTTGTGGTGACTCTTTGACAACTATTGGGCCGAGAAAAATGTTTGCCATAATTTGCATTGTAGCATAGACTGGCTTAACTCAAAATTTTTAAGCTAATGATGCAGAACTATTCGTTTTATCATGCTGGTTATTTTGTAAAAATTTCAGGTTAATACCTTGTATACTCGCCGCGTTAGAAGAGAAAATGTCATTGAATCTTCCTACAAGATACATAGTAGTAAACTGAATACTTTAAACGCGTGATACCAATGACACCAGGTGTCACACCATGCAGTTACTCTACCAGTGTATAGTGGTCTTTGGTGTATCAATTTAGCTGCGCCGACCACAACTGTCAAATCGCAGTTACAAATGTCATCCAAACGGAAATGACGGTGAAACAAAATCGGCCAGGAATATAAATCCACCCTGTACTGTCATTTTTCACTAATCTAAATGGGGTGACCAGATAAAAACGATAAAAGTGATTCTGGCTTCTTTTGAAGCTTCATTCATCCATTGTGTGTGCAATAGGAAATTATTCAGCTGCAGCCTCGGCTTTGCTGGCACTGCTTCAAGCGTTCGGTCCAATTTTTGATGATCTCCAGCTCGTCCAAAATGGTTGGCTTGTTCGCGTAGATTAAGAATTTGACGTAGCCCCAGACTTGTGTCAAGTCGCATGATCGCGGTGGCCAATTGATGAACGCTCTCTGTGAGATGACCCAGTCGCCAAATTTCTCCTTTTCAACTTCGATGGTTGTTGCTTGTATGCCATGTAGCACTGTCTTGTTGGAATCACAGCTCGGATATATAGATGTTATCGAGCTCTGGGCACAGAAAGTCGGTCAACATCTATACCTGTGGCAATTGACGGTCACGGTGTCTCTTTCCTCATATCGAAAGATACAAGGTCCGATGATGCCGTCATTAAGAATGCATTGAAGCTTGGTCGAACACTTGTACATAGATTGCGTTCGCTTTAATTATGGCAATTCTACTTTTTGACATAGCCGCTGCCCCAAAAATGGACCCCGTTTGTTGTTCGTCCAATAAGCGAACTCATGGCGTTGTCTCTGGTCGTCCGTCTCTGATTCTTGCGTCAGCAAAATCTTATACTGATGCAGGCCCAAACCCAACCGCCAAATAAACCGGGTTGACTCTCTGGCCAAGCCCAATTTAGCTGATCGGGGCCGAATATATGTCCATTTCAACGACGGCTAGGTTTTTTTTTTCATTTCGCACCAATCTCTGTCTGGTTGGTGGCTTAAGCTCCAAAACAGTGTACTCACGCTCAATATTTTCCACTGTACGACGAATTGCCTACACACTGAAGCCATGATGACAACCGACCCCACGAAAAAATTCACGTTGCGTATTCACTAAGCCGGAACTTCAAAAAAATTTGTTAATAATTTCTGTACGTTCGGCAAGCATGAAACGATTTATGATAAAATGGCAAACTTTACTGAATATTTTGACAGCAGAATGTCATTGAAAACGTTGACAGCTGCTGAAACATAACAATTGGAAAAAGCATCATTGCCATCTGGTCACCCTTTATCTGCGCTATTGTCATGAATCCATCAGTGTACAGAAGTATATTCTATTCCTTACCGTTGTCTCATCAACCGAAGCCTATACTAAAATAAATAAAACAGCAGGCGTTTATTTGAAATAGTTTTTATTAATTTTTTTTTTCGGTTTTTTTCATTTTCATTTATTTTTGTTTCGAAATGTTTTTGTTGTTTGTATTTGTTGATTTCAAATACCTTTTATTTTTTTTACAATGAGATTTTGTATCTTTTTCGGTCTTTCATATATAAATCACTGTCAAGAAAATTTGTTTCTTAAAACTTATATTATATAATATATTTATATTTAAAACATTATTTATTTTAAAATTATCCTAACAATTTAATTTATTAATTACATAATTTTCAGTTTATTATTCAATAGTCAATAGGTAATTAATTATATCTAAAATTGTATCTAAATTCTTTTTACTTGGGGCTTTCATCTTTTGTTAATTTATTAGTCATTACTCTTTTATATTGAATGGTGTGTTCTCTATTTTCAATGCAGATATAATTACATACATAGTATTTTTTTTGTTGGAGAAATTTTTTTTTTTGCTTTTGTTTATATTTTACAATTAGAAAATGTTAAATTTTTGTTAATGGGATTTTCTATTGAATATTTTGTTTTTATTTAAATTTAAAGTTTATATGTACATATTAATTTAAATTTACTAAATCCTATTTTAATATAAACATCATAAGTTATGTTAATAGTTGCAATTTATTGCCACAAGGCTTTGAATTTTCTTTTTAAAAATTCTTTCCTTTCCTTTTTCATTTTTTTTATTTTTTATTTTTGTTTTGTTTGCAACATTAGTTTATGACTAATTTTTATTTTGTTTGTTTGTTTTATTTTAAAGAGATGATTACATAATAATACTAAAAAATATTAACAGAATATTTACAGATGTTCATCATTTGTGTGGAGTTTGTTTTAAGAAACTTTACAATTAGATTGTTAAAGTTAATTTACCTTATTATAAGGAAGGAACATTTAAATCGTCGTTTCATCATTGAATGTGGTTTATATATATGTATGTGGTGTGTTAATATGTGTGTATTAATTGTTTTCTTAGAAAAAGCTTCAGGAAAATATTAATTAAAAGGGATTATTGCTTAAAAATTTTTTGTTAAAAATATATTCTAGTTTTTTTTTTTTTTTGTTTTCTTACTATACAATGGCTAACGTATTGATATGATGGCAGAATTTTATCACTCCTTCAGAAGAAATAATTAAAAGTAAAATTAAAAAAAAGAAACTGAAATACAAAACATCTTTAGCAAAGGCTTGGGAATAGTTTTGACACTCTGAATCTTGGTTATGTCATCCGAAAACAGCAGCAAGAACAGCTTTCATCAGAAAGCAAATTTTATATCTTTCAATCTGATGGGAGGATCCTCGTGTGGAGAAAACCCAACCCAGAACTGCACTTAAAAAATATCATCACTAGCATAGTAAAGCATGGCGGTGGGGGAGTTATGGTTTGGGGCTGCATTGCCGCGTCAGATGTTGGTGAACTTATTTTTATTCAACAAACCATAAATCAGTACATTTACCTCAACATTCTTAGGGAAATTGTCCAAAAAAGGGCTGAAAAACGGGGAGTAGATGAAAGTTTATATTTTCAACAGGATAACGATCCCAAGAATACGGCTCACAATGTACGGATCGTTTATAACATTGCACATACTCTTAAACACCCTCGACAGTCACCGGACCACAATCCAATTGAATGGATGGAATGAACTCGAAAACCGTATCAGAAAGCATACTGTGTCCAACAAAGAGCAATTGAAACAGATCCTTAAGCTGGATTGGCAAAATATTACATCTGATTACACGAAAAAACTTTAGGGAGGTTTTTAAACAAAAAGGGCTATCAACTAAATACTAATTTTAACTTTATTTATAAATTTTGTGTAACATCTTCTTACTGTGTGAAAACTTTTGTCCACACTAAAATGTTACGTTTTTTGTTATTTTGTTGCTTTTCAAAAAGAAATAATTATTTTTATTTTTTATTTCTGTGTTGGTAAGTAGCTTAATATTGGATACTTATTTTCCCAAAAGAAAGAATTTAAGTTCTTGCTTAGTTTTACTTTAAACGCATATTTTACTTGCAAAATGTTTTTGTGTGAAAACGTTTGTCCATCACAGTATGTGTTTTCAAAATTTATGATTCAAACCTAAAAACTGCGTTCCGAGAAAGACCTGACAGATAGACACTCTTTCAATTCTAGAAAATAGAATCATATTCTGTGGCAGATTGTCAGTGTTCATCGGGATGTTAACTGACTATGTATTTGGCTATAAAGAGATTGCGAACAGAGCTATATTAAGTTAATTTATGTGAGATAAGTCTTGGAAAAAGGATAGCGAAGGGTTGGGATGTTTATCTCGATAGTGGTTCTCCTTTTTGACCAAAAAATCATTGCAATTGTATAAAATTAACCTCAAACTGATGATGATATTGTGCGTATCTTAGTGGTGTTTCAACACTTAAATATACAGAAGAGAAAAGAGAAGATACTGCTGGTGGGTAAGGGTGGATTCAGTATTATTTTCCATTCATTGTTAGTTCTCGGCCGAAGCAAGACGTGTGTCAAAACGGGTTATTAAATATCAAGAAAACAAAAAAGTACGTTATTCTGACAATTTAACAGTGGCAATTTTCTTTCTCAAAAAAAGTCATTATAAAATCAATTTGCTTGATCGAGAATAGAAGGAATTACACTGAGAAATACTACATGTAACATCTTCCAAAATTTCATTGGATTGTACACAGTGTATGTAAAATTAAATCAAAAAATGATTCAATGTAATAAGTCGGAATAAATACCACAAAGGAAAACAGCTTTGACTACCTTGACAAAGTCTCTGGAAAGAATGATAGAGAATGTTGATCCTGTCAATTTGAAAGTTGTGGCCCATACGATTTCCTTCTTTATTTGTGAACTCTAGATCCACCATATAGTATGTACATACATATGTACATATATTTTATCCTTGTATGATAGGCAGCTTGCTGCGTTCAAAAATCGCGCAAAAGTCCTTCTCCACTCCATCCCTCCTAAACCTACCCATCCACCCCTTTTCTTGCCTTTTCTTTTTCTTTTACCCGTTGTCCTCTGAAGAGCTAAGGGTTAACTGAGCGTTTCTGGGTTGGTTTGCAACTCAGTGCTCACTCTTTCCCACATGCTCGAAGGGGATGACGAAGCAGGTATCCCGGAGCCAGACGAATGAGTCTGAAGCAGGAAGAGCCAGGTGGACCGCCTGGAGACTCATCCTGACCCTTTCTATGAAGACCACAAAGTTAGCCCTGGTCAGGAGAGTGGATGCGAACCCAAGCAGTCACTGAAACGTTTAAACAAACAGATCGACGAGAGAGTGAGAACTTGAAGCCGTGAGAGAGGAAGCTGTCAGAGCTCTGGATGTGATTCCCTTTGTTCTGGCAGCTAAATCAACTGCAGCGGAGAGAACGAGGCGAATTCAGTCTCCACCATCACCAATACAGTTCCCCGCCAGAGAGACAGGCGCCAGGAACTGTTCGTTGCCAATAACGTTGGAGACGGCTGAATTCTCCTCATGAGTGTGTGTGTGTGAGAATGCGTGAGTGTGTGGAAGAAGCTGGACTTGTTCCAAGAAGCCACTTCTTGATCTGTCGAGAGAGAGAGAGAGGAAGTTCTGCGAGGCAGGAAAAAAAAAATACTGGATACTGTGTCATTGCAGTGAATATTGGAAAGTTTATGAATCACATAATCACAGGAAAAACGATACAACTTTTGTGCTCTTACAGGAGCAGTAGACATTTACATATCCATACTTATGTATATTAAATTAGTTTCGCTCTCGCCACTATTAGGAAGACACTACTGAATACGTTTTGAATGAACTGTATCTATCAGAAGTGGCAAATGGTTTCAGGACTAGATAGTGAGATCTACTCACATTCATTGGTTGCAAATTAGCCCTCGTTCTGAATTTAGTTCCTCCATCGAGGTACTATTATCTAATTTATCGATCAGCAACATTTTTCGAGCAAAGGAACACCTTATACAGCTTTCTATAGTTAAATGAACTCAGTGGAATAAACCTTTTAATCACAATGCTCTAAAGAACGTGGTAGACCCCATTGCTAAGTATCTTCATTAAGATTTGGTAAAGATGTGTTTCTATTCTTCGGTAGAAGGAATAGTAGTAGGAAGATCCTGTCTAAATGTTAAAGGTTCACATTTTAATGAAAGCATTCATAGAACATTTAACATCAGCGGTCCTTGTCCTGCTTAATTTCTATCATTCATCAGTATTTCTAGAGGAATTCACCTATGAGTGGATAGAATAGTGACTGTCCCTTGAAACAAACTATAAAGTAACCAAAAGCAAAAGTGTACCAAGGTACAAAGAGGAGTGTACACAGGCAACATAGGAGCTCTACGGTCAACCCCATCAGACACTCTAACAGTCCTGCTTTACTTTTTACCCCCCAATCTACACATTACAGGCATTTCAGCACACAGCGCGACCAGACTCAGAGCGTCCAAGTGCTGGGCTGCGAAGTCCTATGGATTCTGAGTACTTTGCAAGGAGAACTCATTTCGATGTCACCAGGCTAAATCACAATGAACTTCACAAAGCGTTTCGACGTACATTTTCGTACAAGAAAATAGTGGCACGATGGACAGGTGATTAGGGATTTCGATCTAACAATCTATGTATATCGACTGTAGGGCTGGTGCTACAGTCTGAATCTTACAGACTGCCGAACAATGCCAGCGTGATCCAAGCGGAATTACTCTCTACCCGTTAAGCTTATCGATAGCTACGCTGCTATCAAAGACATTGTCTCGGCAATAATATCATCCGAACTAGTACTAGAATGCCGATAGGAGCTGCCCTCGGTAGATGGTTAATTTGTGGTAATCCTGGTCTGCTAAATGGCATAGCAAAGCTGTTGGCAATGAACACACTGATGGACTGGTCAGGCGAGGCTGAGCCTTCCATTGCTCGATTGTGCAACCATTTCACACCCCTCTCGGAGTAATTAAAGCAGCCATCTCCTCAATCTGTGGTATAAAGTCCAACCTTAAGTGGTTAAGGCTGACAAGCTGTGCCATATTCAAAAAGGTGTGGTCCAGCTATAACAAAATTAAAACAAGCGCTTTATTGAATAGAACGCAGAAGGATGTCATCAGAATAACCGTGATAACCAGGCCGATAGGAGGATATTTGCAATATCTCTACCAAAACTTAAACTAAATGTGTACTTATCCAGCACTAGCCATCATTAGACAACAATCATTAGGCCAACCCTTCTTCAATTCACTTGAGGAGATCTCGGGTAAGAACTTTAGTGAACTAATCTTCTTTTTTCACTCAACAGGCTCTAGATTTTCCTCACCAGCAGACAACAACAACATCCGCACACAATGGCGCGTAGGCATTGTCGAGGCCCTAGGACCCACAAGGGGATACAGGACTTAAGTAAGTAAGTAGGCCACCTGAGTCGTGGTATCAATATGGCACGATTTCTGTTTACAGAATCACCAGTTCTACCTACCTACCCACCATTCCTAGACACATACTCAGAGGCCGGCATGAGTTGATACCACAAAAGGATACCTATCCCATTTCGGCCCGAATAGCATTTTGGTTCCTGTTTTCTTCTTTTTGGTCTGAGAACATCTTTGCTTGAATAAGAAACAGTCACCCAACCTAAATTCGAAACTAACGCGGATCGCCATCCTCCTCTGCCTTAATCTCTACCTTCCCTCATTACTGAGTCCTTAAAGCTTTAAACAACACAGTCCTAGCTGGCAGGGATTATTTCACCGAACTTAGCAGTAGCTGTAGCGAAACAAAAGCACGACTATCCCCAGAGAAGTTTTTAAATAATTATAATTTAAATAACAAGCAAACGACCAATACAAAAGGAAAACAACAACAAAAAAAAAGAACCATCACGAAACAATTAATTTGTTTAACTCATCCATTGTGTTTTATGTCTCTTCTATGTACACACATACAAGTTAAAAAATAAAAACAAAGAAAACACTTACAACTTTTAATATTTAATTTTGAATTTTACTTATGGAAATATCATACATACTCGTAAAAAAAAAAAAAATATTGTTTCACTATACATTATTTGCCTTCAGTTGTTTGTAGCCTTTACTCACGGTAACAACTGATTTTAAACCTATTCAGGCCCGATAATATGATGTCCTGGCCCATGTCGTGCGTCTGGGCAGAGGCTGAATTTATATCAGCCACCACCCACGTAATGGTGTTATAACAAATAACTATGAAAACTGTACATGTTCCGGACCGGTGTCAGCGATGTCCTGGTTGGGTTTTTTTTCTTGTTTTTGTGTTTTCATTTTAATAACAAATATTTTCATTGTGTTGCATGAGAAAACATCAACTGAAGGAGGTGAGGCGAGGGAACAGAACAGGATAACGAACGAAGGGGAAGAGGAGAAGAGTGGAAATAACTTAAAATTAAACACAACTCTCCTGCTGCGAGTACATTAATGGCGTTCGCACAGTAACTATTTCCCGGGAGTAGGATTTTCCCATGCCCGGTACCACAGCTGCTGTTGGGCTTCCAATCGCTGCTGCTACACCGGTTGTACTACCCAGAACCTGCTGTTGTTTCATGGCCATTTGGTTGGGAGCCGGTGATACACTGCCACCCACCGCTGCCGTCACCGGATGACCCATCGCCAGCGTTGCATGTTGCTGTTGTTGTTGGTGGTGATGATGATGCGGCAGGGTGTGGTATCCGCCAGGATGCTGTGGCATCGCATATATGGCCACCGTTCCGGGTGACACCGTCGACGGTGTACCCTGCGATACGGGGGACGATATACAGGGCGGGAATGGCGATGTCGATGAGTTTGACGCAGAGGCTCCGCCCTGCGTCTTATAATGGTCTATTTGAGCGTATATCGTTGGTTCGTCAAAGTAATCGTAAGCGGGTGGTGGCGCAGCCATCTTTGTGCGGTTCAGTGTACTAGTGGTTAGATTGGTGGGTGGACAGTTGGGTAGCAGTTTCTTGGTACTGCTACCACTGCTACTACTGAGTAGCATACTGCTGCAGTCCACCGATATTGACTTCTTTGGCGGACCGGTTAGAGCCAGCTCGGCATAATGCAGTTCATCGTCCTGTCAAAAAAAAAAAAAAAAACCAAATCAAAGGATCAACATCAACATCATAATGTCTAAATCCCCTCATAGAATGTTTATTTTTGTTTTTGGTTAGACACATACCTTGGCAGACTGATACAATCCTCGGTCGTCCGATGGGTTGCACGTGATCTCCGCTTCACTGGTTGTAGACAAATGTCCTGATGGCGTTTGTGTTGCTGATTTCTGTTTGTATTCACCGTCAACTAAAAGGAAGACATCGCAAAAATACAACAACAAAAAAAATGTTTATTTGATGCCAAGCCACTTGCAAATCCTCCAAGCAAGCTTGTCCCTTACCTTCATTGTATGGCACAACGTCGGGATTCTTCTCGTCGTACATTTCCTCCGAATGACTCAGGGGTAAGGAGATTTTATCCTTAATTTGTAAATTGCCTGGACGTGAGAATTTCTGATTTTGATGTTGGTACTTTTGTTGTTGTTTGTGCGAGCGCAATTTCAATGCGGCAATTGTGCCAATTCCAATGCAGACAAGTGCAACCAGGACACCGACAAAGATGCCAACCGAAAGGATTGGTGTTAGCTCAAAGTTTGCCTGAGAACCTTTGTACGAGGTGAGTGCAACTGAAAAGATAATTTCCAAGATGAAACTTTTAGGTGTGACTTTTCCCAAAGTAAAGGAATCATTTCGAAGGTGGCAATATGATGGTTATGTGATAAATGCCAGATTGATGTCATAAGATGTTTATAGCTGCTGAAGTCGTACCTAAGTTTTGTGGAGTGGAATTTTGATTGCACATGTGGCATTTAAAAATATATTACGCCTCCGGGGGATGAGGGGAGATTGTGGCATGAATTATAAAAAGATTTTCTCTACGTGTGCTTGATCCTAAGCACAGGGAAAGTAGAACAAGGAGAGTGAATGGAGACGATACGAAACAAGGGAGGGATTAAGAGTTTAGGATAGATGAACGTCAGGATGGGTTTTGTCAATATCCTTGAGTAAATGGCGATCATTTGCGGTCATTATGGAGCAATAGATAGATGGATGAAGATAATTTTTAATTGAATTTTAGATTCCAGAGTTCTAGAGATAGCTATGATTCAATAAGAAGCTGTATTTGCAAGATTGTTTTTATGACCTAAAGCCGGTATATTTAGTACATTTTTAAGAGAACTTCTCATATTTTTACTGTCAAGTGCATATGTATATGTAGACCACCTACATTAATAGTCAGGCTGTGTTGAAACCGTTAGTGTCTAGGGAATATTCGTTGCAGAAACTGCATGAACATCATGTCGACGATCTCTCACTGCCCCCTGCTCAACAAAATTTGACACCAAACGGCGAGTACTATTGTCAGACGGTGCTTGTTTGGCATTTTTTTGAAGCAGACTTAAGTACCTTGGATGTTGGACCGTGTTGGTTTCTTGAACCATCTAGATGCCATAATTAGGTTCTCTAGGGTCACTAGTGAAGCGTCGAGTTGGTTTAGGTATCTTGCTGTGACCCGGTACCGTATTTAGTACTGTACGAGTATGTTGAACCTATAACCCTACCTAACCTATTCCTCTTTTGTATGTTAGTAAAAACCAGGCCGATGTGAAGTATATTTTCAATGAAAACAAGTTAAAGCAAAAGATCTTAACATAGAAAGAATGGAATACATTGGAATACACTCCATCAAAAATTTCTGTTGTTAATCTTAGTAATTCAACTTCTCTCATTTTCAATCGAAGTGATTGAAGACAAGAAAAAACACAACTCATTGGCTTACCGAGACTTGGCACTTACCGAGAGTTGGGGAAGTTCGAAATCTGATTTAAAGACAACATCAAAGCTTCGATTTTACAGTCTTAGTGTCCGCGAACGTCTGACAATCATTCGAGGCTATAAGGCTGTGCTTATGGCTAAGTATATCCATGTCGCACGACGGGCTGGATTCTCATCCAATTTCAAGCGGCATCGGCACCAGCCAACTAATTAAAATAGAATTACCATTACTGGAGTCATACAAACTTCTCAAATAGGAGAGGAGGTTCAGCAACCCACTTGGAGTTTTTTGTTTTGGTTAAGACTAGATCGTAAAGATGTAAAGACGTAGTCCCTCATCAAGGTTCAGCAGAGGATATGAGCAACTACAGGCCTATTTCACTTCATCCTGTCTTTAGTAAGGTTTTCGAAAAAATTGTTAAAATAAGATTATTGTCTTATTTAAACAAGATTAGGTTTTTCAGCCCTATGCAGTATGGTTTTCAGCAGGGAAAGTCAACTGAGGATGCCCTACCTAATTTTTGTTCTAGTGTGTTTTCTAACCTTGATGCAAAAAAGTTTACTGCAGGTTCATTTGTAGATATTACGAAAGCCTTTGATATGGTTGACCACAATATCTTTCTGAGAAAAATAGAAAAAGCGGGAATTCGTGGTTTCATGGTCGATTGGTTCCGATCCTATCTCTCAAATAGATCGCAAAGAGTTAAGAAGGCTCTGTTTGGGGACCTGTTCTGTTCCTTATATACATCAACTCAATATTTGAGCTTGATTTCAAAGGTACACTTACTGCATTTGCAGATGATTTGGGTTTTTTTCATTCTACGGATTTTTACGGAGTTTTACTTTCATTCTACGAATTGCCAAAAATTCAAACTAGTAGGCTGCTCATGTGTCCTAGCTTCATCTTGTCCCACTTTTAGTAGTACCCTACATTGCAGTGATGAATGTTTTTTAGAAGAGAGGGTAGAAGAGTTTAAATACTTGGGACTCACTATTGACTCTAAAATGACATTTGCAAATCATACGCAATCATTGAAAAAATATTTTCGATGTACACTTCGTCATTTATTCTATCTAAGAATTATCTATTATGGTATCTTTCACTCGAAGCTCCAATATGGTATTGCGTGCTGGGGCGGAGCATATCGGAATAAAATCCAACATCTTTTGATTCTACAAAAAAATGTTTTGAGGAAAATCTGTCGCAAACACCGTCGACATCCTAGTTTTCCATTGTTCCGTGTTATGAACATTCTTCCAGTCCAACATTTTTATTGTTTTAAGGCATGTATTAAAAATTTTTTTTATCAGATCGGGAAATCGGCGTTTTAGATTAAATTCTGATTATAATTTACGAAGAAATTTTTCGAACGTTGTATCTGTACCGTTTTCCCGCACCACTGCCTTTCGTAATTTTTATTTGGTTTCATCGTGCTGCCTTTTTAATAAACTTCCCCAATCAATCAGATCTTTAACTATTCCTGGAAAGTTCAAGGTATGTGTAAAACATTGGCTATTTCAATTTGATGATAGTCATTTAGAATCTATGCTTTCTGACATTCTGGTGTAACTTAAGTCTTCATT
Source organism: Xylota segnis (assembly GCA_963583995.1). Lineage (NCBI taxonomy): Eukaryota > Metazoa > Arthropoda > Insecta > Diptera > Syrphidae > Xylota > Xylota segnis. The sequence continues at coordinate 113,539,531 of OY757236.1, read as the reverse complement.
ATACATAAAAAGATTAATTGCATTTAACTTGAATTTTGAATTGTAATTTTCAAAAGTATTAATATTATCTTTTTTCTTTCAATTGTGTGTATTAAAATTTAAGGGTCACCCCACCAACCATTATACTGTTTACAAAGCCCATTGAAGTGGCATTTGACACTATTTTAGTACGTATAGTATAAAAAATACAAAATGTTACCAAATTTATTCGATTTTATTTGAAATAAATCTAATCTAAAAAAAAAATCTAATCTGTTCGAAGAAGTACTAGCATAGTGGTACCCTTCTCAAAATCAATAGGGCAAAAGAGGTACTACTCAGATGTATCACCGCCATAGGATCTATAGAAATTGTTAGAGGCGAACATCAGGCCTTCTAGCATGATCCCTGCCTACCAGACAGTGGAGCGTTAGTTTGCGAACTGCCTTTCTTAGGTTTGTTCTCTTGACGGAAATTAACCTACGGGTTTTCCAGTATCTGGCCAGTATTGTTTAAAAGAGATACATGCGCCTATGTTAATCCTACTGTTTGAGATTGTAATGACATGCGGCATTCGAGAAATTGTTGCAGATATCGTATGAAATGTTTTCCTTTAATAATAGAGCACAGAAGTCCTTCTATGAATTTTTGAGTTACTTGAAGATTTCTTCAACCTAAAAACAAAAATTGCATTATGCTTTGCTTTAGTCTTAGTAAAGGGATAGGTATTCATCGACATTATTTAATACCAAATAATTTCCAGGATCGTTAAGTTTGACACGTTGTAGGTCTATAAGGTGCACTTTCCTTTCATTTGGTTGGTTTCATTATATGTACATAAAGTAAGGTCGAAGGGACCAAGGCAATAAGGTCGTTATATCTGACGAAACTATAGTCAAAAATAAATTAATTGTGGAGAGCAGTCGCCTATAAAGACCACATTTTCTCAGTCCCTTCATGGTAGTTAGAAGCAGCATCCACTGTATATTTTGCAGTTCACGTAGATGGGCTTCGAAGGATTTAGCCGACTCAGGGACCACCAATATAAAGGCTTAAAGACTTTTGTCGTGTTTCTGGTGACTGGTTTTAGACATGTTCACCAGAGGGTTTTGGTCTTGTAATTTCTAGCCAGCTCAGTGGTTAGTGCGTTGGACTATGGAGCAAGGGGTTCGAAGTTCGAATCCCAGTCGGGGAACACCTAAAAGTTTTTCACGTCCCCACCTATCGCGAGCGTCTGACAAACATCCGAGAGTATAACTGTCTCCAGAAAGCTTCTCAAATAACAAATTGCCCTTCGGACACGGCATTAAACAGTAGGCCCCTTCCATTCCTGTAAAGAATATAACACGCACAACACGAATGGTTGTGAGAAGCTAGGCCTTGGGTTCCATCGACCTGTTGCGCCAAGTATTTATTTTTTTTTTTTTTCATTTGTTTTTTATTTGGAAGAAAGTCTCTAGGAGCTGTAGTTCATATACATATTCGTATGTACAAATATGTGTTACTGGAAACCATACAATCTCTTCATAGAACTCACGACATATTAAGTGAATCTACCTCAGTTTTAGGCCAAATCACTTGGTAATGTTAGTTCTGCATCTAACTCTATCTATTTCTGAGTTCATCCTCCTTCTATTTGGGTTTTATTTCTTATCTGCTTTCCTCCAAATCCTGTTTTATAATAGTTCGTTCCTCTACGTATCACCTCTGTACCATTTGGCATTGCTGAGTATATTGTTAACCTCTTGTTTCATCTCCAACTGAGGCTGTTACATATGGGTATGTTCTACTGCGAGATGGCAAAAATGATTGTTGCAAACCCTAATGGACGGTTGCAACTGATTATTTATATTGAAAAGCGTATAAACGAGTCCTGAATAGAGAACGACTATATCAGCGAAATGTGACATATACGGTTTGAGGTGACTCCAACTTCAAGGTAAAACAATGCTCACAGGGGGAAATAATATCTCCTTGAATGTGAAGCCTGGTTGTGGACGCACTCTTCCACAAACTCAAGAATAGTGCGGTTCACCTGAAACCACAATAGTATCCTTCAGGTAAACATCAAGACCACCAGGATGTCAAGCACGATACTGAGACTAGTCACAGAACTTGAATATCCACACATCTATCTATGTCTAGGCAATGATCTCAAATGGTAAGAAACATATAGAAAAGTTAGAAACTATCCTATTATGAAGTGGGCGTGGCTGAATGGCATGTTTTTTGCGAATTACAACGACATCTTCGAATGTGTTTGTTGAAGCCTCATGCAAAATGTCATCAAAATCAGTTTTTTGGTAAAAAAAAAACGCCTTCAAAAAGTAGGCGTGGCCACATATGATGTATGGACGAAATGTAAACAATTTGAATATCTAAACATTTGGTCTTAATAATTTTTTTCGATTTCATGTAAAATAATAAAGGTATGCTCAAAAGGTTGGTTATGTTTGAAACTTCATCCTCCCAGCTCAAAATTTCAGGCCCAAAAACGAGATCTGCAAAAAGGCTTATGGTATCAAGTCTAGGTCTATGCAGATCTAAGTTAAGATTATCCTACTCAATCGACTATAACAACTCAATCGAATGGATAAGGGTAGTTAGTCTTAAATCCACTCCAATTCGTATGCAAGATCAATTCAAACTACAAGCTATCTAGAAAGAGCAAGTTACACTTCAATCAGACAGAGTTGACGGTAGTCTGTATCGTCCTTCAATTCATGTGAGGGAATCAACATCAAAAAAGGCATCAGATGAGACAGTCAGATACGACTTGAAGAACTTGAGATCTATGTCCTGATCCCTATCCTATGGTTTCTATATAGAGACTTAGATAGGTTAGGTTAGGTATGTGGGTAGGCGACTAGATAATATCACGTCGCCACACTCAGTCAATACAGACACATTGTTTACCCAAAGGGGAAAAAGTTCCTTCCCATTGGTAAACCCTTGTACTGATTTGTATCTTGTGGATCACCAAACCATCCTGTTGATTTGATGAACCTTAAAATTGCATTTATTGGGCTGTTTGCTAATTCTTCAAGGTCACGGAAAAAGTGTAGAAATTTGTAGTAGAAATTTGAATCTAAGGTGGATAAGCCCAGGGCAGTGACAGAGAAAGTGGGTTGTATCCTCATTAGCTTCCTCCGAGATAAATCATCATCATCATCACATCACCGAGATAAATCTTCATCCGTGAGTCTTAACTTTCTCATGTGGTACCGAAGAGAGTTATGCCCCGTCTCCACATCCCTGACATAAATCTTCATCCGTGAATCTTAGCTTTCTCATCTGGTACCGAAGAGAGTTATGCCCCGTGATAATTCCTATAAGCACAGAGAGGTACTTCCTATCCTTTAGCATAATTCGGTCGGTCCTTCTCTTGTCAAAGCAAGGCCATAGGCTTCTGGTGATCACACAGGTGTCCAGGGAGGTCCATCTACTATTGGCCTCACTTCTGGCCAAGATCCATGCCTTTTGCTTCAATGTGGAAGGCGGGATGAACACCGAGGTGTCTACCTGTTGCGATGTAGATTCAGAGCCTCTTCTTGCCAGTTCGTCTGCCTTCTCATTAGTGATACCTTCCGGTGGTATTGCCTTCATCGCAGTCTCACGGGACTTAGATAAGTTGGTGTGCTCCTTGCAATTACTTTAATCCCTAGAATATGGCAAGAATATGGCAAGTATTTAATGCGTTCCCAGTGATTTATAGGGCACGGAGGAGTCCTTGTTTCATACTAAATCCTCCAATTTTGACTCAAGCCCAAGTGATCTCTTCATTCTGGAAGCTACGTCTCTTGAAATTTAAGCACTTTAACATATTCATCTCAACTAATTCGATGTACGAAACTGGTTATTGTTACATAACTTAGATACCACACCCACTTACAGAATAAGCTCTTGGGTATGTACCGACCCGGTTTTATTATTTCATTCCATTGTTAGTCTACTTTGGTCTGCTAACAAAGCAAAGTAGAAGAACACAATAGAACGACATTCCGCAATTAGAGACACCCTAAGTGGCATCACTCAAAATACCGACATTTTCAGTTCACATAACTAGCCTGACGGTACCTACTTCTACCCGAATAACAAGCGTTACAAAGAAATCTACTCCAACACAGAAAAGTTCTTTGAATTAGCATTCATTACGTTCGCTGTTATTCACTTCTCCAGGATCTGTCTCTCTTTCAATTTACATAAAAATACAATTGTAATAGCAACCATTTTTTTTTTGTTTCCACATTAATTACACACCAGACGGAACGCAGTTCGTGCCCATTGTCCTAAGGTGCATTGCCCAGCGTAAGGACTATTGTCTTCAAAATGAGATAATACCCCAACTTTGTACAAGTAACCACGACGGATCACATTACAAACTTAATACACCGACAGAAGCCATGGGAATAGTATTACAAATTTAATTTTTAAATCTACCACAGCAGGAATAAACCAAAAAACGAGAAAAAAAAAAAAAAACATCCAAATCATTATTTATTCCTGGCGTCCAATTTACAAAACGAAGAAAATCATCATCATTGTCTGTGCTCTACTCATTTGCCTTGCCATAGACATACTCGTACACAAAACAGCAGAATCCTCCGAGTATCCAAAAAATGCAAAATATACATATCTTCTCTGTTTCTTCTTTTTTTTTTTTTTTGTCTAATTTTTCCACTGTTTTACTTTTTCTTCTCTGAGCAATGAAAAATTCATAACAATTTTATGTCATGAAATATTCATAAAAAAAGAAATACGAACAAAAAAAAAAAAAAAAACAAAAAATGTCCTCCCCTAGTAGTATAGTATTCCATCTCCGGATGTTGAAACAAAGAGAGCACACCGCCCCACCCCCACAACGAAGTGAACCATGAGAAACTACACGGTGGCAGGAGGTGGGACACAGCTATAATGCATATATCATCTCCTTACCTGTTTGTTTTTCAGCTGCCTTCAATGTGAAACCCTCTAGGATGACAGCCTCACTGCGACCACGCAAGTTAACCGAATACACGAAGATCTTAAACAGCCGTCCAGAGTCAAGACCAGTCGCGCTTAAAATTGGATATTTCGATGAGATATTCGCTTGCAAACTGCCACTATGCTGATCAAATATTTCCATAAGGAACCATTGTCTTAGGCCGCCATCAAATCCTGCAAAAAAAAAAACAAAATAAATGTATATAGAGCACAGAATTTCAGATGAGATGAGCTGAAATGAGATATCATTGATGCAAAGGAGCTGGGGGTTGGATAAAACTTCGGACTTTTCTTTCCCTTCCACTTCCACTTCCAGTTCCATTTCAATCAAAATGTGCGCACCCAAGAATTTAGGGCAAAACTTTTTTAAAGTCCTGCCGCCCCGCTTGGCCGTTCAGTTTAAACCGAAGCCCCAGAGAGAGAGAGAGAGAGTTTCAATAAATATTTTCAAAATATAAAAAAAAAAAAGATTTATTCCACTTAGATAGAAATTAATTTACTGGATAGTACAATAAACATGTTTTGTACTTGACTGGAATTCCAATTAGTGTAGATATTTGTTTGGGAAACAACAGTGTTAGGGAAAAATAATTAGAGCGTGGACCATATTCAATAATATTGTGAATGAACTTTCCCTTGTTTAATAGATTTTTGTATGAAATTTAATCGAAAGTCAGTAATTAAAAATGGGCGGGCGGAATTAATTTAATCCAGATGTTTGGGTATGCAAATAGCAGATGAATGGAGTACACGTTGAACGTATCTATTGTTTGATTAAACATTTATTTTTCATCGAATCTATTCTATTCATGGAGTACGTAAATAGGTCTTGAATACGTGACATTAGAATATATTCATACATGTACATAAGCAATTAGATTCGTACACATGATGGGAATGTCTATTATTTGAGTTCCTTGCGGGTAGCTTTTATGAGGAACTCAGAAATAGCATTTGCCTACACAAGGATTTGAATGTGAGATCTATTCTTGTAAAAAAAGGAGGAAACAAAATCTCAACACACCGTTGGGCACAGGACTTAAGTGGTACGCAGAACACCGACCACGCTAGAGAGATGAGCTGTATTCATTCTACCGTGACATTACTAGTCAATTAGATTAGACTCTAAAAATAGGTAATTATAGTGAGGTCATCTATTGCCGACATGCTGCGGAAAGGTAAATACGTAGATCTTCACTGATGTACTATTAAAATTATATACAAATAGAAGTGGAGTTAGTGCCTCTTAAAATATAAAAGCGATTACTGCAAACGAAATAAAATCCAAGCTTGTGAATTGCTGTCGCCAAAAACTCAGGGTTCTTGGAACACAGCACAAGGTTACACTCTGCTGGGTCCCTGGACACGAAGGTATTCCAGACAATGAGAAGGCAGACGAACTGGCAAGAAGAGGCTCTGAATCTACATCGCAACAGGTAGACACCTCGGTGTTCATCCCGCCTTGCACATTGAAGCAAAAAGCATGGATCTTGGCCAGAAGTGAGGCCAATAGGAGATGGACCTCCCTGGACACCTGTGTGAACACCAGAAGTCTATGGCCTTGCTTTGACAAGAGTAGGACCGACCGAATTATGCTAAAGGATAGGAAGTCTCTTTCTGACTCACGGATGAAGATTTATGTCGGGGATGTGGAGACGAGGAAGCTAATGAGGATACAACCCACTTTCTCTGTCACTGCCCTGGGCTTATCCACCTTAGATTCAAATTTCTAGGGTGACACTTTTTCCGTGACCTTGAAGAATTAGCAAACAGACCAATAAATGAAATTTTAAGGTTCATCAAATCAACAGGATGGTTTGGTGATCCACAAGATACAAATCAGTACTAGGGTTTACCAATGAGGAAGGGTTTTTTTCCCTTTGGGTATCACAATGGGTCTGTATTGACCTGAGTGTGGCGACGTGATCTAGTCGCCTACCCACATACCTAACCTAACCTAACATAGTGCCTCTTGAGTGATACTAAGTAGTTCTACACTTGTTTCTTTGCCATTCAGTATTAAGAAGACAGTTCCTGTAATAATGTACTTTTGAAAGAACTTCCTAAGAAAGGTATAAAATATCCCAGGCCCTAAAAGGCCCACTAATCCGAATAATATCTCGATTTTCACAGACGGATTAAAAACTGGAAAAGAAGAAGACTCTGTCATATATTCATCAGAAACCGAAACTGCCCGCTCTATGAGCTCTCCAAACCACGGCAGTATGTTTCAAGCAGAAGTACTAGCAATAGCAGAAGTGACATGAGAACTACCAACAAAACTGCACTCTAGACAGATGATCGACATCTACATGTATTGACAGTCAAGGCTATATCATCCACAGTCATCAAATCAAAACTGGTTAAACGTTGTCGTGAAGAACTTACATCACTCAGAGCAAACCATGACGTCGCACTCCCTTGGATCACAGGAATGACAGACGAATTAGCAAGAAAAGGGTTTGAACAGGATCGGACAATAGTCGACACCTGTGCTCTACCGTCCTTAGCTCTTGTTAAACATAATATAGAGAAAACCTTCGTGAGACTGGCTAACGAGAGATGAAACGCGCCCACATCCTGTGGAGAAAACAAAGTATGATATCGCCAAAACCAAACAAATTTTGGTGTAACTTAGCATTTTTTACGGGGCCCATCACCGGGCACAAGACACATGGCGGCCCACCGTAGTCGAATACGAGTAGAAACTGAAACTTTGCAGAGGCTGTGGCGTCACGGATACAGTAGAGTGACTTTTTACTTCTTCTGCGAATGCCCCAACCTATGCAGAACTAGGAAAACGACCCTCAGCGAGTATCTGTTTATTCGAAAACCTATGCTACCTGTCAAGAAAGACATCAACCATCTTGAAGTTTACAAAAACTTCAACTTGGTTCAGGGCACACCTTGGATCCACCAGTAATCTGAGTGTTTCGTTTATATGTGACTACCGCGGTGTACCGTCAAATCGAAACAACGCGCCAAAGTAGTGACGCTGTGCATTGAAAATAGTCGTTCAGTTGTGATAACTCAACGTGAATATCGTCGAAAATATCGTGGCCAACAAGCACCGTCTGACAACACTATTCATCGTTTGGTGTCGTCGTCGACATGCTGCTCATCAACGCCCAAGACGTTCCAATGAACTGGTTGAAGCAGTAAGAAAGAGTGTTGCCGAGAATCTACATGTGTCGTATCGTCAACGCTCTCAGCACTTTGGCGTCAGTGGAACAACCTTCCGGGGTATTTTGAAGGATGATTTGTATTTGTTTTCGAATAAAGTGCAATTGAGTCAAAAAATTTTGGCCGTCTACGTGGCTTGGAATTCGGCCAAACAGTCGCTCGAATGACTGACAGTGAACCTTATTTTTGGAAGCAAATCTTGATACCAAGGCCCATTTCGCAGCCTCCAGTGCTGTTAACAAGCAAAATTGCCGCATTTGGGGAACGGAAAATCCACAGGAAATCCATGAAACACCATTACACGTACATCTGTCATTCGAAAAAAGACAGAAAAAAAACACAGCATCCTCTTTGATGTTCCTCAAGTTTCAGAACTGGGCCCAATCCTTTTCAATTTATTTTTCTTTAATCTGCCCTTTATTGATACCCCCTTAACACGATATATTTTTCCGTGCATTTTTTCTAGTCCTGCAGAAAGTACTCAACCTGATTGAAGAGCTCTTCATCAAGGGTTGGATTAAAGCTAATTAACATCAAAGTTTACTCGTCGTTAAAAGACCTTGGTTACTGTCAAATACTAAGCTTCAGTTGATAAACCAAGCTTATGGTGTTTATGTTTATCCCGTGATGGAGTACAGAGTACATGAGTGGTATACGCTGTTCAAAAATGATTGTGAGGACATAAATGCTGAGCAGCATGTTGGGCAACTTAAATCCATGAAAACCACAGATTCTGTCAAAATGCTGAATGAAGTCATCAAAAATGAGCTAAAATTTTCACTGATATTCCGGTAAGGTCATCTTTTGATAAGAGCTGTAGAATTAGATATCAATGAGCTACACCAGGCTTCCAAAATGATATTCTGGATAGGGACGGTAATCAAGCAACTATGACTGCAGAAGGATGGAAACGCAGTTCTGAATTCTGGCTAAAGTGTAATGAACAACATTTTGGACTCATGACACACACGCATAACGCCTAATTGCTAATGAAAGAAGGTTTAGACTATACTCGGACAATGATAGGTTTCTGAATTGTCATCAAGCTTCTCGACGTCTGAAACCTTTCTGCAACACACTAATCGGCACGTACCAGTGTGGCTTCCGGCCCGGGAGTTCGACGATCGACCAAGTTTTCACGCTAAGGCAAATCTTGGAAAAGACCAACGAATTTCAAGTCGAGGCCCACCACCTCTTCATCGACTTTAAAGCCGCATACGACAGCATTCATCGTCTTGAGCTCTACAAGGCGATGGCCGAATTCGGGATCCCAGCAAAATTGATCCAGCTGTGCTGCGTGACGCTGGAAAACACGCGGTGCAATGTGCAGTTTGGGAACAGCTCCTCTGAACTATTCCAAACCTGCTCCGGATTTCGACAAGGAGATGCGCCGTCGTGTGACTTTTTCAATCTAGTGCTGGAGCAGATAGTGCCCAGGACAAGTGTCAACACGGAAGGCACTATCTTCAATAAATCTGTCCAGCTGCTGGGATGACGACATCGACATCATCGGTCGCTCCCAGCGTGCCGTTATAGAAGTTTTCACAGCAATTGAAGAAGAGGCGAAACGAGTTGGCCTTGAAGTAAATGAAGACAAGACCAAGTACCTGTTGTCAATAAACAAAGAAGCGTCGGTCCACCGCCTAGGACAAAAAGTCACTGTTGGCAACAGTAACTTTGAGGTAGTTAGGGAGTTTACCTACCTCGGAGTAAATATTAACTACACGAACGACACCCTAGTGGAGATTCGACGAAGACTTACCCTAGGAAACCGCTGCTACTTCGGTTTGGCAAAACAAATGGGTTCAAAACTCCTATCTCGGAAGACGAAATGTATGCTCCACAAAACTCTGATCCTGCCAGTTCTGCTATATGGAGCCGAGTGCTGGACGATAAGCAGGAAAGCAGAGCACATGTTGGGCACTTTCGAGAGAAAAATTCTTCGTCGAATTTTCGGTCCCATAAGCGAGGAGGGCGAATGGAGGAGAAGATATTGCCGCTAACTCTATGAGCTGTACCAAGATGTGGATGTAGTCCAAAAAGCCAAAATACGTCGACTACACTGGCTCGGCCACATCGAGCGAATGGATAATAATGCTCCAGCAAAGAGGATCTTCGACTCACAGCCCCCAGGTTCGAGACGACAAGGAACCCCGAACCTCCATTTAAAAAGAACAAGCTATCGCGGATGCCAGAGCGCTTGGTCTGGACAACTGGAAGCAGCGTGCCCGGGATCGAAAACAATGGAAGGCTACCGTGTCTCAGACTGGGACTCTTCACGGGTCGGGAGCCCGTTAAGTAAGTATGACAACAGCAAAATTCAGTGTGGATTGTGATTGGATAAACGTCGCAGAAGCAGTAAGATGTGATAACAGAACCGTCAATAACATAGGTGGGCACAGCTCGAGATAACAACTGGCAAAAACCTTGGACAACTATATCTTATGTCAGATAAGGTCCAACTAAATACATAAATGGACCATTGTGCTAGAAATCTAAGCCCTGCGTTCCAAATTAGCTATACGCATCATCTGCAGAACTAATTCATATATGGTAGAGAAGATATGCGAAGCAGAGTCTTTTTCCAAAAAGTGGAAAGAAGGAATCAAGCGTCCTTTGCAGAAAAGCTTCCTGGTGTTTGAGAACTGGAGTAGGATTTTCATGCTGACTGAAGTTGCGGAATTAATAGCTCCTTGTCTGCATTGTTCTGTGACACAAGCTCCAATATCTCTAGAAATGATTTATGTTGGATACTATTCCCAGAAGAGGGTCTATATGGGCCGTCTATTTGTTTCTTTTGAAAATATTGCCTTATTGAAAAGTGTAAACCTTCCGATTAATTATGGAACATTATACTGCTGCCTTGGGAGTAGGCTATCCAGTCAATCCGATTTTTCAATACATTTTCGATGTTCTCGGTACCTTTTTCACGAATAGTGACTTATATTGTTCTTGAGAGTCAGAATCGTCTCTGCATTCTTTGCATAGCATCAACCAAAGAGGCATCAAATTGGTGCTTCAAATAACATATGATTCAAAAAGGAACCGTCAGATGGGCCACCATTTAACATAGATTTGTAGTTTTACACCAATAGAGTAACTTCAAAGCCTCATTAGGAAAACTATCCACAAAAGAAGGCAGATGAGGCTCGATTTAAACAAGAAGACCCCGTTCTGCGTGCATTCTGTGGTAAGTCGCACGTAGATTATGCTTTTAAATGGATCTAAACGTGATACTCGGAACTTATCTATACAAATAAATGAATACAATCTTAATTCAAGCTCCTTCCACCCCTTAAACATCTTTACCCATTCAATGCTCTCATATAAATCGAATTATCCACTCATAAAAGTTAATGAATTACTTTACCACACAAAGGACTTCTAACGAGCTTATACTGCTTTCAATTTCATACATCATTTGATCTTCTCGAGCATGCACTACAGCCACAACCCCTCTGTTTTCAGATTCAATTTGCAGCCTGGGACTCATTTTAACAAAGAAAAAAAAAATTATTCCATCAGCCACCCTTCCATCATCCAAATACGCGCACCCTTCACGCAAAACCCATTACATCATCAAAGCCTTTTTCTATCATCATCACTGTCTTCATCCGCCCTCATTTATAGCTAGTTAACTGTTTACTTTGCATAGAAAATGTGAATATACATATAAAATCCAGGATAACAACAACAACGGCGAGAATACAAAAAAAAAAAACGCAAAAAGGAACGAACAGAGCAGAGCATCTCTGCAAAGATTTTACGATCATTATCCTTGCTGAAAGTTAATGCATTGAAAAGGGAAGCAATTTTAATAAAAAAAAAACAAAAAAAAAAAGAAACTCTTCTCCTTCACCGAAGGTAATTAATCGACGGGCCGCGAATCCATTAGAATGCATAGAATTTAGATGCGAAAGGATGTTGGGCTCTCACAGTCCTTTAGGTATTTTATGAAACTGAAAAGGAAAACTTTTGCTCGAGAGCACATTTCACTTGGGAGCGTGCTATCTCACTTTAATTGTTCTGTCTTCAAACTGTTTCTACTTCTTTTACCCACTTTTAATGAGTTTTACCACCCGTCCGCCTCATCTACATTACCCCCCGCGTGACCGGAAGTTTGTCTTACACAAAATGGGCACAAAAAAATAAAATGGAGAAAAAAAAAAATGAGAAAATTAAAGAACAACTGCAAGAAGACGCTGCCAGGTCAGGACTTTGATGTATACTTTGCGACAATCGATGATAGACTTGACTTTTCTACTCTTCTGCTCGCACCCATCCCACCCCAACCAACAACTTCAAGTTCTGCTGAATTTCAATATCGAAGTTGACTTTTCTTTTCTTTATTTTCCAACTTCGCATCGAAAAAAAGACAAATAAATGGAAAAATCCAGAAAAAAAAGACAAAGAAAAGTATTCACAACCGATACTGCCTCGGGAAATTTACAATTTTACTCATTGATTCTGGCACACATACCGATGGCAGATACATTTGTGTACTCGTATAGTATCTCAGTATCCATTATAGATACCCATCTAATGCCGTGCCGTATTTTTGTGACTTGTTTCATCTGTAAGGACTATGGTATTGGTTTCTTACAAAATTCGATTGGAAAATTTACTTCCAAAAAGGACTAGGGATGGTATTCGGCTCCTTTTTGTCTATAAGCATTGTATCTGATAAAATCATGTTACCACACAATAACAACATCAACATATTTCATCTCTTAAGACAAACAAAATTGACTCAAATCTGCGGTCCATAAGATTTTTTTAAGACTTTAAGTTCCAAGTTCTGAGTTGTTACTGAACTGACAGTGTCCTTTCCTGGGCAAACCATTTCTTTTCCCACTCCACAGACAGTTTTATTTTGTGCAGATGGTATCTAAATTGGCAATATCTTATCAGATAGCCCTTAAGATTCCTCTGTCGTCTTTCTTGAGATCGAGAAAAGTCTTGGCCTTAGCGCCTTGGAATTGATGAACATTTTTGCCAGTCTTAGGCCTTGATGGTTGATCCATAGCATTTCATCAACAATTTTGAAGATTGAAATAAAAGTCTGACGATGGAATGCAGAAATATGTACATATATCCACAGAGTTCCACAGGAGTCGATTGTAGGTTCAATACTATTGAACGTATTGTACGACTGCAATCGATTTTTGATTTTTGTTGAAGTAAAACTTCTGGATGATGTAGACGCCATTATCAGAATAAAAAACTCTCGGTTTAATGGTCAAGATATTAAAAACCTTAAACGTTTATTGTGAGTTACTAGAAGATATGGTGCGACAATGTCGATAGTGTGAACGCTGCCAAGAATAATAAAGAATCTCGACGAACCAAGATCTTGGATAAGCCTCCTTCTATGTATAGTGATGCGTATTGAAATACAAAAGTATGTAGTATCTATGAATATATGTATAGGTCCATGAGTAGCAAAATCAAGGAGATGGAATTATGATCGTTTGAATAATAAGGGAGGCGGAACCATTTAGCGAAAGGTACATAGTAGATGTGAACAACTCTATCAGAGAACGGGCCATGAACCTATAGGCACAACAATAACCACGCGATGCAATGGAACCCGCTTACTCAGGATGGCAGGATACGCGGCGGCCCTAAGAGTACGTGGCGCAGAACAGTTGAGAAGGAAGCACGCCAACTGGGAAAGAGTTGGGGAGAACTGAAACACATTTCCAGAAACCGCACACGATGGCGAGTAGACATTGTCGAGGCCCTAGGACCTACAAGGGGATACAGGACTTAAGTAAAGTAAGTACACCAAATTTAATATGGAACGCAAGTGAAGGTAAGTATGGTTGTACAGAGTATCTTTGAGTAGTAAGGGAGAAATGTAAGCTTTCAATATTCTTCAGAGTTCGGCTTTGTGAGACTTAGAAAAGACTGAGTCCCATTCCAGAGTAAAGTACTTGAGGAGGCAGTACTTGGTGCCAGTACTTGATAGCAGGAACTATGAGAAATAAAATAGACAACTTGATAAAGAGAAACTAGGAGAACTTGTCTAGACTTGATAGTAAGTCTTCATTTTTTACCAAAATACTTAAGTTGCAATAAACAATATTTTCACTTTAATGAGTCCATCAAACGATTGTTTCCTGACTTGAGCTAGATCTAGTAGGAGGCTTGAGATAAAAACATACAACTTCGAATAGTTGTCTTTGGCCTGAATGCATGCTAAATAGGCCGTAGTACAAGATGCTCCAAATGGGATCCAGGTGCTATGAGAATTTCGTAAACAAACTTGGTTCGAAGTCTAGATTGAGAAATAATTTCTGAAGCCATGATTGCGATTTACTATCTTACTTAAGTCCATGTTATAACAGGCTTTTCGATGTGATTGTTTGTAGACAAGTTTAGAATCGAAAACTGAACCGTGGAGGATTGGGTACCTCCAATGTATCATAAATTGTCACGTTCCGGCCATCCTCCTGTAGGAATCTAAGTAGACAGTTACAAAAGTCCCGAGACATCCACTGAGACGAATATTTTACTTATAAAGGCTCACCAGATAGTAATGATACTTTTTCCAATTATCATGATTCATCACCTATCAAAGATACCAAAGGCAACCAACTGCCAATATATTCCACAAGACTTGCCATTTTATCATGTATCCTTAAAAAATATTATAGAAATTCAGGCGGTTGTCATCATGGCTTCAGTGTGCAGGCAATTTTTCGTGCCTTGGAAAAGTTTGAGCTTGAGAACACTCTTTTGGACCTTAACCAACAACCAGACAGAGATTTGTGCGAAAAGAAGAAAACATAGACGCCGTAGCGGCCAGTATCGAAGGAGGCCAATAAATGTGATTCGGCGACTATCAGTTGAATTGGGCATCACCAGGGAGTCAGCCGCTGGAAATATTGGCTGGCTCCGGATTTTGCCCAAAGATCATCTTCTCGGAAGAGGCCCATTTTTGGCTCCGCGGCTATGTCAGCAAGCAGAATTGCCATTAATAAAGTGAATACAATCCACAAGTGTACGAACAAGCGCTAATGAGGATGAAGACACCGTCAATGGTGTTAACGGACATTGTGTGACCAGAGCTCGACAACATTGATATATTCCAGCTGTGGTTCGAACAAGAAGGCGCTTCATGTCATATAAGTGATGGAACGCTCGAATTTGTGAAAGAGAAACTGGGTCATCTCACGGCAATCGTTCATCAATAGGCCTCCGCAATCATGCGACTTGCCACCACTCTATTATTTTTGGGTACGTTAAGCACTTAGTCTAAACTAACAAGACCACGAGTTTGGAAGAGATCGAGGCCAACATACGAGATGCTATTGCCGGAATAACACCACACATATTGGACCGAGTCGTCAAAAATCAAACCGAGGGCTGGAAGCACTGCCAGCGAATTTGGAGCATCTATTTAAATGATCTGCTATTTCACACATAATGGCATGAACGTAACTTCAAAATAAATCTATAATCAATTTTATGGCTTACACCGTTGTTGTTTTATTAAATTTTTGTTTCCCATCGTTCTTATCTGGTCACCCTATATTTAAGCCATGGCTCAATCAAAACTTATAGACCAGTCCCATCTTTCCCAGATGGAAAAAGAGATGGAGAATATACTACCGTCATCTTTAAGAAAAAGTTTAAGCTTAGTATTTGTCCAAGACTAGTTTCAACCTCCCAGCATTCACCATACTCTTAAGAGCGACAACAGTCGACTCCGTTGTGGACTTTACATTTTTTTGTTCATACTTTCTGGCACTTTCCCGACCGAAGGCTGATAACAACGAAGACGACGTTGAAGTTTTCGAATTTTCCTTAAGTAAATTTTTTCTATCTTTCATGTATTTTAAATGAGAGAGCATAACATTGGATGGATAGAGCAATGGGATGTATTCCACGAATCATGTGTAAAAACCAACGATCTACGAGGGGATAAAACCAGGAATAGGTTCACTTCGAAGTTGCGAGAATGGTAGCTGGTATCCTAAGAGACCTGAAACTGGAAACATTTGAAACTTTTGCTTCACTCGTCGAAAATGATTTGGTCGTACAGACATACATTATATACGTAACTGTGTGCCAGTCCTGGGAATGGAATTGAAAGGTTTTTGTTACTTTTGGCCGTTACTACACCGTTACTGGTCGGGAGGATAGAATTTCTGTTGCCACTTTTAAGTACACTCAGGAAGAAAACTTTTACTATTTTATAATTCATCTCATTATGTTGGCAACGAGGGAGGGAGGACTGTGCGGATAATGGCGGTGGGGAGATGTCGGAGTATAAAGGATTTTAAGTATTCGTGTCTTGTGTGTTTTTTTTTTCCTTTCAGAATGGCGTGTGCGTTACCCCGGAAAGTGATATTGGGTGTATCATACATCGGATTGTGAATTTGATATTCTGCGAATGAGTGTGTGTACGTACATACATATGCCAAGGTAAGTGAGGTGGCAGATTGAAAAGTTTGAAAGTTTGGTTAATTGAAAAATACTTTTTTTTCCATGGTTTAGAATGGGTTAGGTAAACACCAGTTTGTGTTGAATGCATGTTTAACTTTGTGGAAATAAATATGAGTCTAAGCTTGAACAGCTGATGGGGGCAACATTGGCGTGCTGCCTTAAGAGGTGTTGACACTTCATATGTACCTGAACATCGTTAGTGAGAGACTATCGATAGAAAGACCTTTCGTGGGGACCAACTGACATCGAGTGTACTCTACGAGAAGAACGAAATAAGCAGTAAATATCTTACCACTGTCTGCCCAAAACCTTAGAGCCTTAATAAAAATACTTGTGTGCGCCGGGGAAAGTTATTGCAGGTTGAATCCTAGGACAACATCTTAACCTTTTTTTCATTGGCCCACCTCTTGCGAACATCTGACAAACATTTGAGAGTACAATTGTCATGAGAAAGCTTCTCAAAATACCAAATTGCTTAAACAGTTGGCCCCTTCTATTCATGTAAAGAATATAAGTTGGATAACACTAATGGTTGTGTGAAGCTAGCAGCTGGGTCCTATAGACCTGTTCCGTCAAATATTTGCATTTTGTAACAGGAATATTTTCAGAATTTCTGACGACTAGGTATCACCTACAATGTCAATATGTCTGCCTTTTAAAAATTTCACGCCTCTGTTCAACATAACTTACCTACGTTTACCTCGTTAAGTCCTTGATACAATGTAAGAAGTATCATTTAGTAGAACAAACCAGCAAATGGTCCAGTTAGCCGATGAAACATAGAGCAAGATCGCCAAGGCCTGTAGGTACCTCAAGGATCATTGCTCACTGCTCGTACCAAGCAAACTCGACTTAAGCAAAGTCGAAGGCTAGTTCTAGTTCTAATATCCCAGTTATTCCATAGACGTATGTACATATAGGTCTAAACCATGGTTGAGTTCAAGCCTCGACTTAAGCAAAGTCGAAGGCTACATGTAGGTTCTAGTTCTAATATCCCAGTTATTCCATAGACGTATGTACATATAGGTCTAAACTATGGTTGAGTTCAAGCCTCGACTTAAGCAAAGTCGAAGGCTACATGTAGGTTCTAGTTCTAATAACCCAGTTATTCCATAGACGTATGTACATATAAGTCTAAACCATGGTTGAGTTCAAGCCTGTGTTTAGCGCTCAGGCGTGGGCAATCGATAAGTTATGATTCATCGAGCAAAGACTTTCATGCGAACACTTTAGCCAAGTCAACTTGATCTTAAGGAGTACAGGCTCATTGTATGTTGGGTGTTGGAGTATCACACAGTCTCCGTTAAGAACACCGATAACGTTGCAAATCTGAGATCACTTCAACGGAACTAATTCGGCACTTCATAAATTTGGATTTATTGTGGTAAACTTAATATTGGAAGTAGAGAGACTTACTATATAGAGAGACTTAGACTATAGTTGGATTTGGTAAAGCCGTTCAACTTTAGTAAGAGTTAACATGAAGAGAAGGGCATACCCACGCACCGCCATTTGGTAGGATAACATAAGAACAGCTTATAGGAATGTTCAACTGCCCAGTTGCCTCCATACGAGACGAACGCCAGTTGGTATAACCACGATTCCAGGAATTTGATAATCTCTGGACTATCAGAGATGCTAATATCCCTGACAGGCATTGCAATATATTTCAGCCAGAACAAGGCATCCTTGATCGCCTGCCTTTCTATGAAACAAATATACGTATTCAAGTTGTTTGGTTGGCTTTGAAGAGAATGGTTATTATAGCGGTTGCACTAATTGGCTCGGGTTTTAAAGAAATCATTATAAGGTGAGTGTTGCTGGTTGAGATGGAAAAATTAAATCACGTTGAACAGGAGAGCCTGTCATTATGGATTTATATCTTGGTTTAAGACAAACGTACGAGATGCAAGTGCTAACAAGTAATTAGTTAAAGGCATCTAAACTGTGAGCTATGGTCCCACAGGGTTCAGCACTTGAATGGATACTTTTTTTGCATACGCGAAAAAAATGGTTTCAAAAACTCCTGATTCGGAGGTCAAAATGCGCTCTACAAAACATTGATCCTGCCAGTTGTACTCTATGGAGCTGAGTGGTGGAAGGAAAGAAGGAAACCAGAGCAGATGTTGACCGCTTTTGAGAGGAATATTCTTCCTCGAATTTTCGGTCCCGAGGAGAGTAAATGAAGAAGAATATACAACCACGAACTCTATGCCAAGATGTACTAGATGTACTCATATTAAACAAATGCTCCAGCAAAGAAGATCTTAGCCTACATGATTGAGACGACAACGAAGACCGAATCAACGTTTTAAGGATCAAGTTGTCTTGGATGCCGGAGCTTATGATCTAGAGCGTCCGGTAACGAATGGAATGAAGGGCTGCCTTCATCAACAGCAACATCTCTGTGTTTTCTATCGTCACCCAACACAATTGAATATACTTAGTTCTTCTTTTACGCCTAAAAGCATAGTTAGTAGTGGTTTGAAACACCGCTGCGGTGCACGGGTCGTGTCCAAAATAGTTGGAAAGCACTGTGGTGACTTTTTGAGGCGCAATACAATATCAAAATGTAGAAAATGTATGGAAGCGACTTCTACCAACATCCTTTTATTTAATACCCAATCATGCTAGCACTACACAACTACACAACTGTTATGCAAAGAATTCCTCTCAATTTCCTGTTAAAGCCAATACCAGTCCATGATGTAACACCTGCCTCTTATTCCCTGCACACAAATGCGGCAAAACATATCAATCACATGTACACTAAATATACTCTATCATACATAAATACCGTTCTGGTGTGCTTTATTCCTTTGATACTTGCAACAGCATATCTCCGTATTTCAATTTCGAATCCCACTAAACATGCCACCCCCAGATCTGTACATATGTACATACGTATGTACAAACCTCATAGAACACAGAAAAAAGAGAGAAAAAAAGAAGAAAACATCACAAACAGACAGGTCAACACTATCTCATCAGAGAATGTGATATTTTTGTGTGAGATACAGCCACTTCACTTGTGTATCTGCTATCGACAAAAGCACAAAGTCATGTTTCCTTGTTCAAATGACACCACCACCAGCACCACCTCCACCACAGCCACCACCAGGACCCACCCTGTGAATTATCTCTGGGGAAAAACCAGCCACAGCAGCAAAACAGAACAAAACGCAAAAGAAAGGCAAAATACCAAACAGAAAAAAAAAACACCCAACAGCCAACTAATGTACGGCAGTCTCCCAAGACCCAAATGTATCTACTAGATACAGAAGCAACATAGTGTGTTGGAGCTCCACCGAATCGGAAGGGGGCAACAGAGATGTATCTGATGACTCCGATGATTTTGTGATTGACGTGCACAAATATTGTTTGTGACATTGAATTGAATGAGATTTTTATTCCGACACGAAACACTAGGAGTGAAAAGGTTACCACTCTCGGATGAGTGGGTGGCGTGCGTTGTGTGTGATTGGGCCTTCCATACCATTCTCACACTCTTGTGTTGCACTTAGATATTCGGCCTCACTGGACGAGGGTCCTTTGCTTAGCTGTCGATCAAATAATATGTTTGCTGGATTCGGTTTTTTCTATTTATGTTGTTTTGATTCCATTCGAATAGATAAGGATGTGATATGTGAACACCCAACACAGGTGAGAGGTAGACAGTTTGGCCAATGATGTGCTGTCGATTGCCTCAATATGTGGTGTCAATGACGGTCGTGTGGTTTCGGCCAACGTAAATAACAGAAGCCAATGTGAAATTTGAATAAAAAAAAAAAACAAAAAATAGACCAAAAAATAAACTTGGCATACACTTTTATGATACTTGCGTGCATGGACGACGTTATTTACCTGAGAAATCCATTAACAGGATACAACTTTGTTTTGCTATTTGCGCAATGTGGTCAACAACTTGATAATTGCATTTAAGCTGTTTTATTTGTTTGTTGTTTGGACATTTTATTGCCACCCCTTTGGGTGAAAAGGGAAAACGAAAAAATTGTTATTACTTTT
Organism: Xylota segnis; assembly: GCA_963583995.1. Taxonomy (NCBI): domain Eukaryota; kingdom Metazoa; phylum Arthropoda; class Insecta; order Diptera; family Syrphidae; genus Xylota; species Xylota segnis. The sequence continues at coordinate 113,518,906 of OY757236.1, read as the reverse complement.
GGGTGGCCGGCCATAGAAGGGTGTGAGCCAATGGCGTGAGCTGTGAATATAATTTATTAATTAAATAGTTCTGTTCGGCGTTACTTTTTTTTTCCGCGAGTTAAGTGATGTCGTTACGGTGTTTCAATGGTGGAGTTCGGATGAAATGTTGACTGTTCACAGCGAGGAGAACTTTTCACACTAGCCAGGGGGGTAAAACGATAAAAAAATATCCCTAAACTTTCTTCCTCTTTGACACAATAAAGAAAACTTTACATAAAGCTATAGTCCTTACTTTAAGGTTATGACTGGAAGGTACACACGTATGTAGTATCAAAACTTCTAAGGGCACAGTACCTACAGAGGTAATTTGACGATTGACAGTATAACTTCTCGGGGATTTCCGTCATTCGGATTCTATAACGAGAAAGGAGTTTGTGGATAGACATTTAACGAAACAAGACTTAATTGAATCCTAAGCATCTCACATTTCGCGAGCATCTGGACTTGAACTGCCTGAACTACGACAAGGTGGAAGGACATGACGGCATACTCGCGAAGCTTATTCGTACAGCGGCAACTGCATCAACCGATATACTAAACCCACTTGTTGGGAGAGTTTGGAGGACTGCAAGACTGGAAGAAGAGAATGATCGTCAAGTTTCCTAAAAAAATGCAATGCGACAATTGACATTGTATCAGTGTGCTGAGTGGAGTGGCTAAGATGATAGTTAGACTTATCCTTGTACAAGTGAAAGAACACTTTAAAAATGGACTAGCTGCCGAACAAGCAGGTCTCCGTTCTGGATCCTCCTGTGTCGACTACATCAACACCCTTTGGATCATCAAAGAGCAGTGCCTTGAACATGGTTCACTACTTCACCTGGTATTTATCAATTATGAAAAGGCGTTTATAGGGTCAATAGGGAACATTAGGTCCTCCAGGGAGCTCCTCAAAATAAAGAAATACTAATTATTAATGCTACATACGATGGGTCTACATACCACATTTCGCATAGAGGAAGGCTATCTCAGAAATTCAAAATTTAAAAGGGGGTTCGACAGGCTTGTATCCTTTCACCAATATTGTTTTATTGGTGATTAGTCATCTGCTTAACACTACTTCGTTGACAGGGCAACGAGGTATTCAGTGGACCTTTACATCTGAACTAACACAACATGACTACGCTGATGATGTAGGTATGCCTAGTCTCTCATAGAATAATCAAGCATACATACATATATGAATAAATGCAGCCGAATCTGTAAGGCTATACTTGGTTTTGGAATCCTAAACAGAAACAAAGTTAGGTTCTTGTTGCGATGTGGCTGTGGAACTTGTAGGATAACTCTACTATGTATCACGAAAAAGCTGCAAATATTCGGTAATATAGGTACCTACGCAGTATTTTAAGAATATTCTGGCTAAATCGTATCTCGAACAGCTTTTATTAGAGAACAGGCAATGAACCAAATGTTACAGATACATATACAACGACGGAAGTGACAGTGGATTGGGCTTACTTTTCGAAAAGGGGAGTAGGCTTAGTAATGGCCATACTCGATGCAATGAAATCTGCTAGCTCAGAATGGCAGGAATGGGATACAGGACACAAGTACGTATTGTCATGCATAACTTGTTCGGATGCATGTTCTGGACACTCTAAATATTTGCATTTGTTTTTTGTCCTGGAATTCGTAACCCAAAAACGATTTCTTTTGCTTTCGGACATCCCAAGAGTCCAAATCCTAGAATAGTAGTCCTTTGTAAATTAATAAATAAATAGCTGCGGTAACGTGGGCCAAATAGTAATATTTGATTCTTTTTTAAGCCCTTAGTACTATGAACAAGTCTTCTCGATAGCTTTGAGTTAAAAATTCGGAATTGCTCAGATGTGGTCATGATGGACCACAGTCGAGAACCGTCTAAATCCTAGGTAATTTTAACGACCACATTGGAAATGAGGAGATCTTTGATGGCACTATCGGAAAGCATAGCCTACACGACACCATGTCCTGTTACTATATATCGCAAGCACACGGTTTCCTCACATCAGTATTCATAAAGGAACATTGCGGTTGGCAGATCATCAAACTATCAACCAAATTAATCATGTTGCGATCGACGTAGGGCACTCCTCCAGTATACTGTTGATTCGAATATTCTGAGCGCCCAATTTAGACTTAGGCCATCATCCAGTTGCAGCCAAGGTTGAACGACTGCAATCGCAACAAACCGCCAGGACCATAAGCGATGGCGCATCAATCAACTTCTCGCGAAGTCCTATGGCAGTGACATCGATGCCAAAAAGAAATTAGAAATGGCTGACTACCCCGTCGAAACTTCTGGTTAGATGAAGAGTACCGACAAACACATGCAGGAAAGCAACTGGGCTACAAAGCGGCGCTGCATAAAAGCACGAGAGGGTCTCATGAACTCTACGTAGAAAAGAGGAGGGCCTGGAGATGTGCTACTCCAGGAGCATTGTTTGGAAGGTTTACCAACAGGTAAAGAGAACGTGTCAAGGCAACAAGATCCGAACACAGTCCTGTAGAGATTGCCAAGTCAACCTCGTAGCTAAGTCACAATGATATAGAGAAACCAGTTCTGCAGAACTGAGTTCAGACAGAATGAACCATGCAACCTGGACGCTAAAAGCTCAGAGTTCCTTCCACCCGACTAGAATGAAGTGAGGATAGCAATATCCAAACTTAAGTTCAACAAGTCTGCTGGGTCGGACGACCTACAGGCAGCTGGGTATGGTTTGGTGGAGAGCATACAACAAGACATTTTCAAGATCTGGTTGGAAGAAAGTAAGTATGCCTAACGATAGAATCTCAGTACCGTTAGACCGATCCACAAAAACGAAGACCCTTTAACTTTGTATACAAGATCCTGTAGACTGTAATGTGTGAATGTCCTAAACTGTTTAAGAACTGATTTCCTCTTATCGGCCGATAGGTCCTCGAAAAAAACCAAAGAAGTCCAGACTATACTTACCACCTTTTTATCTATTTTGAGGTCGCATAGAACAGCATTTATAGCGTCAAGCTATGCAGTGCCACGTCTAATTTTGGCATCCCCACCAAACTCGTCAGATTGTGCAGTAAGACGATGAAGAACGCACGGTCCTCCGTAAAAGTCAGAACCAGTTTTCACTTACATTGTCTGGCTATTGCTGACCTTTTTTAGAGTTTGTGAGTTTGACTTAAGCGCAGCCTGACTGTCATTGGAGAGGACGATATTTCCGTCAGATTTTAACCTCATCGCAAGTAGTTCTCTGTACCATAGTCAAACCATTTTGTGCATTTTTCTTAATCGTTGATGAGTGATGCTTGACAGTGCCTCATGGGTATTTTCAGGCCCCACTTTCGACATAGAACGCATCTCTAAAATTTCACAACTGTTTCCATAATTCTTTATACAGATTGCAGTGCTAACTACTTGAATTGTCATCTGCAATTGAGTTCACCTTATTGATTGAACTTGTTACGCCAAGTCCTTAAACTCAATACTTTGCAACAGCATTCGATGCATGAACAATAAACAACAATAAACAGCCGACCTTCAATTATGGATAAAGTTCTAAACAAAAGGACTGCAAAAACTATGCTCTGAAACTATACAATCATTACGAGGCAAATTGAAGCACGCTTAAAGCTTTGCATCCTTAAAATGGTGTTATCCACTGCATCGCATATTTCCATTAAAACAAAACTGCGCAATTGATTTTTATACGCAAGGATTCCCATTGAAAAAGAAAAAAAAAAGGGAACCCAAATGAACAAGCAATATGAGCCGATTTTATGTGTACCTACATATATGCGTGTGTATACATACATACCTTCAATGCAATAAACTTCTAATGAATCCGATGTTTGGTTAACCACTGTGCAATTCGTTGGTATTTCTGGCTTTCCGGCTGCAATTAAATGAAATACGCAAGGCTCCTTCTGCTGTCCGACATTATTATCCGCCCAGCACATAATGGTGCCAAAGTCCATTTCCTGCTTGAATACAACAGCGCACCAGCAACAGCAAACAAATAAAAATCCCAACAACCAGGCACCACCATACCACCACCACCATCATCATCATCATCGTCATCAATGGTAGCAAGGATTCAGCAGCACCCACATCGGCCATAGTGAACCAGTCAGGCGTTAGGCGTCGAGTACAAAAACAAGAGGTCCAGGCAAAAACGAGAGTAAAAATAAAAACAAAAGTTAGCGTTGAAGTAATTTTTTTTTTTTTTCTGTACAAATGGCAAAAAGGAGAAAAGTTAATGGAAATCGAGAAGAAAACAAAAAAAAATCACATACACACACTTCCATACAGTCGCGCGCACACAAACAATGCGAAACCAAAGGGATATCCTTGCTAATTACACAATTATAACGTACGCATAAAATAAAAGTCGACTAATCGGTTGGTCGGCCGGAAAGGCATAGCTGGGTCTAGTAGAGTATCTTGATGTTTTTATCCACCCAAGGAGGTAGTAGTAAACTGCAAATGGACATCTCTGGGGATAATTCGTAACAAAAGGTTCGCCATAGCTTGTAGCTTGGCCTGTCACACTTGCATGCAATTGGCTTTAGTGACTACTTACAGCCACATGACATAAAAGTTAAGAGCACATGTTGAAGGTTGCCATAGTTAGGAAGTAGGGGCATGGCAGTTAGTCTAAAATGAAATTATTTATGACTGCACTGTATGATCTGGGATAGACACTAGATGGAAGCGAAGACAGATTTAAAGAAGTTTTTCGAAGAAATTGAAACAATGGAGTTAGTTTTCCTGTTCTAGGAACAATCGACAGATAGTGTCCTTATTCATGAACAGAAATCTTAAAACATTTCCTATAACAGTTCTAGAAATGATCAAAAAATGCATCGCGCATCATACTAGGAAGGATAGCTGAGGAAATAAAACCTATTGCGGCTATCGGTCCGGCAGAAGGACTGTCGATCAAGTGCTCCTTGACAAAACCATCCAGTCTTAGTTGGTTTACATTTATAGTTGGTAAATTGTAACGACTTAGATGCTTATTCGAACATGGCCCGAAAAATAATCTAGTTTTCCATTTTTGTCATGCGATGCAGAACCTCAGTTTTTGTAGTGGACAGTGCATCGATCTGGAATGTGGAACGAATTATCTTTCATAAGTTCCCAGTGCATCGCTGTAGAGAATGACGAGGACAAAACCAACTATTTGGTGTCGAAGCTACTGTAAGTTGATGTGAAAGTCCTGAGTAAGTCGCACGATACGTAAGAAAGCGGAGCAGATCTTTGCCACCTTGGAATCGGTTTGAAAAGCTAAGAAACCTAAAGTTTAACTTCGAGGGCGGAACAAAAATAATTCAGCTAAAAGGATTTTTGAATTTCAACAAGGTCAAGTTGTAAGAATATAGACTAAATAATCGTGGAGGCCAGAATTGAGTGTCGCTGATAGATTCGGTGCAAATAGACTGACGTTAGAGCCGTTTTCGAGAAAATCCATTTGCACTAAACCTGGCCTTAAGTAAAGTATCCTTAATTAAAAGGTTAGAATGAAAATTCTAACACAGACTCCAGAAATGAAGTTTGAACCAAATCCATCCAGCCATTTAGGCTACAGTAGAGAGAGTGTACAGACAGACAGACAGATAGAATTGGCTCACCCACTTTTTTCAACTTCTCTAGTATCTAATGACCAGGAGAGCTTTTCAAACATGGTGGTATTGTTTTGGTAGGGTGGATGCACCAAATAATCAATCAAGTATGGGTGGCCCATCTTCAAGAAAAGCGATCCTTTGTCTTCCAAGAACTATCGAGGCATATCACTGCTAAATGTCGCGTATACGATCCTATCCAATATGCTGGGTGAACGTCTAAAACCCTTCTGCAACACACTACTCGATACGTACCAGTGTGGCTTCCGGTCCAAGTCTTGGAAAAGACCAACGAATTTCAAGTCGAGACTCAGCACCTCTTCATCGACTTTAAAGCCGCATACGACAGCATTCATCGTCTTGAGCTATACAAAGCAATGGCCGAATTCGGGATCCAGCTGTGCCGCAATTTAGGAACAGCTCCTCTGAAATATTCCAAACATACACAGGGTTTTGGCAAGGAGATTCCCATCTCGTGTGATAGTGCGCATGACAGGTGTTAACACGGAAGGCACTATCTTCAAAAAACCTGTCCAGCTGCTGGGATACACAGACATTATCGACAACATCAGTCGCTCACAGCGCGTCGTTATAGAAGCTTTTACGGCAATTGAAGAACAAGCGAAACGAGTTGGCCTTGAAGTGAATGAGGACAAAATCAAGTACCTGTTGTCAACAAACAAGGAAGCATCAGTCCACCGCCTAGAAGACTATTAGCAACAGAAACTTTGAGCTAGTTAAGAAGTTTACCTAGCTAGGAGTAAATATCAACTCCACGAAGACTTACCCTGGGAAACCGGTGTTACCTCGGTTTGGCAAAACAAATGGGTTTAAAACTCCTCTCTCGGAAGACAAAATGCATGCTCTACAAAACATTGATCCTTCCAGGATCCTGAGCAGAAAAGCAGAGCATGTTCGAGAGAAAAATTCTTTATCGAATTTTCGGTCCCGTATGCGAGGAGAAGATATAACCGCGAACTCTATGAACTGTACCAAGTTGTGGATGTAGTCCAAAAAGCCAAAATACGTCGACTGCACTGGCTCAGCCACATCGACCGAATGGACAATAATGCTCCAGCAAAGAGGATCTTCGAATCACAGCCTCCAGGTTCGATACGACACGGAAGACCGAATTTCCGTTTTAAAGATCAAGTAATCATTGTAATGTCAAGTTTGAATAAAATCCCGAGTTCGAAGGAAACCAAGACTTTCCCTACAGGTATAGGTGCAAGTAAAAATGTATTTCTTGAGATATTTTATGGGTTCTAATATTCGGGGGGTATCTCCTTTTATTTTAAAAAAAGATTTCCTTCCCTAAGCCCTCGAGGTTGTGTTATATTTGGGTTGATTTTGCGTCAGTCTTGCGGACACTTTTAGACCATCTTTGTCCTTATATAGTGTTTCTGATTCGTCGCCCAAGAAGCTTCGCCACGTTTATATATCTAAAATATACGACAGTCATTACATAACGACAGTATAAGGAAACTTAGGGTCCTAAGGATCTAAGCCTAACTTTGTCGAACTCTAGAGTAAATTGTTCTTGCGTATGTTGAGGTATTCATACCAATCCGTAATAGAGTCGGTAAAAACTAGATTTCCAACTCAAAATATACCGCCAAACAATTACAAAACTCTTGCCATGCTTCACGGTTCCCCTTACGATCTTTGGACCAAGGTTTGTACACATTTCTCCAAACCCCATCACCCACTTCGAATACCTTTTAAAGAGAAAATGCAAGTGTACCTACTTTTGGGATTTACTGTACATACATACATATGTATATACATAGATCCATGTATGAATTGTGGGTTTAAAATCTTTACAGAGTGTTATCCTTAATCTCACCTAATACAAATCACTACACACACTGAAGCGTTTGATAATCCCGCCAAGTCACTCCGTTGTCATCAGTTGCTGAGTCATACAACTGATATCCCAATTCTACTTGCTCTGTTGACGTTTTCTCGTCAAACGTTGTGAGGACGACACCTTACCACCCATCGCCCACTTATTCTCGTTCTACGCAGCCAGATACATCATCAAGTTACTTTCGATTTCAGAAAGGACCAAAACGAAACGAAAAAAAAAAAGGTATCATCAACGTTAAAGTTATTGACAGCTCCAATCAATCACGAGGATGAAACTTTCACGAAGGACTGAAGAGCACGCCACGGAGTGGCACGACAAACGGCAAAGCGGCCTTAGGGGTGAGAACTGAGAAGGCAAATTGCCAATTTACGACAATGTTAGCCACTAGCACTCGCGTTATAGACATGTCGACGTCACCCATTTGCCCATCACTACCTACATGATGTGTATAAGCAATATTTAATTTTCTTTTTCATCGGCTGATGAATAAATTGCTCGACTGTGGGGATGGGGGAGCGCATTTTAAATTCAGCCGTGCTTTCTCCCAACCCCCCACTGTCGTGTATGTTGGTATTTGTAATTAGTTAACGTAATTGCTGGTAATATTGTTGCATATACTCGTATTGCTGTCGGTGCCACTGTTTTGGGCTCTTTGTTTTATTACTTCCACCGTGTAATTAATTGTTGACAATTTGACGTCAAGGGGGCGCTTGATAAGTAATTTTCGTGCGGTTATTCTCTCGCCCATGAAATACTGATAGATTGCTGTAGATTCGGGGATAAAGCTGAATGCTTAGATAATGGTTACGAAGTACCCTGCCTCGAAATTGATTGTTGTGGAACAGCAGGTGGGCTTTGAAACTGTCAATGTAACCAGAAATTAATTACGATTTGATAATTTCGCTTGTTGTTCAGTTCAAAGCAAGCACAAGTGCTGTCGTTGTTCTTATACTCTGGCTGGCTGGCTCTGTGATAATGTCAATAAAATACGAAATTTTATAGTTTGTAGGTAACAAGTTTAAGTGACTTTATGAAACTGTTCAAACTGTGATTAATTATGGGTAGAAGAGGGTTTAAAAAAAAAACTCTGTCCATCGATCGCTGGTGACTTTGACGGCGCTTTATACTAAAAAAAATATTTGGCGGTCTATGGGACCCAGGGCCTAGCTTCTCACAACCAGTCGTGTTGTGCGTGTTATATTCTTTACACGAAAGGAAGAGGCCTACGGTTTAATGACATGTCCGAAAAGCTTTCTCAGTTATACTCTCGGATGTTTGTCAGACGCTCGGTAGAGCTGTTTCGCTTGGGATTCGAACCTCGACCCCTTGTTCCATAGTCCAACGCACTAACCACTAAGCCACGGCGCTATGTACTACGGAAAATTGGTCAATTTGCAGGTCATTTTAGAGGGCCCTATTTAAAGAGATGCCGTGGTTGGTTATAGAGATTTATGGTGCAAAAGAAAACTTTAAATCCTACAAATCCTTTCAATCAAAAAATATTTTTGTAAGAAGCCATGTTTTCTAGTAAGTAGTTTGTGGAACCTATTGTTCAGAGAAGTCTCGGCGCTTCAATTGCTCAAGAAGCTTCAGTTCTTAAGTTAATTTGACCTTGTAAGAGTTTAAGTGAAAATCTTTACACTAAAATCGACCCAATGTGGACTGAGAGCTTCCCAATTCCTGTGAACGACGTGGAATCGACTGATTTGGCACTTTGACGTTGGTACTTCGATCGGAGCGTTATTCTTGAGTGAAAACATAGTGTGTTGATTCGAATTTATCCACTATAGCACACAGAGTATGTCTCGTAAAATGACTATAATGACCGACATTTGAATTAAGAGCTCTGAGAGTTGAAACTAACGAATCAGAATTTCGGTGGTAATTTATAATTAATTCCAAACATTTCGTGCACTTCACCATAATGAAAATGTAAAACCGACATTGACAGATTATAAAAAAATGTTCCAGGATTTGTATGGAACTTTACTACATCAAATCTATTTCCCACATTTTCTTCTAAGAAATTTCCAAATCAACTATCTTGATAAATTCAAAAACTTGGTTTTATGTTTACACATAGCATGTACACACGACAATTTATTGACAGAATATATGTAGTTCTTAAAAAACTGAGAATGTCCCAGCACTTTCTCCAATAAGAACAAAAGTCGATTGTCATTCCCATTATCACATACTCATCTGAGACGTAGATTGATTGTTGCTTTCAACAATATTGTCAGATATGCTTACAAACTTAATAGAAAATACATCATCTCCAAGTCTATTCTGGGATGCCATTTACATTCGCATATCTAGGAATCTAACTACAGAGCCCTTGTGCTACTGTGCAAAGACATAAATTAACAAACAACCGGGTTATCTAATGATAAGACCAATTAACATGAAATAATAATATAAAATAATAAAAAAAAAAAGAAGCCACTGGATTCTGGGTATCAATGATACGTTGATGAACCTCTTTTTACAATGACTTGCTGAAGACGTCTTGGCATTGAATCGATCAAGGTTTTGACCATGTTTTGGTCAATTTTAACCCACTCAACCTGGATTTCCTGCTTAAGTTTTCAATTGGATTTAGGTCCGTGCTACATGCGGGCCAGTCCAGCAACGGAATGCCTTGAGACTGTAAAAACTCCTTTGTGAACTTAGATGAATGGATTGCCGCGTTGTCTTGTTAGAATATCCACTCATCTCCAGCAATCTCTTCACCAAAGTCAACAAGCACATCGTCCCATAATTCTACATACTTGGAAGAGATCATTTTTGTCGAAAAAAAGTACATGTGACTCTTTCCAAGGTAAGCTATAGCAGCCCAAATCATGACGGTTCCTCGACTAAAGTTTCAAGACATCCGCGTCCCTTTTTCTCTGCGCTAATCATGCCAGTTTCTCCGACATCCATCAGAACCATCTAAATTAACATTTTTTTCGTCCGAAAATATAACTATGGTCCATTCTTCATTCTAAAATTGGTACTTTTCCGCGAACTCCAATCTAGCAGTTTTGTGACGCATTATCAGCTTAGGTTTCGGGATACGTTTAACGTATTCCAAGTTCGTATCTGCCTTTAAAACTTGTTGAGTACGTCTCACTGATACATTGAGATTAAGAGAACGTCGGATTTCTGAAGAGCTGTTTGATTTGTTGGTACCTAATCTGTTAATCTCCCGAATAGCCCTTGCAAATAGAATAGCTTTTCTTCCTGTATTTTTTTTAACATTATTTTCGTGTACTGTAGTCTATACTTTGCAGGATCGTCGCGTTCTTTTACTTAAACACTCACGTTTTACTCACAGAGTAACAGAAATGCACTTTTTCGCTTATCACCATCAAATTGTGGAACTCATGAACCAACTAAAAACACGGGATGTTTCGATATACAAATTCGCTGTTTCGATACGCAAACTAGTTGTCAAACTGGGACATCCACAAAAAATGTATAGTTTCAGGACGGTTCTTGACTTTCAGTTCAGAACATGGGATTGGTCTGATAGTGTCACTCTACTTAAGTCTACAGTATTGCATAACCTAATCCTAATCATAATCCAAAAATGGAAAAAAGTACTGGAAATAATGGAATCGCAGTTGAAATACTGAAGTATGGAAAAAATTCTCTCTTGCCGATCCTTACGATTTTATTCAATACAATTCTGAGTTCACAACATATCCCGAAGCAATGGAAACATAGTACAACTCTAACATTGAAATATGGAAATAAGGACGTTATCCATAACAACAGACGTATCAGCCTCATTTCGGCAATATACAAATTATTTCGAAATCGAAAACAATACATAGATAGAAAGCTTAAGCAAAAGCCAAATAATGAACAACAGGTTTCTCAGAATTTTTCTTTACAATGGACCAATTACAGGCAATGAACCACCTAATTGAAAAATAATGAATATAAGAAACATCTATACTAGCTATACTTCTGGAACATAGGATAGAAATCAAGGTACTCAACCCATTTACATTGAAATTAAAAAAAAAAAAAACAAAATAAAAACAGATAAATAAGGACGAGAATTTTACTTGCACAGAGGTGTACCTCAAGGAGATCCTATATCACCACTACTATTCTCTGGTGTTCTACGAGGAAATGTTTGACATTTCTATGTGTATAAGGGACAACTTCTGAACAATCTACTATTTACTGACGATATAATACTGACTGTCATAAAATCATAGAACATTCAGACAAAAACATATGGATTTCATATCAATGAGTCAAAACGACAAAAGCAATCATGAATCCCATGAAACATGAAATAACTCAGAAATGACACTGAAAACATAGAAAACATTGACACCTAATCAAGAAAAGTTTTGGTTTTTGAAAAAAAAAAAGGATTGAGTCCATAAACAACATCATATTGTTATTTTGTCTGAATGTAATGGCAGCTCTTCAATCTCTTCCGGTTACTCTTCCTTCCAAATACAGACATTTTTGTTATTGACGTACTATTAAGTCAGAAATGTGCCTCATGGCTGAATGAAACTTCAGTCGAAAACTGTCAATTTTCTACAAGCTTTTCTAAAGCCCAAGGACTGAAGCAGTGATGATTCGGCAGCACAACCTGCTTGAATTCTTGCACGAGTTGAACTTTGTATGCTTTTATAAGTAAACCAAAATTCTTATGTAAAGTACGTCAAAATACGTTGCATACGACAAGCCAAACTGTTGGGAACGATGCTGTATGCAATTCATCGCGGTCAATGCGTACAGTCTTTGCACATCCTGGATGTGGTCTATTTGATCGCGTAATGTCTAATAATAAAAATTTGGTTTCACACTTGCTCTAGAGAATCGTGGCTTGGGTAGATCGATTATGTAGATCATAAGGCTGTGTTAACGGTCGAGCGATGTCTTTTCGCGCCATTCCAAGCGATATCTCTGTCAGCGAAATCGCAATGGATTGAATGTTTATGACAGCACGGTGTCGCTCAGTTTCATTTGTGTTTGGACAAAGGTAATGTGTACATTTCCTAAAAAAAAAACCATAAACATTGATTTTCAAAATCAATTTCAATGAAGGTGTGCTATACGAGTGATTCGAGAAACTGATCATAATATTTTGATTCAAATTTCTCGTCGCTCGCAGTCGCTTGTAATCGATCAGTTCGCTCGATCTTGAACACACCCTAAGTTGTTCTAAGCGTAGAACGCTGATTTTCAATTGATTTGTAGACGCTGTCACGGCCAAGGCTGTGTTCACCGTCAAGCCAATTCACGTCGCATGACGGGATGGCTTTTCGCGCGATTTTAAGCGATATCGCTACTAGCGAAATCCCAAACGATAAAGTGTTTATGACAGAGCGATTTCGTCTAGTTTTATTCATGTTTTGACAGTTGTTCTCGTCGCTCGCATTCGCTTGATGTCGCTTGTAGTTGCTCAATTCGCGTTTCGCCAAATCGCTACGTCATGAACACCTCGATATGTGCTTGTGTAATTGGTCGCTAGGAGCGAATCGCATCATGTGGGTGAACACAGCCTGAGATTAAATGATGAAATGTCACACGACTCACGCGTCATCTGTCAAAAAATCTGAAACTAGTTCAAAGTGTACCAAATAAAACAAATCAGGATAGAAATATTATTGGCGTAGTAAAAATGGCAAAACTATACAAATAAAGCTGGGTAGGACATAAGTACATATACAAAAGAAGAAAAATGGTTGATAACTCCTAAAATGAGTAAGTTACGTCCTTTTTGCTTCCCAATCTGACCTGAAATTTTCCGCAAGATACAATAAGCCACCTACACCTGCTACTCTCAAGGTTGAACCAAATAATTTAAACTTCTTCTCTTTTCTATTTAAAAAAAAAAGAGAAATGGGAACTTGTCCATCGTCAAATGTTCATCACTCAACACATATCATGACTGGCAACATTGTTAAACTTATGCCAACGAAAATTCCACTTAAATCCGCTGCTGTTCGCCCAACATAAGTTCAGGTTGCACAAATAGATGAGCCAAACTTACGAAACTTACGCCAAAAAGGTTGAACTTCAATAAATCGATTCCCCAGTATGTGGAGCATCGCATGTCATCTCCACCAAGCCCATACACCCATCCTGTCACAATGGCCACAGTAAGGATGTAAAGTTGTTTTTCATTCGCAAAAAAAAAAGTAAGAAAAATCCTTGCATCCTGCCGCCCTACTCGCACACGTGATAGCGAAATTTTTATCCGAAACCAGCTGTTGTTGTTTTTTTTTTATAAGTTTCTCCCATTTTGCCTGTTGTTGTTATTGCTTGTGACCCAGTTTTCGCGAACGGAACAAATTTCATTTCTTGTTTGAAAGTTTTCACTATACCCCAGCTGGGGGTACAATTTAATGTTGAAAAAAAAAAAAAAAACGAAGGAAGGATCCACCACCACCATCCTTTGTGACATTTTTCTAGCCCTTCTAACCTCACTGAATGGCTGTCACTCTCCAAAATATACATACTCGTAGTATGGCGGCATCACGAGAGGGCTACTCCTTTCTTTTTTGGCATTGGATCGCATATTCGGTGTACACATGGAATGGGAAAAAAGGGATAAATCTAATGCCTGCAGGCAGGTGGATGGCACTCAATCAGAATTGATAGATTGTAGGTGCCAAAGTTGATTTCGGGTGAGTGCAATTCATGAATATGCATTAGTTTGCCGCTCCAACCAGACCAGTGATAAATTTCGACACATGTATTGTGTACACTGAAAGGATAGATGTTTCCTCTTGTGGTCTTAAAAATTTTAAATGCCGATAGACTAATTTTGGTTTACTCTGTCTCTAGAGCTTACAATAATTTGTGGTTCAAAAATACCGTATCTTATACCGGTTATGACCTTTAGGTCTTGCCTAAAACAGCTTATGTAGCCCACAAGACTTTGAGTTTCCCTTTGTTCGCGGTTCAGGGTCAGAAAGAAACCGAAGCGTCCTTAAACCAGATAAAGGTGTTTTGATAGATAGCCCAAAATCCCTCGAGCATTCACACATAAAAGCCTCCACGGTTTCAATATCTTCTAGTCTTCAAGTCTAAAAGTATTGGATTGACATTTACCTACTCCTTTGTAGGGAGGCCTTGACTTGTTTCACTGATTTTCAATGGTTGGATATACCCAGGAATTTTTCTAATCTATCGTTCTAGAGAATGTCTTAAGCAGGAGAAGTCTTTGATTTCTGTTTCATTCAGAGAATATAACCCAATAGTTGAGCATAAATCGGATAAGGAACAGAAGGTTTCCGAGCCGACGAAATGGGATTGGTTGCTTCGTCTTCAAAGGATCTAAGCAGAGTTTGCTGACTTTTGTCATTTATATGATGCTTTGAATAGTTTTTCAATTTGAAGATCAATATCAAGAAATACTAAGCTTTCCTATGTACATTCACCAGCTAAGGCTTACTCCATCTGCAAAAATAGAGCTCCTCAACATTATTTTTAGCTCTTATGCCGCTTAAACAAGACAAGTCTGATACGTTTGGACCGATACCTTTCCTTTTAAAAGGGAGTAGACTACCTATTTCGTTGCAATAGTGGGCATTTCTTAGGTTGAAATATATAGCTTTATCCCCTTATACCGAAGGAACATTTTCAAGGCCTACAAAGTTTTCCTATTTTTTTTTTTTACTTTTCAGGTAAAATTTTACAAAGTGGCCATAATCACTGAAGAAATCGACAAGAAATAGTTAATTTTCTAATAAGCAGATAAACAAACACACAGAGTGACAGATAGACTGACAGACTGAAGTTTTTTTTTCAACTTCGTGATAGCAACGTCAAGTTGGAATAAAACTTCAAGTTCGAAAGTATTAGGGAAACGAATACTTGCAAATTAAAAGGATTGCCAGCCAAATGTCATAATGAACTTTTAAGAAATTTTAACAAAATCTCACAATAGTGTGAACTGACAATTTAACGTTGTAAGTCAATTTATTATTGTATAGTAGATATGACAATATTCTTACAATAGGCAAACGTTTGAACATATTTTAATACCTAAAAGCTTCTGAATTAGGAGTCGAGAAAAAAGATTAAAGATCGAATCAGATTCTCTACAATTCGTCTACATATGTCAACTAGATGAAACGAAATTTAGTTCATTTGAACCTGACAGCAAAAGAATACACATATACAGGGGTCATCTGGTAAAGAAAAACATGGTGTTGGACTAATTCATTGAATACAAGACTTGAAAGGGAGGAAGGAAATTTATTGAAATTTAAAAAATATTAGAAACTGATTTGATTTCTTTTGGGCCGTTCTGTAAACGAAATATTTATAACAGTTTTACTTTCGAATGTTTGTCCAATGCTCGCGTAGGCTATGTAAGTCCATACGCACTAACCACTGACCCACGGTGGCTCAAATTTTACTGTTAAGATGAACTTCTTTACAAATAAGACCGACGAACTTCCTTCTTCTTATAAAGACATTGGGCTTAGTTTTGAGTTAGCCAAAAGTTCTGTTATCGTTTCCACGTGAATAATGTAGAGAGAGAAAGAAAGATCGGATATCAGAGGTTATCCCGCGCCTTGAGTACCAGTTCCACATCTGCACAAGAAATTATACTCCATCCTCGTTAATATCTGCGAGAAGCTGGTGTCAACTACGGCTTAGGGAATTCTTGCAACTGGCTTGTGGAGATATGGATTATAACACTTTTCACTTTCCGTTTCTAGTTCCGACTATATTCTCTCCTGTATGAACCTTAACGTCAACTATATAACCAGGAGTCCTGGGAAAAGTACTTGGGATTAGGAAGAAATTTCAAACGAATTTTCGGACGAATACAAGACAGCGTCTGGAACAGGTGCATCAGTTAATTCAGTGCACTGGATATTTGTGTCACCACACGACCGCCGCATCACTGTAATGTATTTGAAGTAAAAGTCAAAAGTCAAACGGACGAGCTAGATAAGGAGGTTGCAGACCGGAAGCTCCCTGGCAATAGGAGGAACCATCAGCACCTATAAAATCGCCAATAGAAACCGCAGGTATTAGAATGGCAGTAAGTGGAACAATTTCACTTGTCCCTATTCTAAAGCAATCCGTCCAGAACTGGAAAGATGGTAAATGGTTGGATTCATTTCCGTTAACAGGACTAATCCAGGAGGATAGTTGTAGAAACGCAGACAAGACATATCTTCTCTTTAGATGGACTGCCCTTCGTCACTGGGTCAGACTGTCTAATCCTTAAACGCCGAACCATGAATTTACACTGAAACTGATTGCAATGCCTACTGACACATTTGGAAAGTTTCCGGCGCTTGTAATCAGACTTTCCTACAGTGGTATCACAATGGACCGTCCTTTGGTCTAGGTGTGTCCATGCTGGGGACCGAATTCAAACCCAGACCCAATGTAAATCGGGATACTAGTTTATTTTGAAATGTTGCAGTAGGAACAATGATCAGCGATACCAGCAGTGGGAACTACATATTAGTGGCTTCCTCGTAGTTCGATGATTTTCAGTAAACTATCCACCATAATCCACCTTCCATCCACTTGCTGTAGAACGAATGTCCTAGTAATTAAGTTGCCGATGTCAATTGGAGCTTCTCATGATTGAGTGCCTAAAAAATTGATACTCCATCTGTCCTTGTGTCAATATGAAACTTTTCCTTTGAAGCCATACGCATATAATGTCAGCCTATTTCCAGCCGCAAACCCATCAACCTTAAACTTTGAAAAGTCCACAGTCTTAACAAAAAAAAAAAAACACCGTGTTCTCCTTAGCGTAAAAATCAACATTACGTATTCACTCTCCATCATCAAATTGATGAAAGATAAATATTTTGTCAAGCTTTCCTTGTTTGTATATAGAAACCATTTCGCCTACGCTATACAACATCAGCCACCAAACCACTTTCATCAGTCATCAGGAACCGACACAGAAATGGTCTGCACTTAAGAAAAATAGAAACTTTTGGCTCCTTCCCCTCTCGAATGGCAAAATGTCGTTTAATTAACGCAAACATACTCAACACTGACAGCCCGGAGCTGCCGCTTCGATGAAGCAACTAGTCAATCAATCGAAACTGTTGGATGTCAATTTTATTAGCGCGATACTTTCAAATAAATTTTCTAGGAAATTCTTTTTTCCTGTTTTTCTTTTTGCTTGTTGTTGGGACAATTTTTGTTTTTTTTTGTTTTTTGTTTCCCTCATCCTGATATCCTGTGGGATGTGTCTGCAAGGCAGGGAAGGGAGTGTGAGTGTCATTTCTCTCCAAGGACGGCTTTACTAACAGAAAATCAATTGAATTCGTTAAGAGGACGAACATTTTGTGTGATGTACGATGATGTACCGCCAATGATGGGGGACGCATTTACTCGAGAGTGGCCTAATTTAATTCCGCCACCGCATCAATTTTCGGTGAAAATGAAATTGAAAGTGAAAAGTTGATTGCAATAAGTTTAAGTTCTATTGATGACGGTTTTCGAGTTGTGTTGGTGGTCCTTTCGAAATTGAATACAATTTTATCTTGAAGAACTGGAAGTTGTGTTGATGAAATTAAAAAAATCTTTTTCGATGGAAAGAAGTAGGGATAATTAAGGGATCCTCTAAATTTAAGTGTATTAAAGTTCTGATCTTCAGATACAGATACAAACTGTGTTTATGGTTTAAGTTTTCTTAGTTTTCTTTTAGTAAAGTATCGCTTAAGCCAAGCAAGGCTTAAAGGTGCCATATTTGAGACATTACTTTCGGGTAAAGGATTTCACTCAGAGCATTTGAAACCAGTCCATGCAAAGCTTTATTTGGACTAGGGGATGTTTTGAAGAATGAGCTATTCAAAATGTGTATTTAAACTTTTTTCAGAGTTGTAATTCTACGCAGAGTTGTAAAAGAATGCAATCATTTTTGATTGCATTCATAAAGTCACAAGGAAATCTTCTTCGTATTGACTTCAATCATATGAATTCAATATCATACTTCAGCTACAAAATCTGAAATACCCACTCATTTTGAAGTCACTAATAGGGAAGTGATCATTTTAGTGAAGTCAAAGACTGCATCTTTGATTTCACTTTAATGAATTCCCAATCAGTGACTTCGAAATGTATGAGTATTTTTAATTTTAAAGTTGAAGTCTCCAAGTGAATTAATTTTTTAAATATGTTTGAAGATGAATCAAATGAGTTACGTTATTAAATGATTTAATAATAATTTTACATCTCTGGCTGTAGGGAATCGGATCGAGCAGTGGTTCAGAAAGGTTAGTTTATGAAGGGGTGTGTGACGAAAAAACTCGGGTCGGAGACTGAAAGCTGCACTGTGAATTCCCCCTTAGAAGTAGAATGAGACTTTGGAATACAAATAAATCAAAATCGTGTTACTAGCTTTGTTTGGGACAAGTTTGTACTCTTAATAAAGTGAAAAAGGCCTAATATCTGGAAGTCTACTAGCTCTGCGGTCTCTGAGAAGACTCTCGATCGTAGGGGCATTTCTTGCAAAACGGGGCAATGACAGAGCAGATTTTGGATTGTTAGATCTATTCATCGTCTGCTCAGCTTCTGAACAGATCTGTGGAATCTACCCTTCATGTACGAAGAATAACTGCGATGGCACAGTGTCCTGGTATTATTCCAGTTAGGATGCGGATAGAGGATCGATTTATTTCCAGAAAGCTCCTTGTTTGCTTTTTATTTAATTTTGACCGAGAGGTAGATAACCAGAATGAGTTGATATCTTTCTCTCTTATGTCGTCAACCATTCAGTTCAATTTCCTTATCGGTGGCAATATGGATGTGTCCTTTTCTCTGATGATTTTTCCCGACCCCAGAGAATCCGCCTTTTGATTTTGGAGAGTTTGGTCCAATGGTGTTGTATTTATTTTGGTGAGTGGGGCGGAATGGAACGAAAAACTCAATATAGATCTGTCTCTCTCAGTACTGTCCAAGGTCATTAATTTGGAATAAAACTTGGCCCCGGCTATTAAGAAATCTGCAGATGAATTGAGTTGACTAGACGGAGAAAAGTTTCTTGTTCTTTGGGACGGATTTGGTATCTGTCTTACTTATGGTAATTTTACCTACTTTCATGCGAAGAAAAAGAATTCAAAATACTTCCTTCCCACTCAATACACTAATTTGTTCGGTATAATAGAGTTTTAGATTATCAGTGGGAATGTCCTTAAGGACGTCGGTATAAGCCTTTTGAATGGTTGCTCGGTGCCACATCGGGCGAATTTGGGGAGTGAATTGTACCAAGATGTGAATGTAGTCAGTAAGAGCAAAACATATCGTCTGTATTATGGCAGCCACATTGAGACAACATATGACAAGCCTCCCGCTCAGAGAGTAAACAAATTTCATCTCAAGGCGATAGAAAAGACTTAACCTCTGTTATAAGGATCAAGTAATCGTGGTTGACACGTGGTTACTCTGCCTAACTGACAGCAACTAGCCCGAGGTCGAAACGGGTGGGAAGTCTCAATGTCAGAATTTCAGGCAGAATTTCATCAGGGGAGCCATATCAAAAAGGAACCATGGCAATCCCTAGAGCAATACTCTAGTATTTGAACTTCGGCTTGGAAAATTCGATTTTAATGTCGTAGCCGAGCTGATGATGAGTCTTTAACACCAACGTTAATTTTGAGTTTATTCAGAACTCTATATTCTAGGAAAGACGATTTGAGCTAGTCAACCCATTCTCTCCGAATGCAGTTTTGAACTATGAAATGTTCAAATGCAGTTTTGAACTAATGCAGTTTTGAACTAAAAAATAA
This sequence comes from Xylota segnis, assembly GCA_963583995.1. Taxonomy (NCBI): domain Eukaryota; kingdom Metazoa; phylum Arthropoda; class Insecta; order Diptera; family Syrphidae; genus Xylota; species Xylota segnis. Next base: position 113,498,665 of record OY757236.1, on the reverse strand, counting down.
TCCACACTTGAAGACCTCAACAAACCGTAGAAGTTTGTTCCTACAACAGTTGAGTGAACAATAAGCCATTACAAAAATCCAGGGTCGTTCAGAAAATGTCCAAGTCATGCGAAATTTTCCATCACGTAGTGAAATTGAAAGTATGTTCGGCCACCCAGTAACACCGACTGTTGAAAATCTTCCACTAAGGGCTCTGGCGGAATCAAGCAGACAGGGAATTGTTACTTACTTATGTCCCAGAAGAAGACTAATACGAAAAGTCTGCAAAGAATGCAAAAAGCCCGTTTGTGCTGAACATTCAGTGGATATAACTCAATGTGATAGATGTCCATTATAAAATAACAATTTTTGTTATAAAATGTAATATTTTCCTTGTTTTCCAAACAAAATGAAAAAAAACACACATAAACAAGAGGTAAAACGCAAAAACTGCTTGTAAATCTTGACCCAAAAAGAAAATTTTAACTTTTTTTTTGAAATATGATAAAGAACAATATTTTTTGTAAGGCTATTGAAAATCCTAAGTCGATACGGCACATAGAACTCAAAATATATCAATTTGAAAATGAAAAACACACCCGGGTATGCGGGTGTTGACACAAGGGTTAACTAGTGTACAAGTTCGGCCGACAATATGAGGACAGTGATACTCTCAATACTCCTATCTTTCTTAAAAGAAACATTCTAGACCAAATTTTAGAGATAGTACTTGCTACTTAACAAAAATAAATGACACAGTGAAATCGCTCATTTCGGTCACAAAGCGTTCTTCTAGCGAAAAAGAACTGTTCGAAAAAGTTCTTCTAGAAACAAAGTACTGAACCTATATTATGGAGTCAGGAGCTGTATATATTCATGTATACTCAACCAATTATATTTGTACATTGTTTGGTATTAAAGTTTAACTAAACTCAAACATCGAAATACATACATACATAAGATACCAACATTTTTTGATGAACCACCATCATCGTTTCGACATCGAGATCCTCGGTCTGATATTGAGTTCCTTGTACAACTTTCAGTATATGTAGACACCTTTAACGTTGACAGATTCAATAGGAAGTGCGAAATTGTTAGAATACACTGTACTTGTATTTCACTAGAATTGAATCTTAAACTTCGGTTATCGTGAAGTGTATATGCATACTCGTATGTATGTACGTATAATGTTCGTAAAACGCTTGACTGGTTTCTATTGGCTTAGGATGGTATTCAATTAATCGCTCAAAGGAGCCAACACATAGAAGACATAACAATTGAAGAAGTGATACGTGATTTCATCGATGAATCACCAAACACCTAGACTCAACTTGGTTCCTTCCAAAACAATTTTATTTTCCAAAAGTTTCTATAGAAAACCCACAAATAATCCAACCGCACATACATATGTATGTATGTACGTACACTCCTCAGATTTACGCTCCGCAAAAGGAAACTAATAATAACGAGGAGTAACTCAAACGTCGACCGTCATCTCACGTGGAATCGGATATGAATGCTTTTCACTTGATTGAAAATTTCCTGCTTTCATGTCAGCTATGAATTTCTAAATTTAAAATCATTTCCAGGACACACTTTGAACTTAACGATTCCTTAGTTACCACCTGAATTTGACAACTTTTCAAAGAACCCCGAAGGACCGGAATATCCATCCATACATATACAACAGTGTGTATTGTGTGTATCTGAAAGAGAAATCCAACTGAGCATTTAATGTAGGTCAAAATCCGGAACGGAAATGAAGTGCTGAGTACTTCCTTAGACCGCAAACACATATCCTTTGGCCAACTGGTTTGTATTTGTATGAGTGTGTGTGTGTGTGTGGGGCTTTGTATAACGTGTGATTACAGTTGCAAAGTGGGTAGGTGGTACACCTATAGTCTATTGTCCGTTGGTTAGTTGGTTAGTTGGTTGGTGCGGACGACTGTCTTGACGTGCTCGAATCATGAAACTATTAAATGTAATGCGACACACTAGAGAGGATGTGTCCATTTAAATATACACTCTCCACAGGCCTATGGAACAAAGGACGGAAAAGGAAATGCATGAAATTCAATTCCAACACTTTCCTGACCACAAACAATTCACTTTGACGAAAGTATCAAGTCCAGTCACTTTTGCAGATGCATGTTCGGCTGGTGTGTGTGTCTTCTCTGTCACTCAGTCTCTTATAAATTCACATTAAATAAATTATTAAGGTCCTTGGCAGGGACTCCATAAAGGATACAGTTTACAGGCACTCATGACACTTGCATTCGTTCAAAAAGGAGCGGGAACAGTGTGAGGTTATGTAGATGGAAACTCATTATTGTGGTGTAACAGAGGTACATTGTCTCACCTTGACCGGTGTATAGGTTAGGGTGGAGCCTTGCGCGGAATGTGCCCGAAAGCCACTTTGTGGCATATCAAATGTCTCTGCGGTGTTGTTAAATGACCATTTGAAATTTTCGGGCGGTGGAAACGCATCTACTTCGCATGAGATCTCAGCAGCTTCATTTCGGGCAACGCCATAGATTTTCTTCTGGTCCGGCCGACATATGGGTTTGTCTGGAATTAAAAATTAAACAAATTCTTATTAGTTATGCATCATTGTACTGTGAATTCAAGGATATTGTTCAGGAAGGGAGATTAATCAGTAACTAGCACTACCTGAATGCAAAGTTGATTTACAGAATTAAAATGAAATATTAACGTCTATTGGATGTCCTTAGGCATTCACAGGAACAAATTGCTTGGTTTAGTTTTATAAATAAAATAAAATAGGGAGAAACGACAAAAGGATTATCGAATTATGAAGGAATTATAAATGATAATATGTTTTTAAAAGATAAATCCCAAGAGAGATCCAACATACTCAAAATCCCTATATGCTGGGAGACAGCGCTACAAGAGGCGGTTTCGATAAAGGTTCTCGAACATCGAAGTAATCTGCAACCACGTGAATCCTATTCTATCCTATCAGCATAAGATCCAAGCTGAGTAGTAGCCAAGCACATTCTGTGGCCTTGCGTGGAACCCTTCAAGGTAGAGTCTTATCCCCACTACTCAGGAACCTTGTGATCAATGAAATCACTACAATATTGGGACAAAGTAGGGTTAGGGCCGTCGTTTATACCGATGATCTCGTCCAACTAGTGACAGGAAAGTCCCTACCTGCAATAGATGAAATGCTACAAGCAACGCTGAATGGCCGGAATACTTGGGCCATACGCTGCGAACTTGGTCTAAATGAACATAAAGCCGATCTAGTTATTTTTAAAAATAAAAGGATAATTCCAAACTTTGATCCGCCAAGACTAAATGGCGCCCAACGCGATGTATCTGACAAATCAAGATACCTAGATCAAAAGTTAAACTGGAAAGACACTATATTTGATCGAACATAGGAGGCCGCAATAGCTTTCTAAAGGGTGATCCCACCCATCTACTAAAGGTACACTCCTCCCTTTAGTTCCATTCTACTTTACGTACAAGTTACTTATACATTCTCACAAGGATATAACGTTTAGCATCTGAAGTCATGCTCAGGCTATGCCCACTTGACCTCTCCACCAAAGAATTTGTGCTCAAAGTGTTCTACGTTCGAGGTCATGAACTCCACATTCATATCCACTTTACCGATGGATCCAAATTAGACGAATCTACTGCCTCAGGGATACATAGGGAAAATATTCATTCAAATGGATGATTGGGAAAGATTGAGTTTAGACGTTTATAAAGGGATATATAGACCTACTCCAATGGCAGTATAATTTTGAGGACTGTAGCGCTTTTCGAGTGCATAAACCTACAAAAGTTATTGAAACAGATACCAAGAAACCCTATAAAGAAAAAGACTTGACCGCGCTAGACAAAGTGAATGAATATGTGCTACATATGTAGATTCGATTGACAAAATATTGCCTCCATATTACGCTGACCATTCTTGGTTGGGATATCCTCGTTAGAGGTGTCTAACAATGCTTAGATACAGGGATTTTGTAGCCTATATGTACGTATAGGTCGAAGATATCTTCATAGACTATCGATCTGCAAAACCAAGTGCCTAGTTGGCTCTAATCATGGTATTGTCGACATGTAGTTGAACTCTCTATTTCACATAGCACCCAAATCATGAAGTGACATGACTGAAGCAACAGGTTCATCGCTAATGAGGTAGACATTAGATGGTTGCAGAATACGCTAGTGATGTCTAGTGTAGACGCTCATTGACTAATAAGATGCTCAGATGGGTGGATGATAAGAATTTCGGATGATGCGTTTAACATTATTTGTAGATAAAAAGATCAGTGGACCAAGATGGGTGCCTTGGGGGACACCTCATGATTCTATGATAGAATTCGATGCTCCTGCACCGAGGCCTTGTAATAAATAAATAAATACATGGTGCAACAGGTCGATGGGACCCAGGTCCTAGCTACTCACAACCATTGATATTATATTCTTTACAAGAATGGAAGAGCCTACTGTTTAATGCAGTTTCGGACACTTGTTATTTAAGAAGCTTTCTCAGGACAATTGTACTCTCGGATGTTTGTCAGACGCTCGCGATAGGTGGGGCCGTGAAAAGCTTTTAGGTGTTCCGACTGGGATTCGAACCTCGAACCCCTTGCTCCATAGTCCAACGCACTAAGCACTGAGCCACGGCTCCCACACAGGGGAGTTGTAGTGAGGGTCTAATAGGATTCCGTGTCTATAGCATAAACTTTATGGCCATCTTCCAAAGCATTTATTATACTCAATTCGGTTGAGTTGGTGGTTGTTCATGTACCTTTAAGAAAATCGTGTTCCTTTATGAAGACGATTGGGCAATGAAAGGACACACAGTATGATCTCGAAAGGTTTAGCTACACATGTAAGCTGAGTATGAAACTTTGCTCTTCAATCTTGATTCATGGATGGCGGTAATCCAAAAAATATTTACCTTGTGAGATTAAAAATGTAGAAATTTTACATATTTTTTTCAAAACTATGACTGATACACCGTCAGTAGCAGTTGTCATCCTTCCGTTGAGCAGAGATTCGTGCAGAGTTCCAAGAAATGAAAGCAAAAACGAGTTTGAAAGGAAGACATTAGATCGATAGGCTTAGGATAGCCTGCTATCATTCGATTCTATCATTCGATCTAGGGATCCACAGAGAAATGAGTACATGCACGAGAGTAAGCTAGTAGAAGTCGAAGTAAGGTTTGGATTTGTATGCATCACTTAAGGAAGCTTCGTTTAGGACCATAAAATGGAGAATTAGAATCACAAGTAATGGAACTACCAGTAGAACCTCTAAATATAATGAAAAAAAAAAACTAGTTTCGAAAGTAGAAAGTAGTAACTACCAGTCTTTCACGGTTTCATTACCCACCACATAACCCAGGAACAAAGCCAACAAACTTCTGTGCTTTTTAAAGTTTAGTAGGTATGTGAAAAACACTTCCCTCTAGAGCCATTACTACATCTGTTACTAAATACAGGACTTCCTTTTAATCTAGCTACAGTAGTAGTAACGTATTGCATTACTTTTGTCTCCAACTGGCGTGAACTTTATCCTAAACCTCTTTCAGCCGTTTGTGTTCGTATTTTAAGAACTTTACTTCCTCTCCAACGGAACGTAAAAAAGTCTAAGATTTCCAGCTAAACACAAAAAAAAAAAAAAAATAAGAAAATAATAAAAGAGCCACCTTTGTGGTAATCTCATATTCCCAACCACCTAACTTTGGTCAAAGAAACAAATGGTTCCATTCTTGTACTCTTCCTTCCATTCAAGATGTTTTTGTTCTTGGCTTCGAAGTTTTGTCCAAATCTTGTTAGAGAGCTGTCCAAGTGGGCCACTACATAATACCACTTTCCACTTCACTTTATTAAAAATGGAAAAAGGGCTATAAGGAGAAGACCCAGGTAGCAAGAAGAAGAAAAAAAAGAACACAAGTGTATTGTGTCAAGGGTGGGGTATTTTCGCTCCTTTGGAAAACACAGAATTAGAAACACAAAAAGAAGGAACGAGAAGAAGAAATCCCTTTAAACTTTCCCATGCACATTTCCCTTTCTGCCGCCTCTACCGCCAAAGGATCTGGTTCACATCTCCTTTTTCTCGCTCTCGTTTGGATTGTAATTTTTTCTCGGCCAAAGAAAACCCTTGTATCTGCTTGGATGGAATGAAAATAGTATTTGATGCTTACTTAGGGTTAAAAAAAGCGGAACGGAACGGGCTCGTCGTTGTCGTCGTCGTCAGTTGGTCGATCTGCGTGGTTGACGCCGTGTCGTCCTTCGTGTAGTTGGTAGGTTTGTTTATTTTTAAGCGCTAGGTTTTTTTTTTGTTTTTTTATTATCCTTAAAGCTCCCTAAAGAGTCTTTTGTTTTATTACGAGCGCTAGTTTCAACTATTCTTGGGTGTGTGTGTGTTATTTTTTAGTTCTCGCTTTTTTTTTTTGAATACATACATACATATGTACATGTTTTCATTGTTTCGGAGCTCCAGATATTTTCTCAATAGAATTGAAAAATATAAGGGTTAAGGGATTGTATCTTTGCTGAGAACACATCCTGAAAGATTCAACCCAGATGTAAACACTTTGTAAATATACAAACTATATATGTATGTATGTATGTTTAGGAAAAGAGTATCTAAAATAAACGAAAACCTTTAGGTTGTTTGCTCGCCTGTTGTTATAGTAAAAAGTAAAAGTAATAAATAAATACATGGATACCAAGAGACCTCTCATTGACATGCATAGCAGGGCAGGGAACAGTCGGTTCGGATTGGGGAGAACTGTATAGCAATGGTTTTGAACTCAGCACTTACACATCACTTTCAATTCCACGACATTGCTGTCACCATCGCCTTCAACATTTGACGCTGTACATGTGTAATTACCAGCTTGATGACGTGTGACACCCTGCAGTGCTAAATCACCGCTGCTGACAATCACTCCAGCGCGTTGATTGTGTTGAATGATTTGGTTCTGAAATGAAAAAAAAAAGAATAAACATTCATTGAAATTCTTTTCGTTTTTGTTTAGTAACACAAAATCTGTTTGTATAGCAAAATAAGTGAATAGAAACTCATTTCTGTTCCGAAAGTCATATTTCTTTTGTTTGTTCGATTTAGTTTTAGGAATTATGGAGATATCTGTAATATTCTTAAGGTTGAAAGGTAGTCCTTCTGGTAGGCTCTAGGTTATGCAATAAGGAACAATTATTTACCTGAGTTAAGGAACCCTTTTACCAATAAAGACACTTGAACGTTATTTTTTGACAGTTAGCTAAAATGAACACTTTGAAAATCGTAGAGTTTTGAATGGCTTTCGAAAATTTAACTAAACATAACAAAAAAAAGTGCATAAGTCACTGTGTTGAGTTCATCAAAAAAGTCGCTTGTAAAGGGTGACCAGATAGCAATGGTACTTTTTCCAATTGTCATGTTTCAGCAGCTGTCAAAGTTAAAAATGACATCCAGCTGTCAAAATATTCAGTAAGGCTTGCCGTTCTATCATGCATCGTTTTACGTTTGCTGGACGTGCGAAAATTAATAAAAATTTGGGGCTTAACGGACGTTATCATGGCTTCAGTGTGCAAGCAATTCGTCGCATCGTGCTAAAGTTAAGCGTGAGTGCACTCTTTTGGACCATATGCCACCAACCAGACAGAACTTGGTGAGAAGTAAAAAAACCATAGTCGCCGTAGCGGCCGGAATCGAAGAAGACCCAGAAATGTCAATTCGGTGCGGGGCAGCTGAATTGGGCATCGCCAGAGAGTCAACCCAGCTTATTTTGCGGTTGGACTTGGGCCTCCATCCGTATAAGATTGTGCTGACGGAAGAATGGAAGACCATAGACAACACCGCGAGCTCACTTATTGGGCGGATTTTGGCCAAAAAAATCCTCTTCCCGAACGAGGAGCACGTTTAGCTCAGGGGCTATGTTAATAAGCAGAATTACCAGTATTGGGGCGAACACGATCTACAAGTGTTCGACTTAGCATCAATGCATCAACAAAGATTGACCTTATGGAGCGGTTCATGGGTTTACTGCATCATCAGACCTATTTCGAATCTCAGCCAAAACACCTAAAATTTTTGTTTACGTCCCCACTTCTCTCGAGCGTTTGACAAACATCCAAAAGTGTAACTGTCATGGAAAAGCTTCTGAAATAACAAATTGCCCTTCGGGTACAGCATTAGTAAAGAATAACACGCACAACATGAATCATTGTGAGTAGCCGGGTCCTGAGTCCATAGACCTGTTGCGGCAAAAAATTGTATTTTTGGATCTGAAACGTTCTAAGATTTTGATCTCTCTTTGCAGACTGCTTATCAGAACCTTAGTAGGTGTCATTACTCAACGTTATAAAATAGGAAGTGCACTTGGTGTTCATTCAAAACGATTTTTGCAGAGATGAAGACCACGATGGAGAAGACTATTCTCCACCTTTTCTGCACCTGCCCAGCTCTATCTCACAAAAGAAGACTTCACTTAGCAGCCTTCTCTTCTGCTTCAGTAGCATGTGTCATTTTATGTAGTTCTCATTCCTTTGTATTTGACGTCACAGCTAGAGTACTATAGCAACAGCTTTCAAGGTTAAGTAAAACCCATGCCTGGGACTAACCACTTTCGACTAAGTACGTTATTGATTGTGCCGACCACCCACTGGACCAATTTTGATGTTATCATTAAAACAGATAGCACCATGTCCACTTGCTGCCATGCTACACCATTAATTTTCAAACGAAGAACTACTGATTTAATGTCTTGCATGTTACTTAATTTTCCACCTGACAGCTTTCCATTACCCCCACACACAGAGAGTCCAGTCACCTGCCTAATAGGTGGCTCACCAGTCAGCGCAGATACACAAAAGCCTCTTTTATTGTGTGACAATTGCAAGTAAATTGTTATTCCACCCGCTCGCTCGACGAACCCGAACCCGAACCCGAACCAAAATTATATGTTACCAATTTCCTTAATGGATCCTCTGTTATAGACCAAGTTTCCTGTTCATAACCATGCCACAAGTATTTGTTGTCACTTTATATTATTTACTCGTTCATTGCGTGGCAATAAGAATTCATCTGAACCATTTGCGACAAAGAGCAGCTATGTTACTTCTATTCCTCCTCCTCCAGCCCCACTCCTGTCCTTCTAAGTTTGACGAAAATTTAATCAAACTAATTGTTTACTTAATTTGCGTTCAGTTAATTGTCAGAATGAATAATTAATTTAACGCTACAGAACTGAATACAGCAAACAGCGGAATAGAAACACTCTAAGAAGTACACACACAAAAAACCAGTAAGAAAAAAAAAACAAAAAAACCAGAAAGAACTTCAATGGGCCAAGTTATTTTAACTACACCCCCACCCACCACGAATCGGCTAAAGGGTGCCTTAAGAGAAAGTTTGTCTACCATACTCTCCCTTACAAGTTCCGTGTCACCATTGTCAGTCTATTTGCATTCACCAAACTAGTGAAACTGTAGAATGGAGCTCAACTATTCGCCCCATCGTCGTCGTCGTCGTAGCCGTCGTCGTCACAGCCCACCATGATGGGGCGGATTGTTTAATTGTACGGTTGGCAGCAGTTGAGATTTGTAAAGCGTATACGTATAGATAATTAAAAGTTACCCGTCAACGCAAGGAAAAAATCTTTATTGTTCCTTTTTTTTTTTCGTTATCCTTGTTTTGGCCGTATGGGGGGGAGAGAGAGAGGAGCTCCTAGAGCAGTGATTATAAAATGAATAAATTAGGAACGCGAGAGCTATGACAAACTCTGTTGATTGCAAAGTGGGATAGGTTAACGTAGCAATTCATTTAGTTCTGGGCAATTAGTGAAGGGGGTAGTTAATTAAAGGTGATTCCGGTAGGGTGGTTCATTTACGAAGTTTACCATGAAACCGTATCATAAAGGACATTGATTTGGAAAGTTTTAGTCCGATAGAACGGATATTTCGATAGATGGACATTTTCCAACACATGTTTTGATCTATAGGAAAGTTTCTGGACTTGCCCACGCAAATTAATCCTAGATTGTGCGGTCCTTTTTCAGATACAAGGTAAGTAGTTTACCATAGTATCTGTAACGAACACGTCCCTTTTTGTCATTTTACTGCGTGATTTGGGTGTTATCTGTGACAGGGAACTTAATTTTCATATTGATAACATTATCAGTAGAACTAACTCCACTCTTGGTCTTGTAAAACGCTGGTTCAAAAAATTCTCTAACCCTTTTGTCAAGAAAGCTCTCTTCTTCACGTTCCTTAGACTAATCCTTGAACATGTTAGTCGTCTTATCACGATAGACAGTAGCTTAAAAAACGTCACGAAATTGCTGACATCCTGTTTGTGCATCAGCTACTATTTAGGAGCTAACATCGATAGTTCTGCTCTAATATGTATGGTATTCCTCAACAGCAACTCCCAAAACCTAAGATCTTTACCCCTTATCCGTCTCAACTTTCATCGAACAAACTATTGGTGTTACGTAAGCCAATGACTAGACTGCTGCTGGAATTTTTGTGAATTTCCATTGTAGGAAATTTACTTACTAAACTCTCTAATGTCCACCTCCTCTCCCTCTCCTCCTTAGTCCTTTTAGGTTAAATTAAATTTAGAGATTAAGTTTAGATGTTTAAATAGTAAAGTTCCGGTAGTGCCGGCATCAATCAAGTTAGACCAGTCAAGATTGTGGTACCACTTGCTTTCTTCCTCTTCTTCGTTCATCCAGGAGACTCGCAGTGTCGTAAGGACATCTACGAGATGCCATGAGCCTCCTTCCATGTTTGATCAGACAGTTGGGGCGTTTCTGATTCTGTCCACCTACGATTAGTTAAAATCACAGTATTAAGCTTAAGAAGCAGTTTAACTGTAGCGAAAGACATTCCAATATCTGCCTTATTCGGTAAAATCGATAAGTTTGTACTCTGCCTGGCGAGTTCGTCGGTGATACAATGTCACAGTGCACCAGCACCCAAATTAGAGGAATGTTTCATGGTCCAATCGCTCATGATAACCCCTTGGAAAGCAGAAAGAGTATGAAGATCATTTAAGAATTTACTTCGTCCTGCTCCTGATTGAAGTTTTAATGCATCTTCATAGAACCAAATGGATTCTGTGTATGGTAGCCACAGATCCTCCTCCTAATCAACATTTGCCCTTATGTGTGAATGAAGTTATGGAAGTATGTAAGTGGTCGGTGTTTTGAGAAAGGCATTCAAGTTTGTTAAGAATAAAGGAGTGTCCTGTGCTTACAATAGATAAGGCATTGAAACACGGAGATGATTCGTCCGCGACTTGTTTGCTAGGCAAGTCAAAGGTCATGTTCAGAGCCGCTGTCGGTGTGGTTTTTAATGCTGAACTGATGCAAGAGTACAGTCGGTGTTGAGGATAGTAAGAAACCTCTTCTACAAACTGCTGTTATGCAGAACGAATCATTCAACCTGAACGATGCAAAACCCTGACTTCCGTACACCCGACCAATATTCAAATTCGAGTCCAAAAAGGCTGCCGACCCAAACGGTCTATCCGCCGAATAGTTAAAGACAGTCGACGATGACTTGAAGGAGAGCATACACAAACTCATTTCCAAGATAAGATCATTATCGTTTCCTCGGCCCACGAAAAAACGAGAGCCACTAAACTCCTCCAACTATAGAGGTCTCCTCAACATTGCATATAAAATCTTGTTGATGTCTAAAACCATTTGTTAAAGAACTGGTTGGCCAGTTTTAGACCGGGTAAGTCCACAATCAACCAATTATTTACACTATGTCAGATCCTGGAAACTCAAGAAGTCCAGATCGATACTTACCATCCTTTTAACGTTTTTGAGGCCACATATGACAGCATTTACACAAATCCATGTCTAATTTTGGCATCCCTGTAGTACTCGTCAGATTGTACAGGATGACGATGGAGAATACTCCCTGCTCCATAAATGTCGGCAACAATTTTGTCGAGACTTTTGATACCAAGAAACGATTCAAACAATCTGATGAGCTGTCATGTCAATTTTTCTATAACTTAATTGGGTGAAATTTCTGACATAAGCTGATGACATTGATATCATCGGCAGGATACAGAGAGCTATTACTGATGCGTTTGCAAGTACTGAAGTAGAAACGGCCAAAATATTTTTAGCTGTGAATGAGGGCAAAACCAAGTATGTACCAAGCTGTCAAGAAGAACCGCCGCACAGCATCATCGAATCGGACAGAATGTCAGAATAGACAGCTACAACTTTAAGGTAGTTAGGGACTTTCTCTATCTCGGTTCTGTTAGCAACTCTGACAATAATACAACTTCAGAGATCCAACGAAGAATTACTCTTGCTAACCGCTGTTTCTTTGGCCTCAGAAGGCACTAGAGTAGTGTCTTCCTGCCCCTGCTTTATGGCCCAGAAGCATGGACGTTAACAAAGACAAATAGAGATATCCTTGGTCGTTTTGAGCGCAAGCTCCTTCGAAAGATTTTCAGTTCAGTTTGCGTTGACGGGTTTTGGAAGATGAGATTTAACAGCTAACTCTACAAGCTCTACAAGGACATCGACCTGTTCAGAAAAGTACGCACTAGTCGCCTAAAAAGACTAGGACATGTAGAGCGAATGGACACCAACGTCTTCGACTCCAACTCGAAAGGACAACGCAGTAGAGGAAGACCTTGGCTTATATAAGTGGCGCGCACAAGTTGAACTAACTTAGAGTGTGCAACTGGAGTCCTTTAGCCAATGATCGCACTAACTGAAGAGGGTTGTTTGTTGAGGCCCAGGTTCACGCATTTAAGAAAGTTAGTAAGAGCTAATAGGTTCCGCGGGTGGCCTAGAGGGTCCTCCTTCCTTCAAATAAAATGACCTCCATGGCAATATGAGATAAACCTTGGAAATGCGTTTAAAATTATTAAAAACAGGTAACGGACATTGCTTATACAGGGTGGGCCAAATACAACTTTTTTTTTTTAAAATGGAATAAAATGAACAAAATTACATTTTTTTCATCACGGATTGCTTGGATGATATTGGCCTTAAGTGCTTGAATCGTTTCCGGATTGTTGGCATGGGGTCAAATCGCAGTTCCGTGGCGGCCAATTGACATCGCCAAGACGGCTGATAACACGATTTGGGAATTTGGTGTGCAAAAGATCGATTGTGACATGGGCTGTGTGGCATGGCGCGCCGTCCTGCATGAAACAGAGGTCGTCCAAATTCATGTCTTCAATTTCAGTAAAAAAAAAAGGCGGTTAACATTTCTCTGTAACGCGCACCTTTGACCCAAACGTTGTTCCCAGCCTCATTTTCGAAGAGAAATGGTTCAATGATGCCACCACTCCACAGTCCGCATTGTCACTCTCTGTGGATGCATCGGCTTCTCGACAATTACGTTAGGGTTTTTCGAGCCTGAAAATGCGCCTCGTCAGAAAAGATGATTTTTCGCCCAAAACCGTTGTCCAATTCAAGCTTTAAGGCCTAAACTGCGAAGCAATAAAGAAGCAGGCCGTCGTGCGTCTTCAACTGCTGAGTCAATTGAACCTTGTACGTGAATATTCCGAGATCTTTGTGCAGAATTATCCTCAGGCTAGTGCCTGAAGTGTTGAGCTGTTAAGATCAATGGCGAGTTGATGTTCGTGAATTGAGTCTCACACTCTGGGCTACGGGGACCATGAGTGTTGTCCACTAGCATACCATACCAGCATACCAGTCTCACGAACTTTTTGCACAAACTTGCGTACAGCAGGCGCGGTGGGTGCTTCATTTCGGCCAAAACTTCTTTTCAAATAACCCACTGTTTGGGCTACACAGCTTTCACTTTGAAAATAAGTTTTCAATATTTCCCAACGTTGTTCAAGCGTAAAGCGACTCATTTCGTTCCGCGGAGGTATGATACTGACTTTCTGTCAAGATTTCGGGTGGGAACCAGCTGTCAGTGTCAAAATAACCTATAATTTAAAAAGAAACCACTAGATGGCCCACCCTTTATATTTGTTGAAAGGATACAGAAATAACTTCAAGTAATGCAGACTACACTTACGAGTATAAACAATAATTTGAATAGACAAATAAACAACTTCCAAGCCACATATCCTTTTTATTCTACCACACTGAATACGAGTACTGTTACTCTATCTCATCCACTGTACTGTAGGTATACTCACATTGTGCTTCCAAACAACCTTGTATGCGGCCGGATTAGCATGAACTTTACACTCAAAATAGACATCGTCGCCTTCCTCTATGTCTTCCGGATTAAGATTTGATCCCAGATCCAATTGTAATGTTGGTATAACTGAAATGAGAATGTTAAGAAGACGATTACTTGAATGGATCTCTATTTCTCTTCCATTTTTTTTTTTTGTTTTGTCATACTCTCCTTCTTCATCTTCTTTAAGACAAGAAAATTAAAGTAAAAGCGATTGCATAACATAAATATATACAAACATACATACATACATACAGGAGAAAAAAAAAAAACATTGAAACATGTGTGACGGGTTAATCTACGATAATCTGTCTTAACATCGCCACAAAAGATGATGATGACGAGGGCAAATTTATTTTTACGACACAGCAGCGGTTGCGTTAAACCCCTACACATTCATAGGGCTTATGTTGTTCAAAATAACTTCTTTCTATTTTTTTTGTGTGTCCTTTTCCCAGAAAAGATGCTAGAATCGATGGCAGAAGATAACTCAAATTGAACATTGGTTTATTCTTGCAAAGAATTTTATTCCACAAATGAAAGTTGTCCACCCCGTCTATTTAATTACAAGTTTTGGTCCTCAAAGACTTGCTGGGATAATAATCTTTTTGCCCCGAAGGACATGGTATGAAAGAAGAAAGGCGACACTAATTGATTGGTCGTTACAAATAGCAATTTCGTTACGAAAATAGTCCTTAAAGTCGCACCAATTGCACCCTCGATATGCGACTCAACGCATATGTAATAATGGATTAAGATGACACATTAAATCTTCCCAGCCCCCACTGTCGATGGCACAATTCAGACAAAAGGCCAGTTGATGATGATGATGATGATGATGAGGATAATGATGACAGTGGTAGTATTACGTTCGACCCCACATACAATAGTGGAAGTCCTAGTCGATTGTGCGACGACGACAACGACGACAACGACGACGTTTCAATTCGAAGCAAATGAAGGACAACGTAGTCGCTAGCGACGAGGACGACTGACCATGGCAGAGATTTAAATCGAAATTGGATTAAAAGAGGGAAACGAAACGAGGATACTGCACACCAACATACTGGATTCAGTCTAGTGTTCCAAACGAACCCAAATGAAATCTAATCAATTATATTGCAATTAGTGGTGTATTATGTGGAAGTTGGCGCAATTCAATTACTCCATCGCCGGTTTTTCTGTGGTCGCCTCAATCTTATTCTGTGGCCAAGAGGAGTCTCTCGACCGTACAGCATTGCAGTGACGGAGGTTTTCTTCTTCTCTATCCTCGATTGTCCTCCCTGAAGAAGGGTGACAGACACAAATGGAATTCAATCGAGTGTAGGGGATTTAGTGAATTGTGTGATGCTCATCGTTATCTGAGATGAGATCGGGTTGGTGTCTCTCCCCCTCCCATTTGAAATCCTTGAATGCATGCCAACACAACTTAAACTCATCGATATAATAAGATTGATGAAAAACGGAAGATGACATTAAAATGGTTTTTAAAAAAGAAGAGAGAGAGAGACGAGAAGGTTTAAGTGTTGGCATTGCGGATTGGTGTGAAATAAAAAGAACTGCAATCCTTACTAAATTTAATGACAGTCTCAAGGAGGGGAAAAGGATATGGATGGGAATTGATTGAGCGTTAACACTGACACGTAGAGTATGAAACTCATGCACATGGCCTCTGTAAACAAAAAGATATCACAGATACAGTTCCTCTGTGTTTCTTTTGCTACCGCATTTCGAATTCAAATTCCGTCCAACTATTGTTACAAAACTTCATTTAGCAACTGTTCCGCCCAAGCGTGTGTCCGATGTTGTTAAGGATTCACCTCACCAAAACCGCGTTTCATGGAGAATATATTTCGGGTTATGTGTCCGAGTTGGCCCGTAGTGGTTAGGGGGCCTACTACCCTGCGCACAGGTTAGTCCTCGACCAGCTACAGACTTTTATCCCCAAACCAGTCACGTAAACATGAATAGTGGGTGCTTGCAGTGTGTAACCTACGCAGAATGCACATCACTGCGTTCGGGCAAATATCAACAGGTTCAGTTGGTAGGAGCGACCGATTGTAAATTCAATGGTTTTGAATATTTGCGGGTTATTTGTGTTGGAAGCAGGTGATTAGATACACATGTACATGCGTACTTAATAGGGGTGGATACATGAACCTATTCACGTAGCAGTGGTCTTCTTAGTTCCATCATTAGTTCACCGTGTTTAGCGGATACGGTACAGGTACTTAGCATTTGGCATTGGCTCTTTATGTTGGTGCCTTATCGAAGAACGTTGTTAGACTCATTAATCAGGAGAGGATTCTAAAACCTTTTTAAAGGGTACATTGTCAGACGTGAATCTACGTACCTATATATACATAAATCCATAATCTATCATATCCCGGGAAGCAACAAACAGATACTTTGGAGGATAGACCGCGCAAATGGTGCATAAAAACTGTAATCTACATGAAGGACTCCGTCTATCTAGGCGGATTTTATTAAAAAAAACCTAATGGTTCTCTGAAGACTTAAAAGCACAATTTTTTGCTAGAAAGTTATTTTCAGAAGTTGTAAGCTGATATACTATTTTATATTTGCATTGATTCCAGCGACTTGGTATCAAATATACCAAAACCAAATATTGGTTACCTGCTGCCAGATTGTACTTTGGCTCTGACATGCATACTAATCTGTTAAGGAAAACTAAGAGTTAATTTTGAACAGAAACAGAAAATCGTTACTTTTAATCGTTTGACAATGGAAAATATTTTTGAAAAGACACGTTTAAGGAGCTTTTCTCGATACACCTTGTAGACTAGACTTTTTCGACGGATCTATCCATAGGGTATACTTATATGCATATGTTTGAATGTCATATGGGATATTGTCAGACCCATAGTCGATTCCAACGAAAGTGGTTTTAATCCATATAAGCGGTATTCTTTGTTATAAAACTAGGACTTAAGTGGACTCTCAGGGTTCTGTCTGTGTGTAGACATCATTGAAAGACATTGAATATGGGCTTGGTGTCAGTAAATACCGCTAAATACACTCCGAAAAGGTATGTGTCTAGAACACCAAAAACTGCCAAGGCAACACAGGCAGCAACAGCATCGACGGTGGAAATTTCCATCATCGTGCACAGCGCACAGCGGTCGAGTGCTGGGCAACGGGAAAGTGCAAGCGCAGCTGGCAAAGATATACACAGCTGCGCAACAGCACAATAGAAGCACTCTAAGCTCAGACTCGAGAGCGTGCGGTTGTGCAAATATACAGTTCACAGAGCGAGCAATACGAGCAAAAAAAAAATTGTAATTTTCGTCTAAATTAGATGTCGTCACAGATGTCCACAAATCAGCAATATTTGAAGGTTTTACACCCCTTAATGCTTTTTTAACCGCTCCACACAGGTTCTCGATAGGATTTAAGTCAGACGATTGAGAAGGCCAGCTTAAGAGATTGACATCGTTGTCCGTGAACCACTCTCTGCACGCTTCGATGAGTGTTTAGAATCATTATCCTGTTGCAACACCCATCTACGAGGCATATTATCTTTGGCATAGGGTGGCATAGTGGTATTTAATATATCGACATAGGTGTTGTCTTGGTGCCCTCAATTCTATGATTGGGACCTACACCCTGGTAGGAGAAACATCCCTATACCATGATCCAGCCCAAACCATGTTTTCTGCGTTTGGGATGCTAATCACAGTTTGGCGTTCCATTCTAACGTTGAATCCGTACTGCTAT
Source organism: Xylota segnis (assembly GCA_963583995.1). Lineage (NCBI taxonomy): Eukaryota > Metazoa > Arthropoda > Insecta > Diptera > Syrphidae > Xylota > Xylota segnis. The sequence goes on along the minus strand of OY757236.1, from coordinate 113,480,750 downwards.
ATGGATGTGGTACTTGGACGGTGATCGCCACTATCACGAGGAAGCTGCAAATGTTCTTCAAAAGATGCCTACTATATTTTAAGGATTTTCTGGCCAAACCGTATCTCTAACGAAGAACTGTATCATGAACCTATAGACACAACCATACGACGACGTAAGTGGCAGTGGATTGGACACAGTCTCCGAAAGAGTGTCAGGTTCATAGTTAACCACGTGATGCAATGGAACCCGCTTACTCAGGATGGCAGAATACGCGGCGGTCCTATGAGTACCTACGTGTAGCAGAAAAGTTGAGAAGGAAGCACGGCAACTGGGAAAGAGTTGGGGGAGAGCTAAGTCACATTTTCATAAATCGCACATGATGGCGCGTAGGCATTGTTGAAGCCCTAGGACTCACAAAAGGATACAGGACATATGTAAGTATGTAAGCTATAGGTATAGGAGCAAGTAAAATCATTGACAATGACCAAAACATATCCGCAATCAGGATGGTTGCTTATTTGACGATTAATTGACTATCAAATTGACTGTTTTGACGTTTTCGAAAATTGCCATCTATTGGTAATGAACCTACTTCATTATAAGTGTGTCAAACTTGGCAGTTTCTGGAGCTGTTGTCCTAGATTTTCTTACTCATCGAGGATATGGATTGAACTGGACTAGTGGAGTTTCCAACATGGATATTATATTATCTATGAATGTCCTTTTAAGTGTCTTCAGGATGAACGGGGTGAAGATGATGTATCCTAAGCGTATTCCCCCAAAACTGCACTAAGCAAATGAATTCAAAACAGTTGCCTACCTGTATAATGGTAAAAGGGTTCTTACTTTTTGGTGTTAATGCAGGGAAGAGTGTTCCATTTTGAATGACTGAAAGGTTTTTAGGTTTATGTTTCCATCGTACTTGGCTTTGTGTAGAGCCTGAGCACTTTGGCTTCTCATGAAAGGTTCCCAACAATATCCAATCAATTCCTCACATAACCACGTTGGCTAAACTAATTTTATGCAACTGTAAACTCGCACCTTAATCGAATTTGTCTCCGCAAAAGATTAATGTATATTGATGACCTCCGTCCCGTCATTAAATATCAATTACTTTGTTATTTTTCATTTTTCACTCAATTAATCCCTTTTCAACTCTCCACTTTTTCGTTTCTGTTTTACTTTTTATTTTATTTTTCATCGACAAAGTTTTGCTACACCGTTAAATGAAAAAAAAAAAAACTTTTCAATTTAGATATAATTACTGAACTTTGATACTTAATATATCCTAGAGCAAGGCTTTCGTTTTCCTTTACCCGGAATATAGTAATAAAATTTGCAAAACTTTTAAAAAAATTCTCTAATGAATCCCATCCACCCCGCCTCCGTAGCGGTCTACTCCCTCGACAGAAACAAAAATGTCTTAAAGTATTTTCAATTAAGTACTTGCGACTTTTCATAGACAGGACAACAAGCCGAAAGGATAAGATTTTCCTATTCTCCGGTTTTAATATTCCAAGGCAACGCTAGCAAGTTTTCCGTCACAAAACAACAACAAAAAAAAAGGACGAAGTAAAATAGTTTATCCGCGTTTTGTTTTTCGTAAGTTGTTGTCCTTTGTCATTCCTCATTGATATGCAAAGTCTTGCAGTGTTACACAAACTTCAAATATGTATGCAGGATCCAGTAACGAAAGAAGAATGGAAACAAATGACAGGAAGAGAGAGAAAAAAAAAGAGGAATTTTTTTTTTTTTATTTGCCTGCAGGGATAAAATCACTTTATTCTGTGGCAGTAGAAAATCTTGGAAAAACTTTGAAAACTTTGTGTATATCTTCAATGCGTGAAAACAACGACATCAACACCAGGCCAACTGCGAGGACATTCTGTTTACACTGGGATTCACTGGGGTGAGTGGGAGCGGGATCGGCAGCGGGGGGCACCTAGGAAAGAAAGCAAATAAATAGGCGCAAGCCAAACAAAGGGGCGAACAAATATAGAGAATGTGGGTGTGAAATAGAAAACCAACAAATTTCGAGACGAAAATGGAAGATATTAAAGTTTTTTGTCGCTTTAGTTTGTGCTCCGTTCATTCATTCATCAGTGTCCTTGTGCCTGGTAAGAGGCTTTATAATGCTGACATAGAATTGGTTTTTTCTTTTTCGAAATAAAACAAACACGTTCGTGTTGTAGCTAATTTAGGGACTAAATAGCGGGCGTGTGCTGTGGATTTATTTTTCGGTCAAAATGTGTTGACAATTTGTATTTTAAAACGAAGAACTATGTAGCGAACAACTTCTTGGAATGGCTTTAAGGCGTTACGAAGCAACCGTTCGGTATGGTTTTTTTTTTCGAGAGCACTTTCAGTAAATTATGAGAGAAAAGGATCCACTCAATGCTAATAAAATGTTAAGGGGCTATTTGGACTGCCTAAATTGGCAGATGTTGTGCGACAGTTCATTTCACTATTGAATCGGATGAGTTGCCTCCTTCAAAAGGGGTCCTTTTTTAACGTATTTCATCCACATGAAGAGGTTTGTTAAGACTATAAGGAGTACACAGAGTAAAGTATAGCATTGGGTATTTCTAAGCTGCTTACTGGGACCCGCACTTCCTTTCCTCAATTCTTAGAAAAGTGATACCTGATGCAGGCCTAGAATCAATCCTGGGAACGGGCTTAGAAAACATACACTCATGTCTTTTAGAATGCAGGGGCCTTCAAAGGGATCCTGAGCCTAGAAACTTTTCTAAAGGTCATCACATGAGCCTAATCCTAGGTGAAAGTGCGGGGATAGTACCAAAAAGAACAAACTCTGTGAAGGGAAAAAGGCGACATCGGCTCAGCCAAAGAGCAGTTCCAGTGCGGATTTAGAGTATAGCAAACAGAGCGTAAGGACGCAAGACTGACTGTTAACTTAGTCTCCGGTGGAGTGGTGCATTTGCTTCGGCAGATCTTGTCGGGCTAGTGCCTTGTGTCAGCTAGATGGACCTCTTCTTACAGGCCTAGCCTTGGGAACCAAACAACAGCAACTATTGTCGAGGTTAGCCCTCACATCCATATAGCAGAAACCACGAAACTTAGATGATGACAACTAGTTATGTTACAAAGACCATAGACATGGAGACGTCCGAGTGTAATCGAACACAAAAGACTTAGATCTGCCAATTTTCCCCCGGACCGTCTCTTGAAAAAAGAGGGAACTCAAACTGGGATTATAAAGACTGCTTCGAGAGCTTCGATTTATGGATGATCTGCACATGTGGCCTGTTTCGAGAGGCCAGTCTTGTGGGTGTTCAGCAATTAAGCCCATTAAGGCCATGTATATACCTGAAAGGGCATTGCGGTTGAATAAAGCAAGGTCCTCCAACGATATTTCGGCAAGACTGTCCATTCGTTTGATGGTCAAGATGTAAACTCTATTCATGGGCTCTAGGGCCAAAATTCTTTCAAGAGACCCAAATCCCATGAGGATCTCTCCATGATCTTTGACTTATAATTGACGCAACAGTTTGTAGTCCTACTGTTAGATAAATAGTAAACATAACCTTAGAGGTCCCAATAATACAATCCAAATTAGTCAAACAGTCCCATGGATATAAGATATGTATTAGCAAGATTACCGGGTCTTTCCCTGTGTTGGGTTCCAAACGAAAGGGCTGTTTTCTGATAAGAAAGAGGGTCCTTCAGTCTCTAAAGAATCGAAAACCTCGAACTAGATATTGCAGCTAGTTGAACGGCTGACAGTATGTAAACTTGTCAAACGTGGATTGAAAAAAAGAGGACACCTATTGCTGCTAGTAGAAAAAAACTTAAGTTTCCACAAGGTACTGTCTGTCCTATCACTCTTCAACCTAAAAGGGCAGAGTATGAGTCTATGTAGCTAATCTTCGTAATAAGCCAAGTCATAGGGGGGACTTTGAATTAAGTGCATAAATGGGCAAATATCCTTCCTAAATGACACCATATCTATTAGATCAGTTGGGTACTAGCCCTTGGGGACTGCCTATAGTAGGAATCAATGTTCCACCTTGAGATGTTAAGGGCAATATTCAGGACCTGATGCTTTGAAATTGCATACTTTCTCTCCTTTTCTGGTGTCAAAACAAATAGGTAGGCTGTCTGAAAACATTGTTCCATTCAATAGACATCATTCGATCCCGAATCGCAAGAAACCGTAAATTCTCCATCTGTAGTAAGTACTATCATCTACTTGAGGAACTTTTCATAGATTTTTGTATAGCTAGCCCCCACTGTTTGTACTCCTTTCAAACAGTCGCGCTTGATTTCTTCAACAAAAGGTCATTTAGGATTTCGAATCAAAAGCAAGGTCCTTTCGCCCCTACTGATTGCAAAAACACTTTAGTCAAGACATTGAATTCAATTTGTTGCAACAGTATCCAATTAAACGAGTGCCATTGATGATGGCAAGTAAAGTGATTCTCATACAATCGAATCGCTTTCATCTTCACTGACAAACTATCCGTTGGCTTCTCGTTCATTATTCGCCCATCCGTTTGTCAGCTACGAAAATTGCAATTTCTCTCAAAGAGTCCAAGATAATAAGTCCAATCTAGCCAAATTTAGTTATCGTCATCGTTCTCATTATATCGCTGTCGCTGTAGCTCCTTAGTCATCACCATCGTCATCGTCATCGTCGTCGTGCAGCAAATACTGTGGATTAGTTCAAGGATTACGTAAAGAAATCATCTTGCTTTGTCTTGGCGAATTCAAAGAAAATTACAAAAGATACTGAGATACTAGAGGAGTGTAGTGTGTACATGCTTCAGGACAATCGCAACTCTGGAGTAAATAGGAAATGTTGTTGTACATATGTATGTATGGATGTGAGCTAGTTTTGTTTCCTTTCATCTGCATTGTCATTGGGTTATTGTTGGAGCACCACTGTGAACCAGACAATATTCTATTCTGTTACTATTCTTCCTAATGCTGCTGCTGCTGCTGATGATGATAATGATGATGATGATGCTGGTGGTAGTGGTAGTGGTTGTACGGCGCTGTTGGAGTCGGTCCTAAGGTAGAACATACAAGAAGGATATTCGCGAGAATAAAGGAAAGATTATCCTCTTTCGTTCTTTCATCTTTTGTTTTGTGGAGCGGTGTTGGAGCAATATTTTGCTTGTTACTTTTGACAGCTTGACAGTTTGGTTAGGGTAGATGGAATATAGCAGATTTCAGATGCTGTTTCATTACTTATTCGATGTCAAAGTTACTCCAGGTTACTTTTGATACCTACATACGTGAAAGTGACAAAAGACAGATACATTTTTTTCCACCAATTTCTGACACAACATTCATAATACAAATATTTGGATAGTTGTCTAGGAAGGACTTGATATTAGATTGTGTTTTTTCCCCAAGGAATGGCTTTATATAATCCTACAACGGATCGACCTGTTCAAAGTGACTAGTTCACTTTTATGGTTCGTTGAGCCTTGGACCGGTTTTTAACATAACTAGCAGAAGAATTGACTTTAGACTTATTGCGTTATAAAATTTCCTAAAGCAAGTGAGCACTTTAAGATGTATTTTTACCTTTGTTGATGTTACAAGGGATTTGGCTAAAACCCTAATCTAAAACAAAAAAAGTTTGTGGTCTAAATTTGGGTCCACAGATCAGAAATATCTGCACATTGCCTTCTTAGACCTTGAAAAGATGTTCGGTAGACTACCAAGAAACACCGCTTGGCATGACTTAGGCATCTCACAGTCCCAGAGTAATAAATTGAACTCCTCAAGGATATGTATGAAGATACACCCGCCCAAACCAGAAGCCGCTCTGATAAATTACACGCTGCAGTTGGAGAGGATCAAGGATCAGTCTTAAGGCCATTGTTGACTATTTAACTGGAGAAGTACAGGATAAAGCACCATATGTCAAGCCAAGGACACCCTAAAATCAGCAGACATACGTAAAAAGCTTTTAAAGAATATCTGAGCAACGTAGTGACTATGTTATGAGGAGAGACCATGAGGATATGTGGAAGAAAATACTCAGTGCCGTATTTTGAAGGGAAAACCTGGGATGAACATTATGAAAGGAAATCTTTAAAAATCGATGAGAAGATCACCCAGGAATGATGCCTTTGATAAGTCAGGACTACCTACTCAAAATTATTCGAGAATCTACTTCAGGTCAGGATGGCCAGGGATCGTAAAGTTTAAATCTTGGATCTTTGTATTTCTAAATGGCGAATCCATATTCTGAAGGTCAATTAGGTATCCTTACCTTTTCCATCAGAACTTTCTTAACATGAAATGTTTCGTTGAATCTGCCACATCTCATACTCTTCCATAAATAGTCAGGGTGAAGTTAACCTTTATAAAGACCTATAATCCCCTATTGGTACCTTCCACGAAATGGTATCGGTCAAAGTACAAACTATGTTCTCACACGGAATCAAGTCATATAACTCCTAATGGGAATTTAAAGTGGAAGCTGATTGGGCGTTGTGTTCCAGGATTTTACAAAAACAGTGATTCGGCAATGTAGTGCGTAGAAAATTTTGCAAGAATCAGGGATCTAAAATATTTCTGAAGGGTAAAATCACGTAACAGTATCTTCTCCCTTGTAGGGAGTCTCTACTCGAAAATCAAGCAAAATTCTTCTCAAAAGCACCTCCAAATTCAAGATGCTTTAGCCCACCCATCGCATGCAGTGTACTCAATGTAAAAGTCCTTGCTATCAAGATGGTCTGAAACTCGAATCGAGTACTGTGAAAGGGTATCAAGAAATGTTCCTGTAAAATAAATTCCCTTGATTTGTAAGTTGTTGTACACGTTTGAGACAAAATTCACTTTTACTTTCGGTATTACATGACAAAGAGCCTTATCATCAAAGTTTTGCTCTGTTTTGCTATTAGAGTTACACGACAAGAAAGTCCAGAAAGTCCTCTATATTTGTAGCAACCCAGTATTTGGAAAGAAGGCAATACGGGCCACCCAATTATTGCGAAATGAGCACACCTTTGTACCGAGACAGACCTTAAATCAATATGCCACGACCTAAGCCTATATTTTAAAGCAGTCTTTCTCTCATGAGAGGATTGGTTAAACGGTAGATCTGTCTACCCGCATTGTATACCAATTTTAACGGGCGAGTCAAAAACTTTGGCATATATTCATCTGAACTCAAAATTTGTAATGCTAAGGATATGGGCTAGGCTTAGGCATTTTTTAAGGAGCCACAGCAGGAGTCGTAGGTAGATAGGTAGGTAGAATAAGGTGGCCACATGTGCAGTCAACACTCGGATCACTGGAGGATCAATTGTGAGTCATTGTGTTGGGTGTAAGTAACCGAAAACAAATAATACATAGACTCCCTGAAATACCGTGAAATTGTTATAAATTTCAGGATGGTAGATTCTGGCTTTCCTGACAGGTTGCCCAGAACTTCGAATTGATATTCACCGAGGAAGTGAGAAGTACACTCTACTGCATCCTTGTCGTTACAGCCTCTGCAGAGGTTATCAGTTTGATCTCGGATTTGACTACGGCGCGCCACCCTAAGGTTGTGGCCGGTGATGATCTCCGTGAAGAGTGCTAAGTTGAGTCTGTTAAGGACCAGGATTTGTTTGACTTTGGCGACATCATACAGAGTTTTCTAGTTTTTGACCCGTCTGTGAAAATCGAGATATTATTCGGGTTTGTGGCCCTGTCGTTAGTTCAATTATCTCTTCGGGGGAAGTTTGTTTTAAAAGTTAGGCTGAAGTCGTGGGATGGTGATATACATATGTATAATCTGTCTATGTGCCCATTTCGGAATGGTACAATGGCCCGTGTTTCCCTCTTTCCATAAATTAGATTGGTTCAAGCGTAGGGCACTCTTCGCAGCTGTTTCCTTTCGATGAAGGTCTAGTGGAAGTATGGTTTCAAGGTCTGCGTTCGTTCTTATAGCGCTGGTAGTCCCTATGTATGACTTAAGTCCTGTATCCCCTTGTGGGTCCAAGGGCCTCGACAATGCCTACGCGCCATCGTGTCCCTATACATGCTAGTCTTTGTATCTTGGTCAGTGCTCGGACGAAAGTGGTCTTCTCTTCTGCGAGCCGCCTACAGGATAGAATCGGTTTGACGATGGTGGTATGCACCCAGTGGCAGTGCATGATCCATGTGTAAAAGGCTATGGATGCTTTCTTTATCCTTTCTGTCGTGGTTTCTTTCCAAGTCAGCTTACGTACGTATATACAATCCAGCTATCTCGCCTTATCTGAGATTTGTAGGGGTGTCTTACTGAGTCGCTGGGGATCGAGTTGTAGGATCGTTCTCTTGTTTGTGAAGAGGACCACCTCTGTCTTTAGTGGGTTAACGTTTACGCCACTTTCTATCGCCCACTTGTGTATGATATTGAGAGGCGATTGGAGTAGCTCGGTGATGGTGGGCACAAACTAACCTGTTCTCAATATGACAACATCATCTGCGTACGCAACAACTTTGACACCACTTCGTGCAGGAGTCTTACTGGCCTGACAAGTCAGTGGAGGAACCAGCGTCTAGTTTCTCTGAACCATTCAAATTCTATACCCGAATGGAATGACTAACTCCGTATCCATTTGCATGAAAGTTATACATAACGACTCCCCAATGCTTGACAGGCAAGCCAAGAGCTAAGACTGGGAAAAAGTCAGGGAACCGAACGACTCACTACCCACCGCACTACGCCCATAAGTTAAGACTAATCAACGATCCGGCAAATTATCTTGAAGTCTTCCAGGTCTCTACATACCATACCAACTCATCAAAAACTTGAAACCTTTGTAGACCCAACTACCAAATCAAACTGAACATCCAACTGCACAATAATGCCATTTGCTTCTATTATCCTTTACGTTTACCTACTGCACTAAAGTGGTGTACATACCACTTTCCGTTTTTTTCCCAGTCGCCCACCTATTTTTAAAGTGGATCACGGCCACAGTTTTGTACCACTTTTCTAAAGCAGATTAATCCAAAACAAAGACTTTAACCGACCCAAATGCCCACATATCAGATACAAACACAAACAACTAGGACCCAAAAAGCGTATAACACAATAAAACGCATCCACCTACTTTCACTATGTAATTGCACAGGAGAACACCATTCAACATCTGTGCATTGCTGCCACATCATTTCCCCCCTCCCCCCCCACGACCCATTTTAACAATCAGCAAACGAACACCAAAAGCAAATCAGTCTGAATTAAAAAAATAAAAAAAAAAAAAACTCAAATTATAAGGGACTCAGGGATTCATTCATTTTTTTATTTGCTTAACTCGCTCCGCTCCGTTTAATTTTGCAGAATTTATTTTATTCCTCTGCGCGTATACCACCAATGCAAACAACAACTACAGGCACAAAAAAAAATATTTCACACACAACCTAAAACTATTCTCCTTAATTGCTGCGCTCGTCCTTTTGCCAGGACGAATCTCAAAACAAAAAACCAGAGAAACCATACAAACATAGAAGCGGGCAAACTGAAAAATCCTACATAAAAAAATCCGTCCTAAAATCTACCATCTCATGCGGAAATAAACTATTTTCATTCCCTTGAACAAAACAGGACGAAAAAAAAACTGAAACTGAAAAGCGTCCCGCTGCAATTTTTGAATTTTTTTTTTGTTTATTTTCGTTCTGCATGACGGTCGGGAGTGGAGCACCAGAAGCAGTATCAGCTAGCAGAATACTCAGATGACAGCGTGTGTTTTTTTTTAAATGAAAAGCTTCAACCTTTCGAAGTAGAAGAGCGAGATGGAAGAGTTATTTATGCGCGCTGCACCGGAGTAGTTTCCTATTAAGGAACATAGACTGAAAAAAAAAATCCTACTTAAGTATTTCACAGAAACAAAAAAAGGACAAAGGTATGTGATACAGCCTTCCTCTTGTTTAAATTCCTTAAAGGAGAAAAAAAAACAAGGATTTGAAAAGTACCTGCGATGTGCATGAGTATAGTATCGCATCCTGCATCTATCGCTGATGCTATTGGAGCAATGCAGCAACCGAGCTGAAGCTATTCTCGTTGTTTGTTCATTTAATTCGCTTTTTGAGTTAATATGCATGTTATCAGAGTATTCCTTGAAACAACAGACTGAATGGCGTTCCGGGACAAATAATAAATAAAACACAATGCTGAGGAATTTAAGTTTCTCCATCGCGTTCGTTTTGTAGTTATTTAATCCGTTTGAGACTGTTCCCGGAATGTCCTTCCCGTCGAAATAATTAATTAATTGCGATCCTTTTAGTTTGAAGGATTAGAAAAAAAATTAAAAAATTCTTTGCATTCCGGTGTTGACATAAGTCATCTCCCTATCGGTAGATGCTATAATTTTTGCAAATGGCGGCGAATGTCAATTTTACTTTGACATTTGTGAAGTAAACAGATATAGAAAACGCGTCAAAATGACGTGAATCGCTATACTCCTAAAGAATGCGGAATAATAATACGAACCAAAGTTTTTCATTTATAAAAAAAATACAGCTCAAGGACATCCGGTGACAACTTCTGCGCCACCTTGTACTTTAAGATTTTCTGTTCTTGAAAACATTTAGCAATTGGCGTCCATAATATGTGTGTATATGTACATAAGTTGCATCAGAATAATCGCCTCAAACACTTAAAATACACATTTTGGCACAACAGGTCTATAGGAACCAGGGCCTTGCTTCTCACAACCATTCGTGTTGCGTTTGTTCAATTCTTTACACGAATGGAAGAATCCTGCTGTTTAATGCCATGTCCGAAGGGCAATTTTTTATTTGAGAAGCTTTTTCATGACAGTTACTGTCTTAAGTTTGTCAGACGCTTGCGAGAGGCAGGGCCCTGAAATAACTTTTATGTGTTTTGGTTGGGACTCGAACCTCGAAGCCCTTGCTTCCTAGTCGCACTAAATCACTAACCACTACAGTCCGGGGTGGACCTGGGCCTCAACCAACAAGCCTCTCCAGTTAGCGCGGTTTTTGGCTAACTGCCTCCAGTTACGCACTTCAAGTTGGTTGAGGTTCTCTTCCACTTGTGCACGCCACCTAAGGCAAGGTCTTCCTCTACTGCGTTGTCCCTCCGGGATAGATTCGAAGACTCTTCGGGCCGGAGCGTTGATGTCCATCCGCTCTACATGTCCTAGCCATCTTAGACGGCTAATGCGTACTTTTCTGACTAGGTCGATGTCGCTGTACAGCTCGTAGAGTATGCTGTTAAATCTCCTTCTCCATAGCCCATCAACGCAAACGGGACCAAAAATCATCCGTGGATTTTGCGTTCGAAAAGACCAAGGATATCTTCATCCATCTTGGTTAACGTCCATACTTCTGCGCCATAGAGCAGGACTGGGATGATGAGGGTCTTATAAAGAGTTTCCTTGGTGCTTCTTGACAAGGCCTTACTACTCAATTGCCTTCTTTGGCCAAAGAAACAGCGATTGGCAAGAGTGATTCTTCGTTTGATCTCTGAGCTGATATTGTTGTCAGAGTTCATAGCGAAGCCGAGGTATACAAAGTTCTTAACTACCTCAAAGTTATAACTGTCTATTGTGACGTTCTGTCCAATTCGTCGGTGTTGTGGGTCCCTTCTTGTTGACAGCATATACTTGGTCACCACTTGAGTCATAGCACGCACAATATTCGGCTTTATCCACTTAATTTTGGGAAAAACACCGTTATATGCCGAAATTTTCCTGAAATATTGTATGGCATTTATGTTATGTAATCTAATTTAAGAATTTGAATGAATTCGTTGAAGATGTTTTCATGCAAATCTGTTTTTGCTCAAATTGGACATAGGTACCATATACCATTTTTTGGCCAAAATGTGGTACGTCATCTTAATGTACGTCTCTGTATAAGTTCAAATGTACAATTTAACAGAAACAGTTGAGAGTATTTTTAAGAAAATCGACTTTTGGCCAAATTGGATCTAAGTAAACTATAGCTGTTAACGATTTTGGTAAGAAACATGGTATATCAAACTCAATTTTAAAACTCAATCAAAATCGTGAGCCCCCAGTTCGAGAAAATAGTCTATTTGTAAAATTGGCCCTAATCAATACCGTTAATATTATGGTTAAAACAAAAATTTCAATTTTTCCTCTAGGAATCATCCAATAAACCTTAGATATGAATTTGGATTCAAAACCATTTACATACCTGTTCAGATTGGAGAACTTCTTTTTCGACGTCTCTATCATTGGAAACATTTCGCCTTTTTCGTAGCCGGATCTTTGCAGGCCAATTACATACCACAACACGGTTTTCAAGCGACCACCTTTCATGATTGCAAACAACTGATGTCAAAACCTTTTTCCGCGGGACCTTTTATTAAAGGTCACTTGTCAAAAAGCCTTCAAGCTGAAGTGGATGCGTTCATTGGTTCTTGAGAAAGAATGTGTTCATTTCGTGTACCAAAACATTTGCTAGTACTAGGTAATGTCAAGTTGGATTAAAATAATTTATCAGAGATAAATTGCGATACATCTCTGGTTATTCATCTCAGTTGGTAGCTTCACCGTTCGATCATGAGCAGTCGTTAGTACTTACATAAGTGCTATTTATAGCTATTCTGGGGTATAAGTGAAACTTAGCAATTCATTGATGTTTTTCTTCAAAATTTCAAAGAAAAGAAGCCAAAGAAGATTTTGCACAGTAACGATATCTGGCCCAGCCTAAAGCCGAGCAATCACAGAGCGTAAAATACTTTCCCGACCTTCACTCTTTAATGAGTAAGCAACTATCTGACTACTTTCCTTATCCTATAGTGCCTAGTACCTAAGAGTTGGACTCTATTCAAAACCCAACTAGACCCAAGATGGTTTATGGATTTATATCACAGAAGTATGCCCTATCTCCTCATAGGCGTCACCAATTTTTTTTATAATTTACCTGCGCTCCCCCTTGAGTAGAGTAGAGAGAGACACATCGCGAACGGAAGATGTCGAACCCTTACACAGCGCTTGAAAGTCAGACAAGAAGAGATAGGATAGATTCTTTAGAAACTCAAATGTAGCTAGGTTTCTGTATATGCTTCATGGGTGGTGTCCGATCTAAGCGGATATTTCTAATTTTTGCATTCGATATAATTCACAGTATTTTTTTCGAGTACACACCCTGCGAAACAAGTTAATAAGGCTGCATTAAGCAGCGATTTATACAAATGGTTGAAAAATGGGTTCCGTGGTTGGTGATGGAATCTCAGATATCGGAACCAATGCGACTCTTAAATTCATCCAATGTTTTTTTGGATTTGTCCAAAAATATTTGCTATTCGTTTTAACAGCCAGGCTGCCCACAAGGCCTATGCATCGAATATGGCATATTCTAAGCTGGTGGAACAGTGCAACGCGGAATTCGCTGTGAAACATCCTTTTAAATGTCTTAAGGCAATCATCTTATTGCACTTTCTAATGCTAACAATGGTTTGTCCAGAACACAGGATCTCTAAACCATTTTACACAAAATTCTTTCTTGATGTTATTCGATAATTTTTTTTTATCCTAAAATGATGTGTTTTTCGGGGGAGCTCTGTGGGTTGTGCACGAGAGTTTTCCTTCTCTTTTCCTAGAAAATACTCAATTATAGCCAAATCCAGAGTTTTTTTTTTCTGTTCATTAATTAACAGAAACGAAACAAATTGTCATGTAGCTGTAATTAATTTTTCGGTTTCTGAGTTTTACTCGAATTTAAGTTATACTTAAAATGGAAATACATATATGTACATATGTATGCACAGATCTCCCGACATCTCTGCATGATAATAAGGAATCCTATCGGTACAAAGTTAAGGATATGTCTGGGACAATAGTTGAACGCCCTTCTGATCTGTGCACAGACTTCTGATGTGTGTGCAACCAAACACGCTCATTTGTTATTAGAACCACAGGAGTTGTTGATAATTAGGGAAAAATATTAGATCATACGAAAAGCACAGGTAGACAGAAAGGTACGTCGATTTTGACCAATCAAGCTTTATCAGAAGTTCGCACAAACTTATAATGACTACACAATTGACAGACTTACGCTTAAGATATTGGCGATGATTGGCAGCATGGCGGTGCAATAGTGCATAATAATGCATTTCGGTGGATGACTCTGCATCATTGTTAACATAGTAATATGCTATGCAATATATTTATTCCTTTGGTTGAAATGAAAAGACAATGTTAACAACCTGACTCTTATCAGTGTGGTTTTTAAGCCCAAAAGTTCGGAATCGATCATATGTATTTTGAACACTATCTACAGGGTATGGTAAAGAAGATTTAGTGACAAAAGGTCAAATATGTCCGACTGTTATAAGTTCAAATTCGATAAACAAATGGATAAGATGTCAATGTGACTAATATAGTCTACATACACTGCAGGACAAAAGTTTAAGGCCTACCTAGACAGCTGGCTTCATTCACGCATTGAGATTAAACTCTGTTAATTGTATTGGGGTTTTTAACCTTGATTTTCTGCCTGAGCAATAACACAACACAGTGGCGTTTTATATCTACATTTTTGAATAGTGGGCGTTATGAAAAACGCCTTCTAAAATCTTTGCCTTATCCTAAGAATATGCAACGAATTTTGATATTGATATCGTGGTTTTAAACCCAGCTTATTTGAAATTTAATTACTATATGGTTGGGGTGTTTACTAATCGCATTTGCACTTGCAATTTGTACTTTAATTCCACAATAGAGCTTATGTGCCCTGTATACAGTACAGTTTGTACAGTCCTTCCGCTGCCATCGTATGCTTTTTGTTATTACCACCAAATAGTATGTAGAATCAGATCAATATTTTGGTAACTTCGTTTTCCGCACATACACGAGGTATGTAATATCTGTAGGTACATACACGTGTTTTAATTTATATTTGTTACAGCCACCAAATGACCTTTATACGAACAAGATTTGGTAGTTCTTTTCCTCTTTAAATGTTGAAAGGTCCTTTCATTTAAAGTTCAAAACAATTAACCCCTCTTTATGTGTATTTTTTTTTTGTTGTAAACACATTTTTCGCCCACATTCCGGTTTCATAAATTGTGTTCTCATCTGTGAAGTTATTAACACATATTGAATGCACAGTATCTCAAAACGGTTAAATTGATTGCCACAACGGATTATCGATTAGATTAGAAAATTATTAAAAGGGCAATCCCTATTAATATCAATCTAAATTTAGTTCCACATGATCAGAGGGAGTCAGTAATTAAAATAAAATTAAAGTGATGGTTGATAATTTTCATAAAAAGGTCGACAACATACAAAACCATTGATAACAAAAATTTGTATATATGTACTAATTACAAGGCAAAGTACCTTTTAATTAAAAGAAGAAAAACTTTAAAAACTTACAGAAAACATTTAACTTCATTGCTGTCTCCTTGATGCCATTGCGAACCAGTTCATTTGTTGCACGACACGCAAGTCCTTTGCCATGGTCCTCTCTAGTTGGCGTCAGGGATAAAACGGATATACTAACGTTGCCGTCTTCCGATACCTGAAAGAGAGGTAACATTCATTACTTACTATGGTTCTACTAAAGTTTTTTAATACTTGAATGTTTTTTTAAACGAAAGAAATTATTTTCGGTTTTATCTACATATAAGCATATATGTACATATGTACATAAGTTTTATACAAAAACCCCACCATTGGGATTTAACTGCGTTTTTTGTAACAGTCGACTAGGTAGATGCATCAATCAAAAGTGGGCTAAGAGTTATGGCTGATTGTGAACTTGACAAAATTTCTTAAGCAAGTCTTAAGGACCAACCATAATAGTCGAATAGGTTCGGACGTGGTCGTACGAAATCGCTTCTTGCTTTGTTTCGTCGAGTTTTCGCTCACTTTTGCTCACTTCCGAAAGAGCGAATCCATTCGCTTTTTCGTACGAAAATTTGACTTTAGATGTCAACAGATGTGTATTTTATATTTTGAACTTTATAAACAACACAAAAATGACAGGCAAAACGACTTGACTCTCACACTCATAATTTTGTATTCAAAGATGTTGAATCTCACTCCGAAAGACCTACCAATATCGGAGGAATGTTTGTAGTTTGGTTTGGTTTATTATTCCTAATTTCAATATCCTTAGATTGTACGTAAATAAGTACGTAAGAACATTCGACATTTCTGTCAAAACTTAAGTCTTAAGGCTGAACTATAATAGAATAATGGTTTCGTACGACCACTTCCGAAACAGTGCGAATACACACTGCGAGTTATCTGTATCCATAATAGCTTTTAGCCTTGGTTCGTTAAGTTTTCGTTCACTTTTACTCACTTACGAAAATGTGACAGTAAAATAGATGTGAATGTGAATGGTACATAAGTACAATTCGAATTAAAATAATTTATATATTTCACTGAAAAAAGTAAACAAATATTTGTAAAAGGACATTTGTGAAACGACAGACAAATGAATTTGACAGTTGCTTTTGAACCTATTACTTGAGTTGACAGTACTGAAGGAAACTTAACGTAAAATTATGACATTAGCTTATGATTGCTTTCGACTAGTATAGTTCAACTGTCAACTAAACTATCAAACAAGATTAAGTCATTAATTAAAGAAAAAAAAAAGGGGAACAAAGTATTGGAAAGACTTTAGATTAATACAAATACAAACCTTTTGATTATGAGCATGCAATTCAATGTTTCCCATCCACCAGGTGATTTTTGCCGGTGGCCTTGAACCTATTGCCTGACATTCGATTTCGTACTTTCGATCCGCAGACATTGGTTGATTGTTGAAGGATATCTCCACCAGAAGAGGTCGCACTGCAAAGAAAGTAAATAATATATTTTTTTATAGTGTCTTGCAATTGTCTAGAGGGTTTTGCTTTTCGCTATAAACTCAAACTGTCTACATAAGATGATCCACGAAAACTAGTTTAATGCAATGTCAAACTTCTCATGATATCACTATTTTGGATATTGCGGGGGACCACCTGGAATCGGTTTTAGTATGTTCTATACATCTTTACCATACAATCAGTGGTATCACCTCATTTACTGATAAAAGGGAGCAATTCCTGGACAATTTTAGCTCCAAACTAGCTTAACTGATATTTGTATACATATAACAAAACTTGCACTTCTCGACAGATAACTCAAATTGATCTATTGGCCAAGTCGCTATAGATATCTTAGCTCCTATGTATGAACTTTTCTAACCAAATTGAAGTCTACAACCAATGGAATTTGTCATTCTTCCTCCTCCCTGAATAGAGTGAATGGACCAGCTTAGAGAATGACAATTTCTATTTCCAGTAGCCAGCTTTGAGACGAACAGGACCCACATTATGAAGGAGTCACAAAATCCTTAAAGCCAGGTCGCAGATCCACTTGTGCCTATAATGTTGTTGTCAAACACTTCTCTAAGTAACTCGCCGATAGTAGGGCACGTGGCGTCATCTTGTGGAAATCAATAAATGGCCTGAAGACCATTTTGGTATGCTTCATGTCTTGAAGAAATAAGTATGTTCCTCACTTTACGGGTACATCGGTTGCTAATGGATCATTTTTCTTCTCTCTATCAGCAGCGACCTACTGAAGTTGAAGCTTCCATGTACCTACATAAGTCCTTGTAAGATGATTTGCCAAAGAGTACTGAAAAAAAGATGGTGTCAACTGCCTGAAAAACTATCAGCTTTCCTATAAAAACAGCCTTTACAATACTAAGGCCTCTAATCTTAGCTGTGACCTACATATACGATCTTTTGTTCTGGCCCATATCATTTAATTTGAAGTTATAGTGCAGCTCTTATAGCAGCGAGATATTTTTAACTTAAGATATCAAGTTCTGAAATTCTACTGAGCTGACAGAGTTTCACTACAAAGAATATGTTGTCTGAGAGTTTGGTTTTGGTCCAGATGGTATATAGGTAGAGTTTGTCATGTAAGATAGCTAGTTAAGCTTTTTAGGTCTCCTTTGTTTAGATCCAGTAAAGTTTTGGCCTTATATTAGTTGGGGTTGATAACCTTTTGGGATTGCATTAGCCCTGAATGTCCAAGTCCTTTCGTTTAAAACGTATGTATACATATATAGGAGCTTACACGATAAATAAGGCGATATTTAAGTTGTACCATCTTTTATGTCTGTATGTAAGCAAAAATAACTTTGACATTTATCAACCGATTGACTTTAGTGGACATGTTTTTGAAACGACAATTTAGTACAATTTTTACGATGAATCTAGTCCATGAAAACAGTCGTTCAGTTGTGTTAACTCAACGTGCATATCGTCGAAGATACCGCACCAGACCAACACGCACCGTCTAACAACACTATACTTCGTTTGGTGTCAAATTTTGTTGAGCCCACATGTGTCGTATCGTCACCGCGCTCAACATTCTGGGGTCAGTGGAACCACCTTGAGGTGCATTTTGAACGATGATTTGCATTTGTTTCTGTATAATGTGCAATTGAGTCAAAGAACAATGCCGACCCTCCACGTTGCTGGGAATACTCCCAAACAGTCGCTCGCATGGCTGATTTTAGGAACCAAATTTTGATTAGCAACGAGACCCACATGAGTTCCATGAAACTACATTACATAACCAAAAAGCGACTGTTTGGTCCGGCATTTGTGCCAAAACAATCATTGGGCAATTTGTCTTTAAAGAAGGCGAAAAAGTCGATTGGAATCGATATCGGTGGATGTTGGCTCATTATGTACATATTTCTGAACACTGAATTTTATTAAGACAAAATATTTAGATATGCGAATTCTCTACAATTCGTCCATTCATCATATGTAGCCACGCCCACTTTTAGCTAATTTTCATCAAAAACTAAGTTTGATCAAATTTTGCATAAAACATCAACAAACATTTGTAGATATCGTTTAAGTCCCAAAAAAAACCCATGGAGCCACACCCACTTCATAAGGGCTGTGTAGGAAAGAGGATGGGGTATCATATGATTCGTTCCAAACGTATTGTAGCTTTACTCTCTGTTTGTTTTGGGGAAACGAACAAAAACAAAGGTTCAAAATGTACTCAGAAATTAGGTCGGAGTCGTTCTTCTCGAACTATTTCTTTATTTTCTTGGCCTTTAACTTTACAAGTCAGGGCTTCACGATACATACTTAGATAGGTAGATGATGTCAAAGCCATTTAAATCTACCAATGTACGTATGTATATATGCCTACGTCTATAATAATAATACACTTATCAGAGCTGATTTGACATAAGTCGTAAGTTTTTTTTTTATAAATATTTCGCGCACGGGAATACGTCTGTAATGAGATCTCTGATACTCCTAGCTGCAGATCCGACAATCTGCTTTCCTTGCCTTATTTGTCACAATTTGCAAAAGCTAAATGAAAGAACTACATATGTCATTCACATACTCCGTCCTTAATCCGTGAATTGGTCATCATGATGAGCCTACTACAAATACTTATTGAAAATTTCCATAAGCCAAAAACTGGCAAACCAGGCATAAACTGTCTAATTTTTGTTCATTTTTCGACACTTGTTTAACTTTTTCATATTAATACATCTTGACTCACTAGAACTTATGGAAAATTAACTCTTAAACGCAGTGTTTTCAAGTTAAGTTCCGCGACCGATCCAAAGAACATGGAGCAATTCGATCGCCCGTCAAAACTTCGTCTTTATTCGGCTATTGTCTGTGGTGAATTTCAAACAATAATATTAATTCAAGTTCCGTGTTAGTTTGTACTTGTTAATTCTAGTCAATGCGCCAAGTTTTGCAATGGGTACATGTATAACTTGGACGTCACCAAATATGCCAAGATTAAGGGAAAAACGAGAAGGAAGTCCTCTAGATATTAGGCTCAGTCCAGCACAAGAAGGTTGGATATATGCACTTATTTCAGTTGGAGCTGGGTTTTGTAAGTAAAATGTCTCTGACAACTTTAGCCTTTATCTAGATATGTTCATATTTTTAGCTGCATACTTTGCCGGACGTTTAGCGGATACATATGGACGAAAGGCGATTTTGGTGGCAGCTTCCACGGTCTTTATTATTGCCTATGTTATTTTGGCATCTGCTTCGCACCTAGCAATGCTTTATGTAGGCCGAATATTCCAGGTACCTACGTTCCTATTTACTTGGTTTTGGAGAAATTAAAAAAAAAAAACATCTAGGGCATTGGAGCAGGCACCTCCATGGCCGTGGTACCTATGTATAGCATTGAGTTATCTACAGTAGAAAGTAGAGGATCCGTTGGAGCATTTATGATGCTGTTCATGACACGTAAGTTCTAAATACTATATGCAAAGTCTAACGATGATGACTTATTTTTTCTCTGTAGTTGGACAACTTTATGACCTATTACTCGGTCCCACCACCTCGTATTTAGTCTTTCAATTAGCCTGCCTAATAGTCCCGATAATCTCTTTCGCTGGATATATGTACATACCTGAGAGTCCGCACTTCCTGATTCGGGAGGGTCGCTACGAAGAAGCCGCGAAAGCTTTGATAAAGATACGCGGCCAAAATATCAGGAGTATCTTAAAGGAATTACCAGGTATCCTGGATATCATAGAACGAGCCAACGACATCGCTGGAAGATACTCAGTCGACATTATACACCATCCCGGCAACCGTAAAGCTTTGATTATGGCCATTGGATTAATGTTCTTTCAAATGACTTCTGGGGCTCTTGTGATAAGCATCAACAGTCAGTCAATTTTCGCAGAGGCTGAGTCGTCTTTGCATCCACCCGTTTGTGCAATCATAATTGGCGTCGTTCAAGTACTGGCCAGTGTTAGTCTTCAACTTATTGTTAACCACTGGAGACGCAGGTCACTGCTGATGATATCGGCCGTAGTAATGGGCATCAGTCAATTTGCTGTGGGAATGGTTTTCCTACTCGATGAGATTGGTGATGCATCACAAATTCGTTGGCTTCCACTAGCGTCGTTGATCGTATTTCAAATAGCGTACCGCTTGGGGTTTGGTCCGTTGCCTCTGACAATTGCTGGTGAATTGTGTGCGGCTAATATTAAGGCAATCGTAGTATCTAGTGCCACAATAACTTGTTGGGTACTTGGATTCTTCATCGCGCTATTCTATCCGATGGTGAATCAGCTTGGATCTTACTATGTATTTTTTGGGTTTTCTATTGCTTGTGTATTTGCGTTTTTTTTCGTAAAATTTTATGTAATAGAAACGAGAGGAAAGAGTTTAAAAGAAATCACAGAACTTCTGGACGAGTGAGTCGGGATACTCTGTCTGCCAAAATTCTTTAGATGTACATATGTATGTGACTTGCAATCAGAAGGAAAACAAAGTTTAAACCGTTACTAAACAAAATAAGGCCGTACTTTATTTTTTGTTTGCACTTTTCAATCAGTAAAAGCAGATCAATTCCTACAAAACTAAAGGAAAGGCTGGTAAGTCCAAAGCCAAGCAAACGACTAAATTTGGACTGAAAATCGAATGACTAGGTAGTATCTGAACTTAAAGTCTCTTAGACTCACACTATTCCATTCACTGGTGTGCAAATGAAAATGTTCTGGGAGGAATATTAAATCTTCAAAGAATTGGTATAAGGAGCTATGCCATCGAAGGTGGATCTTAGACACAAATTGTACGTTATTGAAATTCTAGCTACGCGGTATACGTATCGCTGTTTATGCCAACGACACTGAACCATTCTGAACAGGTGGTACTATGAAACACGGCAAAACTATTAAATAGAACTTTGGTGTTCCATCCTCACTGTGGCAGGGGTAAACACAGACTGCCACTGCCCAACGTGGTTGACCATGTTGCATACTTCCAATAGTTTAAGCGTTTTCGCTCTGATATGACGAATGGTATTGCCAAACCTGCTTTCGGGTCAAGATCAATGAATGGACTTTCGATAACTTCTTTCAAAACTGAGGTTATATTCTTTAGAGTAATGAGGATTGTGAACGCTTTGACTCAACCAGTGCCAGTCACCAATTTTTTCCTTCACAACTCCAAGCGTTTCGTCGCTTTTATGCCACGTAGCGCCGTCTTGTTGGACCCACAGCTCAGATATATCGATGTTGTTAAGCTCTGGTCACAAAAAGTAAGTTAACATCGCTCAATACGTGAGACCATTCACGTTAATGGTGCCTGCTTCCTCATTTCGAAACAAATAGAGCCGATGATGGATGCATTGATGCTTGGTCAAATACTTGTGGATTGTGGATAGCCGCCGAGCCAAAAATGGGCCTTGTCCGGGATTATGATTTCCAGCGCCCATTTAGCGAACTCATGGCGTTGTCAAAAGTCGTCTGCTTTCAATTTTGGATCAGCACAATCACATACGGATGAAGGCCCAAATTCTACCGCAAAACAAGTCTGGCAATGCCCACTTCAGCTGATCGGCGCCCAAACGACATTTCTGGGTCTGTTTCACCAATCTCTGTCTGGTTGGTGGTTGAAGGTACCAAAAAGTGGACTCACGTTAAAACTTTTCCACGGTGCGACAAGTTGGCTGCAGAGTGAAGCCATGATGATGACCGACCTCACGACGAAATTCACGTTGCGTATTTATAACTGAGGCAGAATTTCGAAATTTTTTTTTTATAATATTCGCACTTTCGGCAAACCTGAAACTATGCCTGACAAAATGGCAAACCTTAAGAAATATCCTGACAGCTGGAAGTGATTCGTAACTTTGACAGCTGCTGAAACATAATTATTGGAAAAAGTATCACTGCTCTCCGGTCGCCGGCTTTATCAATACGGTTACTTCCCTTATGCACCGGTTGTCTCCTGTACTAAACTCCAAAGAACTGCCTGTCTCTACTTGACATTTTAGGTTTTCTGTCACTGCTCTAAATGCTATCAGAACTGGGTTGTAGTTGAATTTAAATGGATGTGTCCAAAACTGGTCATGGGTTGTTCTGTTGTCTTAGCTACTTGTCAGCGATACATGATTCTATTTTTCAAGCTAAGAATAAGTTTGATCCGACTAGAGTTAACTGCTTCTGTAGCGGCAGACTGAATGTGCTTAAGGCCTTGATCAAAGTTGTAATTAGGGTCAAAATAGTTAGAATACAAGATCTCTTTGAATTTGTGTGCAATGTCGAACTCTGATTTGGATCACAAGTCATCAGGGTTTCTTGGAAATTAGTTCTTTGATGAGATTGCTGCGCAGGGCACAATTGCTGATTTTTTAGGACCTAAACCTACGTGCTCGCTTCAGCGGATTCAGGGTGATTTTCTTTACTAAACTAGTGAGTGCTGATACTAAAACGACTATGATTGAAGAAATTCCAGCAAAATGTGTGCTGTTTCACGTCTTTGAATCTGTGGCTCCTCGCAAAGGATTCGTACATTCCCGCGCTTACAACAGTTGACTACAGGTTCTACCAGTTTTAAGGTTATTTCATATTGCCCTACAAAAGGATTCATTTCTTTAAATTGCTAGATTCAAGTGATAATTCTGGTTCTATCTTACGCCTTAGAGCTCGGTTATTGAAGGTTTAGGTATTCGTGATAGTGCATATGTCCTCAACATACAAATACGCAGGGGCTAGAGTATATCTAACAAGGATCAGTTCTAGGTCCTGCCCTGTGGAACATAATGTATGACCAAGTGTTACGTATCCGGAGACCAAGAGGGGTAGACATAATCGGATATGCCGATGACATCGCTGTGGTGGTAGTAGCCAAAACCATAGAGGAGAGGACGCAAAACTGCAACAACTCCATCAAAGACGTGAAGATATGGCTTCGCTCAATAGGTCTAGAATTAGCGGACCGCAAAACTGAAGCTGTCCTCATAATTAGCCGCAAAAAAGTTCAGCGTATGGTAATACGGGTGGCACAACACTTTATTATATCAAAAGCGTACATAAAGTACATAAAGTGCCTAAGTGGACTGCTTGATCATAGACTCAGCTTTAGAGAGGACCTAGATTACACAAGCGCGAAAAATAACCGTCGGTGGGCGCAATATCCAGGTTAATGCCGAAAAATTGGAGGCAGTCAATAAGGAATCTGCTTGCAAGAGTGTGTAAATCAATTCTCATGTACGCAGCCCTATATGGGCACCGGCAACAACTAAAAGCTCGTACATGAGAAGTATACTTAGGCTCGGTGCATAGAAGAGCATCGCTCAGAGTATGCTGCGCATTGAGAAAGGTACCAGGGAATGCAATAAATGTGATAACGGCGGGAATGCCTATAGAGTTGGAGGTCATAGTAGCAGCGTTAATGTACAATCACGAAAACCTAGATAGAAGAGCCATCAGAGCAGCTGCTGAAATAGAATGGCAACATAGGTGAGAGGTATCCGAAAATGGTCGGTGGACATACAAATACACTACCCGAAATAATGATAGGACCAAAATAATTATATTGTATTTTTATTTTAAATGATATTTTAAGAGGAAAAATTGTACTCAGTTTTATACGTTATTAATATTTGTGTATATAAACCAAAAAAAAAATTTAATTAAAATTTTATTTAAATACGAAATAACAAGAAATAGAATGTAGTCAAACGAAATAATGATAAGACCAATTAACACGAATTAATAATATAAAATAATAAAAAAAAAGTAGCCATTGGATTCTGGGTATCAATAATACGCTGATGAACCTCTGTTTATAATGACTTGCTGAAGACGTCTTGGCATTGAATCGCTCAAGGTTTTGACCACGTTTTGGTCAATTTTAGCCCACTCAACCTGGATTTCCTGCTTAAGTCGAATTGTAGACCATTTGGAAAACTCGCTGGGACATAATGCTCCAGAGGTTTTCAATTGGATTTAGGTCCGTGCTACATGCGGGCCAGTCCAGCAACGGAATGCCTTGAGACTGTAAAAACTCCTTTGTGAACTTAGATGAATGGATTGCCGCGTTGTCTTGTTAGAATATCCACTCATCTCCAGCAATCTCTTCACCAAAGTCAACAAGCACATCGTCCCATAATTCTATATACTTGGAAGAGATCATTTTTGTCGAAAAAAAGTACATGTGACTCTTTCCAAGGTAAGCTATAGCAGCCCAAATCATGACGGTTCCTCGACTAAAGTTTCAAGACATCCGCGTCCCTTTTTTTCTGCGCTAATCATGCCAGTATCTCCGACATCCATCAGAACCATCTAGACTAACATTTTTTTCGACCGAAAATATAACTATGGTCCATTCTTCATTCCAAGATTGGTAATTTTCCGTGAACTCCAATCTAGCAGTTTTGTGACGCATTGTCAGCTTAGGTTTCGGGATACGTTTAACGTATTCCAAGTTCGTATCTGCCTTTAAAACTTGTTGAGTACGTCTCACTGATACATTGAGATTAAGAGAACGTCGGATTTCTGTTTGATTTGTTGGTACCTAATCTGTTAATCTCCCGAATAGCCCTTGCAGATAGAACAGCTTTTCTTCCTGTATTTTTTTTTAAACATTATTTTCGCCTAATTTTAAGCAGTTAACTACTACTGTTTTGCTTCTCTTCACTTGAGCAGCAATATCCCTAGTTGTCATTCCAGATTGGCGATATATAGCACTTTCTACTTTCTCTTTATCCGACAATTGTTTAGCGCGACCCATTTTCAACCAATTTTCATAAGTCTGCCAAATAAAACAGCTCGAATTAGAACAAAATGTACCCAGTTTATTTGCACATTAACCCCTTTCAAAAAAATTCACGAATGTATTATTATTTTGAAAACTTTTCCGAAAAACACATGTGGTCTTATAATTATTTCGCACAACAATAATATTTCGTTTTTCGAATGAACACGAAAAAAGGGCTCAAAAAGTGATAATTATCATTACAATGTAAATATGTAATCGAACAATGCAAGACAACATGACCCTTTTCCAAATGCATCGGTGAAAATGTAGCAACTGTGCAAACACTCTCCCAAATATCTTATTTAAAATACAAAAGGATAGATTAAATATCATGGTCTTATCATTATTTCGTGTAGTGTATATCTAAGAATGTATCTATACTCCTATCAATGCTCATTCACATTGTTTAGTGTTACTTGTATTATTCATAACAACATATTGTTTACAATAAATACACAAAGGTGTCGATGGATAAAAGCTAATTCACACCATTTAACAAAGTGTAAAGTAGTTAATTACAATGAAAACATATCACTTTGATTAATCTAATTAAACCACGTCAAATATTTTCCCAATATAGAATAACTTTACCAGTAATTATTCTAATTTAAGCCACAATAAGCCATAGATTTTGCAATTTCCCAGTCCATATGCCCACACGTATCCCCACATGGGGATGCAGTCCACAGACGCAGAACATTTTGAGTTCCCCTTTTTGCGTTAATTAATAAATGACCAACGAACAGTTGTAATCAATGCAATATCTGGGATATCCAATTAATGGTATACATATTGAAATTAGAATTTGTTTTTGGACTGACTTTTTTTTTTTTTGTTTGATTTGCCGCAAAACCTAATCAAATGGTTAGCCTGAGTAGCTGCGCATGCAATCGTGCCACATACCAATCATTCGGAGAAAATCCAAAAAAAACCATGAGTTTACAATGTACATACATATGTATGTATGTACGTACATCCATTATAATTGTAAATACATATTCTAAAATATGATTGGATCCCCACGGAGGGAACGGTCTGTATGTTGGTCGAACTTTAATTTCAGCTTCGTAGTTGTGGTGGTTTTCATGACTATTGCTTAGTTAATTACTATTGCAAAGTAGGACAACAATGTAGTAACAATCCAACATGAATGTACTTTTCAGGATTGTACTTCAAAATTGATTCGAATAAATATATGTATCTAGAGTGGTGCAGATACCTTTGTCCTTTTCATTGTAGGACACACATGGTGTTAGATTAGGTGGCATTCCATTCTAGTTGAGGATAAAGGATAAGGGATACCTTCATCATTAATTTAGTGCACAAATGGAATTCACTATGAAAATATTATGTAGATACTAGCGTCACTTAAACATCTTTACTCAAGTTTAAAGCGGGTCTGGAGGGAGTTAGTGATCTCCTTTTCTCCAGAAGTAGATAAAAGTGTCACATGTTAAAAGTTTTTGCATTAATCCTTCAAAGCTGAAGGAGCGATTATCTGTAACCTGATCCAAGCAAAGGCAGGACAATAAGAAAGGTAATGATCCCATGCATCATCGCCCTATCCCCAGGCGTCAGATGTGTTTCTTAAGCCTAGCACTCTAAGATGTTTGACAAAAGCAAACTGTCCTATAAGAACGGCAATAAGTTGTCTATACAGTCTTTTCTGCTGAGAGACGGCAAGCTTAAATACCTTTAGCCTGCCTGCATCCCAAAACACACAATTGTGTTCGTAGGAATCCTGGTTCTCAATGGAGGCCTGATAGAGGAAGCGGAGAGACGAAGGTTTAGGTCCTGAGAAATCATGCTTTGAGCCCTGCTTAGCTATCTTATCGGAGATCTTATTTTATGTCATCCCAGTGTGACTTGGAACCTAGACAAGAGTCTAAGCGTCAGCACGGAGTTCTGGCATTCCCAAACTATTTTGGAATGGCTTACTGAAGGCTTTAAGCGCAGTTTGACTGTCGCAGATACTCCGTCCCCGCGAATATTTGTCAAATATGGAAATCTCCTTTGTTGCACCATGTCACTGTAAGAAGGCTTTTGAAGGAATTAAGCTCGACATACAGTACAGCGATACAAACTCTATTAATAAAAATATTTTCAGACGAATGCATATTTAATTTCTTTAAGATCATTTTTAAAGGAACGTTTGTTTCCTACTGTTAACCATTCATAAGCAAATTAAGGTCTTGACGATCATGGTCATTCCGTAAGTAAAGACAAATTTTGTTTTCTTTCAACCCAGATACCTATGCAATGCAAGTAATCGCTCTGGATTCCTAAATTTCTCAGCCCTGTTCCTATTATAAAAGGGAACTTGTGGTTAATTATGGGTCAGAAAGTACTCAACAAGCCATCTAAACCAATTGAAGAGCTCAAAGTACCTAAAGAATTGTCAACTAAAGATAAAGCAGCAAAGGAAATCCAAAAACTTTTTGTGTCTACCCCACGAACGGTCCTAAAGGCTAAAGGTGGTGCTACAAGATATTAAGGAAAGAGGCAAATTTGATTTTCTATTTCTCTGTTGCAGGCAGGTGCATAGATAGCCTTAGGTAGGATAGTCCCTAATCAAAAAAATTATAAAGATTCTTCCAAATTTCGACAGTTGATAGCGGCCATATTGTTAAAGCTACATCTGTCAAATTGGCTGTCATTTATTCAGTCGGTTTCGCCAAATCACCATGGATGAAGAGAGCGTTCAACAACACGTGCAAATAATGAAATTGTTTTATCAAAATTGCTGTTCTGTTCAGGCAATGTTCCGCGCGCTTTGCGAATTTTACGGTCGCCATAATCGTCCTTCCGAGAGGACTACTCGCAGTGTGGTGGATAAATTTGAGTCCACTGGTTCAGTAAACAGTCAACCAACACCCGTACGTCGCGAAACGCTAGATCGGATGAAAACATCGCCGCTGTCCGTGAAAGTGTGTGCAGGAGAATCCGAGGCAGTCGATTTCGCGTCGCTCACAAGAACTCGGGCTTTCGCAGACCACAACTTGGCGAATTTTGCGTCGTGATTTGGACATGAACCCGTACAAAATTCAACTGACCCAAGAGCTGAAGGTAAACGACCAAAGACAACGACGTGTGTTCGCGGGATGGGCTCTGGAACAGTTGGAAACTGAGCTTATTTTTCATCGAATAATCATCTTCAACGATGAGGCCCATTTCTGGATGAATGGGTACGTCAACATGAGGATCCAAGAGTTTCCAATGCATCTCGAAAGTCACGGTTTGGTGTAGATTTTGGGCTGTCGGCGTCATCGGTCCATATTTCTTCGAGAACAACGTTGGCCAGGCCATCACCGTCGATGATGATTACCAAATTCTTTTGGTCTGAATTGGATCATATTGGCACCAACAACATGCTGTTTCAACAAGAAGGCCACACAACTCACGCCACATTGGAAATTCTGCACGAGCTATTCGAGGACATGGTTTTCTCACGTGGAGGTGATGTGAACTGGCCACCGAGATCGTGCGATTTGTCCCCGTTAGACTTTTTCTTGTAAGATTTTCAGAAATTGTCTGGTCTATGCAAATAAGCCACAAACCACAGCGGCCCTTAAAGCCAACATTACCCATGCTATCGGTTAAATTCAGACTGATTTATGCGCCAGAATCATGGAAAATTGGACATTTCGGATGCGCGCCATCCAGAGATGTTATATTCCGTACATACTGGCATAGATAGGCCTTTCAAACAAATACAAAATTTCGATGATATCTCACACACACTTTTTTTTATTTAAATTTAAAGATTTTTTTTATTGATTTAGTTTGACAAGGAGCGATCTATATCACAGTTCCTAACACTGTTTACGATTTACTCCAGATTACTTCCAACTTGATTCGGACTCTCCCTATATGATATGTATATCCTTATTCGGTCATTGTACTCAGTTACCCGATACCTTACAACCCCGCTTTCGTGTCAATTAGTCTGCAGGCTTAATTCCCTCAAGAATTACCTTAATCAATGCATTAAATACACGAACGACTAGCTATCAACCTAATTAGGTTTATCATAATAACATCTCTGAAATTAATACTCATCAACATTTATTTATTTTGTAAATGATACTTACAATACAACTCGATGGTAATGTTGGTGGAGACATATTTCTTGTGGAAATTACTGGCTTGACACGTGTAGACGGCATGCTGGTGTATTCGCGATAAATTTCGGACAACAAGTTTACTATTTATCGTACCATCGTAGGAAAAGTCAACAACACTGTTTTGTATTTGACCATTCATTAGCCATGTCACTGTTGGCGGAGGACTTCCTGGAATTTGAAAGAACAAAAATAATCAGTTCATATGTTAATTTGTCATTCATTCAATGTCATTAAGAGGAAATATTATTATTAAAAAAAAAACTGTCGAAGCTTTTGACTAAACATACATAGTACTGAACGTAGTACATACTCGTGTTTCATTGACAGATCGATATCGGATGTAGAATGTAATAATCTGTTATGCTATTAACGTTCTATTATGATGTATAGATAGACACAAACGGTGCAGGGAAATAAGTTCACGAGGGAAATTACTTCACATGGGAAATAAATTCACACCAAGTGGGAAATAAAAAGCACTTGTACGATGTGAAATTATTTGTCACACAAATTGGGAAATAATTTCATTTGTTTGTGGCAACTAGTTTCACTCTTAATGTGAAGTTATTTCCCACTAAATGTGGGTAATCATTTCACTTAATTAAAAAAGATTTGTTGTATTGACTACATTGACTACAAGCTAGGTTCTTTGACTCCTAATAGTATGCATCACTCCTCACAGAATGTTTGTCAATATAGGTATAACTGATATAAATAATTTTTTAACATTGTTGTGGGTTTCTTGTAAGGAAAAAGGGGGAACAGAATTTCACCTTTTTTATCAGAATGTATCTCAACAACTTCTAGAGAGGCGCCTATAAACATGTGCAACGTATAGTTTAAGGTGTGTGAACAACTTCGGATTTCACCCCATTCTCTGGAGGATACATACCAGCGACATACACGCGACTTCGTTGCTCTACTATGGGCGTCTATGACAAAGTCTAGCGTATTCTAAGTAGGTACGGGTAGATGGAATATCTTTCTTTTGCAACAACTAAAATTATAAGTTGATATATGTATGTATGTATGTATATTTCTAAACAAACGTTTAGATTTCGTATTTTGTTTCATCTTTTCTGGTAGGCAGGAAACCATTGCACATCTCCTGTGCACTTGTCCTGCCCTATCGGATCTGAGAAGGAAAAGTCTAGGCGAGTACTTCTTTACGATATAGCCGGACTTGATTTAAGAAGAATAAAGAGCTTCGTTTCCGGGTCAAACCGGATCAGCGAGACATACATATGTATGTACATTTTTGGTATGGATTCATATCCCTGCCTTTTTATCCCACGTGGAGAGTCTTTATGTAGGTCTCTGGTGCAGGTAATCTGGGTTTTCCCAAAGTGTTATCACAATGGATCTTCCTCTGGTTTAAGTGTGTCCCTAATGAACGGGGACAACCAACCAACCCCACCTTCATCTTCTCTTATACGTGAGGAATAATTTCATAAAATTCCTGGTTAAATTATTTCCCACTTGAGGTGGAGTAAGTTCCCATTTGAAGTAAATTCCCGTGAAGTTATTTCCCTCCACCACCAAATATTTTTTCTTTTTATTTCAAGTAAACTTTAAAGTACACTTCCAGGAGCCTTATTTCCAGGAGATTTCGGTTTCCAGCTCTTTTAAAGTAGAAACCTTGTATTATTCGTGCCGCTAAGCTACAACTCCAACCTTTAAGGTTAGTACACGAGAACCTCTCCTTTCCAATCAGAACAAAAAAAAAAAACAATGAATGTACCCAGCAATCTCAACTACCTAATCATGTAGGTACTTGCATAATTAGTTACTTACACTGTTCCAGCTATCTTGGGAGAAACATATTACACGACAAAACAATAACAACACCACTACCAGAAAATATACTCTCCTGGGGTTAAAAAACTCCTTAAACGACAAGGAAGCTCCTTGACATCAGAATAGTAAAAAACAATAGAAATCATTACAACACCAGCACACACACACACCTCCACAACCTGTGCTACATAGCGCCAACAAGCCACCAAACAAAAGCCACTCATACAGAGTATCCCCAAAAGCCTCAAGGAAATGCCACTCGACAAGCACAACTACTGCTGCATCGAGTCCTTTTTGTCACATGCGATTGCAGCTATGATGGCGAAAACCCAATTAAATCTCAAAAGTACTCCTTAATGACTGTTTTCTTGTTTCGGATTTTTTTTCTCTTTGTTCCTGAATCCCTCTCTTGTGTTTCAATGTTGGCCCATAATCCTTGGTTCCATCTGGGCAACACAACAAAAAAACAATCCTTTTGTGTTCCCAGGATTTTTTTTTTTGTTGTATTGTGCCGTAGAAAATAGAGAATAACACTCAGACATAATGTTTGCGTGCTGCTTGCAATAAAATCAATGATGTTGAAGGAAATGCAGAAGTATAGTAGACAGAAAGTTGCTCCAATTATGTGTCACACACTGTCGTCGTACACTGGCATGGCAAACTTTTGAGAAGGACTCTGCATGTGTGACATGTACACTAGTATTCTGAGAAACAAACTCGCTAACGAGCAGTGCTAGAAAAAACTTTCAAAAAAAAAAACGTTTTCTGATACGTAGTCTTCATTACAAGCGCCTTGAAGACGAAAATTGAGATATATGTACATGACTGTGCGCCCGTCGTCACTTTGAAGGACCTGCCTGGTGCCGCGAGCGGGCCAGAGCTGAGCACACAAAATGCAGGAAGAGAAATGTAGGCTATTAACGCAGTCAGGATTAATTTACGACGCGTTTCGTTTTTAGCAGTGTTTGTGTTTTGGAAAACCCTCATGCAATATTTATGGGCTCTGGCATACATAGTAGTTTGTCACATCACTCCCACTATCCTTTGGTAGTAATTACAGAAACGAGGTGAGCATTTATTCAGCACACGCACTTTGTGTTGGGTTAGCTGTAGCTACACATTGTGCTTAAGGATCTGCAGAGCAGAGCATAAGCATAGAACAACGAGAGCTAATGTTTGCGTGTCCTTTTTCCATGAGAGCATTTATTTCAATTTACATTACGTTAAGTGTTCCGGTAAGAGTGTCGTGTGAAGGCTTGTGAAATATTTATTCCCATATGTGATGAAAAAGGGCTTTCTGCTCGGCCTACGAGTGGATGAGTAGTATTTTGCGGAGGACCAGAATAAATATAAATAGTAGCATTGGTCGTAAACATTATCTGTTGGCAGTTATCATAAAATTTGCTGTACAAGTACCATGGACCAGAACAATAAATTACCTCTAATGCTGCAATAAGTAGTCGAATGAATGAATTGATCGATCGGCAATTTGCAATGAATTTGTCATTTAAGGACTGACGTTCCTTGGATGGGGTGCGTCAAATCGGACTTAATGCATCTCAAACAGTTGGGTTATGCGTTTCAATCTAATTATAATGCTAATGCATTAATTAAATGGAATATGTACATAAAATATGAAAACTGTGTTTAAGTGAATGAGCACTGGTATTCAATGCCACAGGAATGGTGACAGGACCTGCGTAATTAGATACATCTTTGCGTGTAAACTTGGATTACCTGACATGAAATCGACTTCAAACAATTTTGCACCATAAGCAGTGTTTACACTCATGGAGTCATATCTGCTTGACAAGCCAAGTACAAGACTATAGATATGTAAATTATAGATTTTTATACTACGGAACCGAAAGGTGTACTCCAAGGCGTTTTTGTGGATTTCTAGACGTTAGGTAAGTCGTAGGTGGACCTACGAATGGGCGAACTGGCAATAAACCATTTTTACCACATTTACAAGCACGTAATGTCACTATTCCAATAATTCAAATTTATCTATCGATTCATATAGTAAAAAAGTTGAATTTTAATTAGTTTTAGGCGAATCCTTTTTGCGAACTGTCAAACTTTATTCACGTTCCACACCATGTAGGATGCGATCCACATTCCCGCGACCAAAACATTCGCGAAAGTTTAACCTCACAATTCGTTTGCTTTGTGCTTCATGGTTCTCAAAATGTCAAAATTTGCGAATATTCGCTTATTCGTATTCGCAGGTCGCTGAACCGTGAATGGACCTTTGTAGATGGTGAATCATCTCCATGTAAATCATTTCCATTTGCTGACAAGAAAGTTATAGATTGTAAACATTGATCATTACATAAATAATTCGATTTTGTCAACGGAAACCGAGCGAAAGACTGCCGTAGTTTATGAGGACAGACCAAATACTGTAACCCAATTCACAATTCGTTTCAGGAACTCCGAAAGAATGATCTCATCATCGAGCCTCAGGAACAAAATGCCATCGTAAAAGTTGAAGAATTGAACGAGAAGCTTTGATTTGGTCATTTATAAGGAAGATCTGCAAATTAGAGTATATACGGCAAGAATGACGTTCCAAAAGCTATCGCAAACGATTCTTTATTCACATTACCCTTTCGAAACCATTTACTCTATAGGCTTCCAAACCGCCTCCACTTGGAAACGATAACTTCTTTAGACGACCAACGTCAAAACTATTTCGAAGAGGTATTTTTTGATGAAAGCCTTTTGGAAAAGAGTGATTGAAAATTTAGTGAAAAGAAAGAGAAACGTGATAGAACGTGAAGGAGAATGAATTTAGGGCTAAAGTACAAAACTCTATTGCTTTTGGAATGAGTTTTGTGCACCAAATCCAAGAATTGAAAACTTCAGCCTTTCTGGATCTCGGGTTCCTTTGGCCATATCATGATGCATTTTTTTGTAGGAACTAGATTCATAGGCATAGGTGATAGAAGAGCTTGAACTTGTGGTTTCTTCATAAAATATTTGATGGCAGAGACACTATTTGGCTCCTATCGTTTTTGTCCTTTTCTTTAAATTTTCAACCGGAGATGGGCTTTATATGGAAAGAAATAGATTGTCTTATCTGATCTTAACTTATCTTATCCCTTTACCCAAAGTGGTATTACAAGGGACCTTCTTCTAATCTAAGTGCGTTCCTGGCGAGATGGACAACTACCCAATCCAACCCAACCTTATTCGAAGATGAACTCATAGACCCTAATTTAAGTTTCTAAGTTTGTTAAAGTTTACCAAGATACCTACTCTAGATAGTGTGAAGGCTGTTAGCGTCTAAAGCCCATACTATCTGCTTACCTTAACGTATAAAGATGTATTTTGTTGACAGACTTTTGTTAAGGATATCTTCAAAAGTGGTGTATAGAAGAAGACATTTGGAGTTACTCAGTGATTCCTGGCGATGTAAGGTAATAATTCAAGGGCACTCTGTTTAACATTAATATAACATTAAGTCTACACTTCTTTCTGCCAAGGTATACTTTATTGACGCCTTTAACTTGAAAATGGAATAAACTTTGTGAAATAAGTGGTCCTTGAGGCATGTCAAAATGTTTGAATAGCTCTTCAAAGCGTTGATTGTATCCCAATGTTGACATGGTAGGACTTTTTGCCTTGTCAATGTTGCCTGCGTGGTGTAGATTTTGGCAGAAACAGATGTAGTATTTCGTTTAAGAGAAGATTGTCAAAATAAAATGTAGTGCACTACTGGATCGTACGAACTTGGGTTTTTATTTGCACTAGTACTACTTTTTTAAGAGAGCTCCAAATGGCATATACTGACCTATTAATTTTTTACGGTTTGATAACTAGTCCAACAGGAAATCCGCCGAGCCCACTCGTTTTTAAATGGATACGGCCTTAGGGGAACCCATACCAATACGTGAGCGTGTATTGGAAGCACTCGGATTTCTAGCTTCTGGTAAGACAGTTCATATAAGTACATATGTATCATGTTTTCTCCTATGTCCACTTCTTACCGTGTTGACTCTCGAAAACTCCTCAAAAAAATTTGGCAAAAATCCAAAAAATTAAAATATGAGTACTTGCGAGCCCTTCGAATGCGGAATGTTAAAAGTCCCCACAAGCTATTGCAAGAACTGTGTTTACTTTCGAGCTTACATATGCTCAAGAAATCCTTGACACACACATTTATGCCTGGTAAAGTCTGGCCCTACCCTTTTGAAGCCTGTTATCAGTGAATTTACGTATTGTTTTTGAATCGTTCTCGAAAAATAAGGACACTTTACCGAAACTGCAACTATTTTCCAGTATGTAAGGTTTCGTAATGCCCTTGATCTGTCATAAGAGCCGTCGTCGTCGGTGCTGCATCTTCCATAAATAGGTCCTGTCAATGCGTCCCGTCAACGGTCAATATGTTTGGAAATCTTCATACCGAGGAATCGCTAACATTTTGTGTGTCAACGCTTTTATAATGAAGAGAGACAATCACATTGACACAGATTACATGTCAACCCGTTTTGGAACAACATTGACCAACTTGTGTCAATTGTGTCAACCTTTTATACATTCACACGTTGACCATTGCCGAATTTTTCGTGACGCCAGAGACTCAAAATGTTGAATAATTTCGTTGAGGGTCTAATCGTAGACCGAAATTGACAGAGAGGATTATTACATACATATGTATCTACAGAGGTTAGCTACTAAGTTAGGTCAGCTTGTAGTTAATAAACGCGTATGTCCGTAACAATATCCACTGTATGGTCATTTAAGTCAATCCTTTTCAAGATTCTTCTCGACATTGACAGTCAAAATGCAATCAGTCAATCAAAGTTCAAATGAGACAAGCGGTTGTTGCTTGTCAACAAATCCCATTGGACGTGAAGTTCATGTATGAAAATGTATTGCAATACAAATAGGTACCATCCAATCCAGTAAATGGTGTCGTTTTTTTTTTTTTGTTATAGATTTTTCTAATCTTTTCAAACAGTTGCCATTCATTGAGGGATTTTTTAACACACACTGCATCACAAGCTCATAAATTCAAAAATCTGGGTTGCAGTTTATCAGTCATTCGCGCCGTGTACGTTCCGAAAAATCTCATAAATTAGATCCGATAAATCCGATTCACAGCAACCCCTCGAAACACTCTATCACACACACGACAGACACAAAACAACAAAAAAAAAAAAAGAAAGAAGCAAAACTCCAACATGAAATAAAATTTATTACAAAATTTATGGCTATCACAACAAAGAACGTAGTATAACTCCCGAATTTCAATTAAAACCCGTACACAGTAAACCAGTGTTTCACAGTTTGTCGTTGCCAGTGCTTTAAATAACATTTTGACACTTCAATTTGGCACTTAAACTCACGCAATACCCCAGCCACTATCGTCATATATAATAATTATGATTCAGATCCCCAAATCGATTGCAATCGACGTTAACCGAATTGTGACTCGGTCCCGCCACCAGATATGACATCGTTTCCCAGGGGCTGACGGCACCGGTGCGCTGTCACAGGAACTGTGACCGCAGACACTTGACAAATATACATTTGTAGTGCAAAGCCTCCCTAATGAAGATGAAATTTGACATTAAACTGTCTAATTTAATTCGCTAAATTAAATGCCCTAATGGAGTGGTAAAAATGACATATAACTGCCATGCACCGAACTCGAGTTGGTCGATGAGGAGTGCTCACGTTCTCCACCCTGACAGGATATAAATTACAAAATTTCATTGCAACTGACTTCCTTACGGCCTATCAACGTAATTGCATTGCAGAAGAGCAACCACCCAACATTGGGGTGTACTTTTGGTGCTTCTATCACATTGAAGAAGTTTTACAACCTGCCAGACGGGCAGGCAGCCCTAACAGAGGAGTGTAGTCTTGCGGATGATGGCATGCTCCTTTGTGGAACAATGGGGGTTGGAAAAGAAGTCGAGAAATTCGTTTAGGGTTATTACATCCTGCACGCTATTTTGGGCAATGACTCGTGAGCCATGAAGTTGCTTTTGGTCGCGGAAGTTGAGTTGGGTGTAGGAGTGGTTTTTTTGGGTCAAACTTTGCCCTCAATGGGATAATGCTTTCGAGAAAAGTTACACATTGGTTGGTGATGCTTGTTTTTTTTTTTTTTGCTATAAGTGGCTTAAACTCAGTTGATTCTTCAAATGTAGGCGTCGAGGTAAAAAGTCTTGCTGGGAATATTTTTAGGAATTCCAAATGGTTTTTACGTAATTAGTCAAGTGCTGCGATTACGAGGAGCAATTTGGATACTATATTATCGAGATGCTTTAGATTTAAGATTCTCATGTAAGGGGTCGTCTTAGGCTGAACGTCGGTTTTAGTTTTCGACTACTATAAGGGTTTTTCTAAGCACATCTTTTCCTTCCCAAGAACTTATACGTTTTTTCGTGTAAAAATTGTATATGTGACCTTTTTATTCTTTTTTGCATTACGAAGGCTCAAAAATCTGGTGCTTTATAGAACTTATGCTTAAAAGCAGTGTTATTACTCCAAAACCGATGTGTATGTATGGTGTCCGATGTTATCCAGTCCGCTTTGAATAAATTCACTAGCTGAACTGGAAGCTGTGGACTTTTCGTTAATCTAACAAAAACTTCTCTGGTTCTCTTCACAAGAAAACACAAAATTCTTGACTTCAATCTATCAAAGTTAAGAGGCTCCTTCAAACCCCCTCATATAGTGCCAACTACCTAGACCCCAAGAAAATATAATCGAAGGTTTGAGAAAATCCTTGGCTGCCCCATATACATATTTGCAAAAAGGCCGTCGGCTCCACTAAAACCTACAACCAGATACTATGCACTTGTTATACACTTTGATAGCAACACCGATCCTCATGCATGGCGTACTGGTTTGGTGGCCCGCTCTGGAAACGCGGGTGTTACTAATGCATGGAGAACCTCTTCCACTGCTGCGCTGCCAACCATGCTCCACTTACTCTCAAGCTCCAAACAAGGGAAGGAGCAACACACTGGACGCTCCAGTATAGTATCGATGCATAGAACTGAATGTAATGTCCTGTACCACGAATCGCTATCAATTGCTGTCTTCTTAAAAGACTTGAGCATCCACATCTCCTTCAACATCCCAAACTATTGAAGCGTTTTTCAAGTCGAAGTCAATGCCCCTCATCAAGCAACTGATTGGCTGGCGGTTAATGCATTATTAGCAACAAATCTCTTGCATCCAGCACTACAAGATCTAAGGCAAGGAAAGGCTGCCATATATCTCTCAACGAACTAGTTGGACAGTACAAACGCACATTTGTTGCGTACTAGGTCAGTGTATCATACCAGGGAATTGTGAAGCTGATGTATTGGCTAGAAGAGGCTCTTCTGGTTTAGATAGTAAAAACATCTTATGATAAACAACCTATCAACGCCGACGTGGTAAGTGAGGTCAGTCATCGATGGCATCAACTCGATCAATGCGAAACCGGCAGGCTCTGGTCAACTCTAAATGAAACCAGGTACTTCTAAAACACAAGCGGGGAGCCCTCACCAAGATAATTGATATCCTCATCGTATTCTGTGTTAAAGGAATTTATACTCAAAGTATCTACAACGGCTGCCGCAGAATCTGTAAGGACTAAGAGGAAGAGGAGACTATTAATCACATCCTAAGCACGTCTCCTGCACTCGCTAACATAAGGTGAATTGCCTATGCAATGATTTAAGCGATTTCAGCATCGCCTAAGGTAAAGTTAGCTCTTTCATAGAAAAGGGTAAATGGTTTCCAGAGAAAGAGGGTGATCCATCCATCTTACACATCGCCTTCTCCTGATTTAAGTGCATGGTCACGGAGGGCCGGTTTAACCAACTAACTAACCAACTGGGGACCCCCAAGGGTGGTCTTCTACTCTTTACTTACTCCATACCTTTTGTTTAAAAGGATTTATAAAACTTTTGTCTATATATAGGAGCCGGCACAGAGCATAGTCTGGTAGAAATCCATGACTTTAAAACGTAACTACCTTCGCGATTTTTTAAGGATGCATTTAGCAAGCTTCATCAGCTTCAAGGCCATCTTACTTCGTAAGCTTAACACTATTACTTCCATACAGAATATGGGCTACAGAGACATAGTCATCATCATCACCGAGCCAGGCGAGTAAGAACCATTTTTTGGAGTGTTAGGGTTAAGACCACCTTAGCGGATAGCTGCGTACGAAAACTTCACTTTAGTCAAAACTTTAATGTAACATTCCCAGACGGGAAAAACTGGGAACAGAAGAAACCTACATTTGCTATCGACCCTCATGTATGACTATGTCTAGAGTTTGGGGATTATCCGCGTAAACACGGTCTTTTGCGTAGCCCCTCAGGAAAAAGGCTAACGGTGTCAAATTACATTATCTTGGTGGCCGATTGACATCGCCAAAACATGACATTACACGATCAGGAAACTTCTCACGCAATAAAGCCATAATTGGTCGTGTTGTGTGGCTTGTTGCCCTGTCCACATATCGTCCAAGACATGATCTCCAATTGCCGGTCAAAAAAAATCGGTCATCATTCGACCATATGACTAAATCGATAAATTCGGATCATCAGCAATACTTGCACTTACAGCAGCAATATATTCGATTGAGCGTGCATTACGATGATTAATAGACCTTATGACATCAGTAGCGCTTCCATTCTCTTTAAACTTCTTGACAATTTTACCGATTGCTTGCGTTGTCGGTCGGTTATGACGTCCTTGATCATCTCGTAATGCGAAAAGTGGTTAATTTGAATTACCACTTTTGTAACAGGTTTTATTAATTTTAACCCGTTGTTCCATTGTTAAGCGATCCAATGCGATCCAAACGGCAAACATTCATCTAATATTATGACACTTCATATGACAGCTGAGTTTGACAGGTGTCAAATGCCAGCGCTACCAACTTGAAACCACCTGAATGACCCTGTAGAAGCTAAACTGTTCATGCTAAACACCTCCCTCATAAGAACGAAACATGTTATAA
The DNA here is from genome assembly GCA_963583995.1 of Xylota segnis. Taxonomy (NCBI): domain Eukaryota; kingdom Metazoa; phylum Arthropoda; class Insecta; order Diptera; family Syrphidae; genus Xylota; species Xylota segnis. The sequence continues at coordinate 113,440,345 of OY757236.1, read as the reverse complement.
CATTTCACTAGAAGTCAGATTCGCTTAGTCATAGGTTTCCTCACTGGACATTGCCAAGTCAGAAAACATTTGTGACTATGGGAATAGCTCAAGATAGCACTTGCAGTATGTGCAACGAGGACGAAAAATCAGCAGAACATATTTTGTATCACTGTAGCTGTCTAATCAGAACACGTTACCGTCTCTTGGATAACTTGAAACAGAAGTCATAGCTCCTAGTTCACTCAAAGATTTAACAAGAACTCTGGCATCATAAGAGAGCTCTAACGTCTTTTGAAGGAAATCAAAAGACGGAGTGATATGGTGGCATCCGATCCACCACCTCAGATATATATTCTAATCTAAGGGTTAAGAAGATTGAGCTTTGTCGGGTATCTGTAGGGTATTTAGTAGGGCAACTCTGCCTTCTAGCAAAGGGTCAAAAAAAAATATAGTACTTACCGCCATATACAACACAGGTAACTTCCAGGCTACCGCCTTCTTCGTATGGCCCCGCTCTCGAATCAATTCGTACTCGGCGTTCGTTGAAAATATTCGGTTGTTGTGGTGGAACTGTCAATAACGAAAAAAAAATAAAAATTCTGCATTAAACCAGGTGAAAAGAAAACCAAGAAAATATCTAAAAAAAAAAAATTAAATTAAAATCAATTTCCTAGAACATCCAAGTGTGTAAAGAAAAACAAACGGAAACAAACACATTCTGTTTTGAAAATAAATTTTCTACCCTTCAGTCATGTCGACAAAAGTTTTGGACAATTTCCCATTGTAACCAATCTCCGAGGCAAACACAAACTGGATACAACGTGCCACATACTCTCACCCCTTAGCTTCGCGACCAAAAAACATTTAAAAACAATCATGCAATCCAATATTTTTCTTGTTTTCGATTCTTTTTTTTTTCAATTTTTCATTTGTACGTACATATGTAGGTATAGGTATACAAAATAAAGTTCGTTGTTCAAAAATGTTTTGAAAAGTTTTAAATTGAAAAATTCAAACAAAAACCTCCGAATGAATAAAAGTTTTTTTTGTTTTTGAGAAAAAACAGCAACAACATCTGAGCGTCAAACTAACTGTTGCAGAAGTATTTAAATCAGAACCAAAATGAAAACAAGATACAAAAAAATTTGTGTATATCTAATATTTCAGTTGACAATGGGTGTGGCAGCTTAGCCATGAAGTCCTGGCCAGAGGTGTACTCGTACAATCACAGCCTCATCGCCCGCAACAACATTAGATTAAGTCTCCGGAAAGTGTTGCTCTGTGTTTTTATTTAATTATATCACAGCCTATTTGCTTGAAGCGGGCCGAAGCCTTTTGAACAGGTCGGTCTAAAGCCGCACACTAACCTGGGGATAATTTGGATGTTGAAGTTGATGGATTTATTTACGCTGTATTGGTTTTTTTGTTTGAACCAGTTTCGGTTGAAGTGGCCACAAATATTTCAAAAGTTTAGATGGAAAGGATTTTTGTTATCCTTTTTCGCGCTTGTTTGTGTTTCAATTTATAGTTTCAATGGGCTTATCTGGCGTACATTTTATTTTGCGTCAATAAAGTGTGTGAGGTTGGAGTTGGAGATTTGTGTTTGCGTTAATTGGTTCAACTGTTAGTGTGGAAACGCTGAAATTTTTGCCACATTTTGGAGTAGAAAGTATGATATGAGGTATACTTACCAACAACTTCTAAATTGACATTACTATTCCTAGTTTGTGATAACTTAAAGTCTACTCTACAACGGAAATTCCCTGCATCCTTTTCCTGAAAATACAAAAAAGATTGGTTTAGGAATAAGTGATTAGAATGTAAATTCATTTTTAATAAAGTATCCCTGACTATCTAGACATGCTGTAGATTGCCCTCTGGGATGTCTAAATGCTTTCATTTCTTTTACAAGCAAGGATATACACAGCATTCCTGAGCTCTCCATATTCACGAATTTAAAGACCACTAAGGCCAGTATACTGAATGCAGTGTACAGTCAAGTAAAATAGACAATTCGATAACCAAAATGCCCATAATCTCTTCAAGACATATTCAAGACCTACATGTTTGGTAATAAGTTCAGAAAGACTGTTTAGACTGGTAAATTTGTTGACTTGATTGGCGGTAACAAGCGTCTTAAATGTCTAATAAGGTGTCCTTAGAAGAAAGTCCATAGGCAGAGAATCAGATATATTTTTTGAGCTGTTTCGACACATTTAGAGCTTAGGTCAACAAGGAGCTTTGAAGATTAAGGCGGGTTTTGAAAACTAAATAGTTTGGTGCTTATAAAATATTTAGGATTGACTGAAGATAAAGAATGATATAAATCTTGATGAATTGGCAGAACTTGGGGTCTCAATCCAAAAATGATACATTGGATGTATGAAATGTTGGTGAGACCCACTATCTCATACGCGGCCATCATATGGTGACCGAAAGTGCTTGAACGGACAAGGACAACTAAGCTTCAGAAGATACAAAGAATAGCTTGTCTCCGTATTTCAGGTACCCATGCATACCTGCCCCGTGGCGGCTTTAGAAGCCATCGTTGGATTCAAATCCCTACAAATCTTCATTAGGAAGACGGCTGCTAGATGCGCTATCAAGTTGCAACTAGAATACAATTTTAAGGCAGGTGACCATGTGTGACACCTGAAAATTCTTGACTCAATCCAACGAAGAGACATGTTCTGCACTGTCCCCGACGTTATGGTCAGGAAATACTGTTTCGGTAGGTTATTTGAGGTTAATATAGTAGACCGTGCAGACTGGTCTAATGGTGTTCCAACACTGGACCCTAGAGGTCTGATATGGTTCACAGACGGGTCAAAGATGTACTCTGGAGTGGGTGCTGGTGTCTTTGGACCCAACACCAAAGTCTCGATACCTATGGGAATGTGTCCCACGGGTTTCCAGGCTGAACTCAATGCTATTAAGATCTGCGTCAGGTTAAACCTTTGTAAGGGTATCAAGAGCGTTATTTGTATCCTCTCAGATAGCCTGGCAGCTCTTGGAGCGCTGTCGTCCAATTTAGTGGACTCCATAGCAGTTAAATGCTGTTACGATGCAGTACAATCTCTTGCTAGACATAATAGTGTGGTACTTGGATGGGTTCCAGGTCATCAGGGGATTGTAGGCAACGAATCTGCAGATGAACTAGCCAGGGCTGGCTCAAAATCTGCGTTTATTGGGCCTGAACCGTATTGTGGTGTTACATGCTAGCCAGCAGATATTAGAAACTCTGCGACTAAGAACGTGTTTTCCTTCATCAGGGAGATGGTACGTCTTTTAGAGTAAAACGCAACCGATTTTTCAGGTCGCAGTATCAGCCATATGTGCTACGGTCGAGGAAAAACAAAATCTTGAGGAAAATTCATTCGGATTAAAAAGAAAAACCTTTCAACAGAAATTGTATCAGGGGTGAACGGGATAAACGCCCCTGGAAGAGAATCTGCGAGACTAAGGAAGATCCTCCACTCAAAAATCCCAAAGGAAATTGAACTGAATCTTCTTCAGAATTACTTATGTTTCTTACAAACACGCACTTCTCAGAAAGTTAACCCAAGCAGTCGGCAGCTCGAGAAGATGTAGGAGCACGGAACATTAATTACTGGTAGACCATCAGATCATTCTCGCCTCGCACATCGCCAGGGATGGACGGTATCACCTTAATCATGTTACAATTATTCCAGTACTGAGGGAACTACTCATCAGAGTTCAAGGTGGTATCGAATGCCGGGAAAGCAAGTCATATCACCACTAAAGATTTCAGGCCAATCAGCCTTACCTCCTTTGTACGAAAAACTTTGGAGAGGTTAGCTAGCATGCACATTCGCATTTATTTTCACTCCAAGGAAATGTCGACGACTTAACACGCCTATACCAAAGAAAAAATTGTAGAAACGGCTCTACACCGTCGAGAAATCCTTGAAAAATAAAGAACGGACCTCAACATCAACGATGAATTGTAGTAATTCTTATATTATAACGCGCCACAACTCCACTAGCTCAAGGCGGAGGGAACTCCGGGTCTATGGGGTCTACGGAACCTAAGGGTCATTGAACTATTTGAAGTAATACTACAACTCAGGTATAGTCGTGTCAAGACCATTGCTTATGCGAATGACGTATCGATGTATTGATTGGTTCGGGCAAATTCCTTCCTACGCTCGGTAAGCTATTGAAAGCTTGACGCGGAAGTCCCGAGTCATCTCCACCAAGAAATGTGGACTTGCGGTCAATCCCCAAAAGACTGAGCTGGTATAGTTCACTAAAACAACTAAAATTCCTGAGTTTACACTTCCTTACATAGGAGGTCTCACATTAGGATCTCGAAGGGCGCAAGACGGACTCGTTCAAAAACCTGAACTGGAAGCTTAAAATTTTTGATTTTTGTACGTGCACTAGAATGCTTGGGAAAACTTGGAGCTCAAAATCGATAACAACACTAACTGCACAACTGGAGGCTATCGTTAATCTGCTTCCGCTGGACACCTGTAGAAATTGGTCCCCTAAAAGTAAGTCAATCAGATAGTTGAAGACATAAAACAATTGGTCAATTCCCTATCCTGGAAAAATATCAAGGAAATGTTCATACCACGGATTACCTTTTAAATCACGTTCTCGAGCAGAGATAGAACAAGCGGTCAGCCTATCAGTGCACGTACCATCTCAGTCTTCACAGACGTCTGAGCCGCTGACCATGTAGCTAATAATACAAGAATGTATAACCTTTCATCGGAGGTTTGGAGTCTAAAACAAAACAGGTCGACAATGCGGTGTTCATCGGTTAATCTAGAAGCATGGACTAAGGCCCGTAGAGAGGCCAAAATAAGAAGGTCTTCCCTAGACACTTGTGTCATCACAAGAACTTTGTGACCATGTTTCGATAAGAGTAGAACTTGAAAAAAACTATCTGGCAAGCTTCAATGTAGTATTGAAACGGAAGCTGCCAAAATGGGTTTAGCGGTAAACGAGGGCAAGACGAATTACATGCTGTCAACGAGAAGGGACACAAAACATCGATCACTTGTACAGAACGTCACAATCGACAGCTAGTTTAAGGTAGTAAGGGACTTCATCTACCTCGGCATCTCAGCAGAGAAATAAGACGAAGAATAACTCTTGCAAATCACTGTTTCTTTGGGCTAAGAAAGGAGACTCTAGATAAGACCATGATCATCCCAGTCCTGCTTTATGGCTCTGAAGCGTGAACTCTGTCTAAAGGGGATGAAGAGATCCTCAATCGCTTCGAGAGAAAGATTCTTCGTCTAATTGTTGGTCCCGTTTACGTTGACGGGCTTTGGAGAGGAGGTTTAACGACGAACTATACGAGCTGTACAGCGACATCGACCTAGTCAGAAAAATGTGCATCAGTCATTTAAGATGGATAGGACATGTAAAGCCCGTAGAGTCTTTGAATCAAACCCGGAAGGACAACGCAGTAGAGGAAGACCTCGCCTTAGGTGGCGCAGTTAGCTAAGGACGGGCTAACTGGAGAGCCTTGTTGCTTGAGGCTCAGGTTCACCCCAACTGTAGCACCAACTAAGTAAGTAAGTAAGCTCCAATGTATGTCTTATATGTTCGATGTTAGAGAGATACAAAGGCCGTTTTATAGGTATATTGAAAAATAGACTTGCAGTCACAACTTACCTTTACAGGATTTATTATCAATTCAGCTGGCTCTTTGTGCGTTCTAAAGACCGCTCGGTCTTCTAGGACTTCTTCATCTCTCCAATGCGAGGGGGTACCAGCGTGAGCACCTCTTGTATCAAAACTGAAATACAATTACGACAAAATTTTTAGACACAGTTTATATATAGCGATAATGATTTACTTACCTATAAATTGGAAGATTATTTTTGTACCAAACAACAAGAAGGACCTTGTCATCTGGCAAACTTGACCCCACATCACATTTTATTTGAGCAGAACTATTAACAAGCACACGAAGTATTTCACCATCTGTAAAGAGAAATCAAAGTAAACAAATTAATTAAAGCACTAACTGTCGGTTTAAAACTTCTAAAATTAAGTCCCTCAATGTCAGACCTCCCCAAAACCACTATCTCCAAGGCGAACCGAAAAGATGTCAAAATTGAAACACGTACATATTTTTAACAGAATATTTAAGCACAAGTACTTAAAACCATTTATCACGCACTCAGAAAACCCATTAAAAAGGAACTAAAAAAAAAAAAAAAAAAACAGAAAAAGCCAAATACACTACACAAGCCATCGTCAACCTAACTTCAGTCATTCAGGCAACTTTTTAAGAGACCGACACAGCCAAAGAGCATGACAGTAGAGAGAAGAGTGTTGAGTGAAAAAAAGGAACGAAAACAACAACAAAAAAAAATGTTTTCCTTATAATTATTGTACAAGACACTCAACAACCACTTAACACACAAAATGGGATGTCCTTTTAAATTACCTTGGTGGTAGAGTACTACACAACAGAGAAAACCCGAAATGACCTTGCTTATTTTCAGTGTGGAAATTAGCTGCCACCGACGAACGTCCTCCTTGGTATACGGTGGGAAACAGGCACCTCCCTAGCTTTCACTAATTGCCACCAAACACCTGAGAGTTGAGTGCAGAAGGGTTCTCTTTGCCATTGTCCTTGCTCACCTCTACAGCAAGATGTTTTCTTAAAACTCGCATAAATTACGTATATATAAGTACCTACATACACAAAAAATTTTTTTTTTTTCTAACACCGCTGCTGTCACTTTTTTTTTTGTTTCTCATCGTCCTTAGGCGGAAAGATTGCTTTATGGGCGTTTCAAAGATAATGTATGCCTCTGGAATGTAACAACTTGAAGCAAACTTTGACACACGCTCCTTTGGGAGGCCCGTGGGTTAATATACAATGGTTTAACCTTGAATTGTCATGTAAATATATTCCGACCCAAGCGACACTAATCCCAGGACACAAGTTATACAAGCAAAGGACATGAGTGTTCTGTTATGTGTGCGTGTGTGTGTATGTCCTTGGACCTCACAACACAGCTGACATTTCGATTACAAATTAGACACACATGCTAATTCATTCAGTCGACAGTGGATTTGTTTCCTTAGATAGACAGCCAGAGCGTGCCGTGCCCAAAAGTGTGGGTGGCAGCATAGTTTACTGGGCGGATAAGTTTGTGTATTTTGTGTTTCTTAAATTTTCTTTGCATAAATACCGAAAAGTTAACTGAGACAAGGTGAGACAAGGGTCATATTCGGGTTCGTACAAAAGGTTAAATACTAAAAGATTACTGTCAATTATTTTCGCTACTCTGGCGGAGGGAAATTGAACTGAAAATAAGCGTTGTGCACTTCAAATATGAAAAAATAAATTGTTCAGACCATGATTGAAACATTCAATACTGGGACGAGGTTCAAACACTTAAACTTGCATACTTTTTCAGTTCTCCAAACCAACAGCAATATCTAAGCCGTAACAGTTCTTTTTTATTGTTCTACCTATGTACAGTGTGGGTCATCTAATGGTTTCTTTTTAAGTCATATTTATTTTGACATTTTGAGACTGACAGCTGTTTTCCGCTCGAAATCTTGACAGAAAGTCAGTCGCGAAACGAAATGAGTCGCTTTACGCTTGAACAACGTTGGGAAATATTGAAAACTTATTTCCAAAATGAGTGCTGTGTAGGCTAAACAGTGCGTTATTTGAACAGAAGTTTTGGCCAAAATGAGTCACTCACCGCGGCTGCTGTTCACAAGCGCAAAAAATGCGTGAAACTGGGCAACAAATTCCCAAATCGTGTTATCAGCTGCCTTGCATATGTCAATTGGCCGCCTCGGAGCTGCGATTTGACCCCTTTGGATTTTTTTTCGTGGGTAATTGTGAAGGACCGATGTTATGCCAACAATCCGGAAACAATTCAAGCACTTGAGGCCAATATCATCCAAGAAATCCGTGAGCTACAGCTTGAAACCATCAATATGGTCCTGGAAAATTGGAGTGACAGAATGCGCTACTGCGGAGCTAGCCGAGGCAGCCACTTGAAGGACGTTGTGTTCCATAATTAATGCGAATGTTTGCTCTTACTAATAAGCTTGTATTTGGCACACCCTATATAGTCCTTTAATGGGCTGGTTTTTCCTAAAAGACACCGAAACTCTGCTTCCGATGGCTTAAAAGGACTTCAAACCTACTATACGTATAGTCCTTTATCTAAGGATTGATGGCTCACAGTTGACAGTAATCACAAACATATGTACATTTATGCCTTGAAAGTTATTGTGGGGAGTACTGATCGATCGATTGTTTGGACGCAGAATCAACAAAATAAAGACAAAAATATCTCTTCTGGAGTACTTCAGGGAATGTCCCCCATTACGTGGAGTCTAGTATTCATTAGTTGACCTTAAAAGAGCAGGCTGCAGAGAAATTGTCTATGCAGAAGATATTGGAATTTCAAATACCTGAATGCCAGATCTCATTTTACACAGCAGATAGACCCTAAAATCCGTACTAAAGGTAGAGTACCTTTTTAGCAGAAAACACAAGCTTGCGCTCATAGACTCTTCCACCAATAATTGCACCAACCACTCCAATCTACTAAAATGTGTGCCCAAAGCTAATGATACATAATGAACCAAGCCTTTACTATTATATACCGTAAATGGAGTTGGCAACGTCTTAGAAATGCCCTGTACCTTAATCGATCAGCTAGAGCGCAAGGACGTTTGATGCTGCTACCTAAGGGGGAAAAACCACCAGATGAGTACACGTCATATCATCTCATTCCCATATGGCTTCCAGACACAATGGGTAAAATACTGGAGGGAATCATATCCAACCAACTGGAGCTAGAAATTGATGAAACCGGAGAACTCTCAAACCAGCATGGATTAAGAAAGAGTCGTTCTACAATCCGACTGCATACGAAGAGTGACTTTAAATTTAGAGGAAGCTTTTCAAGCCAAAAGATTGAGAGAAGGTGCAAAGAAATATGATGCCATGGTAACGTTGGACGGAAAAAACGCATTCAACTCTGTAAACTGGGGTCTCATAGAGCATTCACATAGAAATGATTGTAAGTTACTTCGAGAATCGGTTTCTGTTCTACGATACCGATGATAGAGTAAGGCAATACCACATATATGGTGGAGTTCCTCAAGGATGGATATTAGGATCCATATTATGGATTATTATGTTCGATAGAGTTTTAAGTCTTCGAGTCCCTAAAGAAGCAAAATCATAGGCTTAGCCGATGATAAAGCATTTTTTGTGGCAGCGAAACTAGAGGACATTGGCAGTAAGTGTATCGGAAAAGTGAGGCGGTGGATGGCAGCAGTTGGATTAGAGCTCGCAGAGCATAAAGCAGAAGCAGTACTAATAAGCAGTCGCAAGGAAACAGAGATTATCACCATCAGGATACGTGACCATGATATATGTAACTCCAAAATCGCCTCTCAGATACCTAGGTGTGGTGATCGAAACTAGACTCGTTTACAAAGAATAACTAAAGAATAAGGTGAGTGCTTCGACATTGGAGAATCTTAACAACAGGGGAGACTAGTTCTGTCAAGGGTGCTGCAATCCATCATCAAAGAAGGATTAGCTCAGTCAATCGAAACAATGTGCACTGAGGCTTTACTGTGCATATTGAACAATGTTGGAGGATGCTGTATGCATCTGTCATCGCGGGAATTCCACCAGCGGATATATTGGCCAGAGAGCTATAAAGGACCTACGTCAAAGCTATCAAGCTAGAAGAGAAACAGAGAAGCATTCGAGTACGGTAGGAGAGTTGGATGGAAGGGACCTCAAAAGGGAGGATGGGCTGGTATAAGTCGATATTCCGGATACCCATAAATGACTGGGCCGAGATTACGGAGAAGTAGATTTCTACTTAAGCGTGCTCCGAACCGGACATGCCTGCTTTCGAGCGTACCTCAACTGGTTTGGTTTCAAGGAATCTCCTTACTGATCAAACTGCAGTGAAGATGTGCGTCCCAATAAGTGACGGAGAACTAGAGGAAAGAATCGAAAAAATACCAACTTCCGAGAATATTGTGAACCATGTGTTGACATCGAGTGTAATACGGAAGAACTTCGGCGGTTAGAAAGAGTGGTCTATCAATGACGCAGTGGTCTACCTATGATGCTGGGTATAACTCGATTTCGATTAAACTGAAGTTTCCTTGAAAATATCGAGTACATTTCGCCAATACTGAGATTTGACTATAACCTCCGAACGAGTTTTGCTGCCACTGTAGGTAGTAGTGTAGTCTACCTGGTATCTGCAGAAGGTGTCTTTTCTGGTAAAATCAATTGGAGCACACTTAAGCCCTTCCTAAACCAAAGAAGACTCCTCCTGTTCCTGGACTATTACCACAAAGACATTCTGGGTAATTTCAAGAGTGATTTCATTGAAAGGAGTACTACACCTAGGATTCTGTCGAAATAACGAGTCCTAGGTATGCCTTTCATTATATTAAGTTAACTACATCCACATCTTGGTACAGCTGGTAGAGTTCGGAGTTTCCCTTCTCTTGCCTACTTTACCAAAGGACTTGAATAACATTCGAAAAACCATTTTTCGTTCGAAAATCTCCAATAAGTGGTCTGATTTTCTCTAGAATTTTATTCCTATTATTTATGTTGAGTCCGAATTGAATGAAGTCTTGAAGATGTAGCTATTAACAATGACATTTTGCCCTGGGCAGTCGATGGACTGTTGTTATTTTGACACTTTGTCTTGTCCTCTATTACTGACCATTTCGTTTCGCCTGATCATCAATTGGGGTGAAGAACTCTAAAACGCTACACTAGGAGCAACGATGATATCTACAAGTATGTCACTATGTAAAGATAGTTCCTCCTGTGTTAACATTCGCTCAACGCACTATGTTGCATCGTGAGTTCCCCAGCGTTATGCTACAAATGAATCAATTCTGCCGGGATCCTGAATTCAGTCATATCGCCATGCAGATACAAGGAAGTCAGGCGATATGTGCCTTCATATCATATGTGTAAACAGATAAATCTAAATTTACAATGTAACGGTCAGCATCAATAATTGTCAAAATAAATAATAAGGTACCAAGATGGCTACCTTGAGGTACTCCATATGAGGCTTTTATCGGAAAAGAAGTCATTGATCTAACATTGTGCACTGGAGATTCTAAATAGGATTCAATCCACGTAACAAGCCTCGGCTGAAAGCCAAGAGCCTTTTGTTTGATAAGAATTATTTTGTACGAGATTCTGTCGAAGGTTTTGCTAAGACCAGTGACGGCCTTTTTAAAAATAGGAATTAAGTTGGACTTCTTTCAGGATGTGGATAAAATTTCCAGCGATATAGAAAGCTGAAAGAGACCAGTTAGGGGTGTGACTAGGTAGTCTATACACTTTTTTCAGAAGAAGGGGGCAGGGCATCAGGGCATACATTTTCTACTTGATCCAACGTTATATCCAATGACTTAAATGTCGTTTGTGGGCTGATCAGGCTCTTGAGCGTGATTAGCAAAACGACAGACTGAAGAAATCAGCAAATAATTTTGCAATCGTTTGAGGATCATCCGAAGAAGTTTTAGAAAGTTTGAAGGAAGTGGGGCAGGTATCCGATTTTCTCTTGGCATTGATGAATTCCAAGAATCATTTAGGATGTAAGGTTGTAAAGGATTCAGTTTAAATAGTTAAGAGAAAGAGACTAACAGAGCTGGGAAAATTGAGTGTAGGGCAAGGTAGATAGGTAAAGCGGGTGATTGCAAGCCATGAAGAGGGTACAGTCTTAATCGGATCTGGACGGATCTTTTGTGTTTCCCGTGTGGGAAATCTGAAAAAATGTGCAAATACAAATGTTAACTCAGTAATTAATGGCGGGAGCCCGTTTTCGACATGACGAGAATAGGTCGAAGAATACTTCCCCGAAGGTTTGGTGTCTGATTCTGCTGCTACTTGGGCATGCGCAGAGGAAGTGCGTCGTATCTTCCTCGACCTCAGTGTCGTCGGAGCCTCTGTATAGGTCTGAGCCATTGAATCCTATTCTACTGAGATGGGTCTCTGAGGAGGCCGATAAGAAGGGTTTTGTTTTCTGGTGCTTTTTTCGTTACATTGGGCCCAAGGTAGACTCGAAACACAGCAGGAGAAGAGTGTGCTCCACCTAGCATTGACCATCTTGAGAAAGTCCGTGAGTGTAGGCAAGGTAATAGGTTAGAAAATCAATGTTGGAACGTAGTCTGTTGTTTTTACTACGAAGCAAGCAAAGGTCTTCATTATACCAGGATGGGAAGGATGAAGTGTTTTTCGGTAAAAATGCCACAGATTCTGATATGACAGATTGAGGCGCAGAAGAGTTGTTGAACTTCCTCAAGTACTGCAGTGTAGTTCATCAGGCAACCCTGTCTATGTGCATATTTGTAATATTTGAATCCTTGTCCATACACCTTGCACACAGATAGGAAATATTATCCAAATCCCCGACAGACAGGACATTCAATCGTATCCACAATTTGACAAGCGTTCTACGTATTTAAGTATCAACGTGCTTATCATAACAATGTTCCATCCATCGCATCTGCATAGTATCACAACGGAGCGGTGTAAACTACTTCACACTTCGACTATACATACACATACATATTTATACTCATTCGATTATGTGAGCATAATTCATTCGCCGCCGAAACACTATCGCAGAATAAGTACTCACATCGGAAAATTTATAAACACTGACACTCTGAGCCCACCTCCATAAAACATAATCATCGTCAATACATTTTCAATGGGTGCTATCCTGCACACCGTGCCGTCGTTGCTACCATGTCACTGGTTCGAATCACGTCACACATAGAAAATAATCGCTTCATTTAGTATTCATATAGCGGCCTGCATAATTGACAGCGATAAATTGCTGCATACGTTCTTAATAAATGTCAGTGAATGAATAAAACAGGACCACATGTCCTAATGACATAATCTGCCGCGCCTTCACTGCAAATCTCTTGACCAACTGCATGCAGGTGTGGTATGAAAAATTTATTCATCCAGCTAAGTGTGTATCTCTGTGTGTGCGTGTGTGTACGCGTTATTTAATAGTTTTAGTTAGTCAGGATAATTAAGTGAATAATGCTTGCCCGCTGCACATGAGAGGATATTTTATGAAAAAAAAAAATCGCGATTCGGTAGCGTATGTGGAACATTTTTTTTTTTTTTTTCATTTTCAGGAACTCATTTTGAAAATTCACAAAAACGATTAATCAAAAAATTTAAATAAAAGTCATAAAAATGATTTTCCCGAAACCCACCTCTGTGAACCGGCAAGCCATGCGTCCGGTTGTTTTGATGGACACTTCATGCAAAGTTGTCAACACTTTGGCCATTTTTCTTTTGTTGATTATTGACACTACATCCTCAGTGGAGGCGGAACCGCGGGGTGCAGGAAACGGGCTTATTAATCGATTTTTCATTCATTCCCACGAAGGATGATGGATGAGTATTATGTGAATCTGATGATGGTGATGGTGGCCATAACGATGATGAAAAGTGCTTCCAAGTGCAATCGATAGTTGAGATGATAATTACCATTTGTGCGCGGGAGTGTTCTTGAAATTTCAAGGATATACATATTTTATTGTCCGGAGAATTTCATTATTATGCTCTCTTCTTTCATGACATTCTTTCATTTTATTTATTTGTTGTTGTTTTTCTTTTTTTTTTAGCGGATGTCAAGGCTAAGTTATGTGTGAATAGTGCAGGAGCAATCGCTATGAGTGGATTTCGCACTTGTGTGGAAGGATGTGTTGGTGGCTTCATATGTATTTTTAGATTTGGTAATATCATCCATTTATTACGATTTTTCATGTAGGTATAGACAATGTGAAGTGGTAACAATTTTGTGCGTAGTCTGGTGAAAACCATTGAAGCACATCAGATGCGAACTCTGTGATAGTGTAGGACTTTAATTTTCAAAAACCACCCAGAAAAGGTACCATGTATTCAATCATACATTTAAATATATCATTTCCTACCTTTGCAGTTATTTCTTCACTGTTTTACTAACATTAAGAGCAGGGGCATTGTCTGGTAGGGTGCCAGTAGTAGTTACTTTATTTTGTGGATGGTTTGTGTAAAAAGAACAAAATGGGTCCTAAAACACTACCTTGTGGTACACCAACTATAATATGTGGTGTACTTAGCTTCCTGTTTTGTTTTAAATGATCACTGCATTATGTTAGACTCTGGGATACATGAACATTTTTTTTGCAGATATTTGCAGCTTATGTATTGGTTATTCGAGGAACCTGAACTACTGTTGAGTATTTGTTTCTAAAATCAAAATTATTTTTTAATATCAATGTCTTTTCTAAACGGATGCACACGTTTTAAAAGTTTTTTTTTATTTGAGAATATTTGGAGTCAAAAAATGGGACATTTGCGAGGTTTTGGTACCCTATTTCGGGGACTTTCCAGATTCTGGCGTTTATCATCTGAGCTAGTAAGGGGTTTTTCAATAACGACATAACAACTTTGTAGCTAAACCCAACTTAGAATTATTAAAATATGGTATTTAAATTTATTTTAGGTGTTATTTACTTAACAATCAAATTCAATCCTGGTCATGCTACCACAGCTAGCGATCGATTCCTTGGAACCTTTTTTTCACCATTGTTTCAGACATTTCGGGCTGATCGTAGGCAATTTCGATATCATTCCTGATATCCTCTAATTTTGTTGGCTTGTTGCCATAAGCGAACCCCATACAAAAAAAGCCAACGTCGTTAAATCGCATGAGTGAGGTGGCTATTTGACGGAACCTATATGAATTTCCCTGTATGATCAGCTATGGGCATGTGGCAGCATCTTGTAGGAACTGGATTTCACTGATGTCAAGTTCATCTAATTCTGACCAAGAACAATCTTCCAACATGGGACGATAGCAAACTCCATTGACCGTTTTCACAACACCTCTGGCATAAAATCCACACCATGCAATGAAGTCTGATTAACCAAATGTGAGTTTGTTGCCTTCCAATAAACCTTACCTTGCTTATTGACAAAGCCATTAAGTCAAAAATGAGCTTTATTGCTAAAAATGATTTTCGAAATTCAGGATTTTCTTTAAACTTTTGCAGACTCCAATCGGAGAAGTTTTGGGCCTTCAAATGATCAGAAGGATCCACCATCTTAGTTTAAACTTATAAGGGTGCAGGCCAACACCTTTGCTCAAAATTGCTACAATGTGCACTGAGAGATTGCGTATTCCTATAAACGGCGTAGAATCGACTGATTTAGTTCATCTTGAGCTGAAATACTGTGATATTTTCGGTACTTGCGACAAAGTGCGTTGTCGTACTGACAGAAGAACATTCAATAGTGAATATGTTGACTCTAAGTTATCCACTATACCATGTACAGTATGTGGGACAATTATTATGACCGAAAATTGGAGTAAACGCTCTTAAAATTTCGGTAGTAATTTTGAATAAGTTTCAAATGGTCCTGGCGCATGAGCTTCATCATGATAAAAATATAGGTCTTAACTGAGGTTCTGATATCAACAGATCGTAAAAAGAATTCAAGATCAAGTTTATATTAAAATATAAAATTGTTATGTCTCTATTGAGAAACCCTTTATATTGGGTTAATTTGTTTTCATGTTTATGTATGTAAACAAATCCATCTTTACCAATCCACTGAAGATGGTTATTAATACACATACCGAGGATGGTTACTCTTTCGGATTTAGCGAGGTAAGTACCATTCATGGACAATGGTTGAGGTTGGTTGCTTTCCCTTGAGAAACGGAAGACTGCATTGGAAGCATTAAATTCCACTCTGTTTGTTGAGGATCTGTATAGGTCAGGATTTAATGTATTTAACATACCAGTGTATGTTTCCCTTCTACGGCCGAAGAGCAAGGACATGAGTTAGGGTACGAATATGAAAAACTGAGAGTACTGTCATCAGCGAAGGAATGGATTGGATTAGAAGTTGCAGACAAGAAATCCTTGAGGAATACTTATATGCTGGATTGCAAACACGAAACCGTCCAGAAAACCAAGAGACTCATTGATGCCACATGCAAATGTTTTCCACAAAAGACCCGCCATACTCTGACAAATGCCTGAGAAATATCGAGCGCAACAATCCTTGTGAGAGATTCTGTCTACTTCTCGGTGAGATATGCCATCAAATCACCAGTCAACTTGTTGCTACGAAAAATAAAAAAAATACTAAGAGTAGAATGGATAGAAAAGCTTACGTAGAGGTTTGCCCAGCGAGGAAGAACACCTCTTCAGAACTAAGGAGGAGATACCATCTAGACCAGTGGATTTATGCTTGTTAACACCTTTGAATAGCCCTGCGACTGTACAAGGGCGAAAGTGGACTTGTCCCATAGAGAATTCGACGCTCTAGTGTAGAGGCTGAGCCAAGACAAGACTGTTAGGGATAAAGGCATTCATACCCAAGAGAATAGTGTCGGTAATCATATCAGTGCCTGTATCCACGTCACTATCGAGGAAGCATAACGGCGAGTTAGAATTCCTAAACAAGCTATTGAGGGTTTCTCGTAACGCCATACTTTTCTTTTAGGAGTTTTTTCTTTAACTACTGCAGCTAGAGCTCCTTTTTGGTAAATATTTATAAGTTTTTGTTCAAGTGTCCTGCTAAGTCACTGAAATTTGAATATACTCCTCAAAAACTAGTACAAACCGCAATATAGAGGTAGGGAGGCTCACAATCCATCTATGGCGTGCTAAAAAGAACAATTAAGTCCAATTTTTAGCAAAATCCTTGTAAGACAGTGGGCAACTACAGGGGCTTTGATAATTATTGAGAGAGAGTGAGAATACTTTTTTGTTAGCCTTTTCTAGATTTTAGGTGGATTCTCCCATTATTGTTAAAAACAATTTGCAGATACTCAAAGGACAGTCGAGTGCATGCTGGGTTTTTAATTTAAAAAAATGAAAGCAAGGAACGCCATACTGTTGGGCAATAATGACTGCTTTATGGTGGCATATTATTCTATTGTTAATGACTGAACAATTTCAAACAAAAGAGAACTTAAATACGTATTCAGTAAATAATGGTTTGCGTGTTACTGCCAGTACAATGTATAAAAAAAAAACCATCTGACTGAATACAAAATTGGCATTAATTGCACTAAAAATGATATCACACGAAATTGTGTCTACCAGACTAATGGAATCAAAAAAAAAAAAAAATGCCGACAATCATAATCACATTAGCTAGCTATCTAATTAATGGCACGAAATCATTTTTAGGATTTAGGAATTTTCGACGGAAGACACCCACAAACCATCAGAGATGTGCAGCTTCTGCATTGTGTACGTCACACCTCGTTGATTACAAACCGCAAAATGACAAAAACACTCCAATGGACCACCCACTTAAACAAGGACCACTGACAACAATAAAACGTGACAACCATAGCACGCTGCTGAATGATGGTTACCAAAAAAACAAAAAAAAAACACATTTCGCTGATGATGGAGGCGCGGACTTCAAACCTTTATCTTGCAGAACGCAATAAATCTGCTGCATCGAACACCTAGGAACCGCATAGCGTCATGTACATGGTCCAGATCAAGTGAAAATATCCTGCGGCAAATCAATTCCCCGTTGTATTATTTATGCGAACCGCAGGACGTATGCAATGGTCAGGCTTTGGGCGCCTCTACATGCGAGTGGGCAGTTGGAATATGCGGGTGGTTACAAAACAACACAAAAAAAAAGCGCACAATCAACATAAGACCGGACGACGCTATAACAAACAAAAAAGCACACAAATAAAGTAACACAATACAGAAGAAAAAAAAAGCTTGTATACCGCTATAAGTAAGGATAATAAAATGCACCCTTCATGCCACATTTATTTTACCACCCAGCGTATAAGCACTGGAGCGGATAACAAATAGTATATCACTTTGTGTTTATCCTGTGGTTGCTGGTGGTGGAGAGGACACAAGTGTTCCCTTTTTTTTTTTTGTATGAATCCCGTTCTGCGAGAAAATTCGTACAAACACTCGTCGTATGTATTGTGTTGCTTTTATTGTGTGTTTGTTTTAATGATGAGATAACATGGATAACAAAGGACTGTCTCAGCGAAGGACATAATTTTATTGCAAACTCCTCCTCAAACTGAACACTATTGTAGTGCACACTGCATCCATCCCTGACAGTGCACAATGGAACAATTTAAAGGATAATTGCAACGCACTTCACAATCACTGCTGTCCGCCAGTCCAGAGAAATAGTGTCATGTGTCAAGCGAGCAGAGTAGTCGGTTGGGGGTCAAGTTTTTTTTTTTTTTATTTGCAATGAGCGAATTTAGTGGAATGTTGTGGGGGCATAAGCCATTATTTACAAATCAATTACACTGTGCTTGATAGAAGACAGACATTCGGGTTTGGGGTAAGTGCTTTTGTCCATGGATATGCGTGAAGGTTGCTTCTAGACGAAATGGCGAAACCACTCCGAAGTGGAAGCCATTTTTTTACTTAAATTTGTCATTTTCCTTAAAAAACTGTAGGTTGCCATCTTAAAGATGGCCGTTGGTGCTGTGACTCAAGTGTTGTGTGCATCGGACTACGGAGCGAGAGGTAAGTGGTTCAATTCCCAGATAATACCTTAAAGTTTTTTTCACGGTGAACGTCTGACAAACATCGGAGAGTATAATGTCATGAAACGCTTCTCCAAAAGCAAATTGCTCTGGCCTGCATTAAATATCGACCTCAGACAGAAAAAAAGAAAGATGACAGAAACAGAATGCTCTCCATATACAAAATAACCATCCATTGAGCGACAACTAGAATTTACACGGTCTTTACTGAACTTTAGGATCATTATATGCAGTGTGAGTCGGTTATAACGATTTCGCATGTACCGTCCACTGTCTTTCACTTTTGTATTCTTTCGTCAGATATAACGTTATCGAATTTAACGGCTGCCAG
Organism: Xylota segnis; assembly: GCA_963583995.1. Taxonomy (NCBI): domain Eukaryota; kingdom Metazoa; phylum Arthropoda; class Insecta; order Diptera; family Syrphidae; genus Xylota; species Xylota segnis. Next base: position 113,421,427 of record OY757236.1, on the reverse strand, counting down.
TTGTAACGACCTTATTCCCTAGGTCCCTTCACCGTCATTGTAAGCTACTTCTACTGTATATGGAACATCATTAGTATGAGAGTTAGAGATATCTTCAAAACCAATGAACTCGGACAAGAGAGACTTGCCCTTCCCTACAAGGAGTTAATTTATATCTAAAACATATCCGAGGAACAAAAAACCTGGTTTCTTAAGGGAAGCCTAACAGGAGAGACTGCATGACTCATACACCACCAGATGTATGGTGCCAGGACCGAACTATGCCTTTGCATGATAGATAGTGACCGAGGTGTACGAGAAAACAAGGACACTATAGGTAGCCTCGTATTAGCTCCCAAAATTGTTCTCCCCCAAGAGTACAGACAAGAATTGCTAAATACATTCGGGGTTTACATGATACGATCTAAGAATGCTTGATGGGACTTCAATACGAACCGAGAAGGAAATTCATACGTTTTTTGAACAATGCCTCAGTTAACCAAAAAACGAATCAATTTATGGAAACTTTTAGCTTTTTCAGAGAATCATTTTTAAAATTTGGAGGCTTTGGGAAATAAGAATAAGTCAGAGGCTCATGCACAATTCTGGGATGAAAACTTTAGACCCAACAACGTTGTCTCAAGCTTTGTTAAGCTGTGTATCTTCCAAGATAAATCATCCACTGTACAAGTGTCCTCAATTTTTAGGAGTAACAACATCAAATAGATTGAGCCTGGTAAAAAAGAGTATCTGTGGTGTGTCAGTTGCTTTCGTATTTGCATTCCGGGAACTGTGTACTATGCCAGAAAAGGGATAACACTTTGCCACTTCTAGAAGCCTCACAGTAGTCCATTCATTGGTCATAAATGGCCAGAAGAAACATAAATCAAACCAGAGAGTGGATGTGAAACATCAGCAAACACATACATAGCATAACTATTCTTCGAGTATCTTCAACGAAAATAACTACTATATTAGGTTAGCAGACCCCCGTCACGAATAGTAGAGTAAATTTGGCTAACACAGGAATTACCAAAATACAGTGCTCAGTTGGGTTATTTAATGTCCATCATTATTCCAGCTCTACTGCCACGTGTGGAATATAAACTGAAAACGAGCTGTTGAATCAAATCATCATCATCGTAAAGGATACTCTGACAGAATTGCGATTGTGTTGCATAAACTAACTCGAAATAATGGATACATGTACATATGTACATATAGCTTTTCCAAGGGAGTTTGCTTGAGAAATCTAAAAAGCCTATATTCACAGGTTAGCGTCGTCCTAAACTTGGACATTTGTCTAGGTCCTTCCACTATTTAGCTACTCAATTCTCTAGCCTTCAGAGCTTAGGATGTTTTTCACTTTAAGTCTTAGAAAAGGCTCTATTGCCTCTTGTCTTGTCTATGGATTTGACTCTCTACTCTGGCCTGATCCGGTTTCCATTAGATCGTCACTTGTGGGGGAGTTCATCTACAACTAAGATCTACTTTGAACTGGATGACCTAATATCAATGAAAGAATTAAGAAAGGAACTATAGCCTTCTATACTTGTAGTAGAATATTTGGAAAGAACTGGGGTCCAAAACCTAAAATTAATCTATGGATGTATACGGCGATAGAAAGACCTATTCTGACGTATGTTTGTCTTGTATGGTGGCCGTCCAGCCAGCAAGTTCACCAACTTAGCGGCCCTCACGACGATCCAGAGATTGGCCTGCATTGGCACAAGTGCCATGAGAACAACACCTACTGCAGGACTAGAGGCTATCCTCAATCTTCTACCGGTGGACATTTCTGTTAAAACCTCGGCAGCTATAAGTCCCCTAAGAATAAGTCAGTCAGATAGCTGGAATCATAATGTAAAAGGTCATTCCATGATCCTGGAGAAATATCTAGAAAAAGTCTATTCTACGGATGGTAATCCGTATCACTCCGTTCCTAGATTTTCATAGGATGGTCAGCCTGCTAACACACGTTCCATCTCTATCTATACAGATGGATATAAGATGGATGTAGGCGTAGGGTCTGGAATTTTTTCGGAACCGCTGGGGATATCTAGATCAGTCCGCCTCCCGAATCATAGCAGTGTTTTCCAAGCGGAGGTCCTGGCAGTGACAATAGGTGCCCGTGAGACTGCGATGAAGGCAATACCACCGGAAGGTATTACCTTTTTCATCGACAGCCAGGCGGCAATAAAAGCGATTACTCTTATAGAAATAAAATCAAGGCTTGTGAAGTGCTATCGCGAAGAACTCAGGGTTCTTGGAACACAGCACAAGGTCGCACTCTGCTGGGTCCCTGGACACGAAGGTATTCCAGGCAATAAGAAGGCAGACGAATTGGCAAGAAGAGGCTCTGAATCTACATAGCAACAGGTAGACACCTCGGTGTTCATCCCGCCTTGTACATTGAAGCAAAAGGCATGGATCTTGGCCAAAAGTGAGACCGATAGTAGATGGACCTCCCTGGACACTTGTGTGATCACCAGAAGCCTATGGCCTTGCTTAGACAAGAGTAGGACCGACCGAATTATGCTAAAGGACAGGAAGTCCCTTTCTAGGAAGGATAGGAAGTTCCTTTCTGTCCTTATAGGAATTATCACGGGGCATAACTCTCTTCGGTACCACATGAGAAAGGGCGACACTTCTTCTGTGGCCTTGAAGAACTAGCAAACAGACCAATCAATGTAATTTTTGGGTTCATCGAATCAACAGGATGGTTTGGTGATCCACAAGATGTGAATTAATACGAGGGTTTACCAATGGGCAAGGGACTTTTTCCCCTTTGGGTATCAAAATGGGTCTGTATTGACCTGAGTGTGGCGATGTGATATTTATCTAGTCGCGTACCCACTTATGTACCTAACCTAACCTAATCTAGGATCTACTTTGGAGGATATAATATTTCTTCTCTTGTTGTCCTTGAAAATTTGTAGGAATTCATAATTTGATGACCAGCAGCTTATACATTGACTTTAATAGTGAAGTCTATGTACAGTGTTACCAAAGATCACTTCGATTTCTAAGAAGAGACCCAGAGGTATCTTGTTTCGCTTACTGGTACTCTGAATATTAAGCAAAGCTTGGAAATCACTTGATATGGCATCAATATCGCTATTTACAATGACAGTCAGACTGAGTTCAAGACGCTAGTGTCTTTCGTCACAGGATCTAAAATAGTCTGTAATTATCGCATATAGCTCGAAGCATACGAAAGATACTCCCGACATATTGACCAAAAAAAGGAATAAGGCTTTCGTAGAGTGACATCATTTTGAGAATTATTTTCAATCAAATCACCAACATGGCTGACCTAATATGGTCCAACGTGGGGATTTTGTTAGATCCAACGATACCTAAGGAAGGTATAAAATGAAACAGATGTAGGACGGACCTGGATTGAACTTAAACACATTGGAAAATACTTCTTAATTTTGGAACCAAAATTAATGATCTCTTCCAATTCTTTAGGAAAATTTCGTACTTAGGTGAAATAGTTGCAATTTCTTACCATAAGGGTTCACTATGGATCGTGATGGGAAACCTCATAGCTCTACCCAAACTAACCTAATCTGGCAGAGGCCAGCTTGAAGATACAAATCAAACCCTTGCTGGGTTAACCCAAGTTATGACCAGCTAATACTTTTATGATTAGTTTTCAGCCAAAGCACTTGGCCTTAACATTGCAGGATCCAACGCTTAACTCTTCACAACCATTCGTACGTGTGCGTGTATGGGGCTTCCTATTTAAAGCCATGTTTTGAATTCAATTCCTAATTCAGATGATTTTTCATCGCAGTTATACTCTCAGACATTTGACTAAATGAGACTGTGGCACCACTCGCTATCCAAAGCATAGCATGGTGTCCACTCATACAGATCTAATTAAGCTTAGTACGGGGTTAACTAGTCCCTCCGGTTAGAATATTGCCTGCCTAGCGTAGTGTGTCTTTATCCGTTTGCTCCCACGTTTCCTTTGGTTTTTTTCAAGGATGCGTATGAGCAACCATTGCCAAGCATAGGTTTCTGTGCCGTTTGCTACTGGAGGAGTTCCTCTTTTGGATGCCTCGCCCGTAACTTGGCGATACCGCGTTCCCTTGGCACTCCGTGTCCGAAAGGAAAAAACGATGAATCTGGAGTTAGAATCCGAAGAGTTCGTGGCGTTCGTGGCGTTGTCCTTAAAGTCTCGGATCTTGTGTCCAAAGTGTTCGCCGCCTGCATAGACGGTTTTACTGCTGGTAAAGCTAATTATGATAGCCCTTGCCAGGGCGCCTGAAGCAGCTCGTTACAGACTGACTTTCACAGAATGGGTTCACTTCGCTTTAGATTGAGTCACTCTTCCTCGGAGACCTTACAGTGTGGATGGTCCTACTGCAATCGATCGTTGGAATTGAATTTTTCCATTATTAAGTATTTCCACCAATGTCTTCCACTCGGATGTGATGAGTTTTTTGGCAGTTCTCCTTATGTTACTAGAAACGTTCCTGAAAGGAGGTCCTTAGCAAGTCTTTAAACGTCATTTGCAATAATTTGAATCGCAATCCCTTGAAATTCTGCCCTCAAAAACTGTTTTTTTTTTTTTTTTTTTAATTCATTTTTATTTATTAATTCATTTACTCTTACATGCTAGACAAAATAGTTTAAAACTAGCTTAACTAACTTAACTATGTTATGACTAACTTACTGGCCCTATGCGGGCGCTCTAAGCTAAACTTAATGCTTAACCTATGTCTTTCGACGTATCCTAACTAAAACAATTAATTGTTTCTTATTTTTTTTATTTATTTACTTCTAATTGAAACAAAGAAAATTAAGTATGTAAAGAAAAACTTTGTAAAACGAACATTTTTTTTTGATTTTATTTATTTAAAACTTAATTCTACCTTAAAATAAATCTTAAACTACTTAACCTACTTAAGCTAAAAACGTAATTAAATATGTTCTTTTTTTTGTTAGCCGACTGCTGCTATTTTATTTTTTTTTTTTGTTTTTGTATAAGCCGACTGCTGTGTTGGCTAAAAATATATAAATAAAACTTATGACTACAACACCTACAATCTAGACCTACAACTACCTTAGAACTATGTAAGCCGGCCAGGCTAGTTATAAAAAAAAAAAATAAATAAAATGGCCAGCTTGCCCTACAAGGGCTAGCCCGGATTAAGAGGGATCGACGAGGGAGTTCCCTCTTTGTAAAGCCACCAAAACTTTTGGTACTGCCGTTTTACATCATTAACATCTCGCCCCGATACCGACCTACTGAATCGGAGACGATCCTCAGTTGTCTGTGCTACGCCTCGGTCGTAGTTGAGTCGCCTATCCACAGCTTTTCTGGCGACGTGGTAGATTAACGGCGTACCCGTTCTTTCTTGTACCAGACCTTGTCTATCGAAATAGAGGAACGCCTCTGGGGGGACAAAGCCGTTAAGGCGCACTCTCTCGTGGTACCCATCATTGGGGTAGTAAGCCCCAAAGATCAGGCTATTGGTCGAGTTCATTGCTCTTGCAATATGACCGCGAATCAACTTCACCAGGAAATTGTCCACTCTAATCAGATTCGCCCTGTTATAGAGGACCTCATTGGAGTAGAATTTTTTGTACTCGGACTCTGGTGTTCTGTATAAATGAAGGCAAGCCCGAAGACAAGCCCTCTCAAACACCCGAATCCTTTCCATCAAGCTTGCTCCCACGTTGAACCACACCGGACAGCCATAGGTGAGCATTGGCCGTATGAGGGCCGTGTAGCAGATTACCTTCACCCTCGCATCGAGTTGGCTGCTATAAAACAGTCTCTTTGTGAGGGCAAAAGCAGCTCGGGCTCTGGCCAAAGCAGCATCTATATGTTTGTTAAAATATAGATACTGGTCTAGCCAGATCCCAAGGTACCTGACTACACTTCTACTCGCCAATGGGCGTCCGTTAGGTCCCACGATAGAGAACTTTCGCCAATTCTTTCTGGTGTCCCTTGAGGCCCCAGATAACGGCGTTCTGAACAGGATGGTTTCCGATTTCTGGAAGTTGATCTTTAACTTCCAGTCATCGCAATATCGCTGGATATTGTCGAAGTCACATTGCAAGAGAGTTGCAATGACCTCGACCTTAGGACCTGACCTGTACGCAATCAAGTCGTCTGCGTACGCAATAGCATGGTGAAGAGAACCTATCAAATCACTTGTGTAAATGTTGAACAGGATAGGCGAATTAACCGCACCCTGTTGCAGACCGTTTTTAATTTGAAACGTGCCAGCAGAAGTCACGTTGCCATTTTTCACAACGAACTGTCTACTGGTGAGCATATTGCAGATAATGTACAGAAGTGGTTTGCTGATACCCAGCCTGCTCAACTTGTAGAAGTGCCCCTCCAACCATACGGTATCGAAGGCTTTCTCCAAGTCAACCAGGCAGGCACCCGTGCATTGATTCTTGCTTTTATTCCATTGGACGTCCGACACCAGTTTAGACGCGGCATGTAGGGTATCATGCCCCGCCTTAAAACCGAATTGGTTGTCCGGAATTATGTGTTTGTCCTCAACCCACTTATTCAGGGCTCTTTGAATAACTTTCTCGAATACCTTGCTGATGTTCGGAAGGAGACTTATCGACCGGAGATTTGCCGGATTGGAGGTGTCTTTTCCCCTTTTGGGAATGGGCTGCACCACTGCTGTCTTCCAATGCGCCGGATAATGTGCATTATTCAGCGCATTGTTAAACAGGGTGGTGTATATGTCTACCGCTTCTAGAGGGAGGTGTCTGAGCACAATGTTCGGAATTTCGTCGATTCCCACGGATTTCTTACTCCTGATTGAGACGAAGATCGCTTGGAGTTCTACCTTCGATATGAACGGGGGGTGAACCCTGTTATTGGCGATGGCATTGTTTGCCATGTTCCCTTCATTGAACACGGTGAAACCAGTGTTCTCAGATCGCCATTCCTGCATATCATTTCGAAGGTAGAAGTTGTGCACAAGGACGCGATTTTCCAGGTCATGGTTCGGGCGAACGCTATCATTCACCTTGTACACTTCCTGGAAAGTCGCTCCTATAGCCTCTACTTTCTCCTGCGGATCTTCTATCACAAAGAAGTCGTCATCCTCGACAGCGTTATCTGGATCTATGCCTGCTGTTGTAAGTATTCGTTCGTTGTTCGTTGTTCGGGGTATCTTAAGACACGGAAGGTCGTTGATGTTCTTAATAAGGTGTTTCGGACCTTATTGATCTGCGGGAACATGCTTGGATTATTGGCTCTTATGGCCGAAATCTTCCCGTTCCAATGCGCATTAACCGTCATTCTGTAGTTCTCTTTGATCAATTTTTGGAGATTTCCCTCAAAAACTGTTTTCCCGTTCCCATGTAGAATATTAGCATTCGAGTTTTATATTAACTTAAAAAACTGTATAAAAATGTATTATAAGGAAAACGTAAATTTATTTTTACGAATTTTGTTTTTATGTTAAACAACATTTTATCATAACTTATCGATATGCAATCAGTCATTCGTAAACCAAATACGATAAACTTTATCAGATATATTTATCTAACAAAAAAAAATTACAAAATCAAAACTTTTTTCCTCTGAAGATGATAAAAAAAAAAAAAAACTTGAAATGTCATAAAAGAAAAAGCATAAAAGTCTCCTTTTTTTACACTCAGGAACATTTTGCTTTATGTTCAATTCGTTGGAGTAATAAACTTCGGTTTGGACCCAAGAACCTTAATCAAACAGCGCACTACCGTTTCTAAAGAAGCTTTCACAGTATCAAATAACCCAAAAAATTAAGGCTCAAAATAAAGTATGCAAACAAACCTAAAAGCTTATGGTTAAATGTTACGGACCAGTGTGTGTTGGAGAATATACAACACACCTCCCTCCGCCTGGATTTTCAATCAAAGTAGGTATTTACTTTTTTTTTCATCTCCCATTCTCCGCTCGGGTTTGTGAGAAAAAAAAAATGCGAAAAAATAAGCTGGATTAAGAGGGTTCAAGTACCATCGAAAATTCACCTCGAAGGTATTCTTAAGCGTGCATACATATTTTATATTCGTTTTTTAACCACGGGATCAATCCGCACATACATTGGTTATTTACAGACCCAAAGGAATGATGCAAACATGAAATTTTTTCGCTTTTTTTTTGTATAACTTTAACATTAAATTTCTTTAAAATATTTTAGGGCGTTTCTGTCATTCAAAACCGTAGGAGATTTCTAACGAAATATAGTCTAACACCATAGTCATTGAATCTTGTCTATTGTAGTATGCCTGTCTATTGTTCGATTCAATAAGGATAGTATCTACACTTCTTTTGTGAACCATGAACTCACCAAGTTTAGGTGTATGGCCAACGACTAGGGACTTAGTTACATACTATGTATTATGGCTGAGGAGTTCATCTGCCTCAAATTACTGCAACTCGAAGTCTACAAATAATTTTTGGTGGAGATCTAAAGAAGGATAACCCTGTGCTACCACTGCTACTCGGCTTAGCTACCTAACTTCGTTCAAAACTTCTAAAGCGAAAGACGAAGTACAAGAGTCTCATATACTCTGGAGTTCACTAAGTCCCAATTCGTCTGAGAAGTAGTTTATCCTTGGCTCTCTTATAACTTTTTGTTATGAATTAATCATTTTTCTAACCTATTTAAGTTCCAAGGTTTTTTTTTTGTAAAAGGCTCCCAGTTATGAAAAAAATAGTTCCTAGTGCTTACCTTTAAAGGTGTTGGAGCTAGTTGGGGTTGTCTTTTCCTTAAAGTATCTTATTCGATGTATAATGACCTTCAAGAGAAAGAAGAGCTTAATAATTCGGCTTGAATTGTCAAGAATTCTAGATTTGTTTATGTAAAGTCGTCCATCATATCTGCGTGGATTCATGTATTTTCTACGTTCTTATAGTATCTTTTTTAGAAAACACTGTCAGGGTGATTTAAGAATTTTAGATTTAATTTTATTATTACGTTTCCTTCAGCCAAAATGAACCGACGACCATTAAACGAAACCATGTGGTGAGATAACATAACCCTGCGATAACCCATTATGGTGGTTCTAACACCTTATATATAGGAAGCTCTTAAAAATGCAAGACTTACGAAATACCTTCAATTAAAATGGCCGCCAATTGCCATAAAGCACGACCTGAGACGCTCTGGCTAATCATCTCTTGAACTGCGGACCTCATTCATCGGAAAGTTGTCGACAGAGCGGACAAGGGCTCGCTTCAAAGAGTCAATATTTCTGTGATGAGTAGAGAAGGTCATTCAACGGACCACAACTTATAGTCCGAAGCATTGAGGTCCAGACTACCAGCTGGACTACCTCTATGTAAGCTACCGCATATGCGGTAGACATTGGAAGTCCCAGGGTTACCATATGATGCCACATGATATTTTGCAATGTGGTAGTTCGATATCAAAAGTATTGAAACAAATTTTCTGTCGCTACTTAACAGAAGTCATTTTGCAATTTCACATTTTGCATTTTTACGACCAACAGTCGGTCAAAAACTCAATTATTATCTAACAGAGCTTACCATCATGTTCGGTAGAGCAGTCTTTTATATTATATTTGTAAGACGGGCGACGTTAGCCTGATCTTAGATATTAGACAGTCTATTCAGACTGTTAAAACTTTTATCTTGGCTACACTCCATTAGGCTAAAATTATATGCAATTTTTGTGATGACCTTTCTTGATGACTACTGTTCGAAAGGCTTCCATACAAGACATGTATTCTGAGTTTTGTGTACATCGTGTAGTACTTGCTGTTATTGATTTATTCACTTTTTTTTTTAAAAAAGCTAAACCTGCATACCATTGCTGTAATGCTGACAGATTTGTTACTTGGAGGGAATGCATCGGAGGACGTTAGATTGTCTTATTTACTAAATACTAAATTTTGCGATTTAATCTTTGTGCTGCAGTGCAGATACACTTTTATTTTATATCTAACGACTCATCTCTAAGTACCAGCGGAGATTGCTATTCCTCTTTGTATGTTTAACAAGTTGAGCTTTCCGAAATGAATGTTAAATGTATAGATAGTTCCGATATCTGTATAGTCTGTAAAGCTAACTTCTCCGGACTGCAGGATAAGTTTGCCGATTTTCGGTGTAATTTACATATAAGAAGACATCTTCCCAACAGAACCTGCTTTTAATGTCCCAGCACAGATTGAGTTTGTTGAGTTGATACTTCAGGCCACAGTGTCCTGTTGGCAAACTTACCAGCTTCCTAATACTATCCTTATCTAAACTAAGAATTTCCTTTTTGGAATAAGGCTTTATTTATCTTTTGGATTGTCTTAACCTTGGGACATTTTCCCAGATCGTCAGACGGAATTTGTGTTCCCATTCATTAAGCAGTCCAGTTGACACCAAAGTATAGTTCAAGTCCTATCATGAGCCAGTCCTAGCTAGTTCATCTGAAAATTCATTGCCTCCCAATTCCTTGATGATCAGGAACTAATCCCAATACCACTCTGTTGTGTCAGGCAAAAGATTGTAGCGAATCGTAATATCATTTAACTGATATAAAGTTCACTAAATTGTACGGCAGCCTTCTAAGTGTTATCTGACTATCGGAAAAGATATAGATTCTAGCGCTCTTGATACCTCTACTAAAGCTTAACCTAGCGCAAATCTCAATGGCATGGAGTTCAACCTGGAACACATTCCTATAGAAACAGAGACTTTGGTGTTGGATCCAAAGACACCAGCAACCACAGTGAACCAGACCGGAACACTATTAGTATATATACTATAAGTATACATATACGTAGTTAAGGTTGATTTAACCCTGACTTAAGGTCGTTTTTAGTCTGATTACTTATGTAATTTTTATAGAGCATTTTAGGCTTTTTTATTTATAAAACTGTTTTAAAATCACTTACAACTACTAATCTTTTTGAACATTTTCGACAGTGAAAACCATCACAAAATTTATCTTTTTTTAATAGGTTCGTTTTGGATAGTCATACTATTGACATTTTTCTTTAAACGTAAACGCACATTATATAAAGGGTGGTCCAACGAAAACACACGATGTTAATTGTAAAACAAAAAGTTTTCAGAGAATTATCTTAATATTTTTTATTATGATAGGTAGAAGGATCTATGACAATTATGTGTGAAACAAAATATCGACCAAATGCTCGCCATGGCTTCGCTGGCATACCTCTATCCGATGGTATCAATATGAAAAGATGTTTTTTAAAAATAGAACAGTTAAAAATTATACATTTTCCCCCACTCTATCAGCTTAAAAACATAGGTATTTGAATTACATACGAATATGTATCTATTTTTTCATAAATGCAATTATAAAAAAGCAAATAAAAAACAAATCTACATGAAATTGCTAATAAATACCATCAATGTTTTTTAATAAAAATGAATTCTTAAATATTATCAAATGTTAAAGAATGCTATCATTAATTTCTGTCAACTGTTTAAATTATTCAATAAAATGAAACAATAAATGCAGAGAACCACAATTTGTTAAAGTCATGAGCTATTTGTTAAATTGTGTCATTTATAATATTTAACTATAACAATATGTATAATTACATATTTGAAAGGACTATCCTATTACCATAAAAAAAAAACTGGTGATTGTAATTATAATTATTGTTACCTGTCAGTGGAAGTTATGTGCATTTTATTTTGTTTTGTATTGCTGGGTATTTTTTAGTTAAAATGTTGTGGTGTACTACATTTGAGTAACGAGTATTGCCAGATTCTTTCTATTAGCTTTGTAGACTCAAATTAAAACTGCAGGATGATTTTGTACCGTAGTTCTACCTGTCGCGAATGTATGACAAATATCTCAACGTAAAATTGTCGTTCAAAATCTCATTTTCTATTTATGGTGTACGTAGATATTTCGTTGCCATGGACAGTAAAAGAATAAACTAACGCAAACGAATTGTGTTCGTAATGTTAGTGGTTTTGAAGAAATTATTTTGGTGGACTAAAGTGGTTGTGGTTTCGTAAGGTTTCAAATTAACTACCACCATTCAAAAGATGCTACAACGCTTCTTATAATCACTCTTTTCGTAATATCTGAAAGAGCCTGATATTGTAAAAGTACATCGAACCTTGACACATTTGTAATCAGCTAAAAGCTTTGAAATCAAGAGAAACTGATTGAAAAAACTTTGTCCAAATTTCTTTTCTATCTCTACAGTGGAAAATCGTTGCCAAAAGCATGATATGCTTCCGTTCAAGGAATATGTGACTTGTCATATGTTAGGTTAGGTGAGGTCAAGAAAGGATACTTACTTACTTAAGTCCTGTATTCCCTTGTGGGTCCTAGGGCCTCGACAATGCCTACGCGCCATCGTGTGCGGGGTCTGGAAATGTGTTTCAGTTCTCCCCAACTCTTTCCCAGTTGCCGTGCTTCCTTCTCGACTGTTTTGCGCCACGTACTCCTAGGAGCGCAGCGTATTCTGCCATCCTGAGTAAGCGGGTTCCATTGCATCACGTAGTTAGCTATGGATCTGTCACCCTTTCGGAGAGTATGTCCAATCCACTGCCACTTTCGTCGTCGTATTGTTCTACCTATAGGTTCATGGCCCGTTCTCTGATGGAGTTGTTCGTCAGCGATACGGTTTGGCCAGAAAATCCTAAAGATATAACGTAAGCATCTATTGGCGAACGTTTGCAGCTTTCTCGTGATAGTGGCGGTCACCCTACAGGTACCCCATCCATATAGCAGCACGGATTTATCATTGGAATGGAACAGTCGTAGCTTGGTGGTTAAGCTAATCGCATTGCTACGCCAAACTGTAGATAGCATCCCAAACGCAAATTTTGCTTTACCTATTCGGCTGGCTACATCCAGTTCGGTTCCGCCATCGGTTGAGACAATACTTCCAAGGTATTGAAAACTCTCAACTCTCTCAACCAGCAATGCATACAAGAGCTGATGAGCTTGGTCTAGGCTGATCATTTTTGTTTTTGCCGAGTTAATTTTCAGCCCAAATGCTTCTGTCTCCACATTTGTTGTCATTTGGTGAAGGTCCATAATTTTATGTGACAGCAGGCATATGTCGTCGGCGTAGTCGAGGTGATTGGGTTCAGATGTCAGAGTCCATCGAATTCCTCCATTTCCTGTTGATAAGGCCGCATTTAGCACGTCGCTAATCACCAATAAAAATAGTATTGGTGAAAGTATGCAGCCTTGCCGAACCCCACTTCGGACTTCGAATTCTTCTGACAGCCTTCTTCTGTGCAATACGTGACATGTGGACCCATCATATGGCGATTGATCGGGAAACTACTGACTGCCCAAAACATGGATTGGGCCAGTAGCGCAACAATCAAGTTCGTAATGTAGTGCTTGCTTTACCTCCTCGTGGTGGTCCCCGGGCAACTACATGTATAAAGCCTTATACATGCAGACAAAAATTGCAAGTGCGAGACTATCTAGGGTCTTATGCCTAGACTAGGTAACCTGGGCCAGCAATCCGCGTTACCGAAATTAATAAGGTACGGAAACCGACACAATGCTTTGGATAAGGACTGATAACAAGTTGACGACCTTTGGCTATTGTTCCCGGATTAAGAAAGGATGTATGATGGTAAATCTCATCACATCCTCTCCAGGACCAAAATGTCCTCGGTGAATCCTTTTTAGAAGTATAAGGAGACCTAGAAAGAAAAAATAAACCGAAGCCTGTGACAATTGAGGAAGGGGATGAGAGGCGATATCTGAAAGCCTTTTAGCTAAGGAAAGCTTGCGAAAAACCTGGTGCATATATTGTAGACGGCTTTCATGCAAGAAGGGCAGTATCATAAAATATGTCTTCCTTATCTCCACAGCTTCTGGCTTTACCCTTAAAGAATCCATAAGAGATGAAAGGTTTGAAAATTAGCCATTAGCCTGAACCTTACTTTTACTTTCTTAGAGGCACAGAGACCATTAATTCCTTTCTTCGATATTTCTTTTCCAAGATAATGTTAAATCTAGAATGAAACCGGCTTTGATATCGCTTTTATGTGTAGAGTATGTTTCTTCTCCTAGTGAGCAGAACAAGTTTAATTTTCTGAAAACTAGCCCACAAACCGGTGAGTGTTGGGTGCACAGAAATCTCTTTCAGATCAGATTCATTTAGTTCTTAGTACTAAGTCATCTGCACAAGCTAGAGTCAAAGCAATAGTGAAAGAAGACCTCCTTGTAGGGTATGTCTTATTGTCATTTTTCTCATAAAACTTGACTCGATAAGTTGATGCTCCTGCAGGAACTAAGGAACTAATTGTGAAAAGGTCAAACTGATGCCATGAACATACAAACATTCACAGATCATGCTTCTTATGATACTTCTCCTAGTATGACCAGTGATGTGGAATATCTAATCGTCCAGTCCAGTCGAAATCACTCAAAACGCTCTCAGTTTCCTTGCAATGTAGATGCACTTGGCAAGACCCGCCACCGAAATAGTTTCTCTGAAGCCCTGACTTACCTCGTCTAAGTTAGTATAACATTACCAAGTATCGTTTGGGTTCTGGTTTAGTTTTTCTTATAAGTGTCTTAGTCTTCGGTAGACGCAGCAATACATATAAATCCATTGTGATACAACAAGGATCTAGGATCACACAATCCTACTCGCGGAAAGAACCAATGCTTGTTACACTGCGTTGGAGACAACTGGTGTTTATCGAAGAAGTAGGCATTCTTTATTGAGCTTGGCACGCGTAGAATGGGTTAAGTTAATGGGTTAAGGCTATTCTATCTATGTATGTAGTATCTATAGAATTAACTCCATGGCAAACAATAAAGTGGGTTTTATAGAGATAACCTGTATCCTGCTTTGTTTTGCTGGTTGGGCTCCACTTGTATAAATTTGATTAAAGGTCGCATCCTCTTGAAACTCTCGTGAGGCTCTCAAATCGCATTTGACAACTACTGGTCATAGGAAATGAAATCTCTGACAAGGACTAGGTCTAGAAAAGTACACTCAATGTGGATCAATCTCTTCTCAACTTCAACCCTATTAGTCACCCCAAGTGTTACGCAGCCAATGGATGACTCTTTTATACTTTCGATTTCACCCTGATATTGGAATCCATTTCATTGAACTCATCCTAAACAAGGTCTAATTGTCCCAATGGGTCGTTCAAGTTGGTAATTGTTTTGCGGTCTGTTCATAAGGCGCTCATATTTCAACGAATGTGACCATAAAGAGAATACAAAAAAGCAAAAAAATAATGCAAACCAAGAATACAAAATACCAACGTTAATGGATTTGAACTTTAGGTGGCCGTGAACCTTATTGGAATTTGCAATCCTTTGTGTTGTGGTCATAACACTTTTTTTTATTTCCGTGTCCTTTCTTGATTACTCCACATCCTGCACCGTCCGTCGATATGGGCTAACCATCACATCAACTTGGCTATCCATAGACATTACTTGAACCGAAAAAAACGGCTTTTGAAATAGCACCTGTACATCTCTATATACTCCGCGTTAGGGTTCCCACGAACTATGTATGTTTATATATATGTATGTACAAAGGACCTCCTATTTACATGATGTAACTTCCAAGTTCTAAATATTTTCACCTCACTTTCGAACACCCCATTCAATACACATAAGTGTCTATTTAAGGTTGCAACAGTCCTTGAAATGTCTACTTTTGGAATCTGCACCTCACACCTGTGTGTACACACCCCAGGATGTAACAAAAGAATGGGTGAGAAAAAAAAAAAATTAAGATCAAAATCCCAAGTGAATACTCCACACATTCTTCATCCTTATTAAATTGGCTTCTTGAATGTGTGTACTGATTGCAGACAGAAAATCAAATTTGCACACGAAGGCAAAGAATCCGGCGAATGTTATACAGCAACAAAGCAAAAAAAAAAAGAAGAAAATGAAGTACACAGAATAGAGAAAAAGAGAACACTTGACATGAAATTTAATATTGCCGGCAGATTCTTCCTCTTGTCTCGTATTCTAAGAACCTCCTTTCCAATGAATGCAAATATGCCTTTATTGCTATGCTCAGAGGTGTGTACGTATATCTCGGAAGGATATTTTACGAAAAATATATTTTACAGATGTAGGACTACATACTTATATAAGGTGGGCGGTTGGTGTATTGTTGTTGTCGGAAATATTCCGAGTCTAAGGGGGGGGTGTTGTCGTTCTAAGAAGGAACTGAGCTCCCACGTTTAGGCATTCATTTTTAAGTGTTTAATTGCTTATGTCATGCGGAAATTAGACGTAATTTGAAGGTGATACTTTGTAGGATGTGTTCAGGACAGGAACCGTTGGGGTAGGGATTGACGTGAAATTTTGTTTGAAGATTCGGCGTAGTTAATCTGTTTGCTGGGAAGGCTAACCCATTCCCATCGATTTAGGCACAATAAGATAAAATAAGAAACATGCTGACTATGTCTAAGAAAATTCCTTTTGCTTTGCACGACATGGGTTGTAAAAGGCTTTCCAATAAGGACATTTTTACTTGCACCTATACCTATAGGGCAAGTATTGTATTCGTGCAAAATTTGGAACTCGAGATTTTAATCAAACTTGACATTACTATAATGGAGAAGTCCAAAAAAGTAGGTCCGCCAATGCCGTCTGTCTGTCTGTCTGTCTGTCTGTCTGTCTGTCTGTCTGTCTGTCTGTCTGTCTGTGCACGAGGCTGCAGCCTAAACGAGTGAATGGATTTAGATCAAACTTCATATATAGGGTCTGCGTGATAATCCCTAGAGGCGAAATCGGAATTTTCATTCTAACCTCAAAATTAAGGGTAGTTTACTTAAGGCCGATTGCAGTTAAAATGGATTTTCTCGAAAACGGCTCTAACGATTTTGATTAAACTTAATATTTGAATTAGTCTAGTCAATTGCAATCAGATGATGTATCGTGCTGCTTACCAAAATTGGCAACAATGGTACTTTACTTATAGCCAATTTGGCGAAAAGTCAATTTGCGAGAAAACGGCTGCAATGATTTTGTTCAAATTTCATATTCGGACTAGTACGAGGTAATGCAACACAATGGCGTACCACGTTTTGGTGTGAGTATGATATAACGGTACTTACGATCAAGGTGACTAAAAGCCGATTTGATTCAAAACGCCTCCAACGAATTTATTAAAATTTTCCCATAAGATTAAACGTCTCAAATCCTATCAGGAACTATATCACATTTTTGGCCAAAAGTTATTATAATGGTATTTTTCGCGAAATCGAGCAGTTGGAGCCAATTTATTCGAAAACGGCTCCAACGATTTTTATTAAATTTTATATTAGAATAAGCCTTTTTAAACTCTATAAGATGACATACCAAGTTTTTCGTCAAAATTGCCTAAAATTCCACTTCCCTTACAGCCAACTTAACAAAAACACGATTTTCACATCATATTAATAGGCAAACATGAATTTTATCAAAACTTCTTCCTACTGAACCGATTTTCAAAATTATATACCATTGCAAAACCTTTTTCCAAGATTCTCCTTATTTCATAGTTTAAGGCCAGATTGATAACAATGGTACAATAGCTTTTTAAAGGTAAGCCAATACATGTGCATTTACGGAAGTACACGCACACTATAGTGAACCAAAAAATATGTATTTTTTGTACTTGACTTCTTTCACCATCCCACCGCAGTGTTGCTGGCAAGGTTTGAGAAAAAATTTCATCAGAAAGGAAAAACGTACCTAAAGTATCAAAATACAAATTCTGTATAATATTGCCATTGGCAGTGGAACTATGTCGCAGAATCAAAAAGTTAGAGATTGTTATAAAGATGCTCTTTTATGGCATCTGTAGTCGAAAGTGAAACTATCCACATAGCTATTTTTAAGAAAACGAAGCATCGTAGTATCTATTACTTGGCAACACTCTACAACAAACCTGTTGTCATGGAAACGTTTTTTTTTTCCTTACGATACGGTTTTGATTGGTGCGCATGTGCTACTGGATTTGTCCGGTTAAAAGACATTTTCATTGGTTAAAAGACAGAGAGAGAGAAAGAAAATATTGTTACTTTTTTAGGAAATTACATATTGTATGTTTGCGCATATTCACCGGAGTTCAAAGGCAATGAATTTATGAGTGAAATTGAAGGAAAAGTAATGACGAGCTTTATCAAATCCTACAGATGATATATGACGTTTTTGGCCAATCTGCTTAGAACGGTGATTTACTTATAGTCAACTTACATATACTTACCTACTTATGTATATATTCTTTTATTTATTTTTACCTCAAATACACACAAGAATTTGAGATATAGGTGCAAGTTTGTACGGCCCAGTCGTGCACTTTATTTTCAAATGAAATACAGAATAATGAAGATATCGGATTAAAATGTAGTATATGTTCCTTTTAAGTATGGAATTCGATATTGTTCTTATGACAGCCATGAGCATGTTTCCAACTATCGATTCTTTGGAGCCAATTTTCTATCACTCTTCTCTAATGTTATGTGCAGTTTGGGAACAGCTCCTCTGAACTATTCCAAACATGCACTGGAATTAGCACTGTCGTGTGACTTCCTTAGTTTAATGCTGGAGCAGATAGTGCGCAGGGCAGCTGTTACCACGGAAAGCACTGTCTTCAACAAATCTGTCAAGCTGCTGGGATACGCAGATGACAATGACATCATCGAAGCTTCTACGGCAATTAAAGAACAGGCGAAACGAGTTGGGCTTGAAATGAGAGAGGACAAAATCCAAGTACCTGTTGTCAACAACCAACAACAAACAAAGAAGCATCGGTCCACTGTGTAGGAGAAAACGTCACTGTTGGCAACAGTAACTTTGAGGTAATTAAGGAGTTTACCTACCTCGGAGTAAACATCGGCAAAGACTTACCCTAGGAATCCGCTGCTCCAGTGTGGTTCAAAATTCCGACCTTGGAAGACGAAATGTATTCTCTACAAAGCATTGAGCCTGCAAGTTCTACTATATGGAGCCGACTACTGGATGATAAGCAGGAAAGCAGAGCAAATTTTGAGCACTTTCACAAGAAAAATTCTTCGTCAAATTTTCGGTCCCGTATGAAGGGAGGATGTGGGTGTAGTCCAAAAAGCCAAAATACGTCGACTACACTGGCTAGGACACATCGAGCGAATGGACAATAATGCTCTACCAAAGAGGATCATGCAATCACAGCCCACAAGTTCGAGACGACAAGAAAGATCGAACCTCCGTTTAAAGGACCAAGCTATCGCGGATGCCAGAGCGCTTGGTCTGAACAACTGGAAGCAGCTTGCCCGGGACCGAAGGGAATTGAAGGCTACCGTGTGTCAGGCAGGGACTTTAGGTAAGCTCTAATGTTATTGGCTTGTTGGCATGAACGAAAGACTTAACATTAACTCCATGAAAAGAAATCGACTTCAGTTTTTCAGTTAAGCAGACTAAGATCTTTATGCACAATTCGCCAAAATATGGAGTGATTCCTAATTCCTGTGAACAGCACTTACTGCTGGGATATTTTTATGGAGCTTCCAAACCAGTATAACTCATTATCTCTAGATTTCGGTCATGGGACATACACTTATGTACGAGGACGTTGCCTCGGGGATTGCCTTAGATAAAGCCTTCAACTGAAATTATCTAACCACAGTCCAACGATCACATTGTTTATGCATAAGTGGTGCACTTCGTAGGACACCATCTGGAGCACATGGCATTTTGCTTCACCTGACCACCCTTGACTTGTTTGCTATTAAATGGCTGGTAGTGCAACTGTTCGTCTGAAAGGAATATTTTTGGTAATGATTTTGGCCTCGCTTTCATTTTGAACAATTCCGAAATAGCTTTCGAAAATTTAGAGTAGGTACACTATTACGAAGCTAAGCATTGACAACAACTTCCGGATAACCATTCCTTCCAGGACATTCTGGGAGAAAGAGGTGTTCCTGGAAGACAAATCGATTCACTTCTATACCGGCGTAATAGGCGGAGGTGTTGATAGACTTAACCTCAGTCTCTCTTTCCGTCTTTCTAATCACTGTAGCGTGTAACAGCTTTTAAAGAAGCTATCTTATCTTGGCTCAGAAACAACATGATATCTACTACAGGTATCCGACAAGCAGCAATGAAATCCTTCTAATTCTAATAATGCGAAAGTTGGGCTAGACAGCCGCTTGCCTCTCTTAAAAATATCTCCTTGGGCATAGGGATATTTCAAGGATTTAAAGGGCCAATGAACTTCCCAGATACAAATTTCTGCTTCTATGAAAAAAAAGTTCCACATACGCCCAAGAGAAGACCGAGTTTAAGGAAAGTGAGTTGACGGGCCGAAATTGTTTTCCCATTTGGTGGCTTTTTTGTAATCATAGTTAGAAATTTGGTCAAAGGACGAATCAGGAAAAGAAGTGTGAACATTTTACAGTTTAATAGTTTGCAATCAGACGCTGAGCTATATCATTTACTTTTAAAAGTTCGCTGTTCGCAACGAAGGACGGCTCAAATCTTACGCACATTTCGTCAAGTTAAGGACAGAGAACGAGCTGATTCGTTATCCAAAGATTTTAAGGACAATATTCATCGGGACGTTGCGATCCCGACCCCCGTCGTCGCTAGCGCCCCACACCGTCATCCATCCCCACCTCGCTTCATAGAACGACTCGGTACAAAATGGACCCTTACAGATTGGAATGAAAGGCTCCAAAAATTATCACGGAGTAACCACTCTACTTACACCATCAGGGTTTCAACTCGACATGTCGACGTTTCATGGGTCCAGAATCTATTCCTTGGTAGATATAATATTAATCTAATCGACTGCCGAAAAATCTCCAGTACGCCATGTATTTTCGAATTCAAGTTGCCCTCAAGATATGATTGGATTTTCTCATCCTCAACCGGAGACGTGCTCAATTTAGGGGGCCTTACCATCAAAAAATGCACAGCTGACACTAACAATAATGTTAAGCCTAGTTCTAAGTCGAAATCCACTAACAAAAATCTTAAGTCTCGCTCTAAGCCTAAAAAGCTCAATAATACTAAGCCTAAGTCTAAGATCACGCCCAACCCTAAACCCAATCCTCACTCCAACTCCAGGCCGCACTCCGATTCCAACTGGAGTCTCAAAGCTGGTCCTCTACCTGTCTTCTTCCCTCGAATACGTCAACCTGTCTCTGCCTCACGTCACCAGCCCCAACGCGTCTCATTCAATCTAACCCCTACTTCTCAAACTATCTCCTCTCCACCATCAACATCTTTAGTTAATCCACCCACCAACAATTTCTTTCCTAATTTTGACCTCACAACCGGTGCTAAGTATCCCAATTTCATATCCTCTCATACCTTAAACCCCACCTCAGAATCTAATTCTGCACTCACCCCCTCCTCCTGCTCTACCTCCAACCCCCCTCCCACTCCCGCACCAAACCCACCATCTACTACTCCCCCTCCCTCAATCTCCTTTTCCAGTCCTTCCTTTCTCGATCCCCTAATGCCGCCGTCAGTCAAACTAACACAGCAAACCTCTGACACCTCAGAATGTCGCTATGCACTTTCCAGACTCAGAGAAAGAAATATATACGACAACATACGCCTCTTTCTAGCATATTTACACGACAAATCTGACTCGGTTTGTTTTGAGGGTAAAACCAAAACCAGTGTTATGGTTTCCATCCAGCAGGAAGGCCTTCCTACCGACCCTACCAGCCTCAGGACCCTTTATACCCGGTACCACGAGATTTTCAATTTGTCTCCCCAAAAAGTAGCTGATGACCTTGCTGCCTTTGGCAACTATGTACACTCCAAAAGAGTCTCACACCTTCAACGTAGCAGGATGGACCACGAAAAGGTTTTTCGTTCATAACCGGGCACCAATGTTAGTTCATCAACCCCTCTCCTATCTAAACGTCCGAGGCCTACGAACTAAAACAGCCTCTTTGTTACCCCCACGCTTTTCCAATTGCAATATTAATCATTTATCCATATATTACCAGAATGTACGCGGACTGCGCACCAAATCCTCCACTGTCTTCCTTAACTCCCAAACGCTCCCCTACGATGTTTTCGCGCTCACTGAAACAAATCTTTCCCCAGCCTTTAAGTCTAACGAGTTCTTTACCTCTGACTTTATCGTCTTCCGTGATGATGGTCTTGAAAAACTCGATGAATCTTCTGGTCGCGGTGTTCTCTTAGCTATACACAACCGATACGACTCAGAACTTTATAAAACTTCGCATACTGCTGAATTTGAGTTCATCTGCGCTAAAATTACCATCCTCAAACATAATCTGTATCTCCTTTGTTGCTACATCCGCCCCTCTCAACCTATTCAAGGCTACCAACTCGCTATAGATGCTATAGACTCTGTCTTTGATGTCACGGATCCCTGCGATGAGGTCATTGTCCTAGGCGATTTTAATCTTCCGCATCTTCAATGGGTTCAGTCTGAGGATGAATCCCATTTCATTCCCTCAAATGCAACCTCAGACAAGGAAATCCTTTTCATAGATAGTCTCTCCAACTCTGGTCTCCATCAAATCAGCGGCATAACTAATAGCCTTGATAGACAACTAGACCTTATTTTCTCATCCGATGCTGAAAATTGCATTGTTACGGCAAGTAACCATCTTCTCTCTACACTTGACCGCTACCATCCACCCCTCTTCCTCTCCTTTGCATATGGCGACCTAAATTCTAATTCTCATTCTCAGACCACATACAGCTTTAATTTCCGAAAAGCTGATTTTGCCAAGCTCAACAACTTGCTCAGCAACGCCGCCTTTAACTACAGAGGTATTTCTGTGGATATGGCTCTTGCATCGTTCTATTCTCTAATCTTCGATTGCCTTCTGCAAACTGTTCCGTACTCGCCCAAAAAAAATTATTCTTCGTCCCCACCGTGGTATAATAAACAATTGCGCGGGCTTCGTAATAAGAGGAACAAACTTTGGAGGGCATTCCTTAAATCTCGCTCTGACTCTGACTACTCCCTTTATCAGCACACACATAAACACTTCGCTGAACTAAGCGAGGTTCTTTATCATGATTACATTGTCCGTATGCAATCAAATCTAATTTCTGACCCTAAACGTTTTTATCATTTCATTAATTCGAAACGTAAATCCGACAGCTATCCATCTACCCTCAAACTTGCCAACACCTCCTCGTCGGACCCTAAAACTGTTGCAAACCTATTTGCTCACTTTTTTAGCCAGTCGTTTACTGACCACACCCCCGAACCTGACCTTGACTACTTCTCTTACATGGATAACTGCGCTCAAACATCCTTAGTCTCGGTCAATATCACTTCGCAACTTGTCACGGAGAAGATTAATAATCTTAAGGATGACTACTCCCCCGGTCCTGACGGGTTGCCCGCTATTGTCTTAAAAAAATGTGTGGCACACTTGGCGAAACCCTTGACCTCTATTTTTCTCATGTCCATTTCTCAAGAATATTTTCCTTTGCTTTGGAAAAAATCATTTATCACACCCACTCATAAGAAAGGCCCAAAGAACGATATAATCAACTATCGACCTATAGCCAAACTTTCATCCATACCCAAACTCTTTGAGAGCATTGTATACGACACAATGTTTTTTCATTGTAAATCGTTATTCTCCACCAAGCAACACGGTTTCCTCAAAGGCAGATCGACAACCACCAACCTAACAGAATTTGTTTCTCAGGCACTGAGTGCATTTGAAGATGGTTGCGATATCGATGTAATAGCTACTGACTTCAGTAAAGCTTTTGATAAAATCTCTCACCCAATTATTATTCTGAAGCTGAAAGCTCTCGGTTTTCCACCAGGTTTCATCAGATGGATCCAATCATACCTCGAAAATCGGCAGTACGAAGTTATATTTAGGTCCTCTGTCTCTAATCCCTTCACGGCAACATCAGGCGTCCCTCAAGGCAGTCACCTGGGTCCCTTAATTTTTGTCCTTACCACTAATGATGTCGAATGCATTATCAAAGACTCCTATCTTTCTATCTATGCCGATGACATGAAAATATTCAAATTCATATCTTCCACCACGGACTCTCGCTTTCTCCAAGACGACCTAAACAGATTTTTTACCTGGTGTCAAAAAAATTATCTTGAACTTAATACCAGCAAATGTCAATACATGACGTACTCCCGTAAACGCCTTCCACCACACCACAGGAATTACTTTCTGTGCAACGAACCTGTCCCTCCAGTCTCATCTTTGCGCGACTTAGGTGTCATCTGCGACAGGGAGCTTAATTTCCGTTCGCATATTGACAACATCATATGTAGAGCCAACTCTGCGCTTGGCTTTGTGAAACGTTGGTCTAAGGAATTTTCAGACCCGTACGTTACCAAATCGCTCTACATCACCTTCGTCAGACCCATCCTTGAATATGCCAGCCAAGTTTGGTCCCCTCATTATGCTGTCCACGTCCGACGTATTGAAGCTGTCCAACGCAGGTTTATACGTTTTGCCCTCCGTGGTCTTCCCTGGGTTGATAGCTTCAATTTGCCTCCCTACAATGAACGCCTGAAACTGATCGATCTACAGTCCCTCGAAAACCGCCGCATAAATGCCGACCTTCTATTTCTTCATCGTTTAATATCTGGTCACATCGATTCCCCATCGCTTCTTGCATCGGTCTCATTCAATACCAACTCCCGGTGCCTCAGGTCTACTCCCCTTTTCCGACTCAGAACTCACCGCACCAATTATGGTTATAATGCACCTCTCCCGAGAATGCTTCGTTCGGCTAACAATATGGATAGCTCCTTTGATTTTCACTATAGCAGGGCCACCCTTCGGAATTTCCTTCACCGTCGTCCCAATTCCGCCTAACCACTATCTCACATCTGCTCTCTTCTAACCCTTCCCCCTCTTTTTTCTCTTGATAGTTTGTAAGTTTAGTTGGTAAGTTTAGTTTGTAAGTTTAGTTTGTTTAAGTATAGCTTGTATTAAGCTTAATAAAGTGCCGGTAGAGCCGGCATCAAATCATATTCATGCCAATCCAATATGGGATTACCACTCTTGTGGATACGTTTTAGCAAAAGCTTCTACTAAAGGACTCAAGCCTGCGGATTTGAATTTGGTAGAATAGTTGTCTTTTTTCAAAAAAGTCGCTCTATATTCCGAAGTGGTAAGCGGCAAAGTTCACTTTCTATTAGCTTGTACATTCGCTGTTTATATCGCAACGGACTCTGCAGACATTGTCTGTGTTTAGTCGCATTCTTCTAAGGTCCACTGTTAGCAAGATTTGGTCGGTAATAATCCGCGTGAAAAGCACTCAATTTATGTTGTCCAGACTTTTCTGGAGAAACGGGAGGATGAGTCCACGCTCCATTTCTTATGGGTAGTCTCGTGAAGGCTTAATATTATTTTACCTTTTACTTATACAAAGGCTCTTAGCCATTAGTGGGACTTCAGACCCCCCATGGTATATTGGCTGTACACGGCGAGTGTAAGGCCCATTCTTACACATTAAGCCTGAACAATGCATCCAGACCTAATAAGGTGACCCTCTGCTGGCATAGTTACTGGGTACTGTGCCATTGGTATTGGTATGTTCTGGACAACGACTTTTGCAGAAGTTGGGCGCAGTTTGCTGAGGTACGTGGTCTTTTCTTCTGTGGGCTAGCACAGATCTGATGATAGCTTTGGCCCTCATTTCTTATCTAAGAATTTGCTTCACATATAGAAGGCTATATATGTATACCTTTCTTGTCTTTTCTGACGTTTGCCTTATTCAAGGTCCCTTTCAGTGGAGTATACAGTCCAAGTATCTGCCACCTAAGTTTTAATACGAGCTTTGTAAATGCACCCAGAGTATAACAAGCTTATATCAATCTTTACGAAATCTGTGTGATTACGTTGAATTAGAAATTATGACACAAGTTTGTGGGTAGTAATATTGACCACAAAAACCAGGTCAACAGATACCTTGAACCCAAAATACTATTGATACACGTCGTCGATATATTTTTCGTTTTACCTTAAAATCTATTAAAGAGAAGAAAAAATTGCCTATTCTGCCTCCATTCAACCTTCACTTGCCATCTGTTGGGCGCGAGAGGAATCCACATCCATTCATACACGTATGTTCAAAAGATACTCCCTCTCGTACCTATCACAAGGACAACACAACAAAACACAATGAACTATAGGTATATGAGGGTTGACTGTGCGAACCTTTGTACAAGAGTCTATGCACAGGATCCGAAGCCCCGGAGAATATTTTTGTTGCGTCACCCTAAGTGTTACCACATAATAAATCGATAAATTTTAGGGAACACACGTTAAATCTCGCATGAAATAGAATCATTTCCTCCCAATTTATTCGCATGGTCCACAAGGGACCACGCCGAACGGTAGCAGTGGGGTCACTACAAAGGCAAACCGGAACCGAATGGAGAGAAGAAAATAAACGTAAATGTCAGAGGATATCTTCTGAAAGAGGCGACGTTTCAAAGTTGACACATAAACTTAAATAGGATAGATAAAGTCCGTTTTTGTATATTTTCATATGCGAGCCGGTCCATGTCCTCCCATTGTGCGGTGTAGTTGCTGTGTGGTGCTTCTTTTTCACAAAATGAATGAAATGGAAATTCCAAGTATCGATCGTACAGACATATGTATGTACATCCTACATGTACAATAGGCGTTTTGCATTAGACCATGTACGCTTAGGTAAACTCCGTTAAGATAGGTAGCTTAGATGTGAAGCTATGCTTGGTCCAATATTGATTAAAACCCCTTTCCCAGGCAAAAGTGATGAATAATCTCCTTCTCTATGTTGGTTCATACAATATGTGAACCCCAAAAGGATTCTAGTCCAGGATTATGTGGTCTTTATAAGTCCTACATCGGTGATATTTATTTTTCTTTTTAGCTCCTCTTCCGCTCGATGCCACCTGGAAAGGTGGATATTCTTTTTTTTTTTTCTCTTTTTTTTTTTTGTTTTTGTTCGACGTCGTCCTCTTTTTCCATAGTGAGGAGGACAACCAAAATCCCCTGTCACTTGGGCTTTGATAAGTGAATACACACTTGGAGCGATTTTTTCGTTCTTAACCTTTCCTGGCCTGGTTTGGTGTGTGCTTTCGGAACACATTGGGGAGTATTTTTCTTCCTTGTTTTTTTTTTTTTTTCGTTTTTTTTTTGCACAACGCTTTTTGGTGGTACATCAAGGTTTGATTAACGGTCGGTGAGACTTCTGGTCCGGCTAATTCGTTATGGTTACGAACACTGGGCAGGCAGCTAAGTTGTAGTGGTTTTAGTTAATAGAGTAAGTAAAGTGTCCTGGGAGAAGCTCTATTGGTTTTGTGCCGTTGGAGTTCGTTGCTTTCGTGTTGCGTTGACCACAAATTGTTTTGGGACTGGTTCGTGAGAGCTTTGCTGAGAAGGGCATGTGGTTAAATGAGGTTGAGTGGTTGTATTTGGTATTCAATGAGTGGATTTGACCTGTAATTAGTGAGACAGGCAATTGTGGCACGAGGAATACCGACTTTGATGAAATGTCGAAAGGGGTACTTTAAATAAGGTTTTCATACCAACAGGGAGTGTACAAACTACATATGTATGTATATGATAGTGAGACTATACTGACTGGTGAGGTTAACACTTACTAGGCGGTCACCTACGCATGTAAGTGCAGAAAGTGCCATGTGTCCTTAAAATTATAACCAACCATTTAGAGTAGCTTACGCTTGGTCAATCTGTGGTTTCATTGTATAAATTGGTATCAGAGCACAGGTAAACCAAATCATAAACTATGTACATGAATGTTATATGTATATTTGTATATTCCAAAGATGGGCCCACCCTGCTCAACACGATAAACATTCAATGAGTACGAAGCCCTTGGCGAGTTCACTAATGGACCCTTAAAGAGGAAACACTGAGGAATTTCCAGTCACGTCAAGGATCGCTCTTGGAAAACTCCAAGAATCCAAATGCATGTTAATATAAACTGTCTTAAGGCGTCTAAAAGGCTCAAGGCGAACGTTAACTATAGAACATTCTTAAGAATAACTTTTGACAAAAGAATGAGATTTGAACAAGAATATATGTAACTAGACCCGCTTTAAAAAAAAAAACAGAAAAACTATAGAACCGTGAACTTTATGAGCTCCATTTGTAAAACTCGAGCCTCTGGTTCAAAATCTTAGCGATATCGGATGCGAGGATACCTAGTCAAATGGAAGACTGTGGTTTCTCAAACAGCAATTCGCGACGAAACATTGAGTAGTTCATCATACATGTGTGCCTTTTAATGCATTTAACGAACTTTTTAGGATGACTTATGATTCTAAGTGGTATTTTAAGATAAGTAAGATATCCTGCAGAAGTTAGCAGGTTAAACGAAGAACACTCTCTGACCTAACCATACAATTGTTGCTATATGTTAAAGTAGAACTAAAAGTGTCACTTGACTTCGATTGGTCTACGAAAGCTAAAAAGTTTAAAGCCCGAACAAATCCTTAAAGCAGACTACCTATGACTAATGCTTACATATGTGGAATTGTTAGTTTTTTTCTTTAAAGTTTCATCCCTGCAAGATAGACTTCTCAACGTAATGGAAACAGAAGACACTAACTTCATAAAAGCCGACAGTACTGCCTGATCCAAAGCCAACTTCCCTCTAAATGGTCCATTTCGACTTGTTTGAAACAAAGCAAACTTGTCGAATATCCAATCGCAAGAGACTGCTGATATTGATAGGATATAGATAATTCCCGCTAAATATTCTGTCAAGTCTTTCAGATTTGTTGTCTACAACTTCTTGGTGTCCAAGAATCCAACCAAGTTTTTCCCATCCTAGCCATCCCACCCAAACGACAAAGAGTTCACTGCATTTCACGATGGTGCTCAGTCGGCCTACTTGTGAAGGTATGTATTCCAGGGCCCTTAACACCGTTCCCTACGTTTAACCTAAAGAAGATATCAGTACAATATCGGAATCGATGTTTGGGTAAAAATTGCAGCTTCATCTTTAGATTTCATGCTCCATTAGTTGGGGAACTAGACTAGACTTCTAGGGTTCACTACCGAAACTTTATTAGACAAGTTATTACGGTTCAAAATTTATACTACAAATAGCTCTTCGAAACAGTATTTCCTGACCATAATGTCGGAAACTAGTCTGGATCTGGAGTTTCTATAACTTAGTTGTCGTTGTCCAGTACGTGATAATAAACCACAAGTTCTGTCGTACGGTCGCCTACTGCGCCACATGGACCTAGAGACTCTCTTGGAGCCGAACTGGACATGTGAATTCCGGCCCGGTAATTTGTCTTAGTTGATTCTGAAATATTTTACTACACCAGAATAGATTTTTGAGATCCGCTTTTTGTAAAAGATACTAGAAAGTTCTACATAGGAAGAACTAATGAGAATGTTCTTCTATCAAGTGTGGTAAAGATCTGATGAGGGCATAGTAAACGTAATCTTTGTAGATCGACTTGAAAATGGTTTAGTTACTATGAGAGGGGCATAAAAACTCTTCCTTGGGGACAGCCTTTAACCCGAGGTATACCTACATAGATACCAACACTTTTCCAGTCATAGGATGGTCAAATCCTTATTACCTCTGCTACTTGTTAATCTTATCTTCGAGCAGTACTCACTGCTGACCAGGACAGAACATAAAGCAATTTCCTCGCCACGATCTAACAGATCTAATGTGAATGTCAATGCGTCTCTGCCTCGATCTGTAGGATTTAAGCAGCTCACTAAGCCTTTTGACTGCCTTGGGCATGCAAATTACATTACCTTGCTCTAAGCGATCAGGAGGCAAGTTTAGCTGGTTCTAAATGAAGTGATGTTTCCTATCAGAATGAGACTTTTATCTTTTGTAGAAGCGCTGCAAATGAAACGTATCTTCAGTGGGTTTTGGGTGATTTGGAAGAGGACTAGAGATGTTGGAAGATCGTCAATTTTCTCTACTAGCAATACAGAATCTATGGTCAGTTGTCTTAGCAGCCGGAATATGCGAGTAGACAAACCTGGGAAATAAACTTGAAGTAAAAGTGCTGCCGAACTTTTAGGTACCATCAGCTCTACGTAATGAACATGGTACGTACCCAACTTTACTAAACGACTTTAATCTGGTATCACAAGTAGGCAGAAGGATGTGGATTGAACGTTAACCCCCTAAAGACACAGGTGCTCCTCTTCACTAACAACGGTGTAAAGAACTCAGCAAAAAAGGGTTCCGATCTGGACCTGACAATCGTCGTTACATGTGCTCTAACCGCACCTAGCTCTTGAAAAATATAGATAAAACCTTTGAGCCACTAGCTAGAGATGGAACGCCTTCGCATCTTGTCGTGTCTTACCACTTTGGACAAAATAAGATAACGCCAAAAACAACCAGATCCTGGCACTCTACAGATCCAACTCAGCTATCTTCACTAGAATTACTACCGGCCACAACTTCATGGAGGCACACCGTAGTCGAATGCGATTAGAAACTATTGACATCTGTCGAGGCTGAAGCTTACTTCCTATGCGAATGCCCACTAGGAAAACGGCCTTCGGTGAATACCACTTCGAGGACCTGGGGGACCTGTCAAAAAAGCCACCATTAACCATTCTGAAATTTATAACAATAACGTTTGACTTTGTTTTTAGGTAAATACACGACATGGGCTGCACTAGTGAATCGAGTGTTGGGTGAACATCCAGACACACCGTAGGAAGAACCTCTAGATCTTTCAGAAGAAGAGCTAGAGTTTATACCCCTTAGATAAATAAATAAATACTCGGCGCAACAGGTCGATGGGACCCAAGGCCTAGCTTCTCACAAACATTCGTGTTGTGCGTGTCATATTCTTTACACGAATGGAAGGGGCCTACTGTTTAATGCCCTGTCCGAAGGGCAATTTGTTATTTGAGAAGCTTTCTCGAGACAGTTGTACTCTCGGATGTTTGTCAGACGCTCGCGAGAGGTGGGGCCGTGAAAAATTTTTAGGTATTCCCCGACTGGGATTCGAACCTCGAACCCCTTGCTCCATAGTCCAACGCACTGACCACTGAGCCACGGCACCCCTTAGATAGTATTCATTATTTCTTGCAACTGGCCATTGCAGATACTTTTTGTGCTGCAAGCCCAATGAAAACCATTTGAAGTTTTGATGTTCTGTCGCTATTTCTCTACAACTATCATGACCGAGTACAGTGCGTCTACCACAGGCTTCGCTGATAGTTTTCCGTTAATGAGAACTACAGTCGCCAAAACAAGAATTACATATGAACAACCTCTTATCTGAAAGTTACATAACTTTAACAAAAAAAAACGTATCGTTTCTGGGAAATAACATTAGCCAAGCCCACCTTCTGAATAAGATGGATTATTATCGCACTAGAGGCCGCCAAACACCACAGATCCACGTGTATAAAACACGAAACTTGTTTGACACCCTAAGATCCTGGACAAATCCATCATTTAATCGTTATTATTCATGAAGTGGAATAAACACACAATTTAATGAAAAAAACTGGGTCAGTTACAGTGATCAATCATTGGAGAGCGGATTTCTTTGGTAAAGTAAAAACATCTTGACGCTCCATCAGGCATCACAGCTCAGCAGGAGCTGCCATCCGTCAGGCACATACCCATCCGCTTCGGTTCCATTGGGGCGGATGAATGTCTTATTGGCCTTCCGCTTAAGTAAACATACAAATTATTCAAATCTCGTTGAAATCCTTTTGTTTAAGTTTGTGTTTGGAATTTTCAATTTGTACAGCGGTTCGGTGGGCACCCGGCACAGACTTGTGGATAAAGGAATTAATTGATTTCATCCATAAGTAAACAGGACGTTGTTCGCATTTCACCTCCTTTCCTGTCATTCGCAGGAGGACTTTAAATTATTACATATTTTATTTATTTTTTTTTAAAGTTTTCCATGTTAAAGTTTTACTGCATATCGGTGTGAATTTAAAGATTCTACTGCGCGTAAAATTATCCACAGGTGATCCTTCGAGTGTACATAACAAGCTTAGAATGCACATGCAAAGCACATGGATTGCTCACAGCTGCTTGTGGTCGTTATTGTGGTATACCATGTGTAATGCTGCCACTTGCAGTTGGAGAACGACAACGATGTCGTCGACGTCGTCCTTTGAGTTAAGGAAATGGAAATAAAAAATACATGCATACTCCTATAACCATATGCATATCTAAACCGTAAAATTAATATATGTATGTACATCCATAGGTACGGTACTTTTATTTTTGTTCTTATTTTTCGCTTTCCTTTGAGTCTGTGTATGTGTGTATGTGTGTGTGTATTTACCACACAAAGGATAAGCTTGCCGAGGAAACCACTCTGGGTAAGACAGCAGTAGGACAACCAGGCGTGCATGAGTAACGTTGCGGTTGAATGTACATGCGGTTATGCTTCTTGGCTTTCTGTCACTGTAAAGGTTGTACTGAAGATGATAGTGGTAACATGTGCAACGTCGGCAAGGGGGAGAAACAAATTAATAATAAAACACGGTCATAGGGTTGTCAGAAGTTTCTTTTTATCCAACAGAGGGAATAGGGCGTAATTTAATGGTTTCCAAACTATTACAGTATGTAGGGCAATGTTTTGCCAGTATTTACTTCCTTCTGCACGCTGAGTTGGCATCTAAACAAAGGACGGGGTCATATGGGTGTTTACATTCAAGTTCACATATTCAATGGTAGGCAGTAGAAGTAACATTGATTCGATGACCATAACCACATACATACATAGGTACATTTTTTCGCAGGAACTCGCCATTTTACGTAAAATCAAGGGGTTTTAGGTCATAATAGCTGGAAGAAGTAATAGACTGAATACCTTCCACCTTACTAATAAAGGAAAGTACGACCTTAGCCCTAAAATTTTGAAATACATATCTGCTGACGAGGAAGTTTTCTTATGGAAAATACGTCACGTAAGCCGGGCAATCACGGAGAATTTTCTCAGATGATTCATCATCTTCAGAGCAGAATTTACATATGTATGTCTGGGCTCAAATTGGTACCTGAAATTCTTAGACAGAGGATTCTTTGCTGCTTTTAAAGCTTAGTTCCCGTTATCCGTTCAAGAGTTTTTGACAGCCATACGATGACCGCGTACATGGTACTGGGCTTTACCAACATTGTATACATATGTACATCGTATTCATCATTTTTGGATTTAGACCCCAAGTTCCGCCGTAAAGGCTTCTATGGCGCACATAGTACTAGTAGCGCGCTCGATGGGGGGCTTGATATGAGAATTCCAGCTAAGTCGAGGATGATGTCTAGAACCTATTCCAATTAACGTGGTGTCTTTTATTGTGATAGGTCGCAGAATGACCAGTCTTCTTTTAGTAAACGGCATATTAGTTTTACAAAGAGTTTTTCAAAAGCTCACTAATAAAAAAAAAAAACAAAACGAAGCTACCTAACTGGCAAAATATCATGAAAATGTGTTTTTTTTAAATGACTCCCAAAAAGTGGGCGTGGTGGTATGGAGCATGGACAAACAAACGAATGGATGGAATGAATATTACTCAATTTTCTTCGCAGTTGATTCTGATCCTGAATATATATAGATTTATAGTATGACGTTAGGTAGCTCAACATGTTGAGAGTTCAGAACCCTAAAAGTTGCGGGGAGACTTTAAAGGAAGAGAATAAATTGAGGAGGACCTGAAGGATAGTACCAGCATCCGATTACCCGTTTAACGCACATCGTAGCAAATATAACAAAAAAAGTATGAAAGAAACAGCGTTTCATCTCCGAATATCTGACCCTAGCCAGGCTTAGACTAGACTCGATAATCTGAACAAAAAAGTTGTTAGCGGACTAATCAGCTTCCTTAATGTGACTGGATGAATTTAGGGACTTTGGTTTCCTTCTTTTTGGTTTATAACAATGTTGAGTGAAATATGGGTTTCAAATGTAGAAGGATTATTTACGTTAAGCAAATGGACCTAAGCACCTAATCCGTGCTTATCATCTTAGAGTTTCAGAAGAGTTTCATCTGAAATGTTGGGTTTAACAAGGAATTCCAGCAAGAAGAACTGAAACTTTTGGTGAGTTATATGTATATGTGCATATACTACTACTAAGAACACATTATGTCTGGAATAGCACATCATTCAAATGACTTCCTCGGGTTCACTGGCAGTGCTTCAAGTGGTCGGTCCAAGTTTTCATGACTTGGTTCAATTTGTGCAGCGTTATTCCGGCAAAATCGTCTCGAATATTGGCTCGAGCTTGTCCAAAGCGGTTGGCGTTATAGTGTAGATAATCGAGTGGTGTCCAGTTAATCAAGTCGGCGGGGTTTGCGTCGCTTGTATGGCATGTAGTGTAGTCTTGGTGGAACCACAGCTCGGATATCTCGATGTTGTTGAGCTCTTGCAAACAGAAAGTCGGTTAAAATCGGTCTATACCTGAAATCACTGATGGTAATGGTGTCTCCTTTTTCATTTCGAAAGAAATAAGGTCCGATGATACTTCCATACCATAACCCACACCAAACAATTTATCTTTGTAGATGCAGTCGAACATAACCACTGAACCAAAAGTGGGCCTTGTCCGAAAAGATGATTTTTTGGTCAAAATCCGGATCCCTAACCAACATTGACAGGAACCAATTAGCGAACTCGCAGCATTGTCTATGGTTCTTGTGTCAGTCTGAAGTGTGGAACGATGCATGATAGAGTGGCAAACCTTGCTGAATATTTCGACAGTTTGAAGCCATTGGTAACTTTGACAGCTGCTGGAACATAACAATTGGAATAGTCATGTCACCCAATAGTACGATCAAATTTTTCCGCAAGGTTATAAGTGCGTATCAAAAAACCTTCAAACAGGAAGTAGGAAACCTTGCAGGATTTGACGCTCTCTTAAGGAACCAAATAATGTATTCTTCTGTATATCTAGCGCACGTAAAGTGAAGATACCAATACTGAAGCTCAAATTTGACGAATTTAGAGAGATGACTTGGTGGAGAGCATTCATCAAGTCAGTTTTAAGATTTGAACACAGACAGGGTATGATGTCAGATTCAATTCAAAAGGAAGGATGTACGCCGAACTACGTCGGCTTCGACTCCAAACCCAAAAACAAGTGATCTCTTCAACTAGGACGACGCAACTGAAGGTAATGACATAACTATGGACAGTGTTAATGGAAGAAAGTCGTGCGTTAAGACTCAGAACAATCTCGAACTGCCTTCTATATACAAAGCATGCAAGTCACTATCGTAACTAATATAATGGGTATAGTGAACCTATTTCATCCTTCATTCTCGAACGCCAAGAATTACTTTCTCTCCCAATTGTCATTAAATTACAAGAAAAAAAAAAAGTCCACCTCTCCAGCTGGAGTACCCTTCAACTTCATTTAAACTGCCTTTTTATAGTTCACTTTGACTTTTCTCTCAACCAGCCCTAA
Organism: Xylota segnis; assembly: GCA_963583995.1. NCBI lineage: Eukaryota > Metazoa > Arthropoda > Insecta > Diptera > Syrphidae > Xylota > Xylota segnis. The sequence goes on along the minus strand of OY757236.1, from coordinate 113,386,117 downwards.
GTATCGGAAAGATTTTAAAAAAAAATTCCCTCCCGAATCAGGTCACCAAGCTCCTTGGCATAAATAACATCCCGTTGAGCCAGTATTCTCGCTTAAATGCAGCGAAAAAACTCTTCATTTCCAAGTGCTTAGCAGACCCTGCAAGAAAAAAGGGAAAAAAAAAGAAAATACACCGCCCACCAACTCAATATTCCATGTCACCGCGAGTAATACAAGTGGATGCACGCTGCATCATTAGTCCGTCCCGCGGTAGCAGTAGTTAACAAATTTGATTCCAGAATCTTACACTATTACCAGCACTTCTTCTAAAATCCACACAGCATTGCACACTGGATACGTATCCAATGGTTGAGGTGGCCCAGCACAGCACCACCCTACAGCCCCTACGGAACGAACCTAGCTACAGTATCTGTACCGGTTATTATTTCCATTACGTACATTCCAGTACCACCACTGGTACTGCTGCTGCGAACAATTTGTCCTCTCCGCTGCCGCGCCACGCTGCCTTTGCATTAATTATCCGAAGGAAAAATCCCATTTGATGGCACAGCCCAAGTACCAAGGAAATATGATCATCATGAGTGGCTCTAATATATCGCACAAGGTACCGTGAATTTGTAACTGCTGCTGGTACGGCTGCCACATCGGAACGAAGGCAAAAGACAATGGTTTACTTTTCGGTCTTGGGGTTGTGGCACAGTTGGGGGGCCTGCCACCCGGAGCGGGTGGTGAATGTAATTTTTGAATCTAATTAACAAGTTAAATCCTTGTGTTATTAGTGACCCGTTAAATAATTTAACCCTATTCCTGTGCAGTGCTGCTCGCTGTGTGTTTGCTTTTTAGCTTACCTTGCTTGCTCCAATTTGCTTTTTCCTCCTCGGTTTTGCTTTCCTTCTCTCGGCCCTGATCTCTCGACTTCATTAATTAAAATGGAAAAAAGGAAACGAAATTTAGGTGAATGGCAAATTGTTGGCAAGTATTTTTAGCCATTTTTAATCGTTTTTTCAGTTTTTTCTCTCTTTTTACTGAGTAAGGTGCTCACCTCATTAATTAAAAAAAAAAAAAAAAAAGAAGGAAACCCCAGAGCGGTTTCCCTTCAGTTGTTTAAAGATATCCTCTTAGTTACAATGAAGTGCATGCGAGCAAGGGGTATGTCTATGTATTGCACTTTTCTGGCCAGGGTATACGGTTCAAATAGTTTCCTTTTGGGAAGCCGATAGTTACGCAGCAGAACGATTAAGGATATGAATGAGGTGGCCTTGTTGGAAAAGCATCTATGAGTCATATTGAAAAATAATGAAACTCGTCGATTGCCTGCCTGTTAAGCCGCCCGCGTCGAAAAGACTGGCTTAACACAGAAGAGTAGCGGACAAGACTGAGCCCGGAAAAGCCATTCGATCGACAATATCGCTGGTACGGCTGCAGTAATTCAAGGGGACCCTCAAACATCAACCAGAGGATGGGTCACGCAATTGGGCATCAATAGATGATTCTTATGAATTCCTGTGAAAGACTTGAAATTATGTCCTTAGAAGGTATAGACAATATATTAGCCTACAGATCCCTATTCGCATGTAAATTACAACCAAACTGTAATGAAACTCGACAGCAATTAGAATAATTTTCATATGACCGTTCCTGACTTAACTCTTTGGACTACGGGTACAAGCAGCAGAGAAATGAAAAATACCGATTGTGCATCAACTCGACAGCCACTTGACCGAAACTACTACATAATCTTCTCGATTTAATGGCAACATACATATTTACATTTAAATCAGGTAATCGAAGAGGACGATTACATCACATCCAGGAGAACAAGGAGCCATCCTTCAACATTCAGACTATGTCAGATTCTGTTTTATTAATCATGAGCATAAATATCTCGTTCGAAGTCCACCATAGTACTTAACGCGCTCCCGACCAGTGAAGAGACCCTACCGGAGACACGGTAGCCTTCTATTCCCTCCGATCCCGGGCAGGCTGCTTCCAGTTGTTCAGACCAAATGCTCTGCCATCCGCGATAGCTTGGTCCTTAAAAAGGAAGTTCGGTATTCCTTGCCGTCTCGAACCTATGATTCGAAGATCCACTTTGCTGTAGCATTATCGTCCATTCACTCGATGTGGCGGAGCCAGTGTGGTCGACGTATTTTGGCTTTTTGAACTACATCCACATTTTGGTACAGCTAACAAAGTTCGCGGTTATACCTCCTCGCATACGGGTCCAAAATCTGCTCTGTTTATCGTCCAGCACTCGGCTTCATATAGCAGAACTGGCAGGAACAATGCTTTGTAGAGCATACATTTCGTCTTCCGAGATAGGAATCTCGAACCCATTTGTTTTGCCAGACCGAAGTAGCAGCGGTTTCCTAGGGTATTGATATTTACTCTGAAGCAGGTAAAATCCTTAAAGTCCACCATAGAGTCGATAAAAATCAGACTGAAAATCCTGAAAATATTATCAGTGTTTTACAGAAGAACTAAAAGGTCTCCCACAGCACCGTTTCATTCACCAAATTGTTGTTCAAAACTACAAGTTTTAAAAGCATCTTGAAGAATAGGTGAACGGTGCAAAGGTATGTAATTATACATTTCAGTTTATCGCAAGCAATTTGAATGAATTTGATTCTCCCTCCTTCGCAATTGATTCCAAGTCATCTACTATATTCGGGTCACTTAAACTTAAAAATCTCCTTAAAATAGATGCAATAGGTGTCCATTGCTCTTTGGGGATAGAGGTGCATGCATAGAAATAAAATAAAATGAAAATGGAATCACGCACACATTCTTCGTGTCATGATGAATCCATGGCGGCAGACAACTTGGTTTTAAAAATTGACGGTCAGGGGTTTAATTGTTAAATGTCATGGAGGTGCTATAATTCTAAATTGAAAGGAGTGAACCAATATCGAATTGGAATCTTGATTTCAGTCCAATAAAACGAATCTCTTAACATGAATAATGAAGTGGGTCGTACTCGCACCTGAATGGTGTGAGTATACAATCTCATGAGTACTGAGGTTCAAGCCTTACCCATCTTACAGGTATATATGCATAGGTATAGGAGTGACATGTTGCGTTTTTAACAGCATTATAATTATGACATTGCACCCATACTATCCAGGAGCTTTTACATTTCTTTTGTTTTTACAAAAAACGCCTTCAAAAAGTAGGTGTGCTCATATGTGGTGCTCAAGATAATTGAATTGTAGAAAACTTCAAAGCCTACAAATATCGGTTTAAAGATTTATTGTCGATTTCTAGTCAAAATTTCCTCAAAGGAGTGGCTGTTTCAAAACTAAGTATGCCATTACTTTACATTTGTTTTATAATCCTCATTTATTAACTCTTTAGGGCGGATTGCTAAAAAACTAACCGAGAAATAGTTGATTTTCAAAAGTTCTATTATAAATAGTTATTGTCATCTTTTAGCATATGTCCAAACTAACTAATCTTTAGACCAGCTTTCTAGAAAATCCATTTTTACTAAAATCGGCCCTAAGTCAAATACCCTTAATTCCAATTTCGCCTCGAATTGTGGTCCACAAGCACCAGATATGAAGTATGAAGCAAATTCATCCAGCCGTTTAAGCTGCAGTCGAGCGTACAGATAGACAGAATAGGCGGACCCACTTTGTTTAACTTCTTTATCATAGTAATCTCAAGTTTGATTGAAATCTTTTTTTTTCAGGAAATCAATATTTGCCTTATGCATAGGTAGCACGTTAAAAACACCTAATAACACGGTAAGACACCCTCAAGAATCAACCGGACGATTTGACACTTGGTTGGTTCTGTTTGTGGAAGGAATCTGGTTTTCAGGTTACCTTACGACAGGGGCTTACAATGGACCCATTGGTTCTACTTATATGGAGTCCCAGAGTAAATGAAATAGAAAGAGCAAGAACGCTCAAGGATGACCTCCGCGATCAGCCATGGTAAATTTTATTATTATTATCACCGATATGGTATCAACATATTAATTGACAGTCACTTGGCCATTAAAGCTATGATGATCATCGAAATCAAGAACAAAGATTTTGGGAGATGATGTTACTCTCTGCTGAATCTCTGGTCACAAGTATGTCACCGGAAAAGAGATCACTGAACGATAATAACACGAGTATAAATGGTTTTTCAATAAGGACATAACATTTTTGCATTGAAATAAAACACAGAATAATGGAGATTTTGGACTGATATCTGAAACATGTGTTCCACCTCGTTCATATAATCGCCCATAGCACACTTGCAGCTCTTGAGCTCCTCTAACTTCATAAGAAAAATCAATTGTTTCACCAGTTATGTAACATGTGGTAGCATCTTGTTGGAACCACATGTCACTGATGTCAACTTCATCCAATTTTGGATGCAATGGAGTCTCTTGACGCGCATGTGGGCTTGGTTTTGTCCGATAACGCATACTTTGTTTATTGACAAACTATTTAAGCCAAAAAAGCAGTTCATCGACGAAAATGATTTTTGGTTGAAATCCAGGATTGTCTTCAAACATTTGCAGAACCCAACCGGAGAAGTTTTGATCCTTGAATAGATCAAGAGACTTCAGTTCTTCAGTTAATTAAATTTTATAAGGATGTAGCTCTAGATCTTTACGAAAAATTCGCCGCAAAGTGCACGGACGGATTGCCAAAAAGAGCTGTTGAAGTTGTAATCACAGATTCTGAATTTCAACCGTAATTTTTAATAATTTCGAGGTATTGCTCGTTCATGAACTTCATCACTATAAAACCGTAAATCATGACTGACGTTATAACATTATCAGATCATACCAAAAATTCAAGGATGTCTTTGTGTGAATATGCAAAATTCTTATGTCCCTATTGAAAAACACTTTACATATGCAGAGACTGTCCTAGCGAATGGGCTCACGAGGATACATTGCACTACCTACGTCACTTGAGAAATACAACACCAGGAAGACCCTACTTCCAGGATTAACAAGAACTACCTGATGTTTTACTTTCTCCTAGTGAACATCGCAATGGGTCAACAAAAACCTGATTAAATGTGATGAGTTGAAGTTTTGTTGGCTTCATTAACCTTTACCTTTTATATAGCTTGCAGGCACAATTAATTTATGCTAATGAAGTTTGTCGATAGTTTGTTAATTACTTCGAGTGGCCTCTAAAAGCTCTCAAAACGTAGCAGTTAGATACACTTTAGCCATCTTACATCGTAAGTATAGGAACTTCGTCGAGATGTACTTAAGATATGAATCAAATTTTTAAAGTAAGCTATCAGTTCATAAAAAAATCCACGTTCTTATTCTGGGTACAAGGAATTCAACACTGACTCGCGTTACTCCTAAGGTTCAACATCTTCAGTTCCAGACTTCTGACTGAAAGGTTTAAATGGATACAATCCATTCTCAACGAATACTAATATCACGGAGGTCATTCTGTTTTCGATTTGAACCAATACCTATCCATTCTCCAAAGACAAGACTCTCCTGCGATTCACTCAGTGTCCTAAACCAAATTGAGTTCATAGCACTTAACCTCACTCAATATGAATGAAAATAGCATTAAAGTCCTCACCGATCCGTCACTGTTTGAATTGCTGTTAGCGCAGACCTTCGTTGCAGTAAGGACCACATTAAGCCTTAAATAATCTTTTGATGGCCATCATTCATTACGGTACAAAAATATAGTCTCAAATATATTTATTTATAGCACCACCGGCAATTACATCACTCCCACCACTTCATATCTGCAATCCATTACGCATCCCCGGGCATATGGCTATCCACAGCAGGAGTACAATTGTGCAGAGCTCTTTAATTATTTCGTACTACATACCGGTTCAATTCATTTCGCAATATGCAGCCGATACCATAAAACCATTGAAGGACGCACATTAAAGTTCAACCATTATTTCGTCCTTCGCAATATCAAACCCTTGAACTAGCAGAGAAAAAAAAAAAAAAAGTACCACTACCACTGCGAAATAAAAGCCAATTGGAGTGCAACAATGGAAAAAACTATTACGGAATGCATCGATGTCCTTGGCTATCTCGAGGGCATACATCATTGAAAGTAGCAGATACGACCCTGGAAGCTTTCTTTTATAAAACAAAAACAAAAACACAAAAGACTTATTGACTCCATCATCCCATCATCGTGCAAGTACAAGAATGTACTTAGATTACAAACGGATTTGTATTAAAAATATTATTCATGTAGGTCAGGACATTTATTGATTCCAACCTCGACCCTTTTGGCTTGATTTTATTTTAAAGAAAATTACATACTCATATGGGGGGTAGCATGTGTGCGAATATCGTCAAGTGTCCCTGGGACACGTTTGCAATTGTAAACGGTTTTGCAGTTGGTAATAAATCCACTGGCGAAATGTCCTTAACCCCATATCTACTTTTCTCACTTTATCTCTTTGGTTGGGTACTTTGCGCCAGGATTTACTTGTGCAATGATGCACACTGTGTTACCACCACCACCACCACCATCACCACCACCAACAACATCGCTAGTCATGATGATGAAGGGAATTTTGAGATTTTTCTCCCAGGACAAATGACAGCTGAAGCACACAGCGTGCAAAGATATAAACGAATCCCGGGAAGTAACGTAAAGGGGGTTGTATAACAAACTGTTATTCTGACACAGCAAGGACACTGCAGTTCAGAGCATCGCTAATGGAAACGAGAACATGAGTACTTTGGATGTGAAATGTTGAATACAAACAAAAATAGATGCTCGTCATTGTACAATAGAGGGAGAATAATGAGAGCGTGTTGAAATTTGAAATCCTTTGATATTTTTTTATTTTCTCCTTCCATGTGTGAGTAGAAGAAGAGACTTTTTAAATAAAGAAGTCCATTGGTCTCAGTCTGATTTTTTAAGGATGGATTGTTTCATACCGGAAATGGATTAAATGTTATTACCTTGGATTTGGTTGTCAACACGTATTAAAGTGTGGAATTCCTTTATCACGTACACTGAAGTGTGTGTGCTGCAAAGTAGTTCTAAGAACTTTTGTCGAGATACGGCTCTACGAATTGACATCGAGTCTGTTCATTTCCCTCCAAATGTTATGCTATTTCTGGATTCAAACGTGCTTACAAGGATCAATTAAATGTGCGAGACCATAATAATATAACAACTCAATCCTTATCGAGAATTGAGCGGTGAAACCATACCGCAGTAGAGATTTGAGTCCAACATCAAGTTCAAGGAGAAGAGTTCTGATGTTCTGATGATCACGATGATGAGTAACCACTCCTACCAAAACTTATCATCCTCACATAGAAAGTATTTAAGTAATACCCATCATTATCTCAGTCATGAGAATAGTAACAAACATGCCCGTGATCTTTGACTTTTGTCGAACAGCAAACAAGAGAAGGATGTCTGTTAAAAGAAACTCTATATCCACACAATCTATGAATACATAACCTGAAGCAGCAGCGGTAATTTTTAATCCGGTATCATCCTCTGCCAGAACTAACTTCATCAACACCAACATTTAATAATATATTCAAGGAATCGGTGCCGTAATCTGTTCAGACGACCTGAGCTCTCCTTTAGCTTCCCACACTATTGCAGTGTTTTTCAAGCCTAGTTGACTGGTGGTTAGTCAAGCAGTCATCAGCATCGGATATTGTCATCTACAAACATCGACAGTCAAGCAGCCTTTAGAATTCTGTAGATCCTGTAGATCCAGCATTACGAAATCTAAGGCAATGAAAAGCTGCCGCTGCCTTTTGCTGGGTACCAGGGAATTGTGAAGCTGGCTAGAAGAGGCTTCTCTTGTTCAGATAGCATTGTCACCGACACCGAGGCCACCAATGTGCTATAGGAAGACATGCTCAAGTACTGGACCTCTGCAGAAGCTGTAGAGATGAAGAGGAAGAGGAAATCATCAGTCACTTCTTATGCACAGGCCCATCATTTGCCAACATTAGGAAGGCTACACTAGTTGAAAACCTCTCCATCAAGAACGGCTCAGATTAGCTCCTTCATTCAAAGAAGCGGATGGTTCCCACAGCAAGAGGGTGATCCACCCACCTAATGGCAGTACAATGGACCTTCTTCAATGTGCATTCTTATTAAGGGCCCATCTTAACAAACCAATTTATTCAATCGTATGGGCGGAAAGGTTAATCACAATTTCGAGAACTTCCATATCGAGGTGATAAAGCCATCAAAACTAACATCAATCAAGGAGGTCCTCAAAAGCGTACCACTCAGTGTGGATAGTATTCATGATCCTCAGAATGAATCTCTCGAGGCGGCAATAGAAAAAACTACGAAACTCAAGTCGATCGAGCGTTCAAACGACTACAAAGCTACAGCTGTTGAGATTGTGAGGAAAAAGCTTGCCCAGATCATCATTGAAGGCAAAATTCTACATCACCTACATATGTAATCCGAGAATGCAAAGAAATACTGTCCATTCGCCACCGATCGAAGATTGTACTATAAACAGGGAGCCTACCCCTTTGCTCAGCCGACCCACGATTTGAAGAAATGATGGGCCAAATCTCACCCTTGGTTACCCAAATTATAACTTTTTCTCCTGTGGCCAATGATCTACTCATAATCCTTATGTTCCATATTGATCTTTACCTGTAGGTCTAATCTGTACACTCGTACCATATCAACCCTCTTAGATATTGGTCTACTCATTCAGTCCCAGGTCCAAAACCACTATTTGGTATGACGGGTCCTTTAAGGCTGAACCCTCGAGCTCAGAAGCAATCGACTAATATTTATGTTGAGAAATACAACCCTGAAAGCAATAATCGAAGCGAGAGAATAAAGTGTCTGAAGACCAAGAAAAAGAAACCACCAGTACCGAAAACTTATGGCAAATACAATTAGTCAAATTATGGATAACGGGCAGAGGAGGAAGCCACGGCTAAAGTAGATAGAGTAGTAGGACGAAGTAGCTAAAGCAGCTGCAGCCATAGATCAAGAAACTAGGAACTAAAAAGGATAGAAAGAAATCAAAGATCAATAAACCGGTTAAAAGCCCCGAATAATCGACAAAAATCTTCGAGGAACCGGATAAATGGGTAAAAAATATGAGGACCCGAAAAAAATGACCAATAAATCGGCTCAGTGTTGAGGAAACAAAGAAAATCTCTAAAGTGCCCGATAAATTCCTGGTGAATCCTAAGCTATCGGCGAAAGTAATTGTAATTGAAGTCGAACTACTGAAAACGTTTTCGAAAACATCATCTGAGTCAAAAATGCTTTTGCAAAATGCTCTGAAACGCAAACTGCAAAAGTAATTCGTTCGAAAACAGAAGTACGACTTTGAACTGTATTAGCATTATGATCGATAACGCAGTTTTCCCAAGTCAAAAGTTCTGAAACGTCATCTACGTTGCAGCTGTGCAGTTGAAAATCTGAGATGACATTCGAAACATTCGACCACAAAAAACCTCAAATTGTCGGAGCCTAATCCCTTCTTTTAGTCTCATCGGTGAATACGTCAAATTGAAAATTTTAAGTTTAAAAGTTGTTGGTAGTAGTTTTTTGAACACATTGTCCCCTCCACAATTTGTCGATTTTTGACACTATTTCGTCCAAGATGGCTGCGCCCATGTGACAGTTGTGTGCCCGTTGGTGAGTAAAGGTGTATCAGTGAGTTTGCAGGCAAATTTCGCATACATTCTTGTTCACCAAAGGTTAAGTAGGTTGTCTGTTAAGACGGTGATTCGCACTTTTGGAATTCTTCTCTTGGCGTTTCGCGTTTTCAACAAAATTATCTTTCGTTTTCCTAACAACTCTTTTATTTTAGCATTATAATTGTTCCAAAAACTATCAGTGAGAGTGGTCCCCATACATCTTTTCAGGGACTGCATTTTGTGTGCAAAAAGCAAGGCGGTTACTTTTTTGACGTTTGTTAGTTCTGCATCATACAATGAAGATCACTTGACGATCAATTTGACTATTTTTTGACGTTTGAAAATGGCCGATGTCCTAGTAATAGACGATTCAGAAGATTTACCAACAGAGTCACTTCTGACTTGCGGACGTGATCGTCCAAAAGTAAGAAGGAAAAACCTATCTATACATAGTACAGATTTGAATCCCATACCGGATACCATACCGATGAGGAAATCGTGTGCTGGCACACGGGCAAATAAAGATTAGCCTTGTACGTGTCATATCCTTCACGAATAGAAGTAGTCTACTGTATTATGCCGCGTTCGTAGGGAATCTTTTTATAGAAATTCTTCTCTCTGCTTGTTAGAAACTCGTGAAGGTTGGGGTCATGATACTGACTATCCCAGACTTAATAAACAGTATTGAAACCGATCTCGAGCAAGGTTCTTCTCTTTCATGCTCAATGGTCCTGACTTTTCAGTTTCTTTCATTGAATGGGTAAAAAATCTTTTTCATCGCTCAATTAGGTACCAAACTGTATCAGGTGTCTAACCCAAGCGATTGCATAATTTATCTAAACCCAGCTAGACACCCATAATAACCAAAGTTACCCAACAAGGTTCACCTTAAAGCAAACGAGGAAAGTTAAACGACTTTTCTGCCCAAACATAATTAATCACGCCATTGTTAGTCCTCCTGTCATCCTTATTCCCAGTTTCATCACCACGCCATGGTACTACGTTTACGCACATTTGTCCAGTTTCGCAAGCAGCAAAAGTGTCAACTATTCCATCGTTCAATGTCCCGCATAAGCCACCTTGTATACCTAAGAGCGTCGCACCATCTCACCCACACCTGTACAGACTACATTAGCGTAAAGATAAACAAAAGCAAGCTCCGAGTAACAAAAATGTAGAACAAACAAAGGATATACGACACGTGTACAATACATTTGTTTTATGTAAGAAAAAAAATCTATGTGTATACATATATGTATGTATATATGTATGTACAGATAATATTTGTTTTGAGAATAACATAAGATGTGTACGCGTCCTTTTCGCCGCATTGTCCTCGTCCTGTTTTCTTCTTCCTGGCACTTTGTTTGGCCCGAGAAAACATACTTTGTCGTGTTACCTTTGTTTTCTTCTCATCATTTGCGTGGGTGAAGCTGCCATAAGAGAGAGAAAATTGCATCTACACGTACGTGTGTGTGTGTGTGCGTTCGACAAAAGATCCTTGTGTTGTGTGCACCACATCCAAGCAGGAGGAAAATGTTATTTAATAATATTTCAATTCATGTTGCGTTCTGATCAAAGAGGTTGACGGAGACGAACTCTCTGTTGCTCATAGAACTAGAACTGTGACATGGCAGGATGCTTGCTCAACAGCAGCAAGATAACATTTGCCTTGCGGTACAGGCAAGCTACCGACGAAGGAGTACAAGAAAATCGGATTTCGTTTTTCGAAGAAAGAAAACAATGAAAAGCAGATTTATGATGGAATCCTTTTTCTTTTTTTCTCTTTTTTTTTTTTTTTTGGGTGCTGCCAACTAACTATTGTTCCATAATGTTTTCTTTTTTTTTTCGATTTACCTAGAATAATAAGGATTTCCCAGGAGGACGACAAGGACGACGATGGGTGAGTGAGGACCCACTGAGAAATATCGCGTGCGACGGACTGGCATGTTGTGTTGCATATCGCACGCACATTGAATATGTGATGTTTGAAGCGGTGACATGTGCTCGTTTTCGTAGTAAAAATATGACGGGGCCAGGACTTTTGACGGTTCGCAATTTGAACAGCACTCAGACGGGAAATGAAAGACTGACATGGAACCACAACAATTCAGGTGCAAAATACTCGTATCAGAGTCCATTTTACTCAAAGGAAGTATCTACTTTTTTTTTGTTGTAACTTATTTCTTCTGATACGTACACCTTCAGCAAACTTGGGTGAAGTGGTGAGGATGTGAAAATGGTTTTTTTGAAGTAACCTTCCCTTGGGGTTATTAAGTTTACGTGATGCGATGATGTTGTGGATAAAACATCGCGAAGGACATAATCCCATAAGACAAAGGAAATGTGTCGCACCTCGTAGATATTGTACGCGGCTTAAGGTGGAGGATTACTTAAGTAGTTCCGGAATTTGGTTTTGTGGGATTTTGGGTGGAATACTGAAGAAGACATAAGAGGCTAGTCGAAAGCAGGAGTGTAAGCATTGTCTACGTTTGGGTGGAACAACTTTTGAAGGAACATGTTTTTCGAAAGAAAATTGGGTGCGAAGGTATTTATGTGTGTATGTAGGTGTACTGGGAGCACATTTTCTTAAGTGTCTACATTGGGTATCATTAGGGCTCTGAATTTCAGCCATTTCAAAACTACAGCACAGTTACATACATATATATAGAGTATAGAGTGAACCTCTATACTGCAAAGTTGCTGCCAGTGATGCAACTGCATCTACTCGAGGTGTGAGCATATTGTGTGAACCTAGAGACTGTCAAACCTTGACGGGCTCCAAGAAAAGCTAAAATTACTACTACTTCCCAAGGTACCGGATTTTGCGTCAGCCATTGCCTGTATACTCTGACGAAGCTGCCGCTGTGATCGAATCAATCCAATATATCCTCAAGCTTAGATTTAGACAAAATCCTTTAACATTCAGAGACCTTCTATATAAGACAGGTCACAGACGTGATCTTAAAAGGTGGTTTTTTGTGGTACTTATGTTTCAGTAGGTTTTTACTGACACAACCAACTCTACCCACCTACAACTAAATTTTCCAGACAATGACAAGAAATCACCAAAACTGTAATCGCACTCAAACATTGGATAGCAAAGCACGTCTCAATGGATTACAAGGTATAGCAGAAATTCGAACTTGTATTCTTTCTAAAATCTTGTTAAGTAGGTTTTGGAGATACATAATTCATCTCCAAAACCTACATATGTTCTCAGATCCGCTTAAGTACAGTACTTTGATTGGTCGATGTTAAAGAAGCCGGTCATCAGAATAAAGAATGTGACGGAGACCAGTGCCTCTGATATAAACGAGCAGACCGAATAGCAGAATAATGCCCCGCCGAATGTCCATCTAATATCTAATGGGTACAACACTTGGAAGCACCCTACACATGTTTCTAAAACCCTTCTGGATTTAACCTTCAGCTCTAAACATCTCTAAGCTCTGCAGTCCATAACAGGACTGTACACCTGTAGCCACTTAATTTCTAACCTGAAACGAACATCCCTTTAAACTCAAAATCTCCAAGCCAGAAGAGCCTAAAGCTTTCAAACGAAGGGGAAAGGCACTGAAATATTTCGATGAATTTCCTCGATATTAATTGGATTCAAGAGAAAACAAGTTTGAACAGAGTTCAGGGTACGTGTTTTCAGAAACATCGACAAAGATACAATTTTCAGACTCTAGTTAGTGAGCTAGAAAGTTAAAATTTAGATTACTGACATACATATAAGAATCCGATGAAATGATTTGAAAGTATTGGTTAAACCCGAATATAACCATTTGGTGTTTAGTTTCGAAACCTCAATCAAGCTAAATAAGCTGTACATGTCAGAAAATACTGGGAAGCCCACAGTGTACTGGAAACAATTTAAAAACAATTCCTCTCTTGAGACTGGTTCTGGAATACTAAAGAAAAGCAGACTACATGCATAGTCCGATCAGCTTCTAGAATATGGAATCTAGGTAATGTACCGCAGTAGAGGCTTTGACAACAACTTAGACAACACAGTCTAATTAAGGACTTTATTTACCTTGTCGACTTAATTTAAAGTATGAAAATGTCTTAACAAATTCAGATGTAGTCTTCAATTTAAGTCTGTTAAATTTCCTACATTGACGGTCCAGCATATTCGAAACCTCGTGTTATCTGCGAACGGATCACTACCAGATCTGTATTAAAATAAAGCGACTTCAAGCAATAGAGCGGATAACAACATTGCAAGACCATGCAAGGGATTAACTAAAAATTTATCTCTCAGACTTCTCAAACAGAAAAGAAAAGAATGACATCCAACACTCGGATCACTAGTGGACCCATTGTAAGCCCCTGCCATGGGTTTACCGAAAAACGAATACAAAAGTTGGTGTTTAGCTTTAGGATAGCTGCACAGCCTCGCTGAACTACCCCAAGGTTTTTATAAACTTCAGCTGATAATACTCAGTAAAGCCAAAAAACGACCCCAGTGAAAGATTGTTTTGCTGCTCTAAAGCCTTAGAGATTGGCTCAAGACTTCATTGGATACCAAAACCATTTATTTCATGTAACAGGAAAATGAATTTCGCCAATCTAAGTGAGGAACTTAGAAAACCGAAGCTAGTACACAAGCCGGACCTTGCAAAAGGAAACAAAGAAATACGACTACTTTAGACTTAGAAGTATCTTAATTGAACTCAAGACATTGAAAGAACATTGAAAATGTGAGAGATTTAGTTAAAATAGGACCCAAGGACGGACTGACTTTTATGATGGTTTGAGAATGCTTCTCTGGAGATAAAAAAAAGGTAAGGGTTCAGGGAAATAAATTAGAGTCCTGCACGCTAGAGTTTTTGATAGCACTTGCAAGTACAGTGAACGTCGCTTATAAAGTCGGTGAAGAGAGCGAGGCAATAAAGTCTTTATACCCGCGGGTGTTATATCCGACAATGTTATGCTGAAGAATAGCCAAAAGTATAATGAAACCTACTATAAGATATGGAAGTTGATGTTTGACCGACTGGTCATAAAAAGCGAAGACGTTATAAGCGACTTCCACTGTACATTTAGATAAAGTTCCTTCCCTTAATGTTGATGTACTAAACTGACTTCAATCCAATCGAAAATTCTAAGTCAATCAGGTAACTTTAGATTCCACAGAAGCGCCCAATGTCAATTCAAGTTCTGAAAAACTTAGTAATCCAGACTTGTTACGCCATACTTACGTACATCCAGATCGTAAAACCTAAATGAGTCAATGAATCAGAGGTGTGCGAACGGAGGTCCAACAAAAGACTGACTAATTAGACAATGTTTCTGGAAAGCAATAAATAATACAAAATTTCAGTGATCAAGCACATGCCCAGAAATGAGTCCAATATTCAAAACAAATTCATTTTTCGGTCCAACACTTTGCCTCCTTGACCACAGGAAAACAAATTCTAAGACTCTAAACGTATCATGAACCATTTGGAAAAAGACAGAAAACAGCAACTTGTTAAAAGAAATTAGTTATTGGATTCATTTCGAAAAATTCAGAAAAATATTGACCGAGGAAAGTTTTTCGTAAAACAGTGTATTTTTTCAGGAGTTGCCAACGTGGAGAACAAAAAGAAAGGACCAGTCTTGGCATTTCAAGGTGACAACTACGTAGTCAAATGGCAAAGAGATGTGTCAAAATAAATCAATACATCCATACACACTGTACACACGTAGACAACATTATTCCCACTGCCACTTGCCTAACCTTCCCCAATTCTTGTTTTGTCAGATATTTAATGGAAAAACCAAGAATTGCATAGTCATCGCCCAAAGGAGCAAAATTCCTGGCTATAATGATGTACATACATATGTAGGTATAATAAAAAAGAAGAAATAACAAAACACAAAAGAAAGTGTCAAAAACACCAAACAACACTTTTAAACCCCAAAAATGTTCAATTTCTCAAATTTCGCTGACAATACCATAAACAAAAAAACAACAACGCCACGGAATCTAGATTACCCTCGAAAATACCTTTTCATTTGTCGCATTTTTTCGCACATTTTTCGAATTACATAGTTTGAAACGAAATGTGAGCCTCCTCCGAAACCGATCCGTAGTGTGAAAAGTCCTTTTATATATCTCAAATAAAAGATTGTCCCGCCACCATGCCCCTACTAAAAGTCGAAATGAAACAAAAATGTACTTTGACGCTGCAAAAAGAAAAACCGAAGAAATAACAATAAAAAGCGAAAACGAGATCTACGGCTCGACAAAAAACAACAAAAAAACACAATACAGCCCACACACAAACAAACAGTAATAAATCAAAGGACACGAGGAGCACCGAGCAAACCGAAAAAAAACAGCTCCCCTACGTCTAGCAATGGCAAAAACAGTTAAAGGCGAAAAAATATTGTGGTTGAATTGTTTGGTCTCCAGATATGAGGCGCAATGCACAAAAAAAAAAAACACGTTCAAAGCAGAAATTGAGTTTTCCCTCCTTTTTTTCGGGGGCCGTAAAAAACGCACACTCCTACAACAAAAAGAGGAAGAAAACGAAAGGACATAAACATCGCCGCTAACATAGCACACAGCAAGGAATGTACAAGGATGAAGAAAGTGCAAAAAAACAACCAGTATAGCTGTAGACACAACGGAATGCGGTAAAAGTTCTTTAAAGCGGCCATAGCGGGGGCGCAGAATTCTTTATATTCCCCAAGAAGTCTTTGAAAAATCCCAAAACGATTTAAAAGCAAACAAATAAATAAAAGGGATTTTACTTGCACTCTGGTGGTGAGTAATTCTTTATTTCCCGTAGTTACTTTTTTTTTTGCCTTTTGATATCCACCAAGAAACGGGAAAGGAGTTCAAAGGTCCACTACCTACCGGACTCCGGGGTCCAGCCCGAAATGGACTTATAGTCAGTCAGGAACTTTTACAAAGTTCTGTTGTTCAAAACTGGACAATGGCTGCTAGAGAGGAGTTATGAAAAAATAGGATTGAACTTTTTTTTTATTTTTCTCGAAACTAGTTTTGAATTTGAAAGCATCTTTGCAACCAATTGTAAAAACACGCAAACAGATTCATTTGTAAAGGATCGACAATACCGCAGCCAAGGAAAGACTAAGACTTGTAATGAAAAAATACAACTTTCGGAACCAAAATGACAAAGGTACCACAGATGGCCAAGTTCAACTGAATTATGCTTCTGACAATCAGATCATTTCTATGCAGGAGTCTGTTGAACATTGAAAGGAGCAGTGTGCAGCCAAATAACCAGTAACCTGCGGCACTGGGCGGACAAAATGATCATCATACTATTCAAGACTCTATTTAAAAATCAAGAGCATCAAATTTAGATAGGTAGATGGTTATGTCAGAAAGCTGTCCTGAAACAAAATTAATGCGAAATTCACCGATTTAGTACCACGACTGACCCACCCGTTTAAATCGAGGAAAGTACTACTAATTGTTAGAATACTTAATTGTCAGAATTGTCTACCAATACCTACTCTACCCGGTATTTAGGCCACAACTGCTAACATAACACAGTTCCGAACGTCTTGCCATCTACTTGTAACGAATAGTGTGCAAAGATTTTACCCTTAAGGACCTCCAGCGGGACGTTTACCAGTTCAGCAAGAGAGCCATCCGAGACAGATCCCTGCCTTGGTAGTTCATTCGCTAATTCGTTTCTGGCACCAAAGGAGACCGAAACCGAGACCTAAAAATACAATTTTTTTGACGGAACAGGTCTATGGAACCCAGGTCCTAGTTTCTCACAATCATTCGTGGTGTGCGTGTTCTATTCTTTACACGAACGGAAGGGGCCTACTGTTCAATGCCGTGTCCGAAGGGCAATTTTTTATTTGAGATGCTTCCTCAGATGTTTGTCAGACGCTCGCGTAGGGTGAAACCTAGCAAGAGAGTTTCTTTTTAGCACTCTTCTACTAGTTTCGAGGGACATTATAGTCTTGATGTCAATGAGAATAGTGTTAAAGGAAGTGGTAGTCAGCTTAAGCATACAAGGGAGGGTTTCTGTAGAGCGAGTACATCCGCCTGGAAGGTTACCGCGAGGAAGACGGTAAATCGTTGAAATATTGAGGGAACAAGCGAAGTTTCGCAGTCCTTTTTTGAACCGTGTCGGTGAAAGTTGTTACTTCTAACTCATTTGTCACACTGTCTGCTTCTGAATCTGACCGTGACGTCATTTCATCGGCTACCAGATACCGAGGTAACAGATGCAGGATGCTGTTCTGACCATACAAGGATGTTGTTTCTCTTAACCTGACCGCAATAAATTAAGATTAAAACATAATGTGAAGGCTGATTGGTAAATGGTTTAGTACAACGTTCCATAGGGCTTCCATTGGGCATGTTCTCCTAGTCCCCGTTACGCCAAAATCTGCGATTCTTTCCACTTTGTTGATAAGTTTGATCTTGTAATCGTTCCCTTGTTATCCATATGAAAGTCTAGGAAGACTACGAAGACTATCTTTAGGCGGAATCCCCTCTTATTACCGAAGGTTTTGCTGCAAGTGTAGAAGGCCACGCTGGCTTGCTTTACCCTCTGCTCAGAGTAGAGTTTAAAGCTAAGTCTTGGATCAAGTACCACACCTACATAAGTAGGTACTTGACACTTTAGGATATGAAGGGCAGATTTAATATCCATTAGCGACCCCCCCTCTTAGGTGGAAAGTACATTTGATTCTCTTAATGATTAGGCCAGGCTTGATGTCCTATTTGCTTTGAAAATTTGTTCAATACTGGCACCAAAAGAACTCAAAAGGCCTTCAAGTAATTTTCACTGCTTATAAGTGGAATATAATGGAAAGCTTCATTCAAGCTCTAGCATCCGCCTATAGTCCGAGCTGAGGAGGTCAAGAGTTAACCCACGTCTGGGAAAATCTTTGCCTACTTTCGAAAGTTTCCAGGATAATGGTTCTAAAGTGAATAAGAGAACAAGTTAGTGAAAGCGTTGAATAATAACATTTGTATCCTGCTACATGGATCATTCTACGCCCATGGGTTCACTATTTTTTAATACTTTACCCGCGCTCAAGAGTTTATTGCTTCCTTTATAATGTAAAGATGTAGCATCAGCGTTAGGGAATTTAGGGAGAAAAGATAGGAGACACCGATGAACGTTGCTCGAGCATTATTATGTGTGAAGAACATAGAGCTTGGTAGAGGATTCCACACTCGTGTTGTGTGGTTAGGAAAGAATCCCTTTACTTGACGGTACGTCCCAAGATAGCCTTGATGAGCAATCGAAGGGTGATAGGTGTTGCGAGAAAATTGTTGAAGGAATGCTAGTTTTGCTGGAGCACTGTTCGTAAAAAGTGATAAAACAAATTAAGTCAGGAAATATTTCTGCAATATTGGAGAGTCTATGCCTCCGATTAGTTTTATAGCGCTATTTTCATGGACCAGACATGAGCATCAAACTCAAGCTTGGGAAGGATAGGTGCCTTATATATAACATAAAGTGGATGAAGAATTTCTTAGATCGTTTGAGGAATCCTAGACATTTCACAGCAATCTAAGTGTCGCCGAATATAAGATCATTCCAACGAAGATTATCATTAAGACACCAAAGATGAAACATTTTTCAATTTTGGCGATGCAAATATCAAAGGATTATGGCAGAGGGTTAAGGTTACGCTTACGTGACAGGAGACAGTATTGGGTTTTTTAAGCATTAAATTCCACTCTGTTCTTTATGCCTTATTTTATTATACACCGTCAAGGTCGGAATTTAATGAGCTTAAGATACGTTGTCGCTTCAGTTCTTCGACCGATAAGATGGGACGTGAGTCTGGGAACGAATATGAGAAGCTGATGGTACTATTGGGTGATGTTAATCGAACGTCCTTCACCTTCGCCAGTATCAGGAAAAGCTATCTAAAAAGCTATAAATGCCCCTCCTTTAGATCCTTTGAAGGCTTTGTGGTACTAGACTGTCAAAGGGTGTCTTAGTAGACTTTCGAGATTGTCCGGCAAAATGATTTGTATACAGAGAGACATTTTCTCCACTGGAGATAGCACTATTAGGATAGGTCTCGACTTAGATGAAAGGAAATATATGAGTCCAGTACTAGCACTCATTTTAATGGGCTTTATGAGGATAGAATCTAACGCAGATACGATATGATGGAAGAATCGACAACGTTCTTCTCTTCTTGATTTCAGGGAGACCGGGATAGTAAGTGCTAGATTTCATCGGCCATGCTAGTGTGATAGCATGTTTCTTGTTTCTTTAAGAAACCTGAGTTGTTGGAAAGGCCTTCTGATGGAATCCGCCTTTGAAAGCTTTTCGATTCTTTTGCACTTGCTCCTCCAAGTTTTGTATTTAGATTTTCTAAACTCCTAGCTAAGTGTAGTTAGAGCTTCTTCGTATTGACGACATTCGTCATTCGCATTGAGCAAGTGCATAAAGGATTACAGATATCTCTAAATGAGTGTACGTATCCTAATAATTGGTTCTAGTTTTTGGAAATGATATCAATGCCTAAGATGTACAGGGAATGGTGACAAATTCTCTGGCACGGAGTATCTACGAACTCTTCTCGGAGGAGCAACACGAAAAAGGACTACCCCACTTTCTAGGAATTAATAATAAGTTTTGCTAAGTTAATGCTTTAGGTAGTAGAAGCAGACCTGTAATTAGAAAGAGCGGTACTAGGTAGCATTACACTAAATATGTGTAGTAATTCGGTTAACCTTCTCGTGGAAGTATCAATACCTAGATGTTGACCCAGATAAGTTTATATCTCAACTTTAAATACATAAGTAAGTTCAAATTTGAATAAATTTCCTCCCAAGTTTGAATTCTGAAGCCCAAATAAAGCAGTTCATACTTTAAAAGCCAGACAGTAGATACTTCAAAAACCCACCATGGAGAACAAATTTTGAGGATAATAATATTTAAAAAGACACATCCTTAGTTTTCCTTTTTTTTCAAGGCAAAGAAATTCTCTCTTTAAAAGCAACTCAACCGAATAACTATTACTCCCTTAGGCCTCCTCGATAACGTCGGTCTGAACGACTACTGGAAATCATCCTTTTTCTTGTAACCCACTATACATCTGTTCTATGTATAAAAGATGTTGCTCCCAACTGAAAAATAAAATCGAAAGTGTAAAAAACAAACAAACTTAAAGCCGAAAGTGGGAAAATTCTTTTCAGCCTCTGAACCCACCCGCGCCGTGTCCTGTTCAGGCTTTTGTAAATATATGTAACACAGTGGGAAAGAAGAATATTCTTGGCGGGAAAAAAAAAGGAAGAAGAAATAATCGATTTAAAAACACAAAACGAAAACCAGTGGTGATTCAATCCTCCAAGCAATTTACTCACAAATTGATGAAATAAATTTTCCAACACACTTATTCCTTCAGATATCTGCCCGTCCTGTCGTCCTGTGAAGGAGAGGGCTGCCTTCATCCATCTATCTTTGGTGCTTCCTTCCTTGTAATGGGGCTGGGATCTGTTTTCCTGTTTTTATCCGTTCTTTGTTTTTATTTTCTTCTGGAAATACTCTGCACAGTCTAGCGACACCTGAATCGGTTTTGGAAAGCAACTCGTGCGGTAACGAGCGAAGCGAACAAAACAAGAAAGGAAAACGAAGGAAAAATTAATAATATAACAGGAAAATATTTAGCTTTGCCTGGGCTGTGGTTACGAGATCTCGGATGAATTGGCGCAGCAATGAAAGTTTTTTTTTTATGATTTTTGAGGTAATATTCTGAGAATTTGATTTTTTTTTTAAATTCTCCATCTATCCTAGTTGGCATCTGTTTATGTACGCTGTGCCATGGTAGGTAATCCTTGGTTGAATCTTATGTATCACTTATCGGATTTTTATATTTTCGAAGAATAAAGACTGAACCTACATTCTTATGGATACCCGAGTAGGAATCAGAGCCTTCTACAAACTCAGGAGAATCTAAGGCAATGTGCTAGGCACCGAGCTTCGGAAAACGTAGCATGGGATTTCCGCACTTAACAGCTGACTAACTGTGCAGGTTCAAGCTAATTTAGATAATTTTTACAACATTTCCCAAACATGCTTTAATTTTTATCCTTTAACAATGTTAGGAGGGTACACGTATCTATACTCTAATCCCTTTCTGGAGGAAATCTAAAATTGTAATGATTGTAGTAGATGGATATGCACGGCAGTTCTCAGACCGAACGGAGTACTAGTCTCGTGGACGACGCTGGACAAGAAAAGGTTCTCTCACAGTTGCACTAAAAACTTCTTTCCTTTGATATCTTTGGAAAATTGATTCCAGGGGTTAGGAAATCCTTGGAACTGGCTCGTGGAAATATGAACCACGCAATCATTCGAAATGGCCATAACACTAATCCTGGCAATTTGGAGTACATTTTTCTCTATCTGAACTTTAACGTCATGTATAAAACCAGGATTCCTAGCAGAGGTGCTTGGCAATAGTAAAAAATTCTGAACTACATTGCGATGGATCGAGATAGCGTTGCGTCTGGAAGAGGTTCCCAGTCGGAACACCTAAAAGTTTTTTTCACGGCCCTACCTCCCGCGAGCGTCTGACAAACATCCGAGGGTACAACTGTTATGAAGGACATTAAAGGACATGGAAGGCATTAAACAGTAGCCCCCTTCCATTCATGTAAGGAATATAACACGCACAACACGAATGGTTGTGAGAAGCTAGGCTATCAACCTGTTGCGCCAAATATTTAATTTTTTTTTACTGAATACTTGCATCACCACACCACCATGACTTCCTAGTCCACATTGTAGTATTTTTTATGCAGAAGTCAAAGTGCATAAGCTCGTGCAGCCAAGACCTGACTTTCGATTAACTTGATAGAGTGCAGCGCTACTATTTTCTAGATATCTACATTCTTACATATGTAGGTAGACAATCTGCGATAAAAGCCTTGCAATCGCCAATAAAAGTGAAAGTTCTGATGATATTTAAATAAACGACGCTGCATTGACTACCGATTGTAATAAATACATAAGGAAATCTTCAAATAACTTTACTGCAACAAAAATTCCACACAGTACTCCTCTAGCTAAGTTGTAGGAAAATCAGTAAACTTATGACGGAATAGGACCTGAAAGATAGTTAGCCCCACCACGAGCTACTGTCTGGTAGAAGGCTTAGTACCCTTTTACCCTGCCCTATCGGTTTTGGAAAAAGAAAACCCTAAGTGAGTACTTCTCCAAAGATCTGAAAAATGAAATGATGAAATGATGAAATGATGAAACATACTTCCTAAGCATGCGTTCTTAGTAAAGTCGGTTGCTTTGTCTTTCTGTCCTTTTTGATCATATATCACAATAGACGGTGTCCCTGCTGAGTGGAAATAACCACCCAACCCAAGCTAAAGAAGGAGAAGCATTAAGTGCAGTCACTCGTTTTCATTTTCGTGGAACATATTTGATTGATATTTCCTTATTAATCGCATCGATTAGACTTTAACCCGAAATATTTTACTTTTCAAACACTGTTAAAACAAATATAAGAAAGCTACAATCCACCTGGAACCCATTCTACGTATCCTATCCTCCTTATTATGTAACCCTAATGAAGTGGGCGTGGCCGCACGACATTTTTTCGTCGAATTACTGAAATATTTTCGAACGTTCGTTGATAAATAATGCAAAAATTCATCAAAATAAGTTTTAAAAAAACGCCCTCTTAAATTGAGTGTCCACGTCCATACTGACGAATTGTAAAGAATTCGAATATCTAAATATTTTCTTTTTGTTTAATTTCATAGAAAATAGTGAAGTTTAAAAAAGTAGCCGTGGCAGTGGGTTTAATGGATATGATATGAAATTTCATCCTCCTAGACCAAAATGTAAGGCCCAAAGAGTGGTGACTTATGGACAGACTGATGGACCGATCCAAGAACGAATATGGCTCATTCATATTCGCTATTGCTACTTCTTACTAAGATATGAACATACTGTTGGGCAAAACATACCGAATTTTTATGGAACATTTTTCTTTGATGAATTAGTTTACAAAAAAAAGAAGAAACAAAGTTTTGCGATAATATGTTTTAATATAATTAATTAGATTTTCAAATATTTCTTTGGATCGTTCTCCCATTAATTTTTTAGTGACGTCATAAGTATGATTTTTGATGCGTTCGTTTTTGACCCTACCCGTCTTTTTTAAATAGCCCACAAGTTCTCCATAGGGTTTAAATCGGGCGATTGAGACGGCCATTCCAACACAACAACATTTTTCTGCGCAAACAACTCCTTAACCAACTTTAATAAAAGTTTTGGGTCATGATAAACCCAACGCAGTGCCATTTCCTTCCCAGCGTATGGCACCATTACGGATTCCAGTATGTCCCTATACTGAAAACGATCCATAATACCACTAATCTCATGCATTGGTCCACATCCCTCACCAGAAGAACTTCCCCACACCATAATTGAGCCTCCTCCATGTTTCACGAATGTACGACAATATCTTGCCTGAACACGTGTACCCTTCGATCGTCTAACATGAATACCTGCATCAAAAGTAATCAAGTTTAACTTACTCTCATCCTTTTCCACTTCGTTGCTGACGAATTCAAATGGTTTCTTGCGAATTACAGTCTAAGAAGCGATTAGCGTTAGCAAAGTAGTTAAAGCCTTACTAGAAGAATGAAATGGTACCTTTCTTGTGTATGCTTAGCAGTGTTCAAAGGCTTTTTTCGCTGGTCGAAAAACACAAAAATCGGTTTCTCTTAAACGCCTGCGCACGGTGCTTGCTTCAATTGAAAGATTGAATTCACTAACAATCTTTTTTTAAGATAAGAAAAGGTCGTTAAGGCTCATTTTCTTAATTTGACGATCGGTTCGAAGTGTGGTTTTTCTGAGACGCCCCCCACAGTGAATGTTTTCGACCCGTCTTCCATTCCGAAGCTTTTTTATAATGTCACACACTGTCGATTATGGCATTTTATACTTCTTGGCTATAGATTTTTGTTTTAACCCTACCCTAAACTCCGCTACCATCTGATTGGTAACCACATCACTGTATTTATTTTTAACTATTTTATTAGTAAACAAATTGAAGACACCTGACCCTGAAATACAGTCCTTTCGAGAATCCGGTATGTTTTGCACAGGCATAGTATTGAGTTGAGCTACAGGTTTTGATAAAACTCTAAAAATTATGACAGCAATGCCTTGTTTTTTTTCCCGATTTGTAAACTTATTCAATAGGTTTTCTTAAATAGTCAAACAATTGTACCTACTGTACCTCCTGTCCCCTAGAAATCTTCAATGAAAAATTTTCAAGAAAAATCCGGTATGTTTTGCACAACACTGTATCTACTTTATAGGGCCTATCTTTAGTATTTCTCTATTTTACTGTAGAGTACTGTATCAAACTTAATATACCCTTGGGTAGGGTGAAAAAAAGAACTATCTGGAACCCCTTTATAGGTTTGAAAGAAAGCGTTGCAACTCTATATCTGCGAGTTTATTGATGGATGATGTCTTTGGAACATACATATGTAAGTACATAACGTACGGCTCGAAAATAACTTATCTAGAATAATAATTTAGGACATAAAGTGGAGAATCTCTGCAGCTTGAAAGTTAAGTCCTAGTTAACCTTAATAGAAAATACAGCGGACAAGTACAATAGACAAAGTATTTACATCTACTCGTCTGGAACATACATTATGTTTATAACTAAAGATGCTAAAATGTCTACAATATTCCAAAACCAAACCTTATCGAGTTTCAACAATACCACACAGAAATTCAAATAATTTAGTTACGAACATACCAAAGCTACAATACGTATCCTTATTCGTAAAGAAAGGAATGATTCAAATAAATCCCAGAATTGTTAATGCAGTATAAAGAAGCACACACATGCTAATTTTGAAAGTCAATCTGGAAACACAATACTCCAGACGAACCCAATTATTTTCTACGAACAAGAAATAAATCTCTCCAGCACCCATTCAATTGAACTCGATATCTCATATGAATACATGTATCCTTGTGCTTTTCTGGTACCTAACAATCAATTTAAAAAAAAAGGAAATGTTGTACATGGATGTACATATTTTTACGACTCACCTGGCTTGTATCCATCGGTGTGTTCGTGCGATGAAATGTATCGCAAGCAAGTCATAATGATGCAAAATAAAATCGGCGAAGCGAACTCCATGTCTTATCTCGGTAAAGCGCGCGGGGATCTTTTTCTTGTTTTTTTGTGCTACGAAACCGGAAATTATAACAGCAACAAACACAAAATTAATTTCGAAACAAAAAAATAAATCTCACGCACACTAAACCGCACTTTTTTTTGTATCACAGAACCGAAATAAATAACTTCATCAAAGGACGAGAATAAAAGCCTTTTTTTTTTATTTTGTTGCGTTTGACAGAAGAGGGCCAAAGGATTATGCGAAAGCAAGCCTATTTGTAGAGATCTGCCGCAGATTGGAATGTTGATTAATACCAACGTTGTAGGAGAGATGAATTGTTTGTTTCTTCCTTCTCTAGATATAATTTTCAGAATAACTGTGAGCTGTCATTATCATCGGGACATTCCACATCCACCATATCCTGGCGCGTTGGATTAATGGCAGATTTGTACACATACGCGCGCGTTCAAATGTGCCCCCGGGTTAAACTTTTGTGCGAAACGACAAGAGGGGGAATGTCCTTTTGTGGAATTTATGTTGGGTTTTTTGTTTGTTTGTATACGATTAATCCTTTATTTATCTTGCATGTGTGAACAGTGACATTGACCTGCAGAGTGTCAGTGGCATGGTTCCGTACAGAGATCCTGTCAGTCGTTAACCCGCTGGTATGTGGTTACTTTTTACGATAAAATTATACGCAAGTATCTGTCTATGTATCCCGACATACGCGACGACCCCCACAATGCAGGAAGCACCGAGATTCCTTTATAGACGAACGTAGTGTGTAGTAAAACGTAGTGCCAGCAAAGGAAGTGAATTTTGTTTTTTTTTTTAGTATTATCGCTGAGGAAATTGCTTCATTTGAATAGCAAGTCCTGTTCCGGCTTCTGCTCCTGGTGACGACAGTGGCGGCGGCCCATATGATTGTGTTCGTCGTAATGGAAGAGCAAAAAGAAACAATCGAAGCAGTAGAAGTTGAATTTACAGCTGTGATGGACACGATTATGGGATATGTTCATCATCATCATCACCGCCAGCCAGCCAGCATCTGTGATGATGTTGTTTTGTTATTTATGATGGGGATGCAGATGGGGTTGGGGTTGGGCCTTCTTCCCGGCAGCGTTATCTCCTGTTGACTTAGTCAGTCTTTTTTATGGATCTGTAATTATAAGAGAAAGGCGGTATCGTTAATGTGCTGCGTTGTTAACGTTGTCATTTGAAAAAAAAAAAACAAGCATTTAATGACTCATTAAGCGAGCATTGTCAATTTTGGCTTTTGGCGGCAAAAAACCCAAAAGCATATTTATTTATTTATTTTTGTTTTATTTATACATCTCGGTGGTTTTTAGAGTGCGGTCGTTTAGAGGGAGGCATGGACGCTTTATGACGCTGTGCGGGTATTATCACCTACGCGTTATTTTAATCTCTTTTAGTGGATTGAATTGTCTTGTTGCGGTGGACAT
Organism: Xylota segnis; assembly: GCA_963583995.1. NCBI lineage: Eukaryota > Metazoa > Arthropoda > Insecta > Diptera > Syrphidae > Xylota > Xylota segnis. The sequence continues at coordinate 113,358,909 of OY757236.1, read as the reverse complement.
ATAATGCTTGCTATAATGTTTTATGCATCACTGGATGTCATTATAGCCGAGGGGGAGATGTAACAAGGATAACAATTCGAGTTGGTTTTTATTTGTTTATTTTTTGTGCGTATTGTTGGTATTTTAAAAGCTAATGTTGCGTGACCATAATGAAAATAAGTTTTAATGGAAAATTTATCAATAGTTGCGACTTATGAAAAATTTATCAATAGTTGCGACTTATGAAAAATTGTAAAATGCGACAAATAATCAAATAGCAATGCTTCGCTTTATTTATTTGCATTGAGTTTATTTGAAGCATTAAAAATGCTTTGATATTGAATAAAAAAAAATCGAATCGAACAGAACTTCCTGTGTATTGGCTTATAAGCTGTGAGATACATAATGGGTGGGCCATCTAGTGGTTTCATTTTAAATCATAGGTTCATTTGACACTGACAGCTGTTTCCCGCTCGAATTCTTGACAGGAAGTCAATGTCATACCTCTGCGGAACGAAATGAGTCGCATTACTCTTGAACAACGTTATGAAATATTGGAAACTTATTTCCAAAGTGAGTGCAGTGAAGCCCAAACAGTGCGTCATTTGAAAAAAAAATGTTGGCCAAAATGAAGCTCTTACCGCGCCTGCTATACTCAAATTTGTGCAAAAAGTTCGTGAGACTGGTATGCTAGTGGACAGCACTCATGGTCCCAGTCAACCAATTGGACGCCTCGGAGCTCCGATTTGACTCCTTTGGACTTTTTTTGTGGGGAACTGTAAAGGACCGATGTTATGCCAACAATCCGGAACGGTTCAAGCACTTAAGGCAATATTTGAGCTACAGCCCGAAACCATCAATAAGATCTTGAAAAATTGGAGGAACATCTACACTTTCCAAAGGTTTTACTGAACCACATATAACTTCGCAGTGTAGAACCTTAGACAATAATAACGAGATATGTATTTCCACCTCTGTAATAAATCATAGCCCCAAGTCGAAATAATTAAGTGTAAGTCGAACCAAAAATAGTAGAACTTCCTGCATATGGTGGCCTCTCAGGCGAAAGTATTATTTTCGTAGTTACTGGAGTTGAAACTAGTCACAATGCTATTGAATTCAAGGCCTGGAAAAATATTTATTTCTCGTTTAAAAGCAGATACTTATTCAGTTGATGTTCTACACCATCTAGAATCTAATTTGCTTATTACAATCAATGCCTGACTCTTTCCTTCAAGAATTTTTCAAAATCAAGCGCAATTTATGTAAATAACAAGACCATTCGTAAAAAGCTCTATTGACTGCTCTTATACTCGCAAAATGTAACAGAGCTTCAAAATATAGGAATATTTTTTTTTTAATTTTCACACTTTCTTGTATGACAGTTTAGATTCAAGGGCTAAACGTTAGTTTTTTTGGCACGGAAAACACACAATTTGTCGCTGAAACATTGTATGCCTCCTCTGTGCGTAACGACACATCAGCTGAGCTAGATTGTGCCTAGATATTACGTGTCCCCAGAATCGGTGGCGTATGGGTAACTTTTTAGTTTCATAAATGTTTTCGGTGAACAATTTTCTGGCTTGCCTGTGCGCAGCGAGCGAGCTGTTGAGCTAGATTGTGACACGGTAATTTTGGAGCGATGTATCAGGAGGAATGTATCTAGTTCGGTAGCGTATGCGTACCTACTTATTTTCATAAATTTTTTCTATGGAAATATCTGCCTCCATCTAGACACAGCGAGTCGGAAGTTTATTTAGATTGTGTTGAGATTGCACCTACATACATATGTATATCAATCGAGGTCCATTATGAGATCTGAAATCCTCATCAGACTACTCCTGAAGCCAGCTTGAGGGTATAAATGTATGTATGTACATACATATATGTAGGTTTTAGCCAGATCACCTAAGTTATGAAAGAAGTGTGATCTTCTGCAAGCGGAGGGTGCTTAGCACTTAAAAAGAAGGTGGAGGTTAGTTTGTTTCTCTTTTGAATCCATGTTTCTTCTACACAATAATGCAGTGTTTCGTAATGATACCTCTTATGATTGCTATGATCGTCCTTTTCTATTTGAACAGACAATGGGAGAGTTTTTAAACTTCCTTGGTTCAGATTTGTCTAAAAATGACTTCTATCTGTTCAGCTAAGACAGATTTAAGTCACACCGTTGAGCTCAAGCAGAAATTTAACTTAAGATGTACCCTTCCTGGAATACAACAGTGTCTCGGCACTCAATTGAGCTAAATGTTGAATTGATCAGTCAACTCGTGAAGAGACATGCAACAATTTAGGGCCGTTTTTGAACTGAAACCGAACATTTCAAAGATTTGAACCCGGCTTGAAAATCCGTATAAATTTTGACATAACGACAATGATCAGGCTAATTGAAGAGGGTTGTTGAGCTTCAGGCTTAGTCTTCTTTTGTTCTGAGCGGGTCATGCATATCGCTCTATTCCCAAAATAATCATCTCTATGTCGAGATTGAAAAGATACGTCGCTTGTTTCGACTTCTAAAGCGTATGTTCATCGGCTCATGAAAAAGGCGCCTCTTAGCGGGGGTATTCCTCTCATCTAGGCCTTTAAGCTTTGATCAAGCGACGGTGATCCTGTTATCATGTCGTTGGAGAAGGTAGCAGATATAACAGGTTCAAAGTTCTTTAAGGCTCATATGTTGTTTAAAGATATGTAATTAGAGGCTAGGGAAAGAAAAAGTTTCAAAGTATTTCTTGTGTCCTTTGGTTAATTTAGATCCCTTCCCAGGTTGACTCTTCCATGACTTGAATGAGATTGCAACTGATGACAGCGGCATCAGCGTTTCTTACGGCATTGTCGGTTTTGATTAGTATTGAAGTTCCGACAGCGCGATTGAAATTAATAAAGAGTGTCAGCTGCAATTGTTTCTGCTCGAATTCCTTTGGCAATATGTCCTTTAGTTCCATAGTAGGGGTTTGGATTACTCATGTTAAATAGATCAAATCATTTGAGTGAGAGTGTGGGTACATCAACTATGTTCGGTCTTTGGAAATTCTAGTTCAGGCAACTATTGTATCCGACCAGGATGATATCCTTTCCAAGGTTAACCTTCAATGGCAATATAAGTTTAGACAAAGCGTGCCACTGCAATCAATACAAGTACATGTACACCACGACCAAGCGATGCAAAGTCTGTTCAGTTAATTGCGTAAACCATTAACGAACTGTCAGTGGTAAGGACATAGATTCGAATTCCGTGCAGATGCTGAAAAGGACTGTAGAATACGGTCTTGAATATCTACATGAACGAATTTTTCACTTCCCTTTTAATAGTATAAAACTCCTAGTGATTGTCTCTCAGGTCTTCTTCCCACACAAAGGATTTTCTCCACCATAACACTGTTTGCCACGAACGCAAATAGTTTAGGAACTATTCCATGTAGTATTGCCAATAAAAAGGATAAGGGTTGGCCATGTATTCAGGAATAATTTGTACTTATGCCAAACCGTTATTTATTTTGAGTATTCATTAAAAACAATCATAATTATAAAATTACAGTCACATTATTTGTTAATATAGATAAGCCTGACATTTATTCGAAATGAAACGCCCACTCGCAGGCTATTCCTAATCTTAATGTTATATCTGCACACTTTGTCAAACTCCACGTTGCGTGTATGTTAAATATTAAAGCGCAAATCTAACATTTTCAAATTTAGATGTCATCAGCTTCTATAATTGTTTTATTATGTTGCTCATCAAAATGGGTTTTAGGCCGACGACTTTTAGGAACAAAAAAAATAAATGCCTTCTCCAATGCAACACTAAACTGTCCTTATAGCGTTCATTCCCATCAAACATCGAAACCAAGGACCCATTCCGAGGCTATAGTTTTACGATACAAAGTGTAAAAACAGAATCATCTAAACACGGCGTGTTTGATTTCACCAAGCATGAATCAACTCATGGCCTAATCAATCGTTTACAACTTTACACCCCACTCAAAGTAGGTTGTGAAAGAGGAGACCAACCACCCACGGAATATGATCACATTTAATTGTATTATTTGCTGTGAATCCCCCTCGGAATACATGAAAGGAAAACACACAGAAAGACAAAGCCATAACCATTTCTCATGCGATACATCCCTATAGAGCTGTATACAGCGCCGCATGGTAGGGTGTCCTTTCTTATCCTGCAGAGTATTATGGGGGAAAGACAAATAACAAAATACTACTGGCAGTAGCGCGCCAAAGTTGTTTACAATTTTTATTAGACCTCAGCGCAAGGATATTTATTGATCCTTCGACATTTATGTGTTGCTTTGAAATTGCACTATAAAAAGCAGCAAGGAATGGTGACACTAGTGTGCGGGAATAAGAAAATATTCATACATATAAAACAAAACGTAAGAAATTGCTCCACCTATGGGGAATTTGTGGTTTATGGCGAGTGAGTTAAAAAAAAAAACGAGAAATACCATATTTTGTTGAAATGAGACACTATATTCATGCATGTATGCATGTAAGCCAAATGATTAGGGGCCGCGATGGGGAAACACAATTTTGATTATCCTCTACATTTATGTCCTCATTTTTGTATTACAAGAGTCCTTTCAAAAGGCAGGACAAGTTAGTTTTATGTGATTCATAGCTCTCTTGTTCCCTACTGTGAGATACATTTACAGGTATATCTTTTCTCGCTCATAGCTCAATAGTCATATTTTAACTTCACAATAAAGGAAAGTACATCCTGCAGTAATACCACCGTGATAAAGAGGCCATAGGTAAAAGCTGAGGCTATCAGGGTTGTGCTACTGTATGACATGGTCATCTTGTGGGCTGCCCTAACAGGGCCATAGTGGTGTCAAGAGAATCGCTTTTGCGGATAACGCCCACAGAAAAATTCCTTCCTGACCTCAGGGAGGTATTGGAACCTGGTCCAAAAAATGTCGACTAGGGGTCAGTCCCCAGAAGGCAGAGGTTGGTATTATTTACCAAGAAGTGACAAATTCCTAGGTTTACATTGCCTTCCATTACCATATTGGGCACTACCCTTAGAGTCTCAGATACCTAGGATTCGTTCTTTATAAAAAGCTGAGCTGGAGAGACAAACAAATGAGACAAATGAGAGAATTGTCTTGTATGATCTCAATCTGCCAACAAGATTACCAACTCAACGGCTCTTACGAGAATACAGAGACTGGCTTGCAATGGTACCACATGTACCACGAGAACAACACCCACTGCAGCACGGAAGGCTATCTTGAACCTACTTCCGGTGGGCACCTTCGTTTAAGCTTTGGCAGCAATTTGTGTCCTAAGAACAAGTCAGTTAGACTGTTGGAGATATAATACAATGGGTCATCCCATCATCCTGAAAAACTGAAAAAATATCTTGGATTGTTCATATGTACCACGGGTTACTCTACTCCGTACTTTCACTTCAAGAGACCCTTCACAAGCTCATTTCCGAGCAGAGAAGTATGGAAAAGCGGTCAGAAACGATTTCAACGACAGCCGGGCACAATAAAAGCTATTACCGCTATTGAAATAAAATTCAACCTTATAAAGTGCTGTCGTAAAAAGCTTAAGGTTACTGGAATACAGCACAAAGGTTACCCTCTGCTGGTTCACTGGACGTGAAAATGAACTGGTCAGAAAGGGTTGGCAATCTACTTCAGAACAGGTCGACGCCTCAGTCTACATCCCGCCCTGCACAATGAAGCTACAAACAGTTATTAAGCCCCGTAGAGAGGTCAACGACAGATGGTCCTCCCTAGACTTATGCCATCAAAAGAAATTTATTGCATTGTTTCGCTAAGAATAGTATCGATAGTATTTCTGGTCACGGGGCATAACACTCTAAACACGAAACACTAAGACACACAGGAGAGGATATAAGTCTCATGAGAAGATAGGGAAGTCTCTATCACTGTCCAGGTCTTATCCACCTAAGATTTAAATCTCTCGCACGACACTTCTTCCGAGACCTAGAATCCATGACAACTTGAACTTAATCAAATCTGCTGGATGGTTTGGTAGTTCATTCGTATCATATTTGTAGAACTAGGGTTAACCAATGGACAAGTGACAATTCACAATTGGTCTGTATTGACCTGAGTGTGGCGTTGCAGATTCTTCCACTCGCCTACCCACGAATGTAACCTAACCTAACAGAGCTAATTACCTCAATGGTCTACCTAAGGTACAAAGGTTGGTCCATCAAAGCTTAATGAAAATTGCAAAATTGAAGAGTTCGACAGACAGGATCTGTAAGACCCTGCGACATGGCGGAGCCTTTGTCAAAACCAACTGTAGCTGTGAAAACCTCTCAACATGTACTATGATATTTCAAGACAGATCTTGTCAAGGCAGATCTAAAAACTAGTACCACTGTCTAATAGGTGTACTTGGCAAATGGATCTTTTCACATGACTTCTTCAGAAGACATAGGGATGAGGCTCTTATATGCTCTGTCCATTTATCCATCTATATGTTCACTTATTTAAAGACTTATTAAAACTACTTAAAACCTATCTAATACTGAGACGTATCCCATCGATATGGTCCATAGAAAGGTCGTTTTTTTTACCTAAAACAGGAGTACATTCAAGTCATCTCTGGTCTACTATAGACTAACTCTATATATACTATATACATACATATATATGGACATAATATAATACAAAATATAATACTCATACCTAAGGTACTCCTTGGATATGTACTTATGTATGTACATGTAAATGTAGTTCTTATGTAAATTCTTCTATGGCTCATTGTAAGACAGATTGTATTCCAAACGAGTAGTTTCGAATGTGGACGGAAAATTTAACTGAAAATCACTCCAAACTCACTCCAGAAAGTCTTACATGATGTCTGCAGTCAAACATATTGGACTAAATCTCCTACGAACGTTTGTCTAACATCCGAGAGTATAATGTCATAAAAAAGAGATCAGAAAATGATTGTTTTTCTAAAGGCATCAATCAATCGGTCTCTTCTGATTGATGCCAAAAATAAAACACATACAATAGTAATAATTGTCAGGACCTTAAAACGCAAAATATTTTTTTTGAGTCTTAGCTAGAAATCGTTTCTATATCATCCTTTGTAGATATTCTTTCTAGCTGGTGTATGTATACCCTCACATATTTGAATTTTCTATTCAATATCATAAGCGTGTCTTAACAGGATATCTCCTGTAGGGTTTAGAACACTTCTATTCCTCATTTACTGCAAAATAACCTTAACTGATTATCATAACTACTCCTACAAGCATACCAAGTCTTATTTTCTAAGCAATAAGCTTATTCCCTCAGTGGTTTCAATAACTCTTCTGAAGCTGAACTGAACTTGCACCCTTTAATACATGCATTCACAAGTCCATACATATGTACATACATGTGTAAGTGTGTACATCGAAATACCAATTAGTTAACTTAATAAGCCCTTCGATTTGTTTACAGTTGATGAATGGATTTCTCACCCAAAGTATCAGGGGATCTTCATGCCACCAACTGTGCATACCAGAAATTTCGGCCATCGGTTGGACGTAATACCTATGCAAGTCCTAATGCGATACTATTACTAGTCGTACCTTTGATTATCCTGCAGTCCTTACGTGATGTCTCAAGTTAAGACTGATTACAGTTACATTTTCATACATCCATTTACCAAACTTTAAATACAAAACAAATGCAAATTGCAGGTAAATACCTAATTACCTGGTACACATCTACATATAATAATAATTGCACCCACTAAAGACTCACGATTCAAAGACAAACAAAAAACCGATTCAGGACATGTCGCAAACTTCTCCTTTTCATTTGTGCATACACTCGCATTGCTTTCATTGAAACATCAGGTTCTATCTGTCTAATGTTTTCCTCTTACCCACACAAAATGGATTTGCCACAGCCATCATGCAAAGCAAGAACCTATTATGACAGACAATTTGACCTACTTAGCATATCTTTTGATCTGTCAAGGAACGGCAAAGGCTCATTTTTTAGTCAGCATACCAACTCAGACAGATAACCACGAACGAAGAACGTATGCATCTTCTTGAATTGCCCCTAATTAAAGATCTCTCAAAGCTCTATCTGCCTATCATCTACTGGAAGAATGGAAGAACGCAAAGGATACATTCATAAACACAAAAAGTAAACAAGAATCAATTTTGCAGATGTTTACACGCAAATCGGTACACATACACACTCGTCAAGGCATACCACACACAGAGGCATTATGTCAAATAAATTGCCACTTCGCCGTCGACGTTGTGTCGTTGTAGTCGTTGTAGTCCTCGGCAGCGACTACATCTCTACTCCCACGTATTTTACTCGCGGCAGCAAGGAGCACAACCGCAAGCAAATCATACAAAATGAATTTAATCTCGCTAAGCCTTTTATGCCCGCAGGAAAGTGAAATTATTTTTTGTGCAAACAACACATATACACAGTTGGGGGACCACCCACTCAAGGATAATAAATACCAACACAACCAGTTGGGTTGGCATCTTCGGCTTCAGTTGCTGTTGCCCGTTTTCGGCTCCTTTCCAGTGATTTTCAATTTTGTATTAGGCAACCAGAGGGGGAAGCAGGAAAAAAAAAAAGGGCAAAACCAATTATCCTTGTGATCCCTTCGGTGGCATTTGCGCGTAATCCATGCACACACCTATCCGCTCACACTCGAGCCCATAACTCAGCCTCATATAAACACTGTGTGTTTGTTTCCTCAGCGAGGGGTGACAGCGGGCGGCTGAGGGGAACCTTAATAAAATTTACCATTCGCCGGTAATAATACCACCGCACTCGTGTAAGTAATAAAAGGATTTGAAAGGCTTTAGCCCTTTCTAAGCAGGAATTCAATGGAAACAGTGACATAATGGCAGAGTTATTTTCACCTTAAAGCAGTCAAGTTTCCTATTGCGTGTTTGACGCGTTGCTGTGCTGGGACTCTCAAACTGTTTTCTAGTTCGTAGGATTGAGGATTGGTGAGATAAGAACGACTGCCAGGATACATTACTTGTAGAAACAACCATAATACAGTGATTATACTCCACGTGAAGTTATTCTTAAAGGTGGGATTTTATTTAAAGGGTTTTATGGAAACATGTAATCCGTTGGAGAAGGATTTCCTTTGGCTGTGTTCAAATTGAATTTGTAACTCATTTGGGGGTTGTAAGTCAAGTAATTTTGCTGAAGACCTCGAAATGGGCGAATGGATTCGAGTATTTTTAGAAACATCCTCGTAGTGCGGGTTGCAAATTACGGTACGCGAGTTGAGTTGACTTTGATACTGTGTGTGCAGGGCGGGCCGAATGCAAGTTTCTTGTTAAAAACGCAATAAAATGAACAAAATTCAATTTTTTCCCTATATTATGGCTTTATTAGTAAGAGCACAGATTCCCATTAATTATGGAACACAAGATCGTTCAAGTGGCTGCCTAAGCTGGCTTCGCAGTAGCGCATTCCGTCATTCCAATTTTCCAGGACCTTGTTGATGGTTTCGAGCTGTAGCTCACGGATTTCTTGGATGATATTGGCCTTAAGTGCTTGAATCGTTTCGTTTGTTGGCAGAAGATCGGTCCTTTATGGTTCCCCACGAAAAAAAGTCCAAAGGGGTCAAATCACAGCTCTGAGGCAGCCAATGTCCATCGTCAAGACGGCTGATAAGATCGATTGTGACATGGGCTGTGTGGCATGGCGCGTCGTCCTGTATGAACCAGAGGTCATGGCTCTGTAACGCCCACTGTTGACCGAAACGTTGTTCCCAGCCTCATTTTCGAAGAAAAATGGTCCATTTACGCCACCACTCCACAGTTCGCACTCTCACTCTCTGTGGATGCATCGGCTTCTCGACAATTACGTTCGGGTTTTTCGAGCCTCAGATGCGTCAATTTTGTTTGTAGCGGCCGAGATGAAAATGCGTCTCGTCAGAAAAGATGATTTTCCGCTCAAAATCGGTGTCCAATTCAAGCTCTAAGGCCCAAACTGCGATGCGATAACCAAGCGGATGGTCCTGCGCCTTCAATTGCTGAGTCAATTGGATCTTTGTGCAGAATTCTCCTGAGGTAAGTGCGTGAAATGTTGAGCTGTTGAGATCGATGTCGAGTTGATGTTCGTGAATTGAGGCTCACACTCTCGGCTACAGCAGCCACATTCTCGTCTGTGCGGAGACCATGAATATTCTTCACTAGCATACCAGTCTCACGAACTTTTTGCACAAACTTGGGTACAGCAGGCTCGGTGGGTTTTTCATTTCGGCCAAAACTTCTTTTCAAATAATGCACTGTTTGGGCTACACAGCATTGACTTTGTTTTTCGATTTGCGGAGGTATGATACTGACGTTCTGTCAAGATTTCGGGAAACAGCTGTCAGTGTCTAAAAAGAAACCACTAGACGGCCCAACCTTTATACCAATACAGGGTGTTAGGTTAGATTAAGGGGTGACTGCAAAACTAAGGGGAGGTAGAATTCTCCCTGGTGGGAGCAGTCATGTACTCAGTAGTACTCGGTAGTCCATGGCGGGACAGGCCTACCTGAATCAGCCCGTTTTCGCTATGAATGCAAACTTGATTTTAGGAGACGTTCTAGCTAGCTCGTATAGTTGGTTGAAAAATGTTTTCCCGAACGTTTGGTGTCTGATTTTGGTGAAACTTGTGCATTCGCAGGGGAAGTGTGTCGTGTCTTCATCCATCTTATTGTCGCCGCAGAGGCTAGGTTTAAACCAGTTAGTCCCTAAATCTACTAAGTCGACCCGGCATTGGATTGTGGGCTGTAAGGACGCCAATAAGAAGAGTTAGGTGCATTCTATTGAGAGAGAGAGAAGCTCTTTGGTCCTTTCTTCGATATATTGGGCCCAAAGTAGCCTCGAAGGAGGAGGCTGTGCTGCACCTAGCGTTGGCCATGTTACGGAAGACCAGGAAATGCAGAGAACTTTTTGGAGTCAGTGCAAATTAATTATACATACCAGTGTACTCCATGCTTCAAAAATACCATCGTACTCACTGATGTCACCTTTGTATGATGAATTTTTTACTTTTATTGCCTCCTTCTCCTAAAGTATCCAGCTACCCGCAATCAGGGAATATGATAAGTTATCGGTGACATCTGCGACATACAATCTTATTAAAAAACATTTTCAATTGCCCAAAAGTTTGAGTAGCCCTGCCTTCAGGGTACCTTTTTTCATATCTAAAAGTCGCAAGTCTCATAAAACTCCACCATATCGCCTGTTCGTTGTACATTTTTGCATATACCCCAACAGCAGCGTTTATTTTCCACTTCTCATGTCCCTTTGTTGGTCCCTAACATGGCATATGTTAATGCAGGACTACCATCTAAACCGCTTACCTCCCATGTGCATTACGATATTCAAAAAGTCAGCCACAAGGACACCGCGCGTACACACACCAAGAGAGTAGTGAATAACAAAAGCAACAACATACCCCTGCCGTGAAAGTGAAAATAGCGAAAGTAATCCAAAAGAAGGAGAAGCGAAAAGGAATTATTGAAACAACCGCGGATCCACTAAATCCCAGCCGGCATAATTTGTCGGCAATTTGCCCAGGCACGAACGGATGATGATAGCCCCGATTCAGGGTACTATACAGCTCGGCGCAGTTCTTTGTTTAAAGCTTCTGCAAAAATTTGCCTTTATGCTCAGCAATCCCATTACTGGAGGCGGCAGAAGCCTCCGAACGACCCCCTAAAGGCAATTGAAATAAAACGAGCGAGTTGGAATAAAAATTATTTAATTTGGTTTTTATGTGTACGGTCGGGTAATGTAAGCGAATGTGTATGCACTGTAAGTATGTAGGTGTGTACCGGTATGGTAATGTCCGTTTGAATTGTCGGCTTATGAAGTCGCAAAGGTAGTTAAAGCCTCGGAATGACTGCTTATTGATTTTTTTTTCCTCGTTCGCTTGCGCGATGGAGGCGACGACGAGGGCGGATTGCCGCGGTGTTTACAGTTGGTAATGTGTTCCTTAAGGAATGTGGCGAACTCGGAAAAAGGGGGTCAGTTCCTGGGGGAATCAACATTTTTCTGGAATGGCGTTCCCTTTTAAGAATTCGAATTGATGGAAATTTAGCCACTGGCTAGACGAATTTCAAATTAATGTGGACTTTGGGTTCTCCTTTTCCTTTGGAGTTTGGGAAGTTTTTGAAGGACCTCTTGGTGGATTTAATAAAACAACGAATTCGTGCCAACAAGTACTGGAAAGATAAACAATCTATACGCGAGTAGCTTAAACCAGCTTTAAGAGTTTAAGGAGTCATGAGGACTGACTTATTAGTCGCACAACTTTAAGACTTACGTTAAAGCTTTTAGGGAGTTTACCTACCTTAGAGTTAATATCAACTCCACGGATGACATCCTAGTGGAGATTCCGTGCAGACTTACGCTAGCAATAGGACCACAGAGCCATAGAGGAGCCCTCTCCATGGTATAGGAAGGCATGCTCAATGACTGGGCATCCCCTACAACGACTTTTGCAGAAGCTCTAAGGATGAAGAGGAAGAGGATACTATTTGACATCTCCTATGCATATGCCCAACACTTGCCAACAATAGAAAGGCGAATACCTTTTCAACGATCTCAATGATCTGAACATTGCCTGCACGGCTAATATTAGCTCCTTCATAAAAAGGGGCGGACCTACCTTACTTATCGGAGGCACAATGGACCTTTTCCGGTCTAAGTGCATCCTTTTCGAGGACCGGTCTAACCAACCAACCCTTGGAAACCGCTTCCCCTTCGGAATGGCGAAACAAATGGGTCCAAGACTCCTAACTCGGAAGACGAAGTGCATGCCCTATGAAGCATTGATCCTGCCAGTTCAGCTATATGCTATATGGAGCTGAGTGATGGATGAAAAGAAGAAAAGCAAAGTAGGTCTTAAGCACTTTAGGGAGAAAAAGAATTTTCGTCGAATTTTCGGTCCCATATGGGAAGCGGCACAATCTTTCAAAAGTCCGTGCCACTACTAGCGTGTACCGATACCGTTTGGAGAACTCAACGGGCTGTCACAGAAGCGTTCACTAGTATTGAAACGAAAGTTTAGCGGTAGAGGAGGGCAAAACGAATGGGTGCACAACATCCACGAATTGGACAGAACATCACAAACGACAGCTATAACTTCGAGGTAGTAAGGGACTTCATCTACCTCGCATCTGCTATAACCTCCGAAAACAACACCTCAGCAGAAATAAGACGAAGAATAACTCTTGCCAATCGTTGTTTCTTTGGGCTAAGAAGGCAATTGAGTTGCAGAGCCCAATCCCAAAGAACTATATAACTCGTTGATCATCCCAATCCTGCTTTATGGTCCTGAAGCCTGCACTCTATATAAAGTGGATGAAGAGATCCTCAGTCGCTTCGAGAGAAATATTCTTCGTATAATTTTCGGTCCCGTTTGCGTTGACGGGCTTTGGAGGAAGAGCTTCAATGGTTAACTATACGAGCTGTACAGCAACACCGACCTAGTTAAGCTAGGACACCAATGCTCCAGCCCGCAGAGTCTTCGAGTCAAACCCGGAGCGACAACGCAGTAGAGGATGATCTCGCGTTAGGTAGCGCGCACAAGTAGAAGGAATCTAAACCGACTTGGAGTGCGCAGTTGTAGGCAGTTAGCTAACGCCCAGGTTTATCCTGAACTGCAGCGCCACCTTAGTAGGTAAGTAAGTATGGGAGGAGAAGAGAATGGATAAGAAGATATAACTGCGAGCTCTATAGGCTGTACCAAGATGTGTACCAAAAAGCCAAAACACTTCGACTACACTGGCTCGCTAACATCGAGCGAATGGATAACAATGCTTCAGCAAAGAGGATCTTAGAGTCAGAGGCCCAAGTTCAAAACGACAAGGAAGAACGAACCTTCGTTTTAAGGATCACGCTACCGCATATATCAGAGGGCTTGATTTGGACCGTCGCGTCTCAGATCGTTAAGTAAGTTTTTACCAGTCAGGAACAGTTTGGTGTTCTTTAAGATTTTTCCTTGTAAATTGTAAGCAAAAAGTACAAATTTGGAAAATGAATTCATATAAGTCCGTATATCGATCAGTGTCCGGAACCAAGCACAATCACTTTGATTGAAAATCCATATTGTTCTTCGTATGAACATTATATTACCCCTGGAGTCATTAGCGTATCATAATTAACTCTGCGGATAGTTTCACTTAATGTCTGAAACCAATACGTACATATGTAGGTACTCTAAGCATGGGTGTCCTTAGGTGTTCAAATATTTATACCTCAGAGTGTCCAATAATCACGATTGAACACACATGCAACAATTCTTATCACCTCATCACAAAACACCCGAAAATAAATGACAAAACTTAGAAACTTCACATTTACTACCAACATTGTCAATGGCTGGTGGAGTGACCTTGTTAATCGTTCAGCAGTCTCTGATTCACCCCATGGGGGAGTTGATATGCCCCCATTCTTGTTTATTAATAAACGAAATGTATTGGGTGGCGAGGGTAGGTTATGTTTTTCTACCATGCCCTACCATCATTAACATGATAGTGTGACAATAACCAGAACTAAACATTCCCGCCTAAATGTCTGGCATTGTGATTGCAACCTCACCAATAAATGTCTATACACACGGGACGACAGGATACTTTCGAAGAATACCTTTTTCGAATTGAATACTCGACCACAGTCATCGGCATTGGCATCGGCAATTCCCTGAGCTGGGGACTAGTGAACTTCCAATAGCACGCAATGTGTTATTTGGGCTCCGGACATGGTATCTCAGAGTCCTTTGCACACACCCATCCACTCGCCAATATGTGTTCACAAATGAAGGGGCATATGGGTTGCGTGACAGGGTTTTTGTGTCCTCGTCCTCGTTCTCGTCGCCATCCTCATCAACATCATCATCGTCGTTGGCGTTGTAGTCGTTGTCGCCGCCGCAGGTACAAACTATCTGGAGTATGATAGCCACGCAAGGACTTTGATTTACTAGCGTTTTTTGTCGGCTGCCTTCGGTGTGTTTTATGGCGAAGAAAAGTGGAAAATGAACACACGCTGTCGACTAAAGGGGCTGGTTGACAACGACATTGCTTCACTCTGAAAAGGACACGAATTTAATTGAGTTAAAAGCTGCTAAATGTGTGTACTACCATTCGATTATTTTTCACTCCATTCCCTCCCTTCACTCATAGGAGCCAAAGTTGTTTTTGTCATTCCTTTCTCCCCCACCATTCTGCTCCAGGAAGAAGTTTAAGGATTACATACCGAAGGGACGCACCTGTGTCTCAAATGAATTTTTTTTTTTTAAACTTCTCTCTGTGCAAGCGATTTCACATAAAAATCCTATTTACGGCATAAAATGCGCACATTTACATATAAAATACGGTAAATTGGAACTTAAGTGGATTTGTGCGCGAGTGTGCCATCTTATTGAACTTCAAAAGCGAACCTAATGGTTGTGAAGGACATTTATGAAAATTTAAGAGCTTTCTGGGAATTTTCACATGAAATATCGAAGTCATTAGACTCGTCTCTGGATGAATATCTTGAAGTTTTCCGCTCTGATGGTTCTTAATGGTTTCACCGGAAGTGGTTACATTCATGTTGGTAGGGCCAATGAGACACGTTTTATTCCCGGAAAAAAAGTGATATAAATACATTTTCCTGATCATATAATGAGGTGCGTGTGGTAGTCACTTTGCCTTAGCTGTGTCGTGACTTGGGTCGGGATATATTTTACCCTAGAGCATTGTAGCTATTTGTCATCCAGATAAATAAGTAATTTTAACATTGAATGGAATATATTCGAACAAGTGAATGACCAAAGAGGGCCTATTGAGGGGTAGTTTCTTTTAGCCCTAACGTGAGCATACAACTTGAACAGCATATAAGTTTATTGGAAGAGGGTTTCTAGGATTAGGTCACCATTTGATGATCAAATTGGGTACAGATTTATCTCTCTGAAAAATGATCCAGATTTTCTCAGAGTAAACGAGGAAAGGGATCAGTTTTTTTAAAACTCCCGTCTTGTATGAAAAAATACTCGGATGGATTTAAAACCCGAAAACAGGCTACAGGCACACTATTTAACTGCTAATAGTGATGTCTTGACATGCCAAAGTCTTCCAAACCGGGTTTGCTGTGAGTGGTTTATTTCCAAAATTGAATTACTCATTGAAAAGCGAAACAAGGCAAAGTATTGAAATCCAAATTTATTGTCTCTAAACTCAAGCCAGTGTTAAGTACAAATAAAGTTTGGAAAGATATTGACGAGAATGCCTATGTCTGACGTTAAACGATGATAATTTTGACGTCAGAGACCTTAATGATGTCGGGAAGTTTGTGAAGGCCAGGAAACTTCTAACTCCCGAAACGTCTTTCAATTTTAGGTTCAATAGAGTCTATCCACCGGACCTGATAAAAGCTCTCATTACAGTCAAACCAGAAACTATAGAATTAAGGTGTCATCAGTTAGCTCGGTTCTTAGCTTGTGCGCGCCACCTAAAGCGAGGTGTTCCTCTATTGTGTTGTCCCTCTGGCTTTGATTCGAAGATGATCAAGGTCGTATACAGAGTCTTCATAGTTCTTCGGGATAGAATTGAAGCGTATTCACTCGAAATTCGTCAAAATCATTATCTGCAAGGTATTGTTTCCTCTGACATACATTTTCGGCAGTACTCTGTCCTATCCAAGTTAACCTAAATGCCCTCGAAAATCATTCCTGTTTTAAAAGCATATACTTATTTGAAAAACTAATGACCGTTCAAATATATTCAAACCTGAATCAATTCCATTTAAATCTACTTCAGACAACAACAACATACCTAGTTACACCACTGTACTGTGAATCTGGTTGACGTGTTTCGCTCTCGGGCGGATCGAGAGGACATAACTTTCCTGTTTCTACTCGACTTTTCGAAGACTTTTGGCTCTGTCCCGTATGAAATTCTTTTACTCAAACCAAGACACTACTTCATCTTTGATGTAGCTGCCATAAAGCTTATAAGACGCTGCCTTAGGAGTCCCATTAAATGGGTACACTATAGACGAATTTCCTTACACTCTAAGCCAGAGTCCCTGAGGGATATGGGACTCTTACTCTTCTCTTTTTCCAACAATGACCTAGCTTCAATTTTAAGAAATTGTATAGCTCTGATGCAAGCCGAGTTTTGAGTTGAATGTGAAGCCTTTCTGAAACATACCAAGATTGTTATAAATTTGAAAATGGTTGATGGTGGCTTTCCTGGGAGATTAACTAGGTGCAGGTCTTTAAAAGAAATTGAATATATCGATGACTACTTTCCTAGTTCTGCACAGATTGGGGCATTTTCATATGAAATGAGTGTCTGCAGGGATCATCTCGCATTATTTGACGGTGGTCCGCCAAGAGGTTATAGTCGGGTACCTAATGATCCCGAAGAAGAGTGCTACACTGCTAGAGTGTATTTTTTTAATCTCTAGAATGTACCTGGCTTAGTTTTGTCGTGTTGCAAATGGTTGGTAGAACTGACCTTTGTCAACTCCTGATCAGTTAGTTCTTTGGATACCGGTGTACTGTCACCCCTCAGAGTGTGACATTGTAATTTGCTGAGAGTGTTTCTAAAAGTCAAATTATTTTCAACTTAAGTCACTCATTGCAGCTGTTTTCTTTGAATGCAAGTCTATTGGAATCAGTGCGGGTAAAACTGAAAGTTGCCATAGTTCTAATGGATCTTGATCTCTTTCCTGAGGAACATGACCTTACCTACTGCAGGTCATAAAACTAGGAGTTCCTTGGTCAGAATGGGTCTGATGATGATAACTTGCGGACGTCTTTTCTTTTTTAAAAAACCTTTGGTCTAATATACAATAAGTACTTAATATGACTGGACTGGCATACTATTTAGTAATAAGGACCTGATTTAGGACATAGTTCTCTTCTTCGTGAATAGGACTACCTTCGGTTTGCTTTAATTTCTATATCTGCCTGTACATTTGTGTAAGGTATTACTTTGAGGATGATGGACAGAAACATACCTGTGGCCACATGGCCAACAACATGGTCCGCAAATAAACAACTCCATCTCCACTTCATGCAAGGCTGATTTAACAGATTGGCTTTATGCATAGGCATATTGAGCTAACGACATATGTATGCATCTACAGAACTCACTTTGAATGAGGAACGAAGTAAGGTTTTATCGATCTTAAGTCAGCATTTAGTCATGGGGTTCATGACAAGTGAGTCGGGTAGGGTCCCTTCAAATTCGAAAAGAAGTCGACTCCCAATATATGGTTGGTAAGGTTATGTTAGCCGTTCTATCCCGTAAACATGTTACAGCGGTAGATTCTCTAAGTAACTCTTTTTCAAGTGATGCCTGGATTAAACGTACGAGCACAAGTTGTAGAAGGATATGAAAGCAGTTTTTGAATACAAAACCGTTTTATCTTTGGCATAACATCATTTCCAATATGTCGTCAGTATCCAAGCATGTTTATTTAAAGAGTCCAAGTAAAACAGCCAAATCTGGACGTACTTCTTGCAGTCATTTTGAATGGTACAAAACCAGACAGATTTGTCCTCAAAAATTTCTATAATAGTACAGTGGAAGGCGCTTGTAACGACAGTGAAGGGACCGAAGAAATAAGAACGTTATAACCTGAGGTCGTAATAGCCACAAATATAACAAAACCAACTAAATGAAAGGAAAATGGACGTCATAAGCGACTGATCGTAACTGCGGTTATAATAATAGGTGTCATCACAGGACTTAAACTCATTGGCAACCACGTAAGAAGGCTTAAATTCTTTTCAAAGAATCTAATGAACAGAAGGAACCTCTTATGTCAACGAGCTACACATTCTGTAGAGCTTAAAAAAGCCTAGTCCTCTAAATGAATGCCAAGGTTAGTGTCCAACAGTGCAACAGGTCTATGGGTCCCAGGGCCTAGCTTCTCACAACCATTCGTGTTGTGCGTGTTGTATTCTTTACACGAAAGTAAGCAATTTTTTATTTGAGAAGCTTTGTCATGACATTTATACTCTCGGATGTTTGTCAGACGCTTGCGAGAGGTGGGACTGTGAAAAAACTTTTAGGTATTTTGGCTGGTATTCCAACTTTGAACCTCTTGTTCCGTAGTCCAACACACTAACCACTAGAGAGGATATGTATATGTATCTCCTTCTATTGAAAAGTAAAGTATGTCACAATCAAGTGCATCCTCACAGCACCTTCAGGAGAGCGTGCTCCTACCCAAGCTGCAGAGAGAGCGCACAAGCAAAGCCAACTTAGTCCCATGTACTTGATTGCTGATAGCAATAATGACAAAACCAACGAACGCAAGTTAATTAAAACAAAACATTTTTAATTTAAAAATGGCCTTCCAGGGGTATCGTCGTCTGCGGTGGAGCTTGTCACCACTGCACTCGATGACAATTTTTTTTTTATTTCCTCTTTTCGTTTTAGTTTTCTTTGTGTTCACCATTTCATAATGGAAATTCAGAGAAAAAAAAATAATCCCATCACGAAATGTGAGTATGTTTGCTTGTCTTCCGTTTCCTTTTCGTTTGTCTTCGCGCAAGTTTTTTTCAATTCCGACATCCTTTTTGCTGGTTTCTTCAGAGTTTCGTCCTAGTTAACACGAACACGAGATAAAAGAGTACGCTTCCAGTCCCGATGGCGTGTTCCCACACTATCACCACTGTTTATGTTGTGGTTTTCCCATTCTCCTTGGCCCCATCATCTGAGACACAGCGGTAAAGGGTTCCTTCGCATTTTATCCTTAGCCTAACCAACTAAATGTTTAGCGTAGTAGTAGTTGTAATTAACTTTTGTGTCGAAACAAACACGGAGTCTTTGACAACGTAATTAAAATTTTCATCATCGCAACGATTGAAATTTATTAGTTTAATGGACTTTTTTTTTTTTTTGCCACCCTCTCCTGGTCGTAGTATCTCTGATCACGGAGCAGGGCTGGTGGTTGCTTTTAATATCTCTTGGGGGGTTGAATTTGATGGGGGTTCGTGGGTTGGTTTTTTTTTGTTTTTTTCTGGAACGTTTTTATTAGATGTTATGGGTAACTGACGCTGGAGCGTCGAGAAGGGAAATGAATATAACAGCAGGCACACGGTGTGATTGCTTTTTAAAAATTCCAAACATGTACCTGGGTGTTCGGAGGAAGAACGCATTTGCGAATGGGGATGCTGCACTAAACACATGTGCGCCCGAGAGTGGAGGTCGTTTGCTTTCTTCCGTAAGGGTGGGGGCTGTGTTTTTGATTTTACGATAATACGCTGTAAAATTGTTTAATTCACTTTTTGTTCGTTTAAGATAAGTCGTTTCGATGAAGTGTTGGCGAATGTACATGTACATAGGTATGTAGGTACAGACGGTATAGTTATTTGCTAGCCTTAGTGAGAATCACAGCTGGCGCCTATGAAATCTACATAAAAAGATATGAGCACCTTAAAGCTTAAAGTTTTTAATGAAATTTTTAAGAAAAATGTATGGAAAGTGGGATAGGAGTTCTTACATTACAGGTATGACAAAAGGTTGTTTGGCTTTAAGATTTGCTACAATATGTCAACTTTTTTCTACATCTCAAAGCGGATAAGGTCCCCTTAGTCCACACCGAACAAGGTGCTGTAAGCGGTCTAAGCTTAGGTTGAAATACTGGAAGGCAGTTGGTCGGATCTATAAAGAGGGACTTAGGTTGATTTTTAAAGAACCAAATACACAAGGTTATCCGTTGAATTATCCTCGTCTAAAGAAGAAAAAGGATTTAGACAAGGTGACACGTTGTCAAGTGATTCTTTCAATCGTACTTGAAAGAATTGTACGGAACTCACAAGCCAACACACCAGAGGCACAATCTTTCAAAAGTCCGTGCAACTTCTAGCGGCGCCGATGACACTGACATTATTAACAGATGTCAGCAGGCTGTCACTGGAGCGTAAGCTGCCAAAATGGGTTTAGCGAGGGCAAGACGAAGTACATTCTGTCAACGAGAAGGGACACACAACGTCGACAAATTGGACAGAACGTCACAATCGACAGCTACAACTTTGAGGTAGTAAGGGATTTCATCTACCTCGGCTCTGTTACAACCTCGGAAAACAACACCTCAGCAGAGAATTAAGACGAAGAATAACTCTTGTCAATCGCTGTTGCTTGGGGCTAAGAAGGCAGTTCAGTAGCAGAGTCCTATCCCGAAGAACTAAGAAGACTCTATATAAGACCCTGATCATTCCAGTCCTGCTTTATGGCACTGAAGCATGGACTCTATTTAAAGGGGATGAAGAGATCCTCAGTCGCTTCAAGAGAAAGATTGTTCGTATAACTTTCAGTCCCGTTTGCGTTGACGGTCTTCGGAGGAGGAGATCCAATGACGAACTATACGAGCTGTACAGCGACACCGACCTAGTCAGAAAAATGCGCATCAGTCGCTTGAGACGGCTAGGTCATGTAGAGAGAATGGAGATTAATGCTCCGACCCGTAGAGCCTTCTGATCAAACCCGGAGGGACAACAATCAAGCAGTAGAGGAAGACCTCGCCTTAGGTGACGCGCACAAGTAGAAGGGGATCTCAACAGACTTGGAGTGCGCAATTGAAGGCAGTTAGAGAGGCTTGTTAGTTAAGGCCCAGGCTCACTGTAGTGCCAGTAAAGTAAGAAAAATAAATAAATAAATACTTGGCGCTACAGGTCGAAGGGACCCAGGGCCTAGCTTCTCACAATCATTCGTGTTGGGCGTGTTATACCTATTCTGTATCCGAAGGGCAATTTGTGGTTTGAGAAGCTTTCTCAGGACAGTTGTACTCTCGGATGTTTGTCAGACGCAAGTGAGAGGTGGGGCCGTGTAAAACTTTTAGGTGTCCCGACTGGGATTCGAACCTCGAACCCCTTGCTCCATAGTCCAACGCACTAACCACTGAGCCACGGCGCCCACTAAGTAAGAAAGTAAAGAAAAAAAAAACTAAAGCAACTGGCAGTGGGCTTAAAGCCAGAAATACAAAAAATACAAATATTTGGTGCAACAAATATTCTCTTGACTATTCGTTTTGTGCGTATTGTATTCTCTAAGGTATAGGACTGCTTAATAGCTCGAGAAGCTTTCTTATTACAGTTGCAGGGCAAGGATACTGGTCTTTCAAAATAGCAAATGAAACTTAAGTTATGAAATGTATCCAATCTTCCAATATTTAGGCAACACCGATTGTCTTTACTATCGAAATACAAGAAAAGTAAGGCATTTTTTGGGGTAAGGCATATGTACATACATAAGTCTCCTTCACAGTTTTCTTTTCCATACAAATAAATTTACCACTGAGATTCTTTGAAAACCATTGTCCATACCTAATCCAAAGTGAAAACGAGAAGTGAGAGTATGAGTTATGACACATGAAATGTCACCAACAAACTTTTCAATTAGTTGCCCGTTCCATATGCAAGACTCTGTTGACACATGATTGACGGATTGGATATGTTTTTTGACATTCACGTACTCAGATTGTTAGTGCTGTCTGAACACTTTATTGGATTTTTTTTTGACGTATTAGTGGTTGGTATCAAAGGAATTTGGTTAGGTTTGAAAAAAAAATTATTTTTATAAGAAAGTTAATGATTTTACAGCAACTAAATTGTGTTTTTATTGTTCAATGCGTGAATTTCTAATTTTTGGCAGTAGTAAGAAATACTTGTCCACACAAACCCAATACTGTCGGCACAATGAGTAGGGGTAGCGGTTGGCTGTCGGAGCAGTTTAAGTTCGTTGACTTCTAACTTTTGTGATGCGATGAATTCGACAGTCTTGTAAAACTAAAAACGAAACGAAGTTATATGTCAGACGGTCGCGAGAAGCGAAACCGTCAAAAACACATGTGCTGTCTGGGTGTCAAACCTGGAACCTCCCGCTAAGCGATTCGAGTTATGCCTCATCTATGTCAGGGTAAAACAAAAAGCCTGCTAGACATAAACAGAGCAGAAATTGAAAATAAAAAGATGAGATAACTAAAGTTTGAATACAAGACACACTCACTCATCTAGGGAACTATCTTTTCAAGGATAATTAGGGTGTCAAACTTTGAAGTAACCTTATGAAACACCCCGACCAAATATAGATCTTTCGTGATGTAGGTCAAAAATGTGATAGACAAGGGGTTTTAGATAGACACCATCACAGAATTGGAAAAGCTTACAGCATCGGTATAACTACGTGAAAAACATACTCAATATTGCAAGAAATAAAAATTTTCCGAACTCATTTCCAAAGGATGTCTCGAATGTTTGTCAGAGGTGGACATCGAAAAGAACTTTGATCTTTAGAAAGTGAACCTTGAACCTCACACTGAGTAGTTCAATGGACTATCCACTGACCCACGGTACCTAGCACTAAGTTTAGTCACAAAATAAAGTCTAGGTCTAAGGCTATGGTAACCATATGTACTGGGTAGGTATAAACAGGTATAACTTTGCAATAGAGAGCACCCTCTCTGATTTGAATTTCATAACTGGGAAGTTAAAGTATAGCGAAAAATATGTGAGACAGGAGTTAGATACTAGAAGCGATGGTATAACCCACCCACATACTGACAGCAAATATCAAAGCCGAGATCTAGCCAGTTCCCAAGAGATCAGGACCAAGTACTGATTTTGAACTATATGTACATATATGTACGTAAGGAACTTAAGTAAGGATGAAGTTAGCAAGGACCAATTTTCTGAATAAATTGAGACTTTATGCGTGGTGGTGTAGGACTTGATGTAGCTAAGTTAGATACTACAGATACTATAGTTTCTTGGAAAATTCAACTCAAAAAGCCGTGTCCTTAGTTTTTATGAAAATCAACACAAAATGTTGTCCTTGATATAGTCGTCAAAATAGGTAGGTTCAGAGAGAAGAAATCCTTCGGAATACCATATAAAGTAGTAGGTACATTGTATGTTAGTATAAAGTAATTGCCCTAAAACATTATTCGAAACATACATATCTACTCACGCAACTCGGCCGTTCATTAAGAAGAAATAAGTGTAGGTGTCTATGGTGTCTAATGGGTTCATGATTTGGTGGAAATATGTAAGTATCTTTGGTCCTAATGAGTATCTTTATTCATCTGAAAATATGATTCTTTTTTACTTGATTGCGTAGGAGTCATTCTAAATGCAATTCGCTCCATCAAATCGAATCCGCTAAGTCTTGAGTCTGAGCTTTGTCAGATAGTAATTCGATATACATACATATAAGCCATATCAATGAAATCTCTACCTGTCATCCATTAAAACCTTCAAACTTTAGGCCTTTAAGCTTTTTGGCTTAAGTAAATAAAAAAGTTAGGCTTTAGGCTTAAGCATGGTTAAGAGTAACTGCAGTTCGGCTTTGGGCAAGGATAGGTTTCATGGATTGTATTGACCACTCAATTCCGTTATTAATGTTTACAAATAATTTTGGTTTCTCGAGCTTAAATTACTGAAAGAGTACTTGAATAACAGGCTACAAACAGTTAAAATTATTGATGGTAATTCTACTCCTTCTATAGTTTCTTCTGGTGTTCCTCAGGGATCTGCATTGGGACCATTTTTGTTCTCTTTATGACTAAATGATCTTCCTCAAACAGAGTTTTAACAGGACTGTAAATTGCATGTACACTCGTTAACAAAAAAACCTTCGCACTCGAAATAATTCTGCTTTTCTTACTTATAAGTGTAAAAAAGTGGTATATGTTGAAGTTAATTGGAAGAATCTATTTTATTTGTCACTACCGAAATATTTATTGTGTTATTATCACTCAAAACTACCGATAAGTATCTCGCCCTTTTTTTATTTCGCATAAAGTTATGATTATGATGGTATTAACTCTTGAAGAAAAAGCGCATATTATTGCTTTGCACAAAGAAAATTTGTCAAACCGCAATATTGCTGGTTGAGTAGGCCCTAACGAATAGAGTGCGAGAAATTTTTTGATAAACTTTCAATCAGAGGCTTTCATAACTCGAAAATCTGGAAATGGAAGACCCAGAAAAACGTCTCTCAGGGATCAGCGGCTAATAGGTTTGCACATGTTGGAGACGTTAATAGGACATTTCGAGATCAAACTGGGAAACGAATAAGCGATCGAACAGTCTCAAGATTGCTGATAGAATCGGAATTGAAAGCTAGGTGTCCAGCAAAAAAACCTCTTTTGACTCCACGGATGAGCTTGATTGGGCTCAAACTTGTAAAAACTGGACCAGGACGAATGAGAACAAGTTACATTTTCAGATGAGTCCAAGGAAAAGCGAACGATTCTCGGAGGATTGCATTTTACCCACCGTTAAGCAATCACCTTATGTAATGGTATGAGGAGCGATTACCAGATTTGGTGTTGAGACAATTATATTGCTTAAGAGTTCGGTTAATGGAATGGAATACAAAAAAATAATAGAAAACGGCGTTGTTACCCAATCGAACCAACCAAGATGATCCAGCTCCTGCACGTAGAGCAAAATCTGTATGTTTTGACTGAATACATTCATCTTAATCATTATTTTTTATTAAGTTTTAAGTATTTTCTTTCTTTTAGGTGCAAGATTCTTTATAAATTTTCTCTCTTCTATGGCCTGGTAATGGCCCGAACCTTAACCTAATAGAAAACTGTTGGCAATTTTTAAGCAAAAAGATTAGAGAGAAAAGACCAACTATCATTTTTCAACTAGAGAACATCATAACAGATGTTTGGTATCAGAATCTGAATGTTAC
The DNA here is from genome assembly GCA_963583995.1 of Xylota segnis. Taxonomy (NCBI): domain Eukaryota; kingdom Metazoa; phylum Arthropoda; class Insecta; order Diptera; family Syrphidae; genus Xylota; species Xylota segnis. The sequence continues at coordinate 113,333,241 of OY757236.1, read as the reverse complement.
CTATCCAGAAAAATTGTTTGATTCGATGCTAAAGCCAATTCACGACGTTGAGAGAAAAAAAGGTGGAATAACAAGATATTAAGCCAATTTAATTATAAAATGAATTAAAATTTTCTTTATATTAATATTCTTGAATTAAATTTAACTTTTGTTAACGTTTTTTGTAGTTACGTTACTTTTTTTACATGTTTAAATAAGATTAAAATAAAACGATCTACCTTTCCACAGCACCAAAAAAAGTTCTTGTTGCTTACAAATCCAAAAATCCATTATATATGTAGTCAAAATCTAATAATTTGATTTAATATTAACTAAGTTATTAAAAGTAAAAAAAAAATTTCAAGTATGAACAAAAAATTCGTTTTTTTAAGAAAAATTGAAAAATGGAGTGATGCGAGGGTTTTTTTGTCAACGAGCGTAGGTATGCAGACAACGATACTGTTTATATGTTGCAATCCAGAGGCTTAATGGAATCATTGTATTCACTTGTACATGGATAGTTTCCCAATGTTTCAAAAGATTCTTATGGCAGTAGTTCAAAGCAAGATTCTTTCTATGTACGATTACAAAAAAATCGTTTGAAAGCCACCCATGGAGCGCATCCAATGCATGCAACTTAAACCAAAAGTCAGAAGAAATAAACACAACTGCGCACTAACCTGTTCAACACAATGTAGCCATATGAACTCAATAACAAAACCCAAATGTCGTTCTACTTTATCCGGACACAGTTCGGCGAGCAGTAACTCCCCTTACTCACGGTTGCTTTATTTTTCTCAGACTAATTAAGAGTTACATACCCTCTATGTATGAGTGTGTCCTTGATTGTAATGATAACTGAGTCAACTATTTTATAATCTAACCCAGTGTGCACAAGTATATGTGTGTATGCATGTAGTCCTAATTCGTTATTCCTGTGAATTCAAAATATCCCCAAGGACAGTCCCGCTGTGTGAGCCTAAACGTTATTAATATTAATTGAAGTTGAGTAACAAAACAAAAAAAAAAAAAAAACACAAAAACGAGTAACGCTATAAAGTACTTCTACTTTAATTTCCCCAGACAATGAAATATTTAATTTCGGTTAATTTTTCCTTACCCACTTGCTCTGCCGCCCGGCCCTCCCCACGCTGTGTGTACCTGACGCTGTATATCAAGCTAAATTAGTAAGCGAACGGGCCATACCCCACCTAATAGGACGGGCTGCCAGCTAGTTGGGATTAGTACGTATTTCTAAGGATTTATGTATTCAGATCCTGCTCAGTGGGGTGGTATTGCGCGGATAAGCAACAACAAAATGTTTTGACGTACATACTTGGTTAGACAAAATGACGAAGATGATGAAAGCCAGAACCCATACATACGACAGACCGGGATAAGGGAGAGTATTATTTTCTAACTTATCCACCCTTAGCAGGCAATTTGCCTCCTCCCCCCCGCCCCCCGTGCCCATACTTTGTAATTATGCATTTTTAATTAATGCCCATGCAAAAGGATACCTACGCGCGCAAAACCGACTCATGAAGAAGTTCACCACCCCCTACAGAGCTATCGGCGCTAGCGCTGATGGTGTGTATGCAAGGGAGTCAGGGAATGGTGCCAACGCAACGCAAGGGCGCTTGATAATGTTTTCTAATGAAAAGCCGATTTAGCTGTACGCTACACTGCCGGTGAAAGGGGCCTCCAATTTTCAAATGCGTAAAGCTTCGGTATATACCTACGGTATACCTACCTACTAAAATTTTATTTTTAACTTTCCAAAGAAAAGCCAAGGATTAGTGTACGGTTCTGTTTTATGGAGAAATTGTTTATGGTTTTTTTTTTTTTTTTTGTAAAAAAAGGAGGTATGCCTCCTACCTTGAATTCGTTTATGGTGGAGTATAGGGTTCACTCTACCCTTCGAAATAAATTAAATATTTCGCAAAAGGAAATGATTTCAAACGACTGGAATCGTTAAAAGGATATGCTCGCAGTTTCGATTGTGTTTAATCGATTGTGTTTAATCGTTGGCTGTAAAATTTTAGTTGACTCGAGGATTAGAGATGTTTTCAGTTGATTCTGGATGAATGATTTGTTTTACCGTTAAAACGGTCACCATTGTGTGCATGTATATGTACTATGTTTGTGCGAATCCTGAGAGGAGTGTTCATTAGGGATTTTCCATTTGCTTGGACATTTATGACGGGGACGTTTTGTGCTCGGGTTCACAATATTATACACTGGAAGAGGAGGGACACGGACCTTTGTGTTGTTAGTCGTGTTATTGAGATCAAAGCGGGGAGTTCATTCATCTTTAATTGATGGCGATTATTGAATCTCAATTCAGAGAGAACAGAACCCAACCGGTGGGCTACGTTGGGTCTAGACTGAACTTATACTTCAGCATTTCGATTCATTAAGATGGATTATTATGTCTTTGAGGCTTTTCATTACTCCGACGTAAATGAGTTTTTGATTAATTGGCCTTTCGATTAAGCTGCGATGATTACGAAAGAAAGCACTGGCAAAAGATTCACAAATGATGTTAAGAGGATTTCTTTTGTGATTATAAATTTTGTTTTTTTTTTTTTTTTTTGTAGGACAGAATGCTCCTTTTGAGGAGGTTCTACAAAAACTCATTGTCTTGGTGACTTTGAATGACCTTCTTTCCACGGGAAAATGGTATTTATTAATTAAGGCAATTGAAAAGATACAAAAATGTATTTAATGGTTTTTACTGATTTGAACCGCTTCATAGTGAAACAATCCGCTGAGATAGTCGTGGTAACTGAACGAGCATATCGTCGAAAATATGGTGGCATCGTCTGACAACACTGTTTGTCGTTTGGTGTCGAAGTTTGTTGAGCACGGAACAGTAGGAGATCGTCAACATGCCGTTCATGGATTCCCAAGACGTTCCAGTGAACTAGTGAAAGCGGTAAGAAAGAATGTTTCCGAGAACCCACATGTGTCGTATCATGCTCAGTGGAACCACCTTGCAGCGCATTTACCTTGCAAAGGATCATTTACATTTGTTTTCATATAAAATACGATTGATTCAAGGAATATTTCTGACGTGGGCGGCCTCACGTCGCTCGAATGGTTAAGACTGAACTTGATTTTTGAAAGCAAATTTTGATGACCGATGAGACCCATTTCACACTCTCTGGTGGCGTTAACAATCAAAATTGCCGCATTATGGGAAGGAAGAACCCAAAAATTGACTGTTTGGGCTGGCGGCGTTTACTTGAAAACCATCATTGGGCCATTTTTTCTTAGAGAAGGCGAAACAGTCGTTGGAAATAGTCTGTACAGCACCTAGGTTCAACAAGTCGGTGCGCCATGCCATACTGCTAATCAAACAATGTAGTTTTTGCAACGAAAATGCCCTGGCCGTGTAACCAGATCTCCAGATTTGACCCCTCCGGACTTCTTTTTGTGTTTTTTGAAAAGTGTACGCCAGCAAGCCTGAGACCATTGATCAAGGCAAACATTCTTGTCGAACAATCCACCTCCTAAGATGCTCGAAAAAGTGAGGGAAAACGCAGCAAAAGGAGCTTTACTCTATAGAGGCGACCAGTAGATGGATGTTGTGTTCAAAAGCTAGTCTAAATAAATTGTAAGTTAAATACTCACATACCGACATAAAAGATGGCGCACCCTGTACTTACATATGTCCATACTTTACAGAATCTCAGAGGCTTTAATTTTTCAACCAGACTTCGCCTCTGTTATAATCGTACTCATGCCTTGGTGGTACTAATGCACAACCCCTTATAATCGTCGAGAAGGAAATGGATAATGTGCTTGTGTGTGAAGTGAACTTCGCAGGTTCAAACCCGGACTGGGAAGACCAAACGCAGCCACCAAATCATGTGACAGAAACGAATAAAATCATAGTTTCTTGAACCACTGCACCAATGGACTTATTTTTAAGAGAAATGACCTTATTGCTTTTGGAGAATTTATTAACCGATTTAGTAATGGAAAACTGCAAGAAAATTAAATGATCAATTTTTAAAGCAATCGCTATCACAAAATCCACTACGGATGCGTAAGGACTAAGCTGATCTATAACTTTCAATATCTTTACATAAAGCATTGAGTCTGTTTTAGGTATCCAATTGCCATCGTTTCCCAGCGGAGTATGAAGCAAGTAGCCTTCAAACTCTAGCCCATTTCACTGAACTCTGTTTAAACCAATTGATTCCCTCGACTTGAATATTTATATCTGCGAACTAAGAAGCATGGAACACTTCCAGAGGCATTTGTAATATACATAAGTACGGACATACGATTGACCATCTGAACGTGGTTTTTTGGGATGAGAGCAAATTTAATATATTTCGCTCAGATGGTCAATCGTATGTCTGGAGAAAGCCAAATACCGAGCTTTCAGAACCAAACTTACAACCCACTATACAACATGGTGGCGGATCGATGATGGTGTGGGGATGTAGTATGTCTGCGGCTGGACCTGGAAACTTAAATATGAACCAAATGATGTATTTGAGAATATTAAAGGACAACCTTAGACAAAGTGCTGGAAAATTGGGAATTGAAGATTGCTTCCATTTTTACCAAGCCAATGATCCCAAGCACAAAGCTTTGAATGTTCGGCTTTGGTTAATCTACATTTGCCCACATGTAGTCGAAATGCCTCCTCAGAGTCCTGATCTAAATGTAATCAAGCATTTATGGGATCATTTGGATAGTAAGTTGAAAAACCACACGATTTCCAATAAAAGAGACTTAGTAGCAGCCTTGAAAGAGGAGTGGAGTAAGATAGAACCATCTTATTGCAAAAAACTAGTTTTATCAATGCCTGACAGGCTTAAAGCAATTTTAAAACATAAACGACTGTCTACTATTTTTTTATTTTTATTTTATAAAGGACGGTATTTTTTCTTTATTTTTCAAAATACCAACAAAAAACTTTGATTTATCAGATTTTATGTGTTGGGGAAAAAATAAATAAAAAAGAACAGAAAATATATTTATAATATCCTTTCATTCGCCAATCTTTAAAAAACCTGTTTTTGGATCGATACTCGAATTAATACTTCAAATTCTCGAGAATTGAATAATAAACTTTACGAAATATGTCAAGAGTATAAATATTTATAACTGGATTCTGGAAGTGGAAGTACCTGGAAATTCTTACTTTATACACCGGATTGGGGGATTTATTTACGATAATTTTGTATATTTAATAAATTCTAGAGAAAAATAAGTTTATCCCTTAATTTGTTTGAAAAAATATGGTCCCGGAAATATAGCGTCCACCAAATGAGTCAAGTTCTTCTTGCAACAATACAAGGTTGCAGTCGTTTGCATCCAAGTTTTTAACTATGGTTTAGCGTAGAAGTGATATCAATTATTGTTTTATTTATGAAAAATTCTGCTAATAGATGTGAAAGAAAGATAGTGAGCCTTTCTACAAGATAAGCTGGAAAGGTCTACAGAGACAGTACTATCGCATAAGTCTTTCAAATCTATCAAAATTGCTCCTGATGGCAAATGCAAGGACGCATAGCAAACCAGATGGATGTTCTCCATGAGCAGCAGCAGAATCATTTCCTTAAGAACAAATAAATAAATAAATACTTTTATAATGAAGGATACAATATAAAGGCTAAAGTCGGAAAGAAGGAAAGATAGGATCGATTCTCTGGCATAGTGGTTTGAAACTCAAATGTTGATAAGTTTCATTACTCTGTGGGTGGTAGGCTTGATAAGCTTCTTTTTCCGTTCCGTGTTATTAGACAGCGATGGCAAACGCCCTAAAACTTCGCCTTCACCTTACCTTTACAGATGAAGATCTTCGAATAAACTGCGCTGGTATCCTCACCGGTAGTATACATCTCTGACTTCATGCCAAGATTTGGAATCGCTCTGTCATTCTGGGTCCCAGATATTGAGATAATCTTCAAATCTCTCAATTGACCCCTCAATCTGAATGGTACACTGCCGGTTAGGATCTCTCTACTACTATATGTCAAGCAGAAGTTTTTGCTGTGAAGAGACCTCTTTGGTCTGTGAAGACATCTCTGAGGACCAAATGTGAGTAGTTTATCGAATAGCTCTACAAGCTAAGACATCTCAAGAACTTCACTGATTTCTCAAAAAAGGAACCCATTTAAAAATAGGGAATCCCTTAGTCCACATTGTGAGGAATTTTCTGTATGATCTTGGCCCACTTGGTCCTGGTAATCGTGTAATGTCAAAAAATGGTCCAGTCAATTGGCCACCTCGCTCATGAGGTTAGAGGTTCCATCTACGGAGCAAGGGATTCCAGGTTCAGGCTCTAGACAATACCTACAATTTCTTTCTCAATTTCCTCTCACGACCTTCTGACAAACATCCGAAAGTACAACTGTTATAAGAAAGCTTCTCAAATAACAAATTGCCCATCGGACATGGCTTAAACAGCAGGCCCTTTCCATTCATGTGAAGAATAAAACACACTCAACAGGAATGGTTGTGAGAAGCTAGACCCTGGGTCCCATGGACCTGTTGAGCCTAAAATTTGTATTTATTTCAATTCATTTCTATCGATTCGATAGCATGATTCCGGCTTGCACTCACTCTAATCACTTTGGCTTTTGTATGCTTTAAGTTGAAATACAGTACATAGTAGTTCCAAAGCATATTGCTAGACTAAACTCATCATACGAGAACAGAACTGAAGTTCAATTCTAACTTCCGTCTTTTACAAAAGATATGTACCGAAGTACGGCATCACTTATGTGGGTATTAAAAAATAAAGTCATCTTCAAGGACGCGTCTATTTTGTATAACCTGACTGAAAGATGAATCTTGTTTGGGTTTCGTTCTGTAGTGTTGTAAAAGAACAGGAGCAAGAACTGACCCCTATGGCACTCCTGTATTTACACTAAAGTCATCGAAGGACCTCAACGCAATTCATTGGAAGCTACATATGTATATAGCTTGCTTTACAGCGTCTTATCGATCGAATGATTGACCTCAATTAGATAATTAGTAACTCCATAAATTTCAGTTGCCTCATATGTTACTGTTGTTCACAGCGGATGCAGTATGGATATTTCACTGGGCTAGCTAGTTAGACCGTAAAAGGCTTATAGTTCCGCAGACATTCGAGTTATTTCAAAACCATAGGTTCTCTGCACCGGCAAGGCGTTCGTTAGGTTAGTAAGGGACTGCAAGTTATCATCTTATGCCATTGTTTCTTCTGAACCATCAAAGCTCTAGTTAAAGACTTCAAAGATAATCAAGTCGGGCTAGGTGAATGAATGCCGAAAAGGGATGTGGGTCCTTGTCTCAGAATTACGATTAAAGTAATTATATCATGAATTCTTTAATATTTTGTTGTCTAATGCAAAAATATTTCCATAAATTTCCCTTGTTTTACTTCCTTTATATTCTGTGTACCTACACTTGCTGTCCCTTTTTTAAAAGTTATGTCCTGGTTTGAGGGTAAGTAAAAATATAAATCCATTCTCTAGATCTACTACCGAATGTTTTGCCATTTTTACAACACACAGGACACGACAATGATTCTGCAAGGAGAGAAAGAGAGAAACGAGTTCGTTTCCTTCAGAAAACGGATGACTGCAGAAGATAGCAGCAAGGACATGATACAAGAAAAGGACATTTAATGGTGTACAAACGGGTAAAGACGAAACCAGAAACCTCACACCACTCTTCTGGCACACATTTTAATTTAAATGAACATTGAATGTGGGGAAAGATTGCCTAAAGGCTCAAACGCTGGCATGAGGATGGAGCCTTTTTTTTGTTTTTCTGTTTTTTTTTTCGGAAAACTATAAAAAAAGGTTTCTATTTTCGCTTCGCTTTTGTTTTTATTTCTTTTCTCGTCATTTAGTTTTGGTTGTATGCCCGTGTCACTTTGTGGAACCATCCAACTGTGGCATATCTCCAGAATCCGATTAGCAACTGAAGGTAACGCAGAGATAGAGATAAAGTCGGGACTCAAATAGGATAAGTTTCCATGTGACTGAGCTGCAACACACTAGCGATAAAAGGAAAACAACAATATCCCAAGGATGAGTATACATATACATACATACAAATGTAGGAACAAGGAACACATGGTCCACTGTGAAATGTGAGAAAGTCTAGTGAAAGGAGTGTACTCCTACACATCCACTTAAGGGACACAAATTGAATCAATTTGAAGGAACAAATACCGACGTACGAATGAATGTTGATTGAATGTGTATCCTTGTGTGTATGCTGTACAGGATGTGGGATTGGGGTTTTGCGAAAAATGTGAGCATGAGGTTCCCAACCCGTAATTGGTGAACGGTCGAGATGGTTTATCTAAGGAATAAATTAAAAAACTTTTTCGCTTGTTGTGTTGTTTATTTTTCGACAGAAATTGTTTGTTCCATCCTGCCCCATACAAAACGGTATTGAACATCAAGCAGGAGTAACTTTTCAGTAGACAATTTTCAACAAATAAATAAATGCGCGCTGGGAATTCGGGATGAGTGTTTGATGTCTACCAATTTGCGGAGGATAAATATTGGTGTTCTTTCAGTTGGTTGACATAAAAGACGAAGCCTGAGAATAATATAAATATTTGTCGTCTTTTCACAAAATATCGAGTACTTATTCGTGCGAAAAACAAATACACAAGAAAGCCGTTCCGGGGGTCTAGTGGGTGCCTGGGTGCTTCGACGAAAATGAGCTATTTCAAGATTAATAGACGGCAAAGTGGAAAACAAGCTGTAGATCTAAAACCACAAATGGAGCAATGAGTAGGTGGTGTGAGGACGACTTGAACTCTTTCGTTCTTCTTTTCATTTATTGAAACAAATCTCTTTTTAAATAAAATTGAAATGGCACCCGAAGTCATTGATAAATGTGCCGAGGAAGCTGGAGTGGGTCCTTTCGAAAGGAGTTGTTGTTCTCGATGAAAGTTAAAAATAATTGTTTCCTCTACTTTTTCTTCTGGGAATGAAAGAAAAAAACATCAAACAGACTTCCTGACTTCAGAGGAGGTGCTTAGTGAATGCTTTGTGGGTGCAAGAAAATGCCCACGGATTTCCTATGATACAAACGTCCGACTTGAATCAAACACAAAGATATTTGTTGGAAACCCAATAAAATTCCAAATTTGACAATAGTACTAGGGCCTTATTTTGTATTCCGTTTCTATAGCAAATGTATTTGAAAAACGGAAAAAAGTCTCTATCCGAATTCGGAAAATAAAAGTAATACCAGCTCTTTTTAGAAAATTTGCCATTTTGTATTTCGAAAACGCTTGTCAAAATCATCTCCTTTTGTGGATATTCATCATAGAATCATCCTGGAGCAAATTAAAGAACACCTTGAAGACACACTCGACGCCGAACAAGCAGGTTTACGCTCTGGATCCTCCTGTGTCGACCACATCAACACCATGCGGATCATTATCGAGCAATGTGTTGAATATCGATAGCCACTTCACCTGCTGTTCATTGATTGCCTTTGGGATGCTATCCACAGTTTGGCGTTGTAATCCGTTTACCCACCAAGCTACATACGACTGTTCCATTCCAACGTTGAATCCGTGCTGGTATATGGATGTGGTACCTGGAGGGTGAGCGCCACTATCACGAGGAAGTTACAAACGTTTGTCAACGATATATCTTTAGGATTTTCTTGCCAAACCGTATCTCTAAAGAACAAATTTATCAGTCATCGCGCCATGAACCTATAGGCACAACCATACGATGACGAAAGTGGCAGTGGATTGGATATACTCTCCGAAAGGGTGACAGGTCCATAGCTCATCACGCGATGCAATGGAACCCGCTTACTCACAATGGCAGGACGTGGCACAGAACAGTTGCGAAGGAAGCACGGCAACTGGGAAAGAGTTGGGGAAAGCTGGAGCACGTTTCCAGAAATCGAACACGATGATGCGTAGGCATTGTCGAGGTCCTAGGACCCACAAGGGGATACAGGGCATAAGTAAGTACATATGTGAGTATGTGGATATTGATTCGAAAGGTTTCTTGTTACCGGATGTACCGGATGTAAGAATTTCATAATTGAATGTATATTAAAAATAATTAATGTGTTTGATTTGACTATCTATAGGAAGTGAGGCGACTAAATGTCCACACACGAAACCTGCACAATTCGAAACCTTGGTGCAATATATGCACACATCTAGTCAAGGGATTTGTTCTTTCGTTCGAAGGAAGACATGTACATATGTATGTATCAAACCAACTTTGGACTAGACTGTCTTTTGGCAATCGGTAGCTATTGCCTATTCTATGTTGGAACGTGTAAAGCTAAGCTTTCTTCCACACTTGAAAGTTTTTCTCATCTCGTACAGGGTGAAATAGGAAAGATCTGAAATACTAAAAGAAAATAAAAAAAAAAATTTGTACAAATGATTCAATTGGAGGTGGAATTTTCTCGGAAATTGTGTAGATATTTAAGTAATACAGGCTCCCAGATCCATCAATCGTATTTTAGGCGAAAGTACTGCCAGAACTCGAAGCTTGTTGGTTTTTGAAGAAGAAACCTGTATCTTGATACCCAGGCACAGTGCCTGGGTAGAGTAACATACAGTCGAATGAACAGGCTGAGCAAGCACGAAGCGGTTCAGCCCTCGATGAATCATTAGTGAATTGTATCCTCTTCCATCTTGGAGAAGTCACTACGATCAGGGCCACGCACCAGGCAACATGGGTTCCAGAATTATGTCATATCAAGACAAAAATGGCCAGAACACAAGATCTACAAAACAGCTGAAGGACATATGTATAAAAAACACCGGGACATAAGACCCAAAATTGAATTAGAGACTTATGTCCTTTTTCTTGCCGATAATGGGACATATGTAAGTCCTAAATTTCTGTGCAGCTTATACCTATTTAAAAAAAATGTTTTAATTTAAGTTTGAGGATGGTGACTCGCTTCGCTTGTTACAGGATTTTACCCTTTTCTAAGCAGGGTTTAGCCACTCACACGACTTCATAGCTCCGCTAAGGGTATGTCAAAAATTACCAGGTAGGCGCCTATAAGCAGGAGTGACGAATTGCAAGCTCTTCTTGGTATTTGAAATTTCTAAACTTATCTAAAAACGAATATGTTAAGTGGGACATAACTCCTAATATTTTAATTTGGGACTAGGTACCTTCATTGACTTATGTACTAATGACCTTGCACCCTACAAAACACGAAACGTACAGACATTACAGGGATCATACCGATAAGTATGGGTCACTGGCCTATAGTAACACGCGCATTAGTCCTTATCGTGGAAGGGTGAAGCTATCACTTCTATTTCAATTCTAGGAAAAATTTTTGAAAATGGCACACCTTTTAAAAAAGGGCAGATGTACTTCAAAACTTAGTATGCCACGCCTTTATATGTGTCATGTAGTCCTTAGACTCTAAGTTTAAGACACACCGTGGAAGGAGCTTTTTCAAAAAATAAACAAAATTCAAAAGTATTGAAAATGGTAGGAGTGGTGAGATATGCGCGAAATGCACTATCCTGATGGGAGGTTTTAAGGATCCAACCATGTACGGGTACATATTCCCCTTTAAACAGAAAAAACGAATAGCAGAGGGGACATGGACTTCCGGTTAATCCTGCAGTAATGTATCGATTACACTCTGTATCGAACATTAGAGTTGTGTTCATTAGCGCTGGTTTCAGCCACATTGTTAATAGTACGTACTATGTAACCAAGAAGAAAACGTACTTCTGAAAATGAGACAATTCTCTGTGCATGTTGCTCCTTCAATACGGGGGTAATGTAGTCAACAATTCCATAGTTTTTAGTAGAAAGCTACACTTATCAGTTTGCAGTTCCTTCCTAGTGACTTCTAATAAAAGGCACTTTAATTTATTCGCCGTGGTGCAGGAACATCTATACCAACATAAGCCCGTACCAATTTGGCAATCAGAATTCTACACAGAAATGGTTTACACCCTTTTGTCACATCGCTAGATGTTCATACATACACAGCACCATAAGGACTGAAACTACCATATGATAGCTGCAGGGTATTTGACAGCTTATTTGATACCTTCCTTTTGACCGATACAGTACAACAGTCATGTGTGTATGTATGCTAAGTACTCCTACATAGAATCCCTTGTGACATGGACCCGAACCTAATCCAAGTATTCCCTACACTTTGAGTGTACGGACGAAGGCTCTCCATTAATCTCAATGAAGGAGTAATCAAATTTCCTAAGTGCTCTCAGTTAGGCTTGTTGTGATTTCTCTTTAGAACTTAACCTACTGGCTGCACTGACTATTTTTAACTTCATTACAGAAAGAGGAAACAGCCTATTCCTTACCTCAATAACATTCGATTTAATATTCTAGGACACTATTTTCGTAGGAGATAGGTAGGTTCAAGGGCTGCAGTCTCACTCGGATATCGTCGGATCCAATGTGTTCCTAGGAGATAGAAGAGCTTTAATATCTTACGCAGTAAAGCATTTAGAAATCTACATCTAATGCGTTAGCAAAGCATCCTGGAGTCTGTATCTTTTCCAAGCGCTTTAGGAATATGTACGGTTCTGACTTCAACAACATTTTAGTTTTGTCTCAGAAAACCCACTGTCATGTCAAAAATTCAAAAATCGATGGAAAAACGCCTCCTATCTGAGCCTTTAAATTGACCTAAATCCGTTTAAACACACTTCCATTTCAGTCATTACAACGTACATCAAATAACTTCAAACTACCTATATATTACAAAGCTAAAATAATTTGCTGTTAAGTAGGTGAAAGTGTTCTCCTTCAAACTTCCTCGAATCTAATTATGATCCAATAAATAATTTCGAAAGGAATATCTTCTCCTTTTCGGATGAGTAGAGCACATTTATCATCTTGAATCCTTACTATCGCATGACCATATATCAAAACACAAGTAAGTGGCTAATTATTATGAAACATCAACAGTGCTATAAATGTCCTGCCCACACCAAAGTCCGTTAAAGGATTATATATTACAGTTGAGTGTAGCTTTGTTTACTGTGGTCAACATTAGAACCAACTGTCTCTCCCTGAACATTTGTTAAATAATTTATCTACGAATGTGTTGGTTATTTAGTATTCAGGATAATTATTCAAATGAATGGAGCAAGGATATATGTATGTATGTACATTTGAAAATATTTTTTTGTGTTTACACATTTGGACACGAATAGTAGTAAATCGAATTAATAGAATTACTGAGTACAGGTTATCAAAGGAGTTCTCATTCCTTTGAAGGATGAGTATACAAATATGTGTATATCAGTATACATGTGCACATATATTAGACGTTAAGCCAAATTGTTACGATTTGGTCATGTAACTAAGGGGGGAATGTATTTTCAGAAAGCCATTACGTAGAGGGATATAAATCACATACGTAGGTAGTAGGTCCTTAATTTAAGGCGTTGAATTGAATGGAGCGCTCTCCATGGTCTACGTCAATCACGTAATGGGAGTCTTTATTCAAAACAGTAAGTGACAGTCCAATTAGAATCACTAGCATTTTTTGATTCATATACATATGTATGTATGTACATATGTACATAAATCTATCTTTAATTTTATTATGTTTTGTTCCGTGCTTGCGTTCAGGACTGGCTTTGGTCAGAGTCTGAGCCTGGGTTGAGCTGTAGTCGATGGCTCCAAAGCTAACTACGGGTCCGACGCTGGTGTCTTCGTGGAGACCAACAACTCTTGGCTTTACTACTCGTTTTTTAAGGATTCTCTCAAAACGGATATCTATGCTATGGCTGCCGCCTAAATAGGTGGAGGAATCAGTGTATCTGCGATTGTAGCGACAGTCAGGATCCGCTTAAGGCCTTGCTCAATCCTGTAATCCGTTTCAAAATAGTTCGAGAAAGCAAAAACTCTTTGCATTCGTTCGCAAGGCTGAACTCTTTGATCTAGAGCATACTGGCATTACAGAAAATGTGATCTCGGATTAGATTACTAAGCAAGGTTCAGAGTATGATTTCTCAGGAATGTGGGTTGGGTCTTTCTGCATTCCTCTATCAAGGCCTTAATTGATTTTCTGCAAACACAATTGTGTGTGACAGGGTTCTCTAGGATACAGGCAGATTAAAAGTATGCTACAGAACATACATATGTAAGCAATCATTGGCATTCTTGATGTCTCTCGGCAGAAAAGACTGTGGACAACTTATAGGCCTTCTTATGGGCCACTTTGCTTTTGCCAAGTATTTTAGATTGAAAACCTTAAGAGACACCTCTATCTGCAATCAATGTGCATAGGGTGGCGACCTTTGATATTGTCCTGCCATTGCTTGGATCAGCTGAATTTCTATTCATTTAGAACTATACGTAATCTAGTAATCGAGTCTAGTGTTTAGACTTTGTTTTGTTTTTAGCTATTTATTATATTTAAGTTAATTTGTTGTTCATATGCGTAACCATAAATTTTAAAGAATTGTTTCAATACTTCCATTGGATGACTAAGATTTGTTTCAATTTTGAGTGCAAATTCATTAAAAATAGTTGTTTCACAGCTTAAACTGAAATAAAAGTCTAACTTGAACAGAGCCTTGGAACACAGACTAATACTGGACAGAAAAGTTTCGACTATCTTACAAGGAAATGGAAGAAAGTTGCAGTTGAACATTTTGTAAATTTTGTAATTTCTGAACGCTACCTGTTTTTCATGTCATCTTTGACATTTTTGAAGTAGACTCACGTACGATTTTTATCATGGATAGTTATGTATGTGCATGCTAGAACGACGCACTTGAAATGAAGGTATCTGCATACGAGATCATTTCAACTGAAAACAGATGGAGAGCTTTTCTGTCATTTTTGACATTATTTCAAAAATCTTAACAATTTTCTGTACGCAATTTTTCTAAAAAGTAGATTAGACTTCTTACGAGTATATTTGAATAAAAATAAAGTGAACGACTTGGTCGTATGTACTTCAACCTTTAAGCTGAAAAATTACATAGAAATAACTCAGAATTGAAGTACAAATATTAATTTTTGTAAATTTGAAACAATTGGGATACGATCCCGAGCATTTTCTTGTACATCAGACCTAAATAAGTGGTGCTATTTGATATTTTCACGTAACGTACATAACTCTTAACGTATGTTATACCCTACATTTTGTATGGACAACATTTTTTTTTTATTAAATTACATACTACATATGTACTAAGTACATCGCCCAAAAACTGAATGTGGTCCTACATAATATAAAACTGAATAATAGAGAATTTTGTTACAAACCTCAGACAGTTATTGGTGTCAGTAAAACAGGTCAGAAATGGTTTAAAAAAAAGTGCTCCAAGTGAGTTCTCTTGTATCAAACTGCAAGTTGATTGTGCTCGTCACTATGAAAGAAAAGATCAGCTTTGAAGGGGGAAAAAAGCTGCTTTACGTCCGTAGATTGAGCGTATCAGTCCTTATAAATTCGGGTTAGATAGAGTGATATCCTTATGGTTTGCATGCTAGTTGTAAAATATCATCAAAATCATTTGTTTAAAGAAACTTCTCCCAAAATTTGTGGGTGAACTGTTTGCATGTAAATAGAAAACTTAAATATTTTGTTAATGATTATTTCCGAAAATTGCAGTACTATTTGGGTTGTGGAAATTATTTGATTTCAAAGTCATTGTGTACGTAACAAGGCCCAGGAACTTCAATTTCGAGAATGATTTACTCAAACCTTAGAGCCTAGTCCTTAAGGAAGGTTTGCATTTCTTAATCCCTATGCTATGGAACTCATCTTCATGCTATGGGACGTATGAAAGAAGGTGTGTACTATGTATGATATTGAACATAAATGTTTTTTGTATGGCAGTAGTCGGTCATGTCATATCCATATTGTAAAAACCGATATAACAGCTCATCAGCGATTTTTGGTTTTAATCCTTTTTAGTGTTAGGAGAGACGGGCTATCAATCTTAGAGCTAAATTGAAAAACGCTGTCTCAGGGGTTCTTAAAGACTGGATATGTCGCTGAATGATGTATTTTTTTTTTATGTGCTGGAAGAGCTCAGACAAGTTATTCCAGAAATCCGTGAATGGTCTATCCATGTATAATACTTAAAAGACTTCTCCCATAAATTAACAATTAAGAAACTCAAGTGAGTACTCATTAGACATCGATGGTAAATGGCAAAAAAAAAAATTGGCTTGTGTTACCTTGAATTTATTTAGCCTTAGTTTGTTTGCGTTATTGTTGTGATACAATCAAAAGTTTCAACATTAGGCGCCTGCCTTCATTCCGCTGAATTGATTGCTTCTCGCGTTCTAATTTTACATGTCAAAATTAGCCTTTGCGTGCTGATACGGTGGTTATGGGAGCTACTGCGTGCAGTCTACTTATATACTTATTCTTATTTAACCAATTATATTGTGAATTAGTCTTAAACAAACTATAAAAGAGGGTCAACGTAAAGTGAGACTTTAATTGAGTTAGCTTGTGTATTATAAATGTCTTAATTTTCGAACCAAATGTATGGATACATACTTGTACCATCTGTACAATACTTTAAACTCAGTGCTTAGTCGGAGGTGGGTTAAGAGTGATCAATTTGTTTGTCCATCAAAGATGGGAATATATGTACATCAAGAGCAATAAATCCTTAGTTTAGAAATAAGTCTGAGAACAGAAGGCTGTAGAGAAAACCGGGTTTAAACACTGAAAGGAAGATTTTGTGAGGAAAACCTCACAATCAGAAGACAGTCATCTTCACTGACGAGACGAAATATAGTCATAATCAGTTCGATGAAAATCGGTACATCAAAATTTCACCAACTATCTCAAAATATTTAAATTAGGTCTTTTTGGAAACTCTTCTTCTTTATTACAAATAGAGTGCACGACTGGGTCGTACGTACATTCCTGCAACTTAATGCTATAAGCGTACAATCTTATGAGAATTAAAAAGTAGGACTTTCTCTTCCCAGTTAAATTTTTTCTTCGATTTTACAAAAACCCCTTCCAAAAGTGGGTGTGGTCAAATACTATGCCAAATTTGATAAAAATCTTGAATTCGAAAAAGTACTAATTTGTTTTCGGAGGTATTTTCAAAACCAGTCAAGAGAACTTCACCCGATGGGTTAACACTTTACAAAAAGGAACTTTTTTCACTATTTCAAGGTACTACATGCATTGAAGTGCATAAGACTCAAGCCCGACTTTATTAGATTTAGACTTTTATAACTTTCTAAAAATGTAAGACCCCATAGTCAGTCGGCCATAATGTCTAAAAGCATTCTGAAACGTTGTTTGATGTCAGCAATGATCTCGATTTCTAATTGCTGCCTATACCATGGGTAACCACATAAAGCTTATTCCTTGCATTTTACCGTTATTGCAGTCATAAACTCAGAATTAGGGCTAGGCTGTTTTTTTTTTTGTCGTATTCCATAACCGTAACCGTAACCGTATTCACACCCTTTCGTAGTGAAGTGCCTCTGAATTTTATTTCAAAGTAATCAAAAAGCAAACTGGTGTAACAAAAGGCCAGACAGTCAAACATGCAATGGAAAAGGACCTTCGTCCCATTCCTTGACGGTCATAATCTTTTCATGGTTCTCAAAGAAATAAAACCACAGATGCGTACATAGATTCCATAAAATTTAACGCAAACCAAACACATAAGTGTACCTACCTCACAGGGAACACACAAAGTTCTCTCAACCAAAAAATCGCACTCCAAATGAGCGAAAGAACTCATAACAAATATATAGATCCACATCCAGGTATCGTATGCATTCCTGTAATCCAAGGTACAACCAACCACGTAATTACATTTCAAATTAAATTAAAAAGTGCCAAGGACTAGAAGGAAGAAACGGGTCGACGAGACGCGGCAGACGATGACGACGTTGATGCTGATGGTGATGGTGATGATGACGAGAATACAGATGAGGAGACCGGGATGAACCACCGGATCAACTGAGCGGAACTAAGTTTTTTCCCTTTAGTTTTGGTATCTCCAGACGCGCAGTGGCACTATTAAGTTTACGCCCGTCAAGCAAATTAACACGTAAAGAAAAAATATGCGTAAGTGTATGTTGTGAGGGTAGGGAAGGAGCCAAAGAATAGGGTAAACAACAAAGGATCATAAAATTTTTACCTATTTTCTTGTTCTGCTCTGTTTCAGCAGCTCCTCAGATGTATTTAGATACCTATAGGTATCTCCTTTAGCGTACGTAGGGGAACGGTTCTCGAAAAAAAGGATTTTCACTTTGTTTCAGTGCAGAGGCTGGTCGTGTGGATGTTGGTGCTCAGCCTTACTATTTACCTTAACCGATTTTTCGACTTGAAATTGTGCGGCTTTCATTTCATATTCAGGACGTGAAATCCTCCGACTCGAAAGACGGAACAAAAGGAATATGTCGGATGCTGGGTGCAGTACGTGACTTTGATTTTTTGTTTTGTGTGTGTGTGTATCAAGGCGCTCGCTTTCAGTTCGCTCTTCTTTGATGAGTTGTGTCCTTTTGAGCGAGAACACCAATAGAATTCTTATTTCTATTTTAGCTTCTACTTTTTTTTGTTATTATTTTCATTCATTCAGTGTTGTGAACACATTGTTATGTGTGGTGTTCTTGTTATTCAATGGCATTTGAGTTGTTCTACGAGTAGACGAGACAAGCATTACAATTTTTTAAAAGGTTTCCACGGAAGACCATCTTCCAGAAGTCCTTTTCGAATTTAGTTTTTGTTTTTCTGCGGGGCAATGGACTGTAAAGGCAGTTGTCAATTTAGCAAGACAGTGGGATTTTGAAAACAAAAAAAACTCAAACTGACCATCTTTAAGGGTAACTTGGAAAGCCAAAAAGTGTTGAAAAAAGGCTTTGGTAAAAGGCTGATAATACATCGTTTCGTGTGGGAGACTAGTCATTTTTGTTTGGTACTTCAGAAGGCATTATTCAATAGAAAATTCA
The DNA here is from genome assembly GCA_963583995.1 of Xylota segnis. Lineage (NCBI taxonomy): Eukaryota > Metazoa > Arthropoda > Insecta > Diptera > Syrphidae > Xylota > Xylota segnis. The sequence goes on along the minus strand of OY757236.1, from coordinate 113,314,342 downwards.
CATCCTTTGGGATGTCATAATCCTTCATAGAAAGTCCATAGTAGAAAGTACTCAATAAACTGTGATCAGTGCAGGTGACAATAGTATCGCAGTATAGGACGAATGATAGGATTCTTTGAGTTATGTAAACGAACCTGTCCTTACAAGGCTTGAAAAGAGGTCAAGACTCTGTAGCAAAGGGGTTATGAATACCCTTGTCTGACAATCAGGACACGTGCGGTAAGGAAAAGGGAAAAGAAGACAAGTAGAGGTACTGGTTGACGTTGGCTTTAAATGTTTCAATATTGTAATGATGAGGGAATACAAAGCCTGGGAGATCGTCCCACATTCACATGTTGTGCGGCTTATAAATGAATCCCTATATTTGACAGTACGTCTAAAGTTCGGCTTGAGAGTAGGCTGATGTGCATTTGAAGCATGAAGGGGCGGAATGCAACTGGCAAATTCGCTGGAGCCGTTTTAAAAAAAAAAAGCTATAAAAAGGGAAAGACACTAGACAGTTCTACGATGTTCAAGTGCGCCTATAGAGTTCACATTATCTTTAACGTTTCTATACTCTATCGAGATATGGGCGTTATATTCTAGCTTTGAATGCCTTATAAATTGAGACCAGGTCAGAAGGGGTATAATACTTCTAGCATCGTTTGAGGAATCCTAGACATTTTGCAGCATTTTCGGAGAACTCGAATATGTGATCATTCCACCGTGGATGGAGTCTTTCGGATTCAGCGATGCAAGTACCTTTCCTGGAAAATAGTTAAGGAACTTGGATTCGCTTGAGAGACAGAAGACACCATTGGGTTTTGGAAGCACTCCACACTATTGGTTGAACCCCATTTGAGTATGCTGTCCAGGTGGGAATATAATGTATTTAACATACGCTGCCGTTTCTCTTTCAACAAATTTCAAAGAAACATTTCATAGTTTGTAAGGTTTGATATAGACCATCTAAGTAGGTTGGTTCATGTTCCTGATTAGTACTAATAGCTGGCGTTGTGAAGGGTACATGTATAGTCGCGCCTAGTTTTTGGAGGCGTTTTTAGTACCTACAAAAAAGTGGCTTTTGCTAGAACTTCACTTAATCGTACGTGAAAAAGGTACTTAAAACAACTTTTAGACAATTTGTCAGAGATAAAAGTTCTATAAAAAAAAATTGTTTTCATAAAATAAATTTTGAGGAAAAAGAATTTAAGAATATTTTCAAAATTTTGTGTTCAAGGAGTCATAATTTTTTTTATCAGTGCATACAACTAGACAAAAGTTTTATACGGTATTGAATGTTCTCTTTAAAATGTATAAGATGGTGTTTGTAGGTATAACAGTTTAGAAGTAATACCATTTCAATTAGTTATACCTCTAAATCGGAGGTGTCCCAATTTGACGGGCTATAACTCCAAAAACACCTGCCATACTATTTTTTGTCCGCTAAATCTTTAGGTATCTTCCCTTTAAGGATTATACCTCTTAACTGGGACGCTTTTTTGCAAACATAACATGACTAGCATAGTGCCACACCCATTTTAGTAGGACTGACACAAAATAAGAAGGTTATGGTATTACACCGTCCGTTCTAGACAAATTGCAGCTTTCTTGTATTCTCTGTGTTATTTGAAAAATGTCAGAAAGACATTTATTTATTTTCATAACTTGCATACCTCAGTGAAAGGCCTAGAACTTTAAACATACAAGAAAACGATCTTAACCATCCAACCAGTTTTAGAAGAGAAGGGCTTGTCTTTAGGGTTACAAAATGACTGCATCCAAGTCTGCAGTTCTATCCAAGTTCTTCAGGTCTGGAATGAAGTGGAATCCGGAATTCGCACGTTTAAGACTGCAGATCAAAATTCTCTAAAAAGGGCTTTTTTAAAAATTCTTTTCAGCCCACGAAAACTTAAAGCAACCTTTATGTAAACTTTGTGTAGACTGTACCCAAGAAACAAAAATGAGTATTTAGTACTCATGCAAACAAATACGATTAAACCTACATTACTCGACTAAAGACTCAAATTATCGTCATGCTCTCTATAAATATGCGTGTACAGTTAAATTATTTTTTTATTTTAAATACGTGGTCTTATTATAGTTTACACTCGTCATGCACATGTGAATTACGTGTCCGTCATGCATTGGTACCATAGCAGTACATAATATAATGACGTGGTACGCAACATATTTCATCATATTGCAGCATAATTGTTGACTAATTATAGGTATAGTACGGGCTTTCGAATTCTGATTCTATAACATTTCAAAATAAATTACAAAGTACATATGTATTTCTGTACCTATCGAAAAATTTTGCATTCTATTCCAGGCTTCATTGGAGAAGCTCGACAGGTTTGACTGATCTTCTTGGACATTTTGTACATATCACTTGTGAGAAAGCTCTAAGAATATTTTTATTACTTTTAGAATCTATTTTTTGGCTTACATGCTGTAAGAATTGTATCCTCAATTGAATTGTCAAATTGAGACACCCTCTTATGTCAGCAGAGTTTGTTAGAGACTTACTTAATCCATAGTCAGGTTTATTGTCTGTTTTACTGTCTATGGTTCATTTTCATTCGCTTTTACACTTTTCGGTAAAAACATAATACATGTCAGGTCAATTCGTTAGAGGTTCCCTGATGCCGCAATAACATTCCTGGCACCTAACTGCATCTAGTTGGTTGGGTTACCAATTCATTTGTGTGCATCACTTGCAAGCAAGACGGGGTCTTCTTCTAATGCGTTGTCGCTCCTGGTTGAATTCAATGACTCTTCGAGCCGGACCGTTGCCCTATAAGGGGTTCATCTGACACTTTTTTTCCCAACACTTTGGTATGGTATACACTAGTATTGAAGATCCCTATAAACTTGGGATTCGAAAAGGGTAACACTAATAGTTCTAGCTGAACTGAATATATAACGCAATTCCAAATGAAATGACCCTCAGTTCCAAAACCACCTTGAATCTTACTGAGGGATATGAATATTTTTTTCAATTTTTGTGAAATATAACTTTAAGACCCACCACAACCATTGTGTAAATACGTTGCGTGGATTTGCGAACTAACTGATATTCAGTTCACGAATAAACCCAAGGATTGTCTTGGCGGGAGATGACATCAGAAGTCGAAGTAAAGCCTTGGTGGAAGTGTTTTAGCATAGTCCATGCAATGGTAGGACATTCACATAAAATAAACGATTTTTCACGACTTTTTTTTTCATTTTCGTCAACAAATTCTGCTGCATTAATGAAGTACAATTAACTTTAATTTTCAATGCTATTTTTCTTGACTGTTCTAGGTTTTGTTTCAAAAACAAACTAAATAATTGGAATTTTAAATTAAGTACATATACTGAACTGTTATAAAAACATATTATATTCTTCAGTGTACAGTGGACTCTCTATAATAACGCAATGGTTAGCAAGGGAAACTGTATGGCCTACAGCTTGGTTAAGCATAATGGATCATTCAGATGCAATATATTTTTTTACAAAAAAAAAAAATATATAAAAGAATGAAATCGTAGATATAAGTACAGAATGAAATGTAGCACAACTTCTCACTATCCTGTATGGTATGAAAAAGAAGGAAATGCTCGCATAAAGCGGCATCTTATGATCAAAAAAGACGCCAAAATACCAAAAAGAGCTGCAAAAATTATTCCCAAAAACATAAGCTAGTGGATAACTAGAAGGGCTCTTCGCAGAATTGGGCTGGTGTCTGCTGTAAAATAGAAAAAAAACGAGGACTTTCAGAAAAAATATAAAGGCCAGGCTTACGTTATCGAAAGAACATAAGAATTGGACGCTGGATGACTGGAAACGAGTCATTTGTTCAGATGTTACCAAAATTAATAGATTTCAGTCCAAGGTAAGGCATATTATTGGCACCAACCGAAGGAGACACTGTGGAAAAAGTTTGATGGTTTGGAGCTGGTTAAGATAGAAGGTATTATGAAAAGGAAAATAATTTGAATATCTTTCAGAGCAATTTGGCCGATTTTATTGAGGAGTGCGATTATCCAACGAAGGAAATAGTTTTTCAACAGGAAGGCGACCCCGAGTATACAACCAAAATCGTCAAAAATTGTCTTAATTTTAGACAATGGTGCGGCTGGCACATGGCTCGGATAGTATGGAAGTTTAAAAGAGCAACGGCCAATATAGATGAGTTGTGGCTAAGACTATAGGCTGAATGGTCAAGATTTCTAAGTGAAATCAGCCAAAATAACAAACAGCATTACAAAAAATAAATGACTGTATGTAAAAACTAAACATATCCATTAAAACACGGTTTTGCCAAACGTGCAAAACTGGTACTGTCTGTTTCAAACGTTGTACTTCTGCGATTTCATTTGTTGATATCTCATATATTGCATAATAAAACAATAAATTATTCCTCAAAATTTCATGGAAATCGGTTGACGGACATTAATTTTATCCTCAAAAAGTAAAATATTTGGAATTATGTATCGAGTTTTGCTGGATCACAGAATACATTGTCTCACCATTAAAGTATGTTCAAAATTTGAGTTTCGAAAACATGTATGTAAATAGTTTTTTTCAAAATTTTAAACTAAACACCTGAATTTTTCCATAGTTTGAGTTCAGCTAAACAAACTTTGCACACATTCTTGAAATGCTGCTCCCTATAAAGTTTTACAACAAATTTATATCTACGAGCACAAAATTTCTCTACTACAACTTTCTGAAAAAATCTACATCAGCATTCTGCTGTCATGCCACACCATCATCATCATCATCATCGGTAGAAACACCTTGTAACACTAAACTAAAACCATCATTACTTTGTTAAGTTTCCTCCATCTGCCATTTTTCACATTCCTTGTACGCTTTTGTGAAATATTTTCATCTATTTCCGAGGCCCGCCGACGAACTGGAACACTTACACATTCCATTAAACTTTCTCTACCCCAATATTTCATCTCACCGCCTAACTAGGTTGCTGTGATTTTCCCCCAATCAATATAACGACCATCGTCATAATGAGAAAGGCCTTCGTCCTGTCAAGAATAGTTCGTTTAGAAAAATGAAGGTTTAGCCCGAGGTGATGATTTGAAAGCTCGAAAAATATCTCCTTCAGAGAACAAATTACCTCATCAGGACTCGGAATGTGTCCAACGTGAAAGTTTTCCTTTCCAATTACTCATTGCTAACAAGTATGTCTGAGGAGATACAAAGGAATGAGGAAAGGAAAGAAAAACAATTAAAACTTTGTCCCATTTTTCTCGCACACATGCTCGTAGGTGGTGCAAACAGACCGACGGGTGGCGGTTGTGTAAATGTTGGCAAGGCAAATCCTTTCGAAGTGATACTAATGCGTAAGGAAAATGCAAGACACCTTACCCATGCAATTGAAATCGAAAAGCAAGGTCCTGGCACGGCTTCGTATTCCTGTGAATATGATAACTTTACCAAACGTGGAATTAGTGCACAATAAATGGATGCATGCACGTGTGTCACTGTGCAATAGGAGGACTCTGTGGAAGGTAGGAGCGAAGCAGTTCCAGAATATCAAAAGGGCAACGAAAACACATGTAATGCTGGGGTATCATGTGCAAAATTAACATTTTGCGGTTCACTTATGATATGAACTTTTCGTTTGTGCTTTTTGTTCTCGGTTTCCGGGAGCTCCGTCGAATGGGGCTGTGGCTGGAGTTTAGTTTGAACGACCTTCTTTTGTTCGGGTTTTGTGTTTTAGATGGTTACCCATGGGAGGGCGGTGGCAGTATCTAATTAAGAAAATATCAACGGATTGGAGCGTTTAATAAAGCGCTTATGCTCGTATTCAGAAATTTTAATCACAAAACTTACCAAAGTCGTTTGAATTCGTATGCGGTAAAGGCAGCAGAGAACCGCAAAGGATGGTATGGATATGGATTTTTAAATAGAAATAATGGCTCTCAAGCGATTCGAGTTTATTTTGTTTTCCTTCATTATCTGAATTGCTTACCAACAACTGTATACAAAGTACCTACAGGCACGTCTATTCTATCGAATTTGATGGTAACAGCCTAATTGCTTGTAACAGACTATTAGAAAGACGAAGAGGTATTAAATCCACTCTAAGGGTCCTATTAAACTCAAGGCTAGCTTGGATAATAAGCTCATTTAAATATTCAATATTCAACGTTGAAAGAAGGCCTGAATCAATTGTTAAATGGTTTGGTTTGTGGAATGCATCCTTCAACTTAAAGTAGACCACTGATCATTAGACGGAACTTGACAGACTTCTAGTAAACACACAGGACTGAATATTATATAACAGATGTGATCCACTCCTAGAAAAGCAGCACAAGAGTGGGTAGTTGTCCTTTTTTTTTAGAAGATTTGTGAAGTTAAAGGATTCGATCCGGCTGAAGAGCGCTTATATTTATTGAGTGGATTCTACCTATATTTTCGTCAAAAGTATGGGGTTGCTGGAAGATTTTAAGCTACTACACGATGGACCATCTAACCCAAGGAGGTACCAACAAGAACCTCATTTTATAAAAGTCCAGTACTTGGTACACACCCCGACGAAAGCATTAATTTCGTAACCTAAACACAATGTTCTGTAGGTTTTTCGCTCCTGGAAAGAAGCTTCGTGAAAAAATTATGCTTTTTACACCTTTTAGTTAGTTTATTCACTTTTTATAAGTTTGTGTTTATCCAGTTCTAGAATATTGTCCTTAAGAAGCATTTTGTGCTTCGAAATCAGCATTCGTGCCTCAATTAAGGTTCTAAAGACCTACATTTGTACTCATAGAGTCAATACGTTTTCTACAAACTCTGATGGAAGAATCTCCAGTTGCATATTGAAACCTGAAATGAACTTATTTTCAGTTCAGTTTTGATACCAAAATCAGTAGAGGCTTACATCTAATGACTTTTGGAGATTATACATATCATGCACACAAGGAGGAAAAAGGAAGTATTTGGTATCGAACTAAACTGTTTTGCAAATGCTCATCTTGTGAGCGCCGTGGTTCAGTGGTTAGTGGGTTGGACTATGGAGCAAGGGGTTCGAGGTTCGAATCCCAGTAGGGAACACCTAAAAGTTTTTCACGGCCCCACCTCTCGCGAGCGTCTGACAAACATCCCAGAGTACCAAATCTCAAATACCAAATTGCCCTTCGGATACGGCACAAACAGTAGGCCCTCTCCATTCGTGTAAAGAATATAACACGCACAACATGAATGGTCGTGAGAAGCTAGGCCCTGGGTCCCATCGACCTGTTGCGCCAAGTATTTATTTTTTTTTTGCATCTTTGAAAGAAAAATCCATAGTATCGGTACAATTTTAGAACATTTGTCGTTTAGAGATTTTATGGTAGTTACCAACTATAAGAATCGGGAATCGATTACCGGACTCCTGAAGTTGGGGCTTCCATATTAATGGAAAGACAGGTCCTTCGAGCACACTATTTCCCAAACTTTTCAAACCAACGCATATAATTACTTAAGTTTGTGTTTTACAGTCAAAACTGTTTTTATACTCAATCGTAAGAGAATATTAAGTTTTCTAGTTTGTGTCTGGTTTGTTAGCGAAAAAGACATTGTGAAGTACAATACACAAATGAAGCCGATTAAGCCATGTTCGTTCATATGTCACCAATTTTTGAGCTTTAAATTTTGGTTTAAGAGGAAATAAACTAAATTAAATTCTATTAAGTAAAGTACCCCTAATTTTAAAGTAAGAATGAAAACACGTCCAGGCATTTCGACTGCACCACAAGATAAGTGCATACGTAAAATTCTAAATTAAAGACAATTGACGATGCTTATATTTGTGCACAAACTGTTCGAAAAGTGTCCAAGAGTTATGAGTACAATAGCTAGATTAGAGAACGCCAATGATAACGTTATGCATATTCCACAACGACAGAAAATGCAATGTTTTTGAGTTATATTTACGTAGCTTGGTACGGAGAACTTTCTCCATCCGCCAAATATGGAGGCGGAAATGTCATGTCATGTCAAATGGATAGATTTTGGCGTCAGCCTAAGTGAGAATCTTATTTTGAAAACCTATAAATTGGGTCTGGGCAAGAAATTCTCATACTCCTACAAGGCAACGACCCTAGTCCCAGCTCAGGATTGGCAAAGAAATGGGTACTTTTTAATGTTCCAAGATAATTGAAAAAATCTGCTCAGTCATGTGTCCTGAACCCTATGCAGTATTTATGAGACAATCTAGGCACAATCGACAGCAGACCATAACGAGGAAAAATTAGTTCAAATCCGTTTTGATGGAAGAATTGATAAAGATTGGCTCAAAGCTAGTTCCATAAAAAGCGGACTTAAAGAAGTTATGAACAATATGAGGGGATCAGTCACGAAGCACGATTTTGTTTTCGCGGGAATTTACTTCATATGGGAAATAACTTCACCCGAAGTGGGAAATAAATGCACTTTTATTCTGCGAAATTATTTCTCACTCACTTTTAATTGGAAGTTATTTCGCACTATAGGTGGATACCATTTTCACTTGATGGTAGGATTCAAAATATTTTCTTGCATGATACACTATTGGAATGTGTATTACTGTAAAGAATTCGGTTATTATTCACAAAAAGGGTATCCAAAGGATGGATTCACGTTTCAAAGATATATGCCTTCAAACTTTCCATACAAAATGCACTTTGTTGACGTATGGACATAGGTACATAGGTATGGACATATGTAATTGTTTTATCCTCAATTATGCGAATATGCATATTTTGTATGAAAAAGATTGTATTGACTACAAGTTACGTTCTTTAACTCCTAATGGTATTCATCAATACTCAGAGAATGTCAGTCAATGTATGTATAACATGTATAAGAATAAGATGTATAAAATACGCAATGTTTAAGCAAAGCAGTAACAAATAATCTGTAAACATTGTTGTTCGTGTTTTGCAAGAAAAAAATGGTAACCCTTTTCTCAAAATATGTGTATGAGTATGTCAACATCTGCTGGGGAGGAGACTTTAAGCAAATGTGACGTATTTCAAGTTTGGGGAGTGTGCCTAGCTAACAGAATTTCACCCTTTTCTCTGCAGGGTTTAGCCGCTCACTCGACTTCTGTACGGAGACTGTTTTGGCCATTATTTTTATAGAATTGAATTCAAAAATTCAAAACGAAAGAGGATATGAAATGGATTTGTATCAGCCAGTTCTTCTCCACTAATTTAAGTATTTCTTATGGAAAATTGAAACATGAAACAATCTTAAGATGCCTGGTAAATATTACCGATTTCTAGATTGAACTGATCGTACAATACCCTTACCTCTTTCCCGTGTAGCCCTTTTTTCAAATTACAACGATATATTCCCATGTTTCATGCAAAAATTTTTCAAAATCAGTTTATTGATGAAAACGCCCCTTAGAAGTGGGAGGGGGCACATATTATGTATGGATATACTCTAGAGAATTCAAATATTTATAGATTCTGTCTTAATAAAATGTTCCGATTCCATACAAAAGAGTGAAGTTATGACAAACTGGGCGTGGCAGTGGGCGAATTTCAAAAATGTTTACACTTGTACTGCTTCTATTTCTCAGAACCCAAAACACCGAATTTAAGACCAAAATGGAACGGAAGAATGGACCGACGGACATGGCCCAATCGTTTTCTCTATCATTTAGTCTCTATTTAGATTATTTCTCTATCTATCAACTATGTATCACTCTGGACTCTGAAGTGGGTGCTGGTGTCTTTGGACCCAACACCAAAGTCTCAATACCTATGGGAATGTGTCCCTTAGTTTTCCAGGCTGAACTCCATGCCATTGAGATCTGCGCCGGGTTAAACCTTAGTAAGGGAATCAAGGGCGTTTAAATTTATATCTTCTCAGATAGTCAGGCAGCTTTCAGAGCGCTGTCGTCCAACTTAGTGGACTCCATAGCAGTTGAATGCTGTTACGATGCACTACAAGCTCTTGCTAAAAATGTGTGGTACTGGGATGGGTTCCAGGTCATCAGAGGATTGCAGGCAACGAATCTGCAAATGAACTAGCTAGGACTGACTCAGGATCTGCGTTTATTCGATCTGAACCTTACTGTGGCGTCAAATGGACTGAACCCATTGGGAAAATGTCCCGGGGTTACGACAATCCAAAAGGTTAATCAAGCCATGTTACTATAAGGAAATTCTGAGATTAGACAAAGAAAACATTAGGAAGCTGGTGAGTTTTCTAACAGGTCACTGTGGCCTGAGGTATCACCTCAACAAACTCAATCTATGCCCAGACATAGAAAGCAGGTTCTGCTCAGAAGATGATGAATCATCTGAGCACATTCTCTGTGAATGCCCAGCTCTGCATTGGTTGAGGTAAGATACAATAGACCTTTGAGGTCGCAGTATCAGCCATATGGAGTGGGCGCCGTGGCTCAGTGCTTAGTTCATTGGACTATGGAGCAAGGGGTTCGAGGTTCGATTCCCAGTCGGAATACCTAAAAGTTTTTCACGGCCCCTCTAGCGAGCGTCTGACAAACATCCGAGAGTACAAATGTCCTGAGAAAGTTTCTCAAATATCAAACTGCTCTTCGGACACGGCATTAAACAGTACACCCCTTCCATTCGTGTAAAGAATATAACACGAATGGTTGTGAGAAGCTAGGCCCTGGGTCCCATCGAACTGTAGCGCCAAGTATTTTATCAGCCATATGGGCCAGGGTCTAGGAAAAAAAAAATACTTAGAATACTTAGGATAAAAAAAAGTCGTTTATGAAAATAAAATAACAAATTAATTTTTAAGGCATACATTGCTTGATAACTTTGAGTTCACTAACTTTACATGATTCATTTCAAGCCTTTCTTCGGAAGTATAGCGATTCTTTCCCAAACCATACGACACGAATGTGGAAAGCTCTACCAAGCCTTATTTTCCCCCTCCCAGTATAATCTACACACATTTAAAACCAACGTCCATGGGTATCTCCTACCTTCGCTCCCTAACTTCCCTAACGCCCTCGCTGTGTCTGAACATTATAAGGGTAGCAATAAATCCTTGAGTGCGCGTAAATTTAAAAAAATATTTTTGTCTTCTTTCAGAAAAGACCCTAGGAATGATCTAGGTCGACTATTCATTTATTTTAAGCATGCATAACATACATACATGTACATGTAGGTATATTTAAATTCACATCATGTCAATTTACGCTCAAAGTCTATTATTAAATTTATACATATCCTGATGGGTTCAGACCGACTCCGTACATGTGTTGATGACACACAAAAGAGGATTCCCTTCAAAATACTGAAACCAAGAACGGTTCGAGTGTAAATTGTCGCATTTTAAGTGAAAAATCAATATTTCCAAAAGAAAAGCCAGACATATACATACAATCAGAATACTTAATGAGTCCTTTTTACATAAATTTCAACAAATGCCTTCCACTAGCAATTATCAGTCGATAAATCACCATATTCCAAATACTCAATTAATATAAAATATGTAATGATTGAATTTAATTGTCATCACGACCAGACTATTTATCTTCAATTTTCTTAATTAGCGTACTGGGACAGTGGGCACGTCCTTTTATACAGTAATTACGTAGTTGTTGTTCAATTTATTGCATACAATTGTTTTTTTTTTTTTTTTGTTATTCAGCGAATAATTGATTAAAAGAGTCGCTATATCATACACATATTTCAAAGGGACTGAGACGAGTATGCATATGAAATTCCTAAATTCTATAATTTACATTCATCCATACATATGTATGTACATATACATACATATATGTGTGGGAAAATTTGTATCTGAATCTCAAAACTCAGCATAAGAGCTATTTTTGTTTACACATTCGTATGTCAATGAAAATTAGCATTAGCCACCCACATAGAAGCAACTAAAGGTCGAATACATTTGCTTACACTTACCATTAAATTATTGAAAATAAAAGTCAATCAGTGTCGTCTGCGGGGGAGTTTAGGTCAAATCAGATTAAATTGGGGAGGTAATTTGTGCAATTAAAATGATTGGAACTAAAATGCACTTAGCTATGGTCAAGTATAGAAAGTTTTAAGTACACCCGTGCATAGGCTTCATTAGGGAATTTTATTCTAACATACTTACATGATGACACTTGTATTTATAGTTAATTAATTAGAATACAAATTTAATTACTATATTTGATGGCGTTAACAAAATACTTAGTGAAATGGGAAAGCCAACAATAATTAATTTATGTTGCATTTTGAGTCCATAGATACTTAGCGAAATTTATGGTATAGTTCATATGCAGAGATGAAATAGGATCGAAATGCATATACATATAAGCAGAAATGCATATTTATAGCGACTCCACTTTTTTAGCTGCGTCGAGTCCAAAAAGTGTGAAACTATCTGGGTCGAGGAGTCGAACTGGCAGATGGTTGTTTTCGGTTTTTTAGGCACCATTGAGTTGGCGTACAGGTCTTTTATTATAGGTCTGTTCGCGTTCTTTCCCAAAACACGAATTTTCACGAAAATCTAAGAAAGGTCACCCAATCCTGTTCGAGTACGCAAAAGTTTCGTAGATTTTCGCAGAAGAGAGCGCTCACGAGAGAGTAAACAATTTCCCTATGCAATTCCTTTGCACTGATTAACGAAAGCTGTCAAATATGTCAGATTTCTGTACGTAATTTTTTGTTATTTGTATATTTGTATACATTTGGTTTTTGACATGTAAAAATTGGGCGAATTCCGTAGCTTTCGCGTGGTCGCTAGCTGTCAGTTCAATTACGTTTCAAACCAATTTCGACTCAATCTTCCGAGTTGGTGTGTCCAGTCGAAATCTCTACTCAGTTTTCACTTGTCACATTCACATTTCGATCCTAGCTATGTACGGTGTAATGGATACTTCCTTTAATGCAACCATTCCATTACTTTAACTGACATTTAGATTTGATATTAATTGATTCTAATGTGAACTTTGAACTAAGCTAATTAAATAGGTCATACGTCACTAATGCGGTTCTTAGCAAAATTAAATAGGCTTTTTATTATTCAGTCGTATAGGTATTTGGGTCGATTTTCTGTAGAATGATTTTTGTATCGATTTCTGTTACTTTATTGAAGTGACATCGAATTTTTACAAACATTTCTTAGAGTTGGAGACACCTACCTGTCTACTATGTTACACCGCGTCTGCACGTGACATTATTTTCTGGGAAGACTTAGGCTATGTTCATGGTCAAGCGAACTCTCATCGTGCGACGAGATGGCTGAAATCGCAAGAAAGAGGTATGACGACATCGTGAAAAAAGAACTTCAATACGCTTTGGCACTCAGAATGTCAAGCAGACTCTGAACGATCAATATGATTGTGGAATTAATTAAATTGTGTACACCTTAGGGCTTTTGAACCATTAAATATCACTTTCTAGTTTATGCTGTTCAGATGAGCTCAACATATGCTGGCGCTCTAGTTTCGCGGCCAAAGGATTTGTGTCTTAGAATAAATGTGAGTATTTGATGGTATTGTTTTCAGTAAAAGAATATATTGGATTAGAAATAGCAGGCAAGGCATCATTTATTAAAATAAGAAAAAAAATCGGAGGCAAAACGAAGCCTTGGGGTCCCTCGCATTTATATAATGAATAGCAGGCTTGAGACCATCTAAAACCTAAGTATATTGTAGAAGAGATCCATGGACTTTGTCAAATGCTTTCAAATATAAAGCTCAACAATCTAACATTCATCAGAACGATGCAAAGAGTGGTTCCCTTTTTCGTTGAGATATCCCATCAAATCACCATTGACATTCTGCTGCAAAAAAAACCTTACTGTGGATCGTTGAGGAGTTTTTGAAAAGCGTTTTAATGGCCTTGGAAAGAAAAGACAACTACAATGGGTCGGTAGTTGAGGAAAAAAGCGAACTGCCCTTAGGGGACAAGCTAGATAAATCCTCCATCTGCTAGAAAAGAATTCAGAAAAGTAGAACAGATGAAGAAGTTCCTCCTGGTGCTCACAATTATTTTGGAATAATGCTCGCCCTTGCGCTTTGAGTGACACCGAAGTCCGAAAAATAGTAAGGCAAGGAAAGAAAACTTCGAGGACCAGTGCAGTGCAAATATCGCAAGGCGTTTCTCACGAGGGTGGACATCTAGTTAAATTCCAAGCAAACGTTTTGGGATAATGTTATCTTGAGTGACGAGAGCATATTTAGTTCAAACCGCAGGAATAGCGACCTTTTTCTCCAAAACCTCATTGCGAGCGTGAAGCATGGTGGAGGGTTATTGATGGTTTGGGGTTGCATGTCGGCTGGGGGAACTGAAAATCTTATTTTCTTTAAGGACCTTTAGCTACCCAATGCTTAAAAATAATTGTAATAACTAAACTAATACTTCTTGTGTTGTTTGACTCTTTATCGATCCACCTTTGACAATCTCCTATCCTTATCCAAAGGCATCGCAAGGATAGTTGAGTCTTGACGTTTGAATAATGGCGCAAATTTTAAAATGACGCCTCTTGTACCCATATACATTATTACGTGGGTATATGTATGTACTGCATGTGGGACTATATTACCTCCTTCATCACCAAAACCAATAAATGTGTTTGGCTTCATTGTTGGGAGGTTTTTCATTTATAATAAGGTACACTATAGTTCAGCACAACAGAAAGTGTGGAGGAAACATAAATACCCAATCCAAAGGACACCTGGAAGATACCCAGGAAGACCTACGATAGTCCGCCGATTATAGATTCATGGAATATAATTTATTCAATTCAAATATATGCACTTATTGTTAACCGATGTACGAACAATTTTTGATAGATCGCAAAATAATTAATGCACGAAATTTAAACATTTTGATCGCTTAACCTGGACAGGTCTGCATAGCGGAAAATTCGCATAAAATACGAGTTACTTGTAAAGTTCAACAATTTCAATGACTTCAAAAGAATGCAATGAATGCAGGGCAATTAAATTGATTGAATTCATTTTGATTTCGAAACTATAATTCCAGAAAATGATAGATAAATCATAATATCATTGAATTGAAACAAACCGATGTGAATTCTTAATATGATTTCAAGGAATGCATTTCGCAATGATTTCATATTTGTTATACTGATTGCTTAGGGCAAAACGTTACAGTAACATCGAGGTAGTTAAAGAGTGTACCAACCTCGGAGTAAAATTTAACTCCACGAAGACTTACCCTAGGAAACCGCTGCTACTTTGGTTTGGCGAAACAAATGGGTCCAAGACTCCTAACTCGGAAGACGAAATGCATCCTCTACAAAACACTGATTCCGCCAGCTCTACTATATGGAGTCGAGTACTGGACGGTAAGTAGGAAACCAGAGCAGATTTTGTCCACTTTTTGTCGATTTTTTAGTTCCGTATGCGAAGAGGACGAATGGAGAAGAAGATATAACCGCAGACTCTAAACTCGTAAACCGAACCAAGATGTGGATGAGGTCCAAAAAGCCAAAATACATCGACTCCACTGGCTCGGCCACATCGAGCGAATAGACAATAGTGCTCCAGCAAAGAAGATCTTTGAATCACAGCCACCAGGTTGGAGACGACAAGGAAGACCGTTTTAAGGACCAAGTTGCTTGGACTAGACAACTGGAATAGAACAAGTTTGACCATCATTTCAGCCGAACGCAATAAAAAATCATGCTAATCAGACAAATAAAGGCAAAGATTCCAAAGTAGACTGGTTATTTTAAATAGAACCTACGATCTTTCGCATAAATCGGGCGGTATGACGCAGATTCAATAGTGGTTCTCTGGTCGTCCAAAGTTTCTGGTTTACGTCTGGTTTAAACCATAAACTTGTCATAGTCCCAAATTAAAAGGTCCAGTCATGTCCAATCACACTAATGATAGAACTATCTCACTCATCAATTTGGAGATTGCACGGCCACCGATCTTCGACTTCAATAACTCGATGGTTGGACATGTGACATCGTCCTGTTGAAACCAAATGTGCTCCAACTATCATCTAGTATCTAATGAAGTAGAAGTGTAGGCCAGTGACCCCTTCAAGAAATGTTATAATTTTGGAGGTGTAATGGCATTTTGGGAATGTCTTAGGGTTGCTAACTTGCCCAAGAAAGAGAATTGGAAAATCGCAGTCGTCACCGAACGCGAACATTGACATAAGATTTGGATAATTCGAAAACACTGTGAAAGAGTTGAGTTTTGCCAAATTAAATCCCAAGCATTAGAACTTCAAACAAAATGTATCTTAATTCACTTTATAGCCGAGAAACCCTATTGAAATGTATGAATAAAATGTTAATGTTAATACAGTAGAATCTCGATTGTCTGAACATCGATTATCCGAATATTCGATTATCCGGACTTATTCTTACAGAGCAGCGGGACATGTTACGACGAGTTTATTCCGCTTCCGAGTTGTAATTACGCTCTCATTTGTTTGCGTCATTAAAGACTCCATCCAATTCTTCAATTATACCGCACGACGATTTCAAAGAAATAGCAGAGGCAATGAAAATTCTTACCATTGGTTAAGGGTGTGGTGAAGAGAATATCAAGGAGTGGCTGAACTGCGATAGTGAAGACTCTGGATTCCAAATTTTATCTGACGAAGAAATCATTGACGATTTGAACAGTAACGATAAAGAAGTTAAAGAAGAGACTCAAACTGGTGATGTATGTCAAGTACCATCTCACGCAGAAGCTTTTGAAGCTCTAGATGTTGCTTTTAAATGGTTTGAAAGACAGGACGAATCGGATCCCACACAGTTGTTACTACTGAAGCGCATCAGGGAAAGATGTGACTCATTACGTCAAAGATTTATAACTAATTATTTCCAACCAAAATTTTAAATTATGTATGTACATAGGTATTAGGTAATTCATTATCTTTATAGCTCGTAATTTTTTTATATCGTCTTGTCTAAATGACGTATGTAAATCCTTTACATAATAAAAAAATATTAAAATTTAATTATTGTTTGATTTGACTTTGAAATCGGCTATACGGATTTTCGATTATACGGAATACCCCTGGTTTTAATTGATTCGGATAATCGAGATTCTACTGTAATGTGTAAAAACTTAAATTCTTTTAATAAAATCAAGGAAAATTGTCCCCAAAATGGGCGTGGCCATACATATGTATTGAAAGATATGATACATATTTTCTTCAGTACATTTTTTTTCAAATTTCTTTCAAAATTGCTGAAAGGTGTGTTTTTTAAAGAAAGGGTTTTTTTTAGAAGAGCATTACTATTCGAAAATTAGCCCAAAAATCTACTCTCATCCTAAAGAGCATATGGTACGATTATGAGTTTTATAATTTCACAAGTCTTAAGAACTTTTAAGACGTAGTACCATAAATTTGTACATGTGTTCAAAAAACACACAAGCTATTGGTAGATACCGATCTTGGGGCTAAGCAATTTAGGATGTAGTAATTTGTTTCTGAAAACAATACATTCACTGCACGTGTGTTTTCTTGAAAGCTATTTCCTGGAAACATTAATATTATTAAGTGCACTGCATGGTAGCTTTCCTGATAAACGCTATAGGGCACTTATACTGGGAAATATAAATAAATTTAATTTGAAATTGTGGCGTTGGATTCCACTAATCGTGAAATGTTTTCCCATTCCATGAAAGAACGCCCCATTAGCACGCCCTAATCTTGTAGTAACTTTGCAAAGTAGGGATAAATCTTGGGTAGTTTTCGGCTTATATCCACGTATTTATATTTTTTTCATATATATTTGGAATATCATTTTTCAGCTGCATATGTTTTTATGACCACAGAGTTTAGTAAATTTTTTACACAGTTCTTTCTTACACTATGCGTCTAATGCTTGAATGACAAGTTAGTAATAGGTCCACAGATATCTACCTTCATTTTCTCTACTACCACAAACAGAGACATGTACATACATAGGAATGTTTATAACCCTCCAAAATCTTTACTAAAAGTGACTTTAAGCCTATGGGATTTTGTATCACTTTTCTTTTGTAAGTGGAACTAATCTTCCACCCTCCAACTGCTCTCTCGAAGTTGAATATGTGAAGACATAAATTCAAGCCCCATTAAAACATAATTTCCAGAACCATTGCAGTAAAAAATTGTTTCTGTCTTACAGTGAATGAATCCTTTAGATAAGGATATTCCCCTTTTAACAATAAAAGATATGTATGTGAAAGGTTATAGGATAGGGTGGAATAACACATCTTCAAAACGAGGGGAGAAATCCGATTTGAAATTACAGACTCGTTACAGAAACATTAAGTTGAGGAATGACAATGTTTGAAAAATTGATTTCACTGATTTATTTAATTAGTAAATAAACATTTCCGAATAAATTAGGAAGCAGTGGTGGCACTACGTGCTATCTGGAAAATTTAAATTTGCTTGGCTTTTGAAACTAAAACAAATTTCAGGTTGATACGTATAACAGAATCCATTGTTTAGATTTCTAAAAAAAAACTATGCTCGGGGTTTTCGAATTTGTATATAGGATTTCAACAAAGATTTCTTCAATTTATTCCTGAAGCAGATAATACAAAGGAGAGGTGTCGCTATGGAAATTACTTTCTTTCATAAGTCAAACCAGCTGCTGGAATACGCAGACGACACCGACATCATTATTCGTTCCCAGACAGCCCTTGTAGATCCTTATACCGAAATTGAAAAAGAAAATAAAAGATATTTGTTTTAAGCCAGACGAGGATAAAACCAAATATTTCCACCTTTTAGGAAGAAACTTTATTATTTTCAACTACATATGTACATCTTCCAAAGTGTAGGACTTTACCTACCTTGGAGTAACTATTAACTCTGCAAACCTTAGCAGAGATCCAACAAATAATCATCCGAGCAAACCGGTGATACTTCGACACCATTCACAGGCCAATGGGATTCGAAAGTAATAACATGAAGGATCAAAGTGGATCGAAATTAATATCAATTCTGATTGCCCTACTACTTATGTACATATGTTTGTATGTATATGGTGTCGAATTTTTGACGATTACCAGGAAAGCATGGCAGATCTTGGGATCCTTTGCTTTGTCCAATATTTGATTCCATTTCATTCCAAGAGGACGGATGGAGGACAAATTTTAATCCCGAATCTGGAATAGGCTTGACCATACCAAACCAATAGAGAACAATGGTCCTTCAAGTCCAAGACGCAGAAAAAAGATCGAACCTTCATTATATGCATCAAACAGTCGCAGATGGTAGGATTGGCAGCAACGTTTCCAGGACCAAAGGAAATGGAAGACCACTATATCTTAGTCAGAGACTTTTCACATTTTAAGAGGTTACACTTAATTTACCAAATTTTACTATCCTTGCCTATGTTTTGTTTAAAAAGGACATTTACAGGCTAGTCTCAGTAGTCTTCGAAGTAAAAGCTTAATTGGGTAGTAAACTGTATCATACAGATTCTCGATCTTTAGGGAAATATTTGACTCTTTTCTAAGTCCGTCTCCCTGCATGCATATTCAAAAATATTAAAAGACCCACTCCAAGTGGACACCATCCTCTCATTACATATTTAAAATATATGTATGTAGGTACATACACAAAGTTAAGGAAGCCCTACATCTGAGAAAGAGTTGCAGTGCCACCTTTAATTCCAATGGGTGCCATTGAGTCCATAGAATTCTGCCTCAAATATACATAGTTCTGGCCATTGAACATTTGCAACATAGAGTGATTACTCCTTAGCTTCGTAAGAACTCCCATGAATAGTCATATGACTAACCCGTGTTACTATGCCCAGGATGTCAAAGATATTTGAAAAAATTACTTCAATGTTTCTTCTGACTACGAGGACATATAGATTTAATTCTGCAGGGAGGCATACTAGGTTCAATATTTAAACAACAAATAATTTGTCAGTCCCTCAAAACAGTTCATGGATCAGCATGGATGCACAGACGTTATGGGTAGTTAGTAGCTTTTATATCGGTGATGGAAGTATTGTATAAAGCTAAGCTTCGTCCGGCTTATTTCAGTTGAATTTCATTTCTTAATGCACACAGATCTAGTCAACGGGGCCCCAAACCATTTCTTGTATTTAATTCCTTTGTCCTTGTCAACTAGAGAAGCACTCGTGGAATAGACTCAGCAAACACAAAATGTCTAAAATGTATATTTTACCCGAATGTAGTATCTAAAGAATCAATAACACAAGTCCTGTTTCGAAATATACAATTTTTGAGTGAGTATTTTTGTATGATTTTGTATCCTAAATTGGAAATTATTGCTTTCTTCATCGCCACGGGCATGAACTACTCTTTATGTGTACGTATGTCCCTCCTCTCCTCTGGATAAAATATTTCACAGACATTCCTCCCTTTTTGATTAATTTGTTTGTCCTCAAACCCCCACACTTAAAATTCCCAACATTCAAAGACGCCCACATCATGCCTTTTTATAGAGAAACATAAACCCAACAGCAAGTTCGACAACTGCACTACAAGCATGCATACCTCCTTCAAACTGTATCCTTATATCCCTGTTAAAACCACAAAATGCCATGCTAAAGTAAATTTACCAGAAACATTTTAAAATGTGTGTAATAGATATACAGCTTGCAGCTTCTCCCAGAAAATATAATGTTTCCATGCAACAAACAAATCTCCCATCGTTCGAAAACATACATACTCTCGTATTGAAAGTTTTCAAAAGTGTAAGATTTCAAGTATCTACTTGATGAAAAGTACTTTGATATGGGTCAACCTTTAGATTTTAGATTCACTCCCATACCAAGAAGTAGGTACTTAAAAAGTTCTTCTCAAATTTCCAAGTACCATACCACATGTATACGATTTTTCTCATAATCGGTTAGCAAAAAGGTACTACGACTAATTACAATTGTTTTTCAGAACTTTGCCTTCTAAACAAGCAGTTGTCCTTCAACTTTTTGCAATGCCATGCATGGTTGAATTCAATTCCCACCGGTGTAGGTATATTCAACAGGACTAACCTCAAAACCAATTCAAATAGATTAAGCCATTGATGTGCACCCCACAAAACAACACCCCAAACACGGGAAATAACAAATCTACTTCAATTTCCACTCAACGAACTGTTAAATGCACATCATTTATATAAAGCAGAAACTGTCCTACCTCACCCCATTGCAGACCAAATAACTTTCCATAAAATTGAACCCAAAATAAAAAAAAAAAAAAAACAAGTAAAAAACATGTTTTCGAATGACAACAAGTTCCACCAGGACATGTGCTCATTTAAGAAATAACCCAACCCACCATCACCAGCACCATCACCATCGATCAACCCATCTATCAACCTTGCACACCCTTAACGGAAAAAATCATCGACAAAAAAAGGACCTCAACAAGAAGCTTGTTTGTTGCTTAGCTTCCAACTCTTGCTGGCATGTGGAATATATCTTTTATTTCTTACTCACAGAGAGAGTAGGTACAGCCGCCCGACAAAGAAACGAAGAAATTCTGAAATCATAAATAAACCCATCAAGATAGAGGATAAATCCTTATAACATATGAATACATAAGTGTGTGCCTCCTGCCACTCGCTGGGTATGCTGGGTGTACTGGAGGTTTTTCTTTCTTTTTTTTTGTTTTTTTAAAATATGCTTCAAATAAGGATACAAAATTTCGCGTACCATATTCTTATTCGTTATATCTGAACATATTGCGTGTATCCTTTTTGTGTGTTGTGTTGTTGGCTTCGTACGTTATGTTTTTTTTTGTATTTTATTTGCTGCTGCTGTTGCGCTGAATTGAGGTCGTCCTTGGATATTGTAGTGTGTTGGGGGTACAATTTCTTTTTAATTTCTTTCTTATATATATATTTTTTTTTATATATAAAGTTGTTAAGTTGTAATTATCCCAGAATAAATGTTAAATTTGTTTGTATTATCCTTGGAGAGGTTGTTAATTTATTTCTTTTCTATTTGTGCATACTTCAACACAGACACTCGTATATTTTCTCTTTCGCACTTAATTATAATTTAATTTTTATTTTTAAATATAATTAAACTAACTAGAGCTCACACTATTTGATAATTTACACTAAAATTTACACTACCATAGAATTAGAGGTTAACACTCAAATATTTGCGACACGCACAAGCCTTTTTTCAGAACCGTAAACCGTAAATGGATTTATACCGACTCGTAGATACTTTATGTCTGATTGCGTATATTTCACCTTATCACCAATTTATCTATCCAAACAACACTGACATTTTCCATGGCCTTTCATAATATTTTTATTTATTTTTTTTTCTTCTTTGATTTCACAAGGAGAGAGGCAGGCAAAAAAGGTAAAACAGAAAAACCATCTAATTGTTATCGATGGAGAACGCACACGACGGACAGAAAACCCGTACGACGACTATACAAAACCGCGATCTTTTCAGTACTAAAGGATTTTCTACTCTCTGTTTGGAAATGATTTGTATGGAGAGGAATCTACTGAAAAGGAACCTCTGAATAGGATAAGCGCAAAAAGTTCAAAAAAGGACTAGAAACCAAGCAAAAAACAAAAACAAAAACAACCAAAAAAAAAAAGGAGGAAAACCTGCCTCTGAGCATATTCTCTGGCTCTCCTTTGGTCTCTCAGTGACACAGAATATCTTTGAAGGATATACACATTCCGATAGTTTCGCTTTCAGTCTTTATAATTCTCAGCGCTCACTCTCGGAACGTCGGAGAGGACAGCAGCTGGAAAAGTCAAATCCAAGAAGCATATTTTCGAGTTCCGCTCTGTGACACGACAGCGGGAGTGTGTTGAAAACTTTCTGCATCTGCGCCAAACTTGTCTAAATGAGAAATCGGCCGAGAGACAGAGAGAATATTCTCTTATACTGGTCTAAGGGCGCCATTGCCATTCTCTGAATTGAGCAATGTTCCGAATGGTCCTTTACACTTTGGCCTATATCATTGATACTGTTTACTGAATGGTTGTCGTAATGGGACATTTGAAAGTACCAAAATCAATCAATCTGAAACAGTTACATTGAAGGATTGGAAACTCATTTAAGTGGCAATATTATCCCCCAATAACGCAGAGCTAATGATTTGTCTTTGTGGCCCAAACTTGGTAGGTATGAAGTTTTTGAATGAAAATTCCCACAAAAATGTATCTCACGATTGGTACATGGAATGAGTGTGGTATTTACTGTGACACATTTTTGGCTCTTGTTTTGCAGAAACAGCGCGAAATATATACGAGTATGGGAATAAGCTAAAGTTTACGTAACTGTAAGTGGTTGATGGTGTTACTGAAGAGAGACGAGAGGCACGTAACTGGGTGGTAAAGAATCTGTAAGTTGGTGAGAAGTTTTTACTAAAACTTAACGAAGAAACGGATCCCAATGAAATTAGATTTCTCTACGCTCTACGCTCTATGAGCCATTTCAGTTCAAGAAGGACATTTCGTGGGAACGTTGCGTGTGGGTATGTATGTCAAAAGAAAGAAAGCTAGGTTTCAGGTTACTACACAGATCAGCATCAAGGGTATAATCAAATAAAAATCTTACAACACTGTTGAATGACTCTCGAATGTTTGCTGAAAGTGAGTTGGTATCCGAAGTGGCTTATGATGATGAAGTGGATTTGGATGCCTGAAAAACAAAGATACATCTGTATCCTTTTCAGTACGTTTTTTTTGTACATGATGTGCACAATTAGGTTCATTTACAACAGGACTCTATAGTTCAGAAGTTGTTCCACTTTTATTGTATCATTTTTTGCCGCGATTTAGATAGTTAGACAGTAAATACTTACGACGTTGAAGTTATGTTAATGGGATTGTAGGTTCCTGGCAATGTAAATACTTCGACTACACCCATGTTTTTTTTTCCAATTGCCGATATTTATCTTCGACTGTTCTGCATTACGTCCCACGAGGACCAACCTGATCACAATAAATGCATTTTTACACTCGTTTTTGTATAACCACATTGGAACATTGGAACAGCGCCTTAAAAAATATACTACCTACCTTATGAAGGTTAGCATGTCCTTAGTGACATCGTAAACTCTCGAGTACGAATTTCCTTGTGGAAAACACGTCTTCTTGTAGTGCCGGGCATTGACAGAGGCAAAACAGACATTCTGTCTGTGGGCACAGATTGAATTTAGTAAGGACGTACTTCGGGCCAGAGTGCCCTGTGAAAAGCTCACCAGCTTTATGATCCTTGTCTTATCTGTAAAAAGTAACAATAACACTTGATTAGTCATTTGGGCTGTCTAACCCCCAGGAGGTTTTCCAGCGAGGTAGACGAAGTTCTGTGCTTCCAGTCAATAATCAGGTCTATTCGTTGGCTACGATTCTCTGGTGAACAGGAACCCCAAGAAGTTCTATCTCTTCAAAAGATTGTAATGCATTATAGAAGCATTTAATTGACATTCACTTGGTTGGATATTAGCGGATATTCAATCTTTCGGAGAATAGATTTCTAGTCTCGAGTTTAGCGGAAGGTTTTCACGACATGCAATTTCTACCTTCCGAAACAGTATTCTCTATTCTATATAACATCGGGAATAGTGCAGGACATGTACCTGTTACGAGTTGAGTCAATTATTTTCTAGTGTCCTACAAGTCCTTCTAATTTGTGTTGGTATTCTTAAAACGTGAACTTAGTCGAGAACTCTAGTGATAATCAGTCTCACCACCATTCTATACAACTAGGGTAACATTTTTGGACTAAGACCCCAAAATCTGTCATTACACCTCACATAACCCTAGTAGGTCGCTGGGTGGCGCTCTCGATATGTGAAATTTATTTGACTCGTGTGTGATGGCCATTATATTAACTGCAATACTCTGCAGTTTTGAGAATAAATGATGAAATATGTATGTACTTATGTATAAAATTATTTGTAAAGGTCAACTGTACGGTAAAGCTTTTTACTATGTCTATCAAGCTGATCATACCACCAGTGTTCTCTAGGTAAGAGAAAGTAGGGTAAATGGAGTTGGTCTGCTGCCGTATTTATAGATGTAACATGCAAATACAGATTAAAGAGGACTAAACCCTGATATGTATTCCTGGCCCATAATCTCATGATCTTGGTTTTGTATATGGATGGGATCATTCTAAAGAGAAGCTTCCCCTTTTTTAAGACACTGACGATTACTTTTCAGGTCCTGCTTAATGTTAAAGCCGACCTAAATTGTTTCCCCAATTTTATGACAAATTACCGAGTGCATCGTGTTCCAAACCTTCATCACTAAAAATGGGACTGCAGTTAAAGATGTCAAGGAACTTCTGTAGCAACTTCGAAACGTCATACGAATTCAAAGATGGTTCTACTTTTCGATCATCGGACAAGACTTCTCTTCTGTCAACTTCTTTTTTATCAATCGACAGATGCTCTTTTTGCTAGTTTACTCTCCAGTTGGTGCCGGATATTCCACCGTATTCCGGAACCCATTGGAATGGAAAGTCGTGATCGTTTCATAAGCTTGGAGTTAGCAACTGAGAATGAGATGGCTTGGCTCTCGATGTTGATATCGACAACCTTCCAAGCTGAATATATAATTCTCTGTCACTTCTGCGATTGCTAAAACTTTCGCTTAAAATATACTGCCGTAGCTTGAAGGACTTGGTTAGCATGCCGGTAAATTTCCAGGCTCGTTGTACTTACATATATACGACCACTTAATCCTTTGTGGGAGTATAACTCTTGTCCTTAAGCTGATCATCAATATTCTTTCACCAAAAGGTCATTTTATCGGTTTGTAGTTCTAAACTCTATTTCAGGGTCATACAGAGTTCTATATGATAATCCTGAGTAGAATAAGGCAGTTTAACTCTTTGAAGTCTCGAGATCAAAATTAGTAAAAGGATATCGTTTGCAAAAAAAATAATTTTCAAAAAAAAAATATACATGCCCCGATGCCACCATCAGTCCTAAAGTTACACTAAACTGTCGGCCTCCTTTCAAATGAAGGGACTGATTTTTTCTATTTGCCAAACTTCCTTTTTGTCGAAAGTGAATAGTTTTCTGGCTTTGAATACAGTCCTTGCTTTGCTGTTGGTAGAACATTTTTGATCCTATATCTTGGTCATTTTCCATTCATAGGATACAAGAGGAAGATTTCCTTTCCCCGATAGAATGTCACTTTCTGCTTGTCACCGAGATTGCCAGCCCAAAGTTCTTTGATCTAAATGAATATCTCCGAGTCCAGTTTAGATGGAAAAGATGGATTTTTTCTATTTGAATATGTAAATCGTCATAGATACTGTAGAACAGCTCGCGGATCGCAAATCGCGAGTACGAATTGTATAAAGAATGCGTCTTTGGCAAAGACAGACCATCATCGAGCTGACATTACTAAGAAGGTTGGAAAGTCATCCCTCATACTTCAATGTGAAAAAGTACCACCATCATATTGGATAACTATCCCCCCAAAGTCCACAAAAACTTATAAAAAGATCAAAAGCCATACCAAAGGAACAACCTAAAAAAGGGACAAAATTCCTAACTCGTGGATAGCTCGTTGTGGATGAAAAGGTCGTTTTACTATAACTCTTGGCTTTTCACAGCCAGTACGAAATTTGTGTATCGTTTAGCTATTTCAACATGTTCTGCGAGTCTATATTTAAAAATCTCCTAATTTTTACAGATTTGATTGTTCAAAACTGTCGCACATCAGGACATAAGTCCCAATAAAAATACTCAGAAAAGCGTGGAACAAGTAAGTAAGTACATCCAGAAATGGATGAATCAAATCCAAACAACAAACTTATGGGAAAAATTGTAAAAATTTGCTCAGAGAAATCCAAGTTATTGGTGTCGGCCTGACAGTTGTTGATATACCCTTAGCGGAGCGACGAAGTCGCTTGAGCAGCTAAACCCTGGGGAGAAAAGAATGATATCCTGTTAGCATGCGAGGCAAACCAGCTTCCTTAACCCTTGTGTCAACACCCAAAAAATTATACATCAACATACACCCAACACACCCGGGTGTGTCATACGTTTTTGTATGCCCACGGGCGTCGGAAGGAGTTGAAAGGAGTCGGTTGGAGTTGGACGCTTTTATTTTTGACGCAACGCACTTGAGAAAGAATATTTTAAGAAGTAAGCATACAGACTATCAGTCGTTTTATCAGATAAACAAACTCCAGGATATCTATAAAGGAGGCAACGTCACTGTTGATGAACAACTTTATCCTCATCGTGGTGGCACCGGATTCACTCAATATATACCTTCAAAACCGGACAAATATGGAATTAAGGTTTGGTGGGTATGTGATGCTATTACTTCTTATCCAGTCAAAGGACATATTTATACTGGTATGGCACCTTCTGGAGAAAGAGAAAAGAATCAAGGTGAACGTGTGGTCAAAGATTTGTGTTGCAATCTGTTCCGCGGAAGTGCTCGAAACATCGTATGTGACAAGATTTTTACAAGCTTTAATTTGGCTTCTACTTTGATGTTAGACTACAATATAGGGAACTGTAAACAAAAGACATACATTTGTACCAGCCGAATTTTCTAATCCAAAAGGAAGAGCAGTAGAATCATCAATCTTTCGATTCACCAGCAACATAAGTATGTGCTCATATGTTCCAAAAAAGAACAAATCGGTTGTGGTTCTTTCCACTTACCATTATAGTATCGAAATTGAAGGTCCTACAAGAAAGCCAAAAATGATACTCGATTACAACAAAAGCAAAGGAGGTGTTGACAATATGGACAAGTGCCTTGGTGAATACACTACGAAAAGAAGAACAAAGCGATGGCATTTGACTTTTTTTTATAACATTGTGGATGTGGATGTGAAAATAATCCACACTTGAGGAGCTCAACAAACCGTAGAAGGTTTTTCCTACAACAATTGAGTGAACAATAAGCCATTACAAAAATCCAGGATCGTTCAGGAAATGCCCAAGTCATGCGAAATTTTCCATCACACAATGGAATTGAAAGTATGTTGGGCCACCCAGTAACACCGATTGTTGAAAATCTTCCACTAAGGGCTCAAGAAGGACGTGACAATTCTGGCAGAATCAAGCAGGAAAGGAAATTGTTACCTACATACATATGTCCCAGAAGAAGACCAACACAAAGTCTGCAAAGTATGCAACAAGCCCGTTTGTGCTGAACATTCAGTAGATAGAACTCAATTTTTTAGATGTCCATCCTAAAATATAATTTTTTTTATTTTTATAAAATGTAATATTTTCTTTTTTACTTGCACCTATACCTATAGGGCAAGTATTGTATTCGTGCAAAATTTGGAACTCGAGATTTTAATCAAACTTGACATTACTATAATGGAGAAGTCCAAAAAAGTAGGTCCGCCAATGCCGTCTGTCTGTCTGTCTGTCTGTCTGTGCACGAGGCTGCAGCCTAAACGAGTGAATGGATTTAGATCAAACTTCATATATAGGGTCTGCGTGATAATCCCTAGAGGCGAAATCGGAATTTTCATTCTAACCTCAAAATTAAGGGTAGTTTACTTAAGGCCGATTTCAGTTAAAATGGATTTTCTCGAAAACGGCTCTAACGATTTTGATTAAACTTCATATTTGAATTAGTCTAGTCAATTGCAACCAGATGATGTATCGTGCTGCTTACCAAAATTGGCAGCAATGGTACTTTACTTAAAGCCAATTTGGCGAAAAGTAAATTTGCGAGAAAACGGCTTCAATGATTTAGTTCAAATTTTATATTTGGACTAGTACGAGGTAATGCATCACAATGGCGTACCACGTTTTGATCTGAGTATGATATAACGGTACGTACGACCAAGGTGACCAAAAACCGATTTGCCTTCAACGATTTTATTAAAATTTTCACATAAGATTAAACATCTCAAATTCTATCAGGAACTGTATCACATTTTTAGCCAAAAGTTAGTATAACGGTATTTTTCGCGAAATCGGGCAGTTGGAGCCAATTTATTCGGAAACGGCTCCAACGATTTTTATTAAATTTTATATTAGAATAAGCCTTTTCAAACCCTATGAGATAGCATACAACGTTTTTGACCAAAACTGTTTTGAAAGGTACTTTTCTCGAAAACTTTTCTCGATCGTTACTGTTTTATTTTCATATCTAGGCTTCTTTTACAAAACTCTATAATATGGCATACCACGTTTTTACTTAAAACGGCCTAAAACTCTACTTTCCTTGCAGCCAGTTTAACAAAAAAAAACACTTTTCATGTCATATTAATACGCAAACATGAATTTTGTCCCTCCTTCTTCCTACTGAACCGATTTTCAAAATTATATACCATTGCAAAAGATTTTCCTAGAACACAGGTGTTGTCATGGAAACGTTATTTTTTTTCTTTACAATACAGTTTTGATTGGTGCGCATGTGCTACTGGATTTGTCCGAATTTCATTTTCATTGGTTAAAAGACAGAGAGAGAGAAAGAAAATATTGTTACATTTTTAGGGACTTCTTTGGGTTTTCGCATATTCACCGGAGTTCAAAGGCAATGAATTTATGAGTGAAATTGAAGGAAAATTAACGACGATGCTTAATTTTCAAGAGCTTTATCAAATCCTACAGACGATATATGACGTTTTTGGCCAATCTGCTTAGAACGATGGTTTATTTATAGTCAACTTACATATGCTTACCTACTTATGTATATACTCATTTCTTTATTTTTACCTCAAATGCACACAAGAATTTGAGACATAGGTGCAAGTTTGTACGGCCCAGTCGTGCACTTTATTTTTTATTGAAACTCAAGTAAAACATAAACTTTTTTAAACAAAACAATTCACTTATTGTATAAAAACAAAGAAAATAACCTATGGACATAAAGTTATTCAAAAAAGAAAAATCATAAGTGTCTGGTTTTGGTATCCACAAAAGTCTACATACGATGTTTATAAATACTGAATTTGTGGCTATCAGTAACGTGTTGGGCCACCGTTTGCTTTGATTACCTCTCCTAATCGCGAGGGCATAAAAAGGGCCAATTTTCGGGATACTTCGGGTGAAATTTTACCTCATTCTCCCGCCAAGGCACTTTTAAGTGTTGTAATTGATGTAACGGCCCTTTTTCTGAGCTTTTGCTTAAGATGAGCCCATAAATGCTCAATGGCATTAAGGTCAGGCGATTGTGGAGGATGCTCAAACTTCGACCGAACATGATAAAGCAACCACTCTTTGACAAGAAGCGAGGTACACTTCGGGTCATTGTCTTGCATAAAAATAAAATCTGATTCAAGGCTTAGTTCTTTCGCGCTTCTGAGGAGATTTGTTTTCAAAATATCTAGATATTTATGCCGATCCATTATTCCATCAATAAAGTGCAATTCGCCAACTCCGTTCGCCACCATGCATCCCCATACCATAACAGATCTCCCTCCGTGTTTAACAGTGGGGCAAATGTATTTGGCTTTCGCCATAGTTTTGTTCGTCCATCTCGCCCAAAAACATGAAATTTACATTCATCGGTAAATATAACTCTTTCCCAGAATGTTGGATTGTTAATGTGCACTTTTTCATAGTTTTTGGCGTACTCCAACCTTTTCCTCAAGTTAGTTGAGCTTATCAGCGGTTTTTTCCTTGTGAGCTTAAACCCGACTTTTTTAGTACACGACGAACAGTTTCGGGATGCACCGTTATATTTTCAAATGATTGCAGTTCAGTCGCAAGTTTAATGGAGCTCTGTTTCGCACTATCTTCCTTTCCATCCTATCATCCAGCTTCTTCGGCCGTCCGCTTATTGGCTTCCTACCATAATGATAAAAAACAATATTTTAGGAGGACACAAGGGTTAAACATAAATTGGGAATGATGTCCCATTATCGGACATAAATCCAAGAAAAAAGATTGCACTTATGTCCCAAAAAATTTGCCCAAAACTTCAGTTCTACGAGTACGTATGGACTGAATCCATTTTAGTTTTAATTTTTCCTGCAATCAAAAAACTTTGTTTGAGATTATTGACATAAGTTTAATTTTATCTAAAAAACAAAGAAAATTTCTTCAAAACTTCGAACTAAGTAACCACCATCACTGCTTGTAAATATGACAATTGTATAACAAACGACTCTCAACCATTACGTACATGATGTACTATAGGTAATTATTGTTCATGTCTATTTTTTTTTTCTTAATTAAATCATAAAAAATATATTCCATTTAGTAATTCCCATTTACAGTCATTTTCACTACTTAGTACCATTCCTGGAGAATGTCGTGAGTAAAAGAAAAAAAGAAAAAAAAAAAAAAACAAAAAACATCGATGTCCTCTGTTGAGTGCGGAGGACACATTAAAGACTCAACATGTAGAGTGATAAAAATAAAATTAATGGAGTTTTCATGTTCATAATGTGATTTGCATTAAAATTGGGTTATTTCTGTTATTCTTCCATGCAATAACAAACAATAGGGTATACGAGTAGCTAAACATGCAATAAGTGGTCAAACCGGGTCATAATTTTTCGACTTTTTCTGTCCATGTTGGACCCAAGGGGGAGCACAATACATTAATAGCAATGGCAGTGAAATTCGATGTCTTGTCACTGTGTTGTGCAGACAATATTTTAGAGCCTCAACTATGTATGGAATGATTAATTGTTTCACTCGTTAACAAGTGAGTTGTGGATATGACACTTTGTACTTGAACCATAATTTGCATATGACACTTTGTACATATACTATATTTACTAGTTGATTTGAGTGCCCCTATTACCTTTACTCACATATCCTTGATTCCCTTGTGGGTCTTAAGCCAATTTTTGTCTGACATTATTGTGATCAAGGCATTGTCAGACCGTTGTCAGACCTTGCCTGTCTGCCACCTGACAATGAATATGCAGATACCACTTGCACTAATGGTGTCTGGGTGTTAGAACCTCTAGTTGGAATATGTTGAAGAACCTCATGTAAGGTGTTCACTAAGCACTTATGTAGATCTGACTAAATTGGAGACGCCAATGTTGACTCTATCAACAGGAGTTCTCTGCCTTCTGTACCATTTAAGACATTTGCGAACTAATCTAAAGCACATTGCCAGAAACCATATATTAAATTGAGCGTTATTCTAGTAAAGGGTGACCAGATATTGATGATACTTCTTCTAATTGTTATGTTTCAGCAGCTGTCAAAGTCACCAGTGTCATCTAAATGTCAAAATATTCATAATGTTTACCATTCTGTCGTGCATTGTTTGACTTTTGTCGAACGTGCCGAAATAATTAAAAAATACCATCGAAATTCCGGCTCAGTTGTAAATTCGCAATACGCCGATCAGATGAATTTGGGCATCGCCTGATGTATAGGATTGCCCTGACGCAAGAATTGAAGCCGAGCTACCATAGACCACGCCATCAGTTGGAAATGTTGGGCGGGAATCCGCATTTTGGCCAAAAAAAAAAGAATCTTCTCGGACAATGTCCATTTTTGGCTCTGCGGTTACCCACAATCGTTAGACCAAGCATCAATGCATCCAAAACGATTGACTGTTTGGTGCGGCGACATCATCGGATCAAAATGAGTAAGGACACCGTTAATGTCAACGGTCTACGGTATAGAGCAATATCTATTAACCATCTTACTGTAGTCAGAGCTCGACAACATCGATATATACGAGTAGTGGTTCGAACAAGAAGGCGCTATTGGACCGAGTCACCAAAAATAAGATCGACCGCTTGAAGAACTACCAACGAACCCGAGGTGGTCAATGATGTGTTATTCCACACATAATGGCATGAATGTAGCTTAAAAATAAAGCTAGAATCAATATTATATCGCACACCGTTGGTGGTTTATTCAATTTTCTTTTTCTATCGTTCTTATTTGGTCACCCTTTACAAAACCCACGGGTGATACCCTATGGGTATCACAACAAAAAGTTTCCTATTCTATTACTTTTCTTACGAATCCTTCATATGTATATTCACAACTATGTATGCGAGAGATTCAGTTTGAAAAGAACGCATCAGGACAACAAGACCCGTACGGATGCCTATAGAGATTGAGAAGGACCTCGTGCTAAGGTCACAGTCGGTGCTGAGACTATGAAAAGTATACTTCTGCAGAGTGTACATATAACGGTAAGGAATCACTCAACATAGACGATGATAACCAAAATTTCCGTCCACCAGACCAAAGGGAAGTATAGGAAGTATTGCCGAGTTATTCAAATCAGTTGGAGATTACTTGAAGATGACTTGTATGCTCTTTATACCGACTCATCTCTAAAATTTGGTCTGACAAGTGTAAGCTTAATGAATGGAACTCAGTATTGTGCCTCCGATCCACAAGAAAGGAGATCCCCTGAACGTCATTAACACCCTGATCGGCATTCATAGCCATGTCTAGCTTTGACATATTTGCCAATCAGCAGAAATTAAATAAAGCATAATTCTTACCAAGTAGAGCCCTATTCTGAACAACAAAGGAAATTCAGTATAAAACCTTCATCGTCCCAGTCCTGTTTTATGTTTTTTATAAAGGTTGAACTCTATCTTAAGGGAATGAAGAGATCCTCGGTAGCTTTGGGCGAAAAAATCTTTGTAAAGTGTTCAGTCCCGTTTGAGTTGAGGGGCTTTTCAGAAGCAGGTTCAATGACAAACAGTGCAACCTGTACAGTGAGGGATAACGCCAAAGAGTAAGAGCTCGTCTTACCAATGGGACGTCTTAACTGGAGATCTAACACATGCAGTAGAATGTTTCAGAAAGCCTGGGATTCAAAATCCAAAATTATACTATGGATATGTATGGCTATAGTAAGACCTATTCTGGGTTAGGGTTGCCATGTATTGTGGCAGTCTGGCAACATAAAATTAACACCTCTTACGAGGATATAGAGACTGTCCTGTATTGGTATCACAAGTGCCATTACAATAACACTACCACTGGTAGTGTTCATTCAAGCATCGGTAGCAATAACTGCCCTAAGAATAAGTCCATCAGATAGTTGGGAGACATAATGACACGGGAGTCATTCCATGATCCTGGAGAAATATCTAGAAAAGTTTCATACGACGGACTATCTTACTCCGTACCGAGAATTCAAAAGACCATTTCCAAGCTCGTTCCCGAGCTGACAAGAATGGAAAGACGGTCAGGCTGTCAATACACGTGCCATCTCTTTCTTCACAGCTTGATCAAAGATGGATGTAGGAGTATGGTAGGGTATTTCCTAGCGGAGGTCCTAGCACTGAAAATAGCTCCCCATGTGACTGCATTGAAGGCAATACCACAGGGAGGTATCACCTTTTTCATTGACAGGCAACAATAAAAGCGGATACAGCTATAGAAATAAAACTCAAGCTTATGAAGTGCTGTCGTGAAGAGCTTAAGGTTCTTACGCAGCATACGGTTACCCTCTTCTGAGTCCCTAGACACGAAACTATACCAAGTCATGAGAAGGCAGACGAACTGGCAAGAAGAGATTTAGTATGAACATCACAACAGGTAGACACCTCGGTTTTCATTCCGCCTTGCGCACTTAAACAAGAGGCATGGATCAAGGACAGCAAAGAGGCCAATAGCAGATGGTCCTTCCGAAAGACCTTATCCATTCTGTCCTCATTGTGAAGGAAAATTGCAAAACGACGAGAAAAATTTGAAACAGCCTGGAACGCCTTAGAGCAAGAGACAGGCAACGTTGTAACCCCAAGGAGATTGATATCGTTTATGCTATCAACGAAAGGAGGCATGGGACATACATCGCCAACAATATCATTGCAACCATTATGCAAGAACTCTAGCGAGAAAATCAA
The DNA here is from genome assembly GCA_963583995.1 of Xylota segnis. Taxonomy (NCBI): domain Eukaryota; kingdom Metazoa; phylum Arthropoda; class Insecta; order Diptera; family Syrphidae; genus Xylota; species Xylota segnis. The sequence goes on along the minus strand of OY757236.1, from coordinate 113,279,703 downwards.
ACACCGCGAGTCCAAGATGATAATCCTGGACCATAAGAAGGAGAAGACTTGACGTCAAAACCTGCCCCTGCGAAGGAATGCCTTGACCGGCGGTGCCGCAGGGGAAATGTTTTAGCCACGTAAATATGCAGGAGCATGGAGTTTGGCATAACTTATAGCACGGGCTACTGAGTATCCATAACAATCTTCTACCGCTGGACATTTTCGTTAAAACCACGGCAGCTATAAGTGCCCTAAGAATAAGTCAGTCAGATAGCTGGAATCATAATGCAACAGGACATTCCATGATCCTGGAGAAATATCTATACTACTAATTACCTCACTCCGTTCCTAGATTTTCATAGACCGTTTACTAGCTCGTTCCCAAGCAGGGAAGAATGGAACGATGGCCAGCCTGCCAACACAGATGGATCTAAGATGGATGTAGGCGTAGGGTCTGGCATTTTTTCTGAACCGCTGGGGATATCTAGATCAGTCCGCCTCCCGAACCATAGCAGTGTTTTCCAAGCGGGGGTCTTGGCAGTGACAGCTGCCGTGAGACTGCGATGAAGGCAATACCACCGGATCGACAGCCAGACGGCAATAAAAGCAATTACTGCTATCGAAATAAAATCCAAGAAGTGCTGTCGCGAAGAACTCAGGGTTCTTGGACCACAGCTCAAGGTTACACTCTGCTGGGTCCCTGGACACGAAGGTATTCCAGGCAATGAGAAGGCAGACAAACTGGCAAGAAGAGGCTCTGAATCTACATCGCAACAGGTAGACACCTCAGTGTTCATCCCGCCTTGCACATTGAAGCAAAAGGCATGGATCTTGGCCAGAAGTGAGGCCAATAGTGGATGGACCATGTGGTCACCAGAAGCCTATGGCCTTGCTTTGACAAGAGTAGGACCGACCGAATAATGCTAAAGGATAGGAAGTACCTTTCTGTCCTTACAGGAATTATCGCGGGGCATAACTCTCTTCGGTACCACATGAGAAAGTTAAGACTCACGGATGAAGATCTATGTCGGGGATGTGGAGACGAGGAAGCTAATGAGGATACAACCCACTTTCTTTGTCACTGCCCTGGGCTTATCCACCTTAGATTCAAAATTCTAGGGCGACACTTTTTCTGTGACCTTGAAGAATTAGCAAACAGACCAATCAATGAAATTTTTAGGTTCATCAAATCAACAGGATGGTTTGGTGATCCACAAGATACAAAACAGTACTAGGGTTTACCAATGGGCAAGGGACTTTTTCCCCTTTGGGTATCACAATGGGTCTGTATTGGCCTGAGTGTGGCGACGTGTTCTAGTCGCCTACCCACATACCTAACCTAACCTAGTATCCATAAAGGATTTCACCCCTCAAAAAAAAAAAAACCTGAGTGTTGCGATGTGAACATATTTTCCACTTGCCTACCCACGAACCTTACTGGAAAAGTTTGTTAGTGAAGTTGTAGTAGTTAGTTAGTTAGTAATTGATACAAGTCCTTCAAGTTGTCCTTTCATATAGTTCGAAATCATATTCCAGAGAACCTTACATTCAGTACCTATATTGAACAAGCCGATTTCCCGACAGAACACAATAGTCAATGCCTGAGGATGCTGTCCCTATCAGAATTGGTTCATATACTTCCACGCGTTATACATCCTATTGTTCAGTTTTCGAACAGCAAACTACTGAAAGGCGAAATGTTTTTTTTTTTCGTTTTTATTATTATCCGCTTAATTCCTTTCACCATAAAACTGATAAAACTGATCAATGCCCAAATATGTAAATTGAACACTACCTGAACTGCATAAGTGCGCATCAATGAGTTTCACCATCGCATCGCGGCCCCAGACACAAACGATCCGGCAATCAAATAATTCCACTATTTGCAGGTCATTTTCTAATGTAAATTATCATCTGACGGATGCGGTACCGCGCAAAAATTACCCGCCAGCCCGTGGAGTGCGGTGCAGTCGAGTAAAAACGTGCCCCATAATAATATGCGAGAGTTGCGAGCTATAATGAATCCGGCTTTGGAGGGATTTTAAATTTTCTCACAGCCCCCCCCCATCACAATGGTCCAATTAGGACGAGGGTGGACGCAGGGGGGTGGGGGAAATTAAATTGATTGCATCGAATGAGAATTGCACTTATGCATGGCGTTCGAATGATTTGATTCAGCACACGATTCATTGTGGTGATAAATTTGATTCTTCGTTTAGTGGTGGGCGTTTGCTTTTTTTTTTTTTTTTTGTTAGGTACGAGTTGATAGATACATATAGCAGCCGCCTCGTGTGGGAGTATAGTTATGGAGTTCTTTTGGGGATTTGAATGGGTAATGAGCTATGCTTTAGGGTAATTAATTCTACGAAATTCTGTTTGGCACACACATTGAAAGAGAAAGAGAGAGAGAGAGAGACTGCCATTAACGATCTATAATGATATTTGGTCCTTGATGTGTCCTAATTTCATGCTCTGTGGATTATTTCTGACAGGTCTTGATGTTTTTATTCCTTTTAATGCTCATATAGGGGAATGTGAATGGGTATTAAGCGGATGTTGACGTAATCAATTGGGGGGATACATATTATAGGCAACAACCTTTTTTTTTTAATGATACATGCGTGGAGTCGAGAAAGTTCTTCCTAGAAGGCCGCATTAAATGGACCCGAAGTCTCGTTTTAGATTTCACATACCTAAGCCATGTAATCTTTACAGATACGCATTCCTATATTCAGTCGATACGACTTTGGTCGTTATGCATCTTCCTTGTGAATTGAATTTCAATAGTCCAATGGATACTCGAAAGATTCCAACTCTGTGTGTCCTTTTGTAGGAGTTTTCAACTAATTAATGGTAAGACAAAAAGGAGATTAAAGAACATCCGCCTATGGGACTTGGTCTTTCAATTTGGCGTATCTGCTGTCGTATCCTTCTTGGTCATCTATGATGGCGATTCAGTCAGGACACATGCTGCGGTAGTATCTAGGGAGCTATGCATATTTCGGTGTTGCTCTTGGTGGTGGAGGAGGATGTGTATGGATGTACGTTTTAACTTTAGATGATCCTGCACTCAATTCCATACAAATTAATAGGAACTAAAGCCTTGGGAAAAGCGCTTAAATACTAGACAGAGGATGAGAATGCTCAAATACCAATGACAATTGTGTTTCGAAGAAAAATCAGGAAAATCCCGATGGTAGGTGTGTAACCTTTGAGCCTTGTGTGCCCAATCTTGTCCTTGCTGTTATATTATACGAAATCTAAAGAATATCTGTCGATAGCTGCGAGATTTCCCACATGTATTCTCATGGCTAGATCCTTAGATTCGTCCGATGTTTTTCGTCATACGACGACGGGCCTGAAGAGCGGTTGTCACATCAGGCCGGGGGTACAAGAATTTCTGACTGGCGAAGCTGGAGGAAGTATATTTTCATGGTGGGATCATCTTCTCTGTGATATGCGTTCGTAATGGAATCTCACTATTTGTATTGGGATCTAAGCAGGGTGATGTGGGACTATGATTGGTTTTGAAGAAGTAATATGCCAAATCGGACACATTTTGATTTGCATCACCTCGATGCGATATGAGGCGCGCCTGGGATTGAGATTTTCTTGGCTACTGGTACAGGGATGTTAGCTTCTTCCTTAGCCTCGAGAACTATTGGTTTGCAGTCGAAGGTTATGTGTGTGACGAATTGTATTTACTTTTAAACGTCGCGGACGATATTCTTTGGGTCTTCGATGATGTCCTCAAGTTTGGTGTCGTCCTTCCTTTCTTGTTCGTTCAGGATAATGTAGAATTTGTATGATTTGTTCTAGAGAAGTAGTAGCACTGGGCCTAGGGAGGAACCAGTTTTTGAACTGCTAACCCCTTCCACTTCTTGCTCTAAAAAACCTTGTTTAGTGGTGTCCAGGACAAAGCGTGAGAGTGCTACACGCTTGTGTTGAGTGTTTAAGCTATTCTTGAAGGCATCGCTCCATGGACGTGAAGACTAGTTTCTCCTAATGAATTTTGACCTCTAGCTTCTCTATGTTTTTATTTAGAAGAAGTACTTCAATTATTACCTTCTCCAACTATGACGATAATGATTCAATACCCTTTGGAGCTGTGACAGTTCGAGTCCAGTTCGAAATAGCTCGGTTATAGCCTATTTTGGAAGTTCTTTCCAACAGCCTGTAGCACGTCAGTACTTCACCTGCTGCTTATCATTCCCACTAGAAATCAAAATCCCACAGGTGGATCACATCTAACTTGCAGAGTGGATCGCCCTTCTAAATCAGCGGTGTTCCCAGAACCGGTACTCTTCTCCGAACCGTGTCCCATCAAACATTTTCCACTGTTATAAGTTGCAGAGCAAATACCCTCGCTCGGATGCCTTGTCCAGTTACCCAAGAGTCTGTAGCAGTAACATATACTCAAACTCCTCAAACACGGTGAAGACGCGCTATGCAGAGTCATGTCTACTTTTGGCATCCCTGCCAATCAGCGAAAATCAAACGAAGAACTACTGAATAACTCTTAGCTGTGTCTTTGGACTGAGAGGGTAATTGAGTAGTAGAGCTCTATCCCGAAAGACTAAGGCGACTCTATGTAAGACCTTGAGCATCCCAGTTCTAATTCATTCGCTTCGAAGTGTGGGCTCTGTCTAAAGCGGATGAAGAGATCCTCAGTTACTTCGAGAGAAAGACGTAATTCTCGGTCCCGGTTGCTCTGACGGGCTTTGGAGGAAGAGTTTCAGAAAAATTGACACAGTCAAAAACTGTGCATTAGTCCTTTGAGATGGCTAGGACGTGCAGAGCAAATGGACGCGAATGCAGCAGAGTCTTCGACTCAAACCCGGAGGGACAACCCAGTACAGGAAACATCGCCTTGATGGCGCGCATAAGTAGAAAGCGATCTCAACCGATTTGGAGTGCGCAACTGGAGGCAGTTAGCTAAGGACCGGATTAACTTGAGAGCCTTGTTGGTTGAGGACCAGCTTCTCCCTGAACTGTAGCGCTACCTAAGTAAGTTAGAAAATTGAATGAGTCAGAGATCCTTCAATAGCAAACTAACATCATGTAGCGGTGTACCGACAAGCTCTGGAACAAAACTTAGAAATGGAGCTCGTAGGACAGCTCGAAGATTTTTAAGAAAATCCGTGGTTGATCCGACCTGTTGGAGTGACATTCCGGTGACTCTTTCGGTTAATAATGGTATCGTAATGGATACTTGTATTCCAAGTATTTGAATGTATCTTTTAGGCTTTTCAAATCGTCGGAATCGTAGATGGATTTCGCATTTGTTCCAGCTTAACGTTTGTCAATTTTTTTAAGCGATTGCATCCTCCAGCTAGCTTTTCTCGAAGTTTCACATCGCCGTAGCTGATTGGCTATAATGATGATGATGACGGATCTAGCCAGCTGAGTTTGGGAATAGAGGTAAGTTCTGATATAAAGTAGGTGCGATTTGTCTGCCAGTATGGATCTCTCCAATACGTAATCCAATGCTTCGCTTGAATGGCATACACTGCCATACATCCAACAGTCAGTCATTTTGGAGCCAAACTCCCAGGAGTTAACATCAATTTATGTACAATGAAATAGCGCCAGTCTGTTAGGGTTTTGTTCCTTATCTGAACAATTCGACTAAGAGTTACACACAATTCATAAGTATATAGTAGAACATTTCGTCAGGGGGGAACGATAAAAGAATCATGACACAGTACAACCAAACATTATGTCAATGAGTTCCCAATCCAGGAACCCTCTGCCTTCCTGGTCAAATGTAATCGCACGATATAATGTGTTCACTCTAATTGTAATGAGCTACAAAGCAGAAAAAAATGTAAAACAAACCGGAAAACACAATTAAGCACTCATTCTATATGCCAAGAACCCCCTAGTAAAAGACCTACTCCTTCCAGGTCCCTCCAGAGAGCGACACTTTGAGAGTTGCCCTGCCAGCTGAGGAGTACCTACTAACATACACTTCCAAGTAACCTGAAAAGTTAATTTAAAATTTAAATGCGTGCATGCGGCTGAGGTCGTCAAAGTTAAAAGGAAACTCCAAACGGGAATGAATTAACGAACTTTGAGATGTGTGGAGGTTCCATGCCAAAGGATATACTCAAATTCTTAATTTCCCTCCCGAAGCCGGTGGCTCTATCCCACGTACGATCTCAACATACACTCCCGTTTTTAACACTATGTGCCAGGCGGGGTACATGACCCGTCCCGTAAATGTGTTACATCCCAAGAGGACACTAAATTTTTCATAATAGTCGCAACTCAAGTTGAGGATTCCTCGGTCTTTGGTCTTCGTGCCACGTTCAGTGTTTTGTCGCCCTCCTCATAGTCGTCGTCGTCGTTGTAGTTGTGTTATGCCAGTCAGTTGTAACACATACCGAATGGGAGTCCTTTGAGCGGTTGGGCAGGAGGGGGACCAGTAGCAACTCGCAGCTGTAGGTGGGTTTTCACGGATGGTCGAGTGTTGAGAGTTTTCTGTGAAAATAATGCAACTACAAACTTCTGCAACACACAGGAGCGAAAAAGATACACAGATAGACGACACCACGCAGTGAATGAGAATAAGGACACAATGCATTCCGGTCGATTTTTCTTACTCGTCGTTCTCTTCTTCTTTAGCATAACACTTTTTCTTTTCCTTTATTTTTTGTTTTCTGGTTTCTGAATAAAACATACCTACGCTGGCCCTCGGCATATTTAGCTTCCTGGAATAAGTTTTGCAGTCATTGGATGCATCGGTTGCACATGGGGGCGAACGAATTTATTCGTGTTAAATTTGTTTATACAAATTTAATGAATGTGAAGTTCTGGAGTGAAGTTTTATATTTCCCATTTTCCAGAGTTTCTGTATTGTTGTTTTTGTTATCCTTTGTCAGGAATACTAGGACACTGTGGTGTGCATGCAAATAGCTTTTAGTTGTTTTAGGCATTCCATGTGGGAAATGTGTGCTTTGTTTTGAGTTTATGAAATCGTAACTTGTATTTTTGAAGGAGAGCGAGACAACAGCTAGTGTACTGCATGGGATCAAAGAATGCTAGTTTTAAATAAATTGACGTAAGTGCCGTATACACATTGCATTAAGTGGTGTCTGGAATTGAAGTGACGCTTGCACTTTGACTTTTAGAAAAATATGTAAGGATTCCTTCAATGGAATCAATTGAAAAATTTTGACAGTTTCTGCAGCAATTGTTGTAAACAACAGAAGCAACTCGCTGAAGCATGGACTAAAGCGGATGAAGAGATCCTTAGTCGCTTCGGGAGAAAGACTCTTCGTGTGATTTTCGGTCCCGTTTGCGTTGATGGGCTTTGGAGGAGGAGATTCAACGACGAAGAGCTGTACAGCGACACCGACCTAGTCAGAGATATGAGAACCAGTCGTTTGAGATGGCTACTGCATGAAGAGCGAATGGACACCAATGCTCCGACCCGCAGAGTCTACGAATCAATAATGGAAGCACAACGCAGTAGAGAAAAACCTTGCCTTAGGTAGCACGCCCTCGTAGAAGGGGACCTCAACCGACTTGGACTGCGCAACTAGAGGCAGTTAGCTAAGAACCGGGCTAACTGAAGAGGTATGTTGGTTGAGGCCCTGGTTCACTCCGAACTGTAGCGATACCTGAGCACTTGAACCAGAGCATTCATTTGAATATACTTTTTGTTTATGGACTTTTTGACAGATGACAGATGAGTCGTGTTAACCTGCCATATTTTTTGACATTTCATCATAAAAAGACTTAGGCCGGCACACCGTCTACAAACTATTCAGCTGTATTACGAAAATCACCGCTGTCCGTACGCTTAGAGCAACTTATGGTCTACATAATCGGCCTACGGAACACACGATTCGCTATACGTCAGAAAGTTGGAAACCCCATTTGTATTACTAGACAATACGCGACCAAATAGACCACATCCGGCGAGTTGTGATTAAAATTTTGAAGAGTCTAGGCAATGACTGCGATGAATCAATTTGACGTCGTTTTCAACAATTTAGCTTGTCATATGCAACATTTGGCGTTTAACATAAAGATCTTGGCTTAAAAGCATATACAAATTCAAATAGTGGAAGAGTTGAGGGAGGCTGACCTATCGAATCGTTACCGTTTCCGTCATTGTGCTCTTGAAAAGCTCAAAGAAAATCCACTGTTTTCCACAAAAATTTTGTTTAGCTCTGAAGCACACTTCTGGCTTAATGGGTGCGTCAATCTGGGAAATTTCCGTATTTGGGTTGAAGAGCAACCCGAAGAGGTTAAAGAGATCCCACTACATCCAGACAAAACCAGGGCGGTGTAAGACGTGACAAACGTCAGTACATCGATTTACTAGCTTCAATAGCGGAAGAAGAGGCAATCAGGTCCGACTGTACTGTCTGCAGTAGATCTGTGGTGATATCTTACCTTAAATGGCCCACAATCTAGAAAGAAAGTGGAACTCAAAACAGGGCCAAAACGAAAGCACTCCAAGCACCAGCGCTCATCTCAACATTGCTGGACAGGTGGTGGAGAATGTGAAGGGGTTTCTATCTAGGAAGTGTAAAAAAAATACTTGGCGCAACAGGTCGATGGGACCCAGGGCCTAGCTTCTTACCTACCCACGGCCTACTGTTTAATGCCGTATCCGAAGGGCAATTTGTTGTTTGAGAAGCTTTCTCAGGACAGTTGTACTCTCGAATGTCTGTCAGACTCTCGCGAGAGGTGGGGCCGTGTAAAACTTTTAGGTGTCCCGACTGGGATTCGAACCTCGAACCCCTTGCTCCATAGTCCAACTCACTAACCACTGAGCCACGGCACCCATGGCACCGAGCTGGATGTGACCAACAATGGAGAAACAATGTTATCAGCTTAAGGAATAAGCTGCGACCGGTCCGATTCAATGGAGAATCAGTACTGCTTTAGAGGTGCAGTACTTAGAAGGTAGACATCACTACCGCACGCAAGCTAAAAACCTTCGTAAGGAGATGTCTAAGAATCATCTTGTGGATATTGTAGCCCAATCGTATCTTGAACGACCAGCTCTATTGGAGAATGAGCCATGACCCCACAGACATAAATATATGGAGGAGAAAGTGCCAGTGGATTGGACACATCCTAAGGTGTTAAGTCAGCTCTGTGCAGTGGAATACTCTCACTCAAGCAGGCAGAAGAGTGGTTTTTCCTAGGCAAACATGGCGCAGAACAGTCGATGAGAAATCGAAAGCATTGCAGAATTCCGAACAAGATGGCTCACAGGCATTGTTGATACCCTATGTCCCCCGAAGAATTAAAGTACTTAACTAAAACAAAGGTTTGGTGTGCTTCAAGGGCTTGTGGAATCATCGGTTCATAATTCTTCAAAACAAGGCCGGCCGGAATGCAGCTGTCAATGGCTTCTATTATCCCGCCATGATAAGTGATCTCCAGGACATCTGGTACGTGAAAGCCCATGAAACCATGGATTTATTCCAAGAACAATTCGGTGAACAGTTAACTTCCCGCTTCGGACCAGAATTTGCCAATTCATCTTTTCCTCTGAGGTACATGTATGTAAAGCCCAAAGTCTATATGGATAAGCTTGGGTATGATTGAGGATTTGGTAGGCAACATTACTCGTGTATTGCGTCAAATACCACTCGAAATGCTCGGACGCGTCGTCAAAAATTGGAACTTCAGAATAGACCACGTCCAACTGCAGTTACGACCAAGTCTTGAAAGCAGACGGTATCTCCCCTATAGTTCTGAAGAGGTGTTCTTCCTGGCAAAACCTCTGCGTAAGCTTTTCTGTCTGTCCTACTATGGACTCTTCCCGAGAAGATGGAAAACAGCATTTGTCCAGCCTGTCCCTAAAAAAGGCGATTCTTCCTCTCCGACCAATTACCGATCCATTGCACTTACGTCCCATCTTTCCAAGGTCATGGAAACGCTGATAAATCATCAGCTTATGAAATATCTTGAATCACGAAAACTCATTAATGACCAGCAGTATGGTTTTCGTAGCAACAGGTCCACTGGTGATTTGATGGCATATCTCACCGAGAAGTGGAACCATTCTCTCCATCACTTCGGCGAAACAAAGATGGTTGCACTCGATATTTCAAAGGCATTTGACAGAGTTTGGCACCAAGTTCTTTTGTCTAAAATGCGTGCATCTGGCATCGATGAAATTATTCTTCAATGGATTAGAAATTTCCTTTCGGGGCGTTCAATACAAGTTGTGTTGGATGGCTTCAAGTCTGATATTCACCGCACAAATTCTGGTGTTCCCCAGGGCTCAGTTTTATCTCCGACTCTTTTTCTCATTTTTATCTGCAACCTCTAATCCAATCCATTCCTTCGCTGATGATAGTACCCTTAGTTTTTCATATTCGTTCGCTAACTCACGCCCTTGCTCTTCGGCCGTAGAAGAGGAACGGCAGCATATGTTAAACTCATTAAACGCAATGCTGTCTTCTGTCTCTCAAGCGAAGCCAAAACCCCCAACTATTATCCATGAATGGTACTTGCATCGCGGAAACCGAAAGACTTGCCCCTGTCGGTATGTGTATCAATAACCATCTTCGATGCAACGACCACATATTCGAGGTCGTCAAAAATGCTGCAAAATGTCTAGGATTCCTTAAGCGGTGCAAGAAATACTTCACCCCATCTGATCTGGCCTCAATTTATAAGGCATTCATCCGCCCAAAACTGAAATACAACTCCCATATCTGGTCTGGTGCACCCAAGACCGTTCTGCACATTCTAAACAGGGTCCAAAATTGCGCGTTAAAACTTATAGGTGATAGAGACATTGTAGGCTCCATAGCGCCTCTAGGACATCGGAGAAATGTATCATGTCTCTCCCTGTTTTACCGCTTTTTTCACAAAAAATGCTCCAGTGAAATAGCCAGTTGCATTCCTCCCCTTCAAAATTTCCCCCGGTAATACGTGTTACGCTATGAATGCACATCAGTTTACCCTCAAGCCCCCTTTCGGACGTACTGTCAAATATAGAGATTCGTTTATAAACTGAACGACAAGTATGTGGAATGATCCTCCAAGCTCTGTATTTGCTCATCACTACAACCTTCAAACATTCAAAGCCAACGTGTACCGGTACATCCTTTCAGTATAAGGGTATTCATATCCCCTTTGGGGCGCGCAAATTATAAAAAAAAAGCAATAATCCTTCAAATATAATTTTCAAACTTTGTTTTTTTGTTTGATATACATACTTATGTATGTAGATATCCCGATAAAATTGATCTTTTTTTTCCTTTTAAAAGGACCTCTAAATTAATCACCCTTTACCATATTTACGGTGCAATGGACCTACTTACCTACTTAGTCCTTTAATCTCCGATTTTTTCATTGGCTTTGGCAACATTCAACCTCGTGGACTTTTGTACGCATTAGCCGTCTAAGATGGCTAGAACATGTAGAGCGGATGGACATCAAGGGACAACGCAGTAGAGGAAGACCTCGCCTTAGGTGGCGTGCACAAGTAGAAGAGAACCTCAACCAACTTGGAGTGCGTATCTGGAGGCAGTTAGCCAAAGACCGCGCTAACTGGAGAGGCTTGTTGATTGAGGCCCAGGTCCACCCCGGACTGTAGCGCCACCTAAGTAAGTAAGTAAGGACTTTTGTAAGACATTTAGTTTTAGAATTCATACTATAGTTGGTTTAGTGCTCCCAGAAAGTTGTTTGTACCCATGGGGGACTGATTCTTATGAGTCATGTCATACTCCTACATATGCTATAAAAACTGCTTTGTTAGTTTTAATACATATGATTGTCAAACGTAAAATGTAAAGAAATATTTTTTTTATTATTCAAGTTCTACACATTTTGTGTTAGTCCCCTTTGGGACCGCAAATCATTGTAACCCCCACGACAGAGTAAATGAATTGAAGGAAAACCACTATAGCGACCAGGCCAAGAGGCCTTAAGGGCAAAACCACTAACCATGTTCCTACTATTGTGGCCAGCAATTGCAATTGGAGTAGAATATGAAGTTAAGTACATGGCATAGAACATGGAGTATGACTTAATAGTCTTTCGTCTCTCACAGCCATTGTTGTTATTCTCTTTATTTTTATTTTTTTCTTATCCTTCTTGTTGGTGGAGTGCAACGCAAAGGACCTTCTACGAAGAGGAAATGTGAAATTATTTCCCGGATAATGGGTGAACGTAATTATCGTCACGCTAAGAAGAACAGAAAAAGGAGTCATTGTGCATCCTTAATGGCTGAAGTAATTTTCACAGGTGCACCAGTGCAAGGAACAACCAAGGTGCCAAAGAGTTCTAGATGATATGCGCTAAATTGAAGCAGTGCAAATTCTAAGAAAGTAGTAGGACTCGCAAATTTACACTTAAATACTTGCCTAACCATTGTTGTTTTTGTAACTGCTTCCGGTAAAATAAGAGAACATATAATTCGTGAAACTTTACTTATTCCTTTTGGTGAACTATTTTAGTTTTTCAAACATATAGGACAAGAGTCAGATAACATTGACATTATTGGGTTCAAAAGGAGATCCAAAAAAAGGACATAGAGTATGACACATTTTGAAGATGAGAAATGTCAAAATATTACTAAAGTTAGGGGCTAATTAAAGTTTTAGTTTTCGACTCAGGAGCCCGTGGCCATAGTTATCCAAGATGGCAAAAAGGAGAAAAAAACAGCTTTCCGTTTTTCAGAAAGTCAAGTCCTCTAACCCAACAATCCTTTAGTAATAGTTTCCTCCACATTTGTGCGTCAAATTCACTTTTTTGTCGGCTTTAGGAACCCACTTCAGGTATGAGGAGCTAACAATAGCACTCATCAATCACTACATCAGTACAAAAGATCAGCCACATGATCCTAGAAAAAGGAGCAAACGAAAGGTTCCGCAATATTGACAAGCGTCACATACGAAGGAGAATGACTCGTAAGAGGGCCAATAAATGGTCAACATTGCTTTCTTTTGAGAGACAACACGAATGCCGTTGATTTTTAAGACGTTTCCTGAGCATAACTTTAGTCTGCCTGCATCCTGAAAAGTCATACACTTGTAAAAGTTGTACACATACAATTGTGTTCTTAAAGGACCCAATAGTCAATTGTCTCCTGACCGAGAACGCGGAAAGACTCACCATATGTTCAGGTCATGAGCAATGATTTTTTGACCCTTTCTTAGCAATCTCATCCGAGATCTCATTTCCCAAAGTCTGAGTTTAACCTGCGATTCGGATAGTAGTTAAAGAATTTAGTCTTCTTTAAGAACGATCAAGAGCGGACTTAATGATCGAAGATCGATTGATGAAGATCGCTTGATCATTGCCGAAATTCTGTTGTCTATACTCTATCCTGCCAGTATTCATTACAATCCAATTTGAGATCCTTTATATTCACTATAAACTAGATAAGACAAAGTTATGTATCCACTGTCCATTCGTTTGCAGTCACCACTTTTTGGATCTTAAATTTTGAGCTATCAGAGGCAGAACAAGAGTAAACAATTTTGAAATCCGTAAACTCCAACACACTTTTTTGTAACTTCACCAGCTTACATGAAATCGAAATAAAGATTTGTGTGAAGTTGGATGTGTTTTCATGAAAAAATCCTGAACGATCGATGTAATTCAGTAAGAACAAGGCAGTATGCCACTCCCATCAGTAGGACTGGTTAGTTAGGAGGAGAGTTAGAGCAATTTAAATCGTTTTCCAATAGGGACACAACAATTTTGTATTTTAATACAAATGCACCTTTAAGATGACATGGTTTACATTTTTATCACGAACAAGCAATGTTTGGAAACTATTAAAAATGACTACCGAAGTTCTGAGTCAGTAGTCATAAGTAAAAGAGGACTCTCGGCCATAATAGCTGTGCGGGCTATAAGGGATAACATCGAGCCAACATGTTCACTATTGAATGTGCCTGTACCAGTGAGACAACGCACGGATCGAAGTACGGAAAACAGCGCAGCAATAAGTGTTTCACTTCATAATGAGCCAATTCAGTCGAATCCACACCGTCCAGAGGAATTGGCAACATCGGATCGATATTCTTCGGATTGTTGTTGTTTTTTATCCGATAAATGTGTTAGCCATGTTACGATTACCTATCATGCCATGTTGGAAGACTATTTTTAGCCAGAATTGGATGAACTTGATATCAGGGATAGTATGTACATGTCACACAACTGATCAAACAAATGACCTATTGAAGGGGAAGTTCGGTGATCGTGTAATCTTGAGATTACAGGCGGTCGAATGGCCGCCTTTCCTTCTTTTTATGGGATTACGTTAAGTCGTTGGCTTATTTCAACAAGCGTTAGGGATCGTTAGGAGTAATATCGAAGGCGAAATTAGCAACTTTCCGGCAGAGGTGCGCAGAAGAGTGAAAAATTGGCTCCGAAGAACTGATTGCTGCTGGCAAACGAGATCGAATTTCGTACTTAAATTCAACATGTGTACTACAACTAGAATTTCAGCCCTATATCTCCAATATTTTGTATTTTATTTAAAACTCGAAACTTTAATTTTCTTTACCAAGAAGACCTTTTACCAACAGTTTCAGATTGAGGCTTCTATATGCTTTTTTTATAATCATTGTCACAGAGTCTTGTATCGCATCTCAGTCACTCTTGACTCTGTGAATCCAATAAGAGGTGTTTATCTACATCCCATCAAAGACAATAGTAAAAAATATTGTGATCTACTTTTTCGACTGCATCCACAGAGTGCTCAAACTTGTAAAGGTAGGCTTTATAACATTGTTGGGCAGCAAGCACTTGAGGTTGATGTAGAAATAAAATCCAAGCTTTTGAAGTGCTGTCGTAAAGAGCTCAAGATTCTTGGAAGACAGCATAAAGTTGCCCTCTGCTGGGTCCCTGGACACAAGGGAATACCAGGAAATGAGAAGGCAGATGAACTGGTAAAAAGAGATTCAGAATCAACAGCACAACGGTGTTCATCCCGCCTTCCGCACCGAAGCTAGAGGCATGAATTAAGGCCAGTAGGGAGCCTAATAGTACATAGATGGTCCTCGCTAGACACTTGTGTGATTACAAGACTTATAGCCTTGTTTTGACAAGAAATGGACCGAGCAAATCATACAAAAGGACAGGCAATCCCTTTGTATCCCGTTGCGAGTAATCACGGAGAATAACTCTCTTCGGTACCACATGAGAAAACTAAGACTCACGAATGAAGATATGCATATGTCGGGGATATGGAGATGAGAAAGCCAATGAGGATACAATCCATTTGCTCTGCACTACCCAGGTCTTATCCGATTGAAGAAATATCCAACAGGCCAATTAATGATATCCTGAACCTCATCAAATCTACTGGATGGGTTGGTGATTCATATGAAACACATTTAAAAGATTAGGCTTAACCAATGGGCAAGTGACATCTTTCTCCTATGGGAAGCATTCTAGGGAGAGGTGCATTACAACCATAATTAGTGCGGTGAGTCCTGAGTCGGAAAAGGGGTGTAGACCTAAGGCACCGGG
Organism: Xylota segnis; assembly: GCA_963583995.1. Taxonomy (NCBI): domain Eukaryota; kingdom Metazoa; phylum Arthropoda; class Insecta; order Diptera; family Syrphidae; genus Xylota; species Xylota segnis. The sequence goes on along the minus strand of OY757236.1, from coordinate 113,264,253 downwards.
AGTTGGTGTTAAATAAGACCGATGCAAGAAGCGATGGGGAATTGATGTGACCAGTTATTAAGTGATGTAGGAATAGAAGGTCGGCATTTTCGCGGCGGTTTTCGAGACTCTGTAGATTGATCAGTTTGAGGCGTTCAGAGTAAGGAGGTAAATTGAAACTATCAACCCAGAGAAGACCACGGAGGGCGAAACGTATAAACCTGAGTTGGACAGCTTCAATACGTCGGACGTGGACAGCATAATGAGGGGACCAAACTTGGCTGGCATATTCGAGGATGAGTCTGACGAAGGTGATGTAAAGTGATTTGGTAACGTAGAGGTCTGAGAATTCCTTAGACCACCGTTTCAGAAAGCCAAGCGCAGAGTTGGCTCTACATATAATGTTGTCAACATGCGAACAGAAATTAAGCTCCCTGTCGCAGATGACACCTAAGTCGCGCAAAGATGAGACTGAAGGGACAGAAAGTAATTCCTATGGTGTGGTGGAAGGCTTTTACGGCAGTACGTCATGTATTGACATTTGCTGGTATTAAGTTCGAGATGATTTTTTTGAATTTACAGATTTTCATGTCATCGGCATACCTAGATAGAAAGATAGGAGTCTTTCATAATGCATTCGACATCGTTAGTGGTAAGGACAACAATTAAGGGACCCAGGTGACTGCCTTGAGGGACGCCTGATGTGGCCGTAAAGGGGTTAGAGACAGAGGATCTAAATATAACCTCGTACTGGCGATTTTCGAGGTATGATTGGATCCATCTGATAAAACCTGGTGGAGTAATAATTGGGTGTGAGATTTTGGACCGAGGGAGTAGTCATCCTTAAGATTGTTAATCTTCTCCGTGACAAGTTACGAAGTGATATTGATCGACACTAAGGATGCTTGAGCGCAGTTATCCAAGTAAGAGAAGTAGTCAAGGTCAGGTTCGGGCATGTGGTCAGTAAACGACTGGCTAAAAAAGTGAGCGAATAGGTTTGCAACAGTTTTAGAGTCCGACGAGGAGGTGTTGGCAAGTTTACGTTTCGCATTTATGAAATGATAAAAACGTTTAGGGTCAAAAATTAGATTTGATTGCATACAGACAATGTAATCTTGGTAAAGAACCTCACTTAGTTCAGCGAAGTGTGTATATGTGTGCTGAGGGAGTAGTCAGAGTCAGAGCGAGATTTAAGGAATGCCCCTCCAAAGTTTGTTCCTCTTATTACGGTTCCCGCGCAGTTAGAATAAGAATAATTTTTTTTGGGCGAGTACGGGACAGTTTGCAGAAGGCAATCGAAGATTAGAGAATAGAACGATGCAAGAGCAATATCCACAGAAATACCTCTGTAGTTAAAGACGGCGTTGCTGAGCAAGTTGTTGAGCTTGGCAAAATCAGCTTTACGGAAATTAAAGCTGTATGCAGTCTGAGAATGAGAATTGGAATTTAAGTCGCCATATGCAAACGAGAGGAAGAGGGATGGAAATAAGGATGAGAAAATAAGGTCTAGTTGTCTATCAAGGCTATTAGTTATGCCACTGATTTGATGGAGACCAGCGTTGGATAGACAATTATGAAAAGGATTTCTTTGTCTAAGTTGCATTTGAAGGAATGAAATGGGACTCATCCGCAGACTGAACCCATTGAAGATGCGGAAGATTAAAATCGCCTAAGACAATGACATCATCGCATTGACATTGATACCAGTGTAGGTATACCTAGTACATTATCCAACCCTGAGGTCCAAGTATTCTGATTTATTCCCATTTGCTGTCGTTGATAATCGAATTGTATTTCGATTTGACTTGACTTAAGATCATAACTCACTTTTTTTTTTTGTAAAACTCGCCCTTAATTGATAGAAGATCCCTGCCCACATCCCCAATGATGGATATTAAAACTTGGCTTAAACAATTAACAATACCGCGGCATTAAATAAAAATGAATAAAACAAAAACTACACAATTCACATCGAACTGATTCCGGTATCGGAATCACTATAAATTAAGCCGCGTACAAACATGTCCGATTACCAAAAAGAACCAATTATGCATTGTAGAATCGTCAGGTAATTGCTCGCAATCGTTTATTTACAAATTGTTAAATCGATTCGAAACTCTGCGAGAACAATTATTATCTCCCCCGTTGAATTATTTATTATTCACGCACAATTAAATCCAATTTGTTAATTTATCAAAAATATATGTCGGCATTTTACGGTGTGCGGTGCAACAGAGTTATAAAAGCCCTCGACCTCCAGGCGAGATCCAGCCCTTTTCCACACCCTAGACAAGGATAACACCTCCGATGCACATACATATGTACATACATACGTATGTATGGCTGTGTGACATCAAATAAACCAAACAACATTCGTAAAACAACACACACATCCAATAAGGCAGAGAAAAATCCTCGTAAAATTAGTTCACAATTTGCATACGCGCCGGGTCCGTACTCGAGAGTACACTACGAGTCCTACCTACGGGCCAATTGATTCGGGGAAAACGCACCCCATGTGTTGTAATCGGAAAAATTATTAATAAATGACAATAAATTGAATATAATGAATGTTAATTGGGTAAACCAGCAGGGGGGGAGGTGCAGCAAATGTCCGCTTTGTTTGGGGGGAGCACGCGCCAGCTATTCTTCACTGCAAACGGGGGAAATTTCAATCAATTTTAATGCAATTAAATTGCATTTTGGCCTGACCCTTTTGGGCGCAGGAGTTGTGTATTGCAACATTTTATCAACCAACGTGGATAAGGAAAATTGTGAGTTGATGTTCAGAGCACCAGCTGTGATGGCTGGCTGCAGATAATACCCAAACAAAGGAACAAGAAAAAATCTAAAAACACAAACAGGGAGACTATCCGCATATGGTTTGGGGATTAGCAACCACCCTGTGTATGCATACCTGACATACAGAAGGAGCTGTCCAAAATAAGGATGACTTTTAAAAAATAGGTGATTCTGGCGAGACCATCTATTGTGAATCGGTCTGAAAGGTGAACCCTATACTGATGTACTGTCAAAATCTCATGACATTTGAACGCAAGAATCGCAGTTATTGCGTCCGAAGTGACAGTACGTTTGAGTCATTGGAATCTCAAAAATATCAGTTTACCGCGTTTGGAAAAAACATTTTGACTGTCGAAAGGTAAACAGGCCTCTTTATAAATAGCTTTCCCAGTGAGGTTGTGAGAAGCTATTTTTTCTTTGTTTTTGTTTGTTTTTCTAGTGAGGTCCTGACTTACCTGCGGGCTTTACCTTTTCGGTTAAATTCGGCTGATAAGAGGAAAGGAGAGGGTGTGGACATAGCATTACGACATCCCGAAGAACATTACGGACAGCGACCGAAGATCACGCACTTTCTACTTACTTACTTACTTACTTAACGATCTCCCGATCTATGAACAGAGATGCGGCAGCCTTCACTTTCGCTGTATTGAGTCGGTGGGAGACATCTTAACAAAACCATTTACATTTACATTTAGGCAAGCAGGTTGTTAGGAGAATCTTGGTCAATTGGTATAATTGGACAAAAGCCATTCCAGAGAAATTATTTAAAATACGACTTCCAAGGCTCTTGCTTAAAAAAACGGATCTTGTAGGATAAATCTGGAGGTTTTACTTGATAACAACTTACACCCTGGGCTTAAAATAATAAAAAAGCCGGGATCATGCACCTTTCACTGAAATTTAAGAATATCTATAATTTTTTTAGGAAGCTACATATGTATGTCCTTCCTAACATTATCTATACTTATTTGAGAGACGTCAGCAGAGAACTTGCCATTGTATCTACTTACAGATACAAAATGTGTCAAAAATATGTAAGGAACGCACCAGAAGTCATAAAGTCGTTCTTGGTATTTTTGAGTCCTTGTTGTATATTTCAGGCAGGTTAAAAAAGTTTGGTAGGAACTTAAAATTTAGTCAACGTTTGAGGCTTTATCTTCTCTATGCGGATCGGTATGAAAGAAATGTTGTAGGTCTTGTGAGGCTACTTTACAAAGGGTTTGGCTATTTAAAGAATAAGGGAAACATGTTTAAAAAGAAGAATTTTAAGAAAAGTCCACCATGAGTGGGTCTTGGAATAGAGAGACATGAGAGACCCATTAGACATGTGTCCAAAAAACAGTTATCGACAGTCTAATAGATCGAATCGGGCTCTTTATTACGAAAACCGCTAACACAAAACAAATACATTGTGCAGGACATGACTACAAAGGTAGGTAGAAGGGACGACTTCATACGCAACTATCATCAATGGATCCATTGTGTATCCTTATCGTGCAGAAAGCTTAAAGAAGATCTTTGAGATACCTTAGGGCTCCTGAACCAGCCCGAGATTTTTTCCCTACTTTTGGCAAAATATTTCGGATACCATAACCCATACAGAATTTATACGTATAAGCGGTTCTGGAGAACTCAGCGGTTCGATATTTCCACTCAACGATGGTGCACTGCACGAATTTTTCTACATTAGACATAACTCTTCAATTCAAAGGGCATATCGAGAATTGCTGTCATTCTAATGTAAGTGGCCCGCTCAGATATCTAGGTTAAGAAAACATTTAAATAATTCCGGAGTAGCAGATCCGTCCACTTCAAGCCCTAGGTTGGTGTCATACAACCCTATTTCTTTGAAAATGCAATTGGAGATCCAATAGTAGTTATAGTGACGAGTACAGATCAATTCTCTTATACTTGCATGTGGTTTGCACTAAGCTGTTTCCATTTATCCAGAGACAAGATGAGTAGCGTATTGGTTGGCGGGCTACTATGGAGTAATCTGAAAGGAACTACTTAAGTTTTATAGATTGATCTTAACATCACATACTGTGAGACATAATACGAAATTTCGTCGATAGATTGAAATTTTACGAAAAGCCCATATGACGGCCTTAAGCATCGCTGATGACGCATGGTTCAAAAATGCCGATTGGACTAGAAAGTAAGACTTTTGGTCCCAACTCCAATGTTGTTGTTATATAATTAGGACATTCTGATTCTGTCTTCCAAGGAGAGCTAAGGGGATCTGTGGCAGGAAGTGTATTACAAGAAAGCTCCAAAGATCACTTACTTTATCAGTTAGCCAAACACCTTTTAAAGGTACCATGTCCTTCGACTTTGAGTGTGAGTTTGGCTCAGAGTAGGGCTGTTTTCAAACCGTCTTCGAAATAGCATAAAACTTTATAGAAACGGCCATGATACATACATACATAGTTGTGTGACAAGACCTTAAGATGGAGAGAAAAGTGGATAGGACTCAAATGCAGCGGGTATGATGAAGCTTCAGCCGCTGTACCGGATGAACAAAATTTCATCAACGTACTAGATATTCAGACTGAGGTGGCAGTAAGTGAATACGACGGCGGAACCCTGTATAGATTCTTCAAAGAGCTACACAGTGGCATCGTTGTCACCAGAATTTAGGATCCGTAGATCGACAAAAAGTGGTAAGATTTGATGGGACCTTACATCCTATATAACAAAAAATCTCTTTTATGTTGATGATGTTTATCAAGTACTATCCCAGAACCATAGACTTGCAAAAAATGACTACTTTTGTCGTAGTCGAGACAAACTTAGAAGCACTGATCAGTAACTTCACCAAAACTAAAGAGAGTACACAAGTTCCGTTTCGGCTGAAACTGAGAGTAACATCGAAATAGACGTTGGCCGCTGTACATCATAAGGCTGGATTCGGGGTAGAGTCTAAAATATGAGGAAGTACTCTCAACTACTTGTCAAGTTACTTGTCAAGTTTTTCACACAGAAATGTATGTATAAATGTTATTAACTATACAACAGGAAAGATGGCAAAGGACTGACTGGTCACACCCTACCGAAGGAACAAAAATGGCATCGGTACACCGCAGCACAGAATAGTCTAAAAGGAATGAGTGATATATTACCAGCAACCGAACATAGTAGTTTGTAGCCATGATTGCTCCTCTAAGACCTTTAAGACAGGTTTTAAACAAGTAAGAGAGTATATTTGATAATTTTCTGAAAGAACGTACATCATAACCAGTGGGTCTGTTATGCAAACCTCTTCTAATCACCTTTTTCATTAACTTACCCTGTATTTTTTTCTCATCCTCCAAATCTCTCTCTAATATTGTATCTATAATTCGATCGCCACATTTCGTTGATGTTTTGAAGGATACAGTGTGCTGTTTCCTGGTCCTTACTGCTGGAAAACTTACTTTCTTCTCTATCTCTCTCACGTTTCTCTGGCTTTGGGCTGTAGACCTTCTTGGATTGCAAGCAGTTATTGATACACAACGTGTCCCAGCATATAGTTGTCACTAACTTCGAAAAAATTGGTCCTTCGATCCGCACTCTTTAGTTACTATACATTGCTTCTAGTTATAAATTTCAACTTCAACTGTAAACTATGTACACATACCCTATACTCCAGGTAATAATAAAAAAAAAAAACAAAAATACGTTGCGCTTATTCACTATCAAATTACAATTATCCAATTTGGTGAATTATCGTCCAACCACAGGATTGATCCCATTAGCAGCTTTGAGTTTTTTTTGTTTCAACCATGACTACTGGGTTTTTTTTTTGTAAACAATGTCGCCGATAGGATAACACACAGGTTGCAGGACAAACGAAAGGATATTTTTTTTTTTGATTTCAGAATTAAAATATTTGTTTGCATAAAACTAGTGATTTGGTGAAAAATAATCACTGAATGTGTAGGCACGAACCTTAAACAAGTCATTGGGTGTGTGTTGAGTGTTATCAGCGGAAGCTATTAGCGGCTTTTTAATAAATCATTCGTTTGAAAAGTGGGATCTGGATAAACATAATAAGAGCAGCAATTGAATTAATTGCACTTATCTGGGTATTATTTAGTTGATTTAAGTGCTGTTAGTATTTACCTACGAATGGACATCATTTTATGAGTTATGGTTATGAAACAACAATTAGGGGTGAGATAGTGTGTTGTCTGGAAATTATTTTGGGTTTGCTTAAATGCTGCAAATCAAAGCTATCTCAGGATCTACATTTTGCAATCGTGTAGAGTTATGTTCTATAAGACTAAATGACTAATCGCACTCATGTAGCATTTAGATGCTATCTGGATGGAATTTTGACAAAAAGATATCAACAGGGGACCAGAAAATAGACAAAAAGTTAAGGTTAGTAAAAGAGCGATGGCAAATACGAAAATGCCTGCAGAGGAACACCCACAGAAGTATTGGAGGTACAAGTTGTTATTCAGATAAAGAAAAACGTCCCAACTTTTTGCTGGCAACTACATAAGTGCACCAAAGTCATTTGACCCAAAACGCTAAGGAAGAGGAGATATGTGGCGATATTACATTTGAAGAGGATCAAGAGATTTTTTTTCCATCTTGACCTCTGTATACCCAACTTTTTGCCAAACAAAAACGTATTGTGTAAACACAAAATGTAATTTCCTTAAATCTATGGAAATCATGGCTTTAATGCCATGCGGTCTACCCAAGTTTGACTACATCTATCTTAGCAATCATTAAGCGTCTTCAGTACTCCTGTAGTTTTCCCAATCTTTCCAAAGCCGAACCCAGTCTCTATCCTTACAAATTCCCACTATCTTGCTTACTTTCAACATTCTCTTAGCGAAATACTGTTGTCTAAATTCGCCTACATAAAACGTTCCAGAGGTTCCACGGGTTCCACCACCTTTACATTTAGGTGGTGTTTGATGTGCATGTTGCTGGTGATATTAATACCTAGACACTTGAATATTTTAGCTACATTAGCTTCCTGTCTATTAAACACCCAACGTTCACCTCTAGCCTATCATCCTATTCCTCCTTTGAATAGCAGTGTCCTTGTTTTTGGTACATCTACCGACAGTCTCCAATCTTCAGAGTACTCTTGCAACCTGTTTATCATTCTTTGCAGACTGTCTCGATTGAGATACCTCCTGGTCTCCAAGATCTGTCTGCATCTATGTGTATTCCATACATCACAAATGCTATTGAACTGAAGTCACAACCATGTTTAATACACGGCTGAGTATCAAAGGCGTCATAGCTCAAGTGTTTTCTGCTCTAGCAAGGGATTCCAGATTCAATCCCTAGAAAAAAACATAAAATTGCTCTCACGACACACCTCTCGCTAGTGTTTGATAAACATCCGACAACTGTCATGAGAAAGCTTTTAAAGCGCTTAGACCAAAGGCGGGATACCTCAGGGCTCTATGCTTAGCTCACTACTTTGAAACGTTAATAATGAGATGAAAATAGTAGGAATTTTAGAAATCACCTCTTGTCTGTATTAAGTTGAAAATAGCTAGGGACAAAGGTTCAGAGAAACTATTCACTTGGACTATCTATCATATCATATCTATCATATTAATACATTTGTATATATATACACAACTCGTCTTTTACAAACACTTTCGGCCTCTGTCATAAGAACATCCAGAAGATGTTATTCCGCTTTAATCCGCATGTAGAATTTTTCTGAAGAATTCAACCATGGATAGCAAAGAATCCGGGATCGAATCGAGAATTCATGCAACTACCTTAGTCCGTTCGATAGCGATCTGAGATATTATTCTTTTAAAATAGATACATATAAGCGTATAAACGATCTGATCGAGCAAGCTCAACATGTAGCAGCAGGCACAGAAAGCCTACGTAGCCTTCTATACGCGCACCAAAACCTTCGGTAAGAAGTAAGGACTTCGCTTGAAGATAGTCTTATGGATCTGGTGCCTTCTATACTATCCTATGGGTCTCTGGTCTGGTGGTCTATGTCAAGGACAAAAAAAGACATCAAACTTATCAACAAAGTGCAAAGATCTGCGGTTCTAGGGCCAGGTTGAGAGAAAGAGGATACTGGAATCTTGTCCTTCCAAAATGACGTTATGGCCAGATTCCCAACCAGGACGGAGTGGGAATCATGAGATTGAAACAGCTATTTTTACCGACTGTTCTTTGATTTCCTCAAAATTTCCATGTTTAACCGGCTCTTTGACCCATCTAGTGTCGTCCAACCGGAGTTTCACGATGTAGGCGAAGTCTGTCGTATACTTAAGCAAACTACCACACCCTTTAACACCATAGTCATCCTCATGGGCAAGACAGGCAACTATCAAGGTTATTGTCGGTCACTAAATCCTCGATAACAGATGGCAGGGGGTAGTCAACTGTGTCATATCCAGGTAATTGTGTCCCAAATACTACTGGAGTAGAACACAAGAACTATTGAATAGAAGACGTACAGATATTGCAAGAGCTATGTAGTACTGGCAACTGGGACATCGGAATCGATATGGCCAGAACTGACATCCCGCTTAATGATCAATGTCGCAGCTGCAATATCCCTAACGAAAAAGAACCAATTCTTCACTTCCTTTGAAAGTGTCCAACCCTAGGCAGCGCACACTAGGTTAACCCTTTTTTGACAAGCGAGTTAAAGGGCCTTAGCATAGGAAACATTATCAGTTTCCTCAATTTAATTAGGAGGTTTCGAATAAATCTAATTCAACAATGAGCAGTAAACATCATTCTAGGTTAGGTAGGTAACAAGAGCCATGGTACTGAAATGGTGCATTCCCCCTAATTATGTTTCAGCACGGCTTGCTGACACAACCACTTCAACCTTACTCACAGACCACACTGATTTATGCGTCCAATCTTCTTCTTATAGGACACTTACCACCAGCAATGCAATCGCAACGAAATAGTTAATTAAAAGTATGTGCAAGCTTTCTATTTGATTACCGCAGATTGATTTCAATCAGCAACCACGTAGGTACCAAAAAAAAAAGCCCGCACCTGTACGTGTTTATTGGATACGTTCAACGATTTACACCCAAACACATTTTGTATTTAATACCTCCGATTTGACGTACGATTCCTTTCAGAACCTTTACATACTACCAATTTAAAAAAGCAAATATCCTCACGTCAGTATCCGCAAATAAAAATTCAATATATAAAATCCGTGTGTGAGGACCGGTCCAAAAAATATGTACCTCTGTACTATTGCCGCTACCAGCATGGTCAAGCCGTCAAGAGCAGAATCAAACACGAAACCATTGGTCCACTCTGTACTACTAGCGTAGAAAGAAAAAAAAGTAAAAAAAAGGAACCGAATTCGATTCTTTATGACTTCTCCCGGTCAAAGTTACCAAGGATTCTCTGATTCCTTGCAAGTTGAATACCACTTGCAACGATGCCAGCACACTAAAAGCCAAACATCAAGCAACCATATAGAACGGCAATGCTTTGTGCGATTTGGTCGTTGTCCCTCGTCCGTTTTCTTGTGTTGGTACATAAGCACAAGGATATTCCACAGCTAGATGAAAACCACACGTACTGACCATTCCATTAAGCTATTCATATTATCCTGCCATAAGTTTCGCTGCATAAACTACACAGGAGGAAACGGATTTTTAAAAGCCAAGAACTTATGTGGACATTACACGTACATACGACTAGTATTTACAATTCACAGTAGAGGGGAGAAATTATTGAACCACTTTTCATATCAAATGGCCATGGTTATGGCTAATAAACTGTCTGGTAGGACACTTCGAACAGCTATAACGAGTGCAAAGAGGTTCATAATATTGCTGGAAATGTCACTGATTAATTCGAAGGTGTACTGTAGACTATTTATATCTTGATGACTTACAATGACTTACAATGTTAGGTTAGGTTAGGGCGTTCGTCGTCGACAGACTTGACTAGACCAAATGAGGCCCATTATGATATTACAAATGTGGATAGTCGACAAGTACCTATAGGTAGTCTCTGCTCTCACCTACACTTTACCATTTAATCATAGTCCTGGGAGTACAGTGTAGATTCCAGTCTGTCAAGGACATGGAATCATTGCACATGAATTACTGAAATTTTCAAGACTTTCTCTTCTAATTGTAACTGCAAAGATATTTTATTATCTTTAATGCCTTTAATGAACAAACAAATATGATTACCCTTCTAGAGTTAAACAATCTTTTGCCGATAACTTTACTCTAGTCATCTCCATAACTTCTCCACTGATCCCTTTCTCTCCCAAACTTTCGACCTATCCCTAATTGAGGCCCGGTCCTGAGAGCATCGCCTCCATATTTCTCGAAAACTGTAGACCCACTTTTTCTCTCAATTTCTCTGAGCTCTTTCGTCGATCCTTTTCATAAGTAGAGTTTCCTCAAGTTTAGAATACCTCCTTCCTAACAGCCATACATAAAACGGGACTAAGGGATGACCGCATTGCCAAAGTTTCCCATATATCCAATTTCTTTGAACGTATTTTATGCGAAACGAAAAGCTTTTGACAGGATCATCATCATCAATTAATCCTGTTTAAACTATCAACCTTTGAACCGGTTCGAACTCTTGGCTCCGTTGTCAACCACTTCCGGTGTGCCTCAAGGTAGTCATCTAGGTTTCCTTTCTTTTAATTCTACCTATAAACGATCTGGAGGGAGGCATTAAACTACTCCACGTCTCCTTCTCTCTACACTGGAGATTAGACAGAAGGACACCAATTTAGAAGCAGTAGCTAATCTCTAGTACTTTAAGCCCATACTACCAGATCTCTTTAGACAGTAGTAGATAAATCAGTGCGTGCATGTAATGAAAGAGTAGTCACTGCATGTGGTGTCAATTTTGGATTGCTTCAAGCACAGGGACAGGACACTATTCGCTGCAGGCAACAAGTTATAAATGAAGGTATAGTCTCGAGAGTTGCTTTCCCACATGAAACTAAAACTAGTAGTGCCTATCTCAGTCGCTAGACGTTATTAAGTTCTTTCAAAAATTGAACTGTTTACGTAGTTGATAGGGACTTGAGGATGTATTGCCTTTTTCTACACCACGACTTTACTAGTGCAAGTTTAACCTCACCATGGTTATATAGAGATGTGTGACGATTTCATTATCTTAAAGTCTGGAAAGCTAATCTTTAAATCCACAGGATCAGACCAATAGAATTTTTGTGGGGCTCGCATTTAGTTCACAATCCTTGCTATGGTCAGAATTGCTTAACATAACTACGTGTAATCATTCAGAAACCATGGACTGATGAAGGTCTATATTTTTAGTATTTTCGGAACTTGAAGCTTTTTTTTGGTTCTCTTTTCCTCGAGGTTATGCATCTTGACTTGAGCATGGTCTTTGCCCAATTCGAAAGGACTGAAACTCCAAGTGGTACAGGCCTTGTCCAATAGCTGAAGAGTTCATATTATATTGTCAGCGAATTATTTGTGCTGAAGCGATCTTTTGATACAGATCAGCGATCAGTCCCTAGTGTAAGCATGTTAAACTGATGAAGTGTTCTACTTATATGTCCAAAGGTTATTCTAATGTCTAATGAGTCTTATCCATCTAGTTACATTCCTTATATCACTCGAAATTGTTAAATGCTACATATTGCATTTTATGTTGTAAAGGATAATGCAAACCTATCACACTGTGCTACTATGATGTGCTTCAACTCACGCGATGTTGTTTTGCTACATGTTTTAACCTTCAAGTTCAGATGATATCAATCAAGTGGGTACCGCGAAAGTTGATGACGATTTTCAATCGTTTTGGCATTATTTGTTCTCATAGGTCTGTGACTTAAAAAAAAAAATCTGAAGCTGTCATTTCGGGCGATCTTACCGGCCAGTACAAAATGACACATTAGGTGACTATCCTTCCATGGGTGTGCAAATTGTGTGTGCGGTTGCACAGTCCTGTTTGAACCACTTGTCCTCCAGTTCCAAATTCATCAGTTTGCCGCAGTAAAAACTCGTTGATCATAGTTTTAAATCTCGCTCTCCTGTCAAAGTAACCGTGTTATCCACGGCGGCGTACAGTCACGATTTACTCGTCGAAACAAGCACTACGAGGTCTTCCGGAGTTTCTTCTGTTTCTGTCTCTTTAAGGCGAGCAGCTATATGCCTTAGTGAATGACAGTTGGCGTAAAACCGACGAGAAACCTATCCCGAAATCCATATTGCCTTAAGTTCACTGACATATTAATCACGTCAGTAGTATACCGCGATCTATAGGAGTATAGAGACTTGTCGACGTATATTCCCTGTTTACTTCACAAATATCAGCATAAAACTGACAGTTGCCGCCATTTAAAAAAATTATAGCATCTTCCGACAGAGAGATACATTTTGAGCCAAAGCTTACATTACAACTTACTACCATCCCAATCCTATGTGGGACACCTTTTCTACGACGCTTCTGTTTCAAATCAAGGATTACACCATGTGCTGCATTCAATCCTAGACATTCTATCCTCCAAAAAGAGCCACTCACACACACACATTAAAGTGTGGTTGGGTGTTTTCTTTCCACTTCCGCCCACCTCTACAACAGAAAAACTGCTTCGTGCTGTGTTAAAAATTTCATATAAATTGTCCTGTACATTTTTTTTTACGTTTTCAAGATTTTTACTTGTTTTTTTTTTCTTCCTCAAGCTGTATGTTAGATATTGAATGAACTATTTATTTTTCTCAATCCGTTTTCGCCAGTGTCCTGCTGTTTTCTATGGAATACTTCCGTGGAAAAAGAAAAGATAAAAATTATTCCACTTACATGTTATTTCTGAGAAAATTGTTTTTGAAATTTACCAAATAAACAAACAGAAGTGGGAAATCCACTTGTCCTGGATTGTCTTTCGTTTTAGTATTTTATTGGTCTAAATAATGTTGCAGTAAAGGTGACAATGTCTACACTTAAGTAATCCTTAAATATGGATTTGTGCATTAAGGATTTATATTGTAGATGTGATAGTCAAAACTATACCTTGCAGGAGGTGTCAGATGATTTTCAATTTGAAAGCCATTGGAATGATGATTTGAAATTTTTACCTTCTGGACTGGAAGAAGTTATCCCTTTCACTCACTGGACAAGAAACTAGGCTTTAAACTCAAGAGTTGGTAGGGCTTATAATGGCATTTTCTTTCGCAAGAAAGAAAGGGCCTAAAATCAGCTGTGATGTACCAGCTATAGATATGTACATATATCCACATATGTATGTATATTGGGCTCTAGAATGGTGGGATAACTTGCTCAAGGTATCGTTGCCAATCATGCATTGGCATTGCTGTTTTTTTTTTTTATGTAAGCCGACTGCTGTGCTGGCAATAATTTATACTTTATACCTACAACACCTACAACCTAGACCTACAACTACCTTAGAACTATAAAAGCCGGCCAGGCTAAATAAAAATAAAAAAAAATAAATAAATAAAAAGGCCAGCTTGCCCTACAAGGGCTAGCCAGGATTAAGAGGGATCGACGAGGGTGTTCCCTCTTCGTAAAGCCACCAAAACTTTTGGTGCTGCCGTTTTACATCATTAACATCTCGCCCCGATACCGACCTACTGATTCGGAGACGATCCTCAGTTGTCTGTGCTACGCCTCGGTCGTAGTTGAGTCGCCTATACACAGCTTTTCTGGCGACGTGGTAGATTAACGGCGTACCCGTTCTTTCTTGTATCAGACCATGTCTATCGAAATAGAGGAACGCCTCTGGAGGGACAAAGCCATTAAGGCGCACTCTCTCGCGGTACCTATCATTGGGGTAGTAAGCCCCAAAGATCAGACTATTGGTCGAATTCATTGCTCTTGCAATATGACCGCGAATCAACTTCACCAGGAAATTGTCCACTCTGATCAGATTCGCTCTGTTATAGAGGACCTCATTGGAGTAGAATTTTTTGTACTCGGACTCTGGTGTTCTGTATAAATGTAGGCAAGTCCGAAGACAAGCCCTCTCAAACACCCGAATCCTTTCCATCAAGCTTGCTCCCACGTTGAACCACACCGAACAGCCGTAGGTGAGCATTGGCCGTATGAGGGCCGTGTAGCAGATTACCTTCACCCTCGCATCGAGTTGGCTGCTATAAAACAGTCTCTTTGTGAGGGCAAAAACAGCTCGGGCTCTGGCCAAAGCAGCATCTATATGTTTGTTAAAATATAGACACTGGTCTAGCCAGATCCCAAGGTACCTGACTACACTTCTACTCGCCTTGGCATTACTGGTCCTCTTCGTGCTATGTCCACCGGTGCAATCGAGAAGTTTCTGTACCTTTTACCACTTGACCTACAAATCAAGCTACAGCCAGGTAATAGTAAACTTTGATAACTAACATAGGACCATCTCAATGTGAGAGATAGCTCTATATCTATCTATCACATCACAGATCTTAGTAGGTTATTTGTTATTTGAGCATCCTACGAAGTAATATGCCGAGAAAGGTAGGACTGGCAGAGATAAGTCGGCTCAGATTTGAAAACCACTGAATGTGCGGGCTCAGGATATACCACGGAGGGATACTTCCAGATACATATAGTGTTTTCCAAGCAAACTAAGAAAAAATAAGATTACAACTCTTATACCATTCTGGGTTAAACAAGCTCATCACCAAAAGACAAAATCGATGAAATTCTTACACCTCAGTAGATCCAGTAGAGCACTCAAAAAATTCGAAGCGATATTTCCCGTCTTTCATCGAATTTTCGGTCACTTATAACAACGTCTACGAGTATAGCGGGGAGTTATACAGAGTCATGTCTAGTTTAATTGAGAGTTGGTAGAAATGTATCTCCAAGATCCTCATGAACCAAAAGTCGACCAATATTGCCTCAGCGATAGTGATTTTCTCAAAACGATATGTAATGAGGGCGCAGTTTAAACTGATTTTGTTATTTATTCTATTATAGACTATTGCCCCTAGATTGAGATTCTTTTTATATTTATAAGGACAAGGGTACAAACAGCTAGGCCATTTGCAGATAAACAATGCATAGTGCGTGATTAATCACATCTGAACCAGATTATTCCTTCTTGAACCCAGTTCCCCCCCAATCAGTCCTGTTTTACTATCTGCACAGCCTTAGTTTCCAACTAACGTAAATACACCCACTCTTGATACATACGAGTACATATTTACGTACTACCTACTATGTACATCTTAATAGTTTGTAGGGTAGGAAAACAGAGACCCCTCTCCGCGACTCCTGGAATTCATTAGTGTTCCTAAAATCTTCAGTACTTCATTTTAAACATCCAGGTAGATGCTCTTATAAATTAATTTACATAAGAAAACTTTCCCTCGCAGTCAGTCTTTGCATATTTTCCTACCCGCAGGCTTGGCTCCTGCTTCTCGGGCTCTCTTTACCAGAATCTGCGAAATTTTCGCGGAGATTTTTCATTCACCCACACCCCCTACCAATGAACCAGAGGGTGGAATGAATATTTATGCAGCAAGGAATTTTCTAATAAACATATTAATTAATTGCCAAATTATACAAAAGTTACAAACACATTCATTAACATACGTAGGGGTACAGCTCGAACCTCCTGCCAGGGATACACACACATGTAGATCATGTGCAAGGTTAACACGGTTATATTTACTCCTCCTGCTGCTGCTGCTGCTGCTGCTCCTGTCGACTGGAATTTATTAGCTCGATGTACCTGGGTGACGTTTTAAAACTTTTCACTGTACACACTTAACAGTTTTAAAAAAGAAAAAGAAAAGTTTTAGGTTTTTTTTTTCCTTTTTCTTTTTTTTTTTTTTTTGGTCTTGTCTTACTCGCCACTTGATTTAGTTCGGGGAAGTTTCTTTCCACGCCGGATGAGTTACAAGGTATCCTTGGATACAAATGAACCACGAAAATAACTTTTCTTTCAGAGATGAAGAAAGAAAGAAAAAGTCGTCTGAACTGAACACCATACTCCGGCCGGAGCGACCACATGAATTGCGAATTAGTTGGCAGACGAAGGACGTGCTTGGCTAACTTTTTGGATCGATCCTGGGCAAATACACCAACGATTTCCTCTTCTACGAATTGGTCTACGCGTTCAATGATCTTTAATTTGAGATTCGTGAATTTTGATTCTTCACAGATTCGTGGATAGAACGATGCTTCTAATTCGTGGAGGGTTTTCAATCCGTTGCTGGTTTCATAGTACAATCACTGCTAATTGTCGGAAGCAAACAAAGTATTTAAAAATCCATTACTATCCATCAATATTAGCTTCCAGAAATTATTCAAATGCTTTATAGATACATAGATTCGTGTTCCTTGATAAGTATTTTACTCCGGACCAGCTCAGAGAACTGAGGAACAGGTAACACCTACCGATAGATGCTAGTTCTCGAAATAGCTAGAAGGAGCTTGGTGACAAACCAACCGGAATAGATGGAGAGACTCCTTTAAATAATATCCAATTAGAGAGTTAGTAAGTCCGTCATGATCCTCTGGATATACAGTTCCATCATTGGCCTCATTCCGTCGAATGGCTACCTAGTTTGGTGGTCCGCAGTACTTCAGCCAGTGACTTCAGCCTTGTCTTAATTAGCTGGGGCTACAGTTCGGGGTGAACCTTTACCGAACTTGTTAGCAGGAGTAAATGTAATCGTTAAGGGAATTCATGAGTGGATTGGAAAAACGTTAGAACCAAATCTCCAAATCCAAACTGGTAAACAATGCCGCGAAGAACGCACTATAGTTCACTTACAGAACTCACAACTCAAAATATTACGTTAGTCTGCTTTGGGCGTCAAGCATTCAAGGGAACGAACAGAAATGGTTTCAAACAGAATCTGAGAATGGTCGTTATCTCTATCCTACATCCTCTAGTACTTGTTAAATCCAATATACAGCAAGTCTTCGCAAGGCTAGCTATTGTTCAGACCTAGTAAAAGAACCTTCGGTCCTCAGTAACATAGGACATCAAAAATGGGTTCAACTCTGCAAACTGGGACTCTCATAGTCCACTCACTCAACTCAATGATGGTACCATGGTCCTTAAGAAAGATAATGCTAAGTTACTTCGAGAAACGATTTCTGTTCTACGATGCCGATGATGAAGTAAGGCAATAACATTTATCAGCTGGAATTCCACAAGGATTGCTATTAGGATCCAATTTTTGGAACATTATATACGATAGGGCTTGGCGACTTGGAATCCCTAATGAGGGAAATAGCATAGGCTTTGTGTTGCGGTGCCAACGAAAGATCTGGAAGACATAGATGCCATTTCTAATGAATGTATCCTTAAAGGGAGGCGATGGATGGTAGCAGTTGGATTAGAACTCCCAAAGCATAGAGCAGGAGTAGTACTAGTAAGTAGTCGCAAGAAAAGAGAGGTAATCACCATCAGGCTTTCAGATACCTAGGTGTGATGATGGATACTAGACGACTCGCTTACAAGGAACACCTTGAAAGAACGTACAACAAATTTGCAGAGGTGAGTGCTGCCTTATCCAGAATAATGACTAACATTGGAGAACCTAAACAAGAGAGGAGACTAGTTCAAGGGTCAAGGATGCTATGTACAATCCATCATAATGTATTCGGCACCAATATGGCCCAAAGTAGGGATAGCTGCCTAAATCGAACGCAAGAAGCATTAACTCAGTCAATCGACACACTGTGCACTGAGCCTTTGCTGTGCATATCGAACAGTGTCAGTCGATGCTACATGTGTCATCGCGGGAATGGTCGCAGCGGATATCTTGGCCAGTGAGCTACAAGGGACCTATGCTGCCAAAATTCAGGATCCCCGTGCTTCAGTCAAAGATAAGAAGCTAGAAAAGAAAAACCGAAGCATGAGAGCATGGCAGGTAAGGAGGAACTTCTCTACAATGGGAAGATGGACCCATCAACTGGACCGAGATTACGGAGAAGGCTAGCCTAACCAAAAAATCTCCTAATTGCTGGAACTGCGGAAGGTCCAGAGAAGATGTATTTTTTCAGTGTCCCCGCTTCAGTATAGAGCGGAGCGAACTAGAGGAAAGAATCATCATATGAGCATCATTTTCTATCTGGGTGGACAGTTAGACAGGGTCTAATCCAGCTTGAGCCAGACCTCTGCGGAAATGTGTAAGGATATCCCCTACCTGGTGAGTCCATATGTCATACAATTACGTGGAATATGACAGTGTCCCGCATCCAAATGGGGTGAATGTTGAATTGTTCAACCATCTAGTTAAGAGTCATGCGGCAATTTAGCGCAATTTTTGAATAGAATGTGAAAGATACACTCTCTGGCGATGCCTAATTCAAAAGATACCAAAAGAGTCTTTACATTTCGCACCTCTGTCTGGTTGGTGGCTTAAGGTTCAAAAAAGATGGAATGGCATACCCTTCTGAGTATTATGACAGCTGAATGTCATTGGTGACTTTGACAGTTGCTGAACCATAATAAGTCTGTTCGCGTACTGTCCCAAAACAACGAATTTTTACGAAAAACTCAAATCCTGTTCCAGTACGCAAAAGTAAAAAAATTTACCCATCCAACGAATTTTAGTGCAGGCAATTTCTTTGCACTGTCAAAAGTTGCAGAAATCTGTCAAGTCTGTCAGAGCTCTGTATACATTTGGTTTTTACGTGTAAAAATTGGCCGAATTTCGTAGCTTTCGCGTTCGTTTACTTTTTTGTGATTTTACCACTCTCTGAGAGAATTTTACCCCCACTCCTTGAAATTTCAATTTCGAACAGACTAATAATTGGAAAAAGGATCATTGCTGGTCGCTCTTTACATTCATACAAGTCATCGGTCTACTTGTCTACCACACTAGTTTGAACTGGATTCCATGCCTAGTGGCGAATGAACTGTTCTGCCAAATTTAATATATTGGGATGGAGTATGCATACATACTCTGCATTGTGGCTAGAGACCAGCTGGAGGATTTGGAATTGCAACCGAAACGATTAGTGTTCTTTGTCGAAAGGAAATTTCCTGGAACTATTCTTTACTGCGCCCTTTAACTTTGTTGGAAGTACCTAACCAGTAAAATCAATGAATACAAAGTACAAATTCAGGAAAATTCGAATCCAATCTCATTTAGCGAAATACTGGTATATTTATTGATTTTTTCCACTCACGTCGTTTTTTGTTTTTAATTGATGAATTCCTAGTAATCCGGACAATATGTACTTTAAACGTCAATCCTTTTTTGAAAGGGCAAATTGATTCCATCATTTAAGCTGTCGTGGTCATGGTCATTCTGGAATGATGTATCGGTTCCTTAAAAAAAAAATGTAGGTAACTCTCTTCTTTATTTTAATGATAAACTATACATATGTACTGAATAATATTTTATACAAAACTCAATAATATTTTTAAAATCAATTAGCGATATTAGTGGTAGAAGGTTGACTTTTAGTTCTTGTTTGGTGGGATCTTTGGTGATTTTCCTTGACCCTTAGGTTAGGTTAGGTTCGTGGGTAGGCGACATCACCACACTCAAGTCAGTATAGACCCATTGTGATACCCATAGGGGAAAAGAAGTCCCCTGCCCATTGGTAAACCCTGGTCTTACAAATGAGTTCCATGTGAACCATCAAATCATCCAGTAGATTTAATGAAGTTCAGGATGCCATTAAGTAGTCTAATGGATAACTCCTCAAGATCATAGAAAAAATGTCGCCCGAGAAATGTAAATCTGTGACAGAGAAAGTGAGCCGTATCCTCCTTGGCTTCCTCGTCTCTACATCCCCTACTTTATCCGTGAGTCTTAGAGAAGAGGGTCATGCCCCGTGATTACTCCTATCAGGATAGAAAGGGATTTCCTATCCTTTTGCTCAATTTGGTCGGTTCTTTCTCTATTGGCCCCTTTCTCTATTGGCCCCTCTGCTGGCCTTGATCCATGCCCTTTGCTTCAGTGCATAAGGCGGGATGAACACCTAGGTGTCTACCTGTTTTGATGTAGATTCAGAACCCCTTGTTGCCAATTCGTCGGCCTTCTCATTTCCTGGTATTCCGTCGTGTCCAGGGAGCCAGCAGAGGGCAATCTTGTGCTGTGTTCCAAGAACCTTGAGCTTTCGATTTTATTTCTCCAGCACTATTCGCTTTTATTGCCGCCTGGCTGTCGATAAAAAAGGTGATACTGCCTTCCTCGCAGTCTCACCGGCAGCTATTGTCACTGCTATGGTTCCGAAGGCGGACTGATCTTGATACACCCAGCAGTTCAGAAAATACTTATGCCACACCCTATGCCTACATCCATCTTTGATCGATCTGTGAAGATAGAGGTGGCACGTGTGTTAGCAGGCTGATCGTCCTTCTTTTCTTCCCTGCTCGAGAACGAGCTCGTAAATGGTCTATTGAGGGAGATAGTCCTTGGTATGGACCTTTCCTAGATATTTCTCCAGGATCATGCAATAACCTGTTACATTGTTTATCTAACTATCTAACTGTCTTATTCTTAGAACACTCATTGCAGCCGAGGATTGAACGAAAATGTCCAGCGGTAGCAGATTAAGTCCTGCAGTAGGTGTTAAGTTGGTGGACTTGTTAAGTCAGAATAGGTACATCCGTAGAATAATTTTGGATTTTGGAGCCCAGGTATTCCCAAACAAAGTTGCTTTTTTAAATCGTTCATCGATATTAGGTCTCCAATTCAGTTTTTTATCAAGACCTAGTCCCATTTATCTAGCGCTATTCAAGATGCTAAGAGGAAATACCCCAATAGACGGTAAGGTGAACTCAGGAATTTTACTCTTGTTGGTATGTAATACCAGCTCTGTCTTCTGGGGATTGACCGCTAATTCATATTTCTCAGACCAGGTGACTAGATCCTCAGGACATCATGCAATAGTTCACTAAGGGTAGGGAACAATTTTCCCCACTGTACCTGAGCTGTAACAGCACCTCATTTGGTACAATGACCCTTGGTAGTGGAGAGATTACTCCGCCTTGAGGGGTACCGCTAGAGGCAAATGCTTCCATCTGTGTACCCCCGTGTTCTGTAATGTTCCCTGATCCTTAATTGAACAAGCCTTGCAAGATATGTATGTATTTTTAAGTTCACCCTATGAATGCCTACATAGAGGATCTGCAAAATCTGCGTTTGGGATGCTATCCACAGTTTGGCGTTGTAATGCGATTAGCTTAACTACCAAGCTACGACCGTTCCATTCCAACGCTGAATCCGTGCTGCTATATGGATGTGGTACCTGAGGAAGCTGCAAACGTTCTTCAATAGGTGCCTACGATATATCTTTAATATTTTTTTGGCCAAACCGTATCTCTAAAGAACAACTTTATCGGAATTTATAGGCACAACCATACGACGACGAAAGTGGCAGTGGATTGGACATACTCCCCGAAAGGGTGACCGGTCCATAGCTAACCACGCGATACAATGGAACCCGCTTACTGGGGATGGCAGGATACGCGGCGGTCCCAGGAGTACGTGGCGCAGAACAGTTGAGAAGTAAGCACGGCAACTGGGAAAGAGTTGGGTAGAGTTGAGGCATATTTCCAGAAATCGCACACGATGGCGCGTAGGCATTGTCGAGGCCCTAGGACCCACAAGGGGATACAGGACATCAGTAAGTAAGTATGACTACATATGTATAAGTTATTTATTTCTATTATTTCGAAAGTTATAACCGATGGTAAATTGGATTCAATTCTGTGAATTGACAATTCAATTCTGTGACATGAATTTTTGGAATTGGCTTAAAATATTTTGTTTTACACAAAAAAATATATTTCACCTTATTTTATGCAGTAAGTACATACTTGTACGTTGGTGTATACAGCAAATTTTATGGTAAATTCCGAAGAATCAAATAAATTTCGAAGAATTTAAGAGGTTTTCTGTATTTTTAGATAAAACTGGAACTTACTGTTTGTAATGTAAACTTCATTGGAATTTATGATTGTTTTTATGCACTCATCTGATTTCAAATTTCTATTTTAGAGAAGATTCTGTCATTAATTTCAGGAAACGATTCCAATTGTTTTGACGGATTTTCCCAAAAGCATACCCGAAATTATTTGTTTGTTTCTACATAGAATTCATATGCAAATACATCAGAAAGATAGACAGAAATAATTTTTGTTAATTAAGAACATTTGCGTGTAATTTTGTAATTTTTATTACACAAGGAGTTGGATTTATTAGAAATATAGTTTTAATCTCGCGGAAAATAATAAACCTATCGGTATTCATATTTGACATTTGTGAGCTAGAAAGCTGCAGTATACAAACAGACAAACAATAGAGCGCTATACTCCGTAAAAGCGTGGAATTATTGTGTCGATTTTTTTGACCAATAATCGGTCGGAGGGGTTAGGGCAGTGTGGATCTCGACGTTGATTTTCTAATCGCGTTCCGGGGCTTAGCTCTCGACTCGAACAGACTGGAACCACAGGAGACCATGCAGGGCGTGGCCGCCACCGACCAGTCCATCGGTGGAGAATATTGCGGTTGTGGCCGCCGATGTCGCTGAGAACGCAGAAACATCAACTAGACGACGGGCCACACAATTGGGCATCACTAGACGGACCCGATAGCGAGTTTTCGTGAAAGACTTACAAATATTCCTATACAAAGTGCAGACAGTACATCAGTTAATGGCTCCTAACCGTCAGTCATGTTTGAATTACTGTCAAGCCATCCTCAGTCTCAACAACGCGTTCGGCAATACGGTCACTGTTACTGGACCATGATAAACGACTTCTTACGGCCGAAATTGGATGAGCAGGGTTTGGTGAATATGAGATTTCAACTTGACTGTGTAGCCGCACCTACAGCACGAGTCACAATGGATATTTTGAAGGAATCGTTTCATGGTCACGAATTTCCCCGTTTTGGCGATTCGGCATGGCCAGCAAGATTGCCCGATTTAACCATTCTAGACTTCTTTCTTCGGGCGGCTTAAACCAACAAGCATCAGACAATTGCAGCCCTTAAGGAGAATATTTGACAGGAATGCTAAGAGTTATCACCGGAAATCTTGCGAAAAGTCATGGAAAATGCGATAAAACGAGCACAAACTTGTATCAACACTGGCGGTAGCCACCTTGTATTTCGTTTCTTCGTGCTTTGTTCAGAATTTTCCGGAGATATGACCTGATGATAGTGCGCTCCATCTACTCTACTCGCTAATCTCCCGAAAACTTATTCTATGCTAGATTCAACAAGTGCTTAGGGTGTTAAAACAGAGCTGGGGACCGTTGTCAGGTACTGCTAGGACCCCTTTCTTGGTAACGAAAACAAATTCTGAAATAGGAGAACTTTTTTGGAACTCTTTCAAACTCGACATTTCTCAGACTCCAGAAAAAACAAAACCATAAGAGGAGGTAAGGATTTCTGTGCGGGTTGATCCCAGTTCGACCAACTCACTGTTTATTAAACGTTTGGTTGAGTAACGAAGTTACAAGATGCTCTATATTACTGAAAGAATATTGCCTTTCTCTGAATAAGAGGAACATTTAGTTAGTTGATCTCATCTCTGGTAAATTTCACTTCATCAGTTCATAGGCGAGGTCTGTCAAAAGATATTTTTTTTTCGTTATTTTTACCTCTTTCCTGGGTCACCCTGTAGGTGTATATTACGCACTTACTGTTTAGCGAGGAGTAAGTGCATGCTAGGTTGGGTTGGGTGGGTGTCTTCGCTCAGTAGGGACTCAATTAGATCAGTGGAAGGTCCATTCGGGTCCACTATGGGAAAAATCGGATTACCGTCACCAGAGACCTACATAAAGGCTCTCCTCGAGGGATAAACCCATGCTGAAGATGCATGTTTTGCTCTTTCGGTCTTTATTCTGCTTAAATCTAGTCCAGGTAGATCGTTGAAATCTGTGAAGAAGTACTCGCCTAGGGCAGGACATGTACACAGGAGATGTGCCGTGGTTTTAGTCTCACCCTCGTCTCTACAGCTTCTACAGAAACCGTTGAAGGAAGCACCGACGCTATTAGTATGCCTGCCTACCATACAGTGCCCCGTGAGGGCACCAACTATCTTTTCCTAAAATTTAGCTCCGGCCAAATTTTTTTTGGAAGAGAGACAAGTGCTCATATTATTCCACCTGTTATTTGCCCATCTGCGGCTGCGTTATCTTGCCCC
Organism: Xylota segnis; assembly: GCA_963583995.1. Taxonomy (NCBI): domain Eukaryota; kingdom Metazoa; phylum Arthropoda; class Insecta; order Diptera; family Syrphidae; genus Xylota; species Xylota segnis. The sequence continues at coordinate 113,239,419 of OY757236.1, read as the reverse complement.
TTTATGATCAGGGAGGTTCTGATATGCATCTTCCCTAATTAGCTCGTCCGCTTTGGAATCGGCTGGAATATCACTGTGGCCTGGAACCCAGCACTAAATAACTATTCAAATAAAACAACACACCGCTAACTTATGTATCCTGTATCGCTTTGTGGGTCCTGGAGCCTCTACAACGCGCTATTGTGTGCGATTTCTGGAAATATGCCACAGCTCTTCCCAAGTCTTTCCCATTATTCCATTATTTCATATATTTGAGTTCAGATGTAAGAGTCCAGCGAATTCCTCCATTTCCTGTTGATAAGGCCGCATTTAGCATATCGCTAATCACCAATAGAAATAGTATAGGTGAAAGCATGCAGCCTTGCGGAACCCCATTTTGGACTTCGATTTCCTCAGACAGCATTCCTCTGTGCAAAACGTGACATGTGAACCTTAGCCTTGATAATTGCTATTAATTTATCAGGAATGACTCTGCGCAAGGTATGCCAAATAAATTCCCGATTGATCCCATATCAAAAGCCTTTTCAAAATCGATGAACAGCAGGTGAAGAGGCGATTGATTTTCAACATATTGTTCGATAATGATCCGCAGGGTGTAGATGTCGTCGACACAGGACGATCCATAGCGAAAACCTTCTTATTCGGCACAACACAGTGTTGTCCTTACCTTCTTTTGACGGATACACCCTAATAAAGTGGGCGTGGTATTCTGCACTTTTTAAAGAACTGTAACGATAACTTTTAAACAGTGTTATTTATAAAATGTTCTAATGGAAAACGATTCATCTCTAAGATATCTCTCATTGGAGATCAAACTAGTGGCGCTATTTAGCACTGTGCCATGGCCATCTAAGTGCATATTAACACAGAAAGGATGGCAACATCATGACACTATCGAAACTTCAGCAGACAAAGCAGCAGCCGCATCATCCAAAGTAATTAAATCGAAAGTAATGCCAACTTTTCGAGCCACACATCGTAGTCAGTCCGTGTCACATCCTGACACTTTTAAAATATCATCCGGTGATTGTTGACGGTATACGATGAAATTCCCGGTCCTCTACCCACAGTTTTCTGTTACTATCTCTGCACACCTCAGCTAATTTAATTTAACCAAAAATTCCTCGAGGTACAACCAAATACCAAAGCAATTAATCCAAATTAGTTGGGGAGAAACTCAACGAAAGAAAGGGAACACCGTCCCTGGACAATTCATCACACAGTTTTCGGGTTCCACAATGACCTCAATTGTGTTAACACATGTTCGAACTTGGAACCTTTGAACTGGCACTTCTATCCAGCCTGAAACAACTTAGACTTGGCTTTGCTCCTGCTATTGTTTCTCCTTGCATAGCCCTCCTTCTCCTCAAAACAAAACAAAAAGAAAAGAAAAAAAAAAAACACAAAACAAACCATCACTGTTCATCTCTTCTGACAATGACACAGGCCTATTTTCCCACGAGCATATGTTTTAGCCATTCCCCTGCTCCCAGCCCCCTGCGATGGTGGAACCCTCCGCAACCAACCCTCTTCCGATAGAAACACGACAAATTGATCCCATTTCATTGGACTCCGAAAGTATTTGTTACTCATTCCACCATATCTGACCATGTCCCATGATGACAACGGCATCATCAATGAACAACTTGGACGACGATAACCGACTCAAGCCACAAGCCTTGGGTAGTCCGAGGCAAAACTACCCACACATACATACATACATCGTATCCAATTGGGATTTAAACTGAATTGACCAAAGTTAGGTCTGCTATGTCAAACCCTTACAACTTGGATAGTGTGTTCGCCTGCCAGGAGGGTGGGTTCTTGAATATGGAAAGAGGGGTTGGTTGATTTTTTTTTTTTTTTTTCATCTCTTCTTTCGCTCAGAGCGGTACAGGGGAGGCTAAAAGTTTTGCCTTTGCCCGCACAGTGCACATAAATTTCAATTTTGTTCACTAAAAAGGTAATAGAGTACTGTTTAAGGATTCAGGATCAATTTCGATTTTGGCTCACCTCCCTCCTCCATTATATCTGTGGTATATCCCTTAACAATGTGACCTAAATTTTACTTTTTTTATTTTTTTTTTTGTTGGCAGACAATGAGACACAAAGTTTTGCTTAGGAATTATGTGCAAAACGAGGGGGTCACTGAAATTATGAGGACAGTAAGAGTCCTTCCAGTAACGGTCTTTTAAAAGCAGACTTTGTAAATGAACTACATACGGAGTGGGGTATAGTTGGGCTAGAGTTAATTTTTCATTAACATATGGTTTCGAGAACACTTTCAACGAAAGTCCATTATGTACAGGCCGAGTGCCGCTAAGCTAGTAACCTTTAACATTTTTCCTCAGATTGGTAGTCGAAAACGAAGCCGCATGTTGGTGAGCACAGGGAGAAAACTAAGGATTGTCAACGTTTTTGTTGAAAGACAAATATCGATAGGACCATTCCCAGGCAATAAATTACTAAGTATGTAGTACCTAGTAGCCTTACCCTCTTGGTTCATGCCTATAGAGTGCCTCTGCTTAGGTGCAGATGCCCTTTAATATGATCAGTAACAGAGGCACTCGGAATCAATTTTCGAGCAATCCAATCAACGACTTTGACTCTGCCAGAGCTAAAGAGAGTCACTACCAGGATCTTCAATGAAGACATAACGAAGAACGATTGAGGATAAGTAAATCAAAGGTCTTAAATGTACTCCTGACAAGGAAGCGCAGATGTCCCCATGTAACCATAATCTCGGTCTATACTGCTATATAGCCGTTTCTAGTTTATGGATTCGCTATTTATTGGATGGGACTTGCTACCAAACTTGAGAGGATGGAAAATGTCCACGATCGTGCTAGATTTCCCCCCTCTGGATACTAATATCATCGCAGTACTATTTAGGCGATGTATCCTCATGGATATGATGCGTCTTGTATTGAGACCAGAACTTCGTCGAATAAGCAGGTTTTTCTTTATAAAGTTGTGGCTTAGCACAGAATCTAAGTCGTGATTACGGTCAAATTTTTACAAATAGCTATAAGCCAAATAGTGAGTCTCTGCTGGTAAGGTAGGACAACATAAGGCTTTAAAACGAAGAGTAATGCTATACTAATGCCCATTGACTATCGGAGTGCATGCGTCAACGGAGTTAGGTAGGCTTGTTCGGCTGAATTCCAAATCTCTGAAAGTCAGTACTTTCTAAAAACTCCAACAAGAATATGTATTTAATAATATACGTATGCAGCTGCTATTTTCGGACGGAAGGATACGAAGAACTGTCTTGTTGTTTAATTACCCATGAGCACATGAAAGGACGGCCGTTTAGGGAAGGTGAGTAAGGCTGTAGTCTAACAGAGCAAAGATAAATCTCATTTTTGTCAGACCCTTGTACAGATGGAATGCAATAATACGGTGGACATGGACGGGCTAAGCTGAAATGGTAAGAAAACTAGAGCGAGGACAGCGTCTAACCGAAATCTGTCAGCACTCCTAGCAGACTATATATCTGCTATCCATCCTCTTAAACGAACTGAAAATCCGACCTGTGAAAATACTAAACTCCTTCACATCCATGATGGGTGTGTTAGCTTGGTCAGGTCTATATCACTAATTAGAAAACTGAGAATAGAAGAGATCACGGGCCGAGTAAAGCCCGTCAAGCCGAAGTTTTTAATGTTAGTTTTGAGTTAGGTTTGGGTTAGGGTAGGTGTATGCAGAAAAATTAAATCTTTTAATACAGTGATGGATGCCTACTGACGCCAGTTCACTTAGGTTGTCAAAGAAAGGAGCTCCTAGATCGTTTATGGGACAGAGCTGGGCAAGTGTATAGATAACGTGAACTAAATACGTACATATATGAAGGGTCTATGGATTTTTTTGACAGATGATGTCGTATTAATGATATCATAGTATTGTTTGACATTTCATCATGAAAAGACTCAGCCGGCACCGTGTCTACAAATTATTCAGCTTAAAAAAAATTACAAATCATTTCGGGCAACATACCTAGCTTCTCTTGTGTTGTGCGTGTTATATTCTGTACATGCATGGAAGGGGCCTGCCGTTTAATGCCGTATCCGAAGGGCAATTTGTTACTTGAGAAGCTTTCTCATGACAGTTGTACTCTTGGATGTTTATCAGACGATCGCGAGAGGTCTGGCTTTGAAAAACCTTTTAGGTCTTTCGACTGGCATTCGTAGCTCGAAGATGTTGCTCCTTTGTCCAACGCACTAACCATTTAAGCCACGATCCCCATTATTCAGTTAATATCTTCAAGATGCTATTCCAACTGACTGTTAACAGTCTTCTACCATATCACATCTACAGACTTAGTACATTCTCCACTATCTGAACCATTTTGAAACTGGAATGCTGAAGATGAAGCTGAGGTCTAGCTTTATGATTTCTAATGATCTACTAAACATTGTCGAATTAATAACTTCAAAAAGAACCAATAGAAGTTTCTGGACATTTTTTCTTAGCCTATGTCAAGCTCGGCCTTAACCAACAAACCTCTCCAGTTACCCCTGTCCTTAGCTAAGTTCCTCCAGTTTCGAACTTCAAGTCTGTTTCGGATCCCTTCTACTTGTGTGCACCACCTCAGGCGAGGTCTTTAACTACTGCGTTGTCTCTGATTTGAATCGAAGACTCTGCGGGCCAGAGCATTGGTGTCCATTCGCACTACATGTGGCTGCCATCTGAAACGACTAATTCGCACTCTTTGACTGGGTGGATGTTTTTGCACAGTTCCTATAGTTCGTCGTTGAATTTCGTCCTCCAAAGAAAGATGAATCTTTCTCTCGAAGCGACTGAGGGTATCTTCATCCACTTTAGACAGAGTTCACACTTAAGCGGGACTTGTCTTATATAGAGTCACCTTAGTTCTTCCGGATAGGGCTCTACTACTCAATTGGCTTCTCAGCCCAAGGGAACGGCCATTGGTAAGAGTTACTCTTCGTTTTATTTCTACTGAGTTCTTGTTTTTAGAATTTATAGCAGAGCCGAGGGAGATAAAGTCCCTCACTACATGAAAGCTATAGCTGTCGATTGTGACATTCTGTCAAATTCATTGGCCATCCATTTTGACAGTTTCCATTTCAATACTAGTTAACGTTCCAGTGACAGCCCGCTGTGTTCTTCCAATAATATCAATGTCATTGGCGTACGCTAGTATTTGGACGGACTTTTGAAAGACTTTGGTGTTGGCTTGTGAGTTTCGCATGATTCTTTCAAGTATGACGTTCACATGACAGCGCATCACCTTGTGTCAATCCTTTTTTGACATCAAGGATTTCAAACACACACTGATTTATTTATCAAACAAAATGGGGCTCGCTTAGTGAAAAAACTTGCACAACCATACAAAGGAAGAAGTCAGTCTGAATCGGTCAAACTATTTTGTATACCTAATATACAAAGCAGTGGACTGCACTTACCCAAACCAGCAGATTAGTGGTATACATATGCACATGGTCCTGAATAGTTTAAACTAGAAATTTTGGGATAGTTGCAACCCGTTTCAAGCCAAGCCTAATGGCTCACTAGCGTCGTTTTAGGTGTTGAATAAGGGGTAAGGCGATACAATTTGGAGAAATGTTGTCTTCGCCATCTTCAAATGTTGCGGGTTTATTTATTAGACAGTTGAACTGACTTGAATTCGGTTCACATCGATCAGTGGCATTTAAGTAACATTGTAAGTCAGCCATAAATCTAACTATAAACCCTAAAGTGCATACTGTATCTGTATCTATGGATCAAAAGGCCTAGATACAACCATAATATATAAGAAGCTCTCTGCAGCTAAATGCAAATTAATACAAAATGTGCAAGGATCTGTGTACATACTCAACTCTATCACAATCACCTTCTCATTAAATAAATAAAATTAAAATTAATATTTTCTCTACAAAGGCTATCGCAGTAATAAATTTTCATATCGGCCGAAATGATAATATCATCAATATGTCTGTGTTGTGTAGAGGCAATACTCCACTATGCGACCATACCAGAACATGGCCTTTCATAAGTTCCATTTATAGCCCCCTGTTTTGCCATATCGCGTAGGGTAGGTATTAAAACGGGATTTTTGCACAGAAGCAAACAAAAATAGACCTCAAGCCAGCCAGTCGACTACCCATCGCAACGTGCCTCCCTCAAACACAAACTCAATATCGGTGAATATTGCCCGAAGGTTTATTTACCGACGTGAAAAATAAATTCATTTCGTGAAATATTCCGCGTCGCTGAATGGTTTCCCAGTAAATATTCTGCTTTTCTGGTAGGACAACACACCGGTCTTCATCCGCATCGTCTGTGTCCACCGTCATGCCATTATCGAACGTCAATGTGTGTGCGGGGGAGCAAACAAACTGGTGTACTGCTGGTAACTGACCCAAAAGGATGTCGAACTCAAAGTAATGCCCATCTAAATTTTTCTGTCCATATCTGCTTGACTTGTACACTGGGCTTTTGATCCTTGCGACACGACAACGCCGCCTACGTGTTTGTGTTCATTTCGCAGTAGTGCGAATATTTCACTTGCTCTAACTGGGACTAGAAAACTTCAAATCCAAACGTCCCATCACATCCTGGCTATACGACAAGGATTATGGCGAAGAATGCAACTACGATGACAATGACAACGACAACTCCATGTACACAGTGCAGAGTGCCCGCACCTGGACAATCATCAGTTCAATTATTTCTGACCTTCCTGCCTTAAAAGTGCCAGGACGAGTAGACGACTCCTTCGGTGTGAATGTGTGCTGTGTGGCGCAAAATTGAATTGGCGACGGTCGGACAACTGATTGATTTTCGGAAAAGTTTCGACATGCCCGAACGGTGCGAATGGGTTAAAGTTAAAGTAGGCCAATCAATATAACGTGCCATGAATGTTGAATGGACTGGCTTTCGATGCTAACTCGAATATTGGCAGTCCAAACAGGACGGGCTCTGGCTCTATGTGTATGTGTATGTGTGTGCCAACTTTTCTACTTATATGTTGAACGAGAGAGTGAGGATGAGATTTTATGATGTGTACCCTGATTTACGATTATTCTAGAGGGGGGATTTAAAACTTTTAACAATTAATAATCGTTATGCTAAAATGATTATCGCAAAGTAGGGATTTATACTCCCGGACCAGGTATATGTTTCACAATGCATATTTGGCACCAAAGTGTATTTACATAAATCATTGAAAAATATCAGTGCGCCCAGGTCATTTAGGAGACTCATTGGCGGGAAGGCTTTGGATCTTATGATTAGTGTTAATTTTCGAAATGAAAATGCGTAGTGTAAACTGTATTGTAACAACTCTTAGCCTTATTTGTCTTTAACACTAGTGTTTTGCCAGATGAATTTTGTCTAAATGAATAGTTAACAACTATACGTGAAATCTTAGCAACATCCCTTACGATAACACCTTGACTCTTGAAGAATGTGATCATCCATGTCGTTATACAACAGGCACCTATAGCGAGCTTGGTGTTTTTTAAGTTTGGGGTGAATTGCTGGCTCTATTCGCTAAACAGGACTCTACCTTCTTCTCCGCAGGGTTTATTCTCTCATTCTTTCTCTAAGGAGCAACATTGGTCAGTCAGACCTACAGAAATCGCAAAAAAAGTGATTCTAGTGGAATAATTTCCCACTAGATGTGGAAAAAATTCCCGTGGAGTAATTTTCCGTAAATTAATTTCCCTGCAACAAAATATAGTACTTTCCGTTGGAGGTTGGTCATTTTTATAATTTCGAACAACTAAGACAGTCCTACGCAGGATATTATTCTGGATAGTGGCGACAACAATTAGTTTCATGAACACAGTGAACACATGAGCCACGTCATAAGTCACTTCTTTTGTTTGAATGAGAGACGTCCTTGGGTACACATGTCATAGCATGCCAGTCTTATGCTTTTTTAAATGTTACTAGAGTTGTTCTTCAGTTTCATAGTTCTATTGCATTCCATTGGTCTTGCTGTGAAACTGAAGTGGATAAAGTGGCAAAAATGTCACGTGGAAGGGATAATATGAAACACTATCTTCCTTCCGATTGAACCATTGTATAGTGCGCTTGGTATACTGCTTTTAAAATGAATTTCAACTATATTTTCGAACGTTTGAGTATAAGTACCTACTATTATGTACGTCCGAAATTTTATCAAAATCGTTTTTTAACCAAAAACCATCCAAAAAGTGGGCGTGGCTACATGTGAAGTATGGGTGAATTGCAAACAATCTGAACATCTGAATATTTAACCTTAATGAAATTGTTGGGCTTCATGTAAAATAGTGAAATTATAATCAAAGTGGGCGTGGCAGTGTACAGACCGCAAAAATGGCTACACTTTTACTGGTTCTCTTTCTCAAAAATTCAGAAATGAAATTTTGTTCTTTTAGTTCAGAATTTAAGGCCCAAAAATTGGTACTGTATGGACGGAAGGACATGGTTAAATCGTATTTGCTATTGATTGATTGAAGCTGTGAAAATGAAGGTCGTATCAGTATGCTTAACTGGAATTCCATATGTCCATTCCTACATATACAGCACAGATATTACTTGCATATATGTGCCTATAGGGCAAGTATTGGTTTCCTGGTATTGGTACTGATCACACTTGAGATTTAAATCAAAATATTGCTATGATAGAGAAGCTAAAAAAAATGGGTTCGCCAATTCTGTCTGTCTGTCTGTACGCTTAATTGCAGCCTAAATGGCTGGACGGATTTGCTTGAAACTTCTTATGTTTGCGGGATAGAAATTCGATGTGAAATTGGAATTTTGATTCTAACCTAATAACTAAGGGTACTTAAGGGTACTTGGGGCCGATTTTAGTTAAAATTAATTTTCTCGAAAATGAGAATATAAGATTATAAGACAAATGCAAGGTAATGACGTACCAAAGTTTGGAACTGCCACGTCCACTCTTAAAAAAACTCTTTCAAAATTTGTACTAGACATTGGAAAAAACTGTAGGCCTTAAAATTCTCTATAAATCCTAAACACCTTATATGGCCACGCCAACATTTTGAAGTCGTTTTTATAAAAACAAAAGAATTGTATAAGCTCCTTCATAACTATAAAGCATCAGTACAATGCTATAATTATTATTCAACCTAAGACACGGAATGACACGCCTACTTTACTGGGAAGATCGTGACTCACATTTCAATCCTCTTAAGATTGTATGGCATTAAGGTGCGAGTACGTATGAACCATATTTTTACTTGCAGGTATACCTATAGGGCAAGTATTGCATTCGTGAAAAAAATCTAACTCGAGATTTTAATCAAACTTGACATTACTATGATGGAGAAGTCCAAAAAAGTAGGTCCGGCAATTCCGTCTGTTTGTATATGCGACTGCAGTCTAAACTTCAAACTTCATATCTGTGGTCTGTGGGATATTCCCTAGAGGCGAAATTTGAATTTTCATTCTAACCTCAAAATTAAGGGTAGTTTACTTAGGGCCGATTTCAGTTAAAATGGATTTTTTTCGAAATCCGCTCTAACGATTTCGATAAAATTTAATGTGTGGGTTAGTTTGGGCATATGCTATGAGGTGGCATACCACGTTTTTCACGAAAAATTCGAATAACGCTAATATAGACAATCAGCTGTTTCTCGGGTATTTGTTCGGCGATTGGGCTAAAAATTAATATTTCCAGGTTATAAGACAAACGCAAAATAATGGCGTACCAAATTTTGGAATTGCCAAGGTCCACTTTTATAAAACTTTTTTCAAAGTTTTTACCAGAAATTGAGAAAAAATTATTTAAGCAAAGTAATAGACCTTCAAATTTTCTATAATTCACCCAAAGGTTTTATATGGCAACGCCCACTTTTAAAGGGCGTTTTTATAAAAACAAAACATTGTATAATCTCCTACAATGTTACGACCATTATTCCATCGAAACGCGGAACGCCACGCCTACTTTACTGGGAAGAGCAAGACTTGGATATTAATCCTGATAAAATTGTACACTTATAGCATTACTGTGCAAGTACGTACGACCCAGTTGTGCGCTTTATTTATAGTTATTTTCGCAGTATTCAACGTGGCTCAAGTGGTTAGTGCGTTTAACTAAGAAACGAGAGGTGCGTGGAGCGATCCCCCGGCAACACCTACAAGTTTTTTTACGGGCTCACCTCTCGAGATAGTCTGACAAACATCCGAGAGTATGTCATGAGAAAGGTTCTTATATGTATCTCATACTGCCTTTCAGATAAGAGACACAGTAGCACCCTTCCATTCGTGGAAAGAATATAACACGTACAACACTAATGTTTGTGAGAAGTTAGGCGCTGAGTCCAACGGACCACATTGAGTTTACATTACGAATTATGTATACGAGTAGTCTTAACTAGTTAACTACTTTGACTATACAATCCAAATGGATTTTACAAGTATGACTGCCATTAGTCTTGCCAGACATGACTGGTACTCGATACATGTTGTACATGTTGTCATTTTTGTCGAGCTAACCGTTGAGCCAAGCTATCCAACACAATTCATAGCCTCACTCGCAAGCCACTTATTATATTTATATTTTGTTAGAATCAGCTTATCATGTCAAAACAATACTTCTTCAACATTTTTCCATTAGGGGCTAGGTATCCTTGCAATCCCCTGTCATTCCACCATTGCAGGCGCTTCGAAAGCGCTACAGCTTTCAATCTTGCCAAAGTCAGATGAATAAAGGACACATGTACGAGTACTATAAATAAATGTATCTATGAGTTACAAACTTTATCTAATCACATTCAGTGCCTCATATCAACAACAGAAGAAACGTATTAATCCAAGCAATTGGTCACACAAACTTGTCCCTTTTTGCAATTTCAATCCTCGCCGCCAGATTTTCTTGTGTTTAAACAACAACAACAACAAAAAATGGAAAAAAAAATTGAAAACATCCGTTGACATTCTAATTACTCTGTGGATCCCTGTAATAAATTCACATTATGTCCCAAGCTCAAGGGAACCGGAAAAACCGCAACTTTTACACAAGCCAACGTTACGTAGAAGAAAAATTTCTTTGGTCAAACCAAAGTATGTAGGGATCCTGATTTCTGTAAATTAATTTCAACCACCCGGCCCCCGACGCCCAGTTCCCCTGGAAAACTATCAATCTTCAGTTTGACGACAGCCCTGGTGGTGCCCTCCTGACCCGTACCGTAACGAATCGTTGGACCATTTTGTACATCTATCCTACGGCTTTAATGAATATTCCAGAATCCACACTTCACCGTAGCAGCACTTCATCTCTCTATCTCTCTGTATGTGGAGAAAGAAAATTCAGTAATAATTAATTTCTCTTTGATACACACACATATGTACGCATAGGACCTGTATGTGTGTGTGTGTGTATGTTTTTCATCAACCCAAAGCTAAAATTTCATTTTACTTTGGCATTCTTTGAAAGTCCTGCTAAATATTTGGCTGTATGTAGTACATGGCTATGTTTGAAAGGAATTCGTCCATGGGACGGACGGCTGGTGCTAGGACGAAGCAAGATTGTGAAAGTTGCTTTAATGGAAATTTGTGGGTGTACTAAAATGCTTACGATTCGTTTTTATTAATGTCCTTAGCCTTTTGCAGCACATACACATAGTATGTAAGACCTTTTGTCGTCCTCTCTCTCTCTCTGTCCATTGGTTTACTTCTTCGTCTTGGCAGTCGTCGTCACTCTCGTCGTTGTCGTCGTCGTTGTCGCTGTCGCTTTTACAGAGAATATCCTTGACATAGTGTCAAATGATGTGTCAAAATGTGAAAATTTATATCTTCCTGAGGATTAGAGGGAAATTTCACTGTCATGTTCGGGTCATAAAAGTTGCTAACTTTAATGGGCGTAATTTACAGGTCTGTGAGTTTTTCCAACTCTTGCCATTTGATTCTCGACCACTGGAGAAGCCTTTTCGATAGTGAAGGACGACGCAGAAGGTAGAGAGTTCTGTAAGTTCGATGTTTGAGTGTTTTTTGCCGGACCTTTGATCCTTTCCCGTCGATGGGGACATCTCGTATGAATGGTTTATGAGGAGATTGTAACGTTAGTGTTACACGCACAAGGACAAGTCGTGTTAAGTTTCGCTGTAAGGTGATGGAGGACGAATAAGTTTTCTATGGGAAATATTTTATTCATCAAGTTAACGCTTCGGGATGTGTTTTTTGTTGAAAAGTGTCGTCAGGCATTGTTTCTGGGTTTTCAGGCGTTATCTGTTGCCATTGTGTGACTTATAGTAATTGAATGAAAGCAAAGTGAGATGAACATTGAACAGGGAAGGAGCAACTAAATGGTATACAAAAGATACTCAAGTGGTACTGCCCTTGTCCTCTTAACAACGAAGGCAGTCGATTTTTCATTTCTATACACCAAGTCATGTGACTATTGGACAGAAACAGGTGTCGACGTGTAACTGGCATATATTCATCTGAACCGGAAATTGCCCGCTCGCCGAGACTTCCAAACGTAAGACGGCGAGCGAGCGGAAGTACTAGCAATCGGAGAAGTGGCACGAGAACTATCCTCGAAACTGCATTCCACTGCCAGTATTGACAGACACACCGTAATGAAGACGATCTCATCCACAGTGCAGTAGAGTGCACAATTCACTTCCCTTTGGAATGCTCAAGTCTATGTAGAACTAGAAAAGCGGTCTCGGTGAATACCAATTCGAAACCCTGGGCGACCTGTCAGGAAAGCCATCCTGAAATTCATAACAACCCCGGGACAGTTCAGGGAGCCCACGTATCTACCCTAAAAGCTAATAACTTACCTTTGCATTTGTTTCTCAGCTAAACCTACGACAGCAGCTCACAATGGATCCACTAGTGACCCGAGTGTTGACTCCACATGTGGCCACCCCATTCTACCTATCTAAACAACATCATTTCGTACTTCTAGATTCACCCTCGGATGTTTGTCAGATCCTTACGAAAGATCATTTCATTCATTGAGTCCTGTATCCCCTTGTGGGTCCTAGGGCCTCGACAATGCCTACGCACCATCGTGTGCGGTTTCTGGAAATGTGTTTCAGTTCTCCCCAACTCTTTCCCTGTTGCCGTGCTTCCATCTCGACTGTTCTGCGCCACGTACTCCTAGGACCGCCGCGTATCCTGCCATCCTGAGTAAGCGGGTTCCATTGCATCGCGTGGTTAGGTATGGAGCTGTCACCCTTTCGGAGAGTATGTCCAATCCACTGCCACTTTCGTCGTCGTATTGTTGTACCTATAGGTTCATGGCCCGTTCTCTGATGGAGTTGGCCAGAAAATCCTAAAGATGTAACGTAAGCATCTATTGAAGAACGTTTGCAGCTTTCTCGTGATAGTGGCGGTCACCCTCCAGGTACCACATCCATATAGCAGCATGGATTCAACATTGGAACGGAACAGTCGTAGCTTGGCGGTTAAGCTAATCGCATTGCTACGCCAAACTGTAGATAGCATCCCAAACTCAAATTTTGCTTTGCCTATTCGGCTGGCTACATCCAGTTCGGTTCCGCCATCGGTTGAGACAATACTTCCAAGGCTTTGAAAACTCTCAACTCTCTCAACCGTTTGTCCAGCAATGCATTCATGAGCTGATGAGCTCGGTCCTAGGCTGATCATTTTTGTTTTTGCCGAGTTAATTTTCAGCCCAACGACGGCTGTCTCTCTCTCCACGTTTGTTGTCATTTGGTGAAGGTCCATAATTCTATGTGACAGCAGGCATACGTCGTCGGCGTAGTCGAGGTGTTTGAGTTGAGATGTCAGAGTCCATCGAATTCCTCCGTTTCCTGTTGATAAGGCCGCATTTAGCACGTCGCTAATCACCAATAAAAATAGTATTGGTGAAAGTATGCAGCCTTGCCGAACCCCACTTTGGACTTCGAATTCCTGTGACACTATGAATTCCCGATTGACACTATCAAACGCCTTTTCAAAATCGATGAACATCAGGTGAAGTGGCGATCGATATTCAACACATTGCTCGATAATGATCCGCATGGTGTTGATGTGGTCGACACAGGAGGATCCAGAGCGGAAACCTGCTTGTTCGGCGTCGAGTGTGTCTTCAAGGTGTAGTTTGATTCGCTCCAGGATGATTCTAGCAATTATCTTGGCCACAGCAGGTAGCACGCAGATACCCCTCCAGTTTTCGCACTGCATTAGATTGCCTTTTTTAGGGAGCTTGATGATCATTCCTTTCTTCCAATCATCCGGAAAGCTCTCGGCTCCCCATGTTCTCCCGACAAGTGGGAACAATAGCTCTGCCGATGCAGTTGGCGCCGCTCGTAAAAGCTCCGCGGGAATGCCGTCAAGTTCTACCGCCTTATTAGTTTTCAGTCCTCTGATCGCGGTAATAATCTCATCCTTACTGGGGGTGGTGGTGCGGATTCGGGAATTTCTTTCTACGGACACTTCTGTCTGACTTGGGTGCATATTGCTGGAGAATACTCGGTTCAGAACAGAAGCAAAATGCTCCTTCCATCTCTTGAGTTGGTCCTCATCCGATATAAGCAACGAACCGTCTAAGCCTTTCACTGGGTGTTGAGTAGAGCTTCGGCCACCTACAAGCTCTTTGGTGATTCTATAAACGGTTCTGCTGTCGCACCTCGCTGCACTTCTCTCATCTTCATGCGATATAGGGACTCTAGCTCGTTCCTCCCTGCTGCTGGAGTTGCTGCAATTCGAGCTCGTAGCTGTTTGCGTTCGTTGATCCTCCTCCAGGTATCCTCGGCCATCCACGCCCTATGACTTCCCTGCAATCGACCGACAATCCTTTCAGCACCTAATTTGAAAACAGTTTTCACAGCATACCAATGATCTTGGATGGTGGCGGGCAGTGTGCTGCTGATTGTTTCCATTCCACGTGAGAGATGGTCCCTTCGTTCTTGGCGCACTGTGGGATCTCTTAGTCGGTCTACGTTGAACCTAGGTGTTCGTGTGTTTTTGGATCTTCGAACGGCAGCAGTGCGTAATGGGATCAGTAGTCCGATGGACTAACCATTTAGCCAAGACCTGCAATTGGGGTCTTTTGACTTTGTTTCTGTGCCTAACATGGCACTAAAGACGCTATCATCATATCCAGTGACTGGAAAATCAGTTGATGAGTAGTACTTGTCGCTGCAGTGTACTATATTGAAACCTACTTGTATGTATGGGGAATCTAAACGAACTAGTGCGCATCCTGTGATACTATATATACTACTCCAAACTAGAGATACTATATTTGTTTTCTTGTCCGATAGGCTAGCTTCATTTAATAGCCTTCCATCGCCAAGAAGTTCTGCTTAGGAACTTGAGATGCCTAGGAAATTGAAATACAAGGTATTCGTCCTCTTGTTTCGAAAGCCATTCCGAAATGCCATCAAGACAAACCTTCCAGGTAATTTTTCTAAACTAAGTTGCTTAGTATTAAGTGAAGGAGCGCCTTTACTATAAGAAATAGAAACTTCAAAACCCCAACCACCCACTGTGAGCTCCGAAAAAAAAAACTCCCCTAAATCCATCACCAATAGTGAAAATCCTAAATTGGCCAGTGATCGATTTGAAAACATATTTCATTCTCCTCAGTCGTCACAGGTGTTGTTCGAGCTGCCAGGGATGCTTCCAAAATTTCAATATCCCTTCATTGCCACTCATCTCCTGTAAATTAGTTTCTTATGCTCCACCAGTGGAATCCCTAACGAGAATTCCTGGCGCTCCTTCGCAGGTTAACACCATCCCGAATTTGCCATGGAATCTCATCTATTTGCCATAGTAGTCCTAGGATGCACGAGATGTCACTATTACTATGGCAAAACCATTGTTTCAATCCACGTGCATAAAGTTTAACTTACTTACATGTTGTCATTTGTTTTGTTCATGTCACCTACCCCTGATCCTAGCCAGGCCAACAACTACTACCTATGATGAGTACAAGGACAACGACGAAAACGACGACGACGACGAGGTGCAAGTCATTTGTCACTGACACACAGCAGGAGTGACGAGAACGCTCACCTTCGGAATAATAATCAGATGAGAAGCGAGGCTTAGTCCTTTGGTTGTTGTGTGCGAATTTAGTGCTCCCATCCCGTTCCCCTAAAAAAAAAAAAAAAACCCAAAGCAAAGCACAAGTTCGCTGTTCCCATCCACAAAACACAGGACAGGAGATAGAGACCTAAAAGAAGATGCAGCGTTTTCCAGCTAAACGAATATGGCTGAGCGGAATAGCAAATTAGTTGTATGTGAGGGAATTTACAATTGTAAATGGCTTACTACGCGTTTCTAGAATGAGCAACGAATATCGTTGGACAAATGAAGAAGATAATCCATGGGTGAGCGGGGAGAGAAATGATGCAGACAACTTTATTAGCGAATATGGTGGGAATGGATACAAGTATTCGGGGGTTGTGGAAGGAACACAGGACACCTGAGTCTGGTTAGACTGTTATAAATAGCTCATTTAATCTTAAATTTTTCGACAGAACAATATGTGGATCCTGGTTAACATAAAGCTTTGCTGGAGGACTTGGAGATTTTGTACCCATAAAGGTGTATTTGGATTGTATTGTAATATTTAAGAGCCCATTCTTCATCTCTGGTTTCGGTGAAGATATGGGGTTGTACTTCCTCTCGGCGAGGACAATTTTATAGCTGGGATATGCTTGTTCGATGCAGAGTCTTACTTTCCCCACTATTCGTGAATGCTTTCACCACCGCGACGGAATGGCTTGTGCTTATTGTCATCATTTCGAAAGGAACATACAATGGAATGCCGGAAACTATTTTACAAATCAAACAACCGCCTGCAGAACCCCGAAGCCAAGCGGAAAGCAGCCAAAGAAGTACGTGCCCACAAACGCAGCGAAGTGTACTCTTCATCAAGGAATATACCCGAAGATGACCAAAAGCAGAATACCCCATACTCCAAGATCAACGAGAAGGAGTCCCGCCAGAAGGCATTTATAATGCGCTTTATGGCGTGGAAAGCAGAAAAAGCCAAGAAGACGCAACAGAAAATGCAAACATCAAAGCGACCACCATTCGTTGAGTCGAGGAATTCAAAGAAACCATTGGCACCGACGAAGCAAATCTTCGAGCCGCCTGTGAATCTGAACAATCTTAAGATTGAGAAGATGGGTATGAACTCCATTCGATGTGTGAGCGGCAATCTAGTGGCTAACTACGAATTCGTTGCAACTCCGAAGAAAAAACAGCCTTCACTGTCTAAACTCGTTCCAGGGAAGTCCTATTTCAATGCATCGGCTCGACACAGAGAACCAAATGTTTTTCAGTACAAAAGTCTGCAGAGCAAAGGCTCGGTTTCAGTTTGGGTCCAGCAAGAATACGCCAGTACCAGCACCTCAGGGACTACTCAATACAGCGAACAGCAAAAAGGAGATACCAGCAGCAGTTCCTCAGCGAATACTCAATGGCGCAAGCAGCAAAAAGGAGACACCAGTAGCAGTTCCTCAACCTCTAATCAAGGAGACCCCAACACCAGTTCCACAGGTAGAACCCAACACCGCAAGCAGGATTAAGAAGACATCAGCACCCAGTACCACTGGTAAACCAAAATCCTTACAATTCGCAGTAAACCGTGAGCTAAAACCAAATAAGACGTCGATTAGACCAACAGTACCGGAAAGAGCACCGAAACCACTAGAAAAACCACAGACCAACATGCGTTTTGGGTCGAAAATGCCGCCGCCATCCAAGCAAGCACCGAAAACCCGCACAACGACCAAGTCCGGCCTACGGTCCCACGTTCAAAGCTGCCAAGAAATCGAATACATCGGTTTCCAACGCTCAACGCGCAGTGAAGGGCATGGCTCCGGCACCGACCTTAAAGTTGAATGGTAGTGCTCTTCTTCAGAGTGCAACCGAGATCGCATAACTCACAGATCCTGTTCCCGAAACTCCCACCGAGGTGAATCCTTAAAATTCTATCCTGACTTTCGTCACATCAACGAAGCGCAAATCAATGTCATACCAAGGACTCAAACCTAGATCTACTCTTCACCGCCGAATTGGGTGACACTATTAGTCCTGTAGACAGCTGTTCTCCTATCCCATTGGAACAGAGCTCGAAACGAAAGGACAAGAAATTCAATTTTGCCCGTTACTCCATAGTCCTGTCGGATGAATCAGAAGTAAAAACAACCGAACCGGCTGAAGAAGATTACAAGACACCCGAAAAAACTGATATACCACCCACAACTTACATGAGTCCCTACGTATCAGTCTCACGGGGCAAAGTAAGCAAACGAGTTGAGAAAGAGAAGCTGCATCTACATGTCGGTGGAAAGCAAGGAAGCGACTCCAGATAAAACGACAGTCATGCGGCGCACACTCGCAACTGTTCATTACTATCGCAAGCAGCTAATGGACGAAATCGCCCGTCTAAACGAACAGTGCTCCAAGTGGGAGCAATATAAGGAACTGCTTGAAGAACTGCTACAATCGGCCAGACCAAGCTTCTCACAACGAAAAAACTGAAGCAATTCGGTGGTCTATTCGATCGCTGTGAGGACGGCGTAATGGCAAAGACCACAACATCCAATGGAGATGGAGAAGGCGCAAAGCCAATCCTGCTGGAGGACTTGGAAGGCTTTTGGTCTATGGTGTGCCTACAAATCGAGAATATTGACAAGTGTTTCGTGTAACTCGAACGATGGAAGGCCAACAACTGGATCGACCCGGACGAGGTGCAGCCAGCAAAACCAACCAGCAATGCAAATAAATCAAAAACACGCAAGCCACTGGCATCCCGCTGCCTACCTAAAAAAGAAAGCAGTCTGTGGCGCCGTTGAGGACGTCATTCTCACGCCATCCAAGAGTAGACAGGTACTCATAAAGGATCGACGTTCCAGATCTGCTGCCGCCACAGTTATTACAGTCAACACGCCATGAACACGTCGCACATCGTCCGCACATGAACCACAACCATCACCAAAGCCACATGAATCACCCAAACTCGTACAGCACATCAACTTATTCCGAAGCAGTATGAACAGGAGAAAAAGTCCCCAGTTAGTCCTTTAAGAAATCCATCGGCATTCCGAAAATCAATCCTCAAGACTCCCGGTTCGAAGAGCCGACCCAAGAGCGTCATTTTCAACAGTCTAAAGCTCAAGTTCATCTTCGAAGACACAATCGATGATGCGGTCGACAATGGGAAGGCCAAATCAGACGAGGATCAACTAGAAGACCAACGTGCCTACAAGCTGCGGAATAGAAGAATTATTCTCCGAGATTCCGCCGAGTTCGTGATTCCCAAATAGAGGCGTTAACATGAATTATTTTACCTTTTTTTTTCGTTTGATTTAAGTTTTGTATTGTTCTTTGTAGTACTATTTATTTTCTATGTACGTATCTTGTTTACTTTGTATGATTGTAGCAAATAAAATAATTAAACGTTCCCGGCTTCATGTCTCGACATTTTCACAGAAATCTCTGTAGACCGCAGCATTTGACGAATTAATTGACTTCTTACATCCTGGGTTCCTTCATGTTCCAAGTTTCTGCAGTAGTAGATCCCACCAGTAAGCTGGGTATATGCTGATGTCGAGGCACTCGGTGAACCAAGTGTGTTGGTTCTACTTGGACGTAGATTCTGCTGGAAACTAAATTTCCAGTAAAAATGATGATTATTACTAATCGATAAGTTGGAGCACTTGGTGAATCTTGGTATTCGGCATTAGCCGTGTTAACAGGAGTGAGAATCAAATTTAAGGTATCATTCCACGGTTTCAATGCGCTTGAATTCACGTCTACATTCTGAAGGGCCCTTAGTACGCAGCTCTATACCCAGGCTATGCTTAATACCTTGGTCAAGTCGAGTATATTGCCTTCAGTTGGTTCCGGTGAGTGGTAGAACCTGGTTGCTTATGAGGTGAGTGATACCATAAGGTCTTCATCATAGAACTCAATTTTTGGGTTTCTCCGAAAGACTGGACATGGCCAATACAAAATGTTAAACCGGCTTATCGCTTCGTGGTAGTACAAACTTCTTCTGTTCTAAGTATGTCAGTAGACTCGGTGCTCCCTTCAACGATTTCTGTAGAAGCTGTAGAGAAGGGGAAGGGGAAGAGGATGAAACATGGCACATCTTTATGTAGGTCACTGGTGCTGGTAATCTCGCCTTTTCCCATAGTGGTATCGCAATGAACCTTCCCCTAATCTAAGTGTGTCCCTGCTGAGCGGGGACAACCACCCAACCCAACCTAAACATCTCTGTATCCTCGTATAGACTGGCACTTTCACCGGTATATTAACGGGGCAGGGAAATAACTCCACGGGAATCTGTTCCACTTGGGAATTTAGTCCAGATTTGGTGGGAAATTTCAGCTGACAGTAAAGTATTTAATATTTCTCCTTCCATGCGAGAAAGAATTGCTCTCTCACTTCTGAATAGCTATTGCCACCAGCACTCCCAACTTACAAGACGAAAAAATGAATGTGCACTGCTATACTCCTCCGATCACCTTCATGCCAAAATTGATGCCAGTCCTTTGTACATAAATAAAAAAAGTAAGCAGCGAAGCGAATAAGAAACATGATTTCCTGTAAAACAACTTCAGCAATATTTCAAACTTAGTTATGTCTGACTTACACTGAAAAAGTTTCCGTCTAGAGGTGGAATAAATCTTCAAGTGAAGTAAATTCCTGTGGAATTATTTCCCTACACAAACTTGGACCTAGTTCTTGCGTGAAATAGATCTGAGACAGGTCAAGCAAAGTACGTATAAGACGCCAAGTTGTCAGAAATCCTAGAAAGGAAAAATGTCAGACAAGTCGATAATCTTAGGTCAACAAGTCTAAGTTAGTCAGGAGCTGCCAGACAATGATGAGGATTATGTTCACAAGATTGTATCAAATTATGTTGAATAGGAACAGGATTACAGGAGGACATTATAATATAAAAGGTAACGAAAGTGCCAACAAAATATGGTCAAACTTGAGAGGGCATTTGGGTTTAAGGGCCTTTGTTTGCTGCGTTAAAAAAGTAAATATTTGGGGCAACATGTCCATGGGATCCAGGGCCTAGCTTCCCACAAACAATTCGTGTTGTGCAAGTTCAATTCTTTACAAGAATGGATAGGTCCTAGTGTTTAATGCTGTGCTGATCAAGAGTAAAAATAGTGACAGGAAAGCACTCTGGCCAATTCCTTCTGACGAAGGACAGTATGAGCATACTGCATTGGGTTGCAGGACACACCGGCACTAATGGAAAGAGCTGGCGTACGAATTAGCAAGAAAGGGTCCGAACAGGACCTTATGTGTAATAAGCAAATGTGTGACTAGCAAATGAGAGATGGCACATATCAGACCCAACTTAGCACTCTTCACTGGGATCATTACTGACCACAACCCCCTAGCGGAACACCGTAGTCGCTCGCGAATAGAAACTAACTAACGACCGGCTGTGGCAACACGGATGCATCAGAATGTAGTTTTCACTTCCTCTGCAAATGCCCAAGCCTATGCAGAACTAGAAAAGCTGCCCAGAAGAACTAGACGACTTGTCAAGAAGGCCACCATCAACTATACTGAAATTTATAACTACCTCGGGGTGGATCAGGGAATACATGACATAGGTACATCCGAGCCCAAACTTATCAAGAAATTTTGGGATTTTCATGTAAACTCTTGGAAGGGTCGCGCAATGGATCCATTAGTGATCCGAATGTTGGCTGCACACGTAGCCACCCCGTTTTACCTACCTATCTACATGTTTCAGGGAATGTTACTCATCTACTCTGTGAATCCCGAGCCATTACTCGGATAAGACTAAAGGAAGATACAGTCCTTAGTAATTCAGAAAAGGATGGTTCCTGGAACCAAATTGGTTGAACGAATTGGTTTATGTGCCTTAACGTGAAGTCCCACCATTGTGTCCTGTGATTTATGATGAACTCATAACCACAACTAACCTACACCTACACCTAACACAGAGTGACCTACAACTTACCACAAGGAAGGTTTAGGACACAGCAAGTAATGTAAAAACTTCTGCTAACCCTGCAACTATGAAAACAAAGTGAAGGTATGCCTTGATAGAGTCTTCTCTGGGGACTTAGGCATCCACCTCTCCTTTAACCTTCCTCTCCATTGCAGGGTTTTTTCAAGCCAAAGTCAATGCCATTCATTAAGCAGCTGATTGTCTGGCGGGTAATGCAGTATCGGATATTGTCATCTACATCAACAGTCAAGCAGCCATCAAATCTCTCGCATTTACCATTACGAGATCTAAGGCAGTGAAAGGCTTTCGCGTATCTGTTAACGAAATACCTGGACAGTTCAACCTCACCCTTTACTGGGTACCAGGTCACGGTGACGTTCAGGGGAATTGTGAAGCTGACGCATTGGCTAGAAAGGGCTCTTTTGATTAAGAAAGCGTAGGCGTCACCAACATCGAGGCCCCTACAACTTATTCTAAATATCTTATCAACGCTGACGCGATTAGGTGGCATTAGCTTGACCAATGTAACACCGCTAGACAGCTCCGACCAACCTTAAACGAAAACAGGACCAGCAGACTCCTAAAAAACAAGAGAGGAACCATTTCCAAGATGGTTAACACCCTAACTGGCCACTGTGCTATAGGAAGACATGCTGAAAGACTGGGCATCCCCTACAAAGATTTCTGCAAAAGCTGTAGGGACGAAGAAGAAGTGGAGACCATCAGCCACATCCTATCCACATGCCCAGCAATTGCCAATATCAGAAAGGCGCTACACGGGGCGGATGGTTCTCAGGATAAGAGGGTGATCCACCCACCTTACACAACGGCAGTACAGTAGACATTTTCTGGTCTCAGTGCATCCTTGGCGAAGGCCGGTCTAAATCAATCAACCAGCCATGCCTTGTGGGCCGTACCATGGACTCCTTTTTTTAGAACTGAAGCAGTAGAAAAAAAATAATAACCAGCCCACATTTCTGGTTCTTCGGTACTCTCGCACCCAGCAGGCATTTAACAATTCGCTTCTTCTTTAACAGCTCGTGAAAGCGGCATTCCACAGGGTGATGGCTTCAGGTTCAGATTCAGCTTTTTCATGAGTGGCCAATAAATATGACCAGCATTTGTCTATCTACGCACATCTGTCTGAGGAATACTCTAAGTTACACAAACTCGATCAATATTTCTCCGATATTCTGTACAATTAATTTTCCACAGTAACCGATACTTTATGGAATAAATTTGCTTTAAATATACCTGCCACTCGAAATGAACAGAATTCCCTTTGGATAAGAGATTCCTCAAATATTTACCCTGGCATCCAAGTGAACGAGTCATGTAATTTCTTAACAAAACTACATAAGTGTATGCGTATAAGCACACGTTTGTTGGTAACAGCAGGACGATGTCCTTCATCTTACCCCAACCCAGCTAGCAAGTTGGACAAAATTAAAGTCAATTTGCATGTTTCACAGAGCCTCTGTGCCTCTTTAAGTTCTCGGCATTATCATCATCATCGTCATCGTTATCGTCGACGTCGACGATGTCGACCACATCTGTTGGCAGGACTTAATGAAAACAATAATTTCGATTTTAACATTTTGTCTGCCGATTCAAGTCACTTGAAAATTTGTGCGAAAGTTATTCAGTGTTAAGCTCATGTTGCATGGGGTATGGCTCTCCGGAGGCGCACAGTCGAATTGGGCCCAATCTGACATATACAAGGGGTGGTCTTGTGCATGAATTCATGCATCGCCCGTACTTGGTTGGAGGATGCATTTTGCCAGGCCATTATTGTGTATGTAACATTCAAACTTGAATTGCTTGAGTAAGTTTAGATGTTTACATAGAGTGGCGTGGAATGGTTAGCAATCTAATGAAGATAACGTAGGCTATGGGTGTGTGCCAGTTAGGAATATATTTTGGTTTTGGCATTCAAGTAAAAATAGATGAACTGTCAATGGAGCATTGGCTGAAACTACGAGGTAAGTGTTTTGGCCTAAGTACCATCAGAATGTAGATGGACAGGAAATTGATTGGATTACGTAATATTCCAAGTGCATGTCTAAATTGAGTGAAGGATTTCACTGAAGGCTTACCTTACTTTCGAATTGAACTGCCTACACCATTTCACGGTGAAATGAATCTTAATTTGAAGTGGTTTTTATCGGGACTAGACTAAAGTTTTATCCATAAAAGGGATAAGCATACAGAAAAGATATTGCCCGGGGCTCCGGGTTTGGTCAGTGCGCAATATACTTCAAAAGCTAAGACGTGGCGGACCATGCAACCTAGTCGAAATGAATGTTCTCTAAAGGAAGTGGGCAGTACCGGGAAATACTGAACGTTTTCCAGGACCAAACATGAAGGTTATTCAACTAAACCTCAACCATTGGGGTGTATGTCCAGTGGACACCTCAGGCAAAGCATCGATTTGAATATGCAGTCAACGAGTATTAAATCTGAACATGAAGACCCGCCAGACGGACTTCGTGTATGCCTTCACCTGCTACGCACCTCTCAGCGTTCGAGAGTATGAATCATGATGAAAACCACTCCATCCACCCTGTATGTTGAAGTATCCCCCCTGACAGCAGAAGATACACTCCTTTGCTACAGCAAACGCGTTACGGTCACTACGCGTACTGGTGGAATGATGAGTTCACCAGATTACGAACAGAGTGCCACAGGACACACTGATTGTACCAAGGCTTCAAGGAATACAGCAGCCACACAGAACTCCACGAAAGATTAAAACTGCAACTAAAGACAGGAAACTATACGTCGACCTGTCCAACGAACCCGATCTAAATCCGCCTGGAAAAGCCTACCGATGGTCTATGGTGTTGATGGCATTTCCAACATTTTCTATGGACCAGTGAATTCTAAGTGACGGACCTGGTAGTTCGAGAATGCAATTTCCGTCAGTACTGTGGAAGCATTAAGCTGAATGTGAAAAACGGCTTCAATTCTGCAAACATCCTGCAAGCTCTTACCGAGAAGAGAGTACCACAGTACCAGCGGAAGATACTGATGGACCATTTTGAAATGTTGACACCGATGATGAGACGAGGCAGTATAACGTCACAGATGGTATTTTCCCGTCATCTATATGGTTTTCAAGTATAGGCTGGATCCATGAAGACGAAGATATGTACAGAAAAGGCTGAGGAAGCTGATAAAACCAATTTGTTGAAAATATGCAGCGCATTCGGAATAACCTTCTACGATGGGGCGTATGCAGGGACAGGCATGGTACCAATAGCCCACTGAACATACATATGTCTATTTAAATATTGTTCAATAGCTCGTAATGATAATTATTTAAATAATAATTATTGATTTATTTTTGCTCTTGCTTTGTGGACTGTATATTTCTGCACAACCGCACGCTCTGGAGTCTGCACAAAGAGTCTCTTTTGCGCTGTTGCGCAGCTGTGTATATCTTTGCCAGCTGCGCTTGCACTTTCCCGATGCCCAGTACTCGACCGTTGGTGAGTGCGTGTGCCCTATGCACGATGATGGAAATTTCCACCGTCGATGCTGTTGCTGCCTGTGTTGCCGTGGCAGTTTTTTGGTGTTCTAGACAAATATATTCAGGTGCGAAGGACTCTGTGGCAAAACTGTAATACACCACTGTGATAAAAACAAGGCTTCGACTTGAAGGATGTAAGGGATGCAATGGTGTCGTGGTAACTCGCATTTAATATAAAAAATCCAACCAAATCCACTAACAAACCTTACAACCGCAGGATTTTCCAAACAGAATGAGAGTCCTTGTGCCTCTTGCTACCAACATCGGGATTAGTTTAATCCGTTTCTCTGCAAACTCCCGCTATTATTGTCAAACGATTCCACTTGAATTCGCCAGCTCGTCGGTTTTCAATAAATTCCCAATATCTTGTGAAGTTTTTTGACCCTCAATAGCTTGCGGCGTGTGACCCACGCTGATGTTTCAAAACAAAGTTCAACCAGAACTCACAAGCGAACCGAACCGAGGACACCGAGTACAAGCGGTTAATCTGATATATCATGACCGGTCTCCCCGCTGGTCACTAGCATACAAAATTTATATAAATATCCCTTTCACTGCAATCAGTTTTAACACAATTAAAATCAATTACAAAGGATCTCCTTCATGTGCACACACAATCGCGCTCAAATAGGACATGCAGTGCACACACAAAACCACTTGCGTGTGCAGCAGCACAGTTCAAATGCGTATCTGTGTGACCGGTCATTGTGTATCTTTCTCAACGGCTCCTGCTCTTGAGTGCAATAATTGATGTTGCCAATTTCAGGACAAATGCCCGGCAGTAATCATAACAATTGCAAATTTTCCATCATATCGCAATAATAGACAGATACACATGTATTCGAGGTATGTACAAGTGGGTGGCTTGATTGCCTGCTGAATTGGTTTGGATTTACGAACGCCTGCAGTCATCTATTACCCATTATGACGTGCGTATGTGTCTGTGGATTCATGCGTTTATCCTGGCCCTATGTAGGTTGTAATTTAAATTTCAAGGGTTCATGATTGGGTCTGGGGTGTCGATGCGTGCATGTGAGTGAGCTGTGTGTGGTTCAATGTTTTGCACCATACCCACACCCACATTGTGTGCAGGCAAATGGATGGACAGGCTGACAGATTGACATTTTGTCGCAGATTTTTCAGGGACCCATGAAGTCTTCATCATCACAACAGTACCGTACAGGAACTTTGTAATTTCAGGAGCTTGTGGTTTGGAATTGAGTTGGAATTTTCAAAGCGTATTCCGAGCGTTAGAGGTGAGAAAATGCACCTCGTTAGACAGGGATTTACCTATGAATTGATAAAGTGTAATTGTTTCGACTCAAT
The DNA here is from genome assembly GCA_963583995.1 of Xylota segnis. NCBI lineage: Eukaryota > Metazoa > Arthropoda > Insecta > Diptera > Syrphidae > Xylota > Xylota segnis. The sequence continues at coordinate 113,212,642 of OY757236.1, read as the reverse complement.
TGAGGTTGGATTATGCGCTCAAGGGATTGTTGCAATTCAAGTGCATCGAAACGAGAGTTTTTGTCCAAATTATGCAATTTAGGCGAGGGAGGTAAAATATTTTAAAGGAATCGCACCAGGGATCAATTGGGAATGAAGGATTATGTTTTCATTTGAATTTGGAATCTTTGAACCTGCTAAACCTGGAAACAATACATGTATGGTGGAACTCCGGCAAACAGCTAGGATAAGGAGAGACTACGAGTGTATAGGTATACTTCGACTCGGGAAACGTACTGTGGACAAATGTTTCTTAAAAAAAGTCGACCACACGAGTGAATTGTAGTTGTATTCGGCGTAAAAGCCGATCAGATATTCTAAGGATATGCGATATGAGTACCAATTGCATTTGGAAATCTGGGATCAAGCAGCAAATAATTTTTCCAAAATTATTATATTTATGTGAAACAGTGATTCTTCCTCTACTCAATCCATGTAGCCGCCTAACCAGGGTAAAAAAAATCCTTTTCCCTCTATTCAACTATTTAGAGCCATTCTTGGCTAGTAGATTTGCTTCACAGCCAACGTCCAGGATCCCAATACAGAATAAGTTTAGAGTTATTCGATATCTCATTCGGAAATCCTCGACATTGTCTTAGCAATTCAGGTTTTATTATTAACGATTTTAGTGATTTTATAGATGGCTGGCTCAGGGTTGTAGCTGTAGCTCTAAGGTGTCCTTTTATGTTTATAGCTTGAATTGGGATGCTATTCGGTTGCCCTTGCGCAGGAGAAAAACGTATACATATGTACTTACTTAACGGGCTCCTGACCTCTCTCTCTGCCTGGGACACGGCAGCCTTCCATTCCCCTCGATACCGGACATATTGCTTCCAGTTGTCCAGATCAAATGCTCTTGCATACGCGATACTTACTTAAGTCATGTATCCCCTTGTGGGTCCTAGGGCCTCGACAATGCCTACGCGCGCCATCGTGTGCGGTTTCTGGAAATGTGTTTCAGTTCTCTCCAACTCTTTCCCAGTTGCCGTGTTTCCTTCTCAACTGTACTCCTAGGACCGCCGCGTATCCTGCCATCCTGAGTAAGCGGGTTAGCTATGGACCTGTCAATCTTTCGGAGAGTATGTCCAATCCACTGCTACTTTCGTCGTCGTATTGTTGTACCTATAGGTTCATGGCCCGTTCTCTGATAAGGTTGGCCAGAAAATCCTAAAGATGTAACGTAAGCATCTATTGACGAACGTTTGCAGCTTTCTCGTGATAGTGGCGGTCACCCTCCAGGCACCACACCCATATAGCTATTGATCCTTAAAACAGAGGTTCGGTCTTCCTTGTTATCTCGAACCTTAAGGCTGTGATTCGAAGTTCCTCTTGGCTGGAGCATTAATGTCCATTCGCTCGATGCGGCCGAACCAGTGTAGTCGACGTATTTTGGCTTTTTGGCCTACATCCACATCTTGGTACAGCTCATGGAGTTAGCGGTTATATCTTTTCCTATATTCGCCCTCCTCGCATACGCATACTTTTCTTCGACCACCCGGCTTCATATAGCAGAACTGGCAGGATCATTGCTTTGTAGAGCATACATTTCGTCTTCCGAGATAGGAGTTCAGAACCCATTTGTGTTGCCAAACCGAAGTAGCAGCGGTTTCCTAGGGTAAGTCTTCGCCGAATCTCCACTAGGGTGTCGTTCATGGAGTTGATATTTACCCCGAAATAGGTAAACTCCTCAACAACCTGTTGCGAACAGTGACGTTTTTTTCTAGGTGGTGGAACGATGCTTTTTTGTTTATTGACCACAGGTACTTGGTTTTGTCCTCATTCACTTCAAGGCCAACTCGTTTCGCCTGTTCTTCAATTTCCTTCTAAAACGACTCGCTGTGAGCGACCAATGACGTCGATGTCGTCTGGGTATCCGACCAGTTGGACAGATTTGTTGAAGATTGTGCCTTCTGTCTATAACTCATAGCTAAGTATTATCAAGGCTACATACGATCAGTAAGTAAGTGTGTAAGTGTCACATTTTACACAATGGTTAGATATCTGAGTCCAAAGAGGAATACGTCAGGTTTGCATACTGTCGCTGCTATTGTTGGAAGGTAACTAAAGAATTCGTTGGACCATTTTATCTTACCTTAAACACCTGGACTACGCTGACGATGATTTTCTACTTTCACATAGGATTATGGACCTTCATCTAACGGCCAAATGGAAAGGATAAAACTTCGTTCGGAATGATATCCCAAGTCTGGAGAAGCATTGTTATCAGCTAAAGCACCAAGTTGCGACGGTCAGTACTAGTTTACAGTTGGAGTGCTTGGAAGGTGGACATCACTACTGCAAGCAAGCTTTTTAGCCCAATTATATCTCGAACTACCATCTTTATTAAAAAAGGAGCCAAGAACCTATAAACATAGCTATACGGTGGAGAAAGTGGCAGTGAATCGGACACAGCCTAAAATTTGAATACATCTCCATTGCGAAATACTCCATGCAGTAGAGTCCACTAATTCAAGCAGGCATAACATCGGAACGTCCTAGGCAAACGAGGTGCAGAACAGTCGAGGAGGAATTGATCTGTCTAGGAATGAACTGAAGGCAGCTCTAACAAGCGTTGTTGATGTCCTATAGCCTTCGAGGGGTTAATGGACTTAACTAACCTACGTTTAAGACTGAAGACAGACTGGGTAAAGTTTCGTCTAATATACTTTTAGGACAGGATATAAAAAACAATAAATAGCAGAAGTTTTGTTTTCCAAAAACGAGTTAATTTGAAGATTGTTTAATGTTCTTTTCAATTAAGGACATCCAAGGTTGCATCCTTCATTTCACTATAAGTTTGTAAGAGAGTTTCAAAAGGGAATTTTAAAATAAGAGATGCAACAACTTAACAACTTGTCGACTCTTTTTTAGTCCTTTTTTAAATTTTCTTCACGGAAACGTTGATCTGGCTACTGATGCATGTACTAGCAGCACTAGAAATGGCTCTAAGCTCTGCTTGGAGTACACTGCAAAAGTCTAATAACATGCTGCACCAATAATAAATCGTTTTCTCTGCCCGATTGTGTCTGTGGCACTGAAGTACATTATCGATTATCTGCTCCGTGGATTCAATTTTTGTTATTGTATACTTCGAGTTGAGGACATTTGCGTGCCTGTATCGCTATATGGCTGTTTAATGCTTTTCTCTTTTCCATAACGTCACATGTGGGGTCCCTCAAGGTAGCCATCTTGCTGCAGTACTTTTTATTTTGACCTTTAATAAAGATAATTGTTCTCACTTGCTGGAAAAATCCTCAGTCACACTTCACCCCTTCGTGGTTCTAGTCGATTCAATCTAATTTGAATGGCTTTTCCAATATCCTTAAGCTTAATGTCAAGAAACTAAATCTTGCTTAACAAAAAAATAAGTGTTCACTGCCATATTACTAACACTTGGACAAGTGATTGTTTTCTGTGAACGTGAACCTAGTTTTCTGAACCGGAATTGGGTGTTCGATGGCTGCTATAGTCTCCGATAAATTGACATAAACCATGGCTTAAACCCTATTCCAAGGGAGAAAGCTCAGAGGCGTTACATAAAACAAACGAGTCGCCGAACTAAAAACGATCGCTGAACCTCGTTTCTTTGGCCAACTTTGTGGCATGTGGCGACGTCTTATTGAAATCACTTTTGCTCTTCCAAATTATCCTGAAAATAGGCAGCCAACTCGGATGGATTATAAAAAAAAAGTTATTTGGGTGTAACTACTCAAAGTAATCTCCGCGGTGCGTGCTCTATCTATTCCTTCAATTGAAGGGGTCTACTGTTTAATGCCGTATCCGAAGGGTAATATTGATTTTTAGAACTTTTTTTCATGGAAGTTTTACTCTTTCATGTTTGTCGGATGTTCGCGAGAAGTAGAGCCTTGATAAACTCGTTCGTGTTGGTGTTTGAACCTCGAAACTCCAGCTCACTGAGCCACTCCGCCCGTCGAATGAACTGCAACTAACTTCATGTATAACTTTTTCAACAAAGCAAAAAGGACCTCACTATTGATCGAGATTGATGGCGATGTAATCGATATGGACCTCTATAACTCAACTGATTATGTAATCCATTAACTGAACCACACCCCATCGCAGAGTACAACACCATTAACGTCCCATAATAACCTAATTTTAAGAAGGATGAACTTGTCGTACATTACTTGTGTCAAACAGCGGCGGCCATCAGCGTGCAACTAAGTGAGTACAATTTACGAGGAAGCATCAGCTACGGGATTAGGTGGGGAATTAGCACAAGCCAACACAATGTTTCGAACTACGATGTTCTCTGCTCCCGAACAGGCGTTACCGCACCGCAATCTAATAACTTAGGATAACGATGCGCGTACTCCACGACCAGGAGGGTGTGCGAATCCTTATTCCACAACTTCAACGTGACACTTTAGTGAACTCCTTTCACCCCATGGTATTATATTTTCTTTTTTTACGTACATTTATATATTTTCAAGGGGATATTGGCAATGGTCTGTAAATCTAGAGAGGGATTATCACATTTTGTGCGATTTTTTTTTGGCCATCTTTTCGCAATGGAACACTCGTTTTTTGGAAGTTAAATCTGTATCCTTTTTTTCCCACGTACACGTACAAAGGGGACAAAGTGTTAATTCGATGTTTTGATTTGGCTCGATATGCTCTGCCTTTTTGGGTATTGGCCCTGTGAGCGGAAATCCGATGGAAACGTTTTTTGCACACGATGCATCGTGTAAAAGGATTTGAGAATTTGACAGATAAAAGGATGTATCGCGGATGGCTGTTGTCAATTTGTACTTTTCCCCGGTATATTGTCTCGATTGGCGGATTGAGTTGTGACAGTATGGCAATGTACTTTAGTGCAAGTCGATGAAAGCCGATTAGGTAGGGTTCTGCGAATATCTATGCAGACAAGGAATTATTGCTGTCAATAGTGTGAAAACATTTTACTAAATTTATTTGAAGGATTTATTAAAAATGATGTATTTTCCGTATGTCCACATGGCAAACGAGTAGGAGCAGATGGGGATTATCTATGTTTACTAATTCGGACTAAACACAAAGCTGCAAGAAATCAAACTTTGTCAATATTTAGGGAACCTTCGACAATACTTTCTACTAGTTTAGCATGACATAGCCAAATACACTGCAATTAGCAATCATCAAGGGTACACGCGATAGGTCCACATGTCACGTTTTGCACAGAGTAAGGCTGTCTGAGGAATTCGAAGTCCAAAGTGGGGTTCGGCAAGGCTGCGTACTTTCACCAATACTATTTCAATTGGTGATTAGCGATATGCAAAATGAGGCCTTGTCAACAGGAAATGGAGGAATTCGATGGACTCTTACATCTGAACTCAAACACCCCGACTACGTCACGCTTTGCACAGAGTAAGGCTGTTTGAGGAATTCGAAGTCCAAAGTGGGGTTCGGCAAGGCTGCCTACTTTAACCAATACTATTTCAATTGGTGAATAGCGATATGCAAAGTGTAGCCTTGTCAACAGGAAATGGAGGAATTCGATGGACTCTCACATCTGAACTCAAACACCTCGACTACGCCGACGATGCATGCCTACTGTCTCGCAGAATGATGGACCTTCACTCAATGACAGCAAATGTGGACAAGGAAGCAGACAAAAATGATCAGAACTCATATATGTGTGCATTGATGGACAGTCGGTTGAGAGAGTAGAGAGTTTCCAATACCTTGGGAGTATTGTCTGAACCGATGGCGGATCACAACGTCGTTCAAGCGGCTGGCATTCTGTCACTCCAATTTTCCAAGACCTTGTTGATTGTTTCGGACTGTAGCTCACGGTTTGCTTGGATGATATTGGCCTTAAGTACTTGAACCGTTGCCAGATTGTTGGCATTACATCGGTTCTTCACGGTTCCCCACAAAAAATGGTCCAAATGGGTCAAATCGCAGCTCCGAGGCGAACAATTGACATCGCCAAAACGGCTGATAACACGATATTGGGAATTTGATGTGCAAATGATCGATTGTGATATGGGCTGTGTGGCATGACGTGCCATCCTGTTTGAACCAGAGGTCGTCCAAATTGATGTCTTCAATTTCAGTAAAAAAAAAAGTAGGTTTACTTGGCTCTGAAACGTTCACCGTTGACCGAAACGTCAACGTCAGGTTGATTTTCGAAGAAAAATGGTCCAATGATGCTACCACTCTGTGAATGCATCGGCTTCTCGAGAATAACGTGCGGGTTTTTCGAGCCCCAGATGCGGCAATTTTGTTGATGAAAATGCGATTCGTCAGAAAAGATGATTTTTTGCCCAAAATCGTTGTCCAATTCAAGCTGCTCTATGGCCCAAACGCCTTCAATTGCTGAGTCAATTGGGCCTTGTAGGCGAATAATCCGAGATCTTTGTGCAGAGTTCTCCTCAGGCTGTCCACCAGAATACCAGTCTCATAAACTTGAGTAACAGCAAGCGCAGTGGGTGCTTCATCTCGGCCAAAACTTTTTTCAAATGACGCACTGTTTGGGCTACGCAGCACTCACTTTGGAAATAAGTTTTCCAATATTTCCCAACGCTGTTCAAGCGTAAAGCGACTCATTTCGTTCCGCAGAGGTATGATACTGACTTTCTGTCAAGATTTCGAGCGGGAATCAGCTGTCAGTGTCAAAATAATTTATGATTTAAAAAGGACCACCCTTTACGTCCTGCAAGCCCACATACTGTTGCCAAATGGTAGTCGGGTGGTCAATGCAAAGTCATCTGCCCACCGAACCTACATACCAATATCTGTCACATAGTAATCCGAAATAATTTGATCTCCTCCCCCCCTTTCATCAGGATAACATACACAAATCTGCATAGCAAGGATTTCGCATTATAGAATAGAGAATCTGCTTCGTAACAGGTACGAGTAACTTGTAGCTTCAATCCGCCCACGAGCCGCCTGCCTCCTTCCGGCGACAGTAAGCCGCAGAAGCCTTTATTTTTTTCCAGCTACACCCTATACCCAAAGTCAAAGACGAAGCACAAGCCCGACAGACGTGAGCAGGGGTGGCTTAGATATTTTTATAGCATCAAAGCGGCTTATCAACTTTCAAAGTTCTTTTTGACGTGACGAAAATTGCTTTCTAATGCAAATTAACTGGGTGGAAAATGTAGATTCTCCTTTGGTTGTCGTCGTCGTCGGCGTGCTCGGGCGGTGACGTCGGCGTCATTGTCACTGCACAGTGGCAGAGGGTGACTGGCATGCGGTGAACCCGGGAAAACTTTCGTTTCATTATTAATTTCAAATACCGATGCTGATGGGGTTGGCGGTATGATGGCGGTGGTTGGTTGGTGATGATGATGATGATGGGTACCATGGTGCATACAGATGGGGGTATGGTATGATACGCAGCTTTAGTACCACAGACCACGGAATACATATGAAAGTGTGCATAAGGGAAGTGCATTGGTGGCAAAACAAAATAATCACCACCTGGTAATAGTTGGTGCTGACGATGGTGCTGACGATGGCAGACTGCTTTGTTGCCGATAAGACAATTGATGGGGTTTTATACCCTCTAGCTGATCATGCGTAGTCATAGTCAGTGGTATTCATTTATGTTTCAATTAAATTATTCCGTAGCTTAGAAATCCATTTCTTTTCCATACAGAGCTGGAGTAATAAATGTACTTCTAGATATGAGTTGGGTATTGTGTGCAGACGTTTCAGCTTTAACATGTACATTTAATAATGCTTAGACATACACAGCAAGATACTGGCAAGATAATTGCTTAAATGAGGCCAAGCGAGCACACGAAGCCTCTCACTACCATCTCCTACTCTATACGTTCTCGTGGTGGCTGCTGGGTACCTAGTACCTTGACTGGAGATTGGGTAACCTAACCAACCCCTTTGGAAAGTCGTTGGTGTTAGAGAACTAGACCACTTCCTCTTGAAACAAGCGGCAGCGGAGGAATTCCATGAAATCATGGAACCAAAGGACCCGTCTACCAGTTCCAGTCAGATCGAATTATTAGGGTTTATCATTATATGAGCTCCTTCGACTTATCTGAACTCTAGGGATCTCCTATACTGATCCAGGGTATTGGAAAAGACCCTTAAATTCTGAAAACAACACCTCAGCAGAATAAAGACGAAGAATAACTCTTGCCAATCGCTGTTTCTTTGGGCTAAGAAGGCAATTTAGTAGTGGAGTCCTACCCCGAAGAACTAACAAGACTCTATATCAGAACCGTATCATGCCAGTTCTGCTTTATGGCGCCGAAGCGTGGACTCTGTCTAAAGCTCCTCAGTCGCTTCTGGAGAACGATTTTTCGTTAATTTTTTGAGTTGACGAGCTTTGAAGTTGGAGATTCTGCGACAACCATACGAGCTGTATATACATCGATCTTGTCAGGAAGATGCGCATCAGTCATTTGAGATGCCTAGGACATGTAGAGCGAATGGATAGCAATGCTCCAGCCCGTAGAGTTTTTAAATCAAACCCGGAGGGACAACGCCTTAGGACAACCTGGTCTTAGGTAGCCCGCACTAGTAGAAAGGGACCTAAACCGACTTGGAGTGCGCAATTGGTGGCAGTTAGCTAAGGACAGGGCTAACTGGACAGGCTTGTTGGTTGAGGCCCAGGTTCACCCCATACTGTAGAGCCACCCAAGTAAGTAAGTAATAAATTCCCCAGATGGGTGCAAAATTACAACAAATAGCAGCTCTGGGAAGAAGTTGCTGTCGCTGTGCCGACCCAAGGTTCCTGTACCTATTAGGATGACAAGATGCCTAAATTGTTTTTTTATAAACCTGCGGCTGTTGTGGGAGCCGCTTTGGGGAAGTGTAGGTCTATTTGCTCGAGTTTTATGGGCCTGATCATTGGGACTTTGAAGTGAAGGTGCTTCTGCCTGAATTTGCCTTTGACTCCTCGGTCTGAGTGCTGAGACTTGGACCCGCTGCTAGGGCTACTTTTCTGTCGCAGTCGAGGTTTGTCAGGGACAATTTTGCGGAATGGATCAACCTCAGAGGACGTCCTAATTTGTCCTAAGCTAGGTGGTACCATTATTCCAGCGACATTTCGTCTTACGCTGGACCGGGGTATTGAATTTCAAAGTGAGCAAGGGAGCTGGATTGGATGTGGGGGCATCTGCATGAGTTTTAAAGAGGGCTTTATGGTTGGATTGTGGATTGAGGCAGGAGAGACTTTGGTTGAAGTAGAAGGCATGTTGGTTGAGACAAGAGGGATGCTGGTTAAGGGAAGGAGCTACGTTGATTGTCGCAAGTGGTTTGTATGGTTCGGTTTAAAGTCACACTAAGACCAATAATTAGTATATCCTTTGTGATATCAGCTAGACCATACGATTACCCATACCTATACTAGTGAAACAGTTCGAGCTTTTAATGAAACTCCTAATGCCAGTGTTAGTAAGATCATCGAGATCAGTAAAGAAGAAGCCTCCTAAATGAAGTTTCATTTTGTGAGAAAAACTAGTGCAGGTGTAGATTTACCGAAGACAATCATCATAAAACTTTAAGATCAGTTAAGTTTTCAAAATTTGTTATTTGAGAATCTTTCTCATGACATTTGTACTCTCGGATGTTTGTCAGACGATCGCGAGAGGTGGAGCCATGAAAGAAAGTTGAGGTGCTGTCTAGGAATTGAATCTAACGCCTTGAGCCATTACACCCCACCATGCTTAGTAGCAGAATTATAGAATTGTCCAGCTCTGCCAAACAATTAGCTGTCTCGTACCTCCTCTACTATGTGGTACCATCCGGATTTCTAATTCAATTGTGCATCTAAAGAAAAACACTTGTATTCATGGTAATTGTAAAACGAAAATCTTACATCTAATTACAAAAAGAGAACTCCAACCACCAAGACGGTCCTTGGGTTCATGACCTTATGATATCTGTAACGAAGAAACGGAGGGCAAGATCTCAAGATTGTCATTATGCAGCATAACACGATCAAATGATTCGATTTTCGAACGAGTATTGGTATTAGAGTCCGTCTAGGTTTTTAGCAAAATGGATTACTTACTTACTTACTTAGGTGGCGCTACAGTCCGGGGTGGACCTGGGCCTCAACCAACAAGCCTCTCCAGTTAGCGCGGTCTTTGGCTAACTGCCTCCAGTTGCGCACTCCAAGTTGGTTGAGGTTCTCTTCCACTTGTGCACGCCACCTACGACGAGGTCTTCCTCTACTGCGTTGTCCCTCCGGGATGGATTCGAAGACTCTTCGGGCCGGAGCGTTGAAGTCCATCCGCTCTACATGTCCTAGCCATCTTAGACGGCTAATGCGTACTTTTCTGACTAGGTCGATGTCGCTGTACAGCTCGTAGAGTTCGCTGTTAAATCTAACTCTCCATAGCCCGTCAACGCAAACGGGACCGAAAATCATCTGAAGGATTTTACGTTCGAAACGACCAAGGATATCTTCATCAATCTTGGTTAACGTCCATGCTTCTGCGCCATAGAGCAGGACTGGGATGATGAGGGTTTTATATAGAGTTTCCTTGGTGCTTCTTGACAAGGCCTTACTACTACTAAACAGCGATTGGCAAGAGTGATTCTTCGTTTGATCTCTGAGGTGATATTGTTAGCGGAGCAGAGGTATACAAAGTCCTTAACTACCTCAAAGTTATAACTGTCTATTGTGACGTTCTGTCCAATTCGTCGGTGTTGTGTGTCCCTTCTTTTTGACAGCATGTACTTGGTTTTGCCCTCATTCACAGCTAAACCCATTTTTGCCGCTTCCGTTTCAATACTAGCGAACGCACCAGTGACAGCCCGCTGGGTTATGCCAATTATGTCAATATCGTCGGCGTACGCTAGCAGTTGCACGGACTTTTGAAAGATTGTGCCTCCGGGGTTGGCTTGTGAGTTTCGCACAATTGTTTCAAGTATGATATTAAAGAAGTCACATCACAGCGCGTCATCTTGTCTAAATCCTTTTTTGACATCAAAGGTCTCGGTGAGATCGTTACCGACCTTGACAGAGCAGCGAGCATTATCCATCGTCATCCTGCACAAGCGAACGAGTTTGGCAGGGATGCCAAAGCAAGACATGGCGCTGTATAGTTCGTCTCTATAAATGCTGTCATATGCGGCCTTGAAATCAATGAAAAGATGGTGAGTATCGATTTGGACTTCTTGGGTTTTCTCCAGGATCTGCCGTAGTGTGAATATTTGATCGGTTGTGGACTTACCGGGTCTAAAACCGCACTGATAGGGGCCAATCAGCTCGTTGACAAATGGTTTCAGACGTTCACACAAAACGGCCGACAGGATCTTGTATGCGATGTTAAGGAGACTAATGCCTCTATAGTTGGCGCAATTGACGGGGTCTCCTTTTTTGTGGATCGGGCAAACAGCAAAATGGATTACTATTGCATAAAAGAGTCCCATCGTACTACTCTTCCGAAAATCCCAGCGCACTATGTACTATGTTAAGGAAGAAACAAATATTTAAGTCGGTTGCCTAGCTGAAGGTGCTTCCTTCATTCACCATTCCTGCCAATAAGATTCCTCGCGTTTACATTCCAAGCAGAGATAATTTTAAGGATTTCCAATAGACCTGGCTTTCTAGTACATCAAACCTGAGTCCAGCCAGCCTAACCAACCTAACCAACGAGTATTTAAAAGGCCGATCAGTCCTTTTGGACAACTTTTAAAGTTGGAATAGCCACCCTCCAGCGTATTACCACCACTTTGTACGAGTATTCTCAAATCTCATTTATGGCACAAACTCGCAATTGCCCACGTCAACACGAACGCCTTTAAATCTGTCCAATCAACCTCAATTTCCGAAGGAACTGACCAAACTGATCCGATAAACACTAGCTGACCATTCAATTACTTCCACATCAAATCGGCAAATATAAATTACCCAAGTAAAGCAAACTTTGAGTCGACCCCGAAAGGGAAACACCTTGTTGTACCCTGGAGAATCGTTCCGAATGTACCCCACGCACAATGGTGCCGCTTTCCTGCTGACTGTCAGAAAATTTGAAATTGTTCAAATAATTATCGTTCTAGATACATACGAGTACATGTAGTAGGTACATGAGAGCAGGCACTTTGCCCGCAACATACACATACACTTACCACTCATTAAATTCACCTTCAGGGCGGGTAACAACGGACCGTCCCCAGTCGCCGCCGGCAGGACCGTACATTGATATCAATCGTAATTCAAATACTCATTACCGAAAAACTAATTTGTACACCAACCGGACCGCACATTGCTTCCGCCGGCCGGCGAACACATACAACACCGCGGTGCACAAAACGGAACCAACGCAGTGTGGCGATGTGTCCTGGACATGGGTCCCTCCGCATGTATGTATACCATACCAACTGATAGTAGAGGTGAAATCGGTGCGGTTATCCTGATAATTATTTTCACCTACGTATGTGTATAGGTAACATACATATGGAGGATACACACCTTCCGGTGCGAAAGTATTCACATACTATCATGTGCGGCGTATGTTCAGGAATACCAAGAGTCCTGATAGACACGATACTCGCCCAGCACCATCTGCATACAAATTTTCCGGATAATTGTTCTCCGAGGAATTGTTTGGTATTGTTGTGGTGCCACATTCCGTCCCCGAAAACCAGAATCTCTGACTTAGGACACCGAGCAAAGCGCGTGTGCTCCACTCCTCATCGTCCCTGTCAATGGCACAAACCGTATTTATGCAGTTAATTGCAAATTAATTCGGCCCGATAAATTCCAATTCCAGGAATCCAACAGCAAACCAAATGTCTGCACAGAAAAAAGTTCATCCAGCAGCACCGGCGATGGGTCACAAATGCACTTTAATAGGATCGTGGTCTGTCTGGCCGAAGGATGGGGAACGTTTGGTTGTTGGGTTCGGTAAGCCTTTTCAATTCTGAAGGACACACAAACTTCCTGTGATTGTTTTACACGGAAATCCAACGTTTTAATTTGTATTTCAATGTTGGTAGGTTCGCTTGGTAACATTGTCACTGGGAGGTCCGCACATACACCCAATTGGATCTGGGATCTGGGTATCAGCCGGTTGAGTCTAATTATTTTCATAATTTTAATAAATGTCCTTTGGCCAGCATCATGCATCGACCCGGGGCTGCGATTGCAATTATAAACGTAATTTTGGGTGAAATTAACCAACCCTCCGGTTAAGTTTGTGTATAGATACAATGATAGCCCAGAGTAGGTAGGCAAAGTAAATAGGCCAATAATTGTGTGACTCAACTGCTTGCAAAAAAGTGCGTAAATTCGCTTTGTGTTGGGTCTTCTTTTCGGTAATTAGCCGGTTTTTATATACATTCATACGAAAGCAGTATCCTTCATCAAACATAACTCTTTTCGAAGCTATATGCGTTTAAGCATTGAAGGATCCTGTGTCCTGAGCAAAAGTGGACGCATAGTGCACTCTCTCTAGAGTCTAGAATTGGTCGGATAGCAAAATGTATTCTGAAGTCTCGATGGACTCATTACATAATCTGAAACAGCGTTCAGCGTGCAGACCTTTGAAAGGAAGCATTCTAAACCACTCTTCTTGCTCTCGACAACCTACATTATCGAAAAAACCACGCACAATTGGGAAAGTTCCAAACTTCATTTGAATTAGGCTTAACAATGGGAAGAGGTATTAATTCTTGAGCATGTTTGAAAATGGAAACAAAATTCCTAAAATTGCAGAGGCCTCCAAATCTAAATAAAAATGCATTTATCGAAGAATTCTTAGGCTGGAAAGCCAAAGATTTCAGGCCTATTAGCCTAACCTCCTTCATTCGGAAAACATTAGAAAGGTTAGCCGATATCTACATTCGCAGCAGACTTCGTCCCGAGGTCATGTCCACAGCCCAACACGCTTATACCAAAGGAAAAAGTGTGAAAACGGCGCTATACTGCGTTGTCGGCTCTATCGAGAAGTCCTTAAAAGACAAGGAATTCACTCTCGCCGCATTCCTGGACATTGAAGGTGCTTTTAACAATGTCAAAACGGATGCGGTTCGAAGAACCCTGTTAAATCACAAGATTCACGATTCACTTACCAACTGGATTGTTGCAATTCTTGAGGAAAGACATATTATCGCAGAACACGAGGGTACAAAGATGGAAGCTTTCGCCTCCAGAGGTACCCCTCAAGGCGGGGTAATCACCCCGCTACTATGGGTCATTGTACTAAATGAGGTGCTGCTACAACTCAGGTACAGTAGTGTTAAGGCCATTGCATTTGCGGACGACATAGTACGACATAGTACCACAGGTAGATTTCTACCTACCCTTAGCGAAATATTGGAGAACGCGCTTAAGATCCTAGTCACCTGGGCTGAGAAATGTGGACTAGCGGTCAATCCCCATAAGGCCGAGCTAGTATTATTCATCAACAAAAGGAAAATTCCTGAGTTCACATTACCGTCCATTCCGAAGGGGGTACTTCCCTTCAAATCTAGGATAGCGCAAGATACCTAGGACTCGTTCTTGATAAAAAAAATTAACTGGAGACCTAATATCAGCAAGTCCACCAACTTAGCGGCCCTCACGAGGATTCAGAGATTGGCCTGCATTGGCACCACAAGTGCCATGAGAACAGCACCTACTGCAGGACTAGAGGCTATCCTCAATCTTCTACCGCTGGACATTTTTGTTCAAACCTCGGCAGCTATAAGTGCCCTAAGAATAAGTCAGTCAGATAGCTGGAATCATAATGCAACAGGTCATCCCACGATCCTGGAGAAATATCTAGGAAAAGTCTACACTATGGATTACCTCACTCCGTTCCTAGATTTCCACAAACCATTAACTAGCTCGTTCCCAAGGAGGGAAGAATGGAAGGATGGCCACCCTGCCAACAAACGTTCCAGCTCTATCTATACAGATGGATCTAAGATGGATGTAGGCGTAGGGTCTGGCATTTTTTCTGAACCGCTGGGGATATCTAGATCAGTCCCCCTTCCGAACCATAGCAGTGTTTTCCAAGCGGAGGTCCTGGCAGTGACAATAGCTGCCCGTGAGACTGGGATGAAGGCAATACCCTCGGAAGGAACACAGCACAAGGTTACACTCTGCTGGGTCCCTGGAATCCAAAAGGCATGGATTAGGGCCAGAACTGAGGCCAATAGTAGAATAAGACCGACCGAATATGCTAAAGGATAGGAAGTCCCTTTCTGTCCTTATAGGAATTATTACGGGTCGTAACTCTCTTCGGTACTACATGAGAAAGTTAAGACTCACGGATGAAAATTTATGTCGGGGATGTGGAGACGAGGAAGCTAATGAGGATACAACCCACTTTCTCTGTCACTGCCCTGCGCTTATCCACCTTAGATTCAAATTTTTAGGGCGACAATTTTTCGTGATAACCGTTCGTAATCTGCATAAATGAATCAAGTGCCTTGGAATACGTCGCTGTCCAGCCCATCGTTCGACTGGCCAAAATCAGTCGTTTGTCATGACTTATACCGACGATGCCACTCGCAAGGCGGTGGTTATATGCATTCACAAGGACACAATGCAACTCCTCGCCGCAGCGTTTGTATTCAACCAGCCAATGGCTTACATCCTCCAAGTTGCTTGTGCGACTCTCTCCTGAGTTATCGAATGGCGTATCGAAGATACTCCGTGGACAGTTTATGGAATCGTACTTCGATGGATCAAAACTTTCCATTTTATACAAATACGGATTCTGCTTGGGGAAGTACACCTCCTTGCTGAACCCGAGCAATTTGTGAAAAATACCATCAAAGTCATGGTAATGGTGTCTTTCGTTATGCCACACTTTTGCATCGAATGCGGTCCAGTCGGACCATGGGGAGACTTGGCGGTCTATTTCCTTGCCACGTGCAAAACACTGTAAGCAAAAGTTAATCAAGCATTCTGGGTACCGAATGTCAGGCACTTCCAGAATTTGTTTCCACTTTTCGCACAGATCATGGTATATATCCAGATCGTTCTGAATCGATGTCGTACGTGGGCGGTACTATTTGGTCTGGGTGCTGGGTTTCAAGTTCTATATAGTAGTTGTCATCGTCATCATCGTCTTAAGGGAACTGCTTATTGTGGCATCACTGTTCGAACCCGACACATGAACAACATAGTGATCTGTTTTGAGGAAATTTTGGGTGGAGATCCGGACTTTGGCCTAAAATCATGCCCTCGGACGAGGCCAATTTTTAGCTCAGCGGCTATGTCAACAATCAGAATTGCTACCCACAAGTGCTCGACCAGGCATCTTGGAAGATTGTCGTTTTGGTTTGGTTTATGGCATCGTTGTACCTTATTTCTTTCGAAATGAGAAAGGGAGAGACTTTCTGCAGCCAACAAGACAAGACGGTGCTACATGCCATACAAGCGACGCAACGCTCGAAGTTGAGCAGGAAAAATTTGGCGACTAGGTCATTTCACGCGACTTGGCACCACTCTATTATTTTCTCTAAGGCTACGTCAAGTCCTTGGTCTACACAAACCTCCCACTTTGGACGAGCTCGAGGCCAACATTAGCGATGCTATTGCCGGATAAATGCCGCACATATTGGAGCGAGTCATCAACAATTTGACAGATCGCTTGAAGCATTGCCAGGAAATTCAATGTTCCATCGTTGAGTCGAACAATCAATCAATATCAATCTGTTAATCGTCCTTCCTCTTCATCGGGAGGAAGTAATGAACTAGGTTAGGTTAGGTATGTGGGTAGGCGACTAGAATAAAATATCACATCGCCACACTCAGGTCAATACAGACCCATTGTGATACCCAAAGGGGAAGAAGTGATCTGTTTGCTATTTCTTCAAGGTCACGGAAAAAATGTCGCCCTAGAAATTTGAATCTAAGGTGGATAAGCCCAGGGCAGTGACACAGAAAGTGGGTTGTATCCTCATTGGCATCCTCGACTCCACATCCCCGACATAAATCTTCATCCGTGAGCCTTAGCTTTCTCATGTAGTACCGGAGAGAGTTATGACCCGTGATAATTCCTGTAAGGAGAGAAAGGGACTTCCTATCCTTTAGCACAATTCGGTCGGTCCTATTCTTGTCAAAGCAAGGCCATAGGCCACACAGGTGTCCAGGGAGGTCCATCTACTATTGGCCTTACTTCTGGCCCTAATCTATGCCTTTTGCTTCAATGTGCAAGGCGGGATGAACACCGAGGTGTCTACCTGTTGCGATGTAGATTCAGAGGCTCTTCTTACCAATTCGTCCGCCTTCTCATTACCTGGAATACCTACGTGCCCAGAACCTTGAGTTCTTCGCGACAGTACTTCTTGGATTTTATTTCGATAGCAGTAATCGCTTTTATTGCCGCCTGGCTGTCGATGAAAAAGGTGATACCTTCCGGTGGTATTGCCTTCATCGCAGTCTCACGGGCAGCTATTGTCACTGCCAAGACCTCCGCTTGGAAAACACTGATATGGTTCAGGAGGCGGACTGATCTAGATATCCCCAGCGGTTCAGAAAAAATGCCAGACCCTACGCCTACATCCTTCTTAGATCCATCTGTATAGATAGAGCTGGAACGTGTGTTGGCAGGCTGACCATCCTATGAAAATCTAGGAACGAAGTGAGGTAATCCGTAGTATAGACTTTTCCTAGATATTTCTCCAGAATTGTGGAATGACCTGTTGCTTCATGATTCCAGTTATCTGACTGACTTATTCTTAGGGCACTTATAGCTGCCGAGGTTTTAACAGAAATGTACAGCGGTAGAAGATTGAGGATAGCCTCTAGTCCTGCAGTAGGTGCTGTTCTCATGGCACTTGTGGTGCCAATGCAGGTCAATCTCTGGATCCTCGTGAGGGCCGCTAAGTTGGTAATAATTTTGGATTTTGGACCCCAGTTGCTTTCTTAATTCCAAGTAATGAACTAAGAACTATACGAATCTATACAAATAATTTAAACAATTTTATCATATAACTTATGGGCGTATGTATGTATGTATATTTGGCGAGATCTCCCCGCACCCATTGAGAGTATTTGGATTTTTGAAATAGACACAGATACTTCCTGTTCTTTTTGGCGTTTGTGTCTAAGACTTCGAAACGTCTGTACGTCTCGCCATGACGCACGTTAATAAATTTAAATTCCTTTTCCCCTTTAAAATTTAATCCAAAGGATATTCAGTATTCTGTATTCCTTTAAGGGCTCGCCCAGTGAACAAGTTAATTAATAAACTTGGACTATTAAGGAATTCATTACGTTGAATACATCTTCATTACACGGAAAAAAAAACAACAAACACGGCTGAAGGATACTTTCATCCCGTGCTACCTTTTAATGCATCGATTTATATGCAAGGATAATTCCATCTTAAATCTTTATTAGCCCCGCTTCAGCGTAGTAATTCCAATCCTCTCCTCCACTCCATCTCACTCTACAGTTTCACCCGAAGACTCTTGTGAGCAATTTTTCAACTCTGCACCCTCGGATGAGCATTTCATTGTGGCCAATGGTTACTTTTGGAACTTCAAAGGACTTTTCTTTGAAAAAATAAAAAAAAAAAAAAACAAAAAAAAAACCTTAAAAGCACGAAATTGGAGAGAAAATATCAATCATCGGCAATTTTGTTGTAATTCCTCAATCCCGGTCCTTTCGTGTCGTTTTGATGTGTTGTCGGTTGTTGTAGTCCTAGCCGTTTGTCATTATCGTTGTCCTTCCGTTTAATTTTCTTGTGTGTGATTTTGTGGTCGGTTTTGAACAAAGTGAAAAATTCTCTCTCGTGTGTGAGTGTTTAAAATTGAATTCGAAAATGATTTTCGTTGAAATCTGATAAATGAATTCTCAAAGTTGGGCAAAATGTCTGCAAAATATTTTTATTTGGTTTTTGTCCATTTATAACCTGTCTCTTGGTGAAAACCATGTCCTTGTGGAAAACCTTTCGAAAGTCAGTACCTTTCATGTTCAAACCTAGTTGGTACAGTTTATGTGAAAAGGAGTAACCGGACAATCATTTCTATCAGTTATGACGGTGATCCTTTTAGTACAAATCTGTCGGAGAAACCTCAAGGCATGGTAGACTTCAGCCTACTTCCTCGCCATAAATGTAGATCCTGTCCATAAGGTACGTCCGTATTTCATCCTCGACTATGTGCACTCTGCATCCGGTTTTCTATGCTTTGGATTCAGGCATTCGTTATCACTTAGTCTTCCTATCATCAGTTACTTTTCGTCCAAAGTGAAGGACAGAAATCACCTGGATGCGTGAATGCGTTGAACCCATTTTTCCATGACTTGTTTGAGCTAAGAGACTGACTTTTTCTTTGGTGCAGGCAAGCTCACAGTAGTGTGGGCTGGAGAGAATTGTCGCAGTATATCAAGCAATCTATGAGTCTCAAGATTTGAGCAGCCCACTAGGCTTGTTACCCAACTTGGGGATGAAGATCACTTTTAGCTGTCTCTAGAAATGTGCCTGATGAATGGAATCCCAGCACCGTTTTCCCGATATACAAGAAACTAGACCAACTCAACTGCGCCAATTACAGAGCTATCAGTCTCCTCAACTTCCGGTATAAAATCTTATCTGCCATTCTCACCGAACATCTGAAAGCCTTCGTCAACAACCTAATTGGCCTCTATCAATGCGGTTTCAGACCAGGAAAAGCCACAATCGACCAAATATTCACCCAAGAAGTCAAAGGCGATATCCACTATCGGTTTATCGATTTTAAGGCCGCATACGACAGTATTTGTAGAGACGAGCTATCCAGTTATGACAGTTCTGTCAAACACGTCAGATTGTGCAGAAAGACGATGGAGAATTCCCGCTGCTCCATCAAGGTCGGTAACAATCTCAAGGAGGCCTTTGATGTCAAAAAATGATTTAGACAAGGTGACGCGCTGTCACATGATTTTTAGAAAATCGTCGAACAGAGGGACAATCTATTAAAAGTCTGTCAACTAGTAGCGTACACTGACGAAAATGATATTATTGGCAGTACTCAGCTGGCTGTCAGTGAAGCGTTCACTAGTATTGAAACGGAAGCTGTCAAAATGTGTGCGGTAAACAAGCGCAAAACCGAGTATATCCTGTCAACAAGAAGGGACACACAACATCGACGAATTGAACAGAACGTCACAATCGACAGCTATAACTTTGAGAGAGTGAGGGACTTTACCTCGGCTCTGCTTTCAATTCAAAGAACAACAGCAGAAATAAAAGGACGAATAACTCTTGCCAATCGCTGTTTCTTTGGGCTGAGAAGGCAACTGAGTAGTAGAGTCCGAAGATCTAAAGAAACCTTGATCATTCCAGTCCTGCTTTATAGCGCTGAAGCATGAACTCTGTCTAAAGCGGATGAGGATATCCCCGGTCGGTTCGAGAGAAAGATTCGACGTAAAATGTTTGGTCCGGTTTGCGATGACGGGCTTCGGAGGAGGAGATTCAACGACAAACTATACGAACTGTACAGCGACATCGATCTATTCACAAAAATGCGCATCAGTCGTTTAAGGTGGCTAGGACATGTGGAGCGAATAGACACCAATGTTCTGGCTCGCAGAGTCTTTGAATCAAACTCGGGGGGACAACGCAGTAGAGGAAGACCTCACCTTAGGTGGCGCGCACAGATAAAGGAAAACCTCAATTGACTTCGAGTGTGCAATTGGTGGCGGTTACCTAAGGACCGGGCTAATTAGAGAGTCTTGTTGGTTGAGGCCCAGGTTCATCCCGAACTGTAGCGCCACCTATGTAAGTATGGAAGGATTAAAATCGAAATCGACCAAGTTTTGGGCTCGAAAGATCTGTTGGTCTATCAAACTCAAGTAAGGATTCCTAGTAGATTAGGCCGAGATCAAGAGATCTATGTATCGCTAGCTGTATTTAGTGCCTGGAAGGTCTGTGAAATGCGACAGGCAGATGTTTATGTTTTGTCATATAGTAGATGCAAGAACATTGAGAGAATAATTCAACCAGAATGCAGCATTACGAATAGGAAAGGATACGGCTAATTGGGTCGTAGGGGGTGCAAGAAGACTGCGTTCTTAGTATATCTTCCTTGGTCGTCCGAGCATCGAGTTATAGTACCTTCCCGGAGAATGGCTTCGGCCCTAAGAATGTGATTTGCGAGTTGTTTTAATCGAGGTCTAGGTGGTCTCCCGAGCATCGAGTTATAGTACCTTCCCGGAGAATGGTTTCAGCCCAAAAAATGTGATTTGCGATTTGTTCTAAGCTAGGTCTAGGTGGTCTCCCGAGCATCGAGTTATAGTACCTTCCCGGAGAATGGCTTCGGCCCTAATAATGTGATTTGCGAGTTGTTCTAAGCTAGGTCTAGGTGGTCTCCCGAGCATCGAGTTATAGTAGCTTCCCGGAGAATGGCTTCGGCCCTAATAATGGGATTTGAGAGTTGTTCTAAGCTACTTAGGTCTAGGTAGTCTCCCGAGCATCGAGTTATAGTACCTTCCCGGAGAATGGCTTCGGCCCTAATAATGTGATTTGCGAGTTGTTCTAAGCTAGGTCTAGGTGGTCTCCCGAGCATCGAGTTATAGTACCTTCCCGGAGAATGGTTTCAGCCCAAAAAATGTGATTCGCGAGTTGTTCTAAGCTAGGTCTAGGTGGTCTCCCGAGCATCGAGTTATAGTAGCTTCCCGGAGAATGGCTTCGGCCCTAATAATGTGATTTGAGAGTTGTTCTAAGCTAGGTCTAGGTAGTCTCCCGAGCATTGAGTTATAGTACCTTCCCGGAGAATGGCTTCGGCCCTAATAATGTGATTTGCGAGTTGTTCTAAGCTAGGTCTAGGTGGTCTCCCGAGCATCGAGTTATAGTACCTTCCCGGAGAATGGCTTCGGCCCTAAGAATGTGATTTGCGATTTGTTCTAAGCTAGGTCTAGGTGGTCTCCCGAGCATCGAGTTATAGTACCTTCCCGGAAAATGGCTTCGGCCCTAAGAATGTGATTTGCGATTTGTTCTAAGCTAGGTCTAGGTGGTCTCCCGAGCATCGAGTTATAGTACCTTCCCGGAAAATGGCTTCGGCTCTAAGAATGTATTTTACGAGTCATTTGCTCTACTGTATTAGAAATAACGGTTTGAGTGGGGTAGCTCTGAGCTTAGTTGTTGACATATTAAAGATGTTCTTATAATTGCGACTATTATTTCGTCATACATAGCATTTTAGGATATAAAGACTGCCGGTTATAACGATCTTATTTTCTCGTACATATACATATATGATCACTGAACTACCTACAGTCGCGTTATTATCCGCTAATACTCTCTATTTATCCGACTGACCATGTTTCTCATACGGAAGCCTTACGCCTTCTATTAACATGCCTTGCTTCGGTTTCCAAATATAAGTTCTGAGTCTATCCGTCAGAAGATAAGAGGATCCCATCACGAGTATATATAAGTGCCTGTCAAAAATGCCCGAGAAACGTCACTGATTATGACCAAAAATAATAGTGGCCAAAGTATTCAGCCTTGTTGTACTCCAGCTTTCTCTACAATCATTTGTCCTGGCACATCCTTGCTTGTCGTTCACTCTGTAACAGTCAGTTTACAAAGAAAAAAAAAAACAACAGAAACCGAAGCACACATCACGGTCTTCGTCAAGGACATTTCCGAGGTATTCGTGTAAAATACCAGCATGTCGATATAGTCTGCGGTTCCAAATGATGAGCCGTCGAAAAATAAGAAATAAAATGGCAGGACTCTCACGTAGCTCCATCTATTCGTCCTCCCTACCACAGTTGATTCACCGCATTAAGGGCACAGCACAGAAGAAACGCAAGAAAGAGGAAGAAAACCGCGATACAGCAAATATTTAAACAACTTAAACTCCGAAGGTGTTCCACCAGCTAAACGAGAGGTGGAGCACCGGGAGCATCCATCGGTGGGAGGCTGCTGCTTTGCGATGGAACAGAGCACTGTACTCGTACTCCTCAGCGCCAAACGATTCTCTTATGTGAGTTGTACGCTCAGAAGCTATTAATCATGAGCTTATTGAGGTATAAACGTTGATCCTTGTACTAGAATTAGGGCGAATGTGGGTGAATGACGGACTGGTGGCTCCCACCAGCAGCGGAAGGTGGGCGTAGGTGTAACCCCCCGGAGATTGGGTAATGGGATAAAGCAGTTTCTTTTTGTTATTTCCAGTTCCTTCTTTTTTTTCTCTTCTCGTCGTTGTGTTCTCTAAATGACACCACCATCGACTGGGGGGTGGGTAGGCTGCCATAGCAGGAGTGATTTCGAAAAAAAGTAAACCGGGACAACACACAAAAGAGAGAAAAAAAAAAAAAACGGCGAATGATTTATAGAGAGGGAGTGAATGTCTGCTTTTTTGTGCTCTCGCTGTTTGTTTGTCAAACGGCGGTGGTGCTCGCAAGTGCTGTCAAAAATTCTTTAATTTTTCTTCGTTAACCGATGCGGAGCGCGGGGGCGTGTGGCCCGTAGAGTGCGATGCTGACGGGTGGGTAAAATGCTTGGCTTATAAATTGAGACACATTTTGCGTGTGACGCTGGGGTAGTGTGGGATCACAGCAATCGGAATTTTCATATCAAATTGAGTTGCCAGATTTTCGACAGGTGTTCTTTTGTAAATTGCGTGGTGTTAGAATGTGAATGACTGGCATTGGCAACGAACGCGGAGGGCCCTGGCGGAGGCTAAAGTGATTTCGATTTCTTTTGCCGCTTTCTGTCTGATTCGAAGCAATTAACTATGGGTAAGGTATTGACTGTATTAACGCGGCTGTGGCAGGGGAGGAGAGAATTGATTTTCTATCACGGTACTCATTCAACATGGCGCACGATGTGGAATGAGAGTGATTGCTAAGATGAGTAACAGAAGGGCCTGTTGGCTTTATTGAAACTCAGAGGAGTTGCAAGTGCAGACGACGGAAGCAAATACAGTCAAATAGATTTTTCTTCGACTTTGTCGACAACAAAAAAAAAAACTACCACGGCAACACAGGCAGCAATAACATCGACGATGGAAAATTCGATCATCGTGCATAGCGCACCACACATACACCAACGGTTGAGTGCTGGGCAACGGGAACGTACAAGCGCAGTCGACAAGCAACGCAGCTGCGCAACATCATTGTCACTCTTAGCGTAGACTCGAAAGTGTGCGGTTGTGCAATATTACAGTCCACCAATCAAGAAAAATGAAATAATTTATTATTTACTTATATTATTATTGAGTTATTGAACAGACTTAAAAAATGTTCATAGAGGGCAGTGGCGTCGGATTTGAAAAACACGTTTAGATTCTGACTTACTTGGTTTCATTAGTCATCGCATCTCTGGCAACCATGACAGTCGCTCTAAGCCTAGATTCTCTTAGCTACTTTGCTGTATTTTTTTCTGAAGGTAACTGCTCTGTTTTCTTACTTATTACTCTGCATTTGAAAATGTTTAAGAAAATTTGCCGAATCATAGTTTGGCAAGTCTTTCGGTCTTCGGTGTCAGTCAGGCTGCTTTCTGATTCTTGCAGATGCTATTTTGGTTTGAAGGTTAGGTTAGGTTGCAGGGTTCCTGAGGGAAGAACTTCACCTCATCACACTTAGATCTTTGTGTAGCCATTGTAATAGACAATATGAGGAGCAAGAATTGATACCATAGGGACAACCATTTTAAACAGTCAGAGTACAATAACCTTTTTTCTTTGTCGATGACACCTAAACAAGTCTTCCTGTTAGAGATAGCATCGAGATCTAATTTCAATTAGCAGCCTTCCATCTGCTCGTATAGTACTAACGACAAGATTCATGATTCTTTTTATTTAAGATTCATATGATGAGAGGTATTTGAATACGAAAAACAGAATATTGTTGAAAAACTATCCAAATTTAACACTTGTTAGGAACCAACACGACAAACACATTCTACTGAGATGGGTCTGTGAGAACGCCATTGCGGGTTTGCTGTGTTCTATTGAGATACAGAAGCACTCTGGTCCCATTTTTCGTTCTATTGGGCCCAAAATAGCCTCAAAACCCGGTAGGAGGAGAGTGCGCTCCACCTAGAGTGGCCGTGTTACGAACGTCCATTGAAATCCTGGAGGAAAGGACCGAGTGATGCGTCGGGATGTCACTTATTTCTGAGGCATTTCTCGCTAGGTTATCAGCTCTCTGAAACCCCATATGATCCAGGATAGCGTATTGGTATGCGTAGAGCTCAGGGATTTAAGGTTTTCTCTACATTGTTTGATCAGTTTTGAGTTGGTTGTAATGGAAATGGTGGCTTTGATGGCAGCTTGGCTGTCGATGTAAGTATATGTCAATGTGCTCGTTGTTTTCCAAAGTAGATAAGCTTCTGCAAGCTTCGGTGATAGCATATATTTTCGGCTAGAAAACAGTCGCGTTGTTGGGAAGTTTTGAGAAAATTCCTGAGCCTGTACCTTCATCCCTCTTTGACCTATCCGTAAATACAGGCAGGGTTAATGATTCCACCATTCGTCCAGTTCTCTCTGGAGGGAGATTTGGCATAAAGGTTGATATGGACGTCTGAGTGAGAGAGGATGTAGTCGTAGGACGCGGTCACATTAGACCATCTGGCGATGGTACTATGATTGTTACACTCTCGGATGTTTGTGAGATTCTCGCGAGAGGTGGGATCGTGAACAACTTTTAGGTGTTCCTTTGGGAAACGAACAACTAACCTCCCTCTCCGTAGTTCAACCTAAATTTAATGGTTGGTTCACAGTTGTACCCCATTCACTTGACTTTTAATAACACAACGCTTTCCAAATTAATCAAACGGTCTTAAAACAAGCGAAAAGTTTTGGGGGTTGCCTCCATATGACTTCATACACTTTTACTAACCAATCTGAATGCCCCAGACCCCGTTCAAGTCGCTTACAATCCCCATTCTCTGCACCACCCTATGCGACAAAACAACTAATAAATTTTAATGAAACCTGTCGTATCTCACGTAGCTGTCTCCAGCCTTGCCCTAGCAAATTGACACCTCTTTCATGCAACAACTTCAAAGCCTAAAGAAAACAGAAACAACTCATTTGGCCATTACACCCTGTGTGAAGCAAAATGCGCAAGCAATGCCTCGGGCATAGATTAAGGATACACCTACGGATCCGTTCGTGCGTGTCGAAGGAACATCAAAGTTTATGTACCTTTTGCCCACTAGAAATCTCAAGACCCCACACGCGGATCATTTACACTTGCTGCATGCACACACCTTGTAAAGTGTATGTCCTTCAAGTGGTCTTGCAATGCAAAAAAAAAAAAAAATCCAGAAGAGTTCACTTGTTCGCAGCAAGGATATTTACGCAAGCTGATACCGGAAAGCTAAACTTTTAATTGCTGCACGCATTTTAATTTCTCAATCGCGAGGAGTGTTTGCTGCACACAAGCACACAGGCGTCAATCCAGCAACACGCCGCAGGATCGTTAATTTTTTGCAAAATTACATATCCTGTCTAGACATAGGCAACAAATTGAAAATCTTCCATGCGTTCAACCGGATTGACACCTTCAGCGAGGCGCTGGAAAAGCAAGAAGACTTTGTCTTTTGTTGTGTTGTGTCGTGTAAGGCTTCCAAAACGACGACGATTACTCCAAGATGAGGGAAACAGAAATTAATTCGAATGACACTCCAGGAGTGTGTCGTACGCCCGGTTGTGTGTGTTCGTTTGTTTAATGGTAGGAGTGTTTTAAGGAGAAGTATCCCGGCACAATGTATCGTCGCATGGCAGCACACTTGGCTAACAACACACACAATGGTGATGGTGCAAACAACTTGGTCTGATTTTATAAAGGCCACGAAAACGGACAAGGGGAGGAGGACGAAGAGGATAATGGCGTTGACTACGACAAATACGACGACAATGACTACAACGATGGCCAACTGTGTACTCCGCATTATTATTCGCAAAATGTTGTCCGCCCATTATTGCCGACGAATAATGGCTGACGGATGTGGCCCCTATGCGAACAACTTTGGATTAGATAGGTGTGAATTAATGTACCGTACTGTACCGCACTTCAGGACACAAAACGACACAAGAATAGGGAGAAAGAAAAAAAAAAAAAAAAAAAAACCCAAGAAACTTCAAAGCCTTGTTGCTGATGTGGTGATGGTGGTGGTGGTGGTGGTACCACTGGTAATGGTAACGGTGGCAGGTCCTTGTTACATGCCCTCTAATTGTGCGCTAAGGAGGTGATTGAAGACATAGCTGCACCAGCTCGTGTGAAGTCAAGTATACTGTTGGCTATGGCAGAGTCGCTGGCAGCAAATTGTATCAGCCAAGTGTCAAGTAATTGTTGCACGATGTAACAATTACAGGTCCTTGACAGTTGGCGCAGTTGGTTCATTCCCGTATGGTCTGGCCAAGTTGATTTGATGTTTCCTTGGAATAATGGACCGCAATAGTAGGTGCAGTTCTGTGTATGGGTTGATAATGGGACGACACTTGGAAGCGAAGTTGTTCAATCTTTTGTTTTGTGCACTGAAGTAGTCGCCATATCTAGATTTGAAGTTCTCAATTGGTGGAGCTGCACGGGGACGTGATTAAATTGGTTTCCTTGAGGAGTGATTTGATTTACAGAGCTCACCTTTGTCGGAGAGAATATGGTTAACTTCAACACAGGAAGGCTACATGGTAAGTACATATATGGATAAATAGGCTGTTCCAACTAACCTGAGGCATTTAAAGCCATCTATTTCTGACGTGTAAGAAGCTACAGGGGTCGGATTGACAGTCATCTTGATGAAGGAAATGAGGTGACAGAAATTTAAAAGGTTCCTCGACAGGTTTCCTTAACTCAACTTTACGTGACGGAGTCTTAGGAACGTGTTGTGTGGGAACCTACCTTCGAACACAGATCTAATTGCCATAGCCACCACTTTTAGTGGTGTATGGAAAGGTTCTAAAATCAAGATACTACCAGTCTATGTCTATTTAGGATTAGTTAGGATATCCGCATGGGTATCATGACCTTCAAGCCGTAGTCAAATAAAAATCTCATCACTTCACGGTAGAAGGTTTAAAAAGAACCATTCGGACAGCTACTGTTTGTTATTGTAAAATGTAGGTTTTGCCCTAAATGCAATCAAAACCCGAAGCAAACTAGCCGAGGACTAGGAGGCTTACGAAAGGGGGAAAAGAAGGTACAACAAGTTGACTATTTAATGAAAGACGGGGGCACATGTACACATTGAATAAAAAAGATCATTTGAAGGTATTACGCAAAGCTACAGCTTTAAGGCTATCAGATTTCAATCGTAATGTGAATGCTTCTAAGAAGCCACTTTCCAAATCGAAAAATTGTCCAATGTATCGCATATTAGTAGAGAGCCGAAATATCTTTTAAAATTTCTTAGTAATCCGCAAATAAAAGGTAGGCCATCTAGTGGTTTCTTTTTAAATCATAAGTTATTTTGACACTGACAGCTGCTTCCCGCTCGAAATCTTGACAGAAAGTCAGTATCATACCTCCGCGGAACGAAATGAGTCGCTTTACGCCTGAACAACGTTGGGAAATATTGAAAACTTATTTCCAAAGTGAGTGCTGTGTAGCCCAGACAGGGCGTAATTTGAAAAGAAGTTTTGGCTGAAAGTTTGGGCGAAAAGTCATCTTTTCTGACGAGGCGCATTTTCATCTCGGCGGCTACGTTAACAAACAAAATTGCCGCATCTGGGGAAACCGCATCTGGGGAAACCGCATCTGGGAATGCCGGAAAACCCACACCTTATTGTCGAGAAGCCGACGCATCTACAGAGAGTGACAGTTTGGTCAACGTTTCGGTCAATAGCGGGCATTACAGAGCCATGTTAACCAACTTTTGTTTCACTGAAATTGAAAACATGAATTTGGACGACCTATGGTTCATGCAGGATGACGCGCCATGCCGCAATCGATGTCTTGCGCACCAAATTCCAAAATCGTGTTATCAGCCATCTTGGCAACGCGAATTAGCCGCCTCGAAGCTTCGGTTTGACTCCTTTGGACTTCTTTTTGTGGGGAACAATCAACAACAAGTGTACGAATATAAGTTAGACGCACTGTGTGATGAAGAACATGTTCAATATGATTCTATTTATTATTTTATGTCGATCAGACGGCAACACTGTCACTGCTAAACTTGAATAGCTAAGGCTATTTGTGTTCCAGTCGGCCGTCATCGATTCGCTGAACTCATGATTGCGTTTTCGAAATTGATAGTAATCGGAAATTACGAACACCCCAGTGTTGTTTTGGGTTTTTTCTTATCTGGCCTCCAACAGTCATCAACTTTTTATTTAAATACAAATGAATTTGATAACCTCCTCTCAGTTGGATGCTGCTGCTGTTAATTGTGTATCATTCAGTGAATTGAAGTGTCTATTGTCGGCCGCAAGATGCGTGCAATATTTATTCCAATTTTTTGTTTACTTTCATACAAAGTCGGTCTTAATACTGCCTCCGTGGGGTTTGGTCCTAGTGAAACCTTGCTGAAGGTTGTGGAAGAATTGGAAGACATTAAGGAGCAGCTTAGAGCGAACGAAGTTCTTTTGAAAAGTCTGCTGTCGTGTTGTGAAGAAAAAACAAATCACGTAATGAACCCATGGTCACTGGAAGATATTGTGAATGCGATCAGAATTTATAAATTCTCAGCAGCAGAGCAGCAGATAGCCGAATTAGGGGACAATAGCAAAGTTCCCCAAATCATAGAGCTCGTTTACTTGGGCTCCTCCGTGAACATGGACGTCATTATCGCTTTTGCCAAATACTTAACCAACACTGAAACCAAATTCGAAGTGTTTAATGCCCTGCACCATGAAATGCGTAAGGACTCTGACCCAATCAAGTTGATCGCCCTAGTCGAAGCCATGGAAGGACAGTTGGCAAAAGAGGGTAACTTAAAGGCGGACATCAAAGCCAAAACTCGAACTGTGATCGATAGCAGCATCGATGGGATTAAGGATGCATTTCTGAACGCCTCCAGGACTGCTCTGCTAAATGAAAATCATGAAAAGGATGTCAATATTGAAGTCTTGGCGACTGCCATTTTCAACTTCCGACCTAAGGTGTTCCGCGAGGCGATCGCTAAGACTGTGAATTCCGCATTTGAGGATGGGATCAAGGTTGAGAAAATTCTCAAACACGTTAGCCACTACCAGAATATCGAACAGATTATCGTTGATTTCGAGGCGATATTTATGAAACTAAAGAGCATCCCTGATGTCTACAATAGATCTGCTCTGGACTTTGCTTCACACCTGCGGGACTTGCAGCGGAGAAAGGATTATAAGTCCACACGTCAAGATTTGAAGGACAAAGTTAATGCAATCATCGAGCAGTTGCCAACTTGTGCGAGGAGTATATATTTCTACCCAAGTGTCTGTTTCTGGAGCAAGAGTCGAAAGGAGTACCTGTATGCTGCAACTGCGGCTAATAGCTACGATACTGAGCGGCGTTCTATATACACATGGTACTCGGGAAACATTTTACCAGGTGCTGTGTGGCACGTTGAAAAGATTGGCGGTTATTATTTCTTTAAAAATGGCAACTACGCCAATGAGTACTTGTACTCGGTGAATGGTGGGGCTTATTCTAAGGATATGCGATATGTATTCGCTTGGATGCCGGGCAACAATACAGACGTGCAAAGCAGGTGGGTCGTTGAGTTAGATGGTGATTACTGCTACATCAAATCCGCATACAACAATGAGTTCATGTTTGCATCTGGTGTCAAGTTCAATGAGCTGCGTAGTTATGTGTTCACCAGGATTGGGCCTCGGGAAGTTCGCACTGCGGAGTATCAATGGCAATTGAGAAATTGCGATTTAGGGGATATTAGATGGGTGTGACTGAAGATGGTGTGAATAAAGGATATATTATAAAATTATTGGTGTCAATCTTATTTCACGGTAAGGATGTGGGTAGAAACTGTGCAATCTTCAACATTCATGTTAGAAGGCTGGTGAAAGACATTGGTGTTTACTGCTTACAGTGCAAAAACTTCTGTTCGATATGTTCCACTTATGTCTCTGTGCGATATGCTAAGACGTGGAAGAGACACTACACGTATCTGGTCTATAGGCCAAGACAAGTTCTTGATTTATACTATATATAACGCGTAGTAACGTGGATTTTGTTATTACTGAAACCACCTGTCTTCTGGTTGGTTGGAACCATTCAATTATTTATTTATTTTCTAGAGAGGCCCGCTGTCCTTAGCTTGGCTGAGACCTTCTTTAGGAAGTTTGAAAACTCATTATTCTGAGACTCAGTGTCCTTATAGGCGTAGGGGAATAAATCCCACCCCATCTGGGTATAAGTGCAAGAAAAATGATTGGGGGTTATGTCCCATCTAACATATTTTTTTAGATAAGCTTAGGGAAGTCAGGAACCCAGATGAGCATGAAACAAGTAAGTACATAACGTTCATCGCAAAATGGATATAAAATCCAAACAAGAAATTCATGAGGAAAATTGGAAGCATTTCTGAGAGGAATCCATGTTATACGAGCCTGTTTGACAGTTTTTGACATACCCTTAGCGGAGCGACGAAGTCTCGTGAGCGGCTGACCCCTGCGGAGAAAAGGGTGAAGTCATGTTACCGAGCGAAGCGATCGACCCATTTCAAACTTAAAATACATCACTCTAGCTTATATGATCCTGTCTGACAGTTGTTGACATACCCTTAGTCGAGGGACGAAGTCGCTTAAGCGGTTGAACTCTGCGAAGAAAAGGGTAAAGTCGTGTTAGCCAGAGCAGCGAACCACCTTCCTTAAACTCAAATTGCACTAAAATGATTTCTTAATAGATATTAGCTTTACGAAAATTTGGGACTTATGTCCCATTATCGATAAAAACAGTTGGACTTATGTTCCTGCGCTGTTCTTAGTACTTTTAGGAGTTCATTTCTGTGTTCAGTAGCATTTCCCTCGAATGACACACATTCTTCAACAGGCACAGTCAATGGATGTCGTGACCCTATCGTTAGAAGCTCGTTTGTTCCCACATTGATCCGCTGTCGATATTTTGCGAACTTTATCATACATATGTACATGCGTGCCCACAGTGACCAGATTGTTCTATGGGTACGTCGTTTGGCACCCATGTCATTGACACTGGTTTGTGGTTATGTCCAATTATAGATGTTTAATATAACATTAAGTGGGGTCACACTGGTCAAATCGGCTTGACGATCTTTCCAACTATTTTTGAACCTCAAAAGTGGGACTGGTTTTATGGCTCAATTTTCTAGTCAAATTCGTTTCTGTCTTCATATGTTCGACTTTTCAAGAGTGGCTGACCGATTTCGATGAACAATTTTATGACATTGTGATGTAACTTCAGAATGGATTTCAATTTCGCTGGTTGGAGGGGTTTTATGGCCCATATTCGTATTTTTTACTGCAATTGCTGGCAAATTTAAGAACAAGTACGTCGACTGTATTTGAATTTGAATGGAATATCTTAAGTAGGCTACACACTGTCAGTTCTGATTTGAAGCACAGCTAACTCCAAAAGTCAAGAATCGTCATAAAACCATAAAATTTACCGGGTTTCCCAGTTTCTATAAAATTCACAGTAAATTGGCGTGTATCCTAATATTCTTTGCGAATTTCTGAGTTTCGGAACCAATTTGGGTATCAAAAGAGTGAATTTGGGTACAGAAAATGGGAGATCCGGCATAATGTTATGGTTTTATGACAGTTCTTGACTTTTGGAGTTAGCTGTGCTTCAAACCAGAACTGACGGGGTGTACTCAAGTTTATGTGAGTGGTTAGTGCGTTGGACTAGTGTAAGGGGTAAGGGGTTCGAGGGGTTCTCGCGAGCGTCTGACAAACATCCGAGAGTCCACCTGTCCTGAGAATGCTTCTATTTCTTCATGCTACTAACAATGTCAAACTTTACATATCAACCCTTGGGATAGAGAATAAAAATTCTAATAAGTCAATCAACATTTTAAAAAATTGGCTACTAAATATGCAAACATTAATACCTACTCACCCGTTTGGTTGTTCACCCTCAGAGGGTATTTACCGAGTACTATGTGCATTCTACTATATATGTAAAGATCAATTCGTCATTTTCGTGTGTATCTGAGAATAGTAATAATAGGGTAGGTACATTATTTGTTCGCTATACCCATTAGTCATACAATTTTAATGAGTTTTGCCTTTTATAGTGAGAATGCACGATCGGCGGATTGGCGTGCCAATGACGTGTCATTGTTTTTGTTCTGTATGAGATCGGTTGATCTGGCTATAAAAATGATACTATGTGACACAATGAAGAGAATACATGAGAATGTTCTCTGCCGGCCAAAAGTTTGGAATCACCTTGTAATTTTATGCTTTTTTCAAATTTTTGAAGCAAATATGAATTCAAAAAAAATTCTCGAAAGAAAGCTGAGAAGGATTTCCAAGAGGAATCGACGTTTAACAGCTCCTGAAATACGATCAGAGCTGAATAGTAGTAGAGAAAAGCCTGTTTCTCTAACTACCGTAAAAAGACGCTTGATTGAAGCATCTCAAAATCGAGCTAAAAGATTGTTGTGGGCCAAAGAGCATGAAAACTGGACGATGGAGGACTGGAACAAGGTGCTATGTATGGACTGACGAGTCCAAATATGAGGTTTTTGGCTCAAAGAGACGGGTGTATGTGAGGCGATCGGACCAGGAAAAAATGCGGCAAGACTCTGTTGTACTAACTGTAAAGCACGGGGCTGGTTCCATTATGGTTTGGGGTTGTTTTTGTGCTCGTGGAATTGGAGATATCATTCGCATCGAAGGAATCTTAAACAAGGAAGGGTATAAAGACATTCTGGGGCACAACACCATACCATCAGGATTGCGATTAATTGGGAGAAACTTCGTCCTGCAACAAGACAATGATCCCAAGCATAGCTCCAATTTGTGCAGAGGATTCTTGGCTGATATGGAGGCAGAAAACTTGGTGCAGAATATGACTTGACCAGCACAGTCGCCAGATTTAAACCCAATAGAGCTTTTATGGGAAGAGCTCGATCGGAAGGTTCGCTAAACATGCCCAACGTCGAAAGATCATTTGTGGAAGCTTCTTAATGAAGCTTGGAATGCCATTTCCATCGAAACAATCGACAAACTTATAAACAGGATGCCCAGACTATGTGCAGCAGTCATAAAAGCAAAAGGTGGTTATTTTGATGAAAAAAAAAGGTTTGAGTAAATAGTACGTATTATTTTGAATGAATTTTTGAGGCCTTAATGCTTAATTAATACAAATACATAAATAAGTTAAATAAAAAATAGATTTGATATCTTTTATTTTAATTTTTGACGATAAAAAATACGAAAAATGCAAAAATGAGAAGGTGATTCCAAACTTTTGGCCGGCAGTGTATGTAAGTGATAAGAAATCTTAATATTTTATTGGGTGTAAATTAATTTTTAAGGTCCGCTGGGGCCTTAAATGCTTGAATCGTTTCCGGATTGTTGGCATTACATCGGTCCTTCACGGTTCCCCACAGAAAAAAGTTTAAAGGGCCAATTTGCATCGTTAAGACGGCTGATAACACGATTTGGGAATTTGGTGCGCAAAAGATTGATTGTGGCATGGCGCGCTATGCTGCATTAACCAGAGGTCATCCAAATTCATGTCTTCAATTTCAGTAGAAAAAAAATCGGTTAACTTGGCTCTGTAACGCCCATTGTTGACCGAAACGTTGTTCCCAGCCTCATTTTCAAAGAAAAATGGCCCAATGATGCCACCACTCCATAATCCGCACCAAGCTGTCACTGACTGTGAATGCATCGGATTCTTGATAATAACGTGAGGGTTTTCCGAGCCCCAGATGCGACAATTTTGTTTGATTTTTCGCCCAAAATAGTTGTCCAATTCAAGCTGCTCTAAGGCCCAAAAACGAAGCGCATGGTAGAGTGCCTTCAATTGCTGAGTCAATTGGACCTTGTAAGCGAATAATCCAAGATCTTTGTGCAGAATTCTCCTCAGGCTACTGCGTGAGATGTTGAGCTGTTAGATCGATGGTGAGTTGATGTTCGTGAATAGAGCCTCACACTCTCGGCTACAGCATCCACATTCTCGTCTGTGCTTACCGTACGACGACGAGGACCATGAGTGTTGTCCACTATCAAACCAGTCTCACGAACTTTTTGTACAAACTTGTGTACTGGCTTCATTACATTTCAGCCAAAACTTATTTTCAAAAAAACGCACTGTTTGGGTTATACAACACTCACTTTGGAAATAAGTTTTCAATATTTCTCAACGTTGTTCAAAAAATTGGTTTAATACCCCAGATGGCACTCCAGATTCACTGGAAAATCCACCCTCTTGGGAGTCTACTATGGATTCTTCACAGAGCCAATTACTGAATTTAATAAATCCCTTTCCAAGAAACTCAAGGATAACTCGGTCTCTACCATCAAGACCGAATGTCTCCGGAAACAAAGTCCGCTGGAAGCGCATGTGCAAGAGAAACAGGACTCAGTGATTTGTAAAAGCTTTGAGGAGTTGCACCGCATCCATACATGCTCGACAGTGCGGACTGTAAACATGCACAAATAGGATCTGGAAGTTCATACCCCCGTGTTCTATTTACATTTACATTTCTTTCTCTGCATTGTTCAGAGAGCTTAAATTTTTGCTTCCATTCCTAGAAACCTGTAATTTTGGTGGTGACTTGGTAGCTTATGCTGTCATTGTTGGTGCCATCGGTCTGTTAGCTGGGAATTTCCCTCAATTCGGACGATTTTATCGATTCATAGTATGAAGATTACCGTTCCTTCGTCACCAACGATGTCCGTGTTATCCTCTATCCTAGTATCGCTGAACATCTTACAACGATTTCTCGCTCCATCTAAGTGCATAACGACGACTCCGAACACACTCACAACTATTGAGGAACTACTAGGTCACATTGCAATTTCCCCCATCCACCATCCGGTCTAAGTGTAACGAAAACAAGAAACTAAAACAGGAAACCATAATTGAATGCCGCCACTCCAGAGTTGATCAAGTTTATCAAGAGCAGAGCTCTGTTCTGAATTGCATGGGCCCGCGCGTAAATCACATTAAAACCCAAACAACCTTTCCGTTTGCATTATCACATAAAATTTCGAAAGAAAAAAAAAAACAACTTCACTGGTTCCTCTTGCACTGGTTTCGAAAACTTTTCCATTTTCAACGATAACATCCATTTACACAGCAAGGCTGATGAAAATTCGCCAACTATTCAATTATTAACCACCACCAACTCTGGGCACTAACTTGGATGGACAACCGAAAGCACTCAGAGTGCTGGCCGAGTGCAAAAACATTCTATTCCCGGGGAACGTTGACAGAAATAATTAATTCCGATCCCAAACGCAAAATCGTTGGCCTATTAAAATATTCCCTTTTACGGATGCAAGCCACCACCCTTACCCTTAATCGTGCCATGGACGACGATGACCTGCAAAAAGCTCTCCAACAAAATGAATTAGTTGTAGTTTTAGAGTATTTTAGTTTTAGTTGCCACAGAAAAATAACCAAAACCATGCATTTGCCAAGCAAAAACTAAAAATGATGTCACACTCCCCCCGTACACCCACACTGAATCCATTGCAGCCACATAGACAGCAAGGACATTCTAAATCGACGGAGAGAGCTGAGAGAAATTAAAAAAAAAAAAAAAAAAAAAAAGCGAACCGCTTCCAATACTAACTCTACAACCGGATTCCCTTTGACTGTAAATACCCATCATGGTCAGTGCATTTTAATTAGTATTTTAGCCTCGAGCAATTAAAAGCGATTTCGGTCTTGCGTACGCTCAAACGGGAATGCAAATGCCTGGAGGCTGACCAATACTACCCGATACTGGCCTATAATGGAGTCACCTCAAATGTTTGCTTGAGTTGTGGGCAGAAATCACTAACCCAGCCCTCTCCGATACAATACAATTGGGAGATAGATACATTTTTGCGCTCACGATGCTACCTAAATCAAGCTCCGGCACCGGCTCCGGCTTCGGCTAAGGATCTTTATTGTTCTGTGTAGGTTTTTTCTCCTTTTCTGGGAAGAACAAAGAAACTGGGATGGGGAGGGGGGTGGTAAATTATTAATGCAGCTTAAAAGCCATTTGAATCCCCATATGAGAACATCATGGATGCCTCTGGCCGGTACTATGGATTTTCGGAGCGAGAGTAGCGTTTTATTTTCTCAGGAGCACATACTTGGCTCATAATCTGAGCATTAAGTGCAATGGCTTCATGCACAACTGCTTTCGAATGCGCATTTTAGTGGTCATCATCATCCGTATAGTGGCGGCGGCGGTGGGCCCTTTGTTGTAATTACGGCTTTTTAATGGTATTAATACGGCGGCGGTGGATAAAGGTAAATCGGGACTTACCTCCTACCATGTGGGTTGGAGCATGTGGAATTGCAGATAGAGGAGCTGAGTGCTTTGTGTCCGCGACCAGTTTTTTAATTGTCCACATTTAGCGCAAGGATAATTGCATTTCATGTTGTTATCTCTCAAAGTACAGCGAAAGTACCTACATTGTGACGTAGTTAATAAATAATTTGTATTCATATTCTTATACGTGTATGTGTACACAAGAGTTCTGTTCGAAAGATGGAAATCGCAGAACTGGATACAGGCCTACCCGAATCATCAGCCACGTCCATGGAACAGCAGCAACCCCAGCCTTTGTCAATAACTTTGAAAGAAGTTTCGTTGAGCACCTTCCCAACTTCCTAGCTGAAGTTGACGCCGAAGTGACTGAAGTCATCAGCACCAGTCCACCTATAGCAACATTTGCAGATGGAAACCCAGCCAACGATCCGACCACCGACCCAGTGTTCGCCAACACTGACGAGGTGACGGAGGTACTTCAAAGCAGCAACGCCAAGAAATCTGCAGGTACAGATGGAATCTCCAACTACCTGCTGAAAAAGCTACCAGGCATGGCCATCCTGTTGCTCACCGTGATCTTCAACAACTGCATCAACAGCTATTTTCCCACTGCGTGCCAGTTCCGAAGATAACTAACCGCGACAATGTTGAGGGGTACTGTGCTGAGTCAGCAAAATCCTGGAATCGTTGGTGCTAAGAAGGATTAATCACTTCAACCCCAACAATCAGTCCGGTTTTCGGGTAAGGCGCTCCACCATCCATCCACTTCTCAAACTTCACCACGACGTCACGATCGGACTAAACAAGAAGGAATCAACTGTTGCGTGTCTGCTGGACATCGAGAAGGCCTTTGATAGCGTCTGGACCAAAGGACTTATCTTCAAGCTGATTAGATTTGGTTTCCCTCACCACATAGTCAGGTTTGTTAATAACTTTCTAATCAAGAGACACTTTTTTGTACAGGTCTGCACCACAAAATCATCAATGAGAAGAGTCAACGCAGGGGTACCTCAAGGTTCAAAGCTGGGCCCGACACTCTTCAATTTATACACCGCCATCCATCTTGTACGCGGATGACTCGATCACATACGCTGTATCCCGATCTCCGGATATAGCCATCAGAAAAAGTGCAGTCTCACATCCACAACCTCTGGGAGTATTACCTCAAATGGGGACTAAAAATGAATAGCTCCAAAACGGAGCTAATCTGTTTCCGGCCGCCAGCAACCGTCGTCCGTAATCGACGACGCTTCGCATCACACTGCACCAACTTACGCTTCACACTCCCAGACAATACAGCGGTACCATCTAAGCCATTCACCAAGTACCTAGGAATTCATTTCAGCGAGAGGTTTAAATTTAATCCTCACGCTGCAATGATTTGTTTTCATCGTCAGGACATTGCTAATATGTGTTATCCAGGTGCTCTTTGGTGGCATCGTTCTTGGCTTGGCCTTGACGTGGTTTGTCGTAAGATTTTTGCTCACATGTCGAAAATGTAAGACTTTCTGAATAAGTCTGTTGCTTATGACAAGTCTGCATCCGAATCATCGCTGCTTCTGCTCTCAAAGCAATCGGAATAGTTATTCGACTGCACATGGCTTGATAAGTCTCCGAAAAATGTAGATGCTGATCCGAAGGTCATTATCCTTATAACGTTTGCTCTGGTCATCAATAGTTCGATCATGCAAATCCAAGATTAGGTGTGAAATATGGAATCGATTCTGGCTTTATTTTCATGTCATTATGTGTGGAACATCACATCATTCAAATTCGCTGACAGTGAGTGATTCAGGCGGTCAGTCCAATTTTTAATGACTCTGTTCAATATGTGTGGCATTATATCGGCAATAGCGTCTCGATTGTTGGCCTCGATTAATGGCTTGACATAGCCCCAGCGGCCAATTGTTTAACGCTCGCCTTGAGACGACACAGGCGCCAAATTTCTTCTTCACAACTTCGAGCATTGGGCGGGTTTTATGGCATGTAGCGCCATCTTGTTTGAACCACAGCTATGATATATTCATGTTGTTGATCTCTGGCTATAGAGAGTCCAATAAAATGCAGCCACCATCTCATAAGCCGCACAAAACAGTAGATCGTTGTGGATGCATTGATGCTGGTGAAACACATTTGGATTGTATTCACTCCAATAATGGCAACTCTGCTTGTTGACATTTTCGCCGACCCAAAAATGGGCCTCGTCCGGGAAGATAACTCCCAGTGCTGCCTATGGTTTTCCGTCAATTCTTGCGTCAGTACAATCATAAACAGAAGTAAGCCCAAACCCAACTGCAAAATAAGCCGGGTTGACTCTCTGGTGATGCCCAATTCAGCTGATCGGCGCGAAGTCGACATTTCTGGGCCTTCTTCGATTCTGGCTGCTACGGCGGTTAAGTTTTCTTCATTTCTCACTAATCTGTATTTGACTGGTGGCTTAAGGTCTAAATGAGTGTACTTCTGCTCTAACTTTTCCACGGAGCGACGAATTGCTTGCACACTGAAGTCATAATAACGACCGACCTCACGACGAGGTCGTGATAGTATTTATCAAAAACGATGCATGATGGAATAGCAAACCTTATTGAATATTTTGACAGCTAGATGTCATTGATAGCGGTGACAGCTGATGAAACATAGGTTAAGTTAGGTATGTGGGATAATATCACGTCGCCACACTCAGGTCAATACAGACCCATTGTGATACCCAAAGGGGAAAAAGTCCCTTGCCTATTGGTAAACCCTAGTACTGTTTTGTATCTTGTGGATCACCAAACCATCCTGTTGATTTAATGAACCTAAAAATTTTATTTATTGATCTGTTTGCTATTTCTTCAAGGTCACGGAAAAAGTGGCGCCCTAGAAATTTGAATCTAAGGTGGATAAGCCCAAGGCAGTGACAGAGAAAGTGGGTTGTATCCTCATTAGCTTCCTCGTCTCCACATCCCCGATATAAATCTTCATCCGTGAGTCTTAGCTTTTTCATGTGGTACCGAAGAGAGTTATGCCCCGTGATAATTCCTGTAAGCACAGGGAAATAATTCTTGTCAAAGCAAGGCCATAGGCTTCTGGTAATCACACAGGTGTCCAGGGAGGTCCCTCTACTATTGGCCTCACTTCTGGCCCTAATCCATGCCTTTTGCTTCAATGTGCAAGACGGGATGAACACCGAGGTGTCTACCTGTTACAATGTAGATTCAGAGCCTCTTCGTGCCAA
Source organism: Xylota segnis (assembly GCA_963583995.1). NCBI lineage: Eukaryota > Metazoa > Arthropoda > Insecta > Diptera > Syrphidae > Xylota > Xylota segnis. The sequence goes on along the minus strand of OY757236.1, from coordinate 113,172,160 downwards.
TTCGTCTGCCTTCTCATTACCTGGAATGCCTTCGTGTCCAGGGACCCAGCAGAGTGCAACCTTGTGCTGTATTCCAAGAACCCTGAGTTCTTTGCGACAGCACTTCACAAGCTTGGATTTTATTTCGATAGCAGTACTCGATTTTATTGCCGCCTGGCTGTCGATGAAAAAGGTGATACCTTCCGGTGGTATTGCCTTCATCGCAGTCTCACGGGCAGCTATTGTCACTGCCAGTACCTCCGCTTGGAAAACACTGCTATGGTTCGGCAGGCGGACTGATCTCGAAATCCCCAGCGGTTCAGAAAAAATGCCAGACCCTACGCCTACAACCATCTTAGATCCATCTGTATAGATAGAGCTGGAACGTGTGTTGGCAGGCTGGCCATCCTTCCATTCTTCCCTGCTTGGGAACGAGCTAGTAAATGGTCTATGGAAATCTAGGAACGGAGTGAGGTAATCCGTAGTATAGACTTTTCCTAGATATTTCTCCAGGATCGTGGAATGACCTGTTGCATTATGATTCCAGCTATCTGACTGACTTATTCTTAGGGCACTTATAGCTGCCGAGGTTTTGACAAAAATGTCCAGCGGTAGAAGATTGTGATGAAACATAATAATTGGTTCATCTAGTCACCCGTCATCATGATACACAAATCAGTTGTTTGAACTGTCAAAGGCGCACAATTTCGATTTTGCAGTTTTTGGTGGCAGGACTGTCTGTAGGTTTTATTAGCCGTATTATCACCTATGATCACGTGATGGGAAGAAAAAAAGTTAAAGTTTTATGTGGTGGCAATACTTTGACATGAGTAAGAGAAAAAGGTAGTTAGTTCAAAAGAGTATAAGTAAAAAAGGATGGTCCATCTTGTGGTTTCTTTTTAAATCATAGGTTATTTTGACACTGACAGCTGTTTCAAGTTCGAAATCTTGACAGAAAGTCAGTATCATACCTCCGCCGAACGAAATGAGCCGCTTTACGTTTGAACAATGTTGGAAAATATTAGAAACTTATTGCCAAAGTGAGTGCTGTGTAGCCCAAACAGTGTGTTATTTGAACAAAAACTTTTGGCCGAAATGAAGCACCCAGCGCTCCTGTTGTATGCAAGTTTGTGCTAAAAGTTCGTGAGACTGTTCGTTCGTCTCGTCGACGAGAGAGGATTGTAAGGAGAATTCCGCCCAGTTTATTAGAGCTTGACTTGAATTTCAGTCCTCATATGATTGTAAACTTATAACAAGTACATACGAGTACGACCCAGTTGTCCACTTTATTATTCCCTTTCCGGTGATGCAATCGTCCTTGCCATAACAATGTGTAGACAATCGAACAAATTTCTTTAGATGTTAGATGTTTTATTTGAAACTGATTTCGTTTTATTTTAAAGACACATGTATCTGTATTTTGATCTTTATTAATAAATGAACTACAAAGTACCTATGAGTACAATATTTCTAATAACATATGATATGCACAATCTCGTTTCAAAGGGAATGCATTATACCATATATTGAAGCTCATTGAAACTCTGCAGCATATTCGTCCTGGCTGTCATATTCATTCTGTTTGTGGTATTGTTTCAGGATATTTAACTTTGTAATGTTGACTTATAGATATTGTATAATGTACAAGTGAAATCCTCTCATAGAAAGTAGATATCAGATTCTGTTCTCTTGCCGTAAAGTCAAGTCTGTTGAATCGTACTTCTAGGGTGCCACTTTTAGCCATATAAAATTAATTCATCAGGTATGGGTCCAAGGGATGTCCAGAATAACCTTTCAACTAATTAGTCTCTTCCCGACAATATGCAATAAAAAAAAATATCGTACAATCCACGACCAGCTCCTTGTAATAGCTTAGATTTCAAATAAAAGCAGCTTGACTTACGTATCTTGAATCTTCGTAACAAATATCCATTTTTGGTGGACAAACCTTATGGTTTAGATATGATTTGGCAGTTAAGAATCCCCAATGCACTAAGCCCAGCAACATCGGATAGCAGCGACACAAACCACAGCGGGGTGTCCGTATTTGAGTTTTTCATTGAAAATAACCTAATCATAGGGAATAGGGGTAGAGAACGTACTTACGTAGCTAGGAATAGGCAGGAAGTAGACATAACCATAGCAAGTACTTCTAGCTCTCTCAACATAGAGACATGGAAACTTTTAGAGGTAAAATCATACTCTGGTCATACAATTATTGAACTTGTCTTGAGTAACACCAGCGATTCGTCTAAGCCATATAGGAATGTCAGGAGGACCAATTGGGTTGTCTTCAATAAAGTAGTGAGAAAGAGTTGCCGACGCCTTCAAGAATGTGGCTTGAAGAGTCCCTCGGACATCGACAGCAAAGTCGTGGAATTCGCCAATGTCTTCAAAGAGGGTTTTAGGCTAACATGTCCAATGATCAAAAGGAAGAACAATAATCACCTTCGTGGTGGAGTAAGGATAATGTGACCAAAAGGACGAAATCAGAGGCAGAGTGGGATCAATATAAAGTCAGTCAGAGAAAGTTCCAAAATGAGACGCAAAGGACTAAGCGTCGGTCATGGCAACTGTCGCTTTTTATACGTGCAGTAGAATGATCCGGGAAACGTGGGGTCCAAAACCCAAAATCATACTATGGATGTATACGTACATGGTACCACAAGTGCCATGAGAACAACACCTACTGCAGGACTAGAGGTACCACTAATTCGGCAGCAATAAGTGCCATAAAAATAAGTCAGCCAGATAGTTGGAAACATAGTGCAACATGACATGATCCTAGAAAAATATCTAGGAAGGAGTCATACCACGGACTATCATAGTCCGTAATTGGACTTTAATAAATCCTTCACTAGCTGGTCACCCTACTAGCACACGTGCCATCTCTATCTCCACAGACGAATCAGAGATGGATGTACCTAGCTCAGACATATTTTCTGAACCGCTGGGTATATGAAGATCAGTCCGCCTTCCGAACCATAGCAGTATTTTCCAAACCGAGGTACTAGCAGTCATAATAGTTGCCCGCGAGACTGGGTTGACGGCAATACCACAGGAAGGTATCACGACAGTCAGACAGCAATGAAAGTGCCAATAGCTTAAGGTTGCTCTCAAATTGCTCTCTGCTGGGTCCCTGGACACGAACGAATACCAGGAAATGAGAAGGCAGACAAACTGACAAGAAGAGGTTCAGAATCAATATCGTGTACTGAAGCAGGGATCAATGCCCGTAAAGATGCCAACACTAGATGATCCTCCCTACACACCTATGTGGTTGCAAGATTTTTATGGCCTAATTTTGATAAGAGTAGGAATGAGGAAGGAGAACAACTTGACAACTTGAGAAAAGCAAGACTCACGGAAGAAGACATACATCGGGGATGTAGAGATGAGGAACCCAATGAGAATAAAGCCCACTTTCTCTGTCACTGTCCTGGTTTCATCCACCACAGACTTACATTTTTCGGGCGACACTTCTTCTGTGATCTTGAATTATCTTAGAGACTAATTAATGACACTTTGAACTTCATCAAATCTACTGGATGGTTTGATGGTTCATATGAAACAAATTTGTAAGACTAGGGTTAACTAATGGTCAAGGGGCATATTTCCTCTAAGATGATTCTTGATGGGTCTGTATTGACCTGATGAAAATTGTTTCCACTCGTCTACCCAAGAACCAAACCTAACCTAGACCAGCAACAGGTCCACTTGTGATACCACATGAATCATAGGATAAAGCTTCTCTCTATCTACTTGTTTCCCTTCCTGATGTGGTCAAATGCTTGGCATGTGCTTAGGACTAATGGTCTCCTTTTCCTCTTCGTCCCCACAGTTTCTGTAGAAGTCATTGTAGAGAATGCCCAGTCTTTGAGTATGCCTTTCTATAGTGCGTTTTAGGAGTCCGATGGTCCTGTTTTCTTTTACGGTCGGCCAGAGCAGCCTAGGTAATGCCATCAATGATCGGCCACTCTTACCGTGCCGGGGTTGATAAGGTATTTAATATAAGATGACGGTAACCTGTGGCAGATAAGGATACATCAAAAGTATGCTGGCATGGCAGCCAGATACAGATAAGGCAGATAAGGATACATCAGCCTAATTGCTGAGCAGGCAGCCAAATTTTTGCCCACGATGTCGATAAATAAGATAAATACGATTTTGAGGAGTACGTGGACGTGGAGTCCATGTTTTCTCTCCAAAGAAGCAGGCGCTCAACCTTAACTTTGGGAGATTACAGCCAGGGAGTTTGGGTTTTCGTATGAACAGGACATTCTTCGATGGCTTGACAGAGAAACCACACTTTCCAGTCCAGCTGGTAAGTTTATTTAAAGCAGACTACATGACATCGGACAGTGTCTACGGGTATTTTCCTGTTGATAGTATAGCGATGTCGATTGCATCTACGTTGTGCACTAGAATCCATGGTAATGGAGACAATAATCCCATTTGTGGGGTACCACGGTGTGCAGGGTCACTTGACAGTGCTGCTTTAGAAGGATGCAGTGATAACCATACTTTCCAGCATGTTAAGCCTATGTAGGGGCATTGATTATCGAATTTAACGTTCCAACGTTATTGAAGGCTCCTTTGATGTTTAGGAAGGATACAATAATGTATGTCATTCATTGTTTGTGAGCGATTTTTCGATGTGGAGGGCCGTTTCAACAAATTTGAGTTTTTGATAGGCGTGGTGTGACGTCGATAGAAAGGTGCTATCAAAAAAATGCTCTTAATGTGGAGATCCAGAGTTATTTCCAGAATCTTGAGAAGAAATACGGGGGAGAGTTGGAGAGAAGCAAAGAATGGAATGGTTGATCCTCCTCTTCATCCACGCAGCTCTTACAAAGGTCGTTCGTATAAAAGTCCCGTCTTGTACCGTGTTTGTCTATTAGACAGTGTCCAGTGATGACACCAGTGGTAGTGCCGATATGCAATCCATTTCAAGTCTAACTTTGGTCAAATCCAACTTTGGCCAAATCTGTTTTATCGCTTGATATGTGGATCTTCTTGTTCACCTAAGATTTATACCCTCGACAGGATCATTTCAGTGTAAAATGGAATCGACTTATCTTCTAGAAATATTTCTGAGTGATTTGGAAGCGATGGTGAGAAGGAAGTTTTCATCAAAATCTAGGCGTCCATGTTTCCGAAAGAGTTTTTGAAACTAAGAAATCCCATGACAGTGCATGTCATTTTGTCAAAATCCTTTTTTTGACATTAAAGGTCTCAGTGAAGTCGTTACCAACTCAACAAGATGAGACGACGCGCATTTTCCATCGCCATCCCTGAATGGTGGGGATGGACATGGATTTCTAGAGTTTTTCTGGCTAAAAACAACGCAGATAGTGGAGAACCAGACTATTGACGGAGAGTTAAATAAATACATAGATTCGGTCGTGTACTCCAAATGCAATTCGGAGGATTCCCTTTCTTGTGATTTGATTCTGATACAGTTCTGAAAATTGCCAAGTTTTTCTGATCATTTTAGATCTTGTGACGGGACTGCTTAGCCGTAAATGTCCTGTAAAACATTGATCACATCTTTCGAGTGTCGAGAAGATTCAGAGCCTTGTATCATTTGATGTTCAAGTTCTCCTTTTAAAGTTGCAAGGACAACGTATTGGATCACTTGTTTGAACTCATGTTATTTACTTTAGGTTCCGAAGCGTATTTAAGCTTCAGTTTGTTTAACAATTCCGACCAGTTACGAGCTTACATCAGATTTACTAGTTCATTGAACTTCAATTGTAAAGTATCTATTTCTTGTTTTCCCCACTACTACCTCACGTATATCTACAGACGTACTTATGAATGTATTTCTGTTCAGACAACAATTTAATAACGTCATAACCAGCGCGATTTATTACCACCAATCATTCCGCGTTCCATCTCATAAAATATGATATGTGAACATCAGATTTTTCAGCATCCATGTCAATAACAATCTCGCCTCAGTCTTCCTTTCATCGTTTCGCTTGGCAGGCGACTTCTTTGATTCAAATTCAATTACAATTCCATGAAAGGGAAGCGTAAATAAAATTTTACACAGAACTCCTGCAAGTTGACGCACAAGTCTACCATGCCAGGATGGCTTTTCCCTGCACCCCGAGGCTAAGTGGAAATCATCACAGCCATTTGCGCCATTTGCGTGCGAAGTAGCATCATAAAACTTTGTCCTTTCACGCACAATATGTCGCCGCAACTCATACAGCTCCCTCGACGCATCCACTCCATCCAATATTTTGGTACAGGACACAATTTTAATATTCCACAGGGGAGAAGGAAAAAAAAACCATCTCCACCCACCGACACCGACACACACATAGCGTATGACTGTGTATGTAATTCATACCCTGAATCATTATTCATCCCTAACAAATGCCTTTAATGGGGCATTTATCTTTCAATATGTCACCAGGGCATTTGGATTACGGAAAAAGCGACGAGTTTCGATATCACACGCACACCATCGCCCGATGAACTCGAAAAACTTATTCCTGCATAATAACAAATCGAACCGAAGCCCATCCTTTCAACAGGCAACCGCCCACCGCCCAACCCGCCCACATATCAAATGGGCGATTCGTCCTGACAGACAACAGCTGTTGCTGGAGTTTCTTTTATGGAAATCCTTGCGCGAGGAGACCTCCATTCCTCGTTGCGAAATTCAATCGAACATCCTTTCAATTTTGGTTTGTGCTTCCGATTGTCGACAAGTGTTTACCACTATTGATGCTGAGGTCCCCACGTTTCGTGAAAAACCCCTGAAGAAGCTGATTTTTCGGGATAAACTCCTTGTTAATAACATTAGACAACACCACACTCTGGCAGAATATGGGCCAAATGAGCCTTTTCGTCCTTTGCACTGTGCGTCCTTTTCGTTCCCTTTTCGTTCCTCTAATATTGTGGTGGCAGGACAAAGTTTAACGTTCAAACTAAGATCCCGTCGGACATGTGTGTGCCCTCGCTCGTATGGGATGTGTTTCTTGAACTTTCGTTATCATCCACATGTATGTGTATCTATTCGATTCAGCTTGGTTCGGAGGGCTGGCTGCAAGAACTTACGCACGATTTTTATGCTTGATTAAATTTTGAACTTGCTGCATATGATTTCGATGATGATGTTCCCTTCTGGTGTCCACCGACGACGTTGGGTTATCCTTCTTCGTCAGCATCCGTATTCACATCTACATCATCATCATCATCTTGCTCTCCCTTTGCTTGAGTTCATGTATTTTGGAAATCCTTGAAATAAGCTAATTTAATAGAGACAATTTGGCGCAGATGTTGTTGGGCGATATGGTATAATATGTCGACATGTTAAAGGGGGGATGCTTCCTTCCCTTTTTCCCCTCGTGGGCAAGGATACTCTTCTTTGATAAACAATTTCTATTCTTGCTTATTTGGATTGTGTCATGAAGCAATGAATTGTGATCTAAGGAGAGCTAATTGAAATGACGAAACTTGGGTAGGGTGGTGGCGACCACCCGGTTCTGTCCTGTTGACACTATAAAAAAGAGAAACACACAAAGGACGATTAGAACAGGTTTGATTCTGGCTCTGCGATTTTAACCAGAATAATGCCATTTGTCCAATAGAAGAGTTTTGAAAGAGACGCACGTCTAAGGTCACGGCTCGAAGGACCATTTGCAGTTCAACGAAAATCGAATCTCGAACTGAATTTGAATACAGTAAGGCAATCATTTTTAGCCTGATAATGTTTTCTCAAGAAGATAAGCCGGGAGGAAGAAACCTGAATAGGTCTTCCAGACTATAATCAGAAACGGGAAAGCGTTTGAAAACCGAAACGAAGAATTTGTCGAGACCATATCAGTATCCTTAAAGGGGGTAATCACTGTACAGACTTTGTCTAGTGACAAAGAAATCAGTTTATCATCTATACTCTTCACTCAGCCAACCAGGCATCAAAGCCACCACTTCCATTGCAACCAATTCGAAACTGGTCAAACATTGTAAAGAATAGATCAAATCGCTAAGCTCTGCGAATTGCATTACGCTATGCTAGATCCCGGGATATATGGGCTCTCAGGGGAATGAGAGTGGCCTTAGAATTAAGTGACATCCTGAAAGACCACTCGATCCTACCGCCCATTAGCCTCCTTTCCTCCAGGATCTCTATGGACTTCCGTAACATGGCAAACGTTAGGTGGAGCGCACTCTCGTCCTGCCGTATTTCAAGACAGCTTTGGGCCCAATACAAGGAAAAAAGGACCAGAGAGCTTCTGTCTCTTAACAGCACCCAGCTAACTCATTTCATCGGTGTCCTCACAGGCTACGATCCAATGGCGGCCCACCTTAGTAGAATGGGACTCAACGGTTTAGTTCTATGCAGAGGCTGCGGCGACACTGATGTAGAGGAAGACACGACACACTTTCTCTGCGAATGCCCAGGTCTTGCAGAATCAGACAGAACTCTACGAACTAGGTAACACGACCCCTAAAACCACCTTAAAATTCATAAACCGGCTTGGAGGGTTCAGAAGAGCCGCTCGGGGACTAACGAGTTTAAATTTCTGTTTTTTTTTATATTCTTCGAGATGTATTGGGGAACACAATGGATCCGTTGAGATCTGAGTGAGACTGCTCCCTTCTCATGGTTTTTACAGTCACCTCCTTAACCCAACATATACTCTAATCGGTATGTTGTTTAAGGCTCCGACGTTGAATGAGCTCATTGGCGTTGTTGATTGACAGTCCTATTGTCACATCTGGTTGCTGCTTTTTCAGCCCTTGTGGCAAGTAACCCAACCCTTCTATACTAGTAGTCTTCACTGTACTTGAAATAGCCTAAGGTTGTAATACAGCTCGGATCGTGAAAGATCGTTTAGTGCTTGAGCGGTATGTGCTTCGCGCGACGTGAGACGGGTGGGCCATTAGTTTCCAAGTGGTGTGGTATTCGGAGGGATCTAAGCGTCATGGTGAAGCTTGGCGGCGCTCTAGTAAGTTTGTGTAGATGTCAATGTGATGCAGAGCATTCAACGGATCTCCACTTCCATATCTCTATGAGGACGTCCACAAGGTCCACAAGGCGGCATCCGTGGATGCCTAGTGGCGAAAAAAGTTTAAAAAATCTATTCCCACGTTTAAGTGTGGAATTGTAGAATGCTGTTGAGGGTATCCTTGGCCGTCGTGTAGGTTTTTGAAGATGGGTGGCGGTCCATCAATCGATTCAGTGGACGTTGAGTGGCTCATGATATTATCTGCCACTTCAGCCAGCGAGTTCAAGTCTCCTTTGATGGCTGATAGTACGGTCCTCACATGAGCAGGTAAACATGCCAGCCAAATCACCTGAAGAACAATGTCTAGAGTATCAGAAGACCTCGAGAGGTCTCGAATGGGCCGTAGAAGTTGAGACGGCTATGCGTCGCTGATATGAAAGCCTTCGATTAGACGGTGCAAGCGGTGTTCTTCATTCTCCTCATACTCTTCGAGAAGCCAGAACTTGACCTTCAAGTATTTGTCCGTAGCTGGTGGAGATAGTAGGAAGTCAGACACTTGTTCCAGGTCCTTTTATTCGAGATTGGCTATTACATATTGGAATTTTGAGTTATCAATCGGCCTGTAAGGTGCGAGGATTACCTCTAGTTGAGGGATCCAGAGGCCAGAACTGAGGCAGTCGTGCGATCAGGTCGATCTGCAATTGAATTGAATATGTCGGCGGAGTCCTCTTCCTTACTTTATTGAGGATTTTCTGCGCCTATCTTGGATTTGTTTTTCAGCAGTGCGTCGGGGGCTATGCTGTGGTTTATTACCACGAGACAAGTATGGATTTTAATGGATTGGATGTGGTGATGGCGATGAAGCCCCTTTCCTTTTCTCTTCAAAAGGTTCAACAATTTTCTCCACCCAGAAGCATTCTCCTTTTAGAATCAGAAATCCTCAAAATCCCTGCAAGTACTATCACCCCATTTCGTGCACCTAGATATGATTCCGACAAAGTAAAAGGTTCTGCAATCCGCCAACGAACTGTGTTCGAAAGTAATCAGCAGCGCCATGTCATTAAACGAAAAATAAGCAAAATGTACTTGTTACCAGAACAAGGACAAGCCGGTATTAGCTGGTACGTGGAGACGGATCGAACAGAGGAAAAACTTAAAGTTCTTATTGCAGTCATCTACGCAGAGGATGGGCAAAGGAATCGCACGAACATGAGAGAAGTTCAAGGTAGTGCATGCTTTGACAGAAGAAATCCCATGACAACAACTTCTGGTGAAGATTTTGGACGATTTTCCCCTGATTTCTAAGTTTGGCTAACACATTCAAGCCAAAAGTTGGCGTAGCACCTGACAGAGGTTGCATTGCGTGGAACAATCGAAAAGGCCAAGAGCCAATCACTATAGGAGCAAGCATGGATGATGCTCTAAAACAAACAAGAATGTACATAAGTACTTCTCGAAAGCTGACTTTGACAGTCAAGCTGTTTCAAGATCACCTTCCCTGCACTAGGTCTCAGGTCGTAGGGACATTTACGTAATTACTACTGACAGGTGGAGAAATATCAAAACATATCTCTCACCGAGTCGAGACAGATCTCGACTCCGTATCCTTGCAACCAATGCAATCCTTTAACCGAGATTATTCGATAAGTTCACTTCGACGGAAGCGTCTACATACTACAAAGGACCTAAGGTTTGGTCAAATGAGCCTGGGCCAACTGTCAAACAAGGCCACATATTGAGTAAAACCGACCGAATGTCAAGTATTTATCCACTCATGTGCCTCCAAAAAGTAGGCCACATCCTTAGTCATTTCAAAGCTTTGTTAAGATGTCAAATGATGGCCAACTGCAGTGATTTAACATAAAAAAAAAAAACCAAACCGCGATACAAGAACGCAGCTTGTGATTTTATTTATGTTTACACCTCATTACCTCAGCAAGTATTTACATTCCTTGATAGACAAGAACACGATTTCTATCTCAAAACAAGGACACAAACACTACAAGCTCATCAAACAGACGGTTCCCCTCACTTTCCGCACAACCAACAACTGTTCTACACCCGAACAAGTAGATACACTTCACCTCTAAATCTGCTCCTGACAACACAGACTCCTTGTACTGGCACAGACCACACAATCTACCAGTGATAAATCTACGTCAACTGCAAAAGCAAAACTGTCCGTCGTGTCGTTGCGAGGCACACGGCTGGCTACCAGAACACGTCCATCTTGTATGCTGAAGTTTTTAGCATTCAGAGCACTTACCCTCAAGCTATTTGGCAGAAAGTTTACCTCAAACTTCAATGTAAAGTTGACACTTAGTTAGAAGGATACACACACACACCCCTATGCCAAAGTCCTCAACTTGTTATTGCCTGATGACGGGAAGGATGTGACGAGAGATTTGCTTCCGCAATCGATAAGATTCGTTTCCACTACGCAATCGGAGGAAAGTGTTAATGTGCGGTAGTGGCACCTAAACAAAGTCAAATACGTACGTAGGTACATATACCTTGCCCCAGTCGCGACCAGAACCAGGACCAGATTGCAAATGTCAATCAAAGTAGCGACCCCATTTTTTACGTTTTTATTTCTTCACATTTTTGACACGGCACGAATGTACGTACAAAGAAACAAAAAAGGAAAAGGGACAAGGACAAGGACATCGGGCGAATGTTCGATTATGTACCGATTAATACGGTTCAGTTGGTGCTGGTTAGTTTTATCGGCTTTCAAAAATTTGTCATTTTCTCGAATTTGTCCGGAAAGACTTGGCCCTCCACCACCTCATTATCCCTTCCAATCCATCTGATCTGAATTTGACAACGTCCTGAGGGTAATGATTCATAAAACTGTGACAGACATTCATGCGATCATGATCCTGGGCAGAGAAGACGGTGGCGGTGACGGTGACGGTGATGGTGACAACGACAAGGACGATGACATAGAAGTATACATCAGAAATGGAAGGGAGGAGGGAATAAATTCCAATTCTAGCGGTTTTCAATTCATTTTCTCTCATTATAGTCACACAAATAGCAGTAATAAAAATATCCTCGTTGTTTCCGGTTTTGGTCGTTTTCTTCGCTTACTGTTAAGGACCTGTCAACTTGTGTCCAATTGAGGAACATAATTCAATAAGAGGTCATTTGTCATTGTGGGACATTGAAGGAATTTTTCGGTGTTTCCGTTTCGTTGTTCCGTTTGCTTTTTGGTCATCCATTGTTGCGGATGAAGGAAACGGAAGTAGATTGCGCGAGTTGAACTCCTACTGGTTTTCGTATTGGAGTTGTGGCGTACGGGGGGTGGGGGGGGCACATTGGCGATGTATGAGTACGGTTTTGTACATGGGGTTCATTGTCGAGTTGAATTTTGAAAATTATTTGACATGAAAGTGGGGGCGAAGTTTTGATTAATTGAAAACGTCTTATTGTATGTGACATTGGTTTGGTTTTGCTTTGGTCCTTTATTTTTATGGTGTTTTTGTGTGGGTAACACAAGGTTGGCTTAAAGCTAACCGGGAATGACAAGAGAGATACTTTTCGGGGAATCTAAATGAATTGTTTTGAATTGAACATGATTGTTGGTCGGTTGGAATTTCGTCCGTCACGTTGATTGTGATGGTATTTCTGGATATCCTGCTGGTATCCTTGGATAAAAGCGATCTCTGTCTGTGTGGTACTATAACTGAGGGTTGTATGAGTTAGCGACCTTGGTTACCAGTATCAATTTGCGTATGTTTCTGGGATGCGCTATAAAAATATGGTACATGGCATGGTGTTTCTTACTTAGTAGTTGTAGCTCTTTCTTCAATACAAACACTAGTATCGTCTTAACAGGGTTCAATTCCGTTTGAGCTTCCTGTGGTTCTGTTAACCTTAAATTATCATGAAGTGACATTCCACATTATTTTCCGTAGCACTGAGTTTACAACTGTCCTCCTACTCTCTACTTCTCAGTATCAGTGTCGTGGTTAAAAGTTCATACTTTTTAAATCCTCATTTCTGTCGATTACAATGGATTTCCTTTCGTTTCAAATGTACCGCTAACAGTAGACCCCTGTTAACTATTGACCCGAGTTTTTGGAAGCCCTCATGGTTGTTCACTTGTGCTTATTTTTCCTGTCTCAATAGATAATAGTTTACCGGATGGTATGGTGTTGGTTAGACTAAAGGCTCTTTGAGGCTTATATTTCTCTAGAAATGCATATTCTCTTAAGCATGAGTAAACAGGACTTTCAAAAAGTAAGAACAATAAAAAGTTTTTTTTTTTTTAACAATACCACTTGTAAATCGACGGAATACTACGATTTATGGTCCAAAAGCATGTAGAATAAATATTTTAAATCATTGGGCGGAATTCCCTTTAGAATGTCGAAACAAGCCTGTTGGATGACTTCTACGACTCCTCACAACACTTTCCTATCATTAAGCATCTTATCCGAAGCATCCATTCGACAATTGAACAAGTACATGCGTAGAATAACAGGTGTAATCGAAAAATCCGTTTAAGGAAAAAAGATTTGTTCAAGCGTATTTCTTGACGTCTCTCAAGCTTTTGACAAAGTCTGGCATGAATGCATAAATTCCAAGCTTAAACGACAAGCACTGCCCGAGCACTTGTATAACACTTTGAATCGAATCTTACGAATCGACTGTTTCGCGTCAAATACGGAAATAATTATTTATTTCCTCTGGGATTGTACCAAAATAGGCAATATTCTAAAAAATTTTCGAAACATAGTGCTTAGAGGAATTGTTAATGCACCATGCTATACCAGAAACTGTGATATCCACAAAGATATCGGCATTAAAACAATCGAAGACGGAATCAAACACTACGCCAATAATACTGTTCATCAAATTTTGGATGAACAAAATTTACCACGCCGTCTGTAAAGACTTAAGCTATTAGATGCGGCGCGATGGCTAGTACCCGCGGCTGAATTGCAGAGCTTGTAGAAACTACCAAAGAGAACCTCCTTCCAAACGTCCTTATTTCATGAAACAAAAACTACTGGATAAGGCAAAAACTTCAGGGTGAAAATCAAACACTACTATAAGCACGCGCTGACGATCCTCATAGTGTCTTGTTACTTTTTATTCGATGCTTATTCATCTACCGAAGACATCTACCGATGAAAGGCTGAACTATAATCGAAGAATGGTTTCCTACGACCACTTCCGAAACCGTGCGAATACACAGAAATTTTATTGTATACCCATGATAGCTTTTAGCTTCGGTCACGTTAACTTATTTCCGAAAGGATTCGCTCTTTCGTGCGAAAATGTGACAGTTGAACAGCTGTGAATGGAACAGAATTGAAACGTGAAACAAAACAATTTGACAGTTGCTTCCGAACACATACGCCTATTATGGACTACTTGAGTAATAGACAGTACTGAAAGAAATTTAACATAAAATTATGACACTAGCTTCCGATTGTTTCCGACTATTATCGTTCAGGTTAGTTTGGTTTAACCCATAACACGAACTATAACTGTTCGCATTCCAGTAGAACATTATCCTTAAGAGCTGCGATTGTCTGAGGCTTGTTGGCAGAAACCCGTGACTTCAAGTAGCTCCAAAGAAAGAAGTCTGGGATGGTTAAATCGGGTGACCTTGCTGGCCATGCCAAATTGCCAAAATAGGAGATTACATGACCAGGAAACGTTTTCTTCACAACATCCATTGTGGCTTGTGTTGTGTGTGCGGTTGCACCGTCTTGTTGCACATGTTCACCAAGTCGTGCTCATCTAACTCCGGCAGTAAGTAAGTCGTTTATCATGGCCCTGTAGCATTCGCCAGTAACAGTGACCGTATCGCCAATCACTACTCCCGCGTGAACGCCGCACCACACAGTGACTTTGAGTGGATGTCTGGTCATGGATTCTTGCACCACACGCGGACTTTCACTGCCCTAGGAACTAAGATTTTACTTATTGACGTAACCTCTTAAGTGGAAATGCTCCTCGTCGCTCATGATGATTTTCGACACAAAATCCTCTTCGTTGTTAAGATAGAGGAGGGTTTGACAGTAATTCACACGCCACAGATTGTCAGGAGGCATTAGCTGATGCACTGTTCGCACTTTGTACGGGAACATATGTAAGTCTTTCACTAAAAATCGCTGTAGGGTCCGTCTGGTGATGCCCAATAGCGTGGCCCGGCGTTTGGTTGATGTTTTTTCGTTCTGAGCGACAACCGGAGCCACAGCGGCACGAACGACCAGTCTGGTGGCGACCACGCCCTGCATGTTTTCATGTGGTTCCAGTCGGTTCGAGTCGAATAGCTAAGCGCCGGAATGTTTGCCCAGTTGGCAATCGACAATTATTCCACGCTCTTAAGTAGTATAGTCCTCCATTGCTTGTCTGTTTGTATACTGTAGCTGTCTAGTTCACAAATGTCAAATATAATTGACGTACGACGCCATTTGCAAAAATGATAACATCTTCCGATAGGATGACTAATTTCGTGACACCTTGTAATATACTCTACAAAGTTTGAGAAGGACAAGCATTACAGGCGTAATTATTTTGGAAATCCACGCACTCCCCGACAACTTTTCATTCGCACATCATACTATGTGTGACCACCCATTTTTTAGGGTATATCCTGAGCACCATCATTGAAAGTCCTTTAGCTTGGGAATGCGACACTCATTTAAATAACATTTACATAACCATTCACAGTGGTTTCACTCTTTTTATTATGCTCCTAGTCAGGTATTCGGGTTATGTTTATTAGTAATTCACACATATCTGCATATCTATATGTTAGTGGTAGAAAATATACATATGCAGGTTTCCTAGTAGTATTTTGTATCGCTGGTCATCTAAAGTTTTTGACTTATTAGCATAAGCTATAAATTTGACAAATTTTCAAAACCTTTCAATCACTCAATCAAGTCATTGTATAGTCCTTTCTGCAAAGGAAACGTTCACCGTGCAGCGACTTCAATTTCTTGATTGTTTGGTCAGGTTGATGGCATGTAGATCTGTCTTGTTGAAACCACATTTGCTCCAAGTCATCCTTGTCTAAATAATCCCAAAAATACCCGATCGAATTGATCTCCATTGACTCTGATGTCGGAATCATTGAAGATGCCGACTTTGGGTTCACTTCCTACTACTTACTACTTAAGTCCTGTATCCCCTTGTGGGTCCTAGGGCCTCCACAATGCCTACTCGCCATCGTGTGCGGTTTCTGGAAATGTGTTTCAGTTCTCCCCAACTCTTTTCCAGTTGCCGTGCTTCCTTCTCAACTGTTCTGCGCCACGTACTCCTAGGACCGCCGCGTATCCTGCCATCCTGAGTGAGAGGGTTCCATTACATCGCGTGGTTAGCTATGGAACTGTCCCCCTTTCGGAGAGTATGTCTAATCTACTGCCACTTTCGTCGTCGTATTGTTGTACCTATAGGTTCATGGCCCGTTCTCTGATGGAGTTGTTCGTTAGAGATACGGTCTGGCCAGAAAACTTAAAGGTAAAGATAACGATAAAGATAACGTAAGCATCTATTAACGAACGTTGGGTTCACGACTTGCTCAAATGATAGCCGTTGAAGCAGAAATAGGCTCCAAGATGATTTTGTGATGAAAGTTAAGCTGTCACAACCGACAGCAAACTTCAAGAACAAAATTTAGATGATTCGCAAATCTTGTTGAATCACATACTCGTATTTTCCACAATTAAATGGCTTCACGTAAATCTGAAAGGATCCCCATCATCCCAATTGAAAAACTCTTACTTCTATAGACAGTTCTACAAAAAGAAAAGGAATACTAAGGGAAGAACTAATAGCCAGACTTTTCAATAGGACTTATAAGCTGGCAGCATCGTATGGAAAAGAGATGAAAATTGGGTTTTTCACTGAGACTCTCACCTTTCATCCAAGAAAACAGAACTTAAATGGCTTTGGCTCCACACAAGAGCTGGGAGAACTTGCCCTCTTTCTTGAACTACAAGTGAACTATTATAAAATCTAAAGTGGAAAATCTTCATGGAAACAGGCTCCTCGCCGTTGAAAAGGAATTTAAAACTATGTACCAAATCAGAATTCCACATCCCTATTCATTTCACCCTTCCACAGACTGCTCTTACAAAATAATTTCCCTTAACCACACTGAATCTATCCACCCTTCCCTATACTGCCTGCCACCCCTACTGATGCGATCATCAACCCCAACTTACAGCGCCCCGAAAATCGTTTAACACAATTTGCACAATTTTTCAGAAAAAAAAAAAACCAAAGCAAGGGATGCTGCTACGACAGTCCGACCATCAGACCACCACCTTTGCCTTGCTTTGATGGATATTACATTTTTGCCAGACCAGAGCAACCCCATTACTTCTAAAATGGGTGTTATACACCCAGCACAGCACAGCACTAGGGGGATGAAAAAAAAAAAAAAAAAAAAAAAAAAGGAAACCAACGAGTCCACAGATCTCAATTAAACTTAAATTACAAGGCCCTCCTTGGCGGCAGCTTCAATTATTGAAACAATGTGTTGAGTTTCCTTTGATGTATCCGTGTTCCTGTTCGTTCTGTTGGAAACCATCCACATGCTACAACGTTCGCAAAAAAAACAAAACAAAAAAAAAATTAATGAAAAGAAAAAAACGTAGTCGAACCCAAGTAACAAGACCAAGAGAATAAGCCCCGTCTGAATGCGAACGCAACTCGAGCGATTATTTCAAAAATACGTACATACTCGTACGTACACCCGCAAACAGATGGAAAATTTAAAATAATTTAAACAAATGCAGAACAAGTACTCGTACAGCTTGGTCCTGTTGCCATTGAGAAATTATACGGCATCAGTCATACGAAAGACCCTTTAGACGGTTTTTCGCTCCAAGGCTGTGGGCTAAAAGGGAGTATTACATCCGTGCATGTTTACGGCTGTGCCATCCAGACTGGAAGTGACGAGATGTACGTTGCATGGGCAAGGCGGTAGCATATGAGTAATACTTTGTTCCAGACACCTTGCTTAATTTGTTTTGATTGACTTGAAGGCTTGAAAACATAGAAAACATAGGTTAGATACGTGCGTAGACGAATGAAGGGGATCCACAACGCCATACTCAGGTTGATTGTGGTACCCATAGGAGAGAGGTGTTTCTTCCTCATTGGCTATCCCTAGTTCCGCAGAAACTACCAAACCATCCAGTTGAATTGGTTCAAGGTGACGGGAGAAGGATTGCATCAGAAATCTGTGGTGGATACGACCTAGACAGTGACAAAGAAAGTGGTTAGTATCCTTGCTGACTTCCTCATCTTAATATATGTCTTACTTCGTTATGCTCATCCTTTTCAAGCAGAATCGAAGTTCCCGTGATGAGTCCTATCAGCGTAGGGAGGAACTTACTCTCCTTTTGCCGAATTCCGTCAGTCCAAGTCAAACTGAGGTCATAAACTGCTATTGATCGCACAAGTGTCTATGGGGAACCATCTTATGTTGGCCTCTCTTAAGGCTTTTATCTCTGCTTCAAGCCTCAGTGTCCAGGGCGGGATGAACACCGAGGTGTGTATTCTAAACCTTTCCAGGTGAATTCTTCGACCATCTCTTTATCTGCAATATCTTCGTTGCACCTTAGCAGAGTGGAACTTTGTGCTGTGTTCCCAAAGCCTTAAGCTCTTAATGACAGCACCTCTCAAGTTCGGTGCTTTTGTTATATATACTCGGCTTATGGCCGAAAACTCTTTTTTTTGCTGCTTGGTTGTCGATGAAGTGGGCTATATTTCCTTCTTTGCTTGGAAAACATTGCTACAGTACTGTATATGGAGGCTAACTGATTTGGATATACACAACGGTTCCATATACATGGATCCCCTAGATGCTTAGTTCCATTTTTGAAAGCTGACCGCTTTCCATTCTTCTCTACTCGGAAAGAGTCTCTTGGAGTCTTGTGGTGCCAATCTCTGTTCCTTCATGAGAGCTGGTAAGTCAATCGTCTTGCTGGCAGACCACCACCATACAACACAGCTATAAGTGAAAATAGGTCTTACTACAGCCGATTACATCAAGAGGATAACTTTTGGTCCAAATATGCTGAATGTATAGCCTCCAGTTCTCCTTATCATATAGAAGACCTAAACATCTAGCCATGATCGGAATTTTTTAGGTGGTAGCCCCCTCTAGGAGTAGGGATAGGGATGAATTTGAATGTACAGGCTTGTACGTAGATCCATTTTATGATACTTGTAGGTCAATCATGAGCCTTAGGTTGTTATCCTATCGATCAGGTCTTCACCTTATGACCTATAATTATGAATTTCGTGGTATTTGGAACTCGAATTGATTCTCAAGCCTATACCGGTAAATCTAGATCTGTGTCACAACATTAAAATGTTTTGTTTTCCTGTCCATGTCTTACGGCTCTAATAATGTTTACATGATCCAACTTTATCCAACTGAAAGTGCTTCTCCAAGTCATGTGGACTAGGATTGCTTAGACTAGGTTCGGACAACTGCTTGTGCCTTAAACGTAAGTAGAGAATATTCCTAGGCCCCTTACAGTACAAACAAATTTCCGTAGCACAGTAATCGCAACGTCCTCTGAAACCCCCTAAGTATAGTATAAGAAATTGTTAACAATTTGTCTCTTGAATTCCTTAGCTTTCAAGAGCCAAGACAAATGAAGGAAAATATTGAAAATTCTTGAAAAAAAATTGCGTATTCGCCCCCGAACTAGTCACGTTCATGCTATACGAGTACCTTCCATCTGCTGAGGCGTTTCAGTTTAGTCAGGACTTGTACTACTAGTTTTGTATCATTTTTTCCACAGTGTCCCTGCAGTGATCAACTTGGGTAATCTCCTAATTGTACCTGTAGCCCGAATTTATGCCAGACGCCTACTGAACTGACTAATATCGGAGTAAGTGCCCTGCACTTTAAGCGATCTAACTTATGGAAAGAGGGAGACACGGGACATCGTACCATTGCGAATCGGGCACAATTGGGCACACAGACAGATTATATATCACCATCCCACGACTTAAGCCCAAATGTCAAAACAATCTTCCTCTCAAGAGAGTTTTGGATTAAAGGCAGGACCGTCAAGCCAAATAATATCTCGATTTTCACGAACGGGTAAGAGTAGGCTCTGGTGTTCAAGCATATTAATCCTCTTTTTTAGACTGCCAAGCCCCCTAGTGTGTACCAAGCGAAAGAACGGGAACTATTCACTACACTTCAGGAAGACGATGGAAATGTGTCTCGGCAGTCAGGGCGCCATGAAGTTCATCTCATGAACAGTCGTCAAATCCAAATTGATGAAACGATGCCGCGAAGAGCTCACAGGTCTCATTGCAAAACGCGCATTCTAACCCTTGGGGTTGTACGACACACCGGTATATTAGGGAACGAACTGGAGGACGAATTAGCAAGGAAGGGGTTTTAACAGGAACTAATAAAAGGAGCATTTGTTAAATCTATCATAGAATGAGTCGTCTTGGGAGGAGCACACTCTCATGACGTCATGTCTCCAAAAAACAAAACGGAAATTAGCATATTTCCGCGCTTACCCGAAGGAACTTAGCAGTTGTCAGGGGGATTACCACAATCTCTTGGCAGCACACCGAAGAAGGAGGAGACTAACCATAGAAGACCTCTACAGAGACTGTGGGTATACAAACGTAGAAGAAAGCCCGTATCACTTTCTTGACGAATGCCTAAACCTATGCGGATCTAGGAAAACGGCTCTGGACTACTATCATTTCGGATACCTGGCTGATCTGTTGCTGAAAGGCCACTTCGAATCGTACTTAAGCTTATGACCCTTTTGGTACCAAAAGCCAAAATCAAATTTTGTCTTTGCTTAGGATTACTCCACGACAAGTCTTCAGAATGGATTCATCGGTGATGTGATGCAGTTTCTCCTTATACCTTAATACCTCATTATCTTCTGGCGCTTTTTCCGCCCTCTATCCTTCTTAATCAACAGCATTGCCAGTGGTACCATTCTTCTCGTTAAGCGTTTAAAGTAGAATCCTTCAAAAATTCATTCACCTCCTTTGCTTCGAATACTCATCAGCTCACTCCTTGTGAAATACTCCACCAAACGCCTTTATTTTCCCTAACTTCCCTTCCCAAACTGTAGACATACAGTTCAATACATGTAAGTATCATGTATCCTGCTCCTGTGAACTTAAAAAAAAAATCATAGTTTTGTCTATTTGAAAATTAATTCGCTCCGTGAATATCATATTCCATTAATCAGTATCGGTTCCACTCCCAGTTTTTAACTCTCGTTGATTTAATTTTCACATTTTTTCTTTTTTCTGCAATGGATGCCTCCTTTAATTATGAAACAGTAGGTACAACAACTGCGAAGAAGTTCATTGAAATAATAACACAAACAAAAAAAAAAAAAATGATTTTATTTACAACAAAATGCATTCCAATGGTAAAATAAAAAAATTCCCATGTCAACAGCATATTTTCGAAATAAACGTTTAAAAAAATCACAACCCTACCCAGCCACTAGCTACCAGCTACCACGTATAGACATGAAAAATCCTCTCTATTGCATTCTGCAAACAGACATTGGAATCTGCTAACTAAATTTATGCACCAACGAACCACTTTAGTCCGTACAATCGCAAAACGAATGGAATAATGTATGTATATTGTGCCTAACAAATGGATCTAGTCCTTTGCCATGAGAATTTGTATCGCAACAAGGCTCCCCTGCCTCATGCTACAGATAGCAAAAACTTAAATCGACAACTTAAAATGTTCCACACAACGATACACAGGATTCGAAATAAAACGAAAAAGCACAAACACACACAGCCACCCACATACAGATAGAGGAACAAAAATACATCGCGCACAGGAAATGGGAAATTTTTCTGTAATTCTGTTATTCAATTTGTACAGGAAGTTGAATTTAAACCATTTACTCCACCCGCACCTCTGTGTAAAATCCTCCGTAGAAAGTGCGCAACAGAAATGCAGAGAAAAAAACTGAAGCAGATATTCGGATTAACATTTGCAGGAGCAAATTGATAGCAAAGTGGCCGAGCTACAAACAGAATATGAAATATGACAGTGAGAAGTTTTATTAGGTTAAATGTGCACCCTTCCAGGCGGGGGATGCTCTTTTATAAGTTGATTTGAGTACATATCCCAGTCGGAGGAAGTGAGCCATAAAAAAAATTGCCCACTCTTTAGGCGCAACCGACCTTGAGATACAATTTTAATCAGCTCTGCAACGCATTGATCATGGCTTTCAGGACCTGCAGCGCTGCAGGGGCTGTTATAAATTTAAAAATGTATTCTATATGCCAAGGCACGCATCCAAGAGCAGGGGATTTAAAACAATCGCATAATGGGATAGGGTCAGACCATACTATAACACGAAAGCAATGTTGAAATTGTAGCTCCGCAGATGTAGTGATCTAAGAGTGGGCAAAGGGCATAGTGTCATAGTGGTACTCATCAGGATGCTCAACAGATGCAGTTCAAAGATGAGCGAAGGGAGCTGAAATCATACATCCGCAGAAGTATAAACTTTAAGAAACTCTGCAAATAGACAGACCAGTCATGGCAAAACTCAAAGGAAGTAGGGCATCCTTACACGTTTGCCCTCCTCTTATGCGAAAAATTGTTCCTTTCCATCCTAAACACCAGTAGGTTATCCCAACTGTCCCACCGCTAAAGACACTCCTGGATGTACGCCGGTGATTCGAGGATACTAAGTTCCTGAATTGGGTGGTATACCGAACAAGGCCCTTCAAATGGCCATTAAAACGAATATAGAACCATTTGTGGATCTAACTCTACAACAAGTGTCTAACAGAAGGAGTTTCTCCAGATTATTGGAAAAGGCAATGCCGGGCTATGCTACCTAGAGAGGAAAAAATCACGAGATCAGCCCTCACCATATGGCTTCTAGACATAATGTCGATTGAGAAACCAGGAATCTATCCAACCAACAGTATGGATTTAGGAAAGCTACTTAGTTCTACAGCCGACGCAATACAGAGGGTTATTGCAACTTTGGAAGAAACTATTTAGGCGAAAGACAGTACAAAAGAAATATAGGTGCCGTAATTGGACCTTAGAAATGGATTCAACTCTCCAAACTGGGGCCTTATAGTCCAATCGTGTAGGTAAATGGCTTCCAATTGAACTAAGTAATACTTAATTACTTTGGTAAACGGTTTCTGGTCTACGATACCGGTCTACCACCACTTATGTAGTGGAGTTCCACAAGTATCCATATTGAGTCCTATCCTATGGAACATTGTGTATGACAGGTTTCAAAACATTAGAATCCTAAATTAGCCAAAAATCAAAGGCTTTCCTGATGATATTACCGGAGATGGCAGCAGTTGGGTTAAAGGTCACCGAACATGCTTATAAAAGAAGTAGGACCAGTAACCAGTCACAAGAAAAGAGAGGCTGTAACTATAAGAGTAGACGGTTATCAGATATCTAGTAGTGATGATCGACGCGAGGATCACTTATGGAGAAACACTGGAAAATACGTGCGATATAGCCTTATCTATAATTTTGACAAATATTGGAGGACCCAGAAAGCAAAGGTGACTTATTATGTCAACGGTGTTGTAGTCCATATTTATGTATGCGGCACCCATATGGGCCAAGGCAATCACGATAAATCCGATAAAGACGAGGCGGAAATGCTACCAGCAGACATCTTGGGAGGCGAACTACAAATGTCCTCCGATGTCTGTCGGGTCAGTAGGCGTTAGGCATCGAGTATTCAGGTAATGGAATCCACAGTAATTCGGGCTACAGGGACAACTAGAAGATTACACAAGTTTATCACTGCAAGGACACTGTACAGAAAACAGTACTAAAATAGTTCAAAAATAGTAGTACAAGTCTTGACTGAACTGAAAAACCTCAGCAGAATCAGTGTGACTAATTCGGTGGCGAATACGCAATATTTTTTGAGAAAAAATTTCAATATTTTCCTTCATTTGTTGTGGCTCTCGAAAATTCAAAAATTCAAGAGGCAAGTTAATAACAAATTAGCAGGAGGCTTAAGAGGACGTTGCGATTACTGTGCTAGGATATTCTTTTGTACGGTAGGGGGTCTAAGCTGCGTTTAAGGGTCAGTCAATAGCCTATGTATATAGAAATACGTGTCGTGGAAGAGTGGAGAACCACTTTCAGTTGGATAAAGTTGGAGCACGTAAACATTATTGGAGACGAAAGACATAGAGGGGAAAGCAAGACATGTATTGTTGTAACGTAGATCTAGATGGACCGGATGTTATAGGCTATGAAAAGACTTGAGAATCATTTGAAGCTCCAAACACCATGAAATTTATATACCCTTCCTTAGAATAGATGCATCGGCTTATTTTTCCGACCAGACGAAAGGGCTTGCAGGTGGTCATGCTGCAGAGAGGCTAGACGCCAGCCGATTTGCTACGGGTGTGGACCTTGCTAGTGGTTTCGGCGTGCGTGGTTTTCTGGGGTCAGTTTGGGTGGTTATTGGCTGTGCCCCAGGTAGTCGGATGTCGACCCATTTTTTTCCTTATTTTCCCTGCTACGGTCCCTAGTATTCAGGCTTGGTGGGTCAGCCTTGTTAATCCGACGAACGCTCCTTCTAGCGTTGCTAATCTTTTTTTTTTTCATTTCGCACAACTAAATGTCGCAGAAGGCCACTGCTTGGAACTGCTGGAAGAGCTGTCCTCTTTTCTACGGGCATGTAGGTGGTTGCTTCTTTGCGACTGGCCCGACGTGTGCCGATGCGTATCGCTATGATATCGCAGTCGAAGCTCGTACAGGACTGGTAGTCATCCTCTTCCAGGGTCCCCCTTTCTTCTTGGAAGTCTATCATTCTCTTTTCCTGAGTGTCGAGCTCTGCGTCGGTGTAGAAGATTCCGAGGAAATAGTCATGCGTTTGTTTTTGTTTTCATGATTGTATTCCACGAGTAGCTAGGGAAGGGGTGGTCTATCTGCACAGAGCCCCAGAGTATGCAGATAGGGTTTATTATTCCGAAAGTCGCCAGGTGCTCGGACACTCCGTTCACGACTGATTATTTGTGCCCTCAGTCAGGTTGATCATCGACACGGGTCATATGATGCCTTGATTCAGCCCATAGGAATGGTCGTGTGAGGAGTTTTAGGAATGCGGGCATCACTGATGGGGTCATCTGTGAGGGAGAGTTTGGAGGTTGGGAGTTTTGGAATGGATGTGACTATATTTTGACTTCGGTCACTTTTGGGAGGTGATTCCCGAGAGCCCTTGCCTGTACTAAACTAAGCCTCTACACCGCGGCAAGGTAGATAATCTCGTAGAGGCTATGTATTCCCCCGTTCTTGTCAAGAACAATCGTCTTTCATATTTAGAAAAGGTGGGTTGGGTTTGAACACCAGTAGTCCGGCCCGAAAAGTCTTCGAGTCCAAACGGGAAGGACAATGCAGTAGAAGAAGAGCTCGTCTTAGGTGGCACGTACAACCAAAAAAGATCCTTAACCGATTTGAAGTGCGCAGTTTGCTAAAGATCGGAGTGACTGGAGAAGGATGGAAAATGAGGCCCAGAGTCTCACCGAACTGTAGCTTTGCGACAAAGCATGGCGGTGTTGAGTTGAGAGTCGATCTATCTAGTTACATACTGCTCGGCTTGTTAGAGTAAAGTGGGAAAAGTACAGAGGTGCCAGTCATCAACTAGTGGATCACATTGCTTTTCGTCTTGATTCTAAGTCTGGCTTATGACGTCTGTGAAGGGACCGCAAAAATAAGATTGTTATAACCGACGGTCATAATATCCGACAATGCTTTATCTGACAGAAGAATGAGCACAAATATAATGAAACCAAATGAAAGGGAAGTGGACGTTATAAACGATTGGTAGAGTAAGTAAGAATAGATAGGAGAGGAGCGACTTCTAGTGTATTGAAGAATCAGGTATAGAGAGCAACCAGGTTTCTTTAGATTATATTCTATCTCCTTACATAGTTCAGGCCTGTCTGTATTTTGAAACCTGCTTCCTAACTTGTCTTTTGGTGTCCATACGGATGTCCTATGTCCTACGACTGTTGACTTATGTGGTGCTACAGTTCGGATTGTAACTGCATCTCAACCAACAATCATCTCCAGTTAGCGCGGTCTTTGGCTAACTGCCTCCAGTTGCGTACTCCAAGTTGGTTGAGGTTCTCTTCCACTTGTGCACGCAACCTAAGGCGAGGTCTTCCTCTATTGCGTTGTCCTTCTGTTTTTGATTCGAGGACTCTACGGGCCGGAGCATTGGTGTCCATTCGCTCTACATGAACTAGCCATCTTGGTCATTTTTCTGACCAAGTCGATGTTGCTGTACAGCTCGTATAGTTCGTCGTTATATCTCCTCCTTCAAAGCCCGTCAACGCACACGGGATCGAATATTTTATGAACAATCTTTCTCTCGAAGCGACTGAGGATCTTAGCAGGATCATAGCAGGACTATGATGATGAGGGTCTTATATAGAGTCTCTTTAGTTATTCGGGATATGGCTCTGCTACTTAATTGCCTACTTAGCCCAACGTATCAGGGATTGGCAAGTGTTATTCTTCGTCAACTACGACTGTTTACTGATCACAAAAACGGTCCCATGGTAGTTAGGCTGGTTATTCTCTACCTATAGGTTGAAACCGTAACACTTGACAGGCCCGTCTTGCACTTAAATACTGTTTTGTTATTGAATTTAAAATTGCGTTTTCGTTGCCACCCTGTGTTCACCCCCCCACACCTTTAGCTGCATAGCTCACATCCCATATTGCCTAACATTTTAATATACAAAAGAAAAAATTATTTATAATCAAACGACTGCAGGGGATACATGCGAAGACTGTCCCAGAAAGAAAATCAGCCAAATCATAAACAACACACATTCCTCCCTAAACATCATCCCCCACTGGCCCATATAACAGAAAGAATAAGCGAGGGCTGGAGAAGAGAATGAGGGTTAATAGTTTATGGCTTCAAAGTTTCATAGAAATGCTGGGGAATACACACATGGATTAATGTCATTTATCACATCGGGCTACAGATACACAAGTCAACCCCTAACCGGGCCCGTTTGGGTGGCACACACCCAAAGACAGGGTGTACTCTTCGATAACGGAAAAGTTCTGTTATGCGGTGCTGCCGGTAAAACAGTTCGGCAGGAGAGTTGTACATACAACAAAAGCATATATTAAACACACATGTGATAAGACAACTTCCAGAGCATACAATGCCAAGGAAGGAACACATTCGACATTTGCGAAAAGGATAACGATAATCAGGATAATCGATTCTGATTGATCTCTGGCATTTTTTTTTTTCTCCTTTCTTCTCTGTGCCGTTTTTTTTTTGTTGCGAAAAGGAATGGGACGATGAATTTGTGGAAAAAGACGAATCAAGGATATGCTATCGCGATTTGCCGTTTGTTTCATTGCTGTTATTTCTTCAGGGCGTTTTTTTTGTTTTTTTTTTTTTTTTTGAGGATTTCCCTTTGATTGTCGGCATCAAAAGGGATTGGGCTAAGTCGATTGGAGAAATAAAAATAATTAAGAGGATTGGGGTGGCATTGGCAATGTTGTTGCGGCAGTGATGGTGGTGGTGATGCTACTGGCAGTTAGGCGGTTTGTGGCAGCGAATTAATTTACATGGGTATTCATCAATCAGGACGCAATCGTTGATTGATGATTATCCTCGTCAATTGAGGGGGGGCTTTGGACGGGTAAAGAAGATGGTCTTTTGTTTCCGTAGATATCATTATAAATGACCAGAACGGAATTGTTATTAGTTATGTGCGGCCTACACAGAACGGTTGATTGGGGTTCGTAAATATTTTTTTCTTGTTTGGCTTCTTTTTTTCTCTGGAAAATCACTGGTCAGAGGTAGGACGTGACTTTTGAATGGTTTCAGCCAACTGCCAGCGGTTTATTTAAGAAGTTTTTGTGGTTATCCTTCGAGGTATGATAAGGTAGGTATGTACATATATATAGTATCATGCTACCATTTCGTAAGCTTATGTTTTAGACACGTCCATAGGTATTCCCGTTCATGCATGTGTAGGTACTAAAGGAAGAAAAAATAGGCAAAACTTTTGACGAACCCAGCTCACAACACTGTCCTTAGCACTTGGGCAAAATATAATTCTTAGTTTCCACATTTCACGAACCTTTAATGGGATGTGTACAACTTTTTGTAGCACCAGGTCTAAGGAACCCAGGGCCTAGCTTTCCACAACCTTTCGTGTTGTGCGTGTTATATTCTTTACACGAATGGAAGAGGTCTACTGTTAAGTGCCATATCCGAAGGGCAATTTGTTGTTTAGGAAACTTTCTTATGACAATTGTACTCTCGAATGTTTGTCAAAAGCTCGCGAGATGCAGGGTCGTGAAAAAATTTTAGGTGTTTTGGCCAAAATTCGAGCCGCAAACCCTTGCTACGTAGTCCAACGCACTAACGACTCAGAGCTACAACTAGGAAACTCAGACTGGGCAGAAGGACGACGGGTAACACTCGCTGCTTCATAGAAGTAGAAAACAATCTCACCGAGAAGTTTCCGACAGATCATATCAATAGATACCTAAAGTTTTACGGTAATTCGAGATTTTGTCTGCCTCGGCTCTGAGGAGAAGATCGCATCAGAAATCAAAAGTGAGAGTTGCACTTGCCAATTGATGGTTCTTTGGAGTAATAAGGTCTTATCAAGAAGCAATAAGAAGACTAAATGTTAGATGCTCATCATCCCAGTCCGACCCATGGCGCAGAATCATGGACGTAAACGAAAACTAATAAACTTCGTCGTTTTGAACGCAAAACGGATCGGGTGGTTTACAATCCGTTTTGTGTTAACAGGCTTTGAAAGAAAAGACATAAAGTGAGTCGCTTTATGCTTGAACAACGTTGGAAAATATTGAAAACTTATTTCCAAAGTTAGTGCTGTGTAGCATAAACAGTGCGTCATTTGAAAAAAGTTTTGGCCGAAATGAAGCGCCCAGTACACTTGCTGTACTCAAGTTTGTGAGACTAGTATGCTAGTGGACAGCCTGAGGAGAATTCTGCACAAAGATTTCGGACTATTTGCCTACAAGGTCCAATTGACTCAGCTATTGAAGGCGTTTGGGCCTTAGAGCAGCTTGAATTGGACAACGATTTTGGGCGAAAAATCATCTTTCCTGATGAAGAACATTTTCATCAACAAAATTGCCGCATCTGGAGTTTCGAAAAACAACGTTATTCTCGAGAAGCCGATGCATCCACAGTGAGTAATAGCTTGGTGCGGATTATGGAGTGGTGGCATCATTGGACGTTTAGGGCGACGGTGAACGATACCATGAGCCATGTTGACCGACTTTTTTTTTACTGGAATTGAAGACGTAAATTTGGACGACCTCCTTCATGAAGGATGGCACGCCATGCCACACAGACCATGGCACAATCGATCTTTTGTGCACCAGATTCCCAAATCGTGTTATCAGCCGTCTCGGCGGTGTCAATTGGCCGCCCCGGAGCTGCAGGGATTTTGTTGAAGATGGGACATACAGAGCTGATTGTCCAGCCATCTGGCATGCCTTCATCCACTCATACTTAGTGCTTGATTTGGTGCATGAACCCTACCAAAACATCACCACCATCTTTGGTGTGACTTTGTTGTTCCTCAGCTTTTTGATAGCTAAGCCAACCTCTTAAAAACTACTTAAATACTTAGTAGCCAAATTTAAAAGCAAGTGGTTCGAGGTTCGAATCCCAGTTGGAACCCCTAAAAGTTTTTCAGGGCCCCACCTCTCGCGAGCGTCTGACAAACATCCGAGAGTACAGTTGGCCTGAGAAAGCTTCTCAAATAACAAACTGTCCTTCGGATACGGCATTAAACAGTAGGCCGCTTCCATTCGTGTAAAGAATATAACACGCACAAGACGAATATTTGTGAGAAGCTAGGCCCTGGGTCCCATCGACCTGTAGCGCCAAGTATTTATTTTTTTTTTTTTAAGATTTTAATTTGGGTAACTCCAAAGTCTTAACAGAGCTCGTGCTAATAATAAAAGAAACCATACCTCAGTTGCAGGAGTATCCCCAAGGGTACTAGCTGTACTGGACAGGAAATGTAATTGGAAGCGTAATGTCAATGAAAGAGTCAAAAAGGCAGCAATCGGCTTCTACACTTGCAGCTGAATGTTCTGCAAGAAGTGATGCCCAAATCCTTGGATATAAAAGGCGATTTAACTTAAACCCCGAAGGACGTACGCAGATTTGACTATAGAATTCGTATTTCAATCTTGAAAGCTTCATGCTTAAGACAAGGTATAATTGACCCACAAAAAAATTAGGAACTAAAGCATAAGTAGTAGGTATCCTACTTGGCAATGTAGTCAACGCCTAATTCTAATTCCGAATATGAAACTATTGGGTTTCTCGATTATGAGTGAAGTTAGCTGTGATTTGTCTCACATTTCAACTCGTCTATAGTTGAAATTTAATCATGGAAAAGTAAACGTTTGAGCAACATTTGCAACGGGGACAACCAAAAAATGTATGGCGCAGCGATCGACGAAAGTTAGCAACCTGAAGCTATTCACGAAATACCATTGCGCTCACATTCATTGTTTTCTGCGGGAAAGGTCATTGGGCCTCACATCTTCTTCATTGAAGGTCGTTACCGGAATATTTTTCGAATTGAAAGAAGATGTGGCTTCAATAAGATGGCACCACATCTCACACAACTGACTAAAGCTCAAAATTTGGTGACCAACTTATCTGTGTACTAAAAAAGCTTAGTTAGAAAAAAGATTGAGAAAGACTGTCAATGCTAGATGAAAAGGAAGGTTGGAGAATATTTAGGAATCTCCTCATGCTAATGAAATTTGGAAGTCATGATCGAAAACATGCACTTGGTCGCATCCTTTTCTGCAAACGAAATTGATGACATTTATATCCGAAGGGTCTTCAAGGAGAACCTTTTATTTTCTTGTAAAAATAACTAAGTAGTCTGGGTTTCAAGGACCGTAACTTATATTAACCGAGAATTTCAATTTTAAGCATTCCCTTTGCGTCCAGCCCTTTCGAAGACACTCTGATACTGTGGATCATTGAACAAGATAGAGTCACCCCATGAGATGACTTTTACCCAACAAAACACTATAAATTCAAATTGCTGAATTTCACAATGTGCGATCCCGTAAGGTCCTTAAATCTCCGCATGAGTCAGAAGATTTTCTTTGGGGTATTTAGGGAACACCATGTGAGTAATAAAGGAGCTACTTAAAAAGCGAAGGATGCTAAATGATTAGGTACATCTGGTAGCTTCCATCTAGCACATCACATTTGGTAACTTCGTGCTTGTCTTATAGGTAGAGGGGCAATAGAAAAGGTCGGACCTAAGGTGAGGATATTTTTTTGAACTATACAGTTCTGCACTTTTTACCAATTAGATCTGCATTCTGTGCAGACCTTGTGAGGTGAGATTTTCCGGGAATAGGTGTAACCCCGGGCCAAAGTTATTGTCTCTTATGTATCCGATGTGGTATTCTGGCACTTTTTCCAAACGAAGTGCATGACAAAGAAACTCTCTATAAGTCCCACATGCACTTCGATACTTGGTACCTATAATGCCGACACGCTTTTTAGGGCGTCCATGTTGACACTTTCCGGACATAATGTAGCTATTCCTCCAGCTATCGGGCATTGTAACCCCTTCGCCTCAGTGGCCCTTCAAATTTTGAGGTTGTGTAGTCATCGGTAATTACAAGGATTCCATTCAAAGCACAAACTAGCTCAGCTACTGCCTCGATGGGTATGGGGAAAACAGAAAATTTATTTATGAAAAAAAGGTTACGTATACGCCATACAATCTGGTAAATTAAAGTTGTGCTAAAAAAATACAACAACAAAACGGGGCTTTCTTAATAATAAATCATTTAGTTAACAAATGCAAGGTGGAGGACACATACTTTTTTTTATCTTCACAAAGCAATAGTACCTGCGAATGCTTGGTGTAATACTTAACCTAAAAAAATACTCGTGTATGAGATGTTTAGTTCTTTTTTAGTCCTTTAAACGAAGCATTAATAAAACTCACATGTTGCGGCTGTTTAGGCTTCCCAATCACAGCACAGCATCAGTTACTTTTCTCCATTTCATTACTCGAGTTTAATGACTCAATGCCTGACAAGACCGGCTATCTTTCCCCCAAGTAATCTTTCACCATCGCAAAGGCTTACTCTAAGGCGTTCAGTAGCCCCAAAACGTGGCAGGAGTTAAAGTGTCCTCATGGCCTTGAGCAGCATGTAATTTTCAATCCTTTTGGAAAGTTCCTTTCTGTAAACTGCAAGTATCATCGGTAGAAATATCTACCCTTTCCTGTCCTACCTTATCTCGAATCAGCGGCCAGGAACCAGTATGGTAAGGACAGTAAAAAAGTTCCATTTCCAAAGTTCTGGCCCATTACTAGACGCACAATCCTTTGCGCTCCCTCATTACAAAATAAACAGATTCGCTATCAGATAAATTCTACGAATCCAGCCTCAACAATTACGAATACGTTATTTACTCACAATCCACCCCCCGTTGTCCTCTGTGACACTTCAACACAGTTGAAAAGAAAATCTCACAAAACACCTTAGGAACCCTCCCGCGCACCATATCGGTCTATCCTTTGCCAACTGCTTGACAACTGCAAACATCTTAATGCAATTATTCCTTAAGTATTCCGGAGACCTCCTTAACTATGCGACACACTTTCCGAAGAGCACTCCATCAGCATTCGAGTTAAAATAAATCCCCGATGTGAAGAACAGAAATTAAGGAGCATGACAAGTTCAGAGATCCTAATTGCAGGATGTTTGCACAAGAAATGAGAACGGTGTACCGAAAGGAAATGCAACAAGAACAAGAAATGAAAACTAAATGCGATTGTGTGCTACTGCGCTAATGTATGTGTGTAATTGCTGCAACAAGAAGGGAATAGCGGTGGCGGTCCCCAACGATCATCGGATCGAAAACATTAGCGTGACCAAGCGAAGAACACTTTCCGAGGAATTCCTTTTCAAATCGTACAATTTGCACCTTTGCGTGGCTTAACACAGTATCCTTCCTTGGAACGTTTTTGAACTTAAGACGGTGGCCACCACCACCCCCCTCCCCCCCAGGAACAATTAAAACGTCACCCAGACCCATCCTCCGATGTTAATTGCTTTCGTGGTAACGTACTCGTGGATGTTGGCAAGTTTCTCCTTTTCAAACTCGCCGCCATGTACTGTAGTGTCAGTTGGGATGGCTCAGCAAGGAAATGGGTTTACATTTGAAAACGATTTTCGCTTTCTCTCTGAATGCCATACATACATACACCAAGGGGCAAAGGAAATATTGTATTTGGCGCACTTTGTGGCTAAAAGCAGTGTTCAGCTTCAGATACACCTCAATTAAAATGTCCGCCTTTGGATCACGCGAATCACACAGTCAACCGGGCGGTGTAATGGTCTCACTTTTCCACTAGCATTTTCCCGACTATCGTCAAACCGCCCCCAACAATTGCCATGAGTTTTACCCCATTTTCCCGTTCATTTCCCTTCCCTTTCGTTTAATATATCTAAGTGCACCATTAATGGTCTTAGTTCACCCCGAATGAGCTTGTTTGAAGCCCAGCAATTTAAAGCACCGACCTAGATACTCGAGAGAACGTTGCAGAGAGCGCTCCTGAGTGGTAATAATAAGACGCTTGCTCTGTCCGGACGGAGCGACGCGGCGCGGCGGAAAGGCCTCCTGAGGTGATGTAATTTTCTGCATGAACACACCGATACCATTATGACACTGCAATTTTCTTGGTCAAGTACTATATGGGTCTATTATGATGGAGTTATGCAAAGGAGGGCGTGTCCTGTGTGGATAAAGGCTTTCGATTTTTTCTTTTGTTTCCTTCTTTTTCTTCCCACCCTGCAGCTCCCGGGGGGCGAACCTAATAAAGTTGTAATCAAATGTGAACGGAAATTGATATGGCAAAGGTTGTGGCCAGATGGGGTAATAAATGTAGTCGTGGCGAAATTCTTAGTTCCCTTGCATTTCAAGGTCTTTGACCTTTTTACCAACAAAAAAAAATTGACAGAGAGTCAAAAACGCCAAATCCCTTAATTCACATTTACATACACCGCCGCCTTCGACGTCGTCGTCCTGATAACGTATAGAAAGCTCAGTCGATTTCTTTCATGGATTTCCCTCACACTCATGACATGAATAAACTTCGGAGCTTCAAAAATGTGTGTGTGTGTGAATAAAAGGTTATAAAAAAAAAGGACGAAACGAACTGCTCACGTATGCCAATGGGGTTCTAGAGTGCGGGCGGCAGCACTCGAATATGATTTTCCTTTTGAATTCGATTTGAGTTGCGCCATCAATCAAAGCAAAACCGCATGATTTATTATTTGACATGATGGATAAGGCGTAAAATATCCTTTCAATCAGCTTGTACGGAGATGATGCGGAACCGCACAAAGAACGAACAAAAAATTGTGTGTGTGTGTGATAGGTGATGGAAAACGGGACCCTTTTATCTTACACAAGTTTAGATGGTTTACAAAAAAAAAAAAAAAAAACGGGATACGTTCAGAAAACAAATCCTCTTTTATTTTTAAATCCTAGCAGGATCATATTTTGCCATGACCTTTGGGTGGGGTGGAACAGAAGCGACTTGCTTGGGCATGTGATTGCTAAGGATTGCAGTTGAGGGAATACAGTCTGTGGAATAATTGGAATCACATGGTAAGTAAGCAATGAATTGGGAAGAAGGTTGTCGGCAAATGGTTATGGTCGCTGAATTTGAGACGTCAACGATGTTAGGAAATCATCGAAGGTAAGACCTTAGGCTATTCTGTCAGAAGTCAAATATGCAGCAAGTGGCTCGGTACTGCCACATTATTGGAAAAGTATCTATTGATGAGCCAACAAGTGTAGGCAATGTACGAGTATAAGGAGCATCGATAAGGTATCACAGGAAGAAAAGTGACTTCACGACAAGACTTACATACTCAACGGGCTCCCGACCCCTGAAGAGTCTCTGCCTAAGACACGGCAGCCTTCTATTGCGTTCGATCCCGGGCACGCTGCTTCCAGTTATCGTGACATCAGCGATAGCTTGGTCCTTAAAACGGAGGTTCGGTCTTTCTTGTCTTCTCGAACCTCTTTGCTGCTGGCGCATTATTGTCCATTCGATATGGCCGAGCCAGTGGAATTGACGTATTTTGGCTTTTTGGTCTACATCCACATCTTGGTATAGCTCATAGAGTTCGCGGTTATATCTTCTCCTTCATTCGCCCTCCTCGCGTACAGGACCGAAGTTTCGACGAAGAGTTTTTCTCTCTAAAATATCCAAAATCTACTTTACTTCCCTGCTTGTCATCCAGCACTCGGCTCCATACAGCAGAACTGGGGGGATCTATGCTTTGTAGAGCATGCATTTCGTCTTCCGAGTTAGGAGTTTTGAACCAAACCGAACTAGCAGCGGTTCGAATCTCCACTAGGGTGTCGTTCGTAGAATTGATATTTACTCCGAGATAGGTAAACTACCTCGAAGTTATGGTTGCCAATAGTGACATTTCACGACAAGAAGCGGTGCATGAACTAACTTAATAATGTGAAGCTGGAGTGCGCATAAGATTTGCATTCCAACAATCCGCGCTGCGTTCTTCCTTTGGATTCGACTTGTAGACTCTGGGAGCAAGAGGGTTGGTCTCCATTCGTCTTACATTTAACGCCACTGTACAGCTCGTACCGTTTACTCTACCCAGACCTCAAAAGGGTCTGAATATTTACGAAGTATTATTGCTACCAAACTCGCCAATTATATGAGATTAGAGGACCACTGAAAGGAAGGAGCCACAATGCCCGATAGCTGGAGGAATAGCTACATTATGTCAGGATAGTGTCAACATGGACGCCCTAAAAAGCATGTCGGCATTATAGGTACCAAGTATCGATGTGCATGATGGACTCATAGAGAGCTTCTATATCACGCATTAGTTTGAAAAAAGAGCCAGAATAAGACATCGGAACAAGAGACAATAACTTTGGCCCAGTTTGACTAACACTGTTTTGAATTAACAAACAACAAGCATGCAAAAACCTATTTCCAGAAACTCTCAACTCACAAATTCTGCACAGGAAATGAAGTAAAAAGGGCAAAACTGTATAGTTCAAACAAAGATCTTTATCCTCACCTTGGGTCC
The DNA here is from genome assembly GCA_963583995.1 of Xylota segnis. Classification (NCBI taxonomy): domain Eukaryota; kingdom Metazoa; phylum Arthropoda; class Insecta; order Diptera; family Syrphidae; genus Xylota; species Xylota segnis. The sequence continues at coordinate 113,136,037 of OY757236.1, read as the reverse complement.
GAACTTTTGAACTGCCCCTCTACCTAAAGGACAATCACGAAGTTAGCAGCTGTGATGTGCTAGATGGAAGCTACCAGATGTATACATTTAGCATCTAGCATCTGTCTCTAAAAAAATCTTGGGACTCATGTGCAGTTTCAAGGACCTTGTGGGCCCACACATTGTGAAATTCAGCAATGTGTTTTCTTGGCTTAAAGTCATCCCACAGGGGGACTTTACTTTGCATATCGATCCACTGTTTCAGTAGATCTAAAGGGTAGCTTCGAAAGCCTACAGCTATGAGCTGTACCATGCAACCCAGACTTAAGAGCAGCTGGTGCCAGTGTTAGCTAACCACGTTTAAATTCCTGTAACGAGTAAAAGCTCAAGCTGCTTATCAGTAGCTCTTCATTTCTAGAAAAGGATGAGACCAAGCGCATGTTTTCGATTATGTTGTGTGAGATGTGGTGCCATCTTATTGAAGCCACATCTTCTACCAACTGATCCGTTAATCCGTCCGGTAACGACCACCACTGTAAGGACCAATGACATTTCCAGTAGAAAACAATGGATGTGGGTGGAATGATATTTCCATGATTAAATGGCAACCATAGGCGAGTTGAAATGTCAGACAAACCACAGCTAACTAGAAAGCCATAATCGAGAAAGCCTATTGGCAAAATGATTTCATATTCTGTATTAGAATTAAGCATTGACTACATTGCCAAGTAGGATGCCTACTACTTATGCCTTAGTTCCTAATTTTTTTGTGGAGCTATACCTTGTTTTAGGCATGAAGCTTTCAAGATTGAAATACGAATTCTATACTCAATTCTGCGTACGCCCTTCGGGGTTTAAGTTAAATCGCCTTTTATATCCAAGGATTTGGTCATCACTTCTTGCAGAAGATTCAGCTGCAAGTGTAGAAGCCGATTGCTGCCTTTTTGACTCTTTCATTGACATTACGCTTCTAATTAAATTTCCTGTCCAGTATAGCTAGTACCCTTGGGAATACTCCTGCAACTGAGGTTTGGTTTCTTTTATTATTAGCACAAGCTCGTTTAAAGCTTTGGGGTTTACCCAAATTAAGATCTTAACATAACCTTTATTCACTAATAACATCTCTTTTGATCCATTCATAGAGAAATGAAAGAATTTGATTTGAACAGGCTTGCACGCATTCCTTTACCATTTACAATTTAGCTGGTCTAGTAGTTGATAACTCACAGGAAGGTTCAAGATCCCTCAGATTCGATTGGGAGACAGCCTTGGTCAATTTATCAGTTTCAGTGTTCGTAATACTCTTATGACGGGTATACTAAGTTGGGGAGAATTGGTTACGTACAATGAGCTACAAAAAGGTTTAAAGGATTATCTGACACCCTATCCTCCTTCTTATGTAATTTTGTAAACCGTGGTCTAGCTTCATTTTATGTTGAATTATGCTAGTAACCTCGCATATATGTAGGTAGAGTTGTTACATGCAAAATTTCATTTTTTGATCAAAACATCTCCAAAAGAAGGCGTGGCCACATTGTAGAGATCTCGAGTATTTAAAAATGTATTTTTCGGTTTCACACAAAGTAGTAAAGTTGTGAAAAATATGCGCGTGACAGTGGGCGGAGTGCACAAATTTTGTACATTTGTACTGTTTCTCCTTTTCCAGATATTTCCTCCTATTTCAAAATTTAAGGTCCAAAACCTACTGACATATGGGTGGACTTGGCTTAATCATGTTCGCTGTTGAAACTGATTACGAATGTACAGTATACCAATACTTTATAGGGTTTATCTCGGTTATTTCTCTATGGTACATGCTTCTTAATATATCCTTAGAATAGGCTCTAAAAGGACTTTTAAAAACAGACTTTTATCCACTTGAATGTTTTAGTTTATTTTATGAACGTTGGAAATATATTTATTTTGAACATGAAAACAACTCCTACTCTACACATGGTGGCTGCTGGCTACCTAATACCTTGAGATTGGGTAACCAATCCCTTTGGAAGGTCGTTTGGTAGCGAACGAAAGAAGGGGCGGAGTCCTTTTTCAATAGAGGTGGCGTCTCCCATTTCCAGTCAGGTTGAACTATTAGTGTTTATCCCTAAATATATGAGCTTCTTCGACTTACTCGAGCCCCAGGTCTATAGGGATCTTCAATACTGAGTCAGGGTATAGAATTAGTGGTGGATGAAACAACACCTCAGCAGAAATAAAACGAAGAATAACTCCTACCAATCGCTGTTTCTTTGGGCTGAGGCGGCAATTGTGTACCTAGTGGAGCTATATCCCGAAGAAATAAGGAGACTCTTGATCATTCCAGTGCTGAAGCATGGACTCTGTCTAAAGCAGATGAGGATATCCTCAGTCGGTTCGAAAGAAAAATTTGACGTAAAGTTTTCGGTCCAGTTTGCGTTGACGGGCTTTGGAGGAGGAGATTCAACGCCGAACTATACGAGCTGTACAGCAACATCGACCTGGTCAGAAAAATGCGCATCAGTCGTTTAAGATGGCTAGGACATTCAGAGAGAATAGACGCCCCCAGAGCCTTCGAATTAATACCGGAGAGTTGGCGCAGTAGAGGAAGACCTCAGCTTAGAGGGGGACCTAAACCGACTTGGAGTGATCAACTGGAGGCAGTTACCTAGGTTAGGTTAGGTATGTAAGTACGCAACTAGATAATATCACGTCGCCACACGCAGGTCAATACAGACCCATTGTGATACCCAAAGGGGAAAAATTCCTTGCCCATTGGTAAACCCTAGTACTGTTTTGTATCTTGTGGATCACCAAACCATCCTGTTGATTTGATGAACCTAAAAATTTCATTTATTGGTCTGTTTGCTAATTCTTCAAGATCACGGAAAAAGTGTCGCCCTAGAAATTTGAATCTAAGGTGGATAAGTCCAGGGCAGTGACAGAGAAAGTGAGTTGTATCCTCATTAGCTTCCTCCCCGACATAAATCTTCATCCGTGAGTCTTAACTTTCTCATGTGGTACCGAAGAGAGCTATGCGCCGTAATAATTCCTATAAGGACAGAAAGGTACTTCCTATCCTTTAGAATAATTCGGTCGGTCCTACTCTTGTCAAAGCAAGGCCATAGGCTTCTGGTGACCACACAGGCGTCCAGGGAGGTCCATCTACTATTGGCCTCACTTCTGGCCAAGATCCATGCCTTTTGCTTCAGTGTGCAAGGGGTGATGAACACTGAGGTGTCTACCTGTTGCGATGTGGATTCAGAGCCTCTTCTTGCCAATTCGTCTGCCTTCTCATTGCCTGGAATACCTTCGTGTTCAGGGACCCAGCAGAGTGCAACCTTGTGCTGTGTTCCAAGAACCCTGAGTTCTTTGCGACAGCACTTCACAAGCTTAGATTTTATTTCGATTGCAGTAATCGATTTTATTGCCGCCTGGATGTCCATGAAAAAGGTGATACCTTCCGGTGGTATTGCCTTCATCCCAGTCTCACGGGCAGCTATTGTCACTGCCAGGACCTCCGCTTGGAAAACACTGCTATGGTTCAGGAGGCGGACTGATCTAGATATCTCCAGCGGTTCAGAAAAAATGCCAGACCCTTCGCCTACATCCATCTTAGATTCATCTGTATAGATAGAGCTGGAACGTGTGTTGGCAGGCTGGCCATCCTTCCATTCTTCCCTGCTTGGGAACGAGCTAGTAAATGGTCTATGAAAATGTAGGAACGGAGTGAGGTAATCCGTAGTATAGACTTTTCCTAGATATTTCTCCAGGATTGTGGAATGACCTGTTGCTTTATGATTCCAGTTATCTGACTGACTTATTCTTAGGGCACTTATAGCTGCCGAGGTTTTGACAAAAATGTCCAGCGGTAGAAGATTGAGGATAGCCTCTAGTCCTGCAGTAGGTGTTGTTCTCATTGCACTTGTGGTGCCTATGCAGGCCAATCTCTAAATCCTCGTGAGGGCCGCTAAGTTGGTGGACTTGCTGGCGGAAGGCCACCATACAAGACAAACATACGTCAGTATAGGTCTTACTATAGCCGTATACATCCATGGAATAATTTTGGGTTTTGGACCCCAGTTCTTCCCAAATATTCTACAAGTATAGAAGGCTATAGTTGCTTCCTTAATTCTTTCATTGATATTAGGTCTCCATTTAATTTTTTTATCAAGAACGAGTCCAATGTATCTTGCGCTATCCGAGATTTTAATGGACGGTAATGTGAACTCAGGAATTTCCCTTCTGTTGGTGAATAATACCAGCTCGGTCTTATGGGGATTGACCGCTAGTCCACATTTCTCAGCCCAGGTGACTAGGATCTTAAGCCCGTTCTCCAATATTACCTAAGGACCGTGCTAACTGGAGAGGCTTGTTGGTTAAGGCTCAGGTTCACGTTGAACTGTAGTACCACCTAAATAAGGGATGACCATGTGAAAACCATCGTGAAAAATGAAGCAACTTTTGATGTTTTTTGCAACTGGAATCTGAGTCTACCACACATCCACTCCATTTAAATTAAATGTCATTTCAATTCTCTTCGATCAATAAGACTAAACCCAAAGCCGTATTTAGTCAAAAACCTACATAACTTTATCTGCACATTAGTCTGCGATTGTCTCAATTCCAAATGTCAAATCTTCAGATGTAAACATGCTCTGTTCAAACTTATTAACAAAAAAACAAAGAACAAACAGCTTGTCGTCTGCGTAATCCTAAATAAGAGAAAGGAAATTGCACCCACAGCCTCCGAGTTTTCCCAGAATCCTTCAGCAATCTTTTGACAACTCAAAGATATAAAATTAAAAAACATACAACATTCAAATCTCAACATTTGTATTCGTTTATTAAAAATTATTCAATTGCTACAAAAAAAGAAAGAAAAAAAACAGAAAAGCACTCTTAGAGTCCTTTCATAGCGTGACATTGATTCCCATTGCCGTCTGCCCATTCCTCAGATAGTAGCCGTCCGGACAAAGCCCTGGCACGCGTTGTCAATGACATTTGCCCAAGCAATCCGCTCCCTGCTTAAAGGTGATATCCTGCAAGTCGTTCTTCTAATACAAAACAAAAACAAAAAAAAAAGGAAAAATAATATACCGATGTACATAATTGCCAGCCATTCCATAAGGATGCACGGAAGAAGCAACAAATGGTCTGTCGTCCATCTTTAAATATGTAAATATCTGTGTGTGTGTGTGTTTGAGTGTGCAGACGAAAATAATTTTTCCCTTGAAATTCCCCAGCACATTTGTGCTCCAGTTTCGAGTGGAGCCCACTTGTAATCATAGATAAATATCACATTTTACCCTTTCATGTTGCTGCTGCCATGTGAAATCCTTGAACTTTCAACGACAGTGGTGGTTGCCTACTGCTGCTTCTGCTTCTCGTGCAGAGAAATTATTATTATTTTTTTTTTCTCTGTTCGCCTTCTATGTATTGTACATCCTTTATTTATTTATTTTGTTGTTGTCGTTGTTGTGTTTTTTTTTGTTTTTGTATCATAGTCCTAGACTCATCTTGAAGTGGTTGCGTGCCTACTTTAAAGGGCTGTGCACTTCAGAGAGCATCTTTGAACCTGGCAATTTAAGGCAGGCAGCCGGCATAACCCTGGGTTACCTTTAACATGTAAGATACATCACGGCACAAGGACTGAGTGGATGATGATGATTATGATGGTGGACTGGCCTCGTTGTTGGCATAGCCTGCCCGCCCCTCAGAAAGGAAGTCCAAATTGGACAAAAATAATAATAAAATACAAACATTACTTAAGGAGATCTTGTAGCACAGCACACCAGTGCGATGTGAAGAGGACGTCGAAAAGGATGTCTTGGGGAATGTTTTTAAGGTTTAAGTATAACATAAATATAGCAGTGATGATAATGACGATGATGACGGTCATGGCCCAGTAGAATGGGTGAGCGTAGCTACGGTGACTAAGGTTACTCATTAGGTTGGCTAATATTTTTTGACTTAGAAAATTGCAAAGATGACATTAAGTACTGATCAGTCGGAGATGTATGGTCGTTATTATTCCAATTTATTGTGTAACGAGTTTTATTCAACATTTAGACCTTCGACCTTGAAAGGATACAAGTTAACTTGGCAAGTTTATGGATGAAAATAGGAAAGAGTCGTTCTGAATGTATATTGCGTTTGTATATTAGGTTTTACAATGAAAATGCGGCCAGGTGCGGGCCTATAGGGAAAAGTCTTTAGACGACATGCAACGCTTTAAGAAGACTCACTGTCTCCTCGTGCCGGCTGCTGGGCAACGGCTCTCATGAAGCTATCCACAATCAGGGCAACCTGCTACTGCCTCTCTGTGAGCGACGATGACGAGTAAACCCCATTACCAAATCCCTAATCCAAGGTGGAACAGCATACGCCGATGGATGCATGGCTAGAAGGGTGCTTAGTCGCATGTATGTGAACTCCGGATACCTGGCGCCCATCGGTTTCAAGTCAGTCCTATTCTGGCATACCGCCCATGGCGGAGCCCGGCGAAGACTCGTGGGTCCAAAATTAATAATAATAGAAAAATGAACTATGAGAAAAATGCATCTCAGATCGCATCAACATTGGGTTCTGCTGTTGAACAACCCTTTGTTTTCCGAGACGCTACTGAGCACTCAACGGCCAACTCCACCATGACCTCTACTTCTCGGCCTACTGTCGAGTAGCTAAACCCCACTGAATGTTTGGAAGGCATTGCCACATGGGCCTCTTCTGAGCCTTCCACTGCTGTCAGAGCCGGGAATGTGAAATCTGCCACATCTGATTATGACGCGTCCATCTCTGTTGATGCCTGTAGCATCATCTCGGCGATGTCCGGTTGCTCTTCCATTGGGCCGTAGGGTCCTTCAAGCCATTCAAAGCCCCCGGCGGTGATGGGATTTTTTCAGCTCTTCTACAGGAAGACCTGATCCTGCCGGCCATTATTGCTTTATTTAGCTTAGCTTCAGCTGGTGTTACATTTCGATTACCTGGAGACAGGTGAATGTTATCTTCATACCGAAACCGGGCAATAGGCCTAGTGAGCTGCCTAAATCATATAGACCCATTAGTCTAACATCTTTTGTTCTCAAAACTATGGAGAGACTTATTGATGTTCATATTAGAGGCCGACTTGATCTGTCTATCCCTCCACACTCAAGCCAATTTGCATATAGAAAAGGTAAATCAACCGAAGGTGCTCTTCACTATCTTGTCAAGAAGATAGAAGGAACCTTACGTTCCAAGGAAATAGCCATTAAAGTGCATAGCCAAGGAAAGTGCATTCTTGGATATTGAGGGTGCTTTCGATAACACTGGCTACGATTCAATTACAAGAGCTATTAGTAGCAGAGGTATCGAAGATTCGATCATCCAATGGATTAGAGCCATGCTCGAAAGTCGGATCATTACTTCCTCCTCCGGAGAAGTGTCTGTATCTGCGAACGCAGCTAAAGGTTACCCCCAATGAGGCGTCCTTTCTCCACTTCTGTGGTCACTAGTTATCGACAAACTTCGATAAAACTTCTAGTGGTACATTTCTAAGAGAGTCGTACCACTTCCACAATAAAGGAAAGCGAGTCCTTAGTCGCAGAGTTTTTAATATCTACTGACGAGCATGTTACCTCGTAGAAAATAAGCCACCTTAATGCAGTGCCGGGCATTCACAGAGAACGTGCTTAAATAATTCGTCATCTTCCCAGCAGAACCTTCATTCTATGTCCAGGCACGGATTGAGTTTGTTGAGGGTGTATCTCAGGCCAGAGTGACCTTTAAAAAGCTCACCCGCTTCCTAATTCTATCCTTTTATATACCTAAGCTAAGAATTTTCTTGTAGGAATAAGGTTTGACTAATATTTTGGCCTGTCTTGACCCTGGGACATTTCCCATTCGACACCACCCAGTTTACACCACAGTATGGTTCAAGTCCTATGAACGCAAATCCTGAACCAGCCATAGCTAGTTCATTTGCAGATTCGTTGCTTACAATCCCCTGATGACCTGGAACCCATCCGAGTACCACTCTGCTGTGTCTAGCAAGAGATTGGACTGCATCGTAGCAGCATTTAACTGCTATGGAGTTCACTAACTTGGACCACAGCACTCTAAAATCTGCCTAACTATCTGAAAAGATATTGATCCGTCCTTGATACCATTGTAAGGTATAGATCGTATCTTAATAGCCTTGAGTGCGGCCTGGAAAACCGTGGGACACATTGCCATAAGTATCGAGACTTTGATGTTGGATCCAAAGACACTAGTACCCACTCCAGAGTCCATTTTTGATCCGTCAGTGAACGAAATCAGGGTCCTGTGCCGGAACAACATTAGACCAGTTTCAACGGTCTAATATTTTAATCTGAAATAACCTATTCTCTGAACATAATGTCGGGGATAGTGCAGAACATGTCTCTTTTTGGGATTGAGTCAAGAATTTTCAGGTGTCCCACATGGTCACTTGCATCATGCTTGTATTTTAATTGGAACTTGATAGTGCATCTAGCAGCCGTCTTCCTTATGAAGATTTGTAGGGGTGTGAGCCCCACGATAGCTTCTAAAGCTCTTGTAGGGCAGGTATACATATATGGCTCCTGAAATTCCGAGACACCAACATTGTGTATATCCAATGTATGTATGTTAAAGAAGACCACTAATCACCTCAGGGAGGCTACACTACTTGAGTACCTCTCCAACGGTCTTAACGATCTGAGCAAGATAAGCTCCTTCATTCAAAGGAGCGGATGGTTCCCAGAGTAAGAAGTTGATCCACCCACCTTACACAACGGCAGAACAATGGAACTTGTCTGGTCTATGTGTATCATCACCGATGGCCGGTCTGAAGCAACCAAACCTTCGTCTGGACAACTGACATTCGTTGCAAACGAACTCGTGGCAATGTGGAACATGCAAGCTTCCTACACAGGCTTAACATTATTCCCTGTAATTTGGGCTATATTGTCCCTTTACCTTTTTATATGTCAAATACATATATAATCGATTTTATTGTTCGAACCTTCTATAGCTTAGCCTTATTTGTGCACGTAATAGGTATTTGAAACGAGTAAACCATTAAAGTCCTTTGACTTGCACGTCTGGCAAAGATAAACATCACCATAAGACGAATCAACAACCTACTCTCCTTGCCAGAGTACTGCTTTCATTTAAAGATCTTTTAAAAAACGTCCTCTTTCACTCCTCGATTGCAATGTTTTGGTAATTTTCTGCGAAAAAAAATCGCAAATCCTTGTCACAAACTCTGTTTCTATTCATCGAAACTGCATTGCCCCACCTCGCCCCCCACGAAACTAAACCCAACACCTATTGATTTACCAAGCGAAGCCCCAATCGCAAAGTGCTTTTCTTTCACTCGGGTATTGGACAAACTTTACATCTCTCGTCGAGATAGCATTCACAGACTTATCGCTGCATCACAAGGACATGTTAGCAACTGTTGCGGCATTGCTAAAGTGCGAACACAAAACTCTACCCCCACGTCGCTCCAGTGGGGAGAAATGGGGGATAAAAACAAAACCAGGACCCAACTGCAGATGTCGCTGATAAGTTCACGTACCACACATTGAATTGGTAGCCGAGATTTTATACACATACACACATACGTATGTAGGTAGGTATATTTTATTTGGATCTCGTGAAAATGAATTGAAAACTGCTTAACGGTCTGCTGACTGGAGTCGTCCCCTGTCAGGACGACGACGAGCTCCCCCATTTGCCGAATCAAGATTTTTTTCTTTTCGGTTTTTTTTTTTGCATTTTTATTGCGCGATATAGCAACCGAGGGGGAAGAACTCCTTAAAGTACCGCGAGACTTTGTCTACTTGCGATGCGACCCGAACGGAGGGGACCCAGTTCAATTTCAATCAGAATATTGAAAGTGGTTAGCGGGTGTGGCGGGTGGCTGAACACCGACAACCGACAACGACGATGACGATGACACCGAGGATGAGAGGAAATGAAGCCGTCTCCCATTAATAAAGTGAAGTCTATCGTGGAGGATAATCTTTCAGATGGAAATTACTTTCGAATAATCACTTCAAAAACAAAATCCACAAAAGCTTTCACCAACTTCCCAGCCATCAGCGCCCGTTCCGTCCCGTCCGACTGGGCTACCTCGCCCCCTTCCAAATCATCTTTCGAGAAGTGGAGAAAATTAAAAATGCCAAAAAGTGTGAGTGTCATCCGCGCGCTACTGCTTTCACCGGGATCTGGAGAGAGAGAGTGTATTACCCTGGTTCACTCCTCCACCGACCTGTTTTCATTTTCTCCTTTTTTTTTTGTTTCGTTCGTGAATAATTTTTTTCTGTTTTTTGTTAGAAAACAAAAACGCAAACCTTCATCACTCTCTTATCCTGGCGAAAGATTTAAACTACACTGGTGAAAATTGAGGGTTGAGGGATTACAATAGCCTGTGTGTGTGTGGGGGGGGGGGGGGGGTCTGGAATACGGTGTGGATTAGGGTATAAAGCGACGCCGGTCCCGACAGTGAGCAAACAAAGCACAGGATGACTTATCTCTGCTAAGTAGATAGATTTCCATTTTTGTTTTGAGATGACAAAGGCGAGGAAAAATAGGGTTTTTTGGTAGAACACGTTCGTACTTCGTCCGTTTGGTAGTGTTCCTGTTCACTTGTTAAAAAAACCAAAAAAAAAACCAAAAAAAATTGAAAAGGCAAAGCGGTTTTGTTCTAAATCTGGTGATTCAGCATACCTGCTGGATTTAGGTGGCCACTCATCGGGCCACTTGGAGGAGCACCTACTAGACAATTCCATTCTTGGGAGGGAGATCACAAATCATATCGCAAGTCTATAACGATTTATCTGTTACTGGGGTTATAAATAATTTTGAATACTCTGCGGTTCGTTTCAAAAGTAAATATTTTTCTGTTCATCTTTGTTTAAAATTTACACCGCCTTTGGCAGTAAATGAAAAATACTCCACTTATTCCACTTGCTCCCAGTAGACATCGTCGGAAAAAAACTGTCTGCCTGCTCAGCAATCGGGCTGAGAAGCTCTAATCACTGGAAGGAGCAATGCACAGGACATGCCAGCATACTATTGATGTATCGTCATCTTGCACAGGTCACAGACCACCTGCCCGCCGAACACAGTTTTAATAATGGCTATACAATCTCGCTACCCAACAGAACCGAATGAACTCAACTGGAGATTCTGTACCACGAATCGCTGTCAATTTCAACAGGTGGGTTCAAAACTGAGGACGGAGCCGGAGCCGGAGTTTTCTCAGAGGACTTAGGCATCCACCTCTACTTCAAGTTCCCACACTATTGCAGTGTCTTTTAAGCCAATATCAGAACCAGATATTGTCATCTACATAGACAGTCAAACAGCCATCAAATCTCTTGCATCCAGCACTACGAGATCCAAGGCAGTGAAAGGCTGTTGCGTATCTCTTAACGAGATAACTGGTATGTACAACCTCACCCTTTGCTGGGTACCAGGTCACTGTAACATACCGGGAAATTGTGAGGCTGACACATTAGCTAGAAGAGGCTCCTCTGGTCTGAATAGCATAAACCGACATCGAGGCACCAACCTAGTATGCTAAATACCTGACCAATGCCGACGCAGTAAGGCTGGCCAATCATCGATGGGATCAGCTTGACCATTGCAACACTCCCAGACTGCTCTGGTCGAGTTTAAACGAAAATAGGACCACAGGAGGCCTTAAACATACGAGAGGAGCCCTCTCCAAGATAGTTAATACCCTAAACGACCACAGTGCTATAGGAAGGCATGCTGAAAAAGTGGGCATCCCCTGCAATGTCTTTTGCAGAAGTGGAGGGACCAGGAGGAAGAGAAGACCATCAGTCACCTCCTGTACACATGGCCAGCATTTGCCAACATCAGGAAGGCTACACTAGGTAAATACCTTTTCAACGATGTCAATGATCTAAATACCGCCTGCACGGCTAATACTAGCTCCTTCATAAAAAGGAGCATATGATTCCAAGAGTAAGAGGGTGACCCACCCACTTTACTGCATGGCAGCACAATGGACCTTTTCTGGTCTAAGTAACCAACCAACCAACCAAACTACTCCAGTAGATTACTGCAGTACGTACTAGTGCCAATTTTAGTGCCGTTAACAAAACTTTATAAAACCAACAAAAAACATACAAAATAGCTACAATCCGTCTGAAAGGGATCGCATGATACCCTATCCTTCCTATTATGTAGCCCCTACGAAGTGGGTGTGATCGCACACCATGTTTTTCTCCAATTACAACAATATCCTCTCATGTTTGTTGATGCTTCATGCAAAATTTCATCGAATTCGATTTCTTGGTAAAAACGCCCCCAAAAAGTGGGCGTGAATGTTTCTATACTGCTTCTGTTAAGTGCTTTTGTTCAAAATTAGGGAAACCAGTCAGTTCCACGCCGTCCACAGGAATTGGGAATCTGTCAGTCCACAATGCAGTGAGTTTCGGGTAAAGATCTTGCCCTACACCCTTACAAGATCAAATTAACTCAAAAACTTGTTCTGTGCTAAGGACTTTTGGTTAAATGGTTTTGACAATAAGACAAAAACAAACGCACATGTGCTCAAAGAGACTCCATTGCATGCATAAATAAACTTCACGACCGGGTTGTACGTACGTCCACCTTACTGCTCAAGTCTTGTTCTAATAAAGTGGGCGTGTCATTCTTAATATTTGAAGGAATTATTGTAACATTATGCTGATGTTACATTGTTAAGTAAAGTTCGCTTAATTTTAAGGATAGAATCACAATTCCGATTGGCTCCGTAGATTCCAGATATGAATTTTCAAGCAAATTCGTCTAGCCGTTTAGGCTGCAGTCGACCATACAGACAGACAGGAAGACCCAAGCCACTTTTTTGGACTTATCTATCATAGTAATGTCAAGTTCGATTAAGATCTCGATTTCGAAAATTTTCAGTAAACTTGCCCAACCTGTGCAGTAAAACGTGAGTATTTTTTCGTAGACTATTTACCACCTTGTGGTTCGCTATCGTGCCATGTTGGAAGACTATTTTGGATGAACTTGACATCAGTGATAGTATGTGGTTCCAACAAGATGGTGCCACACTGCTGGTCTATTGAATAGGGTAATTGAGAAATGGTCTTAATTTCCTTTAAAAAGTTACGTTGTTTAGTCAGTTTATGCGAATAGGCCAACAACGTTAGAGGAGTTCAGGAACATGATGAGAATTAGGTCGTTTGAGTCCCCGAAAAATGTACACATCATCTTTTCGGCCAATGGAACCGTCTTTTTCTTCCTCGTATCAGATTCGCCTGAAAAAACAACCATCGTGACAGTGACAATTGAAGTCACTTAAATCATGGCATACAGTAATGGATCCAGGTTTCAACAACGATAATGGGGTTTCCTTTAAAGAAGTCCAAGCATTGCTTTGACGTTGCCAACAGGAATGAACCTCGAATCCTTTGCTCCGTGGTCCAACACATTAAGCATTGGAGCACTTGAAGAACTTAGGCTTTCGTGATCTATGTCTCGACTCATGTGTGCTGTGTTGTAACTTTAATTTTTAGATACAAGTGCACTGAAGAGACCTAGTTGATGTGCTTACTTATGAGAACTTGTAGCTTACGATTGACAATGGCTGTCAGCTTCCAGCTTCTACTTCGCTTATGCCGGAAGATCTGATACCTATTGGGGAACAGATTTCTTCGACAACTGGTTAAGCACCTTAACGAAGTGCTCTTTCAATCTCATCTAAAACTCAAAAAATTAACATCTAAATTGTTTAAATAACTTTTCTGACTTTCTCTTATCCTTTAAGGTGGTGATTGTCTCGGTTTTCGGACACGGTGCTCGTTGATTTTGGTTGTTTTAAACAATTTGGAGCTACTTTTGCTGCTGACAGGTGGCGCGTAAGGGTTATAAGAGGGTGGGATTTCATTAAATACTAATATCAACACCACGCTTTTTTTGGACATCAAGAATACAATTTCCAAAACATTGGCGTATCTAGAGTTATGGTCAAACTGCGGTTTGGATTAGAAAAGCCCACAACAGAACATTCGTAATTGTCATTTCGGCTCCCAAAGTTCGTCTACTTCCATCAAGTGCTTGGTCGGAGTATTGCCATTTCATACCTTTTCCATTGAAATCCTACATCATGATGTTCCTGGTAAAAACTAAGTTATGGTCCTCAATCGGATCTTATTTCCGAGCACAGGGCTATGTAGGTGTCGATATCCGATGCCTTAAGAAGTTAGCGCCTGATCCCCGTCTAGATGGTAGGTCAGTCTACAGAAGTGATTGATGTGTACCAGTGTAGTCAGAGATTGTGTTAATGTTTGAACCGATTGCCCAGTGCATGAATTGTAAATCTGTCTAGCATTTCCTTCTTTAATCCTTGGGGAACTTTGGCTTCAATGGACACTTCATCTTCATCTATTTGTCATCCTAATTGTAGATCGGGGATGTCTTGAGTCCCAGCTTTGAAGAAAACCTCCACTTTCTTTCTGCAGTTTATAGAGATCGCCGTTGTATCTTCTCCTCCATTCGTCTTCCTCGCAAACTGGACCAAATACATATTTGACGAACAACATTCGTTATGTGTTCCGAGTAAGACATCATGACTGCATTTATTTAAGCCAATCGAAGCAGCCACGAATTGACTGAATCGGTCATTCACAATCACTCTGAGCTCTGTAAAGTTCTGTCAAGCAGATACCGGCATTCGTCCTTACGATGATGCAAAGCTGTAACATTTTATGGGGTCAGTTTCTGTTGACCACAATCGGGAGAAATGACAGAGCGTCACTAATTTATGGCGCCCTAATAGTCCCACTTATAGGAACCTACCCGCGACGTCTCTGTTCACATCCTCGCCTCAATCGCATCATATTAGATTCAAGGTGTAATCCTTAAGCACATTTTTATGATGATGCCCGAGTGATTTTGTCTTTAGTTTCTTCCTTCCGCCAAAATGTCGCCCGTAAGCAACAAGCTCCTACCGTAACCTTTACATTGGCCAAATCCCGCACGTGGGTTGAGGTCTGTGTTATAGAAGTTTCCCATGCCAAAGAGGAAGCTCAAGGGGATGCCCCATCGAAAAAGATATTTCCCCGAATAATCTCATTTGAAATTCCCCCTCTCTCTCTCTCTCTCTGTCTCTGGTTCGTTTGGGGATATACTTTTGTGATTTCATTGTATCCGTACACCTGATAGATTTCTAATTCCAGCGAATGTTGTTTTTAATAGGTTAACCCAACAACCCTGACACATCACCCGTTCCGTCCGTCTTTCGATGAGAGCTGCTGCATACATATGTACGTATGCGGGAGCTTGAGTTCGATGGGAATCTGTAATCCCTGTTCTTGACGGTAAGACTCTCGGGAGAATTATTGTTATGAGGCTTGGGTGGCGACGTAGATATTTGTTCTATTGACTTGCCAAAGCACCTGTGCAGCGCAGTTCGAGGTTTACTCAGTGAGTGCTTGAGAAAGGAGAGTTACACTTTCAAGGTTACGCATACACACATGAGGTGGCGCTGTGCATGCGAGTATCCTTACAAAGCGACTAAGGGTCGATTAGTAGCTGAATGACTGGTGTTTAGCTAGAAAAAAGTTGTTTGCTTAGGTTCCAGAGTGATTTTTCAATTTGATATATTTTTTTTTTTTTTTTGCTTGTTTTCTGCGCCGCACTGACTGTGCTCTGAAGGGGGATTTGTTGGGAATGAAGTCGGGAAATGTGTCAGGGATTTTCCACAGGGGTTACGAAGGGGGCAGAGGGCGTAACAATCTATTTGCGTTCGGGTGGTTGGATAAGCAGTGTATGCGGTTGAGTTATCACGGTTGGATGCATTTGATTGAAAGTCCTTCGAGAGTGTTCGATTCAAGGACACGGATTTGTGATTTTCATTTTCAGTAGACGTGTTGAAGTTTCACGTTGGGGGATTATTCAGAAGTGATTGGAGCTCTGTTTTCTTCCCTTTTTCACATGTATGTGCTACCTTTTGGAAGAATCTAGGATTACTGGTCGTATTATGTGTGGAAAAATGGGGGTGACCGATTAGGGATTATCATAACATAATAAGAAGTGATTGCAGGGACTCTTCGATAATGGCTTGTGATACTGAAATGGAGGTTGACGCTTGGCCTTCGAAGAATAACGCATCTATCAGCATAAAAAACTGAAATTCGTTAGAATTTTTGGTGTCGTTTGGACATATTGATCATTTTGAATAGTAAAGAGCTTTGTCTGCATGCGGGGGACATTCAAATTAAAGTTATCAGAAACCCTTGCCATTTATAGAGTAAATGTATGATATCCTCTGAACCCTTAAGTTGAAAGCAGTATCTGGATATCCTTATTCGATAATTCTAACCTCTTAAAGAAAAACAGCGAAACGTGAGAACATTGCAGGATAGATAGAATCAATCAACAAAGGGAAGATGGCCCATCGACCCATTGATACAGGATATACAAAAATGGATGAACCGGCACAATGGAGAAGTGGATTTTTTTTAAACAGGCTTGGGGCTTGATGAGACTCATCATTGCTCAAACTGTAAAGAGGCCAGATAAGACGCAGAGCATGTATTTTTTCAGTGCCAATTTTGTTCCATAGAAAGCAGAAGTCTTGAGGAAATAATTGGAAAAATACCAACTCTTGAGAACTCCCTGAATGCTGTGAAATATACCGCAGCGGTAATTATGAAGGAACTTCGGAGGCTGGACTCAGAGAGAGCAACCAAACCCAAACGGCAGCTTCCTTTGGAGTAAGGAACGTCAAAGAGGGAAAGAAGAGCTTAAAGTGCTAACCAGAACCGCGACGTAATAGCTATCGGTAGTCCTGCGGGAACAGTGGTTGAAGTGTGTAGGATGTAGCATGCCAGTAGCCCGAGTTACTGTTATTTTTAGAAGATTACACATCCGTTGGCGCAACCAAAGAAAAAACTCTCATAGAGTGCTTCCTTAGACTCAAAGGAAAAGACTGCCTTCCTTTGTCAGTCCTCCCTGTCAGGGTAGATTACCTAGTGTTGTGTGTTGAAATACCACGTTTTTTAAACTATGGCTAATATGTCCCATATATACTTCTTAAAGCTGGTTTCTTTCACACCATGTACGTAAAGATGGATCTGACTGTCTTGATGTATAGCCACTGGATCATTTACAAAATTTGGCCTGTAAGGTAAGTAGAGTCCTTTTCAAAATCAAGAACCAATCTTTTTGGACTCTTTGCATGTTAAGTTTAGTCTGGAAAGCATCAGTCCTATCTTGTTCAGGTTGACGTGAAGCCCACAATCCTTCATCGTTTCACTTTTCTTTAAGTATATCACCAATAACTAAGAAAGGGATGTACATAACTGACCTCTGTGATATAAAACCACCCTAATGTCCCTAAAAAATGCCTCATCTCTTTCCTCTAGAGAGTTAGCAATTTATTTTACCAATGAGTTGGGACCTTTTTGTTCTGAGTACACAAATATGTGCTAACTTGGCTATATGTTGAGGGATAGTTGTTTGCAAACTGAGCTCCCTTCTATTAATCCAGTCACCCTCCTAGCTTAGCTTAGCTTAAACTGAATCCACCTCTGATCCGTAACCTAAGTGTTCTTACTGCAGAAGTTGTTGTGGTACCCTTGTTAGAGATGGTGAAGGTGATGGGTAGAACAGACTTAAATCGACTGTCACCTTCTTGTATCACTGCTACCCTATTACGAGTCTTAGCCATTTGCAAAGCAGCCTGCAATGTAAATACATCTGTCCTTGATCATCAGCCTTTTCACTTTGTCAGAAAGAATACTTCCAAGACGTCCTTGCGAGGCTGACATTGTGCACTGGACAAAATAAAGTGCACGACTGGGTTGTACGTACTTGGACCTTAATGCTCGAGTCTTGTTCTAATAAAGTGGGTGTGGCATTCTCCATATGTGATGCAGTAGAGAGCAGAAATTAAAGGAAGAATAACTTTTGCCAATCACTGTTTCTTTGGACTGAGAAGGAAATTGAGTAGTAGAACCCTATCCCGAAGAACTAAGGAGATTCCATATAAGATCTTGATCATCCCAGTCCTGCTGAAATGTCTCCTTTTGTCGCTTCGATAGAAAGATTCTTAATCAAATTTTCGGTCCCGTTTGCGTTGACGGGCTTTGGAGGAGTAGATTCAATGACGAACTGTACGAGTTCGAGTAGAGGAAATGGACACCAATACCGCGGGTCTTCGAATCAAACCCGGAGGGACAACGCAGTAGAGGTTGCGCGCACAAGTAGAAAGAGACCTCAAATCACTTGGAATGAACAACTGGAGGCAGTTAGCTAAGGACCAGGCTAACTGGAAAGGCCTGTTGGTTGTGGGTCAGGTTCACCTCTAACCGTCATTTAAATAAGTAAGTAAGCTTTTAGACTTTAACGTCAAGTATAAAACCAGGATTCCCAGCAGAAGTGCTTGCGAATCGAGTGTACATTTAAACGATTCTGCAACAGAAATCTGGACAGGTGGATCTAAAACAGGGTCCGGAACAAGTGCGGTAGTTTACACCAGCGGACTAGATCTATGCAGCACACGACTCACGAATCACTGAAGCGGGACCTGGTTTTCGATTAACTCGATGGAGTAATGCGCTATTATATCCTCCATACAGAGATAGGCAAGCTGCGATAAAAGCCTTGGAATCGCCAATATGGTATAGGAATGCCTCGTATCTCTTAGGGAGATCATTGTCAGCTGCAACATATCCCTTTAATGGTTTCCAGACCAAAGGGATATTCCACTCGATTTGAAAGCAGACGAGCCAGCTAAGGAGAATGAAGATCTCAACCTTCTTATGGGTTGAAGCTCCCTTTGGCGATTCCTGGAGAAGCTGTAAACAAGATGACGAGCCACAACGTCTATATACGAGTACCTACCCTGCTCTATTGGTTTTATAAAGGATAACCCTAGGCGTGGACTTCCTCACAGATCTTTACTACTTATCTACTTACACTCAAGTGGATATGAATATCCTTATAATGAGGGACATGGCCCAAGTGACAGTTTTGACTTACGCCTAAGAGTATGCACTTTTATTGCCCTGCGTTAAGTCGGAACGGAACGAAGAAAAGACAGAATATTAAGATGGTGTAGTGGTTTGAAACTCAGATTTTGTTACTCCATGAGTGGTGTCTAAACTAGTCAGAAGGAGTTTGTAGGGTTTTTTTGTATGCATTCGGCTAGATTTCGAATATTTAAGACTATGTTTCACTCTAGGTGGTGAACGGCCGTCAGATTTTATTAGACAAACTAAATAGCTTTGGTTGGGACTTGGACCAATAGCCTTCTAGCCAACAATGATTGGAGAAGGAGTACGAGCGATGAATAGGGACTAATGTGACGAGCAGTACTGTCTATGTCTACTAAGTCACATGGTACTATCTTTCACATTAATTATGCCTTGAATCGGTTTCGTCAAATGATGTGGTGCATCTGACCATGTTTTGTGCTTGCATTGTGCACTCCATTATGTAGAAGCCTGGCAAGATATGACACTTAATTCCAACCATAGTGTGAGAACAAAACTTTTTCAATAATACATTACACACATAGAACGTGTTAACTCTCAACTGTGTCATCGCACGAACACACATTTTTGAAATTCAATCACAACCCGAAAGGATTTTATATAAAATTTCAACCATGCTCTGATTTTCATCATTCTATCGACTACCACCAATTAACTGGCTAATCAAAGTTTTAACTCTCGCCCCAACAATTGCTGCGAGTTCCATTGAGCCCAAGCGTTTCGTATGTCATTAGGCTCGTTACGTTCGTCCAGAAACCAGAAGCGCTAAAATGTTATATTTTTCACTGAGCTCTGCCAGAGCCCAGCCACAGCACATCGGATCGAATAGCTTACGCCACTTTACTGTCGAACAGGACACGCATTCCATCCGCCACTAGTGCCACCGATGATGCCACCAACACTGCAATCATGCGTCCGCTTTGATTAACATAGACCATCACTCGATATTCGGTGGTCTTAGTTTTCAATTTGCTCTACCCACCACACCCCTCCAGCATTGGGTCAAATGTGGGCGGACTCGTATCGTTTTGGCCCTGGCTAATGCCACAACTATTTGACCCGGTTATTATGTTTTCACTATCGCACCAGTCTAGTCATGGGTCCATGCCATTCAAACTCGTTTAGGCCATTAGACTAACAAACAGAATATCCTCGCGTAAAATGATCCACTGAAGCGGGTGTCGTGTCCGTTCCATTCATTTTGCAGGCTCACGTCACGCATACACACGTGTATTATCGATAATTTAATTTTAAGCAATCGTCCATTTGCGGTGCCGAATGATTTATTGTGAGTGGTGGTGGAGCCCTCCCCCTCGCGAAATACAGGCACTCAATGAAATTTCGATGAAGCGGTTAATTTCGTACGCCCTTCACCAGGAGGACTATTTAAGTAGGACGAAGGACGAACTGGGGGAAAAACTTGCAGTTGAACAGTCATCCAAGAACAGCCTAGTACGACCATAAAACATTTTCATTTATTCAAGTCACTGCACGGAGTATCTATGTGCAGGAACTCCATTTGATATGTCCCACTAAAGACTCTGGAATGCAACCATAAACGCCAATCGGGGTGGCCACGGCGATATGAACCACCACCCATCCTGCGGTGCTGCGAGCACCAAGCACCATATGCAGGATGCGTGGTTGAGCGTGTTCCATTAGCGGAAACCGAAATTTTATTGCATCAAAATTGTGTTTACTTTCATTCCGCTGAGGTAATTTTTGCATGGTGGGAAAAATGTTGTATCTGTGGTCAGATAAATGCCTATTAACGCATTGCTGCGTACATGCATGTGTGACAGACGTGGCCGTCCTCGCGATGGGAACGATGATATGGGCTGTGGACCGACCCGCACGCGGATACGCAGAATTTGTTGCAATTTAGTAAATTGATCGTGTAATTTAAGCCAACACCGATGAGGAGTTATTTTAATGTGGTGATGTTGGACGGGTTATTTTGTTTGCTTTAAAAAATAAATCTCGTAGGGCAAATTAACTTTAGTAATTAATTTGAAACGAAAACACTAATTAGTGAGCACAAGTCTTCTGGCTAACATCTAACCATGGACCATCATTTGTAGTAGAAATGTTGCTACTCGTTGAAGTAGGCATAACATCGAAGAATATCTTCGGTGGCAACTATCCGAGCCGATCTGTCAAAAATTTCCATGTCGGTATACTATTACGATACCCAAAGGGAGATGTAGTTCTCCTGATGGTTAACCTTCTTACAGGCTCTTATGTCACTCACTGGTCGACTTCTGGGTACTGGATTTGGAACTGTAACCAAACCGGACACAGCACCATCACCCAGTGGACTACCCCACTCCCAACATGAACTTCAGCCGCACCAACGATGGGAGCTGAATCTATTCATTTTCACCGAAGCCTGACGGCATCTATCCACCCGAACCACTAACAAATGTCAAAACTGGTCAAGACATGCAAAGAGGAATTTTTGTCCCTAAAGGCACAGCACCACGCTCTTGTGGGATCCACGGAATGAAATGCCCGATGCGGTATTCCATTAGTCTCCTTATGTCCAAAATCATGTCCAACTGTCACCTCGTGCCATGTCGCTAGAATGCTGTCGAAGAACGAGAATCAACACCACAGACCTATGCAGACGACTGTAGAAGTAGAGAAAGACTCAACACATTTCCAATGCGAATATCCAAGGTTCAGCAGAACCTTGGATAAGTGCCTTTCAATAACCTCAGCAAACTAGC
Organism: Xylota segnis; assembly: GCA_963583995.1. Taxonomy (NCBI): domain Eukaryota; kingdom Metazoa; phylum Arthropoda; class Insecta; order Diptera; family Syrphidae; genus Xylota; species Xylota segnis. The sequence continues at coordinate 113,114,322 of OY757236.1, read as the reverse complement.
AAACACGTGCTACTTTATTTACTTAACAGGCTCCTGACCCTTGGAGAGTCTCTGCTTGAGACCAGTCCATCCCGGGCATGCTGCTTCCAGTTTATCAGCTCCAAGCGTTCTGGCATCCACTTCGTCTCGAACCTGGGGACTGTGATTTTTTCTGCTCGAGCATTATTGTCCATTCGCACGATGTGGCTAAGGCAGTGTAGTCGAACCACCATAAAATTCATCACGAAAACAGGCTGTTTCAAGAGAGGTACTACTGCAACACTCCTGGGGAACACAATGGATCCATTGAGATCCAAGTGGGGTTGCACTCCTGTAGATCCAGCCACTCTACAACCTACCTTCGTACCTATGTATGTAGGTACTGGAAGGGATAGAGGATTTCATAACGGAGGCGAATTAGACATGGACAGTGATAGAGAAAGTGAGTTGTGTCAAAATATGGGCATCTACTTCCAAGGGGCTTCCTGTGACACATCCATAGAGTTAGGTAAGTCTAGTTTTGGCATCCCTGCAAAACTCATCCGGTTATGCAGAATGTCGATGGGAAATCTACGCTGCTCCATCAAGGTCGGGAAAGACTTCACCGAGACTCTTTGATGTCAAAAAAGGATTAAGACAAGGCGACGCGTAAAGCCTAGTTGTCGATGAGATAGTTGATACTTTCTTGTGATATTGTTTTCAATGGATTCTCACGAACGGCTGTTACCAAAGCTAGGACCTGGACTACGTAGCTATGGTTCACTACAGACAAAGGTAGATTCTGTATTTGTAAACTGAACATTTCACTCTTCTATGCTGTCCTTAAGAATGGCCTTCTAGGATCCATGTACATGGGCTCATGTGATCTGTAACTGGGATATGACATTTCGACAGGTGGAATCCTCTTTCCAATGGTGGTGCCGATACGCGCCAGTCTCTGGCTCCTCTAGAGAAGCTTTTTTGATTATTTTTTTGAACGTCTCGGATAAGGAATGAATACTAAAAGAAAGGATTTTTGAATTTAAAGGCGCTCCTCGACTCGAGATGAGAAGAAACTCACAATTCTTTCAACTTGACCAAGTTTTCTTGCCATTTTGTAGGAGATTCTCGGTTCTGCCATTCTTATGTCCTAGGCAGAGCATCCATGATCAATCAGGAGTGGTATACGAGTTTCACCTATAATTCCCTTTCATTAGAAACTCACATTCAACTCTCTCCATTAGGTTACAGAGTGAAGGCTTAATCCTATGAAGTGATCGGTTCTAGCTTATTGTTGCAAGTTCGGAAGTCAACTCATTTCCGAAACTTTATGTTCCTTGCGACAATGTCGAACTTTGTTGAGATTTCGGTCAGAAAATATCTCGACATCATGTGCGGAACTACTATCCTTGATACCATACTGGTTCGCTTTGTCATTGCCACTAATGTAGTCAGAAATTCTGATTAAGTTGTCTAGAAGGATACACGTAGTCTTGGTGTGCCAGTCTTCTTTAATTAGAAAGTTTTTTTTTTTTTTTTCGTGGGTTGGTGTGAATCTTCATGAAGACACTATGATACCCGTGTACTCATAGTAGTGTCAGATTTTTACTGACTAAACACACCCTTTCCTTTAGTTCTTATCGTTTACTACAACTAGGTTTCCCCATCCAGTAGTTTTAGTTTCACTATATGTACGCGTGAGGCAGGTAGATTTTCGGTAGGTAGATTACACCTACTAGAACCATTAAGAGTGGTTGGTACTCCTTTCACGAGGCACGAGGTTTCTCATGTCCAAAATTTGGAGTATGGCATGGTTGCAATGGCCGTCAAGTCGTGTTCGTAACTTCCTAGCAAAGTTTATTATTTCTTCGTCCACGGTAGGGATCAATAGATCTCTCTTCACAATAGTTCTAAGTACTTTGTTTTAGAATGATTGTATGGATTGTCTGTTACTTGCTTTAGTGCAGCCCCAGAGTTGTATATCGTAAGTCCATATAGGTTTTAGCACTGCGTGCTCAACTTGGAATATGGTCCGAGTAGCCAGTACATTTCTCGGTATCGGTTCTCAAGTTCGTCACGTTTTTTTTTGACATGCGCCTTCCACTTGAGCTTAACATCTAACGTCATCCCGAGATATTTGGCTTCATTTGCGTACGGTATTTGTACCGAATTAATAAAGACGGATACATTGTTAATGTTTCTATATGTGGAATTAGTATGCGTGGATTTGGTCTCATTGAGAGCAATACGCCAAAGTTTTGTCCAATCGCAAATTTTATTTAAAGCGCAATGCAGTTTTTCAGTAGCGGACTCGACTGTGCTTTCCGTAGCCAGAATAGCTCAGTTTGTGGAATGTCACGAGTATATAAAAAGAACAGAGTAGGACCAAGGACACTCCCTTGCGGAACCCCGGCGGCAATATCCTTAAACCCTGAGTAGTCCGTTCCGTGCTTAACTCTAAGTATCCTATTTTTCAGGTAGGATTCTGAAATGCTGTATACGTTTTGCGGAAAGATCCTACTGAGTTTATGTTTCAGGCCATCGTGCCAAACCTTGTCAAAGGCCTGGGACACGTCAAGTAAAACGCTAGAGCAAAACTGTTTTTCCTTTAGTGCTTTTTCGATTTCGTTAGTTATTCTAAATACCTGGTCAATTGTGGAGTGATTCTTTCTGAAACCAAATTGATGATCAGGTATAAGGCGTCTTTCTTCTATAATTGGTTGGATTCGTTTCAATAAAAGTTTTTCGAATAGCTTCGACGTTATAGGTAACAGTGATATCGGTCTATACGATTCTTTGTCGCTTGGCGGTTTACCCGGTTTCGGGATCATTATCACTTCTGCGACTTTCCACGAATCTGGAAGGTACAACAACCTAAACGAAGCGTTTATTATGTGTTGGAGCTTAATTAATGCATTTTTTGGTAATTCCTTGAGAATTTGTCCGGTAATTAAGTCGTAGCCAGGTGCTTTGTTATTTTTCAAATTTTTAATTGCCTGACAGAGTTCAGTTAACGACACACGTTTTATTCTAAAATTATCGGATGTCGGAGGCATATCACTTTGATCATCTATCAACATTTGCCCATCAAAAGGCTTAAGCGTCTGCTTTTTCTTCGTCACTCTTTGCCCATTCACCATTATTTTTTCGGATTGGAGCCGAATGCATTTGAGGCTTCTTTATGTTTTTCACTGCTTTCCAGAGAGAGTAATTTGAGGTTTTTTCGTTTGTTAAGCCTTCGAGATAGACCGATGTTTATTGCATAACAAGTTAAGGTATGCTTTATGTTGGGGGTAGCGAGATTGTTGCCATACCCTACGTGCTTTCCTCTTTTTGCGAATAAGTTCTTTTATTTCCGGCGGATAATTTGCTCGCTCTTCTTTGGCTACTTTCTTTCTTCGGGTGTTTTTCTATGCGGCGTTCTGAATAGTCGAAATACAATTTTCGAGTTCTATCTCTAACTCAAGAGGTGTTTTCAGTGACACATTCAACGTAATGTTTGTTTCGCAATCATGCCTGAAACCATCCCAGTTAGTGCTATTATTTGTTAGCCTCGATACTCCTTCTGCTTTCATTAGCCTATCACTTATTGTTAAGACTATCGGTGCGTGGTCAGAGGAGAGGTCAAAGCTTTCCTCTATTTTCGTGATATTGGAAAGTGCAGGGGAATTGTTTTTCAAAGTCGAGCTATAGTGAAGGGCAGTCGCTGTTTCCGTCCTCATCAACGTTTGATTAACTAATCTTTACGACACTCGTTGGTGACAGGATCCCACAAAAACAGGTACAGACACATATATAGTTGACATCAGATTCTCGATATCGGCGAGAGTATGAAGCCATGTGGGGAATACTATCTTCCATTTCCCACATGGAATGGTAAAATTCTACATTTTATAAGGATCTGCAATCAAAATCGGAAACGTCCACATGTATCCAACACAGTTTCAATCCTCAAGGTCATTAAATATGCATCATCACCTCTTTCCTCTCATAATTCATCAAATCCGCTGGCCACTGATTGACATTATTAATACTCTGACCGTAAATGCAATTACCTTTCCTTCCGCCTCAGCAGTGCGCGTATTTATCTTCACTTTAAATTTCGTCCTCCCCTTTCCCGCCAAAAAAAAAAAAAGGACTTTCAGCTGAAACCATTAATGAAGCCTACTCCATCCGGCAATACACTCCCCTTCCAATATACACAATAATTAAACGACCAGGTCGAGAGGAGAAACCTGTCGATGGTGTTTCCCTGTAGGTGTATGCGGTTTAACAGACTCTTAACGTCGCATGTTTCGCCTTCGACAGCAAAAAAGGACATTAAAACGAAAAAAAAACAACGGACGAACAAATTAAAGGAAAACTTTTACTGACGCAAAGTAAAAGAACAAAAAAAAAAACCTTGTCCGCTCATAAATCTGAAGTAATTATGCATTTTCCCATGATAGCCGTATTCGAAAGGGTAAAGGCCCGCCCTGGGCTCCACAACCCCGATAGACACAATGAGCCAAAACTGAAAACAGCACTCAGCGTAAGGTGAGAACTCACTTAACCTGGCGCAAAACATCAGCCCCCACCCGTCCGAACGATGGAGGCACCCCTCATACGAAATGTGTATTCAGCTCTTGGCTAGCTGCCGGTTTTTGCGTTCGGTCGTCGCAGTAATTCACTCTTTGGTGGAAGGTCCCAAGGATGAATGAGGACATCATCCCATCGGTGAGCACCTAGCGGGTCTGACGGTACGGAATTGCATAAAAGCCTCGTGTTATTATGTGCAATTCATAGAGCCCAGCAGCTCATCATCTTCCGCCGCCGATCCTTCGACTGGGACATTAAATTCTATGGCAGCAGCGCGCATAATGTGGGTGTCGGGTTGCTGCGCCGCGCCATGAATACCCTTAATTCTCGTTATGAAGCTCCAAAGTAGCTATATTATGATTCTGCAGGCAAACTCCTTCGCCTTCGCCTTCGCCTTTCTTATCCTTGGTGTTGGTGTATCGTCTTTTTTTCTATGTCTGTGTGCTCCCTGCTTCATTGCTTTTGCACTTGGTTTGCTCCTTTCTTTTGTTTTTTGTTGAATAAATGAACTTAGACTGAAGGATAATAACGGTAATTTATTTTGCATAATTGTTTAATATTGAAGGACGCACTAGGTGTGGCCTTCCCGCAGCTGGAGGTGTTGATAATGGGACGTACCTCAGCTACCAACCCGCATGTATGCATGTAATTGTTGTGCTACGTCTCTAATTATTGTGTGTATTGGGTCAGTCAACTGTGAAAAAATGTTCCACCATCAAACGAATTATTAAATTTGTCGAATTGCCGGCATAAAGCCATGCCCACAGGGTGACGACAAAGCAAACAGCGATGGAAAATTCATGGCAAAGTTAAATTATAAAATATTGCGTATACCCTCGCGGATGTTTGCCTTCAAACATTGAAATTTTCATTTACAATCTGAAAATGTATATTGTAAACAAAAACGCATAAATATAAACAATTAAAAATTATAAACAGAACTATTAATAAAAATTGCGTAATCAGATGTATTATCCTTGAAGCTGTTTGTTAATTTTAATGTGCAGCAGCTGGAATGTAACTCGATCATTCCATTTTTTTTTTTCTTGGAACTTCTGGTTTCAACCACTCAACCGTTCGCGTACTCATCCAAAACAATGAATTTTTACGCAAATTAACGAAATTCTGTTCGAGTACCCAAAAGTTTCGTAGTTTTTCGTAAAAGAGAGCGCACACGAGAGAGTAAGAAATTTCCCCTGCTGCGAATGTTAGTGCAGGAAATTTCTCTATGAAATCTGTTTGTTTTTCCTTACACCTACACCTATAGGGCAAGTATTGTATTCGTGCACAATTTGGAACTCGAGATTTTGATCAAACTTGACATTACTATAATGGAGAAGTTCAAAAAAGTAGGTCCGCCAATGCCATCTGTCTGTCTGTCTGTCTGTGCACGAGGCTACAGCCTAAACAAGTCCATCCATATGATGGATTTAGATCAAACTTCATATATAAGTTCTGTGTGATAATCCCTAGAGGCGAAATCGGAATTTCCATTCTAACCCCAACATTAAGGGTAGTTTACTTAAGGCCGGTTTTAGTTAAAATGGATTTTCTCGAAAACGGCTCTAACGATTTTGATTAAACTTCATAATTAATCTGGTCAATTGCAATCAGATGACGTATCGTCCTGCTTACCAAAATTGGCAACACTGGTACTTTACTTATAGCCCATTTGGCGAAAAGTCAATTTGCGAGCAAACGGCTTCAATGATTTAGTTCAAACTTCCTACTTGGACTAGTACAACGTAATGCAAAATGATGGCTTACCACGTTTTGGCCTGAGTATGATATAACGGTAATTACGAACAAGGTGACTAAAAGCAAGGTGGGCGCCGTGGCTCACTGGTTAGTGCCAGTCGGGGAACACCTAAAAAGTTTTTCACGGCCCCACCTCTCGCGAGCGTCTGACAAACATCCGAGAGTACAGTTGTCCTGAGAAAGCTTCTCATATAACAAATTGCCCTTCGGATACGGCATTAAACAGTAGGCCCCTTCCATTCGTGTAAAGAATATAGCACGCACAACACGAATGGTTGTGAGAAGCTAGGCCCTGGGTCCCATTGACCTGTAGTGCCAATTATTTTTTTTTTGACTAAAAGCCATTTTATTCGAAAACGGCTCCAACGATTTTTATTACATTTTATATTAGAGCAAGCCTTTTGAAACCCTATGAGATAGCATACAACGTTTTTGATTAAAACTGTTTTAAAAGGTACCCAGTCGTACGTACTTACTTACTTAAGTCCTGTATCCCCTTGTGGGTTCTGGGGCCTCGATAATGCCTACGCGCCATTGTGTGCGGTTTCTGGAAATGTATTTCAGTTCTCCCCAACTCTTTTCCAGTTGCCGTGCTTCCTTCTCAACTGTTCTGCGCCACGTACTCCTAGGAGCGCCGCGTATCCTGCCATCCTGAGTAAGCGGGTTCCATTGCATCGCGTGGTTAGCTATGGACCTGTCACCCTTTCGGAGAGTATGTCCAATCCACTGCCACTTTGTGGCACTGTATTGTTGTGCCTATAGTTTCATGGCCCGTTCTCTGATAGAGTTGATCGTTAGAGATACGGTTTGGCCAGGTACCACATCCTGTCGTGGTACTTAATTTTTGATGCGCTAGAGGGGTGAAATCCCTAAGGCATTCCTTCGAAGGCCCACGTATTGACATCATGTTTTCTTCTTCTTATGGTCCAGGGTTATCTTCTTGGACTCGCGGCGTTTGATTTCCTTGTATTTTGGTTGTAATGATGTTGTTGACGATGTCCCATGCTTCCCATTGCCTGTTTCTTGCTCTAAGCCATTCCTGTTTCAAATAGTGTGCACTCCAGTAGCACGTGCTCGGTGTTTTGCATTTTTCCTTCACAATGACGACAGAATGGATCTCTTGCTATGTTTTGCTTATGAAGATATTCCCGGAAGCTACCATGTTCCATTATAAATTGGTTGAGGTAAAAGCTTACTTTCCCACTTTAGCTTACGTCCCACGTTTGTTACCATTCTGTTTCAGCAGCTGCTCGGATGGCTCTTCTATCAAGATTTTCGTCATTGTATGCATATTAACGCTGCTACTTTGACCTCGAACTCTATAGGCATTCGAGCTACTATCACATTAATTGCATCCCCTGATACCATTCTATATGCGCAGCATACTTTGAGCGATGCTCTTCTATGCACCGAGTTTATACTTCTCATGAATGAGCTTATAGTTCTTGTTGCACATGGATTTTGAGCCCACCTCCCGGTTAGATTTCGCGCTTGTGTAAGCTAGGTGCTCTCTAAAGTTGAGTCTATGGTCAAGCAGTACCCCCAGGTGCTTTATGTACGGTTTTACCATATGCTCAACTTGTTTGCGGCTACTTATAAGGACTCCGGATAGGTAGCACTTGGTCATACATAATGTTTCACAGGGCAGGACCTAGAACTGATCCCTGCGGGACCCCTCTTGTATCTTAGTACAGGGTTCTGTCTTCAAAATAGCTTGTGATTATTCGTAGTAGATACTACGGTACTCGAATATTCCTTGGCGCTCTTATAATGCAGTTCCATCTAGCCGAGGCATTTTTGACGTCAAGTGTAACTACAGCACAGAACAACTTGTTTCCTCCTCTCCATCTGGTTACAGATATGGCTTCGCGTGCAACTTCGTAAACTGCTTGTATTGCATGGGTGGTACTCCGTTTTTTCCTAAAAGTTAGAAAACCCTTTGTCTGCTTCGGTGTACTGGTCATGTCTGGCGCGGATGGTTCTTTCTAGCACCTTTCCTGCTACGTCTAACATACACAGCGATCTGTATGAAGGCTGTTCTTCTGGAGGCTTGTCGCCCTTTGGTATAAGTACCAACCGTTGTATTAGGGTTTTCGTATTAAGATTTGCAAATACCTCTGGTTACGTTTTAATTGCTTCCTTAAGGACGAGATTCGGAATCCCATCCATTCCTGTTCCCTTATTGCACTTCATTGCACCTGCTGCTTCCAGAACTTTACCAGTTGTGACAGGTTCTATCTGTCCTTCTATTACTATGGGGGAACGAGACACACTAGTACTCCTTGGAAATAGCTCACTGACTATGGAATTCATCATGGTTGGGCATGTCGGTGCAGTTACAATGCCACTTTTAAATTTGTCCATAACTATCTTATAGGCACTTCTCCACTAGTTATCTGTACCTGTACCTGTACATATCCATTTGATGATTAAAAAGTGGGCAAATTGCCTCTCTCTGAAAAAATTTTATCCCCAGTCCTTGAAATTTCAAAATCTACAAATTTTGGGGCAAAAAGTACGCGACAGACCTATTCTTTTCTGAGGCAGTGGTATGCAAGATTCAAGAGTTTAACCTAGTGATGAGCATATGTATACTGAGATTGACTGTACAAGTGGAGCTGGATACCTGTGTCTAACTTCCACACTCTTGTGGCAGACTTCTGCAGACTAATTCTTCTAAAATATCTAGTAAGAGGTCCTCAGAAGAACAACATCCAGCTGTCTACAGACAGAAAAGCGAATGTTATGTATGAATTCAAAGACAGCACAGCAAAGGGATTCCCACAAGCGGGAGGCTCGTCTCCCTTAATGTGGAGTCTTATTGTTGATGAGATACTTGAGAACTTGACAGACCATGGTATTGACTGTCAAGCATGTACTGATGATATAGTCATTATTTTAAATACAAAGGAGAGTTACAATAACTCGAGAATGGTGCTCAAGGGCTGGGCTAAGTCTAAACCTAGATAGTACCTTCCACGAGGAAAAGAAAACGTGAAAGACTACTGCCACCAGAAGTTAAATATTTGGGAATCTGGGCAGTAAGCTCGCCTGGAAATAAGACACACAAAAGAGTTGGCCAAGAAAGCGAAGCGAGCTCTAATGATATGGCGGAGTCTAGTGGGAAAATCCTAGGGATGTAGTACGATCATCGTCATATGGATGAATAGTGTTATTCTGAGACCAATGATCACATATAGAGAAATTGTATAAACAAAGGGACACCATGAAGCAGACAGTGAATAAGGTGGGTCAACAACTGATGAAGGAACTGGAGCAGGAGTATTTAGGCCTAAAACCAAATATTATGAACCCACAGGTACATGCATCATAGGCATAAGCCTATGCTATCGATAGGTGTACCCAAATCAATCTCGATAGGAACCGTACCAACTATGGTAGATAGCTATAATGTCAGATAGCCACGCTGCTACCAGGCACTCGACTTCTACATCATTAAGTCTAAACAGAGTGACTCTCTGACTCCCTGTGAAGAGGAGGAGCATCAGAAACCTCTGTTGATCCGGAACCATTCAACGGAATAGGGCATCATACCCTAAGAGTTCAGGAATCAAGAGACAGAGAGGCAATACAAACGGAAAAGATTCGAAGCATTTATAACTACGTATACTAGTGGGCTTCCTAAAATAGGACTGTAAACTCAGGAAGCACCTAAGGAAACTGGGTATATCTGAAGAAGGCCTCAGCAGATTCTGCTATGAGTCCAGTGAAATCCGGGAACATATACTGACCCACAACAGATTAAAATATTTGGGCAGGTGCCGATTATCAGATGGGCAAATACAATCACTAGAGCCAAGTTTCATCCCCAGATTCTGGATAAGAGAAACTGCTCTAGGATATGTTCCTTCCGTCGAGGTGTACAGTAAGAGAACACAACCCTCCAAGTGATTCAGAAAGCAATCTTACGCGAGGCGAACTCTAACGAGGGCACGTGCCTTTCCAAGGAGTCAGTATAGGGGGCAATAAAACATACCCCACTTGAGGCAAGGTCCTGAAAAAAGGGGCAACCCTTTGGACCAATGGAAAGCTCCACAGTGATTTACTGACCTCAATGCCTCCGTTCACTTGTCCAAGCGGCTTATCTCAAATTGGTTCAAATTGCAAGAGGAGCATCGATGTAACTTTCACAGTCTTGGAGAAGGATGACCCTGATGGACCACAAGGATTAAGATCATTAGATCTTCATGTGAATTGCTTGTAGTGTTAATAGCCTTCGTATGACCAAAATGTCAGCAAAGAGCTTACACTTGAGTAAAGCAGACGTCAATGCCATTCAAAATGTGTTCAAGGAAGGGGGGACATCTGAGGAAGTACCTCCTGAGAGCAATCCTTAGAGATGGCATTATCAGGAAATTTAACTTTGAAAGGACTGAAGCGATGTACCCACAACCTATGAACCCTTAAATGGTGCACAGACGGGTCAAAACCTGATGAAGAAACACGTGCGGGAGTGTTCGGTCCAAGGACAAAGCACATCCTATTTATGGGCGAAAACTAAAGCATTTTACAGGCTACTTACATCAAAGGTCTCACTAGGCATAGACAATAGAGTGGCCAAATGTGGATAGAAGGCAACGAAGCTGCAGAAAAAATAGTAAGGACCAGTGGAACCCTTCATAGGCCCTGAACCATTCAGTGGAATAGGGGATCAACAAGATTTACTTACTTAGGTGGCGCTACAGTTCAGAGTGAACCTCGACCTCAACCAACAAGCCTCTCGAATTAGTCCATTCCTAAGCTAACTCCCTCCAGTTGTGCACTCCAGTGAGGTCTTCTTCTACTACGTTGTTCCTCCGGTTTTGATTCGAAGACTCTGCGGGTCGGAACAGTGATATCCATTCGGTCCACAGCTCGTATAGTTCGTCGTTAAATCTCCTCCATCAACGCAAACAAGACCGAACATTTTACGTCGAATCTTTCTCTCAAATCGACTGAGGATTTCCTCATCCGCTTTAGACAGAGTCCATGCTTCAGCGCCATAGAACAGGACTGGGATGATCAGGGTCTTTTGTAGAGTCTCCTTAATTCTTCGGGAGAGGGCTATACTGCTCAATTTCCTTCCCTACCCAGAGCAACAGCAATTGACAAGGATTATTCTTGGTTTTATTTCTGCTGAGGTGTTGTTCTCTAAATTGGTAGGAGAGTCGTGGTAGATAATGTCCCAAAACAAAACTGATCAGCCTAGGACCGAGCTCATCAGCTCATGTATGCATTGCTGGACAAACGGTTGAGAGAGTTGAGAGTTTTCAATGCCTTGGAAGTATTGTCTCAACCGATGGCGGAACCGAACTGGATGTAGCCAGCCGAATAGGCAAAGGAAAATCTGCGTTTAGCTTAACCACCAAGCTACGACTGTTCCGTTCCAATGTTGAATCCGTGCTGCTATATGGATGTGGTACCTGGAGGGTGACCGCCACTGTCACGAGAAAGCTGCAAACGTTCGTCAATGGGTGCTTACGTTAGATCTTTAGGATTTTCTGGCCAAACCGTATCTCTAACGAACAACTCCATCAGAGAACGGGCCATGAACCTGTAGGCACAACAATACGACGACGAAAGTGGCAGTGGATTGGACATACTCTCCGAAAGGGTGACGCTTACTCAGGATGGCAGGATATGCGGCGCTCCTAGGAGTACGTGGCGCAGAGCAGTTGAGAAGGAAGCACGGCAACTGGAAAAGAGTTGGGGAGAACTGAAACACATTTCCAGAAACCGCACACGTCTGCGCGTAGGCATTGTCGACGCCCTAGGACCCTCAAGGGGATACAGGACTTAAGTAGATCGCAGTTCGAAATACCCTTAGCATATCCTGTTACTCATGGGTTTCCCAGAGTTTCGTTGTCCTGCAATCCAATCACGAAATATGACTTTCTTTTCATTTTAAGCAGACTTGCAACATCCATCACACCCTGTCTGCAGTGAATTTAACTTCTTTAAAACAATTTCAGCAAAGCACTTAGTTTTAAAAAGAAATTCATCCCCACCCTCCGAGGGAAAAAGTTGAACACTTAAGAAGATTCGAAAGTTAACGCCCAATGCAAAGTCAGGACAATAGTGCCATAACAATCTTTTCATTGCTCAATTTGATGCCAACACTTGAAAACAATTTGGAAATTGTTACCGAATTGTCCTCCCCCTGATCTCCGGTCATTCGTTTAAATGTTGCAAAGAAAATTCCGAGAATAGTAACAACAATTGACAGTCTCGGATGCCAGGACAATGCAGCAGGTCCAGATACTCAGTAAATTTGTGGAACAATCGCAATTATTTTCAGTAGTCTATTAGACGGACCTGGGCTCGATTGTATTCGTATTGAGTTGCACTTAGAATGTTGAAATCCAAAGGGAATACCAAGTAGATTTGGATTGTACACTCGAGCGGCGACAGAGGTGGTCAGTGTGCCTACTTTAGTTTCAATGAAAATCATTTCGTATCCCATCTCCCATGAGATGATTCCATTCCTCCCAGCCATTGTTCACACTCGTGTCAGGCTAAAGTCTTATTGGCCATAAAACTTCTCTTCCCTTAATCTGGAAGAAATACCGTCCATCTGTCAATATTGAGTTCCATTGCACCCCAGCCAGTCAAGAGATAACATCCCCTAGGCATTGTTCCAATTTATCTCTCCCACCCTCCACCATGTTGGACCATTGTCCAACATCCGGTATCCATAAAATCACTATTCAGTCGCACATATTTTACGAGTTTACCCGTGTAATGTCTAGGAACCAGAAAGACAACCGCCGTCGCCGCCGCCGCCATGCACCGAAATCAAAACCAAATTAAAAGTAAAGCTCTGCAATAAATCTGAATCTGGAAAATCTCTGCGGTAATCCGTTTTCGATCGTAAATTTAATAATGTTTGCCAAAGAAACCGGTCGATGGCGAGCTCGGACGCACAAAGCACTGGCCAGTTCCTCTCTCTACGCTCCAAAGGAAGAATAAATTGCGAAAATCACTATTGATTTGACCATGTAATGAAAGCGTATATCCTCTCTGTTTGGTTGTCTCCAGATACTGATGACACGGTGGTGGTAATAAAAAGGACCTCCTTGCCGTCCAGTTCCAGCTCCAGAATGGAAACAAACAGCAACAAAAACGACAACGTTTCATGCAATTTTTCTTTGGGAACTCTTCCATCATTACAACTACTATGTACCAAGGATCCCATGAGCTGGCCAGCCATCAACGCCACCATGTCCTTTGCCCATACACACATACTCGTACCATAGAGATTGGTGTGGGCCTATAAGTTTTTTGCCTTTGTAACGGCCATAAAGAACGATTTCGGTTCATTATTAATATTGAGCTTTTATGGCTTATCGTCCGGCGGACAAGCAAGGTCCAGCCACCGGTCATGCGACATAGGAAAGGACATAAAAACACAACAACACCAATAAAAGTTACTTTTTAATCATATCTAAAAAGCATAATAAAAGCAGAACAATGTGGAAAGTTTGAGCACGCGTTATTGTTTATCTGGGTACGTCGGAGGCCACAGGCCTAGTGATCCGTTTTCTTGCACAAATATTTCATAAGGTAAACGGGTAAAGTTTAAATTAAATTGCTCACATACCGAATGGTTTTGTGACATGGACTTTATGACAGCTTTGTGGACGTGCATGCGTCGGGTCCAGTCATGTGTGGAAGGAAGTGTGTAGGGTTCAAGGACATGGCACAGTGGCAGCAGTTTACATAGATTCACTTCTTCATGCTTTTACAATTACACTCATCCTTATGTCACACTAATCAGCTTACCAAGAGAAGTCGTTGAAATTACTCTAATAGTGGCGCAATGTTCAAAATTTTGGGAATAAAATTTCATTTAGCCATATTGACATCGAAGTGGAACAATTCATTGCCGATATACAACAGGCAGCGGAAGAGAGTACACCGACATACATATCAACAAAAAAAAACAAGCATCGGTAATATATCCCTCAGAAATTAGGGAACTAATATTAGAAAAGAGAAGAGCTCGCAGGAAATGGCAAATGACAAGATATCCCGGCGATAAAGTTTTATTTAATAAACTAAATAACAAACTTAAAAAAAGTATCGGTGAATTTAAAAATAGATCTTTAACGTGGAATTTAACTGCTCACAAAGTCACAGACTACTCCCTTTGTAAGGCTGCCAAACATTTAAAGAGACCTCAAGCGCAAGATCCCCCCATTAAAAACAGCTGATGGGAAATGGATCGGCGACCCAAAAGAAAAGGTCAAACTTTTTTCGGAGCACCTGACAAATGTCTTGAATTCTATGATAGAATAGATGAAGACGTCATTCCCTATGTTTCGCTAAGAGAGATCAGCACATGCATTCATAAACTATATAATAGAAAATCACCAGGTTATTTATTTTTTTTTTATTTTATCTGCAGGAGATTGAGTACCTATTCTATGTACATATCTGTTTGTTAATCATCAAAGTTAATGCATTTCTACATGTAAATATTTAGTAGTAAGAAATTGTTGGTTTATGCGTTAATTTAAAAAACAAAACTGAGCTGAATTGTATAATAGTATCTACATATTTTAGTTTTAGTGAAAATAGATATAAATATATTAGGTTGAATTTAATTATTTAATTGTTCTCAGTTATGAACTCTAGGTAATGGATTCTAGAAAATATTGTCTAATTTTTCGTTTTCTAACATTTATTTGATTTATGTTGCGAAGATGTTGAGGTAGATTGTTGAGTACGTTTGGCACCATGTACTCCAGTCTTCTTCTGCCGTACTCATTTATGATCGCTGGAAGTTGAAGTAGACCCTCAGCTCGTCTCCTTGTGTTCACCTGGTGAGCAATTGGCGTTCGGAAACTCGGATCATCGTAGTACTCCAGGGCTGCACTCATCTTAAAGATCTGCACCTCCCCAAGCTAACACACCATACCGCAATCTGGACTCTATGAGAGCATAGTACACTTGCTTATGCAGAGACGTCATAGATTTGTACTGCAGACACCCCAGCACAAACAGTGACCCCTTCAATTTGTTTCGCAGATCGTTAATGTGAGCATCCCAAAGGAAATGACAGTCAATTGTGATGCCTAGATATTTGTATGTATCAACCATTTGAATATCGTCACAACTGGATGCATTTGCACATCTGTAGCTCTTCAACAAAACTTGCGATAGTGAATAGTTTGGGCCCCGGATGTGCATTAGTTTTGTTTTTGTGGCATTGATAACCAGCCCATTGTCGTGACACCATTTTCCAGCTTCGTCGAATTCGGCTTGCATTATCCTTGCTGCTTCTTCTAGGGATTGATGACACACAACAATTGCCGTGTCATCTGCGTAGGCGAATGGGAAACTTTTCTTAAAACATTTCAGCAGTTCGTTGGTGTAAAGAATGAAAAGTAAAGGACCCAGCCTACTGCCTTGTGGAACTTTGACTCTCACTCGAAATGTCCTCTCTGCCAAATAGTCTGCTAACCAGTATGTCAGCTTTCCCCTAATTCCAACTCTTTGGACAGCATCGATAAGTTTGTTGTGGTCTAGAGTATCAAATGCTTTGCTGAAGTCCAAAAACAGAACTAAGGTGTGGTGACGTTTGCTGAGACTGGTGTTGATGACATTCGCGAAATCGCAAACAAGCTGGTTTGTACTTCTACCCTTTTGGAAACCATACTGGTGTTTGCTTATTAGATCGTATTTGTGGATGAAGTCCCATATTCGATTAGACTCGATCTGTTCTATGATCTTCTCGATAGCTGGCAAGATTGCAATCGGACGATAGTTCTCCGACTGTTTTTTGCTACCTCCCTTGTGTATTGGTCGAACAACTGCCTCTTTAAGTTTTTCTGGTACCGTCGAAGTGTTAAAGCTTAGATTTATCATTTTAGCTTTTATTGGAGCAAAGATATCGGCGAAAAGTTGTTCCTAATGATATCATCCAAATTGGGTTTCTTTCGACCTAGAACTTCGTTTATTAATGCCCACGTTTTCTTTGGATCGCATCTTACTTCTTCAAACCTTTTCTTGTAATATTGATTCCTAGTCATTGTAATTGTTTTGTTAACTTGATTTCGTAACGTTTTGTACTCTCTTTCATACATATGTTCGGTTATTCCGGTTATTTTTCCACCTGCGATATAGTCTATCTCGCTCTCTACAGATGTCTTGGATGTCCTAGTAATCCATGAAGCATTCTTTCGGTTTTTTTTCCTGTGTGTGATTTTTGAATTTGTATATATTTCACTAATTGTTTCCATTAAGGAACTTCAGAGTGATACAGGGTCGTTTTTTTCTGCCACTTGTGTCCAATTAGTATCGCGAATCAGCTGGTTTACTTTACTCGTCACTATGGTAGGTCGCATATGAACATTCTCCTCAGGAGGATGGTCGTAGACCCCGTAAAGCGTGCTATAATAATCAGAAATGTCACTTTCTACTACAGCCGAAAACGTTTTGCTTTTTGGTAAATTTACTAAAATGTGATCAATAAGTGTGCATGTGCCTCTATTTGGGTCGACCCTAGTAGCTCCTTTAATGACATTGTACAACCCTTCTGAAGCTAGCATTTCGTGGTAATTCAGGACAAAATTGTTTACGTTGTTTGCAGATCGTTATGCACTCCTTTCATGATTGTAATTCGTGCAAACTCATTCATAAATTCAGTCAGATTGTTTTTCGGTGGTCTATAGATTGCGCTTATTACATTTGTTTTCGCGTTTGATCTAATAGCTGCGCAAATCCTGAAAGAACTGCCCTTCATAGCATTGTTGAAACTCAAGTTTATAACCAATGCTTGTTTTAAACACAGATACGTTCCACACCATTGGAAAATAGCAGAAATTATTATTATACCTAAACAAGGTAAACCTCTATCTGAAGTTAGCTCATACAGGCCAATAACACTTTTACCTGTATTATCAAACCTCTTCGAGAAGAGCAAACAAAGCTTATTCCCACCCATCAGTTCGGGTTTAGAAATAAACACTCAACAATAGACCAAGTGAAACAAGTTTGTTCCACTTTATTCTTAGACGTTGCACAGGCTTTTGATAAAGTTTGGCATAAGGGTTTCGAGTATAAACTTTATAGGGATTTACCTGGACAATATTACGAGATACTTAAATCTTATATAGCAAATCGATTCTTTAGAGTCCGCTATGGTTCAGCGTACTGTGAACTGTGAACTGTGAATACAAGCAGGTGTTCCACAGGGAAATGTTCTCGGACCCACTCTGTATTTATTATACATATACTAGTGATATACCACATGCGAATGATACAATGATAGCCACATTCCCAGGCGACACTGCTCTTCTATCAACCGATGTATGCGTGGCTAAAGCAACAGAAAAGTTACAAAATTCAGTTAACGAGATATGTAATTGGATGAGTCTAAGTCCACCCATATCAATTTTACAAATAAAACAATAACGAATGTTCCTGTGATTATAAATAATCAAGTAGTTCCTTATTCTAACACAGCTAAGTATCTGGGGATGAGTCTAGATTCTAAACTTAAATGGAAGAAACATGTGAAAAGGAAAGTAGAAGAGCTAAATAGGTATTAGATACAGAAAACTGTACTGGTTGTTAGGATATTTTTCAAAAACGTCCATTGAGAACAAAATATTATTATATAGCTAATCAGATACTAAAACCTGTTTGGACATATGGCATCCAATTACTTTGGGTTTCAAACCCCACAGTGTCTTTCGAGATTTTCACCTTCTCTAACAAAAAACAAAAAAAAAATTTAGCATGAAGAATACCAAGCGGGTAATGCAGGACAAATGTTTACTCCCTTTGCCTGGTTGTCAAAGCCAGGCCAGGTCAGGCAAAGTTCCTGATTCAAGGTCTTTGGCTCTTCTTGGGAATCGGATGGCATAAAAATCAAAGGGAATGGGACGAATTCAAGAAAAGATTATCGACAGTTGGAAATGTAAGAAGTCCACGTTGGACGCAACAAATGGAAAGCTACATGGATTTTCAGATGCATCAGAATCAGCATATGCAGCGGGGTGTAGCAGAAACTTATTAATTGAAGCAAGTATCACTGGCCAGACTGGAGTTATGTGCTGATGAACTACATCAGACAGAGGGAATAGCAACTCAATATACCAGAGTTGTCGCATGGTCAGATTCTACCAAACTAAATAAATAAATACTTGGCCCAACAGGGCCCAACAGGGCCTAGCTTCTCACAACTATTCGTGCTGTGTGTGTTATATTCTTTACACGAATGGAAGGAGCTTACTGTTCGGCCTGTGTCCAAAGGGCAATTTGTTATTTGAGAAGCTTGCTCAGGACAGTTGTACTCTCGGATGTTTGTCAGACGCTCGCGAGAGGTGGGCCCGTGAAAACTTTTAGGTATTCCGACTGGGATTCGAACATCGAACCCCTTGCTCCATAGTCCAACGCACTAACCAGTGAGCCACGGCGCCCACTTCTACCATAGTATTGAACTGGTTAAACCAACACCCAATGAAAGGGATCACGTTTGTGGCTAACCGGGTATCCTATGGGCAACAGCATTTCAAAGGACAATGGAGGTTCGAATCCTGCTGACATTCCTTCAAGAAGGTCATTTGGAGATAGGTACCCTCGCTGAGAATTCTACATGGTGGCATGGTCCAGAATGGTTAAAGAAAGACGAACAACATTGGCTGGCCGACAAAGTTATGATGGAAGTCCAATATATGCCTGAGATCCGGAAGTCTTACACTTGCAGTTTAACCACGAAAAGAATCTTCATTGCAGTCACCATCCAGTTCAACGAGGAGTGCTAGGCTCGAGTGTTTGGTTCCCCATCGAAGATTTTTTACTGGATCAAGCTAACTTAACAAAAAGAGAGATCAAATAACTCAGTCAGTGCGATGAATTGCATCATCCCATGGAAGAAGAATGGATCAATTTGATTTTCTTGATATTCAACAGACTTCAAGTGACACCTTTCTTTAGGCAAAAACGAATACTGCTAGAAACAGTTCTTAACTCATTATTCAGAGTCAATGATGAAGTGTACAAAAATATTCAAATAAATACTTTAGAGTCGCAACGACAGCATGGTTATAATCTGTTGATACACGACTAGACATTATGCTTCGAGAATCCTTACTCCAAATCCAAACCCTACCACTAATTGCGCACATATTCATGGGTACCTTCTTGTACTTACGTTACATAAATATTATTTGAGATATTATCAACCGCCGTTGACAACCAATCAATGTCAGTCCTGTATCCGTTACGCCAAAAAGGACTCCATTCCCACAAGAACTTCATGACTTCATTTCATGTGGCTCTGTGACTTCATCTCATCGATTACCCACTCCTAGATCCTGTGGATGTGTGTGTGTGTATGTATAGTGACACGCACTTATTGATTGCGCACAAGGAGTATTCTCCTCAGTCACGTCGTTTCGTTGTCTCATAATTGCTTCGAACAAGCTTTGGAGCTCTTTTCATTCCGTGTTTTTTCAGTAGCACACCCGCAAGCACTATCCAGCCATCCTTATGCCCATGAAGCTCCGCCGATAAACAACAATCCCAGCGATTCTCAGTTTCTTTGTTTGTCTACAATTTGCAAACATTTTTCTTCAACAACATTGTAAACACTGGGAAGGATCTGGCTTCTTGCTATGTCCCTATTGGCTTGACAAGAGTTTTTTTTGCCTTTTCAACGTTACCTAGTCCAACGATGATGGCGATGGCGATGACGCTGACGACGACGACGACGACTGTGAGGAGGACAGCACGGCCAACGAGGATGACAAAAGAAACAAAGTGGTGTATACAGTGCTCGTATACACCACTGCCATTGAGTCGAGAGATGAATTGAGTTGACGAAGTCAGTCTGACTGCATGTCCTGTGTCCCAGACTGGACATAACCGTCAGCCGTATCTACGTGTCTGTCGATTAAAGGAATTTAATTTAGAAACGCAAGGTAAACGACAAGGGATACATCTACCCCCTTTTTTTTTTTTTTTTTGTTTTTTGTTGGCCATGCCATTTGTACAGAGTGAAAGTCTCATATTGCCAAAAGAAATTTCCATTTTAACTGAGGACAACGATGGAGGTTTGTTTACTACTGCGATCGCAACTGCACCATAGTGCTCCATTGCCATGAGGATAGTTCCTCACTGGGACGGTTGACGCTTGACGGTTGGATATACATACATATATTTTTTTTTAATATCCTTGCATTCATGATAGGCTTGTCTTTGTTTACCACCGTCCGTCGATGGAAAGTCTTCTGTATTTTACATGGCTGACAACTCGGACGATTAATTTATTTCCTGAGGCTCCGGAGACGTGTGCTTTATTGCACAGTTAGTAGAAATCTCATCCCTTACACACACCCTGTACATATATGTAAATACATTTTCAACAAAAAAAAAAAAGGAAAGAGAAAAGGCAAAAGGAACCCAAGGCAGCTTAAGAATTGAAAATCCCAGATAACAACCGAATCCTTCGACTAATTTGAGTGGCTATATGTACGAACGTGTGTTAGGGGTGGTGGTGGCAATAAATTACCACCAACCCCATTAAGTGTTTTACTGGTTTCTAATGATTTCCATAGAAAATCACAACCGGAATACGACTCGTATTAAATCAATTTAAAAGGCTTTTGGGCAATTCCTTGTTCCGGCACGCCGGCCGCCGCCGCCGTCACTGCCTCCTACCGAAAAAGGATCAAATTGCCATTTGCAAGAGTACGTGTGTGCCTTCTCTGTTGAATTTATCATTCAATTGTACTAAACAAATGTAAATTGAGTTCTAAAACTATAACAATAAATAATTGTATTATGTGTTTGCAAACAGGATAACGCTTATAATTCAATAACGTGTGTATGTGAGACTGTGTTAGAGCGGAAGGTGTACTATACTCTGTATAGGTCCTTTTAGGTGTTGCTTACCTTTTGCAATGGAATTCGATCGATTTAATATGTAAAATAGATAGCCAGTTAATTGGCTCAAGGAGGGAGGAGCGGCAGAGTTTCACAAGCAGATACTTTTACTTTAGATTAAGGATGCAACCTGATACAGAACCCACTCGGGGTAGATGATTATTGTGGTGCATACTGCAGTTGTTGTGCTGCATTTTGTCCATTGATAGGAAGTGCAGGTCGATATTTTAGACATACCGGCAGGGAGGAGACGTAGTCACGTGTTGGTATGAATCCATAATTTATAATAGAATGAATCAAATCACACTTACCTATGCAGGGAGTTGCTAAGTGGCCATAGGTAAACGAACACCAGGAAGGATGGAGTTCGCTTTCGATGATACACCTTCGACATTGATGGTTTGCCCAGGAGTCAATGTGCTTTAAGCATGTTTATGTATATTATTCGGCCAAGAAGGTTTTAAGACCCCTTCTGCTCTGGCACCTTTGCATTTGAATACATATTTCATTTGCCATAGGTTTGGGCTCTACTCCTCCGACTCGGGTACATGTACCTGCCACTCAGTACCATCACCGATCCAAGAGATACAACTCGCACGATACCGGAATTCTTGTACTACATTCACATTAGTTTTGCTTGGGCTGTGATAAGGATCAAACCTTCTAAGCCATGTTGATCTGTCCATCCTATTATTTCTTGGAGTTAATAAAACGAAATTGTTGCCACGGTTACCGGTCTGGATCCTTCCTTAACGATCACTTCCACATCCCACTGATCCTCTTACATCGGTGCGCTGAATATCGATCGTCACACCACCTGTTGTTGATCAATTTTGAAATGAGTCTCTATAGAACTTATTTGGCTCGGCTTGCGCAGAAGAGATAGGTAGTATCCTTACTACTATCACGAGGAATTTAAGGATTCTCTGGCCCAGCTGTGTCTCTGACGAACGTTCTTAACAGAGAACGGATCAGAAACCTATATATTTTTTTGTAAAGTAGAACTCAGAAGTAACTGGTCCCTTGTACTAGCAGAAAGCAGAGGCCTACATTACCTACTTTGCTGGAATTTCTTCGATTCTCGGAGAAAGATGTCAACAGACGTAGGATAAGAGTCGCGCAAAGTTACCGAAACTCCAGTGCGGATGGCATCAAAAGCCACCTCGTCTTAGACTGTTGATAGCTTTGATAGTACAGCCCACGATGAAAGTATTAAGAATCTAAAGCAAAGCTAAGCGTATTTCAGGATAGCAGAAGGCTGTCATGTCCCCTAAATTTGAGTTAAGGCTGAACCCAAGAATCTCCTACAGCTGCCTGTAGTACAAAATCACTCATCAAGAGTCCCAAGGCATCATAAAGTCATTCTGGCAATGATGCTAGTGATGCCCTAATGATGATACATACATATATCCGATGCCCAGTTTCCATTAATATGAACAAATCAATTAAATTTTTAACATGGAATACAAATGGTCTGAAGGAAAAAATCGCAGAACTAGAGATATTCTTAAGAAACATCAACATTGATGTGTGCTTGATCTCGAAAACTCATTTAACAAGGTAATCTGAATTAACAATAAGAGGATTTTGTGCATACCACGCATACCATCCCTCGGGAAGCCCCAGAGGGGGTTCTTATTTATTTATCAAAGACTGCATCAAGCATTCCTTAAATTCCATGACAGAACTTGACGCAATACAAGCAACTTCAGTTCGGGTAAAGAACAAGACAATGGATATTAATATATCATCTATTTATTTTCCTCCGCGTTATAAGCTTACAAGTATCGAGCTTGTAGACCTCTTCGACTCACTTGGAACGAATTTTATTATTGCTGGCGGCTTTAATGCCAAACACACGTTCTGGGGCTCGAGAAAAAACTCAACCAGAGGTAGACTGTTGTACAAAGTCGGCATGGACTTTGTCCGAAGACTTCCATTCGACAGGAAAACCGACTTATTGGCCTCCCACGTAGCGAAAATACCTGACCTGGTAGACTTGTTCGTTACAAAAGGAGTATCTACCAATATCACGAAAATAGTGGTAAGCCTTGACCTCTCCTCTGACCACGCACCGATAGTCTTAACAATAAGTGATAGGCTAATGAAAGCAGAAGGAGTATCGAGGCTAACAAATAATAGGACTAACTGGGATGATTTCAAGCACGATTGCGGACCAAAAACTACGTTGAATGTGTCACTGAAAACACCTCTTGAGTTAGAGATAGATCTCGAAAATTTTATTTCGACTATTCAGAACGCCGCATGGAAAAAACCTGAAGAAAGAAAGTAGCCAAAGAAGAGCGAGCAAATTATCCGCCGGAAATAAAAGAACTTATTCGCAAAAAGAGGAAAGCACGTAGGGTATGGCAACAATCTCGCTACCCCCAAGATAAAGCATACCTTAACTTGTTATGCAATAAACATCGGTCTATCTCGAAGGCTTAACAAACGAAAAACCTCCAACTACTCACTCTGGAAAGCAGTGAAAAACATAAAGAAGCCTCAAATGCATTCGGCTCCAATCCGAAAAAATAATGGTGAATGGGCAAAGAGTGACAAAGAAAAAGCAGACGTATTTGCTGAACATCTCGAACGTTTAAGCCTTTTGATGGGCAAATGTTGATAGATGATCAAAGTGATATGCCTCCGACATCCGATAATTTTAGAATAAAACGTGTGTCGTTAACTGAACTCTGTCAGGCAATTAAAAATTTGAAAAATAACAAAGCACCTGGCTATGACTTAATTACCGGACAAATTCTCAAGGAATTACCAAAAAATGCATTAATTAAGCTCCAACACATAATAAACGCTTCGTTTAGGTTGTTGTACCTTCCAGATTCGTGGAAAGTCGCAGAATTGATAGTGATCCCGAAACCGGGTAAACCGCCAAACGACAAAAAATCGTATAGACCGATATCACTGTTACCTATAACATCGAAGCTATTCGAGAAACTTTTATTGAAACGAATCCAACCAATTATAGAAGAAAGACGCCTTATACCTGATCAATAATTTGGTTTCAGAAAGAATCACTCCACAATTGACCAGGTATTTAGAATAACTAACGAAATCGAAAAAGCACTAAAGGAAAAACAGATTTGCTCTAGCGTTTTACTAGACGTGTCCCAGGCCTTTCACAAGGTTTGGCACGATGGCCTGAAACATAAACTCAGTAGGATCTTTCCGCAAAACGTATACAGCATTTTAGAATCCTACCTCAAAAATAGGATACTTAGAGTTAAGCACGGAACGGACTACTCAGGGTTTAAGGATATTGCCGCCGGGGTTCCGCAAGGGAGTGTCCTTGGTCCTACTCTGTTCTTGTTATATACTCGTGACATTCCGCAAACTGAGCTATTCTGGCTACGGAAAGCACAGTCGAGTCCGCTACTGAAAAACTACAATGCGCTTTAAATAAAATGTGCGATTGGACAAAACTTTGGCGTATTGCTCTCAATGAAACCAAATCCGCGCATACTAATTTCACACATAGAAACATTAGAAATGTATCCGTCTTTATTAATTCGGTACAAATACCGTACGCAAACGAAGCCAAATATCTCGGGATGACGTTAGATGTTAAGCTCAAGTGGAAGGCGCATGTCAAAAAAAAACGTGACGAACTTGAGAACCGATACCGAGAAATGTACTGGCTACTCGGACCATATTCCAAGTTGAGCACGCAGTGCTAAAACCTATATGGACTTACGATATACAACTCTGGGGCTGCACTAAAGCAAGTAACAGACAATCCATACAATCATTCTAAAACAAAGTACTTAGAACTATTGTGAAGAGAGATCTATTGATCCCTACCGTGGACGAAGAAATAATAAACTTTGCTAGGAAGTTACGAACACGACTTGACGGCCATTGAAACCATGCCATACTCCAAATTTTGGACATGAGAAACCACCTCGTGCCTCGTGAAAGGAGTACCAACCACTCTTAATGGTTCTAGTAGGTGTAATCTACCTACCGAAAATCTACCTGCCTCACGCGTACATATAGTGAAACTAAAACTACTGGATGGGGAAACCTAGTTGTAGTAAACGACAAGAACTAAAGGGAATGGTGCGTTTAGTCAGTAAAAATCTGACACTACTATGAGTACACGGGTATCATAGTGTCTTCATGAAGATTCACACCAACCCACGAAAAAAAAAAAAAAAAGTTTCCATTGAGTGGTTCCGAACGATCCTGGTGGAAAGACAAGGATAGAGGTGAAATGCATTTACAGCTTAATTTAAAAGACTTTACACTAGCTACTAGGACTTTCGGCAAGTTGAACCTCATCTGCGTATTTTAAAACATCAGATTCGCTCCTTTATTTACTTCTAGTCCCTGCTTGGCCCATGAACACCCTTACACACCGCCTCACTTTGGTAACACAATTAAAATCTAGGAGTCTATACAAACATTGTTGCCGATACCGAACTGAATACTTTTGCACATATTTTTAATATACACACATACATAGCAATTTTTATGGCCAGCAACGTTGTGTAAAAACACAAGCTTTCATGGCTCAGACACAGGTATCCAATGAACGCGCATAATAAAATGCTTGGACGCATTAAAAGTTATTGGATCCGAAATGACACTTTATTGCATTGTTTGTATTATTTGTCCTTGTTAACGGTCGCGTGTCCTTATTGTTTGCATTGGATTTCATTAATAAATATTCCCCAGTGTCGCCCAGCCGAATGGATGCAAATATTTCAAAGAGATTTTTATATCTCATCCTTTTCTCGCAGGCAAATGAATTTCCCATATCAGCAGTAATATTCGTCCTGTTTTGATTTAATATTAATTTTATACTACATACATACATACATATATGCATAAAATAAAAGGACTGAAAGTGTCCTTGATGTGGTATTTCGTTTCGTTTGACGCACATGCTCAATTCATTAGGCAAATCCTTGCCCCTCATCATATGTGTACTTAATCCACTAAATGAAACGCTCATCAATGGCGCACAATACAAATACATAACGTAATTGGAGTTTAATATAGAGATGACCCAACCCGAGGCTATTAATAAGCCATTTGATAACCATTTTAAGCCCCAACATTTTGGAAAACCACGCACCGAAGCACGTTTTGCTCGATTTAATTGACTTTTCCATTCCAAATTGGTTGGGCACCACGCCCCACGCTCCAGTTCCGTCCGTCTACTCACCACAACACAAATTCCTTTTATCTAAAACCGTCGTCCCTTGTGCTCATTCGAGCTTAAATTTAAAACAAAAAAATCAAAAAGAAATAAATCACCCAGTCTAAGACGGGCAGGACCAACCAGGACACAAACAAAATTAGCAAAATTTCGAAAATTCGTATTGAATTTTAATTTGTTGTAAAATTGTGTAATGCCCCCAAACGTTCCTTGCTTCCTTGGAATGCTTGATGAAACAACAGCGAAGCAGGAGAAGCAGGAGAAACAAAAAAAAAAACTCATCAAGCCATTGTTAAAAGAAAGGACACTTTCATTACGAGAGAAACAAGGCGCAAAAACATCAACAAGCCGCCGCCGCCGCCGCCAGAGGCAATCGAACAAATCAAACACAACCCCATGCCATATAAATTAGTAAGCTGCAAGGAACCGAGTAGGTGAGGTGGGCACACCCGTCTGAGTCCAATTCCAAGCTCCATCTTGTTATTAGCAATGTTACCAGCGAGCGATCAAAATGTACTTTGCTTTTTCCCTTTCCTTCGTGGCGTTTTCTAGGACAAGAAAAAGGAGCAAAAAAAAACGTCGCAGTCTCACAAACGGAAAATAATAAATTATTCCCTTGTGAAAATAAATAGAAAAAAGGTCCTGTGGGAGCACAGTCGGCGGATGGAATGAAGCGAAAATATTTAAACTTGCGACACACACGTATGAAACATAAGAGAGTTGAATAGGTACACATACACCGCGAGCGGAATATAACTTTAAAAACAAAATGAGTGCAAGGACTCGCGCCAGAAAGTGTTGCCAATTGAAATGGAAAACAAAGCCCAAGGGCTATGGCAGATATTTTAAAAGGGCAGCACTCTACAAGTCAACTGAAAGGAAGTGTTTTCCTCCTAAAAAAAGGATTCAACATAATAATTCTCTTGTGGTTTGAAACGCCCTCAGAAGTGCAGCAACTGATTTCAGACGAGAGACCCCTGGTTGGACGAGGAATGCCGGCAAACACATGTAGCTGAGCAATAGGCATACAAAGCGGCCAGCGCTGCAAAGAAGTACAAGGGCTGGTCGTGAGCTCTACGAGCAGAAGAGACGGGAAAAACATGGGCTTCTCTGGGCTTCGGAAGTTTTACCAACAGGTAAAAAGAACGTGACCCGTACAGAAGCCTATAGAAAAGAAGAAGGCAACGTCCTAGTAGAGTCAGAGTCGGTGCTGAGAATATGGCAAAACTTCTTCTGCAGACTGTATTACCCCGACGAAGATCAACATCCTGCTGTCAGGCAGAATGAAACATTCAACATAGACGTTGACAGCCAAATCTAACAAGGCTTCTGAATCTGACGGCTTACGAGCCGAACTGTTCAAAGCAACTGGAAATGACCAGGTAGAGAGCATACACTAACACACATTTCAGGAATTTGGTCAGATGAGTGTATGCCTGATGAATGGAACCTCAACACCGTTTGCCCGATCCACAAGAAAGGAGGCTCACTCAACTGCGTCAATTACAGAGGTATGTATCAGTCTCCTCAACATCGCGTATAAAATCTTATCTGCCATTCTGTGTGAACGTCTGAAATCCTTCGTCAAAAACCTGATTGGCCCCTATCAGTGCGGTTTCAGACCAGGAAAGTCCACAATCGCCCAAATCTTCACACTTAGGCAGATTTTGGAGAAAACCCAAGAACTCCAAGTTGATACCCACCATCTTTTTATCGACTTTAAGGCCACATATGACAGCACTTTTAGAGACGAGCTATACAGAGCGCCATGTCTAGTTTTGGCATCCCTGCCAAACTCGTCAGATTGTGCAGAATGACGGTGGAGAGTTCCCGCTGCTCCATCAAGGTCTGTAACGATCTCACCGAGACCTTCGATTTCAAAAAAGGATTTAGACAAGATGACGCGTTGTCATGTGATTTTTTCAGCATCGTACCTGAAAGAATTGTGCGAAACTCACAAGCCAACACCAGAGGCACAATCTTTCAAAAGTCTGTACACCGACGACATTGATATTATTGGCAGAACTCAGCGGGTTGTCACTGGAACGTCACTGGCTTAGCGATAAACAAGGGCAAAACGAAGTATATGCTGTCAACAAGAAGGGACACACAACATCGACGAATTGGACAGAACGTCACAATCGGGAGCTACAACAGTACCTCGGTTCTGCTATAAATTTGAAGAACAACACCTAAGCAACTCTTGTCAATCGCTGTTTCTTTGGGCTGAAAAGACAACTGGGATTGTAGAGCCCTATTACCAAAGCACTGCGGAGTCTATATATAAGATCTTGATCATCCTGAGAGTGGACTTTGTCTAAAACGAATGAAGATATCCTCAGAAGTTTCGAGAGAAAGATTATTCGCAAAATTTCGGTCCCGTTCCGGTCCGTCCTCAAGCTTTGGAGGAGGAGATTCAACGACTAACTATACGAGCTATACAACGACAACGAGATTTCTAGGACATGTAGAGCGAATGAACGCAAATGTTTCGGCCCGCAGAGTCTTCGAATTAAGCCCGGAGGCAAACGCAGTAGAGAAAGACTTTGCTTTAGGTATCGCGCGCAAGTAGAAGGGTACCTCAACCGACTTGGAGTGTGCAACTGGAGGCAGTTAGGTAAGTTAGCAGACCGGGCTAACTGGAGAGGCTTGTTGGATGATCCCGAACTGTAGTGCCACCTAAGTAACTAAATAAGTGGTTTTGAAACTCGGGTGTACTCCGTGATGGTGTCCGCACTGAAGGCCAAGAATTTGCTGAACATTTTTTGTTTGATTTTTGGTAAGGGTATGGGTTGAAGTGGTAGTCTAGTGGGCCACCTTTAATTGAGTAAATCGTTGCGGTACCCAGGTAGATCATGAACCGTCAAGAGAAAACTACCCTCAGAAATTATTACAAAGCCCCAAGGCCTAACCTAACATCAAGGGTTAGCCAATTACCCTTAATTCTCGAAAAAGGACAAAGAGGTGTCCCGTGATTCTTTCCTCTTCTACAGAAGACATTTGTAAGGAAGCCCAACCTAAGGGGTTTAATTGGTATGAATGACTTGGAGCATATGTAGTTTTTACAAGATGGCGCCACATGTCACACCACTGGCCAAACAATCCAGTTCTTGAAGTCAAAGTTCGGTGATCTTGTTATCTTTTGAATTGCCCGCGTCATTAGTGTGATTTGACATCTCTCACATCTCCGTTTTGCCAGAGGCTTTACAGGACCCCTGAGGTCCAACATAGATTTATAAATTGCTGACATATTGCCGGATTGCGGATTGATGCGAAATATTAAAACAAATCGGGATCAGCGGATTCACTCCTGCGGACGCTTCCGTGAAAGACGTCTTACACTAAGTGAGATCTTACATAGCTGATGGCAAAGTTTATGTTACAGATTCATCAGTCAGTTTTGTTTTGTTGACTTTGAGTCCAAAGACACCAAATCTAACTCCATCTTCGATCTGTTTGTAAGCCAGACCAAACCTCTAGGGTCTAGTGCCGCATTTTACCATGATGTCGAAGATAGTGCAAAATATGGCTCGTTTTGGAATTGACGCTAAGAATCCACAAGTACTTATCTATATATTTGGTGCGGCAGGTCCATCTGACCCAGGGCCTAGCTTCTCACAGCCATGCGTGTTTTGCGTGCCATATTCTTTACACGAATCGAAGGGGTCTATTGCTATATGCCGTGTCCCAAAGGCAATTTGTGTTTCGTAAAGTTTTCTCATGACAGTTCTACTGCCGGATGTTTGTCAGACACTAGCCAGGGAAGGGGACCGTGAAATACATTTTAGGTGTTGTCTAGGAATTGAACCTGTAATCCCTTGCTCTGCAGTCCAAAGCATTAACTACATGGCCCACGGCGCCCCAGCTGAAGCTTAATAGTCCATAGTGCAATACCGAGACAAGCAAATCTCTGCAGCTTCTGAAGTATAGTTGCCGTTGTCCTTGCAAGAATTTTCGATTACCAATCCATGGCCGTACATCATCATTGCATACATCTAACGTATCATTTTAGGATTTAGAGGTGTAAAGTCGTCTACTGGCTCACATGGTCATTGTGGTGCGTTCAGGGCCAGATTTGATATGAGAATTCCAGACAACCCATTTGTCCAGGATAACGAGATATTTGACCTCACTGGAAAAAATAAAGTGATGCCTTTGATGTTGTGGTAAGACTTTAAGGCCAGTCGCCCATATTGTTACTAGACTGAGTTGTTTAGTGTGTTTTTACCACATTCGTGTACATTTCTTTAAGCCCTGTTTAGATAGTGATCATCAAAGCATCAAAGACTTTCTTCAAACATTCCTTTGGGGATCAGTACTATACCAGTAGCGCAGGCTTGGTATTCATATTGATTAGTGTACGAAGAAGGATATACACAACCAGTTTTAAGCTGACATACAGGGTCTTCCAATAGGGATTTCCGAATTTTGACAGTTGATAACGACAATATTTTTGAAGCTACATCTGTCAAATTGGCTGTCGCTTATTCAGTCTGTTTTGCCAAATCACCAAGGATGGAAATAGCGTTCAACAACACCTGCAAATAATGAAATTGTTTTATTCAAATTGGTGTTCTGTTCGGGTAACGTTCAGCGGCGCTTCGCCCATTTTACGGTCGCCCTAATTGTCCTTCCGAGAGGACTATTCGCAGTGTGGTGGATAAATTTGAGTTCCCTGGTTCAGTAAACAGTCAGCCAACATCCGCCGAAAACATCACCGCTGTCCGTGAGAGTGTGCAGGACAATCCGAGGCAGTCGATTTCGCGTCGCTCACAAGAACTCGGCCTTTTGCAGTCCACAACTTGGC
Source organism: Xylota segnis (assembly GCA_963583995.1). Taxonomy (NCBI): domain Eukaryota; kingdom Metazoa; phylum Arthropoda; class Insecta; order Diptera; family Syrphidae; genus Xylota; species Xylota segnis. Next base: position 113,083,141 of record OY757236.1, on the reverse strand, counting down.
GAATTTTTGCGTCGTGATGTGGGCTGAAGGTAAACGTCCATAGACAACACGTGTCTTCGCTGAATGGGCCCTGGAGGAGTTAAAAAATCAAAAAATCATCATCAGCGATAAAGCCCATTTCTGAATGAATGTGTACGTCAACAATCAAAATTGTCGCATTTGGGAAGATACCAATCCACACGAGATCCAAGAGCGTCCGATAAAGTTACTGTTTGGTGTGGATTTTGGGCTGGTGGCGTCATCGGTCCATATTTTTTGACAACGACCAGGCCATCACCGTCAGCGGTGAGCGCTATATGTCAATGATTACCAACTTCTTTTCGCCTAATTTGGATCATATGGATACCAACAACAAGCGGTTTCAACAGGATGGCGCTACAGCTCTCGCCACATTGGAAATTCTGCACGAGCGATTCGAGGGCATGGTCATCTCTTGTGCAATTTATCCCCGTTAGACTTTTCTTGTTGGGTTTTCTGAAGTCTCAAGTCTATGCGAATACGCCACAGACCATAGCGGCCCTCAAAGCGAACATAACCCTTGCCATCGGTCAAATTCAGTCTGATTTATGCGGCAGAGTCATGGAAAGGCCCTCTAAAACTGATCCTTGCTGTGTACATGAACTTGCGCTCTGCAAGTAGTATATCCACTTCGTTACTCTTCTGTTGGCACCATGACATTTTCTTTCATTTCTATTTCTGCTTGATGGACAGCTTTTATCTTAAATATTTGATTCTATTTTTTCACTGGATACTTAGGTAGAAAGCCTAACTAGCAAGGGTGTTAAATCTTTGTGGTTTAGTTCTTAGTGAGGAACTTTGTAGAGCTTGATGTTTCCACAGGGATCAGCAGGACATTTTTTTAGAAACTTGTTGCGATGCTCTGCTAGGCGTTGCATTTCGCTTGAGATGGATGGTTCGTCCTCAAAGCAGTACATCCTTTCAATATCTACCAATGCTTAGTGTCGGAATGCATAGTCATTAGTCAAACTCATTAATTTCCTATCCCATCGCTATCGATCTAACTATCGTCATGAATAAATTTTCCAAATCTTTCCGTTGCGCCATCCTTAACTGGCAACACTTAAAGAAAAGGAAAGCAAAGCAACAAAACTGAGGGAGAGAAAAACAATATAAATAATTCCAATTGCTTTTAAGCACAAGAAACAAGTAGAAAATCGAGTAAGGCTCCCCATTCCATAGACTTTGGCAGAAGGGGGCAATGCTTCCTTTTGGCAAAGACAGATGACAGCGCGCGCGATTGTCGTCTTTTTCATTGTAGGGATTCTCTCCCACCCACTAAGCACATCCTTTCTGTGCTTTTTTTTCCCTTGTGCTGTACATTGCCCACTGTTGCAGAGGGAAAATTGAAAATTGAGGCCGACTAGATGTCATCACCCTATCAAGCTGCCTTCCCCCATGTTCTTCTGCTACGAATTTTAAAATGAAATAGGTCTGGATAAATGAAAATTGGGACAATTTTGATCCTTCCATTTTGGTTTGCCTTAGTATGTATGTATGTACATGTGTTTGCCCCCCTTTATCTGAGATTCCTATCGGTGGCAACTGGGAAAGACACCCTCAAGATACTCGGGAATCCTCTGCCTAAATACTGAAACCCGGATCAGCGTAATTTTCTTGTCAAAAGTGAGGACGACGGGACTCTTCTCATACTCAATGAAAAAAAAAGGGATATCCTCTTACTGTATTGTTTCTGTAGACTTTGGCACAGTTGAAGATGTTGGCTGTCTTGTGGGCTTCATTCTTACAACCAAACGAATGTAGGTATAGCACAACACATTGGTTTCGTTTGCTTAGATAGCTTTTAGATTCAAAAAACGAAAAGAAAAGAAAAAAAAAAGAGGAAAAGATAGAACCACACAGTCCTTATGCTCATTTTTCACCGTGCTTCCACACAGGATACATTACGATTTTAAGTTTAGCGTTATTGCTTTCATTAATCACTTTGGCGGAAGGCTTTTAAGAGATTTTTTTCTATTTTTTTTTTTTTTTTTTGCCTTCTTGCTTCTAATGTTTTAGCGTAAATGCATTTTTAACTTTTATGTGCACATTCCCACACGAATGTGAATCCTGTTCAATTGAACCGAATGAAATTGCCCGCAAAGTGGTTTGTTTTAAGACGTCTAGCGAGGCTCTTTAAATCCTTTTAAGAGGGGTAAGTGAATGCGGCATTGCAGGGATTGGATTTGGTTGAGAATTAAAGAGAGAAATGTTCCAGGAATTTATAACTATAAGTGACCGGAAAGTTAGGTAAGGAAACTAAGCAGAACTAAGCATATGAAAGGACACTTCTATCAGAACAGCAAGAACGGCCTTGGGCCATTGCCAGCTTCCCTCCATATAAATCAGTTAGTCCCTTGGCTTGTATCGCATCTTTGTATTTCACTAAATCAAATCTAGATCTCTGATTTGTGTCGATGGGTCTCTCGAAGGATCAGAACGTGTCCTAGATATTCACTACAAAAAACCTGGGGTCCAAAACCCAAAATCATACCATGGATGTATTCGGGTAAAGTAACACCTATTCCGACTTATGGTTGTTTTGTATGGCAATGAGTGTCTTAAGAATAAGTCAAACAGATAATTGAAGATCCTGAGACATATCTAGAAAAGGTTCATATCACGGACTATCTCACTCCGTACATAGACTTCAATAGACCATTCACAAGCCCGGTTCCGAGCAAAGAAGCCTTGAAGGACAATAGCGATTACTCCTATTGAAATCAAATTCAAGCTTGCGAAGTGCTATAGTGAAGAGTTCAAGGTTGTTGAAACACAGCACAAGGGTGCCCTCTTCTGAGACACGAAAGAATACCACGAAATAAGAAGGCAGACAAACAGGCAACAGAAGATTCAGAATCAACACCCCAATAGGTAGACACCTCGGTGTTTATCCCGTCTTGAGCACTGAAGCAAGAGGCAGGGATCAAGGCCAGTAGATGGTCCTCCCTAGATACCTGTGTGATTACACAAAGTTTATGGCCTTTCGGATGAACAACATATGTACATATAGTCAACTGTTTTGGCCCTGGATGAAACACAGTTTGAGGAGCATTTTTAAACTTTTTTTTAGCTTAGTGCCCTTCATGAGATCGTTGGTGTGGCCGATTTCAATATGCAGAACTCTGGTTGGATTCAATTTACCCAAAGGATAATCTTATCTATGATATTCCAACATTTCCGAAAACCTTTAAGCGAGATTTGTGGATATCTTCAGAATTCCCATCACCAGGTAGAGATATGTTCAAGCGGTAGCAGTGGAGCCCAGACCCAATCAGGTCACTCTTCTTCCGAAGTACCATCGAACCTGTATCTTTCCCCAAGCTGCTGTACACGATTGTGGACCAGGAGCACCAAGGGCCCATCCCTACGGTTACTTTGGAGAGTAAAATCCACTCATCATGGATTCCGAACCCAATACTTACCATAAAGTGTGGGGCAGTACCGACTTTTCGATTTTTTGACTTTTGACCAACTTTTCAACTAAAATTTGAGTATGTACTAACCTGGCTCTTTATAAAAACGGTCTTAAGCCCGACTTTGTTACTAGCAACAAACAGAAAAACCTAGATATTACCAATGTCGGTCTGGTATAATATATTACATAGGAGTACTCCTTCTTTGGTCAGCTTGACTCAAGTGACTTTCTACCCAATCACTTAGTCTGCAGGAGTCCTAAGAAGAGCGAATGGTCCAAGTAAAGGTACTTCACCTATACTTACGAATCGTGTGATCATTCGAAGAATGCCTTAGAGAAAGTCTGCCCCCTAACTTATCCTAAACGTTTACAGAAGTTGGTTTCACTTGGAAGCTTTAACTATCAACAATAGACAAGTGCAACTCGTTCGAAGGCTATTTCTCAGTGGTCTAGTCAGAACTTTGAATTCCTTCCACAAAACACCGATTACGTACTTCCTTAGCTTCTGTTCAATTAGAACTTCCAAGGGCATGTCCCTCAAGAGCAGATTGAAAGAAGGATCTGTCGCTGCAAAACACAGAAATGATCTAAACATACGTCTTTCCCCCATTTTAAGCTGTTTAGTGTCTCCCAATCAGAGACCAATCAGGATAGCATTATATTTGCGGACAGTCCACCTTAAAATCCCTAAATTGTCGTCGCCTTGAGTCAATAGGGGGGGTATAATCTTATCCATTTTTCGGGTAAAGAATTCATCACCAAAGCCTCACGCTACAGTTAAGGATGATGGGTGATGGGTGATGTTTAAAAGCCTCGCAAAGCTGCGCGACTTCATAGACATATTTTGGGCTATTCTCACTACAGTTAAACTGCTGCTTAATCTCAATACACTCTCAATCTCAATTTGAGCAATTGTACATAGATGGGTTGACAACACTTTGAGCCTTGGTACAAAACAGGTCAAGCTCAAGCTGGATTAGAAACTCTCCAAAGTCTGAGACACAAAAAATCCCTCACAGCAATCACACTGGGTGCCATACGAGAATCGTCCTTATTGGTAAGCATGCCATTTGCCATACGAGAATCGTCCTTATTGGTAAGCATGCCATTGCATAAGGCCTCCTTCTTAATAGGGCCATACTCTCTCGACTTCTTCCTTTAAATTACCAGTAGAACTTTCAGTGTAGTAGTCAGACAGGTTCGAATTGCATCTTTCATAACTGCACAGCACCGGGGAAGGGGCGAGTGGGTGTGGAATGGTGAGCATGAACTTACCTGTAGCCATTATGATGCCACTTCATTCCAGTTTCTTTAAGATTCTGTTTACGACCAGTATCCATAGTACAGGGGATAAGACTCCACCTTGGAGGGATGCCTCTAGAGGCCAGTGCATGCACCAGGCTGAGACTACTGGGTCTATGTTTTGTTGGTCCAATCGAATCGGATTTCACATTGTTAAGGACCCTTTCTATATCTAGGAAGGCTACCTGCGTGAATTCTTTGTGGTGGAGTAAGTTTTCAATCCGTGTTACCACTTCTTGTAGGGCTCGCTCAACAGATCGTCCTTTATTATAGGCGATTGGGGACACTTAGTATGGAGCGAATGTGTAAATCTATTAGTCTTTCAAATGTCCTAAGTAGGAATGAAGTAAGGCTGATTGGCCTAAAGTCATTTGGAGTAGGTATACCCGCTTTGGGTAAGGCATTCAAGGATCATGTACTCATTCTTGCTCTGAAGCATCATGGGGAGATTATTATCAGGACCGGGCGCTTTGTAGTGTCCGAATGAGTTAATGGCCAAGTTGATCTTTCTCACTTCTACGATCTGGTTAGCCAGCGCCAATGTTTGATACTAGTTTTTGCTGTCAAGCCCCATATTTTTCCAAATGAAGTACTGGACTTTTCAAAGTTTCAATGGTTTAGATGACACTAAAGTGAACCGTAGAAATTATTTTTCATTTAGTGTTAGCTTCTGAAGGTTTAAACTTCTCCTATTGGTGAATGATATGATCACTGTTTTAGAAGGGCTAACTTCTAGCCCTTCTGATAGAGACCGATTACATTTTTTGCTTGATTTTGGATTTGTCCTACAATTCTGGAAACATTGACCATTTACATAGCTTGGAGTTAGAAATCAGGAATACTTTAGGTTGCTTTGAAGTGAACCATAGTAGAAGTGATTGGACTTTGCGTTAAGGGCAAACTTTAGTAGTTTTAAGCGATATTGAAAAGCTGCAAGGTCTGTGTAATAATGTATTCTTAAAGGCTACCCATATGTCCAGAAAGGCTCATAGGAGGAGTTATTTCTTTTATAGAGGCGTTTCACTCGTCCTAACAAGATGAAACGCTGTTAATGTCGATTTTCCTGATTGCTATGCGTGTAGGCTTACTATTTCTTATGTGAAGATCGATAACACTGAGTTAAAAGGCTTGAAAGCCTTTGGATTTGAAAGCACTCTGTTAAATATTCTACAAGCTATCGGGATGTAGGTATGTTAGTTCATTGTTGGAGGCGGTCACCAAACTTTGACTTTAATAACTAAATTAATTGGCCATCTGTGTGGAACCGTTTTATTGAAGCCACACTGGACCAAGTCATCTTCTTCGAATTTTGACTGAACAAAACCATTGAGGCAGAAAAATTTGGATAATTTAGGCATTTTTTTGAAGCATGTCCTCGAAACAGCAGTTACAGATAAGTTGAAACGCAACTAAGTTCACGCTCTGACATCATGCGTAGCCGATGCCCGAATTAGGAAACCTCTCAGAGGTTCTGAAGGTATTCCAAACTGTCAGTGATCAGATATTGATATTGAAGACAGACAGATTCTATGAGCCAATGGTGTAATGTGAATCATGCTTGTCTCCATTCTTATCCTGCTCTCTGCACATTTTATTGGATAGTCGTAGTATAGGGTCATTCATTTTTCGGTTTGGAAAGTAAAGCTAATAAGAAGCACACAGCAATACATTTTTGATAAAATTTTTAAATTATTATAAAGTTTGGACTTTGCCATTAATATTATTCAAATAGACCTCGGGAAGATTTGCAACATGAGAGGTAATTTTTAACCACTTTTCGCACAATTCGGGCCGTATCTCGATCATAATTTGAGTTATGTTGGTTTGTAATGCGTCTAGAGTTTGGGGATTATTCGCGAAAACACGGTCTTTTGCGTAGCCCCACAGAAAAAAATCCAACGGTGTCAAATCACATGATCTTGGTGGCCAATTGTCGTCGCCAAAAAGTGAAATTACGCAACCAGGACACTTCTCACGCAATAAAGCCATAATTGGTCGTGTTGTGTGGCTTGTTGTCCCGTCTTGTTGGAACCACATATCGTCCAAGTCATGAAAAAAATCGGTTAAACTGTTGCGAAAGCCGGGAAATTGATAAATTCGGATCATCAGCAACACTTGCACTTACAGCAGCAATATTTTCGACTGAGCGTGCATTACGATGATGCACAGGCCGAACGACATCAGTAAAGCTTACAATCTCTTAAATTTTTTTCACATTTTTACCGAATCACCACTTTTTCGAAATGACAGCTGAGTTTGGCAGGTGTCAAATGCCAGCACTACCTACTTGAAACCACGAAATGAATGACCCTGTATGTACAAAGTAGTTCCAATGGACCTGCCCGTCACTGATAAACGAGCAAAGTTATCTTACCAAGCATTTCTGTCTGAGCTTCAATATTTGCATTTTCAATATTTGCTAGGTCTGCAACGCCATCCCTAGATAGCTTACATCCTTTCCTAATACGGTCTCCAACCTAGTCTCAGACAGTTTTTGCTGTCTCTTTGGAATTATATTTTGGTTGAAATGGTAGGGATATTGATCAAAAGTACAAAGTCACGTGAGTGACATTTAAATTGCACGAAAATCCGTAAAAGGTTCATAAACACCATCTCTCTCACTCCTAATACCTAAGAAATACCTTTTCTTTAAAAAAAATAATTGGTCATGTCTCAGAAAGGACACCCCAATTACTGCAGTTCATTCACTTTAACTGAAAATCAAAAAGGTCAGTAAATAACCCTCCCTGACTTCACCTCCCACAACGAATGTCCTTCCCAAGAAACGAATTAACTAAGTTGAAATTACCTGGCGGAGTTGAAGCTCAAAGTTTGTAGACAGAAATGACTCGATACCATTCGCACTTGACTGAAAGTTATGAAAATCTCAAACACATACAAGAAACGAAAAGAGGCATAAGGATAAGAAAGTCCTTCTTGCCAACAGCTATCATTACACTACCCCCTCAATCCATCATATTTTGACCTGAAATCAACTACTCTACATACGCCATTGGTTACAACACACAACTTGGCATTATCATCGCGTTTGTTCCTTAAGGACGTACTGGCACCGAAATGCCATCGTCTCGATGCTATTATCTTGGGCACCATTATACCCAGAAAGCCTTACCTTACTTACAAAATAATCACGTTCATAATTATGATTTACTCCAGTTTTTGTTTGCCAATTTGTCTAGTCGGAAAAGGATAATCTTGCAGCCGCAATTTACCCGATATTTAAAACACAAAAAAAAAACAAGTAAATCTCGCAATAAATTTCCTTAAAATCTGTGTTCATAATGCTACTTCTTTGTGCTGCCCCTCGCCCCCGTCCATCGGGAAGACGTGCCAAATTCGCAAATTCCCAAATGTGTACCATGTATTCGAGATATATGCCTTCTCTGGTCGTGTGTTCCAGCATGGGCTTGCAAAAACACCCTGTGATTGTGTTTTTGTTTATTTCAAAAAGGAAGCTCATAGAATTTGGCCTTCATCTGACCCAACCAATACTAGAAGGGGGGAAGAAAAAAGAATCACGGATTTTGCAAAATTAATTCGTTGTAAGAATATACAGACAGGATGGCAAGAAAGGGATTCATTGGTTGGATTATTACGGATCTTGATGTGAACTAGTTCAAGGCTTCATCGAGAAACGTAAGCTGTGACATAGTCCTGTTCACATCATATATGAATGACCACTTGAAGTGGTTAAGGGGTACTCATAAGTAGAACATTTCAAATCGAGATATCAAGTAAAAAGCTATTCAGCAACTAAGCGCCATTTTGATGATAAACGTCAATTGTCAGAATATTTTAGAACTGCGTTTTAAAATATTTTTTGAGTCAAAACCCAAAAAAGAAATCCAAATTTCCTGATGACTGTAAGAATATCACAGGACATGGACACATTTCGTAGATATCTGTGAATAAATACGAAGAACAAAATGAACTGTCATAACGTCATGACAACTGTTCATGTCACCATAAGCAATCAGTCAAGAGCCCTGGGTTCTGTGGGAAGCCCAGACCGTTCAAGATACCGTCCTAAACTGCTCCATGTTTTAGCCACTTCATGCAATAGCCATAGCAATTCTGGCAGAGAAAAAATTTGGTACCGTTAAGTATATACATTGCTCAAGGCTCTATCATTGGAATAAATGAAGGAATATGAGTGCATAGTTAATATTGACAATATATCACTCACATGAAGAAGGCATTAGCTAAAGGGTTACTAGAGAGTTTCTGTCTCGCAACAGAACCCAGCTAACCCTTTTCATCGGCGTCCTCACAGGCCACAGCCCAATGACGGCCGACCTCAGGACAATGGGTCTCAAGGGCTCAGACTTATGGGGCTACACTGAGGTGGTAAAAGATATAAGCAGAATCAGACACCAAACCTTTGGAAAAACATTTTTCGACCAACTCTACGAACTAGCTAACATGCCCCGTAAAACCACCTTAAAATTCATAACGAAACGGGTTGGTTCAGGAGTTTAAATAATTGTTTTTTCTTTTATATTCTTTCAGATATCCCACACTGGGGAATACAATGGATCCGTTGAGATCCGAGTGAGACTGCTCTCTCCTCATTGGAATTGCAGTCACCCCTTTAACTTAACCTAACCTAGAGGTCCCCAGAGCTGTAGAGTTCGCAGCTCACAACTCGAGAAATTCAGCTTTCATCAGAACGTTATTGAATTTACCAAAAGACAACTACTAGCCATCAGTTAATAGTTTAGAATCATATCCAAAAGTTGGGCGCCGTGACTCAAGTAGTTAGTGCGTTAGACTATGGAGCAAGGGTTTCCAGGTTCGAATCCCATCCAAAACAGCTAAAAGTTTTTTCCCGGGCCCTCATCTCGCGAGAATCTGACAAACATCCGAGAGTACAACTGTGCTGAGAAAGCTTCTCAAATAACAAATTGACCTTCGGATACGGCATCAAACAGTAGGTCCTTCTATTCGTGTAAACAATATAAGACGCACAACACGAATGGTTGTAAGAAACTAAGCCCTGGATCCCATGAACCTGGTATCGCAAAATTTATATATTTTTTTTTTCTTCGGGCAGTTACGCTTTCCAATGTTTGTCAGACGTTTGCGAGAGTTAGGTCTGTGACAAAAAAAAATATGTTCTTGAGATTTGAACCTCAGTCCTTCGTTTAGAGTCAAGGCATCCACTAATATGCGATGCCCTGGCAGTGCTTAAAGCGATCGGTCCTATGTTGGCCTTGAGCTCTTCCACAGTGGTTGGTTTGTTAGCGAAGACTAAGGACTTGACGTATTTCCAGAGAAAATAGTCGAGTGGTGTCAAGTCATCGCCGCGGCCACTAGGTGAACACTCGACGTGAGGTGAGCCGGTCGTTGAAGGCATGTATCGCGGTGTTGTTGGAACCACAGTTCCACCACAGAAAGAAACAAGATCCGATGTTCCCAAACAATCAATCTTTGTGGATGCATTGATGCTTGGCCCAATACTTGTGGATTGTGTTCGGTCCAACAACGGCAATTCTGCTTGGTGCCATAGCCGCTGATGAAAAACTGGGTCTCGTGTGAGGAAATGATTTTTTGACCAAAATCAGAATATCCGGCCAACATTTCCAGCGCCCAATTAGCCAACTCACTACGTTGTCTACGGCCATCCGGATGCAATTCTTATACAGATGTAATCCAAATCCAATCGCTAAATAAGCCGGGTTGACTCTCCGGCGATGCCAAATACGGCCCATCGACGTCGAATCGACCTATTTGACCTATTGGCTGCTACAGTGGCTATGTTTTCTTCATTTCGCTCCAATCTTTGTCTGGTTGGTGGCTTAAGGTCCAAAAGAGTGTACTCACGCTCAAACTTCTCCACGGTGCGACGAATTGCCTACACACTGAAGCCATGATGTCGACCGACCTCACGACGAAATTCACGTCACGTATTCACAACTGAGCCAGAATTTCGATCATAATTTTTAGTAATTTTCTCACGTTTGGCAATAGTCTAACGATTTGTGATAAAATGACAAACCTTACTGAATATTTCGACAGCTGGATATCATTGGTATTTTTGACAGCTCCCGAAATATAACAATTGGAAAAGGTACCATTCCTATCTGGTCCCCACTTACATACCTATTTATCTAATGCACAAACTAACCAACTCGTATAAGCCAGGACCAATCGATCCGCTTGCAAGTCAATTGCTTGATTGATTGGGAGGTTTTTACCTGAAAAATGTTGAGCTCGGGATTTTAAAAATTGCTTTTAAGTGACATGATGGAGAACTTAGAAGATTTTGGCCAATACTATCTGTCAGGCTTTCTCTCTATGATTTCGATTACAACCTTCAAACTTTATATCTGAGGCCGTGACCAAGACACGAAGTTGAAATTTTGATACTAATCTCGACCAATACAATAAAAACCAATAACGACACATCTTCATCAACCATTTATGTAACCTCTGGAATACCTCAGGGTAGTCATCTCGGTCCTTTTATTCATAAATGACATTTCTGATTTGTTTTTGACTTTCTATCGATCTATCAGATCTTGATTATACCTTAATCGTGACCATCATCTTAATGTTTACAATCTCACAGCCTTAGTCATAACATTGTGGCCTAAAAGTTTTGTCTTGCATCCTTTCAAGATCAAATGAACTCAAGAACCGAAGTTTATGGCTTAATGCAAAAATTGTCAATAAGCAAAATGTGCGTTATTAGACAGGGACAAACCCACATGTCCTTCAAGGGACTTCATTGCATTCATAAAAAGTGACCGACGGACTTGTTCCGATTGCCATGTTGCGGTCAATGGAGTTGGCTTTTGTGACATGTTATAACACTTATTATGACTAGAATTGGATAGACTTGACATCAGTGATATGTGGTTCCAACAAGATGGTGCCACATGCCACATAGCTGGTCTACTGACGATGCAGTTCGGTAATTGTATAATCTCGAGGTATGGTGCAGTCGAATGGCCACCTCGCTCATGCGATTTAACGCCATTCGATTTTTCTTTATCGGGCTACGTAAAGTTGTTAGTTTATGGTAACAAGCCAAACCAGCAACAATAGCGAACGCGATACGTGTCGAAGAAAGGTCGAAAATTGGTTCAAAAAATCGATCGCTGCAAATAGGCTCATAGTGGTCATATGTTCAACATGTGTACTACACCTTCAATGTTATTGTAAATACGTAATGGACCTGTTAGCATCTTTCACTTAATACTGAACATATTGTCCCTTACAGACCTGCGACGGCATACTAAAATCAAATTCGTTTTTACCCATTTCTACAAGACACTTTAATGTCAGTAATACCAAAAGAGACTATCTTTCTTCGCCATCAAGCAATCTTTACAGGTTGACAGTCCCACTTGGATTTTGGCAGCCTTTACTTGGCTATTAGAACTAAGCATCTTTTCATCTTTTATGACCGAACATAAAAGTTGTAAAGCCCTGATTGGGACGTTGTTTTATTAATGTAGTTTTTTTCGACGGGAAAGCCAACGTATTGGCCAACTGACAAAAATAAAATCCCTGACCTCGTCGACTTCTTTATCTAAAGATCTGACAGCAGTCGAAGAATGCTATGATCTATGCTCAGATCACACAGCAGTCACTCTAAAAATAGGTGGAATTCTAGATACGAAAGAAGGACCGCCCAGGTTAACTAGTAACAAAACTAACTGGGACGCCTTTAGAAAAGACTGCACAGAAATTGTTGCTTTAAATGTGCCGCTAAAGACACCGATCGAAATAGAAGCTCTAGAAGCGAAAAAAACATGTTCTAGCGCTTTTCTCGACGTATCGCAAGCCTTCGACAAGGTATGGCACGAAGGTCTAAGGTATAAGCTAAGGCTAATCCTACCGAAAAAATTGTGTAGAATAATGGGATGTTACCTTGAAAACAGGCTCTTTCGTGTTAGACACGGTACCGAATACTCAGTATTTAAGGAAATCCACGCCGGCGTTCCGCAAGGAAGCGTACTCGGCCCAATGCTATTCCTGCTCTACACAAGAGATATGCCACAAGAGGAAGGGACCATCGTAGCAACGTTCGCAGATGATACGGCTATCCTCGCAACGGACGAGTCAGTCGAATCACCAACGGGTAAACTACAACGGGTCTAAACAAAGTATGCGAATTGACAAAGGCCTGGCGAATCGTCCTTAACGAGACCAAGTCAACGCATGTCATTTTGACGTACAAAAAGGTAAACCACTTACCTATTTCCATTAACTTGGTACAAATACCATAGGCAAACGAGGCAAAACATCTAGGAATGACCCTAGACCTGCGAGCTAGAAATCAGACTAAGAAAAATGCATTGGCTACTCGCAAGATACTCGAAGCTAAGCGTATATAACAAACTGCTTCTGTATAAGCAAGTGCTAAAACCGTCTTTGACATATGGAATACAACTTTGGGGTTGTACGACACCAAGCAATATGGCTATATTGCAAACATTCCAAAACAAAGCTCCATGGTACATAAGGAATAGTGATATTCACAGAAATCTACGAATTGCTACTGTGAGTGACGAAGTAATGAACTTTGCTCGCAAACTTCGTACTCGTCTTTATGCTCATTGCAATCATCAAATAATCCGTACCATGGACGTGACGTACATCGAGCGCCGACTACAAAGAACAAGACCGTTCGACCTAGCGCCGTAAGGAAACCCGCATTTAATGACGGTATTTTTAGGTGCCTACACTGCAAAAGCGTAAACTACTTGCTAAGGGAACTTAGTCGTAGTTATGAAACAATGAAGAAATGAGAGGATTAAAGCTGTACTACTATGAGCACGCGCGACCGGTTCCTCATAGTGCCTCTCTGAGGGGTGAGGTTTAACCCGTAGCCATATACTGACTGACAGTAATGACATGGACAGGTCAGCTATATGAATCGGGCATCACCAATGGTACGGACCATTGGCATCTTTTGAAGATTCCTCACCTCCAGGCGCAACCAAAAAAAAAAATTAATGTAGTTCGTCGGAAGCATTGCTAAAAGACTCTCCTTTTAACAATGCTTCTGTCATCGCATGGACTCTTTATGAGGCCTGCATCATGAGACACCACCAATTTTTTTTCTTCTTATTTCGACTAACGTGCCCATCTATGCCGTCATTGAAGCTACAGCCTTTCCTAACTCTCAGCAAAACCGTGAAGCTATATGTACCAACGAAGACCAATACTTAGTATTCCGCAAAAACCGCTCTTCCGCTATTACCAATTGTATGAGAGGTGGCAGTGTATTGGCCGCTGTACGTACCTCATATCGCTATGATGAAATTAATCTACCTCTACCATCTGAAGCTTTCGATGTTGACCAAATAGCTGTTAGTATAAAATGTAGTCCTTACACTGAATTTATTGTTATTGTAAGTTTAGTGTTCAATTTATCTCTTCGGTTGGGACATTTTCTAAAGATCTGGAAAAAATCTTTTTTAACGCCAATATATAAGTCTGGTTCAAGACATGATGTGACCAACTATCGTCCTATTTGTAAAATTTCGGCCAAACCTAAGCTTTTCGAAGAAATAGTCTGTAAGAAACTGACACCTCTCTTGAAAAGATTTATCTCTCCCTTCCAACATGGCTTTATAGCTGGTAGGTCTACTTCTAATAATCTCGCAATTTTTTGCCACTTTGTCCTGGCTTTGAGAAAGGCTCGTAATACGATGCTTACAAAGCTTTCGACCGCGTTAATCATGATATCTTAATTTGCAAGCTAAATAAATTTGGATTCAACTCTAGCCTCCTAAAATGGATTAGCTCCTATCTAACGGATCGCATTCAATATGTCCGCATTAATGACACAATCTCGTCACCCATTTATCTAACCTCTGGAGTACCTCAGGGTAGTCATTTCGGTCCCTTGGTTTTTCTTACGTTCATAAATGACATTCCTGACTTGTTTTTGAACTCCCAATGTCTCATGTTTGCTGATGATTTGAAAATTTTCCGACCTATAAATTCAGAGCTTGATTGCGCTCTAAATGTCAAAGGCTTAGTTTTTGTCGTAACCTTTCTCAAATTGTTTTTATACTTATATTCGATCAATAATGCCCCGCTGACCATTATCTCCTCCAAAAAAGATCTCGGAGTCATTTTCGACCATAAACTTACCTTTGTTAAGCATATTGAGTTCATAGTGGCCAAAAGTAATTCAATGCTGGGATATATATTACGTAATTCTAAAGACGTTAAGAATCCTCATACTCTTAAATGTCTATTTTTTGCATTTGTCTAGTCTGGAGTACTGTAGTATAGTCTGGAATCCATTTTATTGTATTCATTCCAATAGGATTGAAAAGATCCAAAAACGTCTAACTAGAGTTGCCATACGTAGACTACGCTGGAATATCGAAATGCTATGAGACGGATTGCAAATTATTTGGAATATTACCTCTTTTCGTAAGAAGACAATATTTTTCATTTAGAACATACATACCTTGTTGGAACGATTATTTTAAAATGCAAGTGTATCCTTTCTTTCCGGAAATACTATCGACCTCACAATGCACATGGATTTTACGTGCCAAAACCGTTTTTATTGATGATAGTCAAACCAATTTTACGAGAGATTCAAACATGTGTGTCTGTATCCACTTCCAGGTTTTGAAACTACAACTAAAATAGATTTTCTTTTTTTGTATCATATTTCTTGGAGTTTATCTATAGATGTGTGTTTGTCCGAGATCCCACTTAGTAGAACCAGCATGGACAAGAAAACTATGGAACAGAATGAGGTTGCTCCTTTTTGACCACACACACTGCCCATCCAAAAGATACATTATAATCCTGGTCGCAATTACCCTTTTTTAGGGTGTACCTTCTGCACAAGCTCCTTCATTCTCTTAATAATAAATAACATTTGGCTAACAAGATATTTTTGTTGAAAATTTCATAACTTCGTTAGAATACTGTGTGTGATCTCCACCCAGTGATGACATGTAAACCGTATGGATGTGGGTGGCATTCGCCGAGATACAGTTCATTTAACTATGGCAACATGTGATACAAGCAAAGCGTACCCAATCTCAAAGACGAACAAACCGCAAAGGAGTAAATGTTAATATTATCAAGGACCACATTTAATTCCGGATATGAAAAGACTTGGAGAACGTGACTGAATTGATTATTATACCACTTGGTGATGCTTAAGTACAACTGCGTAGATGCGAATGTTAGTGCTGGATGACTGGAGGACTGGAGGACTGGAGAACGATATGTAGCGCCACAATGTCCAGTGCAGCATTAGTTAGAAAATGAGGTTTCTTTTCTTATTTTTCTTCTTGTTGAACAAAATATCCTTACGTCCATGTGTACATATGTGAAAGACTGACGTCCAGGGAAGAAGAGTAAGATAGCTGTTCTGATTGTGGTTAAGGGATTATGAAGATTTCCAACTGAGAAAACGTTTAAATTAAACTGAGGAGTTCAGAGAAAGTTTCTTATTCTTTTATAGATATTCTGGGATAGAAATACTTAGACCAGAGATGGAATGAGAAAGAATGGATTCAGTTGGACACAACACATAAGTTTACCAATTCACATTCAAACTGTTTGGTATCACGTTTGTATCGCACACGCTGTGCGGAGTTTTGCGTTCACTTCCGCATGTATCTATTGGGTGTGAAAGTGTCTATTGAAGCTGTGGCATACATCTGTGACCAAAAACGTACTCACGGTCACAACAGCTCTCTTGAACAGGGGAGCAAAACTTTTAGTTTAGTTTGGATTTTTTCGTTTTTTTGTTTGGTCCTGAACCGGAAAGAGATCTAGGGAAAAAGTTCATGGCAGCATATTCGATTTGCTTCAATGATATAGTTGCCACAAGTTTACACGCGTCTCTGAGTTTTGGTGAACATTTTATATCTTTTTATTTTTGGGGGATGAAGATTAAGAGATAAAAGAAATTGGAGGAGGAAGGGATGTACATAAAGCACAGAGAAAGAGTTTAGTGTTAGTCGAAATCTCCCTTAAGCTTTGGTATTTATTTATTTTTTTTAAATGCAGTGAATTGCTTCACAATAAGCTACAGATGGACCGAAAAAAATGGGGGTAAACCAACAATATTTCAGTCGGCAAACGCTACAGGGTGGGCCAAATACAAGTTTCTTTTTAAAAATGCAATAAAATGAACAAAATTAAGTACTTTCCATGTATAATGGCTTTATTAGTAAGAGAAAACATTCCCATTAAACGTCGTTCAAGTGACTGCAGCGGCTGGGTTCGCGGTAGCGCAGTCTGTCACTCCAATTTTCCAAGACCTTGTTGATGGTTTCGGGCTGTGGCTTGGATGATATTGGCCTTAAGTGCTTGGATCGTTTCCTATTTGTCGGCATAACATCGGTCCTTCACGGTTCCCCACAAAACAAGCCCAAAGGGTTCCAATCCCAGCTCCAGGGCGGCCAATTGACATCGCCAAGACGGCTGATAACACGATTTGGGAATTTGGTGAGCAAAAGATCGATTGTGGCATGGGCTGTGTGGAATGGCGCGCCGTCCTGCATGAACCAGAGGTCGTCCAAATTCATGTCTTCAATTTTAGTAAAAAAAAAACGTCGGTTAACATGGTTCTGTAACGCCCACCGTTAACCGAAACGTTGTTCCCAGGATCATTTTCGAAGAATGATCCACAATCCGCACCAAACTGTCACTTTGTTTGTTAACGTAGCCGGCGAGATGAAAATGCGCCTCGTCGGAACAGATGATTTTTCGCCGAAAATCGTTGTCCAATTCAAGCTGCTCCAAGGCTGGCGAGTTGATATTCGTGAATAGAGTCTCACATTCTCGGCTACAGCAGCCTCAGTCTCGTTTGTGCCACCGTACGACGACGAGGACCATGAGAGTTTTTACGACTTTAGATCTTCCTGTTCTCAGAAGTCTATTTCATCTTCTTAGTTCAAGATTCAAGCCTAGTATCAGCCAAAGTAAAGAAAAAGGCTCAATCGACTTGATCATTAAATCTAATCAATGCTTCCTCATTCCTGTTCGTTCGAGACTATATACAAAGATAGAATAACTTTCTTAGAACCAAAAAAACTGCTCCCTAAAACGTGTAACATAGGAGGTTAAGTCACTTTACTGAACTGCATAAGTTGGTTTCCTATGACCGTTGTAAAGTGAAAGATATAATAGACTGCAAAGTGAAACGAAGGTACCCAGCTGGTCCTAAGCACAGAGTTTAACAACCAGAAATGAAAGTATCTATCTGAAGATATTCCACTAGGAGTTTAGTGACCGTCAAATTTATGACCACTGCGATCGTGAGTATTTTAAAGTGATAGAGCTGTAAACCTTAGAAATTGTTCTTCCAGGGACTGACACATCTTTGGTGTGAAGCTACGTGCCGAAGGTAGAGTGATTGGGTGTAACTGCCTCGTATACGGAGTATATAATAAAATTTAAATAAAAATATTGGCTATAGTTCCACTCTGTTATAAGGAAACACATTTTTATTTAGTTGTATTGAGTAAAGGGACACTATTTTGATGAAGAAGGTACAAAAAGTCTTTGGTATTTAGTTGCAAGCCCCTTTTACTTTATTGTCGGATTCACAACGCTTGATGGAATCCACTGTGTTAGGTCTTTCTCTCCAAAGGTATGTTTTCCATTGCAGTCTTCACTTTGTCAAAAAATTCAATATTTCTTCTGAGTTCTCAAGCTAAAACCACTTTTATGCAGAAATCGTGCTCTTACGAATATGTAACGAAGATGGAAAATCTCGAAAGACATTTGGTACCAAGTAGTGTAAGACTCTAACGCCACTAAAAAAAAAGAAAAGCAACCATCGGTCTGAAACGGATCGTATGATATCCTATCCTCCCTGTCGCGTAGACCTTATGAAGTGAGCGTGGTCTTTTCTTTGTCGAACTGCACCGATATCTTCGAATGTTTGATACAAAATTGCATCGAAGTAGGTTTTTTAAATAAAAACACCTCCTAAAAGAAGGTGTGGTCAAAACTAATGTATGGACAACTAGTAGAGGGTTAAAATATCTTAATTTGTTGTCTTAATAAAAATGTTCGATTTCATACCAAATAGTGACGTTATGAATAATTGGGCGTGGCAGAGGGCGGTTTTCAAAAAATGTTGCACTTGTACTGCTTCATATACTGCCACTGCTTCTTTATTGATGCTGATCACGAATATATACAAGCTATGTATCGAACTTAATGTATAACATCTCCTTAATCAAGACCAATCTACGAAAGTTCGAAAAAATCAGTTTGGGGAAAGTTTGAATCATTTAAGTATCTACTTTCCCTTAGCTTTTAAACCATTAGCTCATGAGATTTAGTTCTTCTCAGTCTCCGAATATTGTCTTGCGCGCATCCGAAATGTCTAATTTTCCATGACTCTGGCGCATAAATCAGGCTAAATTTGATCGATGGCATGGGTTATGTTGGCTTTGAAAACCCTTTGACTTCAGAAAACCTTACAAGAAAAAGTCTAAAAGGGTCAAATCGCACGATCTCGCTGGCCAGTTCACATCACCTTCACGTGAGTTGACCATGCCGGTGGCGTGAGCTGTGTGCCAAGTAGCGTCATCTTGTTGAAACCGCATGTTGTTAGATCATTTATCCAATTCAGGCCAAAAGAAGTTGATAATACTCGACGTTGATGGCCTGGCCAATGTCGTTCTCAAAGAAATATGTGACTTTTTCAGGATACATTGGACACTCTTGGATCTGATGTGGATTGGTATCGTTCCAAATTCGACAATTTTGTTTGTTGTCGTGCCCATTCATCCAGAAATGGGCCTCATCGCTGAAGATGATTGTTCGAAGAAAGTTAGGGTCTGCTCCAGAACCCATTCAGCGAACACACGTCGTTGTCTATGGTCGTTTACCATCAGTTCCTGGGTCAGTTGAATTTTGTACGGTTCAGGCCCAAATTAGGAGGTGAAATTCGCCAAGTTGTGGTCTGCGAAAGGCCGAGTTCTTGTGAGCGAAGCGAAATCGACTGCTTCGGATTCCCCTACATAATCTCACGGACAGCGGAGATGTTTTCGGCAGATGTGGGTATGGGTTGACCGTTTACTGAAATAGTAAACTCAAATTTATCCACCACACCAATCCAGAACACCAATTTTGATAAAACAATTTTATTATTTGCACGTGTTGTTGAACGCTATATCCCTCCATGGTGATTTGTGCAAAACAGACAGATGTAGCCTCAACAATATGGCCGCTATCAACTGTCAAAATTCGGAAGGCACGATACAGATCGCTTCTTTTTAGTTCCGAATAATTTTGGGGTTAGAATGAAATTCCGATTTCGCCTCGAATTGTGGCCCCACAGATTCCAGATATGAACCTCTGTCATATCTGGAAGCAGATCCGTCCAAGCGTTTAGGTTGCAGTCGAGCATACAGACAGACAAAATTGGCAGACCTACTTTTTGAACTTCCTTATCATAGTATTGACAAATTTGATTAAAATCTCGAGTTCGAGTTATTACACGAAACCAATTAAAAATTACCTCGGAGCCTGAGAAACTGTCAAGGAAACAACGAATTTTCTCTGGGAATTTATGCTTGAACTCCAAATCAGTAGTCCGACGCACTTACCCATGAGCCTCATGCAGGATTTCATGAACAATTCCCTTTTTTTTTGGCACGACGATGATGCACAGAATGGTACTGATCTGGAGTAGATTCGACTTGTGGTTAAGACTTCGTCTTCTTTTGAAAAGTGAAATTTAGAGAAGAACATCGTTGTCATGACTATCAATAACCCTTTGGAAAACCCTTATGATATTTAGAACAAAGAATCTTTATTCGTTCTTAAGTTTCTCTACTGTCTTGGTACTGAGTTTCATGCAGATGTACATAAATAGTACCATGATAGCGTCTTTCGAAATTATTCTCCCTCCAACAGAAAAAAAAAACCTACAACCCGTGCATAAATCTCTTATGCGGAACCACAGCCTCCTTTTCCTCCCATTTGTACCTAAAGATACACATGACCTTCTTCCATAAAATGGATTAAAAATTGTATACCTTTGTATGTACATACGAAGGCGCTATACGAAAGGTTACCGGAAAATCCATGAAATACCTCAAAATCTACCACCATACATCATATTATATCTCATTTCATCAGCCCAGAACATTCTCTGTATCTTCAATCTTGTGCTCAAATATTTTGAATTCCCCGAAATAGATTTGAAAAATATTTTCACTGACTTTGGACTATTGCCTTCAGGGCAAATGAAAACATAAATCTTTGTGCGTGCCTACCTCAATGAGATACGTATTTATCGCAATAACCTTCAGCCATCTGAGAGATAACATTTTGTTTCAAGAGGGGAAAATATCCACTAAATCTCTCTCGGTTTGTCTCCGATATTACACGCAGGAGGGTGCGACCGAACGGAGTTACTTTCGAAACTTTCCCCAAGCAATATATTTTCGCTCTCAGAACAGATTCAGCTGGTCCTTCTTCTGCTACAATGTTCCAATTTTGTTGAGCTTCTATGGAGGAGCTTTTTTTTGTGTTTTCGCTTCTTTATCCTTTCACATGAACTTGAAGGAAAGCGCTAACGATAAGTTGGGGATTGCGTGTATCGTTGGGAAACATCAATCTACCTATACAGCCAGCGCGTCGGAAAGGAGATGCAAATAAATTTAATTGGCAAGGTCACTTGAGCTATGACGGTAACGACATAATCATAACAAATCGAAACGAGGCGAATGGTACTTGTACCGTCTGCCGATGTCAATCAATGTGGCATGGTTATCCATCAAAATTATCCCTATAAAGCGGACAGCGTTATATTTTTGTTTCGTATTTTAAGAGCCATTCAAATGCACTACGTACACTTGGTTGGCTGCTATTAAGGGTTCGATTAGGTTATAATGAGCGTCCTTGGTTGGATGTAATTTTTACGATATTCGTCTGGGGTCAAGCTCTTGGAAATGTAATGAGTTTTGTTCGACTTAATAGTCGCAATAGCACTAAGTGGTCGTGTGTTGCCACACAATCACTGAACCTTGAATTTATAGCCTCAGACCGTGCTGGTGAGTTTGTCCAATGATCTTGGGGTGTTTTTTTGTTTAAGCCTCATGTAGGTTTCAAAAATGTGACTGATTTTACCTTTAGTCGTTACATGATGTAAGGATGAGATTAAGTCAAAGGATAGAGCTGCTTATTGGATTCTATTCACCACCCGTAGTCTATCGGTGTGGCCTGAAACTAAGATTACACTCGATAAGTCCTAGATCCTTCTCCTATATCTCCTATATCTATATGTAATTCACTACACAGCATTTTATCATGGTTCGACCCATTTTTCTTTCCGATAATGGGACATAAGTTCCAAATTTTTGTAGAAGCAATACCTATTAACCTATTCTGTGGGCGCCGTGGCTCAGTGGGTAGTGCGTTGGACCTAAAAAGTTTTTCACGGCCCCACCTCTCGCGAGCGTCTGACAAACATCCGAGAGTACAACTGTTCTGAGAAAGCTTCTCCAATAATAATTTGCCCTTCGGACACGGCATTAAACAGCTAGGCTCTGGGTCCCATCGACCTGTAGCACCAAGTATTAATTTTATAATACCTATTTACAGAAAGCAATTGGTTCCGTTTAAGTTTGAGGAAGATGGCTTCACCTTTCTTCTCAGGTCTTAGCCGCTCACGCGACTTCTTGACTCCGCTAAGGGTATGTCAACAACTGTCAGACAGGCTCCTTTAAGCAATGATGACGTATCTTAAATTTGAGCTAAGTGTCTCGCTTCGCTCGCTAACTTCACTTCACTCTTTTCTCAACAGGGTTTAGTCACTCTCGCGACTTCGTCGCTCCGCTACAGGGCACACTCCTGTAAATTGGTTTTGTCTGAGCAAATTTATACAATTTTCCGCATGAATTTGTTGTTCGGATTTTATTTCTATTTTGCGATGTTAGTACTTGTTTCATGTGCGTCCAGGTATTTGAACTCTCTAAGCTTACTTAAACAAAATGAGTTAAGTGGGACATAAGACCTAATCCTGTCCCGATGGAGTGAGACATATGTAAGTCCTTGAAAAAATGATTGAAACTTACATATATCCAGGGGACTTGTGTCCCTGCACCGCGCCGATGGGATACTGGATACGATATCTTTGACCGATATCGCCATGGAAGTGCAGCCGGTGAACTGTGGTTTTGTAGATCGCGTTTTCTGCTAGAAGTTTCTCTTGATCTGCAGTTCAGATAGTATTTGAAAATCGCATCTGCGATATACTTTTCAATTAACGGACTCCCGACCCGTGAAGAGTCCCTGCCTGAGACATTTAAATCCGAGGCGCGTATCTCTCTCGTAACTAGTGTTTTTTTTTACGTGGTAGGGAAGTTACCCCGACGGTACAACCCCCAACCTGGAGGGCCAATTCCTTTTGGTGAAACCCCTAGGGCGAGGAGCCGGTTGAGAAAACCGATGTCAGTAATCCGCTTCGGGAATGTGGGCGCTGCCTTTGGCCTATTAAAGTCTCGTCCGCCACCGTCTCTTTCCAAAAACCTGACTTATTCTCGGAGATCCTTACTAGCCTGGGCTCCGAGGATGTCGAAGTAGTCCGTATAAAGTGAGTTAGTTTATCACTGGTTTGGTTGGGTAAATAGGAAAACGATGTTAATTTCAGACGCTCATAGTCCACGATTAGATAGCACACCTACGGAATGCCATTTATATCTTGGGAATGGCCCTTAACAGCTGGATTGCTATATAGTTTGATGGACAATTTAATTTCAAGGCATACCTCTTGCCTAGGACTAGGTCTCTTGTTTGCTCACTAGAACTGTCCCCAGTTGTTCCGGAGTCAAATCGGAGCCAAGCCGGAATGAGTTACGAATTCTGTTAATACCTTTACTGAGGCAGACAACACCTTTCTTTCATCTCAGATTTAACCTAACCTGATCACAGATCGGCCGTTTTACGTAGTACATGTTGGATCTAGGCCTGAAAGTTAGGTATAGTTAGTATTAAAATTAACAAAGAAAATTCTATTTGCTGGGATTTATACTATGAGTGACCGTCGACGCTCAGTAGTGCAAGGTTCGATACCCAACAGCGCATTTTTGTTTGACATTTTCGACAATGTGACGTTTGACTGTTTGATCTACACAACACAAAATAGATAAAATATTGGTGTTGTGGATCAGAGCATTGCTAATGAATAGAACTCTAGTTATCGAGGTGGAATGGGTTAAGCAGGGGCTGTACTTAATGTGGTCTTCTCTGCCCACTGCAATACTGCTTGGTATATCTTCCGTCGAATACTCCATCCACTACGTGTTCATATTCGCCCTATTGAAGCTGTACAGCGCAGATTTCTACGCTTTACCCTTCGCCACTTCGCCTGAATCGACAGAAACAGTTTGCCTTCTTACACCGATCGTCTAAAACTTATCCGTCTGCAGTCCCTCGAAAAACGTCGCTAAATCGCCGATTTACTATTCCTTCAACGGTATCCTTCAACACGAGTCTGCGCAACCTAAGGTTCATACCTCTTTTCCGTGTTAATCCTCATTACGGCTATAATACACCGATGGCCACAATGTTGCTCCTGGCTAATAATACGGAAAACTTATTCGACTTTCACCTTAGCAGAATATCCTTCCGCAAATTTCTTTAGCACCGCTGTTACTCTTCCGAGCCCTGTCTCCCCTGTTTCTCCTTGTCTTAACCTTTCCCTTCGGCCCCTAGGTCTTAAGATAGTTTTTAAGTTTAGAATGTTTAAGTTTGCTTGCATTGAGCTAATAAAGTGCCGGTAGAGCCCGCGTCAATTCAATTCAATACACTCAGACATAGGCTAGCTAACCTGCAGATAGGCTTAGACATGATCGATGACAGATGTAGCTTTCGGTTAATGGTCTGGAAACTGAAAGTGTTTTCCTTTCGAAAACAACTTTTCGAATGACATAAAGTTGGCTGAGGACATACCGGCCTTTAACTTTTGAATTTTCGGTATGAGCTGATGTTTGTCATTCCAACATACATTATGATGTACTACACCACACTTGTATGTATCTAGTAGCCGGATTTGATGTGTTGCCGGGTTAGCAGAGGTTGTTGCGGAATCGCCGGGACTAATTGGACCCATTGGCCCTGTAGGTCGAAGGTGCAGGTTGGTTATCCTGTCTGTCGGACACGTGTTCGCAGTCAGGTGAGGGTCTAAGTTAATTCTTATCGGAGATACCGTGGCCAAACGCTGATATCTTGTCGGTAGCTAATTTTGCCTTTGCAGGTATTGATCCTTTTCATGGAGGCATCGTCGATGGCCATCACGAGGTAAAGGAGTGTACCATTCTGTTCCCCGCAGGTCAGCATTTTGTGCAGTTATTGTCGCCAGAATCTTTTCTGGACAGCTCCAGACTTTGTGGAAAGAACCCTCGGACAATATGCGGTTTCGGGAAAGATCCTTCCTCCACAAGTGTCACGTTCAACTCACTGTTGGGTCTAATTCTCTCGAAATTCGAGCGCATCCACTCAGCGGTCGCAGTGTCTGAGAAAATAAATACTAGCTTCCCCGATCTATGATGAGAGCCAGAAAAATGCGGCCATACAGCCATTGCTCATTTCAATCGAGGTGCCTATAACCGCCTCTTGAAAGTGCCATTTGCTCAGTTGAGAGGGATTGAGTGGACAACTCGGTCAGGACAACACCTAACCCGATAGTACTGGCCACTTGACTATAAGTGGGAGTGTCAGGCACAGGTCCTGCCTTGACCTTCTTGGCAACTGATTCTATGGGTGTCTGATCCTCAGATCTGAAACCAAAGGGCACCAGGTATTCGGAGTTCACATACCTGCGACTAGGCACCCTCTTAGCCATGCATCCATCGACTTATGCTGTTCCACCTTCGATTAGGGATTTGGTTTACTCCTCATCGTCGCTCACTTTACCCTTCTGATAAATCCACAAACCTTACAAACCGGTCAATCAGAGAGGCACAAAGCCAGCAGCAGGTTGCTCTGATTGTGGGTAGCTTCCTTAGCATGAGAGCCGTTGTCCATCGGCTGGCACGAGGAGGCAGTGAGTCTTCTTAAAGCGTTGCCTGTAGGGATCTTCCAAGGACTTTACCCTATAGGTTCGCATCTGGTCGCCTTGATGTTATACATATCATGGTTCCGTTTCACGTTTCCCGAGATCTTGCAGAGCCCAGTTAGTCCTTTTTTATTTAATACGGAAGTGGATTTTTGTTTTGCCAAATTTTTGTTTGTCCTGTAGGGTGGTACACCAAGGACTTACGTCTGGTTTCTAGCAAAGTTCCTTCCTGATAGGTCACCACGCCCACTTTTCCATTGTATCTGTAGATGCTATTGGAAGGAAAAACCTCTGAATCATTGAATTAATCTTCTCGTTCTATATTGAAATTTCATGTAAAGGTAGTAAATGACTGCCTTTTTCACTACGCTTAACTGCTCTACATATGTAGATGCTCTGCTATGCCTAAGTACCTTCCCTTGACACTATCATCTTTAGCTGTTCTATTAAAAGTTGTTATCGTCTATTTATTCACACTGGAGTTTGAAGGAACTTCCGCTATCCTGCACTAATGGATACTCCATTTGACGTTTTTACATTCTGTCAGAGTCTATTCCAAATTTGTATGAATAGCTCCAGTATAAGTCAAAGCTCCGGTACCAACTTAAGGCTTCACAACTTGCTATGCAAAAATAGGTCCGTCTTCCAAGCGAACATCTGCGATATTCGTATGTCCTTTTGAATATATTGAGCTGTCTGAGTGTCTCCATCTGTTGCAATAGCCACTCTGCGTCTAAGACCTTAGATACTCGACCAGTCACGAACAAGTTCAAGTCCTAAATTCGGCAGAAAGCTCTCATACCAATAATGGTCTCGAGGGTGATTTCTCCGGATCTGAACTTGTGTGGGACATGGCTCGTCCGAACGCAGACGAACAGTAACAAATTATCCTGTAAAATCATCTGCAAGCAACACGGGGAGGGCACTAGTGGGTCATTAACAACTTTCAGCAGAAGGATCCAACTTAGAGCTGTCTTTCGGAGTTAAGTACATATCCTTCATTGTACTGAACGGATAAGGGTCACCTAATCAGAATTGCAAATCTCTAGAATCCGTACCATCCACTTCACGTAGCCTAAACGTTCATGTACAAATGTCCTTCAAAAACAGTGTTCAACGCCAAAACTCTACTTAAAGTTTTATCTCTCAGAGCGCATTCAACACAACGATTTTATTTCTTTCCAACCGTTATATTTATCTTTGTCGAATAAATAAAACGTGTCCTTCAACACACCGAGAGCCCACTCCCCTTCGTAATTTTCTTTTATAACTGAACTGTGCACTCCTTCTTTAAGATGTACTACGGCACACAGCCTACCTACTACTATGACAACAGAGCAGTCGACTGCCGCAGCAATGATTATACCTTTAGCCTGCTCAATGCGGAGACAAACATGCTGCATCCTGGTTGAACCTTGAACTCGTTTCGTCCTTTTGGCAATAGGATTTAATGAATCGTTAAAATTGCTGCAACACCACCAACAAACAA
The DNA here is from genome assembly GCA_963583995.1 of Xylota segnis. Lineage (NCBI taxonomy): Eukaryota > Metazoa > Arthropoda > Insecta > Diptera > Syrphidae > Xylota > Xylota segnis. Next base: position 113,055,871 of record OY757236.1, on the reverse strand, counting down.
CAAGACAACAACCAAGTACCGAGTACTATCTCCAAAACATACTCAACTAACCGCACACAACCAGCAACGTCTCTTTAGCGAATCCAAAACAATGTCTTGTTGTGTAGGACGACGACGTATCCTCGCCGCGAACGAAAAACCATTTTTAGGTCTGTCAAAGTTAATTTTATGCAATTTCATAATTAAAATTCCACACACAGTAGATGGGAGAGCGGTTTATTGTTTTCGCTTCTTTCCAGCACTGAATAAATCATCATCGTGTCTATTTTGTTCTTTTTTACAGATACAGCGATACTCGTACACCAGCAGCGCCCACAGAACTGAGCCGACATTTCGTAGGAGCACACCAGCAGTTTCCATCCTTGAATTGTCTGTATATACTCGTAGACAACGTCATGTACGCCTTATGCCAAGGAGATGTGATGATGAGCTCAAATTCGCTACTGAGTGGTTAAAGACACAACACGGATTTTTCTAGACAATTGCGGATGGTAATTAACCGATGTGGAATGGTGCTTCAGGTTTTTCTTCTCACGGTATGTTATCCTTGAAAATTCTATTTGGGAAATGACTATGGTAATTTCAGCGTTTCAAAGTCTGCTCGAAAGTGGATAATAGTGTTGAGCTGCACCAAGTACAATTGACATTTTCTGCACACTTTTGTTAAAGGCACTTTTAAAAAGCACACAGGAGAGCGGAACAATAAAAAAAAAACAAAGTCCTTTGATGCAAAGTTACTCGACCGTGAAGTGATGTAGTAAAACGGGCTGTTGTGAGCTGTATCATGAATGTGAGGGGGATGTATTTTTACAAAACGGGATCCTTTTACTTTGAAGGCTGTTTGAAGTTTTGACAATATCCTTAAATTCGGGTAGAGATCATGAATATGCATGTACATGCTCGTATGCATTGCTTTGCCTTCTTTGTATGCCGACAATCAAACGAAAGTCATTTTTAATCATCAGACTATGTATGACTATGTCCTCCGTGATCCTAGAGTTGTTTCATTGGAATCGTAACCTAGTTTTGTCCAACAGTCATACGAAAATATTTATGAAATCAAAAGCAAATGACATCCTTTTCCACAAACAACTTTCTTACAAATTTCAATTGGACCGGATACGGGCTATGGTTTGGAAATCGTATTGACCGGGCAATGGGCAGGTTGGTTCTTCTGTTTATGAAGCCCTTTGAGTATCTTTCATTCGGGAGAGTCTTCTTCTTGGAAAATTTACATCAAAGTCGGGTCTCCTTATGCTGAACCAATTGAACGCTATAGATGGTTTCTTAGTACTTTCCGTTGAATTTTCATTTTAGCTCAGTTTGACGTCTTAGATATCTGCTTCAAGGATTCGGGGTCACTGACAGTGTTCAATAGCTCGTAATAATAATTATTTGGGTAATAAATGATAAATAATAAATTTCTAAATTGCTCGCTCTGTGGACTGTATATATCTGCACAACCGCACGCTCTAGAGTCTGCACAAAGAGTGACTCTTTTGTGCTGTTGCGCAGCTGTGTATATCTTTGCACTTTACCGTTGGTGAGTGCGTGTGCGCTATGCACTATAATGGAAATTTCCACCGTCGATGCTGCTGCTGCCTGTGTTGCCGTGGTAGTTTTCTGCTGTTCTAGACAGACAGTGAAACTGTATTTAAGTCTCTGATACCATGCTTGTGTCCCTCATGGATATGATTTTACCATTCACCTACCAGTCACAGAGGCATTACGGGAGGATTCAAGGCTGACGACCTGGTTGGGACTTACTATTCAACCAAAACAGCGAGCCCCTCGCTACATGTACATAATTATAACACTACGTGTCTGGCCTAGTATACAACATACAGGATTTGTAGTGTCAAGACAATTACAGAATAGCTTAGTACTAGAATTCGATCCTTTGCGTTTGTATCCTCATATAGACAGTCTATCCTATCCACCATCGGGAGATGAACTTTCCTGAGTCTTGTGACTTAAGTGGCCTACAGCTCGGGGTGAACCTGAGCCTCAACAACAAACTTCACCAGTACGCGTGGTCCTTAACTAACTGCATCCAGTTGCGCACTCCAAGTCGGTTGAAGTTGCTTTCTATATTCTTGTACGCGCCACTTAAGGCGAGGTCTTCCCCTACTGCGTTGTCCCTCCGGGTTTGATTCCAAGGTTCTGCGGGCCGGAGCATTCGTATCCATTCGCTCTACATGTCTTAGCCAACTTAAACGACTAATTCGCAGGTTTTGATTTGGTCGATGCCGCTGTACAGCTCGTATAGCTCGTCGTTGAATCTTCTCCTTCAAAGCCCGTCAACACAAACGGGACCGAAAATTTTACGAAGAATCTTTCTCTCGAAGCGACTGAGAATATCTTCATTCTCTTTAAAGAGAGTGCACGCTTTACCTCCATAAAGCAGGACTAGGATGATCAAGGTCTTATAGTGGCTAATAGTTGTACAGACTTTTGAAAGACTGTGCCTCCGGTTTTGACTTTTGAGTTCCGCACAATTCTTTCAAGTCTGCTGTTAAAGAAATCACATGACAGCGCGTCACCTTGTCTAAATCCTTTTTGACATCAAAGGTCTCGGTAAGTTCGTTACCGACCTGGATGGAGCAGTGGGACTTCGCCATCCCCACTGTGCATAATCTGACAAGTTTGGCAGGGATACCAGACATGGCTCTGTACAGCTCGTCTCTAAAAATGCTGTCATATGCAGCCTTAAAATCGGTAAACAGATGGTGGGTATCGACTTGGACTTCTTCGATTTTCTTCGAGATCTGCCTTAGTGTGAAGATTTGGCCGATTGTGAACTTTCCTGGTCTCAAGCCGCACTGATAGGGGCCAATCAGGCTGTTGACGAAGGGTGTCAGACGTTCATGCAGTTGAGTTGAGTTGAGTGGGTCTCCTTTCTAGTGGATCAGCAAACGGTGCCAACCAAAGTTTAGGGTATGCCTGAGTTGGTATATGCTTTCTACCAGGTCCAGTTGCTTTGAACAGCTCGGCTAGCAAACCATTAAATTTAGCAGTATTGTTAAATATTGCTATCTTTACTTCGTTTTGGTTATGTGGACTGAAGATTTGCTGTCAACGTCTAGGTTGAATAAATTCTGCCTGACAGCGATCTTCGTCGCAGTTATACAGTCTGCAAAAGAAGTTTTTCAATATTCTGAGCACCGTCAGTGACTCTACTACGAGGTTTCCATCTTCATCTCTACCGGCTTCTGTACGGGTCTTGTTGGCCTGACAAAAATAAAATAAAAAAATAAATACTTGGCGCTACAGGTCGATGGGACCCAGGGCCTAGCTTCTCACAACCATTCGTGTTGTGCGTGTTACATTCTTTACACGAATGGAAGGGGCCTACTGTTTAATGCCGTGTCCGAAGGGCAATTTGTTATTTGAGAAGCTTTCTCGAGACATTTGTACTCTCGGATGTTTGTCAGACGCTCGCGAGAGGTGGGGCCGTGAAAAACTTTTAGGTGTTCCCCGACTGGGATTCGATCTCGAACCCCTTGCTCCGTAGTCCAACGCACTAACCACTGAGCCACGGCGCACAACTTGTTGGCCTGACACCGTTGGTAAAACTCATGTACATTATTCCTGGAGTCACAATATCTTTGAGCGCGCCTCTCAAGCTCTTTCTATTTTCTTCCCGTCTCTTCTGCTCATAGAGCTCACAAACAGCCTTAGTCCTTTTTTGCAGCGCCGCTTTGTATGTCTATTGCTAAGCTGCATGTGCGCGCCGGCATTTCTCGTCAAACCAGGGGTTTCTTGTTTGAAACCCCGTACATCACTTGGGGCACTTCTGTTGACATGTTGGCAGCGTTGCCACTGGTCGTCGGCACTTGATACTGGGGGCATAGGAGACGTTAGGAGATTTCGGGAATCGCAACCGGCAAAGGTTCTGGCGATCTCTTGCGATTGCAGCTTTCCGACGTTAAATCGCACAGAAATTCTTCTCTGTTGTGGTGTTTGGGATATCCGCATTCGTACCTTAGATGCAACAAGGTAATGATCCCAGTCGATGTTAGCTGCTCGGAAGGTTCGGACATTCAGAATACTACAGGCATGCCTTGCGTCGATCGCAATATGATAAATCTGGTTGACTGTTTCATGATCAGGAGATCGCCATGTCCTTGGTTGCTATTGTGACATTACGCCCCGCCGCAAAGTCAATAAGCCTAAGTCCGTTGCCAGGCGTGGTGTCGTGTAGGTTATACATTCCAACTGTCCTACCAAAGATGTCCTCCTTCCCTATCTTAGCGCAGTGCTCGTAAATTTGGTCGAGGAGCTCATGGAAAGATTCTTTGGAGGCGTTGTCCTTGTCCTGTGAGGGCATGAGCGCATATTAGGTTTATGTTGGCGAATTTAGCCTTGATGTGGATTGTCATAAGACGCTTGCTTACGTGCCGAATGCTCACGACTTCTTGCCTAACTCTGCCGTATATGACGAATCCAAATCCTCTGCTCTATCTGCTCCCAATAGCTATCACCATAGTATGCTCCACAGTTTCCCATCCTTCGACCCCTCGCATCATACTTCCTGGATGGCGGTGATATCTGCTTCATAGCAGTCTAGGGCCTCTCCTAATTGTTCAGCTGCCGATGGGCTGTTAAGGTCCAAACATTCCACATGCAGGTATGACATGATGAGACAACATATGTTAACTCTATAGTCCTTCAGACAGGATAAAGGGTTTGGGAGTTTTCAGAGACGTTATCTCGTCGCCTGGTATGAGTTATTTCCCGTTTCAGTTAAGGCCATTATTATTTAAGCAAATATCATTAGGAACCTATAACTGCAACGTTTAATACGACAACCTAGAATCTCACCATAAAAGGTCTCTTCGGTGGACCTTCCTAATGAAGGTACATTTCCCCAAATTCGATTACCACCCGTTCATGTTACAAATTGAACGAATCGATAGATTAAAACGAACAGTACCCTTGGGATGGAACACAATTTTTTGGTATTTGCCATGAAAATTCAACACGATATGTCTACAACGGCCAGGTCCACCAGGCACAGGTTGGCTATAATTATTAGTTCGAATATGCAGTCAGCGTAATGACTATTTACACGAAAACATGAATGCACGCCCTTCGATTTGACTGCTTAATTATGATTGATTACATTTCCGACTATTTGTGAATGGTTTAGGTCAACACAGGATACGTACAATCTCTCACCCAAGGGTAAACGGATACCAAATCACTGTAAGATTCCAGATAAAACCCCAAAAGTACCCTGAATGCTGACATTGTAAACATTTAATAATCTCAGCTTACAACAAAATCGTACCGCATTTGCCATTTAATTAAACCACGCTCTCTCGTTACATGTCCACGATTTGATGGACATTTTTAATGTCCATCTCTGGCCAGGACGTGGAAGATACCGCACACAGGTAAATGGAGGATGACCGGCACGGCATGGCACGGCGGCGGCGAGAAAAGACGATGGGTAACCCATACAAAATGGCCAACGACCACAATCTGAAGATATAACCACAATAAATTGTGTCCTGACATAAAAACCGTCCACCGCTGTGCATACCTATGCTGCACTAACCTGTCCATGGATACTCGTACTCGTGTACACAGAAATACTTTGTGGCCATCATCAGACGGTCGGTCGGTCGGTAGGTATTGTGTTTCGTTGGTCATCTGCGGATGATCCTTATGTGAATGGTTATTATTATGCGGAGGAGGGATAAGTGATATCCTTCACTTCCGCCCAAATCCCACATAAGCTGTGCATGAGTGCCTGCGAATAAATACTATCGTCACCGCTTCAATCATGAACATGACAGTTTGTTGTTAAACACACTTCACGGCTTTTTGTCACAATGGTACTAGACTGTGCACTTCTGCATGACAAATGTCCTTTTGCGAATGCAAACACAAAATCAAATCGGCTGAACGACGATAATTGCTTGGAAAAGTATATGCGAATGGCACGCGATCCTTGTATTAGTTTACGAGTATGAGCGCGAGTCAATTGGCGGCAATCCACGACTCTGGTGGCGGGTGGTAGAAAAGGCGTGCTGCAGCTACTTATAAAGGATTTAAATGGAGCTATATTTTTTTTTTAACAAGAGCCATGCGACAGTCATTCGATAGAGATTCAAATTCATGGCTGGAGGAGTGCTTTTGTTGGAATTTAGTAGAAGTATTTTCGTGACCCAAGGGGATTAGAGATTGTGACGTAGAAGAGTTATTAGCGGTCGCGCTTGCTTATCTTTTTGGGGTCAATAGACCTGACCAAGTTTTCGTTCCCAGCTACCCATATGCGATGATTTAATGCTGCATATACCTTTGTATAAGGAATTCCGCCAAACATGAATCTTGGACAAGGCTTGTTGGTATTTATAAAGTCCTCCTGTACATAAAGGGTGGGCCAAATACAGGTTTCTTTTTAAAAATGCAATAAAATGAACAAACTTAAATTTGTTCCATGTATTATGGCTTTAATAGTAAGAGCAAATATTCCCATTAATTATGGAATGTAACGTCGTTCAAGTGGCTGCAACGGCTGGCTTCGCAGTAGCACATTCTGTCACTCCAATTTTCGAAGACCTTGTAGATGGTTCCGGGTTGTAGCTCACGGATTGCTTGGATGATATTGGCCTTAAGTGCTTAAGTCGTTGGCATAACAACAACGGTCCTTCACGGTTCCCCACACAAAAAAAAAAAGTCCAAAGGGGTCAAATCGCAGCTCTGAGGGGGCCAATTCACATCCCCAACACGATAATACGATTTGGAAATTTGGTGTGGCATGGCGTGCCATCAAGCATGAACCAGAGGTCATCCAAATTTATGTCTTCAATTTCAGCAAAAAAAAAACGTCGGTTAACATGGCTCTGTAACGCCCACCGTTGACCGAAACGTTGTTCCCAGCCAACAATTTTCCAAACTGTCACTCTCTGTGGATGCATTGACTTCTCGACAATAACGTGCAGATTTTTCAGATCGTTGTCCTATTCAAGCCCAAACGGCGAAGCGATAACAAAGCGGATGGTCGTGCGCCTTCAATTCCTGAGTCAATTGGACCTTGTAAGCGAATAATCTGAGGTCTTTGTGCGTGAGATGTTGAGCTATTGAGATCGATGGCGAGTTGATGTTCGTAGATTGAGTCTCACGCTATCGGCTACAACAGCCATATTCCCGTCTGTGCTCACTGTACAACGACAGGGACCATGAGTGTTGTCCACTAGCATACCAGTCTCATAAACGGTGGGTGCTTCATTTCGGCCAAAACTTCTTTTCAAATAACGCACTGTCTGGGCTACACAGCAATCACTTTGGAAATAAGTTTTCAATATTTCCCACGTTGTTCAAACGTAAAGCGACTCATTTCGTTCGGCGGAGGTATGATTCTGACTTTCTGTCAAGATTTCAAGTGGGAAACAGCTGTCAGTGTCAAAATAACCTATGATTTAAAAAGAAACCCCTAGATGGCCAACCCAATAAATAGAAATAGTATGTATTCCGTTGAAAAAATTGTACGAGGTTTAATTTATAAGATAACAATTTCTTCTTCTACTGTTTAATAGTACGAGAAACACACTTCGTTAACCTGCTTTTAAGCAACAAAAACTGCCTCCATAAACTAGAGGAGTTTAGCGGCAGTCGCAACCATATACACAGAAAATGCTTCAAGTCTTGTGGTGCTACCATTTCGCTTATCATTCAACAAAACCGACAGTAACAGCCTTGCATCATCTTGTTGGAACGATTGAAAAGTCTATTCTCCCGCTATCCCTTTCTGGACATCTTCGGAGTATATGTCAATACGTCCATCAGAACTGTTGCTGATGCCAAAGACATTGACTCGCAGACGACCAGATGGATAGGCTATAGTTTCAGCCAAACTTGGACAATTGTCAATACAATCTAGTATTATTGCACAAATGATTCAAAACTCTAGACAACAAACTTAATTGTAGTGTGTCATGTGAACCACTGAAAAGATGGCCTGTTCTCGACTTTTCGGGGAAAAATGAAACTGGACTTTTCTCACCATCATCACTTCAATAATAACTTATGCTCGCCAATAGAAAAGACCATTCAAGCCTCCTCCCGCTTCCTCTAACAAAAGGTGCCAAAACCGGCTGTTACGTTGGAAGTCCTTCTAGACCTTGTACCTCTACATATACATAAGTGTCACGAAGAATACTGTGGCAAGCGTCATTAAGTTTCACCTGTTATACAACATGAATACCACCAATCTAGCTGGACAGAAATTTACTGTTATCCTCACCAGCAGTTGGGGTGTCGGACTTCATGCCAAAAGAAATAAAACTCCATCGCACCTTTAAAGTTGTCATTCCGAACGAAGTTGTTGGGACAATCCTGATATCCTTTTACTGATTCCTCAAGCTAATTGGCACACTTACGGTTGAACAATGTCAAATGGGGTAGAAGTCTGAATTTTCGGAATATCAGGTACAGACTGTCTCCTTCATTAGGACACTTACCTCTATACTCCAAGCAGAGGTTTGCGGTATCGACCTCTTCGACGGGCAAAGTAAAAATGTGGCTAGAAGAGCATAATATCGATCTGTTGCGTTGGGCCTCTTGGTGCCAGAAAAGCAAAAAAATAAAGAAGACTGGTGGAGCAGTATTCAAGTAGCTTGGTACTCCATATCGACGAACCCTTCGCACCCACTAGTCGAGTCCTTGCCAAAAAGAGTCCGTGGAGTGATAGAAAATAAAGGATACTCCACAAACAATTAGGTTTTTTGAAAGAAAAAAAAACAAATTAATATAAGATTCCTAACATTTTGTGTTAGTCAGTGGTCTTATTGCTTTGTCCGTAACTGTATGTAAATATTTACTCCGGACAGCCAAGCTGTGGTAAGTGCTCTCATGTTCTTTGAATTTTAGTCTAAGCTGATTTAGAACTGTCTTCAAAGGCTCCTACTGCTAGCTGTACAAAATGAAATCAAACAATCAGTTAGTGTCCGAGGACATATATATGTAGGTATCCCTGGCAATGACACCGCTAACGAACTTGTCAGATCCGATACCCAATCTCCATATATTGACCCTGAACCCTTACCAAGGCCACCTTCCAGGCCAGGTAGAGATAAATCAGTGGAAATAAAACTAATAGCTCCCTTATTGGAGTTCACTAACTGGTCTCTAAGTTATCACCTCAAGGAACCGCGGAACATATTTTACGTGAATGTCCTCGCCTTCTGATATCACCTCCTGCTCAGCTCGAACAATCCTAGGCTTTATTAATGAACTTGACTAGGCAAATCCACTCAAATCTATATGGGATCGCGGTGTTTCTTGAGGCTACCGAAAACCTTATTACCCCAATTATTCCTACAAAAAAAGAAAGACCTTTAGTCCTACTTGGACTGGACACGATGTCCTGAAATCAGCAAAACTTGGAAACAGATTTGTTTCTCCTTTGCGGACTTGACTATGGCAAACAATGCTTGAGCTCGGATGGGAATGAGATTCTTTTCAGTCGCAGTGCTACACTTTCTGTCCTTTCTATAGGTAAAGGTATTTTTAAACCACTCAGGACGAATTTGGACGATTTTGCCGCATAACCTGCGAAAATATTAAATTAAACAGCGAAAGAACTGAGGCATGAGCCTGAAGTCCTACACAACCCACGGGACCACCTCCAAGATCCCACAAATCACCCTATATATTCGCAGATAAGACGTTCATAACCACAAATATCCTGATACCTTATAATCATAACATTTTATATTTTCAATAAACAGTTCTACGAGAATGAAGGAAGAAAACCAGCTTAATCCTTAGATTATTTATATACTACTAGGTAATTGTATTCCTATTCGGAAAGTTTTTTTTTTTTCAGTTGTCCTTTACCACAATACAACGGAAATGGACCAACAACACAGAACACACCAGTTCACCTGCATTCTTAAACTTTCATCCTCACGGACAAAGGAATAATCGAAAACGGTTTCTTTTTTCGTTTTTTTTTTTTTTCTTTTTTTGTGAGGAAAAATAAGAATACGAATACCATACAACGGTAACATTCATCCTTATGCTTAAAAGGGTATTATCTTCGGTTATAAAATGTAAGTTGTGTCAACTGTAGTAGTGGTGCCAGGAATAGCACTAGGAGCAGTAGTAGGAGATAACTGTTTTAACAGTCATAGTAAATTTTCCCAGTTTTGAAATTTATATAGTTTTCTTTTTATCTGTTTGGGCGGACTTGTGCATCCTTGGTACGCTCTTACCGACTACATCTAGTGGTCCAGAGTTTTTCAGTTTTTTTTTTCTTCCTTTTTTTACGCATATTTGCATTTTAAGTTTTGTGATCTGCCATGTATTTGTACGGAATAGTCGTATATGATGGAAGAGGCAGAGAGAGAGTCCTCACCTTTGTGAAAAAAGGATATAATTTCCATTCTTATTGGAGTAAATACATATACATTGGTATAACTAAGGGTTTTGTTAAGGAACAGACAATACAGTGGAATAGTGTTTGATTTAAGTGGATACTGAGAAATTAGTGTGTTGTAATCCAATGAGACTGGAATTTCTGAATTTCTGGGAAATTTGTACGTAAGTAGGTAAGGAAGGAGCAATTAAGCTTAAGGAGATTAAACTTGGACTTAATTTTCGTTTCTTTTTTTACCAGATAATGCTGATCTACTATGTAGGTACCTATTTATCTAAGGTAGACAGTGTTCTAACTCTGTTAAATGCTGGTTTTGCGTTCGGAAGTCAAGGGAATCCAAGCCTTATGCACATCAGTATGTACGTATAGTAGAAATCATATGGAACCATTTCGCACAGATTGAGTAATTTTCAGTCAAATGGTCAATGGATAACATGGCTGGAATGGCTTTGCGGAGAGTTAGGCTGTGTTCACCGTCAAGCGAATTAGCGTCGCGACGCTAGCTTTTCAATAACATGTGTACATATGGAGGCGTTCATGGCAGAAAGCAAATTGAGCAACTTGACTTTAAGCGACTGCGGGTGACGAGAACAACTGTCATAAGCACTCAATCGCTTGCCATTTTCCCGCTGGCAATGTCGCTTGAAATCGCGCACATTCTTAAGCTTACTCCAATCTACACCAAAAAATCGATGTTGTGGATGCATTTGTTTCTTGATAATCACTCGTGGATTTGCTTAATCCCAAACTCGATAATTTTTATGATTAACAAAGCCATTAAGATGAAAATTACTTTCATTATTGAAAATGAATTTGTCTGATAAATCAGAATCCACTTGTTGTTGTTACACAGTTCATTCAAAGAACTCTCTTCGCAGCGTGGTCAGCAGGTTTCAGTTCTTGAGTCAAGATGAAAATCTTTCGTGAGAAAACCCTGTAAAGAGCTATTTGAAATGTCGGATTCTTGACCACGGTGCCGAATTGATGTTTCTGGACTATCAGCCATATTGCTGTGATCTTCTTCATTGTTTCGTGTTGAACGACGTCCAGAGTATCTAAGATTCAGGCTCCCTGAACTGCTAAATTACTTTCTTCTCAGTTGATGATGTTAAACCACTATTCAGACCATATTTTGTACGAAAATTGCTGCCAAATCTTCATTATTTTTAATATATTGCTCAACAATGCAAAAGCATTGTTATTTCATGTAGCGCTCCATTGTAAATAACCCTGAACTGTCAACTGACACACTATCTTTGTTTTGACCGGACAAATGGCGCAAAAGTAAGTAAACTGAGTTTTGTCACACCCTCTAGTATAGTCCAGGGGTGGTATCAAACTTAATTAACATTCTTAAATCAAAAGAAGGGCAATTGGAAGGAGATGTGTCAAATGTGTCGTGGTATGCGTACCTAAAGCGTTCTTCTGCTGAGTGAATTAAAAACGAAAGTAAAAGTAAAAGTCACAGCCGTGCTCTGAGTTAAAATTAAATTAAGAGAAAAAAATAAAGCATAATCGAGTTTTAAACTGCTTGACTTTTTACACTTCAACACCCCAGCCTCATCTAGGCAGGCAAGTGGTGCAGATCCTGTTGTTAATTCACTTGTAGTGATGTTTAAAAACCAATTACACCAATTTATTGCCACTGTAAGTGTAGACCTACAGCCACTTTTCGATGTGATTTTATGTTTTTTTTTTTCTGTTTCTGTAATTTTAGCCAATTGACACGATAGCATCCCCGGTAGTGTCCAGAGAGTCGAGGACCTACTCGTAAATTTTTCACTTCGTAAACTTTTAAGGAAATTTCCATATAACAACATTCGCTGTAATTAAAAGGCAATAAAATATTAAATTGGCATTCATTTTGTCGCTATAAATATTCATACACACTTTCACGGTGCGTGTTTGTGCACTCCATAACGCCGGTCGTTCGGATAGCCCCATCCCCCCCATTCCCAAGCCATCCAGAAAGTCACCATCTTTTATTTGTGTGCATTATTTTTATTGCCAATCATTTCATTTTCCACTTTTTTTTTATATTTTTATTTGCAATATCGAATCGAAACACAAGCAAAGAAAACACACGACGAACGGGTGACAAACGGGGGATCCATCCAAAAGCTGATGACATTTCGTCAAATGGGATTAATAACAGAAAAAACAAGTAAAAACGGAAAAATCGTATAAAATCGGAATATTTCTGGGATTTTCTTTTTTTTCTTTTTTGTGTACTCCTTCCAGCACCGGATATACACATATCCGCGCCCGTGGTGTGCCATCGATACAGCGTAACATCAAAATCCCACATGTGTCATCTCGATGACGAGTTTTATTTATCCGTTCAAACAAGCATATCCAATCAACAAGCGAACTAATGCTTGAAGCCAATATAAACATAGAGGGCTGCATGGGAAAGCAGCCCACTTCAAATATGCACAAAAAGTATCCTCGATAACGGAACGGAAATACACTGGAGATCCTTTCGAGGGTCGCAAGCGTGAGAGTGTAAAGCGAGAGCGAGAATGCATAAAAGTCCATTTATGATATGGAAATGTTAAGGGCGCCGCGCTGCGCAAAGGGGGCAAGGATGACAGGCTGTCGCTGCTGTGACCCATTTACAGGAGAAGGTATTATTTTTATTAAATTGTTTCACTAGAGGGATTCTGGTTTAGATTGACGATGAATCGATAAATTTTAATTGGAGCTAACAGTGCTGAAGATGGACAGGATTTAAGTGGGGCGACACATGTTGAACTTCTGTCTCAGATGTGTGGATGGATACTGCGGTCACAGCTTAAGTGGAGGAAGGGTTCTACTTTCTTGGAAGGCTTCTGAAGAATGTAAATATATCTCCAAGTACATATGTACGTAATTTCCTCCGCACCCCAGCAGAAATAAGACGAAGAATAACTCTTGCCATTCGCTGTTTTTTTGGGCTAAGAAGGCAATTAAGTAGCAAAGCCATATCCCGAAGAACCAAGGAGACTCTCTATAAGACCCTGATCATCCCAGTCCTACTTTATGGCGCTGAAGCATGGACTCTATCTAAAGCGGATGAAGAGATCCTCAGTCGATTCGAGAGAAAGATTCTTCGTCTAATTTTCGGTCCCGTTTGCGTTGATGGGCTTTGGAGGAGAAGATTTAACGACGAACTATACTAGCTGTACAGCGACATCGCCCTGGTCAGAAAAATGCGAATCAGTCGTTTAAGATGGCTAGGACATGTAGAGCGAATGGACACCAATGCTCCGGCCCGGAAGAATCCTCGAATCAAACGCGGAGGGACAACGCAGTAGACCTTGCCTTAGGTGGCGCGCATAAGTAGAAGGGGATCTCAACCAACTTGGAGTGCGCAACTGGAGGCAGTTAGCTAAGGACCGGACTAACTGGAGAGGCTTGTTGGTTAAGGCCCAGGTTCACCCCGAACTAAGTAAGTAAGCGCCACTAGCGCCACCTAAGTAAGTAAGTACATGTGTAATTTAGGCTATTGACAGAATGATCTATTAGCTTAGAATCCTGGGTATCAAACAGAAGTGGAAGACGCGGATTAAAAAGAAATCCATGGGGGCTACCGTAATTTCTGGCCTTACCCAAAAGTACCTATTCCCTGTAATACATCCTACATCTACATCCATCCTTGGTACGGTAGTCAAAAATGGCACCTAAATTTGGACCTTTCTACACTCATCAGGATATCTTAATACTGCCTGTGTTCCGGGCACTATTCGCGTTCTCAACGTTTTCCTTGATTTAATGCCTCTAGTCGAAGGAGCACAATGAAGATGATATGGAAGATCGATGTCCCCGATCCAAAATCTATCCAAAACTCTGCAAAACATAGAGAGTACAGAAGAAAGGTTAGGTTATAACGTAGGTAAGGTTGAACTTGGAAGAGTTAACGACTATTGGCTAGGAATTGGGCTCAATCCGCAGACAATAGAAGTTTATGTGTAACATAATCTAATAAATAGTGGTTTATGGAAGATCACTGGTCTCGAAATAGAAATCGGTCGGTCCTTCAGCCTTTAAGGACGACTGAAGTGTTCTCAAACCGAGGTCGCAGCAATAAAATAAGCTGGGAATGTGATTAACGAGGGAAATATTTCTGGTAAGACAACCACAACCTGTATTGCTAGTCAGGCAACCATAAAAGCTTTACATTCAGCATAGGTAAGGTCCAGGGTCGTAAAGATGACATTCCTGTGACCAATAAGGTCATTCTCTATTGGGTACCGGGTGACATGGAGATTCCATGTAACAAAAAAGTCAATGAATTAGCTAGCGTGGAGTCAACTCCACATGCAGGACCTTCCTGATGTTAGTACACGGCTTGGCATTTTGAATAGGGAAGTGGACAGACATCGAGGAGGCTAAGGGGCGATATATATGTGCTAAAACCAAATCGTTATGGCCAGTCTAAGACAAAAAGGCATCTGCTGATTCCTAAATCGCTGTGATACTCGAACAGCTGTGGCTGTCGTGATAGGACTTTATAGGACAGGATAGGATAGGATAGAACACAGTAGCGATTGCTGTAAGAATTCAAGAGACGAGGAGGGAATAGTAGTCACTGGCTACTGATTGTCCAACTTGAGGAACTGAATGATCTAAGAGCACTGAGCTGAACGAACTTCTCAGATTCATACATGCATCTGGATTACGTTGAAGACTTAAATTCGATTCTAAGGCGTTTTACAATTGGCCACAATGGACTGATTGCTAGTCTAAGTGAGCATCTGTCTGTTTATTGTCAACAAGGCACCCAAGCTGATTTTTGGTTTCCAAGACTACGTATCCGCACAGCAACCTTGGTATCTCCAGACGGTCGAACTGCCAACCAAATCGACTACGTGCTAATAAATGCGAGGCACGCATCCAGCATTCTAAATGTGCAAATGACGATAGGGAAATTTTCGGACTAAGCCAACCAATTTCAATTCAAGACGCACCTTATCTTCATCGACGTATATGATAGCATTCATCGTCTTGAGCTCTACAATGGCCGAATTCGGGTTCCCGGCAAAACTGATCCAGCTGTGGGAACAGCTCCTCTGAACTATACACCGGGTTTCGGCAAGGAGATACGCTGTCGTGTGATTTCTTTAAACGAATGCTGGAACAGATAGTGTGCAGGGCAGTTGTTAACATGGAATGCACTATCTTCAACCAATCTATCCAGCTGCTGGGATACGCAGACGACATCGACATCAACGGTCGCTCCCAGCGCGCTGTTATAGAAGCTTTCACGGCAATTGAAGAAGAGGCGAAACTAGTTTGTCTTCCACCGTCTAGGACAAAACGTTACTGTTGCCAACAGTGTACCTCAGAGTAAATATCAACTCCACGAACAACACCCAAGTGGAAATTCTAAGAAGTGACTAAGCAAATGGGTTTAAGACTCCTAACTCGGAAGACGAAATGATCCTGGCAGTTCTGGTATATGGAGCCGAGTGCTGGACGAAAAGCATGAAAGAAGAGCAGATTAGGGGAAGAGGGCGAATGGAGAAGAAGACATAGCAGCGAACTCTATGAGCTGTACCAAGATGTGGATGAAATTCAAAAAAAAAAAAAAACGGCGACTACACTACACTACTACACATCGAACGAATGGACAATAAGGCTCCAGCAATGAGGATCTTCGAATCACAGCCCCTAGGTTCGAGACGACAAGGAAGACCAAATCTTCGTTGTAAGGACCAAACTATCGCGGATACCAGAGCGCTTGTTCTGGAAAACTAGAAGCAGTGTGCCCAGGATCGAGGTAAATGGAAGGCTGCCCTGTCCCAGGCAGAGACTTTTCACGGGTCGGGAGCCCGTTAAGTAGGGTCATCTCGCTAATGATTTCTTTGGAAGTTACATGGACAAATAAAATAGGAAACGATACTAACATACTTTTCAATTACAATTACAAGTAATGAGTAATTGAATTTTTTTGTTAGCATTTTATACTTCTAGTAGAATATTTGGAAAGAACTGGGGGCGATAGTAAGACCTATTCTGATGTATGGTTGTCTTGAATGGTGGCCGTCCGCCGCAAGTCCACCAACTTAGCGGCCCTCACGAGGATACAGAGATTGGCCTGCATAGGCACCACAAGTGCCATGAGAACGACACCTACTGCAGGACTAGAGGCTATCCTCAATCTTCTACCGCTGGACATTTTTTGCTAAAACCGCGGCAGCTATAAGTCCACTAAGAATAAGTCAGTCAGATAGCTGGAACCATAATGCAACAGGTAATTCCACGATCCTGGAGAAATATCTAGGAAAAATCTATACTACGGATTACCTCATTCCGTTCCTAGATTTTCATAGACCATTTACTAGCTCGTTCCCAAGGAGGGAAGAATGGAAGGAAGGCCAGCCTGCCAACACACATTCCATCTCTATCTATACAGATGGATCTAAGATGGATGTAGGCGTAGGGTCTGGCATTTTTTCTGAACCGCTGGGGATATCTAGATCAGTCCGCCTCCCGAACCATAGCATTGTTTTCCAAGCGGAGGTCCTGGCAGTGACAGTAGCTGCCCGTGAGACTGCGATGATGGTAATACCACCGGATCGAGAGCCAGGCGGCAATAAAAGCGATTACTGCAATCGAAATAAAATCAAAGCTTGTGAAGTACTGTCGCGAAGAACTCAGGGTTCTTGGATCACATCACAAGGTTGCACTCTGCTGGGTCCCTGGACACGAAGGTATTCCAGGTAATGAGAAGGCAGACGAATTGGCAAGAAGAGGCCCTGAATCTACATCGCAACAGGTAGACACCTCGGTGTTCATCACGCCTTGCACATTGAAGCAAAAGGCATGGATCTTGGCCAGAAGTGAGGCCAATAGTAGATGGACCTCCCTGGACACCTGTGTGATCACCAGAAGCCTATGGCCTTGCTTTGACAAGAGTAGGACCGACCGAACTATGCTAAAGGATAGGAAGTCCCTTTCTGTCCTTTTAGGAATTATTACGGGGCATAACTCTCTTCGGTACCACATGAGAAAGCTAAGACTCCCGGATGAAGATTTATGTCGGGGATGTGGATACGAGGAAGCTAATGAGGATACAACTAACTTTCTCTGTCACTGCCCTGGGCTTATCCACCTTAGATTCAAATTTCGAAATAGGGCGACACTTTTTCTGAGACCTTGAAGAATTAGCAAACAGACCAGCATGGTTTGGTGATCCACAAGATGTGACTTAATACGAGGGTTTACCAATGGGTAAGGGACTTTTTCCCCTTTGGGTATCACAATGGGTCTGTATTGACCTGAGTGTGGCGATCTAATATTTTATTCTAGTCGCCTACCTACATACTTAACCTAACCTAACCTAGGATGTGGCAGACTTTCTTCGACAATCTAGGCGAACTGGCCAAAGCCAGCTTCCATAGCTTTCAGTGCTTTATACTAGGCTGGTTCCAAAGGTAGTCTTATGGGGATTCCAGAATCATGTGGTTCCTTGATGGGCCTGTCACGACAGCCTTCCTATATTGTGTCAGAACTGTCTGTGGTTCGGCTTATAAGAAAACTGAACTAAACTTTATGCGAAGCTATTACAGACTCAAGGTATACATTGCGCCATTAGCCTTCCTTCGATGGAAATGGAAGGCTGCCCTGTCTTAGGCAGAGACTTTTCACGGGTCGGGAGCCCGTTAAGTAGGATCATCTCGCTAATGATTTCCTTGGAAGTTACCTGGTCAAATAAAAAATGAAACGATACTCATTTTTCTTAGTATGTGGCACAGTTTCTTCGACAATCTAGCGAACTGGCCAAAGCCAGCTTCCATAGCTTTCAGTGCTTTACACTAAGCTGGTTCCAAAGGTAGTCTTATGGGGATTCCAGAATTATGTGGTTCCTTGATGGGCCTGTCACGACAGCCTTCCTATATTTTGTCAGAATTGTCTGTGGTTCGGCTTATAAGAAAACTAAACTAAACTTTATGCTAAGCTATTACAGACTTAAGGTATACATTGCACTATTAGTAGAGTACTATTCAGATTTGGAAACTTCCTCCGACAATGGAAAATCAAAAGAACAATAAAACCTTTAACTGCCCTGGCAATAACGTTTCAATACACTTCACTAATTATTATTATCCTTGCTCAATCGCCCAGATCCCATAAAATGCAACCAATCATTCATTTCCCTTCGCAAAAGCAATAATTTCTGGACTTCTATTGTAGTGGGACTGGTGAGGGGGCGGGAGAAATTGAATAAAAAATTGAATAAAAACTTTCTCCCCATCTGTGCGCTCATCACCCCCTGGGAGTTTGCTTCACACTCGATTATCGCATGCATACCCGTACACACATTAAAGTAATTGAAATTAATTTTTAATTAAAATTGCACAAGTTCTCCATTTCACACACACTCAACGGTGACGACACCCGCCTTGACAATAAAACAACATCCACCCTATGTTCACCCCCCCAAACGATCGTTGACAGCAAGTCAATACCCTTAACCCAGTTTGGACCTTTTCCCTTATTTTCTCTCCATGTGTGTGTTTGAAAGTTTACCATGTTATCACATATTCGCATTCATACAAACGCGCCGTTGGGCAAAGAATCCGTCAGTCAGCGCACAGGACGGAGGGTCACAGAAGCTCAATCAATATATCATGTGAGTGGGCGACTGGGGATGCTGCTGCTGAAACTGAATCTATGCTCACTTACCCCTTTTGGCATCCCCTTCAGTTTTAACGTCCACAATCCAATAAAAGTGGCGAAATTAGTCGCATAAAAATTTAATTATTCCACCGGAAATTGCGCAATAAAAATTCTACTTAAACTTTATGTTTACGATGTGAAGTTTTTTAGGGCATATGACTGTCATAACGGTAAAACCAACGACTGCGAATACCCCAGCATAGGTGAGAGTGCGGGAGGTGAGTGAAGTAAATTTAGAATTTACGCTTTTAGAATTTATAGGATGATCCCCTCCGGAAGGATCTCTATTCTCGCTTTGTGAATCCCACCAAATCCCCCCTCGAAACAAAAAAAAAAAAAATGGCCGAATGTGAAAATGTTTTCGTTTCCGCACCACGCAGCTGGGCGGTATTTGCCAAAATAGTTGAATTTTTGGGGGGAAATTCCGTAGCATAAATTGTTTTACAAGAGACAACAGGTTAGAAGTTAAACTATTTTATTAGGATACGTTTGACCTTATTTGCGCAATGGGGTAGTATCCGGTATGCTGTATATCCTGTTTCCTCATTTCGAGAGAGAGGGCCTAATTTATAGGTACGTGCCTTTGGTAGTTTGGTGGTTGGAGATTGTACGCCTACGAGTTGTGTGACTTGTAGTGGGACACACATTGTTAGTTAGAATTATAACACTTTGGCCACTACTTTCGGTTTGAACTCGTATGGCTTTGTAGTTTTCAATATAATTATTTGCCTAAAGGCTTTAAATTATCCTTCTTTTAATGGGATTTTTGAGACTACTTTTAAGGATGTTTGAAAGAATGCTGATGGCAGTCCATTGTCTATGTTTATGTTTTGGGATAACATGTGACGTGACAAGCGAAACTACATCAATCTGCAGGTAGCTGAAAACGGGTGTGATGACTGCATCGCTGACAGTATCACCGGACAACTGACAGGCTGTCAAAATTCCAGTTTGAAGTTATGTTTGATTGCCAAGCATTTTTTTTTTTCTAAAATAGATTGACAAAGACACCCATCAGAGTGGGTAGACCTGGACCTGGATGCGCGAGGGCGACTCAAAACTTGAGGCGACCTAAAACGGTTTACACTATAGAGCTCGATCATTTTGGAGGTAGTTCCGAAGGCACATGGCTTGAAAACTCTTCAGACCTTTACGAACTATTAGTAAGATCTACAGGTATTTCTATCTACTAAGACTTTACCTCTTCACCTAAAAATCTTCCCAGATTGACCATCAGATGTTCCTAGTTTCATCGTTGTTTTGGTATCAACGCTGAAATCTTCTTGAACTTATCTTTCTGATATCTTTATGTATCTATCCCTCGTTTTACAGAAAGTTTTCTCTGAAAATGTCGTGTGATCAGGACTTCCCTGAGTTGGAAAACATAGTTGACCTTTCTAAGTAGGTTACACTGAAGAGTGGCCTACCCTGACTGCGCATCGAATGGTTGACATGGTAAAGATTGGAAGCCATTTTCACCGATTTCTCTAAAAGTTGTAGAGATTGAAGGGAAGTGGACAGCACAGCCAACAGTGGAAAAAAGACCCTAGCCGAAGACTCTTCAGCGCTCTATAGGACCGTCCTATTAGACCTGTCTCTATGCAAATTTGGGTCCGTCAGCTGTTAAACTCATACAAGCTCACTTCGATTCAAGGGACAGCCGTAATGTACAGAATACACGTATCAACAGGAGAGCAACTTCCCCTCACAGAGTGCTTTCTAGAGTAGTGAGCTCAATACTTCTATACGCTTCCTCGGTCTGGGCGGGAGCTCTTACATCGAAGGAGATAAAAAGAAAGCACTCGTTTGCATACAGGCTCTGCACAGGAAGAACAGTATGCGGTTTCCTGGTGCAGTCCCTATAGATATCCTCGCCAACGAGATGCAAAAGGTTTACCTTAGGCGAACCAAAAACCGTCAAAAAACCAGCGTTATCCGGAGGATAAAAGCAGGAGAAAAGGCAACATCTATAGGACTGTGGGATAAGGCGACAAAAGGCAGATGGACCCATAAGCTGATTCCCACGATCGAGGTAGCAATTATCACTTTACGCAAATTCTGTGTCCTTCACAGATTTAGACACGACAGCTCGCACTTCTGCCCGGAATGTCCGGAAGAAGAGGAAGGTTTTTTTCTTGCACCTCATCCTCTCCACCAATGCTCTCTGAACGGAAGAATTCGGAGGTCATCAGAACCTACAAAAAAGGGTCATATTCAGTGATAGTTTTCAGGAAGAAGTATGCATCTAAGTAGTGTCTTGTAGGAGCGAAGAGCGCTTGACATGTACCTCGTTTATTCAGGCTCTACAAAAAACATTAGTAATGTAGCCCAGCCTAATGGTGTTGTTATCAATGATGGAGTGTCTTGGAATGACGCCTAGTAAGTGATTGCTATACTCGATCTTTTCGGTCCTAACAGGCAGTTAAAAGTTTCACTGAAAATGCTTCCCAGAGAAAAGAATGAACATACCGATTCCGGATCTTCTAGTAAGCCATATGAAAAGCTCAGGAAACTACTGGCTGGACTACTACTCTTTCATAACGAGCTTGTAGAATGAACTAAGAAGATTCGAAAGATTAAGAAGAGCTGAAACGGTAGATACTAACCAGCCCCGCAAAGTTATACCTAAAGGCAGTCCCGCGGGGAGAATTGTTGAAGAGTGCAAGATGTAGTTTAGTACACGCCAGTAGCTCGGCCTACAGGAATCTCTCAAGGATTAGACATCCTTTGACGCAGCCATAAAAAAAACCCATCATAGTGGAATTCTTTCACCTCTTACACATATGGACCCTTGTAACGAATGTAGAGGGAGGAGGCTTTTTTAAACCCATGGGTTCCTAGGAATGATTTTTACTGATACTGAAACTTATCCAGAGGTGAACTATCAGATTGCCACACGCACAGTTGCAAATCGGATGTTACCCACGTCGTTTAGAAAGGAGTGACTTTTGAGCTTGTAACGATATCCCTTAATGCTTGTAAGGTGTACTCGGTTCCCCTATTGAGCTTCTAGTAAAGCCTACTGGTTCGAGTGCTGCAACAGTCAGTGGCCCATGCGTTGAAATCCCCAGCCATTTTTATTGGGCTACGACCTCTAGCATCATCTACTAGCCTATCCAATATACACTGGAATTCCTCAAAGCAAAGGACAAAGGGCATACTGCACTTCCTGTTGCGTGTCTGAAGTTAATGCTACCCTTTTCTTCGCAGAGGACGCACCTTGCATCATTGGTGCACTTCTTGGACACATTCCCTTTCTGTCCACACTTGACTCATTCCTCACTTCTATCCAACGTATTTTGCCACGCCCTTGCTAGATGCCCAAAGTTAAGGCATACCAGTTGTATTTAGAACTGGCATCGCAGGATCCTGCATACCGTCCATCCGATTCTTCCAACCTCCAGAACTTTCTTGGCACTGTAATGCCTGCAGTTTGTGTTCCTGCATAAGCTTTCCTTATGACTTTGATGGAAGAGGCCTGTACACCTCGCATTTTCTCGAACTACTCGGATAGGACTTGGTAGTTCTCTTCCTTTGTAGTGACGTTATCTAGATCTCTGCACTCAATGAGCATCTCGTTCATTCCTCAATTTCCCCGATAACGTGTCTTACTTTGCTTTGGTGCTCAGAGGTTTTTCCATCTCCCGCTTTCTTGAGCTCAAGCAGTAACTCTCCCTTGGCCGCAATCTATATGTAAGTGCCTAGAAGTATTTAAGGACCCATTGGTTGAATCGTTTATAAAGAGAGAGAGAGCAATAAAGGATCTTAAATTGGTCATTGTGGAACCGCAAAGACTGAGAGATGTCTCAGGTTGGATAGTCTAGCGTAACATACTATATAGTAACCTGGTATGTCTATAAAGGGATTATAAACTCATCGACTATGACATGGATCTTCCACAATTTATTTATGTCCAATTTACGAGTACAACAACATACATCATCCTGTGGCATGATGTTTCCTCTGTCAGTAGGTCCAGTCTTTGATTCGTTCTCTTATTTGAAAGAACTCATGTAAGCCAATACATATCGTGGAAACTTACCTTAGAAGTCGGGACCAAATATCACATCATGGAAAGACAAGTGAACTCAGTTCGATTGGTTTACCTGAACATGGTTAATCGATAGGACTAAGCCCAAGTTAAAGTGGAACTAACGGTATTGATATGTTTCTCCTGTAAAACTCATCTTCCACTACCTTCGAGAGTGCTTCGAGCTATCACCTACGGTTGGTTGAAATACCATTGCATACACATATCCCAATTGAGTTTGTTCGTCAAGTAGTCACATATCGTTGGCCCCCTCCACTAAAGAGACTTTCAATTACATTGGGAATTGGTTAATTATATTTACCAAGAGAAAGATATGCCATATAAATCCTCCTACGCTGTCATCTTTCTGTGGAACTACACGAAAATGCTTCTACTAATGTCACTAATTTAACGGTACGTAAAGTGACGATCTGTCACGATTTTCACATTCATGTATTCCAGTAACGAAAATTACCCATCAATCGCGATCCTATCAGTGCAACTGCCATGCATAACCCTTAACCACCGCACCACGGTGTTCCACATCTAGTCGCGTAAGTTCATCACTTGTCCTTATCCAGCACTACCCCTTGACATTCTATCCGCTGTCACCGAACCCACTCCGGATCCTTGCGCTACAATTCACGGCAGCAAACAAATTAACCCGTGTTTTGTTGGAATAGTTGTCGTTGTTCCCGTGTCGCTACCCGGTAACGTAACGTGCCATCAATTATTATTTTGTTAACACCTTTGTGATTATTTATTACATGTTTCACATAGTTGGGGCTGTGCCACCCAGCCACCCAGCCACCCAGCCACCCATCGTGGGTTATCCAATGCCGGGGCTTATTTGTAGTTCACCACCAACACTGACACCGACAGCGACATCGCTAACCCACCCTCGCCCAATAAAGTGTTCCTTGTAATACTCCTTTCAGCGGTTTTAATGAGACTGAAATACGGATACGTGGCGGAGGACTACCAAACTGACAAAAAACAACATTCAGGGATGAGCAAACAGAAAACAATTTATATCCAACAGTTTTTTTTTTTTTTTCTGCTCCTCCACATATCCTATGTGAGAAGGTATAGGCGGCACGATAGGTATGGGGATAGGGATGGGGGTGCTCTACAAGAAGATGAAGCACCGTGTATGGTCGTAAGAGGTCCTTTTTGATTTAAAAGTGGGTTTGGTTTGTCACACAATTAATTTCAACCCTTGAAGCCTGTGAATGGAATTTCTTACTTCATGTCCTTTGTGTTTTAGCTTTTTTTTTTTTTTGTTTGCCCCTTTCTCTTGTCGTGTTTTTCTTCTTTTCTGTGTGAAGGGATAAAACACCTACTTATCGGAGCAGGTGTAACTTTTGCTTGTGTCCTTTTTACTGTTGGCTATAGTGTCACTTTTCTTGGATGTGAAAATGTGAAAACGGTCTGTTAAATGCGTTAATGGAGAGGTGTGGTGGCAACTCGGGATCTGGTACAAAAGCTGAAAATGAATGGCAACCGCCTCAGGAAGCAAATCTGGGATAGGACAATGTAACCCTTTGTAGAAAGTAATTGCTAAACTTTTTGTATCTTCAGTCTGGTTGTCGGAGGAAATTAATTTAAATTTATGTGAGGGTAAATTTACATAAATTTAGATGAAAGCAAATTTTCTTTAGATTCGAGCTACTGTCGCTGGGTTTGTTTCAAAATATACATATTGAAGTGAGTATTTGGAATGTAGTTTAGGATAGGACAGGTAGGTGCGTTGAAACAATGGGAACAATACAACAGAAATGGGAAAAAGTTAACAGATTGGATGGTATTACAGAGACTATAATACTGATGCAATCCCGATGACCCTACAAGTAGACCTCATACAGTCAAAGCTGAGTTTCCTAACAGTCAACATCTATGAGCTATTACACCCCAATAGTTGCAACTGAGACCCTGAGACGCACATGGAACTTCCGAAATTTTCCGAAAATGCCGACAATGTCATTTGATTTGTCACTTCTAAAAAATCCTTTGAGAAATTCGGTGGCCTCTTTATAGATAGAAGGAAGCTTTGCATCCCAAGAGGAAACAGCGAATATAGTAACAACCTGGTACGCAGAAATCCAACTAAATGCAAACCCTAAGGTAATGAACAAACGAATGAGAAGTCTGTATGAAAGCAGGAGACAAAAATGGATGAATGCTTTTAACGACTTCAAACAATCAATACAATCAGAATCAAAACTCTTACCTCCTTTGGAACCACCTATAAAGGTGTAGGCTCTCATATAGTCGATCTAATGAAAGCAGATAAAGTAAAACCCTACGAAGAGCTACTCAACTCCTTTCACTGCAACTTAAGTAGATACTGCTCTTTCATCTTGCTGAAGTACAACCGGCTTAATGGCTTCCCCGATCCTATTTCAGGATATTGTCAGTCTCAATTACGAATATTCCTTTCAAGAAGTTAAAGGTCATTGCACTTCTTTAGTCAAACAAAGTCGTAGAAAGCTACCTGAGTCGCATAATTTTGAACAGAACCGATCCCACTGTAGAACAAGTTATCGCCAACAAGCTATTTAAACAAGCATGAAAGATAATAACTAGTAAAAGTACCTTTTGTGGATCTAAGAGCAGTCCACGATAACCTTTGGAAGAAAGGTCTTCCAACTAAACTTCTTAAAATCATCTCATATATCAAAATCAGCAACTTTTTGTGTCAACCTTGACTCGATGACAAAACAAAAACAGTTTATAAATGATGTACCCCAAGAGTATGTGATGGGACCTATCCTTTTTTAACATATGGCGATCCCATTTCAATGTAATTTGTTAGAAACCTTGGAAGTAGCGACCCTAGACTTATCCCTTCTGTTACATTACTGCAAGAAGTGAGGTCTGAAGTCTAATCCCAAAGAAAGCTGCGTATCCTATTCGAAGGTGTGTATCTTAGACAAAATTTCACTGCAAGATACCTGGATATTACCCTAGACAGAAGTTTGGTATACATACAAACCTCACCAACTCAATGTCATCCAATGCCTATTTCATAACTGGGATCTCTGTACTTTTCCTGCTTTACTCTAACAAAGTTGCCGAGCAGTATTCACACTGACTAAATCGACCCTCATCTCAATACCGCCATTAGGTGAATATTGATCGGTCATAGCAATAGTTCGGGCTAAGCGTGGCCCTCAACTTACATCACTCTTCAATCACTCCGAACCTTAGCAAACTGCACACATCAAATCGGTTGAGGACCTCTTTTGGTTGTGCGCGCCTTCTACTCCTTCTACTACATTGCCCCTCTGATATGGATTCGAAGACTTTCAGGGTGGGACTCGTACAAAACCATCTTTTCCTCGGTCCCGTTTGATTTTAGTTGATTTCTTATGAAGAATTTTTCTTGCTTTCGACAGTTCGACATGCTTCAGCGCTGAAGTAGAACTGAGAAGGTCCGGGCGTCACTACTCAATTCCCTTCTCAATACAAAGAACACTGGAGTATTCATCGTTTTATTTCTGTTGAGGTGTTGTTGTCAGGATTAATAGGCAGACCCAAAACAGAAGAACTATTCCCTAAGGTCATTAAAAGCATTGTAAATTTTCATCTCATTAGACATCTTGAAAGTAACTCTCTCTTAAATGACCTCTTTTAAATGACTGGCAGTACGGTTCCACTGGCGTCCTTATGGTGTACCTAACAGAAAAATGGAACCAAAGTATTCACTATCACGGTGAATCCCGCGTAGTTGCCCTAGATATCTCTGAAGCTGTGTGTGTGACACAGTGCCCGGTAGTATCTCCTCATCATGGATTGCAAGCTTTTTAAGTAATCGTTCAATATAAGGTGTATTGGACGGATTTACTTCTACCACATTCTCAACCAATGCTGGTGTACCTCATGGTTCAGATCTCTCTCCGGCTCTGTTTATACTTATCGACGACCTTTTCTCTCTCTCTCTCACTCGCAATCCAATCCATTTCTTTGCGAATGACAGTAATCTTGACTTCGCTCATTCTTTAACGACTCCTCGGCTAAGACGCCAAAAAGATCGCTAGATGCCTCGAAGTCATTAAGAGGTGTAAACATTTTTTCAGTCCTGCACACTTGGCTATCTACTATCTATAAAACTTATATTCGTCCAAAACTAAAATTCAACAAATCACATGTTTGGGCGGGAATTCCCGCAACTTGTTTGAGCCAAACTGTGAAAGTTTGATGGATTGCGGACATTCTTTGCGTAAAACCATGCAACGTTGATTATCCACCTCACATGATGGTATCCAGTATGATCCTTCTACTAGATTGCCTTGTCTGTCGAAACAAATTCAGTCCGTTGGTCCCCGATAGTAGGTCTGTTCGCTGTCTGTCTGTTGTTATGTAATTTCAAAGAGTGGAGGTACTCACTCTCAAAGAGTGGTAAAATTACAAAAAAGTAAACGAACGCAAGAGCTTTGACATTTGCCCACTTGTTAAACGTCAAATACAAATGATCGCACAGGTAACTGACAGATTTGACAGCTTTCGTAAATCAGTGCAACGAAATTTCCTGCTTTTGCGTACTCGAACAGGATTTCGTGAATTTTCGTAGATTTTTGTGAAAATTCGTTATTCTAGGAGAGTACGCGAACACACCTAGTGTTCTTAACCTTCTACATGGCGTGAGACACCTCCTAAAAGACTCCCATTTCATCAAGACTCGGTCACTAAGTTTGGTTCGATAAACCAACTCGATGCGATTATTCGGTATTATGAATGTCACGAGCTACATTTTATAGTGTCCTACGGAGTGACCTCTGTATCTTATTGCCTGCAATTCTTTCTGGCTTTTTTGACTAAAATTTTTAGGACCGATATCACACTTAAAGATTTTCTTTCAAACTTATAAAGTTAGGACAGTGTGTACCAAGCCTCCTTATCCAGCAGCAAGTGGTACCAGGTTTTTCTTAGATCTTGTGGACATCATGGCTTAGATGTTGAATTGAGCTGGAAAATTTGGTCACACGAATACCAGTTATAAAGTAGCGATTTTACTATAAAGTTTATCATAAGCATGATAAGGTTAATATCTTAATCCATGCCAAAATGGCACAGGAGGAGGGAACTTGAAGACTACTGAGGATATACATATGCATCCCCGATGACAGGAACATAGTACTGGGCAATGGAACTTAAGTCCTTTCACAAAGGCAACTTATATTCTATCGTAGAAGCCTTTATATCTGTGTACAGAGCACTTAGTTTTACTGACACTTCTCGTTAGTAGTAAATTTCTTTAAAGTCGCCTTAGTAAGCTCAAGTCGATGATGGTTTCTATCAAAGGTATCGCAGATGTACTGTCCTTGATATACGATAGTAGATACCTCAACAGATTCAAGGACACACTCGACATAGCCATACACATGTACATAGTTGCAATAACATCTATTTATGTATGTTCATCGATTTAAATTATTGTGACTCAGATACATAAGTCCCTTAAGACACGAACGGATGCCAAACATTCTATCCCCACAGCAAGGCATTTCTGTACAAATACCCATACCATTCCATCTCGTTAGAGGCTTATTTGTACGTACTTCAACGCAACGCATCGTACGTTGAAATCCTTCTGAATGCCAAAAAGCGTATCTAGCTACAATTTCCCATTACCATACATATATGTACTTTTCCATCCGACATTGATACTGATTGGCATGCAAGTTCATTCAGTAATTACAAATGTAACCCTGCGCGAAGAAGCCTTGACTTCGCTGCTATACGATTTACACAGCAATGGATCTCTGTGGAATATCTCTCGCCCACGAATTAATCGCATCAAATGTAACTTCCGAACTTCGAATGAATTCCACACTTACGTACATATATGTATGTATGTAGTCTCGGTACAGATCGAATATAAAAGTCGGATTGCCGGTCCCCAGAGCAATAGCGAGATATGTGGCACTCTCCAGTAGCATTTCCATCAGCACCACCACCATCACTTCCACCCTTCTGCATCATTTTGCTGAATATGGGGCTTGGCAGGATGTAGAAGTCGATTCTCCCACGGCACTCTGATGCTATAATTTATATTAAAAGTTTCTTCCCATTAGTTGAAGTTTAATCTACTTTCGCAAAGGAGCAGCACACCAGATACGACACCCGAGTGGACTGGAGGGGAAGTGGGCTCTACCCCCAACATACATATCTATCCGGCGACAATATTGGAATACGGTTCAGAATCCTGAATCCATGAAATTGCTCCGCAAGGATTAATTAACCAACACTGCGTATAGGCGGGGGAGAGTATGTAAGACCATATACAAATGTGTTCCACAAGGCTCATCCATTCATTCATCGTGCCCGAGTATCGTTCCGATGTCCCATGGCCCATTGTGTGTGACACTAAGCCAGGAGAAAAGGAACTTTTCCTCTTTGCATTTCCTTCGTTCCCCAAGAGTTGAGGGGGAGCATATTAAGTAATCGGATTTTTGCAAATTGTCTTTCATCCTTAAGTGCAGGGATTAGAAGTTTTTGTTTCCTGTTCTATGTGTGCGTCTTTTTTCTGTTTTTTTTTATTATGAACTTTTCTCTCTCTCTCTACGCAACATGTCAACTGATAAAACAATTTTGTCCTAAACGATGGAGGTTAGTCCTGGTGGAATCCAATCCATAGAAGTAAAATTCAATAAGTGTTTTGGGAGCGCACAGGGTAAGCTGAGAGGGTGGCTTGATGAAAAAAAAAAAAAAAGAGATGAAATGATTAATCGTCAAAGGATTTCCACGCGAACACAAATCAGGATATACTTATCGCCGGAAATGCTATCGTAAGAGTGCAAGGATTTGCGCCAACCATTGGGTGGATGGGGACGACTGTGATAAATAACTCGACTGGCTCTCAATTGATTGGATTTGCTGATTATCAACTGCGGTCGAGCCGTTTTCATTTTCCAATTAATTTGTGCACGCGGATTAATGCACTGACGCAAGTGGGCTGCAGCTGGACGCAGTTGCTTAAGTACAATTGCAGGCGCGGGACAACTGAACTGCATGCCAGACTGACATGTGATTTATGATTAAGTCCTGTCATATAGTGTCACGTCTATGCCTACATACATATGTACATATAACTACAGTGATGCTGGAATTTTTAATATTTATTTATGGAATTAATGTAATTTTAATATTTTAATGAATTTTCCATATGTGGTTGGGCCACACCGAAACTGAATTGATTGACATTAAGCCGCGCGTAATTAGTTTGGAAGCCCAATTTAACTTCACGAGTACGCATCCAAGCCTTCACATAATCCAGAGATAATCGAATCTTGTTTTTTTTTTTTTTATTTATATTTTTGGTTCTGTAGAAATGGTTCTGAGGCAAAGGAAGTATCAGTTTTGTAACATACCACCTCATGATGATTACCAAGACCTGAGGTTAAGCTATGAAGGGTGGGCCATCTGGCGGTTTCTTTGCAAATCATAGGTAATTTTGACACTGACAGGTGTTTCCCGATCGAAATCTTGACAGAAAGTCAGTATCATATAATACTGTAGACAGTATCATGAAATACTGAAAACTTATTTCCAAAGTGAGTGCTGTGTTGCCCAGACAGTGTGTTATGTGAAAAGAAGTTTTGGCCGAAATAAAGCATCCATCGCGCAGGCTGTACGCAAGTATGTGCCAAAAGTTCGTGAGACTAGTATGCTAGTGGACAACACACATGGTCCCCGTCGTCGTACGGTGGCACAGGCGAGAATGTGGCTGTTGTAGCCGAGAGTGTGAGACTCTATTCACATACATCAACACGCTATCGATCTCACGCACTAGCCTGAGGAGAATTCTCCACAAAGATCTCGGATTACTCGCTTACAAGGTCCAATTGACTAGGCGCACGACCATACGCTTCGTTATCGCTTCGCAGTTCGGGCCTTAGAGCAGCTTGAATTGGACAACGATTTTGGCTGAAAAAATTATCTTTTCTGACGAGGCGCATTTTCATCTCGCCGGGTATGTTAACAAACAAAATTGTCGGATCTGGGGCTCGAAAAACCCTCACGTTATTCTCGAGAAGTCGATGCATCCACAGAGAGTAATAGTTTGGACCATTTTTCTTCGAAATTGAGGCTGGAAACCATGTTAACGGATTTTTTTTTTACTGAAATTGAAGACATGAATTTGGACGACCTCTGCTTAATGCAGGATGGCGCGCCATGCGCCCATGCCACAATCGATCGTTTTCTCACCAAATTCCCAAATCTTGTTATCAGCCGTCTTGGCGATGTCAATTGGCCGCCTCGGACCTGGGATTTGACCCCTTTGGGCTTTTATTGTGGGGAACCGTGAAGGACCGATGTTATGCCGATAATCCGGAAACGATCCAAGCATTTAAGGCCAATATCATCCAAGCCATCCGCGAGCTACAGCCCGAAATCATGAACAAGGTCTTGGAAAATTGGAGTGACAGACTGCGCTACCGCGAAGCCAGCCGCTGCAGCCACTTGAACGACGTTACATTCCATAATTATTGGGAATGTTTGCTCTCACTAATAAAGCCATTATACATGGAAAGTACTTAATTTTGTTCATTTTATTGCATTTTTAAAAAGAAACTTGTATTTGGCCCACCATTCTGCAAAGTTTATCGAACTAAGAGTTAAGAGTCGAAATGAATCAGAATAACAGAAACAAATGGTAACTACATCCGTTTATTAATTCTTGAGAAGCCTGCGATAGAGGAAACTGATGCATGCATGTAGGAATGGGATTCGAAAGTATTTATGTAAAAACAAAATGTCCAGGCCACAAGTCCAGAATCGAAATTGCAAAAGATTGCGTCTAGAGATCGATTGGTAAAAAGCATCCACCAATCAGTGATCAGTGAATGGGATAAGTGAATGGGAAATGGGAAAGGAGAGCCTCTAAGCTGCTGCACCTAAGATTAAATACATGTAAGTGCTTAAGATCCTCTGCCAAAAGTCTGTTTGTCTACATATATCAAAGAAGTTTTAGCCCAGGAAAATCCACCATCAACCAAATTCAAACACTGAAACAAACTCAAGACCATCAAGGTCGCAAAACCTCATTAAAACCCTCTGTGGAAATATCAGAGGCACTATCTTTTAAAAATTCAGATAAGGTCTTCTACTTCTTGGAAGAGCCTTTGGATTTTAAAAACCTTGAGCTCTTCTTTCACTGTGTTCAAACCATCGACTACATGAGCTATATAAACCTTATCGAAGTCTAACGTCTAATGACTGTTATTACTGCAACGACCTGCAATTTTTGTTAGATGAGACAGCATTCTTAATTCTTTCGATTTAACTTTAATTTCAATTTACTCGCTAATGCTTGAAGAGAATTTCCTGCCGACAGCGGTACCACTAATTTAAATGAGTTCCGTCGAGACCTTTGGGTCTTTCAACGATTATCCAATTAATTAGTATTTTGTGCATATATTTACGCATGTGCTGGAGGAACATCTCCAGGTTTCCAGGATAAAGAAGTTGAGCTCTGTTCTTACCCTTACCAGACCACGCAAGGCTATAACTTCTTAGTAATATCCTTAAATGCGGAAAGCAAATAGTAGTAACGAAGAGGAAGGAATCTTTCTATGACACCTAAGCCAGGAATACAGTATAGCTCTCGAAACAAACGTGTCGGTCCAACCCAATATAAAAATCTGTTGAATGTGCGCTGTATTTTCCTTAGGTCTCATCGCCTGTCTATCTTTACACCTCTTCTAAACAGCAAACCTGCGAGAGCGCTTTGGCTGTTTCCACTTGTAAAACTGGCTTTGAACCGACCGTCAAATGATGCTAAATAACCTGACTGGACTATCGCGTTTTTGCAGCGTAAAAGGGCACAAAGCTTGGTTGAGAATAGGACATAATATATGATCTGTAAAGGCAGCAAACAAATTCACTCCGAAGCAGCAAAAAAAAACTCCACCTACGCTTCAAAAGCGTTTAGTTATATACGTTACTTGTGCGGGAACATAGGGGCCAAGAGAAGCTCTCTACGCTTCATAAACTCCTTCATAAGGCTTACCCGTAGTTTCTACCCTCCTTCGATCGACACCACACAAGACATAAAACACTTTATGTACTTAAAAAAGGTAAAATTTATTTACAAAGAATTTCATAAAAATTATTAAAAAAAAAATCATATCGACCGTAAATTCTTAAAGCTTTCTTTCGATAACACTGATGCTGTCTCCGTCATAGCTATCGTCGGAATCTGTTACACTCCCACAATCGTCTTCTGACGACGAACACCTTCCACAATCACTTTCTGCATCATCGTCTGACTCACTTGACGTCGTCAAGTGTATGTCCTCAATCAGCTCCTTGAGGAGCTCAGTCTCAATCTCAGCCAAACCCAGTCTCAACTGTCTTTTGCTAATGTCTAGGAGGACGTTCTTCAAATTTCGAGACAGCATATTTAGATGGTCGGCATCCAAAACCTGCGCCACATACCTGATGTAGTCCCTCAGGAAAAACTTATTCAGAGCATTGCGGTCACATTCACTTTGAATGAAGCAATTGTGAGTGGCTACGAGCTGCTTTACGATCCACTCTTTACCCTTTTGCAAGGCCTGTACAACATCCTCAACACAGAGGCGTCCCAGATCGTAGTTCCTGTAGAGCGGGTAGATCAAGGATCGTCGGATGAAGCTGTGTACTACAGAAGTGAGGTTATCGAAAATTTCAAAGTAGCTAAACGTTGATGAGAGTATTGTGCGTGTCCATGCGCTCTCGCAGGTAAGATCATTCGAAGTTGAGCTGAGGAAGAAACAAAGTCAAGTGGCTGCGAGAGGACGTCATAACTATACCAACCGAATATCGTAACAGATCGCCAAAAGTATGCTAATGAGACCGCAATCAATATTGATTTGCTCTGCGTCCAGTCTGATGGCAAAGTCCTTAGAGGTGATGTTGTGCAGCGTGTACTGCTCGTCTGCCGTTAGTTTGTTGTCTGTAAAGGAGAATCATTGAAGCAAACTGTTAGTAACGACCACGACAACTCACCTTCGTAGGAAATAGTGTATTTCATGGGATTGTCATGCCCGTCAGGGATCTGTAGTTCAACAAAATTCAGTTTGTATTGATCCGCACAGAAGTCCTTTGTCTCGTCTTTCTCTCGCTGAATCGTTCGCGCGACGGGACTTATACGATTCGGATGTGTGATGCGACATATAAGGCCGAGGTCATGCTAAAAGATTACCAATGATTCCAAGGCACTTTATCAACAAAATCAACTCACCTCATTGCATGCTGGTTTGCCCCTTACTAACCCAGAAAACCCATAACCAAAGTCCGCAATAATATCGCAAGCCTCGCCATCCACAGTGAGGACGCACGAATCTGTTATACGACACAGAGTTCTCATATCCAAACCCGTAGCCTCACCAATTCGTGGGCCCTTCTTGTCCAATTCACCCTTCTCTATGCACTCAGCTTTAGATTCCTCCGGATAACAAGGCAAGCTGCATGTGTACTCCCATCGCTCGGTATCGAACGCGATTGGAATATTTTTCATATCCTTGATGTCGAACTGTCGCGGGCATTCAAATCTAAAACCAATTCAATATAAATACGAACTTTTAATCAAATTAAACTAACCTCCTAACGACCACATCGGCTATAAATATAAAATGATATTCGTCAACGAAAATATCACAATTTTCGACGATTTGCACCCGATCCGGAGCCGGAATTGTCAGTTTACAAACATTGCCATCGAACTCATGACTAATAGTAGAGGAATTCATTTTGCAGTTGTTTCTATATTTTCCAAATCACAAACAATAATTTAATACGAATAATTTTAAGAGGAACGTAAACAAAAATTTTGTTTGATTTTCACGTGGACCGAGGAAAATAAATACACATGACACACATTTTAGTTGTCATTGTTTGATTTTCTTACATTTGAGTTGCGGATGATGTTGGATGTGGGTAATAATGTGGCGGGTAAATTTGAATTTTTTACTCGCATGGAGAAAATGGATTGTTAAAGGGTTGTATACGAATTAAAACTGCATGTAGATATGAATATATAGCATTAAATATGTGAAGGCGGTTGAAGGAAGTTTGTAGAGAAGAAAATCATCGAGTTCTGCAAAGATCTCAACGGAAACATTGAAGACTTCTTAGCACGACGGGCAGACTCTCTTTGGAGATAGTGTGTAGGACGAACTTGTTTTCTTTAGGTGCATACCTCTACTGGGGTCGAAGAGGAATAGGAACAACTGATGCGTGACCTTTTGCTGAGTACTGTCCTGCGGGCGGAGTGAACTATCCACATAATCTGCTATGACCTCCAGACTCCCGTATTAGTGGACAGAAATTGGCAAACGCTCTGCTCTGCGTGCCCTTATGACAGTAAGGTTGCTTTTGGTGACATTAATTATACTAGCACCAGTGTCGACTTTTGAAGGTTTTTATGAGAAGCTTCTTGAAAGTTTGTATTGGGAAGCCTGGCGAAGTTTACAAGATGATCGAAGCTAGGTGCAAGACTGCAAGGATCATCAGTGATCAAACTTCAACCATTCTGTTTATAAAATTTGATTATAGCAAACAAACGGAGGATGAAAAACCTTTGCGTTCGTTTACATGAGGTACTGTGGGCTGAAATCCTTTATGGATACTCAGTAGGCCGTGCTATGACTTATGCTTGACTCCATGCTCCTGCATGTTTACGTGGTTAAAGCACCCAACTCTGCCCTTTCCTTCCTATAGTTCATGGTTATCTTCTTGGGCTCGCGGCATTTGACTTTCTAGCCATAGTTCTTGCATTATGGTTGCAATGATGTTGTTGGCGATGTCCCATGCTATCCTTGTTGATAGCATGAACGATATCAATCTCCTTGGAGTTATAGTATTGCCTGTCTCTTACTCTAAGGGATTCCTTTTGAAGTGGGACTTGTCATTATATTGCTAAGCTAATGCTCATGACACCTCTAGGTTTTATTTTGGTTCTCAACCAACCTTTGTTGCGGACAGGACGTGCTTGACTTGAGCATCACGATGAAATAAACTTTCAAACCCCGTTTTAAGAATGAGAAGCTTTACCTTAGAGACCAGTTTGGGAAGCGAGCTACTCCCGAGAATGGTGATACGGCAAATACTTAACTCTACAGGAGTATGTGACATTGAGCCTAACGTCTCACAATCATTTGTATTGTGTTCGTGTTGCATTCCTTACACAAATGGAAGGGATGATGTTTAATGCCGCATCTGAAAGGACAATTGTTTTCATAACTGTTGTACTCTTGAATGTTTCGCAGACGCTCGCTCAGACTTGGAATTCCTTGCTTCGTAGCTGACCATTTGAAACACGGCTGATATATGTACATAAGTAATCCAGAAATAACAACTGAAGAAACCAACAACGAAGGATTCTCAAGACGTCTAATGACTCTAGTTCGATGAGTCATTGAAAAGAAGATCCCCCAGATGGAGTGGTCTTCTTTCAGGATAGGATAGGATGAAGGATGATTTTCTTCTCCATTTCATCTCTAAAGCTCCTGCAGAGCTATTTAAAATCAAACTGTGTCGAATAAATCTACAGATTACTATTTCTAGATCTGACACGTTACGCTATTTCCCTGCTGCTTATAGTGTCTTGGTTTAGTAGATGTTTACATGTAACGAGGGCCATATTCAAAACTCGCTCTTCTGGTAAAAATCTTAGAATAACACACTTCCTGCCGAGAATTTGGAACAGAAAGATTACTATTCCAGGTTGATTGCGCTGGGCTCGGTAAAGATGTTGAAATCCCTGACAAGCTGCCATACATTTCAATCAGTATCCCCAAAGATCGGCTTACAAAATGCAACACTGATCTGGGAGATGGTAAGAAATGCTTTTCAGAGAAGACGCCAAAGTCGTGTCCTTCTGTGTTACAGGCTTAAAGTTTGTGTTTAAGTGAACTGAACTATTATGCAAAGTGACACTATTAGTCAACCCATTACTGAGAGAGATGTTCGTTAAAATTTCAGACTTCGTGTTTGTCTCTTGTTATGGAATTTAGTCATCAATGAAAACCTTTTCAGGTTAGACCATAGGGTTGTCGCTTATGCCGATGATGTCGTCATATTAATGACAGGGAAGTTCTTGCCCCCGATCGTTGACATACTGCAAACATTGTGATTTCGAGCGACCAAGTCTAAATGGAATACCAGTTCAAATATTAGATGCTTGCAGCATCTGCCACAATCCAGTGGATGTATACTGCCATAGTCAGACCAATTCTTTCTTACCGATGACTGGTCTGGCCACAAACCTGAACATCATTACAAGAGTCGAGCGACTGGCGTATATAGGGATTACTAGCGCAATCAGGACTAATCCCTTTACTGCCCTTGAAACTATTCTCGTCCTTCGTTTACGACAAACCTCAATGTGGAGAGGCTACCATATCGGACATAGAACCATTACCAGGTGGTCTGATGTGTCCGCATTATCCTACTACATCAACTTGATAATGCCTCCTTGACAACAAATTTCCCTCCAGAGAGAACTGAATGAATGGTGGGGTCGTCAACTCTTCCAAAGACGGTACAGACTCAGAAATCTTCTCAGAGGTACCACAGATTGCCCGATCCATAAAACTCTGTAACCGCGCGAGTGCTTTCCAGGCAGAAATATATGATATCACTGAGGCCTGCAGGGAATTATCCACTCTGTGAAAACAACGAGCATATTGACATATAAAGCCAGGCAGCCAGGCAGCCTTCAAAGTCATCACTTCCATTGCGACCAATTCGAAATTGGTCAAACAATGTAAAGAAAAACTCTGAGCATACCATTACGCTATGCTGGATCCCTGGACATATGGGGTTCCAAGCGAACAAAAGGGCCGAGAGCGAGAACTGTCCGACCGCCCATTAGCCTTCCATAACATGTCCAACGGTAGATGGAGCGCACTTTCCTCCTGCCGTGTTTCGAGAATACTTTGGGCCCAATACAACGTAATAAGGACCAGAGAGTTTCTATGTCAGCTAATCCTTCTCATCGGCGTCCTTACAGGCCACAACCCAATGGCGGCCAACCTAAGTAGAATGGGTCTCAACAGCTCAAACCTATACAGAGGCTGCGGCGACACTGAGGTGGAAGAAGGCATGACACACTTCCTCTGCGAATGCCCAAGTCTCCGCAGAATTAGACACCAAACCTTGAGGAAAACATTTTTTGACCAACTCTGCGAACTAGCTAACGTGCCCCTTCGAACCTTCTTAAAATTCATAACGAAAACGTGTTGGTTCAGGAGGACCGCTCCCGCCACAATTTCTATTTTCATATTCTTTCAGGTACTCCACATTGGGGAACACAATGGATCCATTAAGATCCGAGTGAGACTGCTCCCTGCTCATGGTTTTGCAGTCACCCCCTTAACCTTAACTACAGTTATAAGGTGGGTTAATAGTTTACATTTTTTCTTAGGAGAGCCGAGCGTCATTAACCGGCATTATGAGTGAGTTAGCCAAGTAATTCCAGTGCTTTTAGGTACACTTGGTCGTAACCCATTCATATAAGAGGATATCACTAACCAAACCAGTTGGGAATAACCCGCGATTCTGGTTCCAAGAGAGTTATTCTTCTGATGCTCTTCTTTCTCAACCCACTAGTAGACTCGCAAGTTAATCAGACTTAACTCAGAAAAGATTACTATTCCTCGATGACGATAGTGTCGATCCTAGAGTAACCTTCCTGCAACTCCATCTTGGTAGAGAATCATTTTTGATTCTGAGGATATCCATGATCACTTCTTGATCAAAGGGTTCGAACAGAACTCGACTATCTGAACCCGTTCAGGAAATACTCGTAGATTGCACTAAATACGAGGTCATGTTCACAAACTGTAGCTACAATGTAATTCCCACAAGCTTGTTGCCTTTCGAAATGAAATTAAAATTGACTTTCCATTAAAAATTAGTTTTTTTCTAATCAAACATCATCCCTGTCACTTCCACTTAACAATATGCAATGATACTCATGCATTAGCCACCCATCAACAGGACTTCGTCGTCGCCCCCAATACAAAATGATGAAATGTGACAGTCGGGCGAGTAAACAAATACCCTCCGTTCTGTCACTATCATCGAATCGTGATTGAATTCGACATGAATTACCCATCTTCGGTAAATAACCGCACGCGAGGCATAATTGCACAAATTACACATAAACTCCAAATGCCAATACCAAGAACATATATAGTCCTGACGGCGGCACCTCCTTGTTCTGTCCGGTGAATTGGTACTTGAATTATCCATAAGAATCATTGTCAACAGCATACTTGTAGATTGAGGAGACGCTGACGAAACGGGCGGCGGTATTAGTAATTAAAATCCTTCGGTCTCCACGACGAGGACAACAATGAACAGGACGAACGACCGACTATGGAGGATTTTCGCAATGCAGGATTATGCATTTACATATGTATGTACGCGAATACAAACAATTGTTTCGCGCTATGATGACGTTGGTGGGCACTTTAAAGTGTATGCGCTTCTATGGCAGTAATTATAAGGACAAGCAACGTGTGGGATGTGTTCGTTAACACATACAACATAAATTGCACAATGATTGCGGTCAATAGCGTCAGTTTGAATAATTCATTGTAAATTTGATCAAATTGGTTGTGCAATACAAATGTCATTATGTTCAATTTGGCAGTCGTATTTCAGTGATTGGATGATTATTGGGTTCGACTGGTAAGCCGGAAGGCTGTCTTCATGATTACTCGATGCGACTTAAAGTGTTAAGTTTAAGAATTGATGTCTCTGATTCAACTGGCGAATCACTTAGAATTGTTGAATTGTAGGCTCAGTATATCCTTCTTTGGTTCGAGCCCCCTAGATCTTGGTGAATTTATTTTCAGCTTTTGTGCGCCATCTATTGCATTTTCTGGTCTGTTTCGATCTTTATCTCGTTCTTCGCGATCATCGGATAAACATTTGTGAAAGATTGTGCTTACTTACTTAGCGGGCTCCCGACCCGTGAAGAGTCTCTGCCTGAGACACTCACTTACTTGCTTATGACCTGTATTCCCTTGCGGGTCCTAGGGCCTCGACAATGCCTACGCGCCATCGTGACCGATTTCTGGAAATGTGCCTCAGCTCTCAACAACTCTTTCCCAATTGAGTTGCTTCTTTTTCAACTGTTCTGTGCCATGAACTCCTAGGACTGCCGCGTTAGTGAGTAAGCGGGTTCCATTGCATCGCGTGGTTAGCTATGGACCTGTCACCCTTTCAGAGAGTATGTCAAATCCACTGCCTTTTTCGTCGTCGTATGGTTGTACCTATAGGTTCATGGCCCATTCTCTGATAAAGCTGTTCATTTGAGATACGGGTTGGCTCCTGATAGTGCCGGTAACCCTCCAGGTACCACCTCCATGCTTGTTCGTCGTCGAGTGTGTCTTCAAGGTGTACTTTCATTCGCCTGAGGCACGGCAGCCTTCTATTCGCTTCGTTCTCGGGAAGTTGTCCAGACCAAGTGCTCTGGGATCCGCAATAGTTTGGTCCTTGAAACGGAACGGTTGCACTGCTTGTCGGCCATCGCCTTGTAGAGCTCATATGCGGCTTTAATGTCGATGAAGAGATGGTGAGTCTCCACTTGAAATTCGTTGGTCTTATCCAGAATTGGCCTTTGTGTGAACATTTGGTCGATCTGCACTGGGAGCAGGGATGGCTTTTTCATTGACTGGACGCGGATTTCCTTCTTGCCCTATTACTCTCCCTATTTGATGCTGGAAATTGTCCTTAAATGTATCTACTATTCCATGTGCTTTGGTGACTAGGTTCCCTTCACTATTTCGAAAAGTCTGTGTTCCGGGCTTAAAGCAAGTTGCCCGCTGTTTGGCGTTCCTGAAAAACAAACGGGTGTTGTTCCTGTTGCGAGACTTTTCGATACCCTTTAGTTGAGAGACTGCGTGGGCCCTTTTCTTTTTACTTAGAATCTTTTTCTTCTCCCTTCTTCTTGCTCAATTCTATTTCCTTGCTGCCCTTGCTTTCCGCTTCAGCATTTGTAGGTTTGCCTTTGGTGTCACACGCATTCATCATCATACCAAGGACTCCTCTTCGGTTGCTTGCTTAGGTTGGTAAGGATTAAGGATTAAGGATGTCGCGATACAGATTGTTGACATTTGTGGATGGTGATTGCACAGCTGAGATTCTCTAACACAGGCGCTCTCTGTAGACTCTGGCTACTCCAGTCGTACTAAGGCTTCCAACATTGAATTTATTTTTCTATGCGGTTCGCAGCTTCTTCTCCTTGGATAGAAGTCAGATAGGTCAGAGTCGAGATTTGCCTCGCCTCTATTAGCACATGATCGATTTGGTTGGCAGTTCGACCATCTGGAGATAGCTTGGTTGCTGTATACATAGTCTTGGAAACCTGGTGCTACTTATCACCTGCTAGCTACTGCACTGACTATTAGTCGGAATCCATTGTCTGTTGTCGTCTTATGGACAAGGCTGTACTTTCTTACTAATCCGGCGTCGATCATGGAAGCTATTCTAGAATAAGATTGATACCTGGAAGATTGGAAAAAAATCCGAGAGCAGTGTAACTCTTCAAGAGACTATTGGCTCAATGTTATCGTACGTTAGGGTATAAGTATGTGCCGTTCAGTCACTCCTGGTCGGTCCTCCAGGAAGGGTGGAACACCGTCTCATGTTTAAAATACAATTTTACACAATGTGTACCAAATAAAAATTAAATTAAGAAACTCGTTCAAATGTTTTGCTTTGGTCTTCAGATTAAATTTGCTTCTCAAACATTTTACCAAAGAACTGCAAATAAAAACCACCAGTTCAGATCTGTCCTCTTATAAGAGATTGAGCAGTATGCAGGCCCACACGTAACTAAAAAATAATTGGTTTAATTGAATCTAAGCAAATATTAAATTGACAATATTTATCCAAGCATTGTTGAATAAACTGTTCGAACAAAGCGCCCGAAATAAGGCCAAATGCAACTCTTACTTATTAGACACATACCAGTCCACTTTCAATGACCCACATAAAACAATATCCTTGCGTAGACAAAAACCAATCGAAAGATGTCCTGTTGCTCGAAACATTCTCATTCAATGGCAATCTAATCAAATTGGATTGCATTGTCTTCAAAGGCTACTACTACTACTACTACCAATGCCTACAACCAAAGCCAACTAAACACTCTTGCATCCTCGACGAAACTATACGAAAGTGACTAAGCCAAATGAAAGGACGATAACTAGGTATCGTCGTTATTCACCAGCTATCCACACTTTGACTGGTATCCGTCATAAGCGAAAGAAAAAAACAAACCATGTCCTGGTTCGTAAGTGAGGATGGGAAAAGAAAAAAAAAGTTTCAATAAAGTCCTTCTTCGGTGACAACAGAACAAGCTGTGTTCATTGCGTTTCGGGACAATTGAATAAAGTCTACCAAAATCTATGCTGCTGCTATTCTTCTCCTTCCCAATCGATAAGTGGAAACAAACAGCCAAAAGGATTTCCAACCGAGTCCTTGCTATAATATTCTCTGCCGGCCACAAGAGGAGTGTATAAACACATGCACACATCTACATGTTGGGCAGATGTACGGGCCTATGACAACGCAAAGAGAGAAGAACATCCTTGTTGCAGTGTGGTGGTGGTTATGTAGCCAACAACGAAGAGAAAAACTGTTTAGAGGATTTTTTTTTTCTTTAACTTTGTCCATGAACATGGATTTTGTCAATTAAATGATGCATTGTAGCAGAGAATCTGTCTCGTGAACTAATGGCCTTGCGCCTTGGGCAATGTCGTTTGTAGTTAGAATTGCATTTCGTATAACAATGTCTTGTGTCTGAAGTTGACCGGTAATATCGTATAGATTGTGGGCCTAGTAGAGGG
The DNA here is from genome assembly GCA_963583995.1 of Xylota segnis. Taxonomy (NCBI): domain Eukaryota; kingdom Metazoa; phylum Arthropoda; class Insecta; order Diptera; family Syrphidae; genus Xylota; species Xylota segnis. The sequence goes on along the minus strand of OY757236.1, from coordinate 113,012,934 downwards.
ATACCTAGTTGGTCTTATAAAAGATGTTCGTTCCATTGCCTTAGTCCTTCTCTGAACAACTACTTCACTAGTGTCAATCGTTCATCGAGCTCTTTGGAACCGAATGGAGCTTGACGCGGTCGGTTTTCTTTACCCACTTAAGCCCTATCAAGGCGGCCATTTGGGTAATCAAGCGATTGCCTGAGGCTTGTTGGCATGAACCCGGGACTTCAAGTAGCTCCAAGAAAAGAAGTCTCGGATGGTTAAATCGGGCGATCTCGGTGGCCATGCGACCAGGAAACGGTTTCTTCACAATATCCGCACCACGCAATGGCTTTGAGTGAATGTCATGGCTCTTCGTGGACCACATGCAGTACTTTCAGTGCCCCAGAAACGAAGATTGTGCTTATTGACGTAACCGCTTAAGCAGAAATGCGCCACCGACCCAATTATTCCACGCTCTTCCGGAACATAGCGCTCCATAGCTTGTCTGTTTGTATACTACAGCTGTCTAGTTCACAAATGTCAAATATGATTGACGTACGACGCCATTTGCAAAAATTATAACATCTTCCGATAGGATGATTCATTTTGCTCCACCTTGTACAATAGATGGTGCAACCTAGCTTGGTTGGTTGGTTTAAACTGGCCCTCGGTAGGGATGCACTTAGACCAGATAAGGTCCATCAGGTCCTGCCGTTGTGTAAGGTGGGTGGATCACACTCTTACTCTGGGAGCCATGAGCAGGCGGTTGAGATCGTTTAAAAGGTATTCACCTTGTGTATCCTTCCTAATATTGGTAAGTGCTGGGCATGTGCATAGGAGGTGGGTGAGGGTCTCCTCTTCCTCTTCGTCGGATGGGTTCCAGGCCATCAGGGGATTGTAGGCAACGAATCTGCACATGAGCTGGTTCAGGATCTGCGTCCATTGGGCCCCTGAACCTTACTGTAGTGTCAACTGAGCTGCCGCCATATCCCTGATTAACGTATGGAAACACAAACTTCGTCTAACCCACTGGGAAAATGTCCCGGGGTTACGACAGTCCAAAGGATTAATCAAGCCTTATACAAGGAAATTCTTAGCTTAGGCAAAGATATTATAGAGAAGCTGGTGACCTTTCTAATAGATCACAAGGTAACATGCTCACCAGTAGATATTAAAAACTCTGCGACTAAGGACGTGCTTTCCTTCATTAGGAAGGTGGTAGGACTCTTATTTTAAAAATTCACTCTGAGGCCTACAGCGTCTGCTGAAGTCGTTCTAGAGGATGCCCAGCCTTTGAACATATCTTCCTACAGCACAGTGGCCAGAAAGGGTTCCTATCTGTGTTTTAGGAGTCCGCTGGTCCTCTTTCCGTTTAAGCTTGGCCAGACCACTCTAGCGGTGTTGCATTGGTCAAGCTGATGCAATCGATAATTGGCCAGCCTTACCCCGTCGGCGTTGATAAGGTATTTAGCGTAGGACGATGGCGTTTATGGTATTTAAACCAAAGGAGCCTCTTCTAGCCAATCCGTCAGCTACACAATTTCCCGGTTTGTCACAGTAGCCAGGTACTCAGCAAAGGGTGAGGATGTACTACCTACCTATTTCGTTGAGAGATACGCGGCAGCCTCTCACTAGTTTAGATCTCGTAATGCTCGGTGCTGGGTGCGAGAGATTTGATGGCTGCTTGATGCCAATGTAGATGACAATATCCGACGCTGATACTGCATTACCTGCCAGCCAATCAGCTCCTTTAGTAATGCCATTGGTTTCGCCTTGAAAAATCCTGCAATAGTGTGGGAGGTTGAAGGAGAAGTGGCTGCCTAAGTCCTCTGAGAATACTCCGGTGCCGACTCAGTTCTCAGTTCTCAGTTTCAGACCCGTACGGAAAAATTTACAGCAATTCACGTTCAGTCCATTCGGTTCTGTTGGGTATCGAAATTTTGTAGCCTCTGTGGATCAGTCCACAGTTGTAGGAACGAATCCTAGACAGCCATTGTACTCTAACCACTGAATGCAAGGTTGAAGGGAAACCGGAATGTGTTGGACATATTGGCATTGACAGCAGTGTATGGGAGCTTGACAAGGACAACAGCCAGCTTTGTCGTTAATACTTGTTTGCTTTCAACTTCGAAGGATCCATTTATTCCTTCGGAGATACACTCTCATTTCAAAAGCCCCACTCATCCATCCGACATACATTTGAATATGTCAACTTGGCGTACCACGTAAAGCGACAAACTCCATTAAAAGAATATTTTTCGGAAAAAGTAAACAACTCCAAAAAACGTCTAGACGACCAAAAAGTCTTGATTAATTTGTTGTTGTCTTTCCCTGCCACGTACACCATCATCATTTAAAAAAAAAAAAAAAAAACAAGTCTCTTGATGGTAAAGCCCCTCCTTAAGAGCAACACAAAGAGCAAATGCCAGTAAATAATTACATATCGATTGAATCCCCATCGACAGAGCAAAAAAAACCTCTAAAACAAACACCCACAGAGGAGAACTACCCACGCGAGACACCTAGATTAGGCACGATGTCGCATCATTATTAACCAGCCAAAGGGGTGGCGATACCCCGTGCAGCAACCTGTGTTGAGTGGCACACTCCATCAAGCCTGAAGCACATGTTTCCAAACAACGCAACATGGAAAAAGGCTTACAAAATTTTTCAAATGGCTCTTCTGTGAGCCACTTGGAGAGAGCTCATCGACAAGGACTCTAGGACTTCTGGAGAACTTCAAAGTCGACAATAGCTATCTATAGGTACACAGCTACAGCATCGACAGGGATCGACGCGAAAGGCGAATGAACTAACAGAAAGAGAAGATGAAACGAAAAGCGAATGAAATTATGAATAGAGAAAAGACGCATCCACTTTAAGGTTATGAGTTTATTGTTCCATGGAATTAAAATTAAGGATTCCACCTCGAAAAGGATACTCTGTTTCACTTTCCTACCTACACTACATGGGGTGGCGGGGGGGGCTAGGAATGTTGCTCTTTGAGACTACCGCGTTGCTCGTTGACGTGGCAGTGGCAGTGGCAGTGGGTGGAACCCACGTGCAAAATACTCGCAGACATTCTTTCGAAACCAACCCAACCGCCCCTCCCAACATCCAAAACTGATGCTAGAATGAATGAAGGGGGGGAATTCTCTTGAACGTGTTCCGCTTCGTTAGATACCCAAGAGCCGGAGGCAGAGGCAGTATTTCGCGCTAACCACCCCCAAACCATCCAGGCACCTTAATCGATTCGATTCTTTCTCGCAATTAAGTAAATTGGACGGTATTCACCGGTTGCTTAGGCTGCTTAAAGTGCTATTACGTGGTAATTAAAAAATATTTAAGGTGTTGGCGGCTGTGGCGGTGATAATGGGGGTAAGTTGCTTCCATCACCTCGGTGAAGTGTTATTTTTTTTTTAAAATCCGATTTTTTCTCCTTTTTTTGTTCGTATAATCCCCGGGAAATGTCTGTGAATTCGAAGGACGAGTTTAATTAAGTCGCACGCTGCAAGTAGTAATGTTAACTTTGAGCAATTAAATTTAATTAACAGATTTCTGACACCAAATGGCTGCGAATGTCTAACGGGAGAATGTCTTTGATGGCGTTTTTCGCCCAGCGCCAGCGAAGGGATACTAGTCTCCGTTTAAACTTGTGTCACGTGAATTGCAATTAATTAAATCGGCGCAGAGATTTATCTTTTAATTGGTAGATGAAATGCAGATTTTTAGAAGAAAAAAAAAAAAGGGTTCCAAGGATATGCTAAATTATAGGCTTGTACGTGTTAATACAGGGGTAATTGCCATCCTGCGGTTCGGTTTTGAATTCCAACGAGATGGAAGAATTTTGTTTGAAAAACGATCTCAAATTCTTCGAACTTTGTTAATACCTTTACTGGCGCTTGTCTTTGGCGCTTTAAAGAGTAAAGCTAATTAGGTAAGCCGCGATACAGGAGTCGGTCTTTGGATCAGAAATTGTTTTCCGCCCTCGAGGAAGTGTTTAGAGATGAAAACATGGTAATAACCATTGATTAACCTTTGAAATATTTAGTCAAAGTGTAACTGTAGGGATTCCGAAAAGAGTATTTCAGAAAATTCTTCCAAGATTCCGCAAATCAACATCTTTGGCAGACTCTACCAATCAGTGAATTTAGTCGAAAGCATTGCCAGGAAGACTGTTTGTTAGGATAAGATACATTGAAAACAGAGCTCAAGAAAAGCACTTCTGAAGCGTTTTTAGGAACTGGAGCTCAAAACAAGGTCTGTGATGATAAATATCGAACGAGAGAATCTAAGACACGAAAATCCTGTATAGAAAAGTTAAGTGGGAAGACAGAGGTAGCTTTCTGTCTATAAGCCAATCTCCGTCAAATATTCAGTTCTAAACCATGGAAGGATCAACTCATAGGGCATAGCAGCATACAATTGATGCATCGTCGTCTTGCACAGGTCACAGACCACCTGCCCACCGAACAAAATGTCAGTAGAGGCTACAAAATTGCGATACCCAATTGCGGGGCTTGAATTTTCTCAGAGGACTTAAACGTCCACCTTTCTTTCAACGTCCCACACTATTGCAGAATTTCTCAAGCTGATTGGCCGGCAGTTAATGCAGTATCAGCGTCGGATATTGTCATCGACATCGACAGTCAAGCACCCATCAGATCTTTCACAACCAGCATTATGAGATCTAAGGGATTGAAAACCTGCCGCAAATATTTACCTCAGATGATGATTTAAATTTACATTAACATGCTGAGTTAGCAATTGTCTTCCCACTGAAACACAGGGGTTAATGATTTATGGAAATTTGGCAGTGAAGTGGCCTCCAACACTGCTTTGAAGCTTCCAATTTCCATCATTACTTCCTAAGAAATATTCCTCAAATTATTTCGCAAGAAATTTCATTTAAATACGATCCTTCCTGGGGTTCACTGTAGGTCGTTCACTTTTGAGCCTAATTTCACAATTAGCTTAGAAACAAATAAGCCTTTAGCTACCCCTTACAATTTAACTACTTTTTTTTAAATTCTCCGCCAAGGATGTACCTCCACATCGAATCCAAATATCAATCCTTTTTTTTTGTTTTGCAAATATCCCCGGCGGTAAAATCCGCCAAAGTCTGTAATTACAAAGCAAATATTTAAGTACGTCTATTGCAGCTCACAGCGTAGCACCCTCATCTATCTAAATAAAACTGCTATTACACCTGCGTCACTATGCAGTCTTTCCGCTAATTACCCCCAGGACGCTGTCTTCCACCCATGGCTGCGCGTTAACTAGAAAAAAATAAAATCATTGCTCACACACTTAAAATGAAATTAAGCACTTAACAGCAATGCCGTCAAATTATTCTCGAATAGACACACACAGACGGTACGCCGCCGTCGTCATAGTCGTTGTCGTGCCGACTCATACAGGTAATTAACGGTCCTGAAAACAGGAGCCTGCACAAAGCCCAACATACATGCATAGGTACGTACCGTCTGAGTGCAAAGTGAGAAAAAGTTACAGAATTTTTTATTGTGTATCTGTTTTATTTTTTTGTAAAGTAATTTATTCCTGTCGTTTCTTCCTTGCGCGCCTGTTTGTTCTGTAATTACGTTTTGCATACAATCGTTCAACCCCCCCATTGAGAGCACGCTTAAGGCATTGAAAAAGTCAGAAACCGCTCACGTTTGGGTAGCCCTTTGCACTCAAATTGAAATCCCTGTTAACATGCAACCAATTCGTACTCCACTCATGATGCATCATCAAAGGCGCGCTGCCTTAATGCTCGGGACAATTACCTGTTAAAAGGCGGTAGGCTTTCTGCCACTCTTTTAATTGGCGGCTCAAAAGGATTTAATACGATTAGTATACTCGTATCATGCATGCGCCATTCTTCGCGATTAATGGCAATGGATTGAATTCAAAAAGTCTATACGGAAGCGCTATTCATGGAAGCAGAAGCGGTTTTTGAGACGAAAACGTTGGAGGGTGAACGCGCGAGTAACTAGAAAGAGTATTTGATTCCAAATCTCCATATAACTTGAGTTGCTTAAAGTAAGTAAAAATATCTTAATGCTTGATATGTTCTTACGGCCTCACAGGACAAAAAGGCTTTCTATGAGCCCCTCGACAAGACATACATATATAGTCTTGACAGTCTTAAATATGACATTAATAATACCTTTCTAAGGTAATTTGAAAGCTAAAATAGGAGATGAGGACATCTTTAGAAGCACTATCGTAAAGCTCAGCCTATACGACACGACGCACGTCTGGAAACGGATCTAGGATAACCAACTTTACTACGGACCATAATGTCACTATAGCTAGTGCACTGCTTTCTCACTTACAGTGCTCAACTTGGAGTGCTCAACTGAAGGGAGTTATTCAAAGAAGACCCAGAGGATAGCTTCTCACAACCATTTGTGTTGTGTATGTTATATTCTTTACACGAATGGTAGGGGCCTCCTGTTTTAATACCATGTCCAAAGGGCAACTTGTTATTTATGAAGATTTATGATGATAGTTTGAGTCTCGGATTTTTGTCAGACGCTCACGACAAGTGGGACCTTAAAAAAAACTTTTATGTGTTTTGGCTGGGATTCGAATCTTTAACCACTTAGGCCACGGTGTTCTTGAGATTATTTAAACAAACTTGCCTAAGACTAATTATCCTGGCTAAACTTGTCCTATAGTATGGTGAATGGCTCAATCATTCCCTGGATTTACGCACGATGTAAAGCTTGATCGTCTTACTCAGTGACAAGCAGTCAGCAAAATCACCGAAATGATGGGTACTGAGACTGGGGTCTCTTGCATCTATAGCAAGACAACCTTGGACAACCTACCTCAGGTTGCGTGCACTAAAATAAGTTACTCAGATAGCAGGCGATCTCAGAGACCCATGACCCTCAGTAATCAGCATTCTCGGACCGCACAAATGGATCAAAGGTATAAATATCCTTCTAGATTCGAGTATTTTTTCCAAACTGCTTTGGGCAGATACAAACCAATTCGCCTCCCTAATCATGTCAGTGTTTTTAAAGCGGTTCTACAGTGACAGAAGCTGGAAGATATCAAAAGCAAGCAACAATAAGAGACTTGGAGCACCACATTGTTATGTCAATGAATTTTTCAAATCTAAAGCTATTCGACAAGTCTGGATTGGTTCACTGTAACAGAAGGAACACTATATAAGGCAATCATAAGACCCAACCTTATGCACGTAAAACTAGTCTGGTGCATGGCACTGAACAAGAAAAGCCACAATACCTGAGACGACTCAAAGGCTATACTTCCTCTGTATTGTAACGGTTCTTCTTCTTCCCGTTGATATCTCTTGAAAGGTGATGGTGGCTGAAACACCATTACGGCTTCGAGAATCATTACTACTGGTTCCTAGAAGTATTGGAAGCCCAATGCTATTCCTGGTAATTCCAACTGTATATGTACATTATCGAAGCCATTAAAATGGCAAACAGTACTGTCAGCATATTCCTTTTTTCTAAACAAATCTGGCCATAGTTGAATTGCAGGAATTTCAGCAGCCCTTTTTCCGTCAATAGGACAATTCTATGAAAGATACTTGGCGCAGTCAAGAGAATCTGTCTGGTAGGTACACATGCCAGAAGAGTTGATTCAAGTTCATGATTCAACGAAGAAACATGAGGGAGAGGAGGAAACCATGACCCATCTTCTGTAAACTTGTCCTGCCCCACCATTTTTGAAAAGGAACATTTTAGGCCAGAACATCTACCGATCTTTGGCATGAGTTCACACCGGTACTGGTAGCCATGCCTCCTGCCCCGTTAGAGAAGTTTTCGTCTTGGATACTGGTAATCCAGTTCTCCCATAGTGGTCTCAATATTGTCCTTCTTTTTGACCTAAGTGTGTCTCTGCTAAGCGAAGGCAACAACCAAATTCAATCCAAAGAACCGGCCTAGAATTGAGGAAGCAATTAATCTAAGAGTGTTCGAAGAAAGAACAAAACGGAACTCAGCTGCGGCATAGGTATATATCTTTTTGAGAGACAGCAGAAAGACAAAGGTAGGAGAACCCTTTCTAGGAGCTGAACTATTGTATGGTAAAGTGTGTACATTTCTATATAATTTGTGATGTATAAGGTCAGGCTGGGTATATCCCGATCAGTCCGCCTTCCGAACCACAGCAGTGTTTTCCCAGCGGAGGTCCTAGCAGCGACAATAGCTGCTCGTGAGACTGTGTTGAAGGCAATACCACAGGAAGGTAACATCGACAGTCAGGGGGCAATAAAATCGATTTGTGAAGTGCTGTCATGAAGAGCTCAAGGTTCTTGAAACACAGCACAAGGTTGCCTCCTGCTGGACACGAAGGAATTCGAGAAAATGAGAAGGCAGACGAAATGGCAAGAAGTGGTTCAGAATCAATATTACAATAGGTAGCCACTTCGGTGTTGATACCGCCTTGCGCACTGAAGCAAGAAGCAGGGATCAAGGCCAGGAGAGGGACAGACAGCTGTATGGTTACAAGAAGCTTATGGCCTTGTTTTGACAAGGACAGGACCGACCGAATTCTGCAAAAAAAAAGGAAATGCATTTCAACCCTAATAGGAGTAATCTTCGGAATCTTCTTGGATTCGGAAATGAGGAAATGAATAAGGATACAACCCACTTCCTCCAACACTGCCCTGGGCTTATCCACCTTAGATTTAAATTTCTCGGGCGAAACTTCTTCCCAATTAATGACATCTTGGACTTCTTCAAATCTACTGAGTGGTTTGATGGTTCATATGGAACACATTTGTAGGACCAGGGTTAGGGTTAGGGCCGGGGACATCTCTTCCCTATGGGTATCACAATGGGTCTGTACTGACCTGAATGTGGCGCAATTGATCTAAATCTAGTTATGAATTTATTTCATATGCAGAACGCTTGGTGGAAGATATTCATAATTAAGTTTTGAACTTCATTGAAGAAATCTTTTAAAGAATTACTTCAACACCGAATTCTGACCATGGCCGCCCTCGTTGCCAAAAGATCAATCTCTTTGTTTGGAAAAGAAAAACCTTTGCAATTTATACTGACCTGTAAAGTATGTGGTTTTTGGCGGGCTTTCCTAGAGAAGTGACTTCATTAATCACTGAAATGTGGATTCATACTAAAACCCAATTTCATTCGTCCATTGCCACATGGAAAGTCCCGCCAGCAACCAGCAACCAGCACCAGTAATGCAATGGATACAAAGCCTTTTCATATAGTAATGTAAATTTGTAATCCCCTTTGAGTCTAATCTTCTTTCAATTAGTAGCCAAAGCATTCATATTTCAAATTCTGTAATCATAATTCAATTTGACTCTCATAACATGAAATCCAATACTCAAACTATGGGTTTGGCGCCCACACTATCTCCTGCTGCTGTTGCTGTTAATTTGAATGTGTATCCCGCACAGCCAATGCCAATCCATACTCTGTTTCCGACGCCAGCTAACTAACAAACCAACCAAACTAAATTATACCCATAAGCCCTGGCATTCTCGATAAAAGTTTATAATGCAACTGCAACAAGCCCACCCACAGCCGCCTCTCTGGAGAGTCCTTGTTGGACCAGGGTGGTGTGCGAATGTCAGTCCGACATTATCATGCTTGATTAGGGTAGAAATCGTAACAAGCAATCAACCTGTAATTGACTTGAAATTATTTTATTTCTCCGATCATTGGTTCTATCTTGTGCAGTTGTCAGTGGATGGGTTAGACGGTTTGGTCCTGCTGCTGCCACTCGGAGCTGGGTTGACTTACTAATTTTACCTAAGCGCCGGTCCGGATTGTAGTTTAAAGTCCTTCATGTAAATAGTGAGCACTAATTCCGGCTACAAGACCATAACTCTGTATGTGTGTACACGTATTCATAATCCGATCAAATTTATGCACAATGCAATGGCTGCTGATGGGGATGTACTTACATACATTGTGTGGAGCACTTCAGTCGTCTTCGTCGTCTGCAGTACATGTAAAAGGGTACCGAAGGGTTCAGTCGTCGACAACGCAATAAAGTTGAGTGCTGATCGTCGAGATGGATTATTCTGTGCTAAGTGTGTCTAATATCACAGTGTACTGAATCCAATGGGATTTCAATTACTTACAGGTGTAGTGTTCAGAGCACGAAATAATGCTCGCATAAGCTCTTTGTTGCTACCTACCAACCAGTTGTGCTTTTTCATTAAACAAGAAAGTAAAAATTAATGTTGAATGGATACATATGTATATAAATTTGTATTTTATTTCATGAATCCTACTCCGTTCCATCACATGGTAAAAGGGTCCTTTGAAGTAATCCAGAAGCTTATAGTTTTTGGATGGAAAACGGACTATGGTTGAAAAGTTTAATCTGGAATTTTTTGACAGATCTGTAGAGCGATTATGGAACGGGTCACAACAACACAATTATTTCAATCTGTCACCAAACTTCATCATAGTTACATGATTCTTATAGTTCATCGAATTGCTCCTCCTTTCTCCCGTCGAAAGAGCAACGCAAAGTATTACACTTTTAACCAAATGTGGTATCAGTAAAAGTGTACGTTGCCACGCCCACTGTTTTAAACTTTTCAGTTGGTTTTGTTGTTTCTCGACTAGAAATTAACAAAAGTCAGTAAGCCAAAGTGATAGGCAGTCAAATTCCCTATTTATTCCTACATTTTATATGGCCACGCCCACATTTTAAGGGCGTTTTTTACTAGAAAGAGTTTTTCATTGAAATTTATTTGATAACATTTATTAAAATGTATAGCAATGATATCAAAAATGCGGTATTTCATGACCGCTTTATTCATCCTGAATAATCTATAAATCTTCAGCACAAAGGTGCAAGTACGTGCGACCCTGTCGTGCGCTTTATTTTCTAGTGTCATGCCTAAATATTTGCACAGGAATGTGCTGAACATGTTCATACCCTATTCTAAGGGTATATTAAGTTTGATCCATAAGTTGTAACATAGAGAAATAATCGATGTAGGCCCGAAGGATAACTCTTGCCAATGGCTGTTTCTTTGGGCTAATAGGTGTAGCAGTAGCAGTAGCAGACCCCTATCCCGAAGAACTAAGGAGACTCTATACAAGACCCTGATCATCCCAGTCCTGCTTTATTGCGCTGAAGCGTGGACTATGTCTAATTCTCTTCTTCGTATAATTTTCGGTCGCATTTGCGATGACGGGCTTTGGAGGATGAGATTCAACTACGAACTTCACATACGAGCTGTACAGCGACATCGACCTAGTCCGAAAAATAAGCTTCAATCGTTTGACATGGCTAGGACATACATATGTATAGAACGAATGAACACCAATGCTGTGGACCGCAGAGTCTTCCAGTCAAACCCGAGGGGACAACGTAGTAGAGGAAGACCTCGCCTTAGGTGGTGCGCAAGTAGTAAAAAGGGACCTCAAACGACTTGGAGTGCCCAACTGGAAGCAGTTAGCTAAGGACCGGGATAACTGGAGGGGTTTGTTGGTTGACCACGGTTCACCCCGAACTGTAGAGCCACCTAAGTGAGTAAGGCCCTATAAAGTATATATTCGTGATCAGCATCAATAGAGAAAACGTCTTGTCACCAGTTTTTCCATAACTTCACTATTTTGTGTGAAATCGAAAAATTTGATTAAAACAAAATGTTTTTTTAGTGTTTGATGTTAGTTCTTTACAATTCGTCTGTACATCATGCCCACTTTTAGGGGACATTTCCATAAAAAAACTAACATGTCGTTGTAATTTGACAAAAAAATGCCGTACTGCCACGCCCACTTCAAAAGGACTGTATAGGAAAGATGATAAGATATCATACGATCCGTTTCAAGTCGATCGTAGCTTTTTTATATCTTTATTTGTAAAATTGATATAAACCGCCTTTAGGCCATTTGATGTAATTTGCCATTTCTTGGTCCATTTTGAGACATTATTCACTTCCCTCGTCGCTGATTCCTCAGTGTGTCCCACTGCAAGTATGGTTGTGTCATCTGCAAATATTGTAAGCTTTCTGGGAAATGACTGATAAATAAATGATATAATACAGGGCCTACCACACTGTCTTGTGGTGCACCAACTTCTCTCATATACTCTACACATTTTCTTGCTTAGTTCTAAAATAGCGAAGTAATACATATGAGTCTTATATTTCTGAAGGTTGAAAGATGTTTACGAGATAGTCATTGTCTACTCCTTGCTGCAATAATTTTCCGTACCCATATTGCTTTTTGGATATATTATGGTCCGAGACCCTGGAACTCCTCTTCAGGGCACACTTTCCAAGGTCCGAAATCAAAACTCCAAGCACTTCAGTAAGCCCTTGTAATAGAACAGACATCATAAGTCACCCCCTGGTCAACCAGATCGTAGACGTAAGGAACCTCAACTGAGCCATCGCCCTCACAAAGCACCCGGCCCTGGTAATATCCTCCGCATGATGATTCAAAGCATATCTTTCGTGGATCCCTAAACTGGTCATCTATTTCTAAACTCTGAAAAAAAGCCAAGAGATATATTCCCAAACCAACACGTCTAAGACTAGCATTGGACCAACAAAACATAGTGCCAGTAATCTCAGACTGCGTTGAATGCATGCTGAAGACAAGACGCATCAACTCAGAATTATGTGACTGCCAAGTACATGCACTGGATCCTAGAAGCACCCCCAAAGTGGGATCTATGGATACTGGTCGCGAACAGGATCCTAAAAGGAAAGTTCGTACCCAGCATCACCGAACTATCTGGGCTGTAAACTCGAGCGTAAGTTGACTTGGAAAGAGAACACGACGGAAAGGATTAAGAAAACATCCATAGTCTTCTAACACGCAGCAAAATTTTTGGAAACAAATGGAGGCCCAAGCCCGCCATCATACACTAGATTTACAACACCATCGTAAGACCAATTCTATCCTATAAGAAAGTGACCAAGCAAAGACTAGCATGTACCTAAGTATATAGGGACTACCAGGACTATAAGAAGCATACTGACCGCAGCCTTGGCATAGGTATATTCATCTGAACCTGGAATTGCCCGAGACTTCTATTCCACGCAGTGCATTCCAAGAGGAAGTACTAGCAATAGCCATGACACTAAACTCTTGAAAAACGATCGACATCTATATCGATGGTAAAGCTTCCACAGTCGTCAAGTCAAAACTGGTTAAACGATGTCGTGAAGAACTCACGGCACTCACAGCAAACCATGACGTTTCACTCCTTTGGATCCGAGGACACAGCGGCATCCAAGGGAACAAACTGACAGACGAATTAACAAGAAAGGGGTGCGAACAGTTGTCAAAACCTACATATGTTCTACCGCTCCTAGTTCTTGTTAACAAAGAGGAAAGTTTCTTGGAACTGGCTAATGAGAGATGGAGTGCACTCCCAAATCTGTTGTCTCCAGAAAACTCTCGACAAAGTATGATGTCACTAAAACCACACAGATTCTCATCTATAATCTCATGGCGGCCCACCTTAGTCGAATGCGGAAATCTTTTTCATGACAGTTATTCTCTCGAATGTTTGGACTCGAACCTTGAAGCCTTTGCTCCATAGTCCAACGCACTAACAACTGAGCCCGCGGCCCACATCCAGCTGTCAAAATATTCAGTAAGGTCTGCCATACCAACATGTATCGTCGAACGTGCGGAAATTATTAAAAAATTTTATCAGAATTCCGGCTCAGGCAACGTGAATTTCGTCGTGCGTCGGTCGGTCATTATGGCTTCAGTGTGCAGGCAATTCGTCCCATGAGCATGAGTACATTCTTTTGGACCTACACCAGCTACCAGACAGAGATTGGTCCGAAATAAGGAAGGAATATGCAAGAAGACCCAGAAAAGTCGGTTCACCGCCAATCAGCTGAATTGGGCATCGCCCAGGTTATTCTGCGATTGAATTTGGGCCTACTTCCGTAGAAGATTGTGCTGACTCAAGAATTGAAGCCGGACTAATTGGGCTCTGAAAATGTTGGCCGGCGATCCGGATTTTGGTCAAAAAATCATCTTATCGGAGGAGGGCCATTTTTTGGCTCATTGCCCGTTCAAGCATGAATGCATCCACAAAGATTGAGTATTTGGTGCGGTTTATGGCATGGCCACATTACTGGACCTAGTTTGTTTCAAAATGAGAAGGAGACGCCGTTACCGTCCGTCAACGGTTTCAGTTATAGAGCGATGTTGACCGACTTTCCATGACCAAAGCTCGACAACATTGATATATGTATCTATGGTTCCACGATGCAAGCGATCAAACGTTCGAAGTTGTGAAGAAGAAATTTGGCAACTGGGTCATCTCACGGCAAGCGTTCATCAATTGGCCGCAGATATCGTGCGACTTGATACCACTACGTCAAGTCGTTAGTCTACTTTAACAAGCCAACCACTGTAGTGGAGCTCGAGGCCAACATTTGAGGCGCTATTCCCGGAAGACCACCACACATATTGGACCAAATCACCAAAAATTTGACCGACCCCTTGAACCATTGCCAGCAATGTGCTATTCCATACATAATGGCATGAATGTAGCTTCAAAATAAAGTCAGAATCAGTCTTTTATCTCGCATCGTTGTTGTTTTATTTACATTTTTTCTTCTATCGTTCTTATCTGGTCACCCTGTAGTTAGTTTTCTTCCTCTCGTATTTGTCAATCGTTCTCATGTTTATAGATACCTATTCCTTGAATCGCACAATGACAGGAATTTAGCACCAAGTATCACTCGAACCCTTGCAGTTTCAAGTTTCTAAGGTGTAAGGTGGTTTCCTGGACAGTTGTTGTGTGTAGGTCCATACTTTTGGTCAATTCTCGCACTGTGAGTCTAGTTTTGATATCCTTAAGGAATGAATCACTACTTTCAGTCCAACGATAGACCTTATACCAAAACTTCGGACAGAGAAATTGATAGCAGGCTTCAGCATATCCGATTTACAAGTGACGCTTCTCTCGGTTTGACACATGCATGCCAAAGTTTGATGACATATGCCTTCATCGATGCGATTAATGACAGTAACCAGCAGGCGTCACGGGGAAGTGATGATTGGATGTTTTGCAACAAAAAGTGACAATCACAACACAACACGCTGCTTAATCTTTAAGCTAATAATCCAGGCACCCGTTCCAAGCAGACATGTGTATGTACATACGTCCAGCAGCTACCAGATATGTACATAATGTATCTAGGACTATGTTATCACTTCACATGGCAGTCATTTGCGCTGATTCAACTCATTCAAGCAACCGTTTCAAATTGCATCATGCTAATTACCATAATAATCCCCGAATGCAAAGCGAGCTTCCATCCCTGCGAGCTAATTCTAATGTTGACGGCGCTCTACAATGCGGAACACAATACTCAACACACTGATTATGCACAAAATTTTCTCTAAAGATACAGAAATTTGCAATTCAATGATGTTGCATCCAGAGAACAATGCGCCAAATTTTGCGAGGTGTACCCCGCTTATCAAAACCTCATTGCAGCCACCCATCGGGGCCGCCTTCAACTCGCGTGTCCTGTTTAGTAAACTTTGAAACCTACGAACGAGTGCGCAGTAGATCCTTAAAACAACAAAGTGATGAATACGATGTACATACTCTACGGCCACGATACTAATGATGATGATGATGATGATGATAATAATGATGGTACTGCTGATGAGCCTGGTCACAGACAACATTGTCCAGCAGTTCCGCACACACTACTCCGTGACCAGGAACCACACAAAAGATGCATGAACGCGTCGCGTAAATCTGGAACTGAAAAACAGGCCTTTCCACTCTCCCAGGGTGTGCGTGTGTACAGCGCGTTCCGCTCTAACGAAGAATGCAGGCATTATGACTGATACTATTTATCATAGTGGCAGGATGTTAGCTAAATAGATGGATGCGCTTATAGCGCCATTTAACCAAGGAGCCACGGTGGTGTGTGGGAGTGAGTGTCGGGACGCACAAACACGCTTTGTCCATTGCATTATCTGAACATAAGGAAGGACATCGCGCTTTCGCAATAAAATCCATTCATACGGTAGAGAATGCGGTGTGAAAGTTTTCGGGGACCGGGCGCCCTGACGTTGTTGAGGTGAACTTTATGACTTTGTCGTGCTCGGTACAGGGACTGGTGGCACAAAAACCTCATACCGCGTCACATCACACTTAGTGTTGTGCATTATAATACCGCATAGCATGCTTTTACATAAAAAAATAGAAACTTCAGCTGGGCATAAAGCGGATGTCGGGGCTAGCTTTGAAGTATTTATGCTTATGATTGGCATAGCTAAGGGCCAGTGTCCGAATTAGATTAGTCAGTCATGCAGAAGTCCTACAAGGGTAGTGGCAACAAATTTGTAGACCACTTCAAAGGTCAAGATAAGGTGCGAACTTCCCTTCGTTATAACTCCCAAAGTTGTAAATCAACTCACAAACCAAACACTTAAACTGTTAGTCGAAGGACTTCTACATTGGGACCATAGAGCAAACATTTGTATCCTTTTCTACATGATCTCCGTATATCAGAAACTGGTCCGCAATGAATAAGTTCGAGCTCTTGACTGCCGAAGTGCTTCACCAGAGAAACTAGTATGGGACTGACTTTAAGTACTCATCCCGTTAGCCAGCATTAATAGAGTTCATCTTATTTGGGTGCCAGGACACAGGGGACATAGGGGCAATGAGATTGCAGACATACTAATCAGAAAGGGATCTGAATGGACTTTCATAATCTCAAGACCATTCTGTGGATTACCTATCAGCACTGCGATGGGTGTTCAAATCTGGCTGCAAACCAAAACTCATCATTATTGGACGAAGACCGAAGGTAACAGGCAAGCTAAAATGTTCATGCCAAACCTCTCTCGCACAAGAACCAAACAACTTTTCGGTTTCGGATTCGTATAGTCACAGGATTCCTCACTGAACATTGTCAAGTCAAGGAACACCACTAGGACTATGGGAATAGCTCCAAATAGTACCTGCAGAATGTGTAACGAGGACAAAGGATCACCAGAACATATTTTGTGTCACTGTACCCCTATCAGTATCCCAGCATGCGTGTCGTAAGGGAAAATCAGTCGAAACCGTTCTACATTCGTTAGTTGGATTCATTGAAAAATCTTATGAGAACAAGGATATTGAAGGAGCCCTCAACAATGTCAAAACAGAAGCTATATCTGCTGCACTTAGACTTAAACGTTGCCAACTATCTTTGCTATTGAATCGAGCAACAGCTCAAAAGCAAACTCATCCATGCTAAGCTGGGGTGTTGTCTAACCAGAAGATCGGTGTACAGGAATACCCTTCAACTCCAAGGCGGATTGTTATCACCACTAATGTGGCTCATGGTAGTGAATAAGATACTCCCTGGGTTCAGTGTTGTAGCCTACAAGGTAACGACATCTAACAAGTTCCTTCTTACAATTAGACACCTGATGGAGTTTGCTCTGAATAAACTCGTAAAGTGGATTGAGACTGTTAGTCTCAGAGGTAACCCATCAAAGACTGAACTAGTATTGTTTACAAGAAGGTATATACAGTCCCATGAATAACTCCTTCTAGATTCAAGGATATTGAACTGCAAATTGGTGATTACGCCAGATATATAGGAGTTACTTACGACAAGAAACTCAAAAGGCCTCGATTGCCATTTAGTCATGTAGGAAGGCTATAGGCTCAAACTAGGGTCTCCGGCCCCGGATTACACATTGGATATATACGGCAGTCGTTAGGCCCATCCTTATGTACAGAGTCCTAGTCTGATGAACGACACTGGACAAGAAAAGCATCGTCGCAATACTTGCGAAGGTTCACAGGCTATCCTACATCTTCTTCCCGTACTTTTGGGAGACTAATGAGACAGCACACGACTGGGGGGGGGTACCCGAAAGCACCGATTAAATCGCTAAAGTTCCAACTAGATACCGCAGCCACAAAATAACAAACAGTAGGTGGAACAATTTTGGCCAGAACTGAACTTCAGGAATACTAGGAGACTTATCTCTGTCAATAGGACAAACCTAAGAAAGGTAGTTATTGCCCTTACGGGGTAAGCATGCCAGTAGATTCGGTGCTCCCTTACAACAATTTCTGTAGAAGCTGTAGAGATGAGAAAGAATATGAAATCATGGCACATCTCCTGTGTATCTGTCCTGCTTTATAGGTTCTAAGAAGGAAAACCAGGAAAACTAGGCGAGTACTTCTTTACTGATCTCAACGATCTAGCTAAACTGGACTTAGGAGGAGGAGAAGGAGCGTACTCATCACATCACCACTGAAGATATGTCACCTAATCCAAGCAAAGGTGTCACTTGAGCCTAGGACACTAAGATGCTTAGCAAAGGAAAACTGTTAACTAATAACGCCAACAAGTTTCTGGTGAAAGCCACGAACAATGCCGGAGATATCTTACCCACGTTCGAGACCATGAGTTTACTCTACCTGTAGTCTAAGTGATCCAATCGTAAGCCTTGCTTACCAATCTTTGGTAGATCTCATTTCTCGCAATTGCAGCGCAGGACCTGTGAACCCAAGTAGAGTCTAAAAGTTCAGTCATGCGACCGAGTTCAAAGAAGTTTAGTATTCTCGAACTGTGTTGGCTGCAGGATTAAACAACACCTTAAGCGCAGCCTGACTTTTCGCAACTTCACCACCTATTCTTAACAATATAGTCAGCACACTAGAGAATAGCATTGACCTCAGCTTGAAAAACTAAGACATGCTCGCCTAATGAGTAGTAACATGCATTCACGGATCCAGATTAGGCAGAACCTCCAGTCAAGTTTTGTCCTTTTGTGTACCCTTCCGGATCTCTTCTTCAATTATTTTAAAGGAATTGTGGAGAGTGCTTACCAAGTAGTTCGACTTGATTGGTTCTGTACCATGTAGCACTTTCCGACACAGAGAATCTAAATACTGGACTGCTAAGCCACTGTGGGATCTTGGAAACGATTCCAAGAGAATTGATTCCATATTCAACAGACTACATGATACCAACCTTCAATTTTACGAAATCCTTGGCAATATACATCTTCACTTTCTCCAGCTTCCCAATAACAGGTGGAACAGCCAGACTAGCCAGACTGTCCAGAAAGACATGGCCTGGCTACAACCAACCTAAGTCAAACAAACAACTTGGCAGATCAAAATCATTGCCAGAATTGTAGCCATTTTTACAGGGCTCTGGCCAATATAGGACCATGCGGACAAGCTCAGCATCCCTCACTAACGAGAAAGAATCTCTACAACACTTCCTTTGCAGATGTCTGGCTCTAATGGGGACCAAGCAGCACACCCTTGGGAAACCCTTCTTCTTGGTTCTCGTCGGGATAACTGAACAAAGGACTGAAGAACTATATCACTTAGATTTTTGCACGAGTTTTTCTGGTAACTTAAAGGCAAACCCTAGCACTCATTGCGATCTTCCTCCAAAGAACCACCACTCTACCTACCTACCTACCTGATTGATACTGAGGTGGCTTTAGGTTCAAACACAACAGGAAGACACTTGTTGTTGTTTCGACACAAACTTCAGGACTAAATATCACTTTCAAAATGAGTTTTGCCGGACCTATTTACCCAAAAGGTGTTTCTTGGCTTTGCGTGAAGTTAGCTGCGGTTTGTTTGACGCTTTACTTGTCTGTACTTCTTATTTATTCATGGAAAAGTACCCTACACGCTTCAAAAATGTTTGAAAATTATCTCAAACTCTTTTGCGATTCACCAATCTTCAGCAGAAATGTCAGTGTCAAAACCGCATCCAAACAGCTGCCGTTTCTAGTCAAAGTGTCAACAGAATGACGTTTCCTGAACACCCGTTCTGACCCATTTGAATTTCCTAAAACTGTTCAAGTTGGAAACCTGTATTTACCTTATTAAATCAATATCCTAAGTTTGTTGATATCCACTTGTGGTATATTCGTCTGCGACTGTGTCCCTTCCACTTCAAGGATAAGGTGTTTCGATTGGAGAGTGACATGTATAACCATCGCTCGTTCAAAATTATGGTACTGGAATTTGTTAAGCTTCTCATTACGCCGGAGCCTACACACTATGTCCTTTCTCGCTAAAACTCGGACAGTCAGTGCAGAAGAGTGATATCTTTTTGGGAAAGGAAATCAATTTCAAAGTTCAACTTGATTCTGTTTTTTTTTTTCCTTCGATTTTTTCCTTAAGAAGAAGACCTACATACACATGTACATATGTACAATGTCCTTGGCAGGAAAATGCAATGTTAAACTTTTAACAAGATGGACGAGATGGCAGGAAAAAGATTCTCCAAAAGTTAAATTCGTTTATTTTATCAGATTTTGTGAATTCTCCTTCGTTATTTTGTCGTCCTTTTTTCAGTTTGAATTCTTTCATCGCAAATCAATGCTAATTTCTGTTTTGCCTTCGCGTCCCATACACTTAGGGATGCTGTTCCTCGTTCCTTCGTGTTTTCATTGATAAAAGTTTCCTGACAAGTTCCGAGTATTTTTGCAAATGTTTTTTTTTTTTCTGTTTTTTTAGTTACAGTGTGTTTTTTTTTTTCTATCGTCCTGCTCCTTGAGAGCTCTATTCATGGACAAGTATATGTCAAGTAGTGATAGAAAATTGAATTTAAATCGGAAACCAAAAGTTTACTCAGGAATTCAGTTATCCGCTCTTCAACGAAAGGAAGGAAACTTTAAATTAAGGTCAAGCAATCAGAAGGATTTACTAGATTCAAGGGTATGATTGCCAGGGAGGAGTTTTTTTTTTTTTTTTAAAACATTTTTGAACTCTGCATCGTGCTTAATCCTGCTGACCGAGGTTGTGCATTAGTTTTTTTTGAAAACAAATCATCGTTGCCACCCGCTCCTCACCTACGGCCACAACAAGTGAATATTTTGAAATAAATTTTCCAATCTCCTGTTTTGTGTATGACACACACAGGGGCAAAGGAGGAAAATGGAACAAAAATTGAGGAAAAAAGGAAAAAAGGAAATCCATTTGCACAGCACGTCGTCGTTCGTTAAAGTGATTCCCAACGCCAGGCACACATGGAACCACATATATGTACGTACCCTCTCCTCGGTTCACATTACGTTTCCTTATGCAGAATCCACCTCTAACGAGCACGTCATGACAATCAAAAAGAAAAAAAAGTCTTCTTTAACATTAAAACCAGCCTCCTGTGCCAGTCGAGACATTTGCAAGCAGCAGCGCGCCTTCTCCTCGCATCATCACCCACCCAAGCCCACTATTTTCATTGGCACATCACTGAGTCATCCGACGTCTTCGCACGCTCGAACGGATATTAAAATATGAAAGGATAATCTCCTACAAAGTAAGTGGAATATCGGGTAATGTATGATAAATGAATCTCAATTTTTTGGATAATAACAAAACCAGGAAATAAGAAATCGCTGTACATACACATACCCGTACACAAGGGGTGGTGGTGCGATGGCAGGACGCTAAAAGGCTCCGCCGGATTAGGCATTTTAAAACGATCCACTTGCCGGGATACATGGAATGAATTTATAATTGAGCTGTAGTGAGGAGTTTCGATAAAAAACGAATCGACGGTTAATTTCATTTTTGTGTAATAATGTAATCCCTACACGGAATTTTTAATGGAAGGATAATGCTTCTGGTTGTTATTTATTTATTTTTTAACGACTGTGTATGTATAGAATGGATTTTAACGTAATGCAAGGCAGGTATCCATCTATTGTACCATTGTAGCCACAATGTTCCACCCTTGCACTTACGTTAACCTGCCTGGAATGGGATGGAGGCCATTAGCTTGGCGATTCCATTTGATAATGTGATGCTTTTTGCTGTACTAGATAATGAGATTAATCCTGCCTGTGAGCTATGAATTGTATTCTACCATATTCTACACCTTATTACCGCTAGTCAACATGCAAGGTATGTGATGGAATCTGTTCTAAAAAATAAAACTGAACCGAAATGTCAAAAGCAAAGTGGGATGTCATAATGGAAAACACACCACAAACATCCGAGAGTATTAACTCTCATGAAACTATCTCTCTCAACTGACAAAGTGCCCTTCGGACACGGCTTTAAACAGAAGGCTCTTTCTATTCGTGCGGAGGATATAACACGGACGATACCAGTACCTCAGTCCTGAACCCAATGGATTCATTGCGTCAAAAATTTGTATTTTTATTTTCTGACACTTCTGTGATTATAGTAAATCTGTCAAAATATCCAACAGAACAGTTGCGATTATCCTTAGAAAGCGAGTTTGCTAAGTAAGGCGTTTAAGAAAAACTGCCTTGGCTTTCGTGTTAGCACCGATGCTCTAAAAAGTAAGTATGACAACTCATGCGAGTTGATGGCGTATTTCTTTGTTTCGTAGAAGAGGGACAACATTTGTTGATCTCCTCCCTTATATGGATCTTTAGGTCCAGCTTAACACTAAGGTACATACGTAAAAGTACAAAGCCGCTGGCTCTGATGGTCTACCAGCCCCAACTTCAAGAAAGGCGATCCTATGTCTTGCAAGAACTACCGAGGCATGTCCCTGCTAAATGTCGCGTATAAGATCCTATCCAATGTACTGTGTGAACGTCTGACACCTTTCTGCAACACAGTAATCGGCACGTACCAGTGTGGCTTCCGGCCCGGCAGATCGACGATCGACCAACGAATTTCAAGTCGAGACCCACCACCTCTTCATCGACTTTAAAACCGCATACGACAGTATTCATCGTCTGAGCTCCTCTACAAGGATTCTGGCTGATTCCGGGATCCCGGCAAAACTGATCCAGCTGTGCCGCGTGACGCTGGAAAACACGAGGTGCAACAGCTCCTCTGAACTATTCCAAACTTGCACCGGATTTCGGCAAGGAGATTCGCTGTCGTGTGACTTCTTCAATCTAGTGCTGGAACAGATAGTGCGCAGGGCAGGTGTCAATACGGAAGGCACTATCTTCAATAAATCTGTCCAGCTGCTGGGATCAGCAGATGACATTGACATCATCGGACGCTCCTAGCGCGCCGTTATAGAAGCTTTCACGGCAATTGAAGAAGAGGCGAAACGAGTTGGCCTTGAAGTAAATGAGAACAAAACCAAGTACCTGTTGTCAACAAACAAAGAAGCATCGGTCCACCGTCTAGGACAAAACGTCTATGTTGGCGACAGTCACTTTGAGGTAGTTAGGGAGTTTACTTACCTCGGAGTAAATATCAACTCCACGTACGACACCCTAGTGGAGATTCGACGAAGACTTACCCAGATTTTGGCCACTTTCAAGAGAAAAAATCTTCGTCGAATTTTCGGTTCTCCCCAACTCTTTTTCAGTTGCCGTGCTTCCTGGCGTATCCTGCTCCAGGATAATTCTAGCTATTATCTTTCATTAGAGAATGGATGGCTACCGTGTCTCAGCCAGGGACTCACGGGTCGGGAACCTCTCCAGTTGTCACGCTGCATTAGACTACTTTGTTAAGGAGATTGACGATCATTTCCTTCTTGGACTCATCCGAAAACTCTCGGCTTCCTATGTTCTCCCGGTATGGGAGAGTAATGAGCTCATCCTTACTGAGAGTTGTGGTGCGAATTCGGGAATTTCTTTCTACGGACACTTCAGTCTGACTTGGGTGCATATTACTGGCAAATACTCTGTTCAGAACCGAAGCAAAATGATCCTTCTATCTCTTGAGTTGATCCTCATCCGATATAAGCTTTCTAAAGCTTTTACATGTTGTTGAGTAGAGCTTCGGCCACCTGTAAGCTCTATGGTGATTCTGTAAACGGTTCTGCTGTTGCACCTCGCTGCTGCTTCTTCTGCTTCTGTAGCCAGCGCATAGGTGTAATCCAGTGTATCTCGCTTAACACTAATCCGTGTTATTTCAGAACTCTACCCCTTTTTCGAATGTCAAAATCCCACATGAAGTCAACGATCCTCTCTGTCACCTCCTGTTTGACTTTCACCTTAACAAACAGTCCCTTAAGAAAGCCATTTAAGCCTATTCTGCCGACACCTCTTATCCCTTTCCTTAGCTCATAATTACAGTCTTAAGAAACCTTGTTAGGTTTAAGCCTAGAATTGAAGTTTCTGCTTGTACTAAGCCTTAATAAATGTTCGGGGTTGACCCGGATCTCAATTCAATTAGGCTGC
The DNA here is from genome assembly GCA_963583995.1 of Xylota segnis. Lineage (NCBI taxonomy): Eukaryota > Metazoa > Arthropoda > Insecta > Diptera > Syrphidae > Xylota > Xylota segnis. Next base: position 112,988,884 of record OY757236.1, on the reverse strand, counting down.
AATTCTAAAAGCCTAAACATGTAAGTCTGGCTTATTAATTCAACTCCAGCACCGACTTATTTTAATTGTTGTTTTGAAAAAAAAATAATAAAAAATCCAATCCAGTTATTGATGCGCCTCAAAGTCACACCCTCCGATAGTGGAATATAAATTCCAGATACAATTGGGATTCGTTCCGCATAACAAACTCAACAGTAATCGCAAAAAATCTGGTAGTCTTCTAAGCTCCTATTTTGGCCCGAGTAATATTTTTGCCCCCACATAACAGAAAGGACCTTCAAATGTGCATGCTCCCATGTGTGCGAGTGTGTGTACCGTCTATATGCTGAGCAAATGGAATATCACTGGCCTCCTCACTCCGGCAGGATTTTTCGAAATTTTTTGGCATAGTTTTTTGTATGGCGGTAAGGTTTTGTTTTGTTTTTTTTTTTTGTCCTTTTTCCAGGATAATACACAATATGCTGTCGGAATTTTAATAACAAAACTACAGGCCTTAGCCAGTGTCAAATCAATCGTGACGTACAGCGATGAATGCGATAGCATTCAGAAATTACATCGGACACACGAGTATATGGGACAGACAGCGGTGAGGGAAGGAAGAGGTGAAATCCCTTGGCTATCTGGACACTCTCGCCGGATGCATGAATAGACAAACTTTAACACCCGGGTTAAGGCGTGTGTCGTCCTATTTTTTTTGCTTTTTTTTTTAGTATTCCCCTGTTCCTGCAATGTTGACGATATACAATCTATAGAAACACTTCATATAAAAATATAGCCCTTAATCGCTGTTGTTTCTGCTCCTTTTTATTCGTTTTGCTTTTGTGAACATCTATTGAGTCCTTGTTGTTGGACGGGATGGTGTGAGGTCTATGGGGGTAGCATTGCTTTTAGTTTGGAGTTTCCTTTCGGGTTTTTTTTTCTGCCGAATACATCGGGCGATGTGTAGTTGTAGTTTCGTCGGGATTGGGGAACCATATGACTTTTGGTCTGTCGAATGGTCTGCCTGTGTGTCCTCAGACGGCGATAAATTGGATTTTCGAGAGGCAATGGATAAGCGACGAGTTGTGACCCGGCTAAAGCCAAATACCAGTTATCCCCCATTCTCCGCAGTTGTCCTTGTGCTTGTTTTTTATTTTTATATTTATTTTTTGTTTTTTTCTTTGGAATCCCGGCCGGCCTTTGTATTTATTCGATCACTCGGATGTGGTGCACACATCTATTGCGCAGATCCGCAGAGATGGAGTGGAGATATTTTTGTTTTGGATTGTAATCTTGGGATAAAATTTATAGTGATTATGTTGAAGCACCCATTTACTGTATGTATTTGGAGATGAGCCCATGGGACGAGTTCAAGGTTCGGTACACATGTATCTGTAGTTGGAATGGTTATCTAGGAATACTTCTTTAACGAGGGATAAGAAAATGTCATGGGCCGTTGATGAGGCTTCTATAATGCTGTTACTTACAGTCATTGGTGACACTTGGACTGTGACCTAAGGCCCAATAATGTAAATACATATGTAGTACAGGAATAATCTTTCGATAGGGGTTATCAGAGAAGTTTAATTGAAAGATGCTCATGTAGGCAGTAGGTTGCCTTAGCCTTGAGTGAGCCTTACTCAGAAGAAACTCTTCTTTGTGTATGGTATGGCAAGGAGCAAGTTTGTTCTGCAAACTGTGATATAAGAGGTAAGGTGTCGATTGGAGCCTGTGGAGGGCTTCCGAGGAAGGTCAAGTTTTATTCAAATTGAACGAGTTTAGGGATTATACCTATTTTTTCTGATATTTTCACTGAAAAGGGTAAACTTTTGGCTCGTATCTTCGATAGGAAAACAAACAACAAGGTACAACAAAAAATATCGAACTGAAAAGGAGGAACCATAGGAAGAGCCATCAGTACAACGACAGTAGTTAGACCCTAAGGCTTTTATCGCGTCCACGTGTACTTGGATTCCAAGGATTCTAAATGTGCGTCCAAGGTTATATCTTTCAAAAGTCACAGCCTGATCATGCGCTTAAAATAAAAATAAATATTGACCGCGACAGGTCTGAAGGATTCAAGACCATTCGTGTTGTGCGTGTTATATTCTTTACCCCAATGACGGGCTTACGAATGGCGTATCCGAAGGGCAATTTGTTATTGGAGAAGCTTGGTTGGTTTGTTGGTTGGTTAGTTTAGACCGGCCCTCGATAAGGATCGACTTAGACTAGAGAAGGTCCATTTTGCTGCCGTTGTGTAAGGTGGGTGGATCACCTCTTACTCTGGGAACCATCCGCCCCATTTCATGAAGGAGCTAATCTTAGTCGTGCAGGCGGTACTCTGATCGTTGAAAAGGTATTCAGCTAGTGTAGCCTTCCCAATACATATTGGCAAGTGCTGGGCATGTGCATAAGAGGTGATTGATGGTCTCTTTTTCTTCTTCTTCTTCTGCAGCATAGCCAGCTCAGTCTTTTTTGGATTGTCAGAGAGACCAGAGTTTGAAGGCCAGCTGGTTAGTTTATTGAGAGCAGACTGCATGACATCGGACAGTGTCTGCGGGTATTTTTCTGTCACTAGTATAGCGACGTCATCTGCATAGGCGATAAGTTTGCATCCAGTTTTCTATATTCAGCGCTTCGTTAAGCACTAGATTTCATAGTAATGGAGACGATACTCTCGTTGTAAGCGTCGATTGAAAGGGCTGCTTCCGAAAGATGCAGTAATAACCCTTCTTTCCTGCACACTTGGTAGGAGATTTAGAAAGGATTTTGCGTAGTTTAAAAAATTGAGATGTATTGTCAATGCTCTGACAGAAACTTCGACAGGATTTACGTTTGGCCTTCTGAATTTCTGATTTGAGAAGCTTTCCTATGACTGTTGTACTCCCGGATATGTCAGACGCTTTCTAAGGGATCGAACCTGGGACCCATTGGTCCATTATCCAACACTCCAACCACGCGCCCTTTAAACAGAAAACCATTAGACTGCAAACCAGTTGGGAAGTGCTATCGAGAAGAGCTAAAGCTTCTTGGAATACAGCACTCTGGTGTGGAGTGAAAGGACTCGAAAAATCAATTATGTAGGAGATGATTAGAAGCAAAAGATGATGTATGTAGTATGTACCCTGATGGAAGGAAGAATCATGAATACTGTACTAGAGTATCACTATCAAGATCATCGATGAAAGAGTGAACCTGGATTCAGTTGGTCAGAGCATATCAGGTTTCACAACGTATTCTACGATCCCGGTATCATGAGTCTGACCCAGAATTGTGTTCCAGTTAAATTCTTACCCATGGCTGCAAAATCAGGCATATAGAGTTACATATTTATACATATGTACATATATATATATATCTTTGTGGAAAACATCATTATATAACTTCACAACTAATACATATATTGCAAGAAACAAGATGGTCTCTAAAAGGAAAAAACTTCACGGGAATTTACCTCACATGGAAAATAAATTCACCCAAAGAGGGAAATAAATGCACTTTAACGAATCTCCGGAATTTTTAAGGATAAGTGCTTTTAGCTCAGCTGACTGACAGGAGCAATGCTTCTTCTTTCGTCTAGTGAAGGATACAACAGCTTTTACTGCATCCATTATAGGATCGATCTACATATGTGGGCTATATGGTTGCGTATTTTACAGTGCCTGGTCATGATGGTCACCGAACAATAGATTGATACACATACTGTTTGTAACTATCGTAGATTAGTTATCATCGGTTGGCCACACCAGTCTAGTTATAGCGAACGTATCTGTATCTAAGCAACCATTTAGTCCATCAAAAGACTTGGGACTTTTAAGTGCGATGGTGTACAGCTAACGTTAATTCGTTCCAAACATTAGGGAGTAAATAAAGCGTGTATGGGCCGGGACCGGGATATCTGCGAGCCCTTAGAGTCTTTTAACTAAAAGCTAAAAAACGAAATAAGGCACGCTTTGACTTTACAAAAATACAAAAAGGCAACAGAAAAAGGATTTCGTGATATAGCACCAAACATCTACTGTGGAAAATCAATGTTTCCATAGAAAACGAAGAGTCTTGTGTGATCTTCCAGCTGTCTCCAATTGCTGTATATTCCAACACCTTCTCTAGCGCCAATATTGTTCCGAAACTGATCTGTCCATGTCCTGAAAGATCTCAACATAACAATATTTAGGGCCTAAATGCATTAGCTCCACTTGTTTTGAAAATTGAGTTCAACTATTCACCAAAGAAGACTATAAAGCTTTCGTGTTTGATTATCAATCCGAAGCCTCATTGGCAAAGATTGCCAAGATCATGAAAACATTGCAAATCATTGTAATCTTCTGCACAAAGACCGTCAGTATTGCTCCTGCAAAGAACTTTCCATAGGAGACTTCAAGGTGAGCTACCCCATTCTCTGCTGATTCTTGTGTCCTTTTCCAGTCCTTTTTCCAGTCGTTTTTAAATCATTTCCTTTTAAAGACACCACGGCGAGAGCATTTTAGACTAAGTTCACGGTCAAGCGAATACACGTCGCGCGACGCAATGGCTTTTTGCGCGATTTCAATAAAAATCGCAAGCGATTGAGTGTTTTTAGCAGACCCTAGTTTTATTCGTGTTTTGACAGTTGTTCTCGCAGCTCGCAGTTGGTTGAAGTCGCTCAATTCGCGTTTCGCCAAATCGCTACGTCATCAGCACCTCCATATGTACTTTTGTAATTGGTCGGCAGTAGGGAATCGTGAATCGTGAACACAGCCTTAAGCGTACACGATCTACAGGGCTCAATTCTGATATCGATGCATACGAGTGCGAAAAACCCAGTTCAACAAGTCAAAAAGACATTTAAGCACGCCATCTCTGAAGTAGAATAGGAACTAAACTAAATAAACTGACGATTTTAATGGCTTTTCAATGATCGTTCTCACGTTCCTCAAGAGAACTTTGCAAAACTGTCCCATGATGCCAAGTAGCTTCTGTTTACCTTGACTTTTACACAATTACAATAGCAACGGATGACAAATGTCACAGTTCAAGGGCTGACAACCTTCAAAACAATAAAATGTGCAAAATTTAAATTGGTACTTCCAATGGAACATGTTGTCTCTGGCAGCATTGATGCCACTTGAACTCTGAATCATGTGAGAACCTTTTTGAAAAGGTTCTAGTTGTCGTTGTAAACTACTGTAAAGCACTGTCCTAACTTTTCTGGTAAGTGATGTCTAAAATTGAATAAGTATTATACTTGTCAATTGCTTCGAACGACATTTGAGACCCATCATTCATACAATCCCCAAAAATCCATAAATAAAGGAAAGAACTCATGTCCCAAGGAAAAAAGAGGATGAATGTCCCAAGGAAGAAGAAAAGCTCACCATTCATCGAGCTGTCGGAATTTTTTTATACTTTTCTTGTCGTTTCCTTAGGCCCACTTATCCTTTTTTTATTTTCTTCCATATCTTCGTCAAACTAAAGAGGACTTGAACCCTTGCTGGATGCATTTATATATTTCATTGCTGCAACATTCGTATACACAAATATAAGGCGCAGCATCGTGTGATCCATTGGTGCAACAGCCGTCCGGAACCGACGCCAAAGAATACACCTGAAGATGATGAAATTTTTCATTCCATACGTTCGTGAGAGACCATCTGGGTGTGAAATGTAAGCAAGCAAAAGCAGGCGGAAGCAACCGGATATGTTTTATTCAAATACCCAACGGTTTGCCGTCTTGATGCATTGTTATTTTCTAGTTTTCTAGGGTCCCGTACACTTGACTGAACACCGAGTACTAGAAAAATACGAAACGAATACCACCCATCAACGGCAGTAGCAGCAGCAGCAGCGGCAGGAGCACTACACTCCCGGCAGCCTTTCACATGAGTTTAAGTGGATAACATTGTCACCGGGAAAGAGGTAGGTCCTGCTGCAGTCCTTCGGTGCATATTTTGTGACAATATGTGCATGCGATTGCAGCAAAAGGACACCCATCCACGCGCGCAAACAACAAAATGCTGAATGGCATCTATGGATGAATATCGTAAGAGGTCGCCTACAATACGGGGTGTTATTTGTGTGTACCTGTTTGGGAGTGTGCGGCATTCAAGACGATGAAAGGACGTAAGGACTCTTTTCCTTTACCAATTTGCACTTCTGAGATTTCCAAATGGATTTGTAAATATTGTTATCGAAAAGGAAATTGTGGGTTTTTTTCTCTTTTTGTTGTTAGATTTGCATTTGTTGCTTACGCCAGGCTCTATTCTCGTTGAAGAGGATCAATGGAGAACTGTTGCGTAGAGCATTGAATTTGCATAGTTGAGGCATAGTACTGTGATAAAAGGAATACGAGTTCAACGTGATGACAGCACTCTCAATCGTCAATGACAAAGGTCTAAAATTTAGTTAAGCCCATGACGAAGATCTTTGAGATCCTACACATCGTCAAAGGTATTGTACCATGAACTTGAATTGTTTTAGAATTGGATTACTGGATTGTATTGAGAACTCTATTCCTAGAGGCATATGAAGCCGAGTGCTGGACGATAAACAGGAAAGCAGAGCACATTTTGGGCAATAATACTCCAGCAAAGGGGATCTTCGAATGACAGCCCCTAAGTTCGAAACGACAAGAACGAAAGAACCTCCGTTTTAAGGACCAATTTATCGCGGATGTCATAGCGCTTGGTCTGGACAACTGAAAGTAGCGTGCCTGGGATCGAAGGGAATGGAAGGCTACCGTGTCTCAGGCAGGGCCTCTTCACGGGTCGGGAGCCCTAGAGGCAAGTATTAGTTTCCTGAAAATTTCTGATCTCGACATTTTAATTAAACTTGACGTTGCTATGATAAAATAGTTCAAAAAAGTGGGTCAGCCAATTTTGTCTGTCTACCTGTACGCTCGACTGCACAGATTTGCTTTAAACTTTATACTTATCTAGAGTCCGTGGGACCACTATTCGAGGCAAAATATTCATTCGAACCTCAAAATGAAGGGTACTTTACTTAAGGACGATTTTAGTTGAAATGGTTTTTCTCGAAAAAGGCTGCATATTTTATTATTGTATTGTAAGAGGTAGCATACCACATTTGAAAATTCGTTATTTTTCGGTGATTTCTTCACCAATTGGGCTTAAGATGAATATCTGGAGATTGTAAGACAAATGCAAGGTAAAGGCGTACCAAATTTTGGAACTGCCACGCCCAGTCTTAAAAAACCTACTTTTTTTAAAATGTTTAATAGAAATTGCATTGAATAGCAAACTAATCAGGCTTTTCTATAATTCACCCAAACACCTTACATGCCCATGACCACTTTTTAAAGGCGTTTTTAGAAAAACAAAAAAATGTATAAGTTCCTTCATACCTCTCAGAATAATATTATGATTATTACTCCATCAAATATGCGGAATGCCACGCCTATTTTACTAGGAATAGCAGACTTGCATTTCAAATTTCAGAAGACTGTACACTAATAGCATTACTGTGCATATATACGTCCCAGTCATCGTCCATCGTCCAAAGACGTAATTTTACGCCTAAGTGAGTCTTATTTTGACTATCAAAACTTCATAAAGTACTTTGAGAGGTCTTAAAAATGCACCCCCTGAACTTATTTCCCCAGAAATAAGGTAACCGCTTCTAACATGACGAACCTGGGGAGACGTTTCATCAGGACATCTAGTATGCTGGCTGACTACTATTAAATGCTTTTAAATACTACTATTCTTCCGGAAGCTATGTAAATATTTAAGAAGATCATAAACTGAAAACCTTTCTATGTGAAAACTATTCAAATGTTAATATTTTTTTTACAAAAATTTGAAGAAAAACTAAACAAAGCGCACAAAATATTAATTCCTATGACAGAAAAATTTCGAAGATATAGTCCTGTTAGGAGATCCTTATAGCATCGTAATCAGGTATATCAAAAAGTTTCTCGTATGTCAAAAAATCAGCACTTTAGTTGTAAGCATATCGCCAATTGCTGAATAGCTGTATAGTCAACAAAATTCTAGAATTTCTCTTTTCGTCGAAAATGGTGTATTTCTAGGAATGTATTTACTCCTACTATACTGTGCTAGATATTGTGCTAGATTGGTGCTAGATAGTGCTAGATAGTGTATTTCCAACAGGAGTTAGAGGTCAAACCTTTAGCACGATTTTGAATTTATTTACAAAACAAATACCGTATTCGAAATCTTGTACGTCCTTGTCACATGAGTCAAATACAATACTTCTTCACATATTAGAGATATTAAGACAGAACCGTCTCCTACAAAGCTGTACTGTTTGCCCGAAAAGCTCAGGAATGATTTAAGAAGTTGTAGGCTATGAGTGGTCACCGCCTACCGCCAACATTTACTCTACTTAGTCGTGTGCAGTTCGTGCTTTTTAAGAACGAGACCGAAGGTCAATTTAAGTACAACTGACTCCAAAATGTATATTTTGCATGGGTATTTGTTGAAACATTCGTCTTCTCGATTAAAGCTAATGGATTTACAAATAATTGAAATTCAAAACGGCGACGTAATTAAATTCGATAACACAAGGATCTTTTTAAACCCTTCCTAAGGTCAAAAAGCAAAAACGAATTTTATATTAAAATCAATCAACAAATTGCAGACTTCTCGTCGAAGCTTCACATTTATGAACATATTTTGTCGATCTTTTCGAATACAAAATTTAAGTCTATAACACGTTTTGGCTCGGATCGTTCACAATCTCTTGATAGGGATAGAGCGAAAAAGATTTAAGATTCGTCAATTAGACGAATTCCCGAAGAGAAACTCAGATACAAAGGCACGCATAAAATCTTTTCCTAACCTTACCACAGGTACGTGTTTAACACAAATTTTAACCTCGGACATCTCTGCCTTCAAAGATGGATCAAAAATGGACAGAGGCGTAGGTTCATGCAGATTAGTCCGACATCCGAACCATAGCAGTGTTTTCCAAGTGGAAGTCCTAACAGTGACAATAGCTGCCCGTGAAACTACTTTAAAGGCAATACCACCGATAGGATTCACATTTTTCATCGACAGGCTGCTCGCTGCTAGGTCCCTGGACACGAAAATATAACGCGTAATGAAAAGGCCGAGAAAGGTGGCTAGAAATGGTTCGAAATCTACATTAGAACAGGCAGACACTTCGGTGCTCATTCCGCCTTATGCACAAAAGCTAGAAGCAGGGATTAAGGCCCGTAGAGAGACCATGTATGTCCTTGTTTTGACAACAGTGCTACTGACAAAAATTATGTAAAGGGATAGGAAATACCCTTCTACCCTTTCTTTATCAATGCCCAGGTCTAATATATCTAAGATTTTAGTTTCTTGAGCTACAGCAGACTAATGACAACGACATCCTGAACTTCCTTGAAGCCACTGAATGGTTTGGTAGTTCATAGAAAACATATTTGTAGGAATAGGGTCAACCCATGGGCAAGGTACATCTCTTCCCTATGTGTATCACAATGGGTCTGTGTTGACCTCAGTGTGGCCATGCGGATTCTTCCACTCTCCTACCTAGGAACCTAACCTAACCTAACTTGGATCAAATAAATGTGGTAAGTGGGTTACTATGCTGCAGAGAAGGAAAAACTTTAGCCGGACCGAGCTCATCAGCTCATGTATGCATTGCTGGACAAACGGTTGAGAGAGTTGACAGTTTTCAATACCTTGGGAGTATTGTCTCAACCAATGGCGGAACCGAACTGGATGTAGCCAGCCGAATAGGCAAAGCAAAATCTGCGTTTGGGTTGCTATCCACAATTTGGCGTAGCAATCCGATTAGCTTAACCACCAAGCTACGACTCTTCCGTTCCAATGTTATATCTGTGCTGCTATATGGATGTGGTACCTGGTTCGTCAATAGGTGCATACGTTATATCTTTACGATTTTCTGGCCAAACCGTATCTCTAACGAACAACTCTATCAGAGAACGGGCCATGAACCTATAGGCACAACAATACGACGACGAAAGTGGCAATGGATTGGACATACTCTCCGAAAGGGTGACAGGTCCATAGCTAACCACGCGATGCAATGGAACCCGTTTATGCGGCGGTTCTAGGAGTACGTGGCGCAGAACATTTAAGAAGAAAGCACAGCAACTGGGAAAGAGTTGGGCAGAACTGAGACACATTTCCAGAAACCGCACACGATGGCGCGTAGAGGCCCTAGGACCCACAAGGGGATACAGGACTTAAGTAAGTAAGTACGACAGGGTCGTACGAACTTGCACCTTAATGCTCAAATCTTTTTCTAAAAAAGTGGGCGTAACCATGTGCGGTTCTCAAGCGCAGTATACAAGCCCCACAAATTTTACCTAAACATTTTTTTTTCGATTTCAAGTGAAGTTTTTGCAAAAAAATAAAGGATTCCGCTTCCTACTTTTGATACACAAAATGTTTCATCGTATCCGAGATTAGGAATTGGTTCAAAATTGATATGTAATTTAACTGTCGTCGACGAAACGCGTTCAAAACGAATGAAATGTATCAATTTGTAGACACCCTGTACGATATTTTCCCGAAAGCAGTCTGAGTGAATAATTTTGTGGAACAAACTTCAGCTGGTAACAATGCATTCACTTGCACACAACGCCAGCCATCGCTTTCTTTTTCCGAATCCTTCCCAATGTTTGTTTGTCTTTATTATCCTTCTCCAAGTTTGTTTTTTTTTTCTATAATACCGTTGTTGGTTGTAGCTACATCGTCCAGGATCCCTAGGAGACCACTTTGTCATTGCGAAATAAAGTCATTACTGATAAATAAACATGAACATGTCGTGGAGCGAGAGGGATAAAAAGGTCGTACAAGATACAAAAATTGGACAAAAGAGAACGGGTATCCCAGGAGTAGAAATATAAATAAATTCTCCAACAACGTCCCGAATACCATTCACCGAGCATGTGGTGGAAGTGGGTGCTACCACCTCTGGCAGAGTGGTGTAGATTTCTGTGTCGTAAAGTTCCATCGCGGTATACTTACTATGTTCATATGTACATAGGTATGTCGGTCGTTTCGCCCACAATTTGCTGCGCCATAATGATGGATGGCCGTTTTGTTGGTTGCACTTTGGGATTAAGGAAGGTAAATACCACATGGCTATGATTCATGAAGAATGTTACAATCAGCGTCAATGTTTGATGTACTGAGTTTGATGTAATCGTTGGCGTCGGATGCATCACAGCGCATTAGAAATGTGAAAAATTCAACGGAATGCGCCACTATCCGGGGTATTACGTGTAAGATTGGGTGTGACAAATTGCTGCTCTGTGATTGGAAATGGATGGATAGATTCCTTGTCGTATCGATCACGAGAGGAGATGGGTAAACATTTGTCATGGGGTTATTTCAATTTTAGTTTTAATTTCAATCTCTGATTCGAAAGTGGTCTAGTCGAGATTTATTGAACTATTTAAACTTTTATTTATGTTTCCAATTATCGTCATCGGATTGCAGCACATGGGACAGGTTGCATACCGCCACAGTGTGGGCTAGATTCACATAGTCTGTTCTGTGAATTCTCAATTTCACATATTCACCGATAGGAACAAAAGAGAGGATTAGGCCCCGCCCATTTGAGGGTGTTTTCGGACAGGGGATCGGGAAGCTGACTATCTATGTAATAGGTTATCAGTAGACAAGCTTTATAGAAGATTCTGTCAAAGAAATTCTGGTAAAAAATTGTTCAAAATATTGAGTTTCGTTGGAAGAAGTGCAACCGCAATCCAAATGTCTTGTCTAAACTTTAATCAGGAAGAGAGCGTACCTGGACCAAGTTCTCACAAACCTGGACGGCCGCAAAACAATTTGAGCAATGCGAGCTATGTAAGAGGTAAGCAAATAAGGGTGGTAAAGAGAAAAGCCTGGACGAGTTATCCTTCGCAACACAGCTATGTTTACGCAAAGCCGGTAAGTGCTCTGCTGTCACAGTTATTCAGGATGTTACTCAGCCAAGTTCGCCTAAAAGAGCCTATAGGTATAAACGAGCTTACAAGTCTTCAGAAACCAGCACGGGCAACCAATACCATACACAGCTGAAGATGCTCTATCTTAAATAATAAATGCGAAATTGTCTAAGTATCAATACCTTTTACTGAGACCAGAAGCAAAAAGTCGTAACGTGATGATTTACCCTTCTTGGAACCAAGTTTTAGAAGCGAAAAGGAACTGCTATCCTGAAGTTGAATCAATACATATTACAGAGAGTTCAGCAGAGATCAAATTTAACAACTTTCTCCTGCACAAGTTTCTGATAAGGTTACAGTGCACTATAAGCTTGTTTTAACGATGGTTGATGGAAAAATATGCAAGGCTTTGACAAATACAGCTCCCAGCCAAGTTTGCTACATCTGCAAGGCAAAACCTTCGGAAATGAACTCCTTAGATAAGGTAATAAACATGTTACCAGTGATTGAGAACTATATCTTCGGCCTTTCAACTCTGCATTCCTGAATACGATTTTTTGAATGTTGGCTTCATATAAGCTATCATTTAGGCGTAAAAATCTGGCAGGTAAAAGGAGAAAACAAAAAAGAGGTAGCTAGCAGAAAGAAAAAAAGATTATATCGCGTCGGTAACACATCCCATGATCTCTCATATATATGGAACGCCATCTACTGCTGAAATGGCATGTGAGTGATGGCGGCAACAAGAGCCCGGAAACAAAAAAAAGAAGAAGATGGCCACTTCCTTGGTGGCTGTAAAAAACATTGGCGGCGTTCGATAAGCCGAAGGACCCAAAAAATTGTAATCGAGTTATTTTTAATAAAAAAAAAAATTATTATATTTAATAGTAAATAAATTCCGTCAAGAACTTGGAGTGTTAGTCGACCAGCCAAAGCATGGCTGCGGATCAACAAACGATGGAAATACAGCCAGGATCTTTTTCCGCGATCTCAAAGTATTCTCAAGTATCACTGGAGTGGATGAACAAATTATAAACAGATTTGGTGTCATTTTAAGAACAATTTCATCGGGATACGAAATCGATAGGCATAGAGAAATTTGAGAAATTATTTATAGAAAAATATCCCTGGTTTAACATGCCCATAAGTGTACATAGGGTGCTGGTACATGGAGCTGAGGTTTAAGTTTACTAAAAGAGCCCAACATTCCTGAAGAAGACTCTGATGTAGACTCTGATAAAGATTAGGGATATGAATTAACTCAATTGTATGAATTAATTGAATATAAGATCAACGAATATATATTTGTTTTATTCTTTTACTCAAAATTCTTTAATTATACAATCCAAGTTCGGATTTAACTTCATTTACACAAGTTTAGAATTTTTTCGCACTAAATATGCATTCTAGACCACTGGCGCACCAGTAGCGACTGAAAGGTACTGACAAATCCGATCAGGAGCTTGGTGTACGTTAAAGGTTTCTGAGAAAAAACCACAGCCCGAACCATCTGCGTATAAGCAGGACTACGGTCAAAGTTTCCGTTGGACAAGGTTATTCCTATTTCTGTGATTCCTACACTAACTTTTTTTTGGATACCTTCTTGGGTTGGGGTTGTAATGTAACCCTTATTTGACATGGGTCACCAGACAAGTGACTTGTAATTATAGTATGTAAATAGGTAGGAGGCATAGGAGAACAGCACTGATGCAGCTTGCATTCAAAATGTGTGCCCAGTCATAGGGAAACATAATGGAAAACAGGGAATCAAATTGGTTAGTAGTTAGGTGCTGGCTGATTGTCCTCGAGATTGTCAGAAGACTTCCGGTCTCCGAAGTGAGTTCCTGACTGAAATGAAAGGAGAACAAATTAATACAAATACCAACATGGGTCATGGGTTTGAAAAGAGATCTACTTTCAACTGCCGTGTCTGAAAAATAGATGTGGGCGCGTGGCTCAGTGGATAGTGCGAAGCCAGGGGTTCGAGGTTCAAGTCCCAGTCGGAGCACCTAAAAAGTTTTTCACGGCCCCACCTCTCGCGAGGGTCTGACAAACATCCGAGAGTACAAATGTCCTCAGAAAACTTCTCAAATAACAAATTACTCTTCGGACACAGTAGGACCCTTCCAACATGAATGGTTGTGAGAAGCTAGGCCTCGGTCCCATCGACCTATGGCGCCAAGTATTTATTTTTATAAAAGAAATCCTAACCCTGACTTTTTCTAGGGCTTTCCGAAACGAAGTTGGCAAAATACTGTTAGGCTCGGGCGCCGTGAATTGTGTGAACCTCCTCCTCGGTAGACAAGTAGTGTCTATTCTTTATAGAATCTACTGGTGTATAACTGCATGGAAAGTGAGGGCCCACTAACGTTGCCAATACTTCAATAATACTTTCCATCCACGAGCCATCAAACTTCTTGTTGAAGCTGCAGCAGCATTTTCCAAATCTGAGAAGTCTCAATAGTATCTGCAGCTGATGCACAGTATTTCCTCATTTCATCAGACGAGCTATTCGTTGGGTTGAAAAACATCCAAAATATTGACATTATGTAGTCAGACCTCTCGTGAGCATCTGACAAACATTCGAGGGTACAATTGTCATAAGCAAGCTTCTCAATTAACAAATTGCCCTTCAAACATGGCTTTACACAGTAGGGCCCTTCCATTCCTGTAAAGAATATAACACGCACAACACGAATGGTTGTGATAAGCTAGGCCCTGGATAGTATAGTATCTGAAGTGATAGGCAGGTAGCTAGAGCATCAGCACACTCTGTGCATCTAATGTATCATTCATACGGCTTGCCAAAATTCTATACATACTCTCCTGCAGCCTACATCAGTAAGAAAATTTGGCATTGTCCAGGTCCGTACAAATACACTGCAAGGACCCAAGCCAACATGTTTAATTAACTAGCAGTGTCCCTTCTAGATACCTAGATATCTTTTTATGTCGCTCCTGTAACGTTGTTCTTATCTAATAAAATACAGTGTGACCAACAAAACTACACATAAATGCAACCCCAGGGATGGTCAAGTCATTAAGACCGAATTGCAAGAGCTTGCATTTCAATTGGCTTTATGTTCATAAAAACTTATCACACAGGAAGCGTCTTGCATTAAATTGCCTCCCCCGAGGCCTAGGAAGGCCAAACAGGACGTTCCTAAAACGCAATATTAAGCAATATAATGTGTCTTTATGTCGCAAGCAGATGTTCGTTGGTTGTTGCCAAACGCGGCGGAATCACCCGAAAACACGGACTTTTTGTGTGGCACCCTCTTGTTGTAGTACAACACAATAAATTCACACTTTTTCGGTGCCGGCGATGTCATTAGGGTTAATCGCTTTTCTTGTTCTTGGCCTGGCACCGAGGGCATTATTAAGACATCATTTGCCGGGGCAATGAAGCTTTTTATGCATATTTCTTTATGGCCATTTTAATTGCAGTGTTTTATTGACTGCCATAACAATTCGCAGGGAAGTAATCATCGGTCGTAACATTCCGTTCAGTTGCAGTTAATATGTTGTGGTAAACAATTAAGGATCTGTAACTGGTTTTAATTGTGTCGGTCTAATGGGTGTGGAATTGGGAATTAAATTGAGTAAAGTGCATGCTTATGTTTACACGGACCGTCCGTCCGAGCAGGACATTTACTGGTGTGTACGACATTCGTGGTATATTCTGGAATATGTAAATAAATCCTTGGTTTAGGGTCGTCTTAGGGTCTCCGTATGAGCTCCCGGCAGAATGGCTAATCATCGGGGTGATTAGTGTCAGCTAAGGTACACGCATTGTTCTAAATTGTATGTAGAGTTCCAATAAAACAGGGGGCTGCACGACGGTAATCGGTCTATGTATATCCGTGACACACTTGGCAGGGTAGACGTTCACCCTTTAGTTGGGATTAGTTTACTTATTAAGTGATGGCTAGTGGTAGATAAACTTCTAAACATGCTAACATAGTTTTTGACTAAAGTATGAAGTTAAAAGTTAATTTTTGGCGCCACAGGCCTATGGGACCCAGGACCTAGCTTTTTACAACCATTCGTTGTTGCCAATTGAATGAACGCTGGTCGACTGAACCATAAAGTAGGGTGACAGCAGATCGCTGGAAGACATGGTAATAAGCCACATTTTAAGCCATAAATTTACAATTTGTTCCCACAATTGAAAGGTAAGGGCCCTGTAATCATATCTCAAATGCTTCTATAGGGTGACCAGATAGCAACAATACTTTTTCCAATTGTCATGTTTCCGCGGTTGTCAAAGTCACCAATGACATCCAGCTGTCCAAATATTCAGTAAGATTTGCCATTCCATCCTGCATAATTTAACGCTTGTCAAACGTATTATGTTATCGAAGTTCTGGTTCAGTACGGAACGTGAATTTCGTGGTGAACTCGATCATCGTTATGGCTTCAGTGTGCAGACAATTGGTCGGACAGTAGAAAAGTTTGAGGGGGAGTACACTCCTTTGTACCTTAAGCCACCAACCAGATAGAGATTGGTGCGAAATGAAGAATACATAGCCCCCACAGCGGCCAGTATCGAAGAAGACGCAGAAATGTCGATTTGGCGTCGATCAGCTGATTTGGGCATCGACAGAGTCACCCGAGTTATTCTGCGATAGAATTTGGGCCTACTTCCGTATAAGATTGTGTTGACGTAAGAACTAAAGAACAATGTCGTGAGTTCGCTATTTGGATGCTGGAAATGTTAGGCGGAGATCCGTATTTTACCAAAAAATCATCTTCTCGGACGACACCCATTTTTGGCTCAGCGGTTATGTCAACAAGCAGAATTGCCGCTATTGGAGCGAACACAATCTACAAGAGTTCGACCAAGCGTCAATGCATCCACAAAGATTGACTGTTTGGTGCGGTTTATGCCATGGCGGGAGCATCGGACCTTATTTCTTTTTCAGTTACAGAGCGATGTTAACCGACTTTCTGTGACCAGAGGTCCAACAAGACGGCGCTACATGGTATACAAGCGACGAAGAAATTTGAAGACGTCAAGCGTTCATTAATGGGCCGCCGCGATCATGCGACTTGACACCACTTGATTATTTTCTCTGGGGCTACGTCAAGTCCTAAGTATACGCTAAGCCAACCACTTTGTCGAGCTCGAGACACTATTGCATATTTGAGTCATCAAAAACTGGACTGACCGCTAGAAGCAGTGGCAGCAAAGCTAAGGCGGCCATTTGAATGATGTGCTATTTCACATATAATGGCATGAATGTAGCTTCAAAGTAAATACTGAATCAATTTTGTGCCTTTCACCACTTTTTTTGTATTTAAAATTGTTTTCCTATCATTCTTATCTGGTCACCCTGTTGAACCGAAAACTACTTTGTCAAAATTACTCTGCGATATTCAAATTTTTTTGTTAACGTAGCCATAGACCGTTATTTCATTTGAATTTTATGAATAATTATTAATTATCAATGATTTTTGATTATTATTGATTCCTATTTAGAGTTTGAAGCGAGAAAGTCCCCAAAAATAGGATATTTGTGTTGCGATTCAGTGGAAGGACTCTGAAAAGGAAAAGTTCTGATTGATTAGTTGTTTTTATATATATGTACACGCATAGACTACATATGTGTGTAAGTATATACAGAGAGGAAAATAGTACGAAATATTAACAAGGACGATAAATAAAAGATGATTCGGAAGAGAGGAGTGATAGGAGTAGTAGGTGAGGCGAAAGAAGCAACTATTCCCGAGGTGAAAAGATAAGAACATAAGGTGCAACTTGAACACAAGGTACGTCTAGAGTTTTTTCTATTTTCAGTATCCAGACTGGCTATACCCTCCTCCAAGAGGTTTTCAGTTTTTTCCTGTACAGATCGCTCTATTTGTCCATCTAAGTAGCTTAAATTAGGGTCTATGTGCCTGGCTACATTGTCATTGGAATGAACGTCCTGTCGGCTGAGATGGGTAGATTTTACGTAGATTAAACAGAGATGGGCTGAGCACAAAGCAAATGCGCCGTGAATCCATGTTCTTTTCTCAAAACGTGAATTTTGACATATTTTTTTAATTTTTTTCCGAACATCGGAGGGTACACATCGTACGGAAGACTCAAAAATGTGCTTCTGTGTGAAGAAGTGTTCAAATTTCAAAAAGTTTCCCTCCATGATCGTCATTCCCATGATAAGGTAGCCAGCCAGTATTATAGCCGAAGATCCTTGTTTTCTTATTTCATTTATTTGGAGCTCAGCATGATTTGTTGTTCGAACCAAAATATCCACTTTACGATCCTAAGGCTTCATGTGGAAAAACCTGACATTTACGTGCAACTATCCCTTGTTCAACCTATTTACAAACTATTTTTGGAGATCGCATTATGGATACATTTTTTCGATCTATGGATGTGTGTCGCCTGTACAGTGCCGAGCTTATAAATAGGGAAATGGAGCTGGACAAAGTACATACATATACATATACTTATGTTCCTGCAAAGTTAGCCTTGCATTTTGCCATAGAGGATTTTTCAATAAGGACATAACAATTTTGTATATTTAAATAAAATACAGAATAATTTAAATATTGGATTGAGGTCTATTCTATGTGCAGGTCACATGTCAAACTTAAGTGCGCAAATTGATCTCGTTTATATTCACTACCGCGAACACATTTGCAGAGCAATAGATTTTTTGCTGCCAATTTTACATCACTTTTTCTACACATGGCAATATCAACTGAGAGTAACTCCATTAAAATTTGAAGTTCGAATCATGCATCTGAAACCGCGGATTTCTTCGAATCCTTTGATAATTTATTTAATATTTTCAATTCCTAATTAGTAGCCGAGTCACTGAGAGCCAAACCAGCCAATCTATCAAACTGTCAAATAATATTATTGAAAATAAAGAGATAGAGAAGAAGCTCGATGAATCCAAGGATGTTACAGCCTCCAAATCAACTTCACAAGAAAAGTGTCCAAGTGAAGCTGTTCTTCTCAATCTCGGTGAAATTCCAATGAGCTTATAATACGTTTTAATCCAAATGAAAGCCAAGTGCAATTCTTGTGGAAGGCAATAAAACTCGTGATATCCATTAAAGTGCTCGATCTTGAAAAAATACCTTTGTATTGCCAAAAAGTTTAGTTTTCTTAATTAACATTTCTACGCTGAAATCTCTGTGGTTATACCTGGACCCATTCCCATTTGAATTTATGGTAACAAGACACCTAAATCAGGACTCATTAGAGAAATGTTTGAAGAAGTGAGGAACACTAATGGAAACAACACACCTTAACAGTTTATGAATACCTTTCAAAAATAATAAAAACTGGAAACTGCCAAATAGTACAACGGGAGGAATCGGATGCGGTCTGCAATCAGTCGTTGGTCAAACAACTAACTGGCTGCAGGCTTATTTAGACCGAGGACCAAGGAATAGTTTCAAGGTAAATACAAGCTTAAGGATTAGGTTAGAGAACAGTTGTGCTCATGTTTGAGGTTGGCTTTTCTGTAAGCGTTACAACAGTCATAGGTGCTTAGACCTTCGAGCCTTGGAAACTACTGATTCTTCGCTGAACTTAATTTTTATCAACTTTAAGCAATTTACTAATTGCAACTTACTTACGTCTCCTCCGGATTGCGAAGAGTACTTACTTATATTCGTGAGCTCGAGGAGCAATTTTTAAATATGTTCTACGATTGTTGCCACATGAAAGGTGTTGCTAAATACCCGTCAAGCGATCTTCAGCCAACATCGATGTTTTCATGCTGAGAGAATTTGCAAAGGGATTTCATTTTGCCCTCATTCGTTGGAATTAAGTTATACTTTATTTTGAAATTTTGGAATCGCGATGTGGACGATCTCAGTGTAAAGAACAAAATGCTTTGTGTCGCGCATCTGTAAATATTAAATTTAAAGAATTTTAAATGAAGTCTTTTATGTGCTAATGAGTCCTGATTTAGATATCTTGTTACCAAAAGTTCAGAATTAAATTGAATTTTATTTTAAAATGTTTGAATCGCTATAAAGACGATCTCGGTTTCAGGAACAAAGGCTTTGCGCAGCGGTCTTATAAATAATAAAATTGTGAAATTATAAATTAAGTCTTCCATTTTTATTTTCTGTTTCGATTTGATGCGGTTTTTGCATGGCTATAGTTTTCGATGTCAACTTTTTCGTTTAAAGTAAAATTTTCTTCGGTCTTCTTTAAATATTTTGCTCAAATGTTTCCCATGTGGTGTTGGTACTATTGTTTTTTTTTAATAAAGTACAAAATTTTGGCTAGCGACTGAAAGCAATTTTATTGAAAACTATGTTATATCAAATTTCGTTTAACACTTTTAATTTAAAAAAAAAAATTCCAGAACAACATACATATGTACATACATTACTGTCTTGCGCGTAAAACTAGGTACGTATTCAGCGTTTGGTGGGCGTCGGACAT
This sequence comes from Xylota segnis, assembly GCA_963583995.1. Classification (NCBI taxonomy): domain Eukaryota; kingdom Metazoa; phylum Arthropoda; class Insecta; order Diptera; family Syrphidae; genus Xylota; species Xylota segnis. The sequence goes on along the minus strand of OY757236.1, from coordinate 112,968,599 downwards.
ATTCACGGGAACCAAAACCGCCATACAGGACGATTTTACTTTCATCCGTCCATTCGCCACTCCTGAAGGGACTTATCAACATGGGTTTTGGCAAACTGGATTCGTTTTGAGACATGTTTTTTCGTTAAAAGTGGAACTTTTCTTGGGCTTCTGGCGTTGAGATTATTTTCCCTTAATACTCTTCTCAAAGTTTCCACACTTGTGTTTAAATTTAATTGTTTTTTATCTCGGTAGCGGTCATATTGTGTGACCCCTTCGAGCACCATACAATCCTGCTTACCGATTTCGAGGACAAAACCTTTTTCCTGCCCCGGGTTTCGGGTTTTTCATTATATTTTTGGCATTTGTTATCATTTTTGCAGAAATCTAGAGTGTTTGTTCAATCTCCGCATAAGATGGCGAATGAGTCGCCGTTGCTCCGGAGTGCAATGTTTATCGCGTCCCATACTGTAAGTGAACATTAGTACAATTCCTTAAATTCTATGAGGACTCGAAGATTTACCTTAAAACTTGAATTTTATTTACTTTAAATAAACACAGGATCAAAAAACAATACACAACCACTGTATACTAGCGAGCACTGCTATTATTTTGACTGCCAAGAAACACGCAATAAGTGCCTTCAAGTGACATTTGGAAAGGAACCGGTATGCGATCGAATTTTTTTCTGTTGAAAACGAATGACATATTGTTATTACGAGAAAATTAGTTGAAGTATGTAATAGATTATTCATATCTGAGACTATACTAGAATATATCGATTAGAAGGTAGCAGTGCTATTATTTTGACCTCCACTGTACATACATATGTATCTTTGTACATACATATCTTTCCTGTAGTTCTTTGGTTTTTAATTTGTTTGCAAATGTTTTCTTTACACATTTTATAAAATTCCTACTTAATTTGTCATTTTGGGCACAGCTAAAATAAGGATGAAGTCGCTTACTTGAACGTTCCACGTAAAAGAAAACATTTTTTTCAGATTCAGAGTTGAATATGATGTTGATAGTTTTCATCACCATATGAGACGAAGTACCATCATTGTTCATGGGCCAATAACGATTCCTATTAACCGCAACGCTGGCTCCGACTTGTTTCTGCTAGAAATAAGATATGGTGATGCTATAAGCGTGGAAACTGCACTAAACGGTGGACTTTCCAGGTTGTAATAGGGTCTTGTCTAGATGGATATGCATTGACAAACTCTTTAGCCAAAACCACATCATTATCTGACAAATGTTTATGAAACAAGCAACAAATGAGAAATAAGCGACATTGCCTTTAATTAAACTATGAGTATGTATTGGCATCCCAAAATCCGTAACTAAGTGCCTTTTTGTTAGTTTTAAATCAGCAAACTCTGTATAATTGTAAAGCTGTATGTTTTTACACCAAAGAGTGAACGCCCTTTTTCGTATTTGTAGCAATCCTAGAGCTTATGTCAAAATTAGCTAATTTTTGTTCAATTAAATACGCAATACGATATAAAGTGAAAATCGAAAAATTGTTGAATTTTAGGTCGAAGATGCTGCAAATAAGTTGATGCGGATGGAGGGTTCGACATAGTGCGATGACAAGCAAATTTTTTAAAAGTGGAAAATGAGAATGAGGATATTTTCTTTTTCTTTTGTTAATTTTTACTTGCACCTATACCTATAGGGCAAGTATTGTATTCATGCAAAATTTGGAACTCGAGATTTTAATCAAACTTGACATTACTATAATGGAGAAGTCCAAAAAAGTAGGTCCGACAATGCCGTCTGTCTGTCTGTCTGTCTATCTGTCTGTCTGTCTGTGCACGAGGCTACAGCCTAAACGAGTGGATGGATTTAGATCAAACTTCATATATGTATAGAGTGTGTGTGATAATCCCTAGAAGTGAAATCGGAATTTTCATTCTAACCTCAAAATTAAGGGTAGTTTACTTAAGGTCGATTTCAGCCAAAAGGGATTTTCTCGAAAACGGCTCTAAAGATTTTGATTAAACTTCATATTTCAATTAGTCTAGTCAATTGCAATCAGATGATGTATCGTGCAATTTGACAAAAAGTCGATTTGTAGAAAAACGGCTTCAATGATTTAGTTCAAATGTAATATTCGGACTTGTACGAAGTAATGCAACACGATGGCGTAAAACGTTTTGGTCGAAGTATGATACAACGGTACCTAGGACCAAGGTGACTAAAAGCCGATTTGCTTGAAAACGCCTTCAACGATTTTATTTAGATTTTCACATATGAAAACGGCTCCAACGATTTTTACTAAATTGTATATTAGAATAAGCCTTTTCAAACCCTTTGAGATGGCATACAACGTTTTCGACCAAAACTGTTTTGAAAGGCACTTTACTTATAAGCCATCTTCATAAAAATACGCTTTTCTCGAAAACTTTTCTAGATAGTTACTGTTTTGTTTTCATATCTAGGCTTTTTTTACAAAACTCTATAAGATGGCATACCACGTTTTTGGTTATAACTGCCTAAAATTCCACTTTCCTTACAACCAGCTTAACAAAAACACTATTTTCATATCATATTAATAGGCAAACATGAATTTAATCCCAACTTCTTCCTACTAAACCGATTTTCAAAATTATATACCATTGCAAAAGATTTTCCTAGAACACAGCTGTTGTCATGGAAACGTTTTTTCCTTACGATACAGGTTTTGATTGGTGCTCACGTGCTACTGGATTTGTCTGAAATTCATTTTCATTGGTTAAAAGACAGAGAGAGAGAAAGAAAATATTGTTACATTTTTAGGGACTTACTTTGGGTTTTCTCATATTCACCGGAGTTCAAAGGCAATGAATTTATGTGTGAAACTGAAGGAAAATGACATAGTAACGATGATGCTTGATTTTCAAGAGCTTTATCAAATCCTACAGATGATATATGACGTTTTTGGCCAATCTGCTTAGAACGATGGTTTACTTATAGTCAACTTACATATGTATATATTCGTTTATTTCTTTTTACCTCAAATACACACAAGAATTTGAGATATACTTAGGTGCAAGTTTGTACGGCCCAGTCGTGCACTTTATTTGGTAATTTTATCAGAAATAAATTACTTAACAGAGTCAAAATGACAACCATAGCTGTCAAAATATCACATTTCAACTATACACTTTTACACTCTAAGCTACAGTAGGGTTGGCATATTGCTAAAGTGTAAAAGTGTAAAAAAAAAATGACAACCAGTGCACTTTGTTGTTTTGGTGTAGGAAAACGATACACCTTTACACCGATACAAGATCAAGGGGTCAATTCCCGATCTGTGAAGCTGTGAAGTGAAAAATTTATTCACATCTGCACACTCAATTCTTGAAACGTGAGAAAGTGAATTAAAGTGTCAAAAGTTTTTCATATGAACATTTTTTTATCACACTCATCACATTCTATAAAGAGTTTTGAAAAAAAGATGCACAACAAAAATAAACGAGGCCAAAAGGCATCGGAGACCCAAAAAAGGTATTTAATTCAGTATTTAAAATAAAAATTCCTAATGAATGGAACCTCAGCACTGTTTGCCCGATCCATAAGAAAGGAGACCCCCTCAACTGCGCCAATTACAGGGGTATCAGTCTTCTTAACATCTCGTATAAGATCTTATATGCCATTCTGTATGAACGTCTGAAACCCTTCGTCAACAACCTGATTGGACCCTATCAGTGCGGTTTCAGACCAGAAAAGTCTACAATCAACCAAATCTTCACACTAAGGCAGATCTTGGAAAAAACCCAAGAAGTCCTAGTCGATACCCATCATCTTTTTATCGACTTTAAGGCAGCATATGACAGCATCTATAGAGACGAGCTATACAGAGCCATGTCTAGTTTTGGCATCCCTGCCAAACTCGTCAAATTGTGCAGAATGACGATGGAGAATTCTCGCTGCTCCATCAAGGTCGGTAACGATCTCACCGAGACCTTTCATGTCAAAAAGGATTTAGACAAGGTGACGTGCTTTCATGTGATTTTTTCAGCATCGTACTTGAAAGAATTGTGTGAAACAAGCCAACACCGGAGACACAATCTTTCAAAAGTCTGGCTGTCACTGGAGCATTTACTAGTATTGAAGCGGAAGCTAAAACCTCTGAAAATAACACCTCAGCAGAAATAAGACGAAAAATAACTCTTGCCAATCGCTGTTTCTTTGGGTTAAGAAGGCAATTGAGTAGCAAAGCCCTATCCTGAAGAACCAAGAAGACTCTTTATAAGACCCTGATCATCCCAGTCCTACTTTATGGCGCTGAAGCGTGGACTCTGTCTAAAGCTGATGAAGATATTCTCAGTCACTTGAAGCGAAAGATTCTTCGAAAAGTTTTCGGTGCTGTTTGCGTTGACCGGCTTTGGAGGAGGAGATGCAACGACTGCTTGTCAGTCGTTTGAAATGGTTAGGACATGTAGAGCGAATGGACACCAATGCTCCGGCCCGCAGAGTCTTCGAATCATAGCCGGAGAGACAACGCAGTAGAGGAAGACATCGCCTTAGTAGGCGCGCAAAGTAGAAGGGGACCACAACCGACTTGAAGTGCCCAGCTGCGCTGTTAGATAAGGACCGGGCTAACTGGAGACGCTTGTTGGTTGAGGCCCAGGTTCACCCCGAACTGTAGTGTCACCTAAGTAAGTAAGTAAGTATTTAAAGGAGTGACTGGATTTGGCCAACGACAAGTAAGTAAACTTACATTAACATAAATGTACATATATATGTATACTGAAGTACATATATTTTGAAAAAAAAATCAATTTACGTATTCGTAACAACCGACGGTTCTCATTGCCGGGAAAATTAGTGGAAGGCTTTGAGTATAAAGCTCAACAGTTTAGGCGGAGCTGTTAAAGATAGACCCAAGTGGAGGAAGTACTGGAAAGACTTAACGTAAGTCTTCCGTATAAATAGGATAAATGTGCGAAGTCGTGAAAGCGTCAGGGAACAGCGCTGTAGGAGTATACCGATCCCATTCCAATTAAGGATCAGTCTGAGGTAGACAGACCAATAATTGCTGTGATAACCCCAGAAGCCATGGAAGGAATCTATGCAGTGGTGAGCGAGATGGGATTTGAACAATTGACAGTAACTTTAACTTTTCAGATTGTCAGGCAACTCAGTTAAATGCTATTACTATGCACTACAATTTCTTGCTCTTCTCTTGGGATTGTAGGCCATGAATCTGCAGATAAACTAGCGAGGGTTGGTTCAGGTTCTGCGTTTATTGGGTCTGAACCTTATTGTGGTGTCAACTGGGCTGCCATCACGTTCTCTGTGAATGCACGGCTCTTTCATTAGGGAGGTGGTACGACTCTTAGATTACCGTAAGATACAATAGATCTTTTTAGGTCGCAGTATTAGCCATATTGGCCAGATTTCACAGTTGAAAATGAAGTAATCGTAGATGCCAAGAGCCCCGGTCGGGAGCCAATTAATCCATCTAAAAAGAGCAGAATATCTATTTTGTGGTAGTCTCCTTACCCAGGTTTTCAAAACGTACTCAGCACCCTGCTTCGACACCACAAACAATGGAATCACTGTACAGTTCCTGTACTTTTTTTTGTTTTTAGCCAATCTAATGTTCCCCATCAGAAACAGCAAGGTCCAAGCAATTCTGACTTCCACGAAACCCATTACAAATCATCTAATAGGGACAAATCTTTCTCATTAAGATCGCAATCCAGTGTTGTAATAAAAACCTTAGAAATTGTTACCGGAACCTCTGAGAATGCGTTGCCATACTCGTTTGCAGCTGACTTCAGACGGGTGGAAATAAATTTCCCGGCTGTCACACATTAACAAAGTCGTAAATTGGAAAAAATTGTCGACATAAAATCTTATGGGATATGTTCCAACATTATCAGGCCAGTCGGTCGGGATGGGGTCGGGCTTTCGAAGAACAATGCAACGGTGTGTGCGATGGGAATATTACTTTGTTTTCCCACCAAACACTTGCCAGGGGCTGTATTGTTGCCTTCTGGTAAGGGGTTATGGCTGTCATTCGTGTGTATGTGTGTAAACGTTGCTTAAAATTAATTAGGCATCACTTAAGCACGTTATGTCCTCGGGAAATCACGATTTCCCATTAAAAGTTATATGACGGGCCCTAAAGTGTGATATCTTCTTATCAGCGATGATACTAAGAAAGATTGATGACTTGACTTTATAAAGATTTTTTTTTTTGTATTTTCGTTTCCTCTTTCGTTCGTTTTCGTTCTGTCGTATCCTTTTTTATCCTTCTTATGACAGCAATAAAAAAGGGATATTGGAAGCAATGTTTGTTTAATTTGGTACGGAAAACGCCGGGCCGAGACGGGGAGGACCGGGGAATGTTTGGCAGAGGCTTTGAAATTCGTTGTAAAGCTGAGAAAGAAAGAAACGATGAGCGGCCGGGAGATGATAAATGACGAAAAAAGGGTGTTCACTTAATTATGCTGACATAAAATGATTTCTAAAGTTTTAATTCGTCAGTAGACCGTAAATTGGGGGGGGGGAAGGCTGTCTTATGTATGGATTCACGTCATCGGGGAAGTCGTTTGGACATGATGTATGAACGAGGGTTTATCGGATTCGGTGTAATGTATCCTTGATGGATTTAACACACTGGTTTCGTTTCGAAAAGATCGGTCCTTTATAGGGGTATACTCCTACTTTTGAAAGATATGCATGTACGAGTACTTTCTCGTGCTTGTTCCCGGCACCTAGGAGAGATTAGCATCCAGGAACCAACACCTGGTAGGTGCTGAGGTAGAAGACAAAAAGGAAACTGTGCAGCAGACCAAAATAAAATTTGTTTACGTAGATGAAGGTAAACCATTTAAACACTTAATACAGATGCGAAAAGTATGCATACATAAAGGTTGCATCTCCTGCCAAAGATAGTCCAGAAATTTATGATAAAAGACACCAGAAACAGCCAGAAAACTTACAAATCATCTAAAACTGCTTTCGAAATTGGGAATCAGACCCCTAAGGTGACGTCTTTGGAAATTTAGTAATGTCACAACCATGACAGTTTTATCTAGTTCTGACATCCATTCCAAATTCGTCAAATTGTGCAGAACGACGATGGAGAAATCCTGCTGCCCCATCAAAGTCGGTAACGATCTCACCGAGACCTTCGATGTCAAAAAAGGGTTTAGACAAGGTGACGCGCTGTCATGTGATTTTTTCAACATCGTATTTGAAAGAATTGTGTGAAACAAGCCAACACCGGAGACACAATCTTTCAAAAGTCTGGCTGTCACTGGAGCATTTACTAGTATTGAAACGGAAGCTTCCCAAATGGGTTAAGCGGTAAACAAGGGCAAAACCAAGTATATGCTGTCAACAAGAGGGGACACACGACGAATTAGACAAAACGTCACAACCAATAGCTATAACTGTGCGGTTGTAAGGGACTTTATCTACCTCAGCTCTGCTATAAACTCTAAAAACAACACCTCAGCAGAAATAAAGCGAAGGATAAGAAGGTAACTGAGTAGCGATGCCCTATCCCGAAGAATCAAGGAGACTCTCTATAATCTGATAATCCCAGTCCTACTTTATGGGGCTGAAGCATGGACCATGTCTAAGGCGGCTGAAGATATGCTCAGTCGTTTCGAGAGAAAGATTCTTCATAAAATATCGCGTCCCGTTTGCGTTGACGGGCTTTGGAGGAGGAGATTCAATGACGAACAAGCTGTACAAGACCTTAACCGACTTGGAGTACCCAACTGGAGGCAATACTGGCTCACTCCTCGTAGTTTGTTTTAGATATGTAGTTTCTAATTGAAGGCAGTTAACACCAGAGGCAGATAGAAAACAGCCACAAAAGTCAAGCACAACGGTAGACAGCGTGGGCAAGACTGTCACAAAGTTCGATGCCACAAAGGCGGGTTATAAACCCATTTCCTCAAGAGATCTGAAAGGTATTACAACGTATATTCCTCCGAATATACATACATATGTATCTGAAAAGTTTAAAGGCATAGCTCTCTGGAATTAGTAACAGTAAATCGGTAAGCAAAGTGGAAAGTATTCCTAATGAGCACGAAAGTCTATTATTTTTAGAATGAAACCCCAAACATCCTCTACAGATACTAGAAAGATCAGAAGCCTTTAATTGACATGAGAAGCTGTGGGTAGTCGAAGGGAAGTTTGCCAATATTGATACTAAGACGTTCATCATTCCAATGACAGAGCTGTCGGAAACGTTGTTAGAGAATAGCTCTGTGTGTTGAAGAAAATTTCAGGTATTCACACAATACATTGGATAGGATCTTATACGCCACATTTAGCAGGGATATGCCTATATAGTTCGTGCAAGACATAGGATAGCCTTGCTTGAGGATGGGGCTTATAGAGCTGATAGTCCAGTCATCGGGCATGGCTTCATCCACCCATACTTGGTTAATGATTTGGTGCATGCACCCTACTGACATATCACCACCACGTTTGAAAAACTCTGCTGGTAGACCATTAGAGCCAGCGGCTTTGTTGTTCTTCAGCTTTTTGATAGCTGAGTCAACTTCTTCAAAACTGGCTCCAATGGCAATGGCTCCTTCATTGATTGGACGTGGGTTCTCTTCTTGCCCTATCACTCTCTCTATTTGATGCCCATTAAGTAGCAGCTGGAAATGCTCCTTAAAACCATCTACTATTCTCTGGGCTTCGGTGGCTAGCTTTCCTTCACTATTTCGAAGAGCCTGCGTTCCGGTCTTCAAGCCAGCTGCCAGCTGCTTGGCTTTCCTGAAAAACAGCCGGGTTCCTGTCGCGAAATTCTTCGATATCCTTGAGCTGGGAGAGTGCGTAGTCCTTTTTCTTGTACGCTCTTGTTTTCCGCTGCAGCATTTGTAGGTGTGCATTCATCATCATACTAAGGGCCTTGGCTGCCTTCATCCGACATGAAATTTATCGGCCATTATTTGTGATCGGTATCCGAATACTGTCTTGCCAAAGTAAGTATCCGGTAGTGCTATTGTAGGCTCCCTGTCGTATGAATAGCTTACTGCCATTCTTCCGAACAAAAGATGCCTCCCCTGGCTTCATACATGAGTACATATGTTCCACATCTGTTCAGATAGTCGTCTACAAGAAACCGCCAATAGGTAGTGTTAATCCACGTTCCTTGTATGAGGAGTTTCCTCTTCCCTTTAAATGTACCCTGCACTGTTTTATTTATAGCGAAAACCTTCATCTTCTCCCCTCCATGGAGTATTTAAACATTGGATCCAGTTCCCTCCCGAACCATAACAAAGTTTGTTGGCAACTAATCGACTTCTCCGGTACTGCAACGACATCAATCTTCACCCCAATACCCCATGGTCTGTCCAGCTTGTCAAAGTTGAAACTTCTCATCGAATCGAACATATGTTCACACACCACAACTATCCACGTATCCTCGGTATGGTACAATTTAAAAGGATCGCCCTAATACAATAAATTAATATCAAAACTTCACACGAACTCTCCCACTGAACTCTTGAACGGATGTTATACTCCCACATGGCAAGGACGCCAGAAGGGTACCTAAAAACTGCAACGCTCTACGTCACATATTCCTTAGCTAAAACTTTTATTATCCTTTCGTTCGAATTTTTCCCAAGTGAAGCGAATATGGCAGACCGCAACACGATACATACATATGTACATGTCCTGGTACTGTAAGTAAGAAAACGAAGCCGCACCAAACCAAATGAGGTTAAAACGAAAGCAAGCATCTCCGGCCAAAGGTCGGAGGGACTCACAACGCAGCGCACCACATGTTGGAGCTTATTAACTCCAACTCGACTAATAACACGAGGTGTGCACCATCCGTCATAATATACTCCTTGTGGTATAATAAACACGTTCTTGCGCGCTCCCTTATACGGTTTTCCTGTCCAAAACAAGGAGGAGTGAAGAGAAAAATAAAGGTTTTTTCCCAAGAAAATAACCAAACACCCTGCCATACATATCTATGTATGTATACCGTGTGCCACATACTCTAACAGACAGCAGCGCCAGCGAAGAAAGGATAAGGATGTCGGTCGGCAACACCAGGATCACCCAGGTGTGTGTATAATAACAGAGTAAACGAACGTATAATGCACGACGTTAAGTAATTTAGTATCTCGTTGAGGTTGCAAAACTGAAATTAAGAATTTAATTATTTAATTAAAACCGGATACGCTGGAACTGTCCTCCCTCTCACTTGGTACTGGGACTCCTCTAGGAAATGAGTACGACGATTTCCCCGGAGGGCTGACCCAACACCAGTCTCGTATTGAAAAGATGATTCTTTCTCAGACGGCCAGCAGCCGGGGCACGAAGGAAGTGTGTGTGTACTATTAATTATTTCCTTAGAGTCCACTTGGATCTTGCACTTTCATGCTTATCAGTCTAAGCCAAGGTTTTGTCAAGGATGGATCGTCTTTGGCGTCCTTTTTCCTTTTGTTTGTCATCCCTTGTGTCACAGCTTAGCCTAGTTTAGCCACGCAAAAGGTGACTGCCCATCGAAACACAAACACAGAGACAGAGAGAGAGAGAGAGCATTGCACCAATCTTCACGTGCCAAATGATTCCATTATGTATTCAAGTAACGAAACGTGAATCGTCCTGACAGGTCTGACTAGTGAATCGCCGGCGTCGACGGAAGTAATAAGTGAGGCACTACGAACAACTGATGATGATGAGGATGATGATTCAACGTCATGGCTACACGAGGAAGCAGCACAAAATGAAAAATTGTTGCATTTAAATTTCTCTTCTTGCCTGCCACCCGCAGGCAAAATATCTCACAAAACCGGGTTGACGACTAAGAAAGGCGGTACGAGAAAAACACAAAAAAAAATCAAAAAAATAAAAAGGATTCCAACAGAAAATAGATACTCCATCTCATATAAAGAGACTGACGGGTGCTCTGTGCGCTGTGTGGATGAGAACCAGGCAGAAGTGGATCAGGATACAAATGTCATTTTGTACAAGATTAAGGAATAAGGATAATTGAGAGATCCTTGCCAAATACACACAGCCAGAGAGAGAGAGAGAGAGGGTGGATATAGAAAAAACAAGTAAAAAAAAATAAGAATGCCATAATTAATTTACGTTTTTCTTTTAATTTTAATTCTCCCTTCTGTGGGCGCCTTTCACTTGGCTTCAGGGGGTTTAAATTTCGTTTTAGAGAAGATTTCTTTACGTTTAACGTATAATTGGTCATTTGAAACTCTTGGCGATGGATAGGATAGCAGCAGCAGCAGCGCCCATGAGTAATTGTTGGCAGTTTTTTTTCTCAGCAACACAAAAGGATTGGAATTCATTTTTCATTTCACTGAGAGTGGATGGAACGACAGTTTTGTTTGCGTTCCCAGTGGAGTAGGTACTCTGGTTCTCATCTCTAGCAGGTATTGGATCTGAAGATATTATAAAGGGATAATTGGCCGGGAGTTAGTTTTTCCACGCGCAGATCGCTGAAATGATTTCAATAATTCTTCTTCTTAGGTGGCGCTACAGTCCGGGGTGGACCTGGGCCTCAACCAACAAGCCTCTCCAGTTAGCGCGGTCTTTGGCTAACTGCCTCCAGTTACGCACTCCAAGTTGGTTGAGGTTCTCTTCCACTTGTGCACGCCACCTAAGGCGAGGTCTTCCTCTACTGCGTTGTCCCTCCGGGATGGATTCGAAGACTCTTCGGGCCGGAGCGTTGATGTCCATCCGCTCTACATGTCCTAGCCATCTTAGACGGCTAATGCGTACTTTTCTGACTAGGTCGATGTCGCTGTACAGCTCGTAGAGTTCGCTGTTAAATCTCCTTCTCCATAGCCCGTCAACGCAAACGGGACCGAAAATCATCCGAAGGATTTTGCGTTCGAAACGACCAAGGATATCTTCATCCATCTTGGTTAACGTCCATGCTTCTGCGCCATAGAGCAGGACTGGGATGATGAGGGTCTTATAAAGAGTTTCCTTGGTGCTTCTTGACAAGGCCTTACTACTCAATTGCCTTCTTAGGCCAAAGAAACAGCGATTGGCAAGAGTGATCCTTCGTTTGATCTCTGAGCTGACATTGTTGTCAGAGTTTATAGCGGAGCCGAGGTATACAAAGTCCTTAACTACCTCAAAGTTATAACTGTCTATTGTGACGTTCTGTCCAATTCGTCGGTGTTGTGTGTCCCTTCTAGTTGACAGCATATACTTGGTTTTGCCCTCATTTACAGCTAAACCCATTTTTGCCGCTTCCGTTTCAATACCAGCGAACGCACCAGTGACAGCCCGCTGGGTTCTGCCAATTATGTCAATATCGTCGGCGTACGCTAGTAGTTGCACGGACTTTTGAAAGATTGTGCCTCCGTTGTTGGCTTGTGAGTTTCGCACAATTCTTTCAAGTATGATATTAAAGAAGTTACATGACAGCGCGTCACCTTGTCTAAATCCCTTTTTGACATCAAAGGTCTCGGTGAGATTGTTACCGACCTTGACGGAGCAGCGAGCATTCTCCATCGTCATCCTGCACAAGCGAACGAGTTTGGCAGGGATGCCAAAGCTAGACATGGCTCTGTATAGCTCGTCTCTATAAATGCTGTCATATGCGGCCTTGAAATCGATAAAAAGATGGTGAGTATCGATTTGGACTTCTTGGGTTTTCTCCAGGATCTGCCGTAGTGTGAATATTTGATCGGTTGTGGACTTTCCGGGTCTAAAACCGCACTGATAGGGGCCAATCAGTTCGTTGACAAGTGGTTTCAGACGTTCACACAAAACGGCCGACAGGATCTTGTATGCGATGTTAAGGAGACTAATGCCTCTATAGTTGGCGCAATTGAGGGGGTCTCCTTTTTTGTGGATCGGGCAAACGATGCTGAGGTTCCATTCATTAGGCATACTTTCCTCCAACCAGATCTTAGAAATGAGTTGGTGTATGCTCTCTACCAAGTCATTTCCCGCTGCCTTAAATAGCTCGGCCGGTAGGCCGTCCGGTCCAGCAGCCTTGTTGGACTTGAGTTTGGATATTGCTATCCTCACTTCACTCTGGTCGGGTGGACGGGAGTCTTGACTTTCATCGTCCAAGTTGATTGGTTCGTTCTGCCTGACGGCGGAATTTGGGTCGTCGTCGCCGTTTAACAGTCTGCAGAAGTGGTTTTTCCATGTCCTCAACACCGACTGCGACTCAACTACGAGGTTTCCTTGTTCATCTCTACAGGCCTCTGTTCGGGTTTTATTGCTTTGACACGTTCTTTTTACCTTCTGGTAAAACTTCCGAACATTGTTCCTGGAGTAGCACCTCTCAATGTCTTCGATCGCGCGCTTCTCATGCTCTCTCTTTTTCCTTCGGAGAAGCCGATGTTCTTCCCTCCTCTTTTGCTCGTAGAGCTCACGAGCCGCTCTCGTCCTTCTGTGCAGCGCCGCTTTGTAGGCGAGTTGTTTTGCTGCATGTGCTTGCCGGCACTCTTCATCAAACCAGGGGTTTCGTGGGGGTGGTCGGGTGAAACCCAGCACATCAGTTGCGGCGTTTCTGATGGCTTCTTGGCACCGATGCCACTGGTCTTCAGTACTTGATGTTGGCTGCATAGGACTTCTCGAGAGGTTGAGGGATACGCGATCGGCAAAGGCTCTGGCGGTCTGTTGCGATTGCAGCCGTTCAACGTTAAATTTCCTCACAGTATTTTCCCGATGTTGTGGCGTTTGGGATATCCGTAGACGTACCTTAGCTACAACTAGATAGTGGTCCGAGTCTACGTTGGCCGCCCGGAATGTGCGGACGTCCAGAATACTGGAGGAGTGCCTTACGTCAATCGCAACATGATCAATTTGGTTGACGGTTTGATGATCTGGCGACCGCCATGTTCCCTTGTGAATGTCGAGGTGAGGAAACCGCGTGCTAGCTATAGTAACATTACGCCCCGCAGCAAAGTCAATTAGCCTAAGTCCGTTTTCAGACGTGGTGTCGTGTAGGCTGTGCTTTCCGATGGTGCTACCAAAGACGTCCTCCTTTCCTATTTTGGCGTTAAAATCACCTAGGACGATTTTAACGTCATACTTAGGACACTGCTCATATGTTTTGTCTAGGAGCTCGTAGAAACAATCTTTGGTAACATCATCTTTTTCCTCTGTGGGGGCGTGAGCGCATATCAGGCTGATGTTAGCGAATTTTGCCTTGATGCGGATTGTTATAAGGCGTTCACTAACGTGTCTAAAGCTCAAGACTTCATGCCGAAGTCTGCCGCTTACAACGAATCCGCACCCAAATAGACGCTGCTTCTGTTCTCTATAGCAGTCACCGTAGTAGATGTCGCAGTTTTTCATCCTTCTTTTGCCCGGCCCATCCCATCGCACTTCCTGGATGGCGGTTATATCTGCTTTGTAGCAGTCGAGGGCCTCCGCTAATTGTTCGGCTGCACGTGGCCTATTCATGGTGCGAACATTCCACGTGCAGACTCGAAAATCGTTGTCCTTTTTCCGTTTTGCAGGGTCGTCAACAGTAAATCCGTCCTTTTCCGAGGCTTGCGGTCGTTTCTGAACTGCTGAGTTTTTTTATGTGGTAGGGAAGTTACCCCGACGCACAACCCCCAACCTGGAGGGCCAGTTCCATTTTTTTACCCCTAGGACGAGGGGCCGAAATTCTCCGGAGCCAGTAACCCACTTCGGGGATATGAGCGCTGCCGTTGACCCACTAGGGGTTCATCCGCCACCAACTCTTATCCAACACCCTGGCTTAGTGTTGGAGATCCCTATAGACCTGGGATTCACATTCGTTGAAGCAGCTCATATAGGGATACCACTAGTAGTTCAACCTGACTGGAACCGTAGGCGCCATCGTTGATTCCATCTGGGGGAAATTCGTCCGCTACCGCCTGGATCAAGAGGAAGTGCCTTAGTGAGAAGACACTCCTCCCCCCTCTCTCGTTTGCTGCCACCAACGACCTTCCAAAGGGGGTTGGTTACCCAATCTCCAGCCGAGGTACTAGGCACCCAGCAGCCACCAACGTGGAGGTGTAGAGTAGGAGTTGATAGTGAGAGGCTGGCGTGAGAGCGCTTGTGCTCCATATATTCCGCATCACTACCCTTTGACTACAATAATGTTTCTCGAAAATAGTATCAATCTAAACTTTGTCCTTAAAGAGTATGCACAACATAAATCCCTCCGATGACCTAAATCCCTCCGATGACAAGGGACTTCCCTGCTAAACCAAGCAGCTGGCTTTAAGCCAGGCTCTTCGAAATAGTAAAGGTAACCTTGTCACCGAAGCCCAGAGAATAGTAGATGTTTCTAAGGAGCATTTCCAGCATCAAATAGAGAGAGTGATAGGGCAAGAAGAGAACCCACGTCCAATCAATGAAGAAGCCATCCCCCTTCCCAGTTTTGAAGAAGTTGGCTCAGCTATCAAAAAGCTGAAGAACAACAAAGCCGCAGGCTTTGGCCTACCAGCAGAGCTTTTCAAACATGTTGGTGATGTTTTGGCAGGGTGCATGCACCAAATCATCAACCAAGTATGGGTGGATGAAGCCATTCCCTATGTCTTGCAAGAACTACCGAGGCATATCCCTGCTAAATGTCGCGTATAAGATCCTATCCAATGTACTGTGTGAACGTCTGAAACCTTTCTGCAACACACTAATCGGAACGTACCAGTGTGGCTTCCGGCCCGGCAGATCGACGATCGACCAAGTTTTCACGCTAAGGCAAATCTTGGAAAAGACCAACGAATTTCAAGTCGAGACCCACCACCTCTTCATCGACTTTAAAGCCGCATACGACAGCATTCATCGTCTTGAGCTCTACAAGGCGATGGCCGAATCCCGGGATGCCGGTAAAACTTATCCAGCTGTGCCGCGTGACTCTGAACTAATCCAAACATGCACCGGATTTTGGCAAGGAGATGCGCTGTCGTATGCTGGAACAGATAGTACGCAGCTCAGGTCTTAACACGGAAGGCACTATCTTCAACAAATCTATCCAGCTGCTGGGATATGCAGATGACATCGACATCAACAGTCGCTCACAGGGTGTCGTTATAGAAGCTTTTACGGCAATTAAAAAACAGACGAAACGAGTTGGCCTAGAAGTGAATGAGGACAAAATCAAGTACTGTTCTCAACAAACAAAGAAGAATCCATCCACAGCCTAAAAAGAAACGTCACTGTTGGCAACAGTAACTTCGAGGTAGTTAAGGAGTTTACCGACCTAGTGGAGATTCGACGAAGACTTACCCTATAAAGTGACTAAGCAAATGGGTTCAAGACTCCTAACTCGGAATGGTTAGGTTAGGTTAGGTATGTGGGTAGGCGACTAGATCACGTCGCCACACTCAGGTCAATACAGACCCATTGTGATACCCAAAGGGGAAAAAGTCCCTTGCCCATTGGTAAACCCTAGTGCTGAAGTGTATCTTGTGGATCACCAAACCATGCTGTTGATTTGATGAACCTAAAAATTTTATTGATTGGTCTGTTTGCTAATTCTTCAAAATCACAGAAAAAGTGTCGCCCTAGAACTTTGAATCTAAGGTGGATAAGCCCAGGGCCTCATTAGCTTCCTCGTCTCCACATCCCCGACATAAATCTTCATCCGTGAGTCTTAACTTTCTCATGTGGTACCGAAGAGAGTAATGCCCCGTGATAATTCCTATAAACACAGGAAGGGACTTCCTATCCTTTAGCATAATTCGGTCGGTCCTACTCTTGTCAAAGCAATGCCATAAGCTTTTGGTAATCACGCAGGTGTCCAGTGAGGTCCATCTACTATTGGCCTCACTTCTGGCCAAGACCCATGCCTTTAGCTTCAATGTGCAAGGCGGGATGAACACCGAGGTGTCTACTTGTTGTGATGTAGATTCAGAGCCTCTTCTTGCCAATTCGTCTGCCTTCTCATTGCCTGGAATACCTTCGTGTCCAGGGACCCAGCAGAGTGCAACCTTGTGCTGTATTCCAGGAACCCTGAGTTGTTCACGACAGCACTTCTCAAGCTTGGATTTTATTTTAATAGCGATAATCACTTTTATAGCCGCCTGGCTGTCGATGAAAAAGGTGATACTTTCCGGTGGTATTGCCTTCATCGCAGTCTCACGGTCAGCTATTGTCACTGCCAAGATCTCCGCTTGGAAAACACTGCTATGGTTTGGGAGGCGGACTGATATAGATATCCCCAGCGGTTCAGAAAAAATGCCAGACCCTACGCTTACATCCATCTTAGATCCATTTGTAAAGATAGAGATGGAACAGGTTGACCATCCTTCCATTCTTCCCTGCTTGGGAACGAGCTACTAAACGGTCTATGAAAATCTAGGAACGGAGTGAGGTAATCCGTAGTATAGACTTTTCCTAGATATGTATTTCTCCAGGATCATGGAATGACCTGTTGCATTATGATTCCAGCTATCTGACTGACTTATTCTTAGGGCACTTATAGCTGCCAGTTTTGCTATATGGAGCCGAGAGCTGGATGATAAATAAGAAAGCAGAGCAGATAGTGAACCCTTTGGAGAGAAAAATCCTTCGTCGAATTTTCGGTCCCATCTGCGAGGAGGGCGAATGGAGGAGAAGATACAACCGCGAACTCTATGATCTGTACCGAGATGTGGATTTAGTCCGGAAAGCCAAAATATATCGACTACCCTGGCTCTGCCACATCGAGCGAATGGACAATACCTAATGCTCCAGCAAAAATCTACGAATCCCAGGCCCTAGGTTCGAGACGACAAGGAAGACCAAAACTCTGTTTTAAGAACCAAGCTATCGCGGATGCCAGAGCACTCGGTCTGGTCAACTGAAAGCAGCGTGCCCGGGATCGAAGGGAATGGAAGGCTGACGTGTCTCAAGCAGAGAATCTTCACGAATTGGGAGTCCAGTCACAGTCACAGTCACAGATAAGCGCTAAACCCTTCCCGTAACGAAAGCCCAAATTAAATGTCACAACAAATTCACCCATGTTAGCCTGTCCATTGGTTACCAATTAGTGCACCAAAAAGCACCAACCTCAGCATTTTTCCACGCATCTTTATTGCCGCTGCATCCACATCATTAGCCAGAACCAAAAAGTTCTAAATTCAAAACTAAATTGGCTAACTAACACAGAGGACATCTCTCATGTGCGTATTTTAATTGAAAACCGCAACAAGTGTTCGGGCCCTATTGCTATAATTCGCTTACTGGCCCGCGCCACCAGGTGCACCAACTGCAACAACAGAGTGATATTTTAAAAATTAATCAAACACAAATTCGGCCGTAGTACCAAAGTAAATCAATTCCACGAAGTTATGGTCTAATTAAATCCGCATTTAATGGTTTCATTTAGAAAATATAATTATCGGCGTAATTAAACCCCATTATATGGTGTTAGTTTAGTGCGCGCCGAGTGTTTTTAGTGTTTTTAAGCACTGGCCGGGCCTTATCTGCATTCGATTCGGAATCAATTACTGAAACCGGACTAAATTCACTTAGGGCCTGCAGTACTCTCTCTACAGAGCCCTGAGAATTGAGCCAAAAAAAAGGGGGAAAAACAGAAATTGGTATTTATTGGCCTTTGTTGGGCCAATTTTTTTTTTTTTTTTTGTGGCTCCAAATTCATGGCAGTATATTCACATTATGCAAATTGTGTTAAGCCTCGAAAAGCCGCAATTTAACTAAATCAATTATTTCGATAACACAGCGCGTGGCCATTGACTGTGGTGCGGCAATCGATGAGATACCCACTAGTAGCGGAACAAAGTAATTTCCATTAAAATGGTGGCCACTCGAATGAGAATTTACGTAATTTTACTTTAATTACACAAATTTAAGTTGAGTGTGTTTTGTTTTGTATTTTCTGAATACAAGCATAATCCAATCCACGTCCCGTCCTCGAGGACGGATGGTGGTGTTCAGCGACGTGCAGCAATGCCTGTAATGTTTGCTAACCCTTATGTATGTCATTCTTCTTCGTTGGACTCGACGCTCTATCTGGTGCTCCTGGAGACGTATTGTTATTTTCTGAAATGGCTAGAGCACTTGGACGGAATACTTAAGTAGACGTGAACACTATTGTTGCGAAATCCCAGCATTCGGGTGGTGAGTGGTAAGTGGCGAGTGGTGAGTGGTGAGTGGCTGGGTGCGAGAACTTTGGGGGAAAATTGCCTTCGACTTTGGCTGGTAAAGGGTCCTTAGAGAGGAGTATTTATATGTAGAAGGCAAGACACGACTGGGAAACACTTGGTGTTTTCTCTCTTTTTCCAAAGATGCCTTCAATGGTTGGCACTGATTACCTGGGAATAAGTAAGGATTTGTTTTTGAGCCCTCTGTCGTAATATTTAAAAAAACAGAAGAACTGAATCATAAATAGTTGGATTCTTCTGCAGAGAGGGTCTACTTAGATCCCGTGGCTAGGAAGCAAAACTTTGGAATTTACAGCGCAGCATTGTGTAACGAGGAAAGTAAGAACTGAACTTGTATATGTCTAATTATAACGAAATGGATCACACGGTGATAAGGCTTGAACGAAGGTTGCTTTCCATCCTGATTTTATCAGGCGTCTACATGCCTTATGACGTGAATACCAACCTACCATCCACATTAACCTGCGAGGTAGTAAGGAGAGCAAGAAGTGAAGGATAGGACCTGCTCTTGCGCTGCGATGGTAACTCGCACTACTTGCAATGGGGTAGCAGCTATACAAACCACTGCGGTGAGTCCTTATTTGAATTCATTATCGAAAATAGCCTAATCAAAGCTAATAAGGGTAGCAAACCTGCTTTCGTAGTTAGAAATAGGCAGGAAGTTATAAAAGTAACCAAGCTACATATTTCCAGTTCTCTCTCCATAGAGAATTGGAAAGTTCTAGAGGTAGAATCATTCTCTGACCATAAAATTATCGATTTTTTCTAAAATTTCCAAACCTTATAGGAATCCCAGGAGGACCAATTGGGATGTCTTCGGTAAAATAGTAGGTAAGCTTTGGCGACACCTTCAAGAATGTGACTTGCGGAGTCCCTCGGACATCGATAGCAAAGCCAAGGAAGTCGCCAATCTCTTCAAAAAGGCTTTCAACATAGCATGTCCTTACTCCGCTACTCAAAGAGGTCAAGGTGGTATTCATACCTAAGGCTGGGAAAAGCAAGTTACTCCACCGCTAAAGACTTTAGGCCAATCAGACTTACTTTCTTCGTTCTGAAAACTTTTGAGAGGCTGGCCGGGTATTTACATTCGCAGTAGACTCCGCCCCGAGGACATGTACTCAGATTTCAATAGACCCTTTACGAGCTCGTTTCCAAGCAGGGAAGAATGGAAGGACGGTCAGCCTGCCAACACACACGCCACCTCTATCTTGACAGATGGATCAAAGATGAATGTAGGCGTAGGGTCATATGTCGGAGATGAGGAAGCCAATGAGGATACAACCCACTTTCCCTGCCACTGCCCTGGGCTTTCCAACTTAGATTTGAATTTCTCGGGCGACACCTCTTTTGCGATCTTGAGAAATTATCCAACAGACCAATTAATGACATCCTGATCTTCATCAAATTTACTGGATGGTTTACAGACTCACATGGAACACATTTGGAAGACCAGGGTTAACCAATGGGCAAGGGACATCTCTTCCCTATGAATATTACAGTCTGTACTGACCTGAGTGTGGCGATGTGAACATTTGTCTACTCGCTCTACCCACGAACCTAACCTAACCTAACCAAAGCAGTTAGTTAGTTAGCAGAGTCGACTTCTTTAGCCTAAGTAGTAGAAGTAGTATTCTAAGGCAAGTCTAAACCGATTCTTCACGAGAGTGTCATTTGTAGAGTTAAGTTGATGTTTACTCCAACGTCTTAAATCTTGTGAGTAGCCCCATTTTGTCCAAGGCGGTGGACAGTCGCTTATTTTTACTTTGTTTTGGTCTCACTTGCTTCAAGACTCGTTTCACGTGTTCTTCAATTGTTGTAAAACCCTCTATGACAGCTATTGATGGATCATATCCCATATCCCAACAGCTGGACATTCTTAATTAAAGACATAACGAGTTTGTACATATGTAAATAAAACACAAATAAAACGTCAAATTTAAGTATGGAATTCGACCTCGTTCAAGTACGTTTTGCAGCGATCGATTCTTTGGAACCATTGGTAGAGGTCGACCATTTCTCGATATTACCCGATTTCTGAATTTTCCCTTTAATAGATCACTTCTGTGACATGTGGCACCATCTTGTTGGAACCACATGTAAGTGCAAATGGAGTGTCTTGAAGTACGTGTAGGTTTGTTGCTGTTCAAGAGAGCATACTTATTAAACTATAAACTAAACGAGCTTCATCCCTAATGATAGCTTTTCGATGAAATGCAAGATTTTTTAAAATTTTATAGACCCCAATCGGAGAAGTTTCAGCCTTTCAAACGATCATGAGGCCTCTGTTTTGGAGTCAGTTTGCTCGTGTAAGGGGTGTAGATCTGTACACACAAGTTGCAACAATGTGCTCTGAAAGATTCCTGGGGAATCAACTGATTTGGCTCATTTTGATGCGATATTTTCGATACTTCGACAAGTCACTGACAGTGACACACGATCATTAAACAGTGAATATGTTGACTCGAACTTATCCACTCTAGAAAGCATAGTCTGCTTGATGAGACGATTAACCATTAACTCAGAACTTCAGTAGAAATTTTCCATAATTTTCAAACATTGCTCCTTAACACACTTCATGATGACAAAAATGTAAATTTTGACTAACGTTCTGACAAAGACAGATCACAAAACAAGTCTTAAGGGTTTGTCTGTTTGAACTGCAAAATTGTTATGTCCCTATTGGAAAACCCTCTTTCTTCTGTGTTACAACCTTACCGGTCCATGAGGTTAAAAAAACCACATGACAAGTTTAAAATACTAGTAGTTCTGAGAAACTGTTTTGAAATTGGGCTCCGTATTTTTCAGCGTTCTGCGGCAATTGAAGCTACAAACCGAGAAAACTTTCTTCAATGTAAGAGGGCCCTTCCAATGTCATAAATTTGGCAAGCAACTTGCTTCTGTGTTGCACAAAGGCTTCAAACATTCACACAGTGTAATGTAACATTTACAGAGGACATGTCTCGGCAGTTTTTTCTAAAATAGGATCGCCTTGGCATGGTTTCATCCATCTCATCCATCCATATCTGATCGATGATTTGGTGTATGAACCCTACTAGAACATTCGGCCTTGTTGATGGCTTCTTCATTGACTGGATGCGGGTACTCTTCTTGTCCTATCATCATCTCTAATTGATGTGCACATACTTAGTGCTGAAAAGACTGCTTAAACATATGTAACCTCCGTTCAGTCTTAAAACCAGTCACCTAGAAAGGTAGGTAGAGGTGGTTGTGTCAGTAAAAACATGCTTAAACATAAGTAGCGCAAGAAGCGCCGCGTGGTATAAAACCACGACTCTTGTGACCCTTTTAATATGGGATGGTCTAGACCGTTCCGCCCTGTTACATTTGTTAAACTAATGAAGATGTCCCCAATTCTGATAGCCTTTAACTCTGTAAATTCATCGAAAAGTGTTTGCCTAGTATGCACTTAGTGGTCGAACGGTAGTGATGCGAATATATGGCAGCACAAGCGCTACCACGAAGCCTCTCACTATCAACTCCTACTCTACACCTCCACGTGGTGGCTGCTGGGTACCTAGTACCTCGACTGGAGATTGGGTAACCAACCCCTGTGGTAGGTCGTTGGTGGTAGCGAACGAGAGAGGGGGGAGGAGTGCTCTCTCACTAGAGCACTTCCTCTTAATACAGGCGGCAACGGACGAACTCCCTAGATGGAATCAACGGTGCCGTCTACCAGTTCCAGTTAGGTTGAACTACTAGTGCTTACCCTATATGAGCTACTTCGGCTTATCTGAACCCCAGGTCTATAGGGATCTCCTGAATACTGAATACGGCGGAATACTGACTCCGGAATCTCCGGCCCCGTGTCCCAGGGGTATTAAGTGGAACTGGCCCTCCAGGTTGGGGGTTGTGCGTCGGGGTAACTTCCCTACCACGGAAAAAACCAATAGTTACGAAGCAACTAACAGCCTCGGATAAGGATGTCCCTACTGTTGACGACCCCAGCAAACGAAACAAGGACAACTACCTTCGGATCTACACGTGTAATGTTCGGACCCTTAACAGACCACGTGCGGCCGAACAATTAGCAGAGGCCCTAGACTGCTATAAAGCAGATATTACCGCCATCCAAGAAGTGCGATGGGATGGGTCGGGCAAAAAGAGGATGAAAAACTGTGACATATATTACGGTGACTGCTTTAGAAAACAGAAACAGCGCATATTCGGATGCGGATTTATTGTAAGCGGTAGACTTAGGCAAGAAGTCTTGAGCTTTCGACACGTATGTGAGCGTCTTATGACAATCTGCATCAAGGCTAAATTCGCCAACATAAGCCTAATATGCGCTCATGCCCCCACAGAGGACTAGGACGACACCACCAAAGAATGTTTCTACGAGCCTACACGACACCACGTCTGGCAACGGACTTAGGCTTATTGCGGAGGGGCGTAATGTCACAATAGCAAGCACACGGTTTCCTCATCTCAATATTCATAAGGGGACATGGCGATCTCCTGATCATGAAACAGTTAACCAGATTGATCATATTGCGATCGACGCAAGGCTAACTTAGCTAACTGCCTCCAGTTGCGCACTCCAAGTCGGTTGAGGTCCCCTTCTATATGTGCGCGCCACCTAAGGCACTGTCTTCCTCTACTGCGTTGTCTCTCCGGCTATGATTCGAAGACTCTGCGTGCCGGAGCATTAGTGTCCATTCGGTCAACATGTCCTAACCATTTCAAACGACGGATTAGTAGTTTTCGATGTTGCTGTACAGCTCTTATATGTAGTTCGTCGTTACATCTCCTCCTCCAAAGCCGGTCAACGCAAACGGCACTGACAACTTTTCGAAGAATCTTTCTCTTGAAGTGACTGAGCTTTAGACAGAGTCCACGCTTCAGCGCCATAAAGCAGGACTGGGTTTATCAGGGTCTTATATAGAGTCTCTTTCGTTCTTTTGGATAGGGCTCTACTACTCAATTGTCTTCTCTGCCAAAAAAAACAGGGGGGGGGGGGGGGCAAGAGTTATTCTTCGTTTTATTTCTGCTGAGGTAAAACCAATTGAAATTGTCTTACTTGTAGCCGATGCTGGAACCGTACTAGTGCTTCCCGGTCAAGGTGTAGAAGGAGCGCTAATAGAACTAAAAGGAATAAACGGGAACAATAGTTGTGGGCCTCGTGGCTCAGTGGTTAGGGCGTTGGACTATGGAGCAAGGGGTTCGAGGTTCGAATCCCAGTCGGAACACCTAAAAGTTTTTCACGCCTCACCTCTAGAGAGCGTCTGACAAACATCCGAGAGTACAACTGTCCTGAGGAAGCTTCTCAAATATCAAATTGCCCTTCGGATACGGCATTAAACAGTAGGCCCCCTCCATTCGTGTAAAGAATATAACACGCACAACACGAATGGTTGTGAGAAGCTAGGCATTGGGTCCCATTGACCTGTTGCGCCAAGTATTTATTTATTATAATAGTTGACTCATGTCCCTTCTTATCTTGATATCTTAAGTACAAATCCTTTGTAACATCGACTTGGTTTGGTCCCATCCACCACCTTTAACATACAAGGGTAGTGCTTCCACCTGAAGATGTACCTTTTTGCATTCAAGTTTCTAAAATTCCTTAAAGAGAACTCTGGACTGGTAGTGGTGTATTGAAAGTGTATTACATTTCCCCCGTATTTTGATTACTCTTTTTGCGTACCCGTTCATATGTTTTTTTTTTTTTTTTTAAACGTACCTCACATGCATACATTAATCGACAAAAAAAAATTAATTTCCTTTCGTATTCCACAGGTATACACAGCCACACACGGCTCCGATGAAGGAATTTTAATGGAACTTTCATGTTTAAAAAAATTCCCTCACTCAAAAACAGAGACCGGAGATTTTCCGTTCCCCGAATACATGGTGGGTAGATACTTTTATCATTCGTATGTAGGGGTTTCGCTGCGTTCTTTTTTTCTATGTAAGTACGTATGTATATGGGGAAATTTATGTCTCAATGATGGAATGAAATTATCGTTGTTCATAATCCTTATTACCCCAGGACTGGTGCTGGTTCGAAGCATCCTCGAGAAAAGCTTCTTTGGGCAATTTAATGTGTTCCATATGATTAATCACATTGGGGGGCGGGGAGCAGGGAACTTTTAAAAAGCGACGAGACTCTCTCCGCCCCGGCTGTTGTGTGTGGCACTTAAATATTTGCTTTTAAGGATGTTCCTCTTAATTATTATCGAATTATAATTTTTTTTTTTCCTTTGTTGGTATTTTTAGTGGCGGCTTAATGTGTGTAATAAATGGCCTCTGATTAGATATTAACTTTAATTTTGGTAATGAAAAAGTATCTGGTTAATGGAAAGAAGAGAAATGCGAAACCATTAATAAACTTAGCGTTTTATGAGGACAAATTGTTGAGAAAATAATAACAGGGCGGCGCGCATTAATTTACATACTTTTTTGGGAGAATTAGTACATATACATGTAGGTATGTAGGCTGTTAGATTAATCTCAAGGAGCACTTAACAAATTTGAATGCGAATACAAAGAGTCTGGTAGAAGTATAATTGTAACAACCAGATTGATCACCTTGCCATCAACCAAACTCCACTCAGACTAGCTTGTTTCAGCCAAGGTACGGGTGCAGATATATAAAACATCGCAAAGGTGTGCAAACATTCCGCGGAAGTTCGCCTTCAGACGACTTGAATCGCAAAAGGCAGACAGGAAGTGCCCCTTTTGACCGAATATACCTTGATATGTCAAGAAGTCCTAAAGATCAGAGGCTACATTCCTCAAAGGATGTTAAGGAGGGAGATCTGATGTGTAGAGCACCATAACGAAGACCCAGGCTCTACAAGGAATCCTCTCACGGACATGCAGCAAGAGAAGAGTCATACAAAGCGACGCTGGAAAGAAGGACCATATTGTACGCAAGCTTGACAAGGAGAAGCGAAGAGATAAACAAGGGTAAGTGCAAGGGGGAGATGGATATGCCATGAATCGCAATCAATGATAAGAAAATCCAAGCTATTCTAAACGAAAGGACTGACTTGGTAAAGAGAGTATGCACCAACCTATCTAAAAACAAAATGTTCGGACAAAGGTGTACCGCATTGATGGAATCTCTAAACTGATTGCCCGATCCTGGGCTAACTATCGAGGAATACATAAGCCTACTCAACGTCGCCTTACAAGATTTAGTTTGCAGCTTCCTCGTAATAGTGGCGGTCACCTTCCAGGTGTCACATCCATATAGCAGCACGGACACAATGTTGGAACGGAACAGTCGTAGCTAGGTGGTTAAGCTAATCGCATTACTACGCCAAACTGTGGATGTGTGGATAGAACATCCAGTTCGGTTCCGCCATCGGTTGAAAAAATACACCCAAGGTATTGGAAACTATCTGAGTTGATGAGTTCGGTCCTAGGCTGATCATTTTTGTCTTTGTCGAGTTATTTTTCAGCCCAATGACGTCTGCTATCCTCTCCACATTTGCTGTCATTTGGAGAAGGTCCATTATTCTGTGAGATAGAAGGCATACATTGTCAACGTAGTGGAGGTGTTTGAGTTCAGATATAAGAGTCCATCGAATTCCTCCATTAGAAAGCAGATACCTCTCCATGTTCACGTTCATTCAAGAAGTTCCACTTATCCGGAAAACTCTCGGCTTCTCATGTTCTCCCGACAAGGGGGAACAGAGGCTCTGCCGATGCAGGTGGCACAACCCGAAAAAGCCCCGTAGCTTGTCCATTCGGTTGAGCAGGATGAGGATGGAGAACACACTTGTTAGGTTAACTTCAAGTGGGTGACTGCAAAACCATGAGAAGGGAGCAGTGTCACTCGGATCGCGACGGATCCATTGTTTTCCCTAGACTAGGGACCCTAGTGTGGGATACCTGAACGAATATGAAAACAGAAATTGTAACTTATACCAACCCGTTTTCGTTATGAATTTTAAGGTGGTTTTCGGGAGCATGTTCGTAGAGTTGGTCGCAAAATGTTGTCCCGAAGGTTTGGTGTCTGATTCTCCTGAGACTAGGTCATTCGCAAAGGAAGTGTTTCGTGTCTTCCTCCACCTCAGTGTCGCCGCAGCTTCTGCATACGACTGAGCCTTTGAAATCCATTCTAATGAGGTGGGCCGCCATTAAGTTGTGGACTGTAAAGACGCCGATGAGAAGGACTAGCTAGGTTCTATTGAGAGACAGAAGCTCTTTGGTCCTTTTTTCCTTGTATTGGATGCAAAGTAGCCTCGAAACACGGCAGGAGGAGACGCTTTACATAACCTTGCCCATGTTACGGAAGTCCGTAGAGATCCTGGGGGAAATAAGGCTAATGGATGGTAGGAAAGAGTGGTCTATCGGGATGTCACTTGATTCTGAGGCCGTTTCATTTTTTTGGATGCCCATACATATACATAGGTATACCAGGATTCAGCATAGCACGTAATTCTATGCCTCTTTACATTGGTTGACCAGTTTTGAATTGGTTGTAATGGAAGTGGTGAAGTGGTTAAGTGAAGGCTAAGGAGAGAACTAAGTAGCAAAGCCCTCACAGCTAAAGTAATCCTGTATGAAATCCTGACCATCCTAGTACTCTCGTGAGGCGCAAACTCATGGACTATGTCAATAGAAAATGATTGATTTTTGGTCTCACCTGTGTCCAGACGAGTTATATAGCAACATCAACATAGTCAGAGAGGTTCAAAAGCAACGACTAAGATGACTGGTCCATGTAAGGAGAATAGACAGCAATCCGTCAGCCCTCAACAATGATCTACCTGCACTGATCGGCCCGTCTCTTAGCTCTTCAAACCACGGGAGTGGCAATCGGAGAAGTGGCACTAGTACTGTCCATGAAACTGGACTTCAAGAAGTCGACTGACTTATATGTACAAACATCGACGATCTAGCTAAGTTGACGACCATCATCATCCACAGTTTCCAAATCTAAATTGGTGAAACGAGACCGTGAAGAGCTCACTCCGCTTACGGCGAATTACTACATTCAACTCCTTTGGGTTCCAGGACAAAGGTATGCTAGCGAACGAACTGGTAGACGAATTACAGAGAATGGGTTTAGACCTGCCCTCGATAAGGATGCACTTTGACCAGAGAAGGTCCATTGTGCTGCCGTTGTGTAAAGTGGGTGAATCTTCTCTCTTCTCTGGGAACCATTCTCTCCTTTTTATGAAGGAGCTAATCTTAGTCGTGAAGGAGGTACTCAGATCGCTAAGATCGTTAAAAGGTATTCACCTAGAGTAGCTTTCTTAATATTGGCAAGTGCTGGGCATGCGCATAGGAAATGACTGATGGTCTCCTCTTCCTCTACAGCTTCTGCAGAAGTCGTTATAAGGGATGCCCAGTTTTTGAGCATGCCTCCCTATAGCATAGTGACCACTTAGGGTGTTGACTATCTTGGAGAGGGTTCCTCTCGTGTATTTTAGGAGTCCAATGGTCCTGCTTTCGTTTAAGCTTGGCCAGTGCAGTCTAGCGGGGTTGCATTGATCAAGCTGATGCCATAGATGATTGGCCAACCTTACCGTATCGGATTCGATAAAGTATTTAGCATAAGACATTGACGCCTCGATGTCGGTGATGTTTATGCTATCTACACCAGAGAAGCCTCTTCCAGCCAATGCATCACCTTCACATCAAGTGATCTGATACCCAGCAACCCAGGTGAGGTTGTACTGACCACCTATCTCCACAGCCTTTAACTGTCTTAGATCTCGTAATCCTGGGTGCGAGAGAATTGATGGAAGATGTAGATGACAATATCCGATGCTGCTGGACGAATGACACTGATTTCGGCTTGAAAAGCGCTGAAATAGTGTCGGAGGTTGAAGGAGAGATAGATGGCTAAGTCCTTTCAGAAAACTGCGGCTCCGAATCCGTCCTCAGCTTTAGACCCGTCTGTAAACATTGATAGCGATTCGTGGTACAGGATCGCACGTAGAGTCCATTCGGTTCTGTTGGGTATCGACATTTTGTAACATCCTTTGAAATTGTGTTCGCTGGGCATGTGGTATGTAACCTGTGGAAGATGATGATGCATCAGTAGTATGCTGGCATGTCCTGTGGGTTGCTCCTTCCGGGTATGACCAAACTTTTGTCTTCGCTTAGGGTTACTCAAGGGTTCACAATAGATCTATCGTTGATCCGAGTGTTGCCTGAACTTTGAAAATCAAACATTTCTCGGACTGCCTTTCAGTTGCAATTCATTGTCTGGTAGGGTATGCGTTCTTTTGTAGCATCGACAGGATAACAAAAACTTACAGTTTACTGTGTGGACGGCACCTGATCATATTCATACGTACGTAGGTATAATTAAAGTGGTTTCGCAATCTCCTGCAAATAGGTCAGCCATAAACCGTAGCCGTTCTCCTCCCCTTTCACGGTTGGTGTGTCTACAATTTCAGCTTTTAATTAAATTATCGTACAGACCACATTTTGCTTTAACATAACCTAAATAAAAAGAATAATTTGCAAGCAAGCGCGTCTCAATGCGCGTTCCATTGCCACAATTACATGTGGACCACTCACAATCAATCACCATAGCAATCTCTTACCGCAAGGCAGGGCACTCGGCACTCAAAAACGCTCGGTTTATTGTTTATTGCGTTTTCGTTTCGGTGCACACACACACAGGATTGCGATTCGCATCTCCGTAATTTAATTACAGCGAATATTTTCCATGTTATAGTGTATATCGCAACCCTTGCGCTAGGCTAGGTCAACCGTAATGCAAAATTCTTTGCCTCCGGGTTCGAATAAAATAAAGGAATCAGTCGCCCAGCCAACCCCCAAACTGTTCGCTGTCCTGGCCACCCTCTTTGGGTGCTTCGCGCGCCCGCCATTATTCAGCCTTTGGCGGCATTTGTAACACGGATTTCAATATATTGAAATTTCCAACGGCCCAGCCCTCCGCCGAAATGATTGTTGTATTCGATTCCCGTTGAGGTTTCATTATGGCGAAACGGACCAAAGGGATTTCCTGCATACCATCCGATGAGCATTTTGATAATCCGACTGGAAGCTCTTGTAAAAACCCCATCGGTTCTTCTAATTTGTAATCGGATATCTGCACCGAGGGCGAACTGACGCGCGTAATCACCTCTCTCTCGCTCTTGGGCGGCAACGGAAGTAGGATTTCATTTAAATAAAGTTAAATACACATACAAATGAACATACTATACGTGTGTATGCTTGGGCAGGATATTCTCCAGAAGTTAGTGGGAGTTTCTCGTATAACAGTGAATACATTTGCGAGTAAGGATTCCTGGAAATGTCGGTTCAGTTTGAAATGTGCCTGTTTTCTTTTAAGTTTCACTTTAGCAGTATCCTTGCAAAGGATATTTACAATTCGAGGAAACCTTTCTTTTTTTTTAGGTTTTTTTTTTGTTTGCCTCCATCAAGGTCACATCAATTTGTGCGAACGACGTTCTTGACACTGAAGTGTACTTCGGTAGGTGTATGTACATAAGTTGTTAAGAAAAAAGGTCCTGCGGCACAGTCACACTTAATGTGGCAGGAACGTCATACACATGTGATGCTTTCTGGTTGTGGAGTAAATTGAGGTTTTCGTTATTTTTCTTGTTTTTTCAAATTGAATGATCTGACATTCTGGAAAAGGATGCCATTACAGGAGATAGAGGGTTAAATAATTAATTATCTGTTTACGGGAGTGAGTGTCTTGAATCGAAAGAAATGCTATTGTTCCGAAGCACTTAATTGTTCTCCTTGATGAGGGAAACATTTCTATACCTAGCTCAAACGTATCCTTACCCCCTTCTTAACGTGTTAATGCGTGACGAATATATGTATGTACGGGAAATAGGACAGAAGAGAGGTTCGAAGGTATAGAGCTTTAGAAAAGAGGCGAAGACAGGTTCATAAATACACCAAAAGTTTCGGTGGGAATAATTTAACAGCTAAATAGACTCTTTCAAGGACGTCCCCTTGGCTGAAGTGACCAATTTGATTTTTCCATTTAGGAAAACACTCCCGCAAGTTGAACCCCTTTTATTTACAGGCTTGTCGACCTGCTGTCCGGTAGAGTTGAGTCGAAAGTTGGATTTGGAAACACCCTAATCTGTTTGGTTTAGCCTTCACCATGAATTAGGTGTGTAAGTGCGCATTTTCCTATATAAAAATATAACTTTTTAAACATTTTTTTCCAGAGTCTCACCACCACGAAGAACTACAGTCGCAAAAGGTTCCCCAGTTTGAACTTTGAAGGTCTCGGAAACCATACCATCGTTTGAGATCTCTCATCTATCACTCTCGAAGGTGGCTCTTATAATAGGGATGTTGCGGGATGTTCAACTGTCGAAAATGGTACTATCCGAAGCTTGATGCCAGAAGTTTGTCAATAGGCATGTTCTGCGACATATCTGCATTTTACTGCCCTACATACTTTTCTCATTACTAGAATAGGTTCAGAGATTTAAAAACAATTAACTGTTTGTATTTTAACCAAAAAGTAAGTAAAAGCTTTTAAAGGTTCGATTTTAAACGGCCCCTAGACGATCAATACTCACAAGCCAACACCAGTGGCACAATCTCTCAAAAGTCTCTGCAACTACTAGCGTACGCCGATGACATTGATATTATTAGCAGCATTCAGCGGGCTATCACTGAAGTTATGGCATTTTCGGAAACGTCATCTGCATCGAATTACTTGTGCAGCATTTTCGAAAGCGCAAGTTGTCAAAGTCATGAGTTCGAAATCATCGTCAGAGTAGAACTGCATTAGTACAGTGTTCGGGAACGCAGCCTGTTTTGAGTCAAATGTTCATAAACGTCATTTTCTTGCTATTTGACGTGCAGCCAACAAACTGCCAATACATTTATAAATTATAAAAAAATGGATACAGATTCGTCATCCCAGGATTTTTCTCGTTCTATGTACATAGATCTCAGTCGCTTAAACGGTAAGATTTCGTGATTTATGATGAATTTACGCATAGTTTTGATTGAATTCAATCATGAATTTGGATTGGTCATATCAATGACCCCACTACCTTTTTTAATCCGCCTATACCACTTGCTTCATCAACTGAAACGTTTTGGTAAAAGACTAGCCAAGTTTGAAACAAAACTTTGTAAAACATTTAGCAAAAGTCCAGGTTAGATGTCAGTGGTGAATGATTTCTGAACGCCACCTTCATTTTATGTCATCGTTGACAGATCATAATCAACGCAGAACTTTCGTTAATTGGTTGTGAGAACATGGAGATGAAGCGCAAACGAGAAGGAAATCCTCGAATAATTTCAGAAAACCATCACATTCATAAAAATATCCTGTTTGGTATGATTTTTATGATGGGCTACCATTGTTCCGTTTTTCTTCGAAGGTACCTAATATGAACTTCGAATGAACTTAGTCCCGTGATGTGATGTCTTTCAACATTTTGATGTTCGTATAAAAGCCTGCAGATGTGCTGGTGGTGGACATTTAAATTGTGTAAGGCAACATTAATAAACAACTCTTACATTCGTTTTGCTTTATCTGTCTCCTTAGCCACCTCCCTCTTGACTAAATCTTGGATATCCCAGTGGCTACAGTTCCCGATAAATCAGTTCCAATCTAGTTTCACAACTAACTACAACTGCTCTATACATCTTCATTGTCTGAATTTCTCATAAACCTTTCTCAACGTTCACAAAGGGCTGCAACTGGTCACAAGTCCTGATCACAGAGAATCC
The DNA here is from genome assembly GCA_963583995.1 of Xylota segnis. Lineage (NCBI taxonomy): Eukaryota > Metazoa > Arthropoda > Insecta > Diptera > Syrphidae > Xylota > Xylota segnis. The sequence goes on along the minus strand of OY757236.1, from coordinate 112,935,891 downwards.
TTTTCGAGACTGGATTCTCTAGTTTTTAGACCCTAGTCTCTAGTCTCTAGTTTTTTTAACTCAATCACTTATCAACAGTATTGTGGAACGTTGATTAGCTTTCGGAGTTCACAGCAGTTGTGTTTCGAGAGAAAATTATTATGTAATTCATTGGTCAAAATCGAAGTATCCGGCTCGAAGGACCCATTATTTTATTTTATTTTCTTGTTAACAAAGGACAATTACAATTCCATTCTCTTCGATCCCGGGCACGCTGCTTCCAGTTGTTTAGACCAAGCGCTCTGGCATCCGCGATAGCTTGGTCTTTAAAACGGAGGCTCGGTCTTCCCTGTCGTCTCGAACCTGGGGGCTGTGAGTCGAAGATCCTCTTTGCTGGAGAATTACTGTCCATTCGCTCGATGCGACCGAGCCAGTGTAGTCGACGTATTTTGGCTTTTTGGACTACATCCACATCTTGGTACAGCTCATAGAGTTCGCGGTTGTATCTTCTCCTCCATTCGCCCTCCTCGCATATGGGACCGAAAATTCGACGAAGAATTTTTCTCTCGAAAGTGCCCAACAAGGTCTGCACCTTGACACCTTAGACAACTTCTTATGGAACTGTTCGACATATTATTTTCACTGACCATTGAACTCCAAACCAGTGTGTGTGAAGGACCCAGCAATAAGCTGAAGTCCTTCTTTACAAAACCCAGTTATTTCCCCAAAAATATCTTAAGTTGTTGGATATACTTGCATACAAATCTAAGTTCTTAACAGAACTTCTTAGGATATTATAAATTCATTTAGCATTTAAAACCATTAATCCATAAGCGAAGGAGCAGCACCCACACAAAGCTTGAATTCAATAGCAAAATGCGGCACAACACACCATTAAGCTGTTGCGCCCATAATTCAGTAGAAGGATAGAATATTCAATGTCGATACACTTCCAGGTCAAAAGAAGTGGGCACAACATGAAATAAGTTCCATGTATCTGCATAAGGGTGACTTGGGGGTTGAATATGTCTCTGAGCAATGTTATTCAAAAAAGGAAGTAAACCAGGCATATGCACGCAAACTAAGTCACCCACTCGCTCGAAGGACCTTAATTTTAAGTATTACAACCCAGAGCCCACCCTGTGTTATGAGTGGCATTTTCTGTATAGTTTGTGGATCTATCCTCCGCCTTGTGAACTTCTTAAGAAAGGTAAAGATAAACCCGATGGACCACCATAGTTAATCACCACCGACAGGCACAACTCATTTAGGCAATCGTAGGTGCCAAACGCCTTCAAAGGACCACCAAGCATCATGTCATCATCACGTCATCATATCATCGTCAGGAGTTGTTGTCCTTTCCGCTAAAAATTCCATTCGATTAATGAAACTCACTTTTAACCTACGGCACTTGGTAGAACATGGGTGCGACAAAACTTAACGAAACCCGCTTAAAGCGCATGCCACTCTCTTCTCATCTCTTCAGCACATTTCGGGCAGTTTTTCGAAATAAAAAAAAACACCCTACCCTAAGAGCCAGCGCTGCAAAACATCCCCAACCATGAAGGGGTAGGACTCTCTTATACAATCCGAATAGGGAAAGTCTCCCGTACTCTGCTCTTCTCTGGGCTACTTCCTCTCTCACGCTCTCGCTCTTTCTCTAGTTTGCACTCTCGCCAATTACCTTGATTTTCGAATGAGTAATGAAAGTTGAGGTCGGTTTTTGACGAAAATTTATTATGTCGCAACAATTGCGGCAAAAGATTAAAGGTGTTAGCGCTGCGATACTTCTTCTGTTATACCTATTTGCTGTATGAATGGGAAGTGTGCCAAAACAGAGGACTTAGGAAAATCGATTTCCGTTTCCAAATCTAGCGTAAAAGGGAAAAAGGTTCTTTAATTTTTTTTTGTCAAAGATGACAGGTTCTACTTGCTTAGAAAGTTTAGAGAAGGATGCGATACAAGTTTGTTTAGATCGAGACTCTTAAAGGTTGCAGTCCGACACCTTCGTTTATTTTTGGTAAAACAAAATATTCACCAAAATTTTGGAGCCATGATGTAACAGAAAAGGACTTTCTTGTTTCCATTCAGTTACTGGATCTAGTCATTAGGTCAAAAATGGAAACGGGCCTGGGTGAACCAATCACCAATATCTTACGGAATGTGTCCCAGTATTTTCAGGGTAAACTTAGCTCGTGGAAGCATACATAAACAGGTTTATAGGACAAAACTCATAGAATTTTGAACTTACTGCTTAGTCGCAGTTTGACGGACAAGTTGTCGACTTCAAATATTTTAAACAGTCTGAGTGCAATCTTATAAGTTGATCTCAATAGAATAGTGACCAACTTACATACAAAGCCCTCTATCACCAAGGCACAAAAGTTATGGTTCGAGAGCTAAAATGCCTTGTAATGTGAGAATACCTACTTTATCCAATATATTCGAAAAATATTTTAGGGCTTTGGCTTTCGAAAATAAATCAACAGCCAACGTAGAGAATCTTGTAGGTTCAAGTATCGTTTGAACAAGCTAGACCTGTCTAGAGGAAAAGGCAAACAATCTGGAGAGCATGTTCCATTCGTCCTGCATGATAAGGATGATTAACAAGATCTTAGAAAACATTGGCGCACATACATTCGGAAGGGATGTTCGACTATAAATGGAATAACTTTACACGAGTTGTATTTGACGAATACAATATTACTCGTGGGATACCACAGGGTTCCGTATCGCTCCTCTGTTGTGAAACGTCATGTACGACAGGATTCCTGACAGTGAACCGATAAATAAGATTCGTTTGACTTGTATCTCCAATATTGAGTTCGTACTGTTCTGCACATCCAGCACTTAACAGTTCGAACTGAAACCTCCGCCCTGCGGCTCAGTGGGCTATTTGTAAGTGTGTCGAAGAATCGATTCTCAGACAACATCAATGTTAGTTTCATTCTTCACGAACTCTTTTCCCTCGAAAGTCTGACAAACATTTAAGAGTAAAACTAAACTCGCATTTGTAGCCTCTTTAACAGGTTGGCATGCTGTGTAAGCATGTAGGTTAGATGGAAGTTCAGCTCCCATTGCTGCGTCTGGTAGGATTACCACCGCCGTCTGTATACTATTGATAGGACGACCTCGTGCATGGCCGTTAACTCATTTTAAACCTATCTGTCAGGATTTCATGTGTCTTGACATTAGACTTCTATATAAGCTCTATCTCCAACTGGAAGGTCAAAACTTGTGCGAATCCTGTTTTGCTCCGAAATCTCAAAATCATGCTTAAGGAAGCTTTTGGGATAACATGACAATGAAATAGCCTTGGATATGTACGACTTTGAGGGACTTGAGCACTTTTCTGGATTTGTTTGACTGCCAACCACCAAATGGTCATTTAGACTTAAGCTCCCATGAAAGGGCTATTTAACCATTTATCACCTTTGACTCTGATATCTTGGATAAACCTAATGTAATGACCCTGCAATTTCATCTGATGTGCGAAGTTTAAAGTCAATTTTACTTCTGTTCAGGAATGGTTTTAGTCAGGATGAAGTTGTGGTTGAATTTACATAGATGGAGCCAAAAAAGTCAAGAGTCCGGTCCCGGTGTGCTGCAAAACAAGAGTATACTAGGCTTAGAAGACACTACTGTTCGACTCAGTGTTTTTGCTTGTTGTACCTTCGAAAACATGAAAATTGTTGTAAAAATGATTAACCAGGGTTTTGCTTCTTGGTCTTTGTCTTTTCTGGGGACAGTAACAAGTAAAGGTTACTGCAACCTTCGACTTGATTTGGTAAATATTGAACTACAGTGGGTTGTTGACCCAAATTTGCGAAAAAAAATCTAAGCTTTGGTGGCTCTACATCAAACAGCTAGACACAAGCGACTCGAGGTTATTCGCAGCACTCTTAGTTTTTTAATTTACAGTTTTGGACCATGTTCGCATAGCAATGAAACATTCTAATTCCATTGAATCGGTTATCCATATTTGAATTGTGTTTCGATCACGAAATCCTTGATGATCTTTCATGTAAAAGGTTTTTCAATTGACACGTCTCCTTGTGTGAAGTTAGTTGCGGTTTTTTTGACACTTCCGCTCGTCGTCACAACTTTAAGTGCACCATTTGTCGATTTGTATCGAACCGGGATTCGAACCTTGTGATTGCGTATCGGCACACCTAAATATCAACTCAGTCCCACGACTTCAGTCCAAACGTCAAAACAATTTTGCCCTCAAGAGAAGATTGGATATACGGTATGGCCATCATCCCGAGTCATATTTCCATAGATTCCACGAAGAAGTGGAACTCCAAACTCCGGAAGTGTGTTCCAAGTGGAATCTTTAGCAATCACTCCGACTAACTCCCTCTCAGCACACATTGGTAGGTGCACTAGGGAATAAGCTGACGAACAAATTACCGAAAAGGGGGTTCAAATAGGGTTTGACAATGGTGGTCACCCCTACCACTTGTTAGTCAATGACAAATAGAGCGTACTCTCATCATATCGTATCTCCAGAAAACTCTGGACAAAGAAGCACCGCAGAAGAAGACCTTTTCAGGGTCTAGGAAAAAGGACCTGGGCCAACACTGGTCATCCTAAAATTTATGACAATTTCAGATTGCTTCAGGGAGACCACTTAGGTGTTTCAAAACTATAGACCAGCATTTTGAACAAATCTAATGCCCAACCGGCACCATGTTAAACAGGCTTTCTTTCATAGTAGTTCCTCCTTTAAAGAGGACACTGCTAGGAAAAAAGAAAAGAAACCTGTAATCGCTTTACTGTCTTACTTATGATGTCGCTACAGATTAAGTCAATCCAGGGTCTGAACCAACAAGCCTCTTTAGCCACCATGATCCTTAGCCAGCTGCTTCCCTTACATCCTCTTGCGCATGCCATCGGATATGAGATGAGGAGCTCTTCTCTGCGTGATCCGTCAAGGGGTGGAATCAAAGAATTTTTGTTCAACCGCTCTGCGTGACCTTTCCATTGTGGGTGTCACTGGTGGGACCGATTCAGTTTTCAAAGACCACTGATACCCAGCACCATGAGACTGATGCGGGTCTTGTATAGCGTACTCTTGATTCTTGTTAATAGAGCCTTGTTGGATAGTTGTTTTCTAAGGTCATAGTAACACTGATTGGCGAAAGTTATCCTACGTTGTATCTCCAAGCTGATACCACTCATAGAATTAATATGAGACCTTGTCCACCTACAAAGTCCTTCACTACCTCCATGTTTTAGTTGTTCATCGCAACGTTCTGTTGTGGCTCGGTGCATCTACCTGATTCGATGTTTCCGAATGCCCCAGGGATGGGTTGAAGAAACCTATACTGGCTTTGAGGATATCGATGTATCTATTCCGACCTTGATAGAGCAGGCATGTATCATACTGCTGATCTACCATCGTTTTCTATATTAGGAACGAACCCTCTCGTTGTTTCACAATGAATTCTTTGAAACTCTGACTTAGAACTATAATCCTTGAAGGTAATCCACTAAACCTCTTTCTGTCTCTTGTGCTACTGGGACTCTAGCTATTGAGCGGGATTGGTGGTATGTCAGTGTTCCTGCCAAAAACTTATTTTGGTAGACTTGTTGACCGGGAATTGTTAGATTCGGTTGAATAGACATCGCATATCATATCTTCTTCCATTTCGAACCATCGACCTATCAATCTTTAAGCCTTGTTTTGTCTAGTGTTTAAGATTCCTGCAGTAGTTCAGGTTTAAACCTGGAAACTGCTGGTTGTATCAAACTCACGGCATAGGACTAATAGATGCAAAGTAGGTACCCACTTAATCTCACTGCACTTCCCGTATTCGAACTCTGTAAATCCCATGCCGCTTTGAAGTTGGTCCTGACAATAATCTGAATGGTAATCTCATCATCTTTCCGCCTCATACACCCATACATACCTACCTACTTGTATAAAATTAAAAAAAAAAAAGGAAACTAATTCCAAAACTATCTTCTCACACATCGTTCCATAAACACAAACAAAACTGTGTGACAGCACAGCACCAATGGCAGTAGCTGCCAGCTTTCCCATGATTAATTAAATTCCCCACCAAGACGATGATGATGATGATTCATCAGCCATCAGCCCATCAGCCCATCAGCCCATCAGCACTTCCCTCTTCCTGCCTCTTTGCAGCGCGCGCGGCAGCGTACCAAATAATAATGGAAAATGGCAACTTTCCTGTCAGGCAATCTATGTGAAGACACTGTTCACGAATCTGCCAAATAACACATCCATAACGCAAAGAGCACACCAAATTCCTCCAGCCACCACCACCCCCATCCATACCGATCCAGAGGCCCCAACTCCTGGCGAAGCGGAATTCCCTGTCGAATTTGTCTTGTGCGGTTTTTACGACGTAATAACCATTACTCTCATTACTACCCGTCATTGTGTATCGCCTGGCAGAACGCCCACCCAGAACCAGCCACTGTCATCGTCATCATCTTCATAGTCGTTCTCCTTGTCGTTGTCGTTGTCGTTGTCGTAGTCATATTCGTAGTGGTAGTCGTTGTCATTGTCGACGTGGTCGTCACCCTTCTTGAACCGCCCGCCCGTCGTCATTAACGGCAAACATTCGCCGTCGTCGTAGACGACAGTAAGGAAGGAAACACCTAAAACAAAAACGTCATCTATTCCACCGGCTGATGCTCCTGGAGTTGGGAGCTGGAGGAGGACCAAACGCGTCACGATATGGCGACGGCGGCGGCGGCGGAGTTATCGTTTGGCATCATCAATTATTATTGCAAATAAATACCATCATATCGGAAATGATGAATCCTTAAAATGAATAAGGACGAGAGTGTAATATCTCCGGTCGTTGTTGTCAGCATTCATAACTCTTGAGAACTCATTGTGACGAATGGGTGGGATGGTAGGTGATACGCGGACTGTCGACGGAACGTGGATGGCGGCATGAGGTTGGTGTTGGCGCGGCACTGGAATGACATAGTACACAATGTCATTAGCTCCAGCTTTCCAGATAACAGCCATACTTTTTTTGTCCTTCCCTCCTGCCTGGGTACCGTTTGTAACAGACTCTTTATGTTTTCGGACGGATTTGTGTGGGGAAAACTGGTATAGACTTTCTGAGGATGATTTTCGTTTTCTTTTTTATTCCTCTTTGCCTGCTTCGTCCTTAAAGGTATGGAACTTGTACTGAGTTACCATAAAATGGGTCTTGAAGTTCATAAAAAGCGAATGCGTCTAGATACCCTTCCGCAGTTTAGTGAAAATAAGGAACATCATATGACAAACGTCCGTCTTCCATGTATGTACATAGTAGTACTAGTGTCTATAGTACTCGCATCATACTTGTTTTTCCAATCTAGAATCTTGAAGTAAGTGCCTCTACTATACACCTCGACGTGGTGGAGGGAGCTTTTGGGAATTTCTTCAAAACATACTGCGTCTGTGCCAGCTGCCAACACCGAAGTTCCCAAAGTGTAAAGGCAGCTAAGACTTCGATCACCAAACCTGGTTCCAACCTCGCCGAAAGCCTTGTGGAGCGTTCTACACAAGCAACGAGTACAACTTGTTCCCTCCATCATCATTTTGAAGTCACGGCATGAAGGACACTCTAAAGGGAGGTATCGAGGGCGACGTGCCGCTTTAAAAACCTCAAGCACCCAGGATCAGCTCGACGATAAAAGAAGAATGCACCCTGCTGGAGCGAAAGTTGTTCCTGTGGAATCGTCGAAGAAGAAATCCACGTTCAACCAACAAAGGCCGGTTGAAGAATTTTTTTCCTTCCTCAGACACAATAGAATTTTCAACGATGTACTCTGGACACACTTTGTCCAATAAACAGAATGGTAGACATAGTCGGTAGTATTACCCCTAAGACAATGAAGACACCCACGTATCTCTTAACGAGCTAGTTCGACGGTACAACCCTTTGCTGGGTACCAAGTAACGCAAACATAACAGGGAACTGTGAGGCTAAAGAACTGGCTAGAAGAGGCTCCTCTGGTTTAGACAGTATATATGTCACCGTCATACATCGAGACGCCAACGTCTTATGCTAAATAAACCTGATCAATGCAACACCGCAAGCCTGGGCTGGTCCACCCTAAATGAAACCAGGGCCATCTTACTTCTAAAACACAAGAGAGGGACCCTTTCCAAGATAGCTAATGCGCTCACCGGACACTGTCTTTTAGGAAGACATGCTCAAGGATTAGCTATTCTCTACAACGACATCTACAGAAGCTCTTAGGGACTCAGAACCATTAGTCACCTTCTTTGCACGTGCTTGGCACTCCCCAATATCAGAAACGCCACACTAGATGAATACATAATAATCTAAACGTTCTCAGTACCGCTTGGACGGCTAATTTATGAACCTTGATCTGATCTAAGGGCATCCTCACCGAGGGCTGGTCTTAACCAACTAACCAACCAACCCTCGATAAGTGACGGAAGGTGAAAGTTAAACTGCCCATGAACGTCCGACTTGTCTTGTTTGGCCACCAAGGTCTCTCTCGCGTCTCTCCTTTCGCAACAAAGAAAGCCATCAAGCCCAGACGATGAACAGATTTTAGAACTCGCTCTTAGATCTTCGCTTAACCCTCTGACCCGTCAATTAAAGTACAATCTGATGTATTGGGTGCCGGGCCATAGAGGCATTCCAGGTAAATACTAGGACGATGAACTCGACGCGCTTGCCAGAGCTACCTAGGTAGGCTGTACAGGATTATGAGTTTATCATAAGGCACTAAGGCACCATTTATCGCGATCCCCAGAATCCCTGCAAAACTTTAATAAGTATTTCGTAGAGCTATCTTCCACTAAATTGTCGAAGAAATGACAGCGTAGATGTGTGATGTTCTCCGCGTTATTCTTATCCGCGACCTATTTAGTCTTTTCATTTCCTCAGATTTCCTCCGGTTTAACATAGAGCATAGACCCTTGTCCTCTTTTGGCCAGGTCTTTGGCACTTTCGTTCTCCTCAATACCCAGCATTACCTGACATGGTTCTGCGTTCATAATGTCCTGGGTATTGTACGGCAATTCCTGACCAAGCGGATCTAGCAATGTAAACAGCAAATTTCTTGTCAGATCTTGATTCCATCTCTAGTAACACCCCAGCTTTGTGCACATCTAGAATTTCTGCTTGCATACCAAACATGTCTCAGGGTTACTTGCAGAATTTGGAACCGTCCCTATTTATTGCAATCTTGTTTTTTTAGAATCACAGCGTTCCTCTGTTAATTCTCCTTTGCAGGGTCATTACGGGTCACTCCATCTTTTCTTCACCCACCAACTGTTCTTCACCTCCTATGCAGCAACCAAGCTTTGTCAATTCACAGAGAATACTTCTTCTCGTTAAACGCGCTAATATAAGTATTGGCAGCCCTCAGACCTGAATGTTAAGCTCCTATTGGAGGTTAAACCTTTGGTATCAGAACGCACCTATTCTCTCCTAAGTATGCTGCATTGCGGTTGTGATAACTTCATTTGTCGTCTAGCAGGCTTCAGACGTCGTTAGCATGAAAGTTATCATCCCTTTTGGTGTCACCTGTCCAGCTATTGCCATTTCAAGTATGTCCCTGACCTTAGAGTATCCTCGGCACACCATCAGGATATGCTCTGCATTCTGAATTTTTCCATCGCAGTACGGGCAGTACGAATGCTTTTACTTGCAGAGATACTCCCAGAAGCATCCATGCCCTGAAAAAATGCCATCAGGCAGTAGTTTACCTCTCCGTGTTCTCTACTGTTCCACTCTTCTATGCTGATAGTATTCCATCTTTGTTGACACTGTGCCTGAATGGCAGCGCTGATTATTCTTCTTTCTTCCGGCTCGGTACCGCATTGTACGGCGACCCTTTTGACTTCTAGGTCTATAGGTATTCTGCCTGACATCACAAATGGCTTCCGGTGACACGGTTCTAAAAGCGGTTCTTAGCGATGCGACTCTGTGCTCCAATATTTGGTAACATTCTGGACAGTGCTGCTCTTTGAAGTTGAGCCTTGGTCCAACAGCTCTCCCAGGTATCTGATGTGTGGGCTCGACTCGATGGTTTGCCCGCCGACCTGTATAGTGAGGTGTTATACTCTTGTAGTCTGTCAATTCCAGGTTTGATGTCTATAGCCAGGACCTGACATCTCTGGGACGGACCTACATATCTCAGACATTTCATCCAGCGTTTTTGCCACAAAAACTACTGGAATATCGTCAGCGTAGCCGATGACATGTACTCCGCTCTGCTTCGGTACTCTCAGGATCCCATTGTACATTATGTTCCACAGCACTGGGCCAAGCACTGACCCTTGAGGAACTTCTCCTGTAACGTTGTACTGTACCTGTCTTTGAAGCATAGGTTGCATAACGCTCTGCTTATACATTTCCAGCTAACTGAGGTAAAAGCGTTTTTGATGTCGGCCTAGCCATCTTCGTCCCGCGATTGCTTCACGCGCAATGTCGCAAGCTACCTCTATCGCCTGTATGGTGCTTCGCTTCTTTCTGGAGCCATACTCTTGGTTGGAGAACCCGTGGTCTCCTACAGTGTATCGCTCTAGTCGTGTTCGTATGATTTTCTCACATGCACAGTGGTCTGTATGACGACACTGCTGGTCAGATGGCTTGTTGCCTTTCGGGATAAGGACTAGACGCTGCAGGGGGAATTTGCCTTCCACTAAGCATGTCGTATACAATTCTTGGATCACTTTTTACCATCGATTGTCCCAGGCTGTTCGATATGATCTCCCCAAACGGTTTGGAGAGTACAGACTTACTTTTCAGCAAATCCTCATGAGATTCGAACCATGTGCCTCACCCTCCATTCTTTGGTTTTCGGCAGTTTGAACCTCACCTCCCTCGCATTAAGCTTAAATAAACAAACAAAACAATTGCAAACAATTCATTGCCAGCAAGGATGCCAGTTTTCTATTACAATCACGCTTTGATGTTATTTAAGGGAATGCCATCATTTTTTATGTCCTTACATGAGCCAAGCCACAGTACAGCATCGATTCGCGGCAATAATCGGCGAAACGACGAATAGCGCGACATGAGCTCCCTGATTACATAGACAGTCACTCAAATAGAGGACATGAAGGAGAACACATAAAGAATCCTTAATGCCACCATTTCCGGTGAACGCTACACAAAGGCGAACGAACGACAAGGGTTACGCCGCCGCCGTCTAGGAGCGCCAACCAGAGATCATGCTAAATTGTCCCCAATATAAAATCACAGCGAACGACGGCACTAACTTGGATATTATGATTATTGTTAACATCTCCATTTACCCCCTTCGCAGGGGAGCGCCAGTCTGGGGCTGGAGCTGGTTAGACAGACACCGAGCAGGGGAGAGAATAAATTTGTAATCAAATTCTTGTTGGCAATCACGAAGTACGGTATAAGAAAAATTCGGGTTTTCCTCTTGCTCCTGGCCGAAGGATTTTTTTTCTGTTTTTCCCAGGAAGCCCAGACCCTTGCTGGATGTGGATCTGCGTCTTGTTTTTTGCTGCCCCCCCTGTTATTACTTTAAAAAATTCATTCCGGCAACCGGATATTAATTGGGGGTAAGTACAATAAAGCATTTATTTGCGGAGGAGGCGCGGGTGGTCAGGCAAAGTGTTTTAAAAGAATTTCGAATTTTTGCATAAGGGACTGTGTGTGGGGTGGGGTGGGGGTGGAGTAGATTTTCTTTATTTCATTTGCAAGGGGTTCTTTGGGGCTCTGGTGAGGTCGAAAGGATTGAAAACATTTTTGGGTTCCCAGGAATGACACGGAGTTGGTGATTCTTTTTTGTTCTGGTGGTGTTAAAGGTTTGCAGAAGCTTTTATACAATTAAAGGAGATTTTCTCATAAAAAGGAGTGGGGGAGGCGACTGGGTTGACAGGGAAGGGTGGGTATTCCGAACTATGTGGGTCTAGGCACGGATATGCAGGATTGCGGAGTAATAGGCACAGTTTGTAACACTTGTAACAGTAGTATACTCAGATTTCTTGTCTAAGACTGAATAGGGCTGGTTATTAGGATTTTTTTCCCTGGACCCTAGCCCATATGGCTGATACGGCGACCTAAAAGATCTATTGTATCTTAGGGTGTAATTTTACTCTAAGAGACGTACCACCTCCCTAATGAAGGAAATCACGTCCTCAGTTGCAGAGGTTCTATATCAGCCAATGCAGAGCTGGACATTCACAGAGAATGTGCTCCGATGATTCGTCATCTTCTGAGCAGAACCTGCATTCTATGTCTGCGCATAGATTTAGTTTGCTGAGGTGATATCTCAGGCCGCAGTGGCCTGTTAGAAAACTCACCAGCTTCCTAATGTTTTCTTTGTCTAAACTTAGAATTTCCTTGTAGGAATATGGCTTGATGAACCTCTTGGATTGTCGTAACCCCGGGACATTTTCCCAGTGGGTTAGACGAAGTTTATGCTCCCATGCGTTGATCAGCGCTGTGGCATTAGCCCAGTTGACGCCACAGTAAGGTTCAGGTCCAATGAACGCAGATCCTGAGCCAGCCCTGGCTAGTTCATTTGCAGATTCGTTGCCTGGAATCCCCTGATGGCCTGGAACCCATCCGAGTACCACACTATTATGTCTAGCAAGAGATTGTAGTGCATCGTAACAGCATTTAACTGCTATGGAGTCCACTAAGTTGGACGACAGAGCTCTGAGAGATGTCTGACTAACTGAGAAGATATAAATTTTAGCGCCCTTGCTTCCCTTACTTAGGTTTAACCTGGCGCAGATCTCAATGGCATGGAGTTCAGCCTGGAAGACCGTGGGACACATTCCCATAGGTATTGAGATTTTGGTATTGGGTCCAAAGACACCAGCACCCACTCCAGAGTCCATCTTTGATCCGTCTGTGAACCATATCAGACCTCTAGGGTCCAGTGTTGGAACACCATTAGACCAGTCAACCTCAAATAACCTACCGAAACAGTATTCCCTGACCATAATGTCGGGGACAGTGCAGAGCATGTCTCTTTGTGGGATTGAGTCAAGAATTTTCAGATGTCCCACGTGGTCGCCTGCCTTAAACTGGTATTCTAGTTGCAACTTGATAGCGCATCTAGCAGCCGTCTTCCTAATAAAGATTTGTAGAGGCGTGAGCCCAACGATGGCTTCTATAGCTGCCGTAGGGCAGGTACGCATGGCACCTGAGATACCGAGACAGGCTATTCTTTGTAGCTTCTGAAGCTTTGCTGCCGTTGTTCGTTCAAGTACTTTTGGATACCTCTGCTACTAATAGCCCTTGCTATTGAATCGTAGCCAGTGTTATCGAAAGTACCCTCAATATCCAAGAATGTACATAAGGCTATTTCCTTGGAACGTAAAATTCCTTCTATCTTCTTGACAAGAAAGTATCTCCGATCTCTATACAAACAGTGACCATCGGGCCATCATATTTGAAACAAGAGGCAAAAACTAGGCTGGAAATGTAGTAACCTAGACAAAGCGATTCTCGAATACTTGCTGAGTAACATGCAAACTCCCAGAGGCACAGCTAAATACAAACAACCAAGCAGGCGCCAATCTCCCTCACCCAAGGATACGATGCATTCATCCCACGCAAAGGCAGGAGGTATGACAGAGCCCCGGTGTACTGGTGGAACGATTGCATCGCTAAGCTGAGAGTAGACTTCCTCAAATTGCGAAGACGCCAGCAGGGAGGAAGACAAAGGCAGAGAGAAGTCCCTGATGAGCAACGAGACGAATTCTTAAAATAAAGAAAGGACCTTCAGAAACTGATCAAAAAGAGCAATTCTGAATCTTTCCAAACATGAGCAGAAGACCTCCAACATAACCCGCGAGGAAGTGCCTATAAGATAGTTATGGACTGCACCGACATGCCCAACCATGATGAATTCCATAGTCAGAGGGCTCATCCCCCCATAGTGACAGAAGATACGGAACAAATAGACCCTCTCACAACTGCTGAAGTCCTAACAGCAGCAAGTTCAATGAAGAGCAATAAGAGCTCAGGAATGGATAGGATCCAGAATCACGTCCTTAAGGAAGCAGCCAAAGGTATTGGCAAATCTTTATACGAGATGCCTTATAGAAGGAAAGTTTCCTCTGAAATGTAAGCGACAACGGCTGGTACTTACACCGAAAGGCGACAAGCCTCCAGAGGAACCGTCATCATACAGACCTCTGTGCATGTTAGACACAGTAGCTGTTGAAAAGAATCATCCGCGGCAGACTTGACCAGGACACCGAAGGAGACAACGGGCTTTCTAACTAACAAAACGCCTTCAGGAAAAAACGGAGCACCATCCATGATACACTGGAAAGCCGGCAGCGTCAAAGAGTCGGATCGGCCAGGGCGATACAAAAGTGGAAATCACATGTACTGATGGGGTCCCAAAAGTAGCTTGAAAAGCATCTAGAACACTGAGGGAGGTTATGCATTCAGTGCTCAGCTTCCTGTGGATTCGAGGTGAATTGCTGCAAAGCCTACTATGGTATTGTCTACAAAAATAGGGACTATCGAGCCACATTTTTATGGAACTGTTTTGAGATCATACTGAATGACAAGCGACCATAGAGAAACAGAATCACGAAAGCCTTTTGCTAAGACCTGGGGCTTGTAACCCAAGCAAGTTCAGTAGATTCACACTTGCATTGTCAGGCCCATCCGTCTCCGGGGAGTGTTTCTATACCCACTACCAGTGCACCTTGCGTGGGAATAACGAAAGGAATCGCAAAAGAGCACTGCCTTTTCAAAGGAGGGGAGGACTTCGTGGAACGTGGTGACAACAGGGAACGCCCACTTAAGAGGACAATAGGAGCAGTTTTGAAGAAAGTCACTTCCTTATACAAAAAGTTGTTTGCAGAATCCCATAAGGAGATGTCAAACTGACTGTAAGTTTCAAAAGCTGCTTTCTTCCTTCAGCAAGAGGCGGCGTTCCAGTTCGGTGACTTGAAGAGTATCTTCCTACAACCTACGATCTCCTTCATTTGCAGGCACGCTGCTACCAGTTCGTTAGAACAAACATCCTCGCATCCGCCATTGTTTCATACTTATGTGTTTCAGTTGTCATCCGAATCCCGAAAGTTGAGACTCAATCGTGCTTCAAACCAGAACTGATGGTGTGTACTCTACTTTAGAGTGGAGATTTGCTCTATATGTGATCTGCCGGGCTAAAAGCCAGTATGTCACGTTCAAAAGTGGTTCAGACGTTCACACAAAGTTGCAAGGATATGCCTCGATTATTGGTGCAACACATGGGATCGCCTTTTTTTGTGATCCATCTTTGACAAATTTCAACAGTCAGCGATGGTATATAGGGTCCAGCACCTTTGTTGTTCTTTGAGTTCTTAATAGCTACTCAAACTTCCACCTAAACATGGAGGGATTACTACCTCACTGAGTGGCTGTGAGACATCTTCGTATGTTCTTCGAAATTTCGGGTTTGAGGTCCGTAGCCAGTTCTTGGACTTTTCTGTAACAACTCGGGAATAGATCTTGGTAACGAAACTACTAGATGTCCTTGAGCTGGAAGGCTTCATAGGATTTCGACTTTCTGTGCTGGTTTCCAGTCTTTTGACTCTTTGCGCTGCTCGCACCTGCTCTTGTTTTCCGCTTCCAACACTTTTTTCCAACGCTTGTTCTGATCATGATGTCACGGTTTTTGTAGTTCTTAGCACCCTCACCGATCGTCTAGGTTTGTGGCAGGTCAAGGCTTGGTAGAAAGTTTCTCAGTCAATGTACATATAAGGCTGATGTTGTAAAATACAGCCTTAATACGGATCACGACTAGATGATCGCTTATAGGTTTGAAGCCAATGATTCTTGCTAGGAGCCAATCGAAATACATAAATATTTGGCGCTAGAGATCTACGGGACACAGGACCTAGCTTCTCACAACCATTCGTGTTGAAGGTCTACTGCTTACGAATGGAAGGGATCTACTGTTTAATCCCGAAGCGAATTCGAGGGGCAATTTGTTATTTCAGAAGCTTTCTAACAGTTGTACTCTCGAATGTTTGTCAGACGCTCGCGAGAGGTAGGTAAATTCGGCGTGTTATCTGGGGACTGAACCTGGAAACCCCTGCTCGGTAGTCTAACTCACGAACCACTTGAGCCCCCGATTCTGTATCCAAACATATGTATCCTTTTGTATTATCCTGTTCATAAGGTGCGAGCACAGCTTTCAGTTCCACGATCTGGGAAAAAGGCAATTAAGGTATACGGTTGGTCTGTACATAGGCCAATGATGACGTCCTCGTCCGATTTGGTATGAGATAATGACCCAGCTTGCGCGGATCCAAATGCAGAATGTGGCCAATTCTATCAGACTCATCTTATCTTCACTATGGCGAGGTAAATTGCTCAATTTTGACCACTTAGTGAACACTTCTTGTACTTTTGTAACTCCTAACCGACCTGGGTTCCAAGAAATGATTCTCTGTAATCCTTGAACTATTATCATTGTACTTTAAGGACCCCAAGTGCACATACCTACGAACTCGTATGTATAACCCATCAATATAATTAAATTTCTGGGAAACTCCATCCCAACGAAGGTGAAACATTCTCCTGAAGAATTTCCAATGCAATCAGCCAACCAATCGGCCAATGCCCTCTCATGTTGCTCTGGTGTTGCTAAATAAAGTTCCAATAGCAACATCACGAATCTCTTCAAATCAAAAACGTGCTTCCGTTTGAGGTTCCTTTCCTTCCACATCATCTGCCAGGCCCTCACCAGCTCACCCCCCTCCCTCAATCACTTACAAATTTTAGCTCCAGCACAGCTCCTCGATTTACAACACACTGACCTCCCCGCACACGCACACATCTCGTGAATACGCCTCACAATAGAGACTAACCTCAAAGGTAGCACCTGAAAAGTGAAAATTCAAAAGGATGCGATAGAGTAGCGTTCCTTAAATTTAATTCAATGAAAATCGATAAAGAACATGTACATGTCGACAAGGAACCACCACACACTCGTAGCAGTGTCTGATCCAAAGAATGAGAAAAAAAAAAAGGTTTAACACTGGATGTGGTGGATAGCCTTAAGGAGTAGAGACCGTGCTGGAAAGGATTTGTCATGTCTTGCAAGTAAGATAACGAGTTGCCTTTGGTGTAATCAAAAGTCACAAGGACACAGTGTATTCCAGAATTAAGCATTGGGTTTGTGCACAGAAAGCTTAAAGAAGGAAAAGGAAGTCCTTGCCCCTACCACACACTGACCGAACCCCCCGACTGTCATCCTTACATACATATATACTCGTAGAGGTACCTTGCAATCTGATCGATGTTCCTTCGTCTCCTCTAGAAATTACACAGAGAATCAGGGGTTTCCCATGATTTTACGACTACGACGACGATGATGACAACGAAGACGATGTTGTCCGGTTGGGCAAAAAAGGTGATGTAACCAGTGAAGCATGGGGAACCATCGAAAAAGGATTCACTCCTTTTCTCCATTTATTTATTTTTTTTTCCCCCATCGGTTATTGTAAGAAATATAATTTAGGGTCATCTTTGCCATTTCACAAATTGATGTTATTTCTGGAGAATAGGTATGGCTAAGCTGGAGGACGGGACCGGCTCCTCTTCAAAATGGGATAAAGGACACAAAAAAAAACAAAAAAAAAAGGGTAATGCTGGTGCGTTTCGAATTTGTATCATAAAAGACGAAGAATACCGAAAGGAAGGTAGGAAGCATCCACTGAATGGATTTAGTGAATGAATTTTGTATTTATCCTCGGTGGGGGTGATTGGACAGGACCACTGAATTCGCATTTTATCATGCAAATTTGTGTGATCTTTCCTTTGGATCAGAAATGCGCAATAACTTTGCCGGCCGGAGCGGTGGGATTTTCATATTTGGTGACAATTTTTATTGTAAATTGGTTGAGTTATGACTGTGGGATGATGAATCGAACGGAAGCTGGGTGTTTGTGTCAGGACTTCATCTAGCCCATAAAGAGGCTTCGCCCGTGTAATGAAATTAGCATAAGAATGAATTGCGACGATTAACAAGCTCGCCAAGTCCTTACACTCTGTCCTTGATTGCATACGGGCTGGTGAAGTCTGGCCTCAGACCCACGTACATTTCATGAAAGGAATTGAAAAGGACTCGCAATAATTGACTGAGAGACTGAGAAAAAAAAATGAGCCTCAAGTGCTCCCAGCCAAGCCCAGCCAAAACACCTAAAATTTCTTTCCCGGTCCCACCTCTCGTGAGCGTCTGTCAAACATCCGAGAGTACAACTGTCAAGAGAAAGCTTCTCAAAGAACAAATTGCCCTTCGAATGCGCTTCGGGATTAAACAGAAGCATCCTGGATCCCATGGACTTGTTGCGCCAAATATTTGTATTTTGGACTGAGAGAGATGTCCAGCAGAAGAATTGCTTCATTATAAACGGACCGTAGTGACAGACTAATGCTACAGATGAACTGAAACGTGAAACAAACTACAGCTTACTTCACACCTAACCGGCTGTCATTAGCTTTAAACTTACTGCTCACGTTTTTATAAGCCTAATCGTGCTTGTAGCGAACAAACGTGGCTTGAGAACCTTGGTGAACCTTGTTACTAATTTCAGCTCTAAGCTTAGTATAAGGAGACTCGGGACAACATGTTCCGAAGTGGATAAAACACGGATGTTTGTAGGTATCTCCTGCCTTTGCCTGGTTTAGGAAGGTTATTAGGATATTTCTAGATCTCTACGCGTGAGTTCAAATTTCTCCTTTGGTAGCGATAGAGCTAAGATTAGAATGGTTTTGGGATTCAGATTTAATACAGATGTATTCGAGCTCTCCTAAGATGTCACCGTTATAGAGGGTCCTATTGATCCTCGGCTAGCACAGCTCTCGATTACTGAAATTGTGTATATTAGTCCTCAGAATCATCACTTTGCTTTCAATATCCACACAGTAGATGGTTAGGTGCGTACCTACTCTTATAGGGTAAAGTCATCCGACGATCCCTACAGGCAAGCGCTTCAAGAAGACTTCTCGTGGCGGCCGCCGGGCAAACGGCTCTCATGGTAAAGGAACTACCCACAATTAGGACAACCTGCTAATGGCTTTGTGCCTCTCATGTTGTTCGGATTGTACGGTTGTGGAATTAGCAGAAGAGTCAGCGGCTAGAGTCAGCAGCGATGAGGAGAGTAAGCCCCATTACTGAATCCCTAATCCAAGGTGAAACAGCATACGCCGATGGATGAATGGCTAAGATGGTGCTTAGTCGCATGTATGCGAGCTCTGAATACCTGACGCCCTTCGGTTTCAGGTCAGCTTTCCTATGGCATACTGGGGTCTGTTATGGGCGACCTCCTTTCTCGGAGATTCGTGGGTCCATCGGGGATGCATCTCGAATCGCATCAACCTTGGATTCTGCTGTTGAGCAACCCACTATTTCTCGAGGCGCTATTGAGCACTCGACGGCCGACTCCACCACGGCCTCTACTTCTCGCTCTGCTATCGATGGAGTTTGGAAGGCCTTGCCTTGATGTTAGAACCGGCGATGTGGAATGTGCAACATCTGATTCTAACGCGTCCACTCTCGCTGATGCTTGTAGCATCATCTCGGAGAAATTCGGATACTAGATGGTCTACAGATCTTGCAGCAACAGGGTGGATTCATTAAACTGAATTCGAATGAAAGAAGGCGGTTTAAGCACGTGCTTAGTATTGTTAAGATTGTTGCCTCTGCCACCCTTACTCACCGTGAAGAAAAGCGTCTCGGATCTAAGGATCAGACGCCCAATGAATCTGTTGCCAAGAAGGTCAAGGCAGGACCTACACCTGATATTCCCACTTTTAGTCAAGTGGCCTGTACTGTCAGGTAGGGTGTTGTCCCGACCTACTTGTCCACTCAAACCCTCGCAGCTGAGCAAATGACACTTTTTTAAGCCATTTAGGTGAGTTGACAGCTCCCTGAGTTTCGCCAATTATGTCAATATCGACAGAATATGCTTCAAGCTGGACAGACTTTTGGAAGATTATTCCGGTGTTGGCTTGTAAGAGGTCCATTCTAAGAAGTAGTTTTTCCATATTCTCAGCACCGACTATGACTCTACTACGAGGTAACTTTCTTCATCTCTGCAGGCTTCATTGCGGGTCTTGATGCTCTTACACGTTCCTTGTTAACTACCAAACTTCCTAGTGTATAATCTCTCAATATCTTTATCCGATGGCGCGCTTCTCATGGAAAAGCCGATGTTCTTCCCGTCTCTTCTGCGTAGAAGCTCACGAGCACAACTCGTCCTTCTTTGCAGCGTCGCCTTGTATGCCTCTTGTGTAGCTGCATATGCTTGCCGGTATTCCTAGTCAGACCAGGTGGTGGTCGGGTGAAACCCAGCACATCAGTTGCTGCACTTCTGATGACATGTTGACAGCGTTGCCATTGGTCTTCGGCACTTTGTCCAGGCGGCATAGAACTCGTTGAAAGATTTCGGAATACGGGTTCGGCAAGGATTCTAACGTTCGCTTGCAATTGGAGTTTAGCGACGTTATATCTTCTCACAGTATTCCTTCTTAGTTGTCACGAATGGCAACTACCTAGGCTGCAACCAGGTAGTGATTCGAGTCGATATAAGCTTCCTGGAGGTACATATGCCATGTGCCGATGACTCGTAGCCTGGTAGCTGATCCGAATCTCGTTGTCCTTGTTTCGTTTGCTGTGGTCGTCAATAATAGGGTCAGCTTTACCTGAGGCTTGTTGTTCCTTTGTAACTACCTATTTTCCGTGATAAGGAAGTTACTCCCAACTTGAAGAGCCAGTTAACTTTTTGTACCCCTAGGACTAGGTGCCAGATTTCCCGTTGTCAGCATCCCTTTTCGGGGATATGAGTGCTGTCGTTGGCTCGTTAAGGGTTCATCCGTCACCAACTCTGTTCCAATATCCTGGCTTCGTATTGGTGATCCCAATAGACCTACCTGAGACTCAAATAAGTCGAAGCATATAGGGATATACAGCAATAGTTCGACCTGGCTGGAACTAGTAGACGCCACCGTTGATTCCATCTAGGGAATCCGTCCGCTCCCGCCTGTAGAGGAAGTGCTTTAGTGAGAAAGGATTGTTCCTCTGCCTCTTGACCTTTCAAAGAGGGTGTTACTCAGTCTCCAGTTGAGGTACTAGGTGGAGCTTGAGTTAATAGTGGGAGCCTATATGAACGAAACTTTGGACTATCTTCGCCTTGATTTGATGGTGGACCCTGTTTGACAGAAGGATGTTCGGCTAAGTTATTACAGTCTATCTCGGTTGACCCACTTAATTCAATGGACCCTCAACCTAGAACCAACCAGCATCTTCTACAGACTATAATGAAAAGAATACCTCAAACCGGGAATCCATGCCCTCCTACCATGCGGAGGAGTACCAAATCAAGTCTAAATCTGTATCCAAGCTGTGTTCCAAGATCACTGCACCAGTTTTCATAATCGTAGTAGCTGGAGTGGAATCTAACACCCGTATCCATATAACGTTACTCAGCCTAAATGACTAAATGTGTCGGGGACACGTTATGAATTATAATTCCCCGCGTTACTTCGTTCGGCGTTTAATGTGAAACAAAGTTTCTACACCCCTACCTGCTTCATTCCGTCCATTGACCCACTACCCCTCGGAAGTAGTTTCTTAATAATTCCGGATCTCTATTTTTCAAATTCATTCA
This sequence comes from Xylota segnis, assembly GCA_963583995.1. Lineage (NCBI taxonomy): Eukaryota > Metazoa > Arthropoda > Insecta > Diptera > Syrphidae > Xylota > Xylota segnis. The sequence goes on along the minus strand of OY757236.1, from coordinate 112,914,287 downwards.
AATAAATAACTCCCAAATGGCCCATGTGACTGGTGTAGCACACCACTCTATCTCCATGGCAGTGTTCAACACGTTCGCAACGTCCACTTCCATGAATCATGACCCAAAGGGAAGAACTTCCAGAAACTCCCTCCTTCGGAACCAAGAAATCCGTGCATAATATTCCACTAAATACACACACCCTCAATTTGGATTGAATTGATTACAGCGAAGGGATACCACAAGCTCTGTTCAAAAAAAAAAAAAACAAAAAAAAAAGGAAGAAAACAACCACATGAACCTCAAACTCCGGATGTAATAGTTTTTGTCTAAATTGCTGGAACGTTTTTAACTTCTCCTGTGTCAATAGTGAGGATTAAGCATTTCGAGTAACGGAAATGATAATATCCGTTTGGATTTCCCATTACCATATCCCATTACCAGCAAAAACTGACAGCAGAAAGGATATTTGCACTCAATCCTGGAGACATAGGGGTTTCCCACTTGATGTGAGTTCATAGACTTTTTTTTTTTGCTATTTTCTTTCCATTCCCCCCCCCCCTCCTAGTGAATAACATATGCATAAACCAGGATCGTTGGTTTTTTGCTTATGTTCGGGAATATTCTTCTGCATATGTAATGTGTGAGAGGACGCATTCAGAGACACAGTATCAAGTTTTACTTCAAACAGCAGTACCGTCGTCTATGACTGTGAGGCACTGTGAGAGTCCTTTTTTTTTAAAAAGTTTTTGGAAAACTTTCTTATGGAATTCATAATGCGTTGACAAATTATGATTCATAAGCGTGTGTGTTTTTAATTACTTACCAGAGTGGCAAGGAGACGAGGACGAATGTTGCTTTCTAATAGAAAACAATTTTGCGAGATGAATTAATTTCATGTGACATTAGCTTCGAGGACATTATTTACGATTTTCAATTATTTTTGAAGATGTTGCAGGCTGATGACTTTTTACAGACTAATTTCACAGATTTTTCTTGAGACGCCTTGATGACTAGCGTTTTAGAATTCAAGGAAGTTATGCCACTGCTAGTTAGACGTAAACCCTGGATCCATATTCCGAGGGCAACCATCTCAGAGGTAAGGTGAGGACAATTCCTGGAAAACCTTAACCTTCAGTTCCAGACAGACGATTGAAAAATCTTGTCGATAGAAAAAGCCCTCGAGACGGGACAGGATGCTATATTCGTGCTCAATAGAGATACAAGTATACATCTACAATCGATGAGATTTAAGGTTAAATTAAGGCCTTTCTCTGATAGATCAGGTGGTCCCAAAGCCAGCAGCTCTGATAATAAAGTTAGGCCAAATTAATCTTCATAACAATAAGCTGGTCAGTGCCAGTTTATCCTTCGTGATAAACAACAACACCGACATATCCCTAATCTAGGAACCATTTCAAACAATAGGTTCAGCGGTTTAAACTGCAAAGACTACAAATTGTTCTTCAACAGGAGCCTAACGACAACAATAATGACCAGACGACTACCAGATTCGGGAATTTCTTTCTACGGACACTTCTGTCTGACTTGGGTGCATATTGCTGGTTGTTCGATAGCTCGTAATAATTATTTCGATAATAAATGATTATATAATAATAATTTCTGTATTGCTCGCTCTTGCTTTGTGGACTGTATATTTTTGCACAACCGCACCATCTGCAGTCTGCACAAAGAGTCCTCTATTGTGCTGTTGCGCAGCTGTGTATATCTTTGCCAGCTGCGCTTGCACTTTCCCGTTGCCCAGCACTCGACCGTTGGTGAGCGCGTGTGCGCTATGCACGATGATGGAAATTTCCACCGTCGATGCTGTTGCTGCCTGTGTTGCCGTGGCAGTTTTTGGTGTTCTTAACACTGGTGAATACTCGGTTCAAAACCGAAGCAAAATGGTCCTTCCATCTCTTGAGTTTGTCTAAGCCTTTCACTGGGTGTTGAGTAGAGCTTCGGCCACCTATAAGCTCTTTGGTGATTCTACAAACCGTTCTGCTGTCGCACCTTGCTGCTGCTTCTTCTGCTTTTGTAGCCAGCGCATTGATGTAGTTGCGCTTGTCATGTCGCACCCTACCCTGCACTTCTCTCATCTTCATGCGATATAGGGACTCTAGCTCGTTCCTCCCTGCTGCTGGAGTTGCTGCAATTCGAGCTCGTAGCTGTTTTCGTACCCTGATCCTCCTCCAGGTATCCTCGGACAGCCAGGCCTCTGGTTGGATTCAATGTTCGAAACACCCGCAGGAAAATATGTTAAGATCTTTGCTATTAATAGTTTGATCCAGCTTGTGAATGAACCCACAAGGTTGCTCGACAATCGCAGTCTCAGCTCACGCTCTCCCAAAAATATTGTCAACGTATTGTCGCCTCCAGGTTCATCAGATCACTGTGTCATATCGTCCTGTCGTATGTCATTTGTGTAACTTAACCATTTAGGAGTTTTAACTGGTACCTATGTATGTTTCCAATATTAACAGACATACCATTCTCCTTGACATTCTCTGTGGTATGACTTAAGCTGTAAAGAGACCATCAGGGTGATTGACGCCACGCCAGGGTTTTACATTGAGCCTCTATTTTTCCGAGTTGATTTGATGAAGTCTTATGTCCCTAACACACCCATCTCTATTTGAAATCCTTTACAAATCCAGAGGATACTTCTCAGACCTTGAATAGCATCCTTAAACAATTTAAAGCTCTTTTTTTCGAAACTGCAACCTGGAAGCAACAAATGACAATGAAATCCAAAACCCCTTCGTATATGTATCTACACTTTAGTACTCTTTCCATTGCCATCCTTGCACTTAAGGATGACCACACATGTGGCACTGACATAATATATGCCCCAGGAAACTCACTTCCTTCGGTCACTTTACAGTTTCACCTTTTCCACTGCATCAGCACGATTTTGCACATTTGAAGGTAGTCTCGCATGAAACCGATACTAAAACGTTTCTTCTTCCTTTTGGCCCATCGCCGCACCGTAATAGCGCGAGGAATCTTAATACGTACATATGTACAGTATGTACATAAAAATGTATATTCTATCGATTACAAGGCTTTTACTTACATGGTCTCCGTCTACCTCTTTTTTTTTCATGGTTAACTTTAAGGCTAGGAATGCACCTTCCATGAACTTCGACGTCCAACTTGCAGGAGCGGAACTCAAAGTGCAGTGGCATGGTGAAGCCAGCTCGCACGGGAGAAATACCGCTGGATTTTTCTACCATTTTTCTGCACTAAGTAACTCCTGCACCTACATATGTACATATATTTCTAATCAAAGATATGTAAACTTGTTTAGTTAGTTGTGTACGGGAAAAAAATCGGAGTGAGCTGCCAAATGTCTGCCCACTAGCCGCCGCCACTCTGCACAGCGCAACTTTTCCTCTGCAGATTAAGGTGGTAATACTTTTCCCACTCTGGATAGCTTGCCATTCTTTATTCTTTTTATAGGGTGCTGTGATTTTAACCAACAGTTGAGAACGTTAATAAGTGAGTTGACCAGAGTACACGTGTCTATCCTTGGTTTTCTGGCCAAACCGTATCTCTAACGAACAACTCTATCAGAGAACGGGCCATGCACCTATAGCCACAACAATAGGACGACGGAAGTGGATTGGACATACTCTCCGAAAGGGTGACAGGACAGGAACCCGCTTACTCAGGATGGCAGGATACAACTGGCAACTAGGAAAGGACCCACAAGGACATACATTACTTAAGTATAAGTATCCTTGAACTAGTTGATTTATGATTACATTGCCTAGAGTTACTCCAATCAGTGTTGCGCTTTTAGACAGCATAGCCTTTTCCAGAACATTGCTAGCAGATCATTCGACTCAACGTCCTGGTTTACTACTACTTGACGCTTGAGACGAATTCGAAAATACGGTCAAATTCGATCCTATGACACTAAAGCCATACAGTATCTACTGCTCTTTGTCAGAACCTAAAGAGTTCCAAGAATTTGTTCTCCTTTACCTTAAGGCTGTGTCCATGCCATGCGATGCCTTTCACGCGATTTCAAGAGACGTCGCCACCATGAATCGCAAGCGATTAAGTCGTGTATGACAGAGCGATTTTGCCTTATTTTATTCGTGTTTTGACAGTTGTTCTCGTCGCTGGGAGTCGCTTCAAGTCGCTTAATTCGCAAAGCGGTACAACTTCCATATCTTGGCATGCAATTGATCGCTAGCAATGAATCGCATGGAGTCGCGCGATTTACATACGCTTGGACATAAACCCAGGCTAAGTCTAACTAAGCCTAACTTTGTACACCTTTTATCGAGAGATTGGTTGCGAGCGGCAATCAAGTAATTGCAAATATTTGACCCGAAAGAAACCCTGGGTCTCACTTCTCTCGGATAGTTAGGCTTGACAAAGTAAAGGTGAAGTAAAGATGAGCTCCCAAATAAGGGTGAAGGCTGAGTGTTAACCGGAATCATTTTAACACATTTAAGTCACCTAAAGATAGCAATTTTGTTAGGAGATTCATAGATCGAGGAACTAAAACCAGTAATCAGACTCACTATGGCAAGTCTGAAGTAGTAGGGGCTAAGTATTATGAAGTTTCAAACTAATCTCTTTCTTCTTTTTACCCACAGCAATATGAATCAAAGATTGGTAGAACGGAAGAAGAAAGCTGGGAACGGACCACCAACCAAAATAACTCGCTCTTTGTTAATGGGATGCGGAAATATTAATGTAACATCGACTCCCCGATAGTACCAGCTTTGCATCATGTAGTTGGCACGATTGAAAGGTCTCTATCGAAGAAAAAATCATCCTTTGTGCCTTTTTGGATATCTCCAAAGCTTGTGATAACTTTTCTATCCATCAGAAATGTTGCAGAAGAAGAAGAACTAAAATTTAATCCAACTCAAAGATTGAGAAACTCCAGACAATAAACGAAATATCCTGGGGATAACTCTCAAACTTAATTGAAACCTCATCCGGACAGAACCACTGCAAACGTAACTGAAACCTCCTTGAGGTCTAGGCTTTTCGGGACGAATTGGGGATTAAAAAACAGATTCACTGGACTCACCATTAGGTTAGGTTAGGTATGTGGGTAGGCGACTAGAATATATTATCACATCGCCACACTCAGGTCCAGTACAGACCCATTGTGGTACCCATAGGGGAAAAAGTCCCTCCGTGAGTTTTGGCTTTCTCATGTGGTATCGAAGAGAGTAATGCCCCGTGATAATTCCTATAAGGACAGAAAGGGACTTCCTATCCTTTAGCATAATTAAGTCGGTCCTACTCTTGTCAAAGCAAGGCCATAGGCTTCTGGTGATCACACAGGTGTCCAGGAGGTCCATCTACTATTGGCCTCACTTCTAGCCAAGATCCATGCATTTAGCTTCAATGTGCAAGGCGGGATGAACACCGAGGTGTCTAGGCGTCCATGCCTTTACAGAGGTGTCTTCTTCTTGTGATGTAGATTCAGAGCCTCTTCTTGCCAATTCGTCTGCCTTCTCATTGCCTGGAATACCTTCGTGTCCAGGGACCCAGCAGAGTGCAACCTTGTGCTGTGTTCCAAGAACCCTGAGTTCTTTGCGACAGCACTTCACAAGCTTTGATTTTATTTCGATTGCAGTAATCGCTTTCATTGCCGCCTGGCTGTCGATGAAAAAGGTGATACCTTCCGGTGGTATTGCCTTCATCGCAGTCTCACGAACAGCTATTGTCACTGCCAAGACCTCCGCTTGGAAAACACTGCTATGGTTCGGGAGGCGGACTGATCTGGATATCCCCAGCTGTTCAGAAAAAATGCCAAATAGCTGCCGAGGTTTTAACAAAAATGTCCAGCGGTGGAAGATTGAGGATATCCTCTAGTCCTGCTGTAGGTGTTGTTCTCATGGCTTTTGTGGTACCAATGCAGGCCAATCTCTGGATCCTCGTGAGGGTCGCTAAGTTGGTGGACTTGCTGGCGGACGGCCACCATACAAGACAACCATAAGTCAGAATAGAATAGTTTTGGTTTTTGGACCCCAGTTCTTCCAAGTATAGAAGGCTATAGTTGCTTTCTTAATTCTTTCATTGATATTAGGTCTCCAGTTCAGTTTTTTATCAAGAACGAATCCTAGGTATCTTGCGCTATCCGAGATGTTAAGGGGAGTACCCCCAATGGACGGTAATGTGAACTCAGGAATTTTCCTTCTGTGGGTGAATAATACCAGCTCGGTCTTCTCGGGACGAGGTCTGCTGCGAATGTAGATATCGGCTAACCTCTCGAAGGTTTTCAGAATGAAGGAGGTTAGGCTAATAGGTCTGAAATCTTTGGCGGTGGTGTGACTTAGCTTTCCAGCTTTGTCTATGTTTGGGACAACTAATAAATAATTCTTTGAGTACCGGAACTCTGAAGCATGATCGGAATGATTCCGTCCAGCCCTGGTGATTTATAAGGTGAGAACGAGGCTATTGCCCATTCGATTCTCTCCTCTGAAATCAATTCAGCTGGTAACTCATATTCTGTGCTTGTATTTCTTACTGAGCTATCGACAGGTTGAGTTCCACTCCCAAGGAAGTGGGTGCTAATAAGCAATTTGAGTAACTCAGAACAAGATTCAGTCCAATTACCGTCGGGATCCTTAAGTGATCCAATAGCCACAGACTGTCTTGAGAGGATCTTCCTAAGACTCGCAGATTCTGTAGTTCCGTTTATGTACCGTTCATGCAGGTACAGAAGTATTGGACCCTGGAAGTGTCCTAAATGTCCTAAGCAGTACTTCGGCTAGTTTTAGCAAAGAGTTCTGCAGAGATCTACACAGTCCATTCGGCTGCGGTTGTGATGGGGTCCTAGCATTTCTACGGTCAGGGAATATAACAATGTTGGACACTTTTGAGTTTTTGCTTAAAGAGCAACAAGAGAGAGCTTAGAGTGTCCTAGCGGGTGGAAAATAATATTGCAGGCCTTGGTGAAGTTCCATCGCGGTTTTTGTATGAAGGCTTGCAGCTGGATATCGATATTGACTGAAGCTAGGCAGAGAGAGGACAGTGTTTTACAGGGTTGGGTTGTAGCCTTTCCCCAACTCTAAGAATGCAAACACGTTTTGCATCCACCCTTTTATATGGACAAAGAGACTGACATCCTTTTTTAACGTCGGCAGATATCACAGGCCAATGAATATTCTAAAAAACAAAGAAGAAAAGGTTGATGTAAACGGGACTGTCAAACATTGTAACGAAAGCAAATCTGACAAGAATTCCATTAAATTTTTTAGAGGAGAGACTTAGATTGGACATTCCTTTGATCCTCTACCAGTTAAACTTAAGATTACTCTCAAGGGCAGGCAGATAGTTGCTTCAAATCTATGAAACGTCTAAGCCACCTAGTCTGCAGTACTCAGACCATTAGTCTGCCATTTGATTTAAGCAAATCTAGGAGAGGAAGCAGCAGACGTAAAAAGACCCTGTTAACGCAGGACTGAACTGGATTTCTTTACTTACATTGTCGCCAACAGCTTATATATCTTAAAGAGTCTGCGAAAGTGTTCTGACAGTCCGTTAGTCTTGTGTTAACAGGGTCTAGAGCTTTATACTTCAGTTTCACAGTAAGGCATGCAAGCTAGAAAGGTTGTCAAATGAACATTAAAACAGGAGGACCAGCCTATAAAGTTATAGACAAGAGGAATGCAATGTTTACAACTCCAGAATCATTCTCATTCAGAGCTGGTATCAGTTGAAAGGATAAAAGGCGTTTAGCTACCACAGGCCTTCACAGTCGAGTAGGAGCATCGAAACCTTTATTGCGACCTTAAAACGAAATCAAGCGATTAGATTGGAAAAAAAAGCACCAGATGCTCTCTTACTGTGTGTTCCTGACAGTAAAGCACGGAGGTGATGGAATAATGGTCTCAGGATGTTTCAGTGCCTGTATTGAAGAGCTCATCCATATCAATGGGGAGAAGTACAGACCCATATTAGAAGAACCGATGAATAGGCCTTGAATTCACATTAAGGGAAGTTATTGATCCAAAACTTTCTTCCAAGCTCTGTCCAGGATACGTGAATCAAGAAGAAGGAGGCCTATCCAATCATCCGAAATCGACAGAGAGATTCGAAATCACTGTCCAAGAGGCTTGTAGATTAATAACGTTGGAAACTATCAAGCAATCCATCGCTAGTATGCCTAGATTGACGGCCAAAGCGGTGCTAGTACGAGTTGAATCACTTACTTTCTTACTTAGGTAGCGCTACAATTCAGGGTGAACCTGGGCCTCAACCAACAAGCCTCTCCAGTTAGCCCGGTCCTTAGCTAACTGCCTCCAGCTGCGCACTCCAAGTCGGTTTAGGTCCCCTTCTACTTGTGCGCGCCACCTAAGGCGAGGTCTTCCTCTACTGCGTTTTCCCTCTGGGTTTGATTCGAAGACTCTACGGGCCGGAGCATTGGTGTCCATTCGCTCTACATGTCCTAGCCATCTTAAACGACTGATGCGCATTTTTCTGACCAGGGCGATGGCGCTGTACAGCTCGTATACTTCGTCGTTGAATCTTCTCGTCCAAAGCCCGTCAACGCAAACGGGAGGGACCGAAAATTAGACGAAAAATCTTTCTCTCGAAGCGACTGAGGATCTCTTCATCCGCTTTAGACAGAGTCCATGCTTCAGCGCCATAAAGTAGGACTGGGATGATCAGGGTCTCCTTGATTCTTCGGGATAGGGCTTTTCTACTCAATTGCCTTCTTAGCCCAAAGAAACTGCGATTGGCAAGAGTTATTCTTCGTCTTATTTCTGCTGAGGTGTTATTTTCAGAGGTTATAGCAGAGCCGAGGTAGACGAAGTCCCTTACTACCTCAAAGTTATAGCTGTCGATTGTGACGTTCTGTCCTATTCGTCGATGTTGTGTGTCCCTTCCCGTTGACAGCATATACTTTGTTTTACCTTCGTTTACCGCTTAACCAAATCTGGTAGCTTCCGTTTCAATACTAGTGAACGCTCCGGTGACAGCCCGCTAAGTTCTTCCAATGATGTCAATGTCGCTACGGTAGATGTTGCACGGACTTTTGAGAGATTGTGCCTCTGGTGTTGACTTGTGAGTTTCGCACAGGTCCTTCGCATCTTTTTTGACGTAAAAGGTCTCGGTGAGATCGTTGGATCTTGATGGAGCACCGAGAATTCTCCATCGTCATTCTGCACAATCTGACGAGTTTGGCAGGGATGCCAAAACTAGACATGGCTCTGTATAGCTCGTCTCTATAGATGCTGTCATATGACATATGCTGTCTTAAAGTCGATAAAAAGATGGTGGGTATCGGCTTAGACTTCTTGAGTTTTCTCCAAGATCTGCCTAAGAGTGAATATTTGGTCGATTGTGGACTTTCCTGGTCTGAAACCACACGAAGGGTTTCAGATGTTCACACAGAATGGCAGATATGATCTTGTACGCGATGTTAAGGAGACTGATGCCCCTGTAATTGGCGCAGTTGAGGGGTCTCCTTTCTAATGGATCGGGCAAACGGTGCTGAGGTTCCATTCATCCGGCATACACTCATCTGACCAAATCTTAGAAATGAGTCGGTGTATGCTATCTACCAGGTCATTTCCAGCTGCATTGAACAGTTTGGATATTGCTTTCCGCACTTCATGCTTTCCTCATTTCATTTTGGTCAGGTGGACGGAAGTTTTGGCTGTCATCGGTAGGTTGAATGGTTCATTCTGCCTGACAGCGGAATGTTGATCTTCGTCGCCGTTATACAGTCTGCAGAAATAGTTTTTCCATATTATCAGCACCGACTGTGACTCAATTACGAGGTTTCCATCTTCATCTCTACAGGCTTCTGTACGGGTCTTGTTGACCTGACACGTTCTTTTTACCTGTTGGTAAAACTTCCGTACATTATTCCTGGAGTATAATCTCTCAATGCGCTTCTCATGCTCTTTCTTTTTTCTCCGGAGAAGCCGATGTTCTTCCCGTCTCTTCTGCTCGTAGAGCTCACGAGCAGCCCTCGTCCTTTTTTGCAGCGCCGCTTTGTATGCCTTTTGTTTAGCTGCATGTGCGTGCCGGCATTCGTCGTCAAACCAGGGGTTTCTTGGTGATGGTCGGTTCTTGGTTGGCACTTCTGATGGAATGTTGGCATGGCAGCGTTGCCACTGGTCGCCGATACTTGATGCTGGCGGCTTAGGACTCGTTAGGAAATTTCGGGAAACGCGATCGGCAAAGGTTCTGGCGGTCGCTTGCGATTGCAGCTTTTCGACGTTAAATCGCACAGTAATTCTTCTCTGTTGTGGCGTTTGGGATATCCGCATTCGTACCCTAGCTGCAACAAGGTAATTATCCGAGTCGATGTTAGCTGCTCGGAAGGTTCGGACATCCAGAATACTGGAGGCATGCCTTGCATCGATCGCAATATGATCAATCTGGTTGAACGTTTCATGATCAGGAGATTGCCATGTCCCCTTGTGAATATTGGGATGAGGAAACCGTGTGCTTGCTATTGTGACAAAGTCAAGCCCCGCCGCAAAGTCAATAAGCCTAAGTCCGTTGGTGGTGTCGTGTAGGCTAGACTTTCCGACTGTCCTACCCTAGATGTCCTCCTTCGTACTTAGGGCAAAGCTCGTAGGTTTGGTCGAGGAGCTCGTAGAAAGATTCTTTCGTGGTGTCGTCCTTGTCCTCTTTGGGGGCATGAGCGCATATTAGGCTTATGTTGGCGAATTTAGTGAGTTGACTCGACGAAAAATATGTCTAACTCTGATATTAAATAATACTCAAGTCTTTTATAAGGTTTTCTGACAGTATGTGCTCACGAAAAACTCAAGGAAGACTCACATTACTAAGGCTTAAGCTTTATCTCTAATGTTTCTGCTTATCACGGTAAATACCATCGGCAGTCTCCAAGAATTACAGTTGGGCATAGGAACTCTTTAAGTCAATTTCGAATCAAATCACACCAGGACGCCTTCCATTTTTCCAGAACTCTAATAGGGTATCATACAATGCACCTCGAACACCTGGCATTGTGCACATTTGTTCGCCTCCCCATTTTGTTTATTAACCTTTCCTTGGCATCGCCCACGACTATCTCTCCTCTGCCATTGCGGTGCCATTGAGGCAAAATGGCTTGTGGGTTGGCCAAAAGTCGGCAATAGCCGTCGGTTCGGTTGCCTCCTGGTGAGGGTAAACGGTCTGACTAGTGATGTGATGATCCTGCCATTATCCAAAGTGTACATCACAAAAGAGGAGTGCACGACGACTACGACGACGACGATGGTTTAAAATTTGTTGCAAGCTTCCAGTCCATGATGATGGTCGGTCGGTCGGTATGGCACGGCACGGCACAACGAGCAAAGAAGATCAAAACTTTTTGCTGTGCGGATTTCACTGCACCGGGCTGCTTGTGCCACAACTACAACGAGTACACTATTTATGTCGGGGCTTGGGCTTGGGGTTGGTTGGTTCACTCCTGGCGGAGGTGATGTCGGAGTGGTGGTTGCGAAATTTACATCTAGGACATCAGGAACACGACGTAACAGTAAGATGTGTTCATTGACCCGTTGTCATTGCATTGCCTGTTTGGTTGGTTTTTTTTTTTTTTTTTTTTTCATCGCCCACAGTGTTCCCCAAATGGGGATTCACCCGCAGGTCTTTTGTGTTTTTTTTTTGTAACAGAGACACTTTGGCCAGAAGAGGTGTAATGATGACGATAGGTGTACGACACACACAATATCCAGGACACGCCAGTTTTGTTGGCAGTTTCCAAAAATTGTTATTGTTCGCGCTATCCCCCAGCCTTCAGCCTCCAGCCCCCAGCCCCCAGTCCGCATCACGTGGATGGAAGTTTCTCATTTCCTCGTCCTTTTTTTTTGGTTTTTTTCGTTCAGTTTTGCTTTGTTTTTGACTTTCGCAAAATGTTGTTTTTCCTACCCGGCGCGGCGCTTTGTTGTCCGTCTACTTGTAAGTGCTCGGGGAGATGGGTGGCCAGGTGGAGCAGTAGCTGCTGTAAGTAACTCCACAGCCACCCACCGACACGGGAGACCGGGAGACCGGAATCCTTATGGTGGCAGGAATTTTGGTTGAGTTCACCTTCAGGTTTTTGCGCCCAACTTTCGGGGATATTAAGTTGGTTTTGCGAAATCACAGAGGAAATTTAATTTAAATATTTCAAATTTCTCCTGAGAAATGGTTGGCAGAGAAAAACAAGTCGAGTGGTGAGTAAATTTCGTTTGAGGGCCGGGCTGCTAGGTGTGGGCGGTCGTGTTTCGCTGGCAACGTAATAGTATTGTGCTAAGTTTTTGCCTGTCCTTCGGGGTGTGAATTGTTCTAGTTGCGAATGTCAGGCAACTTGGAGTCCTTTTTTTGTTTTTGTGTTTTTGGTATGCAAAAACTGCTGCTACTGCTCTTGAGCAACAATGTTAAATTTTTAATTAATTATTTTGGAAAATCTACACGGCAAAAAATTAATAACTCTCCTATGGCGCGCCGTGGCGGTACTGGGGAGTTTTGGGCGGGAGTCCGTGAGACTGGCTGGGAAGATTGGTACGCAGAAGTTTGATTGGAGTTTTTCGTTTCGTCGATGATTTTGTGTTTAATTTATCGAGTGATTTCCGTGTGTTTTCCTTGCGCAAAGTGCAAATTCATCGATGTGTAATTATAATCAGGGAACAGTGGTTGCAGAAAATGTAATTAAAAGTTCGGAGAACATTCAATTAAATGGATGAAAAGGTTTCTTCTTGAGGATTGGGCTTCATCAGTGAATCATTAATCTTTTACAGAATGGGGTGTACACGTCACATGTATACTCGTTCGTAGGTACAAGAACGATGTTAAGGGCTGTACGTACAAGTATTAAACTGATAGAGGGGGACTCTGTCCAGTTAATGAAGTTGGTTGTCTATGTTTAGGCCAGTCAACTGTTTCCGGCCAATTGTGCGCCGGCCAAGTGGCGCCGTGACTCAGTGGTTAGTGCGTTGGACTATGGACCAAGGGGTTCGAGGTTCGAATCCCAGTCGGAACACCTAAAAGTTTTTCACGCCTCACCTCTAGAGAGCGTCTGACAAACATCCGAGAGTACAACTGTCCTGAGAAAGCTTCTCAAATATCAAATTGCCCTTCGGATACGGCATTAAACAGTAGGCCCCTTCCATTCGTGTACAGAATATAACACGCACAGCACGAATGGTTGTTAGAAGCTAGGCCCTGGGTCCCATGGACCTGTTGCGCCAAGTATTTATTTTTTTATGGCCAATTGTGCCCAAACGTCACTAACCTCTATCAATATTACAACAGAACTTGTTAAAGGTAAGATAAACCAACTTAAGGACGACTACTCTCCTGGCCCCGACTACCCCGGACTGCCCGCAGTTGTACTAAAGAAATGCGTGAAACACTTAGCTCAACCGTTAACTTGTCTCTTTCGCATGTCCATTTCCCAAGGAAAGTTCCCCATTCTATGGAAGAACTCATTTATAATTAACTACGTCCCATCGCGAAACTGTCTTGCATGCCCAAAGTATTGTGTACGAGTCAGTATTTTTCACTGCAAGTCTATATTTTTTCTTCCCCACACGGTTTTCTAAAAGGAAGATCGACAACCACAAATCCTATAGGATTCGTCTCACAGACATTACGTGCATTGGAAGACATAGACATAGCTACTGATTTTAGTAAGGCATTTGATAAAATCTCGCACCCACTCATCATTTTTAAACTAACAGCCCTACTTGAAAGGTAGACAATATGAAGTGCTATTTAGATCTTCTGTTTCTAACCCCATAATGTCCACATCGGGTGTCCCTCAAGGCAGTCACCTTGGCCCTTTAATTTTCGTGCTCACCACCAATGATGTTGACTGCATTGCATTATCAAAAACTCCTTTCTCTCTGTGTATGCTGACGACATGAAGATCTACGAATTTATTTCCTCTTCCACCGACTCGGTCTATTTTCAAGACGACCTCTGGTGCCAAAAAACCTCCTTCAACTAAACGTCAGTAAATGTCAATTCATTACTTACTCCAGCGTGCCCCACAACCTCACATTAACTTACTTACTTACTTAGGTGGCGCTACAGTTCGGGGTGAACCTGGGCCTCAACCAACAAGCCTATCCAGTTAGCCCGGTCCTTAGCTAACTGCCTCCAGCTGCGCACTCCAAGTCGGTTTAGGTCCCCTTCTATCGGTGCGCGCCACCTAAGGCGAGGTCTTCCTCTACTGCGTTGTCCCTCTGGGTTTGATTCGAAGACTCTACGTGCAGGAGCATTGGTGTCCATTCGTTCTACATGTCCTAGCCATCTTAAAAGACTGATGCGCATTTTTGTGACTAGGTCGATGGCGCTGTACAGCTCGCATAGTTCGTCGTTAAATCTTCTCCTGCAAAGCCCGTCAACACAAACGGGACGGAAAATTAGACGAAGAATCTTTCTCTCGAAGCGACTGAGGATCTCTTTATCCGCTTTAGACAGAGTCCATGCTTCAGCGCCATAAAGTAGGACTGGGATGATCAGGGTCTTATAAAGAGTCTCCTTGGTTCTTTGGCAAGCGATTGGCAAGAGTTATTCTTCGTCTTATTTCTGCTGAGGTGTTATTTTCAGAGGTTATAGCAGAGCCGAGGTAGACGAAGTCCCTTACTACCTCACAGGAACTACTTTCTCTTAAATGAACTTGTTCCTCCAGTCTCTTCTTTACGTGACTTAGGTATTATTTGTGATAGAGAGCTTAATTTTCGTTCCCACATCGACACCATTATAAGTGCAGCCAACTCTGCGCTTGGCTTTATTAAACGTTGGTTGGAAAGAATTCTTGAATCCCTACGTTACAAAATCACTACATATGACCTTCGTTCGACCCATCCTCGAATATGCAAGTCCGGTTTGGCCTCTTACGCCGTCCCTATTTGCCGTATTGAAGCTGTCCAGCGCAGATTTCTACGATTTGCCCTCCGCGACTTCGCCTGAATCGACAGAAACAGTTTGCCTCCTTACACCGGACGTCTAAAACTTATCCATCTCCAGCCCCTTGAAAACCGTGGGGAAATCGCTGATTTACTTTTCCTTCATCAGCTAACTACCGGTCACACTGATTGTCCCGCCCTTCTCGAATCGGTAGCCTTTAGCACGAGTCCCCGCAACCTAAAGTCCGTACCTCTCTTCTGTATCAATCTTCATAGGACTAATTATGGCTATAATTCACCAATGGTCAGAATGTTGCGCCTGGCTAATAATACGGAAACATTTTTTGACTTTCACCTCGGTAGAATATCCCTTCGTACATTTCTTCAACACCGCTGTTTCTCTTTCTAGCCCCGTCTTCCCCGGGACCGAAAATTCGACGAAGAATTTTTCGCCCAAAATTGGCCAAAATCTGCTCTGCTTTCCTACTTAATGTCCAGCACTCGGCTCCATATGGCCGCACTGACAGGATCCATGTTTGGTAGAGCATGCATTTCGTTTTCCGAGTTAGGTGTGTTGAACCCATTTCCTTAGCCAAACCGAAGTAGCAGCGGTTTCCTAGAGTAAGTCTTCGGAGAATCTCCACTAGGGTGTCGTTCGTGGAGTTTATATTTACTCCGAGGAAGGTAAACTCCTTCACTACGTCGAAGTTACTGTTGCCAACAGTGACATTTTTTCCTAGACGGTGGACCGATGCTTCTTTGTTTGTTGACAACGGTACTTGGTTTTGTTCTCATTCACGGTTCAAAAACTTTCCTAAACAATCAAGTGTGTTCCAAGCGGAAATATATGAAATCACCGAGATACTATGCCGGGATCTATCCACTCATTACAGCAACAATCATGTCTACATGGACAACCAAGAAGTCATCCATCCATCCATCACAACCAAATCAAATTGACTCCTGGTCAAGTCATCTAAAGAAGAACTCGATCCACATTATCACCCTCCTCTGGATTCTGAGAATGAAATGGCTGATGAGCTAGCTAGTAAGGCTTAGAATCAACTCGGTCCTAAGCCCCATCGGTCTTTATTATGTCCAGACTCACTTCGAACTTTCACAATACGGCCAGGTTAAGGTAGAGTGTGTTCACCTCAACCTGAATTTACAGAAACAAACACAACAAAGAGCCTCTTTCGCTAAATATACATAAGTGTTCTCACAGTCCACAACTCTACGCAGAGGCCGTGGCGACACAGAGGTAGAGGAAGACTCAACAGATTTCCTCCGCGAATACCCAAGCCAGGTACGCAGTCAATGATCTCAGCTATCTAGCAAATATGGCACCTAAAAACCAACCATGAGACCATGAAAACGGGTTGGTTCAGGAGAGTTGCTCCATAAACTGATGGTTGGACTTATTGTCTTCAAATGGCATCCCAGGACACCAGGACAACACAATGGAAACAAAATTAATTTTTAGGTAACAAACTTTCCAAATTTGGCCCTAGCTAGGCACAGGTTGAACGATATTTTTAAACGACAACTTCTAAGGGTTTTCAGATTATTTTCTTACATTCCGACCTCGAGCAGCGTAACGAGGCTAAAATATTCATCATGGTGGTCCTCAGCGTTTAAACATTTAACATTTAAACTGTTAAGAACACCAAAACTGCCACGGCAACACAGGCAGCAACAGCATCGACGGTGGAAATTTCCATCATCGTGCATAGCGCACACACACTAACCAACGGTCGAGTGCTGGGCAACGGGAAAGTCACAGCTGCGCAACAGCACAATAGAAGCACTCTAAGCGCAGACACGAGAGCGTGCGGTTGTGCGAATATACAGTCCACAGAGCGAGCAATACAGAAAATATTATATAATCGTTTATTATCTAAATAATAATTACAGAGCTATTGAACATAAACATTTAATTGTCTGTTATGGTTGAAAAGATACTTTTCCTTCGTTAAGAAAGTATGCTTTTAAGGTTTTTCGAATCTTGAAAGCTTCAGTTGTCCTGTTATTGGTTCCACATCTACGAATAGACAACAGGTTGTTGCTTTCCTGATGTCACATGCCATCAATGCCCACACCGTCGGTGCCGTCCGAATCGTAATAGTCTTCGAATTACAGTCGTAGACAGCGTTCGTCAATTTTTGGAAATTGTGTAATATGGTACAAGCCAGATCCCAAGATTCACCAGAGAGCTGTTCGAACACGTCGTGCTCTTAAAAGTCGAAAATTGAAAACCTCTTCCAGCTTGTTCAGTAGAATCCGAAGGTAAGGTCTCATGACATTCTTTCGTAAAGGAAAACCACTGTTACCAGCAAAGCAGTATGGTTCTTCGGATTTGGCAGCTTTTCTGTTGCTGGTAGCTTTACTCCGCTTTCAAATATTCAAATAACTATAGAATTCCGGAAAATCCCAGTATCACTTTGGCTTCCTGCGCCCCAACATCGACAGCCGTAAAGGTATAGTTCCCATCGCAGATAGCAAGCAAAACGATGCTGAAGTATCCTTGAAGTATTTGGAGCCTGAATCCACCAAGGACATTTGTTTTGAAGATGCTTCCCATCTATGCTACCAACGCAATGAGGCATGTTCTACCGATCGTTGAAATGCTTGCTAGTACATATGTTTCCTCTCTCATGGACTAAGTTCCGCCTAAGGATCAATATAAAAGGCTTCCTGCGAAGGCATGCCAAGCTTAGGTGCAACATAGAAGAGGAACCTTTGCAATGTAGGAAGCAAAAACCGTTCCTTCGATGGACAACTTGAAACCAAACAAACAACTTCCGAAAAGATCGTATACCGAAACTCCCGTCATTCCCATACCCGGATAAGGACAAAGCAAAATCACTTAAGTACGGCATCATGATGTTCAACGAATCGACCCCTCTATTCAATTTATTTATATCTGACCAACCTCCTTCAAGACGACAAGACCCACTAGCGTGAACCATTTTTCTTGTGCGAAAACATATTTGCATAAAGGACCAACACACATCCTTTCCCAGAGCCCATTGTGTGTGTCAGTCAGTTCTATCCTTAAATCATTATCATTAATCACAACACTTGACTTTAACTTTATCTCTTTGCCATTCGCCACTCCCTGCCTCCAGTGACAGATGGTACAAGTGTTGGCGAAATAAAAAGGACATATGTACACTTTCATTCCCTTTATGCATCGTATCTACTACACCCACGGTTTGGGAGCAGATCTCTTCGTCCTGATTGAAATGGAGTTCCTTATCAACACAGCACGTAGGTAGGTATACGAGTGTGTATCTCTGGTAGTGACGCGCCGAGTAAAAGCCGCTTCATCCCACTCTGCATAAAGGATATTTGCATAGCCTCGTTTCAAGGATACGGGGCGGCGGCGGCGTATGCTATGTCAGTTAAAACGGCAACCGCCAACATCAAATATTGAAAATGGCTTCGTATTTGACTTCCGTATTACTGTAAATTTTTGGCTAAAAGTTTTATTGGCTTCTACACTTGATCTGCATCCTTAGAGCATTATCAGGTCTTAAATTCAAAAGGATACAGATTTTAAGTATAAACTTCAATTTCAAATCGAGGTTGCCTCGTTCCCGGATAACTGGAATGAAGATTGCACAGCACACAGCAATTGCTGGACATGTCAACCTTTGTTGACATCGTTTCTTACCAATTTGCACATTTTTCGAAGAAGTTTTCGCCTCGACTGGGGAGAAGTCCTGAATTGAAATGCATGCCAGAGGCGAAGGAATGTGCCACAAAGAATGGGGCCGGGCTAGGTGAGAGGGTATATGGTATTTGAAACGCGGTGCTGACAATAGATTTCAATAAACGTCCACAAGTTTAAATGATATATTGGCATTGTTGCGGTGGACTGGAGCAAGGAAAAGGAAACCAAAAACATCGACTACACATTCCAGGCGGCTCGATTTAATTTGACTCCAGCTCGTAAATAAAAGAAGTCCTTTGAGGACACCTTCAAAAATGTGGATCCGTGCATACAATCGGAAAAGTGTGACTGCGAGTGTGTGTGAATACGATATCCTTGGGAGAGTCTCTGGTGAAAGATTTAGTTGTGAATCATTACCCGGCAAGGAAGGGGTATTCCTTTTGGATCTGGAAAGTCCTGCATCAAATATGAGAACATTTTCAAGATGAGACATACATATGAGGGTAGGTGTGAGCAACTCGAAATATTGTTTCAATTAGAGGAGCCTTTCTATATTCCAAGACATCTCAGAAGATCTACACCTTAAAAAAACATCTGGAAAAGCTACAATTTGTTTGAAACTTATCATATGATACCCTATCATCTCCTCTATGCAGCTCTTATGTAGTGGGCGTGGCCATACGTCATCTTTTTGTCAAAATACAACAATATCCTCGAATGTTTGTTTTGATGTGTCATGCAAAATGTCATCAAAATCTGTTTTCTGATGGAAACGCCCCCTAAAAGTGGGCGTAGCTATACATGATGTATGGACGAATTGTAGAAAATTCGAATATCTAAATAATTGTTCTTAATAAAATTTTTCGATTTCACACAAAATAGTGAAGTTGTGGAGAAGCTCTTCTTAGAAGCCCAGATATCCAATTTCATCCTCTTTGGTCAAAATTTAAGCCTCAACAGCTGGTGGCGGACGGATGGATAGACGGACATTGCCCAATAGTTTTCCTTATTGATGCTGATCACGAATGTATACACTTTAAAGGGTCTACCTCAATTATTTCTCTAGTATGTTACAAACTATGTATTAAGTTTGAGGATATGGTATAGAAACCAGACTACGGCCAGCTAAAATGTCCATTAGGTTAGGTTAGGTATGTGGGTAGCCGACTAGAGTATATTATCACATCGCCACACTCAGGTCCAGTACAGACCCATTGTTTTTTTTTTTTTTTTTTAGAAGTTTTAGAAGTTTATTTCATAATTTCATCAATTTATTACATTATTTTTACCTGCGAAGCCACATGGCTTATCTGCAGGAGGTTATAAGTATCTCGAATGCAATAATAGTACTGTCATTAAAATTTCTATTAATTTAAATTAAGTGCTACTTGTGAAAGCGTTTTTTTTTTTAAATTCATTTTAGGTATTTTTAAGTTTGAGAATAATTAAATGTATTAACGAAAAGAAAACGATGTACATATATATGAAGTTTAAGTTATAGTTTCTAAAAAATATTGCTTTAGTTTATTTTTTCTAACATTAATGTTATTTACGTTTCTCAATGCATTAGGAAGTGTATTTAGGATGTTTGGTACGGTGTACATCAACTGACGCTTGCCATATATGTTGTTGAAGGGTGGAAGATGGTACAACCCCTCTGCTCGTCTTCTGGTGTTAAGGTTGTGGCTGATTGGGGTTCGGAACCGTTCATCGTCGTAGTACTCCAACGCTGCTGTCATATTAAATATTTTCTTCACTGTGAGAACGCGCACGCTGCCATCTCCTCTGTCTCTTGTCGTCAGCAATTTGATCGCCCTATCTTGGATGCGTTGAAGTTTGGCGATGTGTGTATCTGCTGCACCTCCCCACGCAAGTATGCCGTATCTTAGCCTTGATTCAATAAGTGCGTGATACACTTGTTTTTGGACACAGTAAGACGATTTATTCTTCAGACATGCCAATGCAAAGAGGGATCCTTTCAGCTTTTTGCGGAGATCGTTTATGTGAGGTTCCCATAGAAAATGGCTGTCTATCGTGATACCCAGATATTTATACGTATCCACCACATCTATGATCTGGCAGTTACTTGGGTCGGCACAATTGAGTGTTTTGATGTTTATGTGGGACTTCGGGTACTGTGGGCTACGAATATGTAATATTTTTGTTTTTGCTGCGTTTATAACAAGTCCATTATCGTGGCACCATTTCCCAACCTCGTTGAATTCTGCCTGCATCATCTTGGTCGCTTCTTCGATCGATTTGTGACAGACAACAATCGCCGTATCATCTGCATACGCGAATGGATAGCTCATCTTTAGGGATTTTAAGAGTTCGTTGGTGTACATAATGAACAGTAGGGGGGCCAAGTTTAGAGCCTTGTGGGACTCCGTACTGCACTGTGTTGGACTCACTGCGATAGCCTGTGATTCCCACACGAAATGTCCTATTTTCAAGATAATCCTTCAACCAGTCCAATTTTCCTCTAATGCCCATTCGCTGTATTGCCTCTATGAGTTTGTGGTGGTCTAAGGTATCGAATGCTTTGCTAAAATCTAGGAAAAGCACTAGCACATGATGGCTTTTGTTAAGGCTGGTGTTGATTAGATTCACAAAATCACCGAGAAGTTGGTTAGTACTTTTTCCCTTTTGAAAACCGTACTGTTTTTTGCTTATTAGCTTATGCTTATCAATAAATTTCCACATGCGATCTGCAATTATTTGCTCAAAGATCTTTTCTATCGCTGGCAATATTGCAATCGGACGATAGTTTGCTATCTCATGTTTGGCTCCTCCCTTGTAGATAGGTCTAACAAGTGCCTCTTTGAGCTTTTTTGGCACCGTGGAGGTGTTAAAACTCATATTTATAAGATTCGAAATTACGGGTGCAAAGATGTCAGAATTTGATTGTATATCTATAGCTCTGATACCATCTGCCCCGGGTGCCTTATTGATATTTAAGCGAGCTATAAGCCTTGTTACTTCTTCACAGTCCGTATCTTCCAAGTAAATTGTATCCCGTAGAAATGTATTCTTGTGGCTAGATGTTGTTCTGCTACACACGTGGATTATTGATGCAGCTTGCTGTGAAAATGAGTTTGCGAATGCGTCGGTCAACCCAACAACATTCGTATTAGGTGAAAAGTTTTTTATAATGGTTTCATCTAGCGACGGCTTTTTTCGACCTAATAGCGCATTGATAAGTGCCCACGTTTTCTTTGGATCACATTTTACTTGTTCGAACTTTCTTCTGTAGTATTCTTCCCGACTTCTGCATACTTTTCTGTTGACTTGGTTGCGTAATCTTTTGTATTCATTTTGATATGTTGTGTTGTTTCGATTATTTTTCCACCTTCGATACAGACGATCCCTTTCCTTACAGATCTCGATGATGTCCCTTGTAATCCATTCTGCATTTTTTCGAGTATTTTTTTTACAGGAAACTGTCGAGTTTTTGTATATTTCATCCATTTTTTGGGCTAGTGAGTCAAAAAGAGTGTTTATGTCCGTTTCTGTTGTAATAGTTGTCCAGTCGGTATCTCGGATCAGCTCATTTACTTTTTTCGTTTTGATGTATGATTGCGATACTTGGTCACTTTTTATTGTGCATGAATCATAGGTACCAAAAAGGGTGCTATAATGATCTGATATATTACTTTGAACTATTGCCGAAAATATTTTCAGATTTGATAGGTTAACGAGTATGTGATCGATCAATGTACAGCTCCCTAAGTTTAGATCAATTCTCGTGGCTCCTTTAATGACATTACGTAGTCCATTCGAAGCCAGCATTTCCTGATAGCTAAGGACGTAATTTTTTGTGCTATCTTGGGTATTTATGTTTACATCACCCAATATGATTATATCATCATTTGCCCTTTTTTTATTTGTAATTGTCGAGAACTCCTCGATAAATGCATTTTCATTGTATTTCGGTGGTCTATAAATTCCGCAGACTATTTTCTCTTTTTTAGTTGACTTAATTTTCACTGTTAAGTTTTCATAGGCTGCAGTCATAATATTCAACCTTTCGTAGTTTATATCATTTTTAATGTACATAGCGATACCTCCACCTTTTCTTTTGTCTCTATTAGTAAATTCAGAACAGAAACCATCTAGACAGTACAAACTATTTTCTTCTTTTTTTAAATTTATCTCCACTAACACAATTATATCGACATCATTCAGAATCGGACTAACATTTGCACAAAAAACATCCCAATTTTTTCTCATCGATCTTATATTTAGACACAAACAAGTAAAATTCAATTTCTTCAATTCATTTTTCGTTTGATTGAAATCCAAAAACTCCATGAAATTTAAATCAAACAGATCTTCTTCTGTATTGATATTTTCATTCATATCCATCATCACAAAAACAAAACAATTCGATCACATACATATATGTACATTTGCACATTTAATGACGTTTGATTTTATTTATATCAGTCATCGACTGTATAAACAAAGCTTCTGCATTTTCCTCTCTTCTCGCGAATACCTTTCCCGCGCTCTCCCACACAAATCTCCACCCTTCCTCCCTTGCCGTCTTCTTTGCTTGCCACAGTAATTGTCTGTTCAAGCTTGTCAACATATTATTAATAAAGACAATGTTGTTGTTGTTGTTATTAGGCTCGATCAATTTTGCACTGTTGTTTATGTTTTGGTTGATTTTGGCGATCATCAGTGGACGATTTTCACGGGCCTTCTTTAAGAAGTTTGTTTTTGTAAAATTACTGGTGAAAGTGGCGACTATTGTGGATCGGTTTGTGTTTTTTGTTCTTGTGCGGTAGATATCGGCTATATCCGCGTTTGTTACTTCCTGTTTTATTGTGCTTCCTATGGCTTGTACAATTTCAGTTAAATTTTCGTTGTTTGTTTGTGGAATATTTTTTATTTCTATTGTGTTTTTTAGTTGTTGTTGTTCTAGTTTATTGATTTGTGTTTGCATTTGTGAGATGATTTCATCTTTTTCGCGATGTGCATCTTTTAGTTTTTGAATTTCGTTCATGAGTGTGTCCATTATGGAATTGTTTTTTTCGATGTTTTTGTTTATATCGTCGAATTTTTGTGAAACGAAGTTGCAGAAGTCTCCTATGCTTTTCATTTCAGTTTTCATGTTTTTCAGCTCGAAAAGTATTTCATTTGTTTTTGCTTCTGCTACATTTTCTTTCGGTTTTTCGGTGTTTTCTTGTTGTGGGCTAGCGATTTCTGACCGATTTCTCTTGTTCGTTTGGACATCAGGTGTCAATGGGCGTGATTCCAAAAGAGTGCCTACATTTTCGCTGATGTTTCGGCAGAACTGGCACTTCCAGGTATTTTTTTGGAACCCATCGATCTCCAGGACCTTTCAGTGACTGTGGTGCAATCGAAGTGTAATTTTCGGGAGCATAGAGGGCAGACAACAAAGTCGCCCGCAAGTGGCAAATTTTCTTTGCAATGGTCGCACAGATTCATGATAGGTACTTACTGCGTATACTTGGAGAAACGGTGAAAATACGTAGTGACAGGCGAAAGTACAGGAAAGTGCTGCTGTTATTTTAGGTGAAATTAAAACTTGTACAGAGATTGTAGGAAACACTTTTCCACTAAATTTTCCAATAAATGATTAAAAGTCACTATCTTTGTTGTATTTTATTTAAACTTTTGTTGTGGTTGCAATTTTTTTAAACAGGATTTCTCGATAAATACCAGAGCACTCGCAGAAAACCAACCGTTCACTTCAATGACAGCTCTTGAGCTCTTGTGGTACCCATAGGGGGAAAAATCCCTTGCCCATTGGTAAACCCTAGTTCTGAAGTGTATCTTGTGGATCACCAAACCATCCTGTGGATTTGATGAATCTAAAAATGTCACTGATTGGTCTATTTGCTGATTCTTCAAGATCACAGAAAAAGTGTCGCCCTAGAAATTTTAATCTAAGGTGGATAAGCCCAGGGCAGTGACAGAGGAAGTGGGTTGTATCCTCATTGGCCTCCTCGTCCCCACATCCCCGACATAAATCTTCATCCGTGAGTCTTAGCTTTCTCATGTGCTATCGAAGACAGTTATGTCCCGTGATAATTCCTATAAGGACAGAAAGGGACTTCCTATCCTTTAGCATAATTCGGTCGGTCCTACTCTTGTCAAAGCAAGGCCATAGGCTTCTGGTGATCACACAGGTGTTCTGGCCCTAATCCATGCCTTTTGCTTCAATGTGCAAGGCGGGATGAGCACCGAGGTGTCTACTTGTTGCGATGTAGATTCAGAGCCTCTTTTTGCCAATTCTTCGTATCCAGAGCCTTGAGTTCTTCACGACAGCACTTCACAAGCTTGGATTTTATTTTAATAGCAGTAATCGCTTTTATAGCCGCCTGGCTGTCGATGAAAAAGGTGGTATTGGCTTCATCGCAGTCTCACGGGCAGCTATTGTCACTGCCAAGATCTCCGCTTGGAAAACACTGCTATGGTTTGGGAGGCGGACTGATCTAGATATCTCCAGCGGTTCAGAAAAAATGCCAGACCCTAGGCCTACATCCATCTTAGATCCATCTGTAAAGAAAGGGATGGAAGGTGTGTTGGCAGGCTGACCATCCTTCCATTCTTCCCTCCTTGGAAACGAGCTAGTAAACGGTCTATAAAAATCTAGGAACGAAGTGAGGTAATCCGTAGTACAGACTTTTCCTAGATATTTGTCCAGGATCGTGGAATGACCTGTTGCATTATGATTCCAACTATCTGACTTACTTATTATTAGGGCACTTATAGTAGCCGAGTTTTTTTACGAAAATGTCCAGCGGTAGAAGATTGAGGATAGCCTCTAGTCCTGCAGTAGGTGTTGTTCTCATGGCCAGTACAGGAAATCTCTGGATCCTCGTGAGGGCCGGTAAGTTGGTGGACTTGTGGCTTACTATACATCCATAGAATAATTTTGGGTTTTTGACCCCAGTTCTTCCAAGTATATAAGGCTATAGTTGCTTTCTTAATTCTTTCATTGATATTAGGTCTCCAGTTCAGTTTTTTATCAAGAACGAATCCTAGGTATCTTGCGCTATCCGAGATGTTAAGGGGAGTACCCCCAATGGACGGTAATGTGAACTCAGGAATTTTCCTTCTATTGGTGAATAATATCAGCTTGGTCCTAGGATCGGTGACTAGGATCTTAAGCACATTCTCTAATATTTCGCTTAGGGTAGGTAGAAATCTGCCTGTTGCCAGCAATACGATGTCATCCGCATATGCAATGGTCTTAACACCACTCTACCTGAGTTGTAGCAGCACCTCATTTAGTACCTCTTGAGGGGTACCTCTGGAGGCGAATGCTTCCAACTTTGTACCCTCGTGTTCTGTGATAATGTGTCTTTTCTCAAGAATTTCAACAATCCAATTAGTGAGTGAATCGTGGATCTTGAGATTTAATAGGGTTCTTTGAACCACATCCGCTTTGATATTATTAAATGTCCATTACCGACAGGAAAAGACAGATCAAGAAAGCTCACTGGAACCCCTTTATGTCTTCTAAAGACCTAAAACATGAAACATCTATTGAAGTGGACAACTCACAGAGTCTTGGTGGGTTGGTTGGTTAGGTGCTTGGTGAGGATGCACTTAAACCAGAGGAAGGTTCATTGTACTGCCGATGTGCAAGATGGGTGGATCATCCTCTTACTTTGGGAACCATTTACTCTTTTACATGATGGAGCTATTCTTAGCCGTGTAGCCGATGCTGAGATCGTATAGATCATTGAATAGGTATTCACCTAGTGTAGACTTCCCGATGTCAAGAAGTGCTGGGTACATGCTTAGGAGGTGACTAATGATCTTCTATCGTGGAATACGACCTAAGTAACTTGGAGGGGGTTCCTCTCTTGTGTTCTAGAAGTGCGATGGATCTGCTTTCATTTAGAGCAGTCTAGTGGTCGAGTTGATGTCATTAGCTCAATCGATCCAGTTTATGTCCGCCAAAGACCTAAAATACGAAACATCATTGGAAGTGAGTCCCAATTCGCAAAGCTGTACACAGGAGCTCGACTCCGCTAAGAAGAAGTAGATACTCCCTCCAGACAACAGTTCAACGAATTTTGTTTGGGATGAACTGTAAGCAGCTTGTTCCCAAAATGTGAGGTGTTCAATCCAAGGTACACAAAAGGTGTTATGAAGCAAGGAGATGGTACTCGTAGGATATCGAGTTGTTTTTCTTGGTCAGGCGTTGGTCGAGTATATCTTATTGTAGGCATAACGACAACGGAGGCCAAAAGTGGAAGTACATAGACCTTTAATTTTAGACTAAGATCCGTCCCAATGAATGGGAATCATCACATGTCATGGACCATACACTGTTACCAACAATTCATGCGACATAGCCAGAGCCGCATGCTCACCAACGCATGACCCTATTTCGTTAGGTGGTCCAGATGTTCGAAATAAGCGAAAAGAAGAATTATGGATTGTACCAAGTTGTAATGGAGCAGCCAAAGGCTAGAGCCCTAATATCGCCTGAAGATGCGAGAACATGGAGACTACTAGGTGAGACAGCAGAACCAGCCAACACTCAAGGAAAGTCTTTGGCGGCTTTTAGGACCCCTTCAGGAGTACACAAGTATACTACCTACCGTGTCAACTGCATATATGAACCGAGAAGTATCTCCGAGAAATCAATGTCTATTCCGAGCCTCACATATGTACATACGATTGGGTTCTATACAAAGGAAGATTGTCGAAAAATTTCGAGGACCAAGTGGGGTATCGCAAGGCTGCCATCTGTCAACCACATTTTTTTTACAATTGGCTGGCTGTAAGCCCTAAGTTTCTTGGAACTCGATGGACTCTTATGATTTATTATTATTTGAATGAGGGGTATGCTGCACTGCGACAAACACCTTGGAGAGGTACATGCCCTCATTAGAGTTCCTCTCACGTAAGATTCCACACGGAATCATTTTGAGAGTTGTATACGCCTCGGCGGGAGAAGTCCTTCTTATAGAGCTCTCTCTGAACCAGTTTTCTTTAAGAATCTCAGGATGAGAGCTCGCTTTAGTGACTGTACTTCTCCATTCGATAATTGGTACTTGCTCAAGTATTTCAATAGCTTCTGAGTCAGTTCCCCACAAGACCCTAAAACATGTTCCGGGATTTCACTGGTCTCTTCGCAGAATCTGCAGAGACTTTCTTCAGATATACCAAATGTAATTGAGTGCTCCCTGAGTTTACAGTGCACCTTTAGGATACGCAGGTCATTGCTGATCATCGTGATACAGTCTTCTAATATTTTCGGTTATTTTGCCCTCAAAGCCTTCTTGACTTGTCTCATGCCCTGAGCGTTGTTCCATCTGTTTGCCCTGTTTTCTCTCTCTACGTTACACAACTCTTCATTAAGGGCATGTTCCCCTATTCCGCAGAATGGTTCCGGGCCTACAAAGATTTATAATGCTCCTCTTCTTGCTAAGGAGTCGGCCAGTTCATTACTCTCTATTCCCACATGACCAGGTATCCAACAGAGGGTCATTTTCTTCCTCCAGCTCAGTTCATTAAGTCTCTGCAGGGATTCCCACACGAGTTTGGATTTAATGACATAGGAGTCGAGTGCTTAGCTATCTGAAAGTATGGCTATTCCAGAGTTGGTATGGTTCCTATCAAGATTGATCTGTCGTTGGGGCATACATTTCAGCCTGACGGATGCTGGTGGTTGAGCCCAAATACCACCGGTCCAGTTCCTTCATCCGTCCTTGACCCATCTGGGTTCCACTTTATTGCGTGTATGCTTAGCTTATAGATTTTGGATTCATTTCAATCCTTTTATTGCTGAGCCTAGTGAGGAAAGTTGAACCAGAAGTGGTATTTGTTTGAGTATTGCATCGAATGTAATGAACTAATCCGTCCCTCTTGCACATTTTTCAACACCGAGGTGCAGACGAGTCAGTTCCAGTAGTACCTCCATGACTGCAGTTGGGCAGGTTCTTATGGAGTCTGTAATACAGAGGCATGCCGGTTATTGCCCCGTGGTGACCTGACTAATCCCTTTTGTTCATGTACTTGCTCCATATGTGGAGGATGGTCGGACTGCATCCCCAGGATTTGCCCGCTCGATCTAAAAATAAGATTCCTCGACTGATGATAGTCGTAGGATTTTTTGCTTCAACAAAAGTCAAAAAGCGAAACCCTTTCCAGTTCCACTTTCAGTTAATTAATTGTACAACTTGCCAATAAAAACCATCACCCCCGCAACAAATTTCCAAATCCAATAATACAATCGGTGTTAGCCTAATTCCATCTGCTCTACCTTACACCGACGAGTACGATTTGTCACATGCGTTAATGGAATTCCTTAATCGCCGCCCACAATCACTTGTGACCTTCCTAAAATGTAGGTCTGCCACATACTTTAAACTGGCAACCCTCCATCCTCCAATTACCGAATCACTGGTAACTTTTCCTGCACCTTGTCGTCGTTCGGTTGTGTCCGCACAGGATTAGGTAGTACACAGTCAACAAGGCTCGTCCACCCAGACGCCGAAAACACTTTTATTACTTTCAGCTAAAGATGCGGAGCATGGCATAGCCCCATGGCGACGGTCGTAGGTAGTAGGTGTTTTACTAATTGATTTCCAACTCATTAAGCATAATTTTAATGCTTGAGTAGAGTGGAGGGATACGTAAATAACGACTAAATCCACTTTCGCAAACGAGAGAGACCAGATTTCGTGGGCCTTCGCATTGCCTCCCGCCGCCGAGGAGTAGGTAAAAACAGATTTCCACATCTTAATTGCAAGCAGTTTATCCTGGAGTATTGTGGGTTTCCAGCAATTAGTTTTATTGCCTTGTGTCATGTGGAAGAAATTTGAATTTATGATTAAGGAAAACATTATTCATTAATTTATCCTCAAGTCTTGGAAGTCGGTCTTGGTAAGGAGTCGTGTGCTCGGTGTGCTCGGTGTGCTCGGTGTGCTCATCGGTAAACAATAAATCAGTAGGCTGCCGATTTTCCACATTATGAACTGCACAGGCTCTCGTGAAGATTAATCAAGTAATCACTTGCGTATGGCTGTGATTTTTCGAGAATAATGACTCTGCCATGGGATGAGCATGAAATTTTTTTCAAATCTGAGTACAATGCCCTTGGAATGGCTCAGAAGTGGAGATCCTAAAACGAGCCTAAGGGGCTAGGTTCTCGCAACCAATAGTGTCATGCTAGTTGTATTCTTCACATGAATGGCGTGTTTTTTAAAGAACCATTTCATGACTGTTTTACTCTCGGATGTTTGCCAGACGCTCGCATAGAGGCACCGTGAAAAACGTATGAGTATTGAGCCTTCATCTCAAAGTCCGACAAACTTACCACTGAGCTACGACAAGACCCTGATACACATAGCCTTTTTCCCTTCGATCTTCTTTCGCCTTGGCTTCCTAGGTTTCCTATTCAGATAAAGATCAAAGTATTTAGCATTATCTGTAAAGAAGAGACTACTGTCATCACTTGCAGAGGAGGTTCTCTGAAGGGAACGCCCAGACCGTATTTAGAGGCAAAGGTATACTCAAAGATCTTGCAATAGTGCACACAAGTATCTTCACTGATTTGCCTTTGCAGTACGCATGTTGGGACTCATTGATCTTATTTGGACTGATACCTTGCTTATAAATTGGTTTTCAGGTTGACAGATCGAACATCCTCTACCTACCTTAACAGACTGAAACGTGATGACTTTAAGGCAAGAAAGCACTATGTCACGTCCAGAGAACTCCCAGGGTTTTAAACTGCTGACAACCCAGAGGATTTTTTCAGTATTCTAGTCTATCTGGAATCTCTTTGAACCGCATTTTGCTGAAAGATCTTGGCCTGCATGCTTATAAGATCCAATTGGACTTCGTTAGCCTCTTTATATGAACTTACACTGCGGAATCCGAATCTACATATAAGACCAGCATTGGACCAAGAAAACATAGACTCAGTAATATTAGACTGAGTTGAATGCATGCTCAAGACGAGACGCCTCTGAACAAAGCTATATATGTATGTAGGTCACTGGCAAGTCACGCACTAGCCTTAAGAAACACCCCCCAAAGTTGGGTACCTACATATCTCCTCTGGACACTGATCTACTAAGGACACTGATCCAATTTAAGCTTCTCTAAGGCCCAAACTGCGAAGCAATAACGAGGCGGATGGTCGTGCGCCTTTAATTGCTGAGTCAATTGGACCTTGTAAGCGAATAATCCGAGATCTTTGTGCAGAATTCTCCTCAGGCTAGTGCGTGAAATGTTGAGCTGTTGAGATCGATGGCAAATTGAGTCTCACACTCTCGGCTACAGCAGCCACATTTTCTTCTACGACGACGGAGACCATGAGTATTGTCCACTAGCATACCAGTCTCTCAAACTTTTTGTACAAACTTGCGTACAGCAGGCGCAGTGGGTGCCTTATTCGGCCGAAACTTCTTTTCAAATGACGCACTGTTTGGGCGTTTCCAATATTTCTCAACGTTGTTCAAGCGTACAGTGATTCATTTCGTTCCGCGGAGGTATGACACTGACTTTCTGTCAAGATTTCGAGCGGGAAGCAGCTGTCAGTGTCAAAATAACCTATGATTTAAAAAGAAACGACTAGATGTCCCTGTATATGCGTTTCTCTTGTCGTTTAGGTGTTTCAGGTGCCACTGGGTCCCCTGTTCGTAGACAGTTGTTCGTTATGTCGCGTGATTTACATGTACAGTTCGCTTATAGTGTAATGTGTGGTACGTATGACATCCCATCGCACATACATGCACCAAAAATGTTGGCCATCATCACCTATTCAGACCTATTCTATCCTATAGGTACCTAGTAACTAGTGGCCTACCAGATCTATAAGAACCACGCCGACCGCAGCCCTTGAAACCATACTTGCAACCTAACCGTTCCCCCTAGGAGTAGATCGGATTAATGGTCATCACCATCCCCATCAACACGAATAATGTCTCGATTTTCACGGACGGGTCGAAAACTAACAAACGACTAGGCTCTGGCTCTAGGCTCTGGCTCTAGGCTCTGAGACTTCCAGTGTGTTTCAAGCGGAAGTTATCCACGAAACTGCTTTCTAGAAAGATGATCGACACCTGTAATGACATTCAAGCCCTCATGAAGACCATTTCTAGTGAAACTGTCATAAAGAACTCACAACGCTCACACCCATCCTTGACATCACACTCCTCTGGGTTCCAGGACACAGCGTCATTCTAGGGATCGAACTGGCGGATGAGTTGGCAAGAAAGAGGTCCGAGCAGGACCTGACAATAGTCGTTGCCTGTGTTCTACCGCTTCTAGCTCTAAACAGACCCAACTTACCACTCTTCACTGCGCTTTTTACTGGCCACAACCTCATGGCGGCCCACCGTAGCCGAATGCGATTAGAAACTGATGACCTCTGCCGAGGTTGTGGCGATTTGGATGCACATCTCATTTTCTAAGCGACTGTCTAGGCCTATGCAGAACTAGGAAAACGTCGATGACTTGGGTGACCTGCTCCGGAAAGTAACTGCTAACCACCGTAAAATTTATAACAAGCTCGGGGTGGGTCAGGTTCAGGGTGTACCTATCCCAAAGCTACAAACCAATTTTTGTCTTTGATTTCAGCTAAACCCACGACAGGGGCTCACAAAGGATTCATTAGTGTTGACTTTACATGCCACCCCGTTCTACCTAACTTTCTGTTTTCCATTGGAAGACCTAGAGCCTATGGTCTTGATTGTAGGATAACTACATAACTCTCCCAAAAATAGGCCACTCCAGCTCCTCGCTCTCCTAGTTCTGGGTAATCGACTAAATCTTAGTCTATCTGGTTGCAGTCTTCCCCGGTTTCCGCCTACCTCCAGAGACCAGCAGCGATAGGAAGGATGAATCACTATGGATCCCCATTCCACTTTGAGTCCCCTTTGAGTCGGCGAAAGCCTAGTGTTCCATTAAACTACCTAGAAACTCTCCCTCCCCAAACCCCTGTCACCTGCCACTCATTATCATCGCCGCCAACTCAGAACTTGGCGTTTACTTAATTTGTTTTTGTATCTCAAAAATCGATTGCTCAGTAAATATTTGACTTTTCTTAAAAGTTGAAATTTCATCTTGTTCCTCGCAAAGTAAACCATCCGCATTCACAGGTTCATTTCGAGAAATATTTATATCCCTCTCTCCCTGGAGATGGGTCCTCGAACTCGTAGAGCAAACTCTATGGCTTTGGGATATCAGAATAATTGATTTCAATTAGCATTTTTGCGACTTCTAATTAACCATTGAAAGCCGAATTGAGTTTTTCTTAAAATGTCCCCTCGCATTAAATATGCATGACCGGGTTATTTTTGTCAGGACCTTCATCAATAGTCCATTAGGCTGGTGAAATTCAGAAGGGACGAGTTGACCGAAGAAGGTTTTTCACTTGATTCCAAGGAATATTTAAATTATTTTTTATAAGAAAGTCCTGTGGAGGGGTTTTGTAATTACTAAAGGATAAGGAGTGGATTCTGTGCTAAAGATTCTGAGAAGTGGATGGATTTTATGGAATGTAGCTATGTATCGGATCGACGAGGGGAGTGTTTGAATGGAACTATAAATTGTACGAACTTCTGCTGAGGGACGCACATCCTATAAGGTGTCCTTATCATCTCTGTTCAAAAACTACTACTGTCGTAGCTGGAGATCGTGTTTTAACCCCTTTGAAAGCTTTTGGAGGCAGCAGATGAGTCGGGTGAACGCTCCAGTTGAAGGAACCATGGAATCCCAACCCCTTAAGCTGTGGAAGACATCAAACGCAGAACTTCTATTAAGAGGATCAAGGAATCGCCAAAGCCAGGATGCTTGGTCTGAGGAAATGGCAACAGCATGCCCAGGATGGAAAAGCATCGACTCTTCACAGTTTGGAAGTCCGATAGGCTATAACCAAGTATCCCATAAGACACCTCTGAATATATCACAAAAAATTGAACAAGGAACTCGAGACTAACAAAGAAATTCTGGAAATGAATCTGGACCAGTAAACCAAGGCTGTAGGGATAGGTACTGATTGGCGTTAACTTGGTGACGTCCATTGCTGAAACTGCTACTACACATCAATTGTGCTTACCCATCGGGTACTGGTTGATGTTCATCTGGACGCGACATCCTAAACTTAAAACTTTAAGGCGCGAGTGTTGAACAAGAGAAAATTTCAGGACGAACTCTCTCAACGGGATTAAACGGTATCCACAGAGCTCCAAACGGAAGCAGAAAGCTACTTCGACATCTTCGGTCTCCAGGCCGGTAAGGATCTCCAAGAATAAGTCAGATCTTTGGAAAGGAGACGGTGTCGAACGAGCCTTTAATGGGTTACTGACATCGGTTTCTCAACCGGCCCTTCGTCCTATGGGTTTCGAAAAAACAGGAACTGGCCCTCCCGGTTGGGGGTTGTGCCGTCGGGGAGACTTCTCTATCACGTAAAAAAATCCATAGTTAGACACTAGCCTCGGATGGCATCGTTCTTAGCTCCAGGCAGCCTTTTAGAATACGGGACAGGTGGTGTCCTACAATGGTGAGCGCTGCCTGAATTTGTGCCGTAAAATGTCTTCTGCCTCCGGGGATTCAAAAGGATCGAAACTGGTCACTTTCCATTTCAGTTCATCATCTTTGACGTTGATGAGTTCAGGAGCTTACGGTAGGCGTGAAGAATGTACCCGAGCAAAGTCGTCGCTAGAGAAAGGCGTGCAGCCAGGGAAGTGGGTGTCCATAAGCAGGTTAAGCAATCCTTCCTTAGATTCTGCCCATGATCCGTTCGGATTCATAAGACCACTTGGTATGGTGAATGATTTGGAAAGGTTTTTAGGTAGTTTGGAGGCTTGTGATGTACTGTAAACACTCTGACAGCAACTGCACCAGGAGTTACGTTTGGCCTTCAGAACTTCTGCGTTGAAATTCTTCAGGCTTCTCTTGTAGATTTCCCAGTCTGTGGGTAGTCTTGGTGATTTGGCTTTGTTAAAATATTTCCTGTTTCCGCAGCGAAGGTTACTAAGTTCTGCATTCCACCACGGTGGACGATTACCTACCATTCTTGTAGGCCTACCATTCTTGCTTCTTCCACCGCTACTTTGATCTCCTTTGTTGGGGCGGATTCGGGGTCATCATAGGGTAGGTAACCTGAACTCAGCCAGATGTTGCTGCGTGCCAATTTTTAGCAGTGTTACTGCAAGATCATTCGTGCTATGATGAGGAAGAAAGTTTAAGCTTAGTGTGGACTTAGCAAGAATGCAAACTCGAATGTTCCTTGCATGGTAAATTGTATAGCCGGGATCCCCCAGTCCTATGGCGGTTTCATTTCTTATCCAAGATTCTTGGATGAGGGCGACATCAAAGCCTCTTTTATTGATGCTGGATCTGTACCAGTTTGAGCATTGTCATCTGGCCCAGACCTCTCCAACAAGTAGAGGTTTGGGGTTTTGGCTGTCGACTTATGCAGCGAGTGGCCAATTGACGAGTTCCACTGGTGGCAGTGTGACCAGATTTGAAGCGCCGTAGAGGCTGCAACTTCAGAAGTTCTTCAGCTGTTTGCCCAGACACGAGATTGCCGCTCCTGCTGGCTTAAATCCTTCTCCGAACTTTTCCCTAATCGCTTCAGGATACGAAAAGCCGATGCAGTCTCTTGACTCAGCGACACTTCTCCTGTGCAGAGATCTTGGGAAGGGTAGCGGGAGTTGAGCTGCACAATGATATTGTGCGAGTTAGCTCGAAAGGCGTGGGTGGGAGGTCAGAGCTTAATCTCAGTGTGGCGAGTACTCGCTGACGGCATCGTTGATGCCTAAGTCTGACAGGCGCTACTCCAAACGTGTGGTGTTGGCAGAGCGAAGACCGAGGAGATCCGGTCTCACTGTTTTTTGTTCGTTCGGCAGTAGTATTTCCCCCTACGAGTAGCTAGGGATAGATAGATAGATAGATACATAGATAAATATAATTTTATTCATTTTCAACTTAAATCTAAATCAACAACAATAGTATTTAACTAAAATTAACTGGAAGAGAATAAATAGTGATCATTATGTAACTATGTATTAGAAACATATACTTAGTGTTGAATGATACTTCATTATTAATTAAAAATATAATAGGGTTCTATGAAAAATGTAAAAGTAAATAAATCAATTCAATAGAAACAAACCAATTTACAATAAAGAATTTATAAAAGATGAATTCAAAGAAGAAAGACAGAAGTTTTTCAAAGCAAAAATATACAAAGATATATGTAACTCTTATAAGATGTTTATGTACTCTAAACAATATTACTTATGCCAAAGATTACGAATTTATTCTTAGCAAAGATTCAATGCTTGCATGGTCAATAGTAAAAAGCCAATCTTTTACTTCTTTTAGAAATAAGTGAAAGTTATAAGTAATTCTGATAGAATATGGTAGTTTATTGAAATAAGTTGGGGCTGTAACGGTGTAAAAATGAGTAAAATGTGCAGCTGGTATGTTGACAAGAGCCAAGTTATTAATGCGCAAACTATAAATTTGTGAGTTTCTACTGGGAATGTTACCACTTTGCTTGAAAAACTCCCTTAGTACTTTAAAGACGTACCTTAGGCCTTAGTAGTAAAATTCCAAGTTTTTTGAACAAAGGCCAGCTATGAGTGAATTAAATGTTTTTGTGCCACCAATAAAGGTCCCAACGTAGTAGTGTATGATCCTCCCCAGCTGGTGATGCCATATTGCAACTTTGATTGTGCAAGACCACAGTAAATTTGTTTTAAAGCTTTTTCAGAGCAATATGGTTTGATGAGGTATAGTTTACGAGTTACCAGCATCATATGAGATTTTACTGCTCGGATATGATCCCTCCAGCTCAAGTTATGATCGATTAAAACTCCAAGATAATTAAAATTTTGTACTGACTCGATTTTATTTTGATTTTGACTGGAATCGGAAAAATTATTAATATCACATGTGTGTATGGGTAGGCTAAACCTTTCACAGTCATATGCATGAAAACATAAATTAAAATCATATAAAGCATTTCCCGATATTTTTATAGAAATTAGCTTCGTATTTTCACTAAGAATCAACTTATGAGCAGCAAACCAAACTCTCAATCTCTCTAAGTCTGCTCCAATCTTTACTATGCAATCAAAAAGGGTTTGATACTGATATGTAAAAGCTATATCATCAGCGAATGCAGTAGATATACCATTAAATTCCTGTGTGAATAGAGAATTTATATAAATTCAAAATAGAAGAGGTCCAAGCACAGAGCCCTGTGGGACACAATTTCTTAACACACGAGAGTTACTGAAGGTTGCATTGATTTTAACTTTTTGTTTCCAATCCTTTAAATACGATTTGAACCATTCAAATATTACTCCTCTAAAGCCAGCATAATATTACTTGTCCACCATGTCAAATGCTTTCGTCATGTCGATAAGCAGAGCCATAATTGCTATTTGATTATTTGTGCCTTCATATAACTGACTACACAATCTAAGAATCGCATCTTCTGTTGACATACCAGTCCTAAAACCAAACTGATTATGTGAACAAAAGCTATTATGGTCCAAAAACGCTAGGATGCGGATTTTAATCACTTTCTCAAATACTTTAGCAAAAGTTGGAAGCAGAAATATAGGTCTGTAATTAGAAACCTTATTTCGAGTGCCTTTTTTAAAAAGTGGAATTACTTCGGCACATTTAAGGGATTAGATTGAACAAGTAAGAGGGATAGATT
The DNA here is from genome assembly GCA_963583995.1 of Xylota segnis. Taxonomy (NCBI): domain Eukaryota; kingdom Metazoa; phylum Arthropoda; class Insecta; order Diptera; family Syrphidae; genus Xylota; species Xylota segnis. The sequence goes on along the minus strand of OY757236.1, from coordinate 112,877,110 downwards.
GAACAAGTAACTCACGATGTCAACCACATATCAAGCAATTTTATTCAAAAAAAATGCTTGTTACGCCCTCGCTAGTACATGAATTTTTGTTTTGTAAAGACATCATAAGTTTGTAAGGCTCAATCGACGTAATCGCATTAAACACAAAACTGTTTGTTTGCATGTTATCAGGAATTAAACTACAGCTGCAGGAACTACTAGGTTCAACCGACGGTTTTAATTTTTCTGATATTTCAGTAAAATATACATTAAATTTGTTCGAGATACTGGTAGCCTCAGATAAATGTATTCCATTATCTTCTAGAGCATCAATTTCTAAAGGTTGCTTACGTTTCCCCAAAATGCTATCAACAACTCTCCATTGTTCTTTACTATTACCCTTGGCCTTCTGGAACAAATCGGAATAATAATTATTATGTGATTCTGCAACTTTTTTAAGAATGTTTTTACATAATTTCACATGGTACTTTTTTAATTATTTTAATATATTTTTTAACTTATTTGAATTATGCAAGGAGACAGTAGTACAAGACTTTATACAATTTTGTAAAATCGAGGAAAACAAGTCAAAAGCAACAGAAGGATTACTCTCCAAATAGACCGACTCCCAAAATTAATTTTTCAAAAACTCTATTAACTTATTGTAATCTATAATATGGTTTTTCCTAGGAAGATTAAGGTTTTTTATTGGCTCAGAATTCTTGAGTGAATTGAGGGTAACCATATGATGATCTGAGAGCTTATAGTCGTAGACTGCACCACAAAAAATAATTCTCTCTTATGAAGATGTGGTCTATGCAACTCGCGGAAGGATCAGTCACACGGGTTGGAACATTAATAACACTCTCTAGTCTTTCTCGGAATCGTTCAAAATGTCTATGTTTATGTCACCTAAAACAATTAATTTTTTTTCTTTCATCACACAAAGAACATCATTTAACTCTTCAATAAAAACAGCTCTTGCAAATTCATGCAATCTGTATATACACAACATTGTGTAGTTTTCATTTTGATATTCGAACGAAAGCTTCACAATATCGGCGCTAGACATACTAATTTTAGAGAAATTGCATGTTAACCCATTCTTTACATACACCGCTACACTCTCAGATGAGTATGAAGGAGAGTTCCATACGCACAGAGCCCAACATTGTACGGATGGGGCTAGATACACCGCTTGCGACTGAGCTGTTTTTGATATACTTGGGCCCTCAGTCAAGTTGACATCTTGTTCCCGCCCAGGTGGACAAAGAGAGCGTGGAGGGAAGAAGGATATGAGAGACTAAGTGGGGCTAAGTGACTAAGTGATCACCTCTTAATTTTCGAGCCTCCTCTTGCGAGTCGTTCATCATTACGGCGAAATCGTAGGGATGTGGTGCATCCCCGTTGTCGCCTCCAAGCGTCCTGAGCTCTAGCTAATCGTCATGATAGATACACCATACATGCTAATCAAAGCTCTGCAATGAGCATCTCAAAATGCTATGCAAACAACAGACTCAAATCCGTATCAACCACGTGAACGCTTAGTTACTTCGGTGAGAAGAAATTACCCACTGCCTTGCTCTCAGTGTCAATTGCGATAACCAGCACATCGTTCTGTGTATCTATCGTCTAATCCAACTTACAACGAATGACGAGTCTCCCCCAACCCGGAGGACGACTCTCAACAACTCTTTTCCTCGAATGCAATTATACGGTCTGCCTCGGAAGACGCACACACGATCGCGCTCGACGTTCTAAAGTGATATTCTTTTAAATTAAATTGAAGTGTTCACCACAGCAGCAGCAGCAGTAGCAACGGCGCGCAAAAACAATAAAGTATCTCAATTACTTACATAAGTTAGTGCACCCTTCCACTTGGCGGCTGGTTCGCATTTGACCCTGGGCTAGGGGTCAGCCGCGGCTTGCACCTGTCATCAGTGTTTTCACAGCCCCACTGTGCTCTGGGTTTTTGCTTGTGATAGTGTGTGGTGTGGTGTGGTGTGGTGTGGTGAGATTAACGCCTCGATAATATTTCAACATTTTCATCTCGCTTATCAGCTCGAAGAATTGTAGACGGAGAATGCCGACGACGACGGGGCGGCGGCGTTGGCAGCGGCCTGCAGCGTGTACTGACTCCAAGCACTCCAACACAGTGCCGTCTCTGGCGTCGTCGATTGGTACCACTTGATCTTGGAATCAAATTTAACTTGACGGCCAATTAACGTTCCCAGTCTCAGTTTTGATCGCGTACATCGAGGACCGCGGACAAGTTGGGAATTATTTCTGCAATCAGGGCGCGCATCTCTCATCGAATTGGTTTCTCTGTCTCATTCCAACCTGTTGTGTGTTTGTGCGCGCGATATATCCTTATCAGTGTTATCGATTTCGATTTACATAATCGTAACGCTGTGGCCACGCAGATTACCTCTTGAATCCTGTCAGGAGATTTACATCTACATCCATCGATCGGTGTGGAGGAAGTGAGATCAGCCAGTGTTTCCGGCAGAATGAAGAAGCGTCTAAAGTGTTCAGTATTAGCTTGTATGTTGTTGTTCGATAAATCGATAGATTCGAGTATCCCTTTCGATGAGTGACGTCAGATTTTCGAAATGAAATCATCAGAAAGTTTTGTTGATGTTGAAATATCGCTTGGAAAGCTGTTCCGTTCGTGTTTTAAATTTGTTCGCTCTTTTGATAGTGCTTATCAGGAGTAGCGACGTGTAGCATATGTTTCGATAATCAGCGGCTTGCGATGTGTATAAACGAAATTAATTGAGATTTTCGAAATGGCTCCTCGATTGGTTTTCTTCTTTCTTTTTCGAATGTGACGGGTATCAGTGTTAATTTTGGATTTTTTTTTTATTTTCTTTTTTGGTGCAGATTTGTTGTTAATAATCGATGCTGGTAGCACATTCAATATTATCGGAGTTAATAAACAAATGCTCTATGAGTATGAGGGGAGCGTAGCGGTTGGGGCGAAAGCTCCACAGGACGATGAACATCCGGCGCCACCCGCATCCGGTTGGATTGTACGCGGAAGGTTAACACTCCAGAGGCAGAGTCAGGGCACGCTGGCTGCGGCTGTAAGTTTTACTTTAGGCTTTTTCTACAAAAATTTCGAGAAGCTAGAGTTGGTTTGATAAACTTTTTAGAGAACGAAATTCTTCTGAGCTGCTGCGACAATTTAAGATTGAAACGTTAAATGGTATCCAATATGACGAAACTGCAATAAATTATCAACAAATTTCAATTCAAAACAGTTCGTGGCAGCTCCTACGAAAATCTTGTAACTGTTCCCATCGGTCCTTTTCGAAATGAGATAAGGCAGGGGCCTAGGTCTTGATGAAGAGTGATTCTTCTTATGGCTGACTTCGATTTGCGTGATGATGAACTCATATTACGACCAACGATATCTTCGCGTCACCTACTTTCGATAGGACCATAGCTTTAACGATATGGCCAGCAACATATCTTCTAATCTTCGGAACCAGTCCAGATCCGGTACGTTCACTTATAAAGATTGATACGAGGAAACCACGTGCTTACTTTTACTCACTTATGTCCTGTATCCCCTTGTGGGTCCTAGCATCCCAAACGCAGATTTTGCTTTGCCTATTCGGCTGGCTATATCCAGTTCGGTTGAGACAATACGCCCAAGGTATTGGAAACTCTCTACTCTCTCAACCGTTTGTCCAGGAATTCATATATGAGTTGAAAACCACGTGCTTACTACAGTGGCACTCTGTTGCAGTCAATTAGATTAAGTCGATCTCGAGACATGATGTCATGTAAACTATCTGGACGAACTGTGCTACCACAGAAAGGCATTTTCGATATTCTGTCGATAAAACTGTGATCGCACTCACTCATTCGAGCATCTTGTAGAAGGTTTAGTGTCTGTCTGTGCATTAATACATTGTATACACTTGGACGAGAAGATATCCTCTGTGGAAACCTAGATCTTTCTATAAAGGAATTGCAGACACCTATTAAACTAACCGGAGTCATGGATGCTAATAATGGGCGCCAGTTTCCTGAGTCCGTCAAAGAGAAGACCTAGTAGATGAGACACTCTTCTCTGGAACAGGATCGAGCAGAGGAATAATAGGCAAAACCTGAGTACTTCCATGTCGTGAACACTATTGAGATTGCGTTTAAAATTACTTTACATCTCCGCTTCAGTGCTTCTCAACGATCAACGTACTACGACGTACACTGTTAAGAACAAACCTGGTTTTGGACCGTATTGCATTGAACTTTATTTCCTGCCAGAGGTTATTTCCTCCTCTTCATTCCTAGAGTTCCTGTAGAAGTCATGTGTTAAGAATCCAAACCATTAAGAATGTTTACCTATCAGACAGTGTCTAGTAAGAACACCGATCATGTAGCTGATCTGTTTTATCCTTCTTAGACCAAATCTGTCTCGAGAGCCGTTCTCCCTTCAGTGGTTGGCCCTGTTAACAGCTTTCAGCTTTTGAAGATGTTTACATGTAACAGGGCCATACCTAGTGCTCGCCATTTTCATGGAATGTTTCCTTGAATGTCTCTGAGGCCTGGAACTCGGAAAAGATGCAAAAATGTACAGAATGCTAATCAGGCTAAAGTGATCTCCAAAAGATCGAAGGAATTCATCTGCGTAGATGTAAGATGAACTACCATCCGAAGTGGTAGTATAATCTCATTCACTTCTCAAGTCTTGGGATACTATTGCTCAAGCATTGGGTAGTCAAAATTTGATCGATTTCATTAGAGGTTCCATATCCTAGTTGATACGGAATGCATCATACAGCAGGCTTTGTTATGGAACAGTGTACCACACACCATGAGTTTGCAACCTTGAGTTCAGGAACTCCTATCACACCTCACATTATTTTACGAGAACATAAATGATATTCTGTTAGCTGTTAGAGTGTAAAAGTCTCTAAAGACCGAAGCAACAAACTTGATACCCGGTGACAGCTCACGAAAGACCTACAGAGCAACGTTAAGATTGCTCCCGCAGCCTTATTTTTCTGATGTTCAGATAACCGAGGCACTCACACATACTAGCCATACATTTGTACCACACGTCTCAAATAGACACTCTAGGAGATTAGATCAGGTGTACTTTTTCCTGTCCTCGTACTACCAGTCCCAAGTGCATATCATTAGATCAAGCAATGGGCTCACCCTTATCCTACGAATACGTTTCGCCTCAGTGTTCCTAAATACTGCTTTAACAGAACGCAATTCGGAACTTTTTTCAAAGAAAGAATTTACCCTCTGTGCCTTTCTGGTCATCTCCAGAGCCTTTGGTAATCATCACTTCACCAGAACTCCAGCTAAACCTAAACACATGTTAAACACTAGGAGCTACGCAAACCATTTAGTCGTATAGTATTGCTGGACTAATGGAAATAGGAAAGGTCTATACAAATTAACATCCATAGAGCCCATTAGAAGGAGAAAGGTTTTCAGAGAGATCTGCTTTTGTTTACTGTATCGAGCTAAACCTACGTCGGACTCAAAGGCATTTCTAGCACGCTATGATGTCCCTGAGTAAGCTTAATAGAGTCTTTAATCATCATTGTGTTCTTAGAAACCTGAAAAGGATGATAAGTGATACATTAGATAGTTCTTTCAGTTTCTTGAAAAAAAAATTGTTTCTCAAGGCTTAGACGAAGTGAGATGTATCCTTATAAACCTTTTCATTAAAGCAACGTACATTGAACTCCTTGTGAAGCTCTCTAAATGGCCAGGAAAAGAGGAGGAGAGTAAGCTGATTTAATTTGTATTTGCATTCTTACAAGACACGATTGGAACATAAAGTATAGCTTTCGGTTAACGATGCTGTTAGTTACGGAATACATCAGTCAAATGTGCTTCGTCGAAACGCCTGCACCAGTCAAACCAGTTCCCATGACTTTTTGTTCAAAAAATCCAACAATTTGGCGTTCAATTCTGATTCCAAGGTCGTCTAAAGTCTTTGACTTATTAACGTCGACAGCGAACTTAACATACCTCCCCAAAAGAAAAAGTCCAGAAGTCTCAAATCACACGAACGAGACGTCTAACTTAACGGTCCATTTCTGACGGTAACAAGGACAATGGACTTCAGATTCAATAACTTCTATGCTCCAAGTCATCCTCTTTCAATTTATCCCAAAAATAGTCAGTCAACATGCTGTGGTCTCCATTCCTTATGACTATGACACTGTTCCTAGCATTATTGACGAAGATGTACATATGGCGAATCCATTGAACCATAAATGGACTCCATCGCTGAGAATGATTTCCGATGCAAGTTGTCCCAAACGAACGCCAACTTTGATAACAGATTTCTACAATTTGCAAAATTTGTTAAAGACTGCACTTGTCCATGATTAAATAACAAAAATTCACACAAAACGCAACCAACTTTAAACAAACCGCAACCAAGTTCACGCGATGTACGGAGTTTGAAGAATGAGACGAACCAAGTCTATTGGCTCTTTGCCCGTCGGGCATATGTCGATCTTCCCTGTTTTTATCACTTATGGGACGATTTTCTGCTTGGAACATCGGTACGTAAGGCTGTGTTCACAGTCAATCGAATTCGAGTCGATTCGACGCGATGCGATTAGCTCCTAGCGACTAATTACACAAGTCAACATGGAGGTGTTCATGACGTAGCGACTTAGCGAAACGAGGTTTGAGCGACTGCGAGAGACGAGAACAACTGTCAAAATAGAAATAAAACTAGGCGAAACCGCTCTGTCAATCGCTTGCGACTTCACTTAAAATCACGCGAAAAGCCATCGCATCGCACGACCCGAATTCGCCTGACGGTGAACACAGCCTAAGGTTTCGAAGAATGACAGCTTCAAATGGTGGGTTAGCACCAATCGCTAAGGCCCCTGTTATATTTGATCAATCTGTGTCGACTTGTAGTTATTATCAAGAATGTAACTGGTTTTTGTGATTACTTACCAGTTTTCAGATCAATCTCCACATGGATGCACAACATGCAGAGATGGACGAGCCAAGCATATGCGAACATCTCGTGTTTCCTTATGATATTTATTTTAGAGGAAACAGTCTTGCCAACGCATTCCAGTAATCATCCGGTTGAGATAAAATGCTCTCGCTCTTAACAACAATTTTTATTTTTTTCATCTTTGGGGTTAGTTTGCAAATATTTTTTGCAGAACTGATAAAGTGAACGTGGAAAAGTGCCTTCACATCGAGGCGATACCATGAATGAATCCCCGCACGAATGTTGCCACTCTGTCGGAATCCAGACGATGAATTTCGCCCTCTCGGCCAAAAGATGCAATATACTCGTACAGTAATGGTTTTGGTTAAAATTCGTTTCGTCTTATCAGTTGCTTCGTCATACTTAGTAGTCGTTTGAACCATAGATAAGGACCACCGGCAGCCGATTAGTGGACCAACACCAGCATACACAGCGGGACTGGGACTATGTCACGACTTCCACTTTAGACTGGAGAGACTACGCGCATATGATGACGTAAAACGCAACTACAGCTGAGTACAATAGTATTATGTTGTTCGCAGCCACAGCCAGGCGTCTGATAATGAATGTCGTGGAAGTCGCGTTCCCTCATATCGCCAATGTGAAGCCGGCACCAGAAAGGTGGTGACGGTCCGTCAAAACGATTCATTCATGGGAAGAAAGGTTAATTTGTTTAACACTTATTCAAGTAAAATTTTCATGTTTTTCTTTAAAAAAAAAAACAAAAAAAAACAATAAAACAAATAAAGTACATTTGCATTCGGGCATTTGTTGGTTCAGCCATTGATACGAGGTGAAGGGGAGCAAGCCTGTTCGTGTTGTTTACTTCATTTGAATTTATGCAGATTGATTGCTAGGAACTTGTGATTTGAATCATCGCCATGAATGCGAACTGTTTGTGTGTATTTTTTTGCACTTTTTATCTGTTTTGAATGTTTCTAACATTTCGAGCGTTTTTTACACCCAATTGACTGATGCTAGTATGTAAGTTTTCCAACGAAACCAAATGGATTTGAACCGGTTGTCAAATAAATAGCAACTCTGTGAGTCATGCACATGCTCGTCCTTGTTTCTGTACAAATGGATGTCATGACGAATATTGGCTTTCTGACAACTCTACCTTTTCATCAAAAAATAAAGTGCACGACTGGTTCGTACGTACTTGCAACTTAATGCTCAAGTTTTTGCTCTCATAAAGTGGGCGTGGCATTCTTCATATTTGAAGTTTTCGGGTTACTTCGGATGAAATTTTACCCCATTCTTCCGCCAAGGCACTTTTAAGCGTTGTAATTGATGTAACGATCCTTTCTCTGAGCTTTTGCTCAAGATGAGCCCATAAATGCTAAATGGCATTAAGGACGGGCGATTGTGGAGGATGCTCAAGCTTCGACCGAACATGGTAAAGCAACCACTCTTTGACAAGAAGCGAGGTATACTTCGGGTCTTTGTCTTGCATAAAAATAAAATTTGATTCAATGTTCAGTTTCTTCGCGCTTCTGAGGAGATTGGTTTTTAAAATATCTAGATATTTATGCCGATCCATTATTCCATCAATAAAGTGCAATTCCCCAACTCCGTTCGCCGCCATGCATCCCCATACCATAACAGATCCCCCTCCGTGTTTAACAGTGGGGCAAATGTTTTTTAGGTTAAGTGATGTATTTGGCTTTCGCCATACTTTTGTTCGTCCATCTCGCCCAAAAACATTAAATTTACATTCATCGGTAAATATAACTCTTTCCCAGAATGTTGGATCGTCAATGTGCACTTTTTCATATTTTTTGGCGTACTCCAACCTTTTCCTCAAGTTAATTGAGCTTATCAGCTTTTTTGGTACACGACGTAGTTTTTAACCATCTGAACTACTGGAATCGATAATACTAGTAGTGTTGCTCACTGTGTTCTTCGAAAAGATGCACCTCATAGCACGGAGTTAAAGGCGCATCTTTGGTAAATAACAACCCTGTTAAGGTCTTCGTTGTAAGTTTGTTTCTAACCTTTCTTTTCATCGCAGAAACAGCGGCTCTACATTTGCACTGCTTTGTCCTTTGTGGCAAACACAATAGTTTTCTAACAAGTATCGTTACCTTTTTCTAACTTGGATATATACAGTCAGTCACAAAAATAAGTACACACGCATCGCATACTGAGTTAAAACTTTGAGTAAGAAAGACGTATTGCGTAAATTGAGTACATACTCATCTCACGGAAAGCAACTTTCACAGGATATAAAGGATATAATTATAAAATACCACAAAGAACAAAAAATTGTGGATAAAAGTCCATTACAATACAAAAAATAATAAAAAAAAAAAAGTATGAAATAACAGTCACAACAGAAAACAAAGGTCGAAATGGACGTCCTTGAACTTTTAGAGCCCAAGACTACTAGGTAATAGTGCGCAAAATAAAACATGATTGAAGATCATACTAGAGGCTGTGTACTTACTTTTGTGACTTACTGTAGTTCCCAAAATCTTCCACTTGAAAACATAAGGCAGTGCCGTCCACTTCCGCATTTTCTAAAACATGTCGTATTTCTCAACACTCTCCATTCTCGAACAAATTCTGTCATATTTCTAGGTGCAAGTCCTAAAAACAAGTAAAGTTTAGAATTTTTAAAGAAACAATTTGATTTGATTGGGATTTCACTCAAACACGAACCAATATGTCACAAAAAGGAAAAGAAAATCGAATTGTCAACTAGCGGTTTACATGTTGAGTGTCATTATGATTGGTTCTATAGAGAATGTAATAGATTTCTTGAGGGGGAAACGAATATGTACGAACATATCGAACGGCAAACTGACTGGAAAGGTTGGCGACATTGCATGTGCCAGATCTCGCACCCTCACTTCCAGGTTTTACTTTGAATAAAGTGTGGACTGTGCGCATCAAAGCGTCTTACTGATGAATATATTTGTAAAAAAAAAAGGAAGTTGTAAAGAAGGCTTAGTTGGAAAAAATAGACGACAATGAAAGCAAGGCCTCTTTATTTTTTCTCAAAATGTCTGCTTCAACCTTGGACTTGGATTTTAACGTAAAACAAATGAAAACACTGCAAACATTGATCAAACAATCATATCCTGCGATTCTATCAAATCGTAGGTCACTTCTCTGCAATTTATTTAGAATGTAATTATTTTATTTATTGCACATCATCCAATGAAGTTGTATAGCATAGCCGAACAATTCTAACCAGGTCAGCTGATTCTTGACATTTTATAAACTGGCTTAAAAGGTGGGCAGAATTTTCTAGTCTTCGAATCCAGTCCACTACCTCAAAAATATTGGCTTATTTTCCAGTCAAATTTGAATCTTTTGAACAATCAGAAATGTTTGACTACGAGTACCTAGGGCCTAAGATTCAGAACGCGCCCAGTTTTATTTTTCGTTGGAATTTTGAAATTTCTATATATTCTTGTCTGATTTCTATATTTCTGTAGGTAAGGTCAAAATTTTGGAGATATACAGAAAATTCTGGAGAGCTGGCATCGCTGTGTTCGGGTGATAGTGTAAGCGCAAAAAAAGTAAAAATATTAAATTTTATCGGACTATCTTCATTATGAAACAGAAGAACCATTCCTGGCATTTATTTTGTAAAGATTATTTCTTTCAACTATTGACCGTAACTGCGGTTAACATGGCCCATTCTGAAGTTCCAATTTTTGATGACGCGCTCAAGCATTTCAAGGGTATTTGGAGAATAACAAGAGTAACTTTGGCTTCCAATTACTCAATTGTAACCAGCATATCCATGTAAACTCTGGACTTTACATAGTCTCAAAAAGGAATAAGTCTAGAGGTGTATATCACACGATCTAGGCGACTAATTCACCGGTCCCAAGCACGAAATCAACTGTTCACTGAATTGTTCTCGAAATAAAGCCATGCTTTCATGGGCTGTGTAGCAAGTAGCGCCGTCTTGTTGGTACCAGAACGTAGAGTGGTAGAAAACGTGAACCGATGATTCCACCAGCCCATAAACCACACCAAACCGCTGTTTTGTCTAGATGTAAGGGCAGCTCTTCAAGGGACTCTTAAGGTCAAATATGGCAATATTTCTTAAGCCAGAAATGTTCCTCATCGCTGAACAAAAATTCTGTCGAAATCAGTGTATTTTCTTCAAGCTTTTCAAAAGACTGAAACGATGACTATTCGGTAGGTCAGCCTGCTTCAATTCTTGTACGAATTTGTATACTTTTCAACCAAGATCCTTGCGTTAAATGCGCATTACAACAAGCCAAGCCGAGTCGATTCGCGTTCAGCTAATACTGCATTAGTTGCAGTACGTAATGGATGTGGTCTATATTGTCTAATAATGAAAATTGAGTTTCAAACTTTTCGGATTATGTAGACCAAAGACGAAACACATTCCTCGTAGAACGCTGATTTTCGGAATATAGCTGAATAATTTGTAGACACTGTGCCGCGCTAAGTCTTGCCATGATAAAATGTCAAACGATTAATGTATCTTCTGTCCAAAACTCTATAGACCAAAAAAGTACCTCTAAATGAATCAGCCTTCACCTATATTCGAACTCTAATGTCAAACTTGACATTACTCCGATGGAGAAGACCAAAAATGGGTCTTGGGTATTTCTTCAGCGATTGGGCTTATAATTAAAAATGTGAGGAATATAAGATATACGGAAAGATTGTCTGGTTTGATGCAGCCACGCCTACATTTTAAGACTTTCCAATATTTTCATGTCATGACTACAAATTGAAAGGACAAAGATGATAGACAGTGAAGTTGTCTATAGTTCAGTGATACATCATATACTTATGTGCCCACACCGACATTTTGACTGAAACCTTTGTGATAGAGTTTAGATCGAAGAGTGTATCAAAGGCTGTATAAAACTTTCCGAAAAAATGGAAACCAAGAGGTACACCACAAGCAGTAAAGAATACCGTCATTGACTTACTGGACCTCGGGTTAGGTGAGGTGGCTATCCTGGCAACAGTTGGGAAAAACTTAGACCAAGAGAAGGATACCACATATTTCGAAGCCCACATCACCGAGTTCCGGAAAAACCTATACCTATCTCAAGCGATGTAGGATTTATTGTGCCTGAAATGGTTGACTATGGTGACTGACTCAATCAACCCTAACTGTCAGGAGGACCGGAAAGGTATAGAGTGCAAACAAGTACCTAATTGGACCGTCTAGGTAGTGGAATGCATAAGAGTAATAAAGGTGACTGATTCAATCAAACCTCTGCTACTGTTATGCAGTTGAATCCTTGGTTCTGTTACGTAGTTGCTTTTGGCTAGGTAAGTAGGTTGACTGTTTCAATTGAATCCTGTACCTAGATGGACCGTGTAGGTAATTAAGTCCGTATCGGGCTTGCTCACACAAGTTTGTGCACCAGAAGAGGCTCTGCAGACGAGAAATCATGTTATGCAAGGAACTACTTCATACTTAAAAATTAAATCTGAGAGGTACTCAGAAGCACTGGAAAAATATACAGGAGCCTTTATATGTTAAAGTCCTTAAATTCAATTAGAAAGCAGAGAGATTGATGGTAAACGAATTGGCAAAGTAGTGGACTTGACAAGTAGACTAACTTCTTCCTTTAGACCTCAATTAGAAACTCTTTTGACAACACACAGTTGACAACATCGAGAAATACGAAGCCAGGAGCAAAAGAATCTGATCCATCTAGACACATCACCTGACAGTGCAAAACGGCATTAAAAATACCAAAATGGCATGCATTTCGTCTTCCGAGCTAGGAGTTTTGCACCCATTTGCTTGGACGAATCAAAGTACCAGCGGTTTCCTAGGGTAAGTCTTCGCCGAATCTCCACTGGGGGGTCGTTCGTGGAGTTGATATTTACTGAATTTCTATATCGACTCGCTAGGAGCTACCGATGATGTCGATGTCGTCCCAGCAGCTGGACAGACTTGTTGAAGATAGTGCCTGCCGTGTTAACACCTACCCTGCACACTATCTACTCCAACACAAGATCATAGAAATCACACGACAGCGCATCTCCTTGTCGAAATCCGGTGCATGTTTGGAATAGTTCAGAGGAGCTGTTCCTCTTCTTCATTGACTGGACTTGGGTTCTCTTCTTGCCCTATCACTCTGTCTATTTGATGCCCATTCAGTAGCTGCTGGAAATACTCCTTAAATAAATCTACTATTCCCTGTGCTTCGGTGACCAGGTTCCCTTCATTATTTCACAGAGCCTGTGTTCCTGGCTTAAAGCCAGCTACCAACTGCTTGGCTTTCCTAAAAAACAACCGGGTGTTGTTCCTGACGCGAGATTCTTCGATAACCGAGACTGGGTGGACCCTTTTCTTTTTACGCAGGATCTTTTCTCCTCCCTTCTTCGGACTCGATACTCTTCCTTGCTGCTCTTGTTTTACGCTGCAGCATTTGTAGTTCTATTTTCTGTCAGCTTAGTCACATATCACTACTTCTACCTTTAATCTCCTGTCATTCGAGAACGGAATCATCATGACGAAAACCCCTTTATAGCCGGGTCTTACACCCATGTTGGTCGTAATGAAAACCCTGTTAAAATGATAGTGAAAACTAACTAAACAAGCAAACAATGGACCTTTGTTCACTAAATCACAATCACTTCACATCAATCCTCCTTCAATAACTCATATCTCCAAATATTTACCATTTCAGCTCTCCATAGACGAGGTACGACTTAACAATTCCGGTGAAAAGTTCCTACAAAACAAAGAAATGTACCCGCCATACAAACCGTTTAAAATCGTCCTCACTGCGGATGGTACCATCTCGCATTTGTTGTTCAAAGACAACGATCCGATTTGGTCCACAAATTTCAAAAGAGCAATCGCCTCCACACTGCAGTTCCAAATCAAATCCGTCGGGGCTTTTGTTGTTGATGAGGTAACCAAAGGTAACTCAGCAAGTAAACAATTCAAATTGTAACCAATTATCTTCGAACAGACTGGCATCCATGGTAAATGCTCCACCGAGTACTTTGTGTCCAATAAGACCAACTACATTTCAATCCGAAAGACACCGGAGCTAAAGACCTGCACACCATACTCAGAGGCTGTGCACATAACCCGCAGCAATGTGCCACCGAACTTGTGCGAGTTCGATTTCCAGAAGAGCGTTATAATTGGAAATGAAGCCGTTTACGGGCTACTTCCGCATCCCGATACCGAGTACTTCCTCAGCATGGCGCATGTAAAGGGGACCACACTTATCCACACGTTCGAGTCCACAGGCGAGGCACAGTACATTAATTCAGAGTAAGAGAGAATCACATTGATTAACCAATCCCGTTCCTCCCTCCTTCCTCATAGAAATCCCATACAGTTTTACTCCTCCAGCACAGTGCACTAGAATTTAAGTTTTTGAAAATGTTCTCTTTCCGTTTCGCCCCTCGCTAATACCATTCCCACACCCATCGGTAGACTTCTGTTGAACTTCCTGAACGAGACCACCATCGACAATGCCATTGATATCGAAACAGCAATGGCGCCCACTCCATCCGGCCTAGAACTGTTCCCACTGGATTCGAATGATCCAACTGGTGGCAGGCATCCGCAGCTGCAGGAAGCATTAATAACCACTGCATCGGATATGCTTAATAGCCTCGCCGAGGGTCTAGAGAATTCCGATTTGAAATTCGGCGAACCGTACGACAGCACCCTGTCGGATATCATAAAAGTGCTCTCGCAAATGGACTATGAATCGCTGAAGAAGCTTTACACAGAAGTCGATATTGGCACATCCTACCGGCAGGAGACCATACGCAATATTTTCTATGAAATAATTCCTCGGATCGGTACTAAGGCTTCGGTGTTCCTGACCAGGGACTTGGTGATGGAAAAACAAATCAAGTCAACGACTGCGGTCCAATTGTTAATTTCACTGCCGTTTCATATTTTCGAGCTTTCCAAGGAACTGATAAAGGAATGCGAATCGTTTCTAACTTTGGGTGAGTCCTTTGTCAAAGGATTATGGATTGGTTTGTGTTTTGGTAATTGTTTTCTTCTTCTTCTTGTTCTCTTTAAGGTCCTGATCGTCCCGATGTGAGGCAAGCGGCTATTTTGAGTTTTGCCACACTGGTGCATAATGTATTTGTTGGCGGACGAATTTCTAAGGACATCTTTGAGGACTACGTTCAGAAGTACTTCAATTTATTCCTGAGTAAGTTTGTTATTGATATTTGTGTAGAAACCTTTACAACTTCCCTCCACGATCGAGAGACTGCAAGGATAATAAATTTTATCAAAGGCTTATGACAGTAAGCATGACCCTTGTAGAAGAGTTCCTAAGATCCGTGCCATTAACAAAGAATCTGTTGGGAAGTTTGACCGAAACTCTTCCTCAGTAAACAGATATCTAAATTGAAACAAAGATTGTAGAAGTAAGGCTTGGTTAAACTGAGCTTTGGAAGAGCACTCCATTGGGTAAGAAGGAGTCAGCTTTAAACACGCTCAGGTTGGAGCTGGTAATCTGATCATCCACTTGGTTTGGTTTATGTTTTTGGTTCTGATGAATAAATTTTGTAGTTTCTTTAGAGTCTATGTGTTAATGAGCCAGCGGCAGCGCTCCTACTTTTGGGCCTTGCTCTAAGGGTTTAAAGCCAGCCCCTGGCCCTCCAGGTTGAGAATTGTTTTGGGTATTTTCGAACCTGCAAATGGAATGGTTGGCACCTTAACAGGGCGTGCGCAGTCAAACAGATAACGTAGCCCCTAGATTGATATAATGCACCATTATTTGGAAAATATGATTCAACAATGTTTCCAGCGGTCTTTCAATAAACCTCCCTCAACCTCAATGACGTTGTCGGAAGTGTAGATATTTATAAGCTCCTCGGTGACCAGGGGCAGTGACCAGTCCCCTAAGTAGCACGTTAAGCACAATTCCACTCACAATAGGTGTGCAAAATCTTCACCGACTACGTACCCTGCAATCTCTCTACAACTTCTATGCCGCAAGCATTAAATGTCGAAAATCAGAACATCAGACCATCAGATGTGTGGAAACGACCATTACAAGGAACTCCCTGATTTGACAAAGAATACTGTCACGCCTATCACGCAGATCTTGAACCTGGCTAGTTCAATTGCAGATTCGTTGTCTGATAGCTGATATGAAGTCCACTAAGTTGGACGACAGCGCTTTAAGGGCTGTCTGACTATTTGAAAAGATATAGATCCTAACGCCGTTGATACCCTTACTAAGGTTTGACGCAAATGTCAATGGCATGGAGCCTGGAAAACCGTAGGACAAATTCCTATAGGTATCAAGACTTTGGTGTTGGATCCAAAGCACCAGCACCTACTCCAGAGTCCATTTTTGATCCGTCAGCGAACCAGATCAGACCCCTAGGGTCCAGTGCCGGTACTCCATTAGACCAGTCTGCACAGTATTCCCTGACCATAATGTCGGGGGTCAAGCATTTTTAGGTGTCACAAATGTTCACCTGCCTTATATTTGCACTCTAGTTCCAACTTGATGGCGCATCTAGCAGCCGTTTTCCTAATGAAGATTTGTAGGGGTATGATCCGTCATGTGTGACGCCTGGCACCTAAAATATCGAGACTGCTTCTCAAGCTTAGCTGCCGTTGTTTATTCAAGAACTTTCGGCCACGATACTGGCCTCACCAACATTGTATACATCCAATGTATCATTTTTAGATTGAGACCCCAAGTTCTGCCGTAAAGGTGTCTATTGGCCCACATGGCCCTATGGATGACTCCGAGATATTTCACTTCACTGGAATAGGCTAATGTGCTGCCTATTTTGGTGATAGGTCCCAGATTGACCAGTCTTCTTTGAGTAGAAGGCACTAGAATGGTTTTGCTTACTAGTACACCATTCTAAAATAAGTAGCAAAGCACCTTGCATGACGCTGGATAAGGTTGTCTTGTATCCTGTAACAAAAATTGTCAGGTCATCCGCATAACCAATGGCGATATAGCCTAATCTATGTAGATCTGCTAGGAGTTTGTCGATAACTAGTGACCACAGAAGTGGAAAAAGGACGCCTCCCTGGGGGCAACCTTTAACTGCGTTCACAGATACAGACACTTCTACGGAGAAGGAAGTAATGATCCGACTTTCGAGCATGGCTCTAATCCATTGGTTGGTCGAATCTTCGATACCTCTGCTACTAATAGCCCTTGCTATTGAATCGTAGCCAGTGTTATCGAAAGCACCCTCAATATCCAAAAATGCACATAGGGCTATTTCCTTGGAACGTAAGGTTCCTTCTATCTTCTTGACAAGATAGTGAAGAGCGCCTTTGGTTGATTTACCTTTTCTATATGCAAATTGGCTTGCGTGTAGAGGGATAGACGGATCTAGTCGGCCTCTAATATGAATAAGTCTCTCCATAGTTTTGAGAACAAAAGATGTTAGACTAATGGGTCTATACCATTAAGGCAGCTCACTAGGTCTATTGCCTGGTTTCGGTATGAAGATTACATTCACCTGCCTCCAGGTAAACGGAATGTAACCCCAGTTATAATGGCCAGCAGGATGAGGTCGATTGCTTTTTGTAGGAGAGCTGGAAAAATCCCATCACCGCCGGGGGCTTTGAATGGTTTGAAAGAGCCTACCGCCCATCTAACCTTATCCGGACTGAATATTTTACCAGATAAACTGTTCACTCTACTAGCGATACAGACTCTATGGTCAAATGAGTTGGAGTTCGTGTAAAATTCATGAGTAGTCGAACCTGGGAAGTAAACCTGAAGTGAAGCTTGTCTGAGTAGTTGGGCTTTCTTAGGGCCCTTTCCTCTGTGATAAGTAGCCGAATTTGAACAACCCAATGGTCTGTTAATGACTGACTCTTCTTTTTTCCGGTAATCGTGCCCAATGCCGCCGCTTACTGGACGGAACGATCCGGCTACAGTGCCGGTCGTACGAGACACGATGTTTGTTCATATCACCTCTACGGTAGTGATCCACGTACAGCTAGTCGTCCAAGTCCTGTTGCCAGAACCGCTGGGACCCGAACTGGGATTGTCATCCTGCCCAGACGGCAGGAATCTCAATAAAAGACATGACTGGCTGGCTTACAAAGTCATATCCTTTATTTGAACTCCATCTGTGCAGAATGACAATCAATCGAGTTCGATAGGGACAGCGCAATGCACTGACCTCTTGAAAATCTTGCGCAGAGTCACAAAGACTCGCAGAGACACTATGTTTCAAAAATCTAGCAACTACTACTACATATGTATATACTACGCCGACAGCAGCTGTCACCTGTCATCACAATTAAAACTGTCAAAATAGGTTTAGCGCGTTAGAACGTTCAAGAAGATCATCTCTGTTATTTAAGGTGGCTAAGACATATTGACTTGATGAACAGCGCTGGGAGATCTCTGAAATGGAAGCATTCAGCTTAGTATGACTAAAGAGACTTATTGGTTGGGGCCCAGTTCTGAACACTTCATGGTTTATATATGTATGTATGCCACAGATATGTAATAAATAGAATTAGTCATAAACTTGATTCTTGTGGAACACCGTCATTACGAAGTTCGTAGGAGTTTCTGACAGCTGGTAGTCATTCGTTCGCGTAAACGTAGTAAGGACACGCGCGTCACCATCAAAATTTTGATGATTAACTATACATTAAAGGTGTCCTTAGCCAATTACTCCAAGAGTTGAAATAAGCACGAATATACATAGCTGCAGCGTGTCAATTAAGGCGGAAATAATTGACAACTGCCAATTGTTGTAATCGAAATGACGGTACAAAATGGAAAAGAACGAAAGAAACTAAGCAGTGATTAGCAATGAAAGCATTGCTGTGTGCCGTGTGGGCGCCCGTGAAGAACATTAATAAATGTCACCACCAATGCCGCGTTGCATTGTAATCAAATAAATTCCGATAGAGAAAAATACATGGCGTATATCCACGGGGGCAGAACAAAATGTTTTCCCTCATCGATTAGATTTTCATTCATCAACGAGAATGTAGGACTATCCCCAAAGGAAATCGAACGTACCTGGGGACGAAGTGTTATCACCGATTGAGGTGAAATGACAACAATGCGATTGTATCGCTGTCAATTAAAAGTGTCAATGCGCTAAATAGCACGGATTCGAATGGCACCCAATCGAATTGGTCAAGTGTTTGTTTTTTTCTCCCCTCTCTCTGTCTCTCTGTTTGGTTTTATTCCCTTTTGGTGGGGATTACCGCCTTCCTTGCTGGCTCAGGTTTGACGTTAAACATGAAACTTAATTATAAGTTTGAAAGTGAAAATTCAGCCAGTTATCTGGTTTGGTCTCTGTCATGTTGGGGTTTTGTAGATATTGTAATCGCTAGGGAGACGGTCAAAGTTGATTGCCTTTTAATGATATTAAGGCCTTCAGTGGTGTTCTTCGGCATACAACCAAAAACAATTATAAAACGAAATTTAGAAAGAAAGGTGTAAGAACGGAACTAGGCATCAGAATCCACCTACTCGTACATTTCCGCTTTCTAAATCAATGTTTAGACTCAGACCGAGAGACTGGATCAGAACCGCATATCATCGGCAATGACTTGAGGGTTTTCAGGAACCTTCATCACATAAGTAGAAGTTGCAGCTGGTTCTAAGGAAGGAGTAGAGCCGTACACTGGTCTAAATGTGTCTGTCCCAAGGTTAGAAACAGCCACAGGAACCTGATGATAAGGGTTAGATGATCAACCAAGTATGGGTGGAGTAAGCCATGCCAGATGACTGGACTATTAGCTCTATATGCCCCATCTTCAGGAAAGGCGATCCTATGTCTTGCACGAACTATCGAGGCATATCCCTGCTTAATGTCAGTCCCTCCCAGCGCGTCGTTATAGAAGGTTTTACGTCAATTGAAGATCAGGCGAAACGAAATATCCTTGAAGTGAATGTGGACAAAACCAATGACAGCTTAGTGGAGATTCGACGAAGTCTTGCCCTAGGAAGAGCGAATGGACAATAATGCTCCAGCAAAGACGATCTTCGAATCACAGGCCCCAGGTTCGAGAGACGACATGGAAGACCGAATGTCCGTTTTCCCTGAGCGCTTGGTCTGGACAACTGGAAGCAGCGTGCCCGGGTTCAAAGGGAATGGAAGGCTGCCGTGTCCCAGGCAGACACTCTTCACGAATCGGGAGCCCATTAAGAAGAAGAAGAAGTTAAATGATCCACCGTGGATGGCTTACAAAGCAAAGTGAAGCTTGTGAGAATATTTACAGACGAATTGCAAGAAAGGTATTAAGCAGATTGTAGAGTCGATGAGCGCAGCTAGATGGTCCAAAGCATTTGAAATGGGCCTAATCATGCTGAATCTAGGTAATATGTTGCAGGGAAATACCTTCAATTATATCAGAAACGACCGCCGATCATCACTGTCATCACCGTCCTCACTGCACATTATCTATTTGACTTATATGCCAAACGGTTGAGCCTTTACCGCAACGATTTTTATAAGTGTTTCAAGACCTTCCTCCACCTTCAAGACCTTCCTCCACCTTCAAGACCATCCTCCACCTTCAAGACCATCCTCTACCTTTTAAAAAATATTGATGAACTCAGCTAGTGCTTGAGTACCTTGGAAGTAGATCCGTAGGGGCCCAACCTTCGTGCTATACATTTACTAAGGCCCTAGTCCCAGAGATATGGCGCCGAACGATTTAAAAGTTACGTATAAGACAGTATTTTCAACTTTCAATCCGATTCTGCAACATAAGGCAATACTCAAACAGTGTAAGCTATGCCGACTGTCAGCCTACTCTGACTGTGATGGTTTCTTTCTGGCTTTAGAAATTAGATACAGCTAATTGTAATGGACAAGCTGACTCATCTTTGTGAAGCTATTGTCGGCTAAACCAGGGAAGCCTTGCTCCTGGTTAGTTGAAACGCCCAAAACACTATTCGTAGTAATTTAGACTATATTGTCCCCAACCTAGACCTTATCCTCAGGTATAAAACTAACCTAAGTGCTTGGAAATAGGTAGATATTTTCAGCGAATCTGCGACAGAGACTTACACAGACGGGTTCATGACATTCAGCGTCTGGAACGCTGGATATTTATAGCACCATACGACTGCAGTATGCTTTCTTTATGGCCTCTATGCTTTCTTTATGGCCTTAACCTCCACAGCACAGGCCAGAGATCCATAGAATATTGTTAGGGGGACTACTCTCTTCAATCTTTTATATGTTCTGCTGTCCAGGAAATGATGACCGAAAGGTACTTTTCCATAGTTTGGCCTCAAATACACTCCTGAAGTTGCTGTAGGCCGCTTTCGGTTTTTGCTCTGCTATTTGTGTCAGCCATCTTGATAAGCAACATGAACAACTTTTTGCACTTCATCAGCAAAACTAAGTATTAGAAAAATTTGAGGACCTAGCACGGAGCCTTAAGGCACTTCGTCTGTGATCTTGCGCTGGATAATCGGTTCCGTCGTATGTTTAGGGCATCATTTCTGTCACATTATCTTCGTGGCTTTCCGCGTTTAGAAACGAAGACACAATTTCTCGAAGAGCAACCTGCCTTTCTGATCGGAATAGGAAACGCAAAGAGATAAGATACTCGGTTCAGATCGACTGTTGAACAGTAATTCTATTCAGATCTCCTCAAACCAAATCATAAGTATATTTAGAAAGATAATCCGTGGTAGTTGGATATTAGGTACAAAAGCCTGGCTTTTAAGCTTATTTGAGCTTCTTGTAGGAGATAGGGAATTCATTAAGTCACATCGTTGCTGAACTTGGTAGGACACATTAGTCAGTAGCACCAGTTACAACTGTCTTAAAGGATGACATGAATCTTTTGGACATGAGGTTCGATTCCCAGACAATACCAAAATGACCAAAACACCTTTCACGGTCTCACCTCCCACAAATGTCTGATAAATATCCGAGAGTAAAACTTGCACTAGTTATGTCTCTCCATCTCTGCACTTTTTGAGCTTTAAGTTTGAAATTTCAGTCCTAGGCTTTTAGGAAAGAAAAGCTCCAATGCCACACCCACTTTTTTATAGCTTTACTAACACAACTTAACCTCAATAATGTTCTCTTTCAGATGGTCATGACTATGAAAACAAAATGCTGTACCTCCAGGGCTTAAGCAATTTACAACTCGGTAACGTTGCCAATTACTTGGATCCAATAGTAAACAACGAAGATGAAAACGTTGACATCAAATTCTTAGCCGCTTGGGCCACTATGCCTTTGGCTACAACACGTCCAGATAAGGTAATACAATTGCATTCGGAATATACATGAAACTTTCCATTTTCCGTCTAGATTTACGAACTCTATTGGCCAATTTTTGAGTCGAAAAATGCAACGCTTGAACTACGAGTGGCAGCTGTCACATTACTTCTCATTTCGAATCCAACTCCAGCGCGATTGATAAGTATTCATCGAATTATTCAAAGTGAAACATGCCCTCACATGATTAACTACTATCGGACAACGATTACCAGTATCTCGGAAACTACTTTCCCCTGCTATCAGCATTTGTAAGTCTTTTTTTGTTGGTTAAGTCCGGCGTGAGACAGTACCTTCTTCTATTTCAGACGACGTCTATTGTCGTACATGCATCGGCATCTTCCCCAAAAGCCTGAACCACGTTATTGGGTGACCGGTAACTACATATTCGACTATCGCGATTCCAAATTCGGTATCGGAGCCATGCTACAAGCCTTTGTGGTTGGTGACCCTAAATCAGACCTACCAGTGGTTGGTTACTTCAAATTTGACACCGAAGCTCTGGGGAAATTCACTGGACAATTGGCGGTAAGTTATAAGTCTGATAGTGAACTCCACTCCGTACCTGAATCTTATACGCCCTTAGCTCTATATCAAAGCTCGAGGACTTCCTGATGCGGTTCTTGGTCGGTTATTGAAAACCCAAATGGATGCTGTGAAGGTGGAAGACCTCAAAGCTATTCTCGACCTTATGAATGCCCCACGAATCGAAAACAAACCCCTGCACTTAGAATTCATTCTGCAAATGGAAGGCAAGACTGTGCTGTCTTATTATCTGAATCAGAAGACCTACGTGAATCTTAGCTACAGTGACTGTAAGTAACTACTCACTGACAATCAAGTTAGACGCTTACCGTTCTCTCTCAGTGATTAGCCGCCTGAACTTCCTCATCGCCTCGGATAGTCACATAAATATGCAGACGGTACGATGGCCATTTATGACAAAGTACGCCGTGCCAACGGTTATAGGGACAGCAGCTGATGTCCTATTGCAAACCACAGTTCTGACTTCCCTGAGAGGTAACATAACCCAGCACAAGTTGGCAGATGCCATAAAGAGGACTCACCAAATCGACGCTAGGTATGACCTTGTAATCCTTCTTTTTTACGACGAGATTGTTCAATGGATTGTTCTTGTAGGTACTCATCGTATGCCTCCTGTCGCAGTCGAAGCTACAACCCGTTCTTGAACTTGGATCATGAAATAAATCGCGAACAGGGATTCCTAATCTACATTCCATTCAACAACGATCTGGTTGCCAACATCACCAGCTACTGTCTGAAGTACTCCTTCTCCAGACCAGAAAAGCTTACCAGTGGACTGTCTTTCAAGTCAAGATCAGTTACATCAACAAAGGGCTTCATCACCAAGTCGTCGAATCAGCCATTTGAGGAGCTCATCTTGCCGGAGCGGATACACGGAGTTGTGAGTGGTGCAAAGCCATTGTGTGGTCTAGAGTTCCAACATATTTTCTTTCCAGTTCCAGCTTTTCAAGTACGACTCGGAGGACCTAGGTGTCTCGTTTGCCATTAACACTAACCTCAATGAACTGAATAAATACCGCGGAATGCTACTTAAGTCGGAGTTCATGGAGAAGTACCAGACCTAAGTGCAGGCTCAGTTCAGTTGTAAACAATTCTGTTTCTTTTTAGTGGCTTCTCACGGAATGTGGTTATCAATCTACTGATGTACCTGTTTGGAGTGGCACAGTTGAGCTCGATACATTTGGGTCATGATCGGAACTTCACATTGCTAGTGACAAACGAAAACAGCACTAAGGTGAGTTGGTTGGTTTGTGAAAATGGAAAACTTTGAGGTCACCAGTTCCCTGTTTAGATTGAAGGATCCTTCTGTAACGCAGAGATTCTAAACGGGGACGACAATATTGGTCATGAGTTTGCCTTCACAATGGTCCACACGAATGATGTGTCTAGTAATGTGCTGCACAAATGGAACACAACAATGGACTTCAAACAGTCAACCAAAACTAAGTGGTACAATGTTATTGGCATCATTGAGCGGACAACTGAAGTGGACAGCAATGGCTGGAAGGTAAGTCGGCTTAAAAGAACAGGAAATTAAGAATTCATTGGTTGGGGGTAATGTCTACAAAGTTCCCCTTCGTTTGAAATGGTTCCAAGGAACTTGAGTCTATGCCAACTTTACTCCCCGTTTTATGTAAAGAACTGGCATCCTATAGTACGTTTCCAATCAGTTTTCAATCGCTTATGCACTTGGTTATTGGCCAAATCAAACCATGTGGGCTCGTCATTTGATCGTATTCTTCTTGGTTCAAAAGATTTTGATTTTTGCAAGTTGGAACTCAGTAAAATCGTATGTGGGCAAGTCATTCGACTTGTAACTAGTCTCTGCAGCCAGACTCATCCTTAATGAACTACCTCCAGGCTAAGGTGCATGCCCGCCTTTTAGGCTTTCGCCCTTGGTTTGAACTTGCAGACTTTACACACAGGAATGTTTTATAATGCGCTGGAGGGTGGAATCCTTTATTTATACTCAGTAGCCTGTGCTATGAGTTATACCAGACTCCATACCAATACGTGCTGAGGGACTAAGGAACTAAAGAATAGGTTACAATAGATAAGGGCGACGGACAGAAGGGACACAACTATAGATTTCATCCGAACAACTGTGCTGGAAGTATTGGTATCGCACCGATACGACGACGATCTAGAGAAGAGAAGTGATCACAAATTGAAAGGTCACCGATCAAACTATATCCCTGATGCTGAACACGATCTAACAAGCTCAAACAAGTTGCGGGAGCTCCCACCCAAATATGTGAATTGCATTCCAGTTTAGGACGAATATAAGCCAAAATGGTAGCCAAGTCTGCAGTACTGAAAAGTCCAGGCACGTAGCCCCACTTTTCGGAGCTTTGTAAATCCGATGATTCCAGCAAAGGTCGGGGGAAGCTTGTATGCCAAGCATTCACAAACCATTTGATTCTGAGTTTTTGACGAATTGAACTCAACTCGGTTTTTTGCCCCCCAATTGATGATTACATCAATATTGGAGCTAAGCTCGGTAGACATTCGCTACCGCTGAGACTCCACAGCTTGGGGTCTTAGCCGAGGGCTCGTTAAAGAGAAAGCGAAGTCAAGAGTACTATCATTCGCAAAGGAATGGATTGGATTCCGAGTGAGAGAGAGAAACTCGTCGACGAATATTAAAAAACAGGGCCGGAGAGAGAACTGAACCCTGAGAACACCAGTATATCCGTCTAATACAACTTGTACTGAACGAGTACTAAAAAAACTTGCAATCCATGATGAGATAAATTCTACCGACATCGTAGGCTTGAATCTTGCTTAAGAGGGCACTGTGCCACACTTTATCGAAAGCTTTAAAGTTATCTGGGGCACCATGATGGTGGATACTTTTATTTCATTTTTCTGTTAGGTACACCATAAGGTGCCATGCGGAACACGAAGACCGTACTGCTGTTTATTAGAAGACGGTTGCTTACGATACAGCTCATGAGGTGAAAAGTGACAATGATTTCCGTGGCCTTAGAGAGCACTGATGTTAGAGCTATGGGTCGGTAGTCGGAAGGAGAGGTCTTATAGCCCTTTTTTGGGATACGCAAGTTTCCACCTACCAGGAAAAATGTCTGTAGAATATACAGGGTGGGCCAAATACAAGTTTCTTTTAGAAAATTTAATTTCCATTAATTATGGAAAACAACGTCGTTAAAATGACTGCCTTGGCTGACTTCGCAGTAACGCCAATTTTCCAAGACCTTCTTGATGGTTTCGGGTTGTAGCTCACGGATTGCTTGAATGATATTGGCCTTAAGTGCTTGAATCGTTTCCGGATTGTTGGCATAACATCGGTCCTTCAAGGTTCCCTACAAAAAAAAAGTTCAAAGGGTTCAAATCGCAGCTCCGAAGCCACCAATTGACATCGCCAAGACTCCTAAAAACACGATTCAGGAATTTGATGCGCAAAATATCGATTGTGGCATGGGCTGTGTTGCATGGCGTGCCATCCTGCATGAACCAGTGGTTGTCCATGATTCGTGTCTTCAATTTCAGTAAAAAAAAAAAGTCGCTTAACAGGACTTTGTAACGCCCACCGTTGACAGAAACGTTGTTCCCAGCATCATTTTCGAAAAAAATTGTCCAATGACGCCACCACTCCAAAATCCGCACCCAACTGTCACTCTCTGGGTTTTCCGAGGCCCAAATGCGGTGGGTGCTTCATTTCGGCCAAAACTTATTTTCAAATAGTGCACTGTTTGGGCTATACAGCACTCACTTTAAAAAAAAGAAAACGACTTATTTCGTTCCGCGGAGGTATGATCCTGATTTTCTGTCAAAATTTCGAGCGGGAAACAGCTGTCAGTGTCAAAATAACCTGTGATTTAAAAAGAAACCACTAGATGGGCCACCTTTTATGTCTGTAGAGGTTTAGCCAGGGTAGAAGAACTCCTCTTCCAGACAAGGGGCGGGATCTCATCTGAACCTGAAGATTTAGATCTTTTAGAACTCGAGGTACTGAGCAGGGTCGGAAAAATAATGTATATTGAACCGGGTGCAGTATTGGTGGTGCAATAGAAGTATCTGGTAAGACAGCATTAGTAGCGAGCATAGCTGCCAACAGATTCGCTTTCTCTTGGGAATTAGTGATACTTAGATCGTTGTGGACAAGAGCAGGGATGGACGATGAGGCGGAGTCTTTAGTTCTTTTAAAGGAAGACCAAAAACTGCCTTTGGGACATTGCAGTATTTTTTGCCTCACTTTTAGGTCTCGTTGAAATTTTACACACTTTATTGAGTTGCAGTCGTTGCTAGCCCTTCTATACTTACATTGCACTACAAAATACCAACGTGTACATCCCTGGCTAATGCCCTTATTGTGAGTGTAGTTTGTTGATCGGTGTTTCCTAAGCTAGAAATCGATTCTCAATTTCCAAAACTTCAAGCTTCTCCCATTCTTCGCTGAAACAAGCTCTTGTAGCCTCCCTGTAGCCCCTCCCTGAATTATGAGGCTTAACTTTTCTTCTCCTTTCATAACTAGGATGTAAAATATTTTTATTAAAATCCCAAAACGGGGAAAATAAAGCTCAATATAAAATCAATCGAGAAACAAAAATTTTTTTTTTTTTTATAACCAAAACTCATTTCATTATCGGAATCGCAACTTCTTAGTCGTTCATTTCTTCCTCCTCTTCGGCCTTGATAAGCTCGACGATACCATCGTGTAACATCTTAACTAATTCGAATTCCGTGTATCCTAAGCGACGTTTGTTCGAAATATCGATTACTCCATCTTCAATGGAGGTGTGTTCGCCTGCGGAACCGCGTATCTGTAAGCCTAGCTGATCCACCAAGCCGGACAGCTTGTCCATGCTCTGCGCCAAGTGGGGTAAACGAATGTGGACCGACGCCCTTAGGGTGGTTCCTAAATTACTGGGGCACGCTGTCAGGTGACCGTAACGATCGTGATGAGCAAACAGCAAACGCTCCTCTAGTAAACGCATCCCAAGGGCAAGGCGATGATAGACGTCACCTGTGAAGGGCCATATTTCGTAACAATGAATAGGTATCTTGTAAACTTTATACCCAAATCCCCATTCGGAGTCACGGAAATTATTCGTAAATGATCTTCCTCGTTCACCCAAACCAGGAAAGTCTCCGCTGGATTGGTAAATATACCACGTCCCGTGGGCCAGAAACGGTAACAACCAGCCGCAGTTAGGAATTCATCGCCTCGCCTAAACAGTACCTTGCGGACGACCATGTCTGCCTGTGTGTCCGGGTCCAAATCCTTCATGGATGTATAAACGCCAGCATGCTCGCCGTCCAAGGACTCCACTGCTTCCTTGATCTGAAAAAGAGAATTTGCCATGAAAATCATCCCATATATGGATGGATTCGTCCTACGACCCACCCTTTGTTCGATTTCAGTGAATTGTGGTTCTGTTATCTTGGGGAAGAACGGATAGTCCACCAAATTACGACAAAGACGAATCCTTGTAGAAACAATGTACTTGTGCTCCGCGTCGATGTTCTCGATCTCATCTAAGTCACCCCAATCGGTATCCTTTTGCAGGCGTTCCTCGCCCGCATTCTCAATCTGACCGTGGTAGTCCGCAATGATCGGATCAAAGAGGCTGCGATAGACATCGTAGGATGCAATATCGGCTGCATACACTCCCACCTTTGAGCCATGATGTTCGAATCCAGACTTCAGACAATCGTAGAGATTCGCCTCGACGGGTGCCGGCGTAAACACTTTCTTCAACTCGTCACTTAATTCCTTTGTTAGGTATTTGCGCAGCAGGGATTCAGTACACTCGGTATCCTCCATTAGGGACTTGAAACCTTCGTCTACGATTTCGGCCACCTCTTCGGGTGTGAGTTTCCTGCAAACAAAAGCGACAACTATGAGTGGGCCACACCTGCAGCGGGGAATTTTTCAAATTACACTTTCGACTTCATTCTTTCCAGTTCCTGTTCCAGTCGGTTGATGGTACGATTGGCTTCTTCTGATTCTGCCTTAAGGACCTCGTACATGGCATCGTCTGGACAGGATTCGCACATGTACTTACGTACATAACGTATGGCATCGTCGGGCTTATTCGGTTCCTCGTAGAGTTTTATAAGTGACCTACTGAGGGCGTCCACTACGCCACTTCTTTCAAGGTACTTGCGGAATTGGGTACGCTTTGCTTCGAGCTTTAAAAAACCAAAGACAATGAACTAAACTGACTGTTGAAGGACTATTTTCGAACTCACAGAAGTCATCTTAGTTAGTATCTAGTACTAGTCAATGTGTAGAGCAAGAGCAGCTTGTTTCGGTGGCAGAAACCGATTTATTAGAAGTTTTTGAGTTACAATTCGATTATATCTGGCGAGAGTATGATATTTTTTTATTTTATTCTATTTTTTCAACAAAATATCGATCAAACAACGAATTTGAAAACTAAATATGCGGGGAGTTGCTAGGATTTGGAAATTGCGTAAAGTTGTATTGAGGTGTTCATGTTGTTTTGAAGGCACTGTGGTTGTTGTACGCTCAATTCGCCGTACATATGAAGGTATGAGTCATTGTCTTCTCGAATCTCTACACTACAGAGCCAAGGACAAAGGGAATATGAGTTTAATGTAAGCGAGGTTAGTTTTAAGTCAGTTTAAGTCTAGTTTAGGGTTTACATTAAGTCTTGGGCTTAGTTAGGCTTATTTAGTTTACATAACCATAATCCTTTTTCAATTGTCTGCCCTCGGTTTCGAACCCGTAAAATGAATATCTTCTTACTTGAAAGACCGTTTCTATAGCGTTCGCTTCAGATCCGTCGTATCGGCTCCTTTCTTAGCCACATCTGGAGTTCCACAAGGCAGTCATCTTGGACCTCTTTTCTTCATTCATTCTGACCATAAACCACTCCTCTCTTCCTCTCTACGCCGACGATGCGAAACTTTTTAAAACCATCTCTTCAAATCAGGTCTACTGTCTCCTTCAACAAGACTTAGACAGTTTTTTCCACTGGTTCTCCAAAAATTGCTTAGAGCTCAATACCGCCTTTATCTTCTCCACACTCAGTCTATATCCATCGTTTAGTCTCTTCGTGATCTGGCCTCCCTATCGAGACCGCCTCAACCTCATTAATCTGAATTCCCTCGAGAAGCGTAGAGACGTTGAAGACATTCTTTTCGTTCATCGACTGTTCTCAGGCTCCATCGATTGCGCATCTCTCTACAACTTCTTCTTCTTTAACACTAACCCACTGTACTACATTTAGCTTCAACAAAATGGCTTCAATGAAGCGCTGTACTCGTAGAAGGTGGTGATCTTCTGATTAAGAAACGATCAAGCAAATTGATCACATTTCTATCGATGAAAGACATGGCCCCAGTAGGTATACTGGTTTACCGAATCTTCCGTGCAAGCAACTTCGACTCGTATTACTATGAATTCAAAAGCTACACTCAACGGAACTATTAGTATCACCCACCCCTTCCGAGTTAGCCTGCGCGATACCATCGTATCGCTAGCACCAACTACCTAGGTCTAAAGACTATAGGCTCCACGTATTATTCACTACGACCCAGTATTATTCACTGGCTATACACGTCGTCTCGTGTATGGAGCACTAGTTTGGTGGCCCGCTCTGGGGCTAATTTAGCCTCAGCACTACTGGTGCACTGAGAACCACTCCCACTGCCGGGCTTCAAACCATACTTAACTTAGTCCCAATAGACATCGTCGAAAAAAATTGGCTGCTTGTTCAGCAATCAGGCTGAGAAGTTCTAAACAATGGAAGCAGCAACCCACAGGACATGCCAGCATACTATTGATACATCGTCATCTTCCACAGGTCACAGACTAGCTGGCTACAAAATTTCGATACCCTACTGAACCGAATAGACTCAACGTAAGTTCCTGTACCACGAATCGCTGTCAATTTTTACGGACGGGTTTAAAACAGAGGCATCCACCTCTCCTTCAACCTCCCACACTATTGCAGCGTTTTTCAAGCCGAAATCAACGCCATTCGTCAAGCAACTAAATTGGCCGGCGGCTAATGCAGCATCAACATCGGATATTGTCATCTTCATCGACAGTCAAGCACCCATTAAATCTCTCGCATTACGTAGTATTACGAGATCCAAGGCAGTGAAAGGCTGCCATTTATCTCTCAACGAGATAGCTGGTCAGTACAATCTCACCCTTTGCTGGGTACCAGGTCACTGTGACATACTAGGACATTATGAATCTGACGCATTGGCCGGAAGAGGCTCCTTCGTCGAGGCGCCAACTTCGTATGTTAATTCCCTTCGGTAAGACTGCGGTAAGACCAATCATCGATGTCATCAGCTTGACCAATGCAACACCGCTAGACTGCTGTGACCAAGCTTAAACGAAAACAGGACTATAGGACTCCTAAAGCATACGTAAGGAACCCTCTCCAATAGGAAGGATTGCTCAAAGACTGGACATCCCCTACAATGACTTCTGTAGAAGTTTTAAGAACGAAGATACACCTGCCCAGCACTTGCAATACCATCTTGGGAAATTTCCCTACGACTCCTTCGCCATCAGCATCAATATCGCCAATAGTAACGCTGCCAACATGTCGTCTGAATTGCCGCAACTGATATGCTAGGTTTCACTTGAATATTGGGGGTAAGAAAGCCCTGATTTGACAAAGAATGCCAGGAAGCAGTTATATACAGCCAAACAGAATTACGGAGACAGCTTCTGTGAAAAACGACGAATACTGCTTTTGAGTTCTACGAGTAAAGAGAAGGCAAAGAGGAAAAAAAACAAGAAAAGGTCCGAGAACAATGTACGGAAATCTTACCAAAATGTATCAACGCAGCAATAAGGGAACAGACTCCTATAGAAATGAAGAACGTAAACTAGTAGACAACCTGTATGAATGCAATAAGACACACATCCCCCTATCAGGCAGACTAAACCATTCCTTACTTAACATACTCCTGACCCGTGAAGAGCCTCTGCTTGAGACAGGGCAGCCTTCTATTCCCTTCGATCCCGGGCACGCTGCTTCCAGTTGTCCAGACCATGCGCTCTGCCATCTGTGATAGCTTAGCTTAGAGGCTCGGTCTTCCTTGGCATCTCAAACCAGGGGGCTGTGATTCAAAGATCGTCTTAGCTGGAGCATTATTGTCCATTCGCTCGATGTGGCTGAGCCAGTGTAGTCGATGTATTTTGGCTTTTTGGACTATGTACATCCACATCTTGGTAAAGCTCATAGAGTTCGCGGTTATATCTTCTCCTCCATTCGCGCTCCTCGCATGCGGGACTGAAATTTCGACGAAGAATTTTTCCCTCGAAATTGGCCAAAATCTGTTCTGATTTCCTACTTATCATCCAGCACTCGGCTCCATATAGAAGAACTGGCAGGACCAATGCTTTGTAAAGCATTCATTTCGTGTTCCGGGATAGGAGTTTTGAACCCATTTGCTTAGCCAAACCGAAGTAGCAGCGGTTTCCTGTACTTGATTTTGTCCTCATTCACTTTAAGGCCAACTCATTTCGCCTGTTCTTCAATTGCGATTATGTCGATGCCTTCTGCGTATCCGAGTAGCTTGATATATTTGTTGAAGATAGTGCGTTTCGTGCTAACACCTGCCCTGAGCACTATCGGTTTCAGCACATGACAGCGCATCTCCTTGCCGAAATCCGGTACATGTTTGGAATAGTTCAGAGAAGCTGTTCCCAACTTACACGTGTTTTCCAGCGTCACGCACCACAGCTGGATCAGTTTTACCAGGATCACGAATTCAGCCATCGCCTTGTAGATTTCAAGACGATGAATGCTGTCATATGCGGCTTTAAAGTCGATAAAGAGATGGTAAGTCTCGACTTGAAATTCGTTGGTCTTTTCCAGGATTTGCCTTAGTGCGACAATTTGGTCGATCGTCGATCTGCCGGGCCGGAAGCTACACTGGTACGTACCGATTAGTGTGTTACGAAAAGGTTTCAGACGTTCACACAACACATTGGATAGGGATATTCCTCGACGTCGTGCGAGACATAAGATTGCCTTTCTCGAAGATGGGGCACATAGAGCTAATAGTCCAGTCATCGAGCATGGCTTCATCCACCCATACTTGGTTATTGATTTGGTGCATGCACCACCAGGTTTGAAAAGCTCCACTGGTAGGCCATCAGGGGCCGACCGCTTTGTTGTTCTTTGAGTTTGTGATAGCAGAGCCAATGGCTTCTTCAATGACTTCTCTCTTGTCCTATCATTGTCTATACCTGCAGCTGATTCTTAAAATCTTCCTGATTTCTCCTTGCAACATGCAACCTTCCAATCTGTCTATCTATTTCTTCCAATCATTCTAATTTTCTTATTTATTTTCTTCCTTTCAGGCTTGTTTGAACTTTACGTACTCACCTCTGGTGTTTACCAAACGCCCGCATACCCTAGACGGAAAGGTAGTTTTCGGCAAGACATCCGGCGATGAGTCTTGTCCAAATGATACATCGACAGTAGTTATGATTGCCACAGCAGGGGTAAGTTTTACGATCAAGTATATTCAAATTGTTTGTAAACCGCCTTTCATTCTCTTACAGCCTTCCGAGGACGCTCATCAATACTTCCTAAATGACACCGAGCTCGTTGATACAGACTACTGTCCCAAGGAAGTTCTTAAATTCAGTCCCATACCCACGTCTAAATATTGTAAACGTATCAACTTTGAGAACTTTACCTCAATCACCCGATACGGAATTGATTTGAAATTCTCTGAGGTTCTTCCTTAAATCCCTGAACCTAGTTTATCCAACACTGACTCTTAACCCTTTTGTTGTAGATGCCCGAATGGTTTGAGCTGTGGTCGAATCGCTTGGATCACTTTGTATCAGCTTTATCTGATAAAAAAATAGATCGACTCAACCTGGACAAGGAAATTGATGTTTCCATAAAAACACCCAACGATAACTTCTGGTTAACCGTTGGTGTGAACAATGTCACCTGGAGTATCTACCACATTCCATTCCTACAGAAATTGGACTCAAAATATGACGCCACGGAGCAGTTCTCCTATGACACTGGCCTTAAAAGTGAGTGAACTCCTTAAACCAAATCAAACTAATTTAATGGAATCTCGAATTTAAGGATCCTGTTCCATCATCAATGGAATGGTTAATACTTTTGACGATTATCTACTCAACCTAAGCGACTACTTCAAACGCAATGGTACTTGTCTGACGCTATTGGCGGCGGATTGCTCGTTACAACCAAAAATGGCAATCTTCCTCATACCTCCAATCGAAGAAGAAGACAGCAATTATGGTCTGAAGATCCATTTCGGTGATAATTTCTTTACATTTGAACCACAGAACGTGACAACGAATGATGATCCTGTTTACATATCGATTAACAATGCCTACAAGGTGAACGTTCGACCGAGACCATATCAATTCCCTGTCGATAAAAAGGACTTTGAATTTAGGTAGGTTTGAAGGTTCTAAATGTTTTTGTTTTCTTTCAGTCGTCCGGGGAAAACTATACGAAGAATGAGAAAAAATAACTCCACGGGAAATAAATTCACATTTTAGAGTGAGATTACATCCCATTGACACTGCGCAGCTATTCGGTTCTTATAAAACGCATTCTTCCACCAGCACCTGCAGAAGCAAACTCCCAAGACAGCAATTGATGTTAAATTGCATATTTGTCACTTACAGTGAGAAATAACTTCACTTTACAAAAATGGATTTATTTCCCTCTGGAGGTGAAATAAATTCCCATGTGGAGTACATTCTCGTGAAGTTGTTTTCCCGCACCATTTTAATCGTACCATTTAGTTTGTGACAGCTATCACTTGAACAAAGTCATGGATCATATAATCCTCCATAGCTACTTACTTAGGTGGCGCTATAGTTCGCTACCTGGGCCTCAACCACCAAGCCTCTCCAGTTAGCCCGATCCTTAGCTAGCTGCCACCAGCTGCGCGCTCCAAGTCGGTTGAGTCCCCTTCTACTTGTGCGCGCCACCTAAGGCGAAGTCTTCCTCTACTGCGTTGTTGTCCCTCTGGGTTTGATTCGAAGACTCTACGGGCCAGAGCATTGGTGTCCATTCGCTCTACATGTACTAGCCATCTTAAACGACTGATGCGCATTTTTCTGACTACCGAAACCGAAAATTAGACGAAGAATCTTTCTCTCGAAGCGACTGAGGATCTCTTCATCCGCTTTAGACAGATTCCATGCTTCAGCGCAGTTACATGTCGGAGGACGCAGTTACATTAAACCACCTGGTGATGCTACTATGTCCGGTATGGCCTCTGGTATAGCCTCTCTACATTCTCTACTTCTTTTGTGAAAATATCCAGTGGGCACAGCCCGAGAATGGTTTCAAGGGCAGCAGTGGGAGTATTCCTAATTGCACTAGTAGTCACTATACACGCCAGTCTTTGGATTCAGGTTTGTGGATAGAATTTGTCTGACTATGGCAGTGTACATCCAGTGTATGGTGGCAGGTTTGGGACCCCATTTCCTACCGGAAGTGTAAAAAGCTATCCAGGCCTTCGTCGTCCGTTATATTATATTGTCCTTTCAATTAAACTTGCGATCCAGTATGCATCAGTCCGGTTAATTGGCATTCAGTTCAGAACGTGGTTCTTGAGGATTGATTCCTCCAGTAATCCGTTTGACTGCTGAAAAAAACCAACAAATTAATCAAATCAGTTTCTCTTATTTAAAAATACAATTTTTTTATTTCTAGGATTGGAATCAACGAACAAAATATTCTTAATGTAGAACACAATCCAATGAAGTCCATCATACAATTCGATATGAACAATCTATTCAATTTGGAAATCTACGGAGTCTTCAAGAGCAAAGTCTGCGGTTTGTGCAGCAAACCGGAAAATCGGATGCTGGACTACACATTGTGTGCCTAAGAATACATTTAGACGTTTTATCCTTAATCAAATAAATAATTTGTAATATTTTACTTTTTACTTTAAATTAGTTGAAAATATAGTTTCACCATGTGTTATAAACTATAAATTGTCGTATCCTGAAAGTTTGTAAATAAAAAATTTAATGCAAAAGATTAAGGATCTTCGTTCCAGTTTTCCGTGAACGGAATGAAGAGCCTTTTGTGCATACAAAAAAAAAATGAATTGTTTTACCTTAACTTAAGTTTTAATGTGGTGTACCCACCTTTTAAATTTAGTGAATCTTTTTTGGATGGATTTGGATGTTGCCCGGCGACTTCTGAGTGTTCAAATGTGCAACATATGCCTTTGAAATTGCTACTACTCTTCGAAGACTTACCTCAAGACTATGGTTATCATCTATACATCAATCAGAACCGATGGTTACAATGGAGCTTTAAGGCAACTAAAGCATAATTTGAAGTCGATACGATACGCCTGTCAGGGATGGAGCTCCAACTCTGAAAAGAATCTTCATTGCGTGTCTAGCACTGATATACAGCTGCCCCAACTGATGTGTAATCTTATAAAGATAACCGGGCTATTGGCATGCACGATTCGCAAGCCCGAACACTCGATAGCACACGTACTAACCCACACCCTACACATTTCAACCACTCCCCGCGCGGTGCTACCGTTAGGTGGTTATCACTTTATGCTCTTCTTTCCCTGTTCGACGTTCCTTGTTCCGAGGGAGCTGCCGTTTGGCTTTGGTCTTTCCTGCCCCCAAAGTTGCTTCATGATTATCGCTGCGGTCTGTTTCACAAGATGCCATATTGCCCTCGATGTCAACATATGGTTCAGAATGTTGTCAAGACCTCTAAACCCGTTTAGATAAAATCTGAATCAGCCATGTCCGGTAAGAAACTGGGTAAACTTCTCCGTGGATCCATAGTCCCTCCATAGTCCATAGTCCATCTCTCCTGGCATCTCTCCATGCATGTATGAACATATGTATACCTTTCCTGCGAGATCCGCCACGGCGGTACGTGGAAGAGGTTGCCAAACCATCTGTCGGGTCATGTCTACAGATTATCTGTGCTAACGCGCACTTGAAACTGACTTTCGTGCAAACTTGTTTTGTAAACTGAAATTCTTCTCTTGACGAGAAGAGGATTGTGACCGGTCTGACTGAGTTCGTGCTAAAAGGGGTGGGAGTGATCCTGAATAAGAAACTTCTTTTTGCAATGCATGTCAACCCGAATAAATACAAGACGCGCTCAGTTTTCTTCTAGAGTTAAGTTGATTTTATGACCGAATGAGACCCCCTGGTTGGTGCAGAAGGCCTTTGCGTAAATATGTGACTGCCTTTTGACTGCACTTCTGGCTTTGCTCTAAATTTACTTCCTCTAAGTACTTCTATCATGGTCCATACCGTCTTTTGGTATCATCCACACTGCAGTTGCGATGACCTTGCCCGACACTTATTCTACTCGTACTACTCTGGATCCATGGATATGCCATCTAATGCAATGACACCGAAACTTCGGTTGCTATGGAAATTCGACTTTCCTTGCATTCAGGAGTGGGTTCGGCTAAAATCTGAGCCTGGACTGGGCTGTGATCGAAGCCTCACTGATGGTGTCTATACTCGTTTGGCAAGTGTTGTCTGTTTTTGAAGCGGTAATTAAAAGGTCGCTGCTCAAATTGTTAAGAATAGGTGGGGCGATGGAGTAATTGCGCTTCTAGTGGCATTCAGGCCGAGCTTAAGGCCTTTCTTAATCCTATAACTCGTCCCAAAATATTTCGAGAATGCTGGAACTATTCGAATTCGGTCGCAAGGCTGATCTCCGATGAAATTGTTAAACAATCCTTAAAGGATAACTAACCTAAACCGGCACGGTTTTAAAGATTGAAGACAGACTAACAGTACATATTAGATGATCCCGAACATCTCTAAGAAATCAGCTTCGTTCTTGCTCGCTCTCAACAGAAAAGACTAAGGCTGTGGTCACAGTCACTAGCGACTAATTACACGAGTACATTTGGTTTCGCCAAATCGCTACGCCATGAACAACTCCATGCCATAGCGAATCGCATCGCGTTGCGATTTCGGTTGACCGTGAACACAGCCTCAGCAACTTATTGGCATTCTTACAGAACACTTTCTTTTTTCCAACCATCTTAGAATACTAGACCTAAAAGGCACGAATGTCTGCGGCCCCTGTGGAGAGAACAATGATACTTCAAATCATTTCCTTTATTTTGATGAGTGCTGATGTTGTAAGCTCCTCATAACGGATGTACATTCTCGGTTTTCTCCTAAAGACTGAGAATTTCCTGTAACAAGTTGACCCTGTACATGTGCCGAGTTTTCTTTTGTGAATAAAAGCATTCATCTTCCTTGCGGATGCTGTCTGATGACAATAGCAGACGACTTTTGTCGTTTCTCCTCCTGTTGTTCTCCTCTCTTCTTATTCTGTGCATCATCGTGTGAATAAATGGAAAAAGGATAACAGAAAAAAAAAGATTTTTCGATTAAGTCCTGTATCCCCTTGTGGGTCCTAGGGCCTCGACAATGCATACGAGCCATCGTGTGCGGTTTCTGGAAATGTGTTTCAGTTCTACCCAACTCTTTCCCAGTTGCCGTGCTTCCTTCTCAACTGTTCTGCGCCACGTACTCCTAGGACCGGCGCGTATCCCCCCATCGTGAGTAAGCGGGTTCCATTTCATTGCGTGGTTAGCT
Organism: Xylota segnis; assembly: GCA_963583995.1. Taxonomy (NCBI): domain Eukaryota; kingdom Metazoa; phylum Arthropoda; class Insecta; order Diptera; family Syrphidae; genus Xylota; species Xylota segnis. Next base: position 112,838,789 of record OY757236.1, on the reverse strand, counting down.
ATGGACCTGTCACCCTTTCGGAGAGTATGTCCAATCCACTGCCACTGTCGTCGTCGTATTGTTGTGCCTATAGGTCCATGGCCCGTTCTCTGATAGAGTTGTTCGTTAGAGATACGGTTTGGCCAGAAAATCCTAAAGATATATCGTAAGCACCTATTGACGAACGTTTGCAGCTTTCTCGTGATAGTGGCGGTCACCCTCCAAGTATCACATCCATATAGCAACACGGATTCAACATTGGAACGGAGCAGTCGTAGCTTGGTGGCTAAGCTAATCGCATTGCTACGCCAAACTGTGGATAGCATCCCCACACGCATATTTTGCTTTAACTATTCGGCTGGCTACATCCAGTTCGGTTCCGCCATCGGTTGAGACAATACTTCCAAGGTATTGAAAACTGTCAACTCCCTCAACCGTTTGTCCAGCAATGCATACATGAGCTGATGAGCTCGGTCCTAGGCTGATCATTTTTGTTTTTGCCGAGTTAATTTGCCTCTCTCTCCACGTTTGTTGCCATTTGGTGAAGGTCCATAATTCTATGTGACAGCAGGCATATGTCGTCGGCGTAGTCCTCCGTTTCCTGTTGATAAGACCGCATTTAGCACGTCGCTTATCACCAATAGAAATAGTATTGGTGAAAGTATGCAGCCTTGCCGAAACCCACTTTGGACTTCGAATTCCTCTGACAGCCTTCCTCTGTGCAACATGTGAACCCATCATATGTAGCCTTGATAATTGCTATTAATTTATCAGGAATGCCTCTCCTGCGCAAGGCACGCCAAATAAATTCCCGATTGACACTATCAAACGCCTTTTCAAAATCGATGAACAGCAGGTGAAGTGGCGATCGATATTCAACACATTCCTCGATAATGATCCGCAGGGTGTTGATGCGGTCGACACAGGAGGATCCAGAGCGGAAACCTGCTTGTTCGGCGTCGAGTGTGTCTTCAAGGTGTATTTTGATTCGCTCCAGGATGATTCTAGCAATTATCTTGGCCACAGCAGGCAGCAAGCAGATACCCCTCCAGTTTTCGCACTGCATTAGATTGCTTTTGTAGGGAGCTTGACGATCATTCCTTTCTTCCACTCATTCGGAAAGCTCTCGGCTTCCCATGTTCTCCCGACAAGTGGGAACAATAGCTCTGCCGATGCAGTTGGCGTCAAGTCCTACCGCCTTATTAGTTTTCAGTGCTCTGATCGGGGAAAAAAAGAATTCCCTATTGATTGGAAACTAACTAATATAGAGCGTTCCCGGGAAGGTGGGATTGGTAAGCCTTAGGATCGTATGTTGTTAAATGTATTTATTACTAGACTTTGTAATATCAAAATCAAAATATAAAAAAGAACATAAAATCGTGGTCAATTCACAACCAGACAAAAATTGAAAATGAATAGTATTTCATGGAGAAAATATCGTTGCAATTAAGTGGCAAATAAAGTCTTATTCAATTGCCAGGTACTGCATCCTTATTGCGGAGCCTTAAAGTGAATCTGGTACTCACGATCTCTGTGCAGCTGTGAAAGCAAATGTATGCGCAGGTGAACAATGTTTTCCAAAATTTGGTCACACAATTGGCACGTGATTCGCGCAACAGAACTATCACTGCAAATGAACAGAATTAAACACATTCATGAAGTAAAATTCAAATTCAATAACTTACAACTGCTTCATGCGATGTAGCTCCTTGCAATGCAGATTCAGTGCATGCATACGATCAAAGGTTTCGTCGTACAGCCGCAGTGCTGAATGCATTGGGAAAATACATCTATTGCCATAAATGAGGGGACTTTCGATAACATCCCTTTCATCAGGGGGCGCCCAAATGTGATCGCGACAATCAACATGTGTTTCAATGTACTTGCGAGTTTTACTTAAAAGTCTACGGGAACAGTAAATTCAATTACATTGCATACTCCATTCCGTTCGGAGTCTGTACTTACTTGATGATGAGATTTTTAATTGTTGCAGCAAGATCGGCTCGAATGTTTGCTGTGACGGTGGGCCTCTCATCGCCAGGATCTGTGAACAAAATCGTATCCATGGAGTAGCGGATTTGATTTATCTAAAAAAAAAACAAGTTCGAGTCAGCATAAGTAAGCAAAAAAGCGTTTACACTCTTCTTACCAACTCCAGATCTGAGGTCAGAATCTCTGCATCTAAATGTAACACCATGTCATGTTCCTCAAACAGAGGCTTATAGTTCTCATCGTGGCCGAGGCCAGCTAGAATGGACACATACTTCGACTTGCTTGAATTTCTATGAATCTGCATGGTTGGACAGAAGATTAAAGCCATTAAAGGCGCGAAACCATGAATATTTGGCATTAGTGTGGTTTGACGTGCGGTGAGCGAGCTACGGTCGTGCAATTCAGTAACAGCAGCAGCGACCAACAAACGTTCGTGTGCATCCTGTGGATCGGTATCGAGTAGTACCGAATTAACAGAGTCACGTTCGATCGTAACGCCTTTCCATGCACCAACGCGTGTTGCAGAGAAAACTTTAGCTTCCAACGGGCTGAAAGGCCCCCTTAAGTTGATGGCATTCAAACATAACTCCGGTGGTGGTGGGTTGATTTCCAAATCGATTTCGGGTTGAATTGATCGTAGATACTCTTCGTTTTGCTTGGAGAAATCCTCTTGCATGATCCTTTCCGCAACTGATTGCTTCCTCATTCGCAAATCATGATCCGTCTATGTAGAGGAATAACTTTATGAATATTTGCTTTGTAGTTTCCACAAAGTTACCCACCTTTGACATATAACTTTCGTCCGATTTCCGGGCATAACCTTTGTCGACCAGAATTTCATTGACTGTGGTGTCATTGATCTTCACAAAAACTGATGAGACGCTAGTTACCACTGAATAGACTTCCACTTCGACTATTCCAGAATCGGCTACTTCCTGCAAACAATTCATTGCCTCATCAAGCCACTTGCCGCTTGGACTTTTTACAGACGATGGCTGGACCATTGTCAGTCGACATTCAAACACACGTGGTGGAATATCGATCAGATATTCTGCGTCGAAACTCAAGCGACGTAGCTCGGTGAAGTTGACTACTGCTGTATTACCAAAATCAATGAAGAGAACCTAAAATTCAAGCCCACTTTGTGGTTATTTCTCAAAAAATATATTCATTTCGCACGAACCCGAAATTCCAAATGCTGTCTGGAACTGTGTATGACATGTACCACTTTAGCACGATAGTATTTGCCTTCGAAAGGCGCGGCTAAAAGCATGCCCTTAGATACAGCGGATGCATTACGAAACCTACGCTCATCGGCCTCTTCGCAATTGAGCACAGACGACATCTCCTTGAGCCGTTCAATTTCACTCAAGGGTTGGAAGTAAAACTTAGAACAGTTTTCAATCTAAAAAGAGTACGTCTTAGGAAAAGATTATCACATGCGTATGATATATATTACATGGGTTATGTAGCCGCGGATGTTTTTGGTAAAAACAGTCGGAATGATGACAAGTTCAGGATTTTTTATTTGTTTTTTTGTTGGAATCCATGTGCCTTCGAACATCACACCAATACCACGTTCTTCTGCGTAGTTGATTCCCGATCTTGCACTGAAAAGAACATTTGAGGAGTTAATATGTTAAGCTGGATGAACGGAGGAGCGCAGTATGCTTAAGACAACTATCTACCACTTCTATATAGAAATGGTTACTTACTCCATAACTCTTATGGAAGTCGGGCATCTCAACTGACGCATCTTGACTGCTTTGTACACCTCTAAGCGTACACTGCCAGGGACCTGTACCTTATTGGTTTTCTCCTCGCCGTACTCCTCTTCAGGATCGCTTTTAAAGGTTACCAAAACCTTCTCCGATCCAGACTGAAAACGTACGTCGATGTTTTTGGGATGTATGCGAGCTTGTTGGAAGATATCCTTAATCGATTTTGTATACAACTGACCAATGTGCTTTGTGTTGTTATTATTAAAGTAAACCGTACTACAAGGGTCGTGTCCAAAGATTGTCTGATATGTTGAGCGCTCCACTTCCGTGTTATTCAAATTTGAACGAAGAAAGTAATAAGGATAGAAGGCACCCGATATGACGATTTTCAAAATAATTGTCTTCTCTCGATCGAGCCAATGGATACGCTGGTAGGCGGTTGTTTCTTTTATACCCAAGCCCATCAGACGTTCTTTCAATTCCATTACCAGCAAATGCATTTCCTTCATTGAACGAATGTTTATAAAGTAACGATCTGCCCAGGTATACTCGCCAGATTCTTCGTTCATGTTATGTTGCTCACGCATTGTGCACCAAACCTAAACATCAAAATGTTTTGAGATAGTGCCATGCAAATAAAAATACATTGTTCTTACCCGATATGCCTTGAGGATAGCAAACAAATCACTACCGGATGCATCAGCCCAAGCAAGCTTCTGTGAGTAAGCGGCTAATTCGCCTCTCTTTTTATCAGAGAATGCAAAAATGGATTTTACACTCAAACCAGCAGCTAAATACGTACGAAACTCTTGCTTATATGTTCTATTTATTAACTATCTGCTTTTACCTATAATAATAGCTTCTTCCAATACACTGAAAATGTATCCAAATATGATCAGCCGGCTCACTCGAATATTCAATGGCAAAGCTGCCATTACTCTTCCCACAAACGACAAGTCTCCATCTTGCACAGAGTACACGCCATTAACGGTCTTGTAGAGCGCTCCTACTTCTTTCAACACCAGTATGGTGTTATGAATATCCGAAAGGTTTGGTGGCGACATTGCCAAAGCCAATATCATCGGTGGAGGCTCCATGTCGAGAAGTTTAGCCTTCAGTACAAGCGTCTCCAAAGGACAACGAAGTATTTCTGGTATTCCGAATTCATCCAAATAGTTCTAGAATCAAAACAATGCATTAATATTTATAATACTAACTATAGCATACCTGTTTACCGTATAAAATTGTTTCGATATCATTCTGTAAACTCTTCCGTTCATGACACGACCTGCCCGTCCAGCTCGCTGACGGCAGTTCGCCCTGGATGCCCAATGCAATTGCAGCGAGGTGAAATCTGTACTAGTGTCGGTTACCAAGGACTTCGTTAGACAGAAGTCGATTACTGAAACGATTTGTTTTATTACGATGTGCTTTTCGGAGAGACCTTGATCTTACCATATTTAACGTCAGGCACTGTTATGGAACTTTCCGCAATGTTTGTTGCCAAAATAATTTTTCTATGACCAGGCGGCGCCCGATGGAATATTTTCTGCTGTTCATCGGGTGAAATCATCGAGTGCAGGCGAATTGGCATCAGTTTAACGTTATTACTGTTGAGGAATAGAAATTATTTTATGAAATGGTTTTGTTAGATATTTCTTACATTTCCTGCAATTGTTCCAGTTTCTTGTCCATTTTATCTATTTCATTTATACCAGGAAGAAATATAAGAATCGATGTTTTTTGATTGGGGTTGGAGGAGCTTTCATGGCTTTCAATATTTTCTATCACAATTATGAGCTTCAGTGTGAGCGTGTACATTTCGTTGCTGATTCCTGGCTCTTCGTATTCCACTGTTACGTTCTGAAACAAATTATTTCAGAAAGGATATTGTAATTGCTCTATCTTGGACGGGGAATAACGATCGATCGATCAGTGGTAACAATGAATCAATTCTGGTCTGAGTACATCCAAAAAGTTCCAAGAATCTAAACAAGCTTCGGGAAGGTCTAAAAGAAGTCGACAAAATGTTATACACAAGCAGTTTAAAAAGAATAAATATCCGAAAGAAGGGACTAGCAAACGACCCGTGGAAACTCTTAACTCGACGGACTCTTGAAGACATGAATGATGATATCCCAAAAGCGGAGGGTCCAATCACACTTTTTCCTCTACTTCAATTCAATGGTTTCAAAGTAACAAAAAATAACTTGACTTCTCCGTTATGCAAAACCATGGACTACGCGAACACAGATAACCGGCAACTACGACCAAATAGACATTCTACTTACACAAGTGGTGTAGAAATTACGTTACACGACGTTGTTAACGCAATAGAAAGGTCATCAAAAGTTAAAGAAGACATCAAAGGAGCATACAGCAATACAGCTGATGTTCGACTCATTGCGGACAGTTAAAACTGGCCAAATCATTGCAGACTTGCGTTCAATCACATAGCACCTCGTGCCCCTAAGGCTATCTACTAGGGAAGCATACTCGACTGGGAGTAAAAAGTAAAAAAAGATTAGCGATGGAATCTTCGGCTGAACGTGGAGACCAAACCCTAAAATAAATCTATCGATCGTAAGATCAACACTCACGTTATGGCAACAAAGCGATGAATCCTAAGACATACCACAAAATGATATCACCACACATTGAATGAACATCAAGCAGCCATTTAAGCAACTCACAAAGGTAACTAGCTTCAACGTACTACCGTAGGTTTTATATCCACACACAAAAGCCTGCTCTAACAATAAACCATGTACACAGTTCAACAACCATATACAAGATAACCCAACTACTCATGCACTTTCCTACTTACATTGTTAATCCTGGACAGTTCGCATAAATAGTGCTCCTTAACCATGTAATTTCGTCTGGAATCAACCTTTATTATCGGAGCTGGTTCCCCTCCAAAAGTAAAATATTCTGCAAACTGAAAAATTTTACAAAATCAAAACCAAATCTAAACGCAATGTATCCTCCACGCTCACTTCTCCAGTATTGATGGTAGCTGACATAAGAATAATCTTAACATTCCTAGAGTTCGTCATCATCAATCGCCGAATGACAATCAATAGAAAGTCCATATCTTGATCACGTTCATGAACCTCGTCCAAAATAATATGAGTGTAATGATTTAACTGCTTGTCTTTTATTAACTTTTGCAGTAGAACACCTGTGGTACAATACAATAACCGAGTATCCTCTGAAATGTTCGAATGTAGACCAACCTATTAAATTGAATTTGTGAAATACAATCAGTTTTTTACAAGTCGTGAGTACTAACCTGATAGCCAATAATGCTGCCTTCCTCCCACTTACGTTCAGAGCAAACGCGGCGGGCAATACTTATTGCAGCAATTCGGCGTGGTTGGGTGCACACAATATTGACGCGTTCACGTTTTCTATAGGCGTCTTCAAGAATATATTGTGGTACCTGTAACGATTGGTAAAATGTTCATATGTATATATATTACGTTTACTGAGAATGAATAGCATGAAGGCTGAAAAGAGTAGGTGTCCCGTAGTTCTTCCTGAATAAGCGTAGTGGATGTATAATCATAAATATTTAGTAGCTTCGGCAAGTCTGAGGATAGACGAGTCAAAAGAATTGCTGGACAACCTTTAATGATGCGGACACAACCTTTGTGAAGTCTTGCATGTCAATGTTGGCAGTAACACAATTGGTCCTATCATTGCAGTTCTTTGGGTCGAACAACGATAGTCTCGGCACCCACTAAACACATCCTGGTTGTTGGTTTTTCGTGGCATAAACAACAAGACAAAGAAGTGCATCAGTAAGACCAATACATACAGGATTTATTCTTAGATGCACCAAACGCAACAAAACAAACCAAAATCCTGACGACGTTCAGAATATAACACTCATATCTCATATCTCACCTAGAAGTGGAACCAATCTCTCCATCACTTTGGTGAAACAAATTTGGTTGCGCTCGATATATTTCTAAGTCATTTGACAGAGTTTGGCATCAGACTCTTCCGTCGAAAATGCATGCACATGGCATCGATGAGTCTCTTCTTCAATGAATTAGAAATTACCTCAGGCCGTTCAATACAAGTTGTCTTGGACGGTTTCAAGTTTGCAATTCGCCATACAAATGCTGATGTTTCCCAAGTCTCTGGTTTGTCTCCGACTCTCTTTCTCATTTTCATAAATTACCTCTTGTCTGCAATTTCTAATCCAATCCATTCCTTCGCTGATGACAATACCCTCAGTTTTTCATATTCGTTCCCCAACTCACATCCTTGTTTCTCGGCCGTGGACAAGGAACGGCAGCGTATGTTAAATTACATTCTGACCTGGACAGCATACTCAAATGGGGTTCAACCAATAGATTGGAATTTAATGCTTTCAAAACCCAATGCTGTCTTCTGTCTCTCAAGCGAAACCAAGTCCCTCAGCCGCCATTGTCCATGAATGGTGCTTGCTGCGGAAGATATGCCATCCTCGGTATGTGTTTTAATAATCATCTTCGGTGGAATGAGCACATATTCGGAATCGCCAAAAATGCTGCCAAATGCCTAGGATTCCTTAAACGATGCAAAAAGTATTTTACCCCTTCTGATCTGGCATCAATTTATAAGGCATTCATCCGCCCAAAGCTGGAATATACCGCCCATATCTGGTCTGGTGGTGCACCCAAAACCGTTTTGCAGATTCTAGATTGGATACAGAAACGTGCGTTAAAACTGCTCCAGCGTAACGCACCACAACATGCGTCATGCTTCGAATGCACATCAGTTTACCTTCAAGCCTAACTTCGGACGTAGTGTCTAATATAGTGATTTATTTACATATAAGTCGCACAACACGAATGTGGAATGATCTCCCAGGCTCTGTATTTCATCATCATTACAAGATTGAACCATTTAAAGCCAACGTCAACAGGTACCTCCTCTTTTCTTCTTCCCCCTTTTTCCTACCGATCGTGACCTGATTGTCAGAAGAACAAAAATCAGAAGAAGTTGAGATTCGCAGAGGAGTGAGATCACGATGTACTTCGAAAAATATTGTAAAGAAGCGATAGGAGAAAGTGATCGTGTTTTGAAGGTAAACGGAGTCGAACGGAGCGTTATAAACAGTGTAAGTAACAACTACGGCTTAAGCCTAAACACAGCCAAAACAAAGTTCATGGCATTAACTAGGAAACAACAAATACCGAATCTGGAGCTAAAAGTAAACAAGAAGATCATTGAAAGAGTCAGCCAATGCAAGCACTTGGGAACAATAATTGAAAGCAACGCCAAGCCTAGTGAAGAAATTGAGTGCAGAATAGAGCAAGCGAGGACGGTCTCCAGTAAAATGAAAAAAGTATTTTGCAGCAGAGAAGTCGGCTTAAAATGATGAAATGCTATATTTGGTCAGTGCTGCTATACGGGGTAGAAACCTAGATACCAAAGAGAGCAATGATACGAAAAATAGAAGCTTTTGAAATGTGGATATACTGATGGATGATGGATGGATCTAACGAAGAGGTGTTGCGACGGATGGCCAGGAAAAGAGAACTTATATATTTAATTAAAAAAAGAAAAGGATACGTCTTACGTAACGAAAATTACAGATTACTTCAACTAATTCTGCAAGGAAAGATAGAGGAAAGACGAACGGTGGGTGGACAAAGGCTTTCATGAATATCTAACCTGCAGGACTGCCTCAATCTAGCCACCACAGAAATAATAAGAGGAATCACAAATAAATACGCATAACAAACGATGATTTCCAGCCTCCCCAGTGGAGAGAAACTTTAAGGAGAAAAAAGTCTCCAATAAACTTTGCAGCCTTTCTGGTACATGGGGCTGTGTTCTGAAGGAACATCCTTTTCGTAGTGCATACGACATTGAAGAGACCTTTAATATCGTGACCACTGTATGTTATACATATGTATGTACATAGGTAGATGGTGAAGATGCATAGTAGCCCTGTGCTGCACGAGATATGAATAACAGAAGAACCCCTCATCAAGGTGGAGTCGTATCGCCCCGCTTATGCCTCCTAGTAGTCGACGTAATTGGAAAACTTCTAGAAAAGAATGGCTACTAGTGCTTTATCAACTGTTTTCTCTATTATTATTAAATCTGTATCATGAATAGGAGTAAATGGTAGAAAGAGAGTCAATATCGACGTATGTGCACATGCATGCTACAACTTTGAGGTAGTAAGGGACTTTATCTACCTCGGATCTGCTATAACTTCCGAAAGTAACAACTCAGCAGAAATAAAACGAAAAATAACTCTTGCCAATCGCTGTTTCTTTGGTCTGAGAAAGCAATTGAGTAGCAGAGCCCTCTCCCGAAGAACTAAGGAACTGTGGAAGATATCCTCAGTCGCTTCAAGAGAAAGATTATCCGTAAAATGTCGGTCCCCTTGCGGTTCCTCCTTGGGCTTTGGAGGAGGAGATTCAACGACGAACTATACGAGCTGTACAGCGACAGCGACCTATCTAAAAAAATTGCGAATCACTCGTTTGATGGCTAGGACATGTAGAGCGAATGAGCACCAATGCTCCGGCCCGCAGAGTCTTCGAATCAAACCCGAAGGTATAACTCAATAGAGGAAGGCCTCATCTAAATTTAGTTGATATAATGCAACTGCATACACTTAGATGGCAACATATGGTGGATACACGCTCGAGAAGAAATCCAATCGTGACAGCATTACAAGCTTCCAATGGGCATGTTGACGGGGTCGGCTAGATCGACACATATTGCAGCTCACCAGTTCGGGTATAATCCCATGTATCCATACATACATACCATACCCCACCCACCAAGCTACCATATGGTTGAGAACTACGCAATGTGATAGAGTACACGGCAAATGCCATGGGTAGACATGAAATTAGCAAATGATATAGAAGCAGAAACCGTTTACCACTGAAGCTAATCAGTTAAAAGTACTTTTCAGCAGCAACAGTTATACGTGAAAGATTTCTAACTGCATAGACGTCAAAGATCTCACTCACCTGCGTAGTTTTTCCACATCCTGTATCCCCTTCTAGAACAACTACTCTCTTGGAGTTGATCACCTCCATAATCTCCTTATGCGAGTCATGAATTGGAAGCCCATCATCCCATTGCATATTGAAATGGTACCTATCGTAGATATCATCGCCTGTCTTACTCATCTTCAGTTTCTTTGCATCATTAGAATCGCTATCATCATCGTCGTCAATATCGTCCAAAGTGTCCAAATCGGTTGTTGCTGATGAATCTGCATACCGAGAAATGAACGATGAACATCCCGCGACATTCTCCTCCTAGACAAGATTCAGATTCTACAGTCCAAAGCAAATGCAAGAAATACAGAGACTTACCTCCATCATCCGCTGTCTCTCTGCTTGTGCATATTCCTGGGCATACTCGTTACCCTTCTCCTCGCGTTTTATAACTTTAGTTTCACAGCAATCCAATGTAATTACGGTTGTTTCAGATGTCATCAATCCTGTCGGCGCAGGAGTTCGTATAAATTCTTTGGTAAAGTCGAAGAAGTCATTTATTTCTTCCATTATCTTAAATGCAGTTCAACGAATTTGTATTGATAAATACAGTTGATACTCTGGTTTTGTTTTTAAGTAATTTCTAATAAAATAGAAAGGCACAAGGTACGTGAATCCTCCATAAACCGGAAGAAATTTGGAGAAAACAATGTGGTAAACGCAAACAAGACAGTTATTTTGTTTATAACATATGTAGCAAAATTGCAGTGTTCATATGACTCCCTACAACAGGGATGGCATTTGTTGACTATTTTGTGGTAAGGAGTACCAACTAATTAAAAAATGTATGCTGATTATTGTTATCGAACTACTGCAAGAAGTATAATAATGGAGTCACTTCAGGGCTAGTAGGGGCTTAGCAACGTCATTACAGAAGCTTGGCTGGACTTCTTGTGAACTGAGATTTCAACTCCTCATCGTCAGACCTAAAACGAGTGACACTAGTTGACATTTTCAAACGTCAAACAGAATCAGAAAACCATCTTACCTTGCCGCTACTCCCAAGCTCGGAGGCTCTAAGTGAGCATTGTCTTAGTTGAGAGACTCCATCTACTTCTACTAAAGAAAACTATCCGACTACAATCCAACTGACTTACAAGACTTATGCGTCAAATCAACTCGTCAACCATCAAATTTATCAGATGGCTAGCCCATACACTGTTGTATCAGCCAACCGAGTTGATAGCTAATTTGAATATTGTGAGGAGTCCGAAATATAGCGGAACTTACCTAAACTTCTCTTCTCAGCCATGCGAGTGTTTTCCTGTCGAAAATATATCTACGCTGCGCAAAGCATCACGGTATGCTGGATCGCAGGACAGAATGTGACACCAAACTTTCGGAAAACTATTCGAACGACCAGCTGTGCAAACTAACTAACATGCCTCCTAAAACCAGCTTAAAAATCATAACGAAAACGGGTTGGTTCAGGAGGGCCGCTCCCGACATGGACTAATGATTTTCAAAAAGAAACTGCATTCGTTATGAGTGTTCTGTCATTTTTTGTTCAATCCCATTTAAGTTTGCAAAAACGCTTCCTCAATTCGCATTAAACATCCCTGTTTTCATGCTGTCTAATGTGACAGAAATGCACATGTTGCTCTGTTGCTTCTTCTCAAATTTAACATAAAATCCGACACGAAAAACTAAAATTCCAATTCTCTGTGACTTGCGCATTAGTAATTCTTTAATTAATAGAGAGGAATCTCAATCGCTCTGAGAGCGATAATCTCTTCGATTTTGACGCAACAGATGACATCGGGACGTTTCCAAATGACCGATGGTTTGGCTACAGAACATCTGAAGAAATTCGTCTTCACTAACGTTTCGCGACCAAATCAGGGAATTCTACCAGAAAAGTCTCTCGAAATCCTTATCCCCGAGGTGAGTTCTTTCCTTGCACACTACATGCAGCTGGTAGTTGATTTATTTTATTTCTTTTCTTAGCTCCTACAAGCCGGCTACTCGTTTTACACTTGGCCTTGTGCGCCAATACTCGCGTGGTTTCTGTGGGAACGACGACATTCGCTGGTAGGAAAACGAATTTTAGAACTTGGAGCCGGTACCGCCCTTCCCGGTATCTTAGCAGCAAAGTGTGGAGCTCAAGTTGTTCTCAGCGATAATTGCATTCTGCCAAAATCCTTGGCACATATTCGCAGGGCTTGCTTGGCAAATAACTTGATTCCTGGTCAAGATATTGATGTTATCGGACTTAGTTGGGGCCTGCTGCTAAATAGTGTGTTCAATTTGGGATCACTTGATTTGATCATAGCCGCGGATTGCTTCTACGATCCAAGTGTATTCGAAGACATCGTTGTTACGGTTTCGTTTTTACTCGACCGGAACCCGGAAGCCAAATTTATATTCACATACCAGGAGCGCAGTGCTGACTGGTCGATTGAAGCGCTGCTGAAGAAGTGGAACTTGCACGCAGTTCAGATCAACATCGAGGATATTGGGAAATTCTCTGGGGTTGACTTGATTGAGTTGATGGGCGGTCATACAATACATTTGGTGGAAGTGTCTAAATAAAGCCAAGCAAGATGTCCCAATCGGCTGTTCTTCGCAATTCTTACAAGCTGTTCGTTGGCAACTTGCCGTGGACTGTGGGTAATCGTGAATTGCAGTTGTATTTCTCGAAATTTGGAAACGTGAGCGCTGCTTCGGTGATGTTTGACAAAAATAAAGGATTCTCCAAAGGCTATGGCTTCGTTGTGTTTGGCACACGCGATGCGTATAATAGTGCTTCGAACCATAGCAACCATTTTCTTGACGGCAGAGTACTAAGGGTACAAGAGACGAATAAGTAGTTAGGTTTAGAGCTTGTAGTATTCGATAATGAAAATAAAAAAAATCTGAAGAACGTGGTTTCCTATTCATTTTCTACTTCTAGGCAGCCTGCCATATTTAATCGTTGTTAGGTTCGAGGACTGCGGCTTCAAAATGTTACTTCCTTCAATAAATAAAAAAAAATAGTAAAAAAGAACTTCCCGCTGCGGACAGGATTCGAACCTGTGCGGGTAGAACCCAATGGATTTCAAGTCCATCTCCTTAACCACTCGGACACCGCAGCTGTTGTCAAACTGATGTCAAAAGCTGACTACACCGCACATCATGGCAGTAAGTATAAACATATTCACTTTTTAACTCTACATTGAGCAGTGAGCTATTGTGAGAACTATTGAAAACTTTTCTTTTTTGAAAAGAAAATGAAACAGAAATGGCATGTATGTTCATATTTTGAAAATCGGGAGGGTATTTGCATCTTTCAAGGTTCGTGATGGTCCATGTAGTCACAATATAGTCTTCAGTGCTTTGTTTTGCGATTTTTAAAGTCTCTCCAATTGGCCATAGTTGGAGGATACGTAGCATAATACAGTTGAGCAAAATCCGAAATGCGGTTTAATGATAACACTGGGGAACACACATTTCGTTGACTAGGACCTGACACTTGTTTTTGACTTATTTTTGACGTCTGGAGTGTTCATTCTATGGACAATCTCGCCTGATAGTCCAACAGCAGTCAGCCATCATATGTACTACATCCCATCTACCTTGGCACCTTGCCTCCATGATCTTTAAATCTTGGTGGAATCTCCCACCCTGCTCATCATTGACAGAACCTAGATTGGGAATTCAGCAAGATGGCTATGCAGAAAATGAACCTTGATGCTCCTGTTGCAACCAAGCATTTTGAAGCTCTCTAAAAGTTACTGGACAATTTCTGTGTAATTCTCTGCTCGCAAATTCCCAAACGTTTTTGAATGGCAACCAAGCATTCCTTTTGAGTTCTGTCATCATTGTCCCAATAAAATGTTCATCTATAATGAGCTGCCAAATCAATGACTTCATATTCTTCACGCAAACAAACTGAGTGCCCTATTGGGACTGCACCAAATAAGTTTCCGTTGTGGAGAAGGACACACTTCAAGCTCCGCAATAAACAGTCGCCATTCAGTTGCGTTATAGGCTAGAATTCCCAACTCTCGCTAAATCATAGGAATACCAAATTGAAATTTACACAACGTCTCTGTAGCGGAAAAACTTGACGTGATGGAAGAAACTTTTACTCAAATTGTTCCTCAGTGTAATCAGTAATTGCTGTCCCTTCGTTTTGTCGTTGGCTATTATTTGCCATGTACAGCTAATTATTGAGATATTATCTCTCCGACGTTTTGGTTTCCTTTCTGTTCTTCTTCTTCCATCTCTAGGAATAAACTGAGTTATTTTCAGAGTTCATCGATTGCCTCTCATTCTAGCTACATGACCAGCCCAGTTCTTTGTGATCGCATCCGAAAAATTTGTCTTATTTCGAATTCTCGTTGTCGTCTTAATAAACTTAAAACAGGTCTTTCCATTGTATTCTGTGTTATTTCTAAATTCTGTACAGATTTCGTCCAAGTTTATCATGACGGCCAACAATACTGGCTTTTTTTGAATTTGTTTCCAAAACTGGTTCCAGAGAACAGGTCATGAACCTATAGGCACAACAATACGACGACGACAGTGGCAGTGGATTGGACATACTCTCCGAAAGGGTGACGGGTCCATAGCTAACCACACGATGCAATGGAATCCGCTTACTCAGGATGGCAGGATAGGCGGTGGTCCTAGGAGTACGTGGCGCAGAACAGTTGAGAAGGAAGCACGACAACTGGGAAAAAATTGGGGAGAACTAAGACACATTTCCAGAAACCGCACACGATGGCGCGTAGGCATTGTCGAAGCCCTAGGACCCACTAGATACAGGACTTAACAACAAAACTGCTTCCAGCCGTTTGAAAGTCTTCAGTCCTTTATCTTCTTTATTTTCTAGCGATATTAGTTGGCCTGGATAAATATAGTCATCGACGTATTGTTATATGTTGTTGCTACAAGTACGATATCATCTACTAATCTCAGATTATTCAGATATTCAGCATTTATTTTTAGTCCTAAGCAATCCCAGTTCATCGATCTAAAATGTTTTCTAAAACTCCGGAGAAAAATGCGGGTGAGATGGGATCGCCTTGTCTAAATTGAATAATCTGCCCTTCCCTTCCAAAGCTACTCAAAGGCAGTTGCGTTTGTGTATATATTTTTGAATATTCTGATAATCTGGTTGCATGCGCTTAGATTTTTGAGTGATTTCTAGATTACAACATGCTCTACTGTATCGCATGTCCTATTGAAATCGACGAATGCCAAACTTATATATCTACTCCGCTGGTATTCTTTGCACTTTTCGATTACTTGGTTGATTGTTTGTAGACCGTGCGTAGTGCTAAAACCTTGACGAAAGCCAATTTGCTCTATTAGATGTTCACTCGTTCGACTTTTGGTCTTTCGGATTCTGGAAAAAACTCATTTTGCGAAAACCTTGTAAATGGCCGATATCAAAAGGCCTTTTTTGTGCAAAAGGATAATAGTAGACTCTTTCCATTGTGTTGCAATTTGTTCTATGCTTAGGATCCAGTTTAATAAGTTGCTGAGACTAAGGACTAATTTACCACTTACATATATAAAGCCCATCTGGAATTGAACCTTGTGGAACTCCTTGGTCCACTTCTTTGCAATCAGACTAATAGTATGTCTTTACGTTGGATCGTTGTTGTCTTTTTGTTAAAAGTGATAGTTGGGTTTTCCCGCGTTTGCTCATCAATCGTCTCAAATGCCCTTAAAAAATTAAGAAACAGATACATACACTAGTCGGCATTTTAGGGTTTAACTTTTAAATGGCTTTATAAAGAATTTTTATTTATTTTTTACCTTTTATATAACTTATGCAAACTTAAAAATAAGAAAATAAATATTTTTTCGTAGAAACATGAAGAGGTACAAATAAATTAGTAATTTCACGTGTTGGCATATGTAAGTATTTTGACAAGTATGTAATATTAAGAAAACAAAGTTTAAACTTAACAAAACTAAAGAAATTAAGAAGAATTATGTATGTAAAATGTATAACCTCCTTTGGCTTCAATAACTTTTTGAAGGCGTCGCGGTGCTAAATCCACTAAATTTTGAGGAATCTTTAGAGAGTACTCTTTCCAAAGGAAAGTGACCTCAGAAATTGTCTCCTCTCTGGTTTTATTTAACGAATCTCTTCTTTTGCGTTTCAAAAGAGACCAGTTTTCTATAATATAAATCTGGCGTTTGAGGTGGCCAGTCCAAAGTGGTCACACCAAGATCCTTCAAAAACTTCGTTACCATCCATGCTTTGTGGCACGGGGTATTATCTTGTTGTAGGGTAAATGATTCCCCAATAAGTCTATCTCCGGAAGGAAAATATTGACATTGGTTCATCGAGCTGGTGATAGGAACCAAGTCACCCAGCCCATTATACGCAATACATCTCCAGAACATAATAGGGCCTCTACCATGGCTCACTTTTTGACAAACGGGCCTTGTTTTTGTCTCACTGCCTTTGGCAAAAAATTAGTTTTTTGATGAGTTTTTATCTGCCCATAGACCGCTTCTCTAGAACTTCTTTGGCTTGTGCAGATGTTCCTTTGCCAGTCTTTTAGGCTTGTTTGCCTGTGATATCTACGGCACGTCCTTAACCTTTATTGTCTTAAAATCTCCCTCCTTTAAGCGTCGTCGGACAGTGCGCTTACTGATCTGATTCTTGACCATCAAATTCCATTTATCTGCAACAGATAGAGGCTTCAAAAGTGTAAAAACATTTGCACAAAGATTCCGTCAAAATACTTACATATGCCACGCAAAAATTCGTTGTCTACATGCATTCTTATCAACAGAAAGAGAATGCAAAAATAGATTCTTTGTTTTGTGCATCATTTTCGCACCATTATTTAACTATACTAAGCAAAACTAGGTTCAATAGTTACAAAAACGTTCGTCAAAATACTTACATATGCCGACTAGTGTATATGATTGACTGCTGCTTCACACGATTTTTTTTTTTAAAAACGTGACTGGTACTGTGATTAAATATTATTGCACCACAGGTATTCCATTTCTTGTTTTAACAACGCTACAAGGATTTTTACTTGTTTCTATCGTTTTGAATGAAGACGGGCGAAACACCTCCATTTCTTTAGGTTGGACACTTTTTCATCATCGCTTCCTTCTATGTCTGGGAATTCTCCTGCTGAAACCGATTTGTTAACTCATTCCAGCATCGTTCGCTCTAGGCTGTTCCAGTTCCAAGTATCATTGCTGGTTTTATAGGTGGACTATTGGCCTTATTTTGTTATGTTTTACAAACTTTTTTGAACCGTTCCATTGAAATTTGGATTAACTTAAATTTCCTATTTGAATGATCAACGAAAGCAACGTATTCGGTCTCCTCGATTGATTCTCTAATTTCGTTAACACTTCTCACGAAATATTGGTTGAATTTGTTAGAAATTTCCAAATCATCTTTGTATTCCGTTATTCAAAATTCAAAAGTAATTTTGTTTTTATATTGACTCAGCACTGGTTTTTTTTATTTCCCTCCACATCTGCTTCTGACCGCCTGATTGTCTTATTCTATTGCTGTTTCCCATTACAGATTTTTACTTTAAAATTTGCATTGTTCCCAGATTTATTGCGACTCTTTTGTGTTTCAACAGTTTTAGTTCGTTGTTGTAGCATTAATTTGTCTGCTTTTCCGTTTTATTATTGCTTTCCGTAATAAATTTTATTGTTTTACGCAAATATTTTTCAATGTTTGTCACGTTATCATGTATGTTTATGCTACAGTTTGTAACGCTCATTGTCCAGGACGGAACGTCTGATTATCTTCTATGTAACAAGTAGCGTCTCTTTGTTTATATCTCAGGAACTTAGTGATATGGCCTTTAGGGGGTCATGTTAACAAAAGCGGGCCAAGATACATACCTTTGATGAGTGGCAGTCGGATTGGAACTTCCTGGTATTTCTATGTCAAGTCCTAAACTTACCAACCTTATCCAGGACGTGCAGAGTGTGGGAGACAGTTCTAGGCTACGGTCTCTGAGAAGCTCAGGGTTGTACACAGTCCAGGCTAGTTGTGTGGAGAGAACCGTACAATCATCGGCATATGAAGCAATGTTTCTCGGATTTCGTCTGATGAAAAAGGTAGCTTAGAAATGTACAAAGTAAATTGGACTTTTAGGTGTTAAATTCTATAAATGATTAACGGTCAGATAGATAGTGTTAAGTAGCCAGCTTTGGTGTATGCCAGCTAGCTATGCATTCTACAATATCGCATAATACTTACTTACTTAACGGGCTCCCGACCCCTGAAAAGTCTCTGCCCGAGACTCGGCAGCCTTTCAGTCGCTTCGATTCCTAGCACTCTGCGTCTAGTTGTCCAAACCAAGCCGTGTCGAACCTGAGAGATGTGATTAGAAGATCCTCTTTGCTGGAGCATTATTATCAATTCGCGCGATGTGGCTGACCCCGTGTAGTCGACGTATTTTAGCTTTTTGGACTACATCCAAATCTTGGTACTGCTCATAGAGTTCGCGGTTATATCTTCTCCTCCATTCGCTCTGGCATATGAGACCGAAAACTCGACGAAGATTTTTTCTCTTGAAAGTGGCCAAAATCTGCTCTGAAGTGCCAGGATCAATGTTTTGTGCAGCATGCATTTCGTCTTCCTAGTTAGGATTTTTGAACCCATTTGATGATCGTCTGCGTATGCCACCAGCTGGACAGATTTGTTGAAGATATTTCCTTCCGTGTTAACACCTGCCCTGCGCACTAGATTAAAGACGACAGCGCATCTCCTTGTCATCCGGTGCATGTTTGGAATAGTTTTGCACATTGACCGCGTGTTTTCCAGAGTCACGCAACACTGTTGGATCAGTTCCCGAATTCGGCCATCGCCTTGTAGAGCTCGAGACGATGGATGCTGTCATATGCGGCTTTAAAGTCGATGAAGAGATGGTGAGTCTAGATTTGAAATTCGTTGGTCATTTCCAGGATTTGCCTTCGTGTGAAAATTTGGTTTATTGTCGATCTGCCGGGCTGGAAGCCACACTGGTACGTGGCGATTAGTGTGCTGCACAAAGGTTTCAGACGTTCACACAAGACATTGGATAGGATCTTATACGCGACATTAAGCAGGGATATGCCATCGATAGTTCTTGCAGGACGCAGGATAGCCTTTCTTGAAGATGGAGTATATAGAGGTGATAGTCCAGTCATACTTGGTTGATAATTTGCTGCATGCACCCCATCACCACCTTTGTTGTTAATATCGCATATTGGTCCGCCGTCTCTTACAACTTAGCAGTCATAGACTGTTTACCTGATCGGGTTTTATAGATCTATAAATGCCCGTTCGTTCCACACTCTGCACTTTTATTACTTTGGAATTACATTTGTACATTTGAGTTCCATAAGTTGGGGGAGAAGGAAGAGGAAACACTCGCTCATCTCAAAAGCAATTCACACCTGGAAGTACGACTTTCTTCAAGTTTGCCCAACCTCATGGAAAACATGCGTTGCGTCATTGGGTAATGAGTGAGGTTTATTATTTTTAATAACGAAAACGTTAAAGCACACACATTGCGTTATGTAATAACAAAAATATGAACAGTTTATTTATAAAAAAACATATATATATTGTTTGTGTTCAAAATGAGGTTAGGCATCAAAAATCGCATCCTCCAGAACACTGTTTTTGTAAAATCTAAAAGGCTAGACTGAGTAAACAGCTAGAGTGGAAAACATATTTGCTTACTTGCTAAGATATTTCTTGTAATTTTTACCCACAACCTCTGAAACACTTGTGTAGCCCTGTGCCTCCAGGATCTGCGCTAGTTCGCTTTTGATTTTCGTCACCACTGGTGGGCCGTGGTAAATGAACGCAGTGTAGAACTGGACGTAGGAAGCACCGGCTTCTAGCTTCTCGAAGGCGTCCTGCCCGCTGAACACTCCGCCTACGCCAATGATTGGAATTTTTCCCTTGGTATGGGCGTACATGTCCGCTATGAGTTGCGTAGATCTGGGCCTCAGTGGTACACCACTCAATCCACCTCGTTCCTTCGCCAATTCCTGTTCGATTACATTAGTCCGATCGAGTGTCGTGTTGGACACGATAAGGCCGTCAACTTTGCAATTACTTTGCGTCACCACTGAGGCTATATCTTTGACGTCTTCCGGCGTTAGGTCAGGAGCTATTTTCACGAAAATCGGGACTGTATTGTTCTCTGCGAGCTTGTTGCGAGCCTCCACCACTCCTGTGAGCAGTGTTTGAAGGTCTTTTTTGCCCTGTAAATTCCTTAACCCTGGAGTGTTTGGACTACTGACGTTAATAACCAGATAATCAGCTACAGGCCCGAACGTATTAACTCCCTTGACATAGTCGTCCAAAGCATCTGGCGAGGTTTTGTTTTTACCCAGATTGACACCAAGAATTCCCTTGTAATCGCCATCCTTTCGCAATTCCTTCAGTCGATCGAAAACAGCCTTGTGTCCGTCACTATTGAATCCATACCGATTGACAATCGCTTGATCTGCTTTTAGACGAAACACTCTCGGCGTTGGATTACCAGGTTGCGCCTCAGGAGTTACTGAACCGATTTCAACAAAACCGAAACCGATTTTCTCCAGACCTTTGATAGCCTCGCCTTGCTTGTCGAAACCTGCCGCAATTCCAATGGGATTTTTGAGATGTGCATTGAAAAACTTCGTGCCCTGCAAATACCATTGAAATAATCAGTGAAACAGCAACCAGTTGGTTCCTTACCAAAACTTTTGGGTCTTCTTGTTCTGGAGTGGAGAACAGTTTGTATTTACATGCCAGCACTGCGAGTCTATGTGATGCTTCTGGTGGAACTAATCGTGTCATTGGCATAAGGACGTCATTGTAGAACTTTTCGTTTCCCTTGACCAAGCTGAATCCGGAAAAGATTAATCCAGCTCCGCTGGTTATCAAGGCTAGTGACCGCATTTTGTTCTTCTACAAGAAGTAATTCAATACAGAGATAGTTGATACAAACTTTTTAAAGATAATTACAAATTTCGAAGGATTTGCCATTGTCGAGTACTGTTAAAAATTGCCGGAATTGTGCAATAAACCCGAACCGGCTAATGAATATCGTATAACAAGAATAACACAAAACAGAAACCATATGTCTACAGTTTAATAACTACTGGTGTGAAAAAATGGCAAGAAGGGATGAATTTCTAATGACGTGCAGTCCAAATAATCTAGTACACACTTCTGTTCTACGTGACAGGCGAACTTGTATCCCTTCGAAATACGGAGAAACAAACTTCATCATCAAGCTACATAAGGAAGGTTTATTCAACATTCTCAAAAGGATTCAGGACTTTATTTTCTACATGATGGACAGGATTATGTGTGGAATAGATACTTTACGGGACCAACGGTCGCCTTTCAAAATGGAATGTCACCCAATAAAAAGTTTAGATGGTTCGTTGCTCATCTGCAAGGCGATTGATCGTTAAACTACTGACTGCCCAAAACATGGTTTGGGCAAGTAGCGCAACAAGCAAGTTCGTAATGTAGTGCTTGCTTTTCCTCCTCGTGGTGGTCCCCGGGCAACTGCATGTTTTAAGCCTTATACATGTAGGCTAAAATTGCAAGTGCGAGACTGTCTAGGGTTTTATGCCTAGACTAGGTAACCTGGGCCAGCAATCCGCGTTACCGAAATATCAAGCTATGGAAACCGACACAATGGCTCGGATAACGACTAATAACACGTTGACGACCTTTGGCTATTGTACCCGGACTAAGATTGGTTTCTGGAACGTGAAGACACTCCTTGACTACAGAGTGAAGGACCTCAGAACGTCAGATTCCTTCAATTGGAACATGAGTTCTAGCGATATAGGCTGGACATATTGGGAGTAAGTGAGACAAAATGGTTAGATGCAGGCGAGTACCAATCCCCAACGGGTAACACTGTATTACTCTACTCTGAAAGAACATCCAGATATGGAGTTGGACTGCTGTTAACACCTATAGCACGCAGAAGCCTAATTTCCTGGCAGCCGCACGGTGATAGGATTTTAACGGCCAGATTCCAGACGAGAGTACGTCACATCACCATTATACAGTGTTACGCCCCCACGGAGGGTTCATCTGAGGAAGTAAAGGAGACCTTCTACAACCAGTTGGGAACTGTCTATAATGCAACACATAAAGGCGATATTGTCATTGTGATGGGGGAACTGAATGCCAAGGTTTAACCATCAGTCGCCGATTCAGAAGTAGTCTTCTAGACGTCCGAAACAGACGAGGAGCGGACATGGGGTTGGTACAAGATCACCATCTTATGATAGCTACTGTCCGATTACGCACTGCTGCCGTTTGAACATCTAACAATACAAGACACCTAGGTTCAACGTAGACCGACTGAGAGATCCCACAGTGCGCCAAGAACTAAGGGACCATCTCTCATGTGGAGTGGAAACAATCAGCAGCACACAGCCCGCCACCATCCAAGATCATTGGTATGCTGTGAAAACTGTTTTCACATCAGGGGCTGAAAGGATTGTCGGTCGATCGCAGGGAAGCCATAGGGCGTGGCTGTCCGAGGATACCTGGAGGAGGATCAACGAACGCAAACAGCTACGAGCTCGAATTGCAGCAACGTTAGGTGCTTACGTTATATTTTTAGGATTTTATGGCCAAACCGTATCTCTAACGAACAACTCTATCAGAGAACGGGCCATGAACCTATAGGCACAACAATACGACGACGAAAGTGGCAGTGGATTGGACATACTCTCCAAAAGGGTGGCAGTTCAATAGCTAACCACGCGATGTAATGGAACCCGCTTACACAGAGTGGCAGGATACGCGGTGGTCCTAGGAGTATGTGGTGCAGTGTGCAGAACAGTTGAGAAGGAAGCACGGCAACTGCGAAAAAGTTGGTGAGAGCTGAGGCACATTTCCAGAAATCGCACACAATAACCCGTAGACATTGAAGAGGGCTTAGGACTCACAAGGAGAAATCCCCTTAGAAGGCAGTAAATCATATTGAAGATCCATGTCTAAGCTGATTCAGGATGATATCCAGATTGGAACGATGCAAGCGTGGCACACGGAGAATGGTCATGAAAACATTTTACTTATGGATGAGAAAATTTTTACCGCGGAGGAACAAGCAAAATGTTGAAATTGATGCTACTTTATATAAGAAATCAAGGTAGCCATCATCCTGCTTCTGTAGTGATTTGGTGAGGAGTCTCCTACCAAGTTGTCACATCCCTCCATTTCTGCGAAAAAGGTGTGAAAACTGGTGCACAAGTCACCAACAAGATGTGCCAGAGGGTGTTGTGAAGCGCTTGACCAATACGCTTTCCAATGGACAGAGTTGGATCTTCCAGCAGGACTCCGCTCCAGCACACAAAGCCAGAACCACGCAGAAGTTGCTCAGGATCAATATTCCTGGCTTTGTAGCAGCAAAAGATTGGTCGTCGGGCAGTCCATACGTCGGCAGGAATACGGTTTGTGGTCAGAATTGGAGAACGTGACTTGCAAGACTCCTCACAGAAATTTGGAAGGAATTAGAACAGCACTAACCCATGGAAACAGTGTGTGCTCCTAAAGCCCAACGGCCAGAATGTTTGAAAGCTTGTGTTAAAGCAAGAGGCAGTCAGTCTAATTTTCGATTTCGATCAATATTATGATCCAATAGATGACACAATTTTGAATACAATATGTTTACTTGTTTTTTTATGGCGTTTTAAAGTTGTAACCGAATTTTGCATACTGTTTGCTAACCACTTGAGCAAAATATGAGAATTTTAGTCGGTCACCCTACAATACCAATTCAAATAAAAGCTTTTGTTTGCGCCGTTAAAATAGTACCAAATGCATAATCTACTACAAACACCTGCACACAAATTCATCCAAAACCCGCAGTGAACCAGCAACTGTCAGTTTTATCTGCAGAAATTATTACACACCCGTCGACCGTCGCGCAATACCATTTACCAAAAGCAAAACACACCAGATTCAGTTAGTTAGATTGTCAAAAGTTCTCGTGTCGAGTGGTCGTGTCGCGAGATTTATTCTACGGTTCTACACCCCCAAGTGTCCAAGTGAAGTCGTTAACCAAATCACAAACCAAAGTGTTCTCTAAGTGATTCCATTCAACCGAAACTACACACCACAAGGTATTTAATATTAAATCAATTCTCGCTCAAGTTAAAATCAAATTTTGTTTACCAAACCAA
Source organism: Xylota segnis (assembly GCA_963583995.1). Taxonomy (NCBI): domain Eukaryota; kingdom Metazoa; phylum Arthropoda; class Insecta; order Diptera; family Syrphidae; genus Xylota; species Xylota segnis. The sequence continues at coordinate 112,813,939 of OY757236.1, read as the reverse complement.
ACCCAGAAATAGTTTCGCTTCGTTGCGTTGTTGTTGTTTTTGTTTACGTGCTCCTACCCGAGAGGTGGTTACTCACTCTGAGTTTGTTGTCTCGCAATCGTTGCCATTGCCGTTCGTCGATGTCGTCTGCCTTCGATTGGGAGTTGTTTTTTGTGTCACAGTTACTTCATCATTATCGGTTTCCACGGGGAAATTTGAAAGATTTCTCTGATGGCCGGCCCTTTGTTTGGGCAGGAGGCACCTGCAATATTAAGGAATTTCTGATGAATTCCTAATTTTATCGCATCCTCATGCCGGTAAGGCTTTAACGTGTAAATAATGAAGGAACAGGAAAGAAGAACTTGCAAGTTCAAAGTTTCCCCCCCTTAGCCAACCAGAGCGTGTGTGTGTGTGTGTTGTTGTTGCCTTGCCACTGGTGCTGTGGCCGAGGAGTACGGGCATGGATCGATAAAAGTGCTGCGTACAATTAGGAAACCTTGAAAGAACAAAGAAAGCGTACGAAGGAGTACACTTACAAAGGATGCAAGCGCTGAAACCTTGGGGAAAATTCTAATGTGAAGTGAAGCAGAAAAGACATGCAGAGTATGACGATTGGATTTGGTCTGAAAGCTGTTACCCTATCGGTGGAGTGTTGGAGGCGGTAGATGAGGCGTCGTGGGATGGGTGGATTAAATCGACTGGAATCAACTATGCACTCTAGATAGACAGGTTGAATTGGAACGTGCCAGTGGGAGTTTTGAGTTATGGGCGGGGAGGTGCTTTGTTTCTGATATTCATTTCCATTACTCAGTTGGAGGTGAGGACGTGCCAAATGGAGTCTAGTTAGACTTGATAATCTATTTGGTTGTGCTTGCGTGTTTAGCGTGGACTGCTATCGACAGTTGCCATACCCACCCACTTACTGAAGCAATGACCAATGCCTCCACAAACGACATTGAACCTGAGTCACAACTGTTACTTCTGTTTGATAAAGCAGCTGTTCAAGCTTTTTAAAGAAACATAAGATACGAACATTAACCGCTGCGCGATGTCGACAAATGCTTGTCGCTTTTAGTACTGCGAGTTACAAAAATCAGGATATGTGCCTCTTGGGATTGTCTTCCAAATGTTAGTGGCCCATTGGTCTCCAGAATCGATTCAACTCTTTCTGCTGATTTTCATTGAAATTATGGACAAGATGTCAGAGCAGGGTAATACTAGAGCGCTGTTTGTGGACTCATTTATTAAGAATTGGTATGAGACTGAATTCAAGGGCCGTTCCACCGTTTACCAATACCACTGGTAGGATTGCAAGTGGTTTAGGTGGATGTCGTCGATCAGGCAGACAAACTAAGAGAAAGGTTCATGGTGATATGAAAGGACTTAGTTATCAGCATCGGAACCTACGTTGGTAAGATGGAGAACGACCACTCTCTTATCCAATCCGGAAGATGCTTTGTCTGGCATGAAGCTTATATGAGGAATGGGGCCCCAAACCTGCCAGCATCCACTGGATGTATACTGCCATAGTCAAACCAATTCTTACTTACGGATGCCTGGTCTGGTGGCCTGTCGCCGGAAAAGTCACAAACCTACACAACTTTACAAGAATCCAATGACTGGCGTGTATAGGGGCTACTAGCGCAATTAGAACTACTCCCACTGCTGCTATTGAAACCTTCGTTTACGAAAAACCGGAATGTGGAGAGGCTACCACACCGAACATAGTACCATCGCCTGGTGGTCTAATGTGTCTGCGACTACTTCCCTCCTCATTCAGATTTTGAACTCATCCTTTACTCCAAGTTTCCCTGTAGAGAGGATTGGACGAATGGTGGGGTCATTAACCCTGCCTGTATACCTATACATCTGCACGGATGTGTCAAAGACGGATGAAGGTACAGGCTCAAGAATCTTCTCAGAGGTACCACAGATTGCCCGGTCCATAAAACTCCCCAACCATGCGAGTGTTTTCTAGGCGAAAATATATGATATCACCGAGGCCTGCTGGCACCCTGGCAAGACAACAAGCATATTGACATATACATCGACAACCAGGCAGCCATCAAAGCCACCACTTCCATTACAATCAATTCAAAACGGGTTAAACAATGTAAAGAAGAGGTCAAATCCTTCCAAAGGAACGAGAGGACCGATGAGCTAGCGAGAACGGTCTCAGAATCAAGTGACATCCCGAAGGACCACTCTGTCCTGCCGCCCATTAGCCTCCTTTCGTCCAAGATCTCTACGCACTTCCGTAACATGGCCAAAGCTAGGTGGAGCGGACTCTCCTCCTGCCGTGTTTCGAGGCTACTTTCGGCCCAATTCAACGAAAAAACGACCAGAGAGCTTCTGTCTCTCAATAGAACCCAGCTAACCCAATGGCGGCCCACCTTAGTGGAATGGGTTTCAAGGTCTCAGACCTAAACTGAGACGGAGGAAAACACAATACACTTCCTCTGCGAATGTCTCAGCAGAATCAGACACCAAACCTTCGGGAAAACATTTTTCGATCAGCTCTACGAATTAGCTAACATGCCCCCTAAACCACCTTAAAATTCATAACGAAAACGGGTTGGTACAAGAGGGCTGCTGCCGACATGGACTAACGAATTACAATTTGTTTTCACATTCTTCCATACCATATCCCACACTGGGCAACACAATGGATCCGTTGAGATCCGAGTGAGACTGCTCCCTCCTCGTGATTTTGCTTACAACGAGTCTGACTAGATCCCTAAACTCTTTGAAGAACCAGTAGTCAAGGATCATATTTGTCTCCACAGAAATTTTATATTTCTTTAACTTAGTTTTGGTTAGATGCGATTAGTTTACCGTTCTGATAGCTTCGTGGAGATTTAATAGGGACTTACACCCTGGATCTTCTTTAGCTAGTTAGTCTGCTTTGGTATTGCCTGGAATATCCCAGTAGATACCACCACAGGAATACGTTGCATCTGATAGCAATCTCGTTAAGAGATTCGCGGCATTATTTAACCAACTTGGATTGTATTATTGATGATTTCAAGACTTTTATTGCTACTTGACTGAACAATATCGCGGCAATTGAAAGTCGGGTCACGCGAAGTGCTGTGATCTCTGCTTGAAGTACACTACAGTGGTCCGACACTTGTTAGCAGCCCAGTCTAGTCTGCTTTTAAGTATTTATTCATATTCAAGTTAAAATGTAAGAGTCTATCGAAGTTCTGTTGATAGAGCAGCACATTACCTTTTGCTAATAAGTATAACATCAGTGAAAGGATATATCCTTGTTGGAAACTCTATTGGATTTCGGTCTGTTCTGAGACCTTTCCTCTAAATAAACTCTGCTGAGACTTTCGGAAGCCTTTTTGAATTCGATTAACAGCAGTTGGTGGTCGATGTTGGATGCACTGCTCGATGGTGATTCAGACAGTATTTATGTTTTGACACAGTTGAGTTGGTTGGAGTTCTACTATTCATGTCAATATCAGAGGCGTATGCTAGTAGTTGTTTCTTGAAGTCGTTGCCGACTTCGTTGGAGCAGCGGGCAAACGGACGAGTTTGGCACAAATCCCCCGTGTAGCAGTGGGTATCTATTTAAATATAACTATTCTTATGCCCATAGTAGCAGGCAACTGTATTGTTTACAGGTCAACCTTTTTCTTTGCTTTTTTCAAATTCCCAGGCGACATCTCCATCGCGATTCAGCAGCAATGTCTAGAGCATCCTTACAAACAAAAACCAACTGATGACTCCACCAGACATTAACCCAAGACCACATTTTTTCGAATATAATATGGATTGTCGTCTGTTTCTAGCTCTTCGCCCAAAAATGCTTTTCCATTTGCAAAAATTACGTGAAAGATGTGTCAACAAGCCCGATGATACAATCTCCGTCGCCTTCCTACTCTCTTAAGTGGTTTAGAAGAACCTCTTATCTAGAATCATCATCTCACCACAAAAAAAAACCATATATCGATGAATAAACGCTGCATTCCCAGAATACATGGCGTCAAGAGTATCGATTTTAAGGCATTGAGTCATTTCTTTCTCTTTGGCAGAACTCTAAAGCGATTCTACTTACACTTTTGTTTATTTAAAGTTCTAGCACGCTTGCAGTCATATGTGACGTGGATCCCATTCATCTCCCCCCATGTATGCAGCATTACGTTTGGTGGAAGCATCCACCTACTTTTTCATTCGCATTCACCGACCCGAAACAAACACATTGTACCCAACTCAAAAGGAGGTTCGAAAGTTAAATAGAATATAAAAACAAAATTGCACTTATGCTGTTGATGTGAATGCTTCAGGGATTCCGTATCCACAAGATGGACTTAATGGATGAAAAGGCTAAAAGTCTGGGATCTACTTAGGGATTAAATGTGCCCCGCCATAAATCGATATTTGATTTGCTTCCAAGAAAGGACAAAGAGATCCTTTTTTGTCCCGAATCATAGGGTAGGAAGCGCTGCTGGTGTTAACACTGCATTGCATGACGTCTGCTCCAAGTTGGCGGTGAGTAATGAGGCAAAAAAGCACAACGTAAACAAAGAAATTTAATATGTATGCACTATGATGTGTAATGGTAGGTGCGGGCGGCTACCAAACCACTTCTATCACTAGACAACAAAACAGTGAGGGAGAGCACAGAGGTCGCCTAGTAATGCAGTGTGGAGCCAACGACGAGACGTCGAGTATCGGATGGAGTTTTTTTTTTTCTTAAGAATCCCAACTCTAATTGAGAGATGTGTCTCTCTAAACAAGAACGACGGCGCTCTGTTGACTTGACACTATGTGTGCTCTTTTAATTGTCTAATTCCAATCCAATGAAACGACTAGAGTCAAGTGGATGGCTGGACGTCTAGCTAAATGGATGGGTGTTGACGCACGAGGAACTGTGTGCACGGCATGTCATGTGTGCGCTACTATGAGAGTTCTTTAACCCTTTGCATGACTAGAATTACATATTTCACGTTCGTGCAATGAAATTGAAAGTAAAAATAAACTACTGTCGATGGGAGAGTGGGGGGTACAGTCAATTCCACATCGGTCCGAAGTAATAAGGCCAGAGAATATGAATAATAAGTTGCTTTCTGTTCGTTGGCGATGAGGTTTGAACATATGCCACCACGGACAGAGGGTGGGATCAAAGTGCCCCGGGGGAGCAGCAATCAATAATTTCGCATTGTGATATCAAGCTAAGGTAGGATTAGTTAGTTTTTGTGCGGAGATAGTGACGGTGTATTGAGCTTGTTATAAACAATGTTTCTTATCGAAATGGTCATTTATCAAAAGGTGCCGTGAGTACCTCGGTACTGCGAAGGTATTAAGGTTTTATTTTTCGGTCTTTGCATGTTGGAACAACACTAATTGGCAAGAAAAACAATTTTTGCTCACGTTGTTCAAACGGCTGGTGTTATTTATAGATACATTGTTTTATTGGCGAAGTTAGTCAATCAGTTAGTAGGGTCGGTTGAGGAATTCATAGCCTGAGAAGCAAGTAGTTCGTAGGTATTCGTATCATCATCATGAGTATTTTTTCATTCCTTCTTATAGAATGACTGAAACGGATGTGAAATTACCAAACATTCGCGATTCGTTGTGCATAAATTGCTAAAGAAACGAAAAGAGTACCTCTATGTACTTCAGGCTGGGATATAGAGGCCCAAGATGCGTAGGTATGTTACTGAGGGCAAACTACTGGTTTTCGAAACGCTAAAAGTAAAGTTCATAAGCTTTTTAAGCAGACTAAGGGTGAGAAGGAATATTCTCAAATTCTGTCGCCTCAGGAAGGAATTTATATTCCTATCGAACCTATGCACATTCACTTGAAGCGAATCTAATACGTTCTCCTACAAGACTTTGGAGAGATGTACAAATGTAAATTCGAAACGAAATAGTGTTGGTTTTCCTTCATTAATGCGATACGAAAATCAATTGTCAACCAATTCTCAGGTAATTGTTCAAATGTTTGCCGAGTATATATGTACATCTTCTTATACTCAAACTGAGTACAATTCATTATTTGATTCACTGCAGGCAATCCCAGATTGTTGCTCTTAACAATGCGACATAAGTGAGATATTGGAAGCTCTTCAGCAACTGGTATCTAGTTCTCAAATTTTGTGCAGGAGCATTATGTCTCTATCCTCAGGAGAGTTTTTGAGTGAATGGAAACTGTCTCGTGTGAACCCAATTTATAAATCTGGTAACTAAGTTCTGTTAACTAATTATAGAGCGATAATGGCTTTGATGGAACAATTCTTAAATGGTTTTCTTCTTATTTATTTATATGGACGTAAGCAAATCATCGACATAGGCATCTGCTTTTCAAAGGAAATTATTGTTTCTTCCGGACCTTGTTTAATTTTTGCTTTTTGTTAATGATTTGTCCAACATTTTTCAAAACTGTCGTTGTCTAATGCATTCGGATGATGTAAAAATTACCAAATAGTATCACCAATGCAGGATTGTATAGGTTTTCAAAAAGGAATTGGATGGATTCCAGACATGGTAAGTAAAGTAAACGACATGGAATTGAATTTGAACAAATGTGCCATCCTGGCATAGTCGAAGTTAACATTCGATCATGAGAATCTATAGAATCGGCTATAAGTCTTTGAATAGAGTCCATGATGGTAAAGACTTGGGTGTCATTTTCTATTCCAAACTCACATTTGATCTACACATTAATGCAATTATTTCCAAGGCGAAGTCAATCTTGGGGTTTGTACAGAGATACTCTTCAGATTTTAGAGATCCTAATACAATTGAATCCTTTAATTGTTCCGTGGTACGTCCAATCTTAGAATATTGCTCAATAGTCTGGAATCCAGTCACTGTTAACAACATTACACAGATTCAAAGAGTTCTTCGATTTACCCTTAGACATGTAAGATTGAGAAGAAATGAAAAACACTTCGATGATCCTTCAAAATTCTTGCTTATCGATTTCGAATTTAGAGATTCCATTTGAAACTGATCTTTCATTGGTATGTGGGTAATGGATTCCATTTGAAAAGGATCTTTCATTGGTATGTGGGTACTCCCGCCTATTTTAGAAACTGCTGTGTTGCATTGGGTTAAGTAGTATTCATAATAATTTGGAAATTTTTTCAGCTACTTGAGACTTTAATAGTCCAGGAACTGGATATAGCCAGCCGAATAGGCAAAGCAAACCTGGAGGGTACCCCCACTATCACGAGGAAGTTGCCTATGCTATATCTTAAGGATTTTCTGGACAAACCGTATCTCTAACGAACAGCTTTATCAGAGAACGGGCCATGAACCTATAGGCACAACGACAACAAAAGTGGCAGTGGATTGTTCATACTTTCCGAAAAGATGACAGGTCCATAGCTAACCACGCGATGCCATGGAACCCGCTTACACAGGACGGCAAGATACGCGGCGGCCCTAGGAATACGTGGCGCAGAACAGTTGAGAAGGAAACAACTGGCAGCATTAACAGCAACTGGGTTAGAGTTGGGGAATGTCCAACGTCGAATGTCCAGTCATTCAACCTGAGCACCGGGTCGGATTCATATGGATTAGAAATACAGTCGACACAAGAGTTAATCCTAAGGTACTCCGTTAATTTAACGCAAAAGAATGCGACAGCATATTACCGAGGGCGTGTAACTGGGATTTATTTACCCAGAAGACAACTTCTTAAGAACAATTGTTACAAATAATTCCCAATTGAGGCAACAATGTAATGGAAATGATAAACAACAAATAATTGTTCCGCCTAACCTTCGTTATCGCTTGACGTTGTCTATTAACTGAAACAGAAAATATAACTAAACCATGCATGCGATCATTTAAGTCGTCTTTGCCGTCAGATTGCTTATCACGCCCTGAGAGTTGAGACATATAAACAACCGACAAGAGAATCTCGCATCCATGCATATTCATTCATTCGCTCCATTGTAAACAACCAGCAATCTTGATTTAAGTTCTGATCTCTTCAACTCCGGCATGCTCATATCACATCAATTCATTAACGTAAACGTGCTTATCAGAATCAGAACATTAATCCTTAAGGCAGGCAGCCTACAATTCACTGCAACCGACTCAAGGAGTTTTCTGCTGTCGTGGTGGAGGCTTTTTTCTCTCCTGCCTTAATTGAAAGAGACTGCACTTTCCTTTGAGATGCTGCTTGTGGTACTGACTATCTGTGTGCTCTGTCATTGTGACGATAGGGATGACGATGACAATGCAAATCAATTTAAACTGTGGCAAAGTCCCATCTCTCCGTCGTCGTCGTTGTCGTCGTATCAATGGCATCACTTTTCCTTCTGCGTGCTCCAATTAAATGGCGGGGATCCAGGTGCGGAAGAGAATCGACATCAACTGCGACTACATTCGCAGTAGCCCACTTTTGGTGCGCCTAAGCTCCTACCTACCCATTGAATTGAGGCGATGAAAAGATTTTTGTCGAGGCAATTGCACTACGGATGCTCATGTCACATAGTATGCGGTCGTCGGAGATGGTGTCAAGTGGTTTTCTGATACCATGCGATCCCATAAGTTTTTATTAAGCCATTGTGTGAGCGTTGACGAATACTGATGACTACTGCTGCGACAACGACGGCACATGTTCCATCGCTATTTATGAATTCCAGCGAAGAAGGCAATTAGAATTTGTTATGTAATTGTGAATTACATCTCATTTGGAATGTCTCCAGGGTAGGTTAATGTAAAAATTGTCTATCACTTGAAGTTCCACTTATTCGTTTCCGGATTCCATACCGGCTTAGCAATGCCGGTTCTTTACAAGTAAGGATTAATTTATGTTTGTTTCGGAATCACGGACTTTCTTTTTTTTTCTGTAAAGAAAGTTCCTTGAAGATGATTTACGCAGCGGTTGGTCAAGTAAAGCATGTCGATTTCTCCTTCGGTCACTGACCTTTGACCTTTTAATGTTATTCCCAACTTAGAATTGTGTTCTTTAAAACCGCGAATTCTATGATTATGGATTGGATCGAGGGACTTTTTCCATCTTTGACCCTGGTACTCCGCATTCACGCTAAGTGAAAGGAGCATTTGAGGTGGACCAATGGACTTTGACCATTTTTCACTGTGGTCCTCCATATTGCTTATGGATTAGATTTCTTTGCAAGGAAGGAAGGAATGACATTAACTGAACGACGACATCTCGCTTCAACCTTCTTCCTCTAGGTCATTGTAAGACTAAGCCGTTTTCTTCTTTGGAGGAACTTTAAAATGAGATGAACGCAGCTGTAACAAGTCGAACAATTGGAAAGGGGTAAAGTGAAGCAGGATTAGAGGCGAGGAGTCCGAGAAGAGTTCCCTTTCTAATAAGGAAAAAGGTACACTTCTACCTTGAAAACTGGAGGAATGTCTTGGATCTGATGAGAAAATGCACGTAAGATGAACAAAAATAGACTGTAAACCACGGTGGAGGTTATCTTACGATTTTTGGCTACTTCTCAGCATAAGCTGTTGGATGACTCTTCTGAATAAAAAAAAAACAAAATGCTTTCAAGCAGTTCTCGAAGGTATCAACGCCACAAAGAACAACTGCAAACAAATAAAATTCCTGTTATGGAATGGTCCTCACAATTCTGCGTTCTACATATATCCGATGGAGAGCTTGTCGTAAAACGCAGGATCAGGGAATGTAAAGCTAGAAACAAAGAAAAATTGTGGTTCTAAAAACAACGACCATATCAGTCCATACCTTCCGCATTCTATGTCGGTTTGTCAGTCACCCCCTTAACGCAACCTAAGCTGTTTGGAAATGATATTGTGTGTGGATTTTATCAAGCGTCGCTAACTATTCTAAATAATTATAAAACGAATTTAAACAAAACTAAAAGCATATTGAAGGTCAATCTCTGATATTGTTTATGAATGGTTGGGTAATCTTTAGAACTTCAATAGATACCTCATTGTTTCCTCAGATTAAGGATTAACAATACATGGCCTCACTCTGGAAATTCTTTTCAAATCTACAATGATAACCTCGCTCCACAAAGTTACCGAACACACTTATCTCTGTAATACGACTTGTTCTCTGAATTCTATCAAACATTGCGACGGAGTTCCAGTATGCTTTTAATATTTCGAATCTGAAAGGCAATTATTCATTTATGCCATTCGTCTATGAATTTCTCTATCTCGAACTATTAAAGTGATAAGCTATGCAGCACAGTTCAAGGTCGGACTAAACGCAACAACTGGAAGCGCTTTCTTCTTGATGATCTGTTTTTCACTTGCACCTACTATACCTAAGGGCCAGAAATTTTAAACTCGAGATCTTAATGAAACTACTTGGAGACGTTTTAAAAAAAGCGTCCTTCAATTTTGTCTGTTTGTCTGCACCCTAAACGACCATTTTTTTTAAAAAATAATTTGTTTCAAAATTTTGTATTTTTTTAAGGCGTACTTGCACAGTCATGCCCTAAGTTCATCGTTCTAGTCTAGTCTAGTAGCATCACCCTTAGCCCAAACAACGTCTTGAACCCTATTTGGCATGAAAACATAAAGATTACCAAGGTAATCAATTTCAATAAACCACACTTCTTCTTAAACTGCTGCATGGTTTTTGACCTTTTTGTTTGGATCTTCTTCCATTTTGATTGTCATCATTTTCATGCTTAGTACAACAACATCCAAGATAATTTTTGTATACTGCGTTGGGTTGAGAGTGCCGTCGAGCCTAATTAGGGACCCAACTCTGATAGCAGTGATGCATACATTCTTCGCTGTAGCGTTCCGCTTTTGTAATACGCACTCTCTGCTTCCCACCCGGTCCGATTTGGTTAAACTTGGATTCGTCCGAGAACACAGCGTTTGACTAATCGTGAACACTCCAGTTTAGCCTTTCCTTTGCCCAGCTATGACGTTGGTCTCTGTGTAAGCAAACCCATCTCATTACGACGATTCTAGATGGCTCTGACGCTAACTTTAGAATTAATAGCTACTCGTAGTTCTCAACTCTTATGCGGTTTCAAACCTGTTCCTCAAGCTTAGCCTCATTAGTTACCGATCTTCCCGAAGAGTGGTACACCTTTTAACTCCTGTGCCAGTTTTTCTCGTCAGAGTGTGATACTACCGATATTTGTCAGAGAATTTTCTTACAGAACTCTCATTATATCCAATGATTCGAGCTATTTCATGATACGACACATTCCGTTCAGATAAGGCCAGGATTGTTGCCTTATTTTCTTGTTACCCATTGTAACACTGGCTACGATTCAATAGCAAGAGCTATTAGTAGCAGAGGTATTGATGATTCGACCAACCAATGGATAAGAGCCATGCTTGAAAGTCGGATCATTACTTCCTCCTCCGGAAGAGTGTTTATATCTGTGAACACAGTTAAAGGTTACTCCCAAGAAGGCGTCCTTTATCCACTTCTGTGGTTATTAGTTATTGATATATGTACTTCTAGCAGATCTACATAGATTAGGCTACATCGCCATTGGTTATTATTGGCCATTTGGAATGGTCTACTAGTGATGCAATATCCATTAATCCTAGCAACACCATTCTAGTGCCTTTTACTCAAAGTAGACTGGTCAATCTGGGACCTATCACCATAAAAGGCACCACATTAGCTTGTTCCAGTGAAGTCAAATATCTCGGAGTCATCCTTGACAAGCGGCTTAACTGCCCCATTGCAGGCTTAGGAGGGCTCACTCCTTTACAAATCTTCATTAGCAAAACGGCTGCTAGATGAACTATCAAGTTAGAACTAGAATACCAGTATAAGGCAGGTGACCATGTAGAACACCTGAAAATTCTTGACTCAATCCCACAAAAAGAGACATGCTCTGTACTGTCTCCGACATTATGGTCAGGGAATACTGTTTTGGTAGGTTATTTGAGGTTAACATATTAGACCGTGCAGATAGGTCTAATGGTGTTCCGGCATTGGATCCTAGGGGTCGGATCTGGTTCACTGGCGTATCAAAAATTAACTCTGGAGTGGGTGCTGGTGTCTTTTAGACCCAATACCTAAGTCTCGATACCTATGGAAATGTGTCTCACGGTTGTCCAGGCTGAACTCCATGCCTTTGCGCGAGGTTAAACCTTAGTAAGGGTATCTAGGGTGCTAGGATCTACATATATATTTTCAGGCAGCTCTTTAAGCGCTGTCGTCCAACTTAGTGGACTACATATCAGTTAAATGCTGTTACGTTGCACTACAATCTCTTGCTGGTACTCGTATGGGTTCTAGGTCATCAGGGGATTGTAGACAACGAAACTGCAGATGAACTGGCTAGGGCTGGTTCAGGATCTGCGTTCATTGCGCCTGTAGTGTCAATTGGGCTGATTAAGATATGGGAACACAAACTTCGTCGAACCCACTGGGAAACTGTCCCAGGGCTACGACAGTCCAAGAGACTAACCAAGCCTTATTCCTTCAAGGAAATTCTTAGCTTAGACAAGGATGATATCGAAAAATATAAACCATGTTACAGGCGCACAACTTGACGTCGCTGCCATTTTAGATACAAATTTATTCATGGAAACAAGTAATCCTTATCCTCGCCATTACCCGGCTGAAAATTTAATCAGAAAAGAAGCAAAAAAAAAAACCAAGAAATGAACTGGATCTATGAAATTCCGAATTCCATAAATACTTTCCAGGGCGCCATTGTTGGCGTTTTTTCTTAGTCATTGGCACCGCAGTAGCACACTACATTCATAGAATGCAATGATATGAGTATCTGCTTTGAAGATTTTTTAGAAAAATACGTATGATGGAGCACCCCTCCCACATCTACCTAAATATAAAAGAGTATAGCGAGTCCTTAAAACCATGGAATCTCTCGCTATTAACGATGATTAAGTGTTGATTTATTTTTAAAATGAAGGCTCATACGTACTTGGATTGGATTTGAGTGTGTGCATGGGGCGCTTCCAAACCCATTGTTCCATAAATAATTTAAATTTTGCGAAGGGCGTTGTATTGCAAAAAAGAAGGGAGGTAGAGTAGAGGAAGAGGAAGAGAGAGGAAAAAAATACCAATACTTGTTAAGGGAAGGGTTCGTTTGTTGTAACGAGCTCCCCAGCCCAAAGAGCCGTCGTGGTAATGCATGTTCTGAGTTAGGGTAGGTAGATGAAAAACTTTTCATTATTGACGTTGATGGGCTCTCTCATTACTCGCCCTTAATGGTGAAGCATGCAATGCGGGTGCAATGGCTTGCCACAGCCGCTAGTACGTGTGCAATGGGGAAGAGTGTTGGCAAATTAGGTTTAATCAAATGCATGACTTTCGAATTGCATTTTATTTCATTAAATTTTTGTTCTATTATGCTGGGTTACGCTATTGTAAGGGGGCACACATATTTTAGCTTTTGTTTGTTCCATTACACCACTCAGAGGCAGTGGTTGCCACTTGTACATAATGCCTACTTACAGTTCTTAATGACAAGTAAGTTCAATTTGTGTGCTAGGCTGGTGCCGTTGCCTTTGATACAGCATGCGTGGAGAAACCTCATGATGGTATGATTCTTTGAAAGACGCTGCTGGTTCCTATTGACACAAATATGACAGAAATGGTTCCTTCTAGTCTTGACGAAACGCAGACAATTCCGACAGTTTTCCAACTTGGTTGGTTGGCTTACACCGGCCCTCGATAAGGGCGCACTTAGACCAGAGAAGGGCCATTGTGCTGCCGTTGTCCAAGGTGGATGGATTACCTTATTACTCTGGGAACCATTCGCTCCTAGCCTTCCTAATTTTGGCAAGTGCTAGGCATGTGCATAGTGACTGATGGTTGAGTGCATTGCTCTTGCAATATAACCACGTATCAACTTCCACCAGGAAATTGTCCACTCTGATCAGATTTGCCTTGTTATGAATGACCTAATTGGAGTAGAATTTTTTGTACTCGGACTCTGGTGTTCTGTATAAATGAAGACAAGCCCTCAAACGCCCGAATCCTTTTCATCAAGCTTGCTTCCAGGTTGAACCACACCGGACAGCCATAAGTGAGCATTGGCCGTGTACGAACTGTCTACTGGATGAGCATATTACGCATAATTTACAGTAGTGGCTTGCTGATACCCAACCAGCTCAACTTGTAAAAGATTCCCTCTAACCATACTGACCGGAGATTTGCCGGATTGGAGGTATCTTTCCCCTTTTGGGAATGGGCTGCACGACTGCGGTCTTCCAATCCGCCGGATAATGTGCATTATTCAACGCATTGTTAAACAGGGTGGTGTAAATGTCCACCGCTTCTAGAGAAAGAGATGTCTGAGCACAATGTTCGAAATTTCGTCGATTTCCACGGACTTCTTGCTTCTCAATGGGACGAGGATCGCTGTGGGTTCTACCTTCGATATGAACGGTGGGTGAACCCTGTCATTGACGATGGCATTGTTTACCATGTTCCAGTGTTCTCCGATCCCCATTTCTGGATATCAATTCGAAGGTGGAAGATGTGCACAAGGACGCGATGTTTCGAGTGAACTCTATCATTCACCTTGTTCACTTCCTGAAAAGTCGCTCCTATAGCCTAATGTCTAATACCAATCAATGGCATCATTGCAGCTCATTTGCTGCACTTTTTTGTGATGTCCAACTGGCATTTAAATGGCAGAGAATAATGGCCATCTAATACTGGGTGTTTTTTTTTTTATAGAGGCATAGAATTTTTTTGTAAAATAAAACAACAAATTCAATGAAATGACCAAATTTTTTTAATTGCTTACAAATTTCATGGCATTTAATGTTTAAAAATAATGTCTGGCTTATGACCTCCGGGACTGTGCCTTATGAACGCCATCCTGTCGGTCTAATTTTAAACCACTTTTTCGAGCATACCCGGTCTTGTTTCGTCAATAGTACGTCGAATGTTGGCTTCTAAGTGATCAATCGAACCAGAGATTTGACGTACCCCCACAAAAAGTAGTCCAAAGGTGTCAAATCACACGAACGAGATGGCCAATTCACAGGTTCGGTCACCAAACGTTTGGCTCAACGTAATCATGGTTACACGCGCTGTATGGCATGTTGCGCGTTCTTGTTGGAACCATTTCTCCTCCAAATGATTTCCAATGACATGAGGAATAAAAAAAATCACGAATCATTTGCCTGTAGGGTTCGCTATTCATGGTATAGTTGGCACCGGTTTCGGATTTAAAGACAAATGGGCCGATGACGCCTTCGGCATGTAAACCACACCAAATGATGATTTTTTCGGAATGTAATGGAGTCTCAAGACTCTCATGAGGATTGTGTTCATTCCGAAAACGACAATTCTGCTTATTTTGTACGGCACGGGTTTGTAACCGTGAAGCCAGAAATGAGATTCATCGCTGAAGATGAGTTGACGATAAAAATCTGGTTCGACTTCCAGTTTATTCTCAGCCCATTCACAGCACACGACGCAATTGATGGTCGGGTTTAATTCTTGCACCAGTTGGATTTTATATGTATGTAGCCCAACATCTTTTCTCAAAATGTTCCATATAGTGGACGGGCAGAGACCGAGTTGCTGGGAACGGGGTCGGATGGATGAATTCGGGTCCTCTCTCATACTCACGTCTACAGCGACGATGGCTTCTTCTGTTCGCAGGGAACGGGCTCGATTTGGAAGAATATTACCACAAGTAGTAAATGTGGTCATGAATCGATCCATAGTATTGCGTAGTAGCTGCTCAGATGGACGATTATTCGCACCGTAAACTTGACGAAGTGCTCTACACATAAGTTTGGCGAACAGTTGTTCTGGGCTAAGGCTTCCCATGGTGATTTGCCAAGGTATATTGGAAAATCTATAGTAGCTTACGACTAAACGATTGAAATCAGAACCTGATTGTTGTACAAATCAAAACCATTGTTATCTGTGATTACGATTTCGCAAATAATCCAACACTCAAACAAAACATTAAAGTATACATGCCACACACTTCAATTCTTTTGTTTCCAAAAGACACACATAAAAGTTTCATCTTGGAATTCTAATCAAACACTCAATAGAGATTCGCTGATGAGTTTTTAATGAACACCCATCGCTTCGCATCTCAATCGTATTGAAAAATGGTGGAGAAATGTTAATAGACAACACATCATCGCAACCGCTCAATCGACCCTGGAGCGCCGCCCGTCCCGCACCACGGCATTCCTCTTCTACCATAAACACATCCAATCCGAAAATATGTTTACCGAACTTGTGGCTTTTTTCATGAAAATTAAAAATAATTAGCGCGTCAGCCTAACACTAGTTCACACAATTCGAAACCCCATCCACAGTACGAGAAAAAGAAAACCCAATGTTTACACATTCATCTATCTGCAACCAGAGGCCCATGATGTTCTACACGTTGTACGTAGTACTTTCTATAGATGTTCAGGAGTTGTACAGAGTCCCACAATAGTGCTTCTACCTGTTGTAGATCCATAAAGCATACTCTGTGTGTGGATGTGTGCTCAGTTCTAGCAAGAGAGTCAACATGTTTAGATTATGCAAACGCGATATTCTGGCACAGCCCGAAGCAGGAGATATACGTACGACGATGGTTCTATTAATAACCACACTATTCCGGTGTTATAATCGAATTGAATGCACGCGGGTAGCGGGTAAGACTAGACTATCACTATCACTATTAGTTCCTCCAGCAATGTGATGTGCAATAATGCATTACCGGTGCTGGTGCGGTGAATAGTTGTGGGTTGTAGTTTTGTGGTTTTACAAGTGCGCCTGGAGTTTGCTGCACTCTCGCTTCACCAGTCTGTCATCCCACAAAAGTTCTAAGTGCTCTCAGCGAGCATTAAAGATCAAATAGCGAACGGCTATGTAAAATGTAAACAAAAGCAAACGCTGAAATGGGCCATTCGAACGTTGCCTACGAGTATAAATATCGAAGTGATGATTAGGCTCATTAGTATGCTCACGAAGGCACCTCGAAAACGATTGCCACTTCAGATAAGGTAGCAGCACTTATCGAAAAAAGTTGATCCATAAATCGCACTTAAGCGAATTAGTAATGCTCTCTGCGTTGAAAGTAAGATTTTCTTAATCGATTGATACGCTGTGGTATCTGGGCAGGGTATGTGCCCGCTGTGTGGGTGGTTTTTAATGAAAATATGGTTTGTGTTTATTTTCAGCCTTTTAGAGAAAAATATCATTTTGATGGCCATAAGGTTCTAAAGTAAGAGAAGAAGGCATTTCATCTGGACGCTGTTGGAAAGTTTATAACTTTGAGTTAACGATTCCAGGAATTTGGTCATAACTATCAGTAAACTATCACAAGGAGACAAGCTTCTAACTCTGTTTCACTTCTGTTTCCATCTATATACATATGTACATTGAATGATATGGATCCTTTTTTTTGTTCAAGATTCTTCATCCCAGCAAGCCTAAGTCTCTGTGTCCTGCAGAAGAGGATAGAAAAAGGGGTTTCCGATACCTAGACGAAGCAACTGAAATAGACCCTTCGTGCCACTGTCCTCCACAAGCTGTTTACTTTAAATACTTTAAAGAGAAGAATGTCTAAAGTAATTTTAAAGGTTGTTCTTAGTGTTCCCAGAGCAGCCAAGTCAAGCCGAGAAGCCAAGCAACCCTCTTGCTTCGAATCTTTAAACTACGCCATCGCCCAGCTTAGAGCCGAAAACTATGGTTGTCAACAGCTTACCATATAGGATAGCCAAGACGCCAATTTCCACCGGATTAGTAAGTCCTTTCTTCGGACACGCCTGCTGTGCCAAATATTTATATTTTGTAATACGATTAGTTGAGCTCCATGACAAAGCACATAGTTCCATAGGCCTTCCTGTAATTCCCGGCTTCACCAAAGGGGCCTACTATTTAATGCCGTGTCCGAAGGGCAATTTGTTATTTGAGAAGCTTTCTCGAGACAGTTGTACTCTCGGATGTTTGTCAGACGCTCGCGAGAGGTGGGGCCGTAAAAAACCTTTAGGTGTTCCCCGACTGGGATTTGATCCCCTTGCTCCATAGTCCAACGCACTAGCCACTGAGCCACGGCGCCACTCTGCGTTTACTCTGTCGTCTACTCTGCGGAATAGTTGCCAAAAGTCATTGTCCTTTATTATGCCTCTACACCACAGCGAGCTATATAGTCACATAGACTTGTCGAGAGCGTTTCGATCTTTTGTGAATCATTTGAAAAGGCCAACAGGTGTTCCGCCTGTTTTCTTAATAAAATCACACGACAGCGCATCTCCTTGTCGAAATCCTGTGTATATTTGGTAGTTCAGAGGACCTTTTCCCAAATTGCACATTGCACCGTGTGTTTTCCAGCATCACGCGCTACAAATGGATCAGTTTTGCCGGGATCCCAAGTTCGGCCATCGTCTTTTAGAACTCAAGACGATGCATGCTCTCACATGCGCCTTTAAAGTCAATCAAGAGATGGTAAGTCTCGACTTGAAATTCGTTGGTCTTTTCCAGTATTTTCTTTGGTGTGAAAATTTGGTCAATCGTCGATCTGTCGGGCCGGAGAAATAGGATTGCCTTTCTTGAAGATGGGGGATATAGTCATCCACCTATACTTGGTTGCTGATGTGCTGCATGCATCCTGCCAAAACATCACACCAACATGTTTGAAAAGCTCTCCTGGTAGGCCATCACGCCGTTTTGTTGTTCTTCAGCTTATTGATAGCTGAGACAATCTCTTCAAAACTGGGAGGGGGAATGGCTTTTTCATTGACTGGACTCCTGGAAATACTCCTTCCTGCACTTTTTCGAAGAGCCTGCGTTCCGAGCTTAAAGCCAGCAGCCATCTACTTGTCTTTCCTGAAAAGTAACTGAATGTTGTTCCTGTCGTGAGCTCTTCCCTAGCTGCTCTTTTTTTCCGCTCTGTTTTCCAGTGGTTAGTAACCTATCATGATCTCTAAATTGGGCTGCAACAAGAATGTGGTCACAATCGACATTTGCCATTCGCGCTTATAAGTTCAGCAAGTCAGGTCCGGATGGACATCAACCAGTACCCGATGGCTACCACTTGGAGATAAAATAAGCACAATTGGTGTTTAGTAACAGTTACAGCACTGGACGTCGCCAAGTTGATGCAAGTGAGCCATGCGTTATCTCAAATTGTTTATTAATATGTATTTCCGTAATCCCTGCGACACTTTCATTCTCTGCTGTAATGTTGTCCATTGACTTGGCGAAACAATCACATATGTTCGTCCATAATCGATCCAATTTCTCCAATCGATCAATCAATTGTTTGTCAGAATTACTCCTTCCTGTATGTAGGTTTCCTGAAATCCAGCCATAAAAATTGGTGGAGACCCCTTGTGCACCAAAAATCGTGCAATTTACTTTGAATGTATGTCCACTTTACAATAATCTCCTTGGTGTATGCCTACCCGAGTTCTGGAAATACGTGTACATACATATGACGTCCTACGACCATTTACAGGGTTAACCTTTTGTGGACATTAAATTGAATCGTTAAATACCGCCTTTGGTAAATTAGTCGGGTAATTAAAGTGAAATTTAATTAAATCATAAAATTAAAATGTAATTATGCTTACGACGGGCTGTTTCTCCTCTATCTGGCGGCCTATCGATGCCGTCAGAGCATAGTTTGTCTACCCATATGCCGCACAACTATTTATAGTAACCGCTAGTGCTGCGTTACGCATTTAATTAAGTTGTAAACCCGTGAAACATGCGTCGTCTATCACACTATATGTGTCCGTATGTAGTGCCTGCTTATCTTATCTAGGTTACTAGTTGAGATTTGAAAAGATCTCAATTTAATTTGTACGCGCATCCGAATTCCATTGCTGGTATTTCTCTGCACCGGCCAGCTATTCTATAAATACGTGTTTGTACGCAACGTACGAGTACATATATGTATTTCTGTGAAACTTCCGTGAACATGCAATGGGACTGTAAATCTTTTTGTTTTCGTTCTTTTATTATTTTTTTTGTGTTTTCCCTTTCGCGCTGGGGCTCTTTAAATGAACCTTGGGCTGTGTTTACACTAAGAATGTTTATTTATTTTTCTTGTTTGTGCTTTTTTTTCATCCACATTTCACAAGAGGAGGTTGTGGTACTGTTGTCAGATTGTTTCCGTTGTAGAGAGTTGAAGTCATGGTACACTCTTGTTGTGGGTAGTTTGGACTAAATAAAGCAAAATGTTATTGGAACTATCGGATAGCCCAAAGGGTTTTTGTGTCCATTTCGAATCAATGAGGTTGGGGGGTAAATTGCGAATGTAAAGCAGAAGGCACATTTTTTTGTAGAACTTTAAGTATAAGCGCTTGAAGGCTTTTCCGCAATTTCATTGTACAAATGATGTAAGCTAGGAAAACGCGCTTAAAGGCTGCCCGTAGCCCCATTTGGACATAGAACCGTAAGATTTCTACCGCTTAACCCACCTACTTCCGTCCACCTGACCAAAATCAAGTGAGCTTAGCAATATCCAAGCTTAAATCTAACAAGACTGCTGGACCTGACGGCTAACCAGCCGAACTGTTAGAGAGCATACACCAACTTATTTCTAAGATTTCTTCAGATGAGTGTATGCCTGATTAATGGAATCTCAGCACCATTTGGCCAATCCACAAAAAAGGGGACCCCTCAGCTGCGCTAATTACAGAGGTACCAGTCTCCTCCTCCCCGCGTTGGTATTCTTTAAATTTTCACAAATAAGTACACAGAATATTAGTTACCAGCTGACTTGATTTCAGAGGAGAGAATTGAGTGGGCAATAGGTTCATTTTCACCTTACAAATCGCCAGGGCTGGGCGGGATCATACCGATCATGCTTCAGAGCACCACAAGCACAGTTGTTCCGGTACTCAAAGAATTATTTATTAGTAGTCTCAAACATAGACATATCCCAAGAACATGGAGAGAGGTCAAGGTGGTGTTCATACCCAAAGCTGGAAAACCAAGTCACACCAACGCCAAAGATTTCAGGCCTATTAACCTAACCTCCTTCATTCTGAAAACCTTCGAGAGGCTAGCCGATATGTACATTTGCAGCAGACTTCGTCCCGGGGACATGTCTACGACCCAGCACTCCAAGGGAAAAAACCTTAAGTCCTTAAAAGACATTGAGGGTGCTTTTAATAATGTCAAAACGGATGCGGTTCGAAGAACCCTATTAAATCTCAAGATCCAGGATTCACTCAGTAACTGGATTGTTGCAATTCTTGAGGAAAGACATATTTTCACAGAACACGAGGGTACAAAGATGAAAGCATTCGCCTCCTCTCGTACTAGAGGCTATCCTCAATCTGCTACCGCTGGACATTTTCGTTAAAACCTCGGCAGCTATAAGTGCCCTAAGAATAAGTCAGTTAGATAGTTGGAATCATAATGCAACAGGTCATTCCATGATCCTGGAGAAATATCTAGGAAAAGTCTATACTACGGATTACCTCACTCCGTTCCTAGATTTCCATAGACCATTTACTAGCTCGTTCCCAAGCAGGGAAGAATGGAAGGATGGATGTAGGCGTAGGGTCTGGCATTTTTTCTGAACCGCTGGAGATATCTACATATATCAGTCCGCCTCCCGAACCATAGCAGCGGAGATCTTGGCAGTGACAATAGCTTAGCCCGTGAGACTGCGATGAAGGCAATACCACCGGAAAGTATCACCTTTTTCATCGACAGCCTGGCGGCTATAAAAGCGATTACTGCTATAGAAATAAAATCCAAGCTTGTGAAGTGCTGTCGTGAAGAACTCAAGGTTCTTGGAACACAGCACAAGGTTGCCATCTGCTGTGTCACTCGACACGAAGGTATTCCAGGTAATGAGAAGGCTGACGAATTGGCAAGAAGAGGCTCTGAACCTACATCGCAACAGGTAGCCACCTCGGTGTTCATCCCGCCTTGGGCACTGAAGCAAGAGGCATGAATTAGGCTCAGTAGTAGAGTGAATATTCTAGTCGCCTACCCACATACCTAGCCATTCTTTAGTAATCGAAATCTTAGGTCACCTCCATACCTGTCTCTTTATATTGATTCTCTCGGTTTTCGAATCCATCCTACAAATGGTACGAAAAGACTTTTACTGGGCATTTAGTGAACCACTTATCTAAATTGATTTGGGGCTATTAGAACAGATGGCAAAGCCATTTACGTTTTGCTTTTGACCATATGTGCATATATTTGACTCATTACTTTCAATCTACAAATTAAGTGAGTCTCACGTATAGCGCTGCTCTTCAATTATTTCCCTCTGATTGGCGCTGAATTATCTTTTTAAATATTCGTTCCTCAGCTATTCCATAAGTGGAGGTCGTTAAATTCGCCGCCAAATTTAACGCTTCATTGGAAACTAACAGGAAGCTTTGTCTATAGATCAATTAGCAGAATCAATTTCGGTTTTTTTTTGTTTTGTTTTCTTTCCTCGATTGAAAGTAAATCGTCATACTTTGTGAGTTTAAGAAATCATAGACAAACAAAACTCGAATACAAATTGCATCATAGCCGCTCTTGCTTGCTAATTATTCGAGACGAGTTTGGTTTCAGACTGCAAATTGTGTCCCAGGCTGGTTGGAGCTCTGTCTATCATATTTCTTCTCAAAGTCATAACGAAAATATAAAGTTCGCAATAGCACTCAATTGGCAAGACGTGAACTGCGTGTTAACATCTAGTCTACTTATGATTGTGTTGCCTTGTGGGCTGGCCTGTTGACTGACTGGCTAACCTGACCAGAGAGAGTGCAAAATGAGTTTGAGAAAATAAATCACGTGGGGGAAATCCGGTGCAAAGTGCACTATAGAACAAGAAAAACTCTGAAAAAACCATCACGGGTGGGCTATTACAGGTTCAGCTGGTGCCTTGCATACTGTGTATGCATGTGGTTTTGCATAAATTCGATAAAATTGAGTGTAACTATCGTTAAAATGGAAATTCTAGTTTTAACTTTATTTCTCGTACTTACTTCTCTCCTTTGTTTGAGTCTTCAGACACATAACAAGCAGTCAGTCACGAATCTAAAGATGCTCATGTTTTGTCGCTAATATAAATAGAAATTGTTATTCATAACTATGTTGTCACTGATTTGTATTCCATTTTAAAATATTTACACACAAACATATGAGTGTGCATAATGAGTTGGTGTATACCAGGCCATTTCTAGCTGCTTTGAACAGTTCGGTTAGATTTGAGTTTGGATATGGCTGTCCTCACTTCACTTTGGTCACTTCTCATGTTTTTCTTTTTTTCCCGGAGAGGCCGATGTTCTTCCCGTCTCTTCTGGTCGTATAGCTCACGAGCAGCCCTTGTCCTTCTTTGCAGCGCCGCTTTGTATGCCTCTTGTTTAGCTGCATGTGCTTGCCGTCATTTCTCGTCAAACCAGGGGTTTCTTGATGGTGGTCGGTTGAAACCTAGCACATCAGTTGCGGCACTTTTAATGAGATATTGGCAGCGTGGTCACTGGCTGCATAGGCGTCATTTGGAGATTTCGAGAAACGAAATCGGGAAAGGTTCTGGCGGTCTCTTGCGATTGCAACTTTTCGATGTCATATCTTCTCACAGTAATTCTCCCCTTGGTTGCAATGAGGTAATGACCAGTCGATGTAAGCTGCTTGGAAGGTTCGAACATCCAGAATACTGGAGGCATGCCTTACCTCAATCGCAATGTGATCAATCTGATTGACCGTTGCATGATCAGGAGACCGCCATGTCCCCTTGTGAATATTGAGATGAGGAAACCGTGCGCTTGTGATACTTCGCCCCGCTGCAAAGTCAATAAGCCTAAGTCCGTTTCCAGACGTGTTGTCGTGTAGACCATACTTTCCAACTGTCCTACCAAAGTTGTCCTCCTTTTATATCTTGGCCTATCGCCTAGGACGATTTAAACGTCATACTAAGGACATTGCTCGTAGGTTTTGTTGTGGACCTCATAGAAACATTCTTTGGTGGCGTCGTCCTTATCCTCTGTGGGGCCATGAGCGCATATTAGGCTAATGTTGGCGAACTAAGCCTCGATGATGACATCCAAATAAGTGTTGCTTCTGCTCCCTATAGCAATCACTGTAATAGATACAGTTTGTCATCCTCCTTTTGCCCGGCCCAACCCAGCGCACGTCTTGGATGGCGGTGATATCTGCATTATAGCAGTCCAGGGCCTCTACTAGTTATTCTGTAGCACCTGGGACATTTCACGTGCAGATCCGTAAGTCGTTGTCCTTGTTTCGTTTGCTTCGATCGTCAACAGTAGGATCATCCTTATCCGAAGCTTTTGGTTACTTCGTAACTAATAATTTTTTTCCATGGTAGGAAGTTACCCCGATGCACAACTCCCATCTTGAAAGGCCGGTTCTATTTAATACCCCTAGGACACTGGGCCGGATATTACGGAGTCAGTATTCTGCTTCGGTGGTGCGAGCGTCGCTGTTGGTCCGTAAGGGTTCACCTGTCACCAACTCTTTTCCTGGCTCAGTATTGGAGACCTGGGGCCCACATAAGGATAAACACTAATACTTAGTTCAACCTGACTGGAATTGGTAGACGCGACCGTTGATTCCATTTAGGGCGTTCGTCCGCTGCCGCCTGTATCAAGAGAATGCCCAGCAGGCAGGTACCCGTGGAGGTGTAGAGTAGGAGTTGGTAGTTGGTAGTTCGGCTTCGTCTGACCGCTTGTGCTCTCATACTTATATTCGAATCACTACCCTTCGGCTCCAAGGGCCAGGGCAAGGAGCAGGTGTTCGTCTATTTTGATTTAGAATAGCGCCGTTCACCAGACTAACAACTTTTTGGGTGTATATAACTCACCCAAAGTAAAATAGAGGAACTGCTTATCAGCTCAATATTTTGAGACTCGAAACCTGTCTTTTAAAGTGTTTGCTTGCTGCTCCATATATTAAATGTTGTGTATACTCAATAGTCTTAGCAACGCAAACGATTGTTCTCTCGGTTTTAAACACTAAATGTGGACAGTGTGGCCACCATACACAGGCATTGTTTGTGAAAGTCAAGTCATACCTTCTGAGCACTTACGAGTTTCATAAATAAATTGTAATATAAATCGTTTATAAGTCGAAAACAAAAAGTCATGAAGGAAAATCAATCGAAAATCGTGTTAGTCTTGCGGCCATAAACATGCAAATCACGATATGTACCTTGAAATTAATTTCTGTACGTAATTTCTCTTAACTTAGCACGCAAGGTAAAATGTATATTCAAACCGTAATTATACCATGCAATTACTGTTGTGATTCTACTTCGGCATGAACTGGGACGTGAATCAAATTGAATTGTAAAACGAAAAGAAGATCATAATTAAAAAAATACCAACAAAACATCTTTTCCCTCTGTGCAGTGTGCATCCACATCCCAATTACTTCTAACTGCTCATTTCTAATTAGCCTCCACAAAGACTTTGTATATTTTCGTTGAATAGGTCTTCCTTTTGCTTTGTCTGGACTGAATCAGAATTGGAGCTAAAAAAAAAAGAAGAAAACAATGACTTACTTGACCCTATAGCAGCAATTAAAATACTTATCCAGCAGATAGTCTGGCGTTCCTGGGAATCATTCTAAATCTTATTTAATGAAAATTAAATGGTGCCCTGATGTTTGAATCGAATTTCTTCTTTGTCGTCTATAGTTTCAACAGAGTCAATAACGATACACTTATGACGATGCCAGTCATGTGAATGAACTCTAATCCAAGTGTGTGATCAATTATCAGAGCATATTAAAGCGAGACCGCCGGCCACCGCGATGCCATCACTACGACAAAAGGTCACTACGTACTTTCGTCAATTGAGTTTCATTGCCGATTCGAGAGATGGTCCTCGTAGTCCTCGTAAAACCGAAGATGATGGCGGTTTCATTACCAAGTATTTGGAAGGGTGAGTTGTTGTTCACAGTAAATAATTTGCAATATTAAATTTTCTCTTTAAAGTCGCATGGAGAGGATATTTGTGGCGGGTCCAGAGGTGAATAGTGGACAAAATCCACCCGATATGCCAGAGCTTTCGCTAACTGTCTACCCCACCGGCCCGAATACTATAACATCCGCCTGTACGGGTCCAGATGATGGCCTGACCGGTATCAAACGATCCAAGTTACACTTAAGTGCCGGTTCCGACATTGATTTCATTGATACAATTCAAGATAATGAGACTATGGAGGTGCGCAAGAGCATAAGCAATCACAATAAATTTAAATTTAATGCTTCTAAATATCGTTCGGATCAAAATGCTAATAAGACAGCTAACAGTGGCAGTGGCAATGGCAGTGGTGGTGTCGTTGGAGCACCTGGTGTGCGTTCAAGAAAAAATTCCAAAGTAGAGCCAGCCATCACCACTAATAAGGATGTCTCATTGAACACTAACACAACCACCTCGGAGAGTAATAAGGGTACAACAATTGTTGTAAGCATGGTAAGCACAACAAAGTCAAACACTGCCGCCCAGAATGGCATCACCAACACAGCCGTAACCACCACCGAGCAAAGTAATAAGAATATAGTTAACGCAAAGACTGATTTTACGGAAATCTCCTCGAATGGCCATAATGGTATCATTACACCACCACCGGTTGGTGATGTTAAACCACTTGCTGAGAAGAAGCTCGAAGATGCATCACGTTTGCTACGCGAAGCTGTATCAAATCAAGCTTTAATTACAGATAATGGCTCGCTGGTTGAGCCTGTTGCTGGAGTTACAAATTGGAAGATGGAATCGGAGAGTGCCTATGGAATATCTGTGTCTTTGTATGAGAATAATATGTTGACCAAGGAACCAATGGGTAATCCCATCGCTGATTGTTATGGAATGGTAGTCCGCGGTAATGCTGCTGCTATGGCGCTTGCTGATGGTGTTAATTGGGGTGAGTTGAACACTAAATAAGTACGTTAACCACCAAACCATTAAGTGCAAGCGGACTTCTCGTCTCAGAATAAATTGCGAGTTTACTGGGTGTTCCAGCTTTCATCTATAAAAGGACTATGCGCCGCCTTCGTGTGGTAACTCATTTCCTTTCGATTTGTTGAAATCTGAGAAACGTGTCTTTTTGCATACCTATGCTTGCAGGTCACGTTACTAAGATCTTAGGTTCATTCATTCCTACAGTTTCTAAGCAGCATATGGAATGATAACCCACTATCCTTGATGCATATCTCTATGTAGATCACTCGAATCAGCATTGTTGAAATCCTTCGTTGAAAGACGAAACTTAAACGCAATATAGGTTCAGTGCCCTCTTAGTCCCGTTTCTTGAAGCTGTTCCTTCAAGATTATGGCTACCAATTCGCTGCTGCTGTCAGGTCTTCTTAGGCTTTCTAAATTCCAAGCCATCTCATTACCATATTAAAAAAAAATTATTTTCAGGGGATGGTGCTCGCTTGGCAGCTCGTTCTGCGGTTCACGGTTGCCTTGATTATTTGGACAGAGCCGTATTTGGTTTAGCACAGGAGTGCATGGCTACCTCGACAAGTGAAGTTTTTGTTTCACTTTTAAGAAGTCTCTGGGAAGGTCACGGATGTATTTTAGAAGTTGGCGGGGCCTTAAGTACATTAACTATTGCAGTGGTTCTACCATTAGCTGAACCACATCTTGGCAAATATGTAGTGTGTGCGTGTAATGTTGGAGATTCCCTTGGCTATGTGTATTCCAAGAAGTATGGTGTTCGAGAATTTACTCAAGGTAAGTTAACAATTGATTTCTTCTCAAAACATCTGCTTCTAGAATTTCGTTTATTCATAGCTTCTCATGATATCCATTCTATGCGTGATATGCGCGATGCATTGGGCGCCCTAGGCCCTGCCGATGGCAACAAACCGGAACTCAGTAATCTCACTCTGTCTATGACTATTGTCGAAGCCGGAGACATAGTTTTTCTTACCTCAGATGGAATCAGTGATAACTTCGATCCAGTAGTCGGTAAATTCGCCGAAGCGTGGACACCTGAGAGCAAGCTTTCGAAATATGAAACTCAGAATTCGTTGGGTGTACTTGCTCCTAAGCGTCAAAATAAGAGCGCTTCGGCAATTTACTCGCGCTTGCATCGGGGAGAACCAGCCCGAGCTGAAAAACTAATGACACAGAGCATGAACGCCTCACAATCTGTGATTCCGTCTCGTCCACCACGTTCAAAGAAATCCTCCTCCCCGGAGAATGTGGCTCCCCGTGCACAACTCGAGAAGTCTTCTAGTGTTTCTAGTGTGCCAAGTCGTCCTAAGTATATGCGCTCGCATACCGTAATTGAGCCACGAGTGCAACAGACTAAGCAGATTGTTAAGATACCGAAGTCAGTGATTGGATTACCTTTAGTCACCGGGCCACAGCGGCACGCTCTAACTCTGTACCGCTTGGAGGATCTCCTCAGCTATGGTACTAGTGGTACATTCTGTCCATGCTCATCCGCTCGTCGTCTGTGTCACCTGTTGATCGACTTTGTCCGTATGATCACATCAGCTCGGCGAAAGACTCTCGAACAGCGTGAACTCTTCTACAAACTGGCCACTGGTCCCGATGGTATTAAACGTGAAGTGGAATTGAATCGGATGCAACACCGTGCCGCAAGGAAGCGGGTCGTCGACAGCAGTGCATTTTCATCGCTCCCAGGAAAACTCGATCACGCCACAGTGGTAGCCTACACTATTGGATCCGGCCTACAGTCAAAAGAGTTTCAGGAAACTAATTTCTAAGCAACACAACATTTTGGGCATTTATGTTCCCTTTTTTATTGTTTTACGTTTTACAGTCTCACCTCAGAACTAATAAGATTCGGTTTCTACATAGAGAGCTTATTAAAAATTAAGTTTTATCGCTTAGTAAGTACGCATAGCTTTAGTATAATGTGAGAATGAAAGTAATGTTATACGCCATTCATGTTAAGTTTTTTTGGTTTTATTTTTCTTTTTATTTGTGATATGTATAACAGAAAGTTTGTTTTGTTTATTTTTGTTTATTAATCTTTTAATTTTATTCGAGTACATCACATTCGGTGTTTAATTGTTTCATAAATTTAAATTGTGCCCTTTGGTTTCGTTTATTTCCAACGAAGGTACTGAATGAGAAAACGTATTTTTTCACAGAAGCAACCCCTTAATGAAGAGTAATGTGGAAGAATGTTATTAATAAAAGTTTTAAACTTTATAATATTATATACCAATTTACACAACAACAACACAAATACACAATTGTAGTGAACAAATGTATTTTTTCATAGAAAATAAAATGCAATTTTAACTTTGGTAAAATATCTAAATAATTTTTTTTATGATTTCGAGTTAAGACGACACTTCTACGCGCCAAATGAAGTGAGTACAAAGCGTTCATGTCCCCACCGAAAGGGTAAGTGTAATCGAACTCTTCTGACAAGGTCGATGCCGGAAAAATGTCGAGTCATTGTAGACTTTCTTTACAGCAATTATGACCATCAGCGCTATACCGGTTCTAAATATTATCTATTGGTAAACTTTCGAAACCCTTTGTTTCCTTTCATGGAATGGAAATGGGATTTTGGGAGTAGATAGTTTGGAATGAAGCCTAACAAAGCAGCAGAGTAAGTTAAGGGGTAGTAGACCCTTTTAAAAGATAATAACGAGAATCAATAGCACGCGAACATGTGGACATTTTATGAAACTTACAACCGAAAAGAATTTGGAAAAGAAGAATATCAATAACTAGATTGCTGAGAATCTATGCACGCAAAACTGGTAAATAATTTCAAATTTCCTAGTTTTTTGAGGATAAAATGAATGTCCATCTCTTTTACTTGTTGGCATGGTGGTCCTTTGGTTAAAATTGAGAGCATTGTGAAAAGGAAAGTTATGTGGATATTCTTCAGAGCAATTTGGCCGAATTAATTTTTCAACAGAACGGTGACCCCAACCGTGCAACCGAAATCGTCAAAAATTGGCTTAAAGAGCAGGCTTTCAGACTATGGAGTGGCCAGCACAAAGCCCGGATCTAAATTCAATTGAAAACTTGGGGACAAAAATGGGGGAGACCGTCGGCGAATTTAGATGAGTTGTGGCTAAGACTATATGCCGAATGGTCAGGAATTTCAAGAGAAACCAAAACTTCACGAAAATCAGTTGACGGACATTCATTTTATCCTCTAAAAACTTTAAAATTTTAAATTATGTATCCAGTTTTGCCCGCCACTGTATATATTTAATATAAAAGTCGAAAGCCAAAGACAAGGTTGTTCTTGGATGAACATATTTATTTAGCATATTTATTTTTCCCCGTGCTGTGCGAATGTTCTATTTTTATATCTTCTGGACACACAGTATATAGATTTCGGCAGAATTTTGCTTTATAATTTGTCTTTTCTATTAAACATTTCGGCAAGCTTCCACTGATCACCAAAATAGAAAAATGGAATCATACCAATAGTTTGCAATAATTCCTCAAGTCCGGCCAAACAGAGAATATTATTTGACCATTATGCATCCTTTGCGTAAAGCCTATCGCAAAAAGAGGCCAGAATTATGAGCAAACGCCTCTTGGTTTTTGCTCCTCTATAACGCACCATTTCACACTGCATTGGTTTTTCGAGGTCATTTCGCCAAAAATTCAACTCATATCGTTCCACAACCAGTGTATTCGTCTAATTTATCACTGTGTGACTTCTCGCAATTCCGTAAGCTGAAGAGATCGCTCCGGAAATACCGTCTTGACAGGAGATAAAAAACGAATTGCTGCGGGCTTTGAAGGCTATTCCGGAAATTGCCTTTAACAATTGTTTCGATGATGATGAATAAATAAATAAATCTACTCTTATGTGGATACAATAAAATATGTTTCAGCTCCTAATCCGTCCTAATCCATGGCTAAATACCAAGTAGTTAAAGAAATCGCGTAGAATCATGTCCTTGAGGTTGAGCATCGAACCCCCAACAAAATGTTCCTGGAGTCGGTCGCTTATTAGCTCGTGTTCACCTATGGATTTATTATTATTTAATAAAATCTGCTACAGACATGCGTTTTGGCAGATAAAATACGATTAAAGGAACCAAGGATTAGCAGTATTCTGTCCCGTCATTTATTAAATGGCCGAATGGTATGTACTTGAAAAAACGCACAACTTTCATAATGGCATGCATGGACTATAAACACTTCTTCTTCTTCTTAGGTGGCGCTACAGTCCGGGGTGGACCTGGGCCTCAACCAACAAGCCTCTCCAGTTAGCGCGGTCTTTGGCTAACTGCCTCCAGTTACGCACTCCAAGTTGGTTGAGGTTCTCTTCCACTTGTGCACGCCACCTAAGGCGAGGTCTTCCTCTACTGCGTTGTCCCTCCGGGATGGATTCGAAGACTCTTCGGGCCGGAGCGTTGATGTCCATCCGCTCTACATGTCCTAGCCATCTTAGACGGCTAATGCGTACTTTTCTGTCTAGGTCGATGTCGCTGTACAGCTCGTAGAGTTCGCTGTTAAATCTCCTTCTCCATAGCCCGTCAACGCAAACGGGACCGAAAATCATCCGAAGGATTTTGCGTTCGAAACGACCAAGGATATCTTCATCCATCTTGGTTAACGTCCATGCTTCTGCGCCATAGAGCAGGACTGGGATGATGAGGGTCTTATAAAGAGTTTCCTTGGTGCTTCTTGACAAGGCCTTACTACTCAATTGCCTTCTTAGGCCAAAGAAACAGCGATTGGCAAGAGTGATCCTTCGTTTGATCTCTGAGCTGACATTGTTGTCAGAGTTTATAGCGGAGCCGAGGTATACAAAGTCCTTAACTACCTCAAAGTTATAACTGTCTATTGTGACGTTCTGTCCAATTCGTCGGTGTTGTGTGTCCCTTCTAGTTGACAGCATATACTTGGTTTTGCCCTCATTTACAGCTAAACCCATTTTTGCCGCTTCCGTTTCAATACCAGCGAACGCACCAGTGACAGCCCGCTGGGTTCTGCCAATTATGTCAATATCGTCGGCGTACGCTAGTAGTTGCACGGACTTTTGAAAGATTGTGCCTCCGGTGTTGGCTTGTGAGTTTCGCACAATTCTTTCAAGTATGATATTAAAGAAGTTACATGACAGCGCGTCACCTTGTCTAAATCCCTTTTTGACATCAAAGGTCTCGGTGAGATTGTTACCGACCTTGACGGAGCAGCGAGCATTCTCCATCGTCATCCTGCACAAGCGAACGAGTTTGGCAGGGATGCCAAAGCTAGACATGGCTCTGTATAGCTCGTCTCTATAAATGCTGTCATATGCGGCCTTGAAATCGATAAAAAGATGGTGAGTATCGATTTGGACTTCTTGGGTTTTCTCCAGGATCTGCCGTAGTGTGAATATTTGATCGGTTGTGGACTTTCCGGGTCTAAAACCGCACTGATAGGGGCCAATCAGTTCGTTGACAAGTGGTTTCAGACGTTCACACAAAACGGCCGACAGGATCTTGTATGCGATGTTAAGGAGACTAATGCCTCTATAGTTGGCGCAATTGAGGGGGTCTCCTTTTTTGTGGATCGGGCAAACGATGCTGAGGTTCCATTCATTAGGCATACTTTCCTCCAACCAGATCTTAGAAATGAGTTGGTGTATGCTCTCTACCAAGTCATTTCCCGCTGCCTTAAATAGCTCGGCCGGTAGGCCGTCCGGTCCAGCAGCCTTGTTGGACTTGAGTTTGGATATTGCTATCCTCACTTCACTCTGGTCGGGTGGACGGGAGTCTTGACTTTCATCGTCCAAGTTGATTGGTTCGTTCTGCCTGACGGCGGAATTTGGGTCGTCGTCGCCGTTTAACAGTCTGCAGAAGTGGTTTTTCCATGTCCTCAACACCGACTGCGACTCAACTACGAGGTTTCCTTGTTCATCTCTACAGGCCTCTGTTCGGGTTTTATTGCTTTGACACGTTCTTTTTACCTTCTGGTAAAACTTCCGAACATTGTTCCTGGAGTAGCACCTCTCAATGTCTTCGATCGCGCGCTTCTCATGCTCTCTCTTTTTCCTTCGGAGAAGCCGATGTTCTTCCCTCCTCTTTTGCTCGTAGAGCTCACGAGCCGCTCTCGTCCTTCTGTGCAGCGCCGCTTTGTAGGCGAGTTGTTTTGCTGCATGTGCTTGCCGGCACTCTTCATCAAACCAGGGGTTTCGTGGGGGTGGTCGGGTGAAACCCAGCACATCAGTTGCGGCGTTTCTGATGGCTTCTTGGCACCGATGCCACTGGTCTTCAGTACTTGATGTTGGCTGCATAGGACTTCTCGAGAGGTTGAGGGATACGCGATCGGCAAAGGCTCTGGCGGTCTGTTGCGATTGCAGCCGTTCAACGTTAAATTTCCTCACAGTATTTTCCCGATGTTGTGGCGTTTGGGATATCCGTAGACGTACCTTAGCTACAACTAGATAGTGGTCCGAGTCTACGTTGGCCGCCCGGAATGTGCGGACGTCCAGAATACTGGAGGAGTGCCTTACGTCAATCGCAACATGATCAATTTGGTTGACGGTTTGATGATCTGGCGACCGCCATGTTCCCTTGTGAATGTCGAGGTGAGGAAACCGCGTGCTAGCTATAGTAACATTACGCCCCGCAGCAAAGTCAATTAGCCTAAGTCCGTTTTCAGACGTGGTGTCGTGTAGGCTGTGCTTTCCGATGGTGCTACCAAAGACGTCCTCCTTTCCTATTTTGGCGTTAAAATCACCTAGGACGATTTTAACGTCATACTTAGGACACTGCTCATATGTTTTGTCTAGGAGCTCGTAGAAACAATCTTTGGTAACATCATCTTTTTCCTCTGTGGGGGCGTGAGCGCATATCAGGCTGATGTTAGCGAATTTTGCCTTGATGCGGATTGTTATAAGGCGTTCACTAACGTGTCTAAAGCTCAAGACTTCATGCCGAAGTCTGCCGCTTACAACGAATCCGCACCCAAATAGACGCTGCTTCTGTTCTCTATAGCAGTCACCGTAGTAGATGTCGCAGTTTTTCATCCTTCTTTTGCCCGGCCCATCCCATCGCACTTCCTGGATGGCGGTTATATCTGCTTTGTAGCAGTCGAGGGCCTCCGCTAATTGTTCGGCTGCACGTGGCCTATTCATGGTGCGAACATTCCACGTGCAGACTCGAAAATCGTTGTCCTTTTTCCGTTTTGCAGGGTCGTCAACAGTAAATCCGTCCTTTTCCGAGGCTTGCGGTCGTTTCTGAACTGCTGAGTTTTTTTTATGTGGTAGGGAAGTTACCCCGACGCACAACCCCCAACCTGGAGGGCCAGTTCCATTTTTTTACTATAAACACTAATCACAGAAAAAACCCACCTTCTCTTGGTATAAATCAGCCGAGCGGACTGCTGCAGATAATACTGGACAATGTGGTCCCATGGCTTGTATTCATACCATGTACCCCAAGCTAAATTCTAGCACGCTTACAGGACACTCCACGTAGTAGTGTTATTGGGTGCCATCTATAACATTCATATTACGATGCAGGAATGTCTAATCCAAACAGCCGTAGAAGAGTTCATTAGTCACCGGACGAAGAATCAAACTAGAATCATTTATTTGATTGGTAACAGCATTTACTTATATTTTCTGTGTAATTTTTGATCCTGAGTTGAAGAAAGACAGGATTTTCACGGAGTCTAGACTCAAGCAAAGGTATCAAGGTTTGCACTTTCGCTAGTCGGTAGAGCCACCATCAACTACGAATCGATTTGACATCAACTTTATAATAACTGTCCGTAATTCATAGAGAAAAAGACTTGTTTTGCGGTTACTATTAGATCAACAAAAAATAAATAAAAAACCCCTTGTCGATTTATGAAAGCGAAGGGACGGATATCTAGTGTTTTCTATTGTTTGAGTGGAGTGCTAGAAACGTTGAGTCAACGAAATTGGCACCTTGAGCAACAATGAAAAGCGGAAGATAGTTTTCTAGAACTAGTATGCTCCTCAAGTAATTAACAAATTCAATTTTTAATTAAAAAAAATTTATTCATTCTCATATAAAAGTAAAGGAAACCCCATATCCGGCGGATTAGGCATAAATGTCAGAAGCATGTCGCAAAAATTCTCTCAAAACAACTCTAGTATTGTAAACTTCTTTTTGTGCCAATGTCATCGAGAATCTGCCTTAATTCCTCGTCCTCGAAACGTCCTTCCAGCGATGGAATTAGTGCTTTTGCCTCCTCGGGCGCTTCTGGACAAAGGTTACCCAACGCGGCTAGTTCGAACTTATGCAGTTTTTTCTGCATTAGCAAGCTGAGGGATTAGAAATTATTAAAATTTTTTAGATAAGTATTTGCATTTAACTTACCTTCTCACAGCAGCAATGGTTTCCTTGTTCTTAAACTTACGAAAACTGTCGGTGTAACTGTAGGTTTTCATGAACACTTCTGAAAATTCCTGCTCTTCATCTGCGGATTCGTTCTGTCGTTTCCTATGGTCCAACAACATGTGCACCTCGGATATAAGCAAAGTTTCAGCGTTTTCAAACTCTATAAAAAAACATTTTTAAATACGTTTGCGATAATACACCTTGCCGTCAGCATAGCCATTCAGAGGAGAATAAAAAAGGAAAAACGAATATTTGGTCTCATGTCGGTTTATTGATGTGTCCTTCTTCTAACAAAAAATCATAAATCTGTCGTGTCTTGTTCACGTCGATCTTTATCAGACGTCGTGCATCGGCCAATCGTAAATATCCAATTTTTGCATTTTCCGCAACTAGAAGCGTTTTGTAATTCATAAATGCAGCGGGCACAATGCGAGCAACACTACACAGGTCACGTTCGCTTTGGGTTAGTTTAGCATATCCTGGTAAGCCTAAGAGTAGATTTATTATGAGAATAGGAACAGGGACGGAATATCCTAATTGATTTACCGATGATATCGATTGGAGCGGCTTTCTTGCGTGGATTCGGTGTAAAACTATTCGATATTAGGTAGGGTCCTCCAGTCGCGGTAGTGTTGAATTCCGGGATAAGGGACTTCCAATCATTACCCTTCAGACGCTCGGTTTTTCGATCGCGAGCTTCCTGCTGCCGTCTCTTTAGCAATTTGAAATATAATGTGCCACCGCGAAGGGTGCGTACACCATTCGTTCGTAAATCATAGAGTCTTTGAATGGAAATATATATTAAGCAGAGCGAATATAGTTTTGCTGGGCAAATGGAGATCACATCATCAATCACAAATGTAGGCATTCACTTGCTACAGAAGTTAATAGATTGTGCTGTGAGAATTGAATGAATTCATACTCTTCCAAGAATATATACCTAGTCCTGCCATTAATGCTGTTACAAATAAACAAGTAAACATATTGTATTCAAATATGTATAATATTGATCATAAACGAAAATTGGATTCACTCTTTGTTGCTTTAACACAAGCTTTTAAACGGTTAGTGCTGTTCTAGTTCTTTCCAAATTTCTGTGAGGAGTATTGCAAGCCACGTTCTCCAATTCTGACCACAAACCGTAAGCCAGTGGATTCAAATCTGAATTGCCCGACGGCCAATCTTTTGCTGCTAAAAAACCAGGAATATTGACCCCAAGCCACTCCTGAATGATTTTGGATTTGTGTGCTGTAGCGGAGTCGTGCTGGAAGATCCATCTCTTTCCATTGAAAAGGGTCAAGCGGTTCCCAACACCCTCTAGCACATCTTGTTGGTAAACTTGTGCACCACTTTTCACGCCTTTTTCCCAGAATTGGAGGAATGTGACACCTTGGTGAGAGACACCCACCCAAGCGGGATGATGGCTACGTTGAACCTTTAGATAATGTAGAATAAATCTTATCATTTTGCTTCTTCTTCCATGACCATCCTTGTTTTCATGACCATTGTCCGCGTCCGTCGCTTGGATCTTTCCAGTCAAATTTTTTTCAATTGGGATGTTAAAAAATTGCCTGTGGACCGATGCAGATCATCCCGAATCAGCCTAGACAGGGACCTGATTGATATATTCAATTCCTTGGGCATGATTTTCTGCTTCCTAAGGGGATTTGCTCAAATTTGTTCCCGGACTGCTTTCACTAGAGCACTCGTATGAACGACCACTTCTTGACTTGTCCTCTACTCCAGCCAGTTCGCCGAAACGGTCAATACCACGATAAAGGAATATTCTCAACAAGCAACTCAAGCATTTGGCCTGCACTCTTTCCGATTGGAAACTCGTATTGACGACCACTTCTTGGCCTGTCTTCTACTCCAGACAATTCGCCGAAGCGACCAATTGCCCGATAAACAAATATTCTCGGTGTCCGGGTGGGTTTAGCAACTCAAGCATTTGGCCTACACTCTTTCTGCACTTATGCAATGCTATTACCGCGACTCGATTCTCTTTAACACCCCTCCTCATGTTAATAACTCACAGCCTGAAATCAAACTGACTAATATTCTTTACTGGCATTGATCAGTGTGTTCTAAACAGAAAGTTAAAGGTTCTATTCCAGTAAGAAGTTTCAAACGATAAGCGCTGGAAATTTTGCACCAGAACTTACATATGGCAGGACTAGAACTAGTATAATCTACGCATTCAAAATTTTGCTTTCTTTTCGTGGCAACATGTAAATACTGCCTGCACAGTCATAGTTCGTAAGCCGTAAACCAACCCACTCCCTTAAAATGAGATGGAGGAGGAATATGCATGCATGTAGCAAGACTGAATTTCAGACTCGAAAGAGTAATAGATAGAGAAACTCAAGTTGAATTAGTACGATCAAGTGGTTAAGTTGGTTAAACTTAGTAACGACAATTGCTTGTAACCCTAATGTGATCTCCCCTGCGATGAATGGTCAAATAGTTAGCAAATTTTCACCTGAAGATATACTTTCGCAGCTCGGTAAAGTGACTGAGAGCCTCCACCAGCATATCGAACTTCATGCCGTTTGTAATCTGCATAAATGACAGAAATCTCCCTGCATTTCTATGCGAATCAAGTGCCTCGGAGTACTTCGCTATCCAGCCCATCGTTCGACTGGCCAAAATCAGTCCATTGTCGCGCATGATCTTATACCGCCGATGCCGCTCGCTGCAAGCAAACAAATAAAAGTAACTCTCAGCGGTATCCTAGACGGTTGGACTTAAATATAACTTACGCAAGGCGATGATTATATGCATTCACAAGGGCACAATGCAACTCCTCACCGCAGCGTTTATATTCAATCGGCCAATGGCTTACGTCCTCCAAGTTGCTTATGAGACTCTCGGCTGAGTTATCGTATGGCGTGTCGAAGTCACCGCGTGCACAGCGATACCCGGCCATTGTCTTAGAGCATACGGGATCGCCGGGGTCGTGCCTCGGTGGATCAACACTTTTCATTTTATACAAATACGGAGTCCGTTCGGGGAAGTACACCTCGTTGCTCAAGCCGAGCAGTTTGCGAAAAATACCATCAAAGTAACACTCATGGTAATGGTGTCTGCATTCGTCAGTTGTTCGTGTTCGCATAGCTTTCGCAATGTCTTCCCAATTACCATAGCCACACAATTGCAGCGAACGCAGGAAAAGTTTCTCTTCGAATGCGGTCCAGTCGGACCATGGGAAGACTTGGATATTGTCATGGATTATAATGTAAGGATGTGTGTTACGGTGACGGGCTATTTCCTTGCCACGTGCAAAACACTGTAAGCACAAGTTAATCAAGCATTCGGGGCATCGAATGTGAGGCACTTCCAGAATTTGTTTACACGTTTCGCACAGATCATGGTATATATCCAGATCGTTCTGAATCGATGTCGTACGTGGACGATAGTACTTAATAGTGTGTTTGGTCTGGGCGCTGGGTTCTAGTTTTATGTAGTCGTTGTCATCGTCGTCTGGAATAGATTTTACGTCTTCGAAATGAACAGAATGGATAGCTATTTTGGACGGCTCTAGGTGGAGGAACTAATCGCACAACGCGGTAACTTTACCTTTGGGGAACTGCAAATCGGCGGCGTCCTCTTCCACCATATCAACGGGATTCATGAACGACATGGTGATCTGTTATGTTGTTCACTTTATAAAGATAAATGAAGAAAAGAAAACTCGGAAAATTTCCGAATACCAAGCACAACAAATGATTGCGGAAAAAAAAACTTCGTTTTGCTTTGACGTTTTTCGGCGCCGCTTATGACAGTCAGTGATACCAACTTACGGTAGATGTGTTCGTTTTAGTAGTAAGGACAAGGGAAACAGTGCAATTAAACATTTTAGGGTTAAGTAATACTAGATTTGCAAGGCGTTTGCACCGGGATTTAGGATTCATATTGACGCTTGCTGCCTGTACTTGTTTAAAGGCCAGAATTTGGCTTTTGAAGAGTTGACAGAATATGATTGGCAATGTTTTTGATCTTCGGAATACAAAAAGAGGACAAGACCTGTCATTTCTGTTGTCGTTCCTTTCATTAGTTTTCAAAATGTTGTCTTATGTTGTTATGTATGTGCGAATTAAAACCGTCATATCGGTCATAAGTCGTGATTTCCTTGCATTACTCTAAGTAAATTCTGTCTTGGCTTCTCTTATGCTTTAGTATCTGTTAGGGTCCTGTTTGGCTCTTCTTCATTTGGCTCGTTGCACTCTAGCTTTTAGATCTCTTTGTCTAAACAGTATTATTGCCTCTTTTATTTTCTACACCTAAGCCGATAACAACAAAATGGGATTTCATAATCGAACACACTCAAATTATGAAAACAAAATGTCAAAAGTCATGTTGCTCATGTTGCTAGCAACATTTTCTTGACAAGGTCTTGCGTCTTGTTGATTCCTAGGAAAGCATGTCCCAGGAGGTGTCCAGTATACAGATTCCGCTCTTTTGTTATCCTTCGAAGTTTTTCCTGGTAGAAGAGCTAGCATTGATTGGCAATTTCCACGAATTGCATCACGGACGATGCTGCATTATTGGTAAGATTGCAGTAGATTCAACGGATCCAACCAAGTTTTTTATTGAAAACATTCGCCTGCCCAGTTTGCCACAGTAAGTACTCGAATAGAACACAAAAATTATTCCATTCTAACATAAAACCAACTCTAGACAATATTCCCTCCCAGAAGGAACTGTAAAACTTCGAATAGTAACAAGTAGTCTGTGTGGTAACATTCCACAAGGAAAAATCTGCGAAATTGTTGGAGAAGTTATTCTCTATGATATCATAGATCCTCCAGCAAACAGAGTACCTCTTACTGCCAAGGACGTCGCAGAAAGATTGAGCTTTTTACAGTCGCAGAACTCATCGGACAGTGAATATAAAAACCACCTGCTAAACAGATATCAACCAGCGGTTAAGGTTGATCACCTAAAGCCAGTCGATAAAGGGGCTGAGCTGGTCGAACGTAATCTGGAGATAAGAATGCTTTGGGAGAATAGAACATGAGGAACAGATCGTTGTTTACTTTTGGAAAGGTCATTAAATTTGATTTTGAAGATAATTTTGAGGAGACGACGCAATATTGCGAACAACTTGAAAGTGACTGGTTCACATTTTGGCAAACTAAAGGAGAGGAAATTGTAAATAATTCCTGGTCACACACATATTCTGACTATCTACTAAAAGACGAGGCAGAAGAGCAAATAGAAACTGAAAACACGCCAAAAGAGCAAGACGAAGCCATAGGAGAAACAGAAGTTGCAGGCAATACAGACACTGATCCGTTGAAGCAGGTGGAGCATCAAGGACAAACAGAAAACCCACGTCATCAACTGAATGCGGAATCAATAGACCATCAGGGGGGCACAGGGGAAACACTCACAGCAAATCTAGAAAATAATTTGCAGGCAGACACGAATGATTCATCGTGGGAGCAGGAGCGTCAAACAGAAAGTGAAAACGAACCTCATCAACTTAAAGAAGTATCACTGGAACACCAGAAGGAGGATACTGCAGAAACTGCTGAGCCTTCGTGGCAGGAGGTGTGGGATGACCATTACTTAGGAGTATACCAAAAAACTTACAAACAATACTCATTAGTTCATTACAACCAGTACTGCTTCTATAGATCGACGATAGAAGAAATTGTAGAAGAATTCCTCTCAGAATCCAAAGAAGAGGAAGTGGAATTTGTCGACCCAACGGAAGAGCTTCGAGCCCTTGGTCTACCAACGTCATTTTGTCGTAGAAATTATAAAGCCATACTATACGACTCCTGCAGTGAATCCTTGACTGACGAAGAAGCAGAAATGGTATCCACAGAGAAACGAAAAAGAAAAAAGAAAAATAATCGCAAACTCCAAGGAGTTCCCAAGATGATTCTGGAAAACAGATCACTACGACCGTATTGGCATAACCGTTATACATTATTCTCCCGTTTCGAAGAAGGAATTCAACTCGATCCAGAGAGTTGGTTCTCGGTAACACCCGAAAAGGTAGCAATTCACATGGCTGAGCGCTTGCGTTGTGACACAATAATAGATGCCTTCTGTGGCAGCGGCGGAAATGCAATACAATTCGCCTTCTCTTGTTCCAAAGTGATAGCCATCGACATCGATGCGGAAAAGATAAAAAATGCCCGACACAATGCAATTATTTACGGAGTGGCGCATAAAATTGACTTCATTATCGGTGACTTTCTTCAGCTATGTGATAGTCTCAAGGGTGATGTTGTGTTCCTTAGTCCACCCTGGGGTGGACCGAAGTATATGTTAAAGAAGGAATATGATATTGAAGAGTCTTTGATTCCGCTGGGTGCTTCAGCTTTAGCGGAGAAGGCGAGGCAAATAAGTGAAAATATTGCCTTTTTTTTGCCCAGGAATTCAATTCCCAAGCAGATGGCGAAAATAGCCGGAGTTGGCAATCGAGTGGAGATAGAACATAACTTCTTGGACACCAGATTGGTAGGCTTGACAGCCATTTATGGAGATTGGCTTATTGATAAGAAGAACTTAGGTGATAAGTAGTATGTAGGTTTTAAGTGATTCTTGTAAATAAATGTGACTGTTCTTTTTTTGCTGTGTAAGATCTGGATTTGACTCTGGGTTGGGTAATGAGGGAAGGCGAATTGTTCCTCTGAAATAATCCAAAAAGTACGCGAACGGCAATGGTACATATGTAGGTGGAACAACTTGAATCGCAATGAACTTGTACTGGGTAACAACTGTGTACTTTAAAAGGAGATCCACTTTGAACAATTTCGGGGGCAGTAAACCAAGGAGAGAAGGAGTCCTATAAATCCTATAAATTATCTACTTTGTCGCAGTGTATAGGATTAGAAGAGTCGGAGTTTTTTTTACAGAGGAAACCGAAGCCAAAAGATTATTATATCACCCGTCCATTGTTATCCTTCACACCTCTCTTCTCCTATGGCCCGTATTAAGATGTCGTACGACCCGTGCCGATGTTCGACCAGGCTAAGGGCCCTACAACTCAGTCGCGAACGGAGTATCTGAATAACTGGCGCCCTTGCCAGATTTCCCTAGCTACTCGACTCCAAACGAAAACAAATATAACAGAAACACCAATAAAAACTGAAGCAGTGTCGACCGAAAGATTCTTTAAAAATGCATCTAAGGCGCTTCAAGATTGCTGAAGGTGACTGCATTTGACACGGACCTAAGCAGTATCGATTCGTCGGTGGAACGGACTTTCGTAACATGACCAACGTGGGGTGCACTCTCCTCCTGCAGTGCTTCTAGGATACCTTGGCTGCCCAATACAATGAAATCAGGACCAGAGAGCTTCTGTCTCTCAATAAAACACATCTAACCCTTCTCATCGGCGTCCTCAAACAAATGGCGGCCCACTTCAGTAGAATGGGCTTCAACGTCTCAGACCTTTGCAGAGGATGCGGCGACATTGAGGTGGAGTACGACTGAAACTATTTTCCATTGTAAATGTGTATATTTTCTCCTTACCAACACGGCTTCTTAAAGGAAAGATCAACAACCACAAACCTGGTCGAATTCATATCGAGCATTGGAGAACGATATGAACATTTTTTCACACATCTCCACACCTACTGACTCCCGTGCACTTCAAATTGACTTGATAAGTTTTTGTACTTGGTGTAGTAAAAATGTTCTGGAGTTCAATGTGAACAAATGCGAAGCTATTACATATACCCGGAAGCTTCTCCC
Source organism: Xylota segnis (assembly GCA_963583995.1). NCBI lineage: Eukaryota > Metazoa > Arthropoda > Insecta > Diptera > Syrphidae > Xylota > Xylota segnis. The sequence continues at coordinate 112,771,100 of OY757236.1, read as the reverse complement.
AACAGCCCGTAGAACATACGTCATCTGCGACGAGATTGTATCCACTGCCAACTTTCTGCGTGACCTTGGTGTCATATGTGACAGTAAACTCAGGTCTGGTCTCCCTATCACGATACACACTCATATCGAATAGGAGTTGAAACGGAGGTTTATTAGTTTTGCCCTTCCCTGGCCCGTCAGATATAACCTCCCTCCTTGTGAACATCGCATCAGCTTGCTGAACATGCCTTCGCTCGAAAAACGCGGAAAAGTCTCCGATCTGCTATTTCTACATCAGCTATTAGAGGATAACAAAGACTGCTCCTTCAACAGTACCTCTCTTCCGCCTAAAACTTTCATCGAACAAGTTACGGGAGTAAAAAACCTAATCTTTTAGATTTGCAGTGTAGTAAAATCACTTTTAAAAAGGGCATTAGACGGGCAGGTTTATATGTTCTGGCTGGGTGCAAAAAGTGTACCAACTGTTGAGTTATAAGAAAGAAAAGGACGTATTGAACACTCTCAAAAGTCAGAACTCTAATTCCAGTCCAGTGGGTGATCATGCTCCCTTAGTCTTAAGGGAAGAATACGTAGGCGGAGAGTATTTCAAATTTATTTGTTCTTCTTGTAAGAGGTTCCGTCTTACACAAGGAGTATTTGAATTTGACACCGGCTCTACCCGCACTTTATTAGCTTAATACAAGCAAACTTAAACATTCTAAAGTTAAAAACTATCGTAAGAACTAGGCTGCGAAGGGAAAGGTTGAGACAGGGGGGACGGGAAGACAGGGCTAGGAAGAGAAAAAGCGGTGTTGAATTTACAAAGGGATATTCTACTGAGGTGAAAGTCGAAAGAGTTCGCGGGACAATCAGCGTGACCGATAGTTAGCTGATGAAGGAAAAGTAAATCAGCGATTTCGCCACGGTTTTCAAGGGGCTGGAGATGGATAAGTTTTAGACGATCGGTGTAAGGAGGCAAACTGTTTCTGTCGATCCAGGCGAAGTTGCGGAGGGCAAATCGTAGAAATCTGCTCTGGACGGCTTCAATACGGCGAATATGGACGGCGTAAGGGGACCAAACCGGACTTGCATATTCGAGGATGGGTCGAACGAAGGTGATATATAGTGATTTTGTAACGTAGGGATTCGAGAATTCTTTCGACCAACGTTTAATAAAGCCAAGCGCAGAGTTGGCTCTGCTTATAATGGCGTCGATGTGGGAACGAAAATTAAGCTCTCTATCACAAACAACACCTAAGTCACGTAGAGAAGAGACTGGAGGGACAAGTTCATTTAAGAGAAAGTAGTTCCTGTGAGGTGATGGGGCACGCTTCCTGGAGTAAGTAATGAATGGAAATTTACTGACGTTTAGTTGAAGCAAGCTTTTCTGAGACCAGACAGAAAATAAGTTGAGGTCGTCTTGAAGATAGGCCGAATCGGTGGGACAGGAAATAAATCCTTACGTTTGGTATTTATAAAATTGTAAAATCTTTTAGGATCACTGATTAGGTTGATTGCAGTAGTGACTTTAACTCTGTCCTTTTTCCTTGACATATGCTTACATACTAACATTTGACCATGAATCTCATCCCTTCTCCTTCTTTATCCAAATTCAGTTCACAGGAAGTCAGTTTTAACGGCGGCGTTAACTTAATTAGAGTACTTGACTTAAATGCATTGACCCAACTTGAGACACACGCTGTGACTTTGACCCAGTTCCGAATATTTACATCTGGTGCTTCTTCATATTTTTCTTTAATTGCTTTGGGTTTGCTATGACAGTGTATGGTTTTGCATTACCTACAACGGAAACCGAATATGCTACATGTCGCATATTATATTGGGCACACTTCAATGGGTGGAATGGATGAATTCAGTCAACGAAGGGAAGATGGACCCATCGACTCATAATGGATATACATAAATGGATGGACCGGCATCACGGAGAAGTGGATTTTTATCTCACCCAGTTCTTAACCAGACACGGCTGCTTGAGAGCTTGTTTAAATAGGTTTGGGCTTGATGAATCTCCAAATTGCTCAAACTGTGGAGAGGCCAGAGAGGATGCAGAGCATGTTCTCTTTCAGTGCCCACATTTTCGCTTGGAACGCAGAGGTCTTAAGGAAATAATTGGAGAAATACCAACCCCGGAGAACATCGTAAACCATATGTTGACATCGAACGCAGTATGGAATACTTTGAAACAGACAGCAGCAGCGGTGATCATAAACCAACTTCGGCGGCTGAAAAGCCTCAGGGAGAGTAACCAAACCCAAACGGAAGCCCCCTCAGAACAAGAAACGTCGAGCAGGGTATGAAGAGCATAAAGTTTTAACCAGCCCCGCGAAGTAAGACTCAACGGTAGTTCCGCGGGGAGAGTGGTTGAAGTGTGTAGGGTGTGGGTTAGTACGTAGGCGTATTCCTGGCATCGAGTATTCAGGTTTGCGAATCGTGCATGCCAGTAGCCTGGGTTACTTGTTTCTTTAGAAGATTACACATCCGTTGGCGCAACCAAAAAAAAAACACTTCAATTGGTGTAATATGTCACGATCGCTTGGTCGATCGGAAGTCGTGTGTGGTATTCGGAGCGAACGTCGAAAGAAGAAAAGTGTAAGAATTGCAGGGACAATTGGTAGGCGACGTATGCATTTTAGCATACACCGTGTGATCAGTGTGGTTCACAACACCAGTCTGCTGTATCTCATGCAGAATTAATACGACTCACCTTTTAAAGTTGCATGGACGATTTCTCTAGCGTACGTTGGATACGCGTTGTTTATAAACTTTCAATAAAAACAAATAAATTGTATTTTTCTTTGCATTGAAGACATCTATTTAATGATTTATTTAATTAAGTACATACATTCATATATATATTTACTAATTAATTTTCTACTACTGATTAAATAGATAAATATTATTTGGATTCAAATCCTTAGAATGCTTTAAGACAAAGGAATGAAGTTTTATTTTAAATTTGCTTTTAAAACATGTCTTTGAAGTGTAGTCTCCAAGTAAACATTGTTCATCTTTTCTATAAATAATAATAAATCATGCATACACATAGTTTTACATGAGGACTTGAATTATTTCTCGAGCACTACGAACTTTAAATTAACTAATGGCAATGTTTTTTATACAATCAAACGAATGGAATAAAACTAAAAATAGAAAACGCATAAAGAAATAATAAATGCAAATCCGTTAGACATCTTTCCGAATTGCTTTCAAACTAAGACTAGATTTTATTTATAATAAAAATTATATACTAAATCAAAATACAATCAATAACGAGAACATAATTGATTATTGCAAGTAGATGTGTGTTTCTGTTTAAGTGCGCAGCCTTCTCTGTGAAAGTGCAGAACGATTTAACTAAACAAAGTAAACTCTAACTTAAACTAAATGGAAATAAACTTATATTTGAAAAATTAGCTCTGATCGCATCAGACTTTGATTTCTATTTTCTTCCTTTTTTTTTTTAAAACATAATGTAGCGCCCTTTACAGGTTTTAGTGCCTTATGTGTTACAAATCACAAATTTAAGCGGAATGTGTGGGTTTGTTTAAATAATTTATTTCTTATACGAGTTTTAAAGTAAAAAGCACGATTAACATTACACAATGGACAAGAATTTTAGAACTAGGTGAGATCTATGACATCTCAAATGTGCATTGGGTACAATAATAATTTTAGTTCCTAGGTGTAGCAAAAAACAATTTCAGATACTGAGTGGGAGTGGGTGGATTTTGAGGGCGATCATAGGGTTTTTATTTTATACCCATACACCGTGAGGATTCTTGCTGGTGGGTACTGCATTCTCTAGCTGACGTGGTGAGCCAATAATCCGTCGACTACTGCCAGGGCGATTGGAGCCTATTATGCGATAGGTCAGACTCTAAAGAAATCACTTCTGTGTATGCAGTTTGATTGAACTTACCTTCAAGTAAATTGCGGATTTCATCCGAAGGTGTAACGGCTAGGCTTTGTAAGTTCACTTCCTTCATTTCGTTTACTAGTTGTTCAACCTGTAATTATAGGAAATTATGTGTATAGAAACAACCTGTAATACAAGACAATAACTGCATCTTGTTGGACCTCAAAGCAGATATCAATTCCTTTCTTCAAACTACCTTAAGCATACAGGGAAGCAAAAGAGCAATTGCATCGATTGGTTGACTATGCATCTTTCATAACTCGAATTTCAGACAAAAACTATCCTGAATGAGAAACGTACAATCGATCAAATAATCAGTAAAAGACCACGACGAGTTATTTAGTGAGTATTTTAAATCAATGCACCGTACACCAGCTACGAATGTGAAGGTATTATTGTCTACTATCCGAGGCCTAATAGAAAATTTCAATGGAAAACCAGAGTGCGAAAACCCTAGGAAACGCACTTACTGGCTGCAGGAAAGCAAAACAAAGTATCGTATTTTGGTTTGTTTTGTGAGGAGGATAAATAGGATAAAGTTCGTATGTACAACACTTCTACTAAGAGAATCTTCGAATCTCGACTCTCAAGATTAAAACTAAGAAAAACGGGTCTCTGCTTCGAAACTCAGAAAATTCTCAGAAAGCAAGATGCTTTGGCTAAAAACTGACAGCATTATGCCCTGCTTGCTCGCATAAGGCAGGAGTAAGAAAATGTACTCTAAGTCATTTCAAATTTCTTGAAATTTGATTTGTTTGGTGGTGCTATTCACTTTCCCGACGCAGTAACAGAAGGGTTAATAGTTTTGATGGAACATGGATTGATCAGTAAAGAATACTAGTCAGTTTGGTTTCAGGCTGTGATTTATTAACATGAAGAGGGGCGTTAAAGAGAATCGCGTCGCGGTAATAGTATTGCATAAGTGCGGAAAAAGTGCAGGCCAAATGTTTGAGTTGCTAAAACCACTCGAATACCGAGAATATTCGTTTATCGGGCAATTGGTCACTTGGGCGAATTGTCTGGAGTAGAGGACAGGCCAAGAAGTGGTCGTCCATACGAGTGCTCTAGTGAACGCAGTCCGGGAACAAATTCGAGGAAATTCCCTTAGGAAGCAGAAAATCATGCCCAAAGAATTGAATATATATATTAATCAGATCCATGTCTAGGCTGATTCGGGATGATCTGCATATGAAAGCATAGCGTAGGTCTACGAGTACAGGTCATCTTTTAACTCCTCAATAGAAAAAAATTAGACTGGAAAGATCCAAACGACTTTTGCAGTGGCACGCGGACAATGAAAACGTCATGAAAACATTTTACTTACGGATGAGAAAATTCTTACCGTGGAAGAAGTTTTCAACAAGCAAAATGATAAGATGTATGCTACATCATCCCGCTTCTGTAATGGTTTGGTGGGGAGTCTCTCAACAAAGTGTCACATCCCTCCATTTCTGCGAAAAAGGTCTGAAAACTGGTGCAGAAGGGCTTGTCCAATAAATGACACAATTTTGAATACAATATGTTTACTTGTTTTGCTTATGGCGTGTTATATTTGTAATAGAATTTATGGCAGGACTAAGTGCTTTTTTCCAATTTTTTTTATCTATTTCTTGCTTGCTCGTCTTCTTTCTCTAACGATAAATTTTGGTTCTATTTTTGAGCCTTATTTGACACATTCAAGTACAATATATTATGGTCAGTTTCTCTAATCGCTCGTACAATATGAATTTTTGTAGGAATTTTCCACATTAACACTGTCAAAACACGAATAAAACTAGGCGAAACCGCTCTGTCATAAACACTCAATCGCTGGTAGCAATACGGCTTGAAATCTTATTTTTTTTGTGTTCAATACTAAGAACTCATCTTTATTTGGTAATTCCTATGCAATTCCTATGAAATCATGAGTTAATATTTTCTTACCTGTCGCTTCTTCTCAGCTATTGCATTCTCAATCAAGTTGATTTCCTTTTTTAAATTTTCTGTCGCTTTACTCGATGAATCAGTATTATGTATCGCCTGGTCAATTTCCGTTTGAATACGTTCCATTTCAATGAGGAAATCGCGTTCTACATTTTGACTGCAAAAGAAAAAACGCTGTTCTATAGATTATTACAACAAATACGCACCACTGTTGCACCCTACCGATTATCCTTTTGTCGACTTGATATAGCTCTCTGCTCGATTTGTATATCATCCATAAGAATGCGTATTTTATTTTTGCACTGCAGTAGTTCAGTCTCACAATTGGCTAGCTTCGAGCGTAACAATGTTATTTCAGATTTCAATGTTTTCTCTTGCTGTTTCACTAGCTCATTCTCTTCTTCCACGTATTGCAGTGTCTGTAACTAAATAAAGAGACAGAATAATCTGATTAATGTGACTGAGATCTTAAAGTGAACTTAAGTAAGCAACCTGTTCACTGCCTTGACGAAAAATCTGATCAGCTTTTGTGATTTCACGAGATATTGCTTCCAATTCTTGGGCTTGATCACGCTCCTTATTCTCCAAGTAAACGATTTCTGCATCATACTGAAATTAAAAGAGTCGTTAAATCGTAAATAAACAGACAATATTTATAAAATCTATGAGGATATGACCACCAGCTAACCGAACACAACTTCAAAAGGGGCTACAAAATTTCGATATCCAACAGAACCGAATGGACTCAACGTGAGTTCCTGTACCACGAATCGCTGTCAATTTTTAAGGACGGTCTAAAACTGAGGACATAGTCGGCCGGAGACTTAGACATCCACCTCTCCTTCAACTTCCCACACTATTGCAGCGTTTTTGAAGCCGAAATCAACGCCATTTGTCAAGTAGCTGATTGGCTGGTGGTTAATGCAGTATCAGCATCGGATATCGTGAAAGGCTGCCGCGCAACGAGGTAGCTGGTCAGTACAACCTCAACTTTTGCTGGGTACCATATCACTGTGACATACCGGGAAATTGTGAACCTGACGCATTGGCTCGAAGAGGCTCCTTTGGTTTAGATAGCATAAACGTCACCAACATCGAGTCGACAACGTCGTATGCTAAATACATTATCAACGCCGACGCGGTAAGGCTGGCCAACCATCGATGGCATCAGCCTGAGCAATGCAACACCGCTAGACTGCTCTGGCCAAGCTAAAACGAAAATATGAGAGTAACACTTTCTAAGGTAGTCAACATCCTACACGGCCACTGTGCTATGGGAAGGCATGCTCAAAGACTGACATCCCCTACAATGTCTTCTAGAGAAGTATTAGGCACAACGAGGAAGAGGAGACTATTAATCACCTCCTATGCACACAACCCGCACTTGCCAATATTAGAAAGGCTACACTAGCCTTTTCAACGATTTTAGATATCTGAGTACCGGCTACACGGCTAAGAGCTCCTTCATAAAAAGGAGCGGATGGTTCCCACAGTAAGGGATTGCAATTAATTTCTACATGGCCAAAGCCAAAAGCGTTCCATTTTTCTGAATTTTACAACTAATTGTTTTCTAGGTGGCCTTAGTTTTTTAAATTAAAAAATTAAGCTGCTGAAGACGGATAATAGATTTCAGTGCAGCAATCGTACTTAAATAGAACACAGATGAGGAATATACTCGTACTTTTGCAACAAGCATGTGTTTGAATTCCAGAAAATAACACAACTAATCCCAAACTGGACAGCGATGTTTTCCTTCTAAGAATTGCAATATGTTTCCCTTCCGATTAACTAAAAATAATGACGATTTCTATGTTATAGTAGATCTCTTAGTTAAATCTCCATCCGTACTTGTTCACGATAACCGGTGTCAAACGTACATATGTTTATACCGCCCTGACTGGAGTTGTGGTCTGTTAAGGGCAGAAATTACAACCATCTACACGTGCCTTGGATAACCCATCGAGGTGAGGATCCCTCCAAATAATTAAGATACAAATACTATAGGGTGTATCAAATGGAATGTACTCCTAGGATGGGGTTTAAAAACGTAAGCAACTTTGGAATCCCCATTGAAAAAATTATTCTAACAGAGTCAGAGAAGACTTTTGACAATGAAACCGGCAGGACAAATGCCCCAACTTAGCCCAAGTGTTCGGTTGCAGTAATCCTCTAACACAATAGAAAATGTCTACATCAAGGACCTGCCTTAACTGTTCTGCAAATACGCTGCTCAAACAAAACGGAACGACGGAACAGTGAAGCGTCTAATGATGATTGATGGAAATGATCTACCTAAACTATGTACTACCCCTGTCACTCCTTTTCTAGTGATCTCATTTATTAAAAATAGATATTTCGCCCATGGAACCTACAGAACACAATCTTACTAACCAAGGACTGGTAGGTTCATAGAAAAGGTTTCAACCATAAGGGTACTGATTTGCCCATTTCAACGGACGACTATTCGGATTGTGTCCTAAACTAAAAGGCCTAAAAAGACAACATCGGGGTTTTAAATCGACCAAAGAATTTGGACTAAATGATGGCATGGCGGTATGGCACTGACGTCTTGGCCAGAACGTGATCCTCGACATGTATAATTTTGATCTTGTAAAGCACTACCAGTGCATTGCCTTGAACTATGTCAAAAAGAGATGAACACCCTCGCGGTATTCAAGAGAAGAGCTTTATACCTACATCGACCTAGTCACAATACTTCCACTACAACGCCTGAGATGGCCAGGAGAGTCTTCGAATTGAATATAAAAAAGACCTCTCAGGAGGGTTGTTGGCTTGCCCAGGTCCACTATAGCACCTAATTTACAATTACTAGGTTCAACGAACTTATTTCAGACACATTCGGTCAACAAACAAAAAAAGAGAATTTTAAATTATCATATTCTAGAAAACGTGACATGAAGGAATAGCTTTCGCATCTACGCAGTCAGTGAATATGTAAGAGAAAGAGTCATTCACTGTCTAGAGGAAGTCGTTAACTAACTAAGTTTACGACTAACCCAACACTAGATACTGTGAAAAATGTATTAAGTGCTCATAAAAGTTTTCAGACTTATCTCAAGCGAAAAAGAAAAACAAAAAAAAACATAACTTCTTGTTAACTAACATCTTCGTCATGGGTACTTATCGACATGAAGATCGTTTATATCCGTAATCAACGTTCAGTAGAACAATACGACAAAACCAGGTTCATCAACTTCTACCACCGACTGTTGAGTGTTTATTTAATTATAACGCCTGGAGGTATCAAAGTCTTCTTATCGAATAGGAAAAAAAAAATTAACTAAACAAAATGTTGACATTTTCAAAAATTAGCATTAAGTTCGCACACGACCTTCATAAATTCTTTTTTCGTTTTTAGTTTTATTAAAGTGGGTCGTGCATGAATAAATTAAAGTATCATGTGTTACGGTTTTAGTTTTTACGGTGAACTTGATATTATTTATTGCTGGCTGTACGACTTGACCGATTTATGAGATAAACAAGATAAGCAAATGTTCAAAAGAAACTGTAAGACGTTTACGTAAATTCTAGAGAAATAAGGTCCTCTGACGAATCAGACTATGTACTATAACTCACCTTAGTTAGCTCTGCTTGCTGTAAGGTGATTTTCTCTCGTTGGAATTTGATCAATTGAATCAGATCCTTGTACTGGGCAGCTTGAAATAAGTTATCATTGAAATCGGCATCGCTGATATCATTCAGAAATGGATTTGTACACGCACCGTCGAATTTCTTAAAACTACTTCCGCTTACAACAGCACCATTAGCTCCTCCACCGCCCACACTAGTGGTGTATTCCAATAGTTTTGCTTGAGTATGTTGCTGCAATTGCATTGGACTATTTCGCGGCGGTGGTGGATCTCTGTAGGGTGGCGGTACTAATGCACCATTTGATGATATATGCGGTGAGTTCTTGTACAAATCAGGTGTAACGCTATTCGAACTAGGTGGATATTTGTTGTTGTTTGTAGTTCCATTGAAGACATCCAGTAGATTCTCATTGCTGTTTGAAATACAATTTGACGAGTCTTGCTGTGGGGAATAATTCATTTGTCCTGTTGCTGGTGTTGTCCGTCGATCAAGTGAATTACGCACTTCGGCAAGATTGATTTCATTGGTTGGACTTGTTTGATAATAGTTCACCATGGTATCCGAGGCAGTTGTTGACGATGGCAGGCTTATGTTTGATGGTGTTTTCTCATGCTTTCCAACTTTGTGCGGGGATGTGGGAGATGGTTGTGAGGTGGTCGGCGCACGTTGTGGTATTCCTTTGACAATGCCCACATTTTCTATTGGTTTGGTTGTTTCCAAAGAACTAGAAGGAAGGCATTACATTTGTAAGAAATACAATTAAATGATAAATTTATCAAGGGTTTCGTCAATGACTTGTGTAGGATGAAGTATTTTACTTTTGCAGGACAAAGTGACTAAGAGTAATGTAGAATCATGATCAAACTAGCAAACAAGATTATTTATTGAGCCTACTTTCATGCTTGAACATTTAACTGCCACTTATCCAGGGCAAACTTGTTACTGGAGTGAACTTTTGGAAAACGCGTATGTATTGTAGGTCATCATCATGGACTACCAGGCATCTCTCTAACACGTTTTGTTTACCCTAATACATCCCGCGTGGAAGATGATACATAAAGCGACCGAGCGGCTGACTGAAAAGTTGGAGCTGATAGCGGCCTCTATGAATCTAGTGAAAGCAGCGGTACCATACTATTCGCGTAACACATCCTATTTACGGAACTTTCCGAGAAAAGAAGATGACGCGAAGATTAACGATAGGCTATGGGAGAAATACGTATTCGAATGAATGACGAATTGAGCAACGCACGTAAATAATGTCAAAAGTTAGGTGGTGCTTCTAAAACCAAGAAATGAGAAACAAAAGGACACTTGTCTTGAAGAGTGAATGAATAACTGGCACAGAAATTCGAACTCAGTTCACCGAATAAAGTAAAGATAACCTCCTTTCCACTCGAATCGAGTTGGTTTAGTGACGAAAAATGTATCACATTGGAACATCTTCCTCTGGAGATTCTAGTTTGTCAGCTGACATCTTCGTGTGATCCTAGATGGTTTCCAATCATTTCTTTTGACTCTATGGCTAAAACTTAGTTCAGTAAGCTTTCTATGGCCCACATTTGTAGACACATAGCTGCTCGGCTCACTCAGAAGGTAGTATGTACGTACGCGCAGTATTAGAATTGAATGTTTGTATTCGTTTTATGCTGCCATCCTAGTTTCTGGTTAATAATTGGGCAATCTTGACAAGAAATCTAATCAAAGTACACTGGTTGTCCGTAAATGGATATTGTCTTATGACGTTAGTATCGGAGGAACCTTTTCAGACTTTACAATTCTCTGGAGTGAGGAAAGAGTGCAGGCCAAATGATTGAGTTGGTCGTCCGTACGAGTCCCCTTAGTAAGCAGAAAATCATGTCAAAGGAATAGGATACATTAACCAGATCCATGTTTAGACTGATTCGGAATATGATCTGTACATGAAAGCCAAACCCCAATTAAAAAATATTAGACTGGAAAAATGCAAGCGACGGAGAATGATCATGAAAACATTTTATTTTCGGATGAGAAAATTTTTAGCGTGGAAGAAGTTTTCAACAAGCAAAATGACAAGATTTATGCTACATCATCCCGCTTCCGTAATGGTTTGCGGGGAGTTTCTCAAGGCGTATAAACTTGTGCAAAAGTTTATCAATAAGATGTGCTACAGGGTGTTGGGAAGCACTTGACCCATACCCTTTTCAATGAAGAGAAATGGATCTTTCAGCAGGAGTGGCTCATGGTCAATATTCCTGGCTTTGTAGGAGTAGAAGATTGGCCGTTGGGTAGTTTATATTTTAATCCATTGGATTACGGTTTGTGAAAGAATCAGAACAGCACAAACCCGTGGAAACAGTGCGTGCTGCTATAGCCCAATGGCCGGAACGTTTGAAAGCTTCTGTTAAAGCAAAAGGCAGTCAATTAGAGTGAATCTAATTTTCGTTTATGACCAATATTATGATCCAATAAATGACACAATTTTGAATACAATATGTTTACTTGTTCTTTTTCATGGCGTTTTATATTTGTAACAGAATTTATGGTAGGACTAGGTAAGACCGAGAAGCTAATAATTTGTATAAGCTAGCTGGGTTAGTTTATAAAATCATTAACACCATGCGGCTTTAAAACATCCAATTCTTTAATAATTGTCGCAAGTTGTTGTTAATTAAAATTCCATGATCGATATTTGTACGGTCAATGAAATTTTGTTTTTTTTTCTGCTGCTGCCAAGCAGCTCATCGCCGCTGATGTGTTCTCCAGGGAACCTTACACTGTGTTGGTCTATAGTATAGTGGCATTGACTTGAAATATGATAGAGTATTCTATTATCCACCAGAGAAAATGTGTCCACACTTTAATGGGTCCTTATGCACTTACTATCTATTCTCTGTAAGAATTGCCGGTATTTATTTATACAAAGGTCTCACAAACTAGTCCGTCTATGGAAAAGGGTTATTGCTCCATTTGTAGTAGCTTTATAGAAATGAAAAAAGTCAAGAAAGGGTTTACAAAACAATAGGTCTGCCATCTAAAATCTCTGCCAAATTGAAGTGACTGGGGAAACGCATCAAGGATTCAACAGTGAGGTTGTGAAGATAGTGACAAAATTCCATCTAAGATTTGAAGTAGTGTTTGGGTTTTGCAGTAACCGCGACATGAACCTTATCTTGTCTTTAGATGCAAATCATGCCGAGTGATTATCGGTCCCCTTTGTACTGATAGTTTGGAGGAACTGATCAGCATTCGAATCCACCATTACTATTGTTTTCCTAGCATTTCATTCACTACATTCAATTCGTTTAAAACAAGTTTGTTTGTTTTGTTTGAAATCCCCTAAAGAAAACAGCAATCGCTGTCAAAACGTTTAGAAAACTAAATGAAATAACTTTCATTCTATTTGCAATTGATCAACAAAGTCTAAAATGAATCATCTTTCTCCAGCTCACATAATTCTTTGAAAAAAACCCTGAATTTGGTTACCATTTCGTGAAGAGCTGATACGGTTCAATTACCCGGCTGATAGGTACATTACCAATTGTTTAGGAATGATTGGAATGTGTCTGATAACATTCTTCTGCTTCCAAGTACTATACAACAAACCACTTGAACAAGCACAGTACTTCCTAGAATTCTATTGAATAAAACTCACCCAAAACTCTTTCGCAATTCCTTACATCGGTCCAGTGGCATGAAATCTGTCGCGTGTATTTGTTGCTGCTGCTGCTGCATTGACTGTTGCTGTTGCGTTTGTAGTTCTGAGTCACTATTGTTGCTATCTAGGGGTTTTCTTATTGCCGTTGTAGCACCGAATTGCTGTTGCTGTCCTTTCTCGTCAGATGTTCTCTTTGTTTGCTCGGATCGTTGCAGTATGAATTGCACATCATTAGCGTACTCACCCCATTTGAGTAGCAATTTTAATGGATTTTCCGTCGGAGCCAACAGTCGTTCATTATTGCGCCATCGTTCAATCAGTGTGAAACGTCCCACTTTCCCTGTAGCATGGGCCAGTGCGAAAACTACATCCTGTTTTTTTATTTTTTTTTTCAATTTTGTTGGTCACAGAAGAAAAATGATGACACACATGATTAATGATCGATGGAGCAACACCCTCCCTCCTGTATATACTGTACCTGGCATGTTGTATTCACTGTCACACCGCAAACGATTCTTTGGATTCCTTCTACCCAAACCTTAAGTTCCATTTCGAGTTGTGTCTCCTTGGTCCTCCGCCGATGAATCGCCTTCAATTTGATTCTAATTTTGTTCGAAAAATCTCGTAATTAGATGCCCCGTGTGATAAATGCAAGCACAGCGCACTCTGGCACTATCCTTGTGAAGTCATTTTATTTGGGTTAAAAAATGTCCACCACCCGAGCAGTAGTGGTCGCCTTGGTGTATCTCTCGTCGCTGTTAGCATGCATTTGGGATTATGCGTTAGTCGGATCGACTGAAAAATCGGTTGATTAGAATTTAAATTGGAACACGGCTGGAATTTCTCGCTGATTAATTTTCTTTATTTACATTTTTTGCCTTTTTTCAGAGTTTTTTTTTTCTCGGGTCTTTTTGTTTTTACTTTTACGACACTACCACTACGAACGCCATTTTGCCCTTTTTGGAGAATACGCTTTCGTTTGACATTTATCTGGGTGTGCTGTGTGCTTTTTGTTTGTTGAATGAAACATCAAACAGGTTGATGAAAAGGAAGAGGGAGAAGTGTTGAGAAGTTTCTTCAAAAGGGAGGTTATGTGTCTGGCGACATTGAGTAGAGACATGTTGGTGGAAGTGTTGTGGATTTCTACTCAACACAGCGGCGTCGGTCGGGAACGATTGTTATTATGTGTTGCTTGTGGATGTTTTTGTAGGAAGTTCTAAAATGTTGCTTAGAGCTCGAGGGAATCAGTAATTCTTCGGTATTGGACAAATTCTTTTAAATGAAATATACAGCATCTAGCGAAGGTACTATACTGTATATACTCGTCTTTTTTGAAATCTCACCAGCCAGTAGCTCAGTTAGACGATCCCCAAGTGGGTTTAGATTATTTCAGTACCCGGCTCTGTTCGTAAAGTGCGTGAGTTGGTCAAAGCAATTGCGGATTTTAAACAACTTATGAATACTATATTAATTTCCTTTCTAGAGTACTCATACACGTTTTCTTGTTCCAGATGTTCGGAATACAGGGTGTTGTCGAAACTATTAAGTAAGGCCGAGGCATATCAATGCTTATTGTCGCGCATAAGATCCTATCCAATGTATTGTGTGAACGTCTAAATCCTTTCTGAAATGTTTCTTCCAGCCCGGCAGATCGATGATCGACCAAATTTTCACACTGAGACCAATCAATTTCAACTTAGGACTCACCATCTCTTCATCGACTTCAAATCCGTTTATGAGAGCATTCATCGTTTTGAACTCTGCAAGGCGATGGCCGAATTCGGGATCCCGGCAAAACTGATTCAGCTGTGCCGCGTGACGCTGAAAGAACGTGGTCCAATGCATAATTTGGGAACAGCTTCTCTGAACTATTCCAAACATGCACCGGATTTTGTCAAGGAAGATGCGCAGTCCTGTAACTTCTTTAAACTTCTACTGGAACAGATAGTGCACAGGACAGGTGTTAGCACGGAAGGCACTATATTCAACAAATCTGTCCAGCTGCTGGAGTACGCAGACGACATCGACATCATCGGTAACTCCCAGCCCGCCGTTATAGAAGCTTTTACGACAATTGAAGAACAGACGAAATGAGTTGGCAACAGTAATTTCGAGGTAGTTAAGGAGTTTACCTACCTCGTGGAGTAAATATCAACTCCACGACCGACAATCTAATGGAGATTCGGGGAAGACTCACCCTAGGAAATCGCTGTTACATAGGTTTGGCTAAGCAAATTGGTTCAAAACTCCTAAATCGGAAGACGAAATGTATGCTCTACAAAACTTTGATCCTGCTAGTTCTGCTATATGGAGCCGAGTGCTGGACGATAAGCAGGAAAGCAGAGCACACAAAGAAAAATTCTTCGTCGAATTTTCGGTCCCGTATGCAAGGAGGGCGAATAGAGGAGAAGATATAAAGGCGAACTCTATGAGCTGTACCACGATGTGGATGTAGTCCAAAAAGCCAAAATACGTACGAATCGACAATAATGCTCCAGCAAAGAGGATCTCCGAATCACAGCCCCAGATTCGAGAAGACAAGACCGAACCTCCGTTTTAAGGATCAAACTATAGCGGATGCCAGACCGCTTGGTCTGGATAATTGGAAGCTGCATGCTCGGGATCGAAGAGAATGGAAGACTGCCGTGTCTCAGGCAGAGACTCTTTAAGGGTCGGGAGCCCGTTAAGTAAGTAAGTAGACGACAACACCATATTTCAAAATCTTTAAGTTCTGTCATGATAGCTACCTTCTTCCTCCGTGGACCCAAATAGTTCATCGTTGAGATCTCTTAAACGCTCTAAAATTCTCTAAAGATTGCTGGTTATTATTCATATATACATATGTATGTGTCTGGGTTAGGAGGTTAATGCTATTCTCCAATAGCTTTTTAGATCGATGAACCACGTATCGGGCTTCTTCGTAGAGAACTATGAAAACGTATTATTACTGCTCTTATTAATTGCTTTGCCAATGAAGGCAGGTTTGATATCCATGCAAGCCTTTGTCCTCCCACCGTTCTTCTTTCTTCTATGGGGTCCAGTTATGAGGATGTACATGCAAAACAAATTTGCAGAAAATATTAACTTTTCAAAATAAAGTTCGACGGAATGTAGTGAGTGCACCGTGGCATAGAAATCTAGAAATCAAGATAATAAAAGATGAAGTGAAACAGGTAGCTAATACATAGACACAAACTTAGGCTTCTCAGTCACATCAGTTCAATGACGGAGCTATTAAGCCTACTAACAATCAGACTAGAAGATTGAGAAAAGTAAACTCTTTTGAAGTAATAAATAAGTCATGAGAGACAAATTGCTGATAGGTCTAATAACTAGGTGCAATAATTCGAAGGCTGGCTGGAAGACGGTACCGCAAGGTATACGGAAAAAAGAGAGAAGGGTTTAGTGGGCAGAAATTTCCACACTGTTACTGAGTACGGGCTGAGTTTCGTCTTTTGAAGATTCTTCTTCTTCTTCTTATGGTTCCACTCCGTTCAAGAGGTTGGAAATCATCGATGCGTAGAATACGTAGAATTCTTCTATATCCCCACATCTCGAAAGTTTCCATTCTTTTCTCTTTGGCTCTTTTTAGTGCCCACGTTTCTGCTCCATAAAGTAGAACCGAAGTATAACATTTTGCAAATCTCAGTTTGAGGCCTAGATTGATCTCGCGCTTTAATTATTTTGCAGAATACAGAGCTCGCTTGCTCGAACCTACATTCAATCTCTTTGGAGAGGTTTGCACTGCAGTTGATTATCGTTTTGAAGACTACCACCTCCCGATTTATTATTTGAAATCAAACACATTTCCTTAGAGTTCTTGTTTTCATTTATTTATTTATTTATTTTTTCTAATTAATGTATAGATATAAATGTATTTTATTCATTAAGCAATATAAAAAAATAACATCTCTTTTTTTAAAATTAAATAATGCACAGGTAGTTATTTAAATACATTTCGTTTATGTAATTTAATTAGACAATCATTTGGTGAGAATGTGTTTAGTTTTCTGTCCCTTTACTGAACGATCCTTCGAGGATCGTCCGATAAAGTTCATCATGCACAGTGGAAAGTATTTAATTTAATGTTTTTTTTTTAGTGTATGTACGCGTGTTCGTTAGATTGTAACTTTGATTACCTTTAAAACTATGTACATCGGCAATCATTGTTTGTTTAAATATTTAAGTAATAATAGAGAAAAAAAATAAATCACACACAACTCATGAGAATAACAAAAACAATGCAAAATAATAAAAGATAATAGGAAACAAAAACAAATGATATATGTATGTATCTTTGATGTTTGACTATGTGGGTAGGAAGAAAAAAAAGTGAAACTTTTATATAAAGAACATTTGCTAGTTCATCTCGGGTAGTTGAGTCTGCGGCAACCATGTGTAGAAGAGGATGTATCCTGCACTGGACACAACATCGGATGTGTCAATGGGTGATACCACTTGATCGTCGAATTTGAACCATCTGCAAGGAGAAGGAAAATATGTTTTTATTTAGTGAGTCAAATGGAATGTGAACAAGGCGTTATAACTAGAAAGAATTTCCGTAGAGCAGTGCCAACAACAATAGCAGAGTGCTTTCGTTGACTAGGGAAAGGAATGTTAGTAAAACTCTCTCACGCTGACGATGGTTAGTTACAAATGCCCCCGAATGATAGCAGAAGCGAGAGACACAAACACTAACCAAAGCTCGAAGCTAATTCTTTAGTTCAAGTAGACATTGCTAGAGAACCAGTAGAGAGAACAAAGAGTTTCCAATATCTTGGGAGTATATGCATCGTTTCCATAATGGACAAAACTCAACGAGTCGCTTGCCTTAGCATTACCGGTGCAGGGAGAACCTCTCCCACTACAAACCATACTCCACATACTTCCAGTATACAAAGGTCGGAAAAAACTGGCTGCCTGCACAGGAATAAGGCTGAGAAGTTCTAAACAATGGAAGGAGCATTACCCAACAGAAACGAATGTACTTAATGTGAGACCCTGTACCACGAATCGCTGTCAATTTACACGAACGGGCTTAAACTGAGGAAGGAGTTGGCGCTGGAGTTTTCTTAAAGGACTTTTAGGCATCCATTTCTCCTTCAACCTCCCACACTATTGCAGCGTTTTTCAGCCGAAATCAACGCCATTCGTCAAGCAACTGATTGCAGTATTAGCATCGGATATTGTCATCTACATCGACAGTCAAGCAGTCATCAAATCTCTCGCATCCAGCATTACGAGATCGAAGTGAAAGGCTGCCGCATATCTTTCCCCTATGGGCATCACAATGGGTGTAGCGATGAGAAATGTTTCTACTCGCCTACCCAGGAGAAGGTTCACCAGTATTGGATGATGGATGTCTTTAGGATTCTCAAGAGGAAACAAGACAATGCATAAACTAAATGTCGTTTTGCATCTATCGTTTTGCTATTTCTGAAACGTACTATGTATGGCCATAATGCCATATCATAAATAGTTTCAATTGCATAAGATTGTGTAATGCCATGTAAAGTTGTGATGCAAAACAGTATGACGTTATCCTCCACTTTGTATCATGACACTAGCATGTTACAATGAACCTAATTGGGTGACGATTGGTTCACGTTGCTGTCTTGTCCTTAGTTTCCCTCACTTTCTTACCCACAAACTAACGACACAGGCGTTACCAGTTTTGTAAATGCGTTCCTTACCGGCATATGGTGTTGTGTTACAATAGGATTAACTCCGTACATTAGACACCACATTCTACAAGTGCGGCGGCATACCCCATGTCGTAGAATAATTTGTTGAAGTCACCCCCAAAGCAATCCATAAAGTGTGATATAGTGTACTTGTTAATAAGCTTAGCTTGTCATACTATTATTTTTAGTTTATGCTTCATTTGTTCATATAAAAGGCTTACGTTATATAACCTATGTATGTTGGTGACACTTTATTGGCTGTTAGTAAGTTACTTCTTCAAATTTTGGGCAGTCTTCCATCCATTTCATTCCAATCTTCTTGATTTAGCTTTCCCACTCAGGCGCTCAACTTTAATTTAATTCTGAATGCATGAGGTCCATAGAGCGCTAATCAAAATGTTTGGAATCGGTAAGTTAGCTGTCTAGGTTTCCGACTAATCGACTTTGCAGCAGCTCGTAATACGGTGATATGTAGCACCAGGTTTTCAGGACTACGTATCCACACAGAGCAACCTGGCTATCTCAAGGTGGTCGAACCGCCAACCAAATCGACCACGTGCTATTGGATGCGAGGCACGCATACAGCATTGTAGACTCTGACTGCTATTTTTCTGCACCCAAATACAGAGCTTGAGAAGTTGCGAACTGCCCAAAAAAAGAAATTCAACGTTGGATGCCTTGGTACGACTGGAGTAGCCAGAGTCTGCACAGAGCGGCTAAGTGAAAGACTCTCCGCTGTGGATTCACCATCCACAAATGCCAACAATCTGTAGAACCATTATCGCGGCATCATCAACGAGATAGCCGAGACTACCATAGGATACCAACCACCACCTAAGAGGAGCCCTTGGTATGATGATGAATGCGTACGTCAGAAAAAGGTGACAGAAAATGCACACCTACGGAAAACAAGAGCAGCAAGTGAAGTTTATCGAGCCAGAAGAAGGGAGGAGAAAAAGATCCTGCGTAAGAAAGTTGTTTTTCAGTCAAGCAGCTGGCTTTAAGCCCAGAACACAGGCTCTTTGAAATAGTAAGGGAAACCTAATCACCGAAACACAGCGAATAGTAGATGTATTTAATGAGCATTTCTATCAGCTACTTAATGGGCATCAAGTAGAGAGAGTGATAGGGCAAGAAGAGAACCCGCGTCCAGCCATCCCTCCTACCAGCTTTGAAGAGGTTCGCTCAGCTATCAAAAAACTGAAGAATAACAATGCTGCCGCCTCTGATGGCCTACCAGCGGATCTTTTCAAACATGCTGGTGATGTGTTGGTTGGCTACGTTCACTAAATCATCAACCGAGTATGGGTGGATGAAGCCATGCCCGATGACTGGACTATAAGCTCTATATGCCATATCTGCTTAATGTAGCGTATAAGGTCCTATCCGGCAAAATTGATCCAGCTGTGCCCCGTGACGTGGGAAAATACGCGGTGAAATTTAAGAACAGTTCCTCTAAACTATTCCAAACATGCACCGGATTCCGGCAATCTAGTGCTGGAACAGATAGTGCTGAGATACGCAGACGACATCGACATCATCGGTTGCTCCCAGCGCGCAACCGACGACAGTTGAAGAATAGGCAAATCAAGTTGGCCTTGAAGTGAATGAGGGACACAACCAAGTACCTGTTGTCAACAAACAAGAACCATCAATTTCTTGCAGAGTTTCGCACTAACTGAGGGGACAAACGTGTGGAAGACATCACCCTACCTTGTACTTTATTTGCCTACTTGTCGAGCATTAGCAGCACTCTTCACTTGATAAACTGTTCAGGGTGGTATATGTAATTAATTCTGCCATACATATCACAGTACAACTTCTTTGAGACTCCTAATCTACTAACATCCAAAGCAATGTTTACCGATAAGTTTCTACTTTTAAACCAGTGCCTCCTTCTTATTATCTACTGGCTATTATCCCTTAACACGATCTGCTAAATCAAACTCAAATTCCAGACTAAGTAAGATAGTTAAAGTCAAGTGTTCAGCCAAGCTTAAGAGAGAGGAGTTCAAGGTATCTCTACCATCTCGTAATTCTGCTAACTCTGATACTCTTTGGCGACGATATGACACAAGATTTGGAGGCAATCGCATCTATACAAACGTAATCCAATGACAAGTTGCGAAACCGTGAACCAAGCTAAATCAATAACTTAACAGCAACATGCTGATTTATATGTAAATTGTCGGTTTTCCTTTCTTTTACCCATAATGCTTGCGCAAATTTACTATAATTAGCAGTGTAAGCCGAAGAACATTTTACACCAATGCCTTCGTTACTATAAAAGATTAAATGTGTACTCACTTTCCGAAAACACCGCTTTTACAAAACGCCGTATAATGGCCGCTTTCCATTGAACCGTAATGGTTCGATACACCGTACAGTTGATAGGTCTTCGGTGACATTGAACGTAACTCTGACTTGGCAATGTAAGGCGTCATATCGAGATTCTCTAATGGGAACGTAACATAGTTCAATTTTTTCTTGTACGACTGTCCCATACCACCTGGGTCTGCATAGAATCTATAAAGGCAGAGAATGACTTTTAAGTTTTGAGTAAGAGAAACCAAAGAGAACACAAAGCAAACCTTTTGAAATGCACCACCAAGATGGGTGGCAGTTTGGATATATCCAATTTTTTGACCGCTTCTCGTGGCTGCTTACAGTTTGGACAGATCCACCCGTGAATCCGTTCGCCATTGAAGTACATATCCATACATTGGGTGAGCGCACACATATTGGCATTCGATGGTAGTTCTAAGCTTAAATTCGAAAAACATTCATAGGTGGCGCTCTCTTTGTTACAGTAGACACACTTGACCGTGCTTTTAATTTGTCCGTAAAATAAACGTAAGATCAGACTCTCTCGAGCCTTGGTGAACTCTAGCCAAGCCCGTTCCGATGCTGGCATATTATCACGAGGTGGTTTGTGCACCTGCAATGTTTGCAAGTCCGAGTGCAACCAATCCATGAGTATTGTAAGGAATTCATGCGAATCCTGCTGTTCAATGCCACGAAATATTTGTTGATACTGACCTACAACATACTGTAAAACAGAAATCAGTTGATTCAATCAGATAACCAATGTTTAACGAAGTACCCGCAGGTCTTTGCTGGCTACGCATTTGTAATTGCCATTCCAGAGGACTTTGATGAGAGCAGCGACTTCTTCCACAACTTGTCCATTAGTTTTGTTGGTGCGGCTTATGTTGTTCTTATATTTATCCGTTATACAGTATTCCGTCAGCGGTTGTGTATTGCTTAGACATTGGAGTATGCTATTCATGTAGCAGGTATTACCGAGATTTTTGAGACCAGTTAGACCGCGGCCCTGCAATAATAAAAAACAAAAAACACATTTAAACGAGTACTCGCAGCACAAACAATCACAAACAATCACACCTTCTTAAAAGGACTTATAAAATTGTACGTTGGGATGTGAATTTTAACACCAGCTAGAACTATCATCATGTTGACGGATTAGTGCGAGAACAGCGACAGAGACTTCGTGTGTTCATTCTGTGGTAGACGCTTTAAACGAACTGGATGTGCAAAGCATCCGACCATTGTCAATATACTCGCGTACACCTACGCAGTGGTGGATTTCACTAATAAGATTTGTTGAGGTGGAAGCAAGCACCCATGTCCATGCAATGTGTTGTACGGAGTCAAGTTCAATATAGTTTCGCCACGTGTTGCACACGAATGTGAAACGGAAAAACAAATAATAAACAAGGAACGAACCACCACATCACTTGTAATGGTGGGTGCTTTGAAAAGTGAAATTATTATTTTTTTTTTCTTTTGCTATTCAGAGAGTGAGAGAGTTGTTTTGCTTCTACTTTCGTTGTTAGAATTCAATAGTGCGTGAAGGAAGTTTGTACGCATAATCATCATCGAGTTGTTTGCTTATAAAATTCTGCCGCACTGCAGCTTTGCTCTGAGATGAATACATCTCAAGTGTTGTTGCAGCAATGTTAATCGATTTACAAGGTGGTGTGCACAAGTGCGAGCAACGCACGTGTGCACTGTCGAATGAAGGGTTTGGAGGAGTCTATCCAACGTGATATTATACGTCATGAATGGTAATTGGGGAGGTATATTAGACTAGGTCAAAAATAGATTTCTACATCATGTACGTACACGTTCTGCGCGAAATAGAATAAGTACATCGATAATGGTACTAAACTTTAACATAATTGCAGTAAATAAGCGTGAATTCTATAAATAGTGCTGGAGGCGAATGGAAGTACCGTGTGCATTACTCTATTTATAACTGATACACATCGTTTTCAGTCCTTCGTCTGCTAAGATTCGCAAGTATGAATGCGGTAATTGAGAGTGCTCGCCGATCATTAGCTTAGAAGGATGGCAGCATCGTGCACACTCCTGTATAAGTAAGGAAAGAAGTATTGCGCACGGAATGGAGAGTTTGTATGTTCTCGAACCGGGTAGTGATATTTAATCAAAGTTTTCGTTTTAGAATAGTCGATTTACCCAAGGCGAAACCGAGCAAAAGAATGCTATGACTGGATTCGGTCACGAGCGCTGATGGCCTTCCCTTTGCTCACCTGTTCAAGGGGCGATATCAGCGTTAATCCCGAAATTGTCTGTCGACCTGAATCGGCTATGTGTGAACTTTAGGGATGCTGCACTGATTGATGCGGCTTACACATATAAAAATGTATTCTGAGAATCTAGCTGTGAACAATCTGGCATTCGTGTAAGAGGCACAGCCTACTAACCTGTTTTTTTACAACAATTAGAACTGAATTCGACAACCAAGACAAATTTGAGTGCAATAACGTTAGTCATTACTTGACGTCAAGAAGCATAGGCTTTACAAGATCAAAGCATGAAAGACATATTAACAATTTGTACTCAATCAGTCTTTGATACGATTGATCCAAATGTTGACGAACCTTTCAAACTGAATAGTCAGCGTAGTCGTTCAAGGAAATACTTTTGCAGGAATGAGATTTGGAACTTTTATCTCGTGAGTAGCTGAGGATATAAAAACTACTACTACGCTACGACAGAATGAAGTATGTATTCATTCAATCTTCCACGACCCAAAAAAAAAACGTTTAACAAAATCTATCTTACCGGAGTTCCTGGTATTGGAGAAAAGTCCCTTTCCCGCTCGACACTTCTCAACGGTGGTTTGATTGACCTGTCGAATTGTGGAATTTTTGGTTTAGACATCTCTTCGTCCTCGTATGTTGGCGGCTTCAAGTGTCTTTTCTGTTCCCTTGCTATGGCCAGTTGCTTCTCCAGCCTAATTCGTTTGTCATTTTCACGTTGCTCCTGGAGTTTCAGTTGTTCTTGAATTTTATTTTCAATTTTTTTGGTGGTTTCCTCAATTGTATGAACTTCTTTTGGTGATTTTTGTTCTACGACTTCTTCTTTGTCACGTCGCTTGGACTCTTCAAGTTCTTGTCGCAGACGGTTGTTTGCTAAAATCTAAAATACACAAAACCAATCTTATTCAAGAACTGAATGCAGATCCACATCGGCTTACCAAATCCTTTTGGGTATACTCCAACTGAAGTATATTATAGTACAACTCTTGCTGAGTCTTAAGCAAGGCGTTCTTCTGTTCTTCCTGCTCAGCGTATGCTGTCTGATCGGTAACCGATTGCCATTCATGTTCTGCCTGCAATAACTGCTTTCCATTGTCTACAGCTTTATCAGCGAGGAGCTCCTGTTCTTTTAGAATATCAACGACTGGTTTCTGACGTTCTGCATAGGTTTTAATCGCTGCAATTTTACTGGACCTGTCTACACTGGGTCGTTGAACAGATGTAGCACCATCATCGTCTTTGGTTTCATCTTCTTTCATTGTAATATCATAGATAGTTGGATATTCGATTTCTTCAATATCCGCTTCCTTTTCCTTGGCACGAGGTGCCTGAACACTCGGATTGGTGCACAACGTGGGATACATGAGAATAAAGTACTCATAGCCATTTTTAAGAATTTTTATCGGTGACTTGTAGGTTACATCTGGATCCCACTGAAAAGAGGTGTAAACTTCAGTAAATATAAAAACTACTCATGAATATTGAACCTACTTCTTGCAAAATTATCCGAAGTATAGCAATCGGTGTATTTGATGGAGGATCCGCTTCGTGACAGTTCCAGTCCATCAAAACAATCTGGTCTTTTATTGATCGGGATGACCACAGCGGCTTCGAACTACTGTCCAATCTGTCCTGAACTTTTCCAGCTGACATGCTATTTAGAAAAGAAAAGATTTGCATTATGTCTTGTTTCATGGAACTTTGGTATATAAAGTGTTGTAGTTCGAACTCGGGCTAAACATCAGGCACGCTTTCGTCATTGGCAAATGAAATAATAGATTCGCTTATCGGTTCTAATGATGAATACATTCCCTGACGACCTTTTAACATGCCTTTGGCAATTGTTGGATGGAAAGTTAAGAGAACTGTGCTCTCCTGCGTACTCTCGGGGAGGATTCACGTTTTCAAACTTCAATTATGTTGAAGAAACTAGAACGCTTATTGCCAACAGAAGTAGGTCAACGCGATTGAGCCTATTAATATATATATTCTACTGCACGTCTGTTAAATTTACCAACATTTCCCTCATACGTATCTACTAATGTTCTATGTGACGGTCTTCCTTGTATCATAAGTCTTCCCTAATAGTGTTTCTTTGGCAAATTGAGCAGTAAAGTCTTATGGTTGGGGCTGTGATTGAGCCAACTCAACTCGAGTTTCGATAAATGTCCGGGATGAATCTTGTATGAAACAATAACATTCTTTGGAGTATTGTCTCCATTACTATGGAATCCCCCTCCTCTGAATATAGAAAAAAATTGAGTTATCGAGTTATAAAACAGGACAATACCCGCAGACACTGTTCGATGTCATGCACGTTGCTCACAATAAACTAACCAGCTGGACTGACAACTGTGGTCCCTTTGTCAATCCCACAGAGACTGAGCTGGTTCAGACACCCTGCCTTTAACCACCCAAAATTAAGAGGAACCACGCCAACTACCTAGGCCTGAAGCTTGACCGCAAGTTTTCCCTGACTGCCCTATACATATGCAAACAAAAGTATAGGGTCCACGTGGGGCCTACGACCCAGTACTATGCACTGGCTATACACGTCGGTAGTAAAACCGATTTTCATGTATGGAGCACTGATTGGCCCGATCTGGAGAAACATTTCATTCAACGACTCGCTTGTCTAACCAACACCGGTGCACTGAGAAGCTCTCCCACCGCCGCGCTGTATTACTCCACTTACTCCCAATAGACATCATCGGCAGCGTTTTTTTAAGCCGAAATCAACGCCATCAAGCAGCTGACTGGGGTTAATGCAGATATGTTCACCTACATCGACAGTTAAGCAGTATCTCTCAACTAGACAGCTGGTCAGTACAACCTCACCCTTTGTTTTGTACCAGGTCACAGTGAAATACCGTAGAAGCTGATGCATTGGCTAGAAGAGGCTCCTCTTGTTTAGATAGCATAAACGTCACCAGCCACTGTGCTTTAGGAAAGCATGCTCAAAGACTGGTATCCCCTACTACTACTTCTGCAGAATCTGTACGGACGAAGAGGAAGAAGAGACCATCAGTCACCTCCTATGCACATGCCCAGCTCTTGCCACTATTAGGAAGGGTACACTAGGTGAATACCTTAGCCTGCAAGGCTAATTGTAGCCGTACCATAGGCATGAAACGTTTCTACTTCATTTTGCTATTCCCTAGCCGGAGACAAACCCATTTGATAGCATCAGGGTGCACCACATCATCCAACAGGTCCCTAGCAAGGATGAATTGGCATGCCTCAGACCTTTATATGATCACCGGTCCCGACGCTCTGAAATGCTTGAGTGCATGCTAAACAACATAGAAATAGCAAGAAGCACAGGAGAACACCCCTAATTCACGAGGCAGGAATCAACCACAAGTAGAGTTTCGTGGTACTTTGAGAGCGCATCTCGACAAGTTGATCAGAACGAACAAGGAAATCTAGAATCAAACTCACCCCGTTTGAATGAACTCCTCAGGAACATTCATACACCATTGATAGTGCAACCTTGAATTCTGAAAATCCGTCTTGGGTCTGCAATCCATAATCAACAGACTGGATGACTCTCGTATCTGCCGATAAAGTTCCTCGCAGGACATCAATGCATAGCTACTCATATCCGTCTCAACATCTGAGTCCACACTCCTAGAATCATAGCTTTTCACATGGCTGCTATTATTGTTGTCCAGCACAACGCTTAATTCAGTTGACTTCCTTTTATCGGCCAACCGCTGATAGCGTTTCTTAAGCGACCTATTCAGTATCCCCAGTTTGTCCATCGTTATTTTGAGATCTCCATTCCCACCAAGTGTCTGTCGTACTTGCTTTTTGTTCTCCTTATAGTCCGGCATTTTTCGAATGCAATCAACTAGATTGAAATATTTCATATACTGAATGTAACTCTGTTCCTCGTCCCCCTCCAGATGGTATCGCTCAGCGAGTTGGAAGAGCTTATGTGCAGTTGACAGAAGCCTGAAACAACATCACGTGATTAAACAAATTATCACTACAAATTGTTTACATACATTGTTAGTTTCTTGGAGCTATAATCGGGAAGGTTATAGTACTTCTCCAAATCGCAGAGGCTCTCCCCAATATACAAATCTTTTACTCGAGCCATTTTTCTACTTTTTTGCAAATTGTATGTTCGTCTAGCAACGGTTGATTTGGTGTCACGTTTTATCTTAAATTGTTGGTAATTTGTCTAATACACCATTACATTATATTGGGTTTGTTGCAATGTTTGGGAAATGGAAAAAAACGATGAAAAAATACTGAAAACCACTTCGTCCAATTGGTTCGCAACCGGTAGCCATTGCTATTTGGTGACGTTTTTCATCACGATGACAGACAGTCGCCAATTTTTTTTCTTACTTCGCAAGTGATGCCAAGCTGGAGTTTTTTGCAATAGCTATTTGCAATAGGAAACTGGAACTTTCTCATCACAAGGGAGGTACATGTTTTAATAATGCGCCTACTGTAGCTACAATCCACAAAGATTAAGGAAATTTTTTTTACGTATTTTCAACTTTCTTGCAAGGTGAACTAATATCATCGGCTTCTTGTTAGCTTCGTTAGGAGATATTTTCATATTTTTAAGAACTTACATACTGTTACTAAAACTAAGTTATTTAGTTATGGGATTTTGAAGATATTTGTATCATATCGGTATATTAAAACATTGGGGATGTGTAAGTTTGGCTGAGGAGGGAGCAGTCTCACTGGGATGTCAACGGATCCATTGTATTCCCGTGTGTGGGATATCTGGAAGAATATAAAAGAGGAAACATGTCGGGTGCGCCCCTCCCGAACCAACCTGTTTTCGTTATGAATTTTAAGGAGGTTTTTTTCGGGCATTTTAGCTAGTTCGTAGAATTGGTCGATAAATGTTTTTCCGAGGGTTCTGTGTCTGATTCTGCTAAGACTTGGCCATTCGCGGAGAAAATGCGCGGTATCTTCCTCCACCAGAGTGTCGCAACAGTCTCTGCATAGGACTGAGCCGTTGAAACCCATTCTACTGATGTGGGTCGTCATTGTGGCCTATGAGGACGTCGTTGTGAAGGGTACACTGGGTTTTATTGAAAGACAGAAGCTCTCTGGTCCTTTTTTCTGCACCGAAATACCGCAGGACGAGAATGCGCTCCACCTAAAGTCCGTGCAGATTCTGGAGGAAAGGAGCGGGTAAGACAGAGCGGTTTGTCTGGATGTCACTCGATTCTGAGGACGTTCTGGCTAGTTCAACTGCTCTCTCGTTCCCTTGGAAGCCCATATGTCCGGGGATCCAGAATAGCGTAATGCTATGCGCCGAGCTTGAGGATTTGAGCTCTTCTTTACATTGTTTGGACAGTTTTGAATTGGTGGCAATAGAAGTGGTGGTTTTGAAAGCTGCCTGGCTGTAGATGTATGTATATGTCAATAGGCTCGTTGTATTCCAGAATGGATAAGCTCCTGGATGCCTCGGGGATATCATATCATTATACATTTTGTTTCTTTTCCTCCAAAAATAAATCATATTTCAAAATTTCATTTCTCTACACGAACAATCCGTATTACCATTACTCATTCTTCGTCAAAAAAAAAAAAAAACCCTCCCCCTTTCGATAAGTTTACGTCGTATGTGATACGTCAGACAAATTAGAAATGTCAATTTTTCGGCCACCAAATTTTCTCCCATTCGTGCCGAAAAGTTCCCACAAAATAAAATTTTTCTTGGATTTTTTTAAACCACTTTCTGAAATAAATTCACCCTAATATTTACCTCATTCAACAATGTTCGAAGAAGCTGATAATTTTGCGGATATATTCCGTGGAGGGCTTCCCTATTATCTTCTTATTACTTTGCCAATTCTGATCATTTGCTCATCGAATCCAGTCTTGGCATCAAGTGAATTCACCGTCCAACGGATGTCCCAATTCGACGTGAATGGTGTCCCCTATGGTAATACGAAAAACCAATTCATTTATCTTTAATTTAATTAAAATTGGGTGAAAGGAGTTCCTGAGAGCGTGGCGGTGGAAGTTTATGTGAAGGTTCTTGGTGGATTTAGGGGGTTATTTAGGTTAAGCGGTTGATAAGATATGTGATGTGTGGTAGATAAACGAGATAAAATCATGCCGCTTTTGCTAAATCCAATAAAAATGTGTTTTTTTTTGGTTAGGTTGTCGTGCATCTGCATTAACATTGGAAGCTAAATCGTTGTATTCTTGGGGCACGTCTCGGCACTGTGTTGTGGCAAAGTAAGTAAATTGGCTTTTATTGAGTGGCTCGTTGTGACCTTTGATTCTGTTATAGATTCCAAGACATGACAATAGATCAATTTCGAGAGATTCGCCAAAAAGCAGGGGGATTGGTGATCCTATTGCCGAACAATATCGCCTCTCTGTCAGCTGAAGATAAAGAGGTAATTAACTTGTCGTTTACCATTTACCAAACTTATATGCTTTTGTTTGACAGCACTTCTATTTACTTGAGCAAGCGATGTTGGCTCAGGTTTCACCGATTCCGGTATACTTCTCTACATACAACGAGGATCTAGACCAAGTTATTGCTGACATAACGAAAGCAAGTGACGCTGCCAAAGCCGCTCAGCAATCAACTGGCGGTAAGGTAGATCGTGGATCAGCTGTATCGGAACTCCTCAATATGATCTCTGCCAATGGCTATCAGATTGTTGTATCGGGCGCTAGTCATGCTGCAAGCAAGCAAAGTAAGATTCCCATTATTCAGGGAGAACTTGCCCCTTTGAAGAACGTTAAGTCCGCCGAAGTGGAAGTAAATACAAAGTTGCCATTGATTATTCTCACTTCTCATTTGAATACGTTTGGACTGTACAATGTAAGCTGATTGGTTATAATCTAGTTGGGTTATTGTTTAATGTTTATCCCTTTAGGAATATCCTCTAAATGCAGACACTGCGGTTTTGTTAACACTTGCTGAGTTGTTTAGTAAACTTCACAATACCGTCAATGCTGCTCCAAAGTTCCGTCTGATGTTTTTGCTCTCCGAATCCGGATCGTATTTGAACTTCCAGGGAGTAAAGAAATGGCTGGACGAAAACGTCCAATTGCAGGTAATTTCCAATGACTCTTGATGTTTATACCTTTTAACTTGATTTGAGTGATATGTGGTGCTTAGGACGATTTGGTCTCAATTACGGGATATTTAATTGCAGCACGAAAAATGACTACCATCTCAACAAAGGTAGTATTTTATGGGAGGTAGTGTCGATGTAGATATATGTAGCAGTATTGCTAGATGTATTTATTCAAAAATTAAGGAAAATACCTGAGACGCCTTGATAGTTAGGTATTTGATCTATTCAAGCTTCCAGTCTTAGATCGTGGCCAGTGAACTTGATTTAGTGTGACTTTGGAAGCGATAATTGAGATTGAGAACACGACCAAGTATGCTGTTAAAGAGCACGAAAAGGCGTGCATTTGGTATCGGTGAATCTCTTCTTGTATCTATGAGAACCTTTCGGACCGTTCAAGCCATCCTGTAGTATCCGACTCTTTTCTTTTCTCTTGTACTCATTCCATTAGCAATGCTTGAATCCCAGACTCGCAACGGACTCAGTATGGTGATAAATCTGGAGTGGAATCGTCTAAGGTTATAGTTGATTGCTGATCATCACAATGATTTCTTTTGCTCTCTCTAAGGTGAGCATCTGGTGGAAATGCTCCTCCAGCAGCTACTTAATGGGTTGTAAATAGAGAGAGTGATAGGGCAATGAAGAAGCCATCCTCCCTCCCAGTTTGGAAAAAATGCCTTGGCTATCAAAAAGCGGAAGTACAACAATGTCGCCGGCTCTGATGGCCTACCAGAGGAGCTTTTTAAACATGGTGTTGATGTGTTGGTAGGATGCATGCACCAAATCATCAAGCAAGTATGGGTGGATGCCCGATGACTGGACTATCAGCTCTATATGCCCCATCTTCCAGAACGATCTTACAAGGCATATCCCTGCTTAATGTCGGATATAAGATCCTATTCAACGTATTGTATGAAAGTCTGAAACCTTTCTACAACACACTAATCGGCACATACCAGTGTGGTTTCGACGATCGACTAATTTTACTTACGCAAATCCTGGAAAAGACCAACGAATTTCAAGTCGAAACTCACCATCTCTCCATCGACCTTAAAGCCGCATATGACAGTGCTCACCGTCTTGAGCTCTAGAACGCGATGGCCGAAACTGATCCAAATGTGCCGTGTGACGCTGGAAAACACGCGGTGCAATGTGCAATTTGGGAACAGCTCCTCTGAATTATTCCAAACATGCACCGGATTTCGACAAGGAGATGCGTTGCGGTGTGATTTCTTTAACCTAGTGGTAGAACAGATAGTGCGCGGGGCATGTGTTAACACGGATCAACAAATCTATCAGGCTGCTGGTATACGCAGACCACATCAACATCATCGGTCGCTCCCAGCCCGTCGTTATAGAATTTTTTACGGCAATTGAAGACAGGTGAAACAAATTGACCTTGAGGTTAATGAGGACAAAACCAAGTACCTGTTGTCAACAAACAAAGAAGCATCGGTCCACCGCCTAGGACAAAACGTCACTGTTGGTCATCACTGTAACTTTGAAGTAGTTAAAGGAGTTTATCTACCTCGGAGTAAATATCAATTTCACGAACGACAACTTAGTGGAGATTCGGCGAAGACTTACCCTAGGAAACCGCTGCTACCTCTGAAAGGAGAAAGACGAAATTCATGCTCTACAAAATATTGATCCTGCCCGTTCTGCTATATAGAGTCGAGTGCTGGACGATAAGCAGGAAAGCAGAGCAGATTTCGGACACTTTCGATAGAAAAACTATTCGTTGAATTTACGGTCCCATATGCGACGAGGGCTAATGGAGGAAAAGATATAACGGCGAACTCTATGAGCTGCACCACGATATGGATGTAGTCCAAAAAGCCAAAATACGTCCGACTACACTGGCTCGGTCACATCAAGCGAATCGACAATAATGCTCCAGCAAAGAGGATCTCCGAATCACAGCCCCCAGGTTCGAGACGACAAGGAAGACCGAACCTCCGTTTTAAGGACCAAGCTATCGCGGATGCCAGAACCCTTGGTCTGGACAACTGGAAGCGGCGTGCCCAGGATCGAAGGGAATGGAAGGTTGCCGTATCTCAGGCAGAGACTTCACGGGTCGGGAGCCGTATAAGTGTTAGTTCAACAGTTTCGTTTTACGGAGGGCTAACAGAGTGTTACCATAAACTTTGGCTATCAACAATTACCTTAGAGAGTTCAACTCCTGTCGTTGTCTATAAAAGTTTTCAGTTGATATACTAAGATTGAGGATAACGTTAAGGTTGTCTGTCTGCTTTCCTCACGTAGTTTTCTGAAAAGGTTTAGTTCCCATTTAACAATTGTTTGTGTAAAGTAGTCATATACATACCTAATTTAGAACAAAAGCTAGCAAATGTTTATCTTAGAAACAGAAAGTACAGTAATGCAACAAATAACTGAACTGTATTTTTCCAGAATGTTGATTTCGTTCTCTGTTTGGACACAATCACACAAGCGCTCAATACGGAAAGTGGATCCATTTACATGCACGTTTCAAAACCACCCAAGGAAGGCACCGCCATGAATAACTTCTTCAAACTGCTTAAAACCGTTGGCCAACAATACAATAATATTACAGTCGATGGTGTCCACAAAAAGATCAATCTAGCCGATGTTCAACTAGCATGGGAACACGAACGATTCAGTATGAAGCGCTTGCCGGCATTCACACTCTCTAGTCTAAAATCACCAAAAGAACCTGTTCGAACGACTACATTCAAAGACAATGAGAATAAAATCCTAGCAAACACTCAAAAAAATACCAAAGTAATCGCTGAGGCCCTAGCCAGGTACATCTACAATGTAGAAGAGGGTGAAATATTCTCCAGTGCCATTGTAAGTTTTTTTTTTTTGTTGAACTCATCCATTTAAACAATAATTGATTTATATTTCTCATAGGAGATCAATAAAAACCTCATCAAATCCTGGATGAACGTTCAGTCTGCGCAGCACAATAATGATCTTAAGAACGCATTCGAAAAGTACTTGAAAAATGTGAAAATCACCTACGACAAGCCAGACGCCCGAGAGCCTGACTTCATGTTATACGAGGGGCAGGAAGCCAATCTCTATGTTTACCGAGTCAAACCTGCCGTATTCGATCTCTTCCTGACAATCCTAATAGCAGCCTACTTGACCTCAGTGTACTTTGTTATTCAAAATTTCCCAGCGCTATACACCCTCATATGTAAGATGACAAAGAATATAGCACCACCATCCAAAGTTAAATCGAATTAAGTCAATGTACCATAAAAGAAAAGAAAGTAATTTATAAGTAAAAGCAAACAAAGAAGCCGATATCAGACAAAGTGTAGATTAGTTCATTTAAAACTCTAGACCTCTGTTAGACTCTAGATAAATTGTATTTTTCGAAAAATAATGTTTGTTGTCCTGAATGTGAATGCTGATGATGGTGAAGGCCGGTTAAGAGTAATTCTATTTAATTATTATTTTAGATATCTTATTTAATTAGAGGTGCTGGTTACTCAAGTTACATAATACGATACATGCAGCTGTACAAACGATACTACTTTAGTTTAAATACTCTATACGGAGGAACCTGTATTTACCATGCAAGCACTCTAAGAACAACATAGATTCTATTCATCATTGAACTCAATTACTTCTAGATTGTCGTGTTTGCTATTTTTGCTATTTTTGCAATTCATTGTTTCATAATGCATTTAAATGGAATAGATTTTAATTTATAACTTGTGGTGTGTTCAGCAATTTGAATGCATGCATCGCAAAGAAAAGTGTGTGACCCCTTGTAGAACAAAAAAAGATTGAGTAAAAATGAAGTTGTTAAAAAGTATAACATAAAAATCCTTTTTATTGCGTAGTGAGGTACATTGTAGCTAGATCTTTACTGCGTTTTTCAGATGGGTGCTGTTGGTTCTAGTGTTGCTATTTGTTGTATTATATAATAAAGAGGGAGTAGACTAACTTAATGTTGGATTGGGAAGGAATGGAAAGGAGTTGAGATAATTGGGAGTTGGGAGAGAGACTATGTAATTTGGGTTGAACGGTGGTGCAATCAAAGATTAGGTGTTGTATGGTGAGTGATTGGTTGGAAGTCCTTACTAAATAGATGTCCATGGGTTAGAAGGGTGGGACCTAATCGCAATCGGATAGATCATATTTTTTGAAGGAACCTTAGGGTAAAGAGCTGCCCTACCGTCAGAGTTAAATAGATTGTAGTGATGCGTGTATGTTAATCAGTATTCTTTTTGTTTATCTTGTGCGTAGACTCGAATATGTTTTTTCGTGTCCTTTTTGTTGAATGCAGAAAAGGAGGCTCATTAATCGCATTCTTATCTCCTGCGCCCGCTTTTTCATTCCCCTTTATTCCTGCGTGCCCAACCCCTAAATTGTTCTGATTTGTATTACTTATGGCCATCAGGGTGTAGATGCGGTCTGTAGATATAATTGTTTTTTGTTTTCCTGCAGACGCGATGGACCGTGAAATACCAGTAGCTTCTGCCGAGAAGCGAAGCGAAGGCGGAAAGTAGCCCTTTGAATAGGGTATTGCCATTCTCACCAACAACTGGAAATGACACACCAGAAACAGTCTTGGATCCGTCGGTGTATATAAAAGTCCATTTGTTGGGATTATATGTTTCCCTTAGTTCTAGGAACATTTGCTTGTAGGCCTCATTGGGTGTGGAGCTTCTGTTAAGACAGTTGAGAGTGATAATAATGTCTTCACCATTTAGGGGGCAAGCTGACGAAGTTTTGATGGTGCTTTGATGACTCGGAGATGGTATTCCAATACAATTTGCGTGTGCTATAGCCTTTTCTATAGTCAAAGGTATTTTGATTTAGATCTTCCATTTAAATTTGTAGTGGCCTTGTAGATTCATTTCATTCATTTCATCATCTCTACTCTTTGATGGATCGTGGGAGATCCAGATTCAGCGACCATGTTCCTAATCGAGGTG
This sequence comes from Xylota segnis, assembly GCA_963583995.1. Classification (NCBI taxonomy): domain Eukaryota; kingdom Metazoa; phylum Arthropoda; class Insecta; order Diptera; family Syrphidae; genus Xylota; species Xylota segnis. The sequence goes on along the minus strand of OY757236.1, from coordinate 112,735,729 downwards.
GATCTGAGGGCTTTTAGGCTGGTCCGTATTGCTGCATGGTAGAGTGGTTAAATGATGTCAAATGATGATTGGGAGCACTTTCCGTAGATGCTGAGCCCGTAGTCGTGGACAGAATTATTGCGCGTGTGATGTCTACGTTTCATCTACGAAAGAAGGTAACAGCAAGGTTTCGGAAATGACTTCCATATTTGCATAAGGGCTGACGCTCTTTTGCTCATATTCGTACCGATCCCCGGTGATTCCTTGATGGAGTTCAGTCCTTGTCTACACTGTAGTCCATTGAAGAATGTATTTTTGTTTTGGAAAGATTCGATTCGATCGTTTTCGATATAGTGGAACTCATTCACATTACCGACATGGGTTCAGAACATTTTCGGGATTTTCAGATTAATGGTATCACCCCTATTATCGAACGTTCGACTTAAGTCGACCTACCAGTCGAATTTACTTCTGTCTGTAAAGAATTATTGCTGACAACAAAAAAAATCCTTTAGACTTGCCGGATAATGTGTAAGTTCAGAGTTATAGCTAGACATCTGCTATATTTTTCTTTACAGATTTATCCTGTACTTTCGATCAAATAAGGCAGCATTTGAGAAATAAAGACAAGCATTTCACCTTTGACTAAGTTGGAGTGGTAGCTATCAGACTATGACTTTGATTTTGAAGTATCTTAGCCCACGGTTTCTGTTATTTTATCAGAAATACCAAAGGTGTTTGCGACGAAAATTCACCCGGTTTGGATAAAATCTAGCACGTTTAACAGGATGAAATAAAATACTGGATAATGTTTGTACACGAAGACAAGAATACCAGATGTGATCGGATTGTGGTTCCTGTGCTTTGGGACATCAGTAGTTCAACAAAAAATGGTTTTACAGTTTAATTGCAATTATTGTGAGTTTGTTTTTAGAATCCATATTAAAATTTTTATTGGGATCCTAATATTATAGGCTACAACTCCACGACTCCCTAGCAAGAAGAGGAGCATCAGAAACCTTTGTAGGTGCGAACCATTCTGCGGAATAGGGGAACATACCCTAAAAGTAAAGTTCTGAAACCTAGAGAGAGAAAACAGCTCAGGGCATGAGACAAGCCAAGAAACTTTTAGGGCAATATAACCGGAAAAGATTGGAAGTATGTATCACGATGAGCAAAATAACCTGCGTATCCTAACGAACTTCTTAGCGGAGCATTGTAAACTCAGGGAGTACCTAAGGAAACTGGGTATACGTGAAGAAGATCTCTGCAGATTCTGCGAAGAGACCAGCGAAATCCGGGAACATGTTCTAGGATCTTGTGGAGCACTGACTCGCAAACGATTTAAATACTTGAGCAAGTACCAATTATCAAATAGAGAAATACGCCACTAGAGCCAGCTCTCATCCTTAGATTCTTAAAGGAAACTGGATTGGAGAGTGCTATAAGGCGGATTTCTCCCGCCGAGGCGTATACAACTGAGGAGGTATACAACCCTCAAGAAGATTCCATGAGGAATATTGCGCGAGGAGAACTCTAACGAGGGTGGGTACATCTCCAAGGTGTTAGTAGGGGGGACAATAGACCGCAGTGCAATATACCCCTCATGCAAATAATAGTACATGCACATGTGTATACTTTTCTATTCATTTACCTTTTTCTTACTCTACTTACTTACTTAACGGGCTACCGACCCGTGAAGAGTCTGCCTGAGAGAGGGCAGCGTTCTTCTGCTTCTAGCTATACAGACCAAGTGCTCTGGCATCTAAGGTAGCTTGGTCCATAAAAAGGGGGTTTGGTCTTCCTTGTCGTCTCGAACCTGGGGGCTTTGATTTGAAAATCCTTTGCTGGAGCATTATTGTCCATTCGCCCGATGTGCCCAAGCCAATGTAGACGACGTTTTTTGACTTTTTGGAAACATCCACATCTTGTTACAGCTCATAGAGTTCGCGGTTATATGTATCTTCTCCTTCATTCGCCCTCGCCTACGGGACCGAAAAGTCGACGAAGATTTTTCTCTCAAAAGTGCCCAAAATCTGCTCTGCTCTCTCGCTTATCATCCAGTACTAGACTCGATTTTGTAGAGCATGTATTTCGTCTTCCGAGTTAGGAGTTTTGACGTTTGCGGCGAATGGAATTTTTGTTCTTCGCTAACCTAATACCAAAAAATTTCAATCGACCACTTTTTCGTTCGATTCGGTAACCATAATAGAAGTGTATTTTTTTCTAATGCATTTTTATTAGTTAATTCATTAATTCTTACATGCTAGACAAAAGTGCTTAAAACTAGTTCAACTTACTTAACTATGCTATGACTACTTACTGGCCCCATGCGGGTACTCTAAGCTAAACTTAATTCTTAATCTGTGGAGTCCCTCAATAAGTTTTTAATCTTACGACAATCTCCTAGGTTCTCGCACTGGAAGGCGTACCTATCACTTGAAAATCTAATTATAGTAAACCTATTACCTGTGGGTTCCATCTTGTAGGTGTTGATTGGTGGAACTCGTTGCTTAGTTGTCTTCTGTTGCTGTTGTGTTGTGTCTTGTGCTGTTGAGGTTGTTGTACCTCTTGCTGCTTCTGCTGTGTCGACAGCGCCTTCTACTGCTGTTGCTTTGGGAGCTGCTGTTAACGCTATTCGATTCAAATCAACATTTGAAGCACTTCTTCTTACGCGTTGATTTCGATTTCCTCATTGTTAAGTTTTTTGATTTGCTCGACGATTTCTCATTGTTAACTGAGCCGTTTCATTTGCTGCCTGTCTTTCTTCTTATGTTTGTGATGCACAAAGTCGGGCCATACTGACACGGCGTTGTTCTCTTGTTAATCCGTATTCAATTGATTGGCGATATTCCGAACTCAACTTGCATTACGGGTTCGATGCGAAAGATTAGATCTTCGGGCTCGGGGCATTGTGAATAACACTGAGAATTGAATGTCACAAAAGCAATTAAGGAATTATCGATGCAAACATGTGCTCAAATGTCATAACTTCACTAAATAAACATGTTCGTTGGTAACTTACCGTTTGAAAATAGAATTCCACATCGAAATGATCAATCAGAATGAAACGAAGAGCGAATTCGAATTGATTTTGTTACAAAAATCGCAAACTTTAAAAAATGCTAATAAATCGCAACGCGCGTCTGCACAGGACACCAGTATGCGATGGAAACATTGTGCAAATGAAGCAGCTGTCAAAAGTTGATGCTCACATCGCCATCTACTGGCAATACCGGAACCAGTATTTGAAATCATGTTCGTTATTAGACAAAAACAATTGTCACACAAATTTGGTGCAAAAACAATTGTCGCAAAAAATTATTTATTATTTTTGCATTCACACACATCAAATTTTAATCAAAATCGGAATGACAATCCAAAGTTTGATGTGTATGAACTTGTGCACAAGACGCTTTTTTCGCGGATTGCATGATGAATTTCATAATATTTGCATGTTTGTCCCTTTTTTTTAAATTTCTTCTAAAAACCGAACTGCTGAGAGTAGAATTTTCGTCGAATCGATTTTATGATGTGAATTCAAGAAATTGCTGTTCTGCAAGCTGTTTCATGAATTTGAAATTTTTTTTTGAAATTTCACTTTGCTGAATGAGTTTTATTAATCCATTTTTGACTTTGCGGCGGAAAGTGATGTCACAATAGTAAGCACACGGTTTCCTCATCTCAATATTCATAAGGGGACATGGCGATCTCCTTATCATGGAACGGTCAACCAGATTGATCACATTGCGATCGACGCAAGGCATGCCTCCAGTATTCGGGATGTCCGAACCTTCCGAGCAGCTAACATCGACTCGGATCATTACCTTGTTGCAGCTAAGGTACGAATGCGGATATCCCAAACGACACAACAGAGAAAAATTGCTGTGAGGAGATTTAACTTCGAAAAGGTGCAATCACAAGAGACCGCCAGAACCTTTGCCGATCGCGTTTCCCGAAATCTCCTAACGAGTCCTATGCCGCCAGTATCAAGTGCCGTCGACCAGATGCAACGCTGCCAACATGCCATCGGAGGTGCCGCAACTGATGTGCTGGGTTTCAACCGACCACCACCAAGAAACCTTTGGTTTGACGACGAATGCCGGCAAGCACATGCAAATAAACAAGAGGCACGCAAAGCGTCGCTGCAAAGAAGGACTAGGGCTGGTCGTGAGCTCTACGAGCAGAAGAGACGGGAAGAACATCGGCTTCTCTGGAGAAAAAAGAAAGAGCATGAAAAGCGCCCGATCGAAGATATTGAGTGATTATACTCCAGGAATAATGTATGGAAGTTTTACCAACAGGTAAAAAGAACGTGTCAGGGCAACAAGACCCGTACAGAAGACTGTAGAGATAAAGATGGAAACCTCGTAATTGAGTCATAGTCGGTGCTGAGAATATGGAAAAACTATTTCTGCAGACTGTATAACGGCGACGAAGATCAACATTCCGCTGTCAGGCAGAATGAACCATTCAACCTAGACGATGACATCTTTGAGATAGTAAGGGACTTCATCTACTTCGGCTCTGCTATAACCTCTGAAAATATCACCTCAGCAGAAATAAAACGGAGAATAGCACTTGCCAATCGCTGTTTCTGTGGGCTGAGTAGAAGTAGTAGAGCCCTATTCCGAGAAACTAAGTAGACTCTGTATGAGGCCTTGATCATCCCAGTCCTGCCTTAAGGCGCTGAAACGTGGACTCTTTCTAAAGCAGATATCCTTATTCGCACCGAGAAAGATTCTTCGCAAAATGTTCGGTCAGAAAAATGCGCATCAGTCGTTTAAGATGGCTAGTACATGTAGAGCGAATGGACACCAATGCTCCGGCCCGTAGAGTCTTCGAATCAAACCCGGAGGGACAACGAAGTAGAGGATGACCTCGCCTTAGGTGACGCTCACAAGTAGAAGGGGACCTCAACCGACTTGGAAGGCCCACCTGGAGGCAGTTAGCTAAGGACTGGGTTAACTGGAGAGGCTTGCTGGTTGAGGCCCAGGTTCACTCCGAACTTTAGCGCCACCTAAGTAAATAAGGATGAGTTTTATGACCCCAATTCGAATCCTTTTTTCTTGTATTTTTGCTACTGAAAGTGTTGGCAATTGAAACACTCAGGAGTTCGTCGACTGCATTTATGGCTTTGCGTACCCATTTTTGTTCCAAAATTCTACCTACCACCAGTGTTTTCAGGACAAGTACGTCCATGGACTGGATTTGTTCTCGATTTTCTGCCTGTGCTGCTGGTTTGATGAACCTTTTCATAGTGTGAACGCAATTGTCTTTGGCCGGATGATTTCCTCATTCCGCTGGTCATGCTGATCTTGTCAAAAAGTTGATGTTAAGTTAAAAATGGTTTGATTTTATTTCAAATTATTGCGCCACAATTGTATATTGATAAATACATAAATTCATTTATACAAACAAAACAAGCAACAAAAAAATACATTAAGCGAATTGTCACGTCGGCGATGGTTGGAATTTCGTGTTTCTGTTGTTTTCTTTTAAAGACTTGTCTTTATTTCTACGGCTTTAGAGTTAAAGTTGATTTAAAGTAAAACTTGACTTTACATTTTCTCATTACTTCAGGTCATTCAGTTAAAACTAATCTTACTATGTATTTATTTCTAATTTCAATTGGTTTTAATATAATGTACAGATAATATAATATAAGTAAAAGTTATTTTTTTATCACCATAACTAAAGCCGGATCGTTAGAAATATTTTTAATACCGTAAGAGGTTCCTGCAATAGTTAAGTGAAGTATTGAAACAAATGTTGGCTTCTCTCGGTTACTAACAGACGTAACTTACCTATGAAAACGGTAATTAAATCACCATTTCTAAAATCAAAAGTATTATTATTGGCAGTCATGATAAGTGATCCACAAAGGACGACAAAATTCTGTAAAATATATTCCATTATAGGTGTTATTACGTATATTTAGAATGTTTATGGTACCAGTTCGTATTTCTTCGCGGTGCATTTTTTTTTCTCCGTCTTTGGTTTGAATCGCATATACCCAATGCTAAACTTTTGCTTGCTGTTGTAGAATGCGTAGTCCACACCATCGATCTCTTGGAACATAAGGTCTTCAGCGCGTCCTATTGCGATATGTACACAAGATTAAAAATGATATTTAGTTATTTCAGTTAAAGCAGGCTTACCTGCATGCAAACCATCGGATGGTAAAAATTTAGCCATGCCCCTCTGCGAATTTGATGAACTTTTTCCATTCCTCATGATTTGCTTCAACCAATCAAGAAGGATATCACCCTTTTGTTTCGGCTCAGATGCCTGTTGAAGATAATATTGTAATTGTAGTTGAAATTATATATCAGGATGAACAAAATTAATCAAAGGGACTGAAGTGACTTTTAAGTGCAAGCAAGTGGTAACGCATTTTTTCTTATGGGATGGCTGAAACATTTCTGCAACACACTAATCGGCATATATGTACCAGTGTGGTCTGGCAGATCGACGATCGACCATATATTCACACAAAAGCAAAGCCTGGAAAAAACCAACAAATTTCAAGTCGAGATTCACCATCTCTTTATCGACTTCACTGTCGCATATGACAGCATTCATCGTCTTGAGCTCTACAAGGCGATGGCCGAATTCGGGATCCCGGCAAAACTGATTCAGCTGTGCCGCGTGACACTGGAAAACACGCGGTGCAATGTGCAATTCGTGAACAGCTCCTTTGAACTATTCCACATTACATGTACCAAATTTTGATAAGGAGATGCGCTGTCGTGTAATTTCTTTAACCTAGTACTGGAATAGATAGTGCGCAGGGCATGTGTTAACACGGAATGCACCATCTTCAACAAATCTGTCCAGCTGCTGGGATACGTAGACGACATCCACATCATCGCGTTATAGAAGCTGTTAAGGCAATTGAAGAACAGACGAAGAAGGCCAACTCCTTGAAGTGAATAAGGACAAAACCAAGTACCTGTTGTTAACAAACAAGAAAGCATCGGTACAGCGCTTTGGAGATAAACGTTACTGTTGGCTACAGTAACTTCGAGGTAGTTAAGGAGTTTACCTAACTCGGAGTAAATATCAACTCCACTACCACTCCTAACTCGGAAGACGAAATGTATGCTCTACAAAACATTGATCCTCCCAGTTCTGCTTTATGGAGCCGAAAGCTGGACGATAAGCAGGGAAGTAGAGCAGATTTCGGCCACTTTCAAGAGAAAAAATTTTTTGTCGAATTTTCGGTCCCTGAGAAGGGCGAATGGAGAAGAAGATACATATATTCGCGAACTCTATGAGCTGTACCAAGATGTGGGAATGGATAATAATTCTGCAGCAAAGAGGTTCTTCGAATCAAAGCCCCCAGATTCGAGACGACAAGGAAGACCGAACCTCCGTTTCAAGTACCAAGCTATCGCGGATGCCAGGGCGCTTGGTATGGACAACAGGAAGCAGCGTGCCCGGGATCGAAGGGAATGGAATGCTGCTGTGTCTTAGGCAGAGACTTCTTACGGGTCGGGAACTCGTTAACTAAGTAGTATTCTCTTTTATCAGTTTTACATTTTTGTAAAAATGGGACGAGAAAGAACTCTTAGTTCGAAAGAAAAGATAAAAAAAGAGGTGCAAAATCAAAGTTCGCATGAAATAGCGAACAAAATCGGAAGATCGCAGAATGCGGTGAGCAAGATGTACTATTCTTGGAGCCCCATCATAGCTGCGAGGGTGATGTTATGCTGTGTGGCGCTTATCGTACTATTGATCAATAGGGGTGAGATATCCAACATCTAGAATGAGTGCAAGATCACATAGGGGTGATCTTGAAAGGGCTGTTCTGAAATTTAATGAAATATTTGGATCCATTGAATGGCCTCTACAGCAGGATAATGCATTTATCCATACCGCTAGAGCAGTGAAAGTCTGGATTAAGCAGCAAAAAGTTGCATTGTTGGAATGGGCCTATTCTCGATGGACCTAAACATTATTGAAAATATGTGGGAAAGGCTGGTTCGTGTGGCTGGCCGACAATATGAAGACAAAGGTAATTGATAACATTAACAAAACACTGTCACGAATTTTTTAATGTTAATATTCTTCTTGGAAGAAGGTGGACAATAAGACTCTCGCTTTCTGACTTATTTGTTATTAAAGCTATGAACCTATTCTAGTGATCGGCAGTGTATATCCGACCAAGACTTAAATTTCTACGCTAAATTAAATAGGAAACAGCCAACGAAATAAAATGCAGAATTGAGCAAGTGCGAGCAGCGTTCTGCCAAATGAAAAAGGTATTATGTGCCTGCGACCTTCAGTTGTTAAAGAAAACGCTAATCAACTGCTACGTTTGATCTACGCTTTTGTATGGAGCATAGACTTGGACTTTAAGCAAAGCAACAATTAAATGACTGGAAGCATTTAAAATGTACCTGTTCCGTAGAGTTCTAAAAATATCATGAACCGACAGAATCACCAATATAGAAGTTCTAGGAAAGACACTATAAAAAGACGAAAACTGGAATATCTGGTACATGTGATTAGAAATGTAAAGCATCAGCTGCTGCAGATAATTCTCCAAGGAAAAGTCATGGGACATCATATCAGCAACCCAGCGAGGAGACGAGAAGGATGGTAAACAACCTCCTAGGAGGGAGATACCATAAGAAAAAGAAGCAAACATGAATCGCATGAGTACCAACTTACCTTACCCTGTGCGATTTGAGGGCTCCCTATACTCGGATTGTTTAAAATATGTTTCACAGATTGTAGTGTTACTGCTAAACTGTTGGCAAAGTGATTTTTTTTTGCGTCACTCAAGTTAGAATTTGTAGTTCTTTTTTCTTTCTAATGGAATCAGTCGTTCCCCATACGAGGATGCAAGAGTCCAAAGAGTTAATAAAATTCTATAACTTGAAGTGAACATTTAATTTTATTTATTTAAACATATGATTAGCATTATGATGTTTACATCAGTTTTTGATGAAATAAATTGAATACAACAAAAAATGCAAAAAGTAAGTACATCACATAACATTTTGTTGATTATTTCTGAAATTAATATTAGTTCTTCTGCACTAATGCCTAGGTACAGTTATTATAAAACCCTGTAAAGTATAAATGAGATTTATACAATTTGTATTTACATATATTCGTACAAGTAGTGATGGAAACAAATGCGTTGCAATAAGGACTACAAAACAGTATACATACACACAGGCAGGGTAATTTGTTAGTGAGAGCCCTGAACAAATCTTTGATCAATGATATGAGGCATTGCTCTGAGCTGTTTGAACTTAAATAGACTCAGAAGTGGTGTTAGCAAGAACATAACACGACATACCATGGAGTTAAAGGCGTGAAGTATAATTCGGCGTGGGATCCAGTCTCTGATATACAGTATTAACTCGGTATATGAAAAAAATATGTAGAAATGACCCACTAGATGAGAGGAATATTACCCGTCGTGTTTGAGCAACGAACACGACGTCACTACCATTCCGGTACACCAGCGATCATACAGCGAGGTAACCAAAGGAAACAAAGCAAAACCCGCACCCAAGGCACCCAAAAACTCGCCAAAGGTCTGGAATCTTTTCAGAGGTACTAAGTGTTTTCCAAGCGGAAGTATATGGTATCAATGAGGCCTGCAGGACCTTATCCACTCTGGAAAACAATGAGCATATTGACATATATGTACATGGACAGTCAGATAGCCATCAGAGCCCCCACTTCCATTACAACCAATTCGAAACTGGTCAAACAATGCAAAGAAGAGGTAGCGCTAGCGAGAACCGCCTCAGAATCAACTGACATTCCGACGGACCACTCTGTCCTACCGCCCATTACTACAGACTCCCGTAACACAGCGAACGTTAGGTGGAGCGCACTCTCCTCCTTCCGTGTTTCGAGGCTACTTTGAGCCCAATACAACGAAAAAAGACCAGAGAGCTTCCATTTCTCATTACCATTTTCACAGGCCACAACCCAATAGCGGCCCACCTCAGTAGAATGGGTTTCAACAGCAGAGGCGGCGAGATGGACTAACGAGTAAATTTTATGTTCTTTCTTTATATTTTTACAGATATCCCACACAGGAGAACACAATGGATCCGGTGAGATCCGAGTGAGACTGCTCCCTCCTGATGGTTGTTGCAATCACCCCCTTAACCTAACCTAAACTATGTGCAGTTGGTTTTTGTAAGTAAACGTGAAAAGTTCATATTGCGATGTCTAAAAAGGTTAAGTCAAGAAATCATAGCCTTACCGGACGTAATGTGTCGTACTCGTATCATGAAATAGCTCGACAAATTTCATGGATGAGAGTAATGAGAGTTCTGTAAAATTCTCTGACAAATATCAGCAGGATCACATTCTGAGGAGAAAAACTGGCACAGGACTTAAAAAGTGTACCACTGTTCGGAAAGACCAGCAACTGATGAGGTTAAGCTTGAGGAACAGGTTTGAAACCGCATCAGAGTTGGCAACTTCGAGAAACTATGAATTCTAAAGTTAGCCTACGAACCAGAGCCAGAATCGTCGTAATGAGATGGGTTTGGTAACACGGAGACCTGCAAAAAAAGCTGCTGCTGATCAGCAAAATGAAACAAAAGCGTCATAGCTGGGCTAAGGAAAAGCTAAACTGGAGTGTTCACGGTAGGTCAAACGTTGTGCTCACGGATGAATCCAAGTTTAACCTAATCCGACCGGATGGGACGCAGACAGTGCGTCGTAGAAAAGGGAAACCCTACAGCGAAGAATGTATAGCCCACACTGTGAAACACTATCTTTATGTTATGGGGTGGGGATGCATCACTGCTATCCCTATTTATGCTCGACGGTACTGTCAACGCAATTCAGCATAAAAAAATTATCTTGGACAGTGTTGTACCCAGTATGGACAACCAATTTTTCAATATGATTCAGCACCTTGCCATCGAGCAAAATCTGCGAGTAATTCGAAATAGTTTTGGATCTTTTGAAAAACTTATGATTTTACCTTCTTAATTTCCTCCACTGATTAAACCTTTGGATGAAGAACTAGGGATAGAATCCCCTATTTTGCCGGGAAACCGTACAGATCTCAACCCCATCGAAAGCGTTTGGACACTTATGGGTAAGAAGATTCAAACAAAAAGACCAACAACCATGAAGGAGCTCAAGAAGCAATGTGGTTTATTGCAAATGATGACAATTACCTTGGTAATCGTTATGCCTTTTGGTCAAATAGGGTTCAAGACGCTGTTAGGGCTAAGGGTGATGCTACGAGGAACTAGAACCATTTTCTGAGAAATGTCAGAGCCAAACATTATGTATTTTTCTTCGAATTATTCTACAAAACGTATTGCTACTGGCGAAGACGAGATAACACACAACGAGCACTGTACTTGTATTCATGGGCACTGGGCAGTAAGCAATTAAAATTCTTCAATCAGTCTTTAGCTCCGCATACAACAGCGAGTAGTCTAATTTAATCCGAAAAAGAGCACAACACAATTTGTACTGGGAGCAACTGGATCATTGATACTTAAGGCCTACTTACATATGTAGGTAGGTAACAGATCCCAGCATCATATACACAGAAAATAAAAATGAAATTCTTATTCACTTACCATATCCTCGGACGAGAAACCGGAATCACCAACTTTATCATTGATTTCTGCCAAAGGTTTCCTGGCCTTCACCCGTGTTAAACGTATCCTGCAATTTTTGCACTTGGATTGGCTCACTTGAGAACCTAGGGAAACCTGCCCGCTACTACTCATATGCTGAACTGTATCGTCAGCAGTGAGGCATACACTAGAACTCTTCAACTGATTAAATAGTTCGTTTACATGTACCGACGAGGCATCAGCTATGGATTCATCGTGCCCTGTTCGAAATGCATCCTTTTTGGTTCTTTTCGAATTTTTCGATTTTTTACGGACAATATTCGATGCTGGCGGCGGCATTAAAGTGCAACTTAATTGATTTTTGTTTGTTTTATCCAAGTCACTGACACTGATTGTGACTTGTTCGCCTAGTGTAGGCACCGAATCTTCTGCGATAGTTGTTAAACGTATTTGCTGGATACTGGAAGGATCCGGATCAGTTGTACAATCACTGGAAGTTGAATAGCTATCGACAGAAGTTTGTTTCTTTTTCGGTTTTCCTCTTTTCGACTTTGGCTTTGTTGTTATGGGTTTTGATACGTAGCGTACAGAGTTCTTTGCAGCTCTTGTAACCCGACGGGGTTCATTTTCTGATGCGAATCCATCTACATTGGGTTGGTTTTTCTTCGACTTAGATGGAGGAGGTTTTGTTAAGAGGGTATCCTCTGTGATAGTTGAGAGTTTACCAGGTATGTCATCCGATTGAGATTTACTATGCGAAGTAGTGCTAGTACTTGGGAGTGCCTCTGGTGAGTTTGATTTTGTAGCTTCACCATCAGTGACCTCAAAATCGCTTAATTTATCCATCACAGGTTGCGAGTTCTCTGGGTCCTCTATTGTTTCCGATGGACATTCACTTGGGCTGGGTACAACATCGGTTGTCGGCTTCGACTTATTTTCCTTTCGTTTTGACTGCTTAGACTCAAGTTTTTTCTTTGATTCCTTTTCGCTGTTGGGCTTGCCTACCGAGTTAGATTGAGTTTTCTTAGTATTCCTTACTAAATTATCTTCACTACTCGATAAGTTCTTGGCCTTTCGGCTAGTTTTAGCTTTTTGCTTGACCACAGATGGTTTCTTCTGTAAGCCTTGTATTTTACTAATATCGTACAGAGGCGCGTACTCCTTTTGTGAATTCGACCAATAAGCTATAAGTGGTTTCATTCCTCTCTTTGAGCGACGAAGAGTGCCAGCTAAAAAAAAAAGCATGCATATAGTAGGGGTTAGGTTAAATATCTCGCAGTTCATACTTTCATTCATGTTGGAGTTGGTATGGGTTGTCTCATCCGGGCCAACCGGGTCAACCGGAGGATTCGAGGAAGGCGACACGAAATGAGAAACGGACGGGGTTCTCTTTTTTTTCTTTGTTGTAGTCGAACGGTTATTTTCAGGCGCTGATTTTTTTTTCAATTGTTTTGTAACTGTTCTTATCGGTGGCCTTCCCATGGGTTTTTTAAATATCTCGTCGTCGTTTGGAAGGAACTGTGTCTTTTCAACCGATTTGTTTGCGAAGTCTGCTGGTGGAGAAGGATACGTTGTAGGAGATCTTGGAACATCTGGAATCTCCACAGAAGTTTGGGTATTTGCACTGCGATATGACGGTGACCTTGAGGGGCTAGACTCATTGGATGATGGCGGTTCTGAGTTACCCTTGCTGTAGAGCTTTCGTTTCGACAAATTTAAGTACTTCGACTTGGAAACAACTTGACTTGCTTTCAGGTATTTTTCCATTTGTTCCGACTAGAAATAATGAAATGTTGGTTGTAGTAATTACTGTGGACTGGTAACTTCAGAAAAAGGTAGTAAAAGCGATTTCATACAAAGGAGTTCGAACTACATATACACATTCTTATATAATTTAGTTGAGGAAACGAACATTATAGATTTTAGAGAAGGGATTGGGGGAGAAATTTGTCTGGTTTAGGAGACTTGGAGGCTTGAAAATGTATTTTCTGCATGTGAGACGGTAGTAAACCACGTCCTAAACGAATGAAAAAGTGGAGAAAGGAAGTTTCTTCCATTTAAAGGAGCATTTGAAACTTTTGACCGGTCGATACTACTCGAGAATGTCTGAATCCAGTAACGCATCACAGGCATTGCTACAAGCAAATAGCATCGCATTCAACACCAAGCGTTCATACATATAGCAGCAGGTGCAATGAAGAACAAGAAGGCTCTTTAAGAAATGGATGGGATACCGAATCTTGTTCTTAAGGAAGCAATTAAAACGCAGGCAGAGGTTTTTGTAAAACTATGCCTACTAGAAGGAAATGATTTCCTCGGAAATGGAAACGACAGCGGCTGGTACTCATACCGAAAGGCGACAAGCCTTCAGAAAAACCGTCATCATACAGACCGCTGTGCATGTTAGACGCAGTAGGAAAGGTGGTAGAGAGAATCATCAGCGGCAGACTTGACCAGTTCACCGAATGAGACAACAGGCTTTTCAACCGATAGTACGGCTTCAGGAAAAATGGAGCACCACCCATTTACAAAATTGCACACGAAGCCATATCTGGAACCCGATGGAAAGGAGGAAATAGGAGTACTGTGTGGTAGTTACACTCGACATCAAAAATGCGTTTAGCTCGGCCAGCTGGAACTGCATTATGAGAGCGGTGAGGCATATATATGAGTACCGTACTATCTGAAGACAGAACCCTCTATTAAGATACAAATGAAAGGCCAAAAATTTATACAGGTTCAGAAGGGGTTCCGCAGGGATTAGTCCTAGGTCCTGCCCTGTGGAGAATTATGTAAGAAACAAGTGCTACGTATCCGGAGACCAAGAGGAGTGGAAATAATCGGATATGCCGATGACTTCGCGGTCGTCGTACTTAGTAGCCAACACCGTAGAAAACCATCAAAGACGTGAACAGGTCTGGAAATAGCGGACCACAAGACTGAAGCTATAGAACGTATAAAAGACTTCAACGGTATATACCTAAATGCTGTCGATAGAGTATGTTGTCTAATTTTGAAATGCCTGGCAAAGTCATCCGAATGTACACGATGGCGATTGGACGTTGCTTTAGGCAATACAGTGGTAAGACTCTAACTTTTAAACAACTAAAGTTACAAGACACTGGTCTCCCTAGTTCTAGGTTACGCCGAAAAGGCTTACACCATGCCCAGAATTAATTAGTTCATCCCTGATTTCTTTGAGAGAGAAAAAAGCTTAAACAACACACTACATACATAATTCCGAGTTAGAGATTGACGTGAAAATGGAACCAACAGACGGGAGAGGTCATGCGAAACTAGGGCAAACAGCAAAGCAAAAAACTTACCATTTTCTTTTTCTTTCGTGGCCTATGGTTGCCTTTGATTAATGAAAACCGTTGGGGTGGCTCCTGTGACTGAATAAAAATACATATAAAATAAAAACCAACAAATTCAACGCAACATTAGCTTACCATTGAAATTCTATCCGAGCTTCTTTCATCGACGAGATCACTTTCAATGACGGGAGAAATGTGCAACACCGACTTGTGCAGGTTCGCAGCACTCTTGCGTTTGTCAGTGAAATTTTCTGGTGGCGGGGGTAACACCTCCATTTGCAGGACTTCATCTTCGTAGTTTTTCTCTTGTATATTACGTCTAAGTAGTTCCAAAGTCACTCGCTTGTCCAACATAGAACTTTCATGTTTCGAGAGTCGTAAAGTCGTCCGTAGTTCTCCATTACTATTACGCTTGCGTAAATCTAATATTTCATTCACAGTCATTTGGGAGAGTTCTCGTGATGTCATCAGTTCACGGACGTGACGACTGGAACTCCTTGGTGGCGGTAGGACAAAATTGAACTTACTCTCACTTCTCACTGTTGATCTTTGATTTGCCGCTGCTTCTGTTTTCGTTAAATATCGTGAAGCTTGCTGGTTATCATCTGAACTGCTTGAGTCATCATCTGTGATGATATCCGCCAAACGCAAACTGTTTACAGCTGCAGAGGACTTTTTGGGCGTTGGTGTGATAATCACCTCTGGTTCTGGTTGCGGTACAGTTGTTGTGGTGGTTGATGATATTTCATGTGAGTTCGGGCTGTGTGCATACGCCGATGCGATTGCAGGAGTTTGGCTTGAATCTCTGGGGGCCTGATTGAAAGTTTGATTAACTGGAATAACAATAACAGGTGCATTCGATGGCAGGCCACTCTTCTGTAGTTGCTCGATGATTTGTGATGTCTCTCTTTGATCCGAACCTTGATAGGTAGTTGTTACGTTAGCTGCATCCGTGGTCATCCCTTTCATGATAACTGGGATGCGTGACGTTTTCTGCAAACTTACAGTCCTCTGCGGAGAGCCAGTTACGTGTCGGCCAAATTTACTTAGCAGCAGTTTCCTTTGCTCAGGAGTTACAATCAGTTTTCTTGTGTGGATCTCCGTGTTCTTTAGTGGAGTTTTGGGCAACTGTTGTTCCTCACTTGGATTGTTACGAAATGAAATATTATTCCCCATTGGACTTTCTCGATGGATTGTGTATGTCCTACGTTCGGTTTTTTTAGTTGGAGTAGAAGTGGAACTGGGTTGAAGGTGATGTGAGTTGTTTTTGTCGTCATGACCCTTGCCTTCGGGAGACATTTGAATCGGGTTGACACTCCCTTCGTCGGAGTTGGCCAGTGCGAGCAGCATATCGTTTCGTTGCTGCAAATCGCGCATCATATACTCAGTATTACCGGTTTCTGTTAGAGTTTGGTTTTTCTTGGAATGCTCTTTCGAAGTATTACATGGTGAAGGGGAATCTTCATCGGTTATTGTAATGGGTGTGCAGACAGCATTTAAATTTACTGACAGAGCCTGTTTGTTTGGAGAAGGTGTGCTTGCAGTGACTGGCGTGCTGCATGTTTGCGGAAGCTGTAAAAACCAATACAAATTTTTAAATTGGTTCTGTAAAAGCAATACGATTAGCTTTAGCAAGAGTACTCACAAACCGACTCTCCTGAAGTGTCTTTTCGAATTCTTTGAGTAGCGTCCGCCGACCTATAGAATGCGATAATCTTTTCAGTTTTACTTTCGCTCCAACTGATTGAAAACAAAAAAACTTATTTAACTTTCTAGATAGTTTGAAATGTAATGTATAACTTACTTGATGGACTTTTTACTGGCGGTATTCGTGGAGACTTAAAGCTATTTGGTACATTGGCGTTTTCTTTATTGGTTAACTCAGTTTCATTGTCGATTTCAGATGCTAAGGGCTGAGGATCAGGTTCTTCAGGCCGCAATGTGTTCTCATCTTCATTTAACATTTGGATCTCAATTTGCAAACTCTTCCTGTCTGTTCGGACATCATCGAAAATTTTCTGCGGTTGAGTACCTAATCCTTTTTTCTTACGAATGAAGTCTACCAGCTTATGGCCATCACTCGCATCGAATATAGATGACTGAAAATCAACCAGACTGTCACGGGCATCATCCCTAAAAGAAAAATTATAGTTAGACTCGGTGGTTTCGAGAGTAAAATTAATTGAAAATAGTAGAACGGTGGAAACAACTTTTCTCGGTGGGTCACTGGTTCAGAATCAGTCGTTTTTGGGTGCCGGGTCACCATAATGTTGAGGAAAATGAGCAAGCAAAGGATAGCACCTTTGCTAAGGTGGTAAACTTTCCTTAAGAATAGAATATTTGTGCTGATAGTAGAATGGCGGTGGTTGGGGAATTGTGTCATATCATTGTCGAAGCTTCAATATACTTAACGAGAAAAAAAGAGCTCTAAGGAGGCCCAGACGTTATAGGGTTCCTCAATGGAACTATACTAGGTATTTCAATCGCCACATGGATACTCTCGAGATAAATCTCAGGTAGACAAGTGTATAGCGATAAATTTGCTCAAAGCTGGATCTAAAGATGTTAATCTCTTAGCAGATCCCACATTAGCTTTATAAGAGGTGTCATCACTCAGGTGTCATCTAATAAGAAACGATTTTTGCAGAAGATGCAGACATGGAGAGAAGGAGGAAACTTTTCCTCCACATTATCTGCACCAGCTCTGTTTTTTCTCAGAAAACAAAACTTCACTTAGGAACCTTCTACGTTATTGATTGAGGTGATCTTACTAATACCGACTGTTTCGTGTCATTACTTTCTCAATGCCCTAAATAGTGATAACAACCGCATAATCTCCAATATCACTAGGGGTTCAGTTTACTCTCAAAGACCAGTAAACCGTTTGATAGCTGACCATGTACACTATAAATCCTAATAAAGGGTAATAGTTCCGTGAACAGTGTTGGTCGCTAACCGCAATTATCTAAGCAAGGTCCAACGCGGAGCGAACCTGTGCATAGGCGGGGCTTTCCCAGACAATTATGACTGTATTCTCTAACAATCTTAGGCACTCCTTCCATCTTCTGTCTTCTGTGCAGATAGCCCAAGCCTCTGCCTCTGCATTCTGTATTCTCTGACAGTCTTAATCTTAGGCACTCCTTCCATCTTCCAAAGCACTGTAGCGTGTTGCAGGCACAAATTGTGGCAATTAAAGAAAGTTTATCGTGATATCTGCTAAAAATACCCGCATTTTCTCTGATAGCCAAGCTACTATTAAATCCTTGGAATCGGATTATATCGATTCGTGTCTTATGGATCCGGCGGAGCAGTTCAACATTTATCTGTGCTGGGTGCCGGAGCATAGTGACATTTCAGGGAACTGTAAGGCTGCTGAACTTGCCAGATTAGCAGCAACTCTATCCGTCTTGCCGGATAAGGGCAACTTAGTGATACAAATCGTTCCACGCAAACTAAAATTGATGCTTTAGAGGGACTAAACCTTAGGTGGATAGGATGCTCTAAGAATTAGCTCTCTCTCTGTAGATTGCACATAGATATCACAATTGGTGGTAAGTATGTCACGAAGGTAGGGCTTTTTACAAATAATTTTTGATTGAGGTGAATGCATGAAGAGGAGAAAGCCATTTCAGACCTTCCTTGTTCCTGCCCACATCTCTACAGCAACAGAGAGTTCCAACTACGAGCATATTTTCTTAATGATTTAAGTGATCTCCTACGCTCCATGAGAAGTTTTAAATGGTTTAACGAGTAGTTAAAGAGGACCTTGCATCCTCTTGGTATCACGACGGACCTTACATTGGTCTAAGTGTACTGATCTAACTTACTGTCACCCACAGAACTAAGGAGACTCTATATGAGACCCTGATCCTCCGTGTGGACTCTGTCTAAAGCAAATAAAGAGATCCTTAGTCGCTTCAAGGGAAAGATTCTTCGTAAAATGTTCGGTTCCGCTTGCGTTGACGGGCTTTGAAGGAATAGATCCAACGACGAACTATACGAGCTATACAGCGACATCGACCTGGAATAAGTCGTTTTAGATGGCTAGGACATGTAGAGTAAAGGGTCAGCAATGCAATCAAATCCGAAGGGACAATGCAGTAGAGGAAGACCTCGCGCACAAGTAGAAGAGGACCTCAACCGACTTGGAGTGCGCACCTGGAGGCAGTTAGCTAAGCTAATTGGAGAGGCTTGTTGGTTGAGGCCTAGGTTCACCCCGAACTATAGCCCCACCTACACAGGTATATGCATGCATACTCTGTGGAAATACAACAATCTAGGTTAAACTATCTCTACCTGGAGCCATCTACTCTGTTTGATGAATATAGCGTGAACTTTGAGAAGAGCATCTGGAAAAGACGTTGTTCCTTCTCGTCCCTTCAACGTTAATTAATATAAATAAGCTATCTGTACGATGTCGCGGCAAGACATCAGTTCTGCTGAGATCCATGGTTGGCTAGAGAACACCAACTGCGCCAGGCGTTAAACAACTCACATTAGTACACTGACACCGATAAGAAAACTGAACCACTTCCTCCTCCATAAGATTAATTCTTAAAATAACTACTCACTTCATGTTAGCTGCCGACTTTAGTTTCTTCTTCGGTGGTGGTGGGCTTTCTAAACGATCGGGGTTTCGATTCTTACAGTCACTCGTCGCCCTGAAACATAAATTTCACTTTACACTATTTGCAATGAAGTCATCGAATTTCAAACGCATATTAGAAGGCACTTTTTGTTTCACCAAGAAAATTCCATGTAATTTCTCAAAACTAAAACGCATTCGAGTTCATCAACCAATCAACACAACTTGTTTGATGACAAACTTACATCTTTAATCGGCCATTTTAGGATATTTTGATCTCGGATATTAATGGTAGTATTTTCAATAAGCATAGATGAATTCTTTGGAGAATAATGCAAATTAAACCAAAACAAATAGAAAAAAACTGAATGCTTGGGTGTTTTCCTTATCCGTTAACAAAGTTCAGCGCAAACAATTTGAAATGTCGACTAGCAGCGTCGATATGCGATGGATATGTCAGACAGCTATCAGTTTTGGACGTGTGGTGGCATCTATTGACGGACATTGGGAAACTCGATTTTCTAGTAGTAGATTTACTTGTTTTTTTCAAATTCAAATTGTTTTAATCAAGCATTTGTGTATACTTTTAAAGATTTAAATTTATATATCAGATTGGATAAAATTCTTTTAGGTACAAAATCCCGTCCTTTGCTTTTAGTAAATAATTATATTTATTTATTATAATAAAATTTATTTCTGTCATTTTTTAGCAATTACTTCAAATTCGTTTTAACCCTCCGCTGCACGCATTATGATCCAATGAACGAGATGTTTCATGCTATCACTTGATGTCGGCACTTAGTGGGTATTGTTTGTTCGTCCACTGCGAGGTGTTCTTCCTTTGACATAAGAAGTAGTCGATCACTTATATAGTTCAGTGGTGGTCTAACTTTAAAGAGCTTGTCGTATCCAGGTACCCCAATCCCCACAAATTTGTCATTATCCGAAAGTGAATGGAGCCATAATTGGTCGTGTTGTGTGGGTTGTTGCCCCGTCTTGTTGGAACCACATGTCCTCCAAGTCATGTTCTCCAATAGCAGGCCAAAAAAATCGGTGATCATTGACCATATCGCTCCGAATTGACTGTAACCGTTCGCCCATTGGCATCTTCAAAGAAATACGGACCAATGACACCTTTCGACCATAGAGCACACCAAACAGTCACTTTATCTGGATGCAACGCCACCTCTTCGATCATTTGTGGGTTCTCTGAGCCCCATGTGCGGCAATTTTGTTTGTTTACATACCCACCGAGTGAGAAATGTGCCACATCACTAAGGAAAATGTTGTTAGAAAAATCAATATCTACGGCGTTGTGAATGGTCAGCAGGCTTCAATTGTTGCCTAAGTTGAACTTTATAAGGATGGAGATGCAAATCCAAATCCGTAGTGAGGTGTACGACACGTTCAACTGCTGCAAACGCTGGGAAATCGATAAATTCGGATCATCAGCAACAATATTTTCGACAGAGCGTGCACTACCATGATGCACAGCCCTCACGAGATCAGTAACGCTTCCACTCTCTTCAAATTTCTTCACAATTTTACCGATTGCTTGCACCATAATCAGCGCGTAATGCGCGAAAAGTGGTTACGTTTGAATCACCACTTTTGTAGTAAGTTTTAATAATTGTAACGCGTTGTTCGATTACCAAGCGATCCATTATCGCAAACATTCAACTAATAGTGTGTCTGTTCGCGTACTCTCTGAAAACAACAAATTTTCACAAAATCCTACGAAAAGTCACCAAATCCTGTTCGAGTACGCAAAAGTTTCGTAGTTATTCGTAGAAGAGAGCGCTCACGAGAGAGTACAACATTTTCCCATGCAACGAATTTTAGTGCAGGAAAATTCTTTGCACTGATTTACGAAATCTGTCAAATCTGTCAGATACCTGTTTGCATACATTTCCTTTTGACGTCTAAAAAGTGGGCGAATTTCGTAGCTTTCGCGTTCGTTTACTTTTTGTGATTCTACCACTCTCTGATTCTCTCAGAACCCCCACTCCTTGAAATTTCACAACCTACGAATTTTGGTGCAGAAAGTACGCGAACAGACCTATTATGACACTTCAACTGACAGCTGAGTTTGGCAGGTGTCGAATGCCAGCACTACCAACTTGAAACCACGAAATGAATGTACATCTGTACATATTTTTATGCACAACCAGCCATATATGGCATTCCGTATATTTTAGTGAATGCTTAAGGAGCCATATATGGACGGACAGACATACATATTTTAAAATTAAATACTAAAATTTAAGAATTTCTTACCAAATATAATCACCTTGAAGGTATTCGCTATGCAAAAATAAATCAGTTTTTTGTCTCTATTTTTGCACTGCGACTTTACAACTTGCACTATCTTGAACGAACTTGAACTTCTCTACGATTGTGCAGAGAAAACGTGAATCAAATGTCACATAGACAAAGAATTTATCTAAAAGTGACAGTGACAGTTGCGCAATCTAAATAGTCGGCACTCGTTGTCAAAAGCCACGTATGGCTCCTTGTGCAGTAGAGGGTTAAGAACTTTCTTTTATCCCCTTGAATTAATGAAGGCAGCAATGTAAAGATTTGAATACCCCCAAATAGGGTGACCCGAAGTGTGTACCACTAAAATTTAAACCATAATATTTGACTTTGTCAGAATTGTAAGAGAATGTGTATGAATTCTTGAAAAAATTGTTCAATGAATTCGATCTTTCGATTACTGTAATTGACTTCACCACCACTAATTACCCTTCAAATGATTGCAATCATTATTGAGTCATACATAGACTCCTAGTGAAGTGTTACGTTTTTTGAATCGCGAATGACAAAGTTGTCGTCAACATAACGAGCGGTTGACGAAAGGCGTGAGAAGCAAAACTGGAAAACTGACTTTTCTGATTGAATTTTTCAGAATTAAATTCACCAATCTTTTGGATTATTTGCATTCAGTTTCATTCTTTTGCATGAAGTTATAAAAGAGCAGGCTGATCGCAAACATTTTTACACTCGTATTTTACTTGTGAAGTCGAAACTGAGTTGAGATTTCGACATGGGCAGTTGCATTCACCGAAACGAGATTGGATTGAAACATAGTTTAACTGAAAGATGAGCATTACCGTAAAAAATGGAACAAACGGAATCTGAAAAATTCCATTCTGACCACTTACACATCCGGTTCGACATTCTAGGCAGACTGACACATGATTCTTCTAGATTCGATCCCAAATCTATAGACTGGAATCCGTATCGGGGACTTGTCCTCTCAAAGTTAGATATGCTAATTCCATCAATTGTGTCCACGTGGGACCTATATGAAGCAGTTTAACAATTAAATGATGTCCTATTGCAGCAGCTGTGTCCCTCAGTCTGTGCAAATGTGGAATGACCAGCTTGCTAAGATAAGGAAAAAAGTTAGAAGACTCTTCAACACTGCTAAACGCAGGAAGAGTTGGGACGAATTTAGGTTCGTTCTCACAGAGTACAATTCAGAACTAAGACGATCGAATCGTGCTACATGGAGAAAATGCTGTGAATTACTGACATGCCAGTAGCGGCACGAATCCACGAAGAATCCACTCGTTAAGGATCACGCTAATAGTCTAGGTTTACTTAAAAAGACTGATGGTCTAGACGACGGGCCGAATAAATACACTTAGAACCCTACTTCAGGTTCACTTCACAGGTTCGACTATACAGACTCGAACGCATCTGACAATAGTTTCTGTATCGCCAGTAGACTGAACAGTTTATCTGGTAAAATATTCAGTCCGGATAAGGTAAGCCAATTCGAAGCCCCCGGCTTTACAACTGAGGCTACATTCCGATTACCTGGAGACAGGTGAATGAAATCTTCATACAAAGACCAGGCAATAGACCTAGTGAGCTGCCTTAATCGTATAGACCTACTAGTCTAACATCATTTGTTGGACTAAACTACGGAGACTTATTGATGCTCATGTTAGACGCCGTCTAGATCAACCGAGGGCGCTCTTAACTATCTTGTCAAGAAGATAGAAGGAACCTTTCGTTCCAAGGAATTAGATATTGACGGTGCATTCGATAACACTGGCTACGATTCAATAGCAAGAACTATTAGTAACAGAGGTATAGAGGATTCGACAAACTCATGGATTAGAGCCATGCTTGAGAGTCGGATTATTACTTCCTCCTCCAGAGAAGTGTCTGTATCTGTGAACGCGGTTAAAAGTTGCCCCCAGGGGGCGTCCTTTCTCCTCTTCTATTGTCATTAGTTATTGACAAACTCCTAGCAAATCTACATAGATCAGGCTACATCGCCATTGGTTATGCGGATGATCTGGGGATTTTTGTTAGTGGTAATCACAGCACGACCCTTTACACCGTCTTGCAAGGTGTTTAGCTATGTACATGTTCTAGAATGGTGTACTAGTTTACACCTAGTAAAACCGTTCTAGTGCCTTTTACTCAAAGAAGACTGGTCAATCTGGGAACTATCACTATAAAAGGCACCACTTTAGCTTGTTCCAGTGAAGTCAAATAACTCTGAGTTATCCTTGACAAGTGGCTTAACTGGAACTCTCATATCCAGTCCGCCATTAAACGCGCCACTAGGGCCATGTGGCCCAGTAGATGCCTTCACGGCTGAACTTGGGATCTCAATCCAAAAATGATACATTGAATGTATAGAATGCTGGTGAACTTCATTATCACGTAAGCGGGCATCGTATGGTGGCCGAAAGTTTTAAACGGACAATGGCAGCTAAGCTTCAAAAAATAGTTTGTGTCGGTATTTTAGGTGCGATGCATACCTACCCTACGGCAGCTTTAGAAGCTATCGTCGGGCTCACACCCCTACAAATCTTAATTAGGAAGACGGCTGCTAGATGCGCTATCAAGTTGCAACTAGAAGACAAGTACAAAGCAGGTGACCATGTGCAACAACTGAAAATTCTTGATTTAATCCCACAAAGAGACATGTTCTGCATTGTCCGGGAATACTGTGTTGGTAGGTTATTTGAGGTTAAAATATTAGACCGTGCAGACTGGTCTAATGGCGTTTCGGCACTGGACAGTAGAGGTCTGATCTGGTTCACTGACGGAGCAAAAATGGACTCTGGAGTGAGTGCTGGTATCTTTGGGTCCAACAGCAAAATCTCGATACCTATGGGAATGTGTCCCACGGTTTTCCAGGCTGAACTCCATTCCATTGCGCTAGATTAAACCTTAGAAAGGGTATGTAGGCCGCTAGGATCTATATCTTTTCAGATAGTCAGTCAGCACTTAGAGCGCTGTCGTCCAATTTAGTTAAATGCTGTTACGATACACTACAATGCCTTGCTAGACACAACAGTGTGGTACTCGGATGGTATTGTAGGCAACGAATCTGCAGATGAACTAGCTAGGGCTGGTTCAGGATCTGCGTTCATTGGACCTGAACCTTACTCTGGTGTCAACAGGGCTGCGGTCACAGCGCTGATTAACGACTATGCGACTATGGAAACGCAAACATCGTCTAGTCCAATCAGATAATGTCCCGGGGTTACGACAGTGCAAAAGATTAATCAAGCCTTATTCCTAGAAGGAAATCCTTAGCGTAGACAAAGATAGTATTAGGTCACCGTGACCTGTCATACCACCTCAACAAACTCAATCTGTGCCCGGACATAGAATGTAGGTTCTGCTCATAAGATGACGAATCATTTGAGCACATTCTCTGCGAATGCGCAGCTCTGCATTGGTTGAGGTGGCGCAAGGTAACATGCTCGCCAGCAGATATTAAAAACTATGCGACTAAGGATGTGCTTTCCTTCGTTAGGGAGGTGGTGCGACTCTTAGAGTAAAATGCATACTAAGATACAAAAGATCTTGTTAGGTCGCAGTATCAGCCATATGGGGTAGGGTCCAAGCGCAATAAACTTGGAACAGATACAGAAGGAGAAACACATCCGAACAGTTGAAGGCAAAAACTAAACCAAACACTAGAGATCAATTGCCTTCAGAATGAGTATTACTTGGATCATCCCCAGTTAAAGTATCAGGCAGTTGTAGCTTCCAAGCCAGACACCTTCCAGACACACGAACAAATAACAACTTCATGTTCCCATGGTTCTCGCTTCCGATTGTGATACCGATCGTGCAAAAGTTTAGATTGTGTAAAACTAAAGTTCAGTTCAGTTTTCAGATTCGATTAATGCAGTCGTTGCAATGTATTTATACAATTCGCGACATTGTAATTTGAAAATGATTTCCGAAAGTGCAACTAATTTTACAAACTGGTTCAAACGGTCTTGTTTTTGATTGATCGTGTCTTTCACTCTTCAGAGTGTGTCCTACCCTCTTGGTGGACATCTACTTTACCTAACCTAACTCAACTGGAACACCTGTGTGTGGCATTCATTGCTCCAAATTGCGTAAGTAAATTACGAAAGGAGTATTTTGGACGCTTGATAGTGACTTTTTGATAGGAACCTGTTCCAGGCTTAAGAGTAGTTTGATCTCCATTATGAGTCTCTTTGGGAAGCAGAAAAATATACTTTGGCTATGTAGAACTCCTTGTAATAGTAATACAATGGATTACGTTTTACAAAAACAGATAAGGAAACCTGTTTGGGATTTGATTATTCTGGATAATGCATCCAATTACAATGATAATCCCAATTACACTTTAACCGCTGCTATTACCGCCGAGCAGTTCCATAACTCCGGTGGGGTGGGACATATAAATGTGTGAATACGACAGAGTAACACCTCAAAAGATTTTCGCTCACCCAGTTTGCATTAATCGTTCGGTCGGAATGGTAATCGGTGCGGTATTGCTTGTTGTTCTTACAATCCTTTGGATTCATTTTCTGTGGACCAGAAGGAAATTATACGCGTTCGCCTTGAAAGTTCCCGGTCCACTTGGTTTACCATTTCTCGGAGTTTTACATAGGATTTATAAACCATCAGGTAAAAGTGTGAAAGTGGGTTAAATTGGTACAAGTATGTACATGTAGAACTGTGTGTAGCTAACGGTATACCAACATTTATGTGTGTAGTTACTTGAGCGGGTTTTATGTTATAAACGATGGATCTACTGTTCTAAAAGAAGTTTTTGGTAAAGTGAAGGTATGTCTCTGCTTTTCAGGGACAGTCCCGGATCATTTCAGCGAGCGTCTGACTTTAGGAAATTTGTAATAATCGTAGAAACAAAAGGTTTTCATGAAAGCATTGCGACTCTCATGAGCACTCTGACAAAGTCTATTATTACAAGATAGTGTCCAAGATCGGTACCAAAGGTAACCCTAAATGAGTTGATAGTTTGTTTGGAGGTCGCTGGAAGAAAAAGTCATCAAAAGACATTGCAGAGGTGTATCGAAAGGGACTTCAACTCTCTAAAAAACCTCTCGAAGACTCGCTAACGCCTGTTTACAAGGGATCGGACCTAGTTGTTTGACTTACTTACTTACTTAGGTGGCGCTACAGTTCGGGGTGAACATGGGCCTCAACCAACAACCCTCAGTCGTTGGACTAATCAGCAATTTATTTCTTTGATTCCTAAACCTGTTTGAAAGTCTGAATTTCTTAATTTTTGACCACTTTTTCGTACATTTCGGGCGCTATCTCGGCCATAACTTGAGTAATGTTGGTTTTTATTGCGTCTAGAGTTCGGCGATTATTCGCGTAAAGTCTGTCTTTTGAGCAGTCCCACAGAAAAAAAAATTTAAAGGCGGCAAATCACATGATCTTGGTGGCCAATTGACGTCGTCAAAACGTTAAATTACGCGACCAGGAAACTTCTCACGCAATAAAGCCATAATTGGTCGTGTTGTGTGGGTTGTTGCCCCGTCTTGTTGGAACCTCATATCGTCTGAGTCATGATCTTCACTAGCCGGGCCAAGAAAAAAATCGGTTATCGTTCGACCATATCGCTCCGAATTGACTGTAACCGTCCGCCCCATGGGCATCTTCGAAGAAAAACGAACACCTTTTGACCATAGAGGACACCAAACAGTCACTTTGTCTGGATGCAACGGCACCTCTTCGATTATTTTTGGGTTTTCTGAGCCCCATATGCGGCAATATTACGTCTGTTCGTGTACTCTCCCAAAACAACAAATGTTCACGGAAATCTACGAGAAGTCACCAAATCCTGTTCGAGTACGAAAAAGTTTCGTAGTTTTTCGTAGAAGAGAGCGCTCACGAGAGAGTAAAAAATTTCCCCATGCAACGAATTTTAGTGCAGAAAACTTCTTTGCTCTGATTTACGAAATCTGTCAAATCTGTCAGATGCCTGTACGAAATTTTTTGTTGTTTGTGCATTTGCATACATTTCCTTTTGACGTCTAAAAAGTGGGCAAATTTCGTAGCTTCGCTTTCGTTTATTTTTTTGTGATTTTACCACTCTCTGATTCTCTCTGAATTTTTGGTGCAGAAAGTACGCGAACAGACCTATTATGACACTTCAATATGACGATAACCACCACATCGACATCATCCATGCATTTGACGCAGTCGCAGTAGCTGCAGATCTTACACGCAGCTGCGTCCACACAAGCCATGATCTCTTGACAGCAAATGTCCCCGAATTCAATCTCACCTTCGTCGCGACAGGGCCCGCCCATGCCCCAAGTCGAAGTGGACCAACAGCTCCCGAATCTGATGGAGTCATCTCCGACTCAACGCATGGTTTGGGTATCCAACAACGCGCGAGCGTCTGACAAACATCCGAGAGTACAAATGTCCTGAGAAAACTTCTCAAATAACAAATTGCCCTTTGGACACGGCATTAAACAGTAGCACCCTTCCATTCGTGTGAAGAATATAACACGCACAACACGAATGATAGTGAGAAGCTAGGTCCTGGGTCCCATAAACCTGTAGCGCCAAATACACTGGACTGACTTTAGGTCATCTAATTTAATCTCCCTTTTCTTACTCCATTCTGAAATATTATTTAGCGCCTTTTAAAGCGTTTTTGTTGGTACTTCGACAGTTCCTCCAACAGCAAGGACAGCAGTATCATCTGCAAAAGTTGCTATAGTGATCTCTTCACTTGTAGATCGCTGGTAAATAAACGGTATAGTACTGGACCTAGTGCACTACCTTGTGGTACTCCAGCTTTAATTTCTCTTAGCGTTGAGTACTCTGTTTCTCGTTTAGTTCTGAAGAATCGCTGTGTTATATAAGACTCTAGAGTAGTGCTTCGGTAGTTATTTTTGCAATTTATGGATCAGTCCTTTGTGCCAGACTTTATCGAAAGCTTGTGCTATATCAAGTAGAACATGTCTTTTACTCTTCAAATGCCTTTTGGGGAATGGGCAAGAGTTGCGGGGGAATTTGTCTGTTTCAATGGGAAACCTTTGGTGGATGTGCTCTGAGGCAAAGTGCTTTAAGCAATGTAATTGCATAAAGTCGTTCGACAAGGAAGAAGTATCCCATTCGACGTGGTGGGAGGTGATGCCCTTCCTTTGCAAAAGACATATCCTTTCTTTCAAGAAATATGAAGGAAAACAACATTTATAATATACGGCTTACTCGCACTAAACATGTGACTAAGCAGGGTTAGCTGTGCTCCCCACAACTTTTTAATGGGAGAAGGAAATAGTGGATTACTTCGGGTACAACTTATGCACATTCTGCATTGCGTTTTATGTGATAATTCAATGCGAAAGGAAGAGTGGATTGGTTGTGGTTTTTTTTCAAGGAAGTTTCAAAACGAAGAACAAAAACATTTCAGTGATGTCGCTACCGAGCTAGTATACCAATTAACGTTAATTTACTTTCTATTTCAGATGTCCTTTATGTTCTCAAGGAGTACACCATTCGATATAAAACTAAGACATATCTCTCTTGGTTTTGCGTGCTTCCTGTGCTTTACACCATAGATCCAGAGGTCGCCGAAATAGTTCTAAACTCTCCACATTGTGTTAACAAATCTAGACTTTATGACGTTCTTAGCGACGTGATGGGTGATGGACTGGTGACAAGTAATTGTAAAGAAACTTATCTAGAATGCCATACAAATACAAGCTTTTCTAGTTACCTAATATTTCAGCTCCACGATGGAACAAGCACAGGAAACTATTAAATCCCTGTTTCTACCATAAGGTGGTGCTAGGCTTCTTCTCAAATTTTAATACATTTGCAAACGAACTTTGCGAGAAACTTGACAAAGCAGTCGATTGCGGTGAAGTTGACGTAAAAGACTACATATTTAAGTCGACATTTAAGGCTATAGTCGGTGAGTATAAGTATAAGAGTATCCATTAGCTTGTACTGAAGTAAGGACATTGTAGACCAAGGTTTTGAAAGTTCAGGAAAGGACAAGCCTTGGCTAAAAATATTTGTCACGGTTAAACACGTTGAAACAGAAAATAAAGTTAATAGTGAAGGCTCAGAAAGCCTTGTCTAGGTATCTCATCGAAGATGCCATTCCCTATGTTATGGCCTAACACTAAAAACTAAAAAGCAGAAAACCATAGTTGAAGAGTTAAAAACTCAGAGAGCTATGTGTCCAAGAACAATCTTGGAGATGTTTATTGGCCGATAGATGTACTAAGAGAAGATTGTTAATGATGGCCAACACGTTTGTTTTTATTTTCAGATGCAACTATGGGAGTAGACCTTAAGGAAGATACGACAATTGTAGAAAATTTCATAAGGTAAGGTTAGACCGTTTACAGCGAAACATAACTTAAACTGGCTTCTTTCCCAACACAAGTTTAGTGGAAACAACAACTCACCGTTCGGTGAAACCATGGCTTGCAAATCCCACACTATTTAGCCTGACGACCTTGTATAAGCCCTTTAAGAAGTCCCAGAAAGTGATCAGGGACTTTTTGTATGAGGTGGCTTACCTAAAGGTTGCTCTGTGGTCTTGTCAATGATAAATCTTTAATTTCAGTTGATTGTAACTAAACTGAAAGCAATCCAGGAGGACGGCTCCAAGCTGAATAACAATAAATCAGATTCAGAAGAAGCATCTGTTGATATTAAGAAAGCAAGCCACATCTACATCGATCAGGCTATTCAAATTCATCACAACAAGGAGTTCACGTTCGAAGATATAATTCAGGAAGCAAATACGATATTGGTTGCAGTAAGTTGTTGTCTCATGATGTAGTTTAGGTCCAACTTTATATATGACTCTTCCTTAGGGCTTTGAAACGACAGGTATAACATTGTATTCGACCTTAATGTGTTTAGCTATGCATCCTCAATACCAAGACATACTATTCGAGGAACTCATCACGATATTTCCTGACGAAGAATTCAATATTGCTTTCGAGAATCTAGAGAATCTCGTTTACATGGATTTGTGTATTAATGAGGCCCTACGGGTAACAGGGACCGTTCCGTTGATAATTCGAGAATCTACAGATGATGTACCGATTTCAAAGGACAAAATCATTCCAAAGGGGACGCACATAATTGTGGATATATTTAATCTTCATAGAGATGAAGACATTTGGGGACCCAAGGCAGAGGCTTTTAATCCCGATAATTTCCTTCCGGAGAATATGGTTGGCAAGTCGAGGTACTCTTTTATGCCGTACTCCAAGGGACCACGGAATTGCATGGGTAGGTCAAATTGTATTTAAGTCAGAAAAAGTGTGATTTTTTGTGTTTTGTTAGGTTGGCAGTACGCAGGGATGGTTTTGAAGGTCGTTTTAGCGAAAGTTTTGCGAAAGTATCGGTTTTCGACGAAATTCCGCTTTGAAGATCTAAGATATGTATTTCACGGCACAATGGAGTATCAAGAAGCTCCATATTTGGAGATTCATAGAAGATGAGGTCTTGAAATGATATGTATGCTACAAATTATTTTGGAAATTAACTTTACCGGAACGGGTTGTAATAAAGGGTGACCAGACAGCAATGACACTTCTTTCAATTGTTATATTTCAGCAGCTGTCAAAGTTACCAATGACATCTAGCTGTCAAAATATTCAGTAAGGTTTGCCATTCCATCATGTATTGTTTCCCACTTGCCGAACTAGCGGAAATATTATCGAAATTTAAGCTCAGTTGTCAATACGCTTCGTCGTGAGGTAGGTCGTTATACTGGCTTCAGTGTGCAGTCAGGGTGGAAAGTTTGAGCGTGAGTACACTCTTTTGGACACTAAGCAATCAACCACGCAGAGATTGATGGTAATCAGTATCAAAGAGTAGTCGGAAATGCCGATTCAGCGCCGATAACCTGAATTGGGAATCGCCAGAGGGTAATTTTTTTGCAGTTGGATTTGGGCCTACATCCGTATAAAACTTTGCTGATGCAAGAATTGAAGCCGCACGGCCATAGACGACGCCGTAAGCTCGCTAATTGGGCACTCCAAATGTTAGCCGAAGATCCGGATTTTGGCCAAAAAATCATCTTCTCGGACGAGGCCCATTTTTGACTCAGCGGCTATTGTGCAACGACAGCTGCTGAAAGGCGAAGAATTCTGCGAATTGCTTCCAATTCTAGAGACTCGGCACCAAAAGTTGCTGCACGAGCCGGTACTTCAGCTAGCATTGCAACTGTGCGCAGAATTCTGAAGGCTGCACCTCAAACGGAAAAAATGAAACGCAAGCCTGTTCCTACAAAACATCATAAGGTCATTAGCCTGGATTCTGTCAGACATCACATGGATTGGACAAATAAATGGAAACAAGTGGTATTAACCGAAGAAAAAAAGTTCAATTTGGATATTTCCATGATTTGCGGAAAGAAGAAAAGGTTTTGTCCAGGCATCATGCCAGAACAGGTAGCATTACGGTATGGGGTGCAATATCTTGGTATGGGACCTTTGCGCTCGTGGAAATGAGAGGAGTGCAGAATGCTAAGGCCTACAAAGATATTCTGCATAATGTAATGCCCAACATTAAAAATGTTTTCCACACTATTTCCATTATTTTCCAATAAGATAATGCGCCCATTCGTACTGCAAGAGTAGTGAAAGACTGGTTTCGGGACCAATCAATTGAGATTATGGAATGGTCACCTAACTCTCCTGATCTAAATATTATACAAAACGGTTGGGGATGGATGTCCAGAAAAGTTTACAGTGGTGGACGCGAATTTCACAATACTACAGAGCTATCAATTGCGATTAAAGACGTTACTTTAACCTACCTCAAATCCTTGTATAATTCTATTCCTGATAGAATTTTTGAGGTTTTTAGGTTAAATAACGGAAGTAATACTCATTATTAGCAATTTTTTTTTAATAAAATTCTTCTTTTCACTTATATTTTGTGTTTTACCTACTGGATCTATCCTAATGATTGATTTTTTTTACACCACTTTTACAAAAAATCGTACCCAAACCCTAACTCTTCTAACGTTTTGGCATCTCATGCACTGAAACTAAAAAACAGCGTCACTGCTGATAATCTCACAAGCCTACCTCTTGATACAATTTATACTTTTCAAATTAGGAGGAAATTATGTGTGGGTCTATCCTATTGATTGGGAGTATTTCGCCTCCGATTCGCAGTTTATCTTCCAAGGGTTAAGGTCGATTTGACTTGAAATAGATTTTCTCGAAAACAGCACTAACGATTTTGATAAAATTTTGATATTTCTGCAGCAAGCGAAAATCTGTAGCTTATTGTTACGCTTAAAATTATTTGTACTGAAATTATTGTATTTAAGATATAAAGGTCTTAATTAGAATAAATAGATTTTTTGTCCAAAAGTAGGCAGGCGGGTACAGCAAGGCGAGAACATATCAGCTAGTAGATTACAAAAAATACTCTATTAATGGCAATTAAAGCTCGCTTTAAGTATGTCCAACAAAAACAGTTTACAGTGATTTAATTAAATAATTATGCGATTGCAATTTTATTCTTCAGAAAAAAAGGAAAAATAAGTATTTAAATGCGTGAAAGGTAATACGTTGACGCAAATACCCTTAAAAGATACCGTACCTATTCAGTTGTTAAAGCTCTTAGAAATAAGTTTGACAATGTCTGTCTGGTTTATAGAGGTGTATGCCAAAAATATCCTGAAATCACGGCATAATGCAAGTTGTCATCAAACGTTTTCAGAAGCTTAGTAGTTCTTTCTTATGATTATCGCAGGTTATGGTACCAGTTGTTTCTCTTTTGGCTATTGGTTATATAGTATAGAAGCTTGATTTTTTTTTGTTCTTCACTTTTGAGCCAGGTAAGTCCGGATGAGTACAAACTTCGTCTAACCCACTGGGAAAATGTCCCGGAGTTACGACAGTCAAAAAGATTAATCAAGCCATATTCCTACAAGGACATTCTTAGCTTAGACAGGTCACATACCACCTCAACAAACTTAATCAGTGCCCAGGCATAGAATGTAGGTTCTGCTCGGAAGACGAACACATTCTCTGTAAATCCCCGACCCTGCATTGGTTCAGGTGGCTCAAGGTAACATGCTCGCCAGCAGATATTAAAAATTTTGCGACTATGGACGTGCTTTCCTTCATTAGGGAGGTGGTGCGACTCTTAGAGTAAAAAAACATACAAAAGATCTTTTTAGGTCGCAGTATAAGCCATATGTGTGGGCGCAGTGGCTTCGAAGAGGCTCCGTAAGACTATAGAGCAAGCGGTTTGAAGTTCGAATCCCAGCCAAAATACCTAAAAGTTTTTTCACGGCCCCATCTTTCGCGAACGTTTGACAAAACTAATACAACACGTCATGTGAAAGCTTCTCAAATAATAAATAGCCCTTCGCTTAGTAGTCCGGGACACAAACCATTATTCTATGGGACTCACATCCATGACAAAATATAAATGGATCTTTAGCCGATCCCTTAACCTAAAATGTGGTCTTTATCCAACAGTAATCGATTTCCTAAGAAGAAAACGTAAGACGTTCGTTCTTAGGTAGTCCGGTGAAGAAATTAACGATTTAGATTCCCGTAGGATAACTATCTCTCGATTTCTGTAGATCGAGGTACACTTTCGGTACCTGTCTGTCTGTCCTTTAAACTACGATCACACTTATTTTCCAACGAAAATGTGTAGCAAACTCTGTCTACATACCCTACGTATCTAGTTTCTTATATTCTTTTTCTAATTATAAATTATGAATAACCACATAATATCAAATAAATTAACCGAGCTTGGTATAAAAGAATGTTCCGCAGACTGCAGCTAAGACAGTTTACAGTAAAAATTTGTTCAAGATGGATATCGGCGCAGTATTAGTCGTTTTCGTTACAATCCTTTGGTGTTACTATCTCTGGTCGATAAGGAAATGTTACGTGCTCGCGTCGAAAATGCCCTCGGCAAGTGGTTTACCTCTCATAGGAATTTTGCATAAAGTTTATAAATTGTCAGGTAAAATTACTTCAACCAGTGTCAGTGTAAATAGTGAACAATATGTGGGTTTTTAAATCAAGGAGTTTGCAGTACTCAATGATTCGTTGAATTGAAATAGCTTTGTTTTAACGAAAACAAAGTGTGGTTTTAAACTTTCGTTATTCTACTCGAAGTTTGTAGTTCGACGTACGCTGAACAACGAAAGTGTAAATGATAAAATCGACAACGAACACGTAGCAAGAAATTCAAAACTGGTTGGAATTTTCGGTGTACAGTTTTACTCGTACACCGAATAACGTGTACATACAGTGGCGAGCAAAAAAGAGTACGTGGTGCAGAAATTAGAGGAAAATGCATGAATAGTTTTTTTATTTTACTTAAGATAACGGTATGCATTTGATTAGAATTCTTTTAACTATGGCCCACAAATTCTCGATCGGATTTATAGATCGGGGCTCTGTGCTGGCTATTTAACAGTTTGAAAAGATTGTTTACAAATTATTTCTTCTGCAAGATAGACGAATTCGTTAACAAAGTCTGGTAAATTGGCTCGCAGAATATCGAGATATTGCTCCTTCTTCATAATTCCTTCAATTTTCACTAAAGGGCCAATATTCCACCATGTGAAACAACCGCACGCGATCAAACTTCCTTTACCTGGTACTTTTGTAGGCTTTCGTTTGGTGGATGCTAGTAATATTCTTTACCATCTGACTGGAATCGATTAATCTTCGTATCCCCTGACCAAATTAATCACTTCCAATCGTCACTAGTCCAACTTCTATGTTCTCTACAAAACTTTAAGCGTGCCTTAACATTTTTCTGACAACGCTGGTTTCACTGTTCACACCAAAGCTATCCTTATCTAAGGCATTTTGCAGCTGCCTTAGGTGTTCTGCAGACTTTATTTTTCAATAAACGCTCCATTAAACGCGCTTCGCTATTTAATAGAAGCCTTGGTCGGCCTGGAGCATTGTTAACGGAGGACACATTTCTTCTCTTTTTAACTTAAAGAATAGTTCTTTGACAAACGTGTATCCTTTCTGCAATGCATCTAGAAGGAATTCCATTTCAAGTAGGGAAACGATAAATATTTTTCGAAAAAAAAATATAGTGGTAGTGATTATTAGTGAATAAACTCAACAAATAAATGATTTGACCAAATGAAAAAGTTCAATATATTTCTTCTGACATCCTTAAATAATTTCGGAAGTCATCTGGTTGTAATCTCAGTAGATTGAGCATATTTATATGTGATAACTGCTTGCTTTTAACAACCAGCGTCTGGCCAAACAAACAACTAAAAACGCCAACAATATGTTATCCATTTGATACAGCAACGAATGTGAATGCTTCTTCGTTGTTCGGTGTACATACACCAAGGGACAAGGGAATATTAAACGAAAATGTTCAGCTAGTTTGAGAGAATCAAAACCAATGAAAAAATATCAACTTCAAGTCGAATTCAGATCAGAAAAGGTAACATTACGGTGTCAGTGTGCCTAAAATGTTGGTCAATTCGAAAATCCTCAAAAGACCTAAGACTTTATACACATAAAAGAATTAATTTTGAAAATCTTCAAGAAGACATTATGAGGATCGTCAGCGCGTGCTCATAATAGTTTGGGATTTTTATTAACTAAAAAACCTTCCTTCAATACATTCTTTTTAATACAACCAAGCTTTTGTCTAAAAGTGGGCGCCGTGGCTCAATGGTTAGTGCGTTGGACTATGGAGCAAGGGGTTCGAGATTGAATCCCAGTCGGGGATCACCTAAAACGTTTTTCACGGCCTCACCACTCGCGAGCGTCTGACAAACATCTAAGAGTATAAGTTGTCTTGGGAAAGAATATAACACGCACAACGCAAATGGTTGTGAGAAGCTAGGCACATTTATCTTTTTAAGTTTTTGTCTTATCAAGTAGCTCGCGACGGACGTTTCAATAAGGACGTTTGGCAGTTCCTGTAAGCTCCGCAATTCAGACGCGATTCTTTGCTATCGCGCTTAGTCTAATGGTTTGATTCTTTGCAGACGGCACGTTAAATTTCGATCATCCAAAATTTGATAGACAGTATTATTTCCGTGACTTTCGAGTCGACTTTTGTGCTTTCTCGCGTCTTGTTTAGTTTCGTCTTCGATTGTTTTATCTCATTTTCTGATATACCATGGTGCGTTAACAATTCCCCTAACACTTTGTTTTCAAAAGTTTGTAAGATATTAATATTGCTTGTTTTGGTACAACTCCAGAGTTACCATACGTCCATACTGCTTTAAGGACTTCCTTGTATAAAAGAAGCTTGTTTTCTATATTAAGCTTGGAATGCATTTCCTTGGAATGCTCCTTGCGTTTTTTTCTTCACATGCGACTTCTATTTCAGCTTTGCATCTAGCGTCATTCCATGACACTTCGTCTGCTTCGTGAAGCATGTTGGAAAGAAGGGGCAAATTACAAATTTTTTTATGAGTCAAATTTACATGAACGGATTTGGTTTCGTTGAGCGCGATACGCCAAATCTTTGTCCACTTTATCCAATGATTCTTGCAATTTCCCGGTAGTCTCTTCGACCGTGTTACCTACTGCCAAGATCGCAGGGTCGTCAGCAAATGCTGACGCGAGTAAGTAATAAATACAAAACTAGACCAAGGACGCTTCCTTGCGGTACCCCAGCCTTTATTTCCTTAGAGTCAGAATAATCATTTCCGCATCTAACCCAAACTAGTGTAAGGTGAGTCTCCAAAATATTATACAAGTGCTCGAGCAGTCCTTGTCGTAATTTGAACTTTAAGCCTTCATGCCAGACCTCGTCAAAAAGTTGAGAGCCGTCAAGAAATACGCTTGAACATGTCTGTTGTCCTTCGAGGGATTTTTCGATTACATCTGTTATTCTATGTATTTGTCGAATGCTTACTTCTGAATCGGACTTGGTGATCCGGGATTGGAAGAAGTGAGATTGGTCTATAAGACGTTTTCTCATTCCTCGATTTTCCGGGTTTAAGGACTATTATGGACCAGTAGGCGCCGTGGCTCAGTGGTTAGTGCGTTGGCTATGGAGAAAGGAGCAACTGGTTCGAGTCCCAGTCGGAACACCAAAAAAGTTTTTCACGGTCCCACCTCTTGCAAGCATCTGACAAACATCCGAGAGTAAAACTGTGCTGAGAAGCTTCTCAAATAACAAATTGCCCTTCGGACAAGGCCCCTTCCATTCATGTAAAGAATATAACAAGCACAACACGAATGGTTGTGAGAAGGTAGGCCGCACATAGAGTCCAAAAAGGGTAAGCTCTGACACCAAGCCTTAGTGACAAGCCAGTGGCAGCATTTGTATGTCTTGACAGGAATGTTGTGTATAAGGACGATCTTCAAATCCTGCGTACAGGTAAGGGACAGCAAAGAAAACCGAAACTTCAGTGGTTGTCAAAGGCCTTCCTGGAGTTATATGATAAAAATCTGACATATATACAAACATATCTACCTATGTAGCTGCATTCGACGGATTGTACAATGTCTTAAAACTGGTTTCATCTTCATATCCAATTTGTCTTGTATATTTCAGATTGCCTCTACAAGTTACCGAGGTACGCAGCTCAACTCAAAACTAAGACCTTCTTCTGTTGGGTTGGAACAAATCCTGCAGTATACAGCATCGATCCAAAATTCATCGAAACAGTTCTAAACTCACCGGATTGCCTTAAAAAAATAGCATTCTATGGCGTACTGAGTGACGTGATAGGCAAAGGGCTGATTACAAGTGGCCGTAAATAAAGTTCTTTAGAATATCATTCTCCTATACTTATTCAATTGCTTTTCAGCTCCACGATGGAATCACCATCATAAACTTATGCTTCCTATTTTCAAATACAAGACTATAAAAGGTTTTTTTCCAAATTTCAACAAATTTGGACACCAACTCTGTGAGAACTTCGAAGGACTTGTCAACCGTGGCGAGGTTAATTTATTGGAGACACTGATTAGAACGTCATTGAAGGCGGCAGTGGGTAAGATTTTATTGATTTAATTTTAGTTGCCTTGGTTCTTTAAGTTTTATTTCAAGGAATATAGACACTATTCTGGTTTTCCCATAACTTCAATCTTTTGGTCCAATTTTTTTATCTTTGTTCATAATTAGTTTGACTTGTTTCGTCTGGAAGAAGAGAGTTATTATCATAAACATCTTCCTTCGGTTAGGTTGACAGCAATCGCCAGGACATTGAGATACAACTTGGATCATAACATCCTCCGTTCCTACTAGTGAAACCAATCGGAGGTTCTAATGAAATGTAGATACCTGGTAAGGATACCAGGACCATTAAAGAAGAAGCTCGCAAGGAAAGTCTTCTCTTGTGAGAGAGAGGCCAGAGTCTGTATGAGATAGGCGACCCAACTTCGCCCTTGAGATACTACAACAAACTGTGACTATAGGTGAATACTTTATTTTTCCTTACTCTAGAAACCCAAGTTGTTCAACCAGTGCGCGGGCTAACAAGAGAGAGGTTTAGTTGACACCGTCAACAGTTGCCTCAACGCGGCTTATATTTTTTTAAAACATTCGTTCTTCCATTTTTGATGCGATACTCCAGTCAGAAAATTGCAAGATTCGTTGTCAAAAAAGTTCAGAACTTGAACATCCTTACGAGGATGGATCTATCACACGGTACTCGTAGGGAAAATTAGAGAACCCTCCACTAGGTGTTGCTAATAAGTCTTCAGAATGTAAAAAAACATTTGCAACCAGAGTTATCCAGTAAGCTAGTTAATGTTAGGTACCAAATTTTTCGCTGTCCCCAATTAACTGTTTCGAGTTTTTGTCTAAAATACTGAAAAAAACCAAGCAAACATAAATAGAATACATAATGACTCCTCCGTACTATATGCCGCCAATGGATGGCTATTTCCAAAACCCAGGAATGTCTGTCAACTATGTCCACCAACTTCATATGAAATGCCATATGCCCCCACATGTCCAACATGACCTATCCCAACATTGCTTATGCTAATTTGGCTGAGTTAGCAGTCAGATCAACACAACAAGCACTCTTTCAAGGCACTAAGCCTCAGTTAAGTTTTACATCACAGCTTCGGTCAGCAGCGGAACGTCTAGCCAAATCAGATGCTAGAGTCGATTCATCTCTAACGTACGGAAAAGTCCAAGGAAGTAGAGCATATGCTGGTGGTGTTCAAGCAATTCCTGCTCCAATTTCTATAGGCAATTATATATATCGATATGGAACTCCAGCCCCTGAAAATCTGCCGATGCACAACACCAGTCTAAACCAGTAATAGTGTCAGATGTCGTGCTGGTACCCCCACCGACCAGAAGCTCTGTCATACCGACATCGTCCGAAGTAAACGATATTCCAGCTGACAGAGAACTTTCTGCATTAGAAATCCGAATCGGATCAGGATTTGAACTTGCTCTAGCACGAGATCCTAGCCTAGGACAACGGGCGTTATTTGGTGATAAATATAAACCAGGACCAGGGCAAGCTTACATATAAAAAATCAGAGCAGGTGTAGAGGCTCAGACGAAACGTGAGCCCGAACCGGTGAAACCAAAACCTAACGTCGAAGCATCTCAAAAGAGAAAGACCGAGGAAATGATACCTGAAAAAAGTGAAAACGCAGCTCCCCAAAACCAAACCACTCCAGAAATACCAATCTTTGTTTCCAGCTCGTGTCCTTGCATCGAAATAAAAAAGAGAAAGATTTTTGGCTAGTTCGCTGGACAATCCAAAGCTAACACGTAAAGATTGATATTCAAAGCCGGTCTCTGCCAAACTGGAACAGCTCTTCTTGGGTCCAAATAAAACATGTATTCCCAACCAGGTGTATGCCAGCATTCCTTGGGAGTCTCTGGAGGAGAGTACAAAGATTTTGATGGAAATGGAGAAAACTCTCGCCACTCACAACTTAGACGGAGAGCCTTGCCTAGATCCAGGCAAAGTGGAAGACATTGCTGGCCTTGTTGCCAACAAGTGCTTTGTTAGCAAGAAGCTTGTCAGGTCTTAAATGGTCACTATATGCTCTGATAGGGCAAAGGAAACACAGCAGTCTTAGTACATTTTTTTTCGAAAAACAAACCCACCATTCAAATACAATCTAGTTTAACTGTCTTTAAGACTTAAGGACATAGACTACACAGTGTCTCTCGTACAAGAACTGTTTTCGACATATAAAACAGTTTCGATTGTCTTAAATCGTTTGAATAAAGTCTAGTGTCGTATTGTAAACTTAGCAGATCCTTAGCTGGATTCCTACGGAGATACCCTTTATAACTCACTGAAGGACTCCCTTTCTCGTTCTCAACACGATTTGTTCAACGACTGCAGTTTTGAAAAATCCATATCCTTACATAACTTTTGTAATATTTTTCAGAGTCGACTATGGGAGTAGATTCCAACAAAGAATACGACACGAAGTTCTTAACCTATTTCGAGAGGTAAGCTAGAATTGTTCTGAATCTTTCACGTCTGATTCCAATTTAAACCCATTTATCCACCAGTATAAGGGATATGGCAGTCGAACGGGTATTTAAGCCTTGGTTATCGCACCCAATTATTTTCCCCTTCATGACCATGTACAGACCATTCAAGACAGCACAGGGATACATCATCCAATATGTTCGCGACGTAAGTAACAGAGGAATCAGACGAGTCATAGTTTTGAAAGTCATCGTTCTAGATCGTTACGACTAAAGCAAAGTTACTAAATACGAACAACGCCACGAAAGCATCTCTGGATGCGGATAAGAGTAATCATGTTTT
Source organism: Xylota segnis (assembly GCA_963583995.1). Lineage (NCBI taxonomy): Eukaryota > Metazoa > Arthropoda > Insecta > Diptera > Syrphidae > Xylota > Xylota segnis. The sequence continues at coordinate 112,694,263 of OY757236.1, read as the reverse complement.
CATCGACCAAATCATGAAAATTTATGAAAGGAATGAGTTTACACTGGACGATGTAGTTCAACATGCCAATACGTTATTAATTGCAGTAAGTCCTGGTCGCCGTTATTTTAAGTCAATGAATATATCTTTAACTCTTCAAGGCCTTCGAAACTCAAGCCACAGCAATTTTTTCAACTTTACTCTGCCTCGCCATGAACCCCAAGTACCAAGAAATACTCTTCGAGGAGATTGTAACCGTCCTTCCACAAGAAGACACCGATGTGACTCATGCGGATTTGGGGAATCTAGTGTACCTTGATATGTGCATTAGCGAGGCTATGCGACTTCTTGCTCCTTTCCCTTTCATTGGCCGTGAATGCAATAATGATTTTCGAGTTTCCAAGGACATACTGATCCCGAAAGGCACCCAAATAATAATAGACATATTCAACTTGCAGAGGGATACGGATGTTTGGGGACCGGATGCAACCAGCTTCAATCCGGATCACTTTCTGCCTGCAAATCTAGAAGACAAGCATAAATATTCATTTATTCCATTCTCTAAGGGACCAAGGATTTGTATCGGTAAGAATGCGTATCTAAAGCTAAAATTAACGTCTGTGTTTCATGTCACCAGGTTGGCAGTACGCATCATGGGCGACGAGGGTAGCCTTAGCCCAAGTCCTACGGAAATATCGATTTTCAACGAAGTTTCGGTATGAAGATCTCGTATATACTTACGAAGGATCGTTGAGGTATGTGGTTCATCCACAACTGGAAGTTCACCGAAGATAAAAAGTTAAAATCTGTGAAGTTCTGATGAAAAATATTAAATACATATTCATGTTGGGTTTTGAGTGATAATAAGTTTTACTTTTTTTTTTAAAAAAATGAAGACTTGGAGATATTTTCGTCTAAATTAGGTGGCTCGTAGAGTTGGCAAGGAGCTGCAATTACAAACCCCGATATGTAAGTAAAAATGGTGGCATACAACGTGCCAAAATGTGTAAGCCCAATGCTTGGTAGGACGATAACATGTTTTCCACGAGTTTAGTATAGTTTGCATCTGTTTTGTTTCCTAGAAAGTTGTTTGCCATAAGTCGGTAGTCATTCGCAGCTGTTGTTTCTTTGTCTTCCAAAACGACACCAAAATTTCCGCTTTAAAATCAGACTAAATTTTTTAAATATTGAAATACCTCTTCATGTTTGTTAATAGTTTTCAAAATATTTTTCATGAGCAATAGTTTTATATGCAGATGTGGGAAAAGTACATTTTTTGAGCTAAATAAAGCGACATTTTGTACATTTCTTTGACCTGGTTCAAGTGGTTTACGAAGGCCTACTCCTGGGCTATTTATACTATATAGTTTCCATTCATCGAGTTTGAATTCAGTGCTAAGGACTTTAATTAGACCATTAACATCCTTACAAAAAACTAAACTATTGGGTGAGTGATTTTTGTGTTGAACGGAAAAAAGTTATACCTACGTCATCGTCCAAAAGATTCCACTGCTTTAAGCTCGACCTAGAAGTTCCGGCTTTATCTTGGCAAGTCCCTTACAAGATCGTTCACTCCAACGTTTCACAAAGCCCAGTGGTTAGGCTTGCTTATTGCACTGTCAATGTGTGATCGGAAGTTGAGTTTCTTATCGCATATGGCATCCAAATCACGAGGGGACGTAACACCAATGAGTAAACCCTGGAAAGAGTTGGTAATGGAGTGACATTTAATGACGCTTGTCACACCAGATGGAGAAACTGTTTAGATCGTCATGTAGAAGGCAGGAATCAGCGGCGCATTATACACGTCTTCTCAGCCTAAACCAGAAAGAGTGTCACATGATGGATTCAGTATCATTAATTGTAATGATAAAGATAAGTGGACCGAGATGGCTGCCTTGAGGGACAGCAGAACATGCTATAAAGGGGGTCGACTCTGAGGATCTAAAACGAACTTTGTATATACGGTATTATATTTTCTGAATAGCCTTCGTCTGTCGCAACAACATCAACTTCATTGCCATCTTCCAGTGTATTCATTGTATAAACGAGGTACGAATGCGGTCAAGTTGGTGGTTGTCGAAGGGTTTAGGCATGCATGAGAGCTTAGTAATTTTACGATGGTTAAAGACCTGGCTCTTACTTCCTTTCTTATGGATGGGAGTAATAAATGCGTCCTGAGTTGAAATAGGAACACATTTTTTCAATACTATGGCAGGAACACCGTCAGGACCAGGGAAGTAATCGTCCTTCAATTGGTTGATTTTATTAGGAACAATTGATGGGATAATGTCGACGGTGTGAAGAAGGAGGAAATACTCGGAGTCAGGTTCGAGGATCGAGAGAAGGTTGTTGCTCTCAGAGACTATGGAACTGTAGCGAATTGTTTCGAATGTTACTAATTTGGAAAAGACCTAATTCAGAGAGACCATCAGTAAGTAACAGGCAGCACAATGGACCTTCTCTGGTCCAAGTGCATCCTCATCGAGGGCAGGTCTAAACCAACCAACCAACCAAGTAAGGTTTTTTTTTGTCCGAGATCGCATTTGGAACATAGTGAGACTCGTCTTCGGGTTGAGACCATTGAAGGTGAGAAAGATTAAACCAGCTCTCGGTTCCAGGTAGCAGAACTGGCAGGATCAATGTTTTGTAGAGAATGGATTTTGTCTTCCAAGTTAGGAGCCCATTTGTTTTGCCAAACCGGAGTAGCAGCGGTTTCCTAGGGTAAGTCTACACCGAATCTAAACTAAGGAGTCATTCGTAGAGTTACAGTGATGATTTGGCCAAACAGGTTTTGTTGACAACAGGTACTTGGTCTTGCTTTCATTCACTTCAAGACCCTGTTCTTCGATTGCCGTAAAAGCTTTTATAATGCACGCTGGGGGTGACCCTTGATGTCGATGTCGTCTGCGTATCTTGGCAGCTGGACAGATCTGTTAAAGGTAGTCCTTTTTGTGCTCACACCTCCCCTGCGCACTACTGCTGTTCCAGTAGAAGTTTGAAGAGGTTACAGGACAGCGCATCTTCCTTGACAAAACCCGGTGCATGTTTAATATGACGACACAACTGAATACGTACTTACGTACTTTTTTCAAAAGCGAAATTGTCCGGTCACCGCAATTAGTTTGTTTTAATTGCAATAAATCGAGTACCTAATTAAGAAAGTGAAACTTTTTAATGAGTATTGCTTACGCAGGTCGGAAATCTTTGGACTTCGACCACATGTGTATGAAAGCCATGCGCGTAGATATGCTTAACCAATTAATGGAAGCGATCCAACCTCTACTCTCGCCACCACTTGGTGATTCCTGTATCCCTAGTACAATTACGCAACGCTCCACTTAAAAGGGGTTTCACTTTCTGTACTACTGCCTCCAGTTGCGCACTTGAAGTCGGTTGAGGTCACCTTCTACTTGTGCGTCCCACCTAAGGCGAGGTCTTCCTCTACTGCGTTGTCCCCCTGGGTTTGATTCGAAGACTCTGCAGATCGGAGCATTCGCTCTACAAGTCCTAGCCACCTCAAACGACTGATGTGCATTTTTCTGACTAAGTTGATATTTTAGTACAGCTCGTATAGTTCGTGGTTGAATCTCGTTCTCCAAAGCCCGTCAACCCAAACGGTACGAAAAATCTTTCTCTTAAAGCGACTGATAATATCTTCATCCGCTTTAGACAGAGTCAACGTTTCAGTGTCATAAAGCAGAACTAGGGTTATCAGAGTTTCCTTAGTTCTTAGCGGAAGGGCTCTACTACTCCCACTCAGCCAGGGAAACAGCGATTGGGAGGAGCTGTTCTTCGTTTTATTTCCACTGAGATGTTGTTCTCTGAATTGATAGCCGAGGTAAATAAAGCCTTTTACTACCTCAAACTTATAGCTGTCGATTGTGACATCCTGTCCAATTCGTCGATTTTGTGTGTCCCTTCTCGTTGACAACATATACTTTGTTTTACCCTCGTTTACCGCTAAGCCCATTTTGGCAGCTTCCGTTTCAATACTAGTGAACGCTCCAGTGACAGCCTGCTAAGTTCTTCCAACTTTACATGACATCAAAGGTCTCGGTAAGATCGTTACCGACCTTAATCGTCATTCTGCACAATCTGACGAGTTTGGCAGGGATGCCAAAACTAGACATGGATGTGTATAGCTCGTCTCTATAAATGCTGCCATATGCTGCCTTAAAGTCGATAAAAAGATGGTGGGTATCAACTTGGACTTCTTGGGTTTTATCCAAGATCTGCCTAAGTCTGAAGATTTGGTCGATTGTGGACTTTCCAGGTCTGAAGCCACACTGATAGGGGCCAATCAGGATGGCAGATAAGAGCTGATACCGCTGTAATTAACGCAGTTGAGTCTCCTTTCTTGAGATTCCATTCATCCGGCTTACACTCATATGACCAAATCCTAGAAATGAGTTGGTGTATGCTCTCCACCAGGTCATTTCCAGCTGCTTTGAGCAGTTTCGGTTGGTAAGGTGTCAGGTCCAGCAGCCTTGGTATATTTAAGTTTGGATATTGCTATCCTCACTTAATTTTGATCAGGTGGACGGAAGTTTTGGCTGTCATCGTCTAGGTTGAATGGTGTAAAACTGCGTTAGATATCAGAATAAGGTATATAGACGAATGCAAACGTCCCCAAGAAGTCCCTAAAGGGAATCATCAGCTTCCATCGTATTGGGATAAACTCATTCGCTGACAAAGAAAGACAAAATATATTTTCTGTCACCCTGTACATAGTAGGAATATGTATTTCTGTTTTGTTAACAACAAATTTAAAATTAAAGTTTTCAATTTTTCATCTTCGATGAATTTCCAATTGAGGTTCCTCCGCATACTTCAGGGTTCCCTTGTAAGTAACTACTACGTCCTCAAAGCGGAACTTAGTTGAAAAACGATATTTCCGTACAACTTGCGCTAAGACTACCCTCGTAGCCCACGTTGCATACTGCCAACCTGGTCACATGAAACACAGACGTTAATATTTTCACGGAATTTTAGGTTCAGATACTCATTCTTACCGATACAAATCCTTGGTCCTTGAGAGAACGGAATAAATGAATATTTATGCTTGTCCTCAAGATTTGCAGGCAGAAAGTGATCCGGATTGAAGCTGGTTGCATCCGGTCCCCAAATATCCGTATCTCTGTGCATATTGAATATATCTATTCCTATTTGGGTGCCTTTCGGGATCAGTATGTCCTTGGAAACTCGAAAATCATTATTGCATTCACGGCCAATGAGAGGGAAAGGTGCTAGAACCCGCATAGCCTCGTTAATGCACATATCAAGGTACACTAGATTCCCCAAATCCGCATGAGTCACATCGGTGTCTTCTTGCGGAAGGACGGTAACAATCTCCTCGAAGAGCAGTTCTTGGTACTTGGGATGCGTTGCAAGGCAGAGTAAAGTTGAAAAAAGTGTTGTGGCTACAGTTTCGAAGGCCTTGAGGAGATAAAGATAGATTCATTGACTTAAAATAACTGCGACCACAACTTACTGCAATCAATAACGTATTGGCATGTTGAACTACATCGTCCAGTGTCAGCTCATTCCTTTGGTGAATTTTTATGATTTGATCGATGAATATGTGTCTGCTTCTTTCAATGGCCTCGGACTGTGTTGCATTGGGCGAGAGGTTGTTCTTATTTAACAACTTCAGCTTACTCTGAACGATCTGGAATAATGACTTTCAATATGAGGCACCATTTGCGATTCATCTGATACCCACCTCGCGAACATATTGAACAATGAATGTCAGTGATGTCTTGAATGGCTTATACATACTCATAAATCGGAAAAGAACTGAATTTGAAAGCCAGGGCTTTAGTACACGTTCAACTGACATTACCCTCAACCTGGAATATAAGTACAATTGCAATTATGATGCGCGATTCAGAAAGATTTTAGCTTACCTTTCTATGTGGGTTAAGTACTTCGTGTCATATACTTGGTCGGAGTCCACTCCCATAGTTGTTTCTAAAAAAAAAAAAATTTTTAAATCGTCAAAGAAATAGAGAGCGATCCTGACGACCAAACCTATCCAAGAACAAACCAATAAGAAGATCATCAGGAAGTGTAATCTAACGCACGCCAAAGATCTACCAAGTTTAAAAAGCCTCCATAACTTGACGAATAGTGGGGTCATTAACCCTCCCTGTAAATCCATCTCCACGGATTGTTCAATGACGGATGAAGGTACAGGCTCAGGAATCTTCTCAGAGGTACCACTAAGTGCCCGATTCATAAAACTCCTCTACCACGTGATTGTTTTCCACTCGGAAATATGTGGTATCACCAAGGCCTGCATACGCTTATCCACACTGGAAAACAACGACCATATTGACATATAGATCGAGAGGCAGGCAACCATCAAAGCCACCACTTTCATTACAACCAATTCAAAACAGGTCAAAAAATATAAAGAGGAGCTCAAATCACTAAAGTCTGCGCATAGCATTGCGCTATGGTGGATCCCGGAACATATGGGCTTCCACGGGAACGAGAGGGTCGATGAGCCTAAGAATCAATTCACAGCCCGACGGACCACTCTGTTCTACCATCCATTAGCCTCTTTCCTCCAGGGTGTCTACGGACTTCCATAGGTGGAGCGCACTCTCTTCCTGCTGTATTTCGAAGCTACTTTGGGCCCAATATAACAAAAAAGGGCCAGAGAGCTTCTGTCTCATAATAGAACCCAGTTAACCATTCTCATTGGCGTCCCCACAGGCCACAACGCACTGGCGGCCCACCTTAGTAGACACAGACCTATGCAGAGGCTGCAGAAGTCACACTTCCTCTGCGAATGTTCAAATTTCAGCAGCATCAGACACCAAACCTTCGAAAAAACTCTACGATACATGCACCCCAGAACCATCTTAAAATTCATACCCAAAATTCATATCCCACACTGGGGAACACAATAGATCCTTTGAAATCCGCTTGAGACTGCTCCCTCCTCGTGGTTTCGCAGTCATTCCCTTAACCTAACCTAACCTAACTTCTGCTAGTGGGCTCATGATGATTGTGATGAAGAAAAGAGGAGAAGTATCGAGCGACAAAATTTCTCCGAACCTCCCAATGGAGATGGACACCGAGCATGTCGGTGCAACTTCCTGGCTTACTTAATAGCAACGATTACCCTCTGAGAAGGATGCAGAGCTCACGGGCATTCCATAGTACCTTTGTTTTCTCAAAAAGACCCAAGAATCCCGACAAATTTCTGGAAAAGCTAGTCTTGTTCTGGCCGGAGAAGCATAAATTACACACTAAAGGCGCTTTTGCACTTCCTGAAGTGCCCGCTGATAGCTTGTTCACTACGCCCATTCAAGTAAACTGAGCGTAGGCTCCAATTAATCATAGGACTCAAGTATAAAAAGTACATATAATCTGTACAAGTATAAAAAGTACATATAATCTGTCAAAAACTGAAAAGTAAAAAACAATAAAATAAAACAGACTTACCCACTGATGACCTCAATGACGTGCCCATCACTATGTCCATTAAAAAAACTCCCCCACTGCTGGCTAGTGCATCAAACTCCTCGCACAGTTTACGACCAAATTTATTGAAATTTGGAAAAAAATCTTGTATTGCTTTGTATTTGAAAATAGGAGCCATAAGCTTGCGATGGTGATTCCACCTTGGAGCTGAAAAGGTATTAAACAAACTTAGAACAAGGATGACACTGAAGAGAGCTTTGTTTACGGCCACTTGTGATTAATCCATTGCCTATCACGTCGCTAAGCACGCGATAAAATGCTACTTTTTTAAGGCAATCCGGTGAGTTTAGGACTGTTTCGATGAATTTTGGATCGATGGTGTATACCAACGGATGTGCTCCAACCCAACAGAAATAAGTCTTAGCCTTGAGTTGAGCTGCGTATTTCGGTAACTTGTAGAGGGAATCTGAAATAAACAAGATTAGAAATGTAAATAATTCATGCTTAAGTCAGCTTCTTTCCGCGATCACATTTTTGGCCCTGCTCTTGTCCACAACGATATAAGTATTACTAACTTCCAAGAGAAAAACAGACACTTCTCTTCCACCACCAATAGTGAACACGGTTCAATATACATTAGGACAAATATTTTATCCGAACCCGCTCAGCACCTAGTCCTAAAAAAACTAAATAGCAGCAAATCTTCAGGGTCAGATGGGATCCCTCCTCTTCTTTTGAAGAGATGTTCTTCTACCCTGGCTAAACCTCTACGTAAGCTCTTCCATTCTTCTTCAAACTACCGACCCTTAGGTTTAACATCAGTGCTTTCTAAGGTCATGGAAAGCATTGTTAATGTCCACCTCATGAGCTATCTCGAAAGCAACCGTCTTCTAATAACCAGCAGTACGGTTTTCGTGAACAACGTTCCACAGGAGACCTTATGGTGTACGCAACAGAAAAATTAAACGTATTCACCATCACGGTGAATCCCGCGTAGTTACCCTAGATATCTCTAAAACTTTCAATAGAGTGTGGCACAGTGCCCTCTTATTGTAAGTTTTTTAAGTACTCGTTCAATACCAGTCATATTAGACGGATATACTTCTGCCCCATTCTCAACCAATGCTGGTGTACCTAAGGGTTCAGTTCTTTCTCCGACGCTGTTCTTAATATATGTATATCAACAATCCTTCTCTCCCTCACTCGCAATCCAATTCACTCCTAGGCTTATTCTTTAACGACTCATTGGCTAAGACCCCAATCCATGGAGTCTTACCAAAGAATGTCTGGCGAGCTCAACTCAGATATTGATGGAATCATCAGTCGAGGTGCAAAAACCTGAGTTGAGTTCAATTCGTCAAGAACCCAGTGCTACCTTTTACGTCTGAAGTGGATACTTATGGAGCCAAACTAAAAAAAAATGGAGCTGATATTGAGGAACCTAATGCCTTGTCAATGCAGACCTTCGATAGCATCACCAGATTTCTGAAACTGCAAAAACTGGAGCTAGGCGCCTCGGATTCCTTAAGAGGTGTAAACGTTTTTTCAGACCTGCATATGGCTTATATTCGTCCAAAACTGGAATACAAATCACATGTTTGGGCGGAAGCCCCCCAACTTCTTTGAGCTTGTTAGATCGTGTCCAGCGTCAGTCATGTAGATTGATCATTAACCTTCAATTTGCGAACGAATCTCTTCGCTAGAGCATCGTAGGAATGTTGGACGCTTATCGGTTTTACACCGATAGTTGTTCGGATAAAGTCTATAGTTGTGTCCCACCTGTCCGTCAGTACTTATAATTTATTTGAGAATCCTTAGCTGTTTTTTTAGGTTTTCCAGGAAACAGGGGTTCATGTTCTCATTTTTGAAGAAGAGTTTGTTTCAGCTCAGTATGTGGCTCAAATCGTTCATTTCCCCCGTTAACTCGCCTAACTTGAATTCGCTCAATTTTAATTATTGAGTTTAAATCATGGGAGCATCTTTACCAACTCATTACTTCATTCGAATTTGGTCTAAGCCAACTCATAGTCTCATTGGTGTCGAGAATATAGACATCGCCGCCCTAAAAATTCGAACTGTTTTCTATTTTGAGCTAAAACCGCTCAGCGCTCAGCACTCTTCAATTTTGAAATGCATTTAAGCACCCCTTTTTAGTGTATTTTCTGCAAACCGTCACTGACCTAAGGCTAAATTTTCTCGCTAAGAAATATTGCGGGGTTCTTTTCCCAAATCTGGGCAATGAAGTCCATGCCATTGGGCCCAACAACGGGATGCATCGGCTGGAAATTGCGCAAAACAATTAATGGATATTGGAAATGGGCGAATGCAAATTGATGAATCTACGCAATGTATCACCTTGCCAGCAAACTTCTGTAAAATCACAGAAAGCATAGACGAATTGGTGCAAAAAGTTTTCCCAAACATTGCACAGAACTACAAAAATCATCACGCGTACTGAGTGCTATATTAGCGGGCAAAAACATCGATGTCAATACCATCAACTTCACCATTCAGAATGGAATACCCGGCGAAATGACAACATAATGTATACATAAGTCCATCGATACTGTGGTGAATCAAAACGAAGTTGTCAACTATCCAACTGAATTCTTGGATTCGCTTGATTTGCCAGGCGTACCCATCATTCTTCTTCGAAACATAAATCCACCATGACTTTGCAACGGAACCAGACTCTCAGTCAAGAAAATGATGAACAATGTTATCGAGGCAACAATTTTTCCCACTCTAGTTCTCGTTAGTACGCTAAAATGCCTATTCTTTCTTAAAAGACAAGGAAATACGAAAAACAACGGTATTGTTCACTGAAGTTATGCTATAAATGTGCTCTCTTTAAATTTCTCTTCCGCTCGCAACCGATCTCAGATTTTATTGAAAGTTAAAAGTCGAACTCGAAGGTGGGTTATGAACAGGGTTGTGTAAATGTAAAAAATGTTGGTTTTTATACCTTTTTACCGTAAGAAAACGTATAAAAGTGTATTAAAATGTTTAAAAGTGCCTATTCTCTTTCTCAGCAAGAGAAACAAACAGATACCAGGAAACAGGGTACCTAACCAAATCGTGTTGAACTATTTGAATACAATATTCAGTAAAACTTATAAGGTAATAATAGCTTAACGATTCTTATGATAAATAGATATTTAATTGACCAGGAATAATAAAGTGCACGACTGGGCCGTACAAACTTGCACCTATGTCTCAAATTCTTGTGTGTATGAGGTAAAAATAAATAAACAGATACATATATACATTAGAAGTTTATTCATCGTTCTAAACAGATTGGCCAAAAACGTCATATATTATCTGTAGGATTTGATAAAGCTCTTGAAAATTAAGCATCGTCGTTAATTTTTCTTCAATTTCACTCAAATTCATTGCCTTTGAACTCCGGTGAATATGCCAAAGTAGGTCCCTAAAAATGTAACAATATTTTCTTTCTCTCTCTCTGTCTTTTAACCAATGAAAATTAATTTCAGACAAATCCAGTTGCACGTGCGCACCAATCAAAACCTGTTTCGTAAGGAAAAAACGTTTCCATGACAACAGCTGTGTTCTAGGAAAATTTGTTGGTATATAATTTTGAAAATCGGTTAGTAGGAAGAAGTAGGGATAAAATTCATGTTAGGCTAATAATGATATGAAAATCGTGTTTTTGTTAAGCTGGTTGTAAGGAAAGTGGAATTTTAGGCAGTTTTAACCAAAAACGTGGTATGCCATATTATAGAGTTTTGTAAAAGAAGCCTAGATATGAAAATAAAACAGTAACGATCGAGAAAAGTTTTCGAGAAAAGCGTATTTTTATGAAGATGGCTATAAGTAAAGTACCTTTCAAAACAGTTTTGGTCAAAAACGTTGTATGCCATCTCATAGGGTTTGAAAAGGCGTATTCTAATATAAAATTTAATAAAATCGTTGGAGCCGTTTTCGAATAAATTGGCTCCAACTGCTCGATTTCGCGAAAAATACCGTTATACTAACTTTTGGCCAAAAATGTGATACGGTTCCTGATAGAATTTGAGATGTTTAATCTTATGTGAAAATTTTATTAAAATCGTTGAAGGCGTTTTCAAGCAAATCGACTTTTAGTCACCTTGGTCCTAAGTACCGTTGTATTATACTTAGACCAAAACGTGCTACGCCATCATGTTGCATTACTTCGTACTAGACCGAATATTAAATTTGAACTAAATCATTTCAGCTGTTTTCCTACAAATCGACTTTTTGTCAAATTGGCTATAAGTAAAGTACCATTGTTGCCAATCTTGGTAAGCAGCACGATACATCATCTGATTGCAATTGACTAGACTAATTCAAATATGAAGTTTAATAAAAATCGTCAGAGCCGTTTTCGAGAAAATCCATTTTAACTGAAATCGGCCTTAAGTAAACTACCCTTAATTTTGAGGTTAGAATGAAAATTCCGATTTCGCGTCTAGGGATTATCGCACAGACCCTATATATGAAGTTTGATCTAAATCCATCCACTCGTTTAGGCTGTAGCCTCGTGCACAGACAGACGGCATTGGCGGACATACTTTTTTGGACTTCTACATTATAGTAATGTCAAGTTTGATTAAAATCTCGAGTTCCAAATTTTGCAAGAATACAATACTTGCCCTATAGGTATAGGTGCAAGTAAAAAGGAAATGGTGAGATTTAAAAAATTGATAACTTGTGTGCTATCTACAAAATATTTTAACAAAGAACAACACAGCTTCAAGTTCGATTGGTCGACCCATACATAATTTGTGGGAAAAGGGCGTATTTGATCGGGTACAAATCGACGGAAAATTGATGGCACTTTGCTGTTTCTGGGGGGCAAAATTGAAAAATACTTCGAAGCTCAGACTTCAACGACACATGTAAGTTAATAGTAGTTACCCCCTTCTGTTTGTTTATCTGAATCGATATCCGCTTGTAGATCAGCTCAATCTTACCAAGAGCTAACATTTGAATCAGACCCAGATTTCGAGGTTTACACAACAGAAATCTCCGAGCTTGACTTAAACAATGCAACAAGTTCTAGTTCTTGATATTCTGTCCTGTTAATGAAGTATTTTCCTAGAAAGTTTTGACTTTTCGGAAATTAAAGAAACTGGTGAAGAATTGCGCTTGGTTTGTGAGAAATCAAATCAAATAATGTTGACGTTTTTGCGATTGTCAGCGACAAATTTGTAACATGATCCGGATAGGGAGATCTATAAACATTATTCGAACAACCTGCAACAGGCACATCGGCAATCTTCTCGTCAAAGATTTTTTGACCGAGGAAGCGCAAAAATTAAAAATTCGCCAAGCTACAAGCCTACTAAAGGAGTTCAAAAAACCAAACTTAGAACAAAAGCTCATAAAAAAAGCAAGAACAAAGGTAGTGCTTCCAAATGAGACAAGATGGACGACAAAAAGGAGTGCAATCGATAGCTTTTTAAAAAAATTGCCCATAATGAAGCAGATAGTTGCAGAGGCTTTGAACAGCGATGTCGTTACTGGGAGCTTGGTTAGTGCTTCCTCTGCTGAACTTCAGATTAAAGAAGAATTTGTCGAAGACTTAAAAAAGCTCAACACCGATTTAGACCCCCATATGCAAACTCATCAACAAAGCACAAGCCAGCGAATTTTCCATAGCAGATGCAGTGGAGGAATGGAAAACAATTTTAAATAACGCCTTGGAGAATGGACATGGACAATGTCACAAACAAATTTTGGAACGGACGGTCAAAAATAATGTTTTTAATCTGCATTTAATATCAGCAAATTATTTGCACCCCAAATATAGAGGGCAGCTTTTGTCCTCTGAAGAAAGGCTAAAAGTTGATGAAAACCTCATTTCGATACTGAGTTCAAACGCCATGAATTCAATAACGACAACAAAACAGGAATTTTTTCCTTACTTAGTGAAATGCTCGAGGACGGCGACTACAAAGTAGCCACATACTGACATTTTGCTAAAAGGCACCACATGGAACTTGCAGAATACGCCCAAAAACTTTTAAGCATACCAGCTTCTTCGGCACAATTGGAAAGGGTGTTTTCCAATTGGTCTATGATCCATAGTGATTTAAGAAATCGTTTGGATTTCAACAAGTCCAAAATGTTACTTAACATTTACTATTCCCTTAAAATAAAGGACTTGAATAAATCGGAGCTGTATTCAAAATTTAAACGTTTTTATTGTTTTATTTCTCAAATGCTTATTTTTAGAATCTTTACGCATTTCTTTGACTTTTATACATTTTTTTCAGTTTTATACCTATTCCTTGTTTTTATACACTTTTATACACCAGCAATATTTTTCAGATGTATAATACACACTTTTATACACGTAAAAAAGTGTGTATAATACGCCAACTATTATACGTCTACAACTTTGGTTATGAATATGAAACGCCTGTATACATCCATGGGCATTAAAATAGAGACACATATGTAGGTGTTGTTTGGAACAATATAAATTGAAGTCAAAATTGTTGATTAAAAAAAAAATTATTTTGACTGATACCTTTTCATTGCATTTGCTATCGAAAAATCGTTCGTGCCTCAAAATCCAATCCTTTCAAGTCTCCGAATGAGATCAGATCAGAACTAGAGTTGAATGTTTCATCAAAAACAGTTCGCAGAAGGCTTGTGAAAAATAATTTACATGGTAGATTGGCAAGATCGGTGCCCTTACTACAAACGTTAAGCTGTGTCTTAAATTTGCAAAAGACCATCTAAATTGGTGCGGCCCAGAAGGAAGCAAAAAGTGGAATGAATGTGCTATGGACTGATGAAACAAAAATAAATTTGCTCGGAAGTGATGGCAGGCAAGAATTCAAGCCATAATACACTAAAAAATGGTGAAGCATGGTGGGGGTAATATTAGGCTATGGGGGTCATTTTCTTGGTATGGCATTGGTGCCAGTGTGTGGATATTATAAGGAATACCATGCTTCTTTATGCGAAGGAGAATTTGTGACTTAGATGGATCTTGCGACAAGACACTGACACAAAGCATACCTATATTCGTCTAGGTTGGCAAAGACGTTCGTCCAAGAGCAGGAAATTACCCTGGAGTGGCCATTAGAATCTCCGGCCCTGAACACTATTAAGCATGTATGGGGTGATTTGATGAAAGCTGTAGTTAGACCCCATACAAAGAATAAGACTGATTTATGGAACATAGGTGGACATAAGTGGCTTAAAATCCCTATTGAACGCTGCCGCAAATTAATCAAGTCGATGCTCAGTAGATGAGTTAAAATGAGAAATTGATGAATTTTGAATTATTTTGCTATCTGTCTCTATTTGATTGTTCAACTGTCTTTGCTATTTTTTTATTTTTACACTTATTTATCAAACCTGAATTGAAAACATTTTTATTTTTCTATAGTACACGAGCAGGATAAATAAAAAATATTATTAGCAATAAGTTCCTTTCTTTCGTTTATAAGATTTTCGACTTTTTTCATGGATACTCAGGTGTCTCTATTTTAATGTCCATGACTGTATATGCGCAGGGATATGGCGCACAAAATCAGGGAACACCCATGAACACTGTTTAGAAAGTTTAGTTCTTATTAGAAATTAGTTTAATTTGTTAACACAAGTCTTAAGTTTATTGTTCACGTAATTTCCAGATATTTAAGTTTAACACTGAACAATTGAACTTATTTTGTGGAAGAGTTTTGTTTTTTAAAAATTTCTACTATAAGACTGAAATTTTAAGATATCCAGCATTGATTCGCGATTAATCAGATTGTAACAGCGGAACACGTTAATAGTTTTTACAGTGCAGTGAATGTTTGAATATTTAATTTAAGTTCACAGTAGCTTTCTTATTAGAATATCAATATATATATTTTTTTTTTAGTAATGCAACACTGAACACCTTTTACCTGACATTTTATAAACATTGTGCAAGATTCCCACAAGAGGTAAACCACTTGGAACTGGCATTTTCCACGCGAGCGCGTAAAACTTCCTTAACGACCAAAGGTAGTAAATCCAAAGGATTGTAACGAAAACGACTAATACTGCGCCGATAACCATCTCGATCGATTTATTACTGTAGACTGTCTTGGCTGTAATCTTGTGAACAAACCTTTATACCAAGTTGCATTGGTGTATTTTGTATTATTCATAATTAATAATTAGGTAAAGACTATAAAGAAACTAGATGTTTAGGGTGTGTACACACGGCGGACTTGTTTGTGAAGGCAGGAAATGCCATCCGTAATCAACAGTCATAGAATGCTTTGGTGAACATTGTTTGGGAAGCAAGAAACCAGGAACTCTATTCCTCCGTTCATGGATCAGGAAGGTATTTCAGACTATGTACATACAGTTAGTCATAAAAGTCTACATACCTACAGTCTACAGTTTGTCGGTAAATAGCACCTACCTTCAGAAATGTAGTGTCTGGCGAACTCGAGGCGTTTTTGTTGGTTGACTTTGCTAATCAGGGGCTTTTTCCTGGGCACTCTACCATGAAATCCTTCAGATCTCAAAACTCTTCGAACAGTTTCTGGATGAACGTGGTATTTGCCATGTCTTCAGCCAATTTGAGAGCGCTCGTCCTGGGATTGGAAGTCGCTTTACGAAGGATGGTCTGAACATGGTCCGGCCTGACTTTTGTGAGGTGGATTTTTTTGTTTTTCTTTTTTTTTTCTGAAAGTGTTATCTGGTAATAAGAAAATACATAATGACTGCGTAATAAGCTAATTCTTTGCCAGTTTTTAGATCTCATTTGTGACTAACTGTATGTACTCCCAAACGATACGATATTTCTAAGAGTTTTTCAAAGTGCTACAAACAACTGAATGCATATCTATCACCTTTAACGCATTTACTTAAATTAGTTTTTCTTTAGAATGAGATTAAATCAATTCAACTACCATAATTAGTTTTAATAGCAAAAACACGAGTATATACATATATGTAGTTGAAATGAATAGGAAACTTTTTTAATGTGCATTGTTATGTAGGCACATTCGTATCAAGTTTATGTCTGTTTAAAGGGTCGATATATATGCAATCAGTCTATGAAGACACAAGCTTTAACGTGCTACAAATGAAATGCGGTATTAATCATTGAGGCGTTTGGAATATGGAAAGATGTGAGACTACTTGAAACACTAGTTTAAAGCAAAATTAAAAGCAAAACTTAAGGTTGTACTAAGTTATTCGAATGAATTCAACCCAGTCTAAGAAGCTTCAGGTTAGATTAGGATCGTGGGTACGAGAGTGGAAAAATTTTAAAACCCCACACTTAGGTCAGTACAGACCGATTGTGATGCCCACAGGGGTCCTTCGCCCATTGGTTAGCCCTAGTTCTACAAATATGATTCCTATGAACTACCACACTATGTAGTAGATTTCATGAAGTCCAGATTGTCATTAATGGGTCGATTGGATACTTATTCAAGATCACAGAAGAAGTGTCACTCGAGATATTGGGTCGTTTCCCCCTTGGCTTTCTTCTCTTCCACTTCCCCGACACATGTCTTCCTCCGTAAGTCTTAGTTTTTTCATGTGGTACCGAAGTGAGTTGTGGCCCGTGACTACTCCTGTCAGGATAGAAAGGGATCTCCTATCCTTTTGCATTGTTCGGTCGGTCCTATACTTGTCAAAGCAAGGCCATAAACTTCCTGTAACCAAACAGGTGTCTAGGGAGGACCATCAACTGTCGGCTTCTTTACTGGCCTTGATCCCTACTTCTTGCTTCAGTGCACTTCACAAGCTTGGATTTTATTTTTATAGCAGTAATCGCTTTTATTGCCTTCTGGCTGTCGATGAAAAAGACGATAGCTTCCTCTCATATTACCTTCAACGCAGTCTCACGGGCAGCTATTACCACTACTAGGACCTCCTCTTGAAAAACACTGCTATGGTTCGGAAGGCAGACTGATCTGGAATACGCAGCGGTTCAGAAAATATTCCTGAGCCTATGCTTACATCCATCTTTGATCCATCTGTGAAGATAGAGATGCTGTGTGTACTGGTAGGTTGGCCACCCTTCTATTCTTCACTTTTGAAGTCTAGGTACGCAGTGAGAAAGTCCGTGGTATGAACCTTTTCTAGAGATTTCTTCAAGATCATGGAATGACCCGCTACATTGTGTCTCTGACTATCTGAGT
Source organism: Xylota segnis (assembly GCA_963583995.1). Taxonomy (NCBI): domain Eukaryota; kingdom Metazoa; phylum Arthropoda; class Insecta; order Diptera; family Syrphidae; genus Xylota; species Xylota segnis. The sequence continues at coordinate 112,676,714 of OY757236.1, read as the reverse complement.
GACTTATTCTTAGGGCACTCATTACTGCCGAAGATTGGGCGAAAATGTCCGGCGGTAGTATGTTGAGGAAAGCCTCCAGTCCTGCAGTAGGTGTTGTTCTCAAGTCACTTGTGGTACCAATACAGGCCAATCCCTTTATCTTCGTAAGAGCTGTTAAGTTTGTGGTCTTGTTGACCGATTATCACCATGCAAGGCAAAATAGGTTTTACTAAAAGTAATAGGTTTACAGTCATGGGATAATTTTGGGTTTTGGACGCAAGGTTTTCCCAAACTGAGTGGCCTTTTTTAATTCTTTCATTTCATTCATTCTTTCATACTTTTTCTATAATTTTAACCTTATGCTAATATGTTCTTAATATCTTGTCCAGTACAGGAATGTTGGCAACTAACTTAAAGAATCTGTAGCTACCCAAAGAAGATAATGCAATAAAATAGAATTTCAATGTCCAAGGTTGTGAAGTGCTGTCGTGAAGAGCATAAGGTTCTTGTACCACACTTGTGGTACACAAGTACCACACTTGTGTGGTACAAGTGCCTCCCTGGACACAAAAATATTCCACGTAATAAAAAAGTCGATGAAATCGTCAAAAGAAGTTCGGAATCTACATCAGAGGAATATCACTGAATCTAGAAGTAGTGATTAAGGGCCGTAGAGAGTCTAACAGCAGATAATCTTCCCTAGACACTTGTGTCATCACAAGACGTTTATGCCCTTGTTTCGATAAGAGTAGGAACGCCACAATTATGCAAAAGCATAGGAATTCCCTTTCGATTCTAATGGAAATAATCAGGGGCATAACACTCCGCAGTACCACATGAAAAATCTAAGACAAACGGAAGAAGACGTATGTACTATGTCCTTCATCGGGGGACATTTCTTCCGTGACCACAAGAATTATCCAGCAGTCCAAACAATGACATATTAAAATTCATCAAATCTACTGGATGGTTTGGTAGTTCAAAAGAATCATATTTGTAGAACTAGGGTTTACAATTGGGTATCACAATGGTTCTATATTGACCTAAGTGTGACGATGTGGATTCTCTAAAATATACAAAATCCCCTATGAAAACGAACAACATTGAAAAGGTAAAAGCTCTTACTCCATTATGCAATACCGATCACTTGAATAACAATTGTAATTCAGTATTCCACTACGCAGCTAGTACAGCCAAGGAATTCATTTACGTGGTTTTATCTTCTAAAGAATCATCTCCTGCATTTGTAGTTACTAACCATTTCCGAATAGTGAGGAAAACCTCGCCTTAGGTGGCGTGCACAATTAGAAGAACAGCCAACTTGAAGTGTGTCACTGGAGGTAGTTAGCTAAGGAGCGGAATAACTAAAAAGTTTTTTGGGTTAAGGACCATCCAAAACCTGTCTTCAAACTTTTCAGATCAAGGCGATGTCACCAATCTACTGAATACAATCTTGTGTGTAGTGACTGAAGAATGAATTGCATATGATACTCTTATTTTTTAAAACAAAATCAATTGTGATGAAATCTTAGATTCTAGACTAATGTTAGCTTTTCACCATATTAAATCCGGGATCTAGAAATCCCATCTTAATCCGAAACTTATAATAAATTCCACTTGAATCCTTATCCGACACAAAGCGAGTAGTCCTTTTTTATGTCATCAAATGTTACTTTCTGTTTTCGCTGAATCCCGGATTTGGATTTTCGTGGGCACATAACATAAAATAGATTGTGCAACTCAGAATACAATTATGTACGTAGTATAATGTCTAAAACCGCATAAAAAAATACGAAAAAATTCTTCAAAGGTTCAAAGCGCTTCGTACACAAGATCTAATAATTGAATTCTTTTCTTAGTTCATAAGATCCAAACAATATACATAGCTTGGCCCGAATCCATTTTACAAACCATTTCTAAATCAGTGCTAGCAGCACCTCTTTTGCTGCATGTTCGCTGACAGATTTTTGAGGAGCTAGGTCCTGGGATCCATAGACCTGTTGCGCCAAAAATTTGCATTTGTAAATTACTTGCTAGAAACAAAGACATGGCAAAACGTGTTTAAGACGTTTTAGACGTGTATTCGGAAATTTTCACCAACATTTTAATTTTTTCCAAATATTCTAAGTGCATCTTTGCTTTCTCAAATTTTATTTCAAATACATATATCATGGGGGACCGTATGTACTTTGACTGGTCAATAAGTTTGTCTGCTAATGCGGCTTCCCATGGTAACCTACGTACTTATCTTCCTTCATCGTTACCTGATTTAGTTAAAACTTACACAAAACATCAAATCAAACGCTTTCCGATAGATGGCGCTGAAAAGCCAATATGTCAAAATTATTACTATAGCACTCTACGGTGAAATGACAGATCTCACAAAATCAACACTAGCAACCGCAAAAAAGTTAATTTACAACAAGTTTAAAAAGAAAACCACCAGCTGTCACACACATCTTTCTGTCATCAATTTGGTCTCTGTGCAGTAGGGGGCTCTGAGTATCGCCTAGTATCGGCTGGCACTATAAGAACTCACACTCTCGCTGCTTTGGCGGCGCTTGTTTTTAAGACATTTTTTCAATGTGATTTCCCAGACAACAACTCTCAAAGATGAAGAATGCCACGCTCACTTTACTAGGCCTTATGTATAAGAAAATGGCTCGAATTTTATGCCTCTTGGTTCAGACTGTTGACTTTTACTTAAGCGAAATTCCAAATGAATTAGTGATAGAAAAACCTATCGACCCTGTATCATGGCTAACGGTCATTTTAGCACAAGCTAAATGCAGTGAAAGTGCAAGTAAGAACGACCCGTGCACTTAATTTTTTTATTCAATTTATTGTTCAGTTACTGTAAACAAAACTCTTTTTGAGTTTAATACTTGCGAACAATTTGCATTTGATTAAAGGTAATTGTGAGTACTTAAGAAATACTATTTTGAAATGAGTACCTCTGGCACCGTTCCAGATGTTGCAATAATGCAGTAAGATGCCGTAAGAAATGAGAACTTTTCTTTACTTGTGGAAGGTCAGAAACACAATTTTTAAATAAAAAAACTCACAAACTCAGGGAAAAGGAGACAAATATGTAATTATTGAAAATGCGTATTATTGACGAAAGAAGTTTTCTTGAACGTATTTGTGGGCGCCCGAAGGTGAGGGCTTCGAATCAGAAAATATGATGTCAGACTCCAAAGCCCCCCAAGGAAAAAATTCTTATAATCATAATAGTAGCATAATCGTTTAATTATTATGGTAGCTTAAATCTCAATACGAGCAAACCCTCAGGAGTCCTGATCAATGTCCGTTTTCATATCTTCAGAATTCTTAACAAGCTTTGTTGTCTGGAGACATGCTTTAAATTTTAGTACATCCTCTCAGGAGTATAATCTCTCTCTACGAACGTTGCCCCTTGCTGTTGTCCTTTGCAGCGTAGCCTTTTATGCCTCTTATTCTTTGTCAAGCTAGTAGTTTCTTGGCGGTTTGTACAATGTAGTCAATGTTGGCTGCTCGGTTGGCAATGTGATCAATTCGTTGATCGTCGTGTACACTGAGATGAAGAGATGAGCCATCTATTGGTTTTCTTTTAAATCATAGGCTATTTTGACACTGACAGCGGACACTCGAAATCTTGACAGAAAGTCACTATCAAACCTCAGCGGAACGAAATGAGTCGCTTTACGCTTGAACAACGTTGGGAAATATTGAAAACTTATTTCTAAAGTGAGCGCTGGATAGCCCAAACAGTGCATTATTTGAAAAGAAGTTTGGGCCGAAATGCACAAGATATGCACAAGATCTGCACAAAGATCTCGGATTATTCCCTTACGAGGTTCAATTGACTCAGCAATTGAAGGCGCACGACTTTGATATAGCTTCGCAGTTTGGGCCTTAGAGCAGCTTGAATTGGACAACGATTTTGGGCGAAAAATCATCTTTTTGGACGAGGCGCATTTTTATCTTGACGGCTATGTTGACAAATAAAAGTGCCGCATCTGGGGCTCGGAAAGCCGATGCATCCACACAGAGTGACAGTTTGGTGCGGATTGTGGAGTGCTGGATCATTTTTCTTTAAAATGAGGCTGGGAACAACGTTTCGGTCAACAGTGGGCGTTGACCAACTTTTTTTCATTGGAATTGAAGACATAAATTTGGACTCAATGAATTAACAACTCTTCAAGTTGTCTGATCTCCTTCAATATAGAGGAAGCTCCAATGAGATAGAAAAAGTGTTCTTTTGTTCGAAGTAGTTCGCCTCGGGTCTAAAAGAAATAATTTCTCGCAGTTAGATCATGGTGAAGGGATAAGTACACAACAACAGCCCTTGTTACTGAAGCAAGTTTGTCCGTAGCTGGATTTTAAGAAAAATTGTTAATAAATCGTCGGGCCCCCAAGACGGCATTGTGTGGTAGGGTTTCTGTAGAAAATGAAGAGTCGAGAACGAGGAGGAAACCATATGTACCTGGCTTCGAGAAGAAACACTCTAGACGGGTACTTTACAATCTAGACAAACTTCGCTTAAGCAAAATACTAAGTTGTGTCTCCAGGTCGAACCTCTTCGAGATGGGTTCACACCGGAAATGATTGCCTTGCCTTCTGTATCACAATGTTGCCCTTTCAATCTAAGCTCCGCTTTCTACTATCGAATAACAGGTCGTTTTGTAGACAAATTACTCTTATGACTTACTTTAGTTCGATTCACAAGCGAATTAATTCTAATTGAACACCATTCGTCCTATTTACTGACGCTGCAGTTCAGACTCTCCAATAATTCCGGTCCTTGGCGTGCAGAATCCATACGAAGTTATATCTGTTTTCCAAGGTGTTTTGTTGTTTATTTTCTTTTCTTCCGACCACCTACTCAGGGACTCTCTTATGTGTAAGAATAAGGAACTGCAAGGAAAACCTTTCCAGATTAAGATACTACAAGATTGGGGAACCTATTAACAATGTTCGAACTAGAACAACTAGATCAGCTTATGCGATGCCTCACTCAGATTTTATTAATAACTTGACATCTAATAAGATTAGTTTAATATACCTAATTAACGAGAATTACTTTCATAATGAACCCTTTATTATAAGGTGCTAATGCTCAATCGTTTAATGTCTCCTAATTACAAGAAAAAAAAATTACACGATATTTTATTACAACTTTTAAGATTGCGCGTTGCCCCGTACAAGTGACCTGTAATTGTATTGCTTCTAAACATGGATGCCAATTAGATTTTACTTCCGAATACTAAATAGGTTCAAAGTCATTGTCAATGTCAACACAATATCATGCATCTGAGAACCAGAAATTAAGTTTTGAATGCAAACAAAATGTTCTCCCACATCTCCAGCGTACATTTCATTCGACCTTTAGGTCGAGAATGAAATCCATGAAACCCAAAACAAGAAGAGAAGTAAACAATGTTTTTATAGCGAAGAACTTCAACCTTTTCCATCGTTTTTCGGCAGTGAATTAGAAACATGTTCGAGTTCAAGAGTTTAGTAGTTTTACATTGTTTGCACTTGAACAAACAAATATGAGGAAAGACTACGAATTGGCTTCAAAGAATTGTCTAATACACTATGAACCCCTGGAGACTTCATTAGAACTTAAGAATAGGGAAAGACGTGAGACATTTCTACGATGTTTAAGTAAGAATCCAGAATCTACAGAAAGGTCTTGAGTGCACCATTTTACTGAAGATACACTTAACGAGTATGGCAAGTCTTCCGGATTCAGCAGTGCAAGTACCATTAAAGAACAATGGTTGAGGGTCTTGGTTTCGAGAAACAGTCGACAGCATTGGGTTTTGGAAGCATTAAATTCCACTCTATTGGTTGAACTCCATTTGAGAATGCTGTCCAGGTCATACATACCTGTTCCTCTTCTACGGTCGAAAAGCAAGTAACGTGAGTTAGAGAACGAATATGAAAAACCGAGGATACTGCCATCAGCGAAGGAATGGATTGGATTAGAAGATCCAGACAGGAGGTCATTTATAAAAATAAGAAAGAGAGTCGGAGACTTTAGTATCGTAAGTTTTAAGGTTTTCTTTAAAAAAAAAACTTTATTTAAATATTTCTGGTTCCTTTATTGCCACCGTACTGCACAATGCCCGCTGTCACTGGAAATTGGTTTTTTGCTTCCCTTTTTCTTCATCAACTTGAAGTGAGGCCCGGTTCGTAGCCAGTCAGTAACGTACAGCGGTGGCGTACAGATAGAACAAAAATATTTTTTCATACTTTATGTATGGTGGATTGTAGACTTGAAACCGTCCAAGATAACTTGTATTCCAGAAGAGACTCATCGATGTCATGTGCACGAATTTTTGATACAAAAGCCAGATGCCAAAGTCTGTCAAATGCCCTAGAAATATCAAGCACAATCATCTTTGTTTCGCCAAAGTGATGGGGAGATTGGTTCCACTTCTCGGTGAGATATGCCATCAAATCACCAGCGGACCCATTGCTACGAAAACCATACTGCCGGTCATTGAGGAGTTTTCGTAAACCAAGATAATATTTCATGAGCCGACGATTTATTAGCGTTTCCATGGTCTTGGAAAGAGGTAAGTGCAATGGTTCGGTGATTGGGCGGGAAGGAAGATTCGCCTTGTATAGAGACGTGATCACCTACCCACCATCCATATTAACCCGCGAATTAGAAGGATGGGACCTTGGGGACCTTGGGCTGCGACGCTAACTCGCACCATGCGCAATGGAGTAGTAGTGATACAAACCACCGCGATGAGTCCTTATCGAAAATAACCTCATATTAGCTAATAGGGGTAGCGACCCTACTTTCGTTGTTAGAATAGATATAACCTAACCCTATCAAGTAATTCGTGTTCTCTCTTTATTGAGAATTGGAAGGTTCTAGAGGTGGAATCATTTTCTGACCATAAGATTATTGAATATGTCCAGAGGTCCTCTTGTGACTCTTATAAACCGTATGGGAATCCCAGGAATGGTGAAGAGTCGCCGACACCTTCAAGAATCTATAACTTGCAGAGTCCCTCCGACATAGATAACAAAACCGAGAAAGTCGCCAATGTCTTCAAAGAGGTTTTCAATATAGCTTGACCGGTGACCAAGGGGAAGAGCACCTCCATGGTGCAACAAAGAGCTGGCAGACATCAGGAGAATAACTTGGAGTCTCCTCAATTCTGCCAAAAGGACGAACTCAGATGGAGACTGAGATCGATATAAGGCAGTCAGAGAAGGTTCAAAAGCGAGATGTACAGAGCTAAGCGTCGATCTTGGCAGTATTTCTGTGATGACATAAACGGAACTACAGAATCTGCGAGACTTAGGAAAATCCTCTCAAGACAATCTGTGGCTATTGGATCACTTGAGGATCCCGACGGTAATTGGACTGAATCTTGTTCAGAGACACTTAAATTGCTTATCAGCACCCAATTCCCTGGGAGTGCAACTTAACCTCTCGATAGCTCAGTAGGAAACATGAACACAGAATATGAGTTACCAGCTGACTTGATATCAGAGCAGAGAATTGAGTGGGCAATAGGATCATTCTCACCTTACAAATCGCCAGGGCTGGACGGGATCATACCGATCATGCTTCAGAGCACCATAAGCACGGTTGTTCCGGTACTCAAAGAATTATTTATCAGTATCTTGAAATATGTTTTCTACTTTCCATGAATTGTTTTAGTGCAGGATATGTTAACCATGTCCTTTGGAAATCGTCAAACAGAATCATTGTCCATTTCAAAAACAAAAATCCAATCTATGCTGACATACCCTATCCCTGTGTAGTTTCTCTATACTATTTCACTTGTTTCGAATACAATACAATGAACGTAGTGGGGTAAGGTATAAAAAAGGTATGCGCCTTAAAAGATTGCAGTCTCTAGACAGTCTATAGTATTAATCTGTTTAAGATGGTTATCGCTGGAACATTAATCGTTTTCGTTACAATCCTTTGGGCTTACTACCTTTGGTCGTTAAGGAAATATTACGCGTTCGCGGGAAAAATGACCGGTCCAAGAGGTCTACCAATTATAGGAATTGTGCATAAAGTTTATAAAATGTCAGGTAATACCGTGAAAGTTGGTATTGTGCTAGTAAACTACAAAGAAATAAAAAAAAGAATGATTGTGAATATTTAAGCCAGTTCTGTGTAGGACTGCGGGGATATTCTGAAATTTTCGATCCTGAAATTCAGATAAGTGCCTTAGTTCCATTAGGCAGCCAAGAAGTAATACAAAAAAATACTGGTGTGATTGTGGTGCCGTGCACTTTGAAGCGATCCTTTTTTGGAGATATTACTAAATGATCTACCTTTCTACGAAGGATAGGTTAGGTTAGGTATGTGGGTAAGCAACCAGAAGAAAACATCACATCGCCACACTCAGGACATTACAAACCCATTGTGATACCCATAAGGGAAAAAGTCCCTTGCCCATTGGTAAACCCTAGTGCTGAAGTGTATCTTATGGATAACAAACCATCCTATGGATTTGATGAATTTAAAGGTTTCACTGATTGGTCTAATTCTTCTAGATCACAGAAAAAGTGTCGCCCGAGAAATTTGAATCTAAGGTGGATAAGTCCAGGGCAGTGACAGAGAAAGTAGGTTGTATCCTCATTAGCTTCCTTGTAATAATCCCGACATAAATCTTCATCCGTGAGTCTTAGCTGTCTCATATAATTCCTATAAGAACAGAAATCTAGTGATCACACAAGTGTCCAGGGAGGTCCATCTACTATTGGCCTCACTTCTGGCCCTAATCCATGCCTTTTGCTTCAATGTGCAAGGCGGGATGAACACCGAAGTGTCAACCTGTTGCGATGTAGATTCAGAGCCTCTTCTTGCCAACTCGTCTGCCTTCTCATTACCTGGAATACCTTCGTGTCCAGAACCTTGAGTTCTTCACTACAGCACTTCACAAGCTTGGATTTTATTTCGATTGCAGTAATCGCTTTTATTGTGGTATTGCTTTCATCGCAGTCTCACGGGCAGCTATTGTCACTGCCAGGACCTCCGCTTGGAAAATACTGCTATGGTTCGGGAGGCGGACTGATCTAGATATCCCCAGCGGTTCAGAAAAAATGCCAGACCCTACGCCTACATCCATCTTAGATCCGTCTGTATAGATAGAGATGGCACGTGTGTTGGCAGGCTGACCATCCTTCCATTCTTCCCTGCTGTAATCCGTAGTATAAGCTTTTCCTTGATATTTCTCCAGGATCATGGAATGACCTGTTGCATTATGATTCCAACTATCTGACTAACTTATTCTTAGGGCACTTATAGCTGCCGAGGTTTGAACGAAAATGTCCAGCGGTAGAAGATTGAGGATAGCCTCTAGTCCTGCAGTAAGTGTTGTTCTCATCGCACTTGTGGTGCCAGTGCAGGCCAATCTCTGGATCCTCGTGAGAGCCGCTAAGTTGCCATACAAGACCACCATACGTCAGAATAGGTCTTACTATAGCCGTATACATCCATAAAATAATTTTAGGTTTTGGACCCCAGTTCTTTGCAGGAAGAATTTGCAAGGTGTTAAACAGTTCCATTGTGTGCGCTGAATGGTGAGAACTACAAACTTTCCATGTTGGGGTTGGATGTCAGCTGCGTGTACGGGAAATCTGGTTTTTATTGAATCAACAATGAATAGCAAGGCTTACCTAACCGTTCTAAAAGACAATTTACTCCCTAGCGTGCAAAAATTGGGTCTCTCATCGCCTTGGGTCTTCCAGCAAGACAATGACACAAAGCAAAGATTACCAAAGAATGGTTGCTGTACCGTACGCCTAAGCAGCTAAATTCTCCTCCACAGTCTCCAGACATAAATCCTATTGAACATCTGTGGGAAGTTTTGGAACGAAATATCAGAAAGCAACTCATAACGTCAAAACAAGGCCTTCGGGCGGCTTTAACTGAAGAATGGGCAAAAATATCTCCTGACGTTACCAAAAACCTTGTTACTTCGGTTCCTAGAAGATTGGCTGCAGTGATCAAAGCTCACGGAGGACCGACGAAGTATTACCGCTGAGCTTTTTAAGCCTATGTAAGACTACAAATGTTGTAAATTCATCTGCTCTCTATAAAGTTCATGACGTAGTGCCATAAAGTAGGACGGTCTTTTATAGAATTCCCATATAAGCACCTTACTACTCAAATGGCTTCTCAGTCCAAAGACACGGAGTCTGCGTTGCGTTTTACATGTGCTGACTGTCTGTTCAATTTGTCCATGCCATGTGTCCTTCTTTGTCATATGTTGATCATTTCCCAACCTTATCCAGGCTTTTTTCAAAGAATAACTCCACTCGTATCTTTTGCATTTCAGATATTCTCTACAATTTACCGAAATACGCCGCTCAATTTAAAGTTAAGACTTACTTTTGTTGGATTGGGACATATCCTATGGTATACACCATGGATCCGAAATTCGCTGAAGTAATTCTAAACTCTCCTGATTGCTTGAAAAAATCCGAAATTTACGATGTAATTAGTGACGTGACTGGGAAAGGACTGATAACAAGTGGCCGTAAATAACCTAACTCAAGTATCAAAAACAAAACTTGTTCTAATATTCCTTTCATTCATTTCCAGCTCCGCGATGGAATAAACATCGGAGACTTATAAATCCTTCCTTCAGTTACAAGGCTTTGCTGGAATTCTTTCCGAGTTTCAATAAATTTGCCCACGAACTGTGTGAGATATTCGAAGAGCATACTGATCGCGGGGAAGTTAATGTAAAGGAGTTACTGTTCAGTACTACATTGAAATCGTCTGTTGGTAAGTTAAAGGATTGGTTTAGTTCTTATCTATAAATTTCCAAGCTTGTGTTATATTTAGAGTGCTTCCAACAAGCCTCTCCAGTTAGACCGGTCCTTACTTAACAGCTTCCAGTTACGCACTTCAAGTCGGTTGAGGTCTCATTCTAGTTGCGAGCGCCATGTCCTAGCCAACTTAAACGCTCGTCGTTGAATCTCCTACTTTTAAGCCCGTCAACGCAAACGAGACCGAAAATTTAACGAAAAATCTTTCTCGAAGCGACTGGATAATGTCCGCTTTAGACAGAGTCCACGCCTTAGCGCCGTAAAGCAGGAGTGGGATGATCAAGGTCTCATACAGAGTCTATTTAGTTTTTCAGCCCAAAGAAACAGCGATTGGCAAGTGCTATTCTTCGTTTTATTTCTGCTGAGGTGTTGTTCTCTGAACTGATAGCAGAGCCGAGGTAGATAAAGTCCCTTACTACCTCAAACTTATAGCTGTCGATTGTGTCTCAATACTAGTTAACGCTCCGGTGACAGCCCGCTGAGTTCTTCCAATAATGTCAATGTCATCGACGTACTCTAGAAGTTGCACAGACTTTTGAAAGATTGTGCGTCTGGTGTTGGCTTGTGAGTTTCGCACAATTCTTTCAAGTTCGATGTTGATAGAATCACATGACAGCTCGGCACCTTGTCTAAATCCTTTTTTGACATCAATGGTCTCGGTGCGATCGTTACCGACCTTCATGGAGCAGCGAGAGTTCTCCATCGTCATTCTGCACAATCTGACCAGTTTGACAGGGATGTCAAAACTAGACATAGATCTGTAAAGCTCGTCTCTACAGGTGCTGTCATATGCTGCCTTAAAGTCGGTAAAAAGACGGTGGGTATCGACTTGGACTTCTTGGGTTTTCTCCAAGATCTGCCAAAGTGTGAAGATTTGGTCGATTGTGGACTTTCCAGGTCTGAAACCACACTGATAAAGCCCAATCAGGTTGTTGACGAAGTTGAGGGGGTTTCCTTTCTTGTGGATCGGGCAAACGGTGCTGAGATTCAATTCATCAGGCATACGCTCATTTGACCAAATTTTAGAAATGAGTTGGTGTATTCTCTCTACCAGGTCATTCCCAACTCCTTTGAACAGTTTGGATGGTAAGCCGTCAAGCCCATCAGCTTTGTTAGATTTAAGTTCGGATATTGCTATCCTGCTTTGATGTTGGTCAGTTGGGCGGAAGTTATGGCTGTCATCGTCTAGGTTAAATGGTTCATTTTGCCTGACAGAGGGATGTTGTGTCTTGGTCGCCGTTTTACAGTCTGCAGAAGAAATTTTTCCATATTCTCAGCACCGACTGTGACTCTACTACGGGGTTTTCATCTTCATCTCTAAAGATCTAGTTACCTGTTCATAAAACTGTCGTACATCGCGCGCTTCTTATGCTCTTTCTTTTTTCTTCGGAAACCCGATATTCTTTCAGTCCCGTCCTTCTTAGCAGCGCTATATGCCTCTTGTTTAGCTGCATGTGTCGTCATTTCTTGTGAAACCAGGGATTTCTTGGTGGTGGTCGGTTGAAACCCAGCACATCAGTTGCGACACTTCTGATGGCATATTGGCAGCATTTCCACTGGTCATCGGCACTTGATGCTGGCTGCAGAGGAGTCATTAGGTAAGTTCAGGAAACGGAATCGACAACATTGGGATATCCGCATTAATACCTGGTCTGGCACAAGGTAATGATCCGAGTCGATGTTAGCTGCTCGTAAGGTTCGGACATCCACAATACTAGAGGCATGCCTTGCGTCGATTGCAATGTGATCAATCTGGTTGACCAATAGATGATCAGGAGACCGCCAAGCCTCCTTGTGAATATTCAGACGAGGAAGCAAGTGTGCTGCAAAAGGAAGCAAGGTTTAAAAGAAAAGTAAATATTAAGCCCATTGGGGCCTAATTTTTGAGACTCTGTCTTCACCATTGACCTTAAGGATTAGCTATCAAGGTTTAAGGCTGCGTGCTTAAAGCGGTACTAGCAGATTTGCAAAGCTCTTGTTTTCATACAGCTTCACTTAAAAATCCTTTTAATGATCCTTAAATTTTTTAGCTACGACTATGGGAGTAGACTTGGACCAAGAATCTGATGCGAAATTCTTAAGCCACTTCGAGAGGTAAGCTTTATTTGTTTCCAGTCGTCAGTCCTAATTTCAAATGGCATTCATTCCTTTGACAGATTAGTGGAAATGACAACTCAACGTGCGTTAAAACCTTGGCTTTCAAATGCTACTCTATTCAGATTCATGAGTATGTACAAGCCGTTCAAGGAATCCCAGGCATTCATCATGAATTTCGTCTACGAAGTAAGTCGCCTTAAAGCCATTACCTGCCTAATCCAAGTTATTACTATTTAAACTGTAGGTTGTTACAAGTAAACATGGTTTACTGCATGAACATAACAATTTGCCAGATGCAAGGGGTGTCGGAAAGAAAAACCATACGTTCATCGACCAATTCATCAAAATTCATGAAAAGAATGAGTTTGTTTTCGACGATGTAATCCAGGAAGCCAATACGTTACTGGTTGCCGTGAGTTACTGTAGCTCTTAATACTCGATTTAGCCTTATGTAGGTATATGTCCGTCTTTAGGCCTTCGAAACCCAGGCCACAACACTTTTTTCAACTTTACTCTGCCTTGCCATGCACCAAAATTACCAAGAAGTAGCCTTCGAGGAAATCATTTCAGTTTTCCCCCGAGAAGAGGATAACGTAGCTCATGCGGATTTAAAGAACCTTGTGTACCTTGATATGTGCATTGACGAGGCTATGCGAGCTCAGGCCACGATTCCACTGATTATCCGTGAATGCACGAATGATGTTGTCATATCAAAGGACATTGTGATCCCCAAAGGCACGCAAATAATGGTAGACATATTCAATATTCACCGAGATAAGGATACCTGGGGACCAGATGCAAACACCTTCAATCCGGATCACTTTCTTCCGGAAAATCTAGCCGGCCAACATAAGTACTCGTTTCTTCCGTACTCAAAGGGACCAAGGATCTGCATTGGTATGTACATACATATGTGCGAGTATATGAATATTTATTTATTTTGTGAGTCTAGGTTGGCAGTACGCCGGAATGGTTGTGAAGGTAGTCTTAGCGCAGGTCTTACGGAAATATAGGTTTTCAACAAAGTTCCGCTTTGACGATCTGAAATACATTTACCATGGAACGCTGAAGTATCAGGACCTGCCTCAGTTGGAAATTCACAGAAGGTGAAGAGCCACAGATTTGGGTTACATTCAGCTTAAGTTATTGTTTAAGTAAATATAAATACATATATAGACACAAGTTATCTTTTAATCCGGGATTCGGGAAAAAATCTTTTCAGAGTACTCTATCAGAATGGGTGACAATATGTAGGGTCTTCCATGAAGAGCTTTCATTTTAAATTCGTGAAACCCGACAGACACAATGCAGAAGATTCCAGCACCTGCACCAAGCGCTGGCTGTCTTGAATCTCTATCGCAGACTCATTAAAAGCACTTCTGTTAGGAATCCAAATGAGAGATAGTAGAGTCCATATAGTGTCATGGACGTTAAGAATACTTGCCAGGCCCATATGTTGTCTACCAGCGAGGATTGCCTAATCCTTGGTTGGTTGGTTGGTTGGTTGGTTGGTTTGTTTAGACCGGCCCTCGATGAGGATGCACTTAAACCAGAGAAGGTCCATCGTTAAGTAAGGTGGGTGGATCACCCTCTTACTCCTGGAACCATCCGCCCTTTTTTTTATGAAAAAGCTTATTCAGCCAGTCAGCTGCTTGACGGAGAGCATAGATTTCGGCTTGAAAGACGCTGCAATAGTGTGGGAGATTGAAAGAGAGGTGGATGCCTAAGTCCTCTGAGAAAACTCCGGCTCCCACTCCGTCCTCAGTTTTGGATCCATCCTTAAAAATGGACAGCGATTCGTGTTGAGTCCATTCGGTTCTGTTAGGTTTGGCTAATCCTTAATGCTGGTTCTGCCGAGCTCAACTCTACAAGTTTCTAGACCAGTCTCTAAAAAGGCATCAGAGGTCTGAAGATCTAATTATATCCTGGGTAGCCAAAAAAGACAGATATGGTATCATAAAGGACTTGTTCTAGTCTGCCTATAACTAGGTACAATACAAATAGACAAACCTAACCTAAAATAAAGAACATTCAACGACAAAAGTTATGATAAGTTTATCGTTTTAAATGATTATTGAACCTTTTTCTGACGCAAGCTTGGGCATTATCCGTTCCCTGGTTATTCCAATTCATCAGGACTATTTGTCCTACGCCAGGACACATTTTTGGCATTTTTTCAGCCCCAACGGAGTGTGTCTTATCCAAAAGTTCGTTATTTGCTCTCAAACTGAAAGCCCTTTACGTATAAGGTCGACAACTTCCTCAAACAAACACTTAAGACCTAAACTTCCGTGCAAGGGACAGTCAAATGTCAATGTTCGCTGGTCGACATGGTAAACCACTTAACTCATCTGTTTTGCTATTTTATTAATCATTTCATTGCATAAATGTAAACAAAATTTCAAAGAACAAATAACAACGTTTATAGTGTGTATAGCTATGGTGTAGTTGGTATCGTGTTGCCTTTTAACACCAAAAGTCAAAGGCGGGCAGCATGCAATAATTGTTTTGTTCTGTGGCATTCGAAAGCACACCTTGTTTGGATTCATATTCACGTAAAGGGGATCAACAATCAGGTATCATATTAAAACGGTGGGCGCCGTGGCTGAGTGGTTAGTTCGTAGGACTATGGAGCAAAGGATTCGAGATACGAGTCCTAACGAAAACACCTAAAAGTTTTTTCACGGCCCCACATCTCGCGAACGTCTGACAAGCATCCGAGAGTATAAATTGTTATAATGCTTAGACCGACTTCTTTCTTTTGAGGTCCACCCTGTTGTTGCATGATCTGTAGATCATCAAGCATTTTCCCAACGGAAGAGCAACCGGACTTCTCCGTGATGATACTACAGGCATCAACAAGAGTGGACGCGTCAGAATCGGATGTGGCAGATTCCACATCCCTGGTTCTGACAGCAGCGGAAGGTTCAAAAGGGGCCCATGTGGCAACGCCTTCCAAACATTGAGGGGGGTTCGGCTGCTTGACAGCAAACCGAGAAGTAGAGGCCGTGGTGGAGTTGGCCGTCGAGTGCTGAGTAGCGCCTCGGGAAACAGAGGGTTACTCAACAGCAGTACCCAAGGTTGATGCGATCTGAGATGCATCTTTCTCATATTTGTTTTGTTTATTAATGTTAATTTTGGGCCCACGAGCCTCCGGGAAAGGAGGTCACCCACGGCGGAGCCCGGTATGCCATACGAGGGTTGACTTGAAGGCGAAGGGCACCAGGTATTCGGAGTTCGCATACTTGCGACTAAGCACCCTCTTAGCCATGTATTCATTGGCGTATGCTGTTCCACCTTGGATTAGGGATTTGGTAATGGGGTTTACTCCTCATTGTCGCTCACTTTAGCCGGTCCTTCTGCTAATTCCACAAACCCTACAAACTGGTCAGCCAGGCACAAAGCCAGTAGCAGGTTGCCCTGATTGCGGCCGTCACGAGGAGGCAGTGAGTCTTCTTGAAGCGTTGCCAATAGGGATCGTCCAAAGACTTTAGGTTCGCACCTGGCCATCCAAACAGCTGGCAGCTAGCTTTAGGCCCGGAAGGCGACGGCAAGAAGAGAATCCGCGTTCACTCAATAAAGAAACCATCCCTCTTCCCGGGTTTGAAGAGGTTGGCTCAGCTATCAAAAAGCTAAAGAACATCAAAGCCGCCGGCTTTAATGGCCTACCAGTCGAGCTTTTCACCAAATCATCAACCAAGTATGGGTGGATGAAGCCATGCCCGATGATTGGACTTTCATCGCTTTCACAGCTTCTCTGAACTATTCCAAACATGCACTGGATTTCGGCAAGGAGATGCATTGTCGTGTGATTTCTTTAATCTAGTGTTGGAACAGATAGAGCGCAGAGTAGGTGTTAACACCGAAGGCACTATCTTCAACAAATCTGTCCAGCTGCTGGGATACCCAGTGCGCCGTAACAAAAGCGTTTACGGCAACTGAAGAGCAGCCGAAACGAGTTGATCTTGAAGTAAATGAGGGCAAGACCAAGTACCTGTTGTCAACAAAACCTGTCTAACCAAAACCTCACTATTGGCAACAGTAACCTTACGAAATAATATTAACTCCACGAATGACTCTTTAGTGGAGATTCGGCGAAGAGTTACCAAAGAAAACAGCTCCTACTTCGGTTTGGCTGAGCAAATGGGTTCAAAACTCCTTTTTAACTCGGAAGACAAAATGAATGCTCTGCAAAGCATTGATTCTGCCAGTTCTGCTACATGGAGCCGAGTGCTTTCGAGAGAAAAATTCTTCGGAGGACGAATGGAGGAAAAGATATAACCGCCATTTCTATGAGCTGTACCAAGATGTGGATGCATTCCAAATAGCAAAAATACGTCGACTACAGTGGCTCGGCCATATCGAGCGAATGGACAATAATGCTCCAGCAAAGAGGATCTTCCGAATCACAGTCCCCAGGTTCGAGACGACAAGGAAGACCGAACCTCCGTTTTAAGGACCAAGCTATCGCGGATGTCTGAGCGCTTGGTCTGGACAACTGAAAGCAGCGTGCCCGGGATCGAAACAATGCCGTGTCTCAGCTAGAGATTCTTCACGGATCGGAAGTCCGTTAAGTTGACCTGAATCGCTTTTAGATTTTGATCACTCTTAGCTGACTGCATATCAACACTATATTAGGTACCATCTCCGGAAGGGAAGCAGGAACTAGATTTGGTGTGCATTTGAACGATTTTTGGAGGAGCTGCAGAAATGAAAGGGAATAGGAATCTTATCTTTACCTTCTCTGCATCTGCCCTACTCTATCTCACAAAAGAGAACTTCATTTAGGGGCCTTCTTCTTCAATGATCTTGGTGATCTTATTAACACCAACATTAGGAGTCTCCTAAGCTTCATTTGAAGCTCAAATTGGTTTCACTAATAGGCATGTAGCATCATATGATCCAGGTAGTATAACAACGGACCCATTATTGGTCTAAGTGTGCAGGCGATAGCTGGCACTTAAACCTAAACCGAAACCTAACCTAAGGCCACAAAGTTATTATAATTCCATCGGAAATCCAGCACGCAGTTCACAATTTATTTGTGGACTTATAACTCACCCAGGTGGATCGAAAGTCCAGGACTTTTGGCCTGTGAACTTATGACCCTACACCCAGATTGGCACATTCGCTTCATTGCTTACTTTACTTATGTCCTGTATTCCCTTATGGGTCCAAGGGGCTCTACAATGTTTACGCGCCTTCGTGTGCGAATTCTGAAAATCGCGTGTTCTATTACATCGCGCTAGCTATGGACCTGTCAACCTTTCAAAGAGTATAACCAATCCACTGTCACGTTCGTCGTCATATGGTTGTGCCTATAGGTTCATGGCCGGTCCTCCGATAAAGCTGTGCGTTAGAGGCACGATTTGGCCAGAAAATCCTTAATATATAGAGTAGCCACCTATTGACAAACGTTTGCAGCTTCCTCGTGATAATGGCGGTACCTCCAAGCACCATATCGGAGCGGAACAGTCGTAGCTTGATGTTCAACGTATTGCATTACCAAACGCCATTTTGCTTTGCCTATTCGGCTGGCTGTATACAGATCGGTTCTATATATATATATCTAAGACTTGAGTTATAAGACTGTAAACCCGCTTAACTCTCCTAAATGTCTGCCTTTACGAAATTGAAAACAACTCGATGTTTTGTGTTATAATTAATTTGAATTGTTTTTATTTATTTTTTAATTAAATATTATCAAGTATAAAGATAATTCTATATTCAGTAAATAGTATTGTATATTATTATTTTATATGTAACTTAATATTATTTATAATTGTTTACTGAATCACACACAACAATCTTTTGTTTTCCACATTGTTTGAGTGTCCTTAAACTCTCATCCTATGTCATCTAAAATTTGTATTGTATTTTTTATATTTCTATATATTCCAATTCATTATCATTATTATAATAAATCGTAAGACTACACAAAGCTAAAGTAAAGTTTAAATCTTTCCTTTTAATTTTTGTTTTTCTCTGATTTTTCTTTTTGTTTTCTGTTTAAAAATTTTTAAGGAAAAAAATAAAACAAAAAACAAGAAACCCAAAAGAAACGCAATCACTATTCAAATTTTTTTGTTTTTTTTTGTTTCGTTTACTACCATCCTAATACAATCATCTTCTAAACGCTTATGTTTATATCGTATTTTTGTCAATAATTTTTGTTTATAAAAACCCTAAACCTATATTCCTTAAGACCAAACACACAATTTCTCTTCTTAAGCAATTCTCGTAAAAAAATATTATATTATTTTTTTATTTATTTTGTTTTTCATTCTCATTGTTTTTTTTGTATTTTATTTTTGCTTTTAAATTGTTTCATTCTAAAAATTAGGATATTTTTTTTTTTGTTTTTAATTTATAAATAAATATGAATTCTATTGCTATTAGTTCTGATATTCCTTTCGAGATCAAGATGAAAAAGAAAACAAAAATAAAAAACAAAAGAAAAACAAAATTGGATTCCACACTCGTTTTTATTTTCTAAAGAAGAAAATAGAAAAGGTAAACCAAAAACCGAACCGAAAAGAATGATAGTCAATTTATTAAAAAAATATATGTATATTGTATTTTTTATAGTAAAATTATGTTATTCTAATGGAGTATTAGTTTCACATCATCTTTGTTGCAGCATTCTTCCGCGCCAAATTATTTTTTTTGTTTTCCTTTAATTAAATTCTACAATAGCAAAATTACACAGTTCCTACCTAGAGTTATAAAAACCACTTACTTACACTCTGATTTTATCGCTTTCTACTATTACAACGATTAAGTTTTTCTTAAAAAAACAGAACAAAAAAAATAAAATAAAATAATTGCATAACTGGCGCATTGTCAATTGCAGGGATTTGTTTTTTTTTTTGTTTTCTTTTGGAAAATTGCTTTAAGTTTAAAAACCTATTTAATATATAAATAAAAGTGAAAAGCATCTGTGAGGCTAAGATACATACATGTATATAAAGGTTACGATATAAAAAAATTGCGATTATTATAATTTTCGTTTAGAAAAATTAGAAAAGGAAATCACAGATACCAAATGCTTACTTGTTCCTCTTAAAACATATCCTATCCATCCAAAGCCCTTATGTGTATTTTTTTTTTAATAAATATCTGATACTGATTCTAAAAGAGAAATGCATGTAAAAGTGGACTATTTTTCTTCCTTTTTACTTGTTTTTTTATGTTAGTACACTAATCAGACTTTTTCGCACAGAAAAAAAAAAAATAAAAATGTTTGACAAAATAGAAATGTTAAGCCATTATCATTGACTCGCTTTGGATTTGTTTTCTTTTTTGTTTTTGTTAACAAAACGCTGTCTTTCTGAAATTTCCGGATTCATGTGTGTTCTTCAGTTTTTCATTTCATATTTTTTGTTTTTTTTTTTTAAAGTATTTAACATTTTTTTTGTTTTATGCAATTTGAATAAGTGAATTAATTTACATACGAGTTTGCTCTACATTAATTTGTTTGCTGGTTTTTTTTTGTTTTTTATTAAATTTTTTAGACATTTACAATTATGTACTAAATTTTCTTATTTTAATAAATTTGTTTTGTTTTTTTTTTGTAATAATTACAATTAGAATAATTACATATATGTATTATTATTTTTATTGCGAAATTTTGGAGGCTATATCCCTGAGTTTATTTATATTTTTGGTTTGTTTTGTTTTGTTTATTAGAAAAAACATTTAAATTGAATAATGACTTATTAGAAAACATTATTTAATGTTAATTTATTTTTGTTTTTTGTTTTTAATTAAAAGTACACAATTATAATTATAAAAAGTTTTATATTAGAATTGTTGTCGTCCCAATGGTTGCTTCTTAATTTAAAATGGGTGCTTTAAAAAGTGGATGTGATGAAAAATTGTAATTAAATACTCGTGTAAGCATTCTTTAAGTTTTTGTTTCGTGCAGCCAACGCAGTTGAATGTTTATTTTTATTTGTTAATTCAGAGTGTTTTTGTACTCTGCTTCAAGGTAATTTGAACAGCTTTTCGATTTTGTGTCATAATAATGATCTTTAGCTTAAAGTTTCTAAATGTCAAAGCCTTAGTTTTTGTCGTTCCCGTTCACAAATTCCTTTTACACAAATTTTGAACAATGATGCCCCGCTGTCCACTATCTCCTCTAAGAAATATTTTGGAGTCATTTTCGACAGTAGGCTTACTTTTCTTAAGCATGTTCAGTTCGTTGTTTTAGAATTCTAAAGACTTATGTGATCCTCATACCCTTAAACGTCTGTTTTTTGCATATGTTTGGTCTCATCTCCAATATTGTAGTATAGTCTGGAATCCATCCCTTTAGAATTGAGAAGATCTAAAACGCTTAACTAGGGTAGCCATGCTTAGTCTATGCTGGAGTATTGATATGCGTTCTTATGAGATGAGGTCACCCCTTGCACATTAAAGCAGAAGGCATGGATTAGTACCAGAAGTGAGGCCAATAGTAGATGGACCTCCCTGGACACCTGTGTGATCACCAGAAGCCTATGGCCTTGCTTTGACAAGAATAGGACCTACCGAATTATGCTAAAGGATAGGAAGTCCCTTTCTGTCCTTATAGGAACTATCACGGGGCATAACTCTCTTTGGTACCACATGGGAAAGCTAAGACTCACGCAGGAAGATGTCGGAGATGTGGAGACGAGGAAGCTAATGAGGATACGACCCTCTTTCTCTTTCACTGCCCTGGGCTTAACCACCTTAGATTCAAATTTCTAGGGCGACACTTTTTC
This sequence comes from Xylota segnis, assembly GCA_963583995.1. Taxonomy (NCBI): domain Eukaryota; kingdom Metazoa; phylum Arthropoda; class Insecta; order Diptera; family Syrphidae; genus Xylota; species Xylota segnis. The sequence goes on along the minus strand of OY757236.1, from coordinate 112,655,085 downwards.
TGTGATCTTGAAGAATTAGCAAATAGACCAATCAGTGAAATTCTTAGGTTCATCAAATCCACAGGATGGTTTGGTGATTCACAATATGTAAATTAATACGAGGGTTTACTAATGGGCAAGGGACTTTTTCCCCTATGGGTATCACAATGGGTCTGTAGTGACCTGAGTGTGCCGATGTGATATTTCATTCTAGTCGCCTACCCATATACCTAACATAACCTAACCTACGAGACGAGGTGCAAATTATTTGGAGCTTTACCCCTTTTGATAAGAAAGCAATATTCTTCTATTATGTTTATTGGCGATTTGATAAACTCTCATATGGAATGCCCTTTTCTTCTTTTTTTTAATTAGATTTAATGCTCTTTCGAGAGTTCTTAGAAATCTAGAGAACCAATCTTTAGATGCCTTCGGGAATATAATAATTTATGTAGTCATTTAGATTTTCATCTCAGTAGGAACGCATTTTAGACTAATTTAATTTCGCTGTTAAATTTTGGTGGTTTTAGTCCTTCAGTTACTTTAAATTTGTATTTTATATGCTAGTAAACTAAAGAGAACAGAAGATGTTTACTCATTTGATGAAATAAATAAATGAAAAGACATACTATTTGTTTATTTCACTCATAGGGTGATAAATATAGGTCTTCAAGCTGCACGAGTACCACAAGTGTACGAGTTAGGGCCTATTCTATGGAAAACAGAGATGAGATTCTTCGAATAAATGTACGAAAGCGGTTAATAACACTTCGTTTTAAAAGGAGTCTTATAGCAACAGAAACCTTAGAATTGTAATACACTGGTAACTGTAGAAACTGCGAAATAGAGCAGAACGAAAGGGCCTACATACTGGCTAAGTAAGGATTCGAGTTTCAAAAAAGCCAGTTAGTAAGCAAATAAAACAAAAAATATTATATGGTCTAACTTAGGAAGTCATAAGCTTGCCGACGGCCTTGTCTTGACAATATTGTCAGACAAACATTGGTAGTTCACACGATTGTCAGATATTTGGACAAATTTTGCGTGTGTAGACCTGATTGCTGACTGGAGAGGCTTGTTGGTTGCGGCCCAGGTTTAACCCGAACTGTAGCGGCACCTAAGTGAGTAAGTAAGTGAGTAAGACATGATACTATTTATAGATATAGATCGTTTGAACATAGTGTTTTATAGACATACGGTGGAACGGAGTACAATCTACAAGGCATACAAAAATAATGACCCTAAGGCGCGGGTACGTTTTTTCCTCAGATCCAAGGGCTTGTACTTCTTGTTTTTGAATTTCCATTTCAATGGACAGTATGGAACAAATTCTGAACTTGTCTCAATCGTTCTCGAAGTACGCAAAGAAAAAGTACTATTCTGGAACACATAACTTATTCGTTGGACCTGCCATAGCAATAACTAAACACATGCTTCGAGGTTAGCTTAGTAAATTCATTTCTTGGTTCTTAGTCACTGAGCTTAATAAAGTACTTCAGAACACATGTGGAGGGCCACGTTATCATAACATCATGGTTGTTAAATACTTGAAGCATGAGGAAGGTTTCACGAAAAATTGAATAGATTGGCGCTACACGAAATAGTTAGAAAATCGAATGAGCCTGATTGTATGAAGGATTGCTCAAGTTCGTTGGCGCAGGAAAGTCTCAATCTGTCTGGAACAAATCGCATTATATCCCATTCATCTTCCTCAACATAAACTCTTGTAAGACGCTCATGACTCACTTTATTTTTGAATCAAACTTAATATACACTTGCGAAAGACAAACAAATAAATATCTGCCGGAACAGGTCGATGGTTCGTGTTGTGTTTACACGAAATGAAAGGGGCCTACTGTTTAATGTCGTGAAAGGCGATTTGTTTTTTGAGAAGCTTTCTCATCACAGTTGTACTCTCGGATGTTTGTCGGACGCTCGCGAAAGGTGGGAACCCCTTGCTCCATAGTCCAACGCACTACGATACCAACGACACACTTAACCGACAAAAATAAATATTCAACTCCTTGGCTTCCTTATTATCTTGGCAATAAATTATTCCCTTCGACCCCCACAAACTGCGAGTATTTAATTTTGACTTTAATAAAATTAACTTTTGATGTAAATTCATTCACTTATTATAAGATTCAAATGTTTCCAATTGCTTTTTCTTTTATTTAAATATTTTTATTTTTGTTTAATAAAATTGCATTGAAGTTCTATATCTCATTGAAAAAGGAAAACATGGATGAGCTTTGTACTTATTTAAGAAAAAATCAAAAAAAATAAACAAAAGTTTGCATTTTATGTTATAGTATTTCAGTTGTGTATGAAAAAAAAAATGAAAATATTTAAAAATAAATTAAGGTTTCCTATAGTTGGTATTATTTGTATTACATTTAATATTTGTTATTTGTTGATCTTACATAATTATTGAAATTTTTAAAATGTAATATTCATTTTATTTTAATCACTTACTTAATATTTATTACAAATTATCTCTTTAAAATGTAATTGTATTTTAAATGTATTTTATTTTGTTTTTTCTTATTTTTATTTCAATTTGTATAGATTTGTACTTTTTGCAAGTATGCATGTTTTTTTGTTTTTTTGTTGTTTTGTATTATATTTAAAGGTATTTGTATTTTAAAAAAATATTAAATGGTCATCATACTATTTGCTTGCATTTGTTATCTTGTTTTCAAAAAGTTTCCTTGATTTGTTTTGTTTTTCTCTTTGTGGTATTATTTTGTTTATTTGTTTTTTTTTAGAAAATGAATATTTGTTTGTTTTGTATACATAAATTCTGCTTATATTGATTCCATGAATACGTCGTTATAATTAAAGTTTATTAGCCACTGGTATGCACATTTCACTGGGTAATGTGTTATTTGTAATTAAATACCTAAATACCTAAAGATATACACGTGTTTTTTGCTTTTTATAGATTTTTTTTAAAGTTAATGGTTGTTGTTGATTTATTTTAGGTTTTTTCTCTGTCTTTTTGTTTCTTTATTTTTTTTGTTTTGCTGAGATTTTTATACTTTTGAACAGTATTTTGCATTTTGAACTTTGTTGCTTTTGCTTTTTGTTGTATAAAAAATAATGATTTGTTTTTGTTTGTATGTTTTTTTTTTGTTTTGTTTTGTTATAGTTTACATTATCTTGCACTTTCGTTTTGTTTTTTGTTTGTTGTTGTATCTATTGAAGATTTAGTCATTTAAGTTGTTCAAATATGTGTTTGTTTTTTTGTTTACTGTGAGATGAATCACGAGGACATTTGATGGAAAAAAAAGCAAAAACATATAAACGATTAAACATAAGGAATATTTGCTTTTACGAAATTTGTTTGTTTGTTTAATTTAATTTCTTATTTATGAAAATTAAATTGAAAATACTTAATTATATCTAGATACTAATGAAAATATTACTTTTTCGTTTATTTAATAAGCACTTAAATTTTATTATTTAAAAATTATATAGAGAATGATGAAGTGTTTGTAAGTATTTGGAGTGAAGCTATGGAAAGGCCTAAAAGAGGCGTTGGTTCCTGCTATGGCTAATAGGATGAGAAAGGTCTATAGTAAGGGAAAACCATTAAAAAGTGTATTGAATACCTAAGTTTTCTTTATATGCTTCAATTCCGAAACCACGCTGTGGAGAGAAAAATATAAGTTTGAAGATGAAGCTGAACGGCAGAACTATTGTTTTATTTAAAATAAATTTTTTTTTGGATTTTTTCTTTTGATGTTGAGTGCACCAACATTTTTTAGATCAAACAACAAGAGGTAGCCTTCAAGTAAACCAGATGTCCTAATACTAGAAAATGTTTCTGTTGACAGCTATAAGCAGTTCGAGTTGTTGAAGGGTTTAAACAAAGACCTGCAAAAGGCAGTCTCAGCTCGATTTATCGAAATAAGCGGGTTTCTGATTCTATTTGATTGTTTGAACGACCAGAATGGTTGTTATTTATTCTCAATCGCAATGAATAGAAGAGCGGGTGGGTTGTTATAGTAAAAGAACTAGGGTAAGACAAAGCTTGGTTTAAAAGATAAAAAAAATAAATACTTGGCCCAGAAGGTCGATGGAACCCAGGACCTAGCTTCTCACAACCATTCGTGTTGAGTGTGTTATGTATATTCTATATACACGAATGGAAGGGGCCTACTGTCCGAAGGCCAATTTATTATTCGAGAAGGTTTGTCAGGACAATTGTACTCCTCGGATGTTTGTCAGACGTTCGCGAGAGGTAGGGCCGTAAAAAACTTTTAGGTTCGAGCCTCGAACCCCTTGGTCCATAGTCCAACGCACTAACCACGTTTTAAAGGATAAATTAGTTTAAAAGTTTGATAGAAGCTTCTCGTCTGACTGCTTACGCTCACATGGAACTTCATCAAATTTTCTTTAAATTTCAGATAAACCAATAAACCATGGACAAATGCTCAATAGTCACTATAAAGAAACCCTCTTGCGAAGCCCTAAAATCTTTTCTTCGCAGACCTTTTACTCTCATCTTAAAGTGAGGTCTTGATGTGCTGAAAACTTCTTCGAGAAGATGGATGAAAGGATGTAAAAGATTCTCATTACAGGATAAGCTGACTGCTTTTTCGGGACATCCTGCTTAGACAAAATTTATAGATTAAAATTTAAAGAAGAACATAAGACGGACTGGTTTACTGAAAGAGGAAACTCAAAGGTTGAGGGACCCGAAATTAAGATATAATTCTCGCCACAGCCTCACAGTTTAGAAAAGGTTATCTCAACTATCAAACCTGGACCTGATGGGCTACCCACGGACTGTTTCAAACACCCGTCATAAATTAAACGAATCATGACAGGAGAAAAATATCTTTTGGAAAACTCTCCACCTTATACTATCTCTTGAAAGAACTATCAAATATGGGCTAAGGCAGTGAAAATTAAGTCCCACTCAAGAAGAGTTGATTCCGTCAACAGACTGTGCGCGCTGAGGGTGTGTTGAAGGGTTTTGCAATAGGGCCTTGACAACTTTGAATTTAATTTGTGAACGCACTCTTTCACTAATCATCAAACTGTCACTGTGAATTTATTCAGTAAACTCAACATTTTCATCATGGTGGTAAAGTACACGAACGAGCAACGTCTGTAAATTATAAAAATTTTCTACCGAAATTCGAAGTCGGTGACTGCAACTTTAAGAACGTTAACTCCAATTTTCGGTCGTAATTCTCGCCCTAGTAGACAGGCAATAACAAGTTTAGTGCAAAAATTTGAGTCTACATATTCGTTGTGTGATGTTGCCGTGTCAGTGAGACAACGGCGTCCGTAGCAAACGATCCAAATCAGTCAATTCCATGGCGTTCTCAAGAATTGGGCATCGCTCAGACTACATTATGCCGTATTTACATACAAGATCAAGCTGACTCAAGAATTGAAGCAGATGGAGCATTTGAAGCGACGTACATACTCCGATTGGGTTCTGGAGAAGATGTGCCAAGATGATGAATTTCATGACGAAGCTCATTTTTGGCTCAATGGGTTCGTCAATAAACAAAGTATAAGCGTTATTGGGCCATATTTTTTCGTCGACGATAACGATCGTCACGTTACTGTGAATGGTCAGCGTTATCGCGCCATGATCACCGATTATTTTTGGCCCGAATCGGAAGATATGGACTTGGACGACGTGTGGTTTCAACACGATGGTGCCACAAGCCACACAGCACACGCTACAATCGATTTATTGAGGAGTAAGTATGATGACCGTGTTATCTTAAGAAATGAGCCAGTCGATTGGCCGCCTCGTTCGTGCGATTTAACGCCGCTTGACTATTTTCTGTGGGGCTTCGTTAACTCATTGGTTTATGCCAACAAGCAGACGACATTGGAAGAGCTCAGAGCCAACATTGAACGCAAAAAAAAGCGGCCGTTTCGGCTGAAATGTGTGGCCGATTCGTTGAAAATTAGGTCCAACGAATCGACCGCTGCAAACGTGCCCGCGGTAGCCATATGAACGAAGTCGAGTTCCATTCATAAATGTTTTAATTGTACTTCAAGCCGATAATAAAGTTTTTGACATACCTCAAATGGTTTGCGATTTGTTTAAAAAAAAGTTGTTAAGTCCTTTATAAGCAAAGAGGTGTAATGAAATTATTGCTTCCACTTCCGCTCCAATTTCTTACAAACAATTAATTCTCTAACAATACCGATACACAGATAAGAACAACAATAAAATTAAAAACCAAATTAAAATCGACGAACAAAAATATATGTTATTGTGTAAGTAGTTTACCTTTAAAAAGTCATATTCAAAATAATACTCGAATAATTGCACATGTACGTTGTCTAAAAACAAAATAAAACAAAATAAAAAACTTAATAAAAAAATTCTAAAACAAAACGAAAATAAAGGAAAATCTAAAATAAAAACATATAACACTAAATTGCAGTAATTATTACAAAAGTAGGATCACAGTGATCATTTGTTTTGTTTTAGTAATATGAACAAATATAGTTTTTTTTTCTTTTTTGTTTTTCATTATTATTTTAAGTTGTTCATGATTTTGTTTTTCTCATATATTTTGTACATTTCAATTGCTATTATTATTAATCCATTTAATGGTGTAAATTGAAGACAATTTAGTAAACAAGTTTTACCTCAAATTGTACATTTAGATTTGTTTTTTGTTTTAATAATGTATAACTTGTGCGATTACTTTATTCCTTCTATGTTGCAATATACAAATGTAAAATTTTCTTTTCTCCTATAATTTATTTTTATTTCATAAAAACCAAAAGGTAAATTAAAAAAAACAAAGTGTAAACAAAAGTTAAAAAAAATATTGCAACTGAAAGTAAACATTCGGAAATAATAAAACAAATTAAAAATAAAATCTACGTTTATCTAAACTCACACCTAATTGATCAATACTCAGTTTCAATTTCGTCATTTTTATATATTACTAATAGAAATGAATGGATTCTTATATATATAATGTGTGTATAAAAGTACCATTGATACATATCAGTACATTAAAGTGAGAAAACTAGATGTACATACACAGACATATATGTATAAAGTTTTTGTATGAATAAATGAATAAAGAAAATAATAGATGGTGGCGCTCAGCAGGACCAAAGATAGATTTTTTTAAATTTCCTTCTGGATTTGTTAATACTCGACGAAGTAATTGGTATGTAAATCGGGTTGGTTTTCTGATTTACATAGCAATCGCTCGTGTTGTATGGACAAACCAACGAATGAAATTTAAAGAAATCTACCAAAAGTCCTTGTACGATCCTCAGGAACCGTGTAGCGTATTATTCTGGCCGTTATTGTTGTTACCGTTGACATTTTGAGCGGAAACCTCGGACTTGACACGTCGTGCAATATGCGATCGCGTGTGTTTTCTTAAGTGATCCTTTCGATAAAAACCTATTTGCCGAAGGGATGCGATAAATATTGATTGATCTTTTGGAATATTTTGAGGAATACTTACCTTTTCCACATTCTATACAAACATGTTTCTTCTCACCAGAATGAATGACGATATGCAGGGTTAGCTGCTCCTTGCGTTTGAACGATTTCATGCAAATCTGAAATTTTTTAAATTTTTTTTATTAATAAGACTACGTTGGGCGCCAATTAAAGCTAAATTTTATAGTCATCTGATCATCAGAAAGACAGCAACTTGCATAAACTCCAAAAGCACGCAAACTATAGAAGTGCGATGTGGCTAAGGACCCCCAGAAAAGGGGCGATACACTGGGAAAAATAGTTTACGCCAAACGCAAAATTTACTAAAGATAGACGTGGACGTGTAACCATTCAGGTAAGGACGAAAGGGGAACAAAGTAAAGTTCCTCTGACAAAAAGTAATGAAAAGGGGGAATCTTCAGCAAGATTCCGTAAACAGCCTAGTGTTATGGCAGATCCAACCTCCCGAGTCTTCTCTATTATTCTCGAGAAACTTAAGCAAACCAAGACAAAGAACATCATATTTGCCAAATGGAGCAAGCTTAAGTTCAAACTCGTACAAAAACGAACTCCCACATGAAGATGAAACGTTTGTTAAAAAATTAACATGAGGAACTAGAGGTATTCCTTGGAAACGACAATGTTGACATATGCATACTTCAACATCGCGTCCATTTATTGTCCCTCACGAGGCACGTTTAAAAGTAACGACTTTGTAGCTTAGAATCAATTTCATTAGTGTGCAAGACACACCTTTTGAGTCGAAGATATAATTCGCCGAAAGGCAGAAGTCGGTATGCAATTCGGGGCTGATTTTTATTTGACAGTGAAACTGACATATTGGCCCTCCGATGCGGCACAACAACTGCCATTATCTTCATAACAAACAGAGTATCTTCAAGTTTCGCAAAAGTAGAGGAAAGTTTTGATCTCTCCTCAGATCTTTCACCGGTAATTTGGACAATAAGTGACCAACTAATGAAAGTAGGAAAGGCGAATCTTTTTGGAAATTTGATGGTCGAACATTAATAGACGATCATAGAAGTATGACTACGACATCTGACAACTTTAGAATAAAAACTGTGAACTAAGTAATACAAATTGTGAAAAATAACAAAGCCTCTGAATACAAATACAAATACTCTCGGATGTTTGTCAGACGCTCGCGAGAGGTGGGTTCGTGAAAAAAACTTTAAGGTGTCATGGCAACGGATAGCAACTGAAAAACTCAAACAAGCTTTGGATGAAATCCGTGACTTAACGAACAAACTTTCCTTGAAAACTCCATATTCGCTTTTATGGTTGCTGCAAACATACTTCAAACATTGGACGTAAGAAACCTTGTGCGCTGACTACAAAGAACGAAACTGTTCGATTTAGAGCTTTTAATGATGGTATTAGCAAGTATTTTTGCGAACTACCTGCTACCTGCCTAACGCGAATAATATTGAAGCTTCAACTACTTGCTAAAGCAACTTACGAGTAGTTGTAGTAAATAAAACAAAGGAAAACGTGAAGGGTGTGTTCAGTCATATAAATATGGATATCTTAAGAGAATTTCCAGCTGTTTTGAGGTATCAATCTTCAATGCGTGCTAATGGTCTTGAATCATGTATAAATGCTCCTACAAGACAACCCTCAAAAGTACTGCTGATTTCAAGATGTGTGGTGAAATAAAAACTGGTGTTCCACAGGGCTCTGTTCTGGGACCAATATTGTTCCTAGTTTTTTACAAACTCTATTTTGACTTTAAATGTGAAAGGTGACAAGGTTTGCTGATGGTATCGATTGCACATATTTCAGGGGCTGTCTCTTAGATCTGTCAGCCGACATCAGTCACGACTTAGATATTATGAAGTTAGTTGGTTCCGCTTACATAAGTTAGTTATCAGTGAAAAAACCAAAATCATGGATTTTAATATGACAGGTCAATATTTTGAACTTCTTGATTTTACTTTCCATTGCTGTGAGTATGTGATTTTCCATAAACCCAAAAGCCACCTTGGATCTCTAGTTCATTCGGTTTTCAGTATGGTGTCATTCAATTCTTTGTCTTAGCCTTCAACTCAGATAGCATTCAGATGAACATCGCATATAAGATCTTATCTGCCATCCTGTGTGAACGTCTGAAACCCTTCGTCAACAACCTAATTGGCCTCTATCAGTGTGGTTTCAGACCAGGCAATTCCGCAATCTACAAAATCTTCTCACTTAAGCAGATCTTGCAGGAAACCCAGGAATACTAAGTCGATGACCAGACCCACCATTTTTTAAATGATTTTAAGGCCGGATATGACAGCATTTATAGAGAGGAGCTATACAGAGCCATGTCTAGTTGTGGCATCCCTGTCAAACTCGTCAGATTTTGCAGAATGACGATGGAGAATTCCCGCTGCTCCATCAAGAATCTCACCAAGACCTTTGATTTTAAAAAAGAGATGACATGACATGCTGTCATGCGATTCTCTCAACATCGTACTTGAAAGAATTGTTCGAACCTCACAAGCCAACACCAGAGGCACAATCTTTTAAAAGTATGTGCAACTTCTAGCGTACGTCGATGACATTGACATTATTGGAAGAACTCAGCTGTCTGTCGCTGGAGCATTCACTAGTGTTGACACGGAAGCTGCCAAAATGGGTTTAGCGGTAAACAAGGGCAAAACGAAGTATATGCTGTTAACAAGAAGATACACACAACATCGACGATTTAGACAAAACGTCACAATCGACAGCTATAACTTTGACGTAATAAGCGACTTTATCTACCTTGGCTCTGCTATCAATTCAGAGAACAAGAAATAAAACGAAGAATAACTCTTGCCAATCGGTGTTTCTTTGGGCTGAGTAGAGAGGTAGAGCACTATCCTGAAGAACTAAGGAGGCTCTATACAAGCTTTTGATCATTCCAGTCCTACTTTTTGGCGGTTAAGCGTGGTTAAGATTCTTCGTCTAATTTTCAGGACTATCAATGACGAACTATACGAGCAGTACGCATATATGGCCGCGTCCACTTTTTCAGAGCATTTAAAGAAAAAAATTATGAATCAGTGTGCTGTTAACATAATTCCTTCGAAGATGAAGAATGCCACGCCCACTTTATAAGGACAAAACTTGAGCATTAAGCGGCAAGTACGTACGACCCAGTCCTGCACTTCATTTTAGAATAGATATCGATACTTAGTATGTTCAATTTAAAGAAAGAAAAGTTCGTGTGGGACAACTAAAAGCAAAAAAACTGCCACGGCAACGCTGAATACAGTGAGATTCTTGACCTCGGTATCAGTATTATTATCTCCTTTGCTGTCAGAAATTCAATTAGATTGCATTCCAAGAAATGACTTGACATATTTTTACATATATTCATTAACATGATGCGATGCGGAAGTAGAAAAACATATTTTTCATTCTTGGTCAAACGAAACAACCCCCAAAGTGGATTATTTTAATGCTTCTGTGGATGAGCCCTGAAGGCTATTTTTAATGATCCATGCTACGAGTCATGTTTAAAAATTTAATTTTGCAGTACAAACAGGATAATTTGTGTTTACTCACATTGCACACATGTGGCCGGTCTGGAATATGCGACAATTTGTGTCTTGTCAAGTGATCCTTGCGCTTTAGGGCCGCATTACAAATGTCACATACAAATCGGCGCTCTACCGCGTGCGATATAACATGCTGTTCGATCAGACTTCGATCCGGATATGCCATTTGACATTCCGGACAACAGTATAGCGTTGAACCGTCAAGAGCTTTTGTTTCACGTATTTCGCCGGGCTTCGGTCTGGGTTTCTTTTCCTTTGGTGCCTTCTTTTTCTTGGTCTTTTTGCCAGTTGTCGTTGTACCAGGTGTGGTGGTGGTTGTTGTACCAGCCGGTGCTGATGTTGTGGTAGTTGGAGCTCCTGCTTCTGAAAGACTTGTTAGATGTCCGTCCATTCCAACTATTCCATTATGGTTATGGTTACCATTTGTATTATTGGATGTGGGAATACCACCCAATGCCAGGCTCAGATTGGCACCATTCTTAAGGACTTCACCCTTAATGTTGAAACCAGATGCGGCATCTAAATTTCCTAAATTTAAATTCCCTGAGTTAATTTGTGATCCAACTATCCCTGATGATTCTTTTTTTATTGTTTCGGAGTATTTGAGGAAGTGTTGTATTGAGATTGGCAGTGTTGCTGACAGCAGATGAGATGAATAATCAACGGTGTTCGCTGTGTTCGCCAGTGTTTGCCAAGATTGGTTAACATTTTGTAAAATTTGCTGGTTAATCACTGTCAAATAAAAGAAATAACATGTTATTAACATTCAGTAAAAGATAATAATCTAAAATATTATATTTTAAACTTCTAATCTGATTATAAAGATATCCTAGGCATGTTTTTCTGGCTCCAAAGAATCTACCTAGTCTTCGAAAGATCTTTTGCAGATTGTTTCTTTTAGGAACTGCAGCTTTGTGGCTATTTAGTCATTGACAGTCTCCTAGCAGATTTACATAGATCAGGCGACATCGTCGTTGGTTATACGTATGTCAGTGGTAAGCACAGTACGACCATTTCCAGCGACATGCAAGATGCTTTGCTACATGTTCTAGAATGGTGTACTAGTGAGGGACTATCCATTTATCCTAGGAAAACCATTCTAGTGGCTTTTACTTGAAGAAGATAGGTCAATCTGGGACTTATCACTATAAAAGGCACCACATTAGCTTATTCCTGTGAAGTCAAATATCTCGGAGTCATCCTGCCATTGAACGCGCCACTAGGGCCTTGTGAACCAGTAGACCACTTTGACAGAATCTGTTCCAGTACTTAAAGTGTAATAGGATACTAGGTACGTTTGTAAGCAGGAATATGACGATATCAGTATGCAACTGAGTACTGAAGCAACAATATTTATAAAACCGGGTATTCCTAGATAAAATGATAGGGTATTATACCATCCCTTCATACAATGTTTGAATTTTTTCTACTACAAGTTTGAATCAAAATGGTTTTTATATGTTGAATTTCTACGACAAACAACTTCTTAAGGATGGGTTTAGTCCTTAATGCAATATGCAACATGATTTTCAGGTTAAGGAATGTGGAAAGTCGCGAAGGTTATATTGATTCCAAAACTAGACAAACCACTTACCGTAGTAACCTCATATCGCCCAATGTCAATACTACCAATGTTATCTAAGTTATTCGAAAAGTTGCTGGTGAAGCGCATGGCAAAAATAATTCAAGAAAAATCGCCAGTGCCAAACAATCAATTTGGATTTAGACATAAGCAATCTACGAATCACCAGACGCATGGAATCACAGATAAAATCGAAAAGTCATTTGCAGAGAAAAGATGTATTTCTTGATATAGCACAAGCTTTCGATAAAGTCTGGCATAAAGGACTGATCCAAACATTGCAGTACTCGAAAATTCTAGAGTCCTAAATACTCCAGCGACTCTTCAGAATAAAACAAAAAAACAGAGTACTCAACGCTAAGAGAAATTGAAGCTGGAGTACCACAAGTTAGTGTACTAGGCAATCTACCAGAAAGTGAAGAGATCACTAAAAAAAAAAAAGCTTTTAAAGACAGAATAATATATGAGAATGGACTAAACAAAGGCAGAGGAGATTAAATGACCTAAAATCAGTCCTGTATACATAAATAATAATATAGTTAAATATTCAAATACAGCCAAATATCCAGGCATGAGACTAGACCCTAAACTGTGCTGGAAAATACATATAAGGAAAAATAGAGATGTACTGGTTTATTGAGAGGTACTCATCCCTGTCCAACTACAAAATATTAGGCCTTTTGGCGTACTTTCTGCACTAAAATTCGTAGATTATGAGAATCCAAAGAGTGGGGGTAAAATACTCTCAGAGAGTGGTAAAATCAGAGAAAAGTAAACGAACGCGAAAGCTATGAAATTCGCCCAATTTTTAGACGTCAAAAGCAAATGTATGCAAATGCACAAACGACAAAAAATTTCTTACATGCATCTGACAGATTTCACAGATCTCATAAATCAGTGCACAGAAATTTCCTGCACTAAAATTCGTTGCATGGGGAAATTTTTTACTCTCTCGTGAGCGCTGTGTTCTACGAAAAACTATGAAACTTTTGCGTACTCGAACAGGATTTGGTGACTTTTCGTAGATTTTCGTGAAAACTCGTTGTTTTGGGAGAGTACGCGAACAGACCTATTATTGCTATACAAGCAAGTTCTGACAACAGTATGGACCTATGAACGTCAGTTGTGGGCATGCACATGCCAGACAAATTTACAAAAAATCCCAATTTTCCAAAATTAAGCACTGCGAAATATATTAAATGTACCATGGTACAAACACTGATCTACATAGAGATCTAGTTACTGAAATGGCTGAAGATGAAGTTAAAAAGTTGTTCAAAGACATATACATAGTTAGGCTTCTCAACCACGCTAATTTACTAAATACTGGCGGCTTATCCATTTATTAATACAAATCAAAAATTAATTGCAGATTAGTCTAACGACTAGGTGCGATCCCTTGTAGACAGGCGTTAGTTAGTCTTTGGGAGGTTTCTTAGAGAGTTATAGTCTCTCACTATTCTAGAAGACTCTCTCCTGTATACACCTATGCAAATTCCTTTGATGATTTTTCGTTCCAGCGAAGGAAGTTTGTCAGGCGCTTTTAGTTGTTGTCTGGGAATCGAGTCCCCTTGCTCCGTAATTTCCAGTGAATCAAAAACTATTCCCAGATGCCCTATACTATAAAATGTTAATCGTTCCTTGTTGTTCACTTCTTGAATGCATCATCCTCTCAAAGTGTTTATATAGCGATGAGTAGAAAACACAATATTTGGCACGACAGGTCTATGGTCTTCTCACAACCATTCGTGCTGTGCGTGTTATATTCTTTACACGAATGGAAGGGGTCTACTGTTTAATACCGTGTCTAAAGGGCAATTTTCTCAATTATTTGAGAAGCTTTTTCATGACAGTAATACTCTCGGATGTTTGTCAGACGTTCTCGGGAGGTGTGTCGTGAATGAAATTCGAGTAGGGATTGAAACTGGAACCCCTTGAACCACGGCCCTTTGTATGCATACAGCTAAACAGAAATCATTCTTAAGTTTAGACTGTATCTCAAAGTAATTGGAAATAAGTACGTACTCTCCGTTTTATACTCTTTACACGAATAGAAGTAGAATATGCTTAATACTTTGTCCAAAGGGCAAATAAACCGAATCAAATGTAATGTTAGATGAAATCAGCGAATAACGCTAAGAAGTACCTATAAGCGAATCACAAAGAAATTTACCCTCATAACCTACAGGCACAGTTCCCGATGCAGTCAAAGGTGAAAATAGTAAAGATGAACTTTAAGATGAATTTAATATAACATACAGTGGTGGAAATTTCCATAAAAACACTACGTTGTACCGACTGCAAACTTGGCAGCACTTTCTAATTGAATCTATAACCATCTGCCAAATCAATGGGAAGACAACCATTACGTTTTCAACATCCGAAAAGATGGAAATTCGTATAAAAACAGTGTAATTAAAAGTGTCAAATCTCTAAATTTGTGTAAATTTTCTATTGGAATTGGAAGGGAATCATTTATTTCTTGTTTCAGATTATTTTAAGCATATAAAGCATATAAAGATTGTAGTCTTTCTGTTCGTGAAATTGCCATAAAAGTCGGAAGTTCAAACACAGTTCTTCATAACTCTAAAAGATTAGGTGAGAGTTATGGAAAAATTGCTAACAATGCACATTGTTAGCAGAACTATTGTTCCCACTTGTCGGGAGAACATGGGAAGCCGAGAGCTTTCCGGATGAGTGGAAGAAAGGAATGATCGCCAAGCTCCCTAAAAAAGGCAATCTAATGCAGTGCGAAAACTGGAGAGGTATCTGCGTGCTGCCTGCTGTGTCCAAGATATTTGCTAGAATCATCCTGGAGCGAATCAAAATACACCTTGTCGACCACATCAACACCCCGCGGATCATTATCGAGCAATGCGCTGAATATCGATTGCCACTTCACCTGTTGTTCATCGATTTTGAAAACGCGTTTGATAGTGTCCATCGGGAATTTATTTGGCGTGCCTTGCGCAGGAGAGGCATTCCTGATAAATTAATAGCAATTATCAAGGCTACATATGATGTTTCCACATGTCACGTATTGCACAGAGGAAGGCTGTCAGAGGAATTCGAAGTTCAAAGCGGGGTTCGGCAAGGCTGCATACTTTCACCAATACTATTTTTATTGATGATTAGCGGAGTGCTAAATGCGGCCTTATCAACAGGAAACGGAGGAATTCGATGGACTCTGACATCTGCACTCAAACACTTCGACTACGCCGACGACGTATGCCTGCTGTCACATAGAATTGTGGACTTTCAGCAAATTACAACATACGCGATGCAATGGAACCCGCTTACTCAGGATGGTAGGGTACGCGGCGGTCCTAGCAGTACGTGGAGCAGCACAGTTGAGAAGAAAGCACGGCAACTGGGAAAGAGTTGGGGAGAACTGAGACACATTTCCAGAAACCGCACACGATGATGGCGCGTAGGCATTATCGAGGCCCTAGGACCCACAAGGAGATACAGGACTTATGTAAGTAAGTACATTATAAAAACTGACAACAAATTAAGACCAAACTTGACTCGCCTATTGCAAGCAGACGCGTTAGACAAATTTTAAAAGCCAACCCATACCATGTTTACAAAAAAAAAAGATCCAAGAAGCCATCTTTAAGTGCAGATCATAAGACAGTAAAGCAAGAATTTCGCTGAAAGTCACATAAGGTGGTCCGATGAATGCAGAAAAGTTCTCCTCAAATGGAAAGACTCAGCAAATTATGCTTTAGAAAGCGGAACCAACTTCATATTCCAGCAGGATAACTATCGTATCCATGTCTCTCGAAGGCTGAGAAACTGGTTAAAGAAGAACAAAATGACAATTCTCAAAATCCAGATTGGAATCCTATTGAAAACCTCTTTAATGTACTGGTCAGGCAATCAACAACGTTCAAGAGCTTCGAGACGGCATAACTCAACAATGGACTGCGATTACACTGGCAGATTAGAAGACCTTGTAAATTAAATGCCGAGGCGAATGCTGGCGGTCGTAAGGTCAAGTGGTGGGCCGACAAAATATTGAATTATGGTCTTAAATTGAAATTATAAAGTCTTAAAGCCGAGTTCGACCTTGATTATGACAAAAATGTTAATATTTTTACTGGAATTCCCTAGTTTTTGGCCTATAACTTTTGTTTTACTTTGTGAAACATTAAGAGGTTTTTTTTTTTATAAAAACTTTAACTCTTCTCATTCAAATTTATATCCAAGTTGGGAAAAGCAAGGAAAAAATGCCTGAAATTCATGTGTTTTCATCGGAATTTCCATCATTGTATCAATGCTCCAATTATGCCAACCAGTTTTTCATTTATTACTCTTCAAAGTTATCTCGGAAAGCTAGTTCCTAAGCCGCACCCGTCATGTGGATCTCGTGCCGAAGGTTGTCAAGCACCCTACCAACCATTTTCGGCATCGCCTCAAAGCTATTTCACGGAAATTAAATGATCCATTCAACCTTGGTTGCCATATTGCCTTACACCAAAAATATAGAAAAAAAAATAATTCCCTATATGTACATACATATGTATATGTATGTATGTATGTAGTATGTACATAAATCTTCAATTGAAACTCTCTTTTTTTTTTTTTTGTTAAATGTCCTACTGCCCTTAACAACAAATTCAGTAAAAAAAAAATAAATATAAGTAGGAAGGAAAATCATATATAAAAAAGTAAATAACCTAAAAATGTCTATTCCTCAAAAAATTATTCAAACACTGACCCCACCTAACACACACAATGTACATTCTTTTGCTGGTCTTGATTCTCGAAGAATCCCAATCCCCAGTTCCAATTCCGATCCCAACCTATAAATAAATACCCTCTACATGTATATCTGTAATAAAACGACACGAGCAAGTAAGGACCAAAAAAAAAAAAAAAGACACCAGCCCGAGAATATCCTTGAAACTTTCACTTTCCCTTGTTCACCCGACCACCGCCACCGTCGCCGCCGCCGGTTCTCCCAGCCCCCAGTCCCCAGTGCCTCAACTGTCCTGATGACTTTTTGGAGGAATTTATTTAAATTTTTTTCTTTTTTTTTTGCCTTTTCCCACGAACAAACCAGAGATTTGGTTTATTTGGTATATCCTAGCGCTTAGTAACCAAAAGTGCAGATTGCTACTCCCCACCAGGGGAACTGGAATAGCTAACTCGTTTATTGCATAATTATGAAGTAATTTTTGGTAATTATCTTATTGATTATTTGTCGATCTAAATTTGGGTTATACATACGTACATGGTATATATTTACACACGAAAAAGGAACAAGTCGATCAAATTTCAACATTTCTTATGTACACATGGCTGTACATGCATATACACCTCTGGTATATACATACAGAGAGAGAGAGAGAGAGAGAGAGTGAAAAGAAAAATATTATATAATTGTTGGTGGCTCATCATCGTTCCTTTTTGGGAACCGGATAAAATATCCTCACACCCCAGCTTGAATTTATTTATCGCCACATATACCTATATACATACGTATACGAGAGCTTAATTGGGCTAACATGTACATATATACATCCAGTTTATGTACAAAATAAATCCCTACACAGGTATGTACATACTTTTGTTTAAAAAAAAAAAATGTTAAATTTTAGTCGAAGAAGGAAAAAAAAAATGGAAAATTTAAGAGACACACAATCACTGTAGATACACTTTTGGTTACAAAAGATACAAAAAAAAAAAGGAGACGAAAAAAACGTATCTATGTACACACATCGGACAAAATATAATAAATCAGGTGTCCTTGAAAGGAAAACATACCTTCTTCCCGGTCCCTTTCGATTTTCGGATGGATTTTTCCCTTATGATCGGCCGAATTGAGGAAGTTCAAATCACCCTGCGGTTGCGAATATGGTATCGAGATATTCTGTCCGTATTGCATGTTATTAGCTAAAATAGTAAAAGATCAACAATTATTAAATTTTATCCACTTTCATCCACTTCACAAGAAAAACAAGAAATATTGAAAGAAAATGGAAAAAAAAAAGAAACAAATCACACACTTGAATCAAGCCAGCAGCACAACAGAGCACCCGGTTTCGTTGTAGAAAGTAAAAACTCCCCGAAGAGCAGGAAAAGCAGGAAAACCCAAACGAACGTATCGCGTACGTATCGTGTACTCACAATAGCACGAACCTCTCCATAGCCGCCACCAGGAACTGTGTGTGCTTGTGTGCCTGCCTGCCTGCCTGCCTGTTCTCTCGATTGAAGGAGCAAAGAAGCAAGCAGCGGTAGCGGCGGCCACACACAGCAAAGCAACTTTGGAAAGTTTCTCTCTCTGGCTTTTCACTTTCGAAGGATTCCCGAATGTACCCAAAATGCCGACCGATAGAAACCGACATAAACACACTCTCACTCTTTGCCACCATGATCACCCCAACTCCCCAAAAAAAAAAAAAAAAAAATAGAAAAAATTTTGTACAAAAGCCACATCACCGAGCGCGCGCCGGCCTATCTCTTCTGTATATCGTTCCGTCTCGTCTTCTTGTACATGATGGTGGTGTGCGCCTGCTGTTGCTGTCGGCTTTTTTATTATAACTGTGTTTGTAGCACATATCATCATCCCCATGTGCACACACCCACATAGCCGAGCTGAGCCGAGTTTTATACCAAACCCGCGTGTGGGTGGGGGATGGTAGAGACCATCACCATCGCCATCACCGTCGAGCATATACCGAGCGACGACAACGTCGACTGAATTCCTTTATTATCGCATTCACCAACAGCTTACGAGGAGGGTGGACGGTTGACAACAACAAAACAGCAGAAACAGCAGTTTTCCTCTTTTTGTTTGGGATGGAGGTGGTTGTAGTACAATAGGGGTGGCAATAGATGTAGCCGTGTTGCCGTCCTCGTCATAAAGTACTTAAATTTGGTACTGAGTGATTTTTGACTTTAAAAAGTCATTCAATTTGGAAAATAACTTTCATGGCCACTTAAGCTGAAATGTGGTGAATCGCCAGGCATTCCCCCTAGAATCCCGGACAGTGCTAGATGCGTAGGACTACTTCTTATATAGTAAGACCTATTCTGAGTAATGGTTGGCTTGTATGGTGGCAGTGCGTCAACAAGAACTTAACACCAACTTAAAGGCTCTAAAGAGGATGCAGAGATTGGCCTGTATTGGTACCACAAGTGCCATGAGAACAACACCTACTGCAGGACTGAAGGGTATCCTCAATCTCCTACCACTGGACATTTTCGTTCAATCCTCGGCACCAATTAGTGTTCTAAGATCAAGCCAGTCAGATAGTTGGAGACATAATGTAGTGGGCCATTCTATGATCCTGGAGAAATATGTATATAGGACTATCTCACTCCGTACCTAGACTTCAATAGACCATTCACAAGCTCGTTCCCGAGCCATCTCTAATGCCATCTATGGATCAAAGACGGTCGGACATATTTTCTGAGCTGCTGGGTATATCCAGATCAGTCCAAACCATAGCAGTGACAATAGCTGGCCGTGAAACTACGTTGAAGGCAATACCACAGGAAGGTATAACCTTTTTCATTGATAGCCAGGCGGCAATAAAACCGTTTTCTGGTATAAAAATAAAACCAAGCTCGTGAAGTGCTGTGGTGAAGAGCTCAAGGTTCTTGGAACACAGCACAAGGTTGCCCTCTGTTGGGTTCTTAGACACGAAGGAATACCAGGAAATAAGAAGGCAGAGGAACTGGCAATATGGGGTTCAGAATCAATATCACAACAGGTAGACACCTCGGTATTCATCCCGCCTTGTGCACTAAAGCAAGAGGGATTGATGAAGACCAGTAGAGAATCCAATAGTAGATGCTCCTTCTTAGAGGACCTGTGTAAACTGTGTGGTTACAAGAATAGGGCCGACCGAATTATGCGAAAGGATAGGAAATGCCTTTCTACCCTGACAGGAGTAATCACGGGGCATAACTCTTTTCGGTACCACAGAAAAAAAACTAAGACTCACGGAAGAATACATATGTCGGGAATATGGAGATGAAGAAGCCAATGAGGATACAACCCACTTTCTCTGCCACTGCCCTGGGCTTATCCACCTTAAATTTAATTTCTTGGGCGACACTTCTTCTGTGGTCTTAAAGAAGATGGTTTGGTGATTCACATGAAACAAATTTGTAAGACTATGGCTTACCAATGGGCAAGGGACATCTTTCCCCTCTGGGTATCACAATGGGTCTATACAGACCATGAGTGTTGCGATGTGATTTTCGTCCTCTCGCCTACCCTAGCCTAACCCTAGCCTAAGTTGATTACCTAAGAATCTTCGGTTAGGTAGACACGATGACTCACTAAAACTGCGATTGCAATTTGTTACAAAGAGTGTTGTGTTATATGTTCACGCCAAATCGACATTTATTAGGCTTTCAGTTGTACTTAGTATATAAGTAGGTTCATGCATACATACGGTCTAATTTCGTCCTTCGAATGAATAGGAATTCGATAATTAAAGGAATAGTATGAGCATTAATATTGTCATTAGATATTAACATATAAACCTTTTTTTAGGATCACAAGAATTTTTTAAGGTAACATACCCTGTCTGCTCTCAATAAACTAACCAATTGGACTCTCGGTCAACTGAGCAGGTGCTTTTCACGAAAACACAAACTCCCTGACTTTAATCTCCCAAAATTAAGAGGTATCCCTAGTCCTCTTTAACAGCGCCAACAACCTAGGCCTAAAGCTTGACCGCAAGTTTCTTCGAAGAGAAAACATAGTGGTGTGGTGGCCCGCTCTGGAGAAACATTCCAATTTAACCGCAATTGAAAAACACTCAATGAGTGTCTCAGCATTACCGGTGCACTGAGAACCTCTCCTATAGGCGCGCTGCAAATCATACTCCACCTTCTCCCAATAGACATTGTCGGAAAAAAAACTGGATGCCTGCTCAACAATGAAATGAGCAACCCACAGGACATGCCAACATACTATTGATGCATCGTCATCTTCCACAGGTAACCTGCTCACCGAAAACAATTTCAATAGGAGCTACAAAATTTCGATACCCAACAGAACCAAATGGACTCAACATGAGATCCTGTACCAGAAATCGCTCTCAATTTTTATAGAAAAATTTAAAGCACTACAAAAGCTTTTAATCCCTAAAGAGGAGGACGTTGCTATTGGTGTCTCAGAGAAATACTTAAATACGCTAGAGAATCTTCTGCGTAACGACCTCTCTCGGATCTCCTAATGAACTACAAAATGCAGCAGGGGTATATTTCTTAGAAAAGGGAACTGGTCCTCTTATACACGGTATCAGGCCCATACTTTGTATGATGTGATCCCCCGATGGACTGCGCTGGAGAAAGCCATTCACTACAGCTGGTTTAGCCGTGATTGTCTCCAATAGTGAGGCCCTAAGTACCATCTACTGCTGTTGCAGTGAATTCCGCCAATCGCATCAAAGAAATTTTCTTGTGAACCATTTGCAAACTACTCACTCATCTATTCTAAAGAAACTAGAATACATTCCAAAAGACACTGATGGTTTTCCTCAGACTTCTTAATCACTGCACAGTATTCCTGTCAGAAACCATGGCGATAAAGGAGACCTTGCCAAGTCTAAGGTATACGACATCTCTCATTAGTACAATAGTAGGTACCACGATACCGACGATGGGGTAAAACAGTACCACATATCTGGCGGAGTACCACAAGGATCGGTACTAGGTCCTATCTTGTGGAACCTTATGTATGATAAGGTGCTGAGGCTTGAAATCCCCAACGAGGCAAAAATCATAGGCTTTGCCGATGACATCGCAATCGTAGTGACGGCAAAACACCTGGAAGAAATAGAGGACATTGGAAACGAATGTATCCGAAAAGTGAGACGGTGGATGACAGCAGTCGGTTTAGAACTCGCGGAACATAAAACGGAAGCAGTACTAGTAAGCAGCCGCAAGAAAAGAGAAGCAATCACCATCAGGGTAGGCAACCAAAATATAACGTCAAAACCGGTGATCAGATACCTAGGTGTGATGATTGACGCTAGGCTAGCTTACAAGGAACACCTTGAAATAACGTGCGACAAAGCTGCTCGGGTGTGTACTGCCTTATCCAGAATAATGACAAACATTGGAGGACCCAGACAACCAAGGAGACTAATTTTGTCAAGAGTGGCGCAGTCAATAATAATGTATGCGTCACCAATATGGGCAAAGGCAGTGAAAATTAAGTCCCACTCAAGAAGAGTTAATTCCGTCAACAGACTGTGCGCGCTGAGAGTATGTTGCGCTTTTCGGACGGTATCCGATGATGCTATATGTGTTATTGCGGGAATGCTACCAGCGGATATCTTGGCTATTGAGCTACAGAGGACCTATGACGCCAAAATCCAGGAACCCCTTGCTCCAGTCAAAGATATTAAGCTGGCAGAAAGACAGCGAAGCATGAGAACATGGCAGGAAAGATGGAATCAGTCAACGAAGGGAAGATGGACCCATCGACTTATACCGGATATAGATAAATGGATGGACCGGCATCACGGAGAAGTGGACTTTTATCTCACCCAGTTCTTAACCGGACACGGCTGCTTCAGAGCTTATCTAAACAGGTTTGGGCTTGATGAATCTCCAAATTGCTCAAACTGTGGAGAGGCCAGAGAGGATGCAGAGCATGTGCTCTTTCAGTGCCCACATTTTCGCTTGGAACGCAGAGGTCTTGAGGAAATAATTGGAGAAATACCAACTCCGGAGAACATCGTAAAACATATGCTGACATCGAACGCAGTATGGAATACTGTGAAACAAACAGCAGCGGTGATCATAAAGGAACTTCGGCGGCTGGAAAGGCTCAGGGAGAGCAACCAAACCCAAATGGAAGCCCCCTCAGAACAAGAAACGCCGAACAGGTCAAGAAGAGCATAAAGTGCTAACCAGCCCCGCGAAGTAATACTTAACGGTAGTACCGCGGGGAGAGTGGTTGAAGTGTGTAGGGTGTGGGTTAGTACGTAGGCGTATTCCTGGCATCGAGTATTCAGGTTTGCGAATCGTGCATGCCAGTAGCCCGGGTTACTGGTATCTTTAGAAGATTACACATCCGTTGGCGCAACCAAAAAAAAAAAAAAAAAAAAAAAAGGTACCATTGTGGTAAACTGCATCAATGGGAGGCATGCCTTAAGGCTGGGGCTCCCGCCAAACGATTCATTACTTTCTATGGACCTGACAGGGTCTCTTAATGCACTTCGACACACACAAAAGTGTCGTGGAAAAGGTAATAAATTACCGGAGAAAAACGCCCCTTTTCAAAATATAAAATGAGGTTTTAAGGCTGGAAAGGAGTCTCCCAAAATGTGCCCTAAAAACCGATATAACTCAAAAAGGGGATCTTTCACAGCTAACGTGAAGCTAAATTGTGGAGAAACTCATGCAAAAGCTATCAGCTTCGGACATCCTCTGTCAAGGACATGACGATGACATACCTAAACCAGAATTTAAGGAAACGCTCCAAAGATAGAACTTTAGTTTACCTTAGACACAACATATTTAAATGAAATCGAAAAGTCTATTCTTTTATGTACAACTTGGTGTTGGATTGAGAATTTAACCAGTAAGGGTCCGACCCCGAGAAGTAATGGCCAACTCCCCAAAGGTGCATGATGCATCATTGAAGAGTTGAATGAATTGGGACGTGAGGACATTTGGTCTCACAGCTTGCGCGACAATGGCCATTTTGAAGGATACGTTTCCCGGTCCCCTAATGTCTCGTTTTGAAGATTTGCACTGGCCGGCAAGATCGCCCGATTCGACTGCTCCAAACCCTTTTCTTTGAGGTTATTATGAACAAAATATATCGAAACAACATCAGGTGAGTATTTTTGGGACACCCTGAGCCATGTTCGACCGTCCGTCCGTATGTTAGATATTCAAATTATCTGCAATTCATCCATACAGTGTCTATAGCCAAGCCAAGCTGTCCTGATCATCTGAAACTCCCCCCTGAAAGTTCACGGAACGAAAGTACGGTCACCAAAAGTCAATTTCACGCGATTGCGTACATTTTATTCTCTTTAGGTGTACTGTACAATTATGCTGTACAAAATGGTGGGAAAAAGTCGGAAATGGATGAGCAAAAATGGCGTAACTTTGTTAAAGCTGACAACTGTGTTTCTTTTAACATTTCGTGAGTCATACACTGCCGCCAGGGTCGTTACAATTTAAAACGACAATGGTTTTCAATTCTCAACACCAAGGGTTCTCATTGAAATAAAAAAGAACCGATTTTGATTATAATTTGCATGGCCGTGGGCGTGGCACTTTACTAGGAGCGACACAAAAGAAGAAGAATAGGTTATCAAACCATTCATTCCAGACCAGGCGGATGTAAGTATGTATGTTTTTTTTAAAGATTGGTACATCCATGTTGGATTTTAACTTAACTACTTATCCTTCCATTCATTTGTACGAGTATATACTTAGGCATGTGCTATATCTACATAGATCTTGTCCATCTAAAATGAATACATATTTTGCTTGAACGCTACTGCATTAGTTCGACTTGAATGGAGAGGTAGAAAATTGTTTACTTTTGGTAGCAACATCCAAGCTTTGTTTACATAACACTTGAAGGCCGCAAACCCTGAAAGGTGCGATTCATAAGAGCTTTGATCATTCGTATGCTCTAGGAATAATTTAAGTTTTTGCTTACCAAAGGGATTTCGATTAAAGTGCGAAGCTTCTAATGTGATACCCACATGTGATGTGCAGCCAACATGAACGAGAGCTGCATGAAATGAAAAAAAAAGCAAAATAAAAAGTGTCACCGGAAACCATAATTGATAAAGTTATGTTATAACGTAGTTAAGATCCGTAATTTTTACAAAGATGTAGACAAAGGCTATAAATTCTCTGTTTATATACATTTGTATGTGTTTTAATCAAATACTATTCGCGATAAACTGTCAATAATGAATGTCAAGTATAATGTATACTTTATCGTAAATTCTTATATTTTTTTGTTAACACCCTGTTAAAAACCGTGTTGACCATTGATGCCAAAGTGTCGCAAAGCAAATTGAATGAGGTTAAGTAAAATTCAAAAGAAATTTAAAGTTTAAATGAGCACCCTGCCACAACAATGCGCTCAACTCCGCAAACTGGGAACATACTTTGGTTGCGCAAAGGAACAAGGGAGTTAAACAGTATTATTTTAGGCAGCGGATCCCATCGTATAATACAGAGGAAGGTATTAAGGAATACATAGTCTCGGGTGGCGTGCCACAGGGCTCGGTATGAGGGCCATTATTATTGAATATTATGTATGAAGGCATACATCGTAGGATCGTAGGATTTGCTGACGACATCGCCATTGTCGTAGTGGTTTTGGAGGAAATCACACGAATCGGCAGCAACACTATTAGGATAGTCCCGGAATGTCTCACTACAGTAGGCCTTCAACTTACCGAAAATAAGGCCGAAGTGGTCCTGATCAGCAGCAGGAAAAAGTGCGAGACAATTACCATCACCGCAGGTGGACACGAGATCAAATCGAGACCAGGATTCACGTATCTGGGTGTGGTGGTCGATCCTAAGCTATCATTTAAACAAAATTTGGAGCTAATAACGCACTCATGAGAATAATGCCAAACGTAAATAGGACGGTCGAGGTATAGCCGAGGACAACTCCACCTAGCCCGTCCAATAAGTACTATGTTTTGAATGAGGATCAACTCTAATGAATCGCAGCGCCAAATTTCGAACAACCAAAGAGATCAAGAATAGTTCAGGTCATCCTTGATTGATTTGAGAGAACCATGTTCTGTGTATTCCGTCATATATACATATGTAGAAGCATTATACATACAGAAGCATATACAGAGAAGCTTGCACACAAAACCTTCCAGCGACCCTGCCCGTAAAATCTTTAAGTCCACCTCAGTTTCTCAGTAAAGAAAGATCTCGTGTTTTTTTTTTTCCCTTAGACCCCAGCCCATATGGCTGATACTGCGACTTGAAAAGGTCTATTGTATCTTATTGTACCACCGTCTTACTCGCAGAGTTTTTAATATCTGCTGGCGAGAATGGTACCTTGTGGGCATTTGCAGAAAATGTGATCTGAATGCCCTGAATGATGATTCGTCACCTTCCGAGCAGAACCTACATTCTATGTCTGGTCATTGAGTTTGTTGAGGTGATATTTCAGGCCACTGTGACATGTTAGAAAGCTATCCTATCCTTGTCTAAGCTAAGAATTTCCTTCTAGGAATAAGGCTTGATTAATCTTTTGGACTGTCGTAACTCCACGACATTTTCTGATTCGACTAGACGATGTTTGCGTTCCCATTTGCTGTGACGGCAGCCCAGTTGAACCCAATGAACGCTGCCTATATGTTGCATACAATCCCCTGATAACCTGGAATCCATCCGAGTACCACACTGTTGTATTTAGCAAGAGATTGTAGTGTATCGTAACAGCATTTGACTGATATGGAATCCACTAAACTGGACGACAGCGCTCTAAGAGCTGGCTGACCATCTGAATAGATAAAATCCTAATGCCCTTGATACCCTTACTAAGGTTTAACCTAGCGCAGTGGCATGGAGTTCAGCCTGGAAAGCTGTGGGATATATTCCCACATGTATCGAGACTTTGCTGTTGGACCCAAAGACACCAGCACCCACTCCAGACTCCATTTTTGCTCCGTCAGTGAACCAGATCAGACCTCTACTGTCCAGTGCCGAAACGCCATTAGAGCAGTCTGCACGGTCTAATATTTTAACCTCAAATAACCTACCAACACAGTATTCCCGGACAATGCAGAACATGTCTCTTTGTGGGATTAAATCAAGAATTTTCAGTTGTTGCACATGGTCACCTGCTTTGTACTTGTATTCTAGTTGCAACTTGATAGCGCATCTAGCAGCCGTCTTCCTAATTAAGATTTGTAGGGGTGTGAGCCCGGCGATAGCTTCTAAAGCTGCCGTAGGGTAGGTGTGCATCGCACCTAAAATACCGACACAAACTATTTTTTGAAGCTTAGCTGCCATTGTTCGTTTAAAACTTTCGGCCACCATACGATGCCCGCTTACGTGATAATGAAGTTCACCAGCATTCTATACATTCAATGTATCATTTTTGGATTGAGATCCCAAGTTCAGCCGTGAAGGCATCTATTGGGCCACATGGCCCTAGTGGCGCGTTTAATGGCGGACTGGATATGAGAGTTCCAGTTAAGCCGCTTGTCAAGGATAACTCAGAGTTATTTGACTTCACTGGAACAAGCTAAAGTGGTGCCTTTTATAGTGATAGGTCCCAGATTGACCAGTCTTCTTTGAGTAAAAGGCACTAGAACGGTTTTACTAGGTGTAAACTAGTACACCATTCTAGAACATGTACATAGCTAAACACCTTGCAAGACGGTGTAAAGGGTCGTGCTGTGTTAACCACTAACAAAAATCGCCAGGTCATCCGAATAACCAATGGCGATGTAGCCTGATCTATATAGATCTGCTAAGAGTTTGTCAATAACTAATGACCACAGAAGAGGAAGAAGGACGCATCCCTGGGGACAAACTTAAACTGCATTCACAGATACAGACACTCCTCTGAAGTAGGAAGTAATGATCCAACTCTCAAGCATTGCTCTAATCCATTGGTTGGTCGAATCTTCGATACTTCTGCTACTGATAGCTCTTCCTATTGAATCCTAGTCAGTTCTATCGAATGCAACCTTGAAACGACAGGTTTCTTCTGTCTTCTAGACAAGTTAGTGAAGAGCACCCTCGGTTGAGTTACCTTTTCTGTATGCAAATTGGCTTGAATGTAAAGGGGAAGACAGATCCAGTCGGCCTTTAGAACGAACATGAAAGAGTCTCTTCATAGTTTTGAGAACAAACGATGTTAGACTATACGATCTAGGCAGCTCACTAGGCCTATTGCCTGGTATCGGTATGAAGATTTCATTCTCCTGTCTCCAGGTAATCGGAATGTAACCCCAGTTGTAGCTGGCTCTAAATAAAGCAACAATGACTGGCAGGATGATGTCAACTATTTTCTGTAGAACCGCTAGGAAAATCCTATGACTTGAGGGAGCCTACGGCCCATCTTACGAGTAGTCGAACCTGGGAAGTGAACCTGAAGTAGGGCTCTAAGTGTATCAAATCGGTCCGATTTGTAGGTACCATCAGTCTTTTTAAGTAAACCTAGACTATTAGCGTGATCCTTAACGAGTGCTTTATGGATTCGTGCTGCTACTGGTATGTCAGTAATGTTTTCACAGCATTTTCTCCTTCTACCACGTTTAGATCGTCTTAGTTTCAAATTGTACTCTGTGAGAGCGAACCTATATTCGTCCCAACTTTTCCTGGGTTTAGCAGTGTTGAAGAGTCTTCTAACTTTCTTCCCATGCTTTGCACAGACTGGTTTTACGGACACACCTGCTGCGATAGGAAGTAAGCAACACATCAAATAATATTTCTCTTCCATTTATACAATATGTACCCTTTTTCAAGGAAGCCCGAATATTTAAACAAAGTAATTAAGCAACGATCTAAGGGAAAGATACCCTCAGAACGCACCCATAACTTATAAATCAATAAATGAAGGATGAAAACATTCCCGATAATCACCTCGCCCCTCGGACTACAAAAGCAAACCATTGTGTAGGCTGGCAGTGTATCAAAAGGAAATATGAACAAAAATACTAAAATTTAAGCGTGACCTACAAACAAGGTACTTACAGCATTCAAGTTCAGCAAAATAAACATTCGAATTCAGTTCGAGCTGAGGAGAACGAAGCCATTTCATAGAAACAGCCATCCTCTGCAGTGTAATCCAACAGAACAGGAGAAGAAGAACAGAATCCCTTCGAACACACAAAACAGAATTTTTCAAGGAAAGAGGTAAAGGCAGCCGAAAACCATTGCCAGGAACAGGAACACAAAGCGCGTGGGCAATGGTGGAAGCCTTGAGATACACGTGGAGGAACAGCATGTAAGTGAGTAATTGACTTTAAAATTTGTCTACATGATACTGCAGGATATACGAGTACAAATAAGTATGTTCATGTATGTTTTTTTATCTTCTAACAATCGTAATGGCGTCGGGTTACTTAAGGCGTATGAGTGGCACATATGTACGCTCAACTGGTGTGAATGATAAATGCATTAACACGTTACATACTCGTAGTGATCCAAACGAAAAATTGTATTTCTATTGATTATGCTCCCTCCTGTGCAGGATGTGCTGGGTGCCGCCCTGAGAATGGACGCAAAATGTCAAAGTCAGTTTGATTTTGAGGTTCAATTAGTCTAAACGGTTTGGACTAATACGCGCTTAGCCCCCGGAGGGCATAAGGACGACGCCACCAAAGAATGTTTCTACGAACTCCTCGAGTAAACCTACGGGCATTGTCCTAAGTATGACATTCCAAGATAGGAAAAGAGGACATCTTTGGTAGGACAGTTGGAAGGTATAGCCTACACGACAACACGTCTTGCAACGTATTTATACCAAGCACACGATCATGAAACGGTCAACCAGATTGATTAATTAAATTAACCCATAACAAAAATTCCCATGAAAAAAGTCTGCGTACATTTAAAAAAAGATATTAAAATAAAGAACTAAGTGTTCCTTAATAATTTTTTGGGTGTCTACTCTTGAAACCACCTTCCCACTAAATCTACTAAAACCTTCGTATTTTCTGGATGTATCTCAGACCATTCCTCCAGCAGCTTCTTTTAAGGCATATTTTTGAAATCATTCTGTATTGACTGATACTTCGTTCCAACAGATCCCATAAAAGTTCTGTGGGGGTGTATGTAGCTATTTCGGGACGTTATACAGAAGCCAAAGCTTAATAATCTGAGCTGCATGCTTGTGACCATTATCTTGCTGGAACATAAAATGACTATCCAAGCCGAGTTTTGTAGCATTTTCAGGGATATGTTTTTTAATAACATTAAATACTGAAGTTTATCCATCGTGCTTTCGATAAATTCCAAATTTCCGACACTCGTTGACGCCATACACCCCTAAACTATCACCCCACCACCGATGTGCTTTACTGTACGAAATAGGTTTTCTTCATTCTATTCACTTGCTGGTTTCCTCCACACAATCCCGCGTTTGTTCATTCCGAAAATGCAAAATTTGCTTTCGTTCGAACAAAGTACATTGTTCAAAAAACTTTGAGCCTTGTCGACATAGTCTCTGGCGAAAGCAACGTGCTTTTTTTGAAATTAATGGTTTTTTCTGCAAGATCGTCCATGGTAGCCTGCTTTTCGGAGTACATTTCTAATGGTACTAGAAAATATGTTCTTTTCAAATTTTTCCCTCACTATCGTTATTATTTTCGGAACATTTGCTTGTGGATTCTTTTTTACTTCCGATAAAACAGAGCATTTTTTTCATTCTGGGAGTACCTGGGGCCTGCCTGAGTTGTACTTTGAGGATAAATTTCCAGTTGCTACGTAGTTTTCTAAAACTCTTTGGACAGAAGAATGTGATCTATCAACAATCTGTCTTATTGTTCTCAAAATTTTGCCATCTGATCCCAGTTTTATTATCAGTTTTCGAATGTCCATTGAAATTTCTGTGTTCATGGTTACTATAGTAAAAACTTCACAAAAATAACCAAATATGAAAAGAAATACAACACACTCTACGACTTCTATACTTGAAATTAAAAAGTTCGCAAAAATAAATAGTATTCGTAAAGTAAAACAACGAAAAACTATAAAAAAAAAGTGCACGACTGGGTCGTACGTACTTGCACCGTAATGCTATAAGTGTATAATTTTATTGGGATTAAAATCCAAGTCTTGCTCTTCCTAATAAAGTAGGCGTGGCATTCCGCGTTTCGATGGAATAATAATCATAACATTGTAGGAGTTTACTCAATGTTTTGTTTTTAAAAAAACACCTTTAAAAAGTGGGTGTGGCCAGATAAGGTTTTTGAGTGAATTATAGAAAATTTGAGCGCCTATTACTTTGCTTAAATAATTTTTTCTCAATTTCTAGTAAAAATTTTGAAAAAAAAAAGTGGGAGTGGTAATTTCAAAATTTGGTATGCCATTATTCTGCACTTGTCTTATAACCTAGACATATTAACTTTTAACCCAATCGCCGAACAAATACACGAGAAACAGCTGATTTTCAATATTACCGTTATTCGAATATTTCGTGAAAAACGTGGTATGCCACCTCATAGCATATGCCCAAACTAACTTACACATCAAATTTTATCGAAATCGTTACAGCCGTTTTCGAGCAAATCCATTTTAACTGAAATCGGCCTTAAGTAAACTACCCTTAATTTTGAGGTTAGAATGAAAATTCAAATTTCGACTCTATATATGAAACAGACCCTATATATGAAATTTGAAGCAAATCCGTCCAGCCGTTTAGGCTGCAGTCGAATATACAGACAGACAGACAGACAGACAGACTGACAGACTGACAGACTGACAGACTGACAGACTGACAGACTGACAGACTGACAGACTGACAGACAGACAGACTGACTGACAGACAGACAGACGGAATTGCCGGACCTACTTTTTTGGACTTCTCCATCATAGTAATGTCAAGTTTGATTAAAATCTCGAGTTCGATTTTTTTCACGATTGCAATACTTGCCCTATAGATAGGTGCAAGTAAAAAGTTACGGAAAACATCCTGTATGCAGACTTCTTGGGCATGAATCTAAGTGGTATGTTCGGATAAATGGCGCCAGTGGATTTCACGGATATGGAAGATCAGACAAGAGTTATACATATTGAATAAGAAACTTCTGAAGTTATTTTTGCATAAAAATATATTAATTTTTATTTATAATATGAGAGTTTTACATATTTTTCTAAAAGCTTAAAGAGGATGTAATGTACGAAGACTTTTTACACCGACTGTAAGTGATCCGACAATAGCCAAAGTCCAGAGATCATTGCCGAATTTTTTGCGATCAATCGTAATTGTCGGGCTCTAAGCGAAGTACAGTTTGTGTTTGCCGGCGTATTCCTTCCACGTATCCACGACACAGAACAATAAGCAAATTAGTCACATTTGGATTGGTCAGGAATTCAAAACCAAAACAGACAAGGTAGGGATCGTACCTTACCACAATATCAGCCATGTCTCTCAAGAAGATTCAGTTCGCATTTTTTCGAAGTGCAGTTGGATTAAAATCTCGAGTTTAAAATTTTTAGGAAAGCAATACTTATAAGTAGGAGCAATTCCAACATACGAATCCAAACATATGTTCTGTACTTTTTGTTTTTGAAACAAGAGGGTGTGTTAATTTTTGGTGATCAGAGGCATCAGTACCTAATCGATTTAGAATCAAAGGTTTGTACTTTAATTATTTCCGACACAACAAAGTTTATTCATAGGAGAACATAAAAATCAAAGAGATGCCTGAAACTGGTGAACAATAATGTCAACAAAAGTGTTAAGACAGCAGAGCCACCTAAGTTGAACTCACTAACGAACACAAAAACGATTTCACCACTCACGGGGTGAGTTGGTGAAGAAAAAGTTTAAATTCATTTCAGCATGGCCTTACGCCATGTTCACACTAAAAATTTCTTAAATTTCCATTTTTATGACAAGCAACCAAAATTAGGAAATGACAAAAGGTCCCCTTCCGACATGTAGGAAAGAAGAAAGATTAAAACAAAGTTAATTGACACACAGTTGGTCAATCCAACGGTCAATACAGGCACGCACACATAGAGTACACATTTGGAATATATATGTATGTACATATGTATGTATGTACGTATAGTATGTATCTCTTAAGGGCGGATTACATACAAAGCATCATCATCTCCAGAAAAGGCAATTCTGAACAAAAATCAAAACTCCCCCGTGACTTCTTTGCCGGTTCGGTTCGATTTGTTTACGTTTCTTGGAAGATTTCCGTGGGGTAAAATGACGACAAATACAAATAGCAATAGGATAAGTGCTTCGGGAGCAAGTAGGCCAACACTACAACACAATGGTTACGGGCCTGTTTATGGCACTCCACATGAAAATTGATGAAATGCATGACGGTGTTGTTTGTTAATGGAATTTTAAAATTGGTTATCACCGTATGATTAATGAATTA
The DNA here is from genome assembly GCA_963583995.1 of Xylota segnis. Taxonomy (NCBI): domain Eukaryota; kingdom Metazoa; phylum Arthropoda; class Insecta; order Diptera; family Syrphidae; genus Xylota; species Xylota segnis. Next base: position 112,621,464 of record OY757236.1, on the reverse strand, counting down.
AAAACGAAAGGAAGGTGAGTACTGGTGGATATGTAATGTAAAAGCAAAAGGTACCGAATGAGACCAGAAAAGAGAATTTTTTTTCATAGAAGGAGCAAGGAACCAAAGGTCAAAGCAAACGTAACGAGGAGTTAATCCGAAAGTGATTAGTTTCTCTGTCTGTCAACTTCGATATTCGATAAAATTATTACACTTGCAGTTTGTATCTGCGGAATGGACATCTTTTTTATATAAAAACGTGAATTCTGTGCCTAAAACTATAGGAACCACTAGTGAGGTACAATTGGTGAATTCATCGAATTCATAAATGTAAAAAAAACATACAACCCTTCAAGTTGTGCGTTCATTTTTGTGAAAGAACTGCATTACCAATGCATTTGTTTGGCATCACTTGTGTTCATAAATTACCGTGAAGTCAAGCGAATTCTACCAGCGGCACGACGAGAACAACTGTCAAAACACGAGTAAAACTAAGCGAAGCTGCGCTGTCATAAATACGTCATAGCTTGTGATTTCGCTTGAATTCGAGTCGCACGATGCGATTGTCGTTTGAATGTAAACTCAGCCTGAAACATTTGTAAATGAATTTGTGGCTGGCAAGAGGCAAAAGGCTGTACTTTGGGGAAAGTTTTGGCCGAAATCAAACGAATTTCAACCTTTTCAAAATTTAATGATATACTACAAGCGAATAAAATAGAGGAACAGAGAAAACGGTAGGGAAGCTTCCTCAAGGGATTACTTCAATGAATTCGATTAGGTGTGTGGTACTAGCCATAACATTAAACCGGAGGTCGAGTTTGTAGCAAAAGTCTTTGGCAAAACTGACGAGAGTGACGAAAGTAAGCGCCGTGGCTCAGTCGTTAGTGCATTGGACTATGCAGCAAGAGGCTTAAGGTTCGATTCGCAGAATAAACGGCCCCACCTCTCGAGAGCGTCTGACAAACATCCGAGGGTATAACTGTCACGAAAAAGCTTCTCAAACAACAAATTGCCCTTCAGTCACGGCATTAAACAGTAAACATTAATCGAATTTCTTGAGAACGAAGCAAAGGACAAGATACTCAGTATGGCTGCCGGCCGCATGAATGCAGGAAGGGTTGTGCTCCCACATGTACACAAAGAAGTTGTTCAGCAGAATTTACAGCGCATGTACATATTATATTTTCGTACAAAATATAGGCAGTCAGTTATGTATAGACAAAAGAGAGTTTATTTCGGTTGACTTGTCCAGGAAAAGCTTCCCGATAAGGTTATAGGTTAGGTAATACAAGGCCACTTACGATGATTCCAAGTCTCACGTTCTGCACGTAAAACTTCAAAATCTAAAGTAAAGTCAGGCAAGGTTGCAATCTATCATCAATATTGTTTTGATTGGTGATTGTTGGTGACGGTTTTCGATTGCTCTTTCGTCTGGGAAAGAAGGAATGCTTTTAAGTATTTCACTTGGAACACATTGACTACGTTGCCGACGTCCACATAGCCACTAGATTATGAAGCTGAAATCAAAGGCCTGATCATCGCTACCACTATACTTAACCATAGAAGTACTAGCTCTCTGTTGAATAACTGGTTTTTAATATGGAGAAGCAATGCTATTATCTCACATGAACGGGTTCACCAATTTGAGATCATTAGAGACAGGCTTTGAGATGTCAAGGTCGAGGGCGCTACCAATTTAGGAATTGCCTTCTCTACGAACCTCAAACGATGAGGATCTTAGATTAATCGAGTATGAATTATCTGTAGATCACTGTAAACAACAATTTTCTACATAACTGAATGAGAATAGCTTGTTGGTGACGAAAAACCTTGACTATCAAAAGGTAAGAAACCTACAGTATCAACAAAAGCTGACAGTTGACCAAATCTAGAAAGAACATCTAATAGACTTTTTTTTATAGCTACCCTTTTAATGTCAAGACACAGCGCGGGTGTTAGGGAAACTAGGAAGAGCAGATAGGAGATACCGATGGACGTTGGTTTGTTTGTGGATTATAATGTGAGGGAACAATATAGCTTGGTAGAGCATTCCACATTCGTGTAGTACACTTTAGGAAAAAATCTCTATATTTGAAGGTATTTCCGAAGATAGGCTTGAGGGTATACTGATGAGCATTCAAAGTGTGACGGGTATTGCGAGAAAATTGTTAGAGGGGCGGAATGCAACTGGCTATTTCGCTGGAGCACTGTTTATGAAAAAAGCGATCAAATAGGGAAAGGAATGAGACATTTCTGCGATGTTGTAGCGAGTTAATCCACTCCGCTATGCTTCTGTTCCCTATTAGTTTTAACGCGCGATTTTGGCTTCTGTCCAGCAGGTGTAAAGAGGTCTTAGGAGCAACTGACCAGACATGAGCATTATACTCGAGCTTCTGACATCGTTTGAGGAATCCTAGACATTGGTCATTCCAACGCAAATGGTCATTGAAACACATACCGAGAATGGAAAGTTTTTCGGTTTCGACGATGCAAGTACCATTCATTGATAATGGCAAAGGGTTAAGGTTAAGCTTGAGCGACAGCTGACAGCATTGGGTTTTCAAAGCATTAAATTCCACTCATTTAATTATGTTGTCCAGATCGGAATTTGATGAGCTTAACATACGCTGCCGCCGTTCTTGAACTAACATTTAGTTTGTGTTTCAACGACATAGACCCGGTTGCATGCATGTACATGAACAGTGCAAAGCTCTGAAAAATAGACCGATAGTGATACAAAATAACAGAATCGGGAGCTCCAAAATGTTTGAAAATAACGTTCTTCAAAGGTCAGAGGTTTTGACTCAAACAATCTACTACTACTGACTACTTTTGACCATCGTACCGAGATATAAATCTGTTCCGGAAAATAGAAAAGACTATCTGAATCTGAATCAAGGTTGCAAAAAAGTTGAAACGATATACATAAATTGGACAAAATGGCGGCGAGATCAGAAAAATATATGGTGTGCAACTGCGTACAACTGAAAGGGCATGCAAAGCCTGGTCCTTAGTTCCAGCAAAGGTTATGGAGATATAACTTTAAAATCTAGTTTTCTGCAGATTAAAAGGTTAAGAGGTGGCTTTGACAATCAACTAGCTCGAAGCATGACCTTAGCAACCAAAATGATAATTTTGAATTAAAAACTTATAGAAAGGTTACAAACCATCTGGAACGGATCGTATGCTACTGTGGTGTAAAATATCGAGGTGTTATCGCGTTCTCTTTAGGTCAGTGTAACGAATCCCCGTCTAGACGCGAAAAACGAGTGCGACATGTAGAAATGCATAGTGCAACCAGCTAGCTGAAACCGATGGAAACCTCTTTTTGTCAAATTGGGTCTCTGCCTGCGGTCGCTATCTACACCTCATTGGTCTGCGCTTTGTTTTTGGGGAGTTAAGTTGGTAACAGTCGTCTCGGTCGTCTTGTTATTTACACAACCATACCCTACCTTCCATATCATGTGCAGACCTTATAAAGTGGGCGTGGATTAAATTGCTACAATAACTTCAAACGTTTGAAGATGTTGCATGTACTATGTTCCCCCAAGAAAGGGGAGTGGTACTTAATGTAAAGACTCTCCTAATATTTGGTCTCAAATTTTTAGATTTTATGTAAAATGGTGAAGTGCGTAGTGGGCGGTTTATATCTAATTCAACTGGGCTGTCAGGAAGTCATATATATGAGTCCTATGTACTAAATTTAAGTATCATACCTGAAACGAATGGATCTTTAGTAAAAAAAAGTGAACATGGGCAGCAAACGAGGATTGAAGGGAAGCAAGCAAAAAATACCTCGAAAACGAAAACACTTAACAGGTTAATCCGTTGAGAGAATTACTTGGAAGTATTTCCATTAATAATTTCCTTACTATTCTGCTACCCACGCGGTGTAACGTAGAATATACTTCTGGGGAAGATCGGTTTCACTAAGATTCTCGCCTTCTGATCCATATAGAACCGAAATAAATTAAAGGTCTGGTCAACGTTATAACCTTTAGAATAACAGGCTGAACTTATGCCTCTAGACTGGGGTTGGTGCGCACAATCGACAAAGTCTTTACACTTCTTCGTAAATCTTCGATAGAATATAGAAGTCCAACTCGGTAGTAACCATGCTTGCAAACATTTGCAAAACGTTTATACACCTGTTTCCATGTTTTACATCTTTTCCTATCTGATCGGTCTATTGACAATAACTATGGATAATCCCCAAGCTCGGCAACCACCCAACAATGTAAGCAGGATTGTACCAAACTCTCAAGTCAATACCTGGGGAAATATCAATATTGTTAATAGCTCTCAGGGGGATGTAACCACCTACGGCTATAACTTTGAGGTAGTAAAGAATATTTTCTGGCTTTGCTTTGCTCTCAGTTCTTACAACAACTTCTCATCGGCAAACCAAGCACCTCTAAAGGCAAGGAAGCCAATTGACTCCATTCGGCTAAGAACTATGGGGACATGGACTGAATGACTGTTTTCTGTCATACATTTGCCTTAATTGCCTTTTGTGTATCTGAGACAACTAGGACACGAAAAATTAATGTAATGTAATCGAGAATCCCCCTTAATAGATCAATGGTTTAACCAGCTGTGTGGCATGTGGCACCATCTTGTTGGAACCACATGTCGCTGATGTCGAGTTCATGCCAAAGATAGTATTCCATCACAGCTCCGGCATGACACGACACTACACCGTCAGTTTTTGTGGATTCAATCAAGTCTCTTACAGCATATGTGGGGTAGTTTCGACGCTCTTAAGTTAGTTTCATCTTGTAAGGGTACAGGCCAATATCTTTACGCAAAATTTGCCACAATGTGGACTGAGAAGTATCCATTTCCTCACAACGGGGCGTGAAATCGACTGATTTGGCTCATTTTGAACTCAGGCACTGTAGCTGCCCAGCCTGCATATAGATTTAGAGTCTAATCCGATAACCCAGTGAATTAAGAACTCGCCTTAAGTGATATACACAAGTGGAAGTGAGCCTGAACTGGAGCCGACCTAATTGCAAAGCTTTATTGACTGAAGCCGAGGCTCACTCCAAGCCGTAGTCCCCCCTAGATTCCTCTAAAAATGTTGAAACCAACCCTTGCGTTAAGATCAAATAAAAATCACTCTTGACAGTCGCGTGAGTGATATACACAAGTGGAAGTGAGCCTGAACTGGAGTCGACCTAACTTTATTGACTGAAGCCGAGGCTCACTCCAAGCCGTAGTCCCCCTGAAGATTCCTCTAAGAACGTTGAAACCAACCCTTGCGTTGAGATCAATGAAAAATCACTATTGACAGTCGCGTGAATGATATACACAAGTGGAAGTGAACCTGAACTGCAGCCGACCTAGCTTTATTGACTGAAGCCGAGGCTCACTCCAAGCCGTAGTCCCCCCTAGATTCCTCTAAAAATGTTGAAACCAACCCTTGCGTTGAGATCAAATAAAAATCACTCTTGACAGTCGCGGTCCTTTGGGTTAAGCAGATAATTAAATACCAAAACGATTTGCACGCGATCCACAGGTTGACTTAAGGACATCAATTCCAATTCCTTGAAACCAGGTATGAGTATGAGTTTGAAAAAGCACAACTCATACTAATGAGTCATACCCCACAGTTAAAGCTATATACCTATTTACGCACACATTTAGACTCAACGAATTTGATATCCACATTGACTTTAAGAATGAGCACTCCACTGCCAACAAAATGGTGGTTTGTGCAAATGCGGCTCATTACAGTCTGCATAATGGCTAACGTATTCCCAAGGTTAACTAATTAACATAAAACCCAAAAGAGAAAGTAGGTCCTAGTTGAACTTTGAAAGACTCGAACGACAAATAATCGAAAGCCATATGTTCCCAACACCACACACATGTCCATTGTAATTTATTGGACGCGAACCTAGAGTGCATTAGGTTCCAATTGGACACCAGCAGGGGATGTTGGCCAGAGTAAAAGATCAATTCTCAGCTGTTTTTCCCCCACCCTGACAGGAGTAATATACTCCACTCAGTGTGGCGGCAATTAAGAGCGTTTCATTTCGAAATATCAAACCCAAACCAAACCGGCAACGGCAACAGCAACACTGATGTCGAAGATGATTGTGCCAATGTTGGTGGTGGTGGTGGTTGGGGTGGGTAAAAACCGGCAGTAGCGGTAGATGGTGGTGGTTTTTACCCCACAAAATAGAAAGAGGGTGGAAGCAGCATATATGTGCAAACCATACATATGTACTCTACACACGGAATACAAACACTATATTAGTAGACTAGCGATATCCCGGTGAAACGACTGTAGGACTGTAGGAAAAAATCAATAAAAACGCCATTAGCGCAGAGTCGAGTAAGGAAAACCGAGAGAAAACCAAAAACCACCCAAAAAATTCAATTCACCCCCTCTGTTGTAACTAACTGTGGCGGCACAGCCCCCCCCCTCTTGTACACTTGATCCTTGATTTGATCACTATGGTCAGGACACGATCGAACACACACAAACACACACGCACTGAATGAGAGATGAGGTAACATACTTATGGGGACTTACCTGCGGGTGCATTCTGATTGAAATGATTTCCGTTGGTCTGGTAGCGCTGGGCGGCATGATTGTCGTTGGCGTTGCCATTAACTCCCGGTGTGGTAAATGCGCCCGGTGTTTGTGCATCGTGGCCAAATTTTGCCGCAAACTGATGGATGCCCGAGAATGGACCCCCGAACGCCGAAAAATTCATCATTTCCTGTTTCAATACGTTTCCACGGTTTTTTTTTGTTTTTTTGTTTTTTTTTTTTTTTTTTTAATAGAATTGGTAGACGTATCCCGTTGTATGGCGAAGGTAGGCCTCCTGTTTGTTACGACGGTTACCACCCCTTCAGCAGTACTAAACAGCAGTGTGTAGAACACCACTCACTCTCACTCACCCGCCGCGCACGCCGCACTACTACACTTTAGGACTGACTGTAGTACTCCCCTGCAGCAGCAACTGTGTGACCAACAAGGAAGGATGGCTGTGTGCTGGCTGATGATGATGATGACGATGACGATGATGATGGTACCAAAGCAGAAGAATAACCCAACAAGAGAACAAGAAGCACAAGAAGAAGAAGAAGAAGAACACAAGAATTGTGGTAATGGCCGGGGTATCTAGAGAGGTCTCTCGGTTTTGTCGCCGCACTACCCGCGCGACAGCACTATACTAACGGGAAAATAGCGGATGACGTGATGAGGGTTGAAATTATAATTTTCTTTTCTGTTTTTCTGTTTTTTTTTTTTTATAGTGTATCGGCGCTGATGTATGTTTTAGATTTTCCTCTTGTTTTTCTCTATTTTCCCGAGGGGGAGTGTGTGTGCGTTTTTGTTCTCACTCTCTCTCTCTCTCTCCTCACTCACTCTCTCACTCTCTCTGTGTGTATAAGGGTTTATGGCTGTGTAATGTTGCACCGCGGCGCACAATACAACGAAACTATTATTTTCCTCGCGCACACACCGAGACAAACACAAGAAGAGGCAAATTTGTTAGAATTTTCATGTTGTTTTCCCTTGAAGTGGAAAAGTAGTTTTTTTTTTTTTTTTAACTCGTTTTTGTTGTTGTGCAGGGTGTAAACCCTTTTTTTTTTTGAGGAAGAATTCACACTCTTAGGACGCACTTTGGAAATTATTCGATTTTTGATTTTGGTGAGATGATTTTCACTTTGTTGTTGTTTGGAGAAGAAGACGGACGATAAAAAGAAAAAACGAACACAAAAAACACAACCGGAGCAGTGGAGCAGATATTTTAATGTGTGCCGCGGTAGAGCTGTATATACACACTATTTGGTGGAAAACATTGAGGATGATGCCATTACCACCGAGCGAAGCTACCAAACACGGACCAAATGGGTGTTTGGTGAGTGTGTAGCGAAAGGGAGCGAAAGTCCTTGAATGTAAGGCAATGATTGTGATTGTGTTTGTGCCTTTATCACTTTCGTTTTAGTGGGTGCAAGTGAAAGAGAAGGTTCCCGGTAAAGTGAATGCACTTGCCCGGCTTGTTTGAGTGTGTTTGTTACGATGAAGGAAGTGAAATAAGCGAAAGCCGCATAGGCATTTCCATTCTTCCTAGTTACAATGGGGGATGTCGATAAGGTAGTGACGCAACAAAACCAACCAAAGTGTTGTATAGTCCAATTGGAATAGCTAAGCGGTGGAGAACCTACATGAAACCATTAAATATGCATTTTTTGTTTACTTTTAGTAACGATTCTCATTCAATGATTTGAAAAATTCCATTTGAAGAGCATCAGCCTTGAGGAGGAAACAATGCTGAAGAAGCGGAAATAGGAAACACTTGCTTGGAGTTTAGGACACTTGTGCTCTGTTCTTGTTATAATAGTTTGTAGCGCCATCTGCGGTTAAGTGAAAGTACAATAAATCTGTTCATCTATGGTATAAACCACAGAAAATGTCAATACATACCTTGTGAGAAATCTGTTTCTAACATCCTGGTGCCTGTAAATGGTTTAATGGCACCTGACTTACATAGGATTTGACTTTTTAGTCTTCCTCCTCCGAACCAATGTCCATGATCACCTGTCAGCCATGACGGACGCCCATTTAAGTTTATTCTTGAAGTTTTGGTTTGAAAAACCTTATTTCTTCTGAATTTATAGCAGAGCCGAGGTAGATAAAGTCCCTTACTAATTCAAAGTTATAGCTGTCGATTGTGACGTTCTGTCAAATTCGTCAATGTTCTGTTGAGAGCATATACTTCGTTTTGCCCTCGTTTACCGTTGAATGCTTCAGCGACAGCCCCCTGAGTTCTGCCAATAATATCAGTGTCGTTGGAGTGCACTAGTACTTTCGCTTGAAACACACTGCCGTGGTTTGAAAGTCTCAGAGAACAGGCAATTTCGGGTTCTGATGAATATACATATGCATGCCAGAGCCACTTCATGCAGGGCTGCCTCGAGAGATCGGCCTTTAGTATAGATTTGCTGGTTTGGGGACATATCTCTCAGAGTCTCGGACGTAGTTTGAAGCGAATACGTAAATCTGTTAGTCTTTCCAATGCCTTAAGTAGGAATGAGGAAAGGCTGATTGGCCTGAAGTCTTTGGGGTAGTGTGTGAGGTTTTAACCGCTTTGGTTATGAAGTTCACTTTGACTTCTCGCCAGGCTCCAGTACTGTACGAGCAGTTAAGGCATCCACGAAAAATGCTCGCTAGGCTCGGAATTATGTACTCCTCGCTGCTCTGGAGCATCATGGGGAGGATATTATCAGAGCCGGGCGCTTTGTAGGGGGCGAATGATTCAGTTGATCTCTCTCACGTCTACGATCTGATTGTCCAGGTGGTGACTTGTGTTGGTAGTTCTGTTATAAGGGCTTACTTCAGGGTTTAAGATTTTGATTACGCACCCTGGAAAGTGTGTCCTAAAGAAGAGTTGCAGGGTCTCGGAGCATGAGTCTGTTCATGATCCGTCTGGTTACTTTATGAAGCCTGACCCTGTGGGTGCCTTTGACAAGATCTCGCGTAGTCTGGTAGCGTCATTTGTGGACTCTATTTAGCTACAGAACTTACTCCATAAGACCTTCTTAGCGTATATTCTTTCTTGAAAATTTCTCTGTAAGACAGCGGTATCCTTTGTGCGCTTGGCTGCATTGTATAGCTTCCTGGCATTCCTGCGTAAGGTCGAAAGCTCGGTTGACCACCATATGGGGTTGAGTTTCCTTTTTTTCCTGGTTATAGGACAGGACTTTTCAAATGCTACGTGGATAGCTGTAGTAAGTGTTTTTACCTCAAGGTCAATCTCCTAGTGGATGGTTATAATGTGAAATTGAGGACCTCGTGAACAGCCCAGAAGCTCCTGAAAGCTTTCCAGTCTGTTCTTTTGGGGTTGCGGTAGAGTTTTGGCAGTTTAGGGGTTTCAGATATGGTGAAACAGATAATTCTGCGGTCAAAGAATGTAACAGTGCCAGACACTTTCCAGATTTTGACTACCAGAGACCCAGAATTCAGTGTCAAAGTAACACATTTTACAGACCTCTTGTCTGTATCTTGTAATGAAAGTGGGTTCTGGGATTGGCAGGCAGAACAAAATTTGAGCTGATTGTCGCTTGTCGAAACAGTAAAATATGTATAGACGTATGCTGGCCACGGTAGGCCAGTTTTTGGTGGTTCGATGTAAAGTTTGGACCTTCAACAAAATCTACCAAAAACTACGCCAACCCTATATTTTTAAAGTTCCTGAATATTTGAATGCAATGACTTACGAGAGTAAGCGCAATATTTTCAAAACCAACAGTAGGCACAAACTATGGTCTTATTCCATTCATCAGAATTGATTTCCTATGGCCAAATGTTAGTCAGCGTCGTTTTTTATTCTTCTTGTTCAGCGGCAGATTATTCTTTGTAAAATTTTTTGGTACAAGTTCGCCGGAAATTCTGCGATTTCATTCGTTTGCGGCCTTTAGACATTACAACTTCTGATAACATCTAGTCAGTGACCTGATGTATGAGACTTGTGGCTTCACTGCAACATGATAGTAAGTCCACTGATAGTTTCATGATTAGGAGGCTGCCCAAACCCATTGTGAATATTGAGATAAGGAATCGACATGCCTAGCTTACCACGATTTTATGTTTTAGACAATACCAATAAGTTTTGTCTAGGAGCTCATAGTCAGCCCTGTCATGGTACCCGTTCCGAAAACCAATAAATCGTAAGAAAATTCCGATTGCAAGTATCCGTATAAATGTATGTACACCATGAAAAATCGGAAAAAATGCACCGGAGTTTGCTGGACTACGGAGCGACAGGTTCATGGATCAATCCCCAGACACCACCTAAAAGATTGTTCATAGTCCCACTTCTTGCGAGCCTCTGACAAACATGCGAGAGTATACCCGTCATGATAAATCTTCTCAAATCTCAAATTTCTCTTCGGACACAGTCCCTTCCATTCGTGTAAAGAATATAACAAGCACAACACGAATTGTTGTGAGAATCTAGGCTCTAGGTCTCATAGACCTATTGCGCCAAATATTTTCCTTTTTATCAAATGTTTTCGATAAGGTTGTGTACGCAGATTCCATGAATTGGATGAGTAGCACTCTGTGAATTGAGTCGTCTTTGTTTTCTGTGGAAACATGATCGTGTATAGTGTATTAACCTCTGCTTCTACTTACTTTCTGTAGCAACCGCCATAATAGATTTCATAGTGTTCATCCCATTGCACTTCCTAGATAGTGATGATATATGCGTTATAGCCTCTCCTCTACTCTGCTTACATATGCTCCGGTATACTCGGACTGACAAGGCTCCGAAAACCGTTTTTTAACGTCTAGTTGTTTGCCCAACTTAATTTGACATTTCTTTGTTTCAGTGTTTGACAAATTCAACCATGGAGAGGTACACAATTGAGCAGCGTGTTAAGATTGTTGAAGCCTTTTACGAAAATGGGCGTTGAAATCAAAATGCATTTCGTGCACTTCGTGATTTTTTTGGTCAGCATAATCGACCAATTGGAATCGTTAACAAGACTTGCCGCATTTGGGCAAATGAGAATCCATGAGTGATTGTTGAAAAGCAGATGCATCCACAAAGAGTGACTGTTTGGTGCGGTTTATGGGCTGGCGGCGTCATCGGGCCATACTTCTTCGAAAATGAGGTCGGCCAAGCATTGAGGATATTCTTCTCTTCCACTTCTTGTGGCCAGAAATTGAGGATATGGACCTGGGCTATATGTGCTTCCAACAGGATGGTGCCACTTGCCACACAGCCAACGAAACAATGGCTCTTTTGAGCGAGAAATTCAATGGCCGTGTTATCTCACGTCGGTCGTGGCAATGTTAATTAATCAAGGAAAACACGTCCTTAGTTGCAAAGGTTCTAATATCTGCCGGCGAGCATGTTACCTTGCGGAAGATGCGCCACCTCAACCAATGCAGAGCTGGGCATTCACAGAGAATGTGCTCAGATGATTCATCATCTTCTGAGCAGAACCTGCATTCTATGTGTGGGCATCGATTGAGTTTGTTGAGGTGATGCCTCAGGCCACTGTGACCTGTTAGAAAACTCACCAGCTTCCTACTGTTTTCTTTGTCTAAACTCAGAATTTCGTTGTAGGAATATGGCTTGATTAACCTTTTGGATTGTCGTAACCCCTGGACATTTTCCCAGTGGGTTAGACGAAGTTTATGCGAGTACCACACTATTATGTTCTAGCAAGAGATTGTAGTGCATCGTAACAGCATTTAACTACTATGGAGTCCACTAAGTTGAACGACAGAGCTCTGAGAGCTGCCTGACTATCTGAGAAGATATAAATTTCAGCGCCCTTGATTCCCTTACTAAGGTTTAATCTGGCGCAGATCTCAATGGCATGGAGTTCAGCCTGGAAGATCGTGGGACACATTCCCATAAGTATTGAGACTTTGGTATTGCATCCAAAGACACCAGCACCCACTCCAGAGTCCATCTTTGATCCGTCTGTGAACCATATCAGACCTCTAGGGTCCAGTGCTGGAACATTATTAGACCAGTCTGCACGGTCTAATATGTTAAACTCAAATAACCTACCGAAATAGTATTCCCTGACCATAACGTCGGGAACAGTGCAGAACATGTCCATTTGTGGGATTAAGTCAAGAATTTTTAGGTGTCCCACGTGGTCACCTGCCTTAAACTTGTATTCTAGTTGCAACTTGATAGCGCATTTAGCAGCCGCCTTCCTAATGAAGATTTGTAGAGGCGTGAGCCCAACGATGGCTTCTAAAGCTGCCGTAAGGCAGGTACGCATGGCACCTGAGATACCGAGACAGGCTATTCTTTGTAGCTTCTGAAGTTTTGTTTTATTTACAATTAACATCGTGCGTTTTCGTTGGACCACCCTTTATACCATCATCAAAACTGTGTGTGTTTTTTGGGTTAATATCCTTGATTTAACCCCTAGAACAAGCACGCGTTAGTGAACAGGCAACTGAAACTTGAAAATCTATCCCAATCCGAGGCCAATGTATCATAGATTCCAAACAAGCCGATGTTTACTCCATAACACCAGCAGTGTAGCTAGAAATTGCGATAAAACTACACACAACCCTCGTTATGTACATGTCTAGACAAACAAAAGCAACCAATAGGAATGACAAACATTTATTGATTAGTATTTCTGTTTATATTATTATTTATATTTTGTATTTATAATATATTTGCTAATTATAAACATAAATATTAACGTATAATAGATCTGTTCTGTTTAATTATTAAATAATTTGATGCACTTCAGCACTGCCTTGTCTGTAGAGTTAACAATTTTAGCAGATATCTTACTCTCGATGTTTACATACACTTCGCTATGGAATAAATTATAGTATTTAGGATTAAGTTTTGGCTTTGAATACAAATTAATTTAGTCAAATTAGTTCAGGCATGGATGCACATTAGATGTACGTCCTTCATTAAACTCATAAGGCATTGTTAAGATATTTATTTAGAAAGGTTATAAATATTTAGCTTATATTAATATTAGTTTTCCATTTTGAGTATTGCAACAGAATATATACTTATCACTAAAACAAAAAGAAAACAAAGAATAAATACATTTTTTTGATGAGCAAATGCAATAGAAATGTAGGAAGGCATTGCTTTTGGATTTAAAAATTGCTGCTGACGATAAGGACTACGTTCACCATCACCGTCAAGCGAATTCGCGTCGCGCAACTCGATGCGACTTGCTACTAGCGACCAATTACACAAGGTACACACATGGAGGTGTTCATTGTCAATTGAGCGACTACAAGCTACTTTAAGCGACTGCAAGACGAGAACAACTGAATAAAACCAGGAGAAGCCGCTTGTTATAAACACTCAATCGCTTGAAATCACACGAATAACCACAGCGTCGCGCGACTCGAATTCACTTGACGGCGAACAGAGCCTAAGTGTGTTAAAATGAGAAATGGAAAAGAGTTGGGGAGAACTGAGACACATTTCCAGAAACCGCACACGATGCCGCGTACGCATTGTGAAGGCCCTAGGACCCACAAGGGGATGCAGGACTTAAGTAAGTAAATTAGCCCATTGATCTTCTAGTTGTTGCATCACCTCTAAGCTGAGCGGCAGCACTAGGTTGAAGGTAAGGATACAACACAGGGTAGTTTCATATCTCCTCTATTCGCTAGAACTTGATAATGAAAGCATTCTCAAGTAAACACATCACTACGCTTAGGTAAATAGGTAAATTCTCAGTCTTGTCTTGCTATGCAATACCTACTCTATTACCGTTTTTGCGGATAGTCGTCCCCTTCAACTATAAGGACCGCCATTAACTTATATATTTAATTTAATAAATATTTAAATAATAGAAAAAACGAAACAATGAAACAGTCCAGTATCCCACGTCCACTTTACTAGAACTGATACTAAGAAAGCAGGATAGGGTATTTATCATATCCATTCCAGACAGATTGTAGCTTCTCTGTATGTTTTGTTACGTAATGTGCTTGCGTTTACTAGGAGAATACAGATTTGTGTGTTCGTGCGGCTTTTTGAAACTCAGGTGGCCACTAGGTCTCAGATTTAGAAGGTTGCCAAATTAATTTACAATGGGATTCAATAGCTGAATACTTTACCACTTCACAACGCCGCCACTCACATTAGCCAGACTTAGTCAAAGCTAGATCAAAAACTCTCTAGCTTTATAGTCTTCCAAAAAGAAAACGATGTACATATGACCAGCTCCATTAAAGAGACAAATGTACCCGAGACAGACTTACTGACTTAAGCAATATGCATCCCAACATATGTACGTTAATCGCCTCCAACTAGCTCCCTGAACCCAATACGCTTCAAATTTATACCTATACTGATTCACATCTTCCTTCTCCAAAGAAAAATATACAAAAGCAAATCGCTGTACAAATAAACCTTTTGACTGCTTAAGATAGAGCGGAGTGGAATAAATTCTGAAGGAAATAATTATTTCTTCGCAAGTAATACACTCTTCTACCTCAGTAAAGGTATTTCCCAGTTCGCTGCAACGATGGTATTAAAGCTGTCACGACAATTACTGCTTAGCAGATGTATATTTTACAAAGATCACTCCTCTATACCCATATGTATGTACATATGTATAGGCCAAAATATCCAACATTGATATTGCCATCCTTCTACGCATAGCAATTTGACTCCTATACCCTAAAGTGATATTCTTTGCGTTAACGAACATTTTTACGGCCCCACCTTTCGCGAGTAACGTGAACTAATGAAACAGTAACAATTATGCAATAAAAGCAACGATGGGATAACTTCTGCAAAGACAGATAGAGGACTTGACTAGAGAATCATTACAGAGTGAATTGTGGTATGGACCAATTAAAAAACAAGCCCAACAGGACCGTCAATGAAACGCAGTGTAAGATTTGGAACCAGCAACAGTTGCAACCAAACAACTAAACAAAATTTATAATGCAGAAATAAACGAAGTATGGGTTCTGCGGGGTACTGTTGTCACAGAATACATCTAGCCCTAGAAGTTCTTGCCGAAAACTATTTAAATGCCCAAGAATGCAGGCAACTTAAATAAAGTCCACTATCTTAAGCGCCTTTAAGATAAGCCTCTACAACAGAAAATCGTTCGTCAGACTCTATTGTCTGGGAATAGAACCTCGATCAGTTCACTGGTCATTGAATCCATTCTGTTCTTTAGTCCGACAAGAAATGGATCCTTGAGGACGGTGATAAAAAGAAATAAATGTAAACAACCATGATTTCCAACGTCCGAACCGAAGGCAAAATTTAAAACGTCCCTCTTTTTCATTCACTATTCATAAATAAACCATTCAACCTAGACGATGACAGCCAAAACTTCGCCCCACCTGACCAAAATGAAGTGAGGAAAGCAATATCCAAACTTAAATCTAACAAGACTCCTAGACCTGACGGCTTACCAGCCGAACTTTTCTAAGCAGCTGGAAATTACCTGGTAGAGAGCATACACCAACTCATTTCTAAGATTTGGTCACATGAGTGTATGCCTGACAAATTGAATCTCAGCATCGTTTGCTCGATCCACAGCAAAAGAAGACCCTTCAACTGCGCCAATTACAGAGATATTAGTTCTCTCAATATCGCGTATAAGATCTTATCTGCCATCTTCTGTGAACGTCTGAAACCCTTCGTCAACAACCTGATTGGCCTCTATCAGTGCGGTTTCAGACCAGGAAAGTCCACAATCCTCCGAACCTTCACACTTAGCCAGATCTTGGAGCAAACCCAAGAAGGTCAAGTCGATACCCACCACCTTTTTATCGATTTTAAAGCCGCAAATGGCGGCATTTACAGAGACGCGCTATACAGAGCCATGTCTAGTTTTGGCATCCCAACCAAACTCGTCAGATTGTGCAGAATGACGATAGAGAATTTCCGCAGCTCCATGACCTTTAATGTCAAAACAGGTTTTAGACAAGGTTGAGGTACTTGAGAGAATTGTGTGAAATTCACAAGCCAAACCAGAGGTACAATCTTTGAAAAGTCTGTGCTACAACTAGCGTACGCCGACGACATTGATATTATTGGCTGAACTCAGCGGGCTATCATGTCACAATCGGCAGCTATAACTTTGAGGTAGTAAAGACCTTGATCATCCCAGTCCTGCTTTATGACGCTAAAGCGTGGACTCTGTCTAAAGCGAATGAAGATATCCTCGAGAGAAAGATTCTTCGAAAAAGTTTCGTTCCCGTCTACGTTGACGGGCTTTGAAGGAAGAGATTCAACAACGAACTTTACGAATTGTATATCGGCATCGACCTAATTTGCGAATCAGTCGTTTGAGATGCCTAGGACATGTAGAGCGAATGGACACCAATGCTCAGGCCTAATCAAACCCGAAGGGACAACGCAGTAGAGAAAGACCCCGCGCATAAGTAGAAGGTGACCTCAACCGACTTGGAGTGCGCAACTGGAGGCAGTTAGCTAACAACGGGCTAACTGGAAAGACTTCTTGGTTGAGGCCCAGTTTCACTCCGTAATGAAACACAACCTAAGTAAGTAAGTCCGTGGTCCATGGCAATAGCCTGTTTAGTAAATTTTCCGAGATGGTTTATACATATCGTCAGCTGCATGGGTGCAAATAAAATAAACCGGTTTCGTAAAAAATCTTAGCTCAGCTTAGTGTTGAAATAATAATGATTTTGTTTCCATTGTTAATACTATTCTTGTTTTGTTTATGTTTTAAGTGAATATGTATCGTTATATGAGTAATATATTGTTCCATTCGTTATTGTTTTCAAGTCCATTACATTTAAATAATCATATGTTGTCAATAGATTTCTGACTTTCTTTGTAAAGTAAATTTTTAATTTCATATAAATTTATTTTCTTGTTTTGTTCGCATCTCTTAAAAATCTATAAAATACTTTAAAGTTTTAAAATATTCCTAACTTTACCAAATATACATTAAAGGAATAGAAAACATAAACAGTTTGTGCTTTTTGTACAAAAGTGTGTAAAAGGAATGCGCCCACTGGTAAATAAAAACACAAACTCGCAATCATCTCAGATGAAAGCGCCACCTTTTTCCATCAACATCCCAATTATTATTATCAATAAATAAATAAAACAAACACATTTGATCACATTTCACATCCACAATCGAGGGAAAACACCCCTGGAAGATACTTCGCATTCATTCAATAAAAAATAAAATAAAAATAATAAGAGAATCCATGGTAATGCAATATATGTATATTGAGGCATATATTGATTTTCATTTGCGTTATAACAAAACAATAAAATTTGCAAAAAGCGGAATATAACTTTCAATCGATGTACCAGACACTGTGAAAGCATTTTATAAAAACGAAAAATAAAATCACAATTCGCCTTAAAAACTAAAAACATAGAGAGTGAGAGCACGAAATTATTCTACATTTGAACATAAAAAAACGGTAAAATTTAAAACAAATATCACAAAACTATAACTTACAAAAATTAATTAACTTCTCTTATGAATGTAAAAAAAAACAAAATACGTATTACAATTATGTTTTGGAAACGGAATTCCTTTTCCAGATGAGTAATATTTCAAGTCAAGTCCAATAGATAAAATTTTAATAGTAATATTTATATGTAGTTCTTTTGTTTGTGGTTAAAGAGAATATTAATCCTAGTCTAGGTCATACAATATTTTAGATTTAAGTGTGTGCTTCTGTATATGTAGCAAAAACTTGAAAAAATAGCCACCAATCGTAATTTGTTTAGCACGTACGCTTACTTACACTCCGCCGATCGCTTACAATGGATATCCGAGAGCAGCGGACAGGAGAGGCTCCCACGATCGCTGGATGTCCATGTAAAGAGAAGTACATTGCTCGGATACGGTATCGTCTTCATCCAACACAGTAATGGGGAACAAGTCATTCTGAAAAGCAATTAGAAATATCGTTTTGAAACAAATGATGCAATAGTGATGAGTCTTGGTGATTCAGTGATGCAGAACTTGGTATCACATTTTATGCATAACGTCTAGGCTATTGAAAAAACATAATTAAATTTCTTGATGTCACACGAATTGATGAATGGATGCTGTAGGAATAGGGTAGGCACTGATTGGCGTCAACTTGGCGACATCCGGGAAAGCTTTTTGAATGAAAACGTCAGCAAAGCACAGGAAATAGTAGATCTATGTAAGGAGCATTTCCAGCAGCTACTTACTGGGCATCAAATTGAAAGAGTGATAGGCCAAGAGAACCCGCGTCCAGTCAATCAAGAAGCCATCTCCAGTTTTAAAGAAGTTGGCTCAGATATCAAAAAGCTGGAAGAACAACAAAGCCGCCGGCTCTGATGGCTGCAGAGCGGATCTATTCAAACATACTGGTGATGCTTTGGTAAGATGCACGCAACATATAATCAACCAAGTATGGGTGGATGAAGCCATGCCCGATGACTGGACTATTAGCTCTATGTGCCCCATCTTTAAGAAAGGCGATCCTATGTATATCTTGCACGAACTATCAAGACAGATCCCTGCTTAATGTCATGTACAGGGTCATATCCAATGTAATGTGTGAACGACTGAAACCTTTCTGCAACACACTAATCGGAACTTCGGTTTGACTAAGCAAATGGGTTCAAAACTCCTAACTCGGAAGACGAAATGCATGCGCTACAAAACTCTGCTATATGGAGTCGAGTGCTGCAAATCAGAGCATATTTTGGGCCCTTTCCAGACAAAAATTTTTCGGAGGGTGAATGGAAAAGCAGATATAACCGCGAACTCTATGAAATATGTTGGTGCATCATCAAGTATGTATAGGTTTTATGAAACAAAACGGACAAGACGTAGATTCCTCAGGAAACACCGAGGACTATTGACCTTGAGCAGAAAAATGAGCTCCTAGGAAAATTTAATCAAATAAGAATGCTGCGGTACACAAAACAGAACAGATGTGAACGCTCTAGGCTTATGAATTCACACAAAGGTATGCCCACAGTGGATGGAGAGGAGATGTAGATATAGAATTAACAACTAAAAGAAAAGAAAGAGAAAATGAAACTTACATTCTTAGCCTGCCACAACTGCTCCAGCATCCTCAAGAACCTCTGCATTTCCGAACTACTCGCGAAGAATATAACCAAATCATCGGAACTCTCTCGTACCTCTTGACACGAGAATTCCAACACGCACCACCAAGTGTCATTGTGTGACGGTATCTTAATCCCAGTCATTTCCTTAATATCAGCACAAGTGAGTATTTCCAGACCAGAATTTTTTCCATAAACACTGCTCATGTTTGTCGAACTGCGTCCCTCCAAGCATGGCTGGTGATGGTGCTTTGAATTTGTAGTTGTAGTGAGTGTGGATCGCGAAGCTTGTGACATTCGAGTCGGAGTCGAATTGAGTGAAGAACTTGATCGGCCCGTGTTTTTAGTGGGAGTGCTCATAACCGAACTAATCTGTAAAGCAATCCATTCCATGGTTTTGTGAATGCAAACAACAAATCAAAGACTTACAAAGAACTTACAATACTACTGGTGTCGGTGATATTTGCCTCGAATAGCTCCTTGAGAGGCGACGTCTTACTGTCATGGGATGTATTACTTTTGTTGGGACTTTTATTTATTTGTCGCAGTGGTGCGGTAAAATCTTCTCGTAGAGTTATCAAATGATTTTGGGTCACCACCAGAGTGCAACCCAATGTTTTGTGTTTTTCTTGCATTTCAAACAACTGGAATGGAGATAACAAATACTATACTATATCCAATAGGGGTTTATATTGAATACTAACACCCACCCCACTGGCCGATTGCAGCAGAGCTTGAAGCCATTCCGATGAAACATACTCATCGGGTGCAGCCAGTTGCAATAGTTGATTTCTGAGTAAAATTTCAAAGCAATGCGGACGTCCTGCTTTAAGAGAGCGACGAGCACCTTGACACTCAGCCAATGCCATGGCCCATGTTGGTAGTTTTTGAGACGAGTCATGGAACATGTATAAAACTCCAGCCCTATTGCGACAACCAATAAATGAATTATAAGAAATTTACTATGCATTTACTGTGAACTTACTTCAGTAGAAAGTATCCAGGATGCCATGATTCTCTGGAATTCACCGCATGCTCCTTAATTCGCCGATGCATTAGGAATCCTTTAACATGTGGTCCCAATGGTTCTTGCTCATAGCCGAGGGTACCAGCTGGGATATTAATTACAGCATAATACATCCAGATGTCTTCTTTGGTTACTGATGAATTCTCGCAGACAAATGCTTGCAAAGGCGAGAGATGCTGTAGAGTCAGCTGCCCAACAGCTGGAAGAATCGATCCACCGCGACGCGCACATAACTCCAGATTGGCTACCAATCCGTCAGCGGGATATGGGCCACCAGCGAGCAGTACTTGCTGCAAGTCACGATCGCTATTGCTAAGCAATACAGTGTTGCCGTAAGGACCCATCTTTTGTGGAGAGAAACAAACATTTTTAAAACTTATTTATCGCTGCTGAATGAACAGACACGAGAACCAAGGAAAAAACAACTCAGTGATAGCACTTAACTTACCAAAATGACATCCAACTCGGAGTAGGGTAGGACAAACTTGCTGCACAACTTATTTCGCACCAAATCGGCCACATAGAGCGTTTTGTCCGTCAAAAATACTAGCACCGGTGTCATGAAGCCCTCTCGACTGTAACCAGTGTACAACTTGAATACCTGAAATCCCAACAAAACAAAACTCAATTTCAATTTCTAAAGAACATAAGGTGCAGACCTCACCTTCATTAAAATTTCACTATCATTCCGCAGAATGTGCAGATAGTTCCCATTGAAAATGTCAATGGAAATCTCTCCGATTCCAAGCTCAAAGCGAGAAATGTCTCCGGGGAGGCCAGCATCCATCCCAACCAATTCACGACGCGGTGAATTCGCGCCAGACATTTCAATCTCCATGGCGATTTCAGCATTCAAATCTTCAATCAGATCGATATTCTTTGGTTTGACTCCTTTTACGTAGAGATTGCCGGAGAACAATTTTTGCTCGTTCTTGATCTTGCCGGCAAAGAAGTTATTCTTCCTGATGGTCGTCTCAATGATCTTTTTCTGAGTGACATTCCTGAGGAATCGATTGATGAGACTCGTTTTGGTTTGGGGCTTCAACAGATTGTTGCTTGGCATGTTGGGTGGCGTATAATCGCAACGATCACCCGATGTCGGGTCTGGGTAGTCAACTATCACAATATCACTCTCGTTCTTGTCCGTGTCTGTTGTTATTGTCAGAATATCATCGAATTCTTCGCTGAGAATTGTGCTCTTGGAGTCACGGCCACATCCGCCTCGCCCACCGCCGTACAAGTTGAACAGATCGGGACTCATTCGATTAGGGTGCTCGAAGCGGGCGGGGACCGTGGTTAGCAGACATGCTCCACTTGATCGCTTCTTCATCGGCGACGGTAGGTGACGATTCTGTTTCTCTACATTAGCACGCACATCGTATTTATTGTTGCTGCTCGAGGGTGGTGACGAACGACCGGATTTTTGCCACGAAGAGGCGGTGGTCGACGTCAGATCGGAGCACATTGATTTCGTGTCAGACGGTTCACTAAGCGATGTTGTTGAGTTTAAAGGTCTAACGCCAACATTCCCTACATCTCCCTTGGATGTATCAGGGGTGCTCGCACTACTAAACATGGTATTGGTGTAGTCTTCTTTCTTTGCTGTCGGCGAAGTGGCCGTTTCTTTTAATGTTCGAAATATGTTAGCGAATGTTTGCTTTACATTCGGCACCGACATGAAGGTACCTTTCATCTGATCAGGCTCCGGTTGTGCTACTGGAGTTATCTTTTCCACTGGATTCGCTGCATCTATTTGATTGGCATCGAAATCCATCCCATACGACTCGAAAGTGTACGACACTCCAGTGTGCTCAAACACTGTACTCTCACAGTTGATGATGAATTTATTGCGAAACTGGTTCATTCCGGCGATCACTTGCATATCCGGTGTTTCTTGCTTGCTTTGTTCCTGTGGCTGTACTTGTCCCTGTCCCTGTCCTAAAACCACTGGTTTATCATCGGCACTGTTCTGCCGAGTGGGTGCAAACATATCTTCCTCGTTCTTTCGACGCAACTGTTCGTCAACGTTGTGTACAAACTTTGTCTTATTCTTATCCTTCGATCCGTCTAAGCTCTTGCTCAGGAACGGCTTGGCTCGCATGGGAGAAAAATTCTTCACTGGGCCATCGGCGTCGGGGACACACTCATAGACTGACTGCAAATCCTCTGAGCCCTCTGGGACTCCCCTCTCCGGGAGGGGAATGGCGAAGATGCTCTTTAATGAGCCAAATATCATTTTACTGTTGTCGATTAGATTGTTCATGTCGTGCACGTTAAACTTCTTCACCTTCGTATTGATATCCTGCTCGTGGATGATATTGGTGTGACGCTTTGTCTTCTTCAAGCAGCTAGTCTTTGGTCTCTTCTCCTTATTCCACACAGACTTCCTCTCGTTCAAGTTGTCTATATTCGGTTCGGAGAAATAGCAATTGTCGTTAATGAAGTTGTTATTCGCGTGGTTCATCCCAATGCAATCACATGAATTGGACTTAGCCTGGGCATAGTTGGGGCGATTGTTAGAATTCTTGTCCATTTCCTCGGAATCCAAGCTGGAATTTGAGCTCGAACAGGAGCACTTATAAAGCACTGGCTTTGCCTCTCCCTTGGCTGCAGCGGCGGCTAGTTCTTTTTGCTTTTGCTTCTGGGCATGTTGTGGATGGTATTCAAAGACCCCCGAGTTGTCGTACTTCAAGTAGTTACTATCAGTGTTCTCGTAAATATCCGAGTTCCCATAGTCAAGCACATCGGAGCAGGCATTTCTATAAACCACCCGACGTTCTGGATCATCCGGCTCTTGGCTACACAGTTCCGAGCCTCCGGCATCTCCCTCGGAACACCAGGAATACCGCCCAGCCATAGATGAAGCTGCAGCCTTCCTGCCGTTCTTATATGTGACAAATCCGTGCTCAATGTGGATGTTGTCAGTGCGAGTATTTTTCAAAATATCCTCATGAAAGGAAACCCTCTTTTTAGGTGTCTTAGCAGTTGAATGTGATTTCCGGATCCTTCGCCGGTACACAATATTTTCAGCGTCAAATGTGGAACAATTACTTGCGGTCATCACATCGTCACCATTTGCTGTCGGTTGGTATTCACAAGCCGACACATTCGAATTGTCCAAATCACTTCGGATTATTTGGCTAACTTTTGCCGACACCTGATTCGGAACCAGATCTGGCAACTGATTGGAATGCAACTCCGACTCGACCAATGGCTTCAAATCCTCAAAATCAAAGCCATTCTGCGAGGTTATTGAGTCGACCATTAACTCACTAGACTCAGAGTCTAACATTTGAACACCAGAATCACTAGGGGTTGTATCCTCCAAATTGCTTCCTAGACTAGATGACATTTTCAAGTCACTCGATGTTATTGCTGCTGCTGGTGTGCCAACCACTCCGCTGTTGTCTAGTTTGTTCTTTTTACGTTCGAAAAGCGACTCCATGACCACATCATATGTCATAGGCCGTTCCACCAAAGTTTCTAAGTGAATCGGAGAGAGAGGAGTAAAATTTTTTTTTTTTTTGTTAAGTGGAAGTGTGACTACTAATTAGTTGGGGATTAGATGTAACAAAACTTGGGAAGAAAAAATGAGGAGAAGAGAACGTAATGATTACTAATTGAATTTCTAGAAATGCACATTAGAAAATTATATAAAATTTTGATGGAATGTAAGGCTTTAGTAAAACTATTTTACATTCGAAAGCTACACGTAGGGCGGACGAGTTTACACTTTGTTTTATACCAGTCTACGTTTCGTAGGTAGAGTTGTGATGCTTCCAAATAATCCCATTGACTTATCACTACTTCCATTACAACTAACCAAGACTTTGTCCAAAGGAAGAACGCCTTTAACATTAAAAGGAGCTAATTCGTCAAGAGCTCTTAGATGAAGGAACTCTCTCTTGGAAAGTGCTGGATTTAAATATGCCAGGTAGACCATTTGAAAAAGACACCACCTCTCACTTCACTTCGGGTTATGTATTATATGGTGTGCAGAAGAACATAGTAAAGTTATGTTGATTGAGTTCCAGCTCCACCGAGAACTGTGATGGTATTTAAGTAAATAAAGGAAGGGTTGCGCTCGGAATCCTGATCACGATTGATCTTCTGCAACGTTTAATTCGTGTTGTTATGTGGGTGCAGCACTTGGAAAGTGACGAAACTTACAAAATGTTCGAAAGGCTTTCTGATAGATTTGTATCCCTTGCTAACACGTCTACCACATCAAGGAGGCATAGACCAAATCTGACTGAATTGGTGACACAATTGAAAACACCAAAATGTGCTCAAGATATAGCTCGACAGACAGGGTAACAAAGAGATACCGATGCACATTGGGTTTAGCTGTTTGCGGATTATGATGAAAAATAGAGCTTGGTGTTGAAGGGTTCAAAAAAGAAAAGTTGAACTTTACAGAACTTTTGAATATAGCATTGAAGGCACTCAATCAAGCTAAGGATTGAATCCATCGTAAAAAGCAGATATCTTTCAAGAACTTTCCAATAGTGTGCTCCTTGGATAAGCGTAATATTTGTTGAATTTTGTTAATTTATTCTCAACTTGTCTTTACTTCCGATTTAATGATCGAACAACATTTCTTTGAAGCAATGTCAAGTCCACGGTGTATGCCAATAAACCAGAGACTAAACGATTTCAGGATAAACATCGAATACAAAAAAGCCGGCATATCCCCCGAATTATGCAAACACGTCATGGCAAATTCGGTTCAGCGTTGTCCATCGTATCGGCAGAAATATCTGTGAATAATGAACTGGGACTGTACATGCAAAACTTGCTGACGAATAGAACACCCATCAAAAATTAATCACCAGTGTCTTGTTCGACTTGAAAATGCTCCCACGTATCCCTCGTGTTGAAAGAAATTGTTTTCAAAGCTAGTATTTGAGCGAAAAGCACTATTTTTCGCACCATATCGTATATAGTATGTGGTTTCAAGCAGCCAGTAACAATGTCAATGTTTGGACAGAAATGCCCCAATTGGTGTTCTGAGTTTCACATCACCACATGTGAGAAACTTCTGGTGTGACACTGAATGCCGACAAAATCAATACTGCTAACCGTCATTGGACGAGAATAAATGTGCCGATGACTATTTAATCTGTTAACTCTTTGCGTTTTTCCTCTGTCAAGCAGAATGAACCACACAATCTTAGAGATGATAACCGGGATTTTCTTCCACCCGGCTTCGATGGGGTTAAAATACTAAAATCCAAGACGGTCTGGAAATCCAAGCAAAGGAAGGCGATTTGGTAATGAGCGTACTTAATTGTAATATGTTTTGCAAGTCCTAAAGAAACAAGGTCTGGGGGCGGGTTAAACTTTGTACCACTTGTGCAGTAACACTTTGTAACACTTTTGGGATCTGCATGGCGATTGATCGGGAAACTACTGACTGCCCAAAACATATATTGGGCCAGTAGCGCAACAATCAAGGTCGTAATAGTGCTTGCTTTACCTCCTTGTGATGATCCCCGGGCAACTAAAATTGCAAGTACGAGACTGTCTAGGGTCTTATGCCTAGACTAGTTAACCTGGGCCAGCAATCCACGTTACCGAAAATATCAAGCTATGGAAACCGACACAATGCCTCGGATAAGGACTGATAACATGTTGACGACCTTTGGCTATTGTACCCGGACTAAGATTGGTTTATGGAATGTGAAGACGCTCCTTGGCTTTCAGAGTGAAGGACCTCAGAATGCCAGATTCCTTCAATTGGAACATGAGTTCTTGCGATATAGTCTGGACATATTGTGAGTAAGTGAGACAAGATGGTTAGATGTGGGCGAGTACGAATTCCCAACGGGTAACACTGTATTACTCTACTCCGGAAGACCATCCGGAAGACCATCCGGAAGCCCCCGTGGATATGGAGTTGGACTGCTGTTAACACCTACAGCACGCAGAGCCCTAATTTCCTGGCAGCCGCACGGTGATAGGACTTAATGATACGAACACTTTTCCCGAATAACATACCGGCAATGATCACAAAAGTCGGAAAAGTCATAAAACAAACAACAAAAACTGGAATGGCCGAGATCATCAGTGCAATATGTCATGGAACAGTTCACAAAAAACACACAGTGGTGGTAAATAAATCAAGATCTGGGCGACCGAAAAGACTTGACCATCGTCTTGAGAAGAGGATACTCAGAACTCTGACCAAAGATCCAAGAACAAGTACGTGTGCTATAGCTGCTCAATTGAAGGCAATTGATAATATTAATATTTGTTCACAAACTGTTCGAAATTTCTTCATGAAAAATGTGTATAACGGTTGGGTGACCCTGAAGAAGCCGTACATAAGAAAACCCAACCAGAAAGCCAGACCAACGCAAATTCAACATTTTTGGATGAACGTCGTATAGGAGGAGGAGATTCAACGACGAACTATACGAGCTGTACAGCGACATCGATCTAGTAAAAAAAAATAGGCGAATCAGTTTAAGATGACTAGGGCATGTAGAGCGAATGGACACCAAAGCTCCGGCCCGCAGAGTCTGCGAATCAAATACGGATGGACAACGCAGTAGAGGACGACCTCTTCCTAGATGGCGCGCACACATACATAGAAGGGGATCTCAACCGACTTGGAGTGCGCAACTGGAAGCAGTTAGCTAAGGACCCCCAACTTGAAATTGAAAATTTGATTTAAGGAACTTCTATAGAATTTGACACTTTTCTCAATTCTTTTATAGCCGAAGGCAACAATCCCGCACGGTTTTGTACCGAACTCGGCGTCTTCACATTTATGTGTTCATTGGATACATGTACATACATACATATGTATGTACAACACCAACGTTTCAGACAGAACGTCAGCATCCACAGATATAACTATGAGTTAAGGACTTTGTCTACCAAAGATACGGACTACTGGACACATAATTTAAAATTTTTGAGAATAAAATGAATGTCCGTCAACCGATTTTCATGAAATGTTGAGGATTAATTTGTTATTTTATTACGCAATATATAAAATATGAATAAATGAAATCACATAAGTACAACGTCTACAACAGACAGAAATGTACCATAACCCCCATGTGTATCAAATTCTACACGTTTGCAAAAAGCGTGTTTTAATAGATACTTTTAGTATTTTACCCACAACACCACAATGGGTATACTTTGTACCAGGTTCTGAGTGCTTTCACTTGAAATTCTTCACCATTCAGCTCATAGTCTTAGCCACAACTCATCTAAATTCGTGGATGCTTTTCCAAACTCCCCCATCTTCCTCTTAACAATAGCCATCAAGTTATCAATTGGATTTAATTCGAGGCTTTGTGCGGGCCACGCCATAGTCTGAAAAGGCTGGTCTTCAAGCCAATTTGTGATGATTTTGTATACTTGGGCTCGTCGTCCTGTTGAAAAATGATTTCCGTAAAAGGATAAGCGCACTCCTTTAACGAAATCGGCCAATCACTCACATAATTTTCCTTTTTCATAGTCCCCTCAATTTTACCCAACGGACCACCATGCCACCAAGTAAAACATTCAAAACCATCCAACTTCCTCCACCGTGTTGTACGGTTTGTTCAACGTGGTGCCTTTCAAGGGTCTCTTCTGGTTGGTGCCACTAATATGCCTTACCGTGGGACTGAAACCTATTGATTCTGGTTTCATCTGCACCAATGACTGATTTCCAGTCATCCACCGTCCAATTCGTTTGTACTTTGTATAACTTAAGCCTGGCCTATGTAATTTTTCTGTTAGTGCTTCAATCCACCACACCAGCCCAATTCTGCGAAGTGCCCTTCTAGCTGTCCACTCGCTTACATTTTTTTATGTGCTTTAGATGCTTCAGGTGTTTTGGCGTCTTTTTTAATCATACGATGCCTCATAAGGCGATCATCTCCATCTGTTAAACGTTTTGGACGCCCACCTTTATAACTTCTTTTTCATACCATACATGATAGAGAGACGTTGTGCTGCATTTCTTTCTGTTTAAGACGTTGTAAAGGGTCTTCCAATAGCGTTCAACAACACGTGCAAATAATGAAATTGACTTATCAAAATTGGTGTTCTGTTCGGGCAAAGTTCCACTTTACGGTAGCCATAATCATCCTTCCGAGGACTACTTTCAGTGTGGTGGATAAATCTCAGTCCACTGATTCAGTAAACAGTCAACCAACGCCCGTACGTCGACGAAACCCAAGATCTGCCGAAAACATAGCCGCTGTCCGTGAGAATGTGCAGGAGAATCCGAGGCAGTCGATTTCGCGTCGTTCACAAGAACTCGGCCTTTCGCAGACCACAACTTGGCGAATTACGCGTCGTGATTTGGGCCCCGCACCCGTAAAAAATTCAACTGACCCAGAAGCTGAAGGTAAACGACCATAGACAACAACGTGTGTTCGCTGAATGGGGTCTGGAGCAGTTGTAAACTGACCCTAATTTTCATCGAAAAATCATCTTCAGCGATGAGGCCCATTTTGGGATGAATGAGTACGTCAACAAACAAAATTGTCGAATTTGAGACGATACCAATTCACATGAGAACCAAGGGCGTCCAATGTATCCCGAAAAAGTCACTGTTTGGTGTGGATTTTGGGCTGGCGGCGTCATCGGTATATATTTCTTTCAGAACGACGTTGGCCAGGCCACCACCGTCAACGGCGAGCGCTATAGATCGATGATTACCAACTTCTTTTAGCCTCAATTGGATCATATGGACACCAACAACATGCGGTTTCAACAGGATAGCAATACGTGCCACACAGCACGTAATTCTGCACGAGCGATTCGAGGGCATGTTCATCTCACGTGGAGGTGATGTGAACTGGCCACCGAGATCGTGCGATTTGACCCCGTTAGACTTTTTCCTGTGGGGTTTTCTAAAGTCGCAGGTCTATGCGAATAAGCCAAAAACCAAAGCGGCCCTCAAAGCCAACATAACCCATCCATCGGTCAAATTCAGCCTGATTGCTGCGGTTAAAATCGAACTGGGTGGAGTTTGAGTTAACATTAGGCAGAGATAGATTCATTGGAGCCGCGGGTCGGAAGATAGAGGGCATCGTAAGTTACGTGGATTGGTGTTGAAGTAGATTAAGTTGTAAAGAAATGTACAATCGATGAAGCCTGAGAACAGTCGATGAACGAAAAAATTATTTGCAACACCTCTACGTTTCTCGAGGGAATTCAAATTGATGAGGTTAAGGCGGTCTCGATAGGGAGGCAAGATAAGTGGGTGGGTCGTACCAAGAAAGAGGAAAGGATATGCGGTGATAGATAGATTGGCATTTGGCAATTTTAACCACTAAGCAGTTTTTGGAGCACCAGTGGTAAAAACTGTCTAAGTCTTGTTGAAGGATACAGTAGTCCTGATTTGAAGAGATGGTCTTGAAAAGTTTAGCGTCGTCAGCGTAAAAGTGGTTTATAACCCTATCAACATCGTTTATAGTCAGAATGAAGAAAAGAGGTCCAATATGACTGCCTTGCGGAACTCCAGATGTGGCTAAGAAAGGAGTCGATAAGACGGATCTGAAGCGAACTCTATAGAAACGGTCTTTCAGGTAAGAAAATATCAATTTCAACAATATGGGTTCGAAACCGAGGGCAGACAATTTAAAAAGGATCAGGTTGTAGGTTATCGTACCAAAGCTTTGCTAAAATCAGTTGAAATAACGTCAACTTCTTTGCCATTCTCTAAGGCTGACAGGGCAAATGACACGAATTCGACGAGGTTAGTCGTAGTTGATCTACATTTCAGAAAGCCATGTTGTTTAGGAAAGATAAGAGATTTGCACTGAAAGCTTAAAGTTTAGCAATGGGACGAACGGAAGACTAGAAAAATAGTTTGTTTACGCCCTTCGGATGCTGCCGAGTAAGACTACAAAACACAAAAAAGAACCCATTATTACAGTCCGTAGTTTATTTTCGTGTTCAACCCATCACCACTTATCAAGAAAAACCAATGAAGTGGAACTGAAATCGCAATCAATATTCAAAGACTCCGATAAGGCCGATTGTTTACAATGAAAGATTGCTTTGAGTAGTGTACTGGGTTAGTAAATCATTGATAAACACCCCTGTCCCACACGACAATAACACCGTCTATCCAGATTCAACCAAGCGCTTTATGCGACTGATAATTGGAAACAATTTGGATAAAAATACCACTGACGAATGTGTTACATTACTCATCCATGCCAGCAAGTTAAATGCGTTTGCCTTCCTCTAAATGCAACTCAAACACAATTAAAAATACTACATCCGTCTTCTAAAAATAAAAAACACAACGCATTTCCCAATGAGACTACGCAAAAGAAAATAAAAAAAAACAACACAAAAGGATCTCAGGGAAAGGGAACAGTTGCGAAATTTTCTGCAAAACGTTCTGAAAATAGATTTGACCAAGAACTTGCCGAATCGGCATTTGCCAATCAATAAATAGCAGCAATTCATTGGGCATGGACTGAATAGATCTCGGTGAATTGGTTTTGTTCTAAAAACAGCATCGACACCTGCAGCCAGCAGCCAGCGAAGTGAAAAATCAAGTTGCTAGCTAGTTCGGGCAAAATCGTCTTACCTTCGATTTGTTGTGGAAAATCCATGTTCGGCGATGTATGTATGTTTTTTTGTTTATATTATCGGCACCGTTTTCTGATTAGTTTCACAGTAATAAGACATAATTTTTCAACAAGGAACAGGGTTTTATTTTGCGGATGCTTTCTGCATTTTACCCTTATTCCTTTGTAAAAATCGATTTTTATTTTGACAGCGACTATGAGTAGAACGGTAGGTGGCAGTTTGGTCGGTAGAGGGATTGATCTGAGTTCTGAGTGGTTTGTGTGCGAGATGGAGTTTGAGTGTGTTCAGACTTTTGAGGTTAATTACATATAATTAAGGGAAGTCGTTTGTGCATTGTGTGAAGTATGAATGCATTCAAAGCGTTGATAGGAGTTAATTACATTTAATTACTTGTGAGAGTGCATTAAGAGATCTTTATTTTTATTCAGATCTTGTCTTCAGAGTTTATGAACGAGAACTACCAACCCAAAGGAGAGGAAATATTTAATAAATTTCAGTGAAACCAGCGAAGAGACCTAGGTCTACTCGGTCTGGGACCCCTAATTCGTTATCTTTCTATACAAATCAGGAAAGGCCGTCAAGTCCATTTCCCTTGATGAACGTCTCAAGACTTTGTTGACGGCTCTAACGTAAAGCACACAATTTTATATTTAAACTACTTATTTGAATCACAAAGTCTTTTTCGTGGTTTATTACGTTTTAAGCTTTGAAATGTTTTGGTAATTTTCCGCTCCATTCGCTAATTAATATTTTTTTCTCTCAATTGGCAACCGTGCTGAGAAGTTATTAGAGAATTGTCCCTGAATGCGTCCATCTAATCTGTCCGAAGCTGTCATCGCGTAGAATCGTAGTTGATGTGGTTACCTGTGTAATTTTCAATCTTTTAGTTTCTTTGATTATTTCGATGCGATTAGGCATTTTTCTTCCTATCAGTGTATTCATAAACAATTGCAATTGAGCCACCAAACAGCAACAGGATGCCGCCAACGATAAACAACGGCAATGGCACCGCGACAACAGAAAAGAGACCCCCGCGTCCAACCGAAAGAAAGTAAGTCTAAATTACATTCGTTTTGTAAGTGAAATTCTATATTTTCGTTTTAAATTTCAGGTCCGAACTTATCTGCCGGGTTAAATATGGCAACAATCTGCCGGACATTCCTTTTGACCTAAAATTCCTCATGTACCCCTTCGATGGCCATCGTTTCGTGCAATATAACCCGACTTCGTTGGAGCGCAACTACAAGTATGAAGTTCTGACTGAGCACGACCTGGGCGTCACCATCGATTTGATAAATCGTGATCTCTACCAGGCTGATCCGTATGCCCAGCTCGATCCAGCCGATGAGAAACTCCTTGAGGAGGACGTACACACACCACAAGACTCGATACGTTCGCGCCAGCATTCACGTAGTGTGTCATGGTTGAGAAAGTCTGAGTACATATCCACCGAACAGACTCGCTTCCAGCCGCAGAATATCGAGAAAATCGAGGCGAAAGTTGGTTACAATGTTAAGAAGAGTTTGCGCGAGGAAACCTTGTATTTGGACCGCGACGCGCAGATCAAAGCCATCGAGAAGACCTTCGAGGACTCGAAAACAGAAATCACCAAGCATTACAGCAAAGCAAATGTCGTGCCGACGGAGGTTTTGCCTGTGTTTGCTGATTTCAAGAATTGGAAGTATCCCTGCGCTCAGGTTATATTCGACAGCGACCCGGCGCCAACTGGAAAGAATGTTCCCGCACAGCTTGAGGAGATGTCTCAAGCTATGATTCGTGGTGTGATGGACGAGAGTGGTGAGCAATTCGTCGCGTACTTCTTGCCGACGGAAAGTACTCTGGAGAAACGTCGAGATGACTTTGCTAACAATTTGATATACAAGGACGACGAGGAGTACGAGTACAAGATCGCCAGAGAGTACAACTGGAATGTAAAGAGTAAGGCGTCGAAGGGCTACGAGGAGAACTACTTCTTTGTTATGCGCAACGATGGCGTGTACTACAACGAGCTGGAGACGCGAGTCCGTCTCAGTAAACGGCGTGTTAAAGCCGGTCAGCAGCCCAACAACACTAAACTTGTGGTTAAGCATCGCCCATTGGACGCAAACGAGCATCGCATTCAGAGGTATCGTGAGAAGCAACTTGAACCGGCTGGTGATGATGACGAGGAAGAGGAAGACGAAGAAATGGAAGAGGACGAGGAGGAGGTTGAGCCAACTCAACCGACCGAGAAGCCATCAACCGAAGAAAAACCAACCGAGGAAGCAGCCCAAGCTGCCAAAGATCGTTCATCGCGTTCCAGATCAAAGTCACATGGAAAATCGCGTTCCAGGTCAAAATCGCTTGTGAAATCCCGTTCCAGATCGAAGTCAAGGGCTAAATCTCGCTCAAGATCAGCGTCTGGATCCAGATCTAGGTCCCGCTCTCGTTCCAAGAGTCATTCAAAGTCGCAATCTCGATCCAAGTCAAGATCGCATTCTCGCAGCAAGTCTGGTTCACGTTCGAGAAGTCGCTCAGGATCTCGTTCCAGCCACTCGGGATCAGGCTCACAATCGCGGTCTGTCAGTCGATCCCGATCACGAAGTGGATCCAAGTCTCCATCACGATCCCGATCACGTTCGCACTCCCGGTCAAAGTCAGGCTCACGATCCCCCTCGGGTTCCCGCTCTGGTTCTGGATCGCGATCGCCCACACGCTCCAGGAGCGGATCACCCAGCGGGTCGGGCTCAGGAAGCGGCTCTGACGAAGAATAAATATTTGGATTAAGATTGTTTCCCCGTATATTGTATTAGATTTGTGTTTAATAAAAAATTTTCCTTTTGAATGCAAATACACGGTTGAAGGCTTTTATTTTTTAAAACAGAACGTTTGCACTGGAAAGTCAATGGAAACCACACTTGGCCGAGTTGATGCGGTCAGCTTTGTTACGGAATTCATCGAACCGCTTGAGCGCGATGAGAGCAAATCTGAAAGAAAGCGATTAAGCGTCCAAATGGTGTTCGAATATAACGTAACAATTTACCTTTGGACGACGTGAGTGAAAGATCTAAGTATTCTCCGCGCCATGAAGATAGAGCTTTCGAGCTCTTTCGGGCTTTTGGGCATTCGATACCCTTTGCGTACAACATTTTAGTTGCTTGTGGCGCTACGTTCTCGTCGGTATCGATGAGATCTGCAAATAGTTGCAAAGCGGTAGTATTACGCTTCTCAAGCTCTTGCATGTCCAAGTCTTTAGTGTACGTGGCTAGAAATAGTGAATCAAAGGAACGTTGTCGTGTTGTCTTCCAAGCGGTTTTCATCTCGCGACTAGCTCTTTCGATTTTCACTGACTGATCAAGCAGCTCCTTGTGGACTTTCTTCAGAATTTCATTGTTTTCTATTCTACAAGTATCCAAGTTTCATAAGAAACGATTATTAGCGTTATTACGTACATAATTAGGTCATTTTATGGAATGTTAACTGCTCATAGAAAAAAGATAAGTCGGGTGGTTGATCCAAGCACAGCAGAGTGCAAATGGATTCGATATTGCTTAGGATAATCACCCTGATTCTGCGTGGCGTTGTACTAGACACACAACCTTCTACCACTCTACCACTTCTAGCATGCCTTCTTACAGGCAAACAACAATGACCAGGGTAGTGGGTCATTGAGAACCTACACGAATAGTTGTGAGAAGCAAGGTCCTCATTTGTCGGATTAAAAATGTCCGATCCGATTATTTCCTCAATGTTAGCTCAGCACTCTCAATACTTACTTTTTACTCATGAGTTCTTGCATATTGTCCTCCAGTTCTTGCTTTTCCTGCAGCAAACTATCAACCTTACGCTCCTGCTGAATACTTTTGTTTCGCAAAGTTTTAAGTTTTGACAAAAATTGGCAGTATTCCGCTTGCAGATCCTTCAGTTCCTGTATATCATCAGCTGAAACGAGAACAGTACATTTGTTTACAGTTACAAAGTCATGTACATACATAATTGGAACTAACCATCCTCATCGAGTTCCTCAAAGTTGCGACGATAAATCTCGTTTGAACAGTTCATCAGAGCTAACGTATGTTCCATGGCTTTGATCTCCTGCTCGGCTTTCAGAACATTCGCATTAAGTGTGTTACCCTCCTCCAGAAGCATTTGCTTCTCTTGGGC
This sequence comes from Xylota segnis, assembly GCA_963583995.1. NCBI lineage: Eukaryota > Metazoa > Arthropoda > Insecta > Diptera > Syrphidae > Xylota > Xylota segnis. Next base: position 112,586,205 of record OY757236.1, on the reverse strand, counting down.
ATTTTCGACTTTCATTTGGGTAGCAGTTACCGGAGAACCATCTTCATTGTTTCCCAACAGCTTAGTTGTTAGTTCATAGCGTGCTTTCGCTGCTTGAATCTTGATATTCCTGTCACCAATGTCGCATTTCAAAATGCTAAGCTCCTCCAGAAGGTGCTTCCGTTTGAGATACATCAAATCGTATTGTGAATTGATTTCAACCATTCGCTCTTTGATGGTTTTGATCAGTTGGAGTCGATGTTTGTCCAAGTTGTACGATCGGTCTTGACACTGGGAGATTTGGTTTTCCATCTCGTTTACGCGCATTTTTAAGATACTTAGTTCAACAATTTTTTCCTGGTTACTTCGAGTTGTTAGGCGGATTTTTTTCACACCGCCTTCGCAGTATAGGTGGGCTTCTTTTATTTTGAAATTCTATAAATCAGTGAAACAGATTCATCGTATCGTTAAGAGTAGCCAGTGTTATTCAATTAAAAGTGGAAGGGATGGTCTACAGTTCCAGTGAGATTTAATTGCTGAAGCCTGATATTAAAGGTAGGGTGGTGGGGAGAACGCTTCAATGTAGTAAAATGGACAAAAAAAAACCCTTAATGGACTTAAAGAAACAGATATATCCCTGAACTGGTTTACTAATATCAGATACTACCACCCCTTGTTTTAGTGGATATAACCAAAGGACGAATGGACAAAGACCTGGCAAATCGTCCTTAACGAGACCAAGTCAACGTATGTCAATTTTACGTACAAAAAGGTAAACTTACCTATTTCCATTAACTTGGTACAAATACCATACGCGAACGAGGCAAAATATCTAGGAATGACCCTAGACTCAAAGCTTAAGTGGAAGTCACACGTTAAAAAAAAGCGCGACGAGCTAGAAATCAGACAAAGAGAAATGCATTAGCTAATCGGAAGATACTCGGAGCTAAGCGTACATAAAACAAACTGGTTCTGTATAAGTAAGTGCTAAAACCGTCTTGGACATATGGAATACAACTTTAGGGTTGTACGAAACCAAGCAATATGGCCATATTGCAAACATTCCAAAGCTCTACGAGCAATCGTGCATGCTCCATGGTATATAGGGAATAGTGATTTTCACCGAGATCTAGGAATTGCTACTGTGCATGACGAAGTAATGAACTTTGATCGCAAACTTCGTACTCGTCTTTATGCTCATTGCAATAATGAAATAATCCGTACTATGGACGCGACAAACATCGAGCGCCGACTACAAAGAACAAGACCGCTCGACCTAGCGCCGTAAGGAAAAACCGCATTTAATGACGGTATTAGTTTGTGCCTTCGGTGGAAGGCTACCTACCTAACGCGATTAACACTACAGTAAACTACTTGTTAAGGGAACTTAGTCGTAGTAATGAAACAATGAAGAAATGAGAGGATTGAAGCTGTACTACTATGAGCACGCGCGGCCGGTTTCTCATAGCGCCTCTCTGAGGGGTGAGGTTTAGCCCGTAGGCATATACTGACTGACACTAATGACATTGACAGGTCAGCTATTGGTATCTTTTGAAGATTCCTCACCTCCAGGCGGAACCAAAAAATAAAATAAAAATGAAATGAATACGTACCATTGAGTCAATTTCTTTCATATCGTTGTTGTAACAAATGGTCAGTTTCCTCATGTCGGCTTCTAATTTCGTGGTTTGGATCTGCAGAGCCACCAAAACTTTGGATGCCTCATCGTAATAGGCTTCCATTTTGGATAACTCAACGAGTTTCAGTCTTTCTTCCGCGGGGTCCACTACGTTGCCTTTTATTTTGTTGATGCGTCGCTCCAGGAGTACGACTTTTAGGGACTAAAAATAAAATTGCATTAAAGTTTGTTTGAGCTTGTAAAACATTTCAAATACAATATCATAGTGGTTTTCTGTTTCTTTGCTAAACAGCTTCTGAGTATCTTTTAAGGTACGTCCTACAGCAGTCATGTTCAACCGAATTCCTCCATTTTCCACCTAAAAGTGAATCCGCGATTAGTACATACATAAGCGTGCTTAGGTACATATGTAGACCTACTTCCTGAATTTTTTCCTCATCTTTGAACTTCTGCAAATGCTGTTGTGTACGAAATAGCAGATCGTTCATTCGATTTGTTTCGAGACTGAGTTTGGCCTTTGCGTGTTCCTCAGATTCAATCATTTCCTCCAGAAGCCGCAGGCGTTCCTGGGCATTCATATTCTTAGTCCGGAGTGTCTCATGACTTATTTTCAGCTTTTTATTTGTCTCGATACAACGCGCCAATTCGCGTTCCTTGTCAGCTTTGTGCTTAGTTTCTTGACGATTGTGCTGACGCTGGAGTTGTACTCGATTCGCTAGCCCTTGCAGTTCCTTTCGTAGAATATCGACCTAAGAGAGGAAAAACATAATTATCCATTGTTATCTTCCAAACCTATTTCTGACTGTACTTCATTTTCTCGCAATGCCACCAAGTCAATAAGATTCTGGAGGTGTTCCCTCAGAACTGAGATCTCATCGTTCAAAACCTGGATGTTTGCCTCGACTTCACGGTTACTCGCAATCATGTCGTCTAACCTTTTCTCCTCAGCCTTGAGTTCGGCTTCCTTATCCATGCATTTCTTTTGGACTCTCTCAAGCTCAGCTTCTGTATTGAGAATATCCTGCTCTCGTTGATTCATATGATGGACAGCTGTCTTCCAGGTATCGACCATATCCCTGCGTTCCAAATGAGCGGCGCGATACAGATTTGCCGTACGATCAAGGTTCTGCTCCAGAGATTTCTGTTCTTCAACCAAGTCAATCAAAGTCCTGCGATCCCTAATGATACTGTCCTGCAGTATCCGACGTTTTGTATCAATCTCTAGATATTTCTTCTGATCGTTTTTGCAATATTTTTCAATCAATTGATTAGCTGCATTCCCCTCCTCCATGCATTGCCGCCACTCAATCAGAGCTGCCTTAATCCAATTTATACGATTACTAAGGTCACTGATTATCTTGTTTCTTCTTTTGATGTCATCTATGGAGAAAAGTCGAAAGGATTGTTTAAACGATTTGAAAAAGAGTTACAAGAAAGGAGAGATTTGTTTTGATCACATTTACAGAAATGTGTAGTTCTATCGCTATCTACTTATGATCTTCTGTTCAGAATGCGCCACATCGTACATAATAGGATGTTCAAAGCTGTTGGAACCACGATCTCAAAATGTCTATGCAACTCTTCAGCACAGCCTGTGGCCGCAACAGTGAAGAAGGAAGGCTATTAGGATGGATCCTTCTTAGGCTGTGTTCACCGTCAAGCGAATTCGCGATGTCTTTTCGCGCGATTTCAAGCGATATCGCTACAACCGAAATCCCAAGCGATTGTACCTAGTTTTATTCATGTTTTGACAGTTGTTCTCGCCGCTCGTTTCGCCAAATCGCTACGCCATGAACACCTCCATGTGTACATGTGTAATTGGTCGCTAGTAGGCGAATTGCATGGCGTCGCGCGACGCGATTTCACTTGTCCGTGAACACAGTCTTAATCTAGAGCTTCTATTTAGGCCACTGTCTAGGAAAGAATCAATATTTGTAAACAACTTTTGCAATACAGTCTGGAAAGGACCTAAAACAAAACACCCTCTCAAGGCTGCTCCAACGTTGACTGCCCATAAAAGGTTAACCGGCGAAGAATTATTCTCTTTAATCAACTCTGATTCGATCACTAGTTTAAATGAAGTTATTGTCAAGTCAGAGCAAACACCTATTGCAGCGCTAGAAATATGTCACTGGCTTAGGTTAGGTTAAGAGTGTCTGAAGAATTTGACGTTCACTCTGAGACCCAAAGGTCCACTGAGCGAGACGTATCTCACCTATCAAGTTACTGAACAAATCGAGAACTAGTTGATACCTCTGCAGTACTTTTTGACCCTGATCTTACCGTGCGCAGGAGAGGTTCTTACAAAGCTCTGAAACTTCTGCATAAATCATTGTAATATACTTTGCCGCTGTACAGTGTCTTATGATTACTCAAATTAGGACGCAGATAGAAGAACATTACTTTTTGAAATCACTTACTTTCAGCATTTTCTTCGTATTGACAAATAGTTTCCCGTTCTTGCTGGAGATCCTTAAGATCATGTTTCAGCTTTGAGTTCTGGCGATCTGATAACTTCCGCAAACTCTGTTCCGTTCTAAGATCCGTTTGGAAGGCATAGATCAATTTCTAAAATCACAAAGTTAGTCTTTACTTCACTACACCGTTAGATGTTAATCTTATCGTACCATATTCTGGGCATGAGTGACCTCTGAATTTTTGGCATGGGTAACAAGTCTTTCAGCGCGTTCGTTAAAATTTTGCAGGCTCGTTTGCAGTTGGTTCTTTTCATCGCCCAAATTATCAATTAGAAGTAGAAGCTGCTTGTTTTCATCATTTGCCATTGGTAGACCCTTCTCAGGGCATAAGCCCAAGGAGAGGGCAATGTCCTGGATGTAACCCGAAACCATCGTACAAACGCTAAACTTTAAATTGTATTTCTAAAATATAAACTTCTTTGACGGTGTTATAAACGTTTTCGGCTAATTTTTGTTTTGTATTTAGTTTTGTCAATAAAACTTCAAAGTTTGTTTAGTTGAGCATGGCAACGTTTTAGATCCGCAGTAGTACGTTATACACATATGGAGTGTTCTTGCGCCTAAAGCAAAACAAATTCGTTGTGGTTAATAGGAAGGCAGGTTGTTAAAGGCAGATTAGGGGTGAGATTCGATTGTGTGTGTTGAAAAGGTGCTCTGCCTACAGTGGCCACAAACGGAACCAAGGTGTTGCTTGGTTCCTGCCATAAAGAGTGTTGACCGCAAGTTGATGGACTTTATAAGCAATCTAGCTTTTTCTTGATAACTTTTTCAGCATCCTTCTGGCTTTACATCTCGGTTTCGAATTACAGAAATACAAATGTTTCACATCTCTCTAAAGGTATTTTCTGAATACAGTCAGCAGAAGAATTGTCTAGGTCTGTGGAGAGAGCAACGAAACTATTAGTCCAGCGGAATTTTGTCCATACTTTGCTCTTTGGTGAGGTTGATTTCCTTACGATTAGTACAGGCTCCTTCTTCGTACTGACTTATGACTGATCGATGATGTGTCATCGTTCGAAAGACATTTTAACTTCAACGATTGTTTGCCAATACATGTCGTCTTTACTTCCTGGCGTCCCGTTGAAGAAGTGAGATGCTGTCAAGTATGCTTTCTCTTGTAGTCTAGAAGATTTGAACAAATCATATCATTTAATAAAGTCATTTGCGTCTGTACCTACTTACTTTAATTAACAGGCTACCGACCCGTGAAGAGTCTCTGCCTGAAGAACAGCTGACTTCCGCTCCCTTCGATTCCGGGCACACTATTTCCTCTTGTCCATCCCAAGCGCCTTGGCATCCGTGAAAGCTTGGTCCTTAAAACATAAGAGGTTCGGTTTTCCTTGTCGTCTCGAACCTAGGGGCTGTGATTTCAAGATCCTCTTTGCTGGAGTTCATTCGCTCGACGTGGCCGAGTGTGTAGTGTAGTCGACGTATTTTGGCTTTTTGGACTACATCCACATCTTGGCACGGCTTATAGAGTTCGCAGTTACATCTTCTCCTCCGAATCTCCACTAGGGTGTCGTTCGTGGAGTTCAAATTTACCCCGAGGTAGATAAACTCCTTAATTACTTCGAAGATACTCCTGCCAGCAGTGACGCTTTGTCCTAAGCTGTAGACCGATGCTTCCTTGTTTGTTGACAACAGGTACTTGGATGTCCCCTCAAGGCCCGCCCTCTATACCTAGAGTTCACAATTTGTGAGGCCGAGTAAAAATGTTAAAATGAAAGTTGGAGCTCATATGCGAGTTTTACCACCATAACTCACACCTGATGATATTACCAACAATCCCAATCCACATACACAGAAGTTGATCTATTCAGCGGGACTTCGATAAGCCTTAGCTAAAAATCAAGTAGCTCCCATGGAAAACCAAAAGGCTAAATCTCTCTAGATAGTGAACCTTAGCTGTGGTTTTAATCGCTAGTGCTAGGCACTGACATAGAAAGTGACGAATGGATTTTATAACTCGTACTATTCGTCCTTGCAGTTCTTACAGAAGGTGACAGGATGCTTCACCGCACTTTGGCTAGCTCATCCAAGTATTCGTTACGTAGGATGTCCATGTGATCCGGTTGCCCACTGAAATATCAATAGATGCTGTCTGCAACAACTTTGTCTGACAACATAGACTCTACTTATTGCCAGCTTGATTGCATTGACATCGAAGGACCAATTTGTACTTAGAGACTCACAGTAGATACCAGCATCAGCCCACTTTATAAGTAAACTACTTACTGTGACTAGAAAACAAGCCCTTCTTTCCATCTTGTGAAACACATATTTCAACGACTTTACTCCTTAGCTGACAGAGGGTTGGGCAAATAGTGCTTGGTGTCTTCATGGACGTCCTCATCACCACAGTCTCTACAGAGCTCTTCGTTCTTCCTTTTATCCTTGTTTTAGCACCAGTGCTAACAGAACGCCACCTATTGATTGCCTTTATTAGAGCAAGTCAAGTGTCGACTCAGCTCTCGCATTTGCTGACCACAGATCTATGTAGGAGAGTCTTCCCCGAGAAACTCTTACTTCGGCATCACTCGAAACATAGCAGAAAACGGGTTATATCTGGTTCTACATTGCTACACAGCTTCGAGTACTACCCCACCAGCTCCAATGCGTGCTAGTTTCTGTACTTTCATGGTAGCTTGCTGGCAGTTTACCACTTCATGACGTAGGCTGAAAGTGTTTTTCCGAATTTTATGGATGAACAAACCATCATTTAATATCAGAGAACCACGGTCTAAAGAATCAAGCAAAATTCAGTGATCTTTCTTCTGAAAACATCGCAAGTTCTACTAAGCCCCACCCGGACTACATCTCTTCAAACGACCTGAAACTCTCAACCCATGTAGAGTACACAAACTGCAAAATAAAGGTGCTACCCAACTTTCTTATTAACATTTTATTTTGATGTACATACATACACATGAAAATGGTTATCAATTGTTTTTAATTAATGAACTCTATATGATTATGCAAGCCTGTGCCACGCCTGTATTTAGACGCACGGATCGTGCTTCGAACTAAAATGTGCACACGAGATCTTCGGTCCATTGTGTGTCCTTGGAATAGCGATGCGAAATAGGGATCCCTGTGGCATGCATACACAAATTTTATACTGAACGCTGCCGGTCCTAATGCCGAATTCTGTGTTTATAATCGGAATCTTCTCCATGTCCAGATATACTCCGTCACCTGTCTGCATTATAGTCGCACCCTGAGTTGAATTAATACCAATGGTACTCTCCGCCACAAACAATGCACTCAGTCCATCAATGTTAATTCCCTCCGAACCCTTGACATAGATTTTACTATCACTATGTATACCCAAAGGACGGCCAATCGGGCTAGTTATCCTGCTAACACTAATCGCCTTGGCCTGCAAGTTATCAGCACCGTTCGGGATATTGTAGTGCGGCCTGTGTGTTGTAAAAATCGCATCGCCACTATTCGGATCCTTGATTTCGAATGTGTTCACGCCCTTAAAGTTGATACCAGTCTTATCCATCACCATTTTACTATGCGGCTGGCCATTACGATTGATTTTTACCGTAACACTTGCATTATCCCCAGTTATGGACACTGGAACGTCGGTGAAACCATCGATTCGTCCACTGACCTTGTTAAAGATTCTGTCCAAATCGGTCAGACCGTAGAATATTATTATGTCCTCTTCTGGTATCATTTCCATTCCTTGGATGCCCTTACTCAAGCGCAGTACTCCAACGATGGTTAGGGTGAGGATAAGATTTCCCACAGTCAGGACTATTATTAGAGTGACTATTGTCCAAAACGCAAATGTATCCCTGCCTTTCATGGGACTCGGACTTTCGCCATAAGTGGAAAACTTCTGATTGAGGAAATTTTCCGAGCTGGTTTGATGGTCACCGCCACCGACTGGTATGGCATTTTCTGAGGCCACATCTTCCGAGTATGATGGAGACGGTCCTCGAATGAAGGTGTTTTCGAAATGTCTAATCATTATTTGCGTTATTTAAATCAACAAAACAACTTCTTAAAACCGATGTGCAGTAGTCGGATGAAATGAAATGTACTGTCACTGACAAGCAGAACTGAACTACAAAATCTCTGATGACAAGTCTCCACTGTCTACGGACTGAACTGAGTTTTTCTCTCGGGAAAAATCAATATTTCGTTGCTCTGCTAGAGCAGGAGTTCAAAAATAGATTTTGACTGGATGACGTTTTGTTCGGGTAGGGTGTACACACCATAATTTCGTTTAAATGTCGAAAATATTTGTAGAAAGTGGAGGAAGTTTTCGTTTTTTGTACATAGCTCAGGAAAAAACAAAAAATCCAATGAAGTTTTGTTCAAATGAAGGCCGGGACGTTGAGGTTATCGTAGCGAAGAACCCTCATATGAACATAAGATAAGACGTGTCTACTTTCTCATATAGGTTGTGCCAGTTCTAAAGCTTGTTCTTGTGCTTGTGCTTGTTACCTAGGGCCTAAATCTTCGGCTACTGTTTTATACCTTCGGATTTGATTCGAGGGCTTTGTGAAGCAGGCCACTGGTGTCCAAATGCCCTACATTCTTCAGCACAGGTTCGTCCGCCACACTTACGTAGGTCAGTATAGACCCATTATCATACCCATAGGGGAAAGATGTCCCTTGCCCATTGCTTGACTCTAGTCTTACAAATCGGTTTCATATGAACCATCCAGTAAATTTGATGAAGTTCAGGATCTAATAAATTGGTCTGCTGGATAATTCTTCAAGATCACAGAAGAAGTTCCGCCGAGAAATTTAAATCTAAGGTGGATAAGCTCAAGCCTGTGACAGAGAAAGTGGGTTGTATCCTCATTGGATTCTTCATCTTCATGTCCGCGACATATGTCTTCTTCCGTGAGTCTTAATTTTTTCGTGTGGTTCCGAAGAGGCGTATGCCCCGTGATTTTCTATCCTTTTGCATAATTCGGTCGGTCCTTTTCTTGTCCACAAACTTCTTGTAATCACACAGGTGTCTAGGGAGGACCATCTACTGTTTGCCTCTCTACTGGCCTTGATCCATGCTTCTTAATTTAGTGCACAAGGCGGGATGAACACCGAGGTGTCTACCTGTTGTGATATGGATTCTCAACCACTTCTTGCCAATTCGTCTGCCTTCTCATTTTCTGGGATCTATGGTTCGTGTCTAGGGACCCAGCAAAGGGCAACCGTGTGCTGTGTTCTAAGAACCTTGAGCTCTTCACGACAGCACTTCAGAAGCTTCGATTTTATTTCCGTAGCCGTAATCACTTGTATTGCCGCCTGGCTGTCGATAAAAAAGGTGATACCGTCCTGTGGTATTAATTTGGAAGCAGTCAAGTACTGCTTGGACCTCCACTTGCAAAACACTGCTATGGTTCGGAGGGCGGACTGATTTAGATATTCCCAGTAGTTCATGCCTGACCCTACGCCTTCATTTATCTTTGATCCATCTATGACGATAGAGATGGAATGTGTGTTGGCAGGTTGACCGTCCTTCCAATCTTCTCTGTTCGGGAACAAGTTTGTGAATGGTCTATTGGAGTCTAGGAACGAAGTGATATTGTCCTCGATATTTCTCCAGGATCATGGTATGACCCGTTGCATTGTGTCTCCAACTATCTGACTGACTTATTCTTAGGGCACTCATTACCGCCAAAGATTGAACGTAAATGTCCAGCGGTAGTAGGTTAAGGATAGCCTTCAGTCCTGCAGTACGTGCTGTTCTCATGGCATTCGTGGTACCAATACAGGATAATTTCTGTATCCTCGTAAGAATCGTTAACTTGGTCGTCTGCCACCATACAAGACAACCAGAAGTCAGAATAGGTCTTCATATATAGCCGAATACCATAGGTGTTCCCGAACATTCTGCTGCACGTATGGAAAGCAATAGTGGCTGTTTTAATTCTTTCATTGATATTAGGTCTCCAGTTCAGTTTTTTATCAAGAACTAGTCCTAGGTATCTAGCACTGGCCGAGATTCAAAGGGGAGTGCCCCCATTAGACGGTAAGGTGAAGTCAGGAGTTACCCTTTTGTTGGTAAATAATACCAGCTCGGTCTTCTTCAGTATAATGGAAATGAAAATCTTCGAAAGATTTTCTCTCAAAGCAGAATTTTCTGCTTCCACGTCATAAAATATCCTGAGTTGTTTACTGAATTCCCAAAGAACATCGGTTGGCAAAAGCCTATTTGCACTCAGATGTTGTTTTAAGAGTTTGTAGCAGAGTCAAGGGAAGGCCCCTACCGGCTATGTTGTAGCAGTGAGCATTGTTCTTCGTCATTCGAGTTTGGCAGAGAAGTTTTAACTTGATACAACTTTGTACAACAGGTCTCTATCTTTACTATATGTAGAAGTGACCTTCAAGATGGTGCGTTTCAATTTAATTTATTAATGTTTTGTAGTATCCATCGAGAGCTTTTCTTGCTCAAAATATCTGTATTGTTTCAGGATGAACATGAAGGATGTTGAACTGCTAAATGTGACAAATTTAGGGACCTCAACAGCCTTTTTTGTGAGCTATACAATATTTCGGGCGCCGTGGCTCAGTGGTTAGTGCGTTGGACTTTGGAATACCTTAAGTTTACGACCTCTCGCGAGCGTCTGACAAACATCCGAGAGTACAACTGTCCTGAGAAAGCGTCTTAAATAACAAATTGCCCTTCGGACACGGCATTAAACAGTAGGCCCCTTCCATTCGTGTAAAGAATATAACACGCACAGCATTAATGGTTGTGAGAAGCTAGACCCTGGGTCCCATCGACTTATTGCACCAAATATTTATTTATTTTGTATACAATATTTCCACAGTTGTATCTTGCTTGAAACCAGTGCGCTTGGTATCAATTTGAGTTCTTTTTGTAACAGTCCCAAGAATATACCATGTATTGTCTGTAAGTGTTCACTGATCTTTCTGAGACACGACACGGTGCAACCGTTGTACAATCGTTGTTCCACATTGCGTCCCATTAAGGTCGATGAAGTCTGAACTAGAAAAATATGTTTTATGTGAAAGTCCCCTGCATATTGGATGACGTTATTATATTGGAAACGTGTAACGAATAAAAATTGTTCCGATATCGGTACAACCATTCTGTCGTATATTCCCAGCTGAATAGCCGTGCGATCCAACCCTCAACATTGCTGGCTTCTGTAAATTTTTTGGTTTTATGTCCATGATGGTACATAATACAATCCTATGATATTCCCTACCTTGCTTCTGCTCAAAGCTGGTAAAAAGAACAAAGTAAGCACCTATGCTGATCTGACACAGCTCCGGAATATTTCTCAGAAATCTGATCGGAATCCTTCTAAACCTTCTTTTCCACACATCACGAAGTGGTTGCTTACATTGGTTTCAACTTTACTAGTCTAAGAGCCCGCAGTCAATTTTGGACGTAAGTGGCAAGCTTCCTTCAAAACCAAGAATATCAAAAGTAATTTATATTACATTAAATAGATATACATATGTAAATCATGAGGGTTAGTTCTGAATTGTTTTTTTTTTCAGGTTTTGAAGGAAGTTTGTTATCTCCAAATAGGTCTGCACTATTAGAGCAGATAAAAAGATCTAATTACATACATATGTATGTTGTATATGGAGAAATGCGGTGGCAAATCAGCCAATAACAATATCACCAGAATCAAATGGTTGGATACTGAAGAATCATACCTTTCAAATTAAGTGGTTCGAGGACAAAGTAACGCCTGACAGATTAAACGATATTTTGAAAAAAGATATAAATGAATCTAAAAATGAGGACGAAACTTATGACTTCGATTCATCGGATGAGTCAGAGAATGAATTTCTTGTTTCTTGAGTAAATATATTTATAAATATAAATTTGTTAATACTTTTTTTAGCATGAGTATTTTTTCCGATTTTGAATGCGTTTGGCAAGGACTTGGCGACAATTAAAACGTCTTGGACTTATATATTTGTTATCATGGAGTTTAACTCTAAATATAGAAAACAAAATTAAGTGTTCGCACCTGTGGCGACCTGTCAGCGATGATGAGCTCTAAGCTGACACTGGAGCTTACGCTCTCACCACTCATCGCCTCAGTACTCAGCGCACTCGATACCCTCGGTGCTAATCCTACATACAACTTCGGCTACGCGTTTTTGTCTATTACCGATCGTCGTGGAGTGTAGATTAGTAGTAATAAATAGAGTTCAATAGAGATAACCAATTGTGTTTGTTTTGCTATCTACCAGTTTCAGCACCGGTCATTACAGCACCAATTATTCCAAATTGGCATTTTATCAACATTTTGACCTCGTCCGACAAGACCTTAGCGACATCCAAAACGTCTTGGACCTATGTACATATTTGTATTCACGTTGTAACGTCCTATGTTTCAGGAGAAATTAGTGCGGTTGCATTAATTATTCAAAATTCGTAATTTTTACGCACTTCCGGCGCGTTTGGCAGGCTCTTGGCTGCACCTGCAACGTCTTGGATACATGTATTCGTACTGAGGGTATCATACTCTATTATTTACTAGTGGTTGCAACAGTTATTCCTGTTTTGCATCATAACGGATTCTTAATATACAGTTACACCCTTTAGCTGCCATTACGTGCTGCCAGACGGGCATATTTGAATTCTTGGGCATCAAAGCACCACATTAACATAGGATTCATACGGTTGCCTCTTACGTCCAAAACTGACTGGGGGCTCTTGGTCTAAAACCAGTAAGCTTGGTATCAATTTGAGTTTTTCTAGTAACAGTCCCAAGATTATACTAGATATAGTCTGTAAGTTAAGAAGGAAGTTAGTGATGGGTGCTTAATGTAATGTAGGGTGTTCTAGGGTGTTCACTGATCTTTCTTAACCACTAGGCTCGCTAGGCTTCTTTCAGAGCTATACAATACCACAGTTGTACCTTGAGTTGTAATTTGAGTTATTTTTGTAACCGTCCCAAGAATATACTATTGTCTGTAAGTTGACAAGAAAGTTGGTGATGAAATGTAGATTGCCTGTAGTACTCTAAGGGTGTTCACTGATCATTCTTAGCCACGACACAGTGCAGCCATTGTACAATTGTTGTTCCAAATTGCGTCCCATTAAGGTCGATGAAACCTGAACTAGAAAAATATGTTTTATGTGAAAGTCCCCTATATATTGGATGACGTATAAAAGTTGGCCCGATATCGGTACAACCGTTCTGTCGTATATTTCTAGCATAAGAACATCCGTGCGATCCGACTCCTCGAATCTGCTGGCTTCCGTCACTTTTCCGGTTTTGTGTCCATGATGGTACGTAATACAAGCGCGATCCAGTGATATTCCCTACCTTGCTGCTGCTCAAAGCTGGTAAAAACAACAAAGTATGCACCTATGTTGATTAGACACAGCCCCGGAAAATTTCTCAGGAATCTGATCGGAATCCTTCTAAAACTTCTTTTCCACACATCACGAAGTGGTTGCTTACATTGGTTTCAACTTTACTTTATTAAATAGATATATATGACAATTTTTTATTGGGCCGATCCCGGCGGTACTGCAATACCGGGCCAACCCGCGACAGAGGTGGAGCAAGCTCCTAGCACTCCGTCTGATTCCAAAAATCAGTTTAACATTTGTTGTCCCCCGATGGGGGATCTATCAGATGTTAAGCTGATAAGAACAGATACTACACTTTGATCTTAGCCATAAGGCCGAGAAGCGATAACTTAACACTCGATGACCACATGTACTTGCTTGAACCTCTGCAGACATTGAGTGTGAATTACATGTATGAAAAAAAAAACAGAAACAAGTATTATTATCTTATCAAATGCAAGGGTGTGCTGTGTACTTTCTTTACTTTCATAAGGTATATATGATTTCGTCCGCTTCCAGAACATCAAATCAAAATTCGTTTGACAAAAGTGTAACAATAGTTTTGTTCTCGTACTTTCTGCACCAATATTGTCCAATTACCCATTTCTAAGAGGGGTAAAAAACTATCATAGAGAGCCAGATGTACAAAAAACTAAGTGAACGCAGTGAGCAAAAAAGTGCTGACTTTTTAAAGAAAACGTTAACTTTGACAGTTTTCATGAATTTGTCTGCAGAAATTTCTTGGGCTGAAATTGGCCGCGTTCCGATTTCTAGGCACTACGTAGTCAAACGTTTCTGATTAGTGTAGAGATTCAAATTTGACTGAAAAGTAAGGCAATGTTTTGTGAGGTAGTGGACTGGATTCGAAGGCAAAAAACTTCTTCCTTACTTTTAAGTCAGTTTTTGAAGTGTGAAGAATCAGCTGATCGGAAATATTTTATGTATTGTTCGGCTGTGCTTTATAATTTAAATGGATTATGTGCAATAAATAAACAAATTACTTTCCAAATAAATTGCAGGGAAGTGATCATCGAATTGATACAATAAAAGGATATGATTATTTGATCAATATGCGCTGTGTTTTCATTAAAATATTATATTAAAATAACCGTCCAAGGTTGTAAGTGAACCAGAAATTTTTAGAAAAATTTAGGGGAACTTGTTTTTATTATCGACTATTTTTTTTATTAAGCCTTCTTTACAGGTTCCAATTTCATATAAATATATTTATCAGTAAGATCCCTTGACAAACACAGTCCACACTTTGTCTAAAGTAAAACCTAGAAATGAGTATGCGAGGTGTGACACTTGAAATGTCACCTACATTTTCAGTCAGTTTGCCGTTCCATTTGTTAGGCCTTACCTGCAAATGTAGTGCCTAGAAATCGGAACGCGCCCATTCACAAATAGCGGAAATCACTTCCTCTCTCACGCTCTCTTCTTTGAAAAACGGAAACAGGATTTGATATTTTTTCGCAGTTTTACACAATTTTGGACAGTGCGGGGTCAGACCTAATATGGGGTACGAAACATTTGTTATGGCGAAGCGTATTCGCGTCGTGCGTACAAGTTAGACTGTATTTATGGCGAAGCGTATTCGCGTCGCGATACATGCGTGCATACGGGCGACGAAAAACAAATCAAAATATTTTGAATCAGTTTAGCGAACTATACTATGCTATACATAGTCTGTGATCATGGACGCTTTTATTAAACTTGTCCATGAAAGGCAATTTTTGTGGGATCTTCGACATTCTGATTACCACAACAAAATATTAATTCGAAATCCTTGGGGAATAGTTATAGACGGGGGAGTAAATGACGAAATGCTCCATGACTTCTGCGTTCCTTGTTAATTGGATGCACTTGAAATGTCTTCTTAATTTTTAAAGTTTTAAGATATTTTTTACATACAAAATAATTGCTTTCCAATAACAATAACCGCCTTATTTTTGCACGCATGTTGTTCACTTTATCACTGGCTCTCTCATAAACAGTCAATCGCTTGCGATTTCGCTAGTAGCGATGTCACTTGCAATCGCGCGAAAAGCCATCGCGTCGCGCGACGCGAGTATGGTTCGCCATAAACACAGCCTTATTGTATCTTAAAAATGAAATATGTAAATAAATATTTGACGCAACAGTTCTATAGGATCCAGGATGTAGCTTCTCACAACCATTCGTGTTGTGGGTCTTATATTTGTTACACCAGGAAGGAGCCTAACTTTTAATGTTGTTTCCGAAGGGCAAGTTGTTATATGAGAGGCGTTTTCCTGACGCTTGCGAGAGATGGGGCATTAGGGATTGAAACTGGAACCCCTTGCTCCATAGGCGAACGCACTAACCACTTGAGCCGAGGCGCCCTACGTAGATTTCGCTTTATCTGAACAAGTTCTAAGTCTTATATTTCTCTGACATATGTATGTATATAGCAAGAGGATTTTAGCGGATCTTAGTAGAAATTTTAACAAGATACATAGTTTTCTTTCTAGACTTCCAGAAACGCTTTGGTTTGTATAACCAAATCATATCCTTTGATTGTATCAAACCGTAGATTACTTCACTGCAATTAATTTAGAATGTCTTTCCAGAGAGTGGTAAATTTACAAAAAAGTAAACGAACGCGAAAGCTACGAAATTTGCTCACTTCTTAGACGTCAAACGCAAATGTTTACAAATTACGTACATCTGACAGATTTGACAAATTTCATAAATCAGTGCAAAGAAATTTCTTGCACTAAAATTCGTAGCGTGGAGAAATTTTTTTATCTCTCGTGAGCGTTCTCTTCTACGTAAAACTACGAAACTTTTGCGTACTTGAACTGGATTTTGTGACTTTCGTGAAAACTCGTTGTTTTGGATGAGTACAAGAACAGACCTACTGAAAAAGGTTGAGAGTATCCAGCCCATTCACAAGTAAAATAGTCATAAATTCCGAGGTTAAAGCGAAAATTTTAATTTCGACTCCAACCCATTTTTTGGAACTTCTCTATCATAGCAATGCGAAGTTTTATTTAAATTTTAGTTCTATGTACATGTAATTATGAAATAAGTAAAATCAGACTTTAATCAAGTAATTCTTGGGTAAGGTCTTACTGTGTAAATGTGAATTGTAAATATTAAAATGAATTGAAGTGAACACCGCAGCAATTTTAAGAGAATAAACACCCAATCCACCCTGTTTTTTCCATACTTCCTATACAATTTCTTTTATTTCTTCCAATTCACATCCTCTCTCTGCAACTGGTTTTACTAATACAGGTTCGTGTCGATGCAAAATTTACTCTGGTTTCTCTTCAGTGTCGAATAAATCTTTCGCCTTTTACTAAAGATTTCCGTGGAGAGGAGCACTCTAATGAGTCTAAATTAGAATTTTTGTACAGGTCCGACGAAAGTTGGGCCGATTAACGTTAAAAAAAAAATGATCTGTAACTGGCAATGGAAGAAGTGGATTCTGAATTTAACTCTCAATTTCTCTAAATGCATGTTACAAGCAGTATAGCCATAATGAGTAGTCACTCTTCACGCGTTTTGAAATACGAAAAGAAGACGCCAGTGAAAAGTGATAGAAGAAATGGAAAAGTGGTGCACGGGGTGATCCATTAAAAAAAACCAATATATTTTTTTTTTACATTTTTATTAAAGAAATTACATGTGACTTACACTGATAAATTTCAACTTATTATTATTTATTTTATTATTTTTATTGAAATGCTTTAAAATGTGGTGTAGGTACTTCTACTCGTATGTAGAATTTGATGAGATATTCTGCATCTTCATTCTTGCAACAGTTGTATTGATACTTATTCTTTAGAATATTATAAATTATTTCGGAAGTACTGTTTTGGAAAATAAGAAATTAATTTATTTCCAAGATACTCCAAGGAATTTAAATATTCTTAAGGAGGTCGTGTTCACAGATCCTATAATCCCTCGATTAATTGGTTCAGTTTCTTAATAAAATGAAGCCACTTTGCTCTTCTATAATTGGAAAATAATACAATTCTTTCACACAATTTCTTGTTTTCCTATTATTCCTTACCCATTTCTATTTTTCCAATTTTGACGTATTTTACAATAGAATTCTCCTTTTCTTCCCGACCGTACGCCAAACCCTTAAAATAACGTTTACTCATTTGAAATTTCAAATAATCACCAATGTTATGGCTGATCACCCTGTAATCCTTTTGTTTACGCGCGACTGATAAGAACCCTAATGGGAGCGCCTTTAAAAAGACGTGCATAAAAAATGTAAACAACTCTCACTCCAATCTAAATACACTATGAGTGTTACCATGTACATAGCATTCAAATTAGCGAGTAGAATCTGATGATCATAAAATTCAAAATCGGTAATTATGATATACAAAATGGTAGCAAACTATAAATGATATACATACATAAGTATATACTTATCACGTTTGACAAAAACACATTTCATTACAACAACTCTTAACTACGCTTTTTCTCTAAAAGCAAGCGGTGCAGTAGCAGTGAACTACAACACGCACAACAAAGTGGTACGCCTTGAAAAACCCATAATGAAAAAACCACATTTACATACTTATCTACCACATTACATACAGGAGGTCGCATGTGGTGATTTTGGTAAAATGTATTTCCGTCTCATTTTGGTATGTGGAGAGAGTGACTACTCATTATGGATATACTCTGACCTAACCTACAGGGCAAGTATTCGTTTCGTGAAAAACTTGAGCTCGAGATTTTAGTCAAACTTGACATTACCGTGATGGAAAAGTCCTAAAAAGTGGGTCCGGTAATTTCGTTTGTCTTTCTGTGTGCATGGTCGATTGCAGCCTAAACGACTGAACGGATTCGTTCAAACTTTATATCTGGAGTCTGTGGGACCACAATTTAAGGCGAAATCGGAGTTTTCTGGAAAAAGGCTCTAACGATTTTGATAAAATTTAGTATTGAGATTAGTTTGGACGTGGCATACCACGTTTTTCTGCAAAAGTACACTTATTGACAAAAGTCTACGTACACCCTGAGGTTTCGTTAATAAACTGTTTTTTACGGCAAAATGAAAATGCCAAACAAACAAAACACATATTTTACGCTTTATTGCAGAAAGAACTATGCATGTACATGATAAGTATGTTATTACGTTGTACTTCCTTTTGATTCTATGACTGCTTTCATTCTCTTCGGCATCGAATCGACCAATTTCTTTTGAACTGAATTTTCAATTTTACCCTATTCTTCTTCAAGAGCCTTTTTTGACGTTTTCCTGTTTGTGATGTGCCTTTTTTTTGAGACGTCGTCGTTTCAGTTTGTCTCATAATCTTTCTAATCTAATCTCGCGCAACGATTTTCCTTTTGCATCGCACTTTATTACTAACTGCCGTAGATCAAGTTATGACTCTTTCCCCTTTGTGTTCATTTTGAGTATAGATCACTTAATTTTATGTTAAACACCATCAATTCCGCACTAAAGGACTTCTAAAGCACAACTTATCAGAGTGTAAACAGAAGATATTTTGGTACTTTTGAAAAATTACCTATTTTCGGTCATTTCTTCAGCCATTGGGCTTAATATTGATATCTGGAAGTTATAGAACAAATCCAAGGTAATGGCGTACTAAATTTTGGAACCACGCCCAAAAAACCTACTATTTTTTAAAAAAATTTACTAGAAAATGAAAAACAATTGTTAAGGCCTTCAAATTTACTATAATTTACCCAAACACCTTATAGTATATAACGCCCATGGGCCTCGTACGAGATTATTTTTGGCCCAAATCCGGATCTCATTTCCAGCGCCCAATTAGTGAACTCACGGCGTTGTCTATGGTCATCAATTCTTGCGTCAACCCAATCTTATACGGATGTAAGGCCAAATACAAGCGCAAAATAAGCCCGTTTGACTTTCTGGCGAGTCCCAATTCAGCTGATCGCAGCCGAATGGACATTTCTGGGTCTTTTTCGATATTTGCCGCTATGGCGGTTATGTTTTCCTTATTTCACACCAAGCCCTGTCTGGTTGGTGATTTAAGGTCCAAAAGTGTACTTAGGTCAAACTTTTCCACGG
The DNA here is from genome assembly GCA_963583995.1 of Xylota segnis. Lineage (NCBI taxonomy): Eukaryota > Metazoa > Arthropoda > Insecta > Diptera > Syrphidae > Xylota > Xylota segnis. The sequence goes on along the minus strand of OY757236.1, from coordinate 112,566,739 downwards.
TGTGACGAATCGCCTGCACCATGATGACGACATTGAATAGCATTGGTAACCACTTTCGTCCATACAATACGCACGTAATGAGTAATACCGTTGACATGGTCCCACCATATAGAGCGTGTGTTGAACGAAGAAAAATCAAATGCGAAAGCCTTCTTAGTTTTAACACATGCGTTGAAAGCAATACATAGTGCAGCCGCTGGTTTTTAGATCGAAATTTCACGAAAATCTACGAAAAGTCACCAAATCCTGTTCGAGTACGCAAAAGTATGACACTATCAAACGCCTTTTGATCAATCGGGAATTTATTTGGAGTCCCTTGCGCTACAAGGGTCCACATGTCACGTTTTGCACAGAGGAAGGCTGTCAGAAGAATTCGAAGTCCAAAGTGGGGTTCGGCAAGGCTGCCTACTTTCACCAATACTATTTTTATTGGTGATTAGCGACGTGCTAAATGCGGCCTTATGAACAGAAAACGGAGGAATTCGATGGACTCTTACATCTGAACTCAAACACCTCGACTACGCCGACGACGTATGCCTGCTGTCACACAGAATTATGGACCTTCACCAAATGACAGCAAACGTCGAAAGAGAGGCAGACGTCGGACCGAGCTCATCAACTTAAGTAGGCATTGCTGGACAAACGGTTGAGAGTTGAGAGTTTTCAATACCTTGGGAGTATTGTCTTAACCGATGGCGGAACCGAACTGGATGTAGCCAGCCGAATGGGAAAAGCAAAATCTGCGTTTGCGATGCTATCCACAGTCTGGCGTAGCAATGCGATTAGCTTAACCACCAAGCTACGACTGTTCCGTTCCAATATTGAATCCGTGCTGCTATATGGATGTGGTAGCTGGAGGGTGACCGTCACTATCACGAGAAAGCTGCAAACGTTCGTCGATAGGTGCCTACGTTATATCTTTAGGATTTTCTGGCCAAACTGTATCTCTAACGAACAACAATATGACGACGAAAGTGGCAGTGGATTGGACATACTCTCCGAAAGGGTGACAGGTCCATAGCTAACCACGCGATGCAATGGAACCCGCTTACTCAGGATGGCAGGATACGCGGCGGTCCTAGGAGTACGTGGCGCAGAACAGTTGAGAAGGAAGCACGGCAACTGGAAAACAGTTGGGGAGAACTGGGACGCATTTCCAGAAACCGCACACGATGGCGCGTAGGCATTGTCGAGGCCCTAGGACCCACAAGAAGATACAGGACTTAAGTAAGTAAGAGACAGCCGATTTCTAAAAAGTACCGGCAATGGATTCGAAGAAAAAAGCATGCCTTGCTTATATTATTTAAACGGTTCGCTTTTGAATCGAGTACCATCCAAAGTACCCTCACACTTTGAACAAAAAAAAACACAATTCGTTTTCGGTTTTTATATAGTTTTAACTTTAATTTGCAATTTTGTTTCATTGTTCGTCAGTTTAATTCAATCGTTAACATTTAAAGCTCTTGAAACGAAAATACCCAATAACCATGCAAAATTACGTGTGTCTGTGGCTAGGTGTAGGGAGACTTTCAAATATTTTTGCGTAATCATTTCAATTGAAATCTTTAGATACTGTGTATTCGGTTTTTTTCTTTTGTTTTTTATCAAGCATTGTATATTTAGTTTGTGTGTAGAATTGAGTATTTTCGTTTAGTGTTCGCTCAGAAATATCTTATACAAATAATGAAGATTTTTATTATGTATTTATGTATCTTATGCACTAGTCAATAATATAATAATTGTTATTAGCTTTTTACAGTAGTTAGGTCTAGTGACAAACAAATAAAAATTAAATAAAACAGTATTTCAATTCTGTTCTTCATATTTTTTTTTTGTAAACCAAAATATATATAATTATTCAACTGGTGGATAACTATGACCGCTATGATTAAAATATTAAATATTTTATGCCAAGCCTAGGGCTCGGACCGTTATTTTGTTTTGTTTGTAAAACTAAATACATATTCTAGGTTTAGTGAGGGGAAGGGGGAAGAATTTACAAATGTCTCTGGCAAGGCAAGCTCAACCAACAGGTGTGAGTCCTGCAAAGAGGGAGAGAACGGGATGTGTGAGTGTTTGTGTTTTTGTGTATTTGTGTGTGTTACTGAGATTTCAATGAGTTCAGGCATTGAAGAATCAAAAAGCAATAAGAACACAAGAAAAGTAGAAAACTAAGTGAAAACAAATAAATTCACGTCACAGTCGGTTGTTTGCTTTTCTTTCTCTTAACTGTACTCGCCCTCTAACCCCGGAGGCGGAGGTTCAGACCACCTAGCCCGCTTTTCTGGTGGTGGCTCCGAACCAGCGTTCTTATGCGACGGGTTGTTGCTCTTTTCAATATCGATATTATCAGGCACCATACTAAGAAGCTCAGCTTCACTTAGTTGCGCTAGGCGACTCGGTTTTGAGTCGCTATGAGTGTTTGAGGAGACTGTGTGGAAGAGAAATTGTATATTAGTTCATTTTGAATGTCTAAAAGTAGTCCTTACCTCCGGCATTGCGGGGACGCATAATCGGCTGCTTTGGTGTGTACTCGTCGTCAGAACCACGCGATAACGAACCAATCATCGGAGGTGGAGGAACCATTGATGGGGCCTTTAGTGGAGGAAATGCTAGATCAGTTAAGTCCGGTTTACTTTGGATGCTGGCTAATATCTGTTGTAAGTTCGACGGAATTGAGATGTTGGCCAACGACGGTGCAAGAGCATTTGATCCTGATGCAAATGACTGCAATAAAAGTAAAACAAAATTAAAATGGGAAACTTTTGTTATGTAGAATTCAAATGCGGCAGACTCAGTCTGAAATTGATGTAGATTTAGGAGAGTAGCAGACGGCTGATAAATGATTGAAGGTTCAATTACCATCAACGGGTTATCGGTAGGCAAAATAAGGTCCTTAATGAGGTAATGGAGATGGTTTTGGTAGGGTGCATGCACCAAATCATCCAGCAAGTATGGGTCGATGAAGCCATGCCCGATGACTGGACTATCAGATCTATATGCCCCATATTCAAGAAAGGCGATCGTATGTCTTGCAAGATCTATCGAGGCATATGCCTGCTTAATGTCGCGTATAAGATCCTATCGAATGTATTGTGTGAACGTCTGAAATCTTTCTGCAACACACTAATCGGCAGGTATCAGTGTGGCTTCCGACCCGGCAGATCGACGATCGATTTTGGAAAAGACCAACGAATTTCAAGTCAAGACTCACCATCTCTTCATCGACTTATACGCCGCATATGACAGCTTTCATCATCTTGAGCTCTACAAGGCGATGGCCGAATTTGGGATCCCGAGAAAACTGATCCAGCTGTGCTGCGTGACACTGGAAAACACGCGGTGCGATGTGCAATTTGGGAACAGCTCATCTGACTTATTCCAAAAATGCACTGGATTTCGGCAAGGAGATGTGCTTTCGTGTAATTAATTTAATCTAGTGCTGGAACAGATAGTGCGCAGGGCAGGTCTTTACTCGGAACGCACTATCTTTAATAAATCTGTCCAGCTACTGGGATACGCAGACGACAGCGACATCATCGATCGCTCCCTGCGCATAGTTATAGAAGCTTTTACGGCAATTGAAGCAGAGCCGAAACAAGTTGGCCTTGAAGTGAATGAGGACAAAACCAAGTACCTGTTGTCAACAAACAAAGAAGCATCGGTCTACCACCTAGGACAAAACGTCACTGTTGGCAACAGTAACTTCGAGGTGTTAAGGTGTTCACATGGCCCGGAGTAAATATCAACTCAATGAGCAACACCCTAGTGGAGATTCGCCGAAGACTTAACCTTGGAAACTGCTGTTACTTCGGTTCGGCTAAGCAAATAGGTTCCAAACTCCTCCGTTTTAAGGAACCTCCGTTTTAAGGACCAAGCTATCGCGGATGCCAGAGCGCTAGAGCATTGTTCTTCTGCATTGTCTTAGCGACTACTTTTCTAGTACATGAACAATACATGAACGGCAGATCCATGTATTTGACCTGCGCTGCTTGGTTGTTCGCAATCATTACAACATTACAACTTACCGACTGTTCGTGGCTAAGCAAACCAGCAATTTCCATTTTCTGCGCCTCAATTTGTCGATTAATTTCGTCCATCTTACGCTTCAGATCATCACCAGCTGTTCGTGAATCTAAGTGCGCATCATCATCCGAACTACCACCTGGTGAATAGGGCTCATCAGCGTCGTCTCTTTTAGCCACAACCGGAGTTTGTCCTACATAGCATAGAAAACAGAATCATCAGTTTTACTTCACTTTTCTTTCGAACCCAAAACCTACCCTTTGATGAATTTTTCGAGGTAATAGGTGCCTTTATAATCGCATCAATGTCGATTTCTTCGTCAATTGACTTTTGCGCTATTCGCATCCCCCTATTGCCACTTGTTCCTGATCGTACAGTCTCCGTTCTAGACTTGGGGCTACCTGGTGGTGTAAAACTGGTAGCCCCATCGCCATCCAAAACAGACGTTACCACACGATTTGATATCACAGTAGCCTCCTTCTTACGCTGTATCTAACAAAAAAAAAAGATTCATTGAAAATGGAATCAAATCAAAAGTTTGGTATACGTACCCGCATTGCTGCATTCGAGTGTCGCTTACCCATTATGCGAATTACGATGCCCAGAAGCATATCGGGTCGCATTACATCCTCGTAAAATTCAAAGTTTTCATTCGGATGGAGTACAGAGGGCATTTGCTGTCCCACGCCAAGTGGCATTATGTAGAAATCTTTTATGTTCGGTGACGTTGTCTTGATCACACCCAAGCGCTTTCGTTTGTCCAAATATTTGTACAGAATCGTATAGGCAATGTTTTCGGTTTCCAACGAAGGCACTAGTCGTATGATGACTATTTCCTTATTCGGACTTCGCTTGATCTTTCCAATGTAGTCCCATACTGTGTCAGGGCTGATTCGTCCGACAACGTCCAGTTCATCGGGCAAGTCCTTACTCAGGAGATATGTGTTTCCGCTAACCGTCTGAATGCTTACTTGGAATGAAGCCACATCTATCATACTGATGGAACCGGTCCACATAGAAGCATCCTCCTCGGATGAGTATTTGTAATAGGGATCGTCGGGAGGTGTAGATATTGATACTGTGCTCGTCGGCTCTTGATCGCTATCCAACGCTGATGGACTCTGCGGCTTCAATTTGGGATCTGTAGGTCCCAGAGCGACTGTGTCCCCTGTGGCAGAAGTAACTGGTGTCGATGGAATTACCGGCGGTTCCTTCTCGTTGGGTAGATTTGCTGCTTGCTCGACAGTTTTTGTGGATTCAAGGATCTGATCGATCAGATTAAAGCTCTCTATTGGCGCTTTTGTACTTTTCTTAACGACAGGTTCACGCTCCTTGTGAGCTTTGGGTGGACTTATAGGTTTCGCTACCACCGTTGTTATTGATGCCTCGGTTGGTTTCAAGGGGGTAACTTTTGTCAGTTTAACAGAAGACTCATGGTCCTCTTTCTTGAATAAGCGTTCCTCTTTATCACGCCGTTCGTCCTTATCACGACGCTCATCCTTCCGCGAGCTACTCTTGTGACGGCGTTCACGGCTACGGCTTCGACTCCGTTTTCTTGATTTATCTCTATGACGGTCTTTACTCTTGTGACGTTTCTCCCTCTCGCGCTCCCTACTGGAGGCCTTCTTTTTATCCGAACTTGAACTAGTCGCAGCAGCTGGCCCATCTAGCCCCACATTGACACTACTGTCTAACTCAAAGGATTGATCCTTTCGTGGAGTCATCGAAGACGTTTCAATTTCAGTTGTACTACTAACTGTTGCATTATTGAGCACGGCTACCACGTCTTCCACAGGAATACTGATATCCAATTCGACGCGATCTGTCGCTTTACCTTCAATCACCTCCTCACCCTTGTGTGTCTTCAATACATAATTCTTTGTGCACGACAGCATATCCAGTTCAGACTTTTTAATCATCTCTAACTGATGCTTTGCTTCGTTCTCTCGCCATTGTGCCAATTCCTGACTGGCCATCTCCTCTGGGGACATACGCACCAACTGTCGCGGTTCAATTAGTTTGCCACAAATCTTCTGAAAGAGCGTTTCATTCTTACGATCCTTAATGTTGAACATCAGCGAGCGGTATTTCGCCTTATACTTGGTTCCAATGTCCTTGTTGAACAGCCGATACATTTCCAGTTCAGTCGCCTTGACGAAATCCTCCACCTGTTCAGTGGTTAACTTCTTATCATCACCTATTTCACTCATACGAATCATTAGTTGTTCCTTAAGTGCAGCACGGACATTTACTCTGACCGGCTCACTGGATTCACGGGATGGAGTTCTTTCAACTGAAGCTTCTTTTTCGACTGAGACTTGCTTCTTCAATACTTTGTGAGATGATGATGCCGACGATGATCCAGATCCTGTAGACTTGTCCTTTTCCTTCTCTGGTTTGTCGGGCTTTATGCTCACTTGCTGGGGGTATTTGGGCAACTGTTTCGGCGTCGAAGTTCGTTGTTGGGTATGAATTGTTGGACTACTTGACGCTTTTGTGTTCGACTTGTTAGGATCTTGAAGCTTGAATAATTTCGGGAATACTGGTGGCGGTGACGCCATTGTTGGTGGCGTGAGCGTTATTACTGAAGTAACTACGGCACCGTCTGGTTTAGTAGCCATGAAGGTGGTATTATTTGTAGGGGATTGCATTCCCAAGCGGGCTTTTTGTTTGGATCTCTGTAAAGAGTCCATTTGACGTGAATCGTTTGGAGTCAAAATCAAAAAGATTAAGTTACCTCGATTTCCATTGCTTGTGTACTCCCGGGCTGTACTACTTCAAACGTTGGATTATCTTGGAGCCATTTCTTTAAGTTGGCTGTGGTGGGAGCGTTGTTACCCGTCAAAAGCTTTCCAGTCCTACGTTCAAATACGTACACCTGCAAAAAGGAAACACACATCTTCGTGAGATTGAATAGAGGCGGAAATTTTGGTTAAGTTGGCCTAAACACAACCCGAACTTTGGGAATAGAAGCGATGAATCGGCTATTGCACAACTTAATGGAGTTTGCGAAACGAAAAACTTTAAATATCGAAAAACTTTAAAGTCGGTGGCAGTTTTTTCCTTTTAAAAACGACAATTGGTTTCCAGTAGAACTAGTTAGAACTTCTCTACAATGCACATAAGCACGGGCCCGGAACGTACATATAGATGAGACTACATAAAGGTGAAAAAGGATTGGTCACACACTACGTGTAAGTACGTTTATTGTGTTGTCCGACGCGCTATTTAGTGGAATCTACTGACATAATAAGAGCGAATATGTATCTCGACAACTGGACAAGAGGCTCGGCAGAAACCAGAGACGCCACAGGATCTAAATAAGCAAAAGACTTGATGCAAATTCTTGCGAATAGTGGCAATACAATGTAAATAAGGAAAAGCACTACAATGCATGACAAAATGGCATAGTAACGGAAAGGATGTGGCTAGAAGAGTTTCCTCTGGTCTAGATAGCATATATGTACGTCACCGACAACGAGGCGCCTACGTCATATGCCTACGGCGCAGTAAGGGTGGCCAACCATCGTTGGCAACAGCTTGACTTTTGCAACCCTACCAGACTGCTATGGCCAATCTTAAACGAAAATAGGACCACGGAACTCCTAAAACACACGAGAGGAGCCCTCTCTATGATAGTTAATACTCAAACCGGCCATTGTGCTATAGAGACATGCTCAAGGACTGGGCATCACCTACAATGACTTTTGCAGAAGCTGTAGGGATGAGGAAGAAGAAGAGACCATCTGTCACCTCCTATGCACATGCCCTGCACTTGCCAACATCAGAAAGGCCACACTAGGCAGATACCTTTTCAACGATCTCAATCATCTGAACCTGCACGGCTAGAATTGGCTCTTTCATAAAAAGGATCGGATGGTTCCAGGAGTAAGAGGGTGATCCACCCACCTTACTAAACGGCAGCACAATGGACCTTCTCTGGTCTAAGTGCATCCTCATCGAGACCCGGTCTAAACCAACCAACCAACCAACAGAAAGGATGTCTTAAAAACGGGATGATTGGGAGAAATGAGCTTCCAAAATAAATTCAGTCTATTTCCCGTAACCGTGAGTGTCTACTTACCCTCTCAACCTTTGGCTTCCGATCGGCCAAACTCAGCAAATCCTCAAACAGTCCTTTGCTCTTTTTCTTCTTCTCATCGGGGCCAAGTTTAACAGGCGTTGACGGGGAAGCTGGTTCGGGACTTTTCACAGAATTCTTCGAAACATTTATCAAAGCATTCTGCACATGCTTTCTAATGCAGTCATCACTGCAGTATATTGAATTCGCCCGAGGGGGTTTCTTACAAACTATACATGTCAACAGCTCGGCGGCCTCTTGTTTCTGCACAACTGTTTTTTGTGGTTGTTTGTTATTTATTGACGGCAATTCCAAATCCGTGGGAGTCGTTTGACCAGCATTTTTATTTAGTTGTTGTTGTTGCACCTTGGTTGTTATGGTGAACTGTTTCTTCTCGGCTGCTGTTGGAACTTTTGTAAACTTCAACTGTTGCTGTTGTGCATTGCTGGCCTTTACCATTGTCATACCCCTGCCGGTTGTTTTTGGTGTCGAGGGCAACACAAGCAAACGCTTTGCTGTTGTACTTACAATCCCATCAGTTTCTGGTGTTTTTTTCACGGCAAATTCAGCAATTTTCTTTTGTACTTGCTCTGGCGTCGCTGCTGCGACTGGTGGGATAGCTGCTACTGGGGAACTTTGTTCCAACCGCGGTTGCCCTTTCTTTGTTGTATCAACTCTTCCTAGAGGGTAAAATTGCCCAGGTGTTAGTTTCTTTAAGTCAATGACTTGTTTCTTTTCCGACGGAGGTTCCTTTAGAGTAATTGTGCTCTGTACTGGCGCTGGCGAGGGCTTTGATTGTTCGTACAATTTGGGCATTGGTTGCACCAACGTTTTCTTATCGAAGAGGTCGGTTATTTTTCGCTGTTTCTTCGCTTCCAGCTTCTTTACACATTTCGGACATGTCCACTCGATGCCCTTCTGCTCCATTTCAAGGCCCATGGCTTTCGTGATACTAACACAAGTACCATGGAACCAATCTTCGCAGACATCACAGCAGATCATGAAACGGTTATTGTGCGGCTGTCGACAGATGCACCATAATCTGAAAGAACACACAGACAATGAGTTAAGGAAAAACTCTAAGAGTGTATACTTTACTTGTTTGGGTCGTCTTCATCCTCGTCCTCTTGGCTGTCCTCCTCTTCACCGGGCTTCGGCTGAGGCGGCGCTTGCTTTGCTGTCTTACCCTTCTTTTTACCCACACCAGTGGATTTTGTGGCGGTGACCCGTTCTTTTTGTGGAGTTATTACGGCAGGATCTGGCTTCTCTGTAGTATTAATTTCCGAGAATATTGACGTGTCCGAGTGCATCGAAACGTCACAACTTTCGCTATCATTAAATGAGCTGTCTGTTGTGGGTTGCGCCTGGGCTCGACGCTTGGCTCGTGTAGTGGGTGCTTCGATTGGTGGCAGTGTTATAACTCGACCATTGCCTCGTACAATTTGGATTGGCTCCTTACGGACAAAAGCAACACTATGTGGCTTAGTGGTCGTTGGTGTTGGTGTAGTATCACGCGAGGAAGTCGGAGTACTTGTGTTGGAAATACTTGCTTCGATAATGCTCTTCGGTTGTTTTGCAGTCGGCGTGGTCACAGTTTGCTGTTGGCGCAGTGGTGGCGGTATTACAACTTGTTGGAACTGTAATGAAGGCTGGTGCAATTGCTTTGCTTGCAGCTGCTTCTGTTGCTGATTTTGTTGGAGTTGCTGTTGTTGCTGCTGGAAGACCTCTTTTTCTACGGCCTCCTGTAGACTTTTGTCCTCCATTAGCGCAACAACGTGTTGCAACAATTCGTCGGGGATCTCATCGTCTGGAGCTTCTAAAAGCGGGGCATTGGCAATGTCAATCGCCTCAACAGATGAAGAAGTGAATGAGGAGGATAACTTGTTTTTCTCCAAAACCGTTTTCTCTGTACTCTCCAGCATCTTGACTAAATCAGGTATACTGTTCTCCTTCATCAGAGGCTTATCACTCGGCTTAAATGCCTTCTCCATTTCATTCTTAACGATGGAATCAATCAAGTCCAATTGTTTGTCATTTTCGGCTGCTATCTCCGAGGAGCTCTGATGCGTCTGAATGGATATCTGTGCTGGCAATTGATTTTTAGCTGCCGTCTCAATGCCTAGCGGCATAAAACCCTTCACCGACGGAGCAGGTGACTTCTTCTCTGGTTTTATTTCTGTAACCCTAACATTGGACTCCAGATTTTCAGGCCTCGATAGCAAAGTACTTAAATCTGTAAAGCCACCCTTCGGACTAGCTATAACTTTATTTATAACAATTTGCTTCACCGTTTGCGGCGACTGGACCACTGGCGGTGGTAGTATTGCTTTAGGTTGCGAGTTTTTCACTTGTACCACCATTGGTTCTACAGCTTTCGGTTGTAGAGGAGTGGGTGTCGCTGGCTGAATCACTTGAATTGATTGAATATTTATTAATTGTTTCGGCTGAGTCGGCGGTGGAGGTGGAGGCGGCAGACAAGAACTTGCCACTTCAGCTATTTCCGGTATTTGCTTCTTAGCGATTCCTTTGACTGCATTGAAAGCACTGATCGACTTTCGCGCATCAAGTGGCTGCCTATTCACCTTTACCGGTGTGAGGCCAAGTTTTTCATCTTCGTGTGTGTTATTATCCTGACTTTGCAGACGCCTCTTGCTATTCGCTGCCTTTTGCATCATTACACTTCGAGCTCGCTGTTTCTCCTTCTTCTTTCGACGCCCAATCGTCGTCTTACGCTTGCGACCATGTCGATTGTTTACATCGAAATCTAGATCACTATCTCGATCATTATCACTTTCAGCACTCTCCTCACTCTCTTCAGTGTAATCACTCTCGTCATCCTCTAAATCGTCATCCCCATCTTCTTCTTGATCATCCTCTGTACGCCCATCATCGACAATGGAGTCATCATAGTCCGAAACAGATGGAGCACTCTTTTCTTTCTCGTTGAGTTTGCGTTGTTTCTCGTCTATAAGAAGTTTACGTTTGTTCAAATACTGCTTAACAGTTGTTGCTGTTCCTGGCAGTTTCCTTACACTGGGAATGTGCTGTTTATCTTCTTCTTCTATCGAGTTTATTGTTTTATTAATCTGTGACGGCGAAGTGTATGGCGTGTAACAATGATCATTTTTTATAACATAACGTTGAAATTCATAATCCACATTGCACTTGAGGGGAGTTACCCCCGCGTATTCTAGAATCAAACATAAAACAAAAATTAATATTGTCTGTGAATCTTAAAAGAATTTAGCTGAAGGAGTATACTACAACAACAAACAAGACTGAGATCTTGCAGGGTCTTTATTAAGAATGTTGAATGGGAGAACTAGGCAACGTTTAAGACTTATCACAGGCATGATGCTGTTGTCAGGTAACAGATCGCTGAGCGATATCTCATTACCTATCCTGCAAACGATGTCGGCTTGGCGATAGTGTTTAAGTTTTTGAGATTACATGAAGCAATCGCCGAAACGATAGCGATTTTAAATGTGAAATAATGACCTTCGTGGCAAATTCAACGACATCATATCAGAAATGATCCAAGCTTATGGCCCCCAAAACTGCCTGTCTGTCGAAAGCTTATTGTACACTCGTAGGTCCTCGACCAGTTTTGGAGTACTGTCGTGTGACCTAACCTTCAGAGCCTAAGATAGGTGAATAGTTCAACAACCTCATCCGATATATTATTATTTGAATAAGCCTTATCGAATTAGTGTGCCCTCGTTAGAGTTCCTCACGAAATCATCTTGAGGCTTGTATGCTCTTACTACGTCGCGGCGGAAGAAACCCATCCTAGAACACTCTCTCCAATCGAGTTTCGTTTAAGAATCTGAGGATGAGAGTTGGCTCTAGGGACTGTACTTCTCCATCTGGTAATTTGTACTTGCCCAAGTATTTCAGTCGTTTGTGAGTCCGTGCCCTACAGGATCCTAGAACAAGTTCCGGAATTTCGTTGGTCTCTTCGCAGAATCTGCAGACCTTCTTATGTGCTCCCTGAGCTTGCAGTGTCTCGTTAGGAAGCCCGTTAGGATACGCACGTTATTTTGCTCATCGTGATACATGCTTCGAATCTGTTCCCGTTATATTGCCTTAAAAGCTTCTTGGCTTCAATGTAAGTAACGCAGGTGAGAGAGTACAAGAGGTGTACAAGACATAAGAGAGACAAGACAATTTTCTTGGATTCAAAGACAGTTCTTGTTGTTAAGAGTTGTCCAAATACTTTGGTAGACTATGGTAAATTGAGGGGAAAAACAGAACAGCGTGTGCCCACTCAAATGGAACTAACTCATGGGTTTTGGTTTTGGTTTTTGCTGTTGGTTTGGCATGCATTTTGGGATGGATGTGTCATTGACAGAAGACGACACAGCATGAGGGAGTAAGAAAGTTCTTTAGGGGTTCGACTATGATGATGGTAGAGACAATCCATTGATTAGTGAATTTTTGGTAATTTTTTAAAATATCATTAAGAAGGCGGGTATTAGTTTGAATGTGGAGAGTATGTCCGAGGTTTGATGCTCCCCTTCTTGCTAGGGAGTCGGCCATTTCATTACCCTTTATTCCCACATGGCCAGGTATCCAACAAAGGGGTTACTTTGTTCTAAATCGATATATGGCCAAAACTCTACTCTATCTCAACAAAAACGATTTAAGAGCCTTTACGGGCTACCAAGCAATCAAACTGAGCCGGTTTAACGTATCAATTTGTTAGTCAAACCTTAATTTCCTGGATGATGGTGATAGTGTCCACAATCCACAGGATAAAAAGGTAACCTTTCTTGTGCAACCTTTCTGACGCTGTATTTACGGATACATATTAGCGGGATGCATTAATGGAAGGCACAAAGACCAAGACTGGTCCTGAGCCTTGATGTTCATTTTGCCTCAAATTTTGTGCGACCAAATGAACCGAGATGCGTTATTCTCCGGTTTATAATTTGCTCTGTGTTTAATCGCACGTACGTATGTAACTATACTCCCTCTGAACGGATTGCATTGAACATGTACTTTTCAATGACTTAGAGTCCTCAACGAAAGCATTGTACTGAAGGAGTGTACTCGGCGAGGCAACAATCCCAGACATAATTATAGGTAAATGCAGAAAATCCAGGAGACATCAAAAAAAGGAAAAGACTCTGAAGTAGGAATACAGTCTTACTCCTCAACGAACCGGGAAGACTGTGGAGCCAATGCAGCACCAGGAAACATGACTATGTTTACAAATATTTGGCGCCATAGATAGATGAGATCCAGGGCCTGGCTTCTCACAGCCATTCGTGCTGTGCGTGTTATATTCTTTACACGAATTGAAGGGGCCTACTATTTAATGTATTACAGGGAAGTTTCAGTAACGTAAGTAATTATCAACAATTATCCATATTGGATACATATTGCAGTAACATGTGCACTGATTGTTAATATTTCAGGTCAGCAAAACCGAGACAAATGGAAATGTTGATAAATTTCATGGACGAGCACCCTGAAATGACTGCAAACGATGTAACAAAAAACACGCTTTAAACAAAACTGAAATCAATGGAATCTTATATAATAAGAATAACAAATTAATTAATTAAATATTCGTCTTCGTTGGAAGAGATAATGGTCACTGAACAGGCACAGTTTTTGGCTGCGAAAGAATTCCAATTTAGTCTCTTTATGATGATTTAATGGCTAATTTGTTAGCCGGTGCTCAGGTCTCTTGTGGGAGATTTGCACTCGATCCCACAATCAAGCAATGAGGTAACAGATCGCTGAGCGATATCTCATTACCTATCCTGCAAACGATGTCGGCTTGGCGATAGTGTTTGAGTTTTTGAGATTACATGAAGCAATCGCCGAAACGATAGCGATTTTAAATGTGAAATAATGACCTTCGTGGCACGTCACAATTACCATAAACGCGCAGGTAGGCATCGGCGATCAATCTCAGAGACACAACCCAACCCATCTTACTGTTAGAAAAGGAAGTACAGTGCGATATTATTGGCAGAACTCACTAGGCTGTCACTGGAAAAAAAAGCGCTAAACGAGGGAGAATGAAGTACATGTATACTCTCAACAAGAAGGAACACACAACATCGACGAATTAAACAGAACGTCACAATCGAAAGTTATAACTTTGAGGTAGTAAGAGACTTTATCTACCTCGGCTTTGATATTAAAATCAGAAAACAAAACCTCAGCAGAAATAAAACGAAGTATCACTCTTGCTTATCGCTGTTCCTTTGGGCTGTGAATGCTATTGAGTAGTAGAGCCATATCGCTAAGACCTTGATCATCCCAGTCCTGAGTTATGACGCTTAAGCGTGGACTCTGTCTAATTCTGTCTCAGTCGCTTCGAGGGAAAGATTCTTCATAAAATGTTCGATCCCGTTTGCGTTAAGGGACTTGGCTGTACAGCGACATCTCCAAACAAAAACTGCTGATCAGTTGTTTGAGATGGCTGGGACATGCGGATGGCTCCGGCCCGCAGAGTCTTCGAATCAAACGCGGAGGAACAAAGCAGTAAAGGAACATCTCGTCTTTGGAGGCGCGTACAGGTAGAAGGGGACCTCAATCGATATGGAGTGCACACCTAGAGGCAGTTAGCTAAAGACCGAGCTAAATGGAGAGGCTTATTGGTTGAGGCCCAGGATCACCCTGAACTGTAGTTACCTTGCCCCTATCCCACACGGTAAAAATGGTCCCTTTAGTCATAACGTGGTTATACTCTTCTTTTCTTTCAAATCTGTCCAATGTACCTAGACTGTAACTCACAGGGTCACACTGCACAAACCCCACACTGGTTCAAGCTGCCGATTGGTACTTCACGGCTGTAAGATTAGATTCTTGCGCAAATTGCTTCAGTGTCATTGAATTATTTGTAAGTCAATCGATCGACGAGTTATTCCAAATGTTTCGCAATTCGACGGCCAATTAGCAAAGTAAATTTCCATAACTTAGTAGCTACGCCTTAACGTGAGTCTAATGATTAAAATTTTATACGGAAATGTCAAAATTATCGACCAGAATGACATTAGTTATCTCTATGGCAAACTCATTTTTCGAAAATAGAAAAACCCCCTTTCAATCGCAAGTCCTAACGACGCTCAACAAGTTAATTATGACCGGCCACACTGAATTGTTCTAATTGGAGGCCAGCGAGGACAACGTCCAAATATTACTTTTAACAAAATATGCATATATGTAGACTGACGGTAAAATCTTACTTAAAATCTCCTTTGCCAATTCTTTGGCCGCTTCGGGTGGATAGAACTCCTCCACTGTCAGTCCGAAAATCTCCGGTCGTGCTTTTGCCGCTGACTTCACCGGCTTCGGAGCATTTGATTCATCTTCACTGTCACTGTTCTCTCTTTCGTCCTCCTCATCATCCGAAGCGTGACTCTTTTCATCCTCCTCTGCATTTTTTTCATCTTCCTTTCGAATTGCCTCCGCTTCATCCTCTTGCATACTAGGTGTTGGTGATGTTATCCGTATCACACTGATAGAGGTTAACGTTTTTTCATCTAAAATTAAAGAAAATACAAAAATCAAGCATACAAATTGCCACACCATATAATTACCTATTAAATTTTCCAATCCCTTACGGTCGACATTTATTCCATTTTTGCCATAAACCACGACAAGATTGGAATCAGCTTTGGTCGCAGTAACATCACCATTTAGCAGAGATTCACTGGCGGTCCTTGATGTTTCAACGAATACAGAACTCGACATTATCAATAATTGTTAATTTAACACTATTTAAAATTGTTTATGCCATTTTTACAAAGTCTAATTGTTAAGAAAAATATTGTAAAGTCCAATTTATTGTGGAAATTCTTTTTCTATGACGCCGCCATGACAAACGCTGTTCGAAGAAAAATAAACACTTTGACAACTGGGCGGTGGATGGGAAACGTTTTTTTTTTCACATTAATTTTATACAATTGCGAGTTGATTTGAGGGTGGAATTTTTTGTGTAAAACATTTAGTGAATATTGAAAGAAAGTTTTAATTGTATGAAATGAAAAAAAACGCGAGAATATACCAAAAATAAACAATTTTAATGCAGCTCTACATTCGATAACCCTTGTGTTGCGCGCAAAAAAAAACTTATTTGGGTTATGTTCGTTTGGTTCATGGTGTTTTGAAGAGTGATTGAATTCAGCGTGAAACAAAATATTGTTTTTGGTGAATTATTTGTTGGCTTTTGCCTAAATAATATAAAATTAGGAATAGTAAAGACATTTCCTTTCCTGCAATTGAAAAACAGAAACAAGGCAGATAAATTATTTAAATAGTTTTTAGATAAAGCAATTGCCTGTCAGAAAACGTCTCAACAAGCAATATTTAATTGCATGCCAGCTGTCAGTTATAAGAAACAGAAAGACGGATATGGAAAAAAAGGTCAGTCTGTGCACTTTATAGTTCACTATTTCAAATGTATAACTAAAAATTGCAGCCCATAGAATACAACATAAATTTATGTATTACAGATACATACAATGCAACTGTTCATAAAATATTTATAGTTTCGTGAAGCAATTGTATTCCATGGAATATTCCTCCTGGATACATGATGTCAGCCTTTTGCCTTTTTTATTGGCAGCATTTACGTTTTTTATACATGTCTGTTCCCTGCTTTTGCAGCACCAATATTATCATATAGAGAATTGTGTTCATAAGAAACTGTCAATGGAGAACCAAAGCCTAGTTAAAGTTCGGAGTCATTTTCTGAACCTTGTCTAGCATTCATATCGCTCAAACCTCAAGAGCTCCGTCCCAGAGACCACAGCTTGTCTTACTGCTATTATAAGTGCCACAGATCATACTTGCGACCAGATGTAAAGAGCACTTTATATATATGCGCCTGTTCTCGTTTAACTGTTACTTTCCGAGTCAAATTAATAACGAAACTATGATCAAGTGTCACCTCCTATGCACATGCCCATCACTTGCCAATACATATTAGGAAAGCTACACTAGGTGAATACCTCAACGATCTCAACGATCTTTATTGAAAGGAGCGGATGGTTCCCAGAGTAAAAGGGAACCATCCCCGCTTACAACCCACCTTACACAACGACCGCACATTGGTCCTTATCTGGTCTACGTGCATCCTCACTGAGCGCCGTCCAAAGCCAACCAACCAACCAACCATGATCAAGTGCTTGCTTATTTGTTAAATTAAGCTAATCTTTCTGCTACTTACATCTTTTTCCCATGAACTGCAGAAGTCTTCAAAAATAACGATTTTATTTGACAGATAAACCGGCGATCTACCAGCAGTTCAAACAGTTTTGGACATTATTTACAAATCTTAACCATCTGATCGCGGTTGGAGTTGGGTTTTCTGTAATTGGAATCCTGCTGGACCTACATTGCATGTCATGGTTATTGGTTGCCTTCCCTGCCATTCTAGATTTGTGATCCACCGCGGTTTTAGGGGGGATGTTAGCTTGTTCGTAGAGCTGATCGAAAAATGTTTTCCCGAAGATTTGCTGAGACTTGGGAATTCGCTGAGGAAGTGTGTCGTGTCTTCCTCCACCTCAGTGTCACCGCAGCCTCTGCCTAGGTCTGAGCCGTTGAAACAAATTCTCCTGAGATGAGCCGCCTTTGGGATGTGGCCGAAACCAATGAGAATAGTTAGCTGGGATCTACTCAGACACAGAAGCTTTTTGGTCCTTTTTCGTTGTATTGGGCCCAAAGTAGCCTCGAAATACGACAGGAGAAGGGTACGCTCCACACAACGTTGGCCATATTACCCAAGTCCGCAGAAATCCTATAGGAAAGGAGACTAATGGACGATACGACAGAGTGGTCCATCGGGATGTCACTTGAACCTGAGGCCGTTCTCGCTAGCTCTTGTTCTCTTGGAAGCCCATATGTCCCGGGATCCAGCATAGCATACATTGTTTGACCAGTTTTAAATTGGTTGTAAGGGAAGTGGTAGTTTTGATGGCTGCCTGGTTGTCGATGTATATGTCATTAGGCAATTTAACTCTGATGAAGTCCATGTAATTTCAAAAATAGAGTCAATGACGTATGTACTTTCCGGGATTTGTGAAGAGGAATAGATTCCTAAATTTTCAAAAACGAATAAAGTATAATTATAAGTTGATTCTTTGTTTGACATCCATACATGTACTTGAATTCTCAATAATTTGAATAAAAAAATCTATTTCACCAATACCAAGCGATGATCACACCCTTACGAAATCTTTGTTTTCATTGAATGCATCCTCTGAACAGACTTTGACAATCAAATCCAAAATCATATCACCCATGGCAGCCGTTTGTTTACATCGCATAGATTCTGTTCATTTAAATTTGTTCAATCGAAGTAAAAAATGTCTGCTGAATTTGACCCTGCTCCGGAAGGAGGCGAAACTGAAGATTTACCACCACCACCGAAGTCGAAAACTAAGACGCCAGTAGTAGAAGCAGTAAAGAGTGCTTCGCTCTTAGAACTCGATCCGAAAGTTGGGCCAGTTGCCTATCGAATGCGCCCGGCTTTGCCGGACGTATTTAAGGCAAAGACGATAAGGGGCATCATACAGAAGAGCTTGGCGAGAAATCTTCAAGGTATTCCCTATCAGATTCCGCACATAAGTATATAGATATTCTAGTTTTGAAGTTATTTAGGAAGGAAGTACAATTTGGAGGATGCGCGCAGATGGACTCGAGAAATTGCTGACTCTGTGAATGCATCGGTTAAGGATTTGAATATGCCTCGGTACAAGCACGTTGTGCAGGTTACCATGGGTCAGCAGCTTGGCGCCGGTTGCAGGTACATTGCCAAATGTAGTTGGGATGCTGAATGTGATAGTCAGACCTCGGATGTGTTCTCAAATGCTACTATGTTCTGCATTTGTACGGTGTTTGGGATTTATTTGTATTAAGCTTGTGTACGAGGATTTTATTTTGTAATTAAATGTTTGACTAATGAACTAATTGATGTTGTTATTCAAGTTGATGGACGCACGTTCGAAAAAGTGAATTTTGCACAGGAAGTTGAATCATCGAAGTGGTTCGAACTAGAACAGCTTAAGGCTGTGTTAACGGTCAAGCGACGCAATGGCTTTTCGCGCGATTTCCAGCGATGTCACTGCTAGCGAAATTGCAAGCGATAGAGTGTTTATGACGGAGTGCCTAGTTTTATCCAGTCTGTGGCAAAGGAAGGGCGTTTTTGCCGAAAATACCCAACAGTGGCAGTAGTCCTAATTGCGCTAGTAGTCCCTATGCACTCCAGTCGTTGGATTCTTGTTAGGATGTTCAGGTTATGGTTTTTGCGGCGGCAAGCCACCAGACCAGGTTTGGGGCCGCATTTCCTACCGAAAATTCTGCTGGAAGCGTAAAAAGCTATCGAGGCCTTCTTCGTGTGTGTATATTGTCCTTCCAGTTCAACTTGCGATCCAGTATGCACCCTGCCTTGTCGGATATATTTCTCTCATTTGTAAATACTTAGGACCAGTTCGGTTTTCTGAACAGTTCAGCTTGAGCAGTTCCCCGTCGGGCCACAGGGTGTGCTTGGCTACCGCCCATTTCGGTTCTGATTTTGAGAGAATTGAGGATAATCTCTGTTAATTTTAATAAGATATGTTCACCTGTGTATGGTTTACTATAATCTCCTCGTGTAAAGCTGTCTCTACTGAGCGCCCCTTCATGTAGGCATGCTGGGTGAGGCGTTTTCTGGAGTAATTTTGAACCGAATGTGGATGTTTGAAATCATTCGAGGGTCTTAAAAAGAAAAGATGTAAGACTGATCTTTTGGTGTTGCTGTGCCAACACGTTGGGTTGGGGATGAAGATGACTTTGACATCTCTCCAACATAAGTGCACCATAAGCAACCAATGAAGATCTGCGTAACACATGGGACGGAATAACCCTTTGAGCTTTACAGCATCATAGGAATGATCCAGTCAGGTCCCAGCAACTTGTAGGAGGAGAAGGTGTAAATGGCTCAAGCTACTTTCCTGTCATCAATTATATGTTCGGCCAATTCTAGGTTGATTGGTGTCGTTGAGTTGTTAACCCTTTCGGTGGGTTGTGGATAGCTGAAAGAGCAACCGGGGAAGTACATATGGATGAGTTCCTTCAGAGTAGCTAAACACGATTCTGTCCATCTTTGACAGAACTTTCCTGAGTCTGGAAGCGTCATTGGAGTGATCTATTTTGCTGGAGAAGTTTCTTCAGGCTGCTCTTTTGGCATAGTAATTGGGATTCTTGGTGTTTTTCGCTACGTTGTACAGCGTTCTTGCTTCTTTACGCAGAGATGCCAACTCGCCAGACCACCATATAGGTTTTTTTGTCTTCTGTCTTTTGAGAGGGGCAGGATCTCGTGAAGTCATTTTGGAGAGCTTCTATCTCAATTGAATTTATGGGGAGCATGGTGTTTGTCGTTGTCGAGCTGGCCATAGTACCATTGAAGGCCACCCATTTGTCCTCTTCGGATTACGGTAAGGCTTGGGGGGAGAATCGTGTCTTTAATAGTGAATTGAACTAGTCGGTGATCCGAAAAGGAGGTGGTGTCTGAATCTTTCCAGTTAGTAACTTCTATGGAGTTCGAGTTACAGACATGATGTCTTAGTTTGTAAAATTTGTAGACCTTTTTCATCATTTTGCCGCTACCGGCTACCCCAGGATCAGTGAGTTCTTGAAGACAATAAAACCTTTCAATACTTTGTTCGATTTTAAAAGGGAATGGAGCACGCCATAAAATTCCGCTTTGATAGAGTCTCCAGCTTCGACGGTAGGGGCGTGTGCACATATTATGCTGGGGTTCTGAAATGTCCTTGATGGGAATCAAAGCCAGGCATCACACAGCATCGCTGATCAGCTTAAGGTCAGCTATCATTGAGTGTAGCCGATTTCCCACGACGAATCCGCATTCTAACATGTGCAATCTTTGGTGGCAGCAGTAATAAATTTCGCAACTTTTCCATTTTTGCATACCCTGATCCTATCCATCATAACTCCTGGATCGCAGTAATATCTGCCTTGTACCGCGTAAGGACAGATTCAAGTTTTTGAGCAGAACCAGGGGTGTACACTGTGCGTACTTGCCAGGTGCATACTCTCAATTCACAGTCTCTCATGATTATAATTTCTTTCTACGTGGTAGGGGAGTTACCTCGACGGCAAAACCTCCAGCCTGGAGGCCCAGTTCCGTTTGTTAAAACCTCTAGGACGAGGGAACGGTTGAGAAACCGGTGACAGTAACCTGTTTCGGGGATATGAGCGCTGCCGTTGAACCATTAAAGGATCGGCCGCCACCGTCTCTTTTCCCAAAACATGTCTTACCAGCCTGGGCTCCGAAGATGTCGAAGTTGTCCGAGCCAAATGTGCTTTCTGCTACCGTTGAGCCCATTGAGAGAGTTCGTCCGCTATCGTGTTTATAGTGCTGCAAACCAGTACCCGGTGGCTACCAATTGGAGGTAAGATAAGCACAAGGACGTCGCCAAGTTGGCGCCAATCAGTACCTACCCTATTTCTACAGCATCCAGCCAAACCTTCGGAAGAACTAGTTCAGAATATTATCACTTCCACTGCTTGGAGGTGGGAGAAGGTGCCTGCAATGGAACTCACTCGGTATTTAGCAATCCAAAAAACTTTCGGGACGAGCTTCTTTTTAGCCAGTATCGTAGTCGTTTTACGAGTTTCTATCGTTAACGAACTGGTGCTGTTTATTTGTACATCCAAGACATATTGGATTCTATTAGTCTTCACCTCGTTGAGTTATTTTTTCAAATTTGTTGCACTCGTCGACTGTAGCAGGCATTCCCTAGTTAATCATCATCAGAGTCAGTAACACTATATTCGAAGAGTGTTTTAAATAAAGTACGCCACAGACGAATGATTGTTTAATTCACTTGCTGGTTCTGTTCTATGTCTAGGCATAGATTAAGTTTGTTGAGGTGGTATTTCAGGCCACAGGGACTAGTTGAAAACTCACCAGCTTTCTAATACTCTCTTTGTCTAAACTAAGAATTTCCTTAGGTTGATTAATCTTTAGGACTTACGTAACCCCGGGACATTTTTCCAATGGGTTAGAAGAAGTTTATGATCACATGCTTTAATCAGCGCTGTGGTGGCAACCTAGTTGCGGTTCAGGCCTCAGAAGTCTCGGAGGTCTTGATGAAATCCGGAACACTACTGCAAAGAAAAGGTCGGCCAAGCAATATCGAAAATCATTTAACCACAAAGCTAGCTCGTCCAAATTCTACTCCACTGCCACCGCGTGATGTTCGTTTGGACAATGTGGGCCATTTCCCTAAATATGTGCAAGAAGGGAAACCAAGATGTAAATATCCATGGTGCATCACGTACAAGAGTGTGTTGTGTAAATGCTTTGCAGCACACAAAAATTGTTTCATGGATTTCCACATCAATTATATGTTAAAGTTTATCCATAAAGCAAGTATAAAGTTAATTTCTTTGAATAAATAATTTTATTTTTAAAATTTCGTTTACTCTGTTTATTTGTTTTTTGTTTCATGTTTTTTTTTTGTTTTTTTCATACAAACGGCAGTCTAAAATACATAATTTATAATTTAAGAATAAAGTTACAAGATGAATTTGTTTAAAATTGTCCTACTTACTTAATAACTGGGTAAAATTAGATGGAGCCATTGATATTGTTTTGTATAGGATGTTGATTTAGTGTGTTTTGTTGTTTTGTTTTTCTTGTTTTTTACTTATTTAAAATGTACACGTTGGTTGTTGTTTTGTTTTTTGTTTTCAAATTCTTTATAAATATTATCTAGGTACAATTTGTGTTCTTTACATAATAAAAAGATTCACAATAATATATCATGTACTTTTGTGCAAAATGACTTACATATACATCTGTATACTTACATACTCGTAATGTTAAATTTCATTTATTTCACTTAATTTAATTATTTATTTTTTTATCTAGGATAAAACATCTAGATCAATCACGAATATAATGCAAAACAAAGCAAAAAGAAAAAAAAAATTGTTGTTAATTTCATGTAATGTACAAAAAACGAAAGGAAGTAGAAATGACTTGGTTCCATTTGGTTGACGGCAGAGGGCGTTGTTCGAACTTAAAACGAAAGTGGTATTTGAATCAGACTTTCTTGATCCTTGTTTTGTTTTCTTTTTGTTTAGGAAACCAGTTAAGTTATTCTGTCTGTTGGAGATCTGCCTTTTGTTTTTTTTTTAGAGCCGTGTTTTGGTATATATGTAGTTTACACACATTGTGTACACATTTGTATGTATTTGATAAGTCGTCATGGTGGTTAGACCTTCCAAGTTGACTTTTTTTTTTTCTTTGTCTGGTTTTGGTTGATTCGATTTGGTTGTGTATAGTTTCCGACGAATGACGATTCGGTTCCTTTAGTCGTATGTAACTGGACGGCACAATGAGAATACGTACATTATGGCATACCACACTTCGGTAAGATACAATGCCAGCATCAGGGTGCACATGACGTATTCAAGTCGCAGTTTGTAAGCTTGCAGGACCAGGATATACGATACACCCAGAAAACATGGAATCGTTAGGAAAACCGACAATATAACATGCCAGCCTGAAAGGAGATAAAAAAGTGTGAACTCTTATTACATGTTTCTACTTATATTACAATTCTTTTGTGACTTTTAGTTATGTAACACAAGAACAAGCAATATTTACTTAAATCTACATAATTTAGGACATTGGAGAGGAAGGGCTACACTGATAATCGAAAAGACTGTGGTAGTCATGCGTAGCATTCGAGACATATATAGGTTCATTACTCCCGGAAGCGTGCTCGATGAAACTTTAGGCGGAAGGTGCTGATCATTACAATCAATGTTACCTGGGAATAGCTGATGCAAAAATAGTATATCGGGGACTTTTCTGCGTTTTTCAACCGATCAGCAAGTTCAGACGATGCTCGTAAGGAGAATTGTTATATCTGTCGAGCCATAGGAGTCCGCGTAGGGCAAAACGAAAAACCTCCGCTAGGCAAACTCAATTCGAAGCGAGTATGTATCGTGATAAGGAAACCAAACCTGACTGGAGTATTCTAAAATGAGTCTTACAAAGGTTAGGTATAAGGATTTGAGAATTCTTTGGAGCAGCGTTTTACAAAACCCAGCGGAGAATTTGCTCTACTAATAACGCTATCGATATGTCAGCGAATATTGAGTTCACTGTCGCATATGACACCTAAGTCCCGTAGAAAGGTGACAGTGGAAACAGTCTCGTCGCAGATGTCGTACGGTATAGGGGCTGTCGGAAGACGCTTCCGGCACTTGTGCACCTCCAACTCTAGAAAATTTGTGTTACACTAAGTACAAACCACTTTGAAGTGCACGGGAGTCAGTAGGTGCGGTGATGTGTGAAAATATTTTCATATCGTCTGCATGAATTAATAGACGGGACCATTTGCAACCAACATCGTTAATTGACAGAACAAAAATCAGGGGACCAAGATGACTACCTAGAGGGACACCTTAATTCAGCCTTAAAGGGATCAGATCTTGAAGGTAAGATTTGATCCACACAATAAACCCAGGCGGGAAACCCGGTGCTTTAAGTTGAAGAAATACAATTGCAAGTGAAATTTCCTGTATGTTCTAGTTAAGGAGTACTTGCAAAGCCTCAAAGAAAAAAGCTACGAATGCTAAAATGAAGGAAGTAAGGAAAAATATAAAATCACTAAGGGAGCCCTTCAGAGGCCTGGGACCTGGGCCTTACAGAGGGCTTTAAAGTGATATCTATATCTAAAGAGAGAAATAGATCTGGAAGTACAAAAGCAGTCCCTAGAGCCAATATGTCGAGCAACACTCTACAAAGTATCGGAACACAAGAACCATCCAGAAGCACTGAGAACACATACACTTTTATTTACTTTGAACAGACTTCGGAGAGGCTTCGAGATCTTCAGCACCGGATTGTGGATAATCTTTGTTTCTAGGAGATGTTTTCTGTTACTTTACTTTCACTGAAGCCCATGTTTTTTATCCGTCTTTCTAATGAGTATCATGTTTTGCCTCAGATGCTTGAATTCGGGGTCATTTTCTTGTCTAAATATATCTGTACTTTGATACAGATAGGAACTCAAACCTAAACTGGTATTTGACCCGCGTTTTCTTCTTTGGATAATTTAGAACCTCACCTGGATAACTACCAAAAGACGAATATTACTACCTTGGCGGTAGTCAAACACGACAGATTCTATTTCTTATGTTGCAAGGGGGAAGAACCATTATCAGAATCACAGTGGAGAGGACACGGTGCTAGGCATATTGGACAGTTTGTTCCTATTAGAAAGGTAGGACTGTGTAAAAAAAAAAACAAACTCACATTACAAACATGATGTCAGAACTAATCTGTGATGGAATGCCATGATGGCAAGAGGACGTGAGTTTATATATTTTTGGCGCAACAGATCGGTGCGTGTTATATTCTTTACACGAATGGAAGGGGCCTACTGTTCAATGTCGTGTCCGAAGGGCAATTTATTACACTGAGAGCCACAGCCCCCACTTACATGAGTTTAATGGGTAAGAATCCAAGATTTTCGGCATTAACCAGAACCGTTGCACGATGGAGATCAATTAGCTCTACAAGGGAATTTTAAAGACTGTAGGTACTAATATTCCAGTATTTAAGCCTAGATCAAGACATGACGTTACTAACTATCGTCCTATTTGTAAAATTTCGATCATAACTAGGTTTTTTGAAAAAAATAGTCTAAACAAGCTAACACCTCTCTTAATAAAATTTATCTCTCCCCTTCAACAGGGCTAGTAGGTCTACTTCTACTAATCTCTTAATTTTTTGGCACTATGTCCTGAATGGCTTTGAGAAAGACTTACAATATGATGGCATCTACACTGACTATTCCTAAGCTTTTGACAGCGTTAATCATGATATCTCAATTTGGAAGTTGACTAGACTTCAAATGGTTTCAAGTCCAGCTTCCTTAAATGGATTAGTTCGTCCACATTAATGACACACAGTCTCGTCACCCCTTTATGTAACCTCCTCAGTTCCTCAGGGTAGCCATCTTGGTAGCTTGATTTTCCTTTTATTCGTAAACGACATTCCTGACTTGTTTTTGAATTCACAATGTCTATTGTTTGCCGACGATTTAAACAAATTTTCGACTTATAAACTCAGAGTACGACTGTGTATCCTTTTCAAGGTGATTTGAATAGACTTTCGATTTGGTATCATAATAATGACCTTCACCTGAATGTTTCTAAATGCCAAAGCCTTAGTTTTGGTCGCACACGTTCACAATCGCCTGCAAGAAAGGTCTTGGAGTCATTTTCGATAGTAAACCTACTTTGCATGAGCATATTGAGTTCGTAGTTGTAATTCTAAAGACTTTCGTGATCCTCATACTCCTATGCGTCTATTTTTTGCATTTGTTAGGTCTAATCTCGAATATGGTAGGATAGTCTGGAATCGATTCCATTAGAATTGAAAAGATCCAAAACGCTTAACTAGGGAAGGAAGCGTAGACTACATTGTCTTTCGAAAGCTACTATTAGCTTTTATTCTCCATTATTCTCTGCCATTATAATGGCAGTGTGACGACAATACAGCGTCACAAAACTACCATTTGAATTGGGCCTGTCTGCCATTTAAATGGCACTGCAACTGACAGCGGAGTTTCGTGCCATTTGAAGGCAGAAAAATGTACGTGTGATAGGCTCCGCAATGGCAGCTAGGACAAGTGGAAGAACTTTTTGGCTGCCATGCCAATTGAAATGGCGTCGTCTCGATAGTGGCATGGCTCGAATCCCTTATAGACGAATTGTAGATTTTTTGTACGGTTTTCCCTTGTTTCATATCGCGTATTCCGTGTACATGCACCGCCAGTTGCCATGTAGCCCAGCGTGACCGCCAGTCGTGCTTTCATTGAAATGCTTGTTCGCATATTAGTGTCCGATTCTTCAATGTGCGGCTTGGCTGAAGCTAGTAAATGATCGAATTGATCTGTGGACATATGAATGACATTGCGATACAGATCTGGTTCTTCTTCAAGCAATTCGAGCTGAAATCGTATATAAAAAACATGGTTCTCGCAATGCTAAAATCGCCATCGTACACATGCAGTTTCTTAAAGAAAAATACAGTAACTGACAGTATCTGCCATTGTCGTGTGATTGCCATTTTTTCGTGTGTCTGCCATTTAATTTGGGACAAAAGTGACGTTGTACCATTGTCCTGTGATTGCCATGTTTTGCGAATGTCTAATGCCACTCAATGGCATCATTATAGCTCATATGTGCCACTTTTTTGGGACGTCACACTGCCATTAAAATGGCACAGAATAACAGGAGCTTTACATGTGCTGAAAACAACAATTAAAATACTATCACTACTTTCAAGTTAATATATATTTAAAGTGTTTGTGTGTCTTAGGGCTTCTCCCACCAATTTGATTCTTTAAACATTATTTCATTATGACCACATGCCCCACTGTGCTTCCTATTTTAACCTTTAGACTCTAATCTGCCTTATTTGACTGAACCAACAGAAGTTTACTTTGTTTCTTTTATTTACTCCAACACTCCGATCATCCCTTTCATGCAATCACAACGGTTTGCATAAGTTCAAAGAATTATTGCCTTTGTACATTACTCATCCTTTGTGGATTCAAAACCCCCTACTCAAACAAATTTCGAGGGTAGGGTCATTCAAGAGGAAATTAACAAAAGCCCTACGAGCGTCTATAAATGGAACATTCACACAAGCAAAATTTAAGCCCGAAAATCAATAAATCTACAAGTGTGCTCGTGTATTGAAATCGAAACTCTTTTTTTTTTATTTTATTCATCATCTCACCTCGGTCAGCCAGTGATCCCCGGCGCCCCAGTTTTATTCGAATTGTTTCCAAAATGCACAGACCCACCAGAATGCAAGAGTCCTGGGCCAACGTGTGTCCATTGTATGATAAATTAATAGCCTTCAGCAGCCCCATCCCTAGTTCACAACAGGCGAACATGCCAAAGTAAAACGAATTCAAGTATATTAGAACTTCGTACGCCAAACTTGGATTGCCCATGTTCTAGGTATCCCGGTTTACTCAATTACAGTCACTTTTTCATCACTTTTTCAAAGCACCAGATTCACCGCCTCCACCTCCATTGAGTGACGAAACAGTGAAAAGGGTCAGCCCAGCAATAACCAAAAAAAAAGAAAACAAGAACACAATAATTTTTGTATCTATCTAGAGATATGTATTTTCAGGTGGAAGTATGCAAAAACACTGATTTAATTAAAAATAGAACATTCGTCGGCAGCAAAGAACACATCTCTGCGAATTTTTTCGAACAGTGGCCGCAGCGTACCGACCCGACTATTGAATATTTGAGAGCGGACGCTTTTTCTTGCCGCGTGCTGTACGAGTGTAATTCGTGTTGGTCGCCTGACGGTATTTTTAGACTATCGGTTGCGACGATAGAGGGCGGGGTGCACCAATTCTGAGGAAACAGTGTGTTATTGTGGATGAGTCTCTTTGCTTTGGTGTCGGAGTACTTAAAATTTGTTTGAAATAGCGACAATGAACGATGCACACATGAATTGCAATTGAGGCATATGTCTATTGGTCAAGAAAAGGATGCGTGAAGAGTGCAAAAATCATACTAAACATAAGTGCTAGGGACAGCATTGAGGTACAAACATCTAAAGTGGGTCCTCGATGTCATGAAGTACCACTAGTGTAAGAGAATAAACATCGCTTTGAAGGAGAGAGAGAGTAAGTTAGTGCTACATTTTGCTTTTGTATCATACAGTCCGTATTACTTCCACTAAATTCGGAAATCAAGTGCAAATATGTAGAAACATACAGAAGAGTTCAAACTCGTCTGAAATGAATCATGTTTAACGCGCTAAGCATTTGTTTATTTTATTCATTTGCGAGAGAAAAGTTGTTTAAAAACAAGACAAGACCATTTGATCTATTGTGGGCCTATACTAACGCCTTGAAGAGGTACTTTCCCTCATTAGAGTTCCATCCGCATAATGATCATTCCTTTTTGAGATTCGTTGGATGTGTTTACGGTCAAGCGAATACGCGTCGCCCAACGCTTTGGCTTTTCGCGCGATTTCAAGTGATTGAGTGTTTCTAACTGAACGGTTTCGCCAAGTTTTATTCGTGTTTTGAAAGTTGTTCTCGTCGTTTGTAGTCAATTCGCGTTTCGCCAAATCGTTACGACGTGAACACCTCGAATCGGGTATTCGCTTGACCGTAAACACAGCCCTTAACTCAAACAAATGAAAGGGCCCAACTATTTAATGCAGTATCGGAAGGCGATTTTATATTTTGAAAATCTTTCTCAGGACAGTTGTACTCTCGGATGTTTGTCAGACGCTCGCGAGAGGTGGGACCGTGAACTCTTAAGTCATGAGGATTTCATTCAAATGTTCAAAACCCTTAAATCTGCAATACGTACATACATAGGTTATTCTTGCACAGGTTTTGTGCTTGCTTCGAGAATTTTTCCTGGTTATGTTTGCCTGGAAGTTCTGGTTCTGGCATTTTTTGTTCTCTATAGTTTCGTTAAGGGTGAGACAACGTGTTCCCCAGAATGTTTCAGAACCTATCAAGGTTTTTACTGTGTTTATCAATATATTTAATCACTACGGCTGGCTATGGCTATGGCTATGGCTATGGAAAAGGTTCATGAAAAGATGGCACTGATGGGCGAAGTTCATCTGTACCCAACTTCATTGCCCTCTATTCCCATATGAACAGGAACTTAGTACAAGAAACCCTGTTTGTGCAGACATTCTCACACGAGTTTGATCTTAATGACACATTACGTCT
This sequence comes from Xylota segnis, assembly GCA_963583995.1. Classification (NCBI taxonomy): domain Eukaryota; kingdom Metazoa; phylum Arthropoda; class Insecta; order Diptera; family Syrphidae; genus Xylota; species Xylota segnis. The sequence continues at coordinate 112,536,853 of OY757236.1, read as the reverse complement.
GTTCGCGTATTTTCCGCACCAAAACTCGTAGATAATGAAATGTCAAGGAGTGGGCGTAATGAGAGGTAAAATCACAAAAAAGTAAACGAACGCGAAAGCTACGAAATTTGCTCACTTTTTAGACGTCAAACGCAAATGTATACAAATTACGTACATCTGACAGATTTGACAGCTTTCATAAATCAGTGCAAAGAAATTTCCTGCACTAAAATTCGTATCATGGAATTTTTTTATTCTCTCGTGAGCACCCTCTTTTACGAAAAACTACGAAACCTTTGCGTACTCGAACAGAATTTCGTGATTTTTCGCAGATTTTCTTAGATTATCGTCAAAATTCGTTGTTTTGGGAGAGTATGCGAAGAGATCTAGTAATTAAGAGTCATGATGGCGGCTTGGCTGTGTGGTACCATAAGTAATTTATAGTGGTTTGGTCGGAAAACCATTATTAACACTGCGATGTAAAGGCAAATCAAATTGACAAACTTTTAATTCTATTATTCGTTCTTACAAAATGGCTGAAAATGTTGTTAAACCCCCTACAGTTGAAAAGAAACTGGGCCAACCGAGAAAAACGACCCACCAAGAGAATCGAAAAATCGTTCGTGCCTAAAAATCCGATCCTTTCAAGTCTTTAAACGAAGTCAAATCAAAGCTAGAGTTGAATGCTACATTAAGAACAGTTTGCAGAAGGCTTGTGGAAAATAATTTACATGGTAGAGTGGCAAGATCGGTGCCCTAACTACAAAAGCATAACGCTAAACTTCGTCTTAAACTTGCAAAAGACCATCTAAATTGGTTTGGGCCAGAAGGGAGCAAAAAATGGAGAAAGGTGCTATGCACTGATGTAACAAAAAGAAATTTACTTGGAAGTGTGGCAGACAAATCGTTCGCAGACCACTCTCGCAAGAATTCAGGTCACAATACTCTAAAAAGACGGTGAAGCATGGCGGGGGTAGTATTAAGCTATGGAAGCCATTGACTTGGTATGGCAGTGGTGCGATACGTTTAGTGGATGGTGATATGGATCAAAACCTGTATGTGAATATTTTAAGGATTACGATGCTTCCTTTGCCACTTAGATGGTTCTTGCAACAAGACAATGACCCAAAGCACACATCTCGGTTGGCAAAGACGTTCGTCCAACAGCAGAAAAACAATCCCCGGACATGAAACTAGTGCATCTTCGAGTATAGGGGGATTTGAAGAAAGCTATAGGCAGAATGTAAAAAGAGGAAATCGACAAGCGAAAAAAAGAGTGGATGACAAACGAAATTTTGCACCTAATGGAATGAAGAAGAGAAAATAAGAGAAACCAACGCAGATACAAGGAAATTAATGCAAGAACAATGCGAAGAGCTAGAGCGTTTCGACAGGAATCACGACGCTTTCAACCTGCACAAAAAGGTGAAGGAAATATCTGGTGTAGAACGGAAAAAAGCATCTAATACCCTCACAAACAGTAAAGGAAAATTCTTGCTGAATACGAAAGAAAAATTGGAACTATGGAAGACATACATTGAAGAGCTCTTCTGGGACGAGAATACTCATCTAGAACCCTACAATGAGAGAAGAAGTCGTAAACCATTATAATGAAAGAAGAAGTCGAAAAAGCGCTAAAAGATGCAAAAAAAAACCGAAAAGCGACTGGGCCAGACAGAATTCTAAATAAGATACTTAAACTTTTTGATGAAGACAACATACAAATTTTAGTGAGGCTTTTCAACACTATACACATGAACGGGAAAATTCCAAATGAATGGTTGAAGTCTACTTTTGTTGCTCTTCCAAAAAAAGTAAACCATCAAACTGTTCAGATTACAAGACAATAAGTTTGATGAAGGTATAAAGTTAAAGGAAGGTATAACTAATTCACAGTTCGGTTTTAGAAATGGCTTTGGAACGAGAGAAGCTTTACTTTCGTTTAATACGCTGATTCTGCGAAGTCTGGAATTGAACAAATCTGAGTTTGTTTGTTTTGTCGACTACGAAAAAGCTTTCGACAAAGTACAACATAATAAAATGAAAATACTAAGGCGCAAAAATATAGACAGGAATGATGCCAATATTATTGAGAACCTCATTATTGGACATCATTAAATACTTAGGAACAATAATCAACTGCAGTGCAAAACCCCTCCAAAGAGATTAAATGTAGGATAGAGCAAGCGTGATCTGCATTCTGCAAAATAAGGAAAGCGCTAGGCCTTAAACTGAGATATGCAAAATGTTTTGTCTGGTCGGTTCTACGTTATGGAGCAGAAACGTGGACACTAAAAAGAGGCACAGAGAAAAGAATAGAAGCTTTCGAGATGTGGGTATATAGAAGAATTCTACGTATTTCATGGGTAGACAGAATCACAAATGATAAAGTTTTAAGACGGGTTAGAAAAAAAAAGGGAAATACTTCTCCTAATAAAAGAAAGAAAACTTCAGTACCTCGGACACGTAATGAGGAACGGAAAATATGAACTCCTCCAACTGATAGTACAAGGAAGGATTGAAGGGAGAGAGAATGGCTTAATCTTTCGACAGCAGAAATAGTGACAAACAAAGAATTAATTGCATCGATGATTTCCAACCTCCGGAACGGAATGGAACCATAAGAAGAAGAAGATAGGCAGAATTATGGTACATAATTCAAAGAGAGTGGCTTAAAATTCCAACTGCACACTGGCGCGAATTGATCGATTCGATGCCCAATAGATGTACTGCAGTAATTAAAAACAAACAGTCTGGACCTCTCTGAAAAGCATCTTGATCACGCCGGAGATGTTAAAGAAATTGACATGTTAGTCAACAGGGGTACATGCACCATCGACTTAACCCACGTCATTGCTTTAGCGGAGTCTCTTCTTGCATCACTCACGTCTTGGCGCATAGAATAATGACCTGAAAGAACCTTCAACTCAGAAGTAGGCCCTTTTCCACTAGCAATAGTTGAGGGAGATGTTAAACTTTGAGACTGAAAATCATTAAGTCCTAATAATAATTAAACCAGATGTTCCCAACCGCAGTACTATAACTCCATAGCCATCATGTCTTATAAATAATTTAGATTAACACATCCATTTGTGATAAAAGCTATAAGTAAATATTTCTGGTTAAACGAACAATGATCCCTTTGTGTATTCAGAAATATAAAAAAGAACATGCAAATGCTTTTAATTAATCTTACAAAGCCTAATTCACTTACCACATATTCCCCCTTTTTTTCTTTTTTTTTTTTTTAAACACAACAAAGGTAATCCCAAAACGCCAATTTTATTACACAGTTCTCGCTTGTTTGTTTGCTTGTTAGGTTAGCCCGCATTTAACACACCCTTGCCTTGTATCATATCCTTATTATTAAGCTCTTTAATAAGGGTTTCAAAAACTGCTAGGTATACGTAACTGGCTGACACATCGTGCAGATGAAGATTAGCGCGAACACGAATTCAGCCATCTGCAGGGCTAACATTAAGGCACACAGAATGTATTCGAGTTTAAGAATGTACGTTTGAAAGAATAGAAAATACGTCACACCAAGTATGCTGGGGAATGTCAAGATCGCCGATAATATCGCTTGCCATCCTGAAAGAAAGAAAACAAAACAACATCCAATCAGGAATCGAACACAACACAAAGAGGGGGGGAAAATTGGCTTACCCCGGTCGCTCAAACTGCACTTTCTGCCCAAGACAATGCGAATCGTTTCCAAAATACATAGCACCACGAGTAAACAAGTCTCCCGCAGGAGACCGTTCTCCGGATACTGTAAGTTGATTGCCTTTAACACGCCAATGCTGATCTCACTGACGGCGAACATACCAAAATAGAATGAATTGAGATACATTAGTATTTCGTATGATAAACTGGCGTTTAGCATTCTTTCTTTATTCCGCTGCTGGTGCTCCTCCTTCTCCTCTCGCTTCTCCTTTTCGGATTCCTATTTCGATTAAGTTATATAAATTGTTTTTTTTTTTTTGACCGATGGACTCCTTTGTATGTTCTTGATGCTTGCTTGCTGTTGGACTTTGGAAAGAAATATTTCTATTGCCTCACACTTTATTTTCAAGTGAAAGTGACCGTACCCGACGTACTCAGCTGGACAATTTTTCCTTGCGAAATAGATTCCAGGCGACGAAAACTGCGAAGCACTTGGACACTATTCGATTTGTTCACTTTTTTTTTATTGTTTTTTTATTAACTGGGGAAGGAGAAGACTGCACGTGTAGCATATTTACCTACAATTAGATTACAACAGAGAGAACTAACTAAAGTCAGGTTTTATTGGACGTATTGTGTTGTGGTCGCTCCTTTGGAGATTGGGGAAAACATGGAAACGACGAACTGGACACGACAATGACGACGACGACGACGAGGATAACTACGACAGCAGGAGAACAGACGACAGACAGCGATAATATGACAAGTAACCACCACAACACCCACTTGGAAACGACATCATCAACGCCGACGGGATGAGTGCCACAGTGGAGGAGCGCGGTAGCTCTAGGCGATCCGGTGCGTGTTCTTTGGAACTTTCTCTTGAATTCTTTTTACAGTTTTTGTTGTTTAGTAGTTTTTTTTTTTTTTTTTTTAATTTTTAGTACTTCCGAGCAGTGCGCATCCGCCGGATAAGTCGCAATGGAAATGACATTCCATTTTTGTACTAAAATCATGGATTTGTCCGGACACATGGAACGATACTCGAATTTGTTTTGCTCGCTGTTCCTTGACACAAGGGAGGGGGGACGGTGTTCTGCATATGTTGGGAAAACTGCCAACGATAACAATTGATATGAAAGTGACAGTTGGCGGATTGAAAAGTATTTTTGGAAATTGCTTTAAAAAAAAAATAGATTTTCTCTTTTTTGGTTTTGGGGTTTTGAATGATTTGAGTGTTTTTTTTTTGTTATGAAAATTTTAGTGCGCAATTAATTAAAGTATATGCTGTTAAGTCAAATTTAGCAGAGAATGGCGTCAATGTCATGCAATGCGTGGAGATTTTCACTATTTACTTCGAGTAATGTATTGAAATGTCCCTATTACCGAAATGTTACTCCTTTTCCTAGGATCAACATGTGTCTAGAAGTACAAAACACGTAATTCTTTGACCGTAAGGCACAAAGGTCTTTGCCAAGGTTCTATCTAGTCCTGGCATAAGGTCTGCTACAAGCGCTTATTAATCGAAACTTCTTACTGGACTAGAACCTTTAACTATCTTTTCGGAACACGTGCATTGATCAGTAGAGAATACGTGTCAAATGGGGCGTTAAAGAGAATCGGGAACTACGGTAATAGCGTTGCATAAGTGCGGAAAAAGCGCAGGCCAAATGTTTGAGTTGCTAAAACCAGTCGGATATCGAGAACATTCATTTATCGGGGTATTGATCGCTTCGGCGAATTGTCTGGAGTAGAGAACAGGCCAAAAAGTTGTACCCCGAACGAGTGCTATAGTAAAATCAGTGCGGAAACGAATTCGAAGAAATCCCGGTAGGAAGGAGAAAATCATGTCCAAGGAATTGGATATATCAACCAGATCCATGTCCAGGCTGATTCGGAGAGAGGTCATATTTTAACTCCCCAATTGAAAAAAACTAGACAGAAAAGTTCCAAGCGACTTTTGCAGTAGCGCCCGGATAATGGTCATGAAAACATTTTATTTACGGATGAGAACGTTTTTGCCGGGGAAGAAGTTTTCAACAAGTAAAATGACAAGATTTATGCTAATCATCCCTCTTCCGTAATGATTTGGTGGGAGGTCTCTCACCAAGGTGTCACATGCCTCCATTATTGCGAAAAAGGTGTGGAAACTGGTGCAAAAGTTTACCAAAAAGACGTGCTAGAGGGTGTTGTGAAGGGCTTGACCAATACACTTTTCAATGGAGATAGTTGGATCTTCCAGCAGGACTCCGCGAGAGCACACAAAGCTATTTTTATTAGTAACAGAATTTATGGCAGAACTAACTAACCAATGGGTTAGCCAGTACAAGAAGAAAATAAAACATACGCCAAATACTTGGCGATTGATTTGGAAGCGATAAACGTATAATTTTACATGTCTGTATATTCCGAGTGCCCAGCATCGACTCAGACTACCCTCTTGTCCCGCGATATTCCAAAAGCAAGACGAAAAAGAAGTACTGTGAGAAAGATAACGTCGATAGGCTCCAATCAACTTAAGTCACTAGAATCGTCGCCTACCCCCCAAATCCAGAAATCTTTCTTCCACTATCAAGAAACTCCTTGTTTGACGATGTATCCCGTCAAGGCTACCTAGGAGAAGCGCGTGATTAAAGATATAAAGCTATCCCAGTGCACTAGACCTTAAATTTTGAGATAAGAAAGCATATCCGTTCGCTCAATCTATAGCGCAATAAACCCCTTTAAGAGGGTATTGCAGTGATTGTACAGACCGATTTTCTTGTAAGTACTACAAACCATCGATAGACCTTCATTTAATAGCAGAACGCCTATCGGACTTGTGAAGCATTCTCTGAATACTAAGATAATCGCCGGTCTTTGTGCATTTTTCGTAAGAATTTCTCACTCCCACCAACACTAGGGAGGCTACACTAGGTGAATATAAATATATTCGACAATTTAAGTAATCTTGAAAACCTATACTCTGCTTAGACTAACGAATTCATATGCAGAAATATGTAAATGGTTCCTAGACTTAATATACAAACCAATCTCAAAAAACCTTATATTACCAGTTTCTGAGCTCAGCTGATCACCTAATCAACTCCTAAGTTTAATAAGTTTATCTAGGAAATAAGTAAGCTTACTTTACTTAACGGGCTCCCGACCCATGAGAAGTCTCTGCCTGAGACATGCCAGCCTTCCATTTCATCCGATGCGGGCACTGTTATTCGGTTATTGCATAGAGGAAGGCTGTCAGAGGAATTCGAAGTCCAAAGTGGGGTTCGGCAAGGCTGCATACTTTCACCAATACCATTTTTATTGGTGATTAGCGACGTGCTAAATGCGGCCTTATCAACAGGAAACGGAGGAATTCGATGGACTCTTATATCTGAACTCAAACACCTCGACTACGCCGACGACGTACGCCTGCTGGCACATAGAATTATGGACAAGGGGATACAGGACTTAATGAATGAATGTTGCGGGCACGGTGCTTTCAGTTGTTCAGACCAAACGCTCTGGCATCCGCGATAGCTTGGTTCTTAAAACGGAGATTCGGTCTTCCTTGTCATCTCGAACCTGGGGGCTGTGATTCAAAGATACTTTTTGCAGAAGCATTATTGTCCATTCGCTCGATTTGGCCAAGCCAGTGTAGTCGACGTATTTTGGCTTTTTGGACTACATCCACATTTTGGTACAGCTGATAGAGTTTGCGGTTAAATCTTCTCCTCCATTCGCCCTCCTCGCATACGGGACCAAAAATTCGACGAAGAATTTTTCTTTCGAAAGTGCCCAAAGTGAGCTCTGTTCCAGCACACGGCTTCATATAGCAGAGCTGGCAGGATCAATGTTTTGTTGAGCATGCATTTCGTGTTCCGAGTTAGGAGTTTTGAACCCATTTGCTTTGCCAAATTGAAGTACCAGCGGTTTCCTAGGATAAGTCTTTGCCGAATCTCCACTATAGTGTTGACCGTGGAGTTTATATTTACTCCGAGGTAGGTAAACTCCTAAATTACCTGGAAGTTACTGTTGTCAACAGCGACTGTGCAACGATGCTTCTTTATTTGTTGACAACAGATATACTTGGTTTTGTCCTCATTCACTTCAAGGTCAACTCGCCTGTCCTTCAATTATTTTACAATGCGGTTAAGTAAACATTTGATAAAATAAAAAAATTTGCGGCACCAGGTGGGCAATGTTTCATATGAGAAACACATTTTAGCTAACCACTTGACCCACGTCGCCAAAGCACTTGATTTTATTATATTTGCACTTCTTTACTCATCATGTAGAGCACACTATGAATACAATGATAACTAATTTGGCATCACTCTCAGCTGTCAGTTAAAAAGCGTCTCCTGACATCGTCGTATTTTTATTCGGTCTGTTTACTGTACTTTTCTGCGATTCCCAATTAAAAATTCGCAAATTCAATTTAACTGCACTTTAACAAGGAAAATCACCATGCCAGCCAACCAAATTCAATACTCCGAGAAGTACTTCGACGATATATACGAGTACAGGTAAGTTTCTATAAATCCGGCGTCCACAATCAGGTTTACATTTAAATGTAATCCTACCTGTTGAAGTTGGACGACTATTTGCAGGAATTCTCTTGCCAATCAGACTCAAGGTTAATGTGTATTCTTATTCCAGACATGTCATCCTTCCTCCCGACCTGACGCGTTTAGTGCCAAAGTCCCACCTAATGACCGAGACCGAGTGGAGGAATCTGGGTGTCCAACAGAGTCCCGGTTGGGTTCACTACATGATGCATGCCCCCGAACCCCATGTGATTTTGTTCCGGCGACCACGCACCGACCTACCAGTGACCTCAACCGAGATGACCGAGCAACAGACACAAACAAATCTTGTTTTGGGAGTTTAATTGCCTGCCCCCACTTGAGTTTCTTCATTAAATTTTCTGACTACATGTATCATAATCCCTTCTAACTTTGTAACAAAGTTTGTGTACAAAATATACATCCTGTTGTATAAGATATATTCACTAAGAGTCCTTTGTAAAAGGAATATATTATATAAATAAACAGTGGGATGCATAGCACCCGAAATTTCTGTTTTTCTTGAATTTAAACTTGATTTCAAAAGCTTGCGAAATATTAGCGTTGCCAGACTGGGATTTTATTGGAATTAGGAACGTTCGTGAGCTGTCACGACTGACAGAAAGAAGTTTAAGATTCGTAGATTACGAAAACAGAAGAAACAGCACAAGAAAATGATGGAGATCCTTGAAAGGAAGGGTATTGATATGAACGACAGCAGAGTGAGCAGAAATCTACATAAATTTGGATCAGAAGGCGAGAATAGTAATGGAAGAAGAAGAATCAGAAGAAGCTGAGATTCGCAGAGGAGTGAGCCAAGGCTGCATTCTATCTATGTACTCCGAAGAAATTTGTAAAGAAACAATAGGAGAGAGGGACGGTGTTTTGAAGGTAAACGGAGTCTATGTAAAAAAGATATCCGGATGATGCTATCATAATAGAAAGCGATATAAACAATGGAAGTAACAACTACGACTTAAGCACAAGCACTGCCAAAACAAAGTTCATGGTATTAACTAGGAAACAACAAATACCGAATCTGGAGCTGAAAGTAAGTAACAAGACGGTCAGCAAATTCAAGTTCTTGGGAACGATGAGTGGAAGTTAAGCCTAGTAAAGAAATAAAGTGCAGATTAGAGTAAGCTAGGGCGGTCTACGAACATATTAAAGTCATCATCTCCACAACAACAAACTCAAAACTGGTCAAACAGTGTAAGGAAGAACTCAAATCCCTAAGCTCTATGCATAACTTAACGCTTTGCTTGATCCCGGGATACATGGGCTTGAATGGAAACGAGGGAGCCGATGAGCTAGGGACAGACCACTCTGTCTTACCGCCCATCAGCATCCTTTCCTCCAGGATCTCCACGGACTTTCGTAACATGGCGAATGCCTGGTGGAACTCGCTCCAGTCCTGCAGAGTTTCGTAGATTTTTTCGAAGAGCTTCTGACTCTCAATAGAACAAGACATTAGATTAAAAAAGGAAAGTAGATTACCTAGGACATGTCTTACGTAACGAAAAATACAGGTTTCTTTAACTAATTCTGCAAGGAAAGATAGAGGAAAGAAGAACGGTGGGAGGACAAAGGCTTTCATGGATGTTTAACCTGCAGGCATGGCTCAATCTACCCACCACAGAAATAATAAGAAGAGGAACACATAAATATACATAACAAACTATGATTTCCAACCTCCGCAGCGAAGAGAAACTTTAAGAAGAAAAAGAGAAAGACACTGTGTTGCACACTCAATTGGTTGAGGTTCCTCTCCTGCTGAGCACTCGTTTTTAACAGACAAATACACAGTACGATCTGTCGTAGAACATTCAAATGAGTTAAATAGGAAATACACGATACAACTGTCGATATCGGACCAAAAGTTGTATGTGGCGAGCACGCGATTTTCATGCAACCAGAACATTTTTTCAGCCAATTTTGAATCAAAGTTATGTTTTTGTTTTAATTTTTTGCATTCTCCCATCAGGAGAGTAAAAACATAACTAAAATCTGTTATGCGATGCATTATGCGATTTTCATACAATCTGTCACAAGTTGTATGCTCAAGAGCTTCCGATATCGAAACAACTGTCGGTTGGATGCACGCGATACAACTGTCGCATACAACACGAAATCTATCCAACCGTTGGTACCACGGTGGTGTCGTGTATTTCCTTCTTTAGAATAGACAGCTCAGTGATAAGTCTATAGTCTCAATAGAGATGCAAATAGAATCATATGATGCTACAAGTCCACGGAACTCAGGGTAAAGCTTTTCACAACCATTTGCGTTGTGCAGGTTATATCTTTCAGATGAATGGACCGAGTCCACTGGTTAGTGTTGTTTTGAGGACTGTCATGAAGTCCTGTCTGAATCAAAAAAGCTGATCCAGCGCGTTCAATAGGGAAATACTAAGTTTCTGATCCTCCCTTCAAAAACTGAAGACTCTAGTGTTATTCATTGTTAAGACGAAACTGACCTTTTAGAAGGTCAGTTATTTCTTTCGGTTGAAAGATTGCTTACGTCCTGATCCTCTCTTATTTTCGTGGTGCCAACGTTTAAGCCACACGGTTGCATTCCAAATTTCATGGGAGTGTTTTTTTTTAGGCATTTCTTAGCTTAGGTACTGGAAAACTACTGTTCCTATTTTTTCTATTCAGTTCAAACATAGTAAACGAAGCATTTTTGCCCCAGAAAATGATCAATCTACATTTTAGACTGTGTCATCTGGCTTACAACCACTCCACCATTCACTTCTACTGAAATCGCGATCCACACTACTGTTTTGAACACACAATGATCGATTTCAATGGTCTGGTATGACAATGAAAAGCCAACCAAGCCACAGTTGAAATTCTATTCCTTTGGGTCTCGACCACCAAACGTAGGTACATGTTACTCAAGAATAATTGTATTCTCTTTACATATCTTATATGGGACCCAGACATCTCGTGTTTGTTCATTCTTTCGTAATTTCTCCTTTCTCTGAGAGAATTTTTAGTCCATTTTTTTAAATATCCCCGAAAGTAATCGATGTCCGAATGTAATCGTTTCTGTAATTTCATGATTTGTTGTTTGATTATCTTAGTTATAGACAAGCCGTACAGTAGAAAGGAAAGCGTATAGAGCATCCAAATCAGGGTCCTAAATTCCTTGGAAAAATTGGAAGAAGCACTCAAAACATCTATTCTATGAAAACATCTTCATAGCTTGGCATCATTTTTTCCCATCGACCTACGTTAAACCGCAGCCAACTTCATTCCTTTCAACTGCCAAAGCAAGGAAAAAAAACTTTCATGTCGCAGTTCTTGTTGGAATCGTGTTAAGATTTTCTTCTGTGGGCCGATTAAATTATAAAAACCAAAAACTGAGAATCATCGCAGAAGCATCCGGGTAAGATTTATATAAAACTAATTAATAGCATTCACCCCGGTTGTGAATAGTGAACGAATTGGCCATAATTTAGCTTCTAAAAGGAATTACGAATAAAATAAAATTCTTATTACATTCTTCATCACAGTGTAGAGTTTGGAGAGTTGTTCATGTTGAATCGTGTTGAATTTTGACAGGTTCATGCGTACTTACGTCACTTTTCGTCGTCTTGTGAAACAGTCGAGTTATGACTCGGTTTTGGGGAGAATTTTCTAATTGAAAATTGAGTTTTTCTTGCTTTTTTCGATAGAAATGATTCCTTGCAGAGGTCCAGTGCATGACGTCTGTGTGTAGATATGTTTGGGTTGCTAAGGATTTATGTCAGATTGTTCAGTGCTTGGAATTAAAGGAAAAATGTAATTATTCTCGAATGTTCTTGAAATATACTTGTGTAGATGTGTATGCTCCGAAGGTCACTAACATTGCGAGGCCATTCCACGCATAGTTTTGTTTAAATTTATCGCGACCACCCCCATAAACTCTTAGGAGCTTCAAAGCCTCGGATCATGTCTATAAATACACCCTTAGAGGCATAACCATATCATTTGTTGGCACTGGTCAACCTGGGTTGGCCAAAAATTGAATCAAAACACCTAAACGCGTCTCCTAAAATATGACGTTATCAGCGTCTAGGTGGATAGATGTACATGTTTCTCAATTTACGTAAAAGAAACGAGTTTTATCGATTTTTTTCTTTCGAAATGATTATATCATGTTTATCTAGACATTCAACAGAACTACAATTGATAATCTACACAAACTGAACGTTGTTGCTCTTATCAAACATTCGTGATTGGGGATGGTACGCAAGTGGCTATTCCTCAGGTCATTTGTTGATTGTATAATATGCACTCATTTGCTGTCCCTATTTACTGTCTTTCGTTCATTGCTGCTCACTGCACATACAATATGGTGTGGCACTGTGCTTTAAATTTCATCCATTACGTTGATTGAGCCACACATATGGTTTCTTTAACTAGCGGGGATATCGTTTTATTGCGTCTCAATTCGTATGCGACAATGCATTGCGTCATGTTCAAGGTCAACATCGCATAGAGACCTGTTTACTTCACCAACACTCGCAGAGGTGAAGTAGTAGAATACAAGTTTTCGGGAGGTACACGTGCCGATCAGATATATTTTTTCTATATATTGACATGGAATACTTTTTATTGCAAAAAGGGGGTGAGGGCCGGGTCTCATTCTCAGCCCCCTTCCAATTCAATTGGATCCAATCCATCGAATTGTATTGTGAGACGCAATATGAAGTGGAACGGAACCGATATCACTTTAGAAAATGGAGGAAGTTTGATGTTTTTTTATGTTTACTTCCACTGACCAGGGTTAAAGGCTAGGCGCAGTTCTCAGTTGCAAGACAAATAATCTGTTATAGTTGTGTTTCCTTAGAGGAAATATTTATTCCATAAAAATAGGTTGTGTTGCGGGATTGAAAGCGGAACGCAGTGGAATAGCAATAGGTGTTGCCTAACTAACTCAATTTTTCTACTACAACTTAGTGGCCAGGATGTAGTGGTATTGATTTCGGCTGTCTTACTTATAGGCGTATGCCTGCCTGAATAAGTGATGATTTTGAATATTATTCGAGTTAGAACAATGGTGTTTGTCCAATTCAAATGAACCAAACACCTTAAGTGCTGGATATTTCTTCATTTTAAGGTGAACCTGTCCCTAAACCAACAAACATCTCTACTTGGCTCTATTTGCGCACTTTAAGTCGGTTGTGGTCCCCTTTTACTTGTGCGCGCCACCTAAGGCGAGGTTTGCCTCTACTGCGTTGTCTCTGTGGGTTCGAGAACACTGCGGGCAGGAGCATTGTTGTTCATTCGCTCTACATGTTCTAGCCATCTTAAATGACTGAATAGCAGGTCGATGTCGCTGTACTGCTCGTATAGTTCGTCGTTAAATCTACGTCTCCAAAGCCCATCAACGAAAACGGGACCGAAAGTTTTACGAAGAATCTTACCCCCGAAGGGGCTGAGGACCTCTTCATCCGACAGATGAAGCAGGACTGCGCCATAAAGCAGGACTGGGATGATCAGTGTCTTATATAGAATTTCCTTAATTCTTCGGGAAAGGGATCTACTACTCTACGGCGATTGGCAAGAGTTATTCTTCGTTTTATTTCTGCTGAGGTATTCTCAGAATTTATAGCAGAGTCGTGGTAGCAAAAGTCCTTTACTGCCTCAAAGTTATAGCTTTCGATTGTGAGGTTCTGTCCAATTCGTCGATGTTGTGTGTCCCTTCTTGTTAGCAGCTTTTGTCCTTGTTTACTGCTAAACCCATTTTGGCACCACCTTTCGTTTCAATACTGGTGAACGCTCCAGTGACAGCTTGCTGACTTCTTCCAATAATATTGATGTCGTCGGCGTACGCTAGTAGTTGCACGGACTTTAGAAAGGCTGTGCCTCCGGTGTTGTGGGTTTGTACAATTCTTTCAAGTACGACGTTGAAAAAATCGTATGACAGTGCGTCATCTTGTCTAAATACTTTCGTGACACCAAAGGTCTCGGTGAGATCGTTACGGACATTGATGGACCAGCGGGAATCCTCCATCGTCATTCTGCACAATCTGACGAGTTTGGTTGGGATGCCAAAACTAGACGTGGCTCTGTATAGCTGTTCTCTTAAAATGTTGTCATATGCGGCCTTAAAATCGATAAAAAGGTGGTCTGTATCGACTTGGACTTCTTTCTCCAAGATCGGCCTAAGTGTGAAGATTTGATCGATTGTGGACTTTCCTGGTCTGAAACCACACTGATAAAGCCCAATCAGGTTGCTGACCAATCAGATCTTATACGCGATGTCGAGGAAGCTGATACCTCTGTAATTGACGCAGTTGAGGGGTCTCCTTTCTTGTGGATCGGACAAACGGTGCTGAGATTCCAATTATTAGGCATACACTCATCTGACCAAATCTTAGAAATGAGTCGGTGTGTGCTTTCTACCAGGTTATTTCATGCAGGAACAGTTCGGCTGGTAAGCCCTTTGTGTTGTGGCGTCAAACACCTTGTAGGACAAGACAGGCAGTCAAACTTATCGGTTGTCCCATCGCTTTGCTTCTAAGTGATGCAGTACAGTTCAAAAAACAAGCTGTGAATTAATTTGTTTTATCAAGCTAGATATTCCTATTCCTTTGTACAGTCCAACATGATTTTGGTTATGTGCTTGCTTGTTACTACAGTTTGGGTTCCTTTACTAGCTTCCAGCTGGGTGTGAGTGCTGCGAACGACCTACTGATGTTTGCATCGTTTGACAGAGATCGGCTCTAGCTCGCTGGTACTTGTCTTTTCCATTCCCTACTGGGAATTCACCCAAGGACTCACACGAAGTAGCCCCACCAAAACGCAATGACCCTGAAGTTAACAGCTCACCATGAAAAGTTGTAATTCGAAACTCAATCCTTCACCTCATATAGTACATTCTTTAGATAAATAATTTAAGTAAGGTCAACGTGCCAACTTACGATAGATGTACATAGTTTCCAATCGACAAGCAATTAATTAAACTTGTTCATACCATTTTGCTCCTTTTACAAAGTACTTCATATATTCAGGCTTTGAATTGCATGGCAGTTCATTGTTGCTGCATTTAGGGTCATGTACAGCAACATGAAATTGATGTTTGATAAAAGTTTTTGCTTTGCCCGAATTGTAAATTGTTGCTCTGCCAAAATATGTTTATACATATGTATGTACGTGGATATATATTTTTCAATGCTTTCAATGCCATATTGTTTGTGTTTGATATCAAGACGTATTCATCACATTTAAGAAAAATAAAAGACGTAATGGGGTCGTCCAAATGTGCAACTGGCACGAAAACTATTTTTAACATATTCTGAAGTAGACTGTGTCTTAAGTAGACTGTGTCTTTTGCATTACTGGCTCTGGGATTGCTGAAAACATTTCTTGTTTGCTATTCCGAAGGGGGGTTGTTTGAGTTTTCGTTAAATTTGTTCAGATGAACTTTGTAAATCCACATCTCTGTGTGAGAAGAAGGTGAAGATGATTGTTCAGAGGCAGCACGTTAGGCGAATTTGTTTTGGAGTTCGAATGTCTAGCTTTTCTAGTATAATTGCATTGTCCAAAGCTCCAGACTGAATAGCATTGAATGGGAGGAGCATTGGTATAAAAGTGAACGTGAGAAGTTTCTGATGTGAAACGTAGTAAGTGCTGCGGTGGAATGATTATACGTTCGGTTGTTGAGTGTTGGATTCTTAGTTCAAGTTCCAGTTGGACACATTTAATATTTACAGAATTTATATTCATTGCCCGCATACTGGAAAGAATTATAGACTCAATGTAGTATTTGTAACAACTCCCCTCTTAGTGCGACCACCACCCACCTAACGCCTTCTGAGTTTCAACCACTACACTATCCTATCTCTCCCTATTTTCGTCTTATAACATTTTAGGCTGTGTTGACCTTCAACCGAATTCACGTCACGCGACCCGATGGCTTTTCGCGTGATTTCAAGCGAGTGAGTGTGTCTTACAGTTTTATTCGTGCGTTGACGGTTCTACTCATCGCTCGAAGTTGCTTGAAGTAGCTCAATTCGCGTTTCGCCAAATCGATCATGAACACCTTCATATGCACTTCTGTAATTGGTCGCTAGTAGCGAATCGCATCGCGATGACCGTGAACACAGCCTTAAGCGTAATTGTAGCCCCTTGAAGTAAATTATAAAACAAAGGTGGCTACATCCAGACTTATATATGCATGTTTGTACATAGATATGTATACACAAAAAATTAAATAAATAGACGTGGGATGGTGTCGTTTTGGATTAGCCTGCGTTGGCGTAAGAAAGCGAATTCAAAATCGACTACATACTGTTGGTGTGATCGAAAACACAATACACCTTGAGTTCAGGTTTCCTGGTTCAAGTTACCTAACTAGTCTCAAGTAGTCTCAAAAAAAAGAAGACCTGAAGCGTCAAAGACCATCTGATTTCAGCTTCTAAAGCTAGTCTACGTATCTCAATTAACTTTATGTAGATTGTATCATCGTTTTGGGTACATTTTTTGTATTAATTGAAAAAAATGGAAAACAACTGAAGGGAATATGATCAGTTATTTACGTGAAATATGCTTTTTTAACTCTGGATCCAAATACTACGATAACAAACACCCATGATAAGAATTTGTTGACGAATTAAAATAAATGACGTGTTATGCTTATTCCAGAGAATAACAACGCTATTTCTGCGTATTCGGTAATCAATAGTGAAATCGCTAGGTAACAGTCATCTGATTTTAACTTTTGATTCAATTTTTATAGCTGCTTTGTTCAGTAACACTCTTTTTTACTTGTTTTTCTTTTTGTAAAGAGGAAATCCAATTCCAGAAGCATTCAGATTTCGATTTGGTCCATTGCACCTTCAGGCAGATACCAATTTTAATTTAAATGTAGAGGATATGGCTTCTGTCTACTCGTGTGGAACCTATTCGATTGTGGAATCGATTGGGATGGCGACATTGCCACCATTTTGTTTCATTGAAAATCATTGCGAACATTGAATTCGCCTTACGAGTTTATTAACCACCCTCAGCACTTGCATTAATTCTTTTTTTTTGTTAAAGAAGTAAAGTCCTTTAAAGTTATAAACTCAGTGATGGAGTGAAAGGAAAGGGTATGGGGAAGTTTACAGTTCGTAGGAAAAGGAAAGAGAGTTATACGTTGACTTTAACTTTTTGTAAATCATAATTTGTAGGAAATATTGAATGATTCCACATACATACGTGTTGAGTGGCTAAAGAATGAGCTTCTAAATTTCACTGTGGGCCTGAAAATAGCTTTCAATAGATAAGGTTGTGCGGAAGAGGCCGCTCGCGTAGTACGATTATACTGACGGACAGGCGAGGCACAACTATAGATTGCATTATAGGTATAGCACCGATAAGCATCCAATGCTCTAGGGGAGAGATTTGATCCCAAATTAAAAGGTCACCCATCAATCTACATGCCTGACGCTGAACACAAGCTCAAAAGGGAGCTCCCGCCCAAACATGTTCCATATTTGGACGAATACAAGCTTTATAGATGGTGGCCACGTCTGCAGGACTGAAAAAATGTTTACACCTCTTAAGGATCCTGAGGCACCCAGCGTTATTTTTCGCAGGTTCGGAAAGCTGGTGATTCCAGCGAAGGTCTGGGGTAACTTACATGTCAAGCATTAGAGTCCTCAATATCAGCTTTTAGCTTGACTGCATTAGTATCTCGCTTCAGAGAAAAGACACAGCATTGGTTTTTGGATGAACTGAACTCAACTCCGTTGTTTGCGCCTCAATTGATGATTGCATTAATATCGATGAGATTCAACATCATTTAATCTGTTTACTCGCTTGTACATACTAGTAGAAAAGGAGGTTCAATTACTTTGTTTTTCAAATAATAAAGTTCTCGCAAATACAAAACCTTCCATTCCGCCCCATGCTGGACTGGTGAACCATAAAGTAATTCATGGGTTTCCCTGGAATAATGGAAACACTGAGCATGAGGGAGGAAAATGTGCAGGCAAATCTCTTTATTTCACACCTAATTCGAGGAAATGGAATGATAGTGTATAGTCTGAATTGATGGTTGTAAGACTGACAGTCGCGGACTGATTGCCTACTACTTAGTCTACTTAAGAGTCAGGGAGATAAAGGAAGATCGCAACGACTTGGGCTTTTGTTTCCGACATTTTCGTTTAACCAGCTTTATGGAACATCGAGTTTCTTTAATTTTCTATACATGTCCAGTTTACGTTGAATGATTATTAACTCACACTAGAACCTCCAAACATGAATGCTCAATCTCTTGACTCCTCTTTCGCTGCTTTTCAACCAGTAAGGAGTAATGTATTGTTTCTAGAATAAGAACCATATTTAAACCAAGCTTAAATAAAAATTTGACTTTCTTAGTCATTGGAACCAAAACAAACAAGATATGTGCATAATTCGTACTTGTGTGCACGACCAATCGTCCTTATCCCGGATTATCCTTGTTGTTTCTTTTATGATTATTTTAGATGCCAGGCACGTCTGTGTAAAACGGTAGTAGACAAGAATTATCATGTCCTTAACAATAGATTAAGATGTGATTCATTTATTGTTTGAATATTCCATGGTGACACATGCTTCGAATATTATTGCGGGTAGTTTCGCAGGTACGGCATCAATGCTTAGGTCGCAGGTATAAGAAGTACAGTGCAATTGAAAAAATAACGAGGAGAGTTATTTTTCTCGCGCGTCGTTAGGTTTAAGATAAAAGTTTTGTGGAATATATCAAATATTGTAGCAATACTTATGTCGCAGGTATAAGTACAGTGCAACTGAGAAAATAATTCCTATTTATGCGAGGAGAGGTACTTTTCTCGTGCGTCGTTAGTTTTGAGATAAAAGAATTGTTGAATATATTAAATATTGTAGCTAATGGCTTATTTCCCGTCATAAAATCCAAGTCGTGATTAGTCATAGCTTGGTGAAAGGGAAATAAGTGGATAAAAGGTTCAATGAGCATGCGTGCTGAATATTCCATATGAATACTTTAACATGGGTTTTTAGTAAAGTATTGGGTTATTCTGTCCTGGAAATTAAACTTAAAATTAGTAGCAAGTTCTGGAAAAAACATGTTTAGTTCAATCTCTTTCCAGGAACACAGTGATATTAATGTTCAAGCGAGCCTTCCTTGTCTTAGATTGTTGCAAACATTTATGTTTATTCATTCAGGTTCGACAATTATTGTTACATTTACTACTTCTACTTCTTTAAGGTTTCCTCGTGTATCATTTTATTTAAACCTTTTTTGTTGAAAAATTGTAGGAAGATGATGCTAATATGAAGTTCGCCAAATTCATAACAAAAACGGGTTGGCTTAGGAGTTTCGAGACTTCTTTGGGCTTTGGGAACGGAGGAAGACACGACACACTTCCTCTGCGAGTGCCCGAGTCTCAGCAGAAACAGACACCAAACCTTCGGGATAATATTTCTTCGACCAGCTCTACCAAGTAGCTAATATGTCCCTTAAATTCATAACGAAAACAGGTTTGGTTCAGGACGTGGACTAAAGAGTTTAAATTTGTTTTTCTTCCAGGTATCCCACACTGGGGAACACAATCGATCCGTTGAGATCCGCGTGAGACTGCTCCCTCCCCATGGTTTTGCAGTCACCCAGATGATGTTCACTCCATTCTGCTTGAGTTTTAAGCTCAAGAGAGAACACTTCTAAAACGTTAATTAGTTACCAAGTGATCGACTTGATTTTCAATTGAGATATAGGTTGGCTTTGACAATCAGGGCGTTTTCATCAAAAACTGATTTTGATGCTGTTTTGTACGTAATATCGTTATACGTTCAAAGATGTTTTAGAAAAGCTACAATATTATCGTATCTCCTACGCGATAAAGATATCCTTCTGCATTATGTCTAAAACTCTTTCAAGCTGCGGTTAAAAAATTGTGTTTCAATCCACAAGCATATCAGTGCTGTGCTTATTGAATTTGCTCGAGTTTGGGAATTTCAAGTCGCTTGAGGCCCGTTTCTCCTTGTACTTGTTGAATTCAAAGACTACGGTGTTGGTTTCCGAGTGCAGTTCTCTGTCTAGATTGATGTCACAGTGTAGCTCGCCTAGTTTGTTCTTATTTTCCTTATTAAGCGTGCCCTTGGACATCCGATTTACACTAGTAAATATGAATTGTCTTTGAATCTGGTAGTTGGTACCTTGGCAGACATTTGTCGCTGAGTTCAGTATTACTTTATGACTTGTGCCACAAGACAACCTTTGTGCTTGTACAGGTCATACTGTAGGACAATACTGTACGTATTCTGTCTTTTGTTTACACAAATGTATCGTCATTCCATGATGTAATGATCTGGTGAGGGGCTATTTCAGTTCAACTTCGACATTGATGGTGACTCTTTCTATACAGGCTGTATTTGACTATACACTCAGATGAACACGTATGTATCTGCTTGGATCAGTTTAGCATAAACAAGAAATACGATTTTGTTTTGTTTTCGTATTCATTATAGAACCCCTCTTTCGTTCTATCTAAAGCTCTACAATATCGAGAAACTTGTTCTAACACAACATATTTGAATTCTTCCTCTCAGTGTTTGTTTATTTATAAAACAACAAAATGTTTAAAAATGTTCACAGGCTAGGCATGTATGCATGTATGTATATCGTTACTTAATTCGCACAGTATCAATGTTAAACTTTAAGGCCTTCAAGTTCAGGGCAACAATACATAATTTTCAATAATTGGGAAAGGTCGAGCGCGCGTATATATTTAAAAAAAAAACAAAAAAATTAATCTAAAAAGTTAATGAGCCCAGATCAGAGGAAATTAATTAAGAATATCTTTTCCCCTTGGGCTGCTGGCCCAATGCTCCTCCCATGTGTATGTGTGTTGTGTTTGTACTTTGAAATCGTCGATTACATAACATCTCTAGTATGAGCCGCTTGCTTGATTGATAGAACATTAGATTAGTTAATGCAATTCACACTATGGCTGATGAAACCTGCTGCTTATGGTGGCTAAATGATGACGTAAAATCAACGACACTCATTGTAATTACTAACGAAGCGAAAGGAAGGGCAAACCCCGACCGAAATCATAATGACTCAATTTGTCTGATGGCAAGCGACATTGTGCATTTCGTCACGTTTTGCGGAGTTTTTCTGCTTTCGAGGTGAAAACACAGAAATCTCCAGAAACACATAGGAAACCAAAGTGTCTAGTACCATACCAAATCAAAACATCACCCGACCACACAATACATATCTAGAAAAATGTAAACACTGCCTTGTTAGTGAGTAGATATGTATGTATGGCTGTCGGAGAAACCCAATGAGAATATGATGGAATTGAAACAAAATTGGTACAAAAAGTCCAGTTATCTGTTTCTCTTTGTTATACCGAATTTAAATTGAACAGGTAGACCTTGCTGCATTAAAACTTGTTCCGATTCCGAGCGGTGTACTGTGCTAATTTAACAGGGTTACCAGTGTCCTTAAAAATTCAAAAAAAATGGTTCCTACTTGCTGCATAGTAAACAGTAATTTTCATTCGTCCTTTATGTCTGTCGGGTTGTTAGTACTTCTCTTGATTTTGTTTAAAATTGATAAAGTTGAGTAATTGTTTCTGATCCTGGGTGCAAGTGATTTTATACTTAGAGCTTCGATTTTTTTTTATTGCAGGCGTAGAAGACTATTCTATATATACATACATATGTATGCTTCCTCTATCTATTGTGTTAAGGACAGTGGCCTACTTCATGTAGAAAATGTTCTCAGAGAGGATTTTTATTGATCATATAAGCAACAATCTGGACACCGTTTGAGTCACAGCAAAACGTAACGTCACAGTAACGACACCTTGGGTGTTCAAGGTGTTCGCTCAAAAAGTAGCGAAAATAGTAAATCGTCGCTTAGCGACATCTTTATAGATATTCGATAGGAATAAGGTTCCGTGATGAACATTGGCTGCATTTGGAACCAGAGTGTCTGTGCTTCTATTTTTGTATCCTGGGTAGTTGTAGGGATTTAGGAAAAGTGTGTGAAGTGTGTTCCTATCTCATGGTAGTAGATCGCTCTATCCCCTTTTCGGAAAGTCTTCCTGGACTACTTTAGAGTTTCAATCGATTGTCTGTAGGATGTTTGCGAGATTCATTTTCAGTCATTCATTCAGACATTCAGTCTTGCTTTTCGGTACCTTTGTTTTACTGTGTTTACTAGAGCCTTGAATTGCGTTGGTAGTGTGTTCCAAACAAGGCGACTAATCGAAATGGCATTTTTGATACAATTTTATAAATACAAAACAAAAAAAACCAAACAACGAAAATATTTATGTTTGGAGTCAGAAATCCCCGGCAATTTCAGTTCTAACGATGCACATAACTTACTGAACATGAGACTGCATAGCAAAGTTACTCTTGGTACAGACTTCGTCTAACCCAGTGGGAAAACGGTCCCGGGGTAACGACAGTCCAAAGGATTAATCAATCCTTATTCCTACAAGAAAATTCTTAGCTTAGACAAGTATAGTATTAGCAAGCTGGTGAGCTTTCTAACTGTGCACTGAAATATGACCTCAACAAACTCAATTTGTGCTCAGACATATAAGGTAGGTTCTGCTCGGAAGATGACTTATTATCTGAGCCCATTCTCTGCGAATGCTCGGCTCTGCATTGGTTAAGATGGCGCATTTTTCACAAGGTAACATGCTCGCCAGCCAGAGTACGATTAAATATGCACCCTAAGATACAATAGATCCTTTTAGGTCGCAGTGTCAGTTCTTAGCAGTCAACTTTTCAGAACTAGAGATGCTACAAATATTGTTCATAAATTGTTTAATATTTTCTTAGGTGGCCATGGTTTACTTATCTGTTCGGGACAATGGCTTTTGTGTAGTCAAAGCAGGAGCAGCTATCTGCATATGAATGTACTTACACAGCCTTTATAAGGCCGTTGCTGTTCTTCTTTCTTTATAAGGCTGTGTTCACCGTAAAGCTTTTCTCGCGATTTTAAGCGATATCGCTACTAGCGGTAGAGTGTTTCTGGCAGAGCGATTTCGCCTAGTTTTGTTCATGGTTTGGCAGTTGTCCTCGTCGCTCACAGTCGCTTGTAGTCGCTCAATTCGCTTTTCGTCAACCCCTGTATATGTATGTACATATGTACCTACTTGTGTAATTCTTCGCTATTAGGGAAGCGTCGCGTGGCGCGAATTCGCTTGACAGTGAACACAGTCTAAGCAAAAAGGGTTCAAGTTCTAAATTTGTCCTATTGCTATACCTAACGTGTCTCTTCTTATGGTACCTCTCCTCTCAGGAGATTGTTTATCATACATCCTTCTGGTCTCCTCGGGTGATCTTGCGTTCCTGATTATTTGGGTTGCTGATAGGCCGAGCCAGACTTGTAAATTGTTCATCCATGATGTCCTCTGTTCGCCTGCTGTTCTTCCTGCGACTTTTCCTTGAAGAATTACCAGCAGCAGCTGATACTTCTCATTTCTAATCACATGTCCTACATATTCCAGTTTTCGTGTTATAGTGTTCAGAAGTTCCCTTTTTTTATATTCATCCTTCTCAGAACTTTTTCTATATTGGTGACTCTTTCGTCGGTCCATGATATTTTTAGAACTCTACGGAACAGCCACATTTCAAATGCTTTCAATCTTTTTATTGCTGCTTTGCTTAAAGTCCAAGTCTCTGCTCCATACAAAAGCGTAGTACTTGATTAGCCTTTTCTTCAAAGACAACTGAAGGTCGCAGCCACATAATACCTTTTTCATTTGCCCAGAACGCTGCTAGTCCTTGCTTAATTCTGCATTTTATTTCCTTAGCTGAAGTTCCTGCTTTGCAGTTGAATTCGTGTTCCCAGCTATTTAATACTGTTAACGCGGTCTACCAGGCCCAGGTTCACCCCGAACTATAGCGCCACCTAAGTAAGTAACGCGGTATACCTTTTTATCTCCGATTTTTAGCTCTGCATTGTGAACATTGTGAACACCTCTCTTTGATATCACCATGAACTTTGCTTTTGCAATATTTATTCGAAGTCCTTATTCGTTGTACACTCTATTTATCGTTTAATTCTTCTTCGTCAGCATTTCCTCCTTCTTCATCTTTATTTCGGAAAGCTTGTCTCAGAGTTTTCCAGTTCTCAACATAATTTCAACTCGTACGACACCGAGGGTAACTCTGCATTTAACGCGTTTCCATTCCAATGTGTCCCACCGTCGTTCCCCTTTTTGTTTTTTTTTTTCACTTGTGTTTGTGTGTGCACTCTGTTTCTTCTTTATGCCTTCTTTCCTTCCCACCCAGTCATTCGTGTGATGTTTAGTTTCAGTTCAACTTCAGTTTATGTTTGACAACAATTGAGGAAGGTTCTGCGTGTTTGGTTTTTTAATTTTATTTTATTTTTCCAAATGGAAAAAGTGTTGTGAGAAAATATCACCCGAAACGGAACAGAAATAGAAAAGAATCAAAAGAAATTATTAGTTTTCATAGTTTTTGCAAAGAGATCTCGTTTTTTTATTTTTCTTTTGCTGTACAACATATATTTTTTATATGTTTTTATGTAAATATAAATAAAGCAAAAATATGTTTGGCTGCTAAAGGTGTCCACTCGAATGTGTGTGTCTCTATCTACCCGCGTAAAATTGTGATTTAAAGTACAAATTAGACTACATAAATGGAATACAGTAATTCGTAGTACATAACCAAAACCCAGCGAAATTAATCCTTACATCATAGAAGCGCAATAGTATATCGTTCTACATTCCTGCTCAAAAAAATGGCTGTCAAAATGTAAGAATACTTTGTTTTATACATATAAGTATATACATACATACTATGTATGTAACATTATTATTAGAACATATTTAGCATAAAAGAAGGAAAACACTATATTTTGTATAAGTTGGGTGGAAACAAAGAAAAATACGATAATTTGTTTTTTATCTCAGAGAAAGTTGTGGGCAATGAAGTAGATAGGTAAAGACGAGCCAAAAGTTTTGGTACAGGATTTGGCAAGGGTGGCGTATTTTTTATTGCCCATACTTTGGCAAAAGCAAAGTTTTTTTTTTGTTTCTGTTGGGGGGAAACAAAGAATTGAAAATTTTCACAAAACCCCAGAAAAAAAATGGAATTGGAACTGCAACACTCGAATAGGAGGGGGGTTCGTGTGGGTGTATATACATACATACATGCTTGACTTGAAAAGAAACAAAGCTAGTGTTGCCACTTGTAAACAGCTTTTGTGAAGGTTTCCTTATTCTGTTTTAAGGGCCAACCATAATAGTCGTGGTCGTGCCAATTTATTCGCCCTTTCGTAGGAAAATTTGACTTTCGATGTTTATTTTGTATTTTGAACTTCATAAACAAAGGAATTTCGTTTTTATGTGTCAGGTAATTTCCGTGAAAACAACACAGAAATGACAGGTAAAACGACTTGACTGTGACACTCGCTTCTGACAATCCGCTCAGTTCACATACTCCTATTATGGGCAACTTGAGCAATCGAAAGAAAAGAAAACTTAACGTAGATTTTTGGCATTAGCTTCTGATTGCTTCTTGAAGATGAACTTAATTGATCTATAATTTGAATTTCAATCGATTTTAGTGAAGAAACTAGCAATTCCCTTATTTGTCCGCGAATGGGCGAATTGTCAAAGTTTATTCGCGTTCCACACTATGTACGACGCAATCCACATTCCTGCGACTAAAACACTTGCGTGAGTTGAACCTCACAATTCGTTTGCTTTGTGCTTGTTGGTCGGTAATGACAAGTAAAATTCGTATATTGTTGCGACTAGAAGAAAGGTGGCTAACACAAACGTTTTTTAAATTTTGGAATTTCGTTGCATTTTTATTTGGTTTGCGATCACACGGCAATGGCAGATACTGTCAGTTACTGTATTTTTCTTTAAGAAACTGCATGTATACGATGGCGATTTTAGCATTGCGAGGGAAGAAAGCGAAGTTTTTGGGAAATGGTTAGGCCGTCGCGAGAACCATGGTTTTTATATACGATTTCAGTTCGAATTGCGTGAAGAAGAACCAGATCTGTATCGCAATATCATTCGTATGTCCACAGATCCATTCGATCATTTAATAGCATTTCTGCGAAAGCACGGATGGTGTTAATGCTGTGCTACCTGCTGCCCACTGGGGGTACATTTAAACAAAATACGTGATATGACACAGAGAAACAGCATAGGAAAAAGCTAACAATCTGTCTATAACGGATTCGAACTTTCGGGACGCCGCCATTTGAACGGACACGGCAGCCGAAAGGTTTCATCTTGCCCTAGCTGCCGTTCCGGAGCCTATCACATGGACTTCTGCCATTGAAATGGCACGAAATCTGGCTGCCAGTTGCGGTGTCACTTTAATTGCAGACAGGACGCAGTTTTGACGTCACACTGCCATGAAATGGTAGAGAATAATGGCCGTCTGGTAGTAGCTTAATAGTTGATTTGATTTTGTTTCGCTTACCATTTCGTTTGGTTAATTCAAATGAAATCTGTTCGCCTTCCTGACTAAAGAATTGGTGAATGAACTTATTCGATAGTTGAAATCGTTCCCATCACTACCCTTGACATCAAAGTATTCATCCTCCTACCTTCTATGGACGCCTGAAACCAATAACATCATCATAGTAAAATCACCTTCACCGAGTCAAGGTTGGCAAATATCCAAAACTAACTCACGGTCTGGTGTAATAGCCTTGATGTGTAGTCTGAATAACAGACGTCGTACAACATACATAAGTTCGGAACCATTTATCTTATTAGATGGACTGAGATGACGAAATATTTATTTCTTTTTGTTTTCTAAACTTTTGTGTCTAATATTTTAATTTTTTTTCATTCTTATTGGAACTAAATCATAGAATAACTAGCTTTGCAATGTAAAATGAAACTCGTCACACCACAAGTGGGATCACTGTTATGTTCCAATGTCACTTGTTCTCTGCTCTTCCATTTATTTTCTTCCAAATTTGTTTTCTTTTCTGTTCCTCCTTCTCTCTGTCTCTTCCCATTCCATTCGTTTGAATTTGTTATGTGTTGGTAAACACACATGTTTGTATGGTGTTGCACATATGTATGAGTTGCTAAAGAAGAAAAAAAAACAACTTTAATCAGGTTTTGAGAATTGCGTCAGAAAATTTGGAATTGCCTTCTGCCTTCTGCCTTCTGCCTTCTCTATGCGTAAGCTTCTCTATATTTTTTTTGCAAACAAAGAAAACTTTTGAACGGTTCTAGATATTCTGGTTATATAACGAATTTATTTTGTCAGTTTGTTGCTCCTTCCAACGATCGGTTCTGTGGTGGTGGACTAGGGTGTTTTTTTCTGTTTATCCTATAATAGGTCAAGTCACTTGTGTCCGTTGAGGTTGTTGTGTCTGTTTTGGTTTTGCCTCCCACTTTATAGATTTATTTTTCTCGACGACGACG
The DNA here is from genome assembly GCA_963583995.1 of Xylota segnis. Taxonomy (NCBI): domain Eukaryota; kingdom Metazoa; phylum Arthropoda; class Insecta; order Diptera; family Syrphidae; genus Xylota; species Xylota segnis. The sequence goes on along the minus strand of OY757236.1, from coordinate 112,509,264 downwards.
CGACGGTAAACAACAACCTTGCGTGGGGATACATAAGCGAAAAAAAATTTAAATATACATACATACTAATTGGCCCCAAAAAAGTTTGTGTTTTATTATGAATGCTTACCCAAAACGCTGGGTAAAATTTCGCTGAAAAATAGAGGAGTCTGCCTGCGCTAGCTTCAACCAGCATTAATCCATTAAAGGCGTTGGCGCGCTTTCTACTAAAAGAAAATTGTCTAGAGAGTACGAGTACAAGACGAAACATATTTGTTTCTCTACCTGTTTTGATGTGGGTCGTGAAAATCGTTGAAAAATACCTAGGCGTACACTATGCCTTCTTTGTTTGATGATGGCCTTTTGACATTGTGAGCTATTTGTCTCGGACTTAGAGAAGAGAGGTCTGCTGCGCCCACACCACAATAAACCAAAATCTCGAGTTTCCCTTTTGAATTGCTTTCTTTCGTATAATTACTGTTTATGGTATTGGCCTTTGTTTACTTGGTAATAATTTTTGTCTGATGTTCATGCTCAGTCTGTCGACTGATTGACTGCCTGACTGACTGATTCAGAAAGCCGATAATTAGAGGGATAGAATTTATCCGAATCGGATCAGTCGGGTATTATGAACACCCAGTAATTTGTCGTCGAGCTGTGTGCGTACTGTAGTGTAAAATTTCTCCTTTGAAGTAATGCAAGGGTCTGTGGTTTTGTGGGCAGACAGACTTGCGCTGGTGTATACTTGGAATTGGCTGCCTGCCATGAGCTACAACAAACAAAAAGGAAGGTTAAGTTGGGTTCCCTTTTTTAACCCCTTTTGTGTATGTACATAGGTACAGCGTCCATTTTATGTAACTGTCATTAAAAGTGCCCATACGTACTCGTGCAAACTCTAATCATGTCTCCAGAAATTATAATGTCGCCAAAACCAGACAGAACCGGACGCTTAACAGACCCAACCTAGCACTCTGCACGGGGGATCATCACCGGGCACAACCTAATGGCGGCAAACTGTAGTCGAATGCTAATAGAAACTGCAGAGGGTATGGCAACACAGATGCAATAGAGTTCCTCTGCGAATATCCAAGCCTATGCAGAACTAGAAAGACGTCTCTTGGTGAATATCAATTCGCGGACCTGGGCGACCTGTCCTTCTGAAAGATAATAACCAAACTTTGTATTTGTCTTCTAGGTAAACCGACGACAGGGGCTTACAATGGATCCATCAGTGATCCGAGTGTTGGCCGCTCATGAGGCCACCTCGTTCTACTTACCCACCTACTCGTGCAAACAGTAATGATATTGATGGCAAACAGACATTACTTCCATTGGATTGTGCAGGTCATAGTCGTACTGACCTGTAGCGGTTGTAACAGCGATTTTTCCAAGAAAATTTCAGTAAAGTCGTTGGCAAGGGGATTTCTGACTCCCGGAAGTCCAGATTAAGCTGTCACAAGCCCAATGCATCCACAAAGTCGACATTGGGCTATATCAACTCAGGGCACCGTGGCCCAAACTGTTAGTGCGTTGGACTAGGAAGCAAGGGATTTCGGGTTCAATCCCTAGACAACACATACAATTTATTTCACGGGTCGAACTATTTGATTCGAGTACTAAAAGCTTGTGAAAATAATTGGTAAAATGAATATCAATTGTATTGGGAGTTACCTTTGTGGACAATAAACTCCATTCGTCGACTGAGATCTTAGAGCGTTCGTAAAATCTGCTTGGAATTTGAATAAAGGAATATTTTTAAGGAGAGCTCTATACATTACCTTTGAATGCAATAGCTTCCAGGCTTATTGCTAAATCAGAAATTGTGCCTTTTTGTGCCAGTCTGTGCAGCATCCTGTCCTTGAATTTTTACGAGTTAAGTCGTAGCCCTTTGTCACAACTTGAAACTTCTAAATTTCACATTTTAGATCTCCAACCAACCATAACTAGCTTTGTCTGAGTCGCCTTATAGGATTAAGTTTGATCCCATTAATTCCCACACCCCGAAGTCAATTACTTCCAACAGTTCGCTTGCACTGGTTAGAGATCAATAAACTTAAGAAGATCGATTTAAGTATGCGCGCCCTCCTTTAAACACGTCTGTTGGTGAACGGGGAAAGGTGCAAAATTTACTTACCTCTCTCTGGGTGTCTTTTGATTCTCCCAACATTTTAAGCCATAAACACACCGAATACGTTTGCTTACAACCCCCTCGATTGTGTGTCAATAAAATCCGAAATTCCGGTTTCAGAGAAATCTGGTTTTGCCAGTTTTTATTTATCGGAAGGGCTGTGTGTTCGGAAGGAAGTCACCTCCGAATAATTAACTTGCACGTATTAAAATTGCATGCGTGCTTCAGGTTCAGTGTTCTAGAAATAATTCACTTTTCAAAAGGGTTGGCATGATAAAAAAAAAGAAAGACTTGTTTTGTTTTCTGGGCTTCATTTTACCTCCAGTATTAGTATATTTGCATACAATGGAGGTCAGACAGGTGTTATATTCATTGAAATGCAAGCTGAAGCGTAAGAACAATGGCGAAACTATTTCAATTGATAGTACGGAGCTGGAATTTAGCTACATAATGTTTAAATTTAATTTAATTGAGGAATTGAATGACCTCAGTCATTGTAATGTATGTATGAGCAGATGCAATGAAAGGTCATGCAATACACAGCCAACACGATTTCGTTGGAGAAGTTTTGTTTTTACCTTTGTAAAATGGTAAGGGTGGCAGTCTAAGGAGAGCAAAACATTAGCAATCATTAGAGGTTTTAGACGCAAATGCTGAGTGCGTTGAATAAAGAATCTGGTAGTACTTCAAGGCTTGAGACTGCCTTGTAGTCGTTTACTCTAAGTAGCCATCACGACCTTTAACTTTTTATTGCAGACTGACGCATTCCAAATCGTAGATGAGACTTGAAACACAAGGCTGAGTGTTCCAGAAACAAGAGCTCGAGCTTCAAATCTTTTTAAAAAAAACTTCATCTGTTCAGCTTTCTTTTTTCATAAACATCTATGCGAGGGGAAAGTGTGTTTCGCACTTAAGTTGCGGAGAAAAAAAAAACAAAATATAAAACACAGATCGAAATACGATAAACGCTCCTCCATGCGATGTTTTCGATGTCTAATCTACGCAAAAGCAAAAGCAGTGGTATCAACAAAGTATTCCCCCAGCAATTTAGATGCTACTATGTTGATGCCATTCTTTGTAGATATTCATACATCGCTAATGCGCATTAAAATGGTGACACAATAAAATGCGAATATGTATGTAGCACGTATATGTAGTAAGCCCCCCTCCCCCCAGTTGTGTGTTTTTCAACCATACGTATCTATGTGACGCATTTTAACGATTTATGGACGCCAACAGAGTGTGCTACTCAATACACTTTATTGTGGAACTCTAACTGGGTTCAGCTCTCTGTTATTTGATCTAAATGGCTTGGTCGTCCGTCTGCAATGATAACGAACGGTTTTGTATGTAGACACGTACATACATAATATGTACGTATTACACAATGTGGTTTATTGATTATATTGCGTTTCATCATGTGACAGGTCTGTTACTGAAGTCTGTGGCATTATGGTTCACTAAACCAATTTAAAAAGGGGCAACATGAAAGGCAGTTAAACCTCAGCGTGCTATGTACATTTTGGAAACACTCTTAATTTTACACAAAGGTACTAGATTCGAGGAACTTAAGGGAGGTCCGAGCTGAGAAGGTATTCTTGCAATTTAAGAATAAGGAATAGGTGGAGGGTATCGAAGGTCGCCTCTACTCGATAGTTGCGTACAGTAGGAGGCGCTTCTTCTATGGAGAACTTTAAAGGCACGGCACACGACCAATTGATGCACTAAAGGAAAACATACACAAAGGTAGTCGGCAAATAAAGTCACAATCTGTCTGTTGCGGCTCAAGTTTTAAGTTTTAAGTGTTGGCGGTGTTTGCCTAACGAGCCTGTCCAATCCAATCCTCTTCGAGCTATTTCCCTACTTTATAACACATCCTGGCGCAGGTCACAAAACCGGTAGAACCTGGTTTGCATTGCCAGAAATAGTATGAAAACGAGTTCTGAATCTTCAATGCAGATAGAAACACTTTAATCACATTACGTTCTCAATTACTATATGGCTGGCTGGTGTGTCGGTCGTTAGTAATCATGATGCGACAGATGTTTGGCTATATATGGAAACTTTTTGATTAACAAAGTGTGAGCATTTCATCATTAAAAGCAATTCTCGAAACCTTCAGCATCGAATTATTCTTTTTTCATTCGATTGGGTCGTTAAAAACTGTACTGGAAAGGTAATTCAAACTTCCTTTTACAAACTCAATCAACCCTTTCCCTAATATTGATTGCTACGAAGCGTGTTTGTGCTTTATAATTTTTTACAGCTGGCAGTAAGCCTCGTGCCGTCCTTTTGTTCTTTCATTTCCATTTCCATACAACTCAGCCAGTTGATATGTGAAAAAAACGATATCCAGGTGCTGTGGCAACGAGTGCACCCATATGGTGTGCATACCCGCACCGAACCCATTCAACAATTGATTGAACTTTTATAAAAGCATACAAAAAATTGAATCTCTTTGTTGTATCGTTTTAAACAATCGACGACAGATTGGATCTATGCATACATAGTGCAGAGGCAAGCAGCGCTTGTTTTAATCAGATAACAGACAAATCGAATGGGTAGGGGGAATGACTTATCAAAGTTCGCCTCTAATCGATAAGACGAGTAAACGAGTTCTCTTTGTTTGGAACGGTTGTACTTATGTTTGTTTTATTTCAGTTTGCTAAATGCTCATTAACACTGAAGTGAGATGACTTATCAATTCAACCTTGAATTTCGATTGAGTGCGGTGCATTTGTAATGTTTGTTTTCTGTTAGAATGCTTGACTATGTGCTTATATTTCAATTGGGGACAGTGACCTAATAATCTAGATTTGATTGTTTTTATGGCCTGTATAGTGGTTATGTGTCTTTGTTTTGTTCATAAGAACTGTTCATCAGTTATGGAATTGCCCTAGAAGGACAGGGAAAGTTCAAAAATGATGGGTGATAAGGTTTAGTGATTAGATTAATACTTATGGCTAAGTTGGATACTGGGCCCTGTTGTCTTGTGAAACGTCAAATGGGTACGATATTGCCCTTTGAGCTCAGACAGAGGGAAGAGATACGAGTGCATGTCTCTACTTATTACTTTAAAATTGTAAGCACCCTTGTCCAGGGACGAATTACGTACTTATTTTTACATGCATGATGCTTTCCGGGGTCGAACAAGCCTCTCCAGCTAGGTTTTCTCCATCTTGCATGTCATTGTGGTATATGCTTTCTATTTGTTTCCTTCCAGAGGAACAAGCCTCTCCACCCAGCTTTCCTCCATCTTGCTGGTAAATAGTTTCTATTTGTTTCCTTTCAGAGGATGCTGTGCAATTGCATGGTGCTTCCTCTCGTCGAACAAGCCTCTCCAATTTCCACCTAGCTAAATCGAAGACTCGGTACAGTTGATAAATTTGGTTAAACTTGATAATTGGGTCGGAAAAGTCCACTTTTTCATATTGAAAATGAATTCACGTTCTTTATTAGTCGATAAATCCATTACTGATGGCACTTTGCTATGCTTCACGTACTTACTTCGTGCTATGTTCTTCTACTAGTATGGGATTATATTTAGCATGGCTGGTTGTTAACTCTTGTTAACACAATAGCCAGTCGAAGCGCTTTTCGCAAAGGAGGTGCACTGCCGCATGTAGCAATGTTCGGGGAACCAAGAAACTTGACGACTGCTCTTGCGTATGACAAGATCACTTCGTTAGGAAAGACAGTAGTTACAGCCTACTTCAGTCTGATTGACTGTTTGATCGATAAGTCATTGTATAAGAACGACAAATGGTTTTCCTTGAACCAAATTTGTGTCCCCAATGATCTTGAGTAAACTCATAAGGGGGTGCTGCTGCTTTGTTTACTGTCATTTGGAAATGTAGCGTACTAAAACATGAATACATATTGTGCTTAGGTACGAGGTCGTTTATAAAACCTGATCTCATTGAGTTCTCCTCTAAGTTACGGCGATTAGTGCAGTTAAACAGATGACATAAAGCAGGATTGTTGTCGATTCCTCTAAAAGACTGATCGCCAGTGACGGCTGTTACGCGTAGTATAAGATCATCTCCAGATTTTTAAGATTTTCGTACAAGCTCAACGCTTTGCAATCTCTCTTTTGCGTTAGCTGCTGTCGCGGTTAAGTAGGGCGTTGAGAGACCCTGGCAAATTTGGTAATTTTTTTATTGAGTTGTTGGTTGCTTCTGCTTTCGACTTATTCGTATGTCGTTGTTGTTTAAGCCTTGCAGTCTTGCTTATAGATTTGACATAGATTCTATGTTAATAAACCGACCAACTTGAGAGCAGAATGCCCCGACGTATCCTGTACTCGTCATGAGTTGAACTACAATATTATTAACACTTTATAAGCAAAACCAGTATCTAAATGGGGTACCGGATTTATTTAAAAAAAAAAAGAAACCTCCAGCTCCATTACCAAAAAACCAAACGAAACAGGCAAAGCAACAAAAAATCGGCAAAGACGTGACGAAACGATTCGAAATACAAATATGACACACTTAATCTGTTTCTTCTTCGCTTCTTATCCATTTTTTTAAACAAATACTTGAGGTTTTATTATTTTATATTTCCTCCTCTACTGTTTTTTTTGTATTATTTTTGCAATTCGCGAGGGGCTTGCGCGTTCAAGTGTGACGCTAAGAAGAACACCATAGCTGGATCTTTGTTTTCTTTCATTCATAGGCGTACGCGATATGGTGATGTGTATGTGAAATTTCTTTTTCCTGGTGTTTACACTTGTTTGGGAAAGCTTCTCTTCTGCTCTTCTGCTTCCTCGACTTCGCTTGCCTCCCAAAAACACAGGCGTGCTTGTTGCAAGTTGAGGTGTGGTGTATTTCTCATGAACGGTTTACGGAATATACATACATAATATAACTGTCGCAATTGTTTAACAAGTCTCTCTTGAGACATAGAGAAAATGTTTATAGACAAAAAAAAAAAAACTATTTGAAGGAGAAAGTGCTTCGCAGTTGGAGACGGAATCGAAAATATTCAAACCACGACAAAGTGCGTACGTTTGAAGGTCAATTTTGTTTTCTGTTTTTGGTACTCATCGATTTACAGGTTTTTAATTTCAACACACAATGACCAAATGGTAGCTTTTTTGTATTATCTCTTCCGCTACCAGCACCAAGGCAACCAACACCAGCATGAGATGGTATGTGGTAATACCAAAGTAATTGAGACTGGCTGCTGCTGATGGTGGTTGGTAGTTGCTTGACATTGAAGTGGAGTGCCTTTGTTATTGCCAGACAAGCCATTATTTTATGTGTATCACATTTCCTTCTCTAAAAATTCGAAAAAAAATAATGCTTTTGGAGTGAAGTTCATGACTGTAGTCACGTATTCTAGTGAATCCCTCTAAGTTTTGTGTTTTTAGGGACAATTTGGGTAAAGGTTTCCAAAATGCATGTTAACCATGATTCACATTGACTTCCTCTCTTGTAGCTGAAACGATGATCCATAAGGTCGTGATGGTGATGAATCAAGTTTCAAGTTTTATCAAAATCCATTGTTTCCTCATTCTCCAGCTGACTTCTCACCTTGAAAACCGTATTCTCTTCATTATAAATCGAGCTCCAAGGCATAGACAGAAACTCTTTGTTGGATTGTGTGTACATATGTATTATATTATAGCTTTCAATCATTACCTCTTCATACATATCTCGCAATCTAAAAAAATCCATTTACACACCACATCGGGTGTGTAGTAATTCAAGTAAGCTAATCACAAGTGCGCTTCAGCTGTGCATCGAAAACAACGACTACCAAGTGTTAGAGAAGATTGCATTAGACTTACGCATGCATAGATATACAAGCTCTGACAGATGACCCATTTGGTCTCTGCTCAGTTTACAATTTACGCCCCAGACACAGGGGAACTGTGGCATATGGGGAGAAGAGAGGCTGCATCGTATGTAGTGTGTAGTAAACGACTGTTGAACATGTGCCATGCGATGGGGACGTGATACAATTACATATTACTATTCCCATTCCGTATTATGATTATTTTTTTCTTCTCCTATTGCTTTATTTTTTTGTTTTCTTCGGACATTTTCCCAATATGTGTGTATAGCGGCCGTTTGAAATGATAATTCATGCAAGAAGTGCTGAGGAAAGGGAATTTTATGTTTTGTTTAGCTAAACGGGTGTTGTGTGCGAGGAAGTCTTTGTGCACTTAACAGAGGGGTATTTCAAACATAAACATATCTTTGATGCTTACATACATATATTTCTTTAGGGAATTGCTCTAAGTGTAGGACAGATATATGTAGATTGTTTATTTCTGTATCTATTTTCGTTCACCAAATGTGCCTACAAACCGAGATGCTTAGTTCTTGACAAAGGGCATTTGTTTTGACTAAGGAGTAAATATTTAGATCACTGTCTTGATTGTTGCCGATGAACATACAAATGCTACTTTTCTTACAAAGCGGTTCGCACTATTGACTTGGTACATCACTGGCACTCATTGGGAGTGGAAAAGTGAAGCTAAAGTCTAAGACCCTCTTGGAACAGAACGCTTACGAATCCACTATGCAAGAGCACAAATGAGAGTCTTTACAACAAAACACGGCCCCCAAACGAGAGCAACAGTGCCCACACCGTTCAATTGGCGCTAAAACGTCTCCTGAAGAAAGATTTCAGAAAGCATTTCACTCAGTAGTTGAACGCACTGAACACTGGCTGACACTGAGCAACAGTGCCCATACCGTTCAATTGGCGCTAGAGAATGCCCTGAAGGAATATTTCAGAAAATTTGGTATTGAACCTCGAACCTTTCACTCAGTAGTCGAACCAATTCACTACACTGACTGACACTGAGCAACAGTGCTCACACCGTCTAATTGGTGCTAAAAAAATCTCCTGAAGAAGGATTTAAGAAAATTAGGTCTTAAACCTCGAACATTTCAGTAGTCCAACGCACTGGCCACTGAACAACAGTGGTCACATCGTCCACTTGGTGCTTACAAATCTCACGGCCGCCAAACATGTGAAAGAAACAAATAAAATCAAATTTTCTGCAACATATCCATTAAAAAAGGCTACAACTGTAGTACATTGGGTCAATTCAAAGTCTAAGTTCTCTTAATGAGAACAGGCTTACAAATCTCACGGCCGCCAAACATGTGAAAGAAACAAATAAAATCAAATTTTCTGCAACATATCCATTAAAAAAGGCTACAACTGTAGTACATTGGATCAATTCAAAGTCTAAGTTCTCTTAATGAGAACAGGCTACCAAACTACAAATTTTTCTGAGTCATCTTTGAATGGTTCCACAATAAACATGGTTAGAGCTGTACTACAGGGCACGCTTTTGAGTCATTTGCTTTACATCATATCAAAGGAATATGGAGAAGGGTTTGGGTTACCATTGGAAAACCATTGAAATATTTGAATTACTTGCTTCAGTCTACCCACCTACCTGCCACGATCTTGCAAAACGAACCCAGCTATCACACTCTACAACACTCGTCGATCATTGCCCTTTTGTAACAAATGTATAATGTATAGCTTTTACAACAAAGGGTGACACGGCCCATGTAATTCGACATTCATCTATAAAACATTTTTCTTTTCCGTTCCACTTTTCATTCCAAGCTAATAGACAGGCGCGCATACATATATGTATAGATGTGGTTGATATTTCATACATTTGTCACTCTATTCAAATTCACGATTCAACATGGAGCTTAAGGTTCATTTATCAACTCACCATATGCCAAACTCGACTGACTCCATCATTGTCTCTTTGCTTTTGCCCCAAAGCCGAACTCTACACTCGAAAAATTCGAAACAAAGCAGCAGATCGTTGTGTCTCTTTGTTTGCGCGTTACGGGTGACGCGCCTCCTCTGCATACGTTATGCAAATGCATTAATTAATTCTATTTCTCCTCTTTAGCTTTGTTGCCATCATCTATATTTTTATTTAATCATTTATCTTCCTCTCCTTCAGCTTTTACAGATCGTAAGTTAAGAATTTTCGTAAAGGATATAAACAATTTTGCTCGTAGAACAACATAAGTAATCAGTTGTGTTGTTTTCGCAAAGAATATAAACAAATCGTAATTGTAATTTAAATGTACTAAGGTTTATTAGCAAACAGAGGCTTCTAAACCAATTTGTACCAAAAAAATAAATACAAAAGCGTACACAACAAGCATCACAGTTGGCCTGTGTAATCCATTTGTTTTTGTTTGCAAATTGTTTTTGAGATAACAATCAAAAGAATTGTACTAAGGTTGATAGACGTGAACAGATCGAGACAATACAATTGTATTAAAGCTCATCTAAATCTATCTGACCAGTGTGTGCAAAACAAGTAGCAAACAAAGATTTTTACAAAACACTTGTACTTGGTTGGGTTTAAACATTTCTACATAAATTTGCTTCTCTTTCGTCAGAGCACTCACTCCTTGTGTTATCCTTCTTTTTTGCATTCCTAATCATTTAAGTTTTAAAGTTTTTAATACAAAAATTTTTAAGCAATCTTTGATAAACAAAAAAAGGGATTTGCTTAGAAATTTTCTCGATTCCATTCGATTGATTGGAGCAATAGAAAAAACAAAACCAACCAACACCTATTTATATTAAAAATAAACACAAAAAAAATCACAGGTACTAGGCCAGCCCTCACAATGTCTGTCCCTGTACGCTACTCTGCTGCCGCCAGTTTTGCCGCCGTTGACAGTGGTTTGTCACTAGATCTACAACAAGAAGAGCAATACCACCAACAGCAACAACAACAGTATCAACAGCAACAACAACAATTCTTTGCTCATCACAACTATCCTTGTAATAGCGAAGAAGAGTTCAGATACCAGCAGCAGTTGTTGATGCATCAGCAGCAGCAGCAGCAGCAGCAGCAGTCATCGATGATGTCGTCTACGTCCTCTTGCTCACCATCGTTGGGTGGAAATTCATCTCATCATTACCAACATATGATGATGTCAACAACACCAACGGTATCAGCAGCAACGGCGGCGGCGGCAGCAGTAAATGGCAGCAGCAGCGGCGATGATGATGAGTGGATGTTGCCAAACGGGGGCCGGCTTGGAACACCGGGTGCTGCTGGAGTTAGTTTTCAACATGAAAATAATTTAGTAGACCAACAACAATTGCAGCAACGCCAACAACCAATCGGGCCTTCGTTAACGGACAATGGAAAAGAACACAATGGCAAGAAATCTACATCGTCATCTACAGCAAAATCATCATCATCTACAAACACTTCATCATCATCATCATCCGCATCATCGTCGGCTAGTTCGACATCAAAGATCCAACAAGAGCAACGCGAAATTTTGGAAAATGAACTTCACGCAATGACATCCGAGGAATTATTCAATGCCCTCAAGGAATATGATGCACTACAGGACAAATACCATACTGTATTGCTAATGCCCAAGGAATCAAGGGTAACTTTCTTTGATGTTTATCACTATCACTTTCTATAACTTGTTGTTTGTTTATCCAAAATAGCGTGAAGTAACAGCTGGTGGACGCGATGGCTCGGCATATGTTTTACGATGCCTTAAAATGTGGTATGAGCTGCCGTCGGATGCACTCTTCTCAGCCATGAGTTTGGTCGATCGATTCTTGGATCGTATGGCCGTAAAACCGAAGCATATGGCATGCATGAGTGTGGCATCCCTCCATTTGGCCATAAAACAATTGGGGCTTAAACCAATTCCTGCCGAGGATCTGGTGACAATATCGCAAGTAGGTGTTTCTTTCACTTGAATGCCTTACTCATATTAACTAATATTTCCTATTTTTACTATTTTTAGTGTGGTTGCACAGCTGGTGACTTGGAGCGTATGGCGGGAGTAATTGCCAACAAATTGGGCGTACAAATGGATCATGCACCAATAACAGCGGTCAATTTTTTGCGCATGTATTATGCCCTCTTCCGCAACATGGCCAAGGAGCTTAATCCGGAATTCTTTAAATTCTACACTCAACTGATTAAGTTGCAGGAGCTAGAGAATCGTTTAGAGAATTTATTGTGCGACGTTAAAACCACTGTCATTACACCATCTACATTGGCTTTGGTTTTGATATGTTTGCATTTAGATTTCCACATTAAGGAGTCTTACACCAAGGGTAGTCCCGAATTGAAGCATGTCTTCGAGTACATTCTGTTCTTGCAACAGTTTATGAGGGTAAGTTGCATAAATTCATTCGATGATAATGATGGGTGTAGACTTACGTTTAATTTTTTTTTTTTGTTTTATAGATTCCCGATCGGGTATTCACCTGCGGTTTCAGTATTGTCTCTGGAATTCTATCGCACTATAATGGTCAAAATAAACAACCGTATAAGCAGCGTTTAGTTTGGAAGTTGTCGAGTCGCACATTGCGTGTTCTTCGCCCAACTAATCGCTTCTCATCGGACCTGCCCACCATTGAAGAAGGAATTTCGAACAACATCGATGACGGCTGTCGATCAAGGTAATTTGAATTTTTAGTTTCCGTAGTTTTCTAGTATTTCGGATGAGCAGGGTAATCTGTATGTTCAAGTATAAAACATAAGACGTTTCTACAACAAAGCTGGTTGAGTAAATAAGTACACATCTCGTGAAATGTTAGCGCTATATGGAACTACTCGCAGCAACCTCTGTTAAAAGAAAAGCAAGCAGATTCGCTGGTCGATTTGATCATTTTTGAATCTTAAAATTTACAAGGGAGAGTATGTGCCAACCAGAATGCGTAGCGATACTCACTTCTATTGTATTCCCTGTATAATTATTGTTTTAGTTAGCATATTTTTAACAGTGGCGGGTTACGACTCTGGAAAAAACAAGCAATACAGATGTGTTAGTACCTCGACCCGGGTCAGATGATCATTGGGCGATGATTCGTGGGAATATGTGACAAGCTAGTGGATCCAGTCGTGTTAATTAGCCTGGGAAAATATCACTTCAGAATCTGGTAGATATCAACCATGCTTTAAAGCTTAAAGGAACTCTAGTAACTGGTTTGGATTCGTTTTCTGTTGAGCTTATCTAAAGCATGTTACGCGTACAAACATGTTACAAAAGTTATTGTGCGAACAATTTCTCTTGTTCGTCAAAGCAAACCGTTGTTCCAAACATACTACCACTAGTATCGGTCCTCTCCTTCAACGTATTCTGAACTATCTAATCCCATGTACTAGAAAAAGCAGTTGCGCGCGTGTTTATTGACGTTTTTCGATAACAGCTTCTATGACTGATTAAACCATTAGAAGGGAAATTAAATTATATTACGCATTCGCTGTTGTTTGTCGAAGATATTTCATGTGATATCTGGGGTAATGAACTTTACTTCCAATGAATATAAAAACTCATATTTATTTCAAAACGTTTTGTAAATTTTTCGATAAGGTAATGACAATGAAAATTTTATGAATGACTAGGACTTGTTATATTCTTCCTCGTGGTAATTAAAACTTTTGTTTATTTGTTTGTGTCTTTATATTAGTAATTCGCGCAGATGGTGTGTGTTTTATGTGATGAGTGGCGTTTTTGTTGTTGGTACAAGTCTGTGAGGTATCTACTTTGTTTTATTGATTTCGGATTGAACTTGTCTTTGTCTAGATGGGATCAATGTTTTAAGTTGTTATACAATCGGAACCCCGTGATTAAGATAAAAGAAAAAACAGTCACTAAACAGTGCTTAAGTGCTTAATCTGTATAACGAAGTAAGCAAGAGAAATGAGTGATATCAAGGGTGAACTACATCATTTCGTTCGTCTGTTACTTAGACTTCGGTGCACACTTTTCGTACCAAAGGCTGATCTGGCCAAGTAATACATTTACTTTGTTTTTTTTTCCATTTAATACCTATTATATTATTCAGCGAGGGATTACTTTTTGAATTACTTCCTTAGGTTGCGCTACAGTTCGGTGTGAACCAGGCCCTCAACCAACAAGCCTCTCCAGTTAGCCAGGGTTCGTAGCTTACTGCCTGCAGTTGCGCCACCTAAGCCGAAGTCTTCCTCTACTGCGTTATACCTCTGGGTTCGATTCAAAGACTTGGGTCGAAGCATTGGTATTCATTAGCTCTACATGTCCTAGCAATCTCAAACGACTGATTCGCAGTTTTTGACTATGTTGGTCGATGTCGCTGCACAGCTCGTGTAGTTCGTCGTTGAATCTCCTCCTCCAAAGCCCGTCAACGGAAACGGGACCGAAAATTTTACAAAGAATCTTCGCTTCAGCGCCACAAACCAGGATCAAGGTTTTATATACAATCGCTTTATTTCTTCGGCGTAGGGCTCTACCATTCAATTGCCTTCTCAGTCCAGAGAAACAGCGATTGGCGAGAGTTATTCTTTCATCCGCTTTAGACAAAGTCCACGCTTCAGCGCCATAAAGCAGGACTGGGAAAATCAAGAGAGTCTCCTTAGTTCTTTGGGATACGGCTGTACTACTCAATTCTCTCCTCATGCCAAAGAAACAGCGATTGGCAAGAGGTTATTCTTCGTTTTATTTCTGCTGAGTTGTTGTTCTAAGAATTCATATCAGAGCCGACGTAAAGTCCCTTACTACCTCAAAGTTCGTTGGATTACCACGCATTGATTCCTTCACTTTAACGTGTGAATGTAAATTTAACGTGTGAAATACCGACAGCTGTCTTCTGTTTCTGAAGGGGAGTAGCAATAATTCCTAACTAAATTGAAAGCAGTCATGGGAACACGTCAGTCACGATAAAGCTAAATTTATTTTTGAGTGTCTAAATGTAGCCTATGCGATACATACATTCAGCACGAGTTAGGAATGAGAATGTTCAGTTCATTATCACACAGACCTTTGTCAGTTTATGCTGTGCTCCTGGACATTTCGGTATTCTCAATACTTTTGTCCAAGTTCCACACATTAGATCTTAGGTTGTCCATTGCACCTGGCAACCAACCATTGCGTTCTCTAAGTTGTTTAGTAAAAAAACAATTCATTCGAGTTTTATACGCTAGACGTGTGCTAATGCGGTAAACAAAACATTCCGCAAAAAGTATCTAATTATAATCTTGGCTATCAGTAAACAAGTCATTTTCATCCACATTAAGAGGATCAATTTCTAAATTTAATTCTTCAAAAAACTTGTGTAAACATTAGCTGTTTTCTTGTACTTCTTATGATTTCCTAGAAAAGCACACAAGGCAATATATCCATATAATACATCTCGAAGCTATCAAGAGTGTGCAAAGACTTGATCAACAAGTTCTTATGGTCCTACTTCAAAGAAAACCAAATACATACGTAGATACACAAGAATTCCACTAACAAACAACAGAATCGCGTGTTCTCTTTTCTTTTTCATCAAATCTGACCTTTGTAGTGAGCGATAGAAGCCAAAAATTCAATTCCAATAAAATAGAGAAAAGAATCAAATCATTGATTAGCGAAGTTGGCCTTTCCTACACATAAGAGAAGACGCGTCGCGTCGTCTTTGATTTTAACCGTTGACACAATTTTTAGTTTTTCAAAAAAATACAAAAAAAAAACCACCGACCGTATTCTAAATTATTTTGAATTTTATTTAGGGTGGGGATTGTAATGTACAGTTATGTAAATTGTTTATGTGTTTGTCTCATTCGCTTTGACCACTTATAGTTGTTTTTTTTTTATTCTTTATTTCGTTTTTATTTATTTTTAGAACTCGTGCGTGTGTGAGTATTGTTGTTTTGTTATCACTTCGTGTCGAGAAGTTGTTTGTTTTTGAAAGAAATGAAAGAATGAAATCATATGATTATTTTACACGCCCACGTCATGATGTGGATTTATTTTTTTTTCGGTAGTTTTGGTTTAACAGAAGCCAGAGGGATAGAGTACAGATGGGTAGCTTGAGGTGGGTCTGGATGGGAGGCCTGTCTCTTTGTTCATTATTTTTACTTTTTATTATCATTTTGATTGACATTGAAGGCAAAAATGTACATAAGTGAGTTTGTATTCAATTGGAAAGGCTTTGCGTCTCTCTGTTAAGGTATTTCGAACTTCTTAATCAATATTAATACTTGTCAGCGGGGAATAGTAGGGGAAATGAGTCCTTTGAGTTATAATAGCGTGTGTACCTAGTTCTGTAAATACGGTTATTAATGAGAATACTTTATTAGAAAGGAAGTTCTGTATGGCATGTTACCTTGCCCCACATTATGGAGAACCCTCTAGGTTAAATAGGGAGGTCACTTTCGTAATTATTGTGAGAAAGTTTTCACTATTTTAAGGATCGATAAGTGTGCCTTTGGATAGGTTTGGAGGTAATTTCGGATTTTCCTTGAACGGTCGACTTAGTTCTGTTATGAGAATACTATTGTATGTAGGTTACTTGAAATAGGATGTATTTCCACATATCTACGTACATGCAGTCGGCATTCTACTTACTTATGTCCTGTATCCCCTTGTGGATCCTAGGGCCTCTACAATGCCTACGCGCAATTGTGTGCGATTTCTGGAAATATGCCTCAGCTCTCCCCAAATCTTTCCCAGTTGCAGTGCTTCCTTCTCAATTGTTCTACGCATGCGTACTCCTAGGAGCGCTGTTTTTTGATTCACTCCAGGATGGTTCTAATTATTATCTTGCCCACAGCTGAGATACCCCTCCGGTTTTCGCACTGCATTAGATTGACTTCTTCCACTCATCCAGAAAACTCTCGGGTTCCCATGTAGCTCTGCCGATGCACTTGGCGCAGCTCGAAAAAGCTCCGCGGGTATCCCGTCAAGTCCCACCGTCTTAGATCACGGTAATAATCTCATCCCTACTGCGGGTTGTGGTGCGAATTCGGGAATTTCTTTGTACGGACACTAGAGTCTGACTTGGGTACATATTGCTGGCGAATACTTCCGTCAAAATCAAAGCAAAATGCTCCGTCTATCTCTTGAGTTGATCTTCATCCGGTATGCGCAACGAACCGTCTAAACCTTTCACTGGATGTTGAGTAGAGCTTCGGCCACCTATAAGCTCTTTGGCGGTTCTATAAACGGCTCTGCTGTCGCACCTTGCTACTGCTTCTTCTGCTTCTGTGGCCTGCGCATTGATGTAATTGCGCGCTTGTCACGTCGCACGCTACGCTGCACTTCTTTCATCTGCATGCGGTATAGGGACTTTACCACGCTCCTCCCTGTTGCTGGATAGGCCTGGTAAAGTCTGTATGCTTACATTGGTTTGATCATTATAAATTTGGTTGTGTAATCGCTCTCAGTCTTCTCACGTATAAATCACTTCTATGCTGTTCCCCACTAACCATTTGAATAACTTCTTTGGCCAGTTTTACTGGCGTCCGTAAAAAGTGTGTATCATTCAGTTCCCTCTTAAGGTTGCTGTTTGCTACCTCAAACCACCGCAATCTTCTGTATTTAAAATTTTGAACGCTCATAAAAATTCTCGTCAACACACAGAATAATAATTATTCTTTGCGTAATAGACACGTGTATCTATTTTTTTTTTTGTTAATCGAGTAAATAATGTGGAAACATAATTCGGCCTTGAACTAGTAAACTACGCTATTTGTATTGCACACATGATAACCAGTCGTGGTAGTGGATTTTTAGTTATTCTGCTTTGGACGAGGCCTTATTTTTGGAGTGTGATGTTCGCTTAGTAATGGTTAGCTGGGAGTTTATGTGAGAAGGCTGTGAAAGGTTGGATTTCTAAGGCATAATGAGTTGGCAATAAATATTCAGGGGTTCACATTGTTACTTCTGTTGATTTAAACTTTATACCTTGCGTATTCTTTGTGCAGGCACATGCGTATTGCAAAGTATTAGTAATATTCTCCTGGTAGGATGTGTTTGTTGTCTTATGACTTTTGTTACGTATTTTATTTCAGACATTAAATCGAGTAACAAACTATGGCAAGCAAATTCCGGGACACTGAAGGAATGTATCAGTGGGTTTTGCAATGCTCGATACGGGGCTTCCTTGTTGCTTCTTTTGGTGGACAACGACGGTGTCAACATTTTTCTCTCTAATTCCCTACTTGAATTTAGTCAGTCCCCCGAGAGAGTTAGAAGCATTTTCTGTACCTCAGTCAGCTAGTTTAGTAAAATTCCTTCAAAATAATTGGTTCATGTCCATCCAGATTGAAACCACATAAATTGGGTTGTAACTAAAAAAAAATAAATATTTGGCGCAACAGCTCGAAGGGTCTAGCTTTTCACAATCATTCGTGTTGTGCGTATTATATTCTTTACACGAATGGAAGGGGCCAACTGTTTAATACCGTGTCCGAAGGGCAATTTATTATTTGAGAACCTTTCTCAGCACAGTTGTACTCTCGGATGGTTTTCAGACGCTCGCGAGACTCGAACCCCTTGATCCATAGTCCAACGCACTAACCACTGAGCCACGGCGCCCACCGTAACTATCAGTTCTAAAAACAGCACCTCAGCAGAAGTAAAACGAAGAATAACTCGTGTCAATCGCTGTTTCTCTGAGCTGAGAAGGCAATTGAGTAGTAGAGCCATTCCCAAAGAACTACGGAGATTCAATATAGCGCTGAAGCGTGGACTATATCTTAAGCGACTTCGACAGAAAGATTCTTCCTCAAATTGTCGGTCCTGTTTGCATTGACGTGCTTTAGAGGAGGTGATTCACCGACAATCTATGTATGTAGTAAAAAATCTGCGCATTAGTCGTTTGAGATGGCTAGGCCATGTAGTACTAATGCTTCGACCCGCGAAGTCTTTGAATAAAATCTGGAGGTACAGCGTGCGTTTAAGTAGCAGGGCACCTCAACCGACTTGAAGTGCGTAACTGGAGGTAACTGGAGAGGTTGATTACGAACCTTGAGAAGTAAAACAATTACATTTTCTTTCACTTCAATGCAGTTGAAAATGAAACGAGTAATCTTGTCCAAATCTGTGTAAACACACACGAAATCATCTACTTCCACTCTTGCTGGCAATTAATCCCACCTTATGGCTCGCTCTCTCTAGTTTTAACATTCACTATAGCGAACTCTATTCATGAGGTCTACAAAACTACTTACTCAAGTTTAAAACGACCATTGACGGACGACTTCCCCTGTAACCTGACATGTACTCTGTTACCGGTGGCTTGTTTCCAGCTAATTTGGTATACCGCCGTAATTGTATACATGAATCTGTTATACCCATGTTGGATATTTTTTAATTCTGTTTGAACTATGTAGCTGTTTTGTAAATGATAACTATGTGTGAACGATTTGAGATCTATCGTTTTTTACTTCAACTGATTTTGTTTTTTTTTTTTATTTCCAGGACCGAAAGTATAAGTTCAGAAGAGGAAGAAGATTGGCCAACTTCCCCCATAATTCCAATTTTCGAGCAGTGTTAGTAGAGTCACATACATCCTTGGATAGAAGCAGAAGTTGTCCAACACTTAACACCAACTAAAATTAAAAACACAGACCAAGGCCTGGTCGTAAAAAAATAAAACATCGGATGTATGTGCGCGTATTATTTTGCTTTTTTGCATCATGAAAACCGTTTTGTTTTGTTACAAAAGAAAAAAAAACCATCCCCCTCCAGATAAGGTAAGAACACCTACGTCTCAACAAAACAAAACTTCCTTAAAATCCCAAGGAGACAGGATATTATTCCGGACGATTTTACAGTGAAAAAAACAAAAATCAAAATGTTTACCCATCAGCCAACCAAACGATGGTTCACGGAAGCATTTCCCCAACCATCTACAGAAAACAAAAAAAAAAGTATATATTCTCTATAGTGGTAAAAGTAATAGTTTCGTGTTTAAATGTATGTTTTTCCTTTTTGTTTACATAAAAACTATACAAGTAAGTTAAAAAAAAAAAAATATAAAACACAAAAACACTCCTCCCAAAAAAAGCATAAAAAATTCGAAAAAGACTTAAAAAAATCTTTAAAAAATGCCGACTAAAAAAAAAAAAAATTAAAAAAAGTACAAAAAATTTATTTAGTAAAAAATATTTAACAAAAAAATACATATTAATTAATAATTATTTTTTCTTCTTATTTTTTTCATTAAAATCAACTTTCTTAATAAAAAAAAAAAATAATAAAAATGTATTACAACACCAGAAAAACAAAACAAAAAAACAAAAACTTTGTATCTTAACGTAGATTTAAAAAAATTCAAAAATAGATAAAAAAAAACCAAAAAAAAATATAATCTCATCAAGTTTTATAAAAAGAAAAAAAAAACACAAAAACTATACGAGTATATCAATGAAAGAAGAAAAATCCACCAAAAAAGGAAAGAAAACAAACAAAACAAGTAAAAAAACCCCCCCCAACCAGAGAATAAGTTCTTTCTCTATGAAAAGTGATTCAATGATTCGAAAAAAGAAAAGTTTTTCTCTTGTAAACAAAATGCCATTAATGTATTTTTCTTGTTTGTGATTTACAAATATTAATAAATTGCCCCCTTAAGTATATAATATATATTTTTTCCTTTTACAAATTGTTATAATCTATTTTGTTATTCATTTTTATATTTATTTCTATTCGTTTACGTTATATTTAAAGCAAAAAATGTCATATATTCAAAATTCTTTTGTCCAAAATTATTAAACTTGTGTTGAGAAAAAGGGAAAAACGAATTTTCTTCTTCAAAAAAAAAGTAATACACTTCTGCTTCTTTAAGTTGTAAGACCTTCTTTTGTAAAAGAAAATATCAAAAACAAAATCGAACGGAATAAAAGTGTTTTGTGGGGAAATTTCATTTCCCTATGGAATTTCCCTACAATAACAATTATGCAAAAAATCAAACCAACTCGGTCTATCATTCATTTCTTATCACAGACAGAGAGAGAGAGACACACACACACACAGACAGAAACAGAAGAGGAAAGAGAGAGAGAGTACATCTCCACCGTTGTCCCTCTTTTGTTTTTTTTTTGTTCTCTTTCGGCTTTCGCTGCTGCCCCACGGCTGTTTTGTTGTCTACCACGATGATTATGATGATGATGATGATGATAAATCGGGTCTGATGTTCTGTGAGTATGTAATCATTTTATTTCATTCGTTTTTTTCTATTCCCCGCCCTTTGAACAAACAAACAAAAATGAAATCATGAACAAGAAAAACTCAATTCAGGGAAAACTAAAAAAACAAAAAACAAAAGCAGCATTTATTAAGAACCAACAACAAACAACTAACAAATAATTAACACAAGTATTGTACAAATAGCTGCCACTTTACGTAAAACAATTTAAAAAAAAAAAGAAATTAATTCTAATGTAATGTATATCTTAAAGAAATTGATTGTGATTCACAATTTGTGCAAAGAAGAAAACTTTGTTTTTATATACACATTTGCATTTTAAATGAGAAAATCTCTAAAAGTAAAAAAATCACTACAACAACATTATGTAAAAATAAAAAAAACAAAAAACACATTATATAAACCCTGTACAATAAGTATATAATATAATTAAAAAAAACTATTATAATCATAATAATTTAAACAAAAAAAAATAAATGTGATCGACGTTAACAAAGGTGATATACTGAACATAACATGAAAACAAAATAAGAACAAAGTAAATAATTAAACAAGAAAAAGTACTTTCATCAATTAGGTAAATTTTTCAACACTAGAAAAATGTTTGTTTTTTTTTTTTAAAAAGTTTAAGACAAAACTAAAACACCTAATGAAAATAATTTGAAATGAGAAAAACAAATAATTGTTCTAGATTAAGATTAAAACAATATTAACTATAAATGTTTTGGTAAATTAAAGCAACGAGACATTAGTTAACAGATATTTGATGTGTGGGTTTGGTGGGAAGTAGTATGCTAAAGCTAATCATTATATTTTATGCGCAGTCAGTACGAGATGTATTTCGAAAGAAGTAGATTTGCTTTTCTTCTCGAATTGTAAATGTTTTTTATAGCCGTGTGGGGTAATGGTTTAACCAGTGCTCTATCGACTTCTATCCGCAGGTCACGTAACAATGGACACCACTTTCACGTGCCTGACAAAGCTTTCCGGCGTCATACTGCTGTTATACTATGTCCAAACATTTCTTGGTACTTTCCAGTGGACAGGGAGTAAAGCCGTAGTTAGTTGTTTTGACTAAAAGCTAAGATACTGCTCCAATTCGGAGGTGTTAAGTCAATGCAAGTGAAATATGTGCTACGAGCTGTATTTCGAAGGAAATGGATTTGTTACAAATGTTCATTTTAGAGATGTTTTCCATTTTTCTTCTCGTTTGGTGTGGTGCTCCACCGACTTCTATCCACAGTTCATGTTACAACTGGCCATTTTATTACTAAATTACAAATAGTCTAATCACTCTCACGTGTGTGACAAAGCTTACCGGCTGTTATACTACGTCCAAACTTGGTACTTTGCGGTGGACAGGGAGTAAAGCCGCAGTCAGTTGCTTTGACTTGAAAACCTAAGATCAAAGTGAAATATGCTAAATGCACCGATTACAGGAACTGAAATTTATTTTTCGTTTGCGCTTGTTGGATCAGTATTTTGTTAGTATGAACAGAGACTAAATCTATGTTCATACGAACATCTGTCTTAATTCCATTCCGTCCGCTCATTCACTTGACTCTTGGCACCATTGGGGCTTCTCTAGCTAATCTATACATGTCCTCAGTCCTGCTTAAACGTTGAAAACTTCAGTGCCATCTTAGCACATTTCCTCCCAAAAATGAATTGTAATCCTCAGCTTTGTTTAAGAGGGATTCTAGTATGGTATCAACATACATTGCCTACCTTTTTTGTTTAGTCCTCTTCCTTAACTACACCTTGCAAACACATTAAATAAAAAAAAAAAAAAAAAACTAACAATTATTTGCATAGAAAGGAAAATCTATTTCATTCATATCACTAAAAGTTTTGTTTAATTAAAAGAATAACCAAATCCTATAACAAAACAACTACATGTACTCATGGAGAAGCATTTTCAACAATAAATCGCTGTTTCAGTATATTCCGCACTTTTGTTTAATGTTCCCTATATCTTTGAAAATTTAATTTTTACGAAATAAATATTTATTTTAATTTTCTTGCTTAGGTTTGAATGAAAACAAACAAATTTTTAGTCATAACGAGTTGCAATGTATTATTTTCTTTTGAGATTTTTCATATTTTACTATAATTTCTTGTACAAACACTATTTATCCTTTGTACAACTTTATAAATCTTTTTTGAGTGGATTTTAGTTCTAGAGAGTTCATTTTAAATGGATTCTATCCAGAATTTTTTTATATTTAAAAAAATACTTTTTTCACTATTTATCATGTTTTAAATATTAAACAAAACAAATTATCTTGTAATTTTGAACATAAGGAAAAGCTAAGCTAAAAGATAAAACACCAACCAAGCTATGTAATGAAAAAAAAAATCAATTATTTCAAAGAAAACTATAAAGCAGCGCGAAATTTTGTTGAACAAATAAAAATTAAATGATAGATAAGATAATCATATATATGTACGTAGTTCTAATGGATTACAATTTTGTATGGATTTTTTTTACGCGTGATTCCTATATATGTATTTTGTGTATAGAAGTTGTAAGAACATAAGATGGAAAACTATGAAAGAATTTTTAAAATATCAAGTTACAAACGAAAAAAACGATTGACGTTGAAATGAAAATTGATTTTAGTTTTTTTTTTTTCTTATTTTATGATAAAAACATATATCTACTTATATTTTATTTTGTAATTAAAGTTTAATTTATTTTTATTTATGTTATAAGCAAAAGAAGAAAGATAAACGTGTAAGATTTTTAAGAACAAAAAGCTGATGAACTGACAAAACAAAACAAAACAAAAAAATGAAATAAAAAATGAACGATGAGTATTGAAAAACAGAAAATATGTTTTTAATTAAATTCGCATTTCATGTGGGGGGTAGCGGTAGGGGTGTTCACATCAAATTTTCGACAAATTCGACACCATACAGCCAAAGTCCGTTGCGTTTACATTATAAAAATGTTTTTCAAACCAGCACCACAGGCAGAAGATCGAGAAAAAATCCACTCCATGGACTTACTTGTCCTGAAAACACTGGTGTTAGGAAGAATTTTAGAAGAAAAAAACAAAAAATGGTACGCAAAGTCATAAAACGCCTCTGGGGCCTTATTTTATAATCCGTTTCTATAGCAAATGTATTCGAAAATCGGAAATTGGCATTTTCTATTTCTATAGATAACGCCTCAATCCGAGGCTTTTATTTTCTTAAGGTAGTCCTAAACGATAAACATGCTCGCCGAAGCAAGTTCGGCAAGCATGTTCGTCGTTTAGGGCTACCTTTAGGAAATTGAATTTTGTAGTTCGAAAACGCTTGCCAAAATCATCTCCTTTTGCGGATATTTTATAATTGAATGTATATTTAAAAATAAATATCGTGTTTAATTGAACTATCTAAAAAGAGGCGGCCAAATGCCGACACGCGAAACCTGAAGAATTCGAAGCCTTGGTGCAATCTATTGAGATCCACACAGATCTAGCCAAGAGATTTGTTTTATCGTCGGAAAGAAGACATACATACATAGTATATGTTTGATACCAACTTTGGATTCGACTGTCTTCTGTGCTTGTGGCTATACGAGTATTGCCTACTGTATGTTGAAACGTGTACATACAGCTAGGCTTCCTTCGACACCCGAAAGTTTTCACAAAGCTGTGTTATACAACATATTCGCCATAACATTTGAATGGATCAAATAGTAAGTGAAATGTCTCTCTTCTCATGACTCAGTTGCATAATGTTAGAATGATACTCTCCGTTTGATAAGTTCCAATTGTCCTTCGTTATCCTCAAACCAAATAGCAACATTGTCCATTAGTACGAATTCACCAAGTAATTGAATAACGTTTGCTAGTTGTTTTGACAATCTTGCTTTTGGAAATGTTTAGTTTTGACTTGGAAGCATTTACATCCAATCCGATACAAAATACGAATTCAGTTTAGAATCGGATTTCATTTTCGTATCGGAATTCGAATCCGAAAGGAATAAAAAAAAAGGCACCGACCTTAAAAAAATTAAACAAGTTCGTCGAACTCTTGAAAGTTCCAATTACCAACACATTCAGTAGCAAAACTACAAGAAAAAAGGATTCAAATGGAGTCAGAAAAAAGCCGTAAAACTCATCCAGGAAACATTATTTTCACAACATTTTGAAATCCACGAAACAGCTTGAGGAACAGTGATTTCTTGAATTTACATCATAAAAATGCTCACCGAATTCGATCCGCTGAAAATTCCACTCTGAACAGGTCGATTTTTAGAAGAGAGGGGGTCAAAAGACCGATGCCAGGTCCGACGCATGGAAATAGTATGAAATCCATCATACGGGTTGATGCGAAAACATCAAACGTCGGGTTCTCATACCGATTTTGACGAAAATTTGATGTGTGAAGCCCGCTAGTGTCCTGAATGGTTCGGAATTGCAGGAACTTGGAAAAGCTGGGTTACAATAAGGTTGAGTTCATATTGTTAGTTTGGTAACAACTTTTAATGAAGGAAAAGTTTGCGAGTTCGGATTGCTAAAATTGTTTAAGAATCCGTTAGCAAATTTATAGAATATACACCCCTCTTATGAATCAGATCTTCAGTAGTTGGGTTGTAAATAAAGAAGTAGTATTATCGATCTCAATTTTGAGAAAACCAGTTGTCTATCATCTGCCAACCGGAGGCAACTAAAAATTGTTGGTTGACTGTGTAGTGGCCTGCGCATTTCGAGTGTATTATGATGAACAACTCAGTTTGCGAGCTGTAAGCAGAACATTAGAGGTCAGTGGGATAACTTTTCAATAGAACTGAACAGCTTGGGACCTCCCACAAGAACAACCACAGAATGGCAAAGGGTATGTTAGGTATTACTTAGTAGATTCACTACAAAGTCAATTTAAAAAGAAAATTTGCTTCAAACAGAAAGAACTTCGAAGCTACCGGTGGAGGGCCCTCTGAATAACAAAGCTTGAGGCCATTGGAGCAAAATGCAGTTAGTTTAACTACTCTAATGGCTGTGGTGAACACAATTGGGCAATCCTTCGGTATTCGACCAGGGTAACTAATGCAACCCCCGTTTGGAATTGAAGACTTTACTGTCAAAGTGGTTCAGTCGATGAGTTAGACAATTTTTTTGGACTAGAAGCCAAAGCAAAAATTAGCAAGAATTCCTTGAGGCATTAAGGAACATAGAAAAGATAAGTTGAACAAATTGTTCTCAAAAGTAAATCGAAACTGATTTAGATTTTTGTATTTTGTTTAATATACAAATTATTACGGACTACTTTTGAATTTTATTCTTAAGCAGACAGCATTAGCTCAGCTGAAAATGGATGTCTTCCATGATTCCAAAAACTAGTTTGGTTGACTTAAAATTGAGTTGTGAATCGTAATAGGGGTGGTAATAGGGATGAAGTAAGAATAAAATCTACTCAGAGGGATGGAATAGTATAAAGAAAATTTAGTCAGGATATTAGATCGAAATGTAATTGGAAGAAGTCGAAAAATTTTATATCGTGGTATCCGTTCGGGCACTCTGGCCTTATTTTGTATTGCTTTTTGATTTGGATTGCCATTGGGAAATGAGTTCGTATTTTGTATAATTATCGGAATGGATGTAAATGATTCCAAGTCAAAACCAAACATTTCCAAAAGTTAGATTGAAACGTCACTGAAATTTTTTTGGAAAACTTACTACATAGAAATAACGGATAGTGTTGATATCTCGTTTGAGGATGGCGAAGGACGATTGGAAAAAATTTGAACAGAGAGGATTATGGATCTGAACCATGGGAGGTAATTTATTATTCAATCCATGCAAATGTTGATGAATGATTATATCATATCATTGTGAAAAACTCTTGACTGTCGAAGGAAGCCTAGCATTGTTTGATGACAAAAGAACAAATCCCTTGACTAGATTTGATGTGTAAATTATACCAAGGCTTCAAATTGTGCATGTTTCGTGTGTGGACATTTGGCCGCCTCACTTTAGATAGCCAAATAAAATACGATATTTATTTTTAAATATACATACGATTATGAATTACTTACAATTTGTCTTAAAATTCTTCTGAAAATCATACATTCGATGGAAGAAACCTTTCGAATGAATGTCCGCAAGAAACAGATACATTTGACAAGCGTTTTCGAAATACAAAATACCAAATTTTTAAAAAAAGAATTGGAATCACTTTTGCTTTTCAAATCTTTTCAGGATAGATTGTCTTCTCTATAGAAAAAAAAATACTAATTTCGAATACATTTGCTGTAGAAACGGAATACAGAATAAGGCCCCAGGTCTACCACTTGACTACAGCTGAACCTTTATGTCTAAATAGAGAAACTACCTAATTACTTGGGATCTCGAGCTCGTCAAACATTATTTTACTTTAATGCGCTCTCAAGCATTGGACGCAGAAGTTCAACCAATTGTTTTTGGCCCTATTCGTGAACTTCTTTATTGGATTGGGTGTTTTTTGGTGGCAAATATACAGTATGGATGATGTTTTAGTTTTTTGGCCAGTTTATCACAAGGAACGATAAAAAACATAAACTTTTCACCGGATAGCCTGCATGTAATTACTCTTCTCTGCTAAACTCCTTACTTACTTAGGTGGCACTGCAGTTTGGGGTGAACCTGGGATTCAACCAACAAGCCTCTCCAGTTAGCCCGGTTCATAGCTAACTGCCAACTGAGGATCTTTTCATCCACTTTAGGCAGAGTGCACGCTTCAGTGCCATAAAGCAGGACTGGGATGATCAGGGTCTCACCACGATTGGTGAGTTAGTTCTTCGGGATAGGGCTACTCAAATGCCTTCTTAGGGCAAAGAAACAGCGATTGGGAAGGGTTTTGATTGATTTTATTTCTGCTGAGGTGTTGTTCTCTGAATTGATAGCAGAGGCGAGGTAGATAAAGTCCCTTACTACCTCAAAATTATAGCTGTCGATTGTGACGTTCTGTCAAATTTGTCAATGTTCTCTTGAGAGCATAAACTTTTTTTGCCCTCGTTTACCGCTGAATGCTTCAGTGACAGCCCCCTGAGTTCTGCCAATAATATGAATGTAGTCGGAGTACCTTATTAGTTCCACAGAATTTTGAAAGATTTTGTCTCTGGTTGTGGCTTGACAAATCAAATTACAGCGTTTGTCTAAACGTTTTCTGACATCACAGGTCTCGGTGAGACCGTTACCTATCTATCGCCATTTTGCACAACCTGACGAGTTTGGCAGGGATGCCAAAACTAGACATGGCTCTGTATAGCTCGTCTCTATAAATGCTGTCATATGCGGCCTTGAAGTCGATAAAAAGATGGTGGGTATCGGCTTAGACTTGTTGGGTTTCCTCCAAGATCTGCCTAAGTGTGAAGATTTGGTAGACTGTGGACTTTCCTGGTCTGAAACCACATCAATCAGGTTGTTGACGAAGGGTTTCAGACGTTCACACAGGATGATGTTGAGGAAGCTGATACTTCCGTAATTGGCGCAGTAGTGGGGGTCTCCTTTCTTGTGGATCGGGCAAACGGTGCTGAGATTACATTCATTGGGCATACACTCATCTGACCGAATCCTAGGTAGGAAGCTACCAGGTCATTAATTTCCAGAGTGCTTTGAACAGTTCGCCTGGTAGGCCGTCAGGTCCAGCAGCCTTATTAGATTCAAGTTTGGATGTTGCTATGCTCACTTCATTTTGGTCAGATGGACGGAAGTTTTGGCTGCCATCGTCTATGGTTGAATGGTTCATTCTGCCTGACAGCGGGATGTTGATCGTCGTCGCTGTTAAACAGTCTGCAGAAAAAGTATTTCCATATTCGCAGCACCGGCTGCTGTACTCCTATCCTAGCTTTAATTCTGTTGAATTCATTGAACATCTTCATATACATATCTTAGCCCTCATTGTTGTGCGGAAAAATTTAGATTTCCTCAAAAAACTGAGGACAGCTGAGTCAATGTTTATGTAAATTGTGTGACATTGATAAGTCAGTCAACCGCATACGTGCTAATTTTCAAACTCACAGCTTTGCCATATATGGTGCAAGCATAGCTTATATGTTATGCAACAGCAATATTAAGCGATCAACAAAACTAAGGAGAGGTTGTGTTCAAGCGCCTATGATGGACGACCTGGAAATTCCAACATTTCAATGTTTGTACACATAGCAGGTGAGTCAGTTGGATTTTCAGTTGACCTGGAAAGATTAAACGTAGAGAGATACCTGCTACGTTTGCTCTGAAACAACGTAAATATACGAATTCGTAGAATCTCCTAAAATAGGGTCAAAGCTGAAGCTTAACATTGACATTTGGATTCGCATGATGTTCAAGTGAGTGACTTAGTTGTCATAGAATATGTAGCTGGTGAGTTAGGAAGGTCAGCATCATTCCTAGTACATGTACTGCAATTGCATGTCAGTTGTTAAAAACCTGATTCAAGGCTTGGGAATACTATGGAAGCTTCTACAGCAGCATCGAAACCTATTGGGTTGGTGAGACATTTTCAAGATGTTGGCCACTCAATCTTCTAAGACCAGTAGGAACACAAATGCTTCTCTAATGGTTGAGACCATAGATGGGTCAAGGTTATCGCTTATGCAGACGATGTGTCATGAAAATTCTTGCTTAACGGCCTTAATAGATGGGCCACACGATGCGTTCTCAGCGCCAATGCTCAGAAAACCGAACTGGTCCTATATTTACAAATAAGAGACATATCCCCGAATTTGAGCTACCAAGTCTAAATGGAATACCACTTCAAATATCAGACAAGGCTAGATATCTTGGGTGCATACTGGATTGCAAGTTGATTTGGAAAGACAATACCTATAATAGAACGCACGAAGAAGGCCTTGATAGCTTTTTACGCTTGAAATGAGGCCCAGACCTGCCACCATTCACTAGATGTGACTGTGACTGGTCTGGTGGCATGCCGCCGCAAAAGCCACAAACCTGAACATCCATACAAGAATTGAAAGACTCTCGTGTATATGGGCAACCATATAGCTTGCAGGAGCTAATTCACTCTGGAAGACAGCCAGGCAGCCATCAAAGTCACCACTTCCATTACAACCAATTCAAAACTGATCAAACAATGTAAAGGTTTCAAGGAACCGACAGGGCCGATGAGCTAGCGAGAATGCCCTCAGAATCAAGTGACATCCCGACGGACCACGGACCACTACCGCACATTACTCTCCTTTCCTCCAGGATCTCTACGGACTTCCGTAATATGGCCAATGCTAGGTGGAGCGCACTCTTCTCCTGTCGTGTTTCGAGGCTACATGGGGCCCAATACAACTAAAAACAGACTAGAGAGCTTTTGTCTCTCAATAGAACCCAGTTATCCTTCTCTTCCGACGTCCTTACAAGCCACAACCCAATGGCGGGCCACGTCAGTAATGGGTTTCAACGACTCAGATCTATGCAATGGCTGCGGCGACACTCAAGTGGAGGAAGACACCACACACTTCCATTGTGAATACCCAAGTCTGAGGGCTTGTTGCTTATACTTGACTAGGTAACCAAAATTTTAATACTGGTATGGATGCTGTATATTAGGACGTTTGTGGAAGTATATGTGGAGATGGAAGAGTTAAATTTCTTGATGGCATAGGAGTTATGAGACGTCGTTTTAGGAGTTATGAGACGGTGACGTGGTGACTTGCTTCAAGTAGTTAGAGGTTCATTCCCTAGATAACACTCCCTAAATTGCCCTTCTGATACGGCATTAAACAGTAGGTCCCTCCAATTCGTATAAAGAGAAGCTAGTCTCTGCATCCTGTTTTTAAAGAAAGGTCCCAACAGTTGGGTGCATTCGAGCCTCGAAGTACCAATTATGTTAAATTCTTAAAATCCAGGTGGTGTATCTGCCCCTTCACGTAAAACCAACTATACCTATGACAGCGATATGTCAATGATAATGCGCAGCTTTAACAAAAGAACAAAACGAAGGAAAGGCCCATGTAGAGTACATTTCAAAAAATCAAAACTATCCTCTCGCATTATACACCGATCCATAAGGTATTTTGCAAAACAAAATCAGACTCTAGAACTGAAAAAACAGGGTTTTGGATATATGTATAACAGTTTTGCTTTAATAAGAACATTCAACATTGAACGTTTAAATATACCACGAGGAGGCGGATACTAGTGAGAGCGAATAAGCCAATGACCACAGAACTCAATCAGCAGTGGTTCCAGTGTCGCACCATCATCAAGGTGTTAGTTGAATCAACAAAGGCTACAAAGCACCCCAGTCAGAACACAGGTCGGAGGAAGATGACAAAGCGACAATAGCGGAAATGAAGAGCAAAGTAGATTAAGTAGATATCCAAAACTAGCAATATCGACAGAATTATAATTTTCGCTTAAGAGGTAAGACGATACTATGTCCTGTAACTTCTTCAGTTTTTCAGCAGCTTTGTCGCACGTTATTTCAAGGTGTTCCTTGTAAGCTAGCCTAGCGTCAATCATCACACCTAGGTATCTGATCACCGGTTTTGACGTTATATTTTGGTTGCCTACCCTGATGGTGATTGCTTCTCTTTTCTTGCGGCTGCTTACTAGTACTGCTTCCGTTTTATGTTCCGCGAGTTCTAAACCGACTGCTGTCATCCACCGTCTCACTTTTCGGATACATTCGTTTCCAATGTCCTCTATTTCTTCCAGGTGTTTTGCTGTCACTACGATTGCGATGTCATCGGCAAAGCCTATGATTTTTGCCTCGTTGGGGATTTCAAGCCTCAGCACCTTATCATACATAAGGTTCCACAAGATAGGACCTAGTACCGATCCTTGTGGTACTCCGCCAGATATGTGGTACTGTTTTACCCCATCGTCGATATCGTAAAACAGGTACCGTTTCTCGAAATAATTGATTATTATTTTGATTAGGAATTCTGGTACCGTCATTTCTCTAAGTGAGTACAAAATATGTCCCCAGTTTGCAGAATTGAACGCATTTTTGACGTCCAGTGTTATTACAGCACCGTATTTCTTTGCGCCTCCTCTCCATCTTCTGCCCTGGATAGCATCTTCCAGGATTGTGGTTACCCTCCGTATAGCATCGATTGTAGAACGGGCTTGTCTAAATCCATACTGTTCGTTTGAGAGTCCCCCGGCTTCATATATTGCCACCTCCAGCCGTTTGCATATAATTTTCTCCAATATTTTACCCATTGTGTCTAACAGGCATATGGGACGGTATGACGAGGGCTCATCTGGCGGTTTTTTCCCTTTGGGCAGCAGCACCAGACGTTGTTTCTTCCACTGGTCTGGAAAGACCCCTTCGGTTAGACACTTATTATACATTTCTAGAAATGGTTCCGTGTTTGTTTTTATGGCTAACTTAAGGGCCTTGTTGGGTATCCCATCCAAACCAGGTGACTTATTGTCATCGAACCGTTTGCACACTTCCAAAAGTTCCGTTTGCGTGACGGTTGTGATTTCATGTAAATCCTGAGGTGCTGTTATACGCTCTGCCGTTCTCTGCGGTGGAAATAAGCCCGACACTATTTTTTGCATTAGCAAAGGGCATGAGGGCGAGGGTGCCCTAGTGGTGCCTTTGAGTTTTGCCATGACTGCCTTATAGGCTGTACCCCAGGGATTTACATCTGCTTGCTGACAGAGTTCTTTA
This sequence comes from Xylota segnis, assembly GCA_963583995.1. Lineage (NCBI taxonomy): Eukaryota > Metazoa > Arthropoda > Insecta > Diptera > Syrphidae > Xylota > Xylota segnis. Next base: position 112,476,605 of record OY757236.1, on the reverse strand, counting down.
AAGTTGTCACTTTTGCTTCTCCGGATTGCTAATTTCAGGTCTCTACGCCTATCTTTGTATTGCACCTGCAGGTTCTGGTGAGAGGGCAAACCTCTGGATCGCTGGAACAGTCTTCTAGCTTTATGGCACTTGCTGCGTAGCTCTGCTATCTCTTGGCTCCACCAATATACTGGTGGCCGGCGATTTGTTGACGTTTTCCGGACCATAGATGCATCGCATGCTCTCATTACATGTTTCGTAATCTCGGCAGCCATAGCATTTGCTGTTCCTGGCCTTATTGTAGATTCTCTAAAGGTGAAAGTAAAAGAATCCTCGTCTAATGTGCCTATTTTCCACCCCATTCGTTGTGCCTTCTTTGGTGGGAGTTCTTGGTTGGATCTTTTCTGGTTTATTTCAAACAGGATAGCCACGTGGTCGCTGTGAGTGTACTTTTTACTTACTTTCCACTTGGCGCCTCTCGCTAGGGAACTGGTTACGAAGGTGATGTCAACTACGGAACCTACGTCGTTTCTGCTAAAGGTATTCTCGCTTCCCGTATTGAGCAGCATGACATCTAGTGACGATACCGCTTCGAGTAGTGCCTCGCCTCTTCTATTGGTTCGAGTGCTGCCCCAATCAGTGGCCCATGCGTTGAAATCCCCAGCCATGATGATTGGGCTACGGCCTCTAGCATCATCCACGAGCCTATCCAACATACGCTGGAATTCTTCCAGAGTGCTGTTTGGGGATGCGTAGCAACTATAGATGTGTACACCCTTGACCTTGGCTCGAACGAACCCAGATTGACCCAGGCGGCCAGGTGTGAACCGATAGGGTAAAGTCTTTAGACGATCCTTATCGGCAACGCTTCAAGAAGACTCACTGCCTCCTCGTGGCGGCCGCCGGGCAACGGCTCCTATGTTAAGGAAACTACCCACAATCAGATCAACCTGCTACTGGCTTTGTGCCTCTCTGGCTGATCAGTTTGATGGTTTTGTGGAATTATCATAAGGCCGGCTAAAGTGAGCGACGATGGGGAGAAAACCCCATTATCAAATCCCTAATCCAAGGTGGAACAGCATACGCCGATGGATGCATGGCTAAGAGGGTGCTTAGTCGCTAGTATGCGAACTCCGAATACCTGGCGCCCTTCGGTTTTAAGTCAGCCTTCCTGTGGCATACCGGGCTCCGCCATGGGCGACCTCCCTTCCCGGACACTCGTGGGTCCAAAATACCTTTAAACATAAATATAAACAATGAGAAGGATGCATCTCAGATCGCATCAACCTTGGGTTCTGCTGTTGAGCAACCCTCTGTATCCCGAGGCGCTACTGAGCACTCGACGGCCAACGCTACCTTGGCCTCTACTTCTCGGTCTGCTGTCGAGCAGCCGAACACCCCTGAACGTTTAGAAGGCGTTGCCACATGGGCCCCTTTGAAACCTTCCGCTGCGGTCAGAACCGGGGATGTGGAATCTGCCACATCTGATTCTGACGCGTCCACCATTGTTGATGCCTGTAGTATCATCACGGAGAAATCCGGTTGCTCCTCCATTGGGAAGATGCTTGGTGACCTACAGATCCCACAACAAAAGGATGGATTTTTCAAACTGACCTCTAAAGAAAGAAGGCGGTTTAAGCATGCGCTTAGTACTGGCAAGAGTAGAGAGAGCGCTCTCGCATACTCAAAGATTGCCACCCCTAATCACCGCGAAACTAAACGTGTCAGATCGGAGGATCAGACACCAATAGAATCGGTCGCCAAGAAAGTCAAGGCAGGACCTACACCTGTAACTCCCACTTACAGTCAAGTGGCCAGTACCATCAGGTTAGGTGTTGTCCCGACTGACTTGTCCACTCAACCCCTCACAACTGAGCAAATGGCACTGTTTCAAGAGGCGGTTATAGACACCTCGATCGAGATGAGCAATAGCGGCGTATGGCCGCATTTTTCTGGTTCACATCACAGATCGGGGTGGCTAGTGTTCATATGCTCAGACACTGCGACTGCTGAGTGGATGCGCTCGAATTTCGAGAGGATCAGAGCCAAAAGTGGACTGAACGTGACACTTGTGGAGGAAGGTTTTTTCCCTAAACCACACATTGTCCGAGGGTTCTTTCCACAAAGTCTGGAGCTGTCCTCAGAAAAGATTTTGGCGACTATAACTGCCCAAAACGCTGGACTGCAGGCCAATTCATGGAAGGTTATCAAGAGGGAAAAGGATGGTGCACTCCTTCACCTCGTGATGGCTATTGATGACTCTTCCATGAATAGGCTAAACACCTGTAAAGGCAAAATTAGTTACCGCTTCGGCCAGGTTAAGCTGATCTTAAGGAGCACCGATAAGATAACAGCGTCTGGCTGCGGTACCTCCGATAAGGAGGTAATTGGACCTTCACCTGACTGCGGAAATGTGTCCGACAGACAGGATCCCCAACCTGCTCCCTCGTCTAACAGCGCCACTGGGCATGTTAGTCCCGGCGATTCCAAAACAACCATAGCTAACCCGGCAACAACATCTGCCCTTTCGACCACCAGCGCCACTGGGCATGGTGCTCATAGCGGTTTCGGAAATCAGCCCACTAAGCAGGTTCCACGACCAACTCCTTCAACCAGTAGGGCCATAGGGCATGCTGGTCCCTTCCGTTCTGGTAACAGAACAGTAGCTAGATCTGTGGATCGCTACCGTAGAGGTGGCACTAGCTACATATCCCAAACGACCGGCAACATAGCCGGTTCAACTCGTCCAGCAAGCGGCGCCAGTGGGCACGCTTACAGCCATGAAGAAGAGTCGGTCAGGAACAGACCACTGGGTCGTCCAAATCTGGCTGCTTGTCGCAGAGGAAAAGGCCCTAAAAAAGCCCAACTACTCAGACAAGCTAGATCCTCCAAGGAGGACTAAATGAGCACCATTAAGGTGTTACAGGCGAACCTGCATCACGCTAAGGGCGCGTCCGCTACCCTTAGCAAGCGGTTCGCCGATGAAAATATAACCCTTGGCCTTATTCAAGAACCTTGGGTTATCAGCGGACACATTAGAGGTCTATGGAGTACGACAAGTAAGTTAATTTACAAATGCGGGGAGTCAGTGCCAAGGGCGGCCTGCTTGATAAGCAAATTTATTAACTTTCTCTCTATTCCAGAATTTTTGACTAAAGACCTGGTGGCCCTACTGGTAGAGGTTCCGACCGAGAGGGGAACACAGAACATCGTGTGTGCCTCGGCATATTTCCCCGGCGACGACGACAATATTCCGCCCACAGAGGTCCAGGAACTAATACAACACTGCCAGAAACGCAACCTACACTACATCATAGGTTGCGATGCCAATGCGCATCACAAGATCTGGGGCAGTAGTGGCATCAATAGAAGGGGTGAGTGTCTTTTAGAATATCTTATTAGTAATCGTGTAGACATTGTAAATAAGGGCTCTAAACCAACCTTCATAAATGCGATTCGCGAAGAGGTACCTGATCTCACACTCGCTAGTCCATTTATTTCAAATTCAGTAGTAAACTGGCATGTGTCAGATGAAGCCTCGTTGTCCGACCACTTGCACATCAGGTTCGACATTCCGGGTAGACTGACACATGACTCTTCTAGATACGATCCCAAATCCACGGACTGGAATCTGTATCGAGGACTTGTCCTCTCAAAAATAGATACGCTAATCCCATCTATTGCGTCCACGTGGGACCTAGATGAAGCAGCTTATCAATTAAACAATGTGTTGCTTACCTCCTATCATAGCAGTTGCGTCCCCAAAACCAGTGTGTGTAGACGTAAGGTTCCCTGGTGGAATGACCAACTTGCTAAGATTAGGAAAAAGGTTAGAAGACTTTTCAACGTTGCAAAACGTACGAAGAGTTGGGACGAATATAGATTCGCTCTCACTGAATACAATTCAGAATTAAGACGATCCAAACGCGCTACATGGAGAAAATGCTGTGAAAACATAACTGACATGCCAGTAGCGGCACGCATCCATAAAGCACTTGTAAAGGATCACGCAAATAGTGTAGGTTTACTCAAAAAGACTGATGGTACCTACACGTCGGACCAAATGGATACACTTAGAACCCTACTTCAGGTTCACTTCCCTGGTTCGACCACCTGTGCATTCCGCACACACTCGAACGCATCTGACCATAGGGTCTGTATCGCCAGTAGAGTGAACAGTTTATCTGGCAAAATATTCAGTCCGGATAAGGTAAGATGGGCCGTAGGCTCTTTCAAACCATTCAAAGCCCCCGGTGGTGATGGGATCTTTCCAAAAGGCAATCGATCTCATCTTGCCGGCCATTATTGCTTTATTTAGAGCCAGCTATAACTGGAGTTACATTCCGTTTACCTGGAGGCAGGTGAATGTAATCTTCATACCTAAACCAGGCAATAGACCTAGTGAGCTGCCTAAATCATACAGACCCATTAGTCTAACATCCTTTGTTCTCAAAACTATGGAGAGACTCATTGATGTTCACATTAGAGGCCGACTAGATTTGTCCATCCCTCTACACTCAAGCCAATTTGCATATAGAAAAGGTAAATCAACCGAAGGCGCTCTTCACTATCTTGTCAAGAAGATAGAAGGAACTTTACGTTCCAAGGACATAGCCCTATGTGCATTCCTGGATATTGAGGGTGCTTTCGATAACACTGGCTACGATTCAATAGCAAGGGCTATAAGTAGCAAAGGTATCGAAGATTCGACCAACCAATGGGTTAGAGCCATGCTCGAAAGTCGGATTATTACTTCCTCCTCCGGAGAAGTGTCTGTATCTGTGAACGCAGTTAAAGGTTGCCCCCAGGGGGGCGTCCTTTCTTCACTTCTGTGGTCACTAGTTATCGACAGACTCCTAGCAGATCTTTATAGATCAGGCTACATCGCCATTGGTTATGCAGATGACCTGGCGATCATTGTTAGTGGTAAACACGGTTTGACGGTTTCTAGCGTCATGCAGGGTGCTTTACTACACGTTTTAGAATGGTGTAATAGCGAGGGTCTTTCCATTAACCCTAGCAAAACCATTCTAGTGCCTTTTACTCACAAAAGATTGGTCAATCTGGGACCTATCACCATAAAAGGCACCACATTAGTGTGCTCCAATGAAGTCAAATATCTCGGAGTCACCCTTGATAAAAGACTCAACTGGAATACTCATATCAAGTCCGCCATAGAACGCGCCACCAGGGCCATGTGGGCCTGTAGACGCCTCTATGGTAGAACTTGGGGTCTCAATCCTAAAATGATTCATTGGATATACACAATGATAGTGAGGCCCATTATCACGTACGCAGCCATCGTATGGTGGCCAAAAGTACTTGAACGGACAACGGCTGCAAAGCTTCAGAAGCTACAAAGAATAGCCTGTCTCGGTATCTCAGGTGCCATGCGTACCTGCCCTACGGCAGCTATAGAAGCCATCGTTGGGCTCACGCCTCTACAAATCTTTATTAGGAAGACGGCTGCTAGATGCGCTATCAAGTTGCAACTAGAATACAAGTTTAAGGCAGGTGACCACGTGGGACACCTGAAAATTCTTGACTCAATCCCACAAAGAGACATGCTCTGCACTGTACCCGACGTTATGGTCAGTGAATACTGTTTCGGTAGGTTATTTGAGGTTAATATATTAGACCGTGCAGACTGGTCTAATGGTGTTCCTACACTGGACCCTAGAGGTCTGATATGGTTCACAGATGGATCAAAGATGGACTCCGGAGTGGGTGCTGGTGTCTTTGGACCCAATACCAAAGTCACAATACCTATGGGAACGTGTCCCACGGTCTTCCAGGCTGAACTCCATGCCATTGAGATCTGCGCCAGAATAAACCTTAGTAAGAGAATCAAGGGCGCAAAAATTTACATCTTCTCAGATAGCCAGGCAGCTCTCAAAGCTCTGTCGTCCAACGTAATGGACTCCTTAACGGTTAAATGCTGTTACGATGCACTACAATCTCTTGCTAGACACAATAGTGTGGTACTCGGATGGGTTCCAGGTCATCAGGGGATTGCAGGCAACGAATCTGCAGATGAACTAGCTAGGGCTGGCTCAGGATCTGCGTTCATTGGACCTGAACCTTACTGTGGCGTCAATTGGGCTTATGCCACAGCGCTGATTAACGCATGGGAGCATAATCTTCGCCTAACCCACTGGGAAAATGTCCCAGGGTTACGACAATCCAAGAGGTTAATCAAGCCATATTCCTATAAGGAAATTCTAAACTTAGACAAAGAAAATATTAGGAAGCTGGTGAGCTTTCTAACAGGTCATTGCGGCCTGAGATATCACCTCAACAAACTCAATCTATGCCCAGACATAGAATGCAGGTTCTGCTCAGAAGATGACGAATCATCCGAGCACATTCTCTGTGAATGTCCAGCTCTGCATTGGTTGAGGTGGCGCATCTTCCGCAAGGTAACATGCTCGCCGGCAGATATTAAAACCTCTGCAACTAAGGACGTGCTTTCCTTCATCAGGGAGGTGGGACGTCTCTTAGAGTAAAAATACACCCTAAGATACAATAGATCTTTTAGGTCGCAGTATCAGCCATATGGGCTAGGGTCCTAATATAATATAATACGCTGGAATTCTTCCAGAGTGCTGTTTGGGGATGCGTAGCAACTATAGATGTGTACACCCTTGACCTTGGCTCGAACGAACCCAGATTGAGGTGTCATCATTTTTTCTTCGAAGGCGTAGTCTCCACAGGTCCAAATAGCAGCTCTTTTTGAGTAATCAGCTGCCCAGACTTTTTCGTCGAGATTCTTGTACTGTTCCGATAATATGGCAACATCTATTTTTGACTCACGAATGGCTTGTGTTAGGAGGTCCTGTGCCGCTTCACAGTGATTTAAATTTAATTGCAGCACTTTCATATTCTTTTTGCGGTTTTTTTAGCTTCCTGGTATACAGGACATACTGCGCTTCCTGCCGCGTGTTTGAAGTTGGTGCTCCCCTTTTCTTCGCAGAGCACGCACCTTGCATCATTGGTGCAGTTTTTGGAAACGTGGCCTTTTTGTCCACACTTGACGCAATCCTCACTTCTGTCCGCCGTATTTGAACACGCTTTTGCTAGATGCCCGAAGTTGAGGCACCTAAAGCATCGCAGCGGCACCACTTTCTCCCGTATTCTGCATACAGTCCATCCGATTTTAACTCTCCCAACCTCCAGAACTTTTTTGGCAGCGTTTATTGGGAGGCTAATGACTGCAGTTTGTGTTCCTGCATAGGCTTTCCTCATGGATTTGATGGATGAGGCCTGCATACCTCGTACTTCCTCGAATTGCTCGGAAAGGGCTTGACAGATCTCTTCTTTGGTAGTGACATCGTCTAGGTCTTTGCACTCAATCAGCACCTCGTGCGTTAGGGTCCTTACTTCCGCCATTTCCCCGAGAACTTGCCCTACTTTGCTTTGGTGCTCAGAGGTTTTTCCAGCTGCTGCTTTCTTGAGCTCAAGCAGTAACTCTCCCTTGGCCGTCTTCCTTATGTGAATTACGTCCGATCCCAGACCATTTAACTCAGGGTTGGTCTTCACTTTTCGGAGTATATCGCAATAGGATGTTTCTCCAGTTTTTTTGATCACCAATGCGTCCGGCTTAATATGTATCTTGCCTGGACCTCTTTTTACCACTCTTTTCCACTCGGCTTTGTTGTGGTCTTCATTTGCGGTTTTTTCGCCTGCATCTTTGCCTCGCGGTTTTGTCGTCTTTCCTGGTTTTTTTGGGAGGGCTTTTTCTTTCCTCTCACTTTGGCACTTCTGGACGCTTTGTTGCACTGACGTTTCTGTTTTTTTCGTGACTATCTCAGCGTACGTCAATGTCGAGGGTTCTTCATTGCTCGGAGATCTAGTCCTTTTCCGCTTAGGTTCTGGTAGTTGCTTCAACGGATGAGAAGGCGCCGATTTGCTCATTTTGGATGACTCAATGGTTTGGGTAGCTTTAGACAATCTATTCTTTACCACGTTGTCTTTCTCGGAATTTGCTATACAGTTGTAGTGTCTGCGTATAGCGCTAGTCAGCTTTCTGATTTCGTGGTGCACGTTTGTTTTCCCTTTGATGAATTCTATCAACGTATTGATGTTCTTTCCCAGGGATTGCATGGCTTCACGTCTTTCTCTTTCTTCGCTGTTTTCTCTTCGCCTTTCTTCCTTGTTAGTTTCAGGCGTCAAGCTAGCAGTTGGTGCTTCTGTAAGGTGGAAGTCCGGCTGCTTTTGTGGGGATGTCTGCTCCGTTGCTGGTGCAGACGGCGTCCCTACGTCCTTACTATCGATCGCCTCCTCCATTATTTTTAGCGGCGGTGATCGCATCAGTACAGAGCTTCTCCTAAATGGATTTTCCTCTGTACTTTCGATTCCTGGGTTTGGTACTATGTTTTTTTGTTCTTTTTTTTCTGTTTTCTTTATGTTTGTTTTGTTTTCATTTTGATTCATTTTATATTGGATCCCACGAGTATGGGGGAAAGGAAGGTCCACCACATCAGAGACCCCTGTAATGTGGTAAGGCTACATTACAACCAGAGGGCGCCAGGTATCTGGAGGGCTCCGTTAGCGATGCTGTATGGATTTTTGTCCCCAGCACCATTCAGACCTCGGCACGGGTCGCATTACACCTTGCCTTAGGGACAGGACGCTTAGTTACGGGCGGCATCTACTCGCCCTGTCACAAAAATTTCACTGGGCTTATGTGTTTTTTCCGTCACACCCTCCATTTTTGCCGCTCTTGGTCGGGGACTGCTTATTGGTTATTCGCAGCTAACCTATATATCTATAGGTCTTTCAGCTATCCGCCACCGTGCTGACCCCCCTGGTAGCCTAAGCTCGGCCCCAAGGAGCTAGGAAGAGCCTAGGTTACACGATTTGGGCATTGTAGTCTCCGAATATGGCATCATACTCCATACAGACTCCGTCTTGGAGGTCATAAAACTCATCTTTGATAGAGTCTTCAGCTTTGTCGGTAGGGGCTAGTGCTGATGTTCTGAAATATGGCCTTGATCCAGATCACAGCCAGGCGATCGCTCATCGATTTAAAGTCAATTATCATTAAGCGTAGCTGGTTTCCCACGGCGAATCCGCATCCTAACATGTACAATCTTTTGTGGCAGCTGTAATAAATGTCGCAATTTAGTCGTTTTTCCATACCTGATCCTATCCATCGTACCTCCTGGACCCCGATTATGCCTGCCTCGTACCGCCTGGGAACAGATTCAAGAGCAGCACCAGTGGTGTACAGTGTGCGTACGTTTCAGTTGCATACTCTCAATTCACAGTTCGTGAAGATTCCGGGTGGTCGTGATTTCAAATAAGTGACTCGATTTGGTTTGGTGGTCGGAAAGTTACCACGACAGCACAACCCCCAACCCGGAGGCAAAGTTCCTTTTGTTGAAACCCCTAGAACGAGTGATCGGTTGAGAAACCGATATCATTAAAGGCCCGTCCGCCACGGTCGCTTTTCAAAAACCTGCGTGTTTTTGGAGATCCTTACAAGCCAGGGCTCCGAAGATGTCGAAGTGGTCCGAGTAAAGTGTGCTTTCTGCTTCTGTTTGGAGCCCTGATGTTCTTGGGCTCGCGGCGTTTGATTTTCTCGCCGTAATTCTTGCATTACGGTTGCAACGAAGTTGTTAGCGATGTCCCATGCATGATAGCATGAACGATATCAATCTCCTCGAAGTTATAGTTGCCTGTCTCTTGCTCTAAGGCATTTCTGGCTGTTTCAAGTGTTGTACACTCCAGTAGCACGTGCTCGGCGTTTTGCACTTTTCCTTCACAACCCCTTTCCTAAGAATGTGTCTTCTGCTATGTTGTAGTTGTAAAGGTATTCCCGGAAGCTACCGTGTCCCGTCAGAAATTGGGTGAGGTAAAAGTTTAGTTCGTCATGTTTACTTTTGGTCCATTCTTCTATGTTCGATAGCAGTTTGTATGTCCACCGGCCACTTTCGAATACGTTCCACCTTTGTTGGCATTCTGTTTCAGCAGTTGATCTGATGGTTCTTTTATTTATGTTGTCGTCATTGTATATTGCCCTCCACCTCTATAGGCATTCACATTTATTGCATCCCCTGATATCGTTCTATATGCGCAGCATACTCTGAGTGCTCTTCTATGGACCGAGTTTATAGTTCTCATGTACGAGCTTATAGTTGTTGTCTAAGCCCATATAGTAGGAGCTGCGAACATGAGGATTGATTTACACATCGTGGTTAGCAGGTTTCTTACTGATTGTCTGGGGCACCGCCCGGTTAGCTTTCGCGCTTGTGTAGGCTAAGTGCTCTCTAAACTTGAGTCTATGGTCAAGCAGTACTCCCAGGTACTTTGTGTATGGTTTTGATTCAATGGAGTGTTGTCCCACCCATATTACCATACGCTCAACCTTTTTTCGGCTGCTTATGAGTACAGCTTCAGTTTAGTGGTCCGCTAATTCTAGACCTGTTGAGAGAAGTCATATCTTCATGTCTTGAATGGTGTTGTTGCAATTTTGCGTCACCACAGCGATGTCATCGGCATATCCGATTGGTCTCCGGATATGTAGCACTTGGTCATAGATAATGTTCCACAGGGCAGGTGAGACCTTCAAATGACTCAAACTGTGTGTCGTGACTTTGAGAGTAAACCGCCAATCGTCTGCAATGGCAGTGCTTTCCCGAAATCGATTCTTGATTCACCGTTTAAGCCTTAAGTTTAACTTAATCTAAGCCAAGGTCTATTAATATCTCTGAAGATTCAGTGAAATCAATAGATGACGCAATAACTCAAGTTATACGGTCACCGACAATAAATATTATTTGTCTGAACTTAGCTGCTGAAGTGTGCCTCTTTCTCATTTCCTTATGCTTGCAACTCTCAAAAATATAATAAAATTCCCCATTTAAATTGAAATCTAAAATAAAATGAATTTCTGCTCTTTTTTTTGGAAGAAGAAATATGCAAAAACCTTTCACCGCCTCCTCCACTTGAAATGCAGTCAGCTTAAACGGCCCGGAATGCTTAGCACAGCGTATCACATTTTCGCTCCTCAACCATTGCCAAACGACGATCGAAAACAACAAAAACGAAAATTAACGATTAAATAACAAAAACTAATAAACCCCAAGAAACCCAAAAAAAAAAGCAAAAAAAAAAAAACAAAAGATGCTGCTGCTGAAGCACTTTTGTACCACACATCTCCTGAGTGGCAGCGCGAGCGTATTTCGTCGTCGTCGTCGTCGTCGTCGTCGTCTTCGTCTTCGTTGTCGTCTCGTTCAACAACGTATTACAAAACCCCCGATGTACGATGAATGCTCATTAAAAAGAAAAAGTGATTATGAGTCGACATCGTGGACCATGAAATGCCTCGGAGAAATGGTAAGCAGCTGTTGTGGTTTCTGCGGTTCGGCGGTGGTATCAGTCGCCGCGCGCCCAAACAGGAGTAGTGGGGCTCAAAATCACAAACACTGTTCCCACCTGATACTGAATCGAAAAAAAGCCCATCCGCCACAGCCTTAAAGCCATAACAAAGATTCAGTCTTCGATGGCTGGCATTCACCTTCGGTAGGTGTAACAATCGACACACGTACGTGAACTTAAGACACTGTAAGACCTCTCGAGCCCCAGGCACTGTATCCATAGTAGAAGTCGAGCTACGCTTTTGTTTTGTCACCAAATCCAGTGTACCCATACTTAACCGCCTCCACCTCCGCCTCCGCCTGCGTTGTTGTCGTCGTAGATTAAAAGTGAAAATTCTTCGTTTTGTATCGTTGCGCCTGTTATTTCACATATTTTCGTGTTGTGCGCGATTGTTTAATTCATATTTCTTCTTCGGCAAACGCAGTGCATGTACACTTTGTTTAGTTCATAAGTTCCGTGGAGCGAGACATAACTTCTCGTAATCGTTGCCGCCTCTTCGAAAGACTTTTAAGATTTGGATTTGATACCAGTTTGCTCAGTTGTAATCGCATTTCGCAAAAAAAGACTTTCATTTTCATTTGCCCCCTTGCGCACAGTGGTGGCCAGTAAAAAAATAACCTCGCGTGCGTGAAGTGTCGTCTATTGTGCGTGTTACCGTGTCCCGCGAGAACAAGGAATTTACTTCACTACGCCGAATGTGAATGCGTATTCCACTAATTGGATTATAACTTTCATAATGGGAACCCCAATGGCATTGATATGTTTGGGTAAGAAGATCAATAATTCTAAGAATATATATCTCTCTTTACTTATTCTCGATGTCTTTTGGGTGAGAAAAAGTAGCGATGATTTCTACGAAGGCGTTCGAATCGATTTAGTTGTGTTTGAGTTAAAAAAAAAAGCTTTTTATAAAAGAAAACCCATTAAGAGTGACGGGAAAAAAAAAACTTTCGATTTTCTCTTGATTCTAGTTTCGATTGGTGGTATTTTATTTTCTTATTTTGAAAAAGTGAGGCTAGAGATATAAATGACACGGTTCAGATATATTTAGTCATTTGATAGGTTCGCGTGAGAAGCGTTTTACAAAGAATTCGTGAGGTACTGAGGTTGAAACAAAAGAGTTGATCTGCGAACTGGAAGAGAAGTTGTTAGAGATGGTACCGCACGAGGGTCCTTTGAATATATTGTTGAACATGCAATGAACAGACATTGTCAACTTAGAAGAGATTATGTACTATATTTAAGGAAGTTTGCAGGAGTTCCAGAGCTGTGCGTAGAGCAACTCTGCTTGGATTTACGAGGATCCATTGTGCAACTCCTGTGAGATGATAGAAATGTCGGTAGACAATGGTAGACAATTGTCATTTCCCTACGCCATATGTAGCCCTTTTTAAAGTCTTGGTATCTGCTAGTTTTTGATAGAATTAATTCATTTGTTTTTGATGGTTATCCAGCTAGTATGGCGCCAAGCAGAAGTTCAATTGGTGGCTTGCATCTGCAGCTCTTTTAAAATACTGACTGACATTTTGTTCTTTTTTAAAGCCGGAGACAATGACATATTTAAAACATTTGATTGGTACCTTCCATACGGCCCTCTTTTCATTGCTCAAGAGACGGAGACGTTTTGATAACACTTCTTGCGGTTTAGTTCTGAAAGTGCAGACAACATGAAGACTGCTTAGTTGTGTATAAGAAAGATGAGTACAGAAATCGAATTGAAATATGAGGAGTGATTAATCGGTTACTTACTAGTCTGTCCTACCACCCATTAGCATCCTTTCCCCCAGGATCTTTACGGCCTTCTGTAACATGGCGAACGCTAGGTGGAGCACATTCGCGTTCTAAGATGTTTCGAGGCTTCTTTGGGCCAAATACAACGAGAGGGCTTCTGTCTCTTAATAGAACCCAGGTAACCCTTCTCATTGGCGTACTTACAGTCCAATGGCGGACCACCTCAGTAGAATGGGTTTCAAAGACTTAGGCCTATGCAGACTGCGGCGAAACAACATGACACTTCTTCTGCGAATGCCCAAGTCTCAGCAGAATTAGACCAGCTCCACGAACTGGCTAACATGACCCCTATAGCCACCTTAAAATGCATAACAAAACGGGTTAGTTCAGGAAGGCCGATCCAAGCAACGAATTCAGCAACTACCTTGCATCCACTGAACAATCTTCCACTTCAGGCAGTCCTCAAACTTTGTGTGTCTGTCTGATGTACAATGTCTGATGAAACCAGTGAATGTAGAGACAGCTTCGTTTTTGACATTATCGCGGGACCAGAATTGCTTAAAACTATTAATTCACTTCGCAGTTCTAATGCACAGGAAAATGATGAAATTTCGAATTTGGTTCTAAAGAATATTGGTCCCAATTTAGTACACATTCTGTCCTACTTGTCCCGATGAATTGGTCAGGGGTTACCGGTCAGACAAGTCAAATTTTAGACCAATTTCATTGTTGCCTTCAGTTTCTAAAGATTTTGAAAAAGTAGTTAAAACGAGAATCTTCTCCTATCTCAGGACTGGCCTTTCCACTGAAGATGCTCTATTGCAACTCTGTTCCATTGTTCATACGGATTTAGATGGCAACAAATATTACGCTGGCCTTTTTGTCGATATGACTAAGGCTTTTGACATAATTGTTTGAATAGCTGGCTATCACTTTTGATCAAAGATTGAACTGGTCCACACACATTCCTTCTTTGAACAAATATCTACTCTGCTCCACTCGTTGCCTTTTCCGACATAGAAAATACTGCTCTTTGAACATTATGGCATCATTATGGCATCAATGGCATCAGCTTGACAATGCATCACTGGCAGACTACTCTGACCATGTTTAAACGATAACAGGACCACAGGACTCCTAAAACACACGATGGCTACCCTCTCCAAGATAGTCAACACTCTAACCGAGCACTGTGGTATAGGAAGGCATGCATGGTCTATCAGTCACATCCTATGCACATGCCCAGGACTTGCCAATATTAGGAAGGCTACACTAGGTAAATACCTTTTCAACGATCTGAGTACAGCCTGCATGGCTAATATTAGCTCCTTCATAACAAGGAGCGGATGGTTCCTAGAGTAAGAGGGTGATCTAACCACCTTGCTTAACAGCAGTACAATGGACCTTCTCTGGTCTAAGTGCATCCTTATCGATGCCGGTCTTAACCAATCAACCAAAGGTTGGAAAATGGCTTATAATGGTTTATTCCAATCAAGATTACAATATGGACTATGCAGTTGGGGTGGCGCTTATCGCAGTAAGCTGGACCAACTAATTGTCATTCAAAAATCAGCAAAAAGAAACGTTTGTGGTTCTCACCGTTCAGCGCACACAATGGAACGGTTAAGGACCTTGCAAGTTCTTCCTTTGGCATGGATTCAAATTTGGTCTTGAGCGGTCTTGGGTGTCTCATCTGTGCTTGATGTCCATAAATATAGTCTGTGGTTCCTTTTAGAGGGTTTTCGACCAACAAAATCTTTGGGGTATTCCAATTTCATTTGATTGCCTGACGCAGAACTCTCTCATCATGGCTAACACCAACCTAGGATTAGGTTAAACAGTTGAGAATACAGCTTTTCTTCAGTTGAGACTTGTTTGTGATAGTCTGATCACGTAACCACAGATTCGTGCCAGTCTGTCCTTTCATTTCCAACCAGGAAACCCAGGTAAAGTAAAATACAACGGAAGTTTGGCCTTCTCCTTACTTTTAGTTTGTTATTGTCCAAGTAGATGTCTATTTGGCTTTCTTCTACATACTTTGAGCTAAGCATTTCTTTTGGGCTCAGTGGGCTCTTAATTATGAAAACAAGTTTCAGTTTTAGTAACTAATTTGTGCTGCAAACTGCACCCACTGTCTCAAGGAAGTCTAAATTGATTAATAATCATAGTACTCCTTCCTGTTCCTTTTAATTAATATCTTATGACACAGGTAGCTGGATCGAGTGTGTTGAATGGTTGATCACCTATTCCGGATTGCGTCTTATTTAGACACAAGAGTCGCTAAATAAGATCGTTTAATCTGCTCTTTTAAGTCTGCTCTTTGCAGATATCTTTGGAAGAAAACGAGACCCCTTTCGAGGAGTCTGTGACTCTTTCATGTTACAAGAACAAGGATTTCGGTGGACTGTTTGATTATGTGTGGAATACAATGGGAAACTTCGATTCTGGTTGCATCGTAGCCATCGCTTTACTTATCTTGGTTTTGAAGAACTCTAAAGTTTGGAGGCAAGATGTTTAGCATACGCCAACTGGTAACCAATTGAAGACTGGAAACGTGTCGTTCAAATTTGTCTTTTTTGTGCCACGTGGCATAGTCCTATTGAAACCTAATACTGGTCCTTTCAATCTTGCAATCTAAGCCCAATAAATGTTGGTTGCCATATAGCCATAAGGCGCAGGACCACAGCGCTTACCAAACTCATTCCTGATGAATGGAATGGTTTTCCAATGATCACGTTTGGATATCCAGAACCTCAGATTCTCCAAGTTATCGCAGAGGGACATTTTGTTTGAAAACTCGGGGTCAATTCGTTGGTTTTCCAGCACCTTCTCCAGAAGGGTCGGTACTATATCAATTGTGCACTTCAAGGCGGTTGAGGTCCACTTCTGCTTGTGTACGTCACTAAAGGCGAGGTCTTCCTCTACTGCTTTGTCCCTTTGGATAACATTTAAGGCCTGAACGCTGGTGTTCATTCATTCTACGATTAATGGAGAGTTTCTTTACTATGTGGGTCGACTTTTGAAAGATTGAACCTTTGATTGAGGTCGCCATGACCTTGGTGCAGCAGTAACCGATGATGGGTATTGATTTGAACTACTTCAAGTCTCATGGGTTGTGAGCTTTCCTGGTCTAAAACCACACTGATAGTGACCAATCAGATTGTTGAGGATGGGTTTCAGACGTTCACACAGAATGACCGATAAGATCTTGTGGGCCATGTTGAGGAGACTGATACCTCTGCTATTGGCGCAGTCTAGAGGATTTCATTTCTTGTGGATCGTGCAAACGGTGCAGAGCTTCCATTTATCAGGCATATACTCATCTGAGCAGATCTTAAAAATGAGTTGGTGTATGCTCTCTGCCAGGTCATTTCCAGCTGCTTGTTCCAGCTCCAGCACCCTTGTTAGATATCCTCACTTCATTTTTGGTCAGATGGACGGAAGTTTTGGCTGTTGTTCATCCTCCCTGACAGCTAGATGTTGGTCTTCGTTGGTGTTATACAGTCTGCCGAGGAAGTATTTCCATATTCTCAGCATCGACTCTGACTCTACAACGAGGTTTCCATCTGCAACTCTTCAGAATTTTTTTACGGCTCTTGTTGGCCAGACACGTTCGTTTTACCTGTTGGAAACTTCCGTACATTATTCCTGGAGTATAATCTCTCAATAGCTTTGATCGCGCGAGTTACATATTTGTATGGTGACCTCCACCAGTAAACATGTATAGCAACAACCTTAAGTCGTTGCTCCATTTAGATCAGCATAATTGTACCTACATATCATATTAAGTTCATTAACATAAAAGCATTTCCATTTGCATGAAATGCACTTTCCTAAAATTTAATGCATTTGATATTTGATACCTACTTATTAATTCTCGAATAAATAATAATAAAAGTCAGTCAGCGATAGACACTAAACGGAATCACTTGAGTTTTTATTTAATTGGCGCAGTCGTACGGATTTTTTTTTGTTGTTTTTGAAAGAAAAAGAAAAAAAAAACGAACCACATTGAACATTAAAGAACTACAAATCAGTCTTTAATGAAAACAATTAATTAGAAAAAGTGCAGTGATTATTACGTACTATAAATCAGTCGTAACAAAGACATAAAATAAAAATAGAATTCAAGTGATTGTTGCGGACTAAAAATCAGTCGCAGCACACAGAAAAGAAAGATATAAGTGCCGTTAATAGTGATATCCGAAGACACCAACATTTCGCGACAAATACTCCACGATTCCAGAAGAAATTTACAAGCGGAAGAGGAAGAAACCGAAATGGCAGCTGACCCAAATACCATACTGGCCACAATGGCGCAAATTCTCGCTAGACTAGAGGCCAATACTCAACAACCTGATAGCCGAGCCCTAGTTCTAATGAGAGAGATTTCATACATAAAAGAATTCTCTGGAAATAGAGAAGAGCTAACGCAGTTCATAAATGTGGTGGACAACCACATTAGCCTAACACCGGAGGACAGAAGACCCACTACATGGACAGCAATAGCACAATGCAAGGTGACTGGAAGAGCAAAGGAGCTACTGCTGACTAATGCAATAACAACGTGGGATGAAGCGAGGAACCTGCTTGGATTGACGTTTAGACCAATAATCGACCAGGGAGAAATCACAAGGAAAATAAATAATTTAAGGGTAAGTTCAGTTTTAGATTTAAACAATAAAATTGAGTTCTTATTAACCGATATTCATACAATAATAATGTATGAAAATAAGCAGCATAGTCTAAAATCGCTATTGTATAATTTGGTAGTTAATAAGATTAGGGAACTAGCAAGAGGGAACTTAGCTAGAGAAATTAGGGATGAATATGATTTACATAAAATAAAAATGATATTGTATTCATATGTAGGGTTTGATGAAGGTAACTTAATAACGGAACGAAGTAGTAATCGGGCATATACTAGTTACAAATATAAAGAAAGAAGAGATGTACCTAGTAACCAACTACGACAAAATACGTCCTTCAATAATTCTGAACAGGTCCATGACGATAGACAATACAATTACTACAATAACCCACGACAGACCAACCAACTACGACGAAATCCAAATCTTATTAGTTCTGGACAAGAAAGGCAAAACAATAATCTTAATAACCCTGGACAGCGACGAAATACTTATGTCAATAACTCGGGACAATTACAATTCAATCGAGAAAGGCAACAAATTAATTATAATAACTCTGCAACCAACCAGCAGCAACGAGGTACTGATAGCTATAGTAACTCCAGGCAATTACACTATAGGCAAAATAACGAGAAGATGGATATCGATAACATTAACATTCCAGAAGAAGCCCATTCAATAGAAGCTCCGGTTTTTCTGAATCCAGCCTCACTGGTAGAAAGACACAAATAGCATTTACGATTGGAAATCAAAAACATATATGCCTAATAGATACAGGATCTACTATGACAATCGTTAACACAAGTAGAATAGATTGTAGTACATACAATATTCTTAACGAAGTAACGATAAAACTTTCGACAGTAAATAATCAGACTGCCGAAAGATTAAAGATCTATCAAGTCCCAGTGCCTAAAGAATTTGGATATAGATCTAATGTATTTATCCAAGCATACGGCAAGTCATTGGGGGAAAAATCATACAGTCTTTTATTAGGTATGGACGTCATAGGTAATATGGTAGAAAGCATAAACATAAAAAAAAGAGAAGTGTTGTTACAAAATAAAACCATAATTCCAATGATTTTTGAAGTTGAACCGTATATAGAATGTTACGAATTAGGGGGAAACGATGAAGTAGAGTTAGACCATTTAAAAACTTTTGAAAAACAGAAAATTCAAGAACTGTTGCAAAAATATGAAAGCCTCCTATACAAAGATGGAGATGAACTCACAAATTCTGACAGCACAGTGCATAAAATAATTCTAACCACGGATCAACAAATAAATGCCAGACTGTACCGTCTTCCTCAAAAACATGAAGAAGAAGTCAGGAAACAAATTAACGATATGGAAAGGCAGGGCATAGTTCGAAAATCAAATAGTCGATATGCCTCACCAATAGTAGTTGTGGCCAAGAAACCTGATAGCGAAGGAAAAACTAAGTATAGAGTATGTGTTGATTATAGAGCACTTAATGATATAACTGTGGATGATAAATACCCACTACCAAATATCGAGAGTATTCTTGATAAGTTAGGAAGGTCACAGTATTTCTCTACCCTTGATTTAGCCAAGGGATATCATCAAATAAAGGTACATCCTGAAGATATACATAAGACTGCATTTGTTACGCCAAATGGTCTTTATGAATATACCAGAATGCCTTTCGGACTGAAAAATGCCCCAGCGACGTTTCAACGTCTAATGAATGATATTCTCAGAGAGTACATAGGACAAATTTGTACAGTATATCTTGACGATATACTAATCTTTTCCACTTCCTTAGAAGAACATATATCATCATTAAATAAAATATTTCAAAGATTAGCAGATCATAATCTAAAAATACAACTAAATAAATGCTCTTTTCTTAAGAACAACACGGAATACCTAGGTCACATACTAACTTCGGAAGGAATGAAACCAAATCCGAATAAAGTAGAAGTAATTCAGAAATATTCTTTACCTTTGACAATAACTCAATTGAAAGGATTTCTAGGTAGCACTGGTTATTATAGAAAATTTATTAGGGATTACGCTAGAATAGCATACCCGATGGTAAAATACTTAAAAAAGAATATGAAAATCAATAGCAATGACCCCGAATATATTCAAGCCTTTGAAAGATTAAAAGAAACTCTGGTTAAGCATCCAATACTTAAATTTCCAAACTTTAATAAACAATTTTCACTTTTCACTGATGCAAGTAATTTTGCTTTGGGAGCTGTACTTACTCAAGAAGGAAATACTTTCAACAATTGCATTAATTGAACTAAATTTACAAACTCTACAGTTAACAAATAATTCGGAAATACAGAACGAAATATTTAACATCAAAGCAAAACTTCATGCAATTATACCACTCAGAAGACAGAAAAGAGGACTTCTAAACTTTATAGGAACAACACAAAAATGGTTGTTTGGGACAATGGACGACAATGACAGACAAGACATCCTCGAACATATGAAAGTTGTAGATACTAATAATCATGCAGCAATAACAAATCTTAATCAACAAATTAAAATTAATGGGCAGTTCATGGATTCATTAAATAAATTTAAAAAAACAATAGAAACAGATAGGGAAACATTATCGTATACCTACCAAAGTATCGCATCTAACCAAAAAGACATTGTAAGGAAACAATTGATTACCGAGCAACTACTAAAATTGCAAATATTAGAAAGTAAAATAGATAGCATACTAGACAATATAGCTTCTGCTAAGCAAGGCATACTACATCCAAGTATATTGACCGGGATGGAATTAAAAATAGCACATATAGACTTTTATAAACTTGAATATGCTAGAATAGGGCTTTTGAGATTCGACCAAGATAGAGTTATCATAGCTGTAAAATTACCGAAAGACTACATTACGACCCAACTTAAAATGATTATACCCATTCCAAATGACAAGAAAAAAGAAATAGACATCGAAGCGTTTCAACTTATAGAAATAAATAACCTACAATATGAATACAATATTAATAATATTTATTTAAAAGAACTAAATCTAAGCCATTCATGTATAACACAAAATGCATGTACTTATCGCTATAACGCAGTAAAAAGAATAACTAAGATTGATGATAATACCATTATATGTATAAACTTAGAAAAGGAATATGTAATTAATCAATGCGACGATAGACAATTAAACCTTACTGGAAACTTTATAATAAATATCAACAATTGCTCTATTAACATACTAAATGTAACTATTGTAAATTACCAATTAGAATTTATTCAAAAATTTCATTATGAAGATGAAGAAAAAATTAACATAACGGAAAAATTAAACTTTAAAGAAATTGAATCAATACAGCAAATTGAAAACTTAAAACATATTGAAGAATTGAATTACCATAGAATAATTAATTATGCTAGTAACATAACAATGTTCGTAATACTCATAGTAATAATAACTGTAATTATTTGCATAGCTAAGACAAATCGTGAACTAAAAATAAAAATTAATAATGTTACCAAGTCAGAACCAAAAATTCAAAAAATTGAGATTCCAACGATTCAGGAGAATCTTAAAACAAAGGGTGGAGAAGTTACATATTTGTATGGTGACCTCCACCAGTAAACATGTATAGCAACAACCTTAAGTCGTTGCTCCATTTAGATCAGCATAATTGTACCTACATATCATATTAAGTTCATTAACATAAAAGCATTTCCATTTGCATGAAATGCACTTTCCTAAAATTTAATGCATTTGATATTTGATACCTACTTATTAATTCTCGAATAAATAATAATAAAAGTCAGTCAGCGATAGACACTAAACGGAATCACTTGAGTTTTTATTTAATTCGCGCTTCTCAAGCTCTCGGAGAAGACGATGTTCTTCCCATCTATTCTACTCGTAGAGCTCACCAGCAG
The DNA here is from genome assembly GCA_963583995.1 of Xylota segnis. Taxonomy (NCBI): domain Eukaryota; kingdom Metazoa; phylum Arthropoda; class Insecta; order Diptera; family Syrphidae; genus Xylota; species Xylota segnis. Next base: position 112,454,968 of record OY757236.1, on the reverse strand, counting down.
CCCTTGTCCTTCTTTGCAGCGCCGTTTTGTATGCCTCTTGTTTAGCTGCATGTGCTTGCCGGAATTCCTCGTCAAACCAGGGGTTTCTTGGTGGTGGTCGGTTGAAACCCAGCACATTAGTTGCGGCACTTCTGTTGCCACTGGTTACCAGCATCATTAGTACATTTCGGGTAACCCGATCAGCAAGGATTATAGGTTTTTGACGTCATGTCTTCACTCAGTAATTCTCCTCTAGTATGGTACTTGGGATATCCGCATTCGTGCCTTGGCTGCAACATCGTAATGATCCGAGTCGATGTTAGCTGTTTGGAAGATTCAAACAATTAGAATACTGGAGGCATACCTTGCGTCGACCGCAATATGATCAATCTGGTTGACCCTTTCATGGTCATGAGACCGCCATATACCCTTATGAATATTGAGAACCATGTGCCTGCTACAGAGCCATTTCGTCCCTCCGCAAAGTCAATAAGCGTAAGTCCTTTGCCCGACTTGGTGTACTACCAAAGACGTCCACCTTAACTATCTTGGCGTTCACATCGTACTAGGCGATCATAATTAGGGCATTGCTCGTAAGTTCAGTTGAGGAGCTCGTAGCAACATTTTTGTGTGGCGTCGTTCTTACCCTCTGTGGGGGCATGAGCGCACATTAGGCTTCTTTTGGTGCGGATTCTCATAAGACTTCTTGCCTAAGTCTAGCGCTTACAACAAATCCGCATCCGAATAGGCGCTCCTTCTGCTCCCTATTGCAATCACCGTAATAGATGCCACAGTTTTTCATCCTTCTTTTGCCCAACCTATCCGATCGCGCTTCTTGGGTTGCGGTTATGTCTGCATTATAGCAGTCCAGGGCCTCTGCTAGTTGTTCGACTGCACGTGGCCTGTTAAGGGTCCGAACTTGTTTCCTTGTTTCGTTTGCTAGGGTCGTCATGACAGCAGGGCCATCCTCATCCGAGGCTTGTTGCTGCTTCGTAGCTAATGAGTTTTTCCGTGTTAGGCAAGTTACCCCTACGAACAACCCCCAACCTGACCGGACCGGTTTCATTTAGTTCAATGAGAAGATTCGGTGGTTTCGCATTGCTTATTGTAAGATCGCTTAGATTTCTTATTGTCAACAGAGTTCTTTGTTGTAAGCCACTCCGGTTCAATGTGAGTCATTCGAAATTAATCACCTGGATTGCATTAAAAGGATATGCATACCATTGACTCCTCGGCGCCCGTCCCTTCCTGTCAAATATTTATCATCACAATTACTTATAACAGCTTTGTGTTGTAGCCTCTAAAAGCTGAGTGGACTTTAATTCCTCCTCAATGGCTCGAGATACAAATGAGACTTTGGAAAGAAATGTCGCCGATATATTCGTTTGTATCTGCAAGAAAACACTCCTCTTAACAACCAATTAAGCATATACTTATGCCGAGCTCGTGTTATATAATTTTTGTTATTTTTTACCAAAGCATCATCGCCATTAACTTGTTTAATTGCTTCTTGAATATAAATACTGATATTATGCATTGCGAGCGCCATTACTTTCACTTTTGACTTTTAATTAAAATACCTTCTTAAACAAACAAATTTACTTGTTTGCTTAAAAAAATAAAGATACAACCGTTTACGTATGCATATATGTAACCTAATTGCTGCGTCGGATGGTAATTAAATGAAAACTTGTACTTTATATCATTTGGTACATTAATTTTCTTTATAGGAAAATTTAACGCCATGCTGGCGATGAGTATGATTGCGGCTTGAGAAGAAGAGCCATTTCTCTGAAATGCTTACAAGACTCTAAAATCAATTCACTGGTCCTAGACTTTCTCTGAGGAGTGGGACTTCATCCTTCTTTCTAAGCTTCAGGAATTTCATTGGCTTCAAGTTCACGAAGCCTAGCTGTGTCGAGATCTGATACTGACTGAATATCAAATAATTCTAACAACTACATGCCGCCATCCTAAGGCTGAAACAGTTGGTCCAATTCACCAACAACATCCAACCTTAAACCACCAAATACCTTCTAAAAGATACTGACGAAATGCTAGGTTGGTCAGTATGCCAGAGTTCTCCGACTAAAACCACCTTCCTTTAGTACCCTTTTCCTATACCCCGCGGTACTACCTCTCGCGAGCGTCTGACAAACATCCGGAAGTATAACATGGCCCTTTCCATTCATGTTGTGCGTGTTAAATTCTTTACATGAAGAATAGAGAAGCTAGACCCTGTGCCCCATCGACCTGATGCGCCAAATATTTGTATTTTGTATCCCCCGGGGGACTACCTCTAGGTATTCCAAATGACTACGTGGCCAGTCTCTTGGACTATCCTTCTTCTTTCTTCATCTCTACTTTTTTTCCGCTACAGTTGCCCAAATTCATTCGAGATGTTTTCAGGGTTTGGTATTTCTTCCAGTTCCCTATGTAGGATTTCTCTCTGAAGCTGGAATCGTGGGCACTGGAGTTACACAGACTCAGGGTTTTCTTGTCTTCCCTCGGAAGACGGACAATTGGGTGTGTCCTAGGTGGGGCTACAGTTCGGGATGAACCTGGGCCTCAATTGGGTGTGCCGTCGAGTTTAAACTTATGTAAGTAGGCACGAAAGAATCCATGCCTACTTAGCATTTGAGTCATGTGGACGTTTAGTTCTAGTAGTGTTTACGCTCTATCCAGTCATTGATTGTCGGGATAAGTCGGTGCGTCCATCGACTTTTTTTTGATGCATTCCAGAGCTGCTGCCATTTTCGTTCTGCTTCGCTTATATCATTTGCTCCTTCAGTGGTATTAATTTCATTTCAGCATTTCATCTGCTAACAGGTGAATGGGAACCAGTCCTGCAATGACACAAGCTGAATGGCTGGATACTGTGCGATATGCACTACATACTCTCAAGGCGCATAGTCTGTACGTTGTTTCTCCTTCTGCTGTGGTAAATCATACAGGATAGCCGACGTGATTACACTCGCATACAGTCGTCTTCGGCTATACCTTGGTTTTCTTAGGCTTCGCATTATCCTCTTGAGTGCATTATGAACTCGTGAGGCTTTTTCACTTACATGCTCCAGATGTTGTTTAGCTTAGTATTGACCACCACACCCAGCTACTCGATTGGTGGTTTCGATTTAATCTCGTGTCTCGCACTTTTTCCTCCTGCTCATCAGCACTACTTCGGCCTTATTTTCGACAAGGTTAAGGCCTACTTAAGTGAACCATTCCAATGTCACTGCTGATTCGTGTGATTTTCTCCAAAATATTTGGCAAGTCCTACGATCTTTGCTTCTTCTGGTATTTATAGCTGAGCCCTGTGGCACGCCATCCCAGACTATGTATTCCTTAATACCTTCACCTGTAGTATACAATAGAGTCTGCTGCCTAAAATAATCCATTGTTACTTCCTTGTTCCTTAGCGCAGCCAAAATATATTCCCAGTTGACGGAATTGAGCCACCTTAGGTTAGGTTAGATTCATGGGTTCGTGGGAGTGGAAACATTTCACATCGCCACACTCAGGTTAGTACATACCCGTTGCGAGGGGAACGATGTCCCCTACGCATGGGTTAACCCTAGTCTTACAAATTTGTTTTATATGGACCACTAAACCATCCAGGAGATTTGATGAAGTTCAGGCACTTAGAGTCACCCTAGAAATTTAAATCTAAGGTGAATAAGTCCAGGGCAGTTACAGACAAAGTTTGTTGTATCCTTATTGGCTTCCTCATCCTCACATTCGTGAGTCTTTGTTTTTTTTATGTGGCACCGAAGAGAGTTACGCCCAGGGACTACTCCCATCAGGGTAACAGGGGATTTCCTGTCCTTTTTCACACTACGGTCGGTCCTATGCTTGTCAAAACAAGGCAATAAACTTCTTGTAACCACACAGGTGCCTATGGAGGACCACCTACTGTTAGTCCTTAATCCTACTGCTACTTGCTACAGTGCACAAGGCGGGATGAACACCAAGGTGTCTACCTTTTGTGATATTGATTCTGATCCACTTCTTGCCAGTTCGTCTGCCTTCTCATTTCCTGGTATTCCTTCGTGTCCAACGACCCAGCAGAGGGTAACCTTGAACTCTTCCTACGTCCAATCTTCTACGTACGCAGAGTGCTCATTCTATAGTTTTCTTCTCTTCTACGTCCATGGAACTTTTATAGAAGTGATTCAAATTAAAGTTTCTAATCGAGCCTAACAGGGTGTCTTGATCCAAGATCTGTCTAACTAGAAGAAGATACAATCAGCCACGTGGCAATCTAGACCAGATTTTGAATTTAAAGTAAAAGATTCTAGATATTCGATTTCCATTTCGATTATATAGCGCAGCTCCGACAAGGCTTCTTTAAGTGCCATGATCTCCACATGGAGGATGTTACAGTAAATGGAAAGACGAAAGTAGGTAAGAATACCTCCTCTACCCAAATTTTCCCAAATCTTCATCCCAATCCACTCTAGAGGGAAAATTGTTTTGCCAGTCTATATGACTGAAACTGGGACCTAAGAGGATCCATGGTATCTAAGGGAGCATCTTCTTAATGAAGGAAAGCACGTCCTTAGTCGCAGAGTTTTTCAAATCTGCTGGTGAGCATGTTACTTCATGGAAAGGGTAAGCCACCTCAATCAATGCAGACCTTGGCATTCACAGAGACTGTGCTCAGATGATGAGCAGAACCTACAGTTTATTGAGGTGATACTTCAGGCTTACCAGCTCCCTAATACTATCCTTGTATAAGCTAAGAATTTTCTTGTAGGAATAAGGCTTGATTAATCTTTTGGACCCCCGGCACATTTTCCCAGTGACGCTAGATGAAGTTTGTGTTCGGCGACACAGACCCTATGGTCAGATGAGTTCGAGTAATGCACGACTAGTCGAACCTGGAAAGTGAACCTGAAGAAGGGTTTTAAGTGCATTCATGGGGTTCGAGGTGTAGGTATCATCAGTCATTTTAAGTAAACCTGCACTAGTAGCGTGATCCTTAACGAGTGCTTTATGGATACGAGCCGTCACTGGCATGCCTCTAATGTTTTCACAGGACTTTCTCCATGTAGCACGTTTAGATCGTCATAGTTCTAAATTGTGCTCTGTGGGAGCGAACCTATATTCGTCCCAACTCTTCGTGCGTTTAGCAGTGTCTTCTACCTTTCTTCCTTTGCTTAGCAAGCTGGTCATTCCATCAAGGAACCTTAGAGACATCCTCTGAACGTAATAGATAGGATTACCATATCTTACTTTGAGAGGACAAGTCCCAAGTGTATAACCTGTCTGTGTAAGTGGTTAGACAGCGAGGCTTCGTCGGACACATGCGGGCTAGCGAGTGTGAGGTCAAGTACCTCTTTGCAAATCGCATTTATAAAGGTGGGTTTCGAGAGATTCTATAACGCCTTATACCAGATGATCATGCCATATGTCGGACAGTATATGGCTGATAATAGATGCAAAAAGCCAATATGTCATACGTGGTTGTGGTTCCCATTTAGTTTCTGTTGCTTTCTTATACCCAAAGAGGGGTTTAAGCTAGCTATCAAGCTGGTGCGTTTAGTTGTGAGTTTTACAATGAAAAAATCCGAAGGGCGCTGCAGCTCAGATGTATACACATGTACTCAGGAGACATAGACCTGCAACTAGCCTCGAAGTTCCCGGACACTTGCTGTGTATTCAGCAATATCTATATTGACAGTCAGACTGCTCTTAAGGCGCTGGAATTCAGATCATAAAATTTGAATTCGTCTGAACATTAGTGGCACAATGCAGAACCATGCCTGATTATGGAGCGTATCTGGACACTGGACAGAAAAGAGTCAAAGCTTCTACAAAGAAATGCAGTTCGATGTATAAAATCACAGATCTGTGTGGCAAAGAGCATTATTCTAGAGAGGTTCATCGGCATACTTACTTACTTAAGTCCTGTATCCCCTTGTGGGTCCTAGGGCATCGACAATCTGTGCGCCATCGTGGGCGGTTTCTGGAAATGTGTCTCAGTTCTTCCCAACTCTTTCCCAGTTGCCGTGCTTTCTTCCCAACTGTTCTGCGCCACATACTTCTAGGACCGCTGTGTATCCTGCCATCCTGAGTAAGCGGGTTCCATTGCATCGCGTGGTTAGCTTTGGACCTGTCACCCTTTCAGAGAGTATGTCCAATCCACTGCCACTTTCGTCGTCGTATTGTTGTGCCTATAGGTTCATGGCCCGTTCTCTGATGGAATTGGTCGTTAGAGATACGGTTTGACCATAAAATTCTAAAGATATAACGTAGGCACCTATTGACGAACGTTTGCAGGTACCACATCCATATAGCAGCACGGATTCAACATTGGAACGGAACAGTCGTAGCCAAACTGTGGATAGCATCCCAGTTCGGTTCCGCCATCGGTTGAGACAATACTGCTAAGGTATTGAAAACTCTCAACTCTCTCAAACGTTTGCAATGCATACATGAGCTGATGAGCTCGGTCCTAGGCTGAAGGTCCATAATTCTGTCTGACAGCAGGCATACGTCGTCGGCGTAGTCGATGTGTTTCAGTTCAGATCAAATCCATCAAATTCCTCCGTTTTCTGTTCATAAGGCCGCATATAGCACGTCGCTAATCACCAAAAAAAATAGTATTGGTGAAAGTACGCAGCCTTGAGGAACCCCACTTTGGACTTCGAATTCCTCTGACAGCCTTCCTCTGTGCAAAACGTGACATGTGGACCCATCGTATGTAGCCTTGGTAATTGCCATTAATTTATCAGGTATGCCTCTCCTGCATAAGGCACGCCAAACAAATTCTCGATTGGCACTATCAAACGCCTTTTCCAACTCGATGAACAACAGGCGAATTGGCGATCGATATTCAACACATTTCTCGATTATGATCCATAGGGTCATGTGGTCGACACAGGAGGATCCAGAGCGGAAACATGCTTGTTCGGCGTCGAGTGTGTCTTCAAGGTGTACTTTGATTCGCTCCAGGATGATTCTAGCAATTATCTTGGCCACAGCAGGCCGCGCGCAGATACCCCTCCAGGTTCATCGACATGGCGACATAAAGTGGTCCATCTTAGGAGCGCATAGGGTGCCTAAGGCCTTATAGCCTAGATTGGAGGAAATCTGGGGACACTATGAAGGTCGCGGGTAAGAATAATGGTGGAAATTCTCTCTGAACATGGCATTCGGAAGAGGTGCTTCTCGCATGACATCACTCGTCTACTCTGTGAAAACCAGGGCATAGTTCATAATCATCAACCCTTGTTGATGTCGAGGTATACATTCCTTGTAGTTCGAAGATTCCAATATTTTTTCAAGAGGAGATAAGAAAGGACACCCCCTCAACAACAAGGGACACACAACGAATCAACGAATTGGACAGAACGTCACAATCGACAGCTACAACATTGAGGTAGTAAGGGACTTTGTCTAATAACCTCTAAAAACAACAACTCAGCAGAAATAAAACGAAGGATAACCCTTGCCAATCGCTGTTTCTTTGGGCTAAGAAGGCAATTGAATAGCAAAGCCCTATCCCGAAGAACCAAGGAGACTCTCTATAAGACCTTGATCATCCCAGTCCTACTTTATGGCGCTGAAGCATGGACTCTGTCTAAAGCGGATGAAGAGATCCTCAGTCGCTTCGAGAGAAAGATTCTTCGTCTAATTTTCGGTCCCGTTTGCGTTGACGGGCTTTGGAGGAGAAGATTCAACGACGCCCTGGTCAGAAAAATGCACATCAGTCGTTTAAGATGGCTAAGACATTTAGAGCGAATGGACACCAATGCTCCGGCCATTAGAGTCTTCGAATCAAACCTGGAGGGACAACGAAGTAGAGGAATACCTCGCCTTATGTGGCGCGCACAAGTAGAAGGGGACCTCAGCCGACTTGGAGTGCAGTTAGCTAAGGACCGGGCTAACTGGAGAGGCTTGTTGGTTAAGGCCCAGGTTCACCCCGAACTGTAGCACCACCTAAGTAAGTAAGTAAGTAAGCTCAAGAGGTAATGTTGCTCAAGGGAAACCCTTGAGGCTCGTGATGACCCAGCTCCCACTGTGAAAAGAACGTGCCGCTCAACTGTTAAATAGGTTCCATCGATGCTGAAATGCATCACGTTGGTCTGTCGCCTTCCAACGGCCTTATTTCCGTCCATTACGAAATTCGAAACGGAAATGAGTTTCGTTTTACAGTCCGCCATAAAAGTAAAATAAGTCTTGCGACAACAAGACGCGTCGTAACACCCTTCCGCCGCCCAGAGGGGTGAATGTAACATCATAAATCGCGTACCGACGCTATTACACCTTTTCCTTTAGTTTTACTACACTTCCAGCGCCAAATGAAATTAAAGAAAAAATAATAACAATAAATGAATTTAAAGCACATAAACTGGTTCCATTTCCATTTCGTTAAAAAGATAGAAAGTGAAACCGCGAGCCGTGGCTTTGCTGACTTTGCAAAATCAATTGTTCGAGGCAGCCCCACCTCTACGTCGTCGTAGCCGTGCTTCCAATAAGCGAGCCTCGACGGATTCATCTTACTTTGCAACTTTCTAATATGACGTCATAGGCTGTGGGGTTTTTTCTTGTTTTTTAGCGAACAGATTTTCCGTCGCGAGATGATGACGGAGAGTCCATTGTACCGTCATCAACGTGTGTAGTAATGCAACATTTGGAGCCCTGCGGTGGCAATCCAATATGACAAGCTCCTCGAGGGAGTTGGTCTCGAGTTTTATGTCACCATTCGTGTCACGCTAGCGTGTGCATTATGCAATGTGCGTGCGCTAGAGCCGCTAAATGTCGTCCGATGCCCATAAAGTGAATCATCGACATCGACATCATCATCATTACACACATCATGGTCTCGCGGCGGCGGTTGGTGGAGCCACCTATGGTTGCCCCTCTTTTGGCAGGCAGCGAGTGTTTGTTTTTTAAATTACCCCCTCCCCGGTCTCGGGGGTCTTGGTGTTTAGTCTTGTTTACCTGTTGAGTTGTTATTGTTGTCTTTTGCCTCTTCTTAGGAGGTACACTACGTATTGTTGCTGTTAAGCCACGGAAGATTGAAGCTTTTCGCTGAGATACTTTGTTTTTTGGGAAAGTGTGTCGAGATTTGTATGCAAAGACTGTGAGTTTAACGGTGACATAATAGGGTTGGTCGGCAGGCGGTTAATTTAATTAGAGCCCGGACCCTTCTCAAGATTTGTGGGCTATTTGCTTGGGTTGGGACTGTGTGTATCCGGATTTTGTAAGATGTTGTCATTGTTGTTGACAGTTGGAGTTGGTTTCATGGAGTTTTGGAGTTTTTTGTTTGTTTTGTAAACCCGAAATGCTTGAGTTGGAGCTGACCGTTGAGAATCGGTCATTGGGTCAAGATTTTAACTGGAGGTGAACCTATGAATGGTGTAAGATTTAAGTGGTGGTTAAGAGCTGAGTTTATTGTGAAAACAAAAAAAGTGATCTTTAGGTGAACGGTCGGACATTCCCTTGACATCAGTCGTTGGCTTGGCAGGGACAGGTTTCAACAGGAATGGCATTCTCAAGTTCTCAACAATTCTCAGTCTGATCGAGATGAGGTAACTGGGAAGGCCATTGGAGCACCGACACTTGCTTGTGACTTAACCAAGTTTTCACCAATTTTGACGACTGCTTGCCGCTTGGGATCATTGTCATGTTGAATGTGCCATGGTACTGGCATATGGTTTTCCGCATATGGCAGCCCGTTCTGTTGTCTCCTTTTCGCTTTGACGTGGCTGTAGATATTTGCGGGGACTGTTGGCGAAGTTGTTGTTAGGTGCAGTATACACTTGTGGGTCCTATGGCCTCAGGAAATGAGCCTCAGCTCTCAACAACTCTTTCTCAGTTGGAGTGCATCCTTCTCAACGGTTCTGCTCAATGTACTCCTAGGACCTGCCATCCTGAGTAAGCGAGTTCTATTGCATCGCGTGGTTAGCTATGAACTTGTCACCCTTTCGGAGAGTATGACCAATCTACTGCCACTTTCGTCGTCGTATGGTTGTGCATATAGGTTCATGGTACGTTATTTGATAAAGTTTTTCGTTAGAGATACGGTTCGGCCAGAAAATTCTTAATGCTTAAGGAATACATCATGATGCGTCTCTTTGACATTGAAGGTGCTTTTGATTTGAATTTCAAAGCCAAGCACGGACGCACTTTTGGATACTTAGCCTTAGATTAGGCCTTTCAATTGATTAATTGTACAGGAGTTGAAGTAACGTGGAGGAAACTATCCTTGGCTCTCTATGGATCTATACAGCCTGGAAGACTGCTCCATCTAGATGTTCTTTTCTTCGACAACTTCTACAAACTTTTGTGTTTATACGTCACGAGGATGCTTCGCTTATTAAAATGATGGATTAAACTTAATAAAACACATCCTTCCCAATTGGGAGTTGATCCCACAATGGGACTCTTAAAGGGGAATTCGTCAGGTCCATTCTAATCTAAACAGTGTTTGTTGGATATATGCCCTTCTCACTACTTGCGAGGAGTCTACATACATATAGCTTACTTAGGACCTTGCTCTCTATAGGACTAGAGACAGAAGGATCAGCTGGCTGCTCTTAGACTTACGAGGTCATCCAGACATAGATTCGACCTTTTAAGTAAGGAATGCCATTTGAACTCAAGGTATAGAGCTGAATTCCTTACTAACGAAAAATGGGGCAGCGCTCTGCCGTTCCAAACGAGGATGGATTCGAAGCATACATGGGTGGGTTACATATTGATGGAGGATCGGGGACAGGGATCTACCCTAGGGAGCTGAATTGAAATTTACTTTAACAGTCAGGCACCAACAAATGCAACTTATAATTGATGAATCAACTAAATCAATCTGATTTGGGTACATATTGGGAGCAAAGCTGAAGATCAACTGACAAGAAAGGAAACAAGTAACCTACAGTTACAACCCTAGGAGTAGCCATAAAAGTTGTTAAAACTGGATACTGCATCTCGTACGCATGTGGAAAGAACTGTTTGCAAAACAGCGAAAGATATGATTGAGCGCCCTTTCCACTGTCAGGCAACGACTTGCAGGATACAATTACGGCGGATAGTTGGTTTACACAGCGGACACTTCAACCAAAACAATACTACATACGAACTGGGACTGGGATTGCCTTAGCGAATGCTAACCAACCAACAAAAAGAAAAGACTCCGCATCGGGCATGAATACTTGGCGCAACAGGTCGATGGGCTTCTCACTACCATTCGTGTTGTGCGTGTTATATTCTTTACACGAATGGAAGAGGCCTACTGTTTAATGCCGTGTCCGAAGGGCAATTTGTTATTGGAGAAGCTTTCTCAGGACAGTTGTACTCTCGGATGTTTGTCAGACGCTCGCGAAAGGTGGGGCCGTGAAGAACTTTTAGGTGTTCCCCGACTGGGTTTCGAACCTAGAACCCCTTGCTTCATAGTCCTTTGTCCACCTAACTTATTTCTTCAGGGAAATTCAAGTTATGGGCGCTTGCCTGACAGTTGTTGACCTACCCTTAGCGGAGCGATGAAGTCACGTGAGTGGCTAAGCATTGCGGAAAAAAGGTGAAATCCTGTGAGCGAGCGAAGCGAGCCACAAAACCAAAACTTGAAACACGTCTCTTTTGCTTATAGCCGCCTGTCTGACAGTTGTTGACCTACTCTTAGCGGAGCAACGAAGTCGCGTGAGTGGCTAAGCATTGCGGAGAAAAAGGTGAAATCCTTTTAGCGAGTCGTCTTCTTTAAATTTAAATTGAATCAATAGTTTTAAAATAGGTACCGTTAGCTCTACGGAAATTTGGGACTCATGTCCCATTATCGACAAGAAAATGTTTGACTTATGTCCCGGTGGGCGCTTTTCAATTAGTCAATGTCCAGTAATGATACCTATAGTGCAGCTATGCACTATGAGATCAAAATCTTAGAGCCAAATCTGTTTTGTCGCTAGACACGTTATCCCACTTGTTAACCTGTGATTTGATTACTCGAGCGCATCGTACTTTAATTTAAGATTGCAGGTGGCGATTGGAATATGTAAGGTTCCATGTTCCATGCCTGGCGAGTTCATCGGTCCTACAATTCCCTTCCTATGCTCCGGCAACCAAATTGAACTACTTTGCCGTCTCTAAGAAAGACGAACAGCTGTCTAGAGCAAATTTGGAGTGTTTGGAGAAAGATTCCAAGAATTTGATAGTTGCTTGGCTATCTCTGGAGATGACAGGACTAGGAAAACGTTGATATACATATGTACATAAAGGGTAGGCCATCTAGTGGTTTATTTTCAAATCATAGGTTATTTTGACACTGACAGCTGTTTCCCGATCGAAATCTTGACAGGAAGTGAGTATCATACCTCCGCGGAACGAAATGTGTCGCTTTACGCTTGAACAACGTTGGGAAATATTGAAAACTTATTTCCAAAGTGAGTGCTGTGTAGCCCAAACAGTGGGTTATTTGAAAAGAAGATTTGGGCAAAATGAAGCTCCACCGCTCCTGCTGTACGCAAGTTTGGCAAAAAATTCGTGAGAAGGGTATGCTAGTGGACAGCACAGAGGAGAATGTAGCTCCTGTAGCCGGGAGTGTGAGACTCAATTCACGAACAACAACTCGCCATCGATCTCAACAGCTCAACATGTCACGCACTAGCCTGAGCAGAATTCTGCACAAAGATCTCGGATTATTCGCCTACAATGCCCAATTGACTCAGCAATTGAAGGCGCCTCGCAGTTTGGGCCTTAGAGCAGCTTGAATTGCTGCGAGAAATCATCTTTTCTGACGAGACCCATTTTCATCTCGGTGGCCACGTTAACAAACAAAATTGGCGCATCTGGGGCTCGGAAAACCCGCACGTTATTGTCGAGAAGCCGATGCATCCACAGAGAGTGACAGTTTGGTGCGGATTGTTGAATGGTGGCATCATTTTTCTTCGAAAATGAGGCTGGAATCAACGTTTCTGTCAACGGTGAGCGCTACAGAACCATGTTAACCGACTTTTTTTTTACTGAAATTGAAGACAAGAATTTGGACGACCTCTGGTTCATGCAGGATGATGTGCCATGCCACAGTCGATCTTTTGCGCACCAAATTCCCAAATCGTGTTATCAGCCGTCTTGGCGATGTCAATTGGCCGTCTCGGAGCTGCTATTTGACCCCTTTGGACATTTTTTTGTGGGAAACCGTGAAAGACCGATGTTATGCCAACAATCCGGAAACGATTCAAGCACTTAAGGCCAATATCATCCAAACAATCCGTGAGCTACAGACCGAAACCATCACCAAGGTCTTAGAAAATTGGATGTTCAAGCGCAAAGCGACTCATTTCGTTCCGGCGAGGTATGATACTGACTTTCTGTCAAGGTTTCGAGTGGGAAACAGCTGTCAGTGTCGAAAAAATCTGTGATTTAAAAAGAAACCACTAGATGGCCCACCATTCCTGCCAACTGGTTTTCCAGTTCTTCGCATGTTCGTCGCCACTCCTACCATCATCCAATTATTTCCGGCTTCGGATTTCATAACTCAAAGCAAGGTTCATAAGTGTCACAAGAGATGTCGGAAGTGCCTCTAACCGCCTGTAACGTAAGCTCCCAGCCCGAGGCTCCGAGCCAATTATCACCGGCTTGTTGCAAGCAAAACGATTACGAAAACACATCACATGCGTGCGTGAATAGTTTTTAAAATTCAAGGCCGCATACCAAATTTCTCTCCATACCCACTTGCATGCATGATGAGCCGGTTTAACACTTTCGAGCTACAAAACAGCCCGCACTCGCAACAATTGGCCACAAGGGAAATGGAACACAAAATAACTAAAACCAGTCAACATTTGAGTGATCTCTGGGTTTGTCACTTTCACTTGATTGGCTATTATGTGGGCCCGCAGTCCATCAATTAGGCTAGGAAGCACATTTTGTTGTAGACCAAGTGTGCGAGTCACTTTTGCTTTCACAGTGAGAGTAAACGGCTTTGGCTATTGGAGTGGTCTTAACCTAGATCTAGATGAATGGGCTTTGACGTTAATTGCCTCTTATGTTTGTCTATTTACAGCTGTGGTCTTTATCAGCCTAATATTGATGGCAGGCGGACAATTGCAGAGGCCATTACCGGTAGATACCGGGCGAGGTAAGTAAAAGAAATCGGCTTGTTATGTTTGACAGAGCTACTACGGGCTAATAGCCAGGATTCCTATCTACTTTTAAGGCAGCGTCTTATTTTCAGTCACATCTGGACAATCCCTTCTCGTATGACGTTGCTGGTGGGGGAGCACGTGTACCAAGGAGTTCGGTTCAAGTAGCCGCCGATAAACGTAAGGGTGACAGTGAAGATGATAGTGAAGATGATGACGACAGCGATTACGTCTACTACGACGACGACAGTGATAGTTCGAGTAGCAGCAATGAGTCCGAAGGACGGTTGCTATCCCAATCGGCTTTTAATCGAATTTCGGAGACATTAGGTGCTTTGAATACTGTTGGCCACTTTATCGTCGATATGACCCGCGGAGGTCATGATTCGAAATCAGAGTCAGAGGAGGATCACGTCACAGCCACTAGCACAACAACGGTACCACCGGCGCTTGGAAAGATCCTGGCGCCAAGCACAAATGCAACCAAAACCAGCTTAGAGCCAACACCAATTCGACGAGTAGGCCAGACGGGTGATGCTCCAACATTTGTGGAGACCAAAAAGAAGAAAAAGAAGAAGAACAAGGTTAAGAAACACATCCATTCTCAAGTGTCCACAACCACCGAGAAAATTGTTGTATCCTCTTCGATACCGAGTTCGAGTACCACATCGACTACATTAAGGCCAAGCACCAGCATAGCCACGTCTACAATCGCCTCCATTTCATCCACTCCACTGTATGTTCCAGCAGTGGTCGATGACTCCTCGGCAAAGGATGGAGAAAATCGTTGTAAGACACCTAGTGGACGTCCAGGACGATGCGAAGATTTGAGTAGTTGCCCAGCCCTCTTGCTGAACCTCAGCAGTTTGAGAGAATCATTGTGCTTCAAGAGCCTCTTTGTGCCTGGGGTTTGTTGTCCAATCACAGAGAGCACCGTCTTGACTACCCAACGTCCACTTAAGCTCACCCCCAGGCCAACAACCACAACGACAACTACGCCTAGACCCAGGCCCATAACGCACCGACCAACATCCTCACCGAATCTGGTACTGATTCCACAAATAAAGCCAACGACGACAACCAGTACAGCGAGACCCCTGCCTCCGTCAATAGCAGGACCAAGCTCGAACAATTTGGACAACATCAATGGAGTCGTCGATGAAGATGATTGCGGGCAGCAGGAGTACTCTACGGGACGTATAGTCGGTGGTGTTGAAGCCCCGAATGGTCAATGGCCTTGGATGGCGGCAATCTTCTTGCACGGGCCGAAACGGACTGAATTTTGGTGCGGTGGATCCCTGATAGGGACAAAGTATATTCTGACAGCGGCACATTGCACGAGGGACTCCAGGCAGAAGCCGTAAGTAGAAGTCGACGTACCTTTGGTCGGAGAGACAGTGAAAATGTTCGATTTTATTCGCAGGTTTGCAGCGAGACAATTTACTGTTCGGCTGGGCGATATCGATCTCTCCACGAACGAGGAGCCATCGGCACCTGTGACCTTCGGAGTAAGAGAAGTCAGGGCGCATGAAAGGTTAGTATTTCAAGGATTGGGATTACTTTGCGCGGCTGGTTAGTACTTTCTGGTCTTCTTTCCTTGTTTGACGTTCCTTGTTCCGAGGGAGTTGCCTTTTGGGTTTGGTTGCTCTCCCTGACTCTTTACAGGCGCATCACAGCATCCCATATTGCACTCGATGTTAACATATGGTTCTCGGGAGTTGGTATTTCTCCAAATATTTTCCCAAGACGTCTGCGTTCTGTGCAAAATTTGGGACGTCTCTGGGCTCTCCACAGTTTGAACAAATAGGAGATTCCTCAAGCCCAAACCTGGTTAGATAAGTTCGGAAGCAGCCATGTCCGGTTGGGGGAACTGGGCGAGATAGAAATCCATTCTAGGTCCATCTTCCCTTAGTTGACTGATTCCATATCTCCTGCCACATTCTCATGCTTCGTTGTCTTTCTTCCAGCTTAACATCTTTGACTGAAGCAAGGCTTTCATGCATATTGGCGTCGTAGGTCCCTTGAAGCTCGTTAGCCAAGATATGCGCTGGTAGCATTCCCCCAATACACTCTCAGTCGGTTGATGGAACTAACTCTTCTTGAGTGGGACTTTATTTTCACTGCTTTTGCCCATATTGGTGCCGCATACATTATTTTTGACTGCGCTTTGCTGCCTGGGTCCTCCAGCATTTGTCATTATTCTAGATAAGGCAGCACATACCCGAGCAGGTTTGTCGGACGTTATTTCAACGTGTTCCTTGTAAGCGAGCCTAGCTTACGTTATATTTTGATAGCCTAACCTGATGGTGATTGTTTCTCTTTTCTTGGGACTGCTTACTAGTTATGTTCGGTGAGGCAAGTTCTAAGACGGGCTGCCATCAATCGTCTCACTTTTCGGATACATTCGTTCCTCTATTTCTTCCAGGTGTCTCGCTGCCACTATAATTGCCTCGTTAGGCATTTCCAGCCGCAGAACCCTATCATAAGGTTCCACAGGGTAGAATCTAGTACCAATCCTTGTGATACTCCTCGAGATATGCCCATCGTCGGTATCGTTAAACAGGTACCGTTTCTCGGAAAAATTGAATATTATTTTGATGAGGAACCCTGGCACTACAATTTCTCTAAGTGAGGACAAAATACGTCCCAGTTTGCAGAGTTTAACTCATTTTTGACGTTCCAGCACCGTATTTCTTTGCGCCTCCACTTTCTGTCCTGAATAGCTTCTTTCAAAATTGTGGTCCCTCGGTATACCATCGATTATCTTATTCCATACTGTGCGTTTGAAAGTCCCCCTTCTTCTTGGTAGATTGCTTTCTCTGTGCATCTGTCGAGGCGACAATCGAAAGTACCCCTGGAATCTACCAAGTACTTTCCGTCTTTTAGTTGGACTTATTCAAAGTTACTGATATGCATGATCTCACAATCAGGACTTATATGCAGACTTTCCGTAAAAGTCGACCAGGTTCGCTGAAGGCATTATTATCGATTCTGCTTAGACCGAGTCTGGCTAGATCTTTGGATCTTCGAGGAAGTATTCACCAAGAGTTTCTCCTTTCACAGCGCGGACAGAGCACAGAGATCCCTCTCGTTGTTGGAAAGTCAACAGAAATCGTTGAATAGAGCCCCTAGCCTTCTGGAATGTCTGTCTGGAAGGCAGGTACCAGGTGTTTTCTACTAACAGAGATAAGTTCTCTAGTTTTTAACGATCTACCTCTCCTTTAACTAACTCGTTCGGCTTACAATTCCCCGGAGTATCCCTGTGGCCTGGAGCCTAGCACAGGGATACGCCACCTTGGACAATGATCTCGTTAGGAGATCCGGGGGCATTACTTAACCAGCTTAGATCGTAGTATTGTCGATTTCAAGACTTTTATTGCTTCTTGATGGTCTACATACAAGTATAGACGAATAGGACCGCAACCTACTGCATTACTCTGTCCGTGTACAGCTCTGTCTCATACTTTATTTTAAATTGGTTAAGATTCTCAAACTCTTCTTCTAGGAGTCTTCGTTTTAAACTTGACATTTCTACAGGCTCTAATCCAGTTGTAAGATTGGGCCTAAGAGTGTTTCTAATGCAACCCTAGAACAACCTTTGAGCCACTTCGAGTGTTGCAAGTTGCATTTCTTGTTCCGTGCCGTTGATTAGACTGAAATTCCGTAAAATTCGGACCTGGCCCACAATCTTTTCACTCTGTTACCAGGAACATTAAAGTGAGCTTCCTTTTCGACTTGACTGAACTATTGTCTGCAGGTCGATGCTCCATTCCACGATAATGCATACGTTAAGCTGTTTAAGTCGAAGCTTTGTTTTGCCTTCTTTAGGCTTTTCGTATAACCAGAGTCTTCTGAGAGCCAATTACTTTTTGGGTTCAGAACATATTGAATGCTCTCTCAATTCTAGTTGATTCCTCTGCCATACATTCATTGAGGGACTTCCTTTAAGTCCTCTTGATAACGTAAAAGGGGCTTACTTTTTTGGATGGCAATGCCTGAACTAGTGGGGGGACTTTGTGGGCTGAGATGGTAAGTTCTGACAAGAGGGCGCGCTTCTGTAATAGGTTCAGTCGTTCTTGACAGAAAAGATCTCTCTGCAAGTCTCCTTAAATCAGGCTGTTCGTTAGCAAGCCTCTCAAATGGAGGTCGCAATGAATCGGATAAGACGATGGACCCAAGGTCAATACTCAGCCTTCTTGCATCGACCTTCTGGCCTAGAAGATCTTGACATCATTGCTTTGTTCATTAAGTCAATGTGAGGCCTAGCTTCGAAATAGGTTATATTGTTTCATCTGGACCGGGTTAAGGACCGGGCTAACTGGAGAGCCTTGTTGGTTGAGGCACAGGTTCACACCGAACAGTAGCGCCTCCTAAATAAGTAAGTAAGCTTCATCATGAAGAGTTCGTTTTGGGTCGTCTGTCCGCAGTAGCGCCGGTTCTACTGGGTTTGGATATTATCACGACAAGCCTTGACAAAGCACTTGAAGGACCTCTTGAGACTGCTTTAACCCTAAGCCTTGCTTCCTTAAGTACGGTTTGCCACATGCCCACTGAAATCAGGTTGACTACTCTGCTGTTTGGCCGACATGCTCATAGGCTGGATATTGTATATACCTAATGGATTGTACACGTAGCTACCTCGTGATAGTGTCTGCCCATGTCCGTTGAATGGATCTCTCCAGATTCCATTCAGGTTTATGTTCTTTTATTCATTGCCGTCTGGCATTGGTTTTTATTTACATTGTCGCCTAAGCCAGACCCAAGTTTATTTGAACTTAATTTGCATGTTCACACCCAATCTATGGTACCGCTAACAACATCATCACCAAAATTTGAATTGGTAATGCTACAGTCATGGGATAGCGACAACACGTATCCACTTAAGATACAAAAAATTACCATCCCTTGTGTCTCTTCTGTCTAGATTCTCCCGCATTGGCTTCTACAATGACCTTGCAGTCTTGGTTCTCGATCGTCCCGTGCGCAAGTCAAAATACGTAATTCCAGTTTGCCTACCAAGGTTAGGACGCATGCCAGCGAAGGATCGCCTCCCTGGACGAAGAGCAACAGTAGTTGGTTGGGGTACAACCTACTACGGCGGCAAGGAGTCTACATCACAACGTCAAGCCGAACTCCCTATCTGGCGTAATGAAGACTGCGATCGATCGTACTTCCAACCAATCAACGAGAACTTCCTCTGCGCTGGATATTCCGATGGTGGTGTGGACGCTTGTCAGGTAAGGCGCTCTTGAACACTATGCTTTGGTGTCTCAATAACACGCATTATTCTCAGGGCGATTCTGGAGGACCACTTATGATGCGCTACGACTCCCGATGGATTCAACTGGGTATTGTTTCGTTTGGCAATAAATGCGGAGAGCCCGGATATCCTGGAGTCTACACGAGAGTGTCGCAATATTTGGACTGGATACGTGACCATACGAAGGACTAAATCTACTCGATTAACCTTAAGGATTTCATTAGTGCCTAGTCCGTGATGAGTGTTGTTAAATTATTATCTAATTGTGTGTATTTATTAGAGTAGGACATTTTTTGTGTTTTATTTCAAAGTGATCAAGAGGAAGTAAATTATTGTCATACCTTGTAGGTTAAGGCTCCCTTTTCTAAGTTAATAAATTTAATCTAATTTTTTGTAGAATGTGCGTCGCGATTATTACAAAGTTTGAAAACCTACTTCAGTTAGAAAAGAGAATTGAAATTTCAACGTGGTAAGGCTACCGTGACTACCAGCTTTACAACAGATACTCTTGGTGTCGAAAACTTAAAAGAACCACTTGCTTCTGCAGACCCAACATAAGATACTTACCCATCAGGCCTATGGGCATATTTTTCAAACTTTTTTTCAAAAAACAGAGGATGATTTGGGGGTCGGTGTGGCTCCGTGGTTAGTAAGTAGGACCAGTCCTCATCAGAGGTTCAATTCCCAATATTTTTGTTTGTTTCGGTCCACCGTCTTGTGAGCGCCTGACGAACGTGAGAGAGTATCATTGTGTTTTCAAACAAAAATTGCCCGTTTTTCCAAGGTAAACAAGCCTTTTTTTTTTAAATAAGAACAGCACGAAGCAAAACCGATCTATTTTATTCAAAATAATCCTCTTCTGACACAATACAGCGATTTGCAGGATCTAAAAGCGTGTCGAATGAGTGTTTTAGATCGTGAGTCGGTCTAGATTACGTTCAGGATATTGGTACAAGTCTTTTCGATAGATTCTACGTTCAGAAATCGGTTTCCTTCCATCAGCTGATTTATTTTACCAAAAAGGAAAAAGGCGTTATCGTCAAAATTCAACGATTTTTATCCAGAAGGTGGCCTCACTAACCTTAGAAGAACCTATTTTTGCGAAAAGTTCAGAATAAAGGTAACAGGAAATACAAAAAAAAAACCGTCGCTTTCAAAATATGTATGTACATAAGGGGACCAAAACAGTCTACTGAGCTGTGATATTCTTTAGAAACTATGGGCTATGCGTTAAGCATTTAAACTACTGCTCAAGCTCAATGTTGTGAATTTAACTAATTGTAGTTGGGTAGACGGTACGCAGCTCGTTACTAGACAGATCTGACCCGAGTTGGATCAGAACCGGTCCAACTGTTGAGTTAAATACAAAAAGTCGCAAACAGAGTAGGTGTAGGTCGGAATTAAAGCTTTATTAGATCTGTATCGTAGAGCTCTTAATACAGGGTCATTCATTTAGTGGTTTCAAGTTGGTAGCGCTGGCATTTGCCACTTGCCAAACTCAACTGTCATTTGAAGTGTCACGATATTAGTCGAATGTTTGCCATTTACGATAATGGATCGCTTAGTAATCGAACCACGTAACGAGTTATGGTCGTCATAATCGACCGACTATGTAAGGAATCATGAGAACTGTGAGAAATTTGAAGAGAGTGGAAGCGTTACTGATGTCGTAAGGCCTGTGCAACATCGTAATGCCCGCTCAGTCGAAAATATTGCTGCTGTAAGTGCAAATGTTGCTGATGATCCGCATTTATCGATTTCGTGGTGCTCGCAGCATTGGAACTTGGCGTATTTTTCATTTGGATTTGCATCTCCATCCTTATAAAGTTCAACTTACGCAACAACTGAAGCCTGCTGACCATTCATAACGCCGTAGATACGCTTCTTGGGTGTTGGAACAACTGACAATAAACACCGATTTTTCGAACAACATTTCATTCACTTATGAAGGCTCAGAAAACCCACAAGTGATCGAAGAGGTGCCTTTGCATCCAGACAAAGTGACTGCTTGGTGTGCTCTTTGGTCGAAAGGTGTCATTGGTCCGTATTTCTTCGAAGATGCCAATGGGCGGACGGTTACAGTTAATTTGGAGCGATGTGGTCGAATGATAACCGATTTTTTTTGGCGGGCTATTGAAGATCATTACTTGGACGATATGTTGTTCCAACAAGACGGGGCAACAAGCCACATAACACGACCAATTATGACTTTTTTGCCTGAAAAGTTTCGCATAATTTCACGTTTTAGCGACGTTAACTGGCCACCAAGATCATGTGATTTGACACCGTTAGATTTCTTTCTGTGGGGCTATGCAAAAGCTTTACTTTCGAAACCGAAACCCTTTATAAGAAGAAAAGAATAAATGTGGATGACTACAGATTAAATCATTATTTACTCGTCTTTGGTAGAAGTTGAAGGAGTTTTATACGATGTACGTGGAAGGTTAAAGGGATCTTTCCTTGCGAGTCCTTTTAGTGCAAAACGCATAAAATTTCGATTAATAACATCTACGCAAACCTTGGAAGCATACTCTACTGCCAGGACGAAAGATTTATAAAGATAGACAAACTCCTTGGAATGCCCTTTTTACAAAACCTTACATAACAAACCATCCCAACCATCTTACTTAACAGTTTTCAAAGTAAGTTCAAGTTTTTCTTGCCAATAATGGGACATAAGTTCCAAATTGTCGTCGAGCTAATACCTTCTTTTTTAGAAAATTGGTTTAATTTAGGTTTGACGACGGCGACTTCTTGTCCTAAGCAGTGAGTTTGGGAAGGGTAGCGGGAGTTGAGCTGAACGATGGTATCGCGCAGGCTAACTCGGAAGGAATGGGTTGGGGGGCAGAGCTTACTGTCGGTGTAGCTTCGACCAGCTCATCCCACAGTATCGAGCATCCGCTGGCTGCATTGCTGATACTTAAATCCAACAGACATTCCTCCACAAGTGTAGTGCTGTCAGAGTAGCTGGCGATGCCAGCTAAATCCGGATTTTCAAGAGATACGATCTCAATGTTTTTTTTGTTGTTTTTTGTTTATTTTTTTGAAGACATGATTTTGGTTCCATGAGTAGCTAGGGAAGGGGAATACCATCCGCACAGAGCCCCGCATTATACGGATGGGGCTAGCTGATCCAGAGTTCGCCAGTTTCTCTGGATACACCGTTTGCGACTGAGCTATTTTTGATGTACCTGTTCTCTCAGCCAAGTTGATCATCGGCAATATTCGGTTGACACCTTGATCCAGCCCAGGGGGAAAGAGAAAAGGTGGGTGGAAGGGAGGTAGATATGGAAGAATGAACGACTCCTCTTGTGAGTCGCCCGTGATGCATCCATCCCCACGGATAGGTAACGATGAACGACTCACAAGAGGAGGCTCGATAACTAAGAGGTGATCACTTCCCATGCCATACCTTCCCATATATGGGAGGTAGATATCCTCTTAGTTATCGAGCCTCCTCTTGTGAGTCGTTACGGCGATACCGTGGGGATGGGTGCATCCTCGATATCGTCTCCAAGCGTCCTGGACTGTAGCTAAGTCGTCACACCGCGTCAAGGTGGGCAATCGTCGTGATGGATCAGTGAAGTAAATGGTATAAATCTTTGGGAGGTTTTAAAGGAATGCAAGTTCTAACAGAGGCAGAGGAGAAATCGTGTATTCAGTTATTTGTGATGTTTATACAGCTTACTTGATGTAACTCTTAAGACAGGATCAAGTTAAAGTCAAAGAGTTTTCTCAGAGGACTTAAGCAGTCACCACTTCTGCAAACTTCACACACGATTGCAACGTTTTATAAGCCGAAATCAACGCCATTCATCAAGTAGCCATTGGTTGGCAGTCAAATTGTCATCAAATCTCTCGCATCCAGCATTATGAGATCTAAGGCAGTGAAAGGCTGCCGCGGTCAGTACAATCTTACCCTTTGCTAGATACCAGGTCAGTGTGACATACCGGGAAATTGTGAAACTGTCGCATTAGCTATAGGATAAATGTCACCCACATCGAGGGGCCAACGTCTTATGCTTAATACCTTATCAACGGGGTAAGGCTGGCCAGATATCAACAACACCTCCAGACTGCTCTGGCCAAGCTTAAACGAAAACAGAACCATCGAACTCCTAAAACACACGAGAGGAACCCTCTACAAGATTGTCAACACCCTAATCGGCCGCTGTGCTATAGGAAGACATGCTCCAATACTGGACATTACCTTCAACGACTTCTGCAGAAGCTGTAGGGACGAAGAGAAAGAGGAGACCATCAGTCACCTCCTATGCACATGTCCAGCACTTGCCAATATTAGGAAGGCTACTCTAGGTGATACATTTCCAAAGATCTCAACGATCTGAGTACCGCCTGCACGTCTAAGATTAGCACCTTCATAAAACGGAGCGGATGGTTTCCAGAGTTAGAGGGTGAGCTACCTACCTTACACACCGCAGCACAATGGTGCTTCTCTGGTCTAAGTGCATCCTAATCGAGGGCCGGTCTAAACCAACTAACAAACTAATCAACCAACCAACCAACCAAACCTCTTAGATTTTGATAGTAGAGGGACATTCGGTGGAGTTTCTTGAACGGCAGTATTAGGGGTCATGATACTCCAGATTGGGTCTAAAGAGAGGTGAATATTCAATGTTGATGATATGAGGCAACTATTATCGTAACATTCTTCGCAATGTCAAAGAATACTCCTACTGTTCCCCTGGCAATTCTTGATTTTGGTCGTACATTCAAGTACTCGCCCACGCCTACTCAAAGTTCTAGCCATGTTTTAAAAAGTGCACAGATTCGCTTGCACTCACAGTCATTCAGCAGTTCCTGGCGAAATATTCTAAACATCTCTCCACCTATCAATGTTTATCTATGATTCACAACGGCGCCGTGCCTAAAACCGCATGAGTGCGTCACGCATTCTGATGATACCTCTCTGCTCTGGGCGTTTCAATTGTTTACCGATTAGCGATAATCAGCTGACGGAAGCGGAATCTTCGAAAACATTTAAGAAACCATTTACACCCCACACTCGGACGCTACAGTTCCAAAGTTCTTAGAAAAAGCCTTTCCCCAACACCGCCGTTAATCATCGATTCAAAAATAAATGACGCGGGAAAGCACACTGAGTGATATGTGTACTCGTATACGCCATTACGCACTCGAATTCCGCCATCTGCCGAGAATGTCCCACAGCACCCCAATCGAGTCGAAATATCAGACTAACATATCGGTTCGGCGGTGCGGTAGTGTTGTGCGTTCGCCGTTCGCAAAAGATTAAATAAAACCAAAACAAACCAACGTCGTCGATACAATAAATAACGCGGTTCCAATGTCAAGTTTATGCAATCGATTTAGACACTTCCGATTGATAAAAATAGCTAAACTCCGCTGACAGCTAGAATTTAGCAGTGCTTTAGTCCGCCATTGACGTGGTTTCACGCTTCTTCATAGACCGGTGACAGTGGTTTCTTTTTTCCTTAAATTCTTTCTCCGAAAACAGGAACCGGCTTTTTGGTGGTGTATCTTAGCGTCGCTGGTGTTGAGTGAAAGTTTTGTTCCACTCAAGTGTGAGATACTTTTGTGCTTACAGCTGACAACATGAAATCTGAATTAAAGAAGCATATTCAGCCGAATGGTGGGGAGAGTACTGCACATGACAGATGGGACACATCAGCTGTTGCCGAGAATAATGGCGGTGGACTAGGCGATGCTAATGACATTCATGAGGTAAGCATTTGCGATTAGAAATTTGGTTTTAAATATTTGTGCGGCATAAATCGATATCCGTGCGACAGTTAATGAATACAAAATCCAAATGCGTAATTTATGACACTCGAGGGAGTTGAGTTATCGATTTTTCGCTTTTGACTGAGTAGAGTACTTTACCCATTCAATGGTACACAGTTGTTGATAATAAGAATAAGTGAATGAACGGCTATGGGAAAGAAATATATTTATTCGTTTAAAGTTTACACCTGAATAATAACAAGTACAGTGGGTCAAAGAGGCAGCAGGAAAGCTTGAAAGAAAGTTTTAGAAAAGGCCATTTTTGCTCGCATATGACTGAAGCTAGATGCGTTTTGACATTATAACTTGGCTATACTTGCTACTTAATGAGTGAAAAGTACGTCGGACTGGTACGTTGAACTTGGATATTGAAGGAATTCATTGTAAAAAACGGAATATATCAAACAAATTAAACATATAAATATTAAGTATGGTGGCCAGAGCGGCTCGCAGCCTTCTATTCATAGAATTTACAAAATTGTTTGTAACATCGGGTGGTATCGTGACCCATATATCCTGAAGGGTCATTTTCCAGTAATTTTTGCTCCGTAATGACCTTTCTCTGAATTTTTTTTCCATGTACGCCCTCAAGTGCTCTATAGGATTGAGATCTGGGCTTTGTAGAGGATGGGGAAGTTAAAGAGCAACCATTCCCGGGTCGTTATCGTGAACAAAACAAAAACTGTTGCTTATGCCTAGCTTATTAGCAATTGCTAGAAAATTGTTTTTGAGGATGTTAAGATAGTCTATTACCTTCGATATACACCATATTTCCTACTCCACATGATCCCATTGCACCCCTCACCATCACACTGCCAGCACCATGCTTAAGAGTGGCATTTACATTTGCCGGGCCTTGTCTCCTCCAAACAAAACGCCGTCCATCAGACCCAAATACATTAAATCTAGACTCGTCCGAGAAAATTACCGAATTCCAGAGTTTTAAAGGTTGACGAACATAAACTTGTGCATGTTGCAGGCGTTTCTTAATGTTTTTCGCAGACAAAAGGGGTTTGTTTCGGAAGGTGTAGGCTCTTAAGTCCCCTGAATGTAAAAAAAAATTCTAATTGCTTGTGGGTGCAGATTTACAATTGCATTTTCTCCAAATCCTTCAGCAATGTCTACCGCAGAAGTTTTTGGGTCGTTACAACTAATCTTTCCTTCTGTTTGAGAAGTGGGAGTTTATTTGGGTCGTCCCCTACCAAAACGTTCTTGCAGTGTGTCTTTATACACGGCTCCACTTCTCGCGACCATCTGACAGACATCGGAAAGTGTAATTGTTGTTAGGTTATGTACAAACTATTTTTAACTATTTTTTCAAATTTAATCTCTCAAATCCAATCAACAAGGTCTTAGGATGAAGGAAACTCTCCTTGGATGAAACTATAAGTATTTTCCATTGAATGCAAGCATGGACACACTTGCAAATGAATTGGGAGATCTTTTTTTAAGACAGGCAGCATCCATAATTTATACATGTAGACACACACATCATGACACATTCCTCCAAGACTTAATATTTTTAAGAGATACTGATTCCACTGAGGTTACAAACGTGCTAAGGCGTTTAGATGTTCAAAAGCACCTGGTGCAACTCTTAATTCCTGTCCTAACGACAGCTTATACACCTTAGTTTTAAAGCGTCTATCGTACCAAAGTAGCTTAAAGTAGCAGTCGTTAGGCCGATTAATAAAGGTGGTATTAAGAAGTATTGAGAGACCTACCTACCTACCTACCTACCGGTTATAGAAAAGATCATGGAGCAGACCATATCAAATCGAATACAGAAATTCGTTGAAAAAAATAATTTAATAAGCAAACACCAATACGGGTTCCAAAAAGGAACCCTGAGAAACCGTCAACAAGTATTAGTCCTATTTCTGGATTTCAGGAAAGCTTTTAATACCTTGGACCACACAAAACTTCTTGATGCTTTAGGAAGTATGGGAATTAGAGGGGAGTTATTGGACTAGCTACTGAACTA
Organism: Xylota segnis; assembly: GCA_963583995.1. Taxonomy (NCBI): domain Eukaryota; kingdom Metazoa; phylum Arthropoda; class Insecta; order Diptera; family Syrphidae; genus Xylota; species Xylota segnis. The sequence goes on along the minus strand of OY757236.1, from coordinate 112,427,877 downwards.
AATTAAAGATAGAATGTTTGAAGTCAAAATCAACAGTTCAAGTAGCAGTGAATATGCAGTGCTACATGGGGTTCCTCAAGGATCTAAGCTTGGTTCCCTACGTTTTATTTTATATACCAACGAAATGCTAAAGTGTATCAAAGAAAGTACTCCATTTGCCTATGCAGACGACACGGCAATCGTGGTATGTCGTCCATATCTAGAAGAAGCAGCAGGAGAGAGCAATGCAGTCCGAATCCAATGCTATGGGAAGATGGTGTCATAACAATGGACTGGTGATTAACGAGTCGAACCCAGAGTTCCCCATCATTGCAGAAAGCTGTAAAAACATTGAGGTGGTGAACAATTACAAGTATTTAGGTGTCACCATAGATTGCCATTTTCTGTGAGAGCCCCATGTAAATGACCAGCGGAACAAGGTGTGGGGATCTCTGCTTGTCAGTACAAATCAACAGCTTGTCAACAAAAACAAGTATATAACGCTCTTATCGAATCGAGGTTGAGGTACAGCGTACGTACAGCGTAGAAGCTACAAAGTATCCTAGACAGGACTGCCAGGTTACTCGCAGTAAGGAATGGCACAGCGCAGGAGAGCAGAAGGACTGTATCAGCTACCACCAATCATAAATGAGAACGGCAGAGGATCTTCTAACCAACCTCCTGCAGACAAGCAATAAGGCTTCGCAGGTCTGAAGTTTGTTAACATTTATCAAAGATGAAATAAAGGTTTATCAATATCAATATCGAATATCTTGGTGTCATTCTTGAAAAAAGGCTTAACTGGAATTCTAATTTCAAGTCCGCCATAGAATCCGCCACCAGGGCCATGTGGGCCAGAAGACGCCTCTATGGTAGAACTTGGGGTCTCAATCCTAAAATGATTCATTGGATATATACAAAGAATAGCCTGTCTGGGTATCTCAGGTGCCATGCGTACCTGCCCTACGGCAGCTTTAGAAGCCATCGTTGGGTTCACGCCTCTACAAATCTTCATTAGGAAGACGGCTGCTAGATGCGCTATCAAGTTGCAACTAGAATACAAGTTTAAGGCAGGTGACCACGTGGGACACCTGAAAATTCTTGATTCAATCCTACAAAGGGACATGTTCTGCACTGTCCCCGACGTTATGGTCAGGGAATACTGTTTCGGTAGGTTATTTGAGATCAACATATTAGACCGTGCAGACTGATCTAATGGTTTTCCAACACTGAACCCTAGAGGTTTGATATGGTTCACAGATGGATCAAAGATGGACTCTGGAGTGGGTGCTGGTGTCTTTGGATCCAATACCAAAGTCTCAATACCTATGGGAATGTGTCCCACGGTCTTCCAGGCTGAACTCCATGCCATTCAAATCTGCGCCAGATTAAAGCTTAGTAAGGGAATCAAGGGCGCTAAAATTTATATCTTTTCAGATAGTTAAGCAGCGCTCAGAGCTCTGTCGTCCAACTTATTGGACTCCATAGCAGTTAAATGCTGATACGATGCACTATAATCTCTTGCTAGACACAACAGTGTGGTACTCGGATGGGTTCCAGGTCATCAAGGGATTGCAGGCAACGAATCTGCAGATGAACAAGCCAGGGCTGGCTCAGGATCTGCGTTCATTGGACCTGAACCGTACTGTGGCGTCAACTGGGGTAATGCCACAGCGCTGATTAACGCATGGGAGCATAAACTTCGTCTAACCCACTGGGGAAAAGTCCCGGGGTTACGACAATCCAAAATGTTAATCAAGCCATATTCCTACAACGAAATTCTGAGTTTAGACAAAGAAAACATTAGGAGGCTGGTGAGTTTTCCAGCAGGTCACTGTGGCCTGAGGTATCACCTCAACAAACTCAATCGATGCCCAGATATAGAATGCAGGTTCCGCTCAGAAGATGATGAATCACCTAAGCACATTCTCTGTGAATGCCCAGCTCTGGATTGGTTGAGGTGGCGCATCTTCCGCAAGGTAACATGCTCGCCGGCAGATATTAGAACCTTTGCAACTAAGGACGTGCTTTCGTTCATTAGGGAGGTGGTACGTCTCTTAAAGTAAAATTACACCCTAAGATACAATAGATCTTTTAGGTCGCAGTATCAGCCATATGGGCTAGGGTCCGGAAAAAAAAAAATGTCAATGTAAAAAAAAAAGGTTTTATGTAAGGAAAAACGACATAGAGGATCAATTGTTATAGTCTATAGTCTGTGTAGTCATACCTTCTATGACCATATTTGTACACTTGTACCACACATTGATTTATCCCTAGAAAAAGTGTAAAAGTGTATAAAAAGTTGTGTGGAATCAAAAATATTGTTTCTCATCTTCGGAATTTTCCCTTTTTTGACAGCCACATCAAATTAAGTCTGTTCGCGTACTTTCCGCACAAAAATTCGTTGATTGTGAAATTTCAAGGAGAGAAGGCAAAATTCTCTCAAAGAGAGGTAAAATTACAAAAAAGTAAACGAATGCGAAACAATAAAAAAAATCGTACATGTATCTGACAGTTTTGACAGATTTCACAATTCGTATCATGGAGAGTACGCGAACAGATTTCAATTCTATCAGATTTCAGGTTTTCCTGAACAAACCATAACTTAAATTTTTTCTCATTCAATTTTTTCCGAAACAAGAGTGGTTGAGTGAAAGCTTCTTTTGACTCAAGTACGAGACACTTCGTGTGCTGACAATATGAAAACTGAGCTAAAGGAACATATTCAGCACCAGATACACAGGTGGCAAATGTGCAGCGCACGGCAAAGCTATCACGTCAGCTGTTGCTGAGAATAATGGCGCGGGGTGTGTCGGTGTACTGGGGGATGATATTAATAAGAAAAAGTTATGACATGGAGTGTGCATAGGTGATATCAATTTTCAGTTTTCGACTGAGTTTTTTTATCTCCAGTGCAATAGAACAGTCATCGGCGATAAGAATTAATTATTTGATAGCACGAGCACGAATAAACCGGTTTGTCGGCGCCGAATCAGGTATAGATTGTGAAATTAAATTAGGGGAAGGTCGACGGCGGTATGTGCGTTCATATATCGGAACACTACACGTGAGAGATATACTCGTACAGTGGGTCAAATTACATATAAGAGAATTTGTAAAACAAAAATACTTGGGCAGACTTCAATCTGCTGTCAAATGTGACAGTTGAATGCGGAAAACAATTTATTCTGTCATAGATATGGAAGTACATATATAATACATTTTATTCTCGAAGATGATTGCTTGCGGCTTGATTGGGTAAAATTCAACTCATCCTCGGCAGTTAAAAGACCTTGCTTTTGGAAAATATACTTACTGACATTTTTTTTTGCGCTCCATTTAAAGAATGAATTTGAGTGTACATACCTATGTACATAGTTCATCCATTTGAGCGACTGCTTAGTTGCAATACTTGTGGTGGGAACGTATCGCTCAACTGTAGTGGAGTTGTATACATATTGTAATTAGCTATCAGCGTTGTCCTTTGTATCACTAAAGAAGTATTGTTTCACTTATGGAATCGTTACACTACCTATTCGTAGCAGTCCTGGACAATTTGTGTTGATCCCCCAAAAGTAATATTCATGAGTTCTTTGTGAACCTTGTAATGAATAAGACGAATAGGTCCTTGTGCCTAAGACTAGGATTCTAGCAATGTATTCCAGCTCTATTTGCCAACTGGTTGTTGTTGTTAACGGGCTCCCGACCCGTGAAGAGTCTCGGCCTGAGACACGGCAGCCTTCCATTTCCTTCGATCCCGGGTACGTTGTTACAGTTGTCTAGACTATGCGCTCTGACATACGCAAATGTTTGGTCCTTGAAACGAAGGTTCGGTCTTTCTTGTCGTCTTGAACCTGCTCCTCTTTGGTGGAGTTGTTCATTCGCTTGATGTGGCCGAACCATTGTAGTCGACGTGTTTTGGCTTGGTACAGCTCTCCTTTCATAAGGGTCCGAAAATTCGATGAAGAATTTTTCTCTCAAAAGGGCCCAGACTTTGTTCTGCTTTCTTGCTTATCGTCCAGCACTAGGCTTCATATAGCAGAACTGGCAGGATCGATGCTTGTAGAGCATGCATTTCGTCTTCCAAAAGTGGAACCAATTTCCTTAGCCAAACCAAAGTAGCAGCGGTTTCCTAGGCGTTGGATCGCTTTTCTTGAAGATGGGGCATATAGAGCTGATAGTCCAGTCATCGGCCATGGCTTCATCCCCGCTTACTTGGTTGATGATTTGGTGCAAGCACCCTACCAGAACATCAGCTCTTGTTTGAAAAGTCCAGAGCTGCCGGCTTTGTTGTTCTTCAGCTTTTTGATAGCTGAGCTGACCTCTTCAAAACTGGGAGATGTGATGGCGTCTTCATTGACTGGACGCTGGTTCTCTTCTCACCATATCACTCTCTCTATTTGATGCCCATGAACTACTACTACTACTATTCCTTGTTGGTAATCTATAGTGGGCTAGGCTACCTCTTTGATGATGTCGCGATACTGGTTCCACAGATTGTTGGCAGTTGATGATTGTGAATGCACAGCGGAGAGTCTCTTACTTCATATGGTCTCTGTAGACTCTGGCTGCTCTAGTCGTCCTAAGGCTTCCAACGTTTTTTGGGCGATTCTCAACTTTTAGTCGAGCTGTGAATTTGGCTGCAATAAGAAAGTCGTCAGAGTCGACATTTACACCTCTAAACGTTTGCACATTTAGAATGCTGGATGCGTGCCTCGCATCCATTAGCGGGTGGTCGATTTGGTTGGCGGTTTGACCATCTGGAGATAGCCACAGTAGTTTTCGAAACCTATTGCTACTCATCACCGTATTGCCAACTGGTTAGTCTAGTCATTTGCCCATTTCGGCAGTCAGTTGAGACTCATTTTGCAGTACGAGTATTCCATCGGACTAGGTAGTCCAAACATCAATGAAGATGGCAATGATACGAATGGGCTTGGGGCTATTGGCAGAACTCATATTCAGTCTCATTCCACGAAGCCCGCTTAACTGAGCGCTCTCCATGCACCTGCTTTATTTTATATCGAGACGTTGATCCCTGACTCGACTAAAGAACGAGTTTCTGAATTCAACTGTGCGTCCGAAAATAGGTTTCAATAGATAACGGTGTGCAGAAGAGGTCGCTCGTGCAGTACGATTATAGTGACGGACAGGCGGGACACAACTATAGATTTCATTCAAACAACTGTGGTGGAAATATCGGTATAGGACCGATAAACATCCAACATTCAACGATGCTTCAGGGAAGAGATTTGATCGCAAATTGAAAGGTCAGCGATCAATCTATATGCCTGACGTTGAACACGATCTAACAAACTCAAACAAGTTGCGGGAGCTCCCGCCCAGACATGTGAGATGTATTCCAGTTTTGGACGAATCTAAGCTTTATAGATGGTAGCCAAGCCTGCAGGATTCACAAAATGTTTACACCTCTTGAGGAATCTGAGGCAACTGGCGCCATTTTTCGCAACTTCGGAAATCTCGTGATTCCAGCCAAAGTCTGGGGTAACTTGCATGCTAAGCCATTAGATTCCTCGATATCAACTGCATTCATTTTTAGTTTGACTACATTAGTATCAGGGTTTGTGACGAATTCGGTTTTTTGCAGCCCAATTGATGATTGGATCAATATCGGAGTTGAGCTCGTAGACATTCGCTGCTGTTGAGACTCCACAGCTAGGGGCCTTAGCCGAGAGGTCATTGAAGAATAAGCGTAGTCAAGAGAACTGTCATCCGCAAAGGAATGTATTCGATTGCGAGTGAGAGAGAGAAGGTCGTTGATAAATATAAAGAACAGGGTCGGAGAGTGAACTGAACCCTGAGGTACACCAGTATTGGTTGAGAATGAGGTAGAAGTAAATCCGTCCAATACAACTTGTATTCAACGATTACTTAAAATTGCAATCCATTATGAGAAGATGTACCGAATTTTGCTTAAGAGGGCGCTGGGCTATACTCTATCGAAAGCCTCAGAGACATCTAGGGCAACTAAGCGGATTCTCCGTGATAGTGAATATTTTGGGTCCTTTTTTCTGTTAAGTACACCATAAGGTCCCCTGTGGAACGTTGTTAACGAATGAAAGTCATTTAGAAGACGGTTACTTTCGAGATATCTTATGATGACCTTAGAGAGCACTGATGTAAGAGCTATCGTTTGAAGGAGAGGTTTTTTTCACCTTTTTTTGGATTGGCTGGACATGCGCAGGTTCCACCTATCAGGAAAGATGCCTGTAGCATATGATAGGTGGAGGACCTTACGTAGATGTCTAGCCTGGGTAGAAGAACGCCTCTCCAAAACAATGGAGTGATGCCATCTGGACTTGAAGATTTGTTACAACTTAGATCTTTTAGGACTCGAGCTACTGAGCGGGTTCGGACTAGATGGATTATTTTCTTTACTGTGTTAAGAGCGACAATTTCTGGATTTGGCTTTGCCTTTACTTCTGGAAGGACTCATCGAATGTGAATCCTGTTCTCAAAAATGTGATTGCCTTGTAAGTAGGATTCTTGACCTACTTTTGACGCAATTGTTGCCGATTTTATTAACTACTAGCAAAATTTTTCTTGGTCTTTGCCATTGTCTGTACATATTGTCATGTTCTTCTTGTCTGGATGATCGATTGGATAAGCTTTATGAGAAGCAGGTGCAGGATGTCTGTATAAAATCACTCAATCTATATCAAAATAATGTCAATGGATATCATCTGGTCTAAGTGAATTCCACACATTACGGGGAACGGCCTAACATGTCCCTATTCCTACCTCAATTTATAATACATTGTGGGCTCGGAAAAAAAAGCCAATTACTTTATTTATCACCTGCGATTATCAGAAACCAATTACAGGATATTTATTTCACTGCCACATATACAATCTTCCAGAGAACCCCCGAGTTCATGACACCACCGTGCGGGGCTGCCAACATTTACAATTACCATAAAAACTCTCGTCACTGCGCGCCACTATAAATCACAATTTACCACCATTTGCGACGATAAACCGCTGACTTCCACAAAACAAAATTCGACCTCGAAACCAAAAAAAGCTCGATGTGCTACCAAAAATAGTGAACTGAAATACAATAGACCCATTGCCAACACCCCCCAGTGCCATTCAACCGAACAGTGTGAGTAGTACTCACATGAACCTACTGTATCCCCTTTGTAGATGAAAACTGTTTAAATTACAAAGCCTCCCCCCCCCCCCCCCCCCCGCCCTTTTAGCCAGAGTAAACCCCACATAGAACGCCTATAAACAATAACAGCATTATACCAAATAGCTTATAGCTTATCTGCTCGAGGACAGCCCGAACCGAGGCAACCCAGTTAACCAAATGAAACCTCAAACCAAAAGCAAAACTCTGTTGTCCCACATTTGGCCCTGGCAGGAGACGTCCCTCCACTGTGTGCATGTGGGCGTATCCCCCCCTCCTTTATGTTTGGGTAGTCATGGCATGGCTCATCTTGACGAGCGAGAGAATGCCACAAACTATTGATTCGCCTTCTATAAGGTTCGTCGCAGAATCCTGGAAAATTTGCAAACGGTCAACACTGGAATCGATTCATCCACCCGTTGTGTGTGGTACTTCGTGATCACCATTCAAGAAACCGGATCAGCAGTTTCCCATTTCGGGTCGACAAGGCACGCCCGACCCGACCAAGCAATCACATTTGCTTTGGTTTATTGTTCCGAACAATGCGAAAGGTAGCGCGCCTCCATCGGGCGGGATGGTGCACAGGAGCAGGGAGCTTCGACATGGTTTGGTAACATTTGGTACCAAGAACCAATTCGATGTAAACAAGCACAACCGGTGGATAAGTCGAAAGGTCACACATTTGTGTACAAGGCAACGCAAGGTAATAAACGTTGGACGGTTCTTCCCCTTCAACTTCAGCGGTGTGTGAGATGTGGCCGAATGGCTATCTCTGTAGCTGGTGTGTGATTGATGAAGGATGGCGACAAACAAAAAAAAAAGGGAAAAGGATTGACGGTCATAAAAATTGGGTGTGAAAAGTTCGAAAACGGGTGGGGGGCGGCTGCAATAAAAATGTGTGTCCAGGAAGGTCCTGGCAGGCGGAGTGGATCCATGAATTTATGGTTTAGGACATTTTAATTTTGCAAATATTGATTTAGGATTGCTCCGAGACAGGGTTCGGGAAAACTTTTGGGAAGTCCCAGGGGGAATAGTTTGAGTCTATCGTCTGGAAATACTTTTGTGTCGACAGTTGGGTTTAGATTTATCCTTTGGTCATTGACATTTCAAATCCTGTTTCGTGTTAGGTAATCTCTTCAGCTGCAGCAGTTAGATAAAACTATTCAGATGGGTTTTCATCGCATTGTCCTTGTGAAAAATTGTTTTGTTGATGGATGGGTCGAGGTCCTTTGTAGGTACTACTGCTAGGCTCACCATCTGGCCCAGAATCGAAACCCTACGATTAGACATCTCCTTTGAGACAGAGAAGACCAATAAACCTAGTTTGCAAATGAATCGCATCTGCTTTACAATGCTGCAAAGGAAGAGCTCTGGTCTCCGGTCCGTAAAGCCAGCTTTCTGTCAACAACAAGGAGAACTCGCCTACCTTTGGAAAGGAATATACGTCCCTTAGACACAACTCTCGCAAGGTACAAGCTCAAAGGAAAGTAAAGGACTTCCCATTCTTTTAGTATATCGGGGTCGACTGGATCTTGGAAACCCAAAGCACGTTGCCTTGATTATGCATGGCGAAATCCAGCCTAACAGGTCGAATAACCTCGCCGAAAGTGTTAAACTTTTCGTAGGTACAGGATTGTTTGGAGGAGTATACCGAGAACTGAATACGTCGGAGGTAGGAAGCCAGTGAACACCCAGCGTTTTGAACTGGTCTAAACCTTCTGATGGTACCAAGAACGAGGATTCACAGTCTTTGCTTGGGATGCCTTGAAGAAGATCCTTCCTGTTGGACGTCCACTTTCAAAGGTTGTATCCTGCTGAGTGGAAAGTTTTTCTAACTTCCTGTATCTTCCCTTTTGGCTTCTTCTAGGGTATCTGCGCCGGAAATGAGGTCGTCAACATACATCCTCTCATTTATCATCTAGACTGATGACAGGAGTCTTCTGCTAGCTTTTTTAGTGTTCGTTTGGATAGGTACCAAAAGTCACCGTTTTAAGGCGATAGACCATGAGCTCCTCTGATGGGTCCTTACGCCAAATGATGATGGAACCTTGGAACCTGGAGCTTTAATACTGATCTCTACCGAGATTTACTCAATCGGAAGAGTACGGGTATCGCAGATCTTACGGGCTGAAGATTAGAGTAAAGCTGGAGTGTGGTTATGTGGAATCTATACTTTCCGACAAATCTACTGAAGACTTTGTATTTTAGTTGGATGGAGCCCATACTTTAACGTTGTAAAGTAAAGGATGAGGAATAGGGTCTTACTACTCAATTGAGATCAGGGTAGACCAGAGGTGTGTCTTGTCTTCCTGCACTTCAGTGTCGCGCAGCCTTTCTATAAGTCTAAGCTGTTGAAACTCATTCTACTGAGGTGACCCCCCATTGAGTTGTGGCCTGTGAGGACGCTGATAAGAAGAGTTAGCTGGGTTCTCTTGGGAGCCAGACGCTCTATGGTCTTTTTCACGTTGCATTGGGCCCAAAGTGGCCTCGAAACACGGGAAAAAGAGAGTGCGCTCCAGCTAGCGTTAGCCATGTTACGGAAGTCCGTAGAGATCATGAAGGAAAGGAGACTAATGTGTGATAGGACGGAGTGGTCCGTCGGGATGTCACTTGATTCTAAGGACGTCCCTGCTAGCTCATCGGCTCTCTTGTTACCTTGGAAGCCCCTATGTCTAGGGATCTGGCAGAGCTTAGGGAGTTGAGGTCTTCATTACAATACATTCGACCAGTTTTGATGACTGCTTGGCTGTGTCAAGAGCATATACTTGGTTGTATCCTCATTTATCGCCAAGCCCATTGGACCATTTTGGGTACAGGTTTTTGAAAGATTATGTCTCTGTGAGTGGCGATTTGTGGGTTCAGTAAACTTTGTCCAAAGGTCTGGATGAGGATATTAACGACCGTTATTGGGCAGTGAGCGTAATTCTGTACAAATGGACGAACTTGGCAGGAACATCAGACTAGATATGGCTGTTGATAGCTCGTCTCTGTAGATGTTGTTATAGTGGCCTTAAAATCAATGAAAAATAAGGCTTCGACTTTTTGTCGATTCTTCAGGATTTGGCAAAATGTGAAGATTCTATTGATTTTTGACAGATTTTTGACAAAAATGCTCACACAATACAGCAACTATAAGCTTGTACATGATAACAATGACAAGACTGACACCTCTGTAATGATACTTCGATCCAGAGATTCCAGGTCGTCAACGACAGGACTGTGGTACGGAAGAAGTAGAACATTACGGAAGAAGTTTTTCAAGGGTGGCTTAGTGGTTTGGAATATAATGTATGGATGTAAGGATCCTGAGATTATCGAAGCCGAGACGTCTAGCTAGAGACGTCAAACCTGGAATTGGCAGACCACAAGACAGTAGCATTGTTAACAAACAGCAGGAAAAGAGTAGAACAACTTTACAAGTCGGCGAGCGTACCATTGAGTTGAGACCACACATCAGATACCTGGGGATGCCGATGGACTCAGCTAAAAAATTCTCCCGGGCAGTAGCAGCACTGTCCAGGATAATGCCAAAAATTGGAGGGCCCAGCCAACCAATTAGGGATCTGCTAGCAACAGTGAGCAAGATGATGCTTATGTACGCGTCTCCCGTATGGGCACCAGCAACGGAAGTCAAATCCTTCATGAGGCGCATGAAAGCAGCGCATAGAGTCGTATCGCTGACAATATGCTGTCGTTTTAGAACTCTGTCAGCGGAAGCCTTAAGTGTGATATTGGGCAGAATGCCTATCGAATAGCGGTACAACGCGGGACCGAGTCGGAAGAGAGAAGAATAACCAGGCACAGTGGCAACACAGATGGAATACTCCCACCAAAGGCAGATGGACGTTTTAATCCCCAGCAGAGAAGAGTGGAACAGTAGAGGACACGAAGAGGTAAACTACTACCTGACGCAACTTCTTTCGGGGCATGAAGGCCTCCAGGAGTATCTCTGAAAGTATCAGCACGCTGATGACCCATACTGCCGGCATTGCAATGTAAAAATTCAGAATGCAGAGCATAACCTGATGGAATGCCGAGGATACTCGATGGCCAGGGACATACATATGTACTTGAAATGACAATAGGTGGACAGGTGACACCAAGAGGGCTGATAACTTTCATGATAACGACGTCTGAGGCCTGGGATATGGCAAAAGAAGTTATCACAACCATTATGCAGCATCTCGCCTGGAAGAATGGACATCTTGAAGTCTTAAGCTACTAGCACTGTCAAATAGCTATTTACCACATTTCTAACGTCAAACCGTGTAATGGTCAGAGCTTAAACATTCCTGGAAAAAAAAGTTCTAAGTATTCGTCGACTGAGATACTCATTTCTTGAAAACAACTATTTGTTATTCCTTTGAGCAGGAGGCCAGTATATTTAAGTACTTCGCTCTCCTTAGACATCAGTCGAGCCAAGTCTCAGAGATCTGCATTGCCAGAGCATTTGTTAAACATTTTTCGAGTAATTCCTCCTTGTCCAGGAAATTCTCTACTTGGCAATTCCAACGAGGAATTCTTACAAAAGACTGCACAAGCCTAATGGTGTCAATCGTGAAATGCGAAGAATCCCACAGCGTAGTGGAACTCCCCCCCCCACGACTGTTCTGATTTATAATACCTCCGTCATCTTTCGATATCAACAAATATACGAGTAAATGGTTGGAGGGTGGCATTAGGAATAAATGTCAATCGTGTTGAATATCAATCGTCGATTACCATCGCAAAGAGGGGTACGAGGCCAACAATTCCATTCAGGAATCCTTTCGTGTGAAAGCCTCTGCGTGACTATTCGATTTATTGAATGTATTCCCTCACTTCATAGTGACAAAAAAGGACATGATGGATTGGCTTCAATGGAATCCCAGTGAAACACAACCGAAAGGCGTGCGCGGATTTCACGAACTTTTCAAACAGCACCTCTCGCCGGATAATTATTAATGGCAGTCGAGTTGTGTGTCAAGTTTTATGACGTTCTTGGCTGAAGGTCTCGTTTCTGTCATCGTGACAGGTATCCTCTTAAACTGAATGAAAACCCCTCTCATGGTGGGTGTTTCTATTTTCGTTACGGAATCCTGCAAACTATTTCCGATTGACTGCAGCCGGCAAATGGGTTTTATTGAAATTATATCTGAAACCACTTTTCCTGCCAGACACACCTCTGTGCCTCGACAACGAAGGAAGGCTTGCGTAGGTAGACAGATGTGGACAAACTGCTCCGGACTTTCCATTAACTGAAATATAATGTCTCTGACCCCTTGACGTACTAAAGGTTGGCCAAATCGATTCCATTCGACTGCGATGTGTGTGCACTCAGCCTGGTTGCAGTCCAACGTTTGATGGAAAAACCTACGTAAGATGAATGCGATGGCACTCAGGTTAGTCGGAAAGGTCATCCTTTGGGGTTACATTTCAATTAATATCTATGAATAGACACAGTCGATGTAATCTTGAACAAACCCTCACCGGAAGGGTCACAGTGTAATGGAATAATTAATTGGATTTATGGTAGGTCACAGATTCCGTGAAATTCGGATTGTGTGGCACGCATCCCAGCGAAATAGGTCAGAAACATTACCTGTCTGCATGTCCCTACATCTCGTGCATCTGCATTGCTTTAATTAATTTTTATTGAAGTAATTAAAAACATGCGTGCATTATAAATGGGAGCATAATTAATGTTTCCTGGAATCATTAAGCACGAAATCAATTTGGAACATTTCCAATGGATATAAAGGATGAATTGCGTGCTATGAGTTCAATGGAATTCGGGCTGCGGATTGTGTGGCTTTAGTGTCGTCGTTGCGTATTAAATATTTCCTGAAGGGATTATGCCAAATTTTAGACGCTTTATCGTTCCGTACATGAGAGGGATTTTCATTTAACCCGTCCGGTTTGGAAGGGTGGATTGCTTCCGTATGTAGGATAAAGTGCGTCATTATGTTCCTTTTGTGAATAATGTTTCCGACTTTAAGGCATTTAAGGCGTAAAGAGAGTAGACTTCATATAAAATGCTGTAATTTTTAAAAATGTTTGGCCAGGGAAGCGACATCAATAGATCTTAACTGAAGGTTTCCTTGGGCTTAAGGTGTTATGAACAGTGATGAGTTCAAACCTGCACATCTTGTGCCTTTAAGAGGATTTTTATGACCTCAAATCGAAGATATGGATGTGGAAGACATGGGGTTTCAGCAAGACGGGGCAACATCTCATCTTCCTAGACGAGTTACTTTGTGCCAGTAGCCAGAGTCTACAGAGAGGACCTGAGGTAGAGACTCTATGCTTTGCATTTACCATCCACAATTGCCAACAATCTGTGGAACCAGTTTCGCGCCGTCATCAAAGAGGTAGCCGAGACAACCATAGGTTACCAACTACCTCCTAAGAGGAGCCCTGGGTATGATAACGAATGCGAACTTCGGAAAAAGGTGTCCGAAAATGCACATCTACAAATGCTGAAGCGGAAAACAAGGGCAGTAAGGAAAGAGTATCGAGCCAGAAGAAGCAAGAAGCAGCAAGCAGCAAGGAAAGAGTATAGAGTCAGAAGAAGCAAGGAGAGAAAGATCCTGCATAGAAAGAAAAGGGTCCACGCAGTCTCCCAGCTCAAGGGTATCGAAGAGTCTCGTCACAGGAACAACACGCGGTTGTTTTTCAGGAAACCCAAGCAGCTGGCAGCTGGCTATAAGCACGGAAGGCAGGCTTCGAATTAGTGAAGGAAATCTAGTCACAGAAGCACAGGGAATAGTGGATGTATTCAAGGAGCATTTCCAGCAGCTACTTAATGGACATCAAACAGAGAGAGTGATAGGGCAAGAAGAGAACCCGTGTTCAGTCAATGAAGAAGCCATTGGATCTTCTCAAACAAGGTGCTGAAATTTTGGTAGGGTGCATGCACTAAATCATCAACCCAGTATGGGTTCCGATGACTGGACTATCAGCTCTATAAGCCCCATCTTCAAAAAAGGCTATCCTATATCTTGCAAGAACTACCGTGGCATATCCCTACTAAATGTCGCGTATAAGATCCTATCCAACGCACTGTGTGAACGTCTGAAACCCTTCTGCAACACACTAACCGGCACGTACCAGTGTGTCTTCCGGCCCGGCAGATCGACTATCGACCAAATTTTCATACTAAGGCAAATCCTGGAAAAGACCAACGAATTTCAAGTCGATACTCACCAACTCTTCATCGACTTGAGCTCTCGTCAAGGCAATGGCCGAATTCGGGATCCCGGCAAAACTGATCCATGATGCTGCAGCTCGTACAACTTCGAATATAACCCAGAGCCGGAGGGTCAAATCAAGAAATACCTTGCCCTAGGCGGTGGGTACAAACAGAAGGGGACCTCAATGCGAAGCTGTTCTAGCTAGCTCTTTGGACTTTTTGTTTTCTTGTAAGCCCATATGTCCCGGAATCCAGCGTTGCGGGATGCTATGCCTAGAGCTCTTAAATCTCTTGACCAGTTTTGGGGTTGTTGTGCCTTTGATGGCTGCTTGGCTGTCTATAGGCTTGGTATTGTTCAGAGTGGATAGGATCCTGTAGGCCTCGGTGATACCATATATTTCCGCTTGGAATAGTCTCACGTTGTCTTAAGGAATGAACGATTTGTCGTTTCTCTAAAAAAATATTCCTGAGCCAATGCCTTTATCCGTAAGTTAATCTGGATATGCAGGCAGCCTTGATGATCCCACCATTGGTCCAGCTTTCTCTGAAGAGAAACTTGGAGTCGAGGGTGAGGTTGAAGTCTGACTATGGGGCGATGTAGTCGAAGGACGTGTTCACCTTAGATCACCAGGTGCTACATATGTCCGATTTAGTAGACACTGGACATCCCGATTTGACGTAAGAGCAGAACTTTTTTGCCGCTATTTCTTTTGTCAAAATGTCCAAAAAGGCGGAACGTGCAATTAAAGAACAGGCGAAAGAAACTGGCCTTGAACTGAATGAGGACAAAACCAAGTGCCTATTGTCAACAAACAAGAAACATCTGTCCACCGCCTAGGACGAAAGGTCACTGTTGGCAACAGCAACTTCGAGGTAGTTAAGGAGTAATTATCAACTCCACGAACGACAACCTAGTGGAGATTCAGCGAAGACTTACCGTAGGAAACCGTTGCTACTTCGGTGTGGCTAAAGAAATGGGTTCAAAAAGCCTAACTCGGAGGATGGAATGCATGTTCTACAAAACACTGATCCAGTCAGTTCTTCGACTATACTGGCTCGGCCACATCGACCGAATGGACAACAATGCTCCAGCAAAGAGGATCTTTGAATCACAGCCACCAGAAAGACCGAACTTCCTTTTTAAGGACCAAGCTATTGCGGATGCCAAAGTGCTTGGTCTGGACAACTGGAAGCAGCGTGTCCGGGATCGAAGAGAATGGAAGGCTACCGTGTCTCAGGCAGGGACTCTTCACGCATCGGGAGGCCGTTAAGTAACTAAGTAAGTAAGTAGGAAAGCAGAGCAGGTCTTGGGCACTTTCTAGAGAAAAATTCTTCGTCGTATTTTCAGTGCCGTATGCGACGAGAGCAAGATGTGCATGTAGTCCAAAAAGCCCAAAAAATGTTCGTCCAGCAAAGGGGATCTTCACAGCCCCCAGGTTCGAGACGACAAGAAAGATCGCAGATGCCAGTGCGTTTGCTCGAAACTATTCACGGGCGGTAGCCCGTTGAGTAGAAAGTAAGCAAGTGCCTCAGGGATCAATTTTTGGGGCCAACTCTCTTTTATATATCAGAGTAGGTCGCAATGTTCGACATGACTGGAACTGCAGCTGCCTTTGTTGACTCCATCTGGTACTAGGAACTTTGTCCACTAACCCCTGAAATATGTGGTTCCTTGTTTCATTTAGGCTCATTCTTCTATATACTTCATACTCATACTTAATACCAGTTTTACTTTATCCGTAACACTCACGTAAACATGAATATGTCAAGATCTCTGACCGACAAAATTCAGTGTCAATATATTTACAAACATGTCTGTCAACATATAAAATTCGCCAATTGACGTCTGTTTGTGACAATATAGTACATTCTTCTTTTAATTACCATTTTTATTTAATTTCGAATTTTACACACGAGGAATTGCTTTCTCAAAAATGTGCTGTCATGTGTCACAATTCAGTCTCGATACAAAGTACATGACATTCGTAGAAGAATTTGTCGTCGACCATATGATAGAATACTTAATAGCAGCGAATCCAAGGTTGACTCATGTCATGACATTGATCTTTCCCAGGTGGATGTTCTTATAAGGCAGCTGTATTGGGTATTAAAACTAAGGCAGTTCAAAATAGTTTCTCCTCTCTGTTCCTCTCCTTCTACGCCAACGAAAAACAATGGATCTTTGAACAGACTTGAAAATTATGTCAATTGTCAGCAAAACTGACAGACGAAATGGAGCATACATTACGTAATCATTACAGAAAGCAGGTCCAGGTGATAGCTTGGTCATCAGAGCAGATGGAAAGAGTATTTTACAGTTTTCATTTCATATGTCAAACAAAAAGCTTGCATTCCTTGACAGCTGTCAAAGGTACGAGTGGACTACCCATCGAAAAATGGTAAACCTTATAAGAATGGGATTCTGGCGTCTTGTCTTTATTTTTTCAAATGCATATGCACTGTGTGCCTGGTGTGCCTGACAGACAATACCTAATCTAATGGCGGACTGTTTGATCACTTACAAATGTATGCCAAATTTCCGCTGTCAAAAAACTGTATACAGTGTCACTTAGCTTAAAGCCAATCCATTTATAAATACGACACTCATTGACGTTGATTTGCTTCAGTGATCCTATACAAGTTTTTCCAATGATGCCAGCGATATGTAAAAAAAGATCTCTGACTTTAAAAACGTCATCGGTACAAAAAACAAATTGTGATCATTGTTTATGCCTGCGTCTATAGCATGGCATTTTGAAAACCAAGATGAATCAATTAGTCATACTTGAATAGGTATCACCGCTTTGCAAAGAAAAGCCAATAATCCCATCACTCACCTCAGTGTGACCTCGCGTTTTATAATTGTAACAGCAGTCCCGTCATTCGTAGAACAACGTTACTCGCTGCCAGTTGGTTCGTGTGAACTTTTTTACCGCATTGCCATAACTTGGCGCAACGTGTTATCACAATCAGTTAACTGACACATCTGCCCGGTGTAAGTGTTAAAACAAAAACTAACTTTGACATTTTAATGAAGTTCCTTCAAAGTCAGACTATTCCCTCTGTCATGTGAGAAGTAGTCAAATTCGCAGAGTCGTAAGGCGTTGCGCCGGGCGACCACCCCTTAGGAATTCAGTTGTTATTTCGATAAACTATCGAACCGGAAAATACATAAGTAGTTGCTTTATTTTGGAAAGAAAAAAACAAATTCTCTCCATCACTGCATGTGTTCGCTTTGTTCAGTTCAGAACTGAGTTTCGTGTTTTTTCTACGTGACCCTGCTTATACGTTACGACATACCCTGTGTAACCTTCATTTTTAGTCTTCGAGTCCTTTAGTCCTTTTCTCAGTGTGAATGTAAATGCAAATTTAACTTATGCTTGTTGTTGTATTCTTTTTGTGCAACCTCTATTGCAGCGGTTTGCTGTGTTAAAAAGTCAGCGCTTTGCATCGGCCATGGACTCACCAACTCCGTCAATTGACGTTGACGATCGGAACGGTTCAGCAATGGATGCCTGCTTTACGGCATTCGATAAGGACGGGTAAGTGGAGTGTTTTTCTTATTAACTTTGTGACAAATTTATTATTATTTTTTACTAAAATAATGCTTGTGAGTGACCATTTGTTTTGTTATAATTTTTTCTAAAGCAATTAAGTGATTTGCGATCGTAATTGACCAGAAGCTATAAAGTGTAGAGTTTTTGGTTGGATAAACAGGAAAATATTTGTTGTTAGACTCAAAATCAGACAATAGATAGATACATACTCGTATGTAGATAGATACTGAAACAAAAGTAGAAAAAAAATAGTAGTTTGTGCAGTTTCCAAAGTGCAAAGCATCTGACATATGTCAGAAAGAGTTCAAAAGATTAATGGCGTGGTTAGAGGTCTCTGACAGTTTCCATAAATGACCACTTTCCTCTAATTATGTCTGTTCGCATACTTTCTGCACTAAAATTCGTAGATTGTGCAATTTTAAGGAGTGGGTGTAAAATGCTCATAGGACATGAAACGCCCACTTTTTAGACGTCAAAAGCAAATGTATACAAATACACACAATCTGACAGATTTGACAGATTTTGTAAATCAGTGCAATTCGTGGCATGGGCAAATTTTTTTACTCTCTCGTGAGAGTTCTCTTTTAGGAAAAACTACGAAACTTTTGCGTACTCGAACAGGATTTCGTGAATTTTCGTAGATTTTTCTGAAAATTCGTTGTTTTAGGAGAGTACGCGAACAGACCTATTGAATACCTATGCCATTGGCTTGTGCTTTTGTCCGTACTCATCATGACGTTGTCATTTAGTGATATATCTCTCTAGTCTAAAGCACTTTTTTCCGAAGGTAAGTAGGTGAAAATATTGAAGAAGACACTAAGGATCGTCAGAGTATCGTGGGATTTTTACCCAAAAAGAAAAAAACCACCTTTCAATGCATTCTTTTACTACAATTAACTCACAGTTTAAGAATCAAGCAGTTTTTGTTTCATTAAAAAAGGACGTTCGGCAGGTAGCTACCCTTTGGCAGTTCCTGCAAGTTCCGCAATTCTGAAGCGGTTACTCGCTATCGCGCTAAGTCTAATATGTAGTTTGTCTTCGATTATTTTAACCCCGAGATCTCTGTGGATATCGCAGTTTCTGACATACATTCTCTGTATTTATTGTCTAGCTCCTTGCGTTTTTCTCCACATGCGACTTCCAGCTTTGCGTCTAGAGTCATTTCAAGATACTTGGCTTCGTTCGTAACTCATTAGTAAAATTTACATAAACGGATTTGGTTTCGTTGAGTGCGATATGCCAGATCTTTGTCCACTAATTTATTCTATTCAATATTTCTTGGGACTTTCCGGCAGTCTCTTCGACCGTTTTACCTCGACAAATGTAGCGTTCTACTTGCGGAGTACCACGAGCGTACTATAAATACAAAATTGGACCAAGCACGCTTCATTGCGGCACCCCAGCCTTTATTGCCTTAAAGTCTGAATAATCAGTCGATTCGTGAGGTTAGTTTTCAAAATATAATTCAAGTGCTCGGGGTGTGCTTGTCGTGATTTAAAACTTAAGCCTTCAAGCCAGACCTTGTCAAAAACTTGAAAGACGTCAAGAAATAAGCTGTTTTCGATTACATCTGTGTACTCTATTCTGTGTACTCGTTCAACTGTCGAATGCTTGCTTCTGAATCCGAATTGGTGATCCGGAATGAGATACTTTTCTTCCATAACTGACTGCATTCGCCTATGTAATATTCTCTCAAATACTTTAGATATAATTGAAATAAGAGATTTGTCTATAAGACGTTTTCGGGTTTAAGGACCATTATGACCTCCGAGGCCTTCCATTGATTGGAGACATATTCTAGTCTAAGTGTGACATTAATTATAGAAAGTAGCTTAGTTAGGTAGTCTTCGAAGACCTTTACCGTGACTAGGTCGTATCCAGGAGTTTTCTTGGCCTTAAGTTTCTTTATTTCTAGCTGAAGTTTATTTAGCGTTGCTTCTCTTACTGGACTATAGTCTAAAATCGATTTGTATTTCCAATGAGCGCTTGAAACGGTTTAAAAGTTTCTTCTAAATACTTCTTCAATTCACAGAAGGTGAACTGGTGCGTTCCACTATCCATCTGGATAGTATCTGCGAATGCAGTTAAACTCTATAACTTCAAAAATATGATAGTAATATCCAAAAATAGTTAGGCACTACATGTTCGACGATAGTCGACGTATTTTGCCTTTTTGGATTACATCTACATCGTGGTACAGCTCTAGAGTTCGCGGTTATATCTTCTCCTCCATTCGCCCTTCTCGTATACGGGACCGAAGATTTCTCTCGAAAGTGCCGAAAATATGCTTTGCTTTCCTGCTTATCGTCCAGGACTCAGCTACATATAGCAGAACTGGCAGGATCAATGTTTTCTAGAGGATGCATTTCGTCTTCAGAGTCAAGAGTTTTGAGTCCATTTGCTTAGTCAAACGAAGTAACAGCGATTTTCTAGGGTCAGTCTTCGCCGAATTTCCACTAGGGCCTCGTTTGTGGAGTTGATATTAACTCCGAGGTAGGTAAACTCCATAACTACCTCGAAGTTACTGTGGCCAACAGTGAGGTTTTGTCCTAGGCGGTGAACCGATGCTCCTTTCTTTGTTGACAGCAGGTACTTGGTTTGGTCCTCATTCACTTCGAGGCCAGCTCGTTGCGTCTTTCCTTCAATTTTCGTTAAAGCTTCTCTAATGGCACGCTGGGTTCCAGGGCCTTGCTTACCACAACCTTTCATGGTTTCATGGCATTTTTGAAAGAAAGATTTAGTTCGTATGACAGATATACTTTTGGATGTTTGTCATTTAGTTCGATCTTGTTGAGGAACATGTATGAAACATACAGAGTGGTCCAAAAACGAAAAAATGTTTAAGTTACTTTTTGAAGGTGATGTTTGAAGATGAGCAATAGACCAGTTTTTACCGGATTTTCAATCTTTTTGGTGAAAAATTCAGGCAAAAATTTTCTATTTGAGAGTTTCCGGAGTCTATGGCTTGTTCTTATACTTAGACCCGTGAGAGACAGTCTGGCGATCTTGCCGTCCAGTGCAAAACTCCGAAACACATCCTTCAAAATGCTGTCGCGCGTTGGAACCACATGTCGTCCACTCCCAATTCAATAATTTGCGGCAATAAAAACAAGTTGTTTGACTTAGTAGTCACAGTAACACCGAGATTCACGTTGCGGCAAATTCGCTGAAAAATTCTGTAAAAATACAGTCAATTCCGCATCCTTTTACATCACAAATGTCAAAACAAAGCTGACAGCTACCGCTATTTGCAAGAGTTATGGCATCTTCTAAAGGTTGATACATTTTGGCCCACCTTGTATGAACTGAAATGAATATATTGTTAGTCAGTCCTACTATGAGCTGCACAAGTTTTAATTGTGTGGCATCCTGTAGGGTAGCTGTGTATATTGATTTGTTTGTTAGGCAGGACTCAGCTCTGCATGTACAGACATATAAGGAAGTGTATTTGTAAGGATCTGTTGGATACAATAGCAAATATAGTAAGCAGGTAGAGAAAGGTAGCATATATGTATGTATATACCTCCTGTTCTAAGACTATTTAAAGTTACCTCAATATCCTTTTAAAAGATGTTCTTATGCATCATACCATCTATTAGAACTGAAGATGGACTGAAGTAGAGTACTCAATTTCAGTCCTGAACTGAACGAGAATATCCTGCACCGATCCGAAAAGTCAAAAATCGATTTCCCAGTTTCAATACCCAAATTTAGAAAAAATTTTTACTAGTTTTATGGCGGTTCTTGACTTTTGCAGTTTACTGGCCTTCAGTTCAGGCCTGATAGTGCCTATACCCTACTTAATGTGCTCCGGTAGGAGAAATATTTTGAATAATGTGTAGCCAGCAACTTAATCTTTTTAAACAATTTAAGCCATGAAGGTTGAAAGTAAGTTGTGCACTCACTGTACTTAGTTTATAGTACACTGTGAACCCCAGCCGAGGAGTAAACCTTAATGAAGACAAAAGATTGGCTGTAGCTTTGCTAAAACTAAGCTGTCTCTCTGAACCAACCCGACTCTGTTTTAAATATTAGAATGGTGGCTTTTCTGACAGGCTGCCAGGTCTCCAAAGTGATATTCGCCTAAGGTCGTTTTCCAGATCTTCGCAGACTAGGACATTCGGATAGAAAGAGTATCGTCACAGCTTCTGCAGAGTTCGTCTTTGTTTAGTCGTGGACCTAGAAATAGATTGTGGCTGTTAATAATCTCTGTGAGTTCTTTCTATTAAGACTTGACTTACGTTTCGTCGTGTTTTGTCTAGATTTTTCTGGAAACATGACATCTATCATTGGTTGTTCCTACGAGGGCTTTGGCTATTCCTGCTAGAGGCTGTAGAACAGAGTAATGACCATTGTCAGGTCCTGTTCGGAACCCTTCCTTTCTAACTCGTCCGGCAGTTCGTTCTCCAGTATATACATACATATGTAAACCCGTGTTTTCTTGACTCTTCACGGTATCGGCTTGACTGTCATTTCATATGTCATACCTCTTCTGGAGTGCAGTTTTCTGGACAGTTTCCGAGCTGCTTTTGTAATTACATCTACTTCTACTCGGATCACACTGCCATGGTTTCAGGATCTATTATTATTTGAATGAGGGGTATGTTACACTGCGACCATATCCATCCATTGTGTCCCCTACTAACACCTTGGAGAGGTACATGTCACTGTTACAGTTCCCGACGCTTAAGATTCCTCATAGAATCATCTTGAGAGTTGTATACTCCTACTACGACTTGGCGGAAGAAATCCATCTTAAATTACTCTCTCTAATACGGTTAATACGAGTTGGCTCCGGTGACTGTATTTCTTCATCTGATAATTGGTACTTGTCCAAGCATTTCAGTCTTTTATGAGTCAGTGCTCCACAAGATTCTAGAGCATGTTCCGGGATTTTGCTGGTCTTTACGCAGAGTCTGCAGAGACCTTCTTGAAATGTATAAAGTTTCCTTAGGCTCCGTTAGAATACGCAGGTTATTTTAGCTCATCGTGGTACAGACTTCCAATCTTTTCCGTTTATATTGCCCTAAAAGCTGCTTGGGTTGCCGCATGGCCTGAGCGTTGTTCCAGGTGCTTGCCCTGTTTTCTCTCTCTAAGTTCCGCAGAATTGTTCCGGACCTACAAAGGAAGGTCTAAAAGAGCGAGCTACTTCGGGTTTAGAAGAGTATAAACGAAGATACACTCCTCTGTCACAATAGTTTGGTGAGCCATATCATCATCTTTCCAAAATTTTGATTGTTTCAAGCCTAGGGTAACCCTAGCACCTTTAGAGCGAAGGTCTTAAGGACTTAGGGCCAGTAATCTAATTTCAGTTTCATGATGAGAATATTAGCCTCGAAACTGTTTATACATTCGTCTAACCCGCGACGAGCCTTCCACTATGGTGAAGGAAAAGTGGTTCAACTATCAATAGTCAATATGTGACATGCGGCATACAATATTGCTTGCCTCGGAAACACATTTCTTTATGGACAGTACCAAGCAAATTGCTCTAGTTCCTGGAAATCCTTTTGATTCGCTGACTGGTCCTGTAGTTTCCGTCATTAGCAGTCTACGCTGTGGGCATTACCGGGAACCGACGTGGATCGTACGTGCTTGGATGTATACACATATTCCCTGGAATCTCATTTCAAAGAGTTCTCCACAATATATCCTAATTGAATAAAGCTAATAATGGCTTCAGCTATGTACATATTGTTCGAATTTCAGTTATGAGTCGCTCGACGCTCTACGCATGTATTCCTTCAGGGAGAATTACTAAATTACTTGGTTCTTCTAAGCCAGTTTTAATTGCCATGAACGTCAAAGAGTTTGCCCTTCATTAGACCGTATTACAACAAATTGTCGCACCAAAATGTTCTCCCAATCAAATGAACCACAACTTGTAGTTTACTATGCCTTTGGTATCTCACACAGCCTTTCCCTTTGGTAATATCCCTTGTAATTGAGTTCCGTTTAAATTATCGGAGAACAGGACCAAACTCAATTGTGTTGGCCATGTAACTAAGAGATGGTAATTGTTAAATGAAAAAGGAAACACACTGTCTTGGCCACCCCCATGGACGTAATCGCATTTAACAACTTCAACTCTGACTACACTGGCTCTTAACCAGGTTACATGTTTAAGCTTTTTTAATTGTTTCGATGCTGTTACTGGAAAATTTAATGAACAATATGTTTTTGGTTTTCATTTTAGGGATGACCGTCTCAACTTAGCCGAGTTTACACTCATTTGTCGCGCACTTTTCCGCAATGATAAGGGACACATCTACGATGTACCTTCGGATCGATTGGATCAGATATTTGAGGTTTTCGATACGAACGGCGATGAATTCATTGACCGGGAGGAGTTTAAGTTTTGCTGGAATCGATGGATAAAGGCGGTAAGTTGTTCATAAGATTGTATGACAGTTAAGCGAGTTGCTAAGGTAGGAAATAATGACCAACATGACATGATGCCTTCCAGTAAGGACACCATATTTTTGCCACAGTTTATGACGGGAGCTTTCGTCAGACCCAGAGGTAGATGAACGCCTCAACTACCTGGAAGTTGTATCTATCAATAGTGACACTTTGTTCTAGACAATGGATTGATGTTGTTCATTGTTTCTTGACTCCATGCAGGTCTTGTCAAGTGCTGTGAAAAACCCCTAGAATATCACCCTGTGTGACTTACCTGCCCTACCTACTCTCGGTAGTTGCTTCTTCACTGATTTGGAAGGCCTGGATCTTATTCAGGTAATGGACCTCCTGCTCTTCATATCACCATCTGGGTGGCGTTGCGTGCAGCGGGATAATGGACCCAATCGTGTTGGTCTAAGTGAGCGAGGCATCCATAAACCTATATCTAAACCTTTGGACGACGAAGCGACCGATGATCTCGCAAGAAAAAGGTACATTGTAGCGCAGGTTCGGTTCAGTCGGATTATGAACGCGGTTGTCACAAGACCTTAGGCACCAAAGTGAGTCCAGGTGAGGGACCCAGGGCTGAGCTTCTTCTGTTAGTTAGAATTGGCTCTTCCATAAAAATGAGCGGATGGTTCCAGGAGTAAGAGGGTGACCCACCCACCTTACTAAACGCCAGCACAATGGACCTTCTCTGGGGTAAGTGCATCCTCATCGAGGGCCGGTCTAAACCAACCAACCAACTAATAAACTCCTAGCTCGGGAACTTAAGAACGTAACTACACGATCTCTAAGGATCTATCCAGGACTCGTGATTCAAATACTTTAAGATATGGTTTACGGCCTAAACTTTGCACCTATATGGGTTAAGTGGTTAACTGGTAGAGCTTAGAGAAGTATATTTCTGTAAAACATCAATTTCCTTCTCCAACGACCTACAAGGTTTGAGGTCAGTTGTTTTGCCAAATAGAAGTTGGATCAGCTTTTTGAATTTAGATTTGCGAAACTCTGATGGATTCAATGGTTAATTTCTTTGATCCTGTAGAAGACGAGTTCGCTGCAGGACTCTTTGCTACAACAAGCGCTGCACCCAACGAGCGCTTGTGAAATCCTTTCTATGGAACCGGACCACTGATGACATATAGGAATGACACTTCGGACGCTGTGGACGTGTTACCAGCGGCGCGCAGATCGTTCAATTCAATTGTAGAATTTAAAGATTTAAATTGTAAAATAAAATAGTTACTCCTACCTAACAAGCCCTTTTAGGATCTGTTCCATCGAAAAATTGATCTAGAGTTGGCTTGCTCTGGTGGAAGCTGCACTAGCATATGTTGATTAGTATGCCAAACTTAGCTCGGATATGCCGTGATAGTTTCTACATGGTGGGATCTCAGGAACCCTTTGATCCCTTTGAGACTTAATTTGTCAGGTATGAATGAAATGGAAGACTTTTTCATTTATTTTCCCAACGTTTCGATAGGGATTGTCTGCTTAGTCTGTTATGGAAGTCGATGAGGTTTGTGTTTGTAGTAGTTCGAGGAAGCTGGAGAACTATACCAAGGTTAGGTTAGGGGCTGTTTCCTCATTAGCTTCCTCGTCTCCACATCGCCGACATAAATCTTCATCCGTGAGTCTTAGCTTTCTCATGTGGTACCGAAGAGAGTTATGCCCCGTGATAATTCCTATAAGGACAGAAAGGGACTTCCTATCCTTTAGCATAATTCGGTCGGTCCTACTCTTGTCAAAGCAAGGCCATCTACTATTGGCCTCACTTCTGGCCAAAATACATGCCTTTTGCCTCAATGTGCAAAGCGGGATGAACACCGAGGTGTCTACCAGTTGCAATGTAGATTCAGAGCCTCTTCTTGCCAATTCGTCTGCCTTCTCATTACCTGGAATACCTTCCTGTCCAGGGACCCAGCAGAGGGCAACCTTGTGCTGTGTTCCAAGAACCCTGAGTTCTTCGCGACAGCACTTCGCAAGCTTGGATTTTATTTCGTTTGCAGTAATCGCTTTTATTGCCGCCTGGCTGTCGATGAAAAAGGTGACACCTTCCGGTGGTATTGCCTTCATCGCAGTCTCACTGGCAGCTATCGTCACTGCCAGGACCTCCGCTTGGAACACACTGTTATGGTTCGGCAGGCGGACTGATCTAGATATCCCCAGCGGTTCAGACAAAATGCCAGACCCTACGCCTACATCCACCTTAGATCCATCTGTATAGATAGAGATGGAACGTGTGGTGGCAGGCTGACCATCCTTCCATTCTTCCCTGCTTGGGAACGATGAAAATCTAGGAACGGAGTGAGGTAATCTTTTCCTAGATATTTCTCCAGGATCATGGAATGACCTGTTGTATTATGATTCCAGCGATCTTACTGACAGAACTATACCAAAGTCCGTTTGATGTTTTGCTTTAATTAGGTGGCTGGGAAGAGGTGCCCTGCATTTGCTGGATTTTATGTCTGACTTAGGGTTGGACAACTTTGGCTTAGGAAGTGTTTGGTTGTACCAACGTAGCAGAACTTGTATGTCTCATTGCTGTTGGCTTGGTAGTTGATTTTATAACCACATCCGCGCATTTTTCCGTCTTTACTTTGTGTTTTGTGAACACTGATTCCAGCTTTTGGTGAATTTGTACGTTAGGTGCATGTATGTACATATGTCCTTAGCCTTGTAGGTGATGGGGTGTTTTATGTTTTGATCAAAAAAACCGATTTTGATGAAACATCTACAAACATTCGACACCGCTTTAATTTAACAAAAAAAGAGCAGAATGGCCACACTCAGTTCATAAAAGGAACTGTCACATTTGCGAAGCTCCAGAGCTAAGGAACTGCCTGGACCCTCTTCTTGTTACGCAGGATATTTTGACTTCCCTTTCCTTACGCACTCTTTTGGACTGCAAATGATGGTGCCTGACACCAGAAGGTTATTAAAGTGCGGATTACTTTTAGGCAGTTCAACTCTGAACACGGTTGAAGTAAGAAAATAGTCAGATTGAAAGTGACATTCCACAAGGTGGTGTACTATCACTTCTACT
Organism: Xylota segnis; assembly: GCA_963583995.1. Taxonomy (NCBI): domain Eukaryota; kingdom Metazoa; phylum Arthropoda; class Insecta; order Diptera; family Syrphidae; genus Xylota; species Xylota segnis. The sequence goes on along the minus strand of OY757236.1, from coordinate 112,400,566 downwards.
TTTGATTCCCCCCACAGATAAAACGGTTCGTATCACACTGTATCGGTAGTTATATCAGCTATTCCTCCTTAAACTGAAAGTTGTTCTAGCGATTCTATAAGAAGGCAACGATACCAACCTTTGGTCATTCTATGGTTTATAATTCCGGTAGATAGGTGCTTCGCTCGTTTGTTTTCAGCACCGGATCAAGCACTGTCGTTTGACTACTACAGCGTTTGATATGTCTCTCGGAAGTATCAAGCCTTCGGGAACACATATTCTGTCGCTGTATAGTCTAGTTTCATCATTAGTACCATACCCTTTTCTTTTATTCTCAGAATGTTTCTTCAGCCTTCTCCAAATAAACCTGAAGATATCATAAACAACTTGAAATACAGTCTAGGAAATATGAAATATAAACTCCCCTACGTTGAATCAGTTAAAAATCAAACAGAAGAGCACATAAATGTTATAGCTTCCACTCCACTCAACACTTCCTCCCTCCTTCAAGGACTCGTCTGAATGTCACACATGAGCGTCTCATAAATTTATGTACAGAAATAAAATAAAAAAAAAAAGAAGAAATGTTGTAAACAATGATTACGCTCAATCCTTCGAATTGTGCACACAATAAGTATTTTATGGCATTTAAAGCAAAGTGAAAAGTACACAAATAATAAAAGGAAAGGAACGAATCCCTGCAACCATTTCACACCCCTGGAGCAGGCACCAACCGCCCTCTCTATCGAATCACTTTCGGAATTCAATTGAATCCCTCCTTTCGCTTCGAGTTGTCCTATTAAAAACGCAATAAAATTATTTTTTGCGACGTTTTCATGTTTATTTATGATCCTTACAGCCACCCTGGCACCCCTATTCGGGGCTGATGTTGACTTGAGTAATAAATAGATTTACATACGCGATTACACACGTGGAACAGTTCGGGGCGGGAAATTGAATCATACCTGACAAGGTAAGGCTATGCATATCAATCGGCACGCATCTAGAGGATGTGAAGCTAAATGAGATTTTGTCGCATGCGAACGGGCGCTCCAAGGCACAGCCATGTGTGAGCTGAGCTCTGTTCTGTGATGTGATGATTGCCTCATTTGATTTTTAATCGAATGTTCTTTAGAGGGCTGGCAGGAGCCTAGTTACTGGTGGTGGTGTATCGATTTACGGTGCCAGGATACGTAATCAAATGAGCGCATGGTGAGTGGTACGCACCACTGTACCGCTGTACAAAAATGAGATTATCTGTAACTGATTATTTTCGAAATTCGAGTCCGTACTCGTGTGGCTTAAAGGGAATGTCAACGTTTACGTAATGCGTCAATCGGCAAGGCTGTACGTATTTTCAACAGTCCTGCCGCGTTTTCTGGGACGACTTGCTCTTTCTCTCGCAGGTTAGGATTAGTCCTCCAATCCTTTTTTCAGCGTGCCTGGAGTCGGATATCTGCAAAAAAATTGATGTCGGTATTCGTGGAGTTCTTGCAAAAGGCATAGCCAGAGATACTGAGCTTGGCCGCATAGTGGTCAGTAGTCTGAGCTAATGGCTACAATTCCAGCAATATCGTATCTTGATCTAGCTCGTTTGACTTAAACTTTTGGTGATCAGGCGATGATGTCTTTGTTGATGTGACACAGCTAGTCAGCCTTTTTCACTCGTGATTGGCGAGCTGGAAAACGTGAAGATGTGTATTGTCTTTAATGACACTCAACGCTAGTGAGCCATTAAGGGCCGATCGTCTCCTGGCTGCTGGTCACCACGCTCATTGCCCTCATAATTACTGTGCCCTAAAAAACAGATTGTTGATTGGCTTTCCTCTACCAGTTTAGAGCACATGGTGACTACATAAGTAGCTTTGATAGCAGCTTGGCTGTCTGAGAGGCAGCGACAGTATGATTGAAAGTAAGAAAATTGTTGAGGAAGCGGTAGGCTTCCCGAATCATAAGAAGTTCTACTTGGAAAAGTCTGGAATGCGGAAAGACTTCGATATATTTAGTTGGTCAGAGAAGATGCCTGCTTCGGTCCTGTAGTCTATCTTCGAACCGTGTCGTCACTGTAAATACCTTTATCAAAGTCGCTTATAACGCCTCCATTCTCCCATTCTTCTTCAGAAGGTAGTTTAACTTGAAAGGATTTCGTAAAGATGAAGGCTGGTATCATGTAGTCAGTTGAAGACAAAACCAATTCTCTTGGAATCATTTCGAAGATCTTCGAAGGGCTTAGCAGTCTTTCACTCAGATTCCATGAGCCCGGAGTGAAGTTCAAGGAGGATCAGGTGCAGGATCACACTTAAAGCGCCCGTAGGGCTAAACCTGGAACTCCTTGTGATGCCCGCACATGCCAATCTCTGTACTTTTTGAGTTCATCAATATTGTGTTTTTTTCTCCAGGTAGGCCACCAGCATCGAAGGCATCTTCAATCACTTTCGATGGAGTTCATACTTCAGAGTCCTCATGTAGAACTGGGATGACTAATCCTTTTACTTACATCTGTGCTAAGAAGTCTGAACATGGGCTAGCTCTACGTACAAAATTTTTGTTACAAATAATCTGAATTAAAAGTTTGTGAGCTATCAACAGAATGTGAGAGAGACTCACCCCAACATGTGGACTTTAGAGTGAGGAAACTTTTCCAAAACTTTTTTTTGGAGCAATGTTGTTGGATACATAGATGTAAGATACATTTTCTGTGTCAGGAACAACATATGAGATCTAATGGTTTGGATATAATCTTTCCAGTTCAAGGTGCTTTTGATTAGCACTCCAAGGAGTTTGCATGAGAACGACATATGGAACGCTACTTGATGTTTTAAACGACATGAGTTTCTAATGATTCATATATGCGGCGCAGTGAACCAGATATTCAACGTTTGTATGGGTCTTTCAATATCTCTGCAATAAACTTGAGTCCATTCTGTGTAAAAGAAGGCAAAGTTAGTGGATCTTCCATTCAAAAATATAAGAGAAGTAAAAACAGAGCCCTGAGGCACACCATTTTTTATATAAGGAAAGGCACTGAAAGAACCATTTATTAAGAAATAAGCCACCTGAGTACTTCTCTCCTAAAATCAGGATTATGTAAGGTTGGTTCAAGGTGTCATACGGTCTATTCCAACGACTAATCCGACTGTGGGCCTAAATGGTTAGTCGCGAGTAGAGTATCCGAATATCTGGCGACCTTCCTATTAAAAAGCCGTAACTACATATCGCGGGGTTCTGTGTAGATGCATCACCCCTTCCCAACCTGCTCGTGGGATCCAGACATTATTCAGACATCAGAATCAACCACAAAAACAAAATAAAGAAGCCCTCCGAGGTAGTTGGTGAGTTCTATCTCTTTGAAATCTTCTCCACTAACGCAAAACTCAAGGTGGACTCCAAAGAAGAAATGAGTCCACCACATCTTGCAAGAGAATGACTACCAATCATGCACGAGCTCCGATTGAAATGATACTGTGATTCACGTCGGCAAGCCAGTTCTCTGGCACTATGTGATGACGAAGGGTAGTTCCTCTGGTAGTTTCAATCAGGTTTCCTTGATTTAGGCCCATTGGCAACAAAGACGAGCGTAATCACAGCCAAATAGAGTCAGAAGAAACTGACCTTTAGAAGCCAGTTATCGGAAGAAGAAAAGAGGTTGGATGATGCTTGACGAATCATTCGTAGACTATATAAACCCGACCTATCCAAACTTAATGCCAAGGATTGAAACCGCCTACAAAGTGCCCAAGAAGTACTATCTCTGGAAGGAAAGATCTATCTACCACTACTGCTGCACAGTTACCAACGAAACCAACCAACCAGCAGAGTCTCGGTGGACCGCCGTCCAGCCCTCAGAACTTCTGCAGCTAAGCCGTAAATCCTTTGATCAAATCGCTATGATGACTCCAAATTGGCAATCCATCCAACCCAAGTAAATTTGAGTTCAAGCTTAAATCTATGCAAGGTTTCCTTCTTCATTTCTCTTTGAACTTATTGTTTTGACAGGTATTCGGCAAAGATTCTGGTGGTCACTTGTAATACGACTCGATCTTGGTTGCTTAGAAGGTCCGAACGTGTGCCTTTCGTCGAAAGGTTTATGATGAAGCTTGGTCTTTTCATGATCAGGGGACTGTCTTGTCCTGTCGTGCATATTGAGACAGGAATCTGATTAACTCATGTTTTTGTTTAGTAAATGTCCTACTAAAGCCTTATCGAGCTAATCTGTGAACCTTACAAGGCTCTGATGAAATTTCCAACTTCCTCTTAGTGATGGAATATATTGATCATTGATTGCTCAGTAAAATCTTTAAATTCTGTGATCCGCGTGATTGCTTCTTTTGCTTTCCTTGTTTGCTTGGCTTATGGTGGACATTTCGTTTCGACAAATCGGTATTCGACAAATCTGCATTTATTTGCATGTAACCTTCTTCTGGTATATCGTCCAGACAGTCTTGTGGGGCATCAGAGCGCATTGTGAAGCTACCTCCATGCACAACCCCCAACCTACTAAGACCGGTCTTTGATAAGAACCCTTTGAGCATATATACCAATGTCTACACCTTATTTTGGGAATGCCCAGCCGTCTCTCTTTACATATTGCACATTGTCTTAATAGAACCTAATTAACTCGAGCTCCAAATAGATCGAAGTAAGTTCAAAGAAGGAGTTGCTCCACCTGCTCTTTCTGAAGACCTCTTGCTAGACATCAGAGACGCATTTTACTGACAATCAGTTCAACAAGAGATGGCTCGTCTGGGAGATGCCTGCTAATGTTAACCAGGATATGCTTTGGCACGTGTATAGCCTCGGCATACGTTCATCTCTCCTTCATTGTTAGATAGTTATTCAACAGGATCATACTTCACCTTTTCTTCCCAGATACAGGCAACCAGTGGGTGAAGGTTAATATGCGATGTGACCGAGAATATTTTCAGCTATTTGGTAGAGTACCAGAGTACTGAAGGTGGGGTCTTCTAATGGCAACTTGGGCAATGTTAGAGAAACTAGAATTGTTACATTATTTATGTCCTGCATTCCCTTGTGGGTCCTAGGGCCTCTACAATGCCTACGCGCCATCGTGTGCGATTTCTGCAAATGTACCTCAGCTCTCTTCAACTTTTTCCCAGTTGCCGTGCTTCCTGCCATCCTGAAGTAAGCGGGTTCCATTCCATCGCGTGGGTTAGTTGTGGACATGTCACCCTTTGGGAGAGTATGACCAATCCACTGCCATCTTCGTCGTCGTATGGCTCGTTCTCTGATAAATCTGTTCGTTAGAGATAGGGTTTACCTAGAAAATCCTTAAGGTATAGCCTACGAACGTTTGCAGCTTCCCCGTAGTGGTGGCGGTCACTCTCCAGAATTGTTAGAAGGTTTTTCTGTTCTTCTTCCACTGGACGTGTTGAAGTGATTCAATAGACTACTTTCTACACAATTCCTGGCTTTCACTCCTACACAAGGCATACAACATGTCTCTGACTTACAGCATTTCATATCCTCTCAAGATAAAGATGTTTCAAGCCTACTCTCAGTCGAATCACTTTCAATTAATTTACATATACAGTCCCGTTGCTGATATTCTACAAAACTCCGGCAATCATAAACTTTATTAACATTACCACCGAGGAATTCATTTGGCTGAGTTACGCTCGAAACCCCATATAAGCCGTACTCGTTGATTCTCATAAATGTGGACGCAAGGAATGTAAAATATAAATTTCTATACAAACCAAGGGTACCCCGTCAGCCATAAACCTACACGTGCCTTCCGTATAATTGCAAACATGGAACTCACATTTTAAATGCTAATTCAACCATTCGGCACACAATTTATTTTTATGCATCCTTACGTCATAATTCCATGACGGAATGCCCCCATTTTCGAACATGCAAGCAGCCATAGGAACGTATGTATACCTACATACCTGCAAGGTGCTGGGTTCATTCATTCTGGAAAATGTTCCTTCATTTTCAAGCCCGTTTGACGTCAAGGTAACATTGATTCAACAAAAAATACGTCACAGGCCATCACGAGTCCTTATGAAGGAAAATTCATATGACAACGCCTTGGCCGCACAAGCACAAGCGGGAACACCATTAATTCTCCTTCCCTTGGGTATAAAGCAGTTCCTTTGTGCAGATTGACTTACACCTCGTATCTAGATATAATTATGTACTTCCACTAAGGAACTAAAACAAGAAAGCAAGAGCTTCCATTCATGTTCTGACAAAATTAGGACACAATGGGTCGGACGGCGGCTACGGGCTACAGCAATTTCCTATGTCGACTTAGATGATGGTGGCCCTTCACACAGCCCACGAGTACAAGTCGTTTCGCACGAGTTTGACTTGTGTCAGGACTTCGGAGCCGGGGTGTCCTTATCTCTGCCAAAAGTGAAAGTGCCACACAACATTAACATTAACATTAAATTGCCGTGGCGCGGCGCACAAAATGGGTGGGAAACAAACAACGTGGATTTCTCTGTGAAAGGACATTATCCTTAATTTCATTGCTTGGCATTCATATGAAAATGGAAATTTACTATAAATTGCCAGCGATAAGGACGCGAAGACGACGACGACGACGACGACGACGACACGAAGGAGTTCCTTATTCATTTTGGGTTTTCGTTTTCGTTTCTACTATATTCCTCATTCCAATGGTTCTTGTGTTCTTTTCTCGTTTCATGCAAACAGATCGTTCGTCCTGTGAATGCCTTTCTCATTGTTGACGTACAAAATGACTTTATAAGTGGATCGCTGGATATAAGTAATTGCAGTGCACAGCACAAAGGACAGGAGGTATGGGCGTGTGTTATCCTTGCGAAAACAGAAAGCAGAACCCGGGTAATCAATTAATAATGACTTTGTGTGCTTTGGGTGTCCTTTTAGATTTTGGATCCAATAAACAATCTCTTGGGAACGGTTGACTTCGATGCGGTATTCTATTCGCTGGACTGGCATCCCAGTGATCATGTGTCTTTCATTGACAACGTGAAGTTACGTCCTTTGGATGAAACGTCACCGGTGAGATAGCAAACTATGGATGCCAGGAGGATGGTATTGATAGGATTTTTGGTTTTTGTTTTGTTTTATAGATTGATGCAGATTCGGCGCAAGTCTATGACACGGTTATCTTTGCCGGTCCGCCACCAATGAAGCAGCGCTTGTGGCCCCGGCACTGCGTGCAGGACTCGTGGGGAGCGGAGCTACACAAGGACCTGAAGGTAAGGATTACATTGAGTTTCTTTGTATTTTTATTCAGCCTGTTTTAAGCTGTGGAAGTCCTGGTTATAATGAGTTGCAGGTTGGAATTGATATTTCTTTCTTAAGTAGACTCTACGGTCCTTAATGCTGCTGGGTCTTAGCGAACAGGACGGCCTTGATACTTGGGTATTTCCAATTGGGAACCCTTGAGCCCTGTGACTTTTGTAAACCTTCGCTTTGTGAATTCGAGTTTATGGTAAAAAATTGGGAAGAACTCCTTCTGTAGAAGATTACTTAGGTAGTTGGTTGGGGCCAAACTAATTGTCCTATAGCTCGATTTGTAGTTACCAAATCTACAGAGATGTTAATAGAGATCTAAAGTGGCCCGCTTACTTAGATTGCGCTACAGTTCAAGGTGAACCTCGGCCCACTAGGAAGCTTATTAGCTTCGCCTTTGACTAAAGATGTATCAGGCATCATTCTGACTCAACAGCAAAGTAGTGGGACTGTCGCTAGAGAATATTTCGCGGCCGTACAGGATATGAATGAAAACGGATCGTTCCACACTTGAATCTGAACCAGGCTTTAAATGGTTTTCAGTAGAAAGATAGTCTTTTGGATTTGAACGACTTTGCGAATTTCATATCTTTCGTCTGCTAGCACGGTGAATCCGTTCTACATTTAGAAGATTTTTGGGAGTATAGCTGGGGATTCCTCCTCTCTTGTAGAGTTAACGCATCAAAGATCTAAGACACGGTTCTCGTTAAAGTTATTCAAAAATGTCCTTCATTTTCCATTCACTTTGCAGCTTAGAAAGCAGCAACTAAATCCTCACCAAAAACGGTTCAAATTTAGACGCTGAGCGGAAGTTATCTGTGGCTTTGTCTGCATCAAACTATTTCTGCCCACTACTGCTGGAACCTTTAGAGGTTACAGAGCTCGCTACAAGTAGAATTTATACTTGCATAACACCAACAGAAGTTTGAACAAAAGGTAGTGGCATCATGACGACTATACGAAGGTTTAGTTAGTTTATTCTTGAAAGGATGAAAGATAGTTTCGGTACATTAAGACGTTTGTCGATCTTAATGGAACCTAGTCGCTTCCCTGCGAAAACCTAAGAGTTTTAAGAACATGATCCTTGGATTCGACATGAAATACTCTTCTGACATGTTTCTGTTTCGAATCCTCCTTGTTGACAGAATATACTTGGTTTTGTCCTCATTCATGGTAAAACCCAATTTGGCCATCTCTGTTTCAATATTTGCAAACAAACCAGTGATAGTTTGCTCGCAGTGTCCTTTGGTGTTGGCTTGTGGGTTTCACACAAATTTTTTCAGTAAGATTGTTTCCGACCTTAATGGAGCAGCGAGCGTGCTACATCATCATCCTGCACAATCTGACGAGTTTATCAGGGATACCAAGACCAGGTTTGGCTCTGTATAGCTCGTCTCTATGTATGCTGTCTTATACGGCCTTAAAATCGATAAAAAGGTGGTGAGTATCGGTCTGGACTTCTTGAGGCTTTCCAGGACTTGCCGTAGTGTGAATATTTCCCGGGATCACCAACATTTCAGAAGTGTTTTCAGATTTTTCGAGGATACCATAGTAAGCGAAGTCCGAATGTCGGATGTTTTTGTGTAGATGTGCACCATTTAAATTCCATGTTGACGTGGGCCTTCTTACCGTTTCTGGATGAACTGACGTGTACTAATAATTGGCTCATAACCCACAATCCAGATGATCATCTGCTTATCCCTCAGAGTGGGCTTTGGCTCTGTTTTTGATCTCATAAAGAGGATGAATATCCTTCTGCCGTCAATTAGCTTCTTCAAGTTAATTCGGATATTTGGGTGTAAGGCTTCTGCTGTTTTAGGTAAGGAGGACCTATGTACACGGACTGTGGAACACTTTAAGTGTGAGATGTTACTCCGCAAACAGAACCTTTTGATTGAAGAAGGCTCTCACGTGTGCTGTTAGAATTTGGGCTAGATCCCTCGCTAAGAACGTATGATTAGTACTCAAGTTATGAAGCCTCGCCGTGAATGCCCTATTTACCTGACAATCTATGAAAAGTCCATAGTGTCGGTTGGTAAACATTAACAAGACCGCCTTAACAAGGCTAATCTTTGATCTCCTGTATGTATATCCTGAAGATTCAACTTTTATAAGTGAATGTAAGCCTTTATAGGCATGTCGGGTCGTATGTTATGACGGCAGAGTACTGCTTTGTATCTCCTAGCCATGTTCGTCCCGCGATTGCTTCACGCATCACTCACTGTCTTTCAGAAGCCATATAGCTGGTTGGAGAGCCCGTCGTTTCTTTCAGTTTATCGCTTAAGTCTTGCTCGTATGATTTTCTTAACCGATTATGTCAAGCATGCACAGTGGCCTGTATGGCGACGGCTGGTCAGATGGCTTGTTATCCTTCGGAATAAGGACTAGTCGCTGCCTTTTTCACCGTAGTGGGAATCTGCCTTCCACTAAGCATGTTGTATACAATTGTGTGGCTCCGTTTTGATCGCTTTTTTAAGAACCAGGTTCGGGATTCCGTCTATTCCTGGGGTCTTGTTAGAGTTTATCGCTGTTGTAACTTCTAGGTTTCCTTAGTTGTTACCATCGGTATTATCTTCGCTTCCGCTAGAGTTTCTGGAAAGAGTATCGAGACTTCAGCTTTCGCTGGGAATAGGGTGCCAACAATCAAGTGCATCTTGTTCGGGAATGTCTGTGCAGCTGCAGTAACTTGTCTTAGTTTTTTCATTTCTATTTGATACGCGTTTTCCAATGGATCGTGTTGGTGTTCATCAAATATTCTCGTTTGCTGTTCTTTGTCAGCTTACGGAACTGTTTTCTACTTGTTTGAAATTGTTCTTGCAGGATTTGAAAGTCTCCTATGCCTGTTGCCGCAGATTCGAGATGCCTTCGTTCCACCAATATATAGATTTCCTGTCGTTCCCATTCCCCTTATGTGACAAAGTAGCATCACATCTGGCCGCTTCTTTGGCTCGTTCTTCTGCTGGGCCCGTTGGTATATCCACAATGTCGAGCACGTGTCTATATTATTTGTTTTCCAGTCCAACTTTTGTACTTTTGCCGGTTGGTTACGGTGCTGGGGCCGCTTTTTGTACAGATCCGAGACATGCCATTGTCAGATCGATGATGTAACGTGCTCTACCATTGTCAAATGTGTTACAGTTTCCGTGGTTGAGTAGCACTAGGTCGAGGCTCAAAAAAGGGCCTCACCTCTCTGGTTTGTCCTGGCACTGTTCCACTCTACTACCCATGCTTTGAAGTCACCGGCTTCCCTCGTGACTTGGCTACAAGACTGTCCAGCTTTTGCCAGTATTCCTTCATAGACGTGCTCGGTGGGGCATAGCAGCTTTAGAGACAAACATGTGAAGGCGACATTGTGCTATGAACTTAGTTGTCGCATTACTGGTTAGAAGAAGTATTGAAAAGACTGGAGTTTCTCGGCCCAGATCCCCTGTGTGTTCCCATACCACCACCGTTCTCTGTTTGCATATTTCAACTGTCCGCGGTTCTCTTTAAGAACTCATTTGGCTTAACAGCTTACTGGTGGAAACAAAATTTTCAATTTCGAGTTTATTCACAAATGAGTTCACATCTTCCCCTTAAGCCACTTCAAAACCAATCTCATCTCCAATGGCACTGGCCGTGGCCACAAATACCTAACGTCGTTTTCCTATTTAGTACATGCTCTCCTCCGCATCCGCTTTGACTTCATTCAGTTTATAATCGCATTTCATCCTCTAAGGACGCTTGATCTCCTTAAACCGAAATTCCACAATCAGTGGAACTCTGCAATTTCTATCATTTAACAGAAACTCAAGCACACATCCACGACTCTGTTTGTTTGGTTTTTTTTTCGTTGCAGATTGCAGAACAAGGAATTAAAGTATACAAAGGCACTAATCCAGAAGTTGATTCCTATTCAGTTTTTTGGGACAACAAAAAGCTCTCGGATACCACACTGAATGCCCAGCTAAAGATGAAAGGAACCACAGATATTTACATCTGCGGTCTGGCGTACGATGTTTGCGTTGGTAAGGCTCTACACATAGATTTAGAAAACTTCACACCGCAAAACTGTGTACATTCCCTGCCGTAGTTATGGTTTCACAAGGACCGCAGGATACAAAAACTTTTTGCACCTGCAGTGCAATATTGTTTTCAATTTATCTGTACACACTTCGTTGTACTAAATGTAAACTACTCCGCAGGCGGCAGGATGTGCAGAAGTTCCTTCCATTACTGAAAACTAATTACAAATGTACGAGTATTTCAAAAACTAAAATGCTTTGTCTTAGGTGCTACCGCTGTGGATGCTTTATCGGCCGGTTATCGGACGATTTTGATTGATGACTGCTGCCGGGGCGTGGATCTGCGCGATATCGAGAGTATTAAGGGAAAGGTAAACTCCAGCTACGGCGTCATCGTTCATTCCGACGAGGTAAATCAGTTGACATTGATTGGGATCTCGGAGGGTAAATTTGAATTAAAATTCTAAATTTCAGGTGAAAGCCATGGTGGAGGGACGCGATCGACGTCCTGAGTTGGGCTACAAGCTGGCTATGGAGTTGAAAAATCCCAATTCGGTTCTTTCGCAGAGGGATAGCGATATTTCGAGGATTGTTTAGATAAATGTCTGCACCTTTTGTTGTTTTACAGATTTTTTATGTAGAAAAAAACCACTTAAGCACGACATGATGCGCCCTCAACTATTCCTGCTTCAGACGCCTTGCCCTTTGAATATTAATGAAGTCACATTGCAGAACAGTAGAATGATGATATTAATGTTAGTTTAGAGCTAAGGTACCTCCACAAACATTGTCTTATAGTTAATTTCAATAAATAAGTAACTTAAATTGTAAATGACTTCATATTTGGCGGATTCCTACTTAAGAGATTCATTGGTAAGCGAAGAACATCTTGAAAGAAACACCTCTGTTGGTAAACGGATACATCAGCCGGGTATGGGTGGAAAGACCTTTGATCTAGATTGTAATTCTGTGGAGTTTTCTTAAGGAGCGACTTGGCTATACTCTTTACTGCGATCGACGAAGTACGACGGATAGGATTCAGTGTGTCTCCCCCAGGGATCAGTTCTTGGACCTGTTCTGTGGAACATAATGTAGATGGAGTTTTGCGATTTGCGCTGCCATAAAGAGTTAAGATTATCGGTTTTGCTGACGACATCGATGTAGAGTCCGCCACGGATGAAGCTGTCGCCAGGATCAAAAATTGGCTAGAGTCTGCCAACCTAGAACTTAGCTGATCACAAGACGGAGGCTGTCTTATTAACCAGTCCAAAGACTGTGGAATACGTAAAATTCCGGGTCGGGAACCAATCAATCAGGTCTATCTAGGGTGTAATGCTTGACAACAGACTAAATTTTAAAACCCATGTCGAATATTGCATTAAAAAGGCGTCACAAATGCAGGTAGCGCTATTCAGTGGACCAGGATTCGGGAGGAAGATTCTGCTTTCCAGAGTGGTGAGCTCAATACTTCTATGCGCCGCGGGCAGGAGCGCTTACAATAGAGGAGATGAAAACAAAGCACTCGTCTGCATACAGGCTCTGCTGAATAAGACCAGTATGCGAGTTTCGGATAATCTCGGATAAAGCAGCCTGTGGTATGGTTGATGAAACTACCGATCCCGGAGCTACTAGTAAGCCATAGGATAAGCTCAGGAGACTGCTGTCTGCAGATCTCCTTTGTAACGAGCGTGTAAATCGAGCTAAGAAAACTCTAAAGATTAAAAACAGCTGAAACGGCAGATACAGAGCACAAAGCATAAGTTGCTAACTAGCCTCGTGAAGTAATACCTAACAGGAGGCTCGTGGGGAGAGTGGTTGAAGATTGCAGGGAATGGTTTAGTACGTAGACGTATTTCTGGCATCGAGTATTCAGGTTTGCGAATCGAACGTGCCAGTAGCTCGGGCTACAGGTATCTTTCGCAGATTACGTATCGATGGATGAGTTAAAGAACCACAAATCACTAAAAAACTTTTAAACCCACTATTTGGGCCACGCCTCTATTTTGAAAAAACTCAAAATTCCTTTAGAAACTCAGGACTATAACACCCCATTTCCTACATATTACTGTCATTATTTCCTCCAGATCAACCTGGGAGAGAACATAACTTTGGAAGATGTCGCGATTATGACGTTCATCTTCTAAGGACATCCGCATCTTCTCTGATAGCCAAGCCGCTACCAAATCCTGCCTACTTACCTTACCTACCTTACTGGCAGCCATTTCAACCCAATCAAACCATACCAATTCGCAGGACATCTTCTCACAATGGTAAATCCTACCTTGACTACGAAGTACTAAAGCAGAGGTTTGGGATGATTTAGTTCGGGCGTTCACAGCCATCCCCCTTTTCGAAGTAGCGGAACGACTGCGATAAACAAGAAACTGTCTCATGTATCCTGTTCCTCTACGCCTAACCAGTCCTGTCCAAGACTGATATTGTAGGCCGATTGCCTTCTTATAACTCAATGACTTTCTAGGTACTAGCCACTAAATCTAACATAATGTAATCTAGGATACTTGAAGCTGTAGGAACAGGTATTCTTTCTGATGGGTTCGGCATATCTAAACCAGTCTACAGTAGTGTTTCAAAGCAGAGGTCCTATCAGTGACTATTGCTGCCCGTGAGGCTGCAATGAAGGCAATACAATGCGAGGACATCAACTTTTTCATCCACAATCAGGTAGAAATAAAATCGGAGCTTGTGAAGGGTTGTCGAAAAGAGTTTAAGGTTCCTAGAATACAGCCTCGTCATGAAGAAATACCAGGGAATGAAAGGGCTGATGAACGGGTTAAGAAATGGGCCTTGACCTGGAGCAAGCTGACCCTTGGACACTTACTTGAAAGCAAACAGTTGATGGAGTTCTCTTAGCACATGCGCTACAACGAAACAAAGTGGCCTTTACAAAAAGGAAGGGATTTCCGATCTATACTCATAGGACTGATCACGAGGCACACCACTCTGCGGTTCCACATAAAGATCTCTCTAGAGGATACAGGGGAGAGGATGTCCAAGAGGATACTGTCCACTTCCTGTATCATTGTCCAAACTTCTGCCAACTAAAAAAGAAATTCCTGGGAGGATACCTCTTTCAGGACATCGAAGAATTGCCCGACAAACCGGTAGGTGACTTCAACATGACGCAGTATATAGCACGCGCATCTTAAGCTACTATTAGTGAGGTAATGCTCCAGATGAGGGTTACACAATGGGACCTGATTGCAGTGATTATGGGATTTTCCTCCTTTTACCTACCTATGCCTACCTAACCATGGAAAGGAATTCATTGTGTGAAACCTGTTATGGTCAAGGGTCATAGAATATTGGGATATCGAATACTCGGTCTTACGTAGGAAGGCGGCAAATGATTCAAATATGCAATGCATGTCGACATCCAGCTTATCCAAATGTCTGCACCATCTCCGCATATATCCATCCAGATTTCGTTCCATTTGAACGAAGGCCTAGGACCAAAAAAAAACATTACAACGCTGCTATTTCATTACACACAACTGTACACACATTGTCGGCTCAAAAGTAAATGAAATCACGTAACGAAGCTTTAATCAAGGATGGAGGATGCTATTTACATCGACCAATTTCCCTTCGAGCAACAATATCCGATCCGCGAGGCATTCTATTTTTAGGCTCTCGAATCCAAAGGCCACCCCGGGGGCAGGGTTCATCCCATGTTCCGGTGTGTATACAGCGTAATTTATTTTCCTCTGACATTTGGCCATGCCCGTCCTGTCGGCTGCATTAAGTATTGTCCTGGCGGCTTACGTTCGTTATTCGATTAGACACAAGCCTGGACGTAGAGTGAAATGTAATTTATGAGAATGTACGGATAGATTGGGATTTCTATTTTTGGGTTTGTGTTGCATTAGTGAGGAGAGAGTTGGCCGTTAACTTTTGTAAAATGAATTTGACATTTTGCCGGGTGAACTTTGCGCAGCGTAAAAGGATAATGCAGCAATAGTGGCATATCCTGGTCGGATGGTTACGTTTTGTTTGGCCATACATCACTGCTGATCCTTAATTGTTATGGACTATGTGGCACATGGGGGAATCTGCAATACCTGCAGTGGTGGTTGACCATGACTCGTGCATACAAAGTTTGTAATGAAATTTTGTCTGGTTAAGCACACGTGGCCAGCAACGCGAGAATAGTATACCGGATGGAGTTGGTTTTTAGATGCATAAATGGGATTTTGAATCGAAAGGGAAAGTGTGAGTTGAATGGGTTGGGACACAGGGATGCTATTTTTTCCTTTGAACATGTAACGAATGATGTAACTGCTAATGATAGATAAAATCATGAAAAAGTTGTTCCCAAAGGACCTCAAATTTTCAACCCACTACCTATCCCGTTGAAGGGGTCAAGCAAATCGGGTCAAAACTGCAGTTTTACTTAGGGCCTTACTTTCCAGAACGATTCACAAGTTATTTGTGTCGCACGAATCAAATAGTCACAGCACTTTTCATACACACAGTTTCCACATGACAAATGTACCATGCGACGTTTGTCAGGTGTTTGTTCAGTCGACCGTTCAATTTAGGCCTTAAACGAGAAAATTAGAAGACAAGAACTAAAACGTGCCGAGGTAACACTAGGCTTTAGAAATACATACAACATTGCAAACACATTGCAGGCACTCAGAGACTTACGAGTTCCAACGTGTCTCATCGAAATAAGGACAAACTATTTCATCCGTAAAGTCTTGCACTACAAACCAAATAGGGGAGCCAAAGTATGTATATAAGATCACATGCTCAGTCCCTCAAGGCTCAGTCCTAGGTTTATAGATAAATATTTGGGGCAACAGGTCAATGAGACACAGGGCCTAGCTTCTCACAAGCATTCGTGTTGTGTGCGTTATGTTTGTTCAATAAATCGTAATAAATAAATAATTATTTAAATAATAAATTGATTTGTTTTTGTTTGCTCTGTGGACTGTATTATTTTCTTGCACAACCGCACGCTCTGGAGTCTGCGCTAAGAGTGACTCTTTGGGCTGTTGCGCAGCTGTGTATATGATTGCCAGCTGCGCAGCACTTTACAGTTGTCCAGCACTTAACCGTTGGTGAGTGCGTGTGCGCTATGCACAGAGTATATCCATAATGAGTAGGGTCACTCTCCACGTGGTTGAACATATTTCTTATCAGTAGTCACACCGACACGAAAAATAGACGGCAATAAAAAGACGGCAGTGAAAAAGGGATAGAAGAAATTGAAAATTGGTGTACAGGGTGCTACATTAAAAGAAACCAAAATATTATTTTTTCTATATTTTTATTAAAAAAATTACATATGTGTAACACTAAGTAATTTTAGCTTATTATTAAATGTTTTATTATTTTTATTAAATTCTTTTAAAATATGGTATACTCCTACTCTTATACAGAATTTAATTAGATATTCTATATCCTTCTTCCCGCAACAGTTGTAGTCAAACTCATTCCGTAGATTATTGTAAATTTCGGCTTCAAAATCATTGTGAAAGTACTGTTCTGAAAAGAGAGAAATTAATTTAGTTTCAAGACACTCTAAGGAGTTTAAAAAATCTTGAGGAGGTCGTGTTAATTTTGCACCCTCGTATTCTTTGAAATCAGTGAACAAGGAGGAATTAGTAACTTCCTGACGCAATTCCAATTCGCATCTATGTTTCTCGCGGTATTTCTTCAGAATGTAGCCAGCAAAATAGTAAAATGCATTTTCACTACCAAAATCTACTGTTTTATAATCATTTTCTGGTTTGAAAATGTAACTTGAAGTATTATCTTTTTTTGTTGGTGGTTCCAATTCTTGTGTTGTATTGGTCACGTTACTTAAAATGTCCAAAAAAGGTATGGCGGACCATTTTATTCGTTGAGGTGACTTGCCAAACATTTCTTCAGAGAAATGTTTTATACATATCCTATGATCGTACGAAATTTTCTCATCCAATAGATACAGTTTCTTAATGGAACGGAGCCACTTTTCTCTTCTGCAATTAGAAAAATACGAAATTCTGTTAATATGTACAAACAACTTTTTTTTTCTATTCCTTACCTATCTCTATTTTTCGGTAATTTAAAGTATCTTGTTGTAGAATCTTGTCTTTCCTCACGGCCGCACACTAAACACTTATAATAATGTTTACCCATTTTAAATTTTAAATACTCACAAATGTTACTGCAAATCACCCTGTAATGCTATCGCTTACACTTTTTCCACGACTGATAAGAACCATCATGGGACCGCCTTTTAAAAGACGTGCAGAAAAAATGTAAACAACCCCTACTTCAACATAATTACGCCATCAGTGTTACCATGTACAGTATAAATTAGCGAGTAATGAATGATGTTTACAAAACTGTAAATCGCTAATTATGATATTATACAAAGTGCTAGCACACTATAAATGATAATTATAACGTTTGACAATAAAACATTTTATTACAACTACTCCTAATAATGGGTTTTTCCTAAAACCAAGCGGTACGGAACCCATAAATGAAACAAATTACCAAAAAGCAGACCTGACAACACCAGTTCATGCGATGACAGAAGTGAATAACCACCACACGCACAAATGATGGAACCGCCTTGAAAAACCCATAATGAAAAAACCACATTTATATATCTTACACAGGAGGTCGCATGTGGTGATTTTGGTAAAATGTATTTCCATCTCACTTTGTTATACGCGTTTGCACATAAGGACAAAATTCAATAGTTTCTACCTCTTTTCGCTTATTATAAGTTTTTGTTGCGGATTTTGCTTTGTAATAGTACGATTGCATATGTAGAGAGAGTGACTCTACTCATTATGGATATACTCTGGCTATGCACGATGATGGAAATTTGTATCGTCGATGCGGTTGCTGCCTGTGTTGTCGTGGCTAATCTTCAATTATTGTCGCAGCATATTGCTTGGGAAGAATGCACAATTTTTGCACTGGTCGCGCCAATGTCGAGTGCTCGTTTTGACGTCGGCGCTACGCACTCGCCCGTCCTTGCCTTGACGGGCTGGACTGCAGTAATTCGGCCTAGGGCCCATACCGTGGGTGGCATGTTTTCCTTCTTAAGATAGCTCCTTTCCACTGGGCCTTGCTCCTCCCAGCTCTAATGACATTTGCTCGCTTGACGATATTCTCGCATGAAGTTTACATATCTCTCCTTCAGCTCCGGGTCTGCACTTAATTTTCTCTCAAGTTGGAGAAATCTCTTCAAGGCTCCTGCTCTCGTACTGCCCAAGCTCTGTGCCCGTGGATTTATAGGGATGGTTACCACGTATCGTCCCGATGAGTTTCGATAATGGGTGCTCTTGAAGTGATCTTCGACCAATTGATCGTCCGGCGATACTGTGGCTGCTCCGCTCAGCTCTTCAAGTTCCCAAAACCTCCTTAACTGCTCACTGAGTTGAGTTTCCGGTGACACCGTTGCTGCAACCATTGCTCTGATCCCTTGCTCTTGGGATGGCTGCGGCTGCCCAAATACTATCCAGCCCAGCTGCGTGTCCTGCGCTTTAAGTCCGCAATCATATTTTCTCACGTAATTTTTGATAATATCTGTCCGTACTTGCGCTCCAAGTAACATCTCCACTCTGCCAGGTCTGTAGAACGTTAGATCTGCCAAGGTCAGGTCGCTTGAATTTACTATACGCTCCTGCCTTAAACTTTTCCCAGGAAGTCATGAAGATATTCTGGGAATCACGCACATTTCGCAGCTCAGCGCAAATGTTGGATCTACTCCAGATATGATGTCCACTTCTACCGTTCCTGTTAGCCGCGCGTTGGCCTTGGAGCCGATTCCGCGCACCAAGAGATCACGTTTGCACGTTTTTATGCACATTCTCTGGACGCACTGTCCGGTAAATAGGCTGATCTGGCTTCCGCTGTCCAGCAGCGTTCTTCCCTCCATGGCAGGTCCCTCTCCAGCTCTGATTTTGACGAGAGCAGTTGCCAATAGTGCGGTTCCGACTTTTATACTCCGATGCTCTATCTTGTAGTTGTGCCGTTGCTCTGTACGTTGTTCGCGCATTGCGAAGGTGTGGCACTGATTGGTATTGGTCTGGGCTCTTGCCGGCTTGTGACACGACTGGCTGTGCTTGCTCCTTTGGGACTACCACCACTTCACACGAATGGAAGGGGCCTACTGTTTAATGTTCCACACTAACCGCTGAGCCTAGAAGATTCTACAAGATACTGACGAAATACTCGGTTGACCAGTACGCCAGATTTCTACTGCTTAGGTCCACCTCCCTTTAATACTCTTTTTCTATACCTGGAACAGATAGTGCGGAGAGCAGGAATGCACTATCTTCAACAAATCTGTCCAGCTGTTGGGATACGCAGACGACGTCGATATCATCGGTCACTGCCAACGGGCCGTTATAGACGCTTTTACGGCAATTGAAGAGCACCCGAAACGAGTTGGCCTTGAAGTGAATGAGGACAAAAGGAAGTACATAGCTGTTGTCAACTTACAAGGAAGCATCAGTTCACCACCTAGGACAAAACGTCACTGTTTATAAGTTTACCTACCACGGAGGAAATATCAACTCCACGAACGACACCCTAGTGGAAATTCGGGGAAGGCTTACGCTAGGAAACCGCTGCTACTTCAGTTTGGCTAAGCAAATGGGTTGCCAGTCCTGCTTTAAGGAGCCGAGTGCTGTTCAGTAAGTAGGAAAGCAGAGCAGGCCGAGTCGGGAGACCAGGCCTCATGGACTATTGCAGCAAAGAAGCTGGTTTTGAGTAGGTTTTCTACGATATGTGGGTAAGCGTCACGCATACTAGAAACCTTCCAACCAAAAAGAAAACAAATTTCGAATTATGTGTATATATGTATAGTTCCCAGAGTGTGAGTGGGGTTCTTATACCTACGCCTACACCGCATAGGCGCCCCCGGCTGCCTACACAAACCTGCCTACGCAAACCTACGCACAAAGTATGTCAAAACCCTTTCAGGCAATCATTTAACAAATTTGACAAATGATGGGCCATTTTGATGAAACTACCAAATCCATCTTGTGCCACACACATTACGAGCGTCTGTCTGATGGGCTCGCCCACGATGTCCTCTGTCACCAAGTAATCATTTGGATTTTTCTTCCCTCCTTCCATTCATCGAAAGGACCACAAAGAGCACGTCTATCGATGGATTCCCCTTTTGTTTCTTGTTTCATTCATATTTTTGACACATTTTCCGTGAACACAAATGCCATTCATTTGCCATGGAACAGGAAAACTAATGAGAGCCCAACCCAGATGGACACACAAGTCCAGCTAATCTACTGCAACAAGGACTTGCCTTTGCCGTGGGCCTAAATTTCTAATCTATCATGTTTTATTCTTTTTTCCCTTTTTTCCTTAATTTTCAATTTTTCAAACAAACTGTTGTCGGGCTGGCTGGTACACACAGTGTACGTTCATTCAAAAAGGAGGAGAAAAAAGCTCACCCTGTCAGTGTGCGCAAATGTCAGAGTTTGTCCTGTGATTGAGCTTTCTGCACGCTCGCCTCGGTGTATAGAAAAAGGCTCCCGCTATCAAAGAAAACGACAACAAATCTGAGCAGACGGGTAAACAAATTCTCGGAACATGATGTTACCCCCCCATCCCCCAGCTACACTTGGCCGCTGTGCATCAGTGTGGGTGGCTGTGTAGTCAACTAACTATTCTATTGAAAAAAAAAAAAACGCTGAAATTTGAGTCAATGACGTCACTAGAACAACCAGGTCATCAGAAATGTCGGTCACGAAGGAAGTCCATAACTTTAGTTTCGCATGTTTGCAGTGTTTTCTGTTTGTTTCCTGCGGGGCGGTGGATATTTATTTTTTTGTTTGACTCCTCAAGGACTTCGATTGGATGTCGATGGCTAAGATGACTTTTGGTTTTGTAAGTAGTGCAGCGTCGAGGGATTTTGGTTATTTCGGGCGGAAAAGGCCATCTTGGGAGTAAGAGCACCCACAATAGCTATGCGGTATTTATGGCGAAGGTCAAGTGGTAGGGGCAATATTGTATTTCGACTTTGTAGTTCCTTAAAGGCAAGTAAAGATCGTCTTTATCCACAGGATTCTCTAACTTCCCTTCCGAACTGTGATACATTGGGTGTCACAGTGTTCCTGAACCATGGCCGTGGATAACAATACATTTACCATCGAACTTAGAGGGTTTTACCTTCAGGATTACTCTCGGTACAAGAAGATCAAAACATAGCGTCGATAAGATTATAGAAAGGATTCTGAGTCAATGACAAGAGACTCAACCAAGTCTTAAAGACGCCAGCTCCAATTCCATATTTCATCTTCGATCTGTCGGTGAACCAGACTAGACTTCTAGAGTCTGGCACTCCATTAGACCAGTTTTCACTGCCCAATATTTCTACCTTAAATGACCTTCATAAACAGTATTTTACTAGACCGGAGCTTATGAAAATTGAGTAAAGTACTATAAGTTACTTACTTAGGTGGCGGTACAGGTTCGAGGTGAACCTGGGCCTCAACTAACAAGCCCGGTCCTAAGATAACTGCCTCCAGTTACGTACTTCAAGTCGGTTGAGGTCCCCTTCTTCTTAGGCGAGCCACCTCTACAGCGTTGTCCTTCCGGGTTTGATTCGAAGACCCTGCGGCCCGGAGCCATCCGCATGTCCTAGCCACCTCAAACGACTAATTCTCAGTTTTTGACCAGGTCGAGGTCGCTGTACATCTCAACGAAAAAGGGACCAAACATTTTACGAAGAATTTTTCTCTCGAAGCTGCTGAGTACATCTTTAACCGCTTTAGCCAGAGTCTAGGTACGCTTCAGCGTCATAAGCAAGACTGGGATGATCAGTGTCTTATATAGAGTCTCCCTAGTTGTTCGGGACAGGGCTATATTACTCAATTGCCTTCTCAGCCTTCTCAGCTCTTTGTTTCGTTTCTTCTAAGGTGTTCTTTTCAGAATTGTCAATTGTGACATTCAGTCCGATTTGTCGATGTTGTGTGTCCCATCTTGTTGACAGCATATATGTATTTGCTTTTGTCCTCGTTTACCGCTAAACCCATTTTGGCACCACCTTTCGTTTCAGTACTAGTGAACGCTCCAGTGACAGCCTGCTGAATTCTGCCAATAATATCATATCATGTCGTCGAGGTACGCTAGTAGTTGCACGGACTTTTGAAAGATTCTACCTCTGGTGTTGGCTTGTGAGTTTCGCACAATTCTTTCATGACATGAAATGACAGCGTCACCTTGTCTAAAATCTTTCTTGAGATCATAGGTCTGGGTGAGATCGTTACTAACCTTGATGGAGCAGCAAGTATTCTCCATCGTCATTCTGCACAATCTGACGAGTTTGGCAGGGATGTGAAAACTAGACATGGCTTGTCTCGAATAGCTTGTCTCTATAAACACAGTCATATGCGGCCTTAAAGTTGATAAAAAGATGGTGGGTATCAACTTGGACTTGTTGGGTTTTCTCCAAGATCTATCTAAGTGTGAAGATTTGGTCGATTGTGGACTTTCCTGGTCTGAAACCGCACTGAAAGGAGCCAATCAGGTTATTGACGAAGGGTTTTAGACGTTCAAACAGTTCGGCTTGTAAGCCTTGTTAGATTTAAGTTTGGATATTGCTAACCTCACTCCAGTTCGGTCAGGTGGACGGAAGGTTTGGGTGTCATCGTCTAGATTCTTCTTCATCATACTTTCAAGGTATTACTATCTGAACTATCTGAGCCCGATATCTAAGAATTTCTACTTGAGCGCGAGAGTTAAGTTTTAAGCTTCGGGCAACTCATTTGGACTCGGGGGTATAAACAATGTTGACGTATGTACATATATTCGTCCACAATACAAAACCATTTGACAAAAACTTCTTCCATCGTTTGAGTGGGTCCTCACCCCAAATAATTAATATGCCGCCTTGACGTTTTCTTGGATGTCAAATTGAGTAGTTTTTACCTTTTAGCGTCGCCGTGGGGAGCATAGTTTGATTATACTCAGCATAAGATGATGATCTCCTCTCAACCGATCATTGGCACTCAGTCGGATTTGGATGTCCAAGAAACAATATTCAAAACGTGGATTGATATCGATTTTGTTGGACGTCGTTTTATTGACACTCAGCTGCGTCCAAACCGGGTTTCCCCATTACATATTCGAGCCCTTCGTTGTCGTTGCCCAAAGTGAGCAGTTTTTGGGGGCGTGGTCGACAACGATTACGTTTATTTGTTTATTGCAGTCTTACTCAACTTCTTCTATAAGTTTTACCATGTCATCGTACAAAGGGTTCTAAAGTGATCGACCCTATTTTGATCCTAGTCCATATGGTTGGTACTCCGACCTAAAAAGATCTACTGTATCTTAGGGTGCATTTTATTCTAAGAGTCGTACCACGTCCCTAATGAAGAAGGGTACGTCCTTAGTCGCAGAGTTTTTAAGATCTGCTGGCGAGTATGTTACCAGAGCCGGACATTCACAGAGAATGTACCCAGATGAATCATCATCTTCCGAGCAGAACCTATATTCTATGTCCCGGCACAGATTGAGTTTGTTGAGGTGATACTTCAGGCCACAGTGGCCTGTTCGAAAGCTTACTAGCTTCCTAATATTATCCTTGTCTAGGATAAGAATTTCCTTGTAGAAATAAGGCTTGATTAATCTTTTGGACTGTCGTATCCCCATTCACATTTTCCCAGGTCCAATGAACTCAGATCCTGAACCCGTTCTAGCTAGTTCATCTGCAGATTTATGCCTACAGTCCCCTGATGACCTGGAACCCCTCCGAGTACCACACTGTTGTGTCTTGCAAGAGATTGTAGTGCATCGGAACAGCATTTAACTGATATGGAGTCCACTAAATTGGACAAATGCGCTCTTATATCTGAAAGATAGGGATCCTAGCGCTCTTGATACTTTTACTTAGGTTTAACCTATCGCAAATCCCAATGGCATGGAGTTCAGTCTGAAAAACCGTAGGACACATTCCCATAGGTATCGAGACTTTGGTGTTGGGTTCAAAGACACCGCCAACCGAAGTACCCTATATAGAGAACTCAATATAAACGACGGCACTTGTCAGAATGCAGCTCTTTTTTTCATTGTTTGTGTCGTAGAACAATACTTTATTGCGGAGGTACTCAAATGAAGGTCTTTTGGACTTATGATGGAACTCTTTTCAAGGTGAGTGAGGATGGAAATTAGAAAACATTTCCTACAAAGGAGATATGTAAGTACATAGTTCAACTTTATAGGTCCAAAACGAGCCAACGCTAGCTAGCTATTGAAAGGTTATTGTTGGCTTTCCTTGAGATGAACATAGATTCATTTCACCGAACTTGGCCAGTGATGAGATCGTTTTACTGATATAGGATTAAACAGGATGTCCTTCTCATTCATGTACCGAATAGAATACGCAAGTAATCAGCTGTTAGATGGATCGTTACTTTCTATATTACTGAGGCTTCACTTTTAGGGAAGTCCCTACAGAATGTAATTTTGTTCGGTCCCTTAAATGGACCTATCAACAAGTATTCCTTTTTTGGAACGAGCATGCTCAATTCTGACAATAAAATGTAAGTAAATCTGGTTTTCACTGTTTTTCCGGTTCTCTACTTACCTTCAAGCTGCTCAGTGTGGCTGTTATTGCTTACCAAGATGTACATGGTCGAAGAAGGCTCAATCACAGGAAGACACTGACAGTTAAAATATTGAGAAATTTCTGTAACCAAGAGTAGACGACAAAAGCTTTGCTTAGATATGGTAACGAACTCTACGCTGCCATAAAGTGTCTCGTCTCCGCCTGTACTTAAGAGCGTCGAATTCCCCATGGGACATGCTCACTTTCGCACTCCTACAGTCGCAGTAGTTCTCAAAGGTCTTAACATACATAAGTCCACTGGTCCAGATGGTATATCCCCCATAGTTCTGAAGAGGTGTTCTTCCTCGCTGATAAAGCCTCTGCGTAAGCTTTTTCCGTCCATCCTACTCTTCGGGGCTCTTTCCGAGAAGGTGGAAAACAGCATTTGTCCAGCCCGTCCCTAAAAAAAGGTGAAACTTGCTCCCGACCCACTACACTTACGTTCGTTCTTTCCAAGGTCATGAAGACGCTGATCAATTGTCAGCTTTTTATCTTGATTCGCGAAAACTCCTCAACAACCGGAACTGTGGTTTTCCGCACCAAGCTCTTTTGTCTAAAATGCGTGCATTTATTATCGATGAAACTCTTCTTCAATGGATTAGAAATTACCTTTCGAGACGTTCAATACAAGTTATGTTGGATGGCTTCAAGTCTGATATTCACGGCACAAATGCTGGTGTCCCCCAGGGCTCAGTTTTGTCTCCGACTCTTTTTCTCATTTTTATAAATGATCTCTTGTCTGCAACCTCTAATCCAATTCATTCCTTCGCTGATGATAGTACCCTCAGTTTTTCATATTCGTTCCCTAACTCAGGTCCCTGCTCTTCGGCCGTAGAAGAGGAACGGCAGCGTATGATCGGAATTTAATGTAGATCGGAATTTAATGCTTCCAAAACGCAATGCTGTCTTCTATCTCTCAAGCGAAACCAAAACCCCCAACCATTATCAATGAATGGTACTTACTTATATTCGAGGTCGCCAAAAATGCTGCAAAATGTCTAGGATTCCTTAAGCGGTGCACGAAATACTTCACCCCCTCTGATCTGGCCTCAATTTATAAGGCATTCATTCGCCCAAAACTGGAATACAACGCCCATATCTGGTCTGGTACACCCAAGACCGTTCTGCACATTCTAGACAGGGTCCAAAGTCGCGCGTTAAAACTTATAGGTGATAGAGACATTGTACGCTCCATAGCGCCTCTAAAACATCGGGGAAATGTATCATGTCTCTCCCTGTTCCAGTGAAATAGCCAGCTGCATTCCTCCCCTTCAAAATTTCACCCGCAATACGCGTCACATCAGTTCACCATCAAGTCCAATTTTGGACGTACTATCAAATACAGAGATTCGTTTATAAGCCGAACGACACGTATGTGGAATGATCTTCTAAGCTCTGTATTTGCTCATCACTACAACCTTCAAACATTTAAAGCCAACGTGCACCGGTACCTCCTCTGTTCCTCTCCCCCCTTTTCCCAACGCCCGCGCCCTGAAAATTCGGTATAAGGGTATTCATATCCCCTTTGGGACGCACAAATTATCGTCATCTTTCATCGAAACTTGGTCATTGGATTTATGGCACCATCTACGAATCGTTACTTACTTACTTACTTATTTAGGTGGCGGTTAAGTTCGGTGAGAACTAGGGCCTCAACCAAGAAGCCTCTTTAGTTAGCCCGGTCCTTAGCTAACTGTCTCCTATATTCACCCACCCTACATAGAAAAGTAAATGTTCGAAGGTCCTAACAGGTAACAGCCTCTAGTTGCGCACTCCAAGTCGGTTGGGGTCCTCTTCTACTAGTGCGCGCCACCTAAGGCGAGGTCTTGCTCTACTGCGTTGTCCCTCCGGGGAGCATTGGTATCCATTCGCTCTACATGTCCTAGCCAATTCAAACGACTGATGCGCATTTGTCTGACTAGGTCGATGTTGTACAGCTCGTATAGTTCAACTTTGCATCTCCTTCCTCAAAGCCCTTCAACGCAAACGGGACCGAAAATTTTCCGAAAAATCTTTCTCTCGAAGCGTCTGAGGATATCTTCATTCGCTTTAGACAGAGGCCGCGTTTCAGTGACATAAAGCAGGACTTGGATGATCAGGGTCTTACATAGAGTCTCCTTAGTTGTTCGGGACAAGGCTCTACTACTCAATTGTCTTCTCAGCTCAAAGAAACAGCGATTGGCTAGAGTTATTCTTGTTCTATGAATTGATAGCAGAGCCAGGGTAGACAAAGGCCCTTACTACCTCATGAATTGCTACTTATCTTCATTTTTTTCCGAATTTAAATAAAACAATGGCTTTTATTTTTCTATATAACATCATTTTAGTATTTTCTTTTTTATTTAGTCATTTCTTTTTTTTGTAAAATATAAATACAAACATATCAATAAATTATAGTTTTATCTGATTTCCATTTAATAATCAGTGATTACAACAATGACCTGTTTGCCTATGCTATCCATTGAATTTTAGTCTAAAATATCATATTAGTTAGTATTAGTTTTTGTTTTTTGTTTTTTCATTTATATTTATGTTTTATTTTTAATTTTATCAACATCGATTTGGATTCTTTGTTTATGTCATTGTTAATCTTTATTTTATGAATTGCATAATATAATATACAATTTGATATATTTTTTGAGAAGTGTTCCGTTCTCTTACATTTTTCTTTTTTTGTGTATTTAAGTGTGTATATGTCTTTTTTAATTGCCTATTTTTTAATTTTGGTTTTTGTTTTTCCATTTTTTTCTTTGTAAAATTAACTAATTTTTAAATTTACATTTAGTAATGTTTGTTTTGGCATTGTTTGTTTTCTTCATTTCTTAACTCAGATAGTTAATACATATATATATATCTAGATGTGTGTGTTTGTGTGGTATTTTTTTTTTGTTTTTGGTGACAATATATACATACATGCACATCGATTATTTATGGAATGTTTATTAAAACTCAACACCTATATAATGTTTCTTATGTATGTATAATCTATTTTGAGCTGACTTTGTGGGGAACAGAGTAATTGTTTTTTTTGTTATAATGTACTGATTATGAATTTTATCAGTAAACGGTGTATATATGTATCTATTACCTTATTTTTGTTTTCTTTCCTCTATACAAATATAAGTGGTGTATGTACATTTATATATGACTTATAACTGACAAGTGACAGTGAGTTATTTTTTTTTTTTGCATTTTGTGTTACAAGTTGAATACAAAACTTAAAATTAGATAGAAAGGTGAGGAAATGAATGAAAAACGTGGAGCAGGAGATAGGATTTAAATTTAACTACAGACTCTAGAAAGTATTAATTGAAAAGAAGACCTACTGCTCCAACAAACTTAAATACTTTTCTAAAAGGAGTTTAAAATGTTTGCTTGTGCATGGAATATTTGAATCGATTTTAACTAAAAAAACAAACAAAAAATCTACAATCCATCTGGAACGGATGCGGATCATCACCCGTCCTTCTTCTATGCAGGAGATGCAGACACCTTCGAGGGGTTGCAGATGTTTAATGCAAAATTTTATCATTTTTTGTGAAATAGTAAGTTTATGATAAAGTGGGCGTGGCAGTGTTGGATTTTATGGCACTGCTTCTACTTTTCGAAAGCCCGGATATAAATCTCCATCCTTCTAGCTCAAAAACTAGTGACATACGGACGGACGGACCGCCTTTATTATTGATACTGACCACGGCATAGGATAGGGTAAACAAATAAGTTATAATAATTGATGAATCTGTTGAATGTAAAGTGAAGTGAAAGAAATTGAGAGATGCACAACCCGATTTATAAACTTGTATAGATTAATATGTCTATATATACACGTACAAAAAGAAAAGAAAAATTATTCAAAATACTTAAGATAACTATACATATAGTAAAACAAAGAGAAAAATTAATAATACTTTTCAATTACATATTACATATTTCTATTCCTTATAAATAACACACACGAATAGATTTGTTTTTCTCATTTTTACATATTTAACCCTGTATTATATTCTTTGGCAAATTTCGACCTTGAAAGACGTATTGATTGAGATAGGAAGAAGGGATTTGGACACATAAATGGAAGGAGAATTATTAGAACGAAATAAAAGAAGTCAAAAATTGTCAAAGTCGTGGAAGGAAAAGAATTGACAAGGTAAGTATTAGGACTACAAATGAGCAGTTCACAAATGCCGCATTTAGAACTTTCGACGGGTGTTGGTTTAGAAAGTAGTTATTCCTTTCTCGGTTTCCTAAAAGTATGAACATTTTCTTTCAACTCTCTTAAATATCCCAAGAAAAGGATGATGTAAACCTTTCTGTTTTTTCCACCGTCCACAATATTCACAATATGGTATCGAAGTACTTACTTCAAAAACTGGTACACAAAAGCTGGGCTCAACAAGGACTGATCAATGATGAGTCCGAAAATATGTTGTCTAGGCCCAACTAGGGAGGGACTCAAAGAGGTCCAAAAATATCTTTCTCTTTACATAATTGGACCACAATGCAAATTTGTCCAACAATAGTCCCGACTTTGATTTAGAACTGAAGCTATAAAGCCCTCGTGGTTCAACTTTAGAATCACAGGACATTGATGCGTGTACACTATGAAATCAATATCCGTCGTGGATTTGTCAACTGTGAAATTTTTGAGCTCTCTGAGAACTTCGAACAATTCTACGCAAAATCTTGTGACACTCAAAGTAAAAATGAGGCAAAATTTAAGGGACACTGTTAGTACTGCAATAATTCGTGAAAAGACCTTTAGCGAGTTTTGTTAAGCTTTAGCAGCTCTTTCGCCATAGAATCGTTGGAAGAAAATGTACATTTTGGAGTCTAATTCAGCTCTGAGCCTACCATGTATTATTTGAAAGAAAAATACTTGGCACAACAGGTCGATGGGACCCTTTACACAAATGGAAGAGGCCTACTTTTTAATGCCGAGAAGCTTTCTCAGGACAATTGTACTCTCGGATGTTTGTCAGACGCTCGCGAGAGGTGGGGCCATAAAAAATTTTTAGGTGTTCCGACTGGGATTTGAACCTGAAACCCTTGCTCCATAGTCCAACGTATGAAACACTGAGCCACGGCGCCCACATTATTTGAAAGACTGGAGAGTTACTTGATCGCCATGGTTCAAACTTTTAGTACTTCAGGCTTTAGAGACTGGCAGCACGGTCACGGATCTAAAAAATTCGTTAAGTAATTAAAAAGCAGAGAAAGTCTAGGGAATATCAATGTTGTCAAAGGAATATTTATCCCTGGGAAAAGGAAGCACTTTCGAAAGAGTAGTTTTAAAAAGCAAAGCCAGTCCAGTGCGACACAAGTTTATAGTAAATTTAGTGGGAAAACTACGTCTTTCCGTCAGTTCCAGCAGTCCATCAAGTATGTGTTCAGACCCAATATCCATTCCCAACAGTCCGTCTCTCAAAGTCTCCAAATGACAATGCTTGTGCAAATATCACTACTTATAATATTTTGTATTTGCTTATATATCAACCTTCATCTACAACTCTCTAATACATACCATAGATATATAATTTGTTTTTTTTTTTTAAATACAAACGTGCTTTTTTTTCTGCCATTTATAACATAAAAAGAATAATGTTTAATCAAAAGTTTCTAATTTAATTTCTACATCATGCTAATCTTATAGAAAAAATATTTCCTTTTTTTTTGATTTGTAATTTATTTTTTCCTCGTATAAAAAATTTACAGTAACAAATTGTTTTCCCATAAACTTACCTTTTTTTCACTTTTATTTTTGTTATGATATTTTATTTTGTTTATCTGTTTTTTTTGTTTTCTATTTGCTTAACAAAAGCTGACAAAAATTATGAAATTACTATAGTATTTGAAAATGTAACAAAATTTACAGAATTATAAAAGGAAAAACGAAACACAAATTACGTAAGAAAAATAAAATAAAAGTAAAAGCTTTTGCTATGTAGAATTCTTTTTTTTTTTTCTCAAATTCTTTTTTTTTTATAAATACATTGTTAATAGATTTTTACATGCAATTTTGGAGAAGTAAACAATGTTCTGGAATTGTATAGAGGGTGTTCAAAAATTCGAAAAAAGACGAAATGTCTGTGATGCAAATGTGCTGGAAGAACCTTGAGATGAAAGGCGAGTGGAGTTTGAGTTAAGACTGGGAACACTACTGTCCCCAGATGGCAAGACTATGGATCGACTATGCGTGACAGAGAATAGGTGAATAGTTTATGGTAATTTATTTGAACACCCTTTTGTAACATCATGCTACGCTTACTCTATTTCAAAATGAGTCTGAAAGTAAAATATTTTGATTTATAGTTACGAAAAATTGCACATAAAAAATCTTGATTGAGTATATATTTTTTTTTTTTCTTTTTGATTGATGAATTATTTTATTTTTTGTTTTGTGAAAGATATTTTTATATATTATTTGTATTCTTAATGTGAATTCAAAGAAGTTTAGTGCGAGTGAAACCAATTTTTGTCCATATGCTTTATATATATGTATATATATACGATTTTTTAAAAATGTTTTTAAGAATGTATTTGGTGAGAGCTAGATGCATATATGTAATATTATAACAAAATTCGAAAAAAAAAAAATAAATAAAACAAATTTTAAAAAAATTCTTTTGTAACTAAGTCTACTTTAGTAGAAAATTTTTTGTATTTTTTAATTTATTTTCTTTCACAAATGTTACGTGCTGACAACATTCACTAAAACTGTATAAGGTCCTGCTGTATGTTTTTGTTTTCCGTATTTTCCTGATGCTATATTGGTGTTTTTCCTGGCTTCTGTTAATCTGATTTGATTTTTATTTTTTGTTCAAACAGATATAAGATACATATTTATGTAATTATGTAGAAAAAAATATAAATAAATAACAAGTTTCTTAAAAAATGTGATAAGTAAAAGTAAAAAGAAAATATTAATTTAGTAGGTACGTACCATATCCGTTGTCTGAAAAATTTCGTAAATATTTTTTTTCACAAAATCGTTAAAGAGCTCAAAAATCTAGCTGAACACATACAAAAATTATGCTCGCAATTGTTTTTAACGAATGAATTTTTTGTTTTTTTTTTATGAAAATGCAGTTCTTACTAAATTTACAAAAATGATTGTTAGAAGGCCTATGTAAGGGGACTTTTTGACAGTTCGTACTTCAAATTCCAATTAATCCAAAGAGCTTTCGATAGTTGGAAAGGTTTTCTGTTGTTTTTTTTAAAAACTATTACAATTTATGAAAAAATATGCACTTGATCCGAAATTCAGTTTTAATGCTTTCCAAAATTGCTCTAACCAAAGGCATTGCAATTCAGTTTCGAAAACAGAGAGTAATTCTACGCTCAATATTTTCGAGTATTTTTGTGAACTGTTTTAGGATGCCTGGACTTTTTTCTATGATTAAAACTATTGGTACGTTTTGGTACAAGAGGTCCAATAGTGATGCGATCTGACAAATTTCACCAAACCTCTATTACTTTGCAAAATCTTTTCCTATTTTAATAAGTTACAAACAATATATCTCTCTATTTTGGTACAAAAAGATATAGAATGCGCAATTCAATGAATAAATAATGGTGTACCACAGGGACGTGTATTGACTCTGATTTTAGTTCCCCTTTTGAAACAACATTTAATTTGAAGTTTTAAATCGGATCTATTTCTAAGCCTTCGATACCTTTAGGATTAAGGGTGTTAAATCGTACTCCCAGTCGGCAAAGTGCGAACTAAAGAATGCAGATGTAGGCCTACATAGAGTGATCTTTGCCAAGATTTGGGATGATTGTAAATAACCTTGATGGAGCATGTACTACCGAAGTTAACTTGAATGCCCATTTTGACACTCAAATTAAGGAGTCAAACCTATGTGGTTTCTCAAGAACCTAAAAGGTATTTTTTTCACCTAAGACAGGTTAAAAGAAATGTGATTCATCAGCCTTTCTTTATCTCTGCTCATTTGATTGATTCATAAGGCCAGGTATTGAATGCCAGTAGAAATAACTTTAAGCTTGTTGTAGGTATCTAAATACAGACTTGTAGCCAAAGACAGAGCTTGCAAAACGCAGTTATTGCTGCTAGTTATGTCTTAGCTAAATAGCCAAATATTAGTGCTTTCTTAGAAAAGTTTTGTAAAAGGTGTTCTAGACCAGCACTAAAGGAAGAAATTCCTTCACAAGACTATGTTCACCAACAGTTCAGAAAACTTGATGTCAGACTATCGAAGTGGCAAGTATCATTTACATTAATCAGGCTTAAAAATTGTGTATGACTTTAAGGGAAGGGGAGTACTTAAAATTTGCGGAAGCTAGATAAAACTTTTTTAAAAAAAAAAATTTGGCGCAACAGGTCGACGGGATCCAGGGTCTAGCTTCTCACAACCATTCGTGTTGTGCGAGTTATATTCATTACACGAATAGAAGAGGTCTTGTCTGTAATGCCGTGTCCGAAGAGCAATTTATAATTTGAGAAGCTTTCTCATGACAGTTATACTCTCAAATGTTTGTCAGACGCTCGCTATAGTTGGGGCCGTGAAAAATGTGTTAGGTGTTTTGGCTGGGATTCGAACCTCGAGCCCCTTGCTCATTAGTCCAACGCAATAACCACTGAGCCATGGTGCTCAGATAAAATTTGTCTACTACGCATATAAGAAAAAATAATGTAACTTGGACAAAGGTATGTCCCGTCTTATGCAAGAGAAATACCATGAAAGGAATTTGGGTATCGAAGTTCGGGAGACGTTTCAAACCTTCGCATGACGGGAAGGCCTTGATGAATTTTAGGTATCAACATGTCCTCCTCTATGCGACTAGGCATGTCGGAGAGCAAAGGTTTGAAACAAAATTTCATGTCAAACTCTGTTACAAATTGTCAAATGAAGTCCCTTTAATCTAGTATCTCAACTATTTCTAACTCAATTAAAACGTACTATACCTACATACAAGAAATTCAAAAATTATTCAATGGAAAAACTTGCATTCAGCACAAATAAGGTTATAAAGAAACAACAAGTAGACAAAAAAAAATTCAATCGTATAACAGAATTTACTATAAGATTTTATATTTAAAATAATAAACTTAAACTTAATGCTCCTGTAGACTGATATACATGTATATGTACATATGCTACCTGCATTTTGTAACTTTTTTTTTTATCTTTTAATTAAGTACCTAAGTCATATATGTAGATAGTTCTCTGATCTGTATATGAATTAACCTAATAAATGATTGTTGTTCTGTTATTAGTTGTGATGGGGGGCGTGGCTTTAATTTTTATTTTCTTTTACGGTGAGGTGCGTTATATGTACTTTTTTGTTTTGAGACTGAATGTGTTCTATAAAATATTTACCTATATGTAAATTGTTTGTTAGAGTTTCTGGTTTTCTATATCCTAATATACATGTATATACTCTTAAATACCTAAATTACATAAAGCTACAAAATAACTATCTTTATTTTATATATATATTTCATTTTTCATATATAACATCTTTAGCTCACATAGATAAAAATTGTATTCACATTCTTTTCTGCATCATATGTTTTTTTTTTTTTTTTTTTTGAGTATATATATATGCATTTTCATATACATACATATTCAATTCATCATTTTTTTTTCTGATTTTTAATTATATTTTTTTTTGGATTCTACATAGCCATACAGAGAGAGAGACTCAGACAGACACAGACATTGTGAGTGTACGAATAAAACGTCTTCCTTAAAATGTCCTTAAAAAAGGATAATAATAAATATATTAATATAATTTTTGGGTAGTTCTACGAAAAAAAGTTTATTGTTTGATTTACTCATCCTCCTCTTCCCTGAAGAGATATGTACTCCAGTAGACCAGGTTGAATAGGGCAAATACCAGCGGGAACGTTATTCGTGAGATAACGTCAATCCTCTTCGATCTAGAACATTGTCTTGGATAAATATTTATGATTATTAATTAATGGAAATCTAGAGATTAGCTTTTTGATTTGTGAATGTTTTTTTTTTTTTTTTAAGTTTTTGTATTTTTTTTTTTTTTTATTTATAAAATTATTATTTGAAGTTGTTTTGCTGATTTTAATGTTTTTTTTTTTCTTGCAATTTTTTTTGTAAAAACCTTAATTTAAATAAAAAAGGAAAATAAATTTATAAAAGAAAAACTAAGAATAATTTTGCTATACAAATGAAAGTAAACAAAATGGAAAATAAGTAAACATAATTTTGAAATAAACTTAAGTAGATGTCTTAAATTAGGGTAAACAGGTACTGAAAGTTTAAAAACTATTGAGGCCATTTTAGGGGTTTTAAGGGAGTGACTAGAACTTGAATCCTTCAAAAGTGTACCTAGCGCAGCACAAGGGTATGAACTCAAACTAGGTTTAGAGAGGTATGATGATGGCAATAGGTGAGTAGGATCAAAACTCTGAATGGTATATGACTAAGCAATGCAACATCAGAAATTGCTTTAAGTTAAGCTTGGTGTTGAGGTCTCCGCCATAATGTACATATTCCACTGATGGAGTACAATGGAAAATTGCAAAATACATATCACTTCTGCTGAATACTTTATGAGTAGGTACACGTGGAACTGCATATTTCGTCCTGCGGAAGTACTGCCGGATTAACATGCGGATTAGCATGCGTTAAACCATGCATCTCTTCTTAACTTGAATCAGCTGTGATATTCGTCTCAGCTCAGAATTGGTCCTCAGAAGGAGGACGTGCTTATCTTATTTAAGTTTCTTTGACGTATTCGATCCAATATTGATATTCCAAGACAGATATATTATGTAAAAGAGAGAGTCCTGAGGGTTCGAATCTCCAAAGAAGGCACATTCTCTTATGCCAACTTGATGTACGTAAGTGGAGGCAAGTGGATAATAATGAAAGTCACCGGACGGGCTTATTGGTTGAGTGCCAAGTCCACCTTAGGCCCTAGTGGAGTTTTCAGTTTTTTGTGTTTTGATATGATGAGGATCTTCAAACCATTTGTTTAGCTATTCCGCTGTCGATCGAGCTGGTAAGAGGGTCTTTGGGAAAGATGAGGTTTTAAGTTATGTAAATGAAAAAGTTTGCATCTTCAAATCGGAGGTTGTTGATCAGGTAATGTATTATAGCTGGCAGAAAAGAGCTGTTTGGTTATTGAATTCAAGCCTACAAATAATTGACTGTCTGTGATCCTCATCAAGGTCACATCATAACATAAGGCTTTTTGGGTCACACCCACCTACCGAAAAAAATATGAACATCAAGAATAAGTTTCTTGTCTACGGTGTAGCTGGACAGTCAAGCTGCCGTAGCACAACATCGCCTTCCGACAGTACCAGGTTTCTCTATAGGACAATCCACAAATCAGATCTGAAAATTTCGGAAGAGGGTGATCGCAAAGGGTATATGTACAGGGCCACTTAGGTAGCGCTACAGTTTGGGATGGACCTGGGCTCTAACCAACAAGCCTTTTTAAATTATAGAGGTCGTTGGCTAAGGCTTCAGGCGAGGTTATCCTCTACTGTGTTGTCCCTTCGGCTTGGAACAAAACACCCCTCGGTCCGGAGTGTTGGTGTATCTACAGGCCTTACAGCATAAAAGAAGGGCAGAACTGGCAGAGGATAGAGTCAAAAGACTGGAAGAAAGAAAGATCTGTGTAAGAAAAGAGGGCCGAGGCTACTAAACAGCTAGAGGATATAAGGATGTCTTCAATTTAGTGGAAGTAGACAGTATGAGGCTGTTATTAACACTGAACGTACTATCTTTAAAAAATCAGTCTAGGTTCTAAGGTACGACGCCAACACCAATATTGCGTTTTTTGCGAGTCGTCCATTTAAAAAATGTTAGAGATATGTATTGGCGTCAATTTTAAAAGGACAAGACCAAGAAACGAAAGTAAAATATTCAACAGAAAAGTATTGAAGGCTGAAGGGAGAAAAATCTTAAACGACAAATTCTATGAGTTCCACCAAAATGTGAATACAGTTCGGATGGTCAGAACTAGTTGACTAAATACATTAAACGACAGCGCTCTAGCCAAAAGACTAAAACTTAGAATGA
The DNA here is from genome assembly GCA_963583995.1 of Xylota segnis. NCBI lineage: Eukaryota > Metazoa > Arthropoda > Insecta > Diptera > Syrphidae > Xylota > Xylota segnis. Next base: position 112,363,697 of record OY757236.1, on the reverse strand, counting down.
GGCTGTTTTTAGCTCCAGTGTTGAAATTGATAACGTTTTTCCGGTTCCAAATATGTTCCAGTTTTCAGTAAGGTTAACAAGTTTGCATACGAATATATAGCAATCCTCTCGATTCATAAAATGCATGCGGCGGTGGCGTGGATCAGTGATGATTGTTCCCCTGGAAGCATCAAGAAGTTTTTTGTCATGGTGTCACCTCTCGCGAGATTCCGACAAACATTCTTGAGTACAACTATCATGAAAAAGGTATACCCTACGAACACGGCATGAAACAGTAGAGCCCCTTTGTGTGAAAAGAATGGTCCAAGAAAATTACTTGACGGGAATTTATTTCACCTCTAGTGAGCAATCAAATGTGAAGTAATTTTTTGCTGAAAGTGAGATACTGAATGTAGTCAGGCAGTTGTCTATAAGAGAGTCTGGTATTTGCCCCTTTCAGTCCACAGAAGCTCATGAAATGCTACAGAATTTGAAGAAATTTCATCTGTCAGAGGTGGTATTAATTCCCATGTGGGGTTAATTCCTGTGAAATAATTTCCCTTCCTCAAAGAATATATCACTCATGATGTGAGTGGTTCTGAATAGATAGCCCCTGAGTTCCATGGAGATTGGCATCTGCTGGCAGAGAAATCGAGTTTGTAACAAATAGCGCTTCTAGCATAAATCAATTCATAAGCTATTGCAACGCAGATTGGGCTAGATCTCACTTGGAACAGATGCTTGCATAGAGAGAGTCCTAAATAAGTAGTAAGTGTAGATACCATGTCAGTATCGAACAGCAGTGTTTTTGTTTACAGATACAAGGTAATGAAATGGCTAATGAGAGTTGGAAGGGGTAGTGTCCGACCCGAATCTGGAAATATGTACCAGACGGTCTGAGCGAATTAAGCTTGACTTCCGCGGAACAATAACTTGTCAGTGAGAACTTTGGATCACCAAACAAATTATCGAATAGGAGCACTGTCCTCCCCTAAAATGGCCAGCACTTAAAATAAGTCAAAACGTAACACATATTTTCACTTAATAACAATCTTAAATTAGGCGTCAACTTAAATGTTAAACATAAATAAGAAAAATAAATTAATTATCTTTATTTTCAAAATTGTATATATTTTATATTTATTTGTATATAGTTTTTTTTTTTCATTTTAAATATCAAAGAATATTGTAACAAACGACGAAAAATGCGAAATTTAACCATCACTCGAGAACAATCATTTTCAAATGTCAAATAAACAAATTTTTTTGTTTGCTTTTGTTCTTTATTCTTTTTTTTTTTTTAAATTTTGCAAAATTAAATGAATCAAATCAAATCTCTAAGCTCCAGACTGCATATGTACATTTGTAGATTTTTCTTTTTACAAAAAACAATTAAATTATATGCCAAATACATCGAGTCTTCAACGAAGTTGGAGTGTAGAGTTAAGTACATTATTATTGTTTTTATTTATACTGTATATATATGTTTTGGACAAAAAAGAAAAACAATAAGTATATAAACAAAAAGGGGGACCTTATTACAATTTACAAATTTTTTTTTGGATTAAAGTATCTAACGATGAGAATAAATGCAGAGTAGACCAGGTATTACAGTGCATTTTTGAAAATTTGACCGAGAAAATAATTGTGCATTTCTTTTCGTGATTAACAACAATTATGTACGTTTATATAAGTATAAGTTTAAAAAAGTAGTTTTAGAAATTTTTAAATTGCTATATAGAAGAAATAAAAAAAAAACATATAAGGAACTTTGAAACACATATTCGGTTAGGCTCTCTGTATAGCAAATTAAAAGATCTCCAAATATTTCTTAACAGCTAGGAAGGAAAACTTTTCTTATAATTAAGAAAGAAATTTAATTATTCCAGTAACATGAGAAGTATCTTAAAAAAGTTTGAAATAAGTATGAACATTGATTAAAAGAAAAAGTGTACTCCACCGCTTACAGTACTGAATACACGTCTTAAGATTTGAGCGATTAGAGGTTGATTTGAATTTTGTGTAACGATTTAAATAGAAATGGGTTACAGGCACTTTAAAAATATTTACAGAAAACGGTTCAATAGGAAGAGACTTTGACTAAACTTACCTGCTTCGAGTCTTCCAAAACAAAAAAATTTCAAAATTGTATCCCAACCAAACAATGATCAATGTTGAAAACCATAGGTCACAGATAAAAGTTAAAAAAGTCATAACAAGCTCACACATGTATGTATAGTTAAAAGTGTATTCAGGGTTTTGAAACGGTAGAGTATGCGAATCACCTTTTCCAGCTTTAGTTTAAAATAAGTTTTGGAAAATGTAACAATTGGCATAAAAGTGAAAAATTGGTTTAAAAAATAAAACAAAAGATTAGCTCAAACATGTCATAAAATAAAAAAAGCTTAAAATTAGGTTTTGCGTTTTTGGAAAACGTACACTGTAGTCTAAAATGTATATTACTTAGTATTTTGGTTTTAATGTTTAAAATCTCAAATAGTAGGTGGATGTGCTGAGCTCAGAGTTCGTAACGTTCGCAGCTCATTACAATCAATGTTATCTGCTAATAGCTGATGTAGAACGGCGACTTTTCTGCATTTTTCGAAGGATTACATGTTCAGGAAGTTCAGGTGATGCTCGTAAGGTTATAAAGGTTATATCTGTTGGGCCATGGGAGTCCGCGTAGGGCAAACCTAATAAACCTCCGCTAATAGGGAGACCAGATCTGACTGGCGTATTCTAAAGTGGGTCTTACAAAGGTTAAATATAAGGATTTGGGAATTCCTTGGACCAGCGTTTTACAAAACTTAGAAAATTTGAGTTCACTGCCGCGTATAACACCCAAGTGACGCAGTAAGGTGACAGTGCCAACAGCCTCGTCGCAGATGATGTACGTTCTAGGGGCTGTAGGCATTTGTTCACATTCAACTCTAGAAAATTTTGACTACACCAAGTATAAAACCTTTTGAAGTCACTTTGAAGCACGGGAGTCAGTAGGTGAGGAGATGTGAGAAAACTTTTATATCGTCCGCATAAATTGATAGAGGGGAATATTAAAAAAGCCAATCAACATCGTTAGTTAATAAAACTAAAGTCAGGGGACCAAGATGACTACCTTGTGGGACACTTGAGGGGGCCTTCAAGAGATCAGGTATGGAGAATCTAAAAAGAACTTCATATTGACGATCTCGAAGGTAACTTGAATTTTAGAAATACAATTGTATGTGACATTTTGAAAGCTTTGCTAAAATTGGTTGCAGCAACATCGACTTCCAGGCACATAGGGTACTCGATGCGAATTCGACCAGCCTTGTGACTTTTGATCTTCCCTTTAAAAAGCCGTGCTGGTAATGAGCAAATATGGATCACAAACAATGTTTTGACTTGGTTTCGGTACACAAGAGAGTTTAGTTAAAGGACGGTAGTTAGAAATTTCATTTTCAGACCTTTTTTGTGAAGGGAAATGATGAAGAAGCTCTTTCAAACCGCGGAGAAGACGTTCTGCGAAAGTGACAGTTGGAATAGAGCTGTGAGGGGTGTAACCAACTTGTTTTTGAGCATTTTTTGAAGAATACGGAAGGTATAGCGTCCAGATCAGCAATGTATTCTCAGTTAAGTCCATCTTAAGCCTTTTCGATCATTAGTGCCACTGTTATATCGACTGAGATTTTAGCACAGTCACTCAAGTAGAAGAAGTATGAATGATCGGGCTCTTATGTGTGATTGGAGAACAAGGATCGCTCGATGGACGGAAAACTGTTTAATTTTTGTGTTGAGTTACTAAAGTGAAGAGTTACCAGTTTGCATTTATGGTTTAAAGCTACTGCGAACTACATATTTGGTATTTGTCCAATAAAACTGGATTGTTTCTTCGAACAATACCTCGAAGGATGTATGGGAATAAGTGGTACAGTCCTGTGGTGGTAAGCCAGCTGTTAATTCGTGATCTTCGAAAAGGCGTGAACTTATAAATTAAATACTATAGAACGTAGCATTCCTTACTGCATGACTAAAATGCGGTGGATATCAAAAATAGTGTAAAGCGTTCAAAATACATATAAATATGTATGTCGTAGCCATTTGGATATCAAAGGAAAATTTTGTAACATTTGCAGGAAGTCGTCTAAATTAAAGGGAACCATTGGCACAATATCTACATATGTAAGAGGACGTACGAGCTGCTGAAAGGAATATTGATAGAGATTCATTAAGAGTCGATGACAGTCAAAATGCTGCTTGTGGATGATTATTTTCATTAACTCATCTTGGTATGTGCTGCAGACCAGAAAGTTTGGTGCTACACTCAAAAGGAACCTATTTTGGATACATTTCGGCAGCTTGTGGAATGAAAAGTCTGCCCTAGACAACTTCAGGGATGATTTTTCAGTAAAACGTTGTTGTTTAATAGGAGCCATCTCGCATATGGTACTGGTTTCTAAAATAAGAAACGTGACTGCATTTTGATAAATTATGACGAGATCCTATTTTTCTGCAGGATAGCGTTTTACAACACTAGGTCGCAATTATCAAACGTTTATAATTTAATAGCCTTATAAGCCCATTCATCAACCACTAGAGCGGGTGAGGGGCTCTATTAGCTTTTTAAGTTGAACAACCACCAATCAAAATCAGTGAAGGTCGTTGCCAAAAGCAGAATTTACGTGGCGAGAATTTTCTTGTGCGCGCAATTAACTATTCATTTGTCCTTGAATCCTCGGATGGAAACTGCCAGGACGAAGGGAAATTATTCTATTAATTCAAACTTTATGCATTGTATCCAATACGAGTAGAATTCAAGTTGATATAAGGTCAAGTAACTTAAGTGTAAAACCTGACTATTTGGTGACAAGTGAGAGCGTGGGGAGTGAAAGGAGGTACCCCATGGTTCGGAATCTATCCGTAGGCAGCGGAATTGGGGACATATCTCTTCCCATATAGTGAATGATGTGGCCAAATTAGTTTTCGAGTCGTATCTTTAAATTAATTGTCTTTTAATGGCACCTTGACAAAGCTAATGAAAGATGTTACTTTTGACGATACTTGATGAACTTAAAAAGTGCTTAAGACTACCTTAGATGAATCCCAACTAGCAGCAAGACGTTCTTGCTTTCTTATCCATTGCGTAGAACTAATTATTTTTTTTATCTTTGATAATGGTGCTAACTCCAAAGGGTAGTGGTACGAATATGTAGGAGCACAAGCGTTTCCACAAAGGTCGATGGAGAATTTCCGCTGTTCGATCAAGGTTGGTACCGATCTCACCGAGACCTTTGATATCAATAAAGGATTTGGACAAGGTGACGCGCTGTCATGTGATTTTTTCATGTAATTTTTTAACCTTTGAAAAGTTTGTGCAACTAGTGTACGTCGACGACATTGACATTATTGGCAGAATTCAGCGGGCGGTCACTGGAGAGCTCACTAGTATTGAAACGGAAGCTGCCAAAATGGGCAAAACGAAGTACATACATATATGCTGTCAACAAGAACGACCATACAATATTGACGATTTGGATAGAACGTTACAGCCGATAGTTCTGAAAACAACACTTCAGCAGAAATATAACGAAGAATAACTCTTGCCAATGGCTGTTTCTTTGAATTGGCAACTGAGCCCTATTCCGAAGAACTAAGGAGACACTTTATAAGGCCCTGATCATCCAAGTCCTGCTTTATGGCGCTGAAGCGTGGAGTCTGTCTATAGCGGATGAAGATATCCTCAGTCGCTTCGAGAGAAAGATTCTTCATAAAATTTTCGGTCCCGTTTGCGTTGACGGGCTTTGGAGGAGGAGATTCAACGACGAACTATATGAGCTGTACAGCGACATCGACTTAATCAAAAAGCTGCGAATCAGTCATTTCAGATAGCTAGGACATGGAGAGCCAATAGACACCAATGCTCCGGCCCGCAGAGTATTCAAATCAAACCCTGAGGGACAAAGTAGTAGAGAAATACCTCGCCTTAAGTGGCGCGTAAAGGGAGAAGGAGAACTCAACTGATTTGGAGTGCGCAACTAGAGGCAGTTAGCTAAGGACCGGTCTAACTGGAGAGACTTATTGGTGGAGGCCCAGGCTCACCCCGAATTTTTTAGCTACCTAAGTAAGTAATGGTGCCAACTCAGTACTTTCTTCAGACTGTAACCTTCGAACATTTACTTTTCTATGTAGGGTGGCGGAATATAGGGAATTTTGGGAGTTCGCGTGTCAGTAAAACGCCAGCACCACGAATTCGGGACAATAATTGTCGAGAAGGACAACGTTACGATTCAGTACTCCAAATCTTGTTTTGTTAAAGAGTTAACACAAAGTAAAGGTAAAACTTCAATTTGGCAAGGATCTGAGTTTGAACGTAACCTGGGATTGAATGAAGGCTCAAATCTCTTTGGAACAGATTTTTAAGACGGTGACCTTTACAATTACAACTACTTTCGCATATTGAACATGAGTGAACATCAGAGGGAATAATTATCTAAAGAAAGCTTCTCCATTTATTTTATTTTTACCAATCTGATAAACGATGCTAGTACCGACTACTCGCTCTGGAAGGCGACCTAATCCCCAGGGAAGGTAACTGGGCGAAAACCAACCGAAAAAAGACAAATATTGTTGATGAGTATCTTGAACGAAACTTCCAACCTTATGAAGCTAAAGATTTTCAAGGAATGAAACAATAATGAGAAGAAGACATCTATTCCAGCGGTCAGAGCTAAAGAACTTCCAAAATAAATAAAAGAACGCATAAATATAAAAAAGGGCCCCAGGGTTTAACTTAAACCAGTTTCCAAAAGAAAATGTCTAAAAAAACTAGCGGAGATTATAAATGCTGCAATCAGGTTATGGTACTTATATGCCGAGCATATGGAAAGTCGCGGATGTTGTAATGATACCCAAACCAGGCAAATCCCCTAGCGAAGTCACCTCACATCGCCCAATATCAATACTACCAATGTTGTCTAAGTTATTCGAAAAGATGCTGTTGAAGCGCCTGGTAAAAATAATTCTAGAAAAATCGCCAGTGCCAAACCTTCAATTTGGATTCAGAAATAAGCATTCTCCGATCGAGCAAGTGCTTAGAAGCACAGACAAAATCGAAAAGGGATTTGAAGAGAAAAAGAAAAGCACAAGCTTTCGATAAGGTCTAGCACAAAGGACTGATCCATAAATTGCAAAAACAACTGACAAAGCAGTACTGGAAAATTCTAAAGTCTTATACAGCGACTTTTCAGAATTAAAGAAGAAATAGAGTACTCAACGCTAAGAGAAATTAAAGCTGGAGTACCACACGGTACTGCACTAGGTCCATTAAAAAATAAATACTCACAACCATTCGTGCTGTGCGTGTTATATTCTTTACACGAATGGAAGGGGCCTACTGTTTAATGCCGTGTCCGAAGGGCAGTTTGATATTTGAGAAGCTTTCTCAGGACAGTTGTACTCTCGGATGTTTGTCAGACGCTCGCGAGAAATAGGGCCGTGAAAAACTTTTAGGTGTTCCGACTGGAATTCGAACCTGAACCCCTTGCTACATAGTCCAACGCACTAACCACTGAGCCACGGCGCCCACTAGGTCCATTACTATATCTATTATTTACCAGCCATCTACCAGAAAGTGAGGATATCACTATAGCACTGTAACGATCACCGTTGACCGAAACGTTGTTTTCACCCTCATTTTCGAAGCCGCACTAAACTGTCACTCTCTGTGGATGCATAGGGTTCTCGACAATAACGTGCGGGTTTTCCAAGACCTAGATGCGGCAATTTCGTTTGTTAACGTAGCCGCCGAGATGAAAATGCGTCTCGTCAGAAAAAATGATTTTTCGCCCAAAATCGTTGTCCAATTCAAGCTGGTCTAAGGCCCTTGTAAGCGAATAATTCAAAATCTTTGTGCAGAATTCTCCTTAGGCTAGTGCGTGAAATGTTGAGCTGTTGAGATCGATAGCTAGTTGATGTTCGTGAATTGAGTCTCACACTCTCGGCTACAGCAGCTACATTCTCGTCTGTGCGCACCGTATGACGACGGAACCATGAGTGTTGTCCACTACCATACCAGTCTCACGAACTTTTTGCACAAATTTGCATACAGCAGGCGCGATGAGGGCTTCATTTCGGTCAAAACTTTTTTTCAAATAACACACGGTTTAGGCTACACATAAGTTTTCAATATTTTCCAACGTTTTTCAGTGGTAAAGCGACTAATTTCGTTTTGCGGATGTATGATACTGACTTTCTGTCAGTAGAGCGGGAAACAGCTGTCAGTGTTAAAATAACTTATGATTTAAAAATAAACCACTAGATGGCCACTCTTCACAAGCAAGTTCTGAAGCCAGTACGGACTCGCGGGCTCCAGTTGTGGGCATGCACATGCCCGTCAAATTCACAAAAAATCCAAACTTCCCAGAATAAAGTACTTCGAAACATAGTCAATGGTATATACGAAACGCTGATGAAGAAGTTGCTCCAAGACATATGTAGAGTAAGGCTTCCCAACCACGTTAATTTAGAAGTGACACAACTACCAAATACTGAAAATATAATCAGAAGTTTAAGAAGGGTAAAACCTCCTGATTTATAGTAACTACCTAGGGTTTTAAACAAAGCAAAAAAAAAACTTCAGAAATACGACAAACTGCGGCTTTTCCATTTGATTTTTCAATTATTACGAAAAATCAAAAATAAATTGCTGACGACTGACTAGGTGCGATCCGTTGTAGACAGGCATTAGCCAGCTTTTGGGACGTTTTTCAGAGGGTCAAACTCACTCACTATTGCAATTGCTTTGCACTTAATGTATTTCTTAAATTGTTGATATTTTCTTGGACAGGTTTCGTTTAATTGGTTTAATTTCATGTTTGTTATAGACAAGCTGTATTATACTTATCGTTGCCTGACAAATGGGACTTGCATTCTACATTCATATAACATCTTAGCCTACAGTGTACACAAATCGTTCCTTGATGTTTCATTTTAATTCAAAAACGTCATAAAAATAATTGAATTTAAACTTGCATTCGATAATATGAAACTTAGATTTAAAAAATAATCAACAAACATCTATCCAATTCCAGCAAAACAAAAAAAAAAACCAAAAGAAAAAAATGTCAATTTCAAAATAAAAAAAATTGATTTTTCTTTCGTAAATTAATTGAAAAAGAAAGAAAAAATTAAGGAAAGTATAATCAAATACATCATCAATCCACAAATGTGTTAATATAATATGTAATAATATACTCAAAGATAGTATCACAACATCAAAAAGGAAATCCTTTGCTTAAGGAGTCTAAGGATCAAATGTGTTACCTGGTTGGGAACTTCGATAGCCATGTCTTACAGCAGTTTGGACGTTTTGGTGGCTGCATATGCACTTCACATTGTCGAAGTTTTTCTAATGCTAATGGATCACCTGGATGGCGTACCAGGGGTTTCTATATTCGACAAACAAAATTAGAATGGTAGGGAATACAATTTGTTCTTATTAATTTGTTATGCACCGGTAAATAGAACACGTTGAGTACTTTATGTTTACTTATGTTTCAATATTTTAATTTACATTTAAAGTTTTACTATTGTAACTTACAGAGTGATGGTTTGAGATCAGATACTTCTCGACTTACTTATTTACTCTGAAGGATATAACCCAAACAGTTGGCGAAGTCCCAGACCTTCTTACCAGCGTATGGTTTCACTACAATTAACAAGACCAAAACAGCATACCGATAAATACAAAAGTCCTTTAGTTAACCCTAAGCGATAGGCACAGTTGTTTTGAAAAGAAAGACACATTGGAAGAGCCAAAGACTTGTTTTCAGCTGTAAGGTATCGACCAGGAGCTACCCAGATGCTAGAAGGTTAGGAAAAGCTATGCAATAAGAAGGTGAGAAGTCGAATCAGCAAAAGTTAGGTTAAAGAGGGAAAGGCTATCTAAGGAAGGATATGCCGAGTTAGTTAAGAATGACACGCAACGGTCCTAGCAGAAGACATCCTAAGTGATTTGTACTGAGACGCCTAATAACATTGCTCTCATCATGGAAGACCTTCAAGACAAAACTTAAGAATTTGAGATCGACACCCACCAGCTTTTCATCGCTTTCAGGGTTGCGTGCACATCCCTGCCAAACTTGTCCAATTGCCCACAATGACAATGCAGAGCTCTCGCTGCTTCATTAAGGTTGTGAACGGTCGTACCAAGGCATTTGATGTGAAAAAAGATTTAGAACATAAAAGAATTGTATATAACTCACAAGCTAATACCGGAGGCACAATCTTTCAAAATTCTGTGAAACTATGTACTAACTTTCGTCGACGATATTGACGATAATCATCGGGCTGTCACTAGTAAGGGACTTTGTCTACGGTTTAGTCATTATTTCAAGGAATAACTCCTTTAATCGTTGTTTCTTTGAACTGAGAAGATAATTGAGTAGTAGAGCCTTAACAACTAATGAACACTCTGTATAGGACCTTGATCACTTCAGTCCTGCTTTATGGTTTTGAAACCAGGAATCTGCCTATAAAGCGAGTACTTCTTTACAGATCTTAATAATCTAGCCAGACTAGACTCAAGCAAAATAAAAAGCTGCATTTGCCGTTCAAACTGGTGACCCATATGCCTTTGGTATGGGTTCACACCGAAACCGGTTGCTCTGTCTCTTATCCCACATTTAGAGTTTCGATGCAGGTCTCTAGTGCTGGTAATCTGGTCTTTTTCCAATGGGTCTTCTTCTGGTCTAAGTACGTCCTTGCTGAGCAGGAATAACCTCCATCCAACCCAACCTAAGGACTCTATCTAAGCGAATGATAATATCCTCGTTCGTTTCCAGAGAAAAGATTATTCGTCATATGTTTGGTGTCTTTTGGGTTGACAGGCTTTGGAGGAGAAGATTTACCGTCGAACTGTCTGAACCGTACATTTGTCGTCTGAAATAACTAAGAGATGTAGAGTGGATGTACATAAATGCAATGACAGTTGAAGCCTTCGAATTTAGCCCGGAGGCTATTAAACTTGATTTAGGTGGCGCACAAGTAGAACTGACTTGAACTTGGGCAAATAGAAGCAGTTAGCTTAAGAACAGGCTGATTGCAAAGGATTGTTGGTTAAGGCTCAAATTAACTTCGCATTGCAACGAGGTCTACGAAAGTAAGTAAACTTCGGTAAGCAAAACCGCAGGGCCTTGAAGTTGTTACATGGACTAAATGTCCTTAAAAAAGTTTAAGATCCAACTTGAATACTATCGAGGCAAAATTTGTTTACACATTCTTCCTATTTTGAGTAAAATTATGGACAAATATTCATGTTAAAGTGACTAAAGTGGGGGTGGTACCACAAATCAATGAAAAAAAAAACATTCAACAACTTCAATTAAGAAATTGATTCTCAAATATTATTACAAATTTGTTGGGTGTTTGGTGTTTGAAAATTTATTTTTAAGCGATTGGGGACTGGGTCTACAAAGCCTGTTATAAACGATCTAATGAGGTGGTAATGTATTCCTTAAAGGGCTCAGCACTATACGTATAAGCCAAGTGTTGGTTTCCTGAAAATTTTCGAACTTGAGATGTTAGTCAAACTTCACATTACTACGATAGAAAAGTTTTAAACAGTGGGTCAGCCAATTCTGCCTGTCTGTACACTCGATTTCACTTTAAACGGCAGGACGCTGGAAAAGGATTTGCTTCAAACTTTATATGCAGAGTTTGTCGGGCCACAATTCGAGGCGAAATTAAGGGAAATTTAGTTCTCAGCTATTCCTACAGTGATTGCGCTTAGAATTAATATTTTCAAATGCAAAGTAATCGGGTACTAAATTTTGAAACTGCCACGTCCACTTTGTGAAAATAGTTTTGTTTTCACTAGAAATCGAAAACATTTGTTAAGGCAAAACTAGAAAGGCCTTGAAGTTCTCTATAATTCGCCTAAGGACCATAGTTACGCCCTCTTTTTTAGAGTGTTTTGAAAAAAATCCAAAAAAATTATGAAATCTACCACGATGTACGATTTTACTATAAGTCCTTTGAATGTGATGAATGCCACGCCCATTTTATTAGAAGAAGTCGTGAGTATTAAGGTGTAAGCACGTAGCAGAGGTGGACTTACAGGGTCAGAGAATAAGGTATTGAAAAACGATACAAAAAAATAAGAGATACAATCACTTCTGTAAGTTACTCGAACATCCGCAAATATTTTCTACGAATCGGTATTATATGTAAGTACTCAACGTGTTGTGTCACAAATTTAATTTTTAAACAATTGTTTATTTTATTTTTTTTTAATATATTTCATATATCAAAGGTATACCATTGCGAATGTTGCATTACTGTCTGTGTCGAGGAGATCTGAAGCAGCGTCTAAGCTAGCTTGCTCCAAATCCCGGCGTTTCTTTTTCATATTCTCCTTATGCATGTCTGCTGCACGATCCGTTTATGTTGCATTGGGGTAGAAAATGGTTTCAAGAATTTATTTGTTCGCCAAATAAACGGATGAAGACACGATTACACATAGAATTTTTTGTTTGGTTTGGTTTTTTTTTTTTTTTTTTACAAAAAATAAATAAAAACAAATTGTTGTGCGATTTGTACATATTACATACATTACAACGAATTTTTTTTTTGATTGTTTTGTTAATGAAACGAAATGAAGAAAGAAGAAAGAAAAACACAGGAAATTGATAAAATAAAATTTATCAAATATTGTATTTATTTATATAATTAAAATGGAATTTAACAGAAAAAGAAGGGGAAAAACATCGAAACAGAGTTAGAGAGAAAGAGTTAGATAGATAGAAACACGGAAATTGAGCAAATTAAAAAAGGGGGGAGGGGTTTTTTTTTTTTTTTGTTTTTTGTTTGGAAAATGGAAAATGGAAAATGAAAAATTAATTGTAGCACAGTAGAAGATAGTAGTAGATAGTAGTGGTAGTAGAAGCAGATACACAATAGCGGTATAGTAGCAATGCAAGTTTTATATTTTTTTTTTTTGAAACACAAGCGGGATACAGAGTGATGTGTTGAGTGTGTAGTGTGTTGTAAAGTTTTTTTTTTGTTGTAATTTTGTTAATGTTATTAGATGAAATGAGAGATAAAAAAAACTTAGTTAGTATAAAATAGTACGAGTATCAGAAAGTATATATAATCAAGTAGTAACATCAAGAATGTTAATTAATTAAAAGTAGAAGTAGAACAGTAGACTGGAATTTTCTTTTGCTCATTTGCGAGGTGTGTACCAATTCCAATGTACCATGGTATAGTAAAATGTATATTTTTTTGTATATTTGTGGTATATATTATTTTTTTGTGTCTCGTAAACAACAACAACAAATAGTAGTAGTAGTAGAAGTAGAAAGCTTTTAATTAAGAAACACCATTAAAATTATATGTATATAGAAAGCGTATTAAAAAAATGTCAATTACAGCATTTATTCAAACCTGAACGTGATGCATAATTGACAAGGGCAAATTCTAGCAATGCACCGAACACAAATGTCAAACAGACGCCAGTCCAAACGTCAATCGCTTTAGTGTATGACACCGGGGGTAATGATGCGTTAATGCCCGAAGTTTGTGTTGCCATTGTTAGAAGAGTTGTTACACCTAGAAGTATTTGTTTTTTTTTTTTTTTTAGAAGAAAAAGATAAAAAAAAAATAGTTAATCGAAATATTTATATTTAGTTTCTTATATTTAACTTTATTGCAAACAAATTAAGAGTAAAAATAAAATTTAAAAAAGGAAAAACCTTACTGAAAATAGGAGAGGTTGGTACTTGTATGTATTGTATATACCTATAAATGAGATATTTACGATTAATATGTTTAGGTAGCCTTACCGTTTTAATGATTGCCATTTCCTAGTGGACTCAAAATACATACGATACTTAAACTTATCAGCCTGGGGTAGTACTATTCTAAAAGATTAAAGTGATGCAGTAGACACTCGATATAGCGAACTAATAAAAACTAATAAGAACCGGGGTGGACTTCTTATTGAAAAAGTCGGCACCAACTTTCACATTTGCATAAGAAATTACTTTTCTGGGCGAAGTTGTCTGGTTTATGTCCACAAAGATGGCAAGGAATCAGGTAATAATGTTTCGCCATAAATGACATATTATTATATTTTTACAATTAATTTTTGCCAGTGGAGACCAGAGGTAAGGCATGCATGATGCTGTTCAACGAATATTTTAGAAAGATAGAACATCGTTTTGCCTTTGTCTGGAACTGCGGTCTTTCAACTTAGTTATACTTTTTATAGTCCTTTTGTCCACAGACCCATTAAAAGCAAGTGACTTGGTCTAAGTCAATAATAAGAGCGGGGTCAAGTGGTTAATGGTTTGGACTACGGAGCAAAGGGTTCGAGGTTTAAATCCATTCCAAAGCATCTAAAAGGTCTTTATTGGCCCCACATCTCACGAGTGTCTGGGTACAATTGTACACCCAAGAGCTTCTCAACTAACAAATTGCGCTTTGGGCGTGGCATTAGACAGTAGAACCCTTCCATTCGTGTAAAGAATATAACACGAATGGTAGTGAGAAGCTAGGCCTTGGAGAGAGGCTTATCGTATTCTAAGCCCAAACTACAAGTTTGATGATGCGTGGAGTTTTTAAAGATTCCTTTTCAAAGAACAGTGGTCACCGGGCCCAGTTAGGGTTAGGGGTTCCTGGTAAGATTTGTGAGCAACTCGGACTTTTGTGCAATACAAAGGCAATGTACCAGGTTTGGGTACCACCATGTGATATTGCGATATGAAGAAGGTAATTGTGAAACCTTCAGAACTAGCTCTGATTTCATTGTTCCTCGATGGTTTTGTTATGGATGTTCAGTTGTACATTAATTGAGAGTTTTGTGGCGCGTGAGCTATGGATATACCAGACTTCACAGTATTCCGTTGGAGACTGTTTGATTTTTCTCCAGCCATCCATGGTAGGAAAAAGGTTGGAGTTTTTTCATTTACAAGTCTTCTTGCTTAGTGACAGAGATTTAATGTGATGCAGATGACCACTGTTGGTTAAGGCTTAGGTTCACCCCGAACTGTAGCGCAACCTAAGTAACTAAGATGATCAGTAGATGTGCTTGGAGTCTCACTGTAGTTACTTTGTAGGTCTTAGTCCATCTTACCTTTAGAGCTATTTTCAGACTAAGACCTCAATTCCTACCGCTAATAGGTACTTAACTTTTGTAAAAATTTGGTGGTTAGCCGATTGAAAAGGTGGAGGGAGCTTCATATCACTAAAACTAAGTTTTGTTTTTTTTTTACATAATCATAGGTATTACTGACATAAAAAGATGAACAAAAGTACTTTAGGACACATAATCTGGTGAATATCCTCTAAGGCCTGAAGAAACTTGTTGAACCAGAGGAAGTGTTGACATACCTATCTTTTCAGAGCCATGAGCTAGTAATGCTCATACATACATTCTTGTAAGGAGAGTAGAAGTCAACTATTATAGTTTTAATTCAAAGAGAGATTCTGTTGAAATATAAAAGGATATCGTATTTTGAATACTGATCCAAGCTAAGCAAAGAATGATCCTTCAAAGCCGCCATGGCGAACTGTAAGATTTTCAATTTATATTACCAATGGTCCACACTAAGATCATTAGGTAAGTCATAACTGGAATAAGCTGCTTTGTACTATTCATAACTTCAGACATTGAAGTCCTCAGGAACTAACTCCTTTTGGAACTCAGCTTTTCAAGAGAAAAATTGTTGCGATTCAGGAAACCTTTTTCTACTTAAAATACACCTGTCAGAGGTATTGTTTATAGGGATTTTTAACGTAAGAGGCAAATAAGTCGCAGCGAGCGTAAATGCTCACTTTAAAGGTTGGTGTAGAGAACCAATAATTTCCTACCTTGCTAGCTACCTAATTAATACAGAGACATTTAAAAAAACTGCAAGACTGATGAGCTCGCCTGAAGGGGTATTTTTATATATATAGTATATTACTCTTGTGATTTCGCCGAATGTAAATACTTCCAAGCTAAACTCTATGATTCATATGACTGGAACATAATGGTAGTGATGTGCCACAAGGGATTTAGTATTCTCCCTAGGCATACCTCATGGTTGGTTGGTTGGTTTAGACCGGGCCTCGATAAGGATGCGCTTAGACCAGAGCAGGTCTATTGTGCTCTCGTTGTATAAGCTCGGCTTGATGAAAAAACTAATCTTAATCTTGCAGACGGGTCTCAGATCGTTGAGAAGCCTTGTGAAGCCTTCCGAATATTGGGAAGTGGTAGCCATGTTTATAAGAGGTGACTGATGGTCTCCTCTCCCTCTTCGTCACTAAAACTTCTGCAGAAGTCGTTGTAGGTGATGCCCAGTCTTTGAGCGGGTCTTCCTATAGCACAGTGGCTGGTTAGAGTGATAACTATCTTGGGGAGGGTTTCTCTCTTGTGTTTTGGGAGACCGATGGTCCTGTTTTCGTTTAAGGTTCCCCAGAGCAGTCTAACGGTGTTAAATTGGTCAAGTTGATGCCATCGATGACTGGCCAGCCTTACCGCGAAGGCGTTGATAAGGTATTTAGACGTTGGCACCTCGATGTCGATGACGTTTATGCTACCTAAACCAGAGAAACCTCTTCTAGCCAATGCGTCAGCTGCACAATTTCCCAGTATGTCACAGTGACCTGGTAGCCAGGAAAGGACAAGGTTGAGAAGAGATACGCGGCAGCCTTCCCCTGCATTAGATCTCGTAATGATGCATGCGATCGATTTGATGACTGCTTGACTGTCGATGTAGATGACAATATCCGATGTTGATACTCCATTGACTGCGAGCCAATTGGCTTCTTGACGAATGTCATGAGAAACCTTGCAATTGTGTTAGAGGTTGAAGGAGAGGTGGATGCCTAAATCTTCTGAGAAAACTCCAGCGCCGATTTCGTTCTCAGTTTTAGACTCGTCCGTAAAAACTGACAGCGATTCGTGGCACAGGATCTCACCTTGAGTCCATTCGGTTGTGTTAGTTATAGAAAGTTCGTAGCCCCTATTGAAGTTGTGTTTGGTGGCCAGGTGGTCTAAGATCTGTGGGAGATGGCTATCCATCCTGTGGGTTGGTTCTTCCATTGTTAAGAACTTTTCAGCGTGATTGTTGATCAGGCACCCAGTTTTTTCCGACGATGTCTATTGGGAGTAGGAGAGGTTCTTCGTGAACCATTAATTCTGAGACAAGCGACTTGCTTATAGCGGTCCACGAAAACACTGCTCTATACATGGGAATCGGTTTTACTACAGACGTGTAAAGCCAGTGCCTACAGCGCCTACAGCTTTTTTGCATATGAATAGGGCAGTCAGGAATTTTCTGAAACGTTCGTCTATGTTTTCTCTTCAAAGAACCTTGTGGTCAAGTTTTAGGCGTAAGTAGTTGGCGCTGTTTGAGAGGGCCAGGAGGGTCACACCTTATGTGTACAGCCCGCAAACATACTTTAAGCCAGTTCGGATCTCTTTTAAAAATACTGGGGGCTCTTCGACATGCCAACATTTATCTTGTTGTTTCGTGCAAACCCGGAACTTCAATGAAATTGCACTCCAAGGCAGTTTTGGTGA
Source organism: Xylota segnis (assembly GCA_963583995.1). Lineage (NCBI taxonomy): Eukaryota > Metazoa > Arthropoda > Insecta > Diptera > Syrphidae > Xylota > Xylota segnis. The sequence goes on along the minus strand of OY757236.1, from coordinate 112,346,173 downwards.
CTTTTAGTACAGGCAGACTGAAGTTGTGAAGCCCTTGCTCTAAATTTATAGTTCAGCCAACATATTGTTGCTAATATGTCTGTGTAGAGAAAAGTAGAGTAGGGGTTCCGTGAGTACCCTGAGTGGCATGGCCATCGGTGTTAGATCTAAGAGGAGCTCTACGTCTGCGTCCACTCGGGAGTTTATTTGATGAAAACTGACTGTTCTTATGGCAGAGTATACTAAAATAGTGCAAATCTAATATATGGTCTTTCATACCTAAAAAAATACAACCACAGGCTTCATACGTTAAATACTTAACCCCCTAACTAAAGGGGCTCAGGGCGCTGTAAGGAAAGTTTATCAAAAGTATTCAGTGTCCGTAGCCCATGGATGTACATACATATGTAGGTGTATTCGTAAATCTGAAAAATCTGAATATCAAACTAGCAATACAGTTATAAGATACCCCAACAGAAAGCATGCATATCAAAGATCAAATAGAATAATAGATAACCATGAACTTAATTTCAAATGCATGCCGAGGTGAATATCTTTCCTAAAAAGGGCTCGTTTACGATCGTTCTTAGATTCTAAGACTATAGTTTACTTTATGAATGTCCTCACTATCTAGTGGGGAAAAATATTAATGCAGATCAACTTAATAAAAATGAAAATAAATGGGCAAAGATAAATAGATAACTTTCAACAGATATAAATATGTATCTACACAAAATAATAGTAAGTCCATCGTCACAATTGGCCGCTGGACTTACGAAAAAAACCTGTTTTTTTTTGGCATTTCGCCTTCAAGGCGTACATCAAATCTTTGATTGCACACTTTTCAGAGCACAACCAAGACCTGACGAACCCAAGAGATGCAACTTCCTTTTTATTTTCGTGATTTTCTGAAAGTTCGCACCAAGCAGAGAGTTCTGATATTTCTTATCTATGCGCGCGCAACGAATATTGGGTCCAATGGCACTCAATACAAAAAGTTTAATCCATTTTCAGTGATGGGGCTTCTTTGCAGTTGCAGTGGGTAATAATAAAATTCAAATGACCTTTGCGACGTGACATTACTTACCCAGTGACACACGAGCGGGCACAGCTCCTTGATCTAACCAGAAGGACACCCATGAGACAATGACCAACATACAGCATGGAATGTAGATTTGGATAAGGTAATATGAGAACTCTCGCTTGAATAGTAAATCGACTTTCAGACAACTGTACTCGCCTAAAATGAGAAACGTAAGAGAGAAATTTTTGTATCTATCAGTCCATTGGTAGTATACTGTATGTAAATTCGGCGAACTTGTACTTGTAATTTACAGGTTACCATATATACATTATTAGTTCGCTTGTGATGATCTAGTTATCGTTGATTAAAAACGATACCATATGTGTATAGGTAGGGATACTTACCAGTGTTTGTTTTGCTGTTACAATAATCAGTCAAGAATTTTTCCAATGTAAAGCGAGGTAGGTGTAAGTTTTTAACCACTTGCACAGGATCACCTTCCTTCCAGAGGAATACTAAATCATTTGTTGTCCAACCGTCTGTTGCGTGAATAGATAATGTATCTCAGAAACGAAATTATTAGGTAGATGCATCGTTGTCTACTTACAACTTGCCATTCTTAGGGAACATATTTGTCTGTCCAATGGATACAGTTTGAGATTCATTGGACATGCTAGTGTGAGCGATATTCGTATACTATATAGTACGGAACCATTTGGAAAGATACGTATGTACACGTTTGGCATGATTATGTTGTGAAAGTGTCCTTCCTTCTCGTTTGAGAAGAACAAATCGGGCATCCATACACGATTTGCTTCAGTCAGTGTTAAATATTTTAGGCGACCTGTAAGATAGTAAAGAAAAGATTTTACTTTTAATCGGAAGGAGTGCTGAGTAAAATTAATAATAGAAATACATAAGAGGGAAGAAAAACGACCTTTGGTTATAGCAAGCAATTGGTTCTTCTTTTATCCGGAAATTCTGATTTTCATTTCATTTGATGTCTAAAAAACAAGGGTCACGTTTGGGAGATCATACAAGGGAATACCCACTCAGACAATCCATGGAAAGGATTATGTTTACTTTAACATTTTTGTTAACAGAAGGGACTCTTCCTGTCTAATTCAAACTCAGGTTTGACCAGACTTGTTTAGATGAGATACTTGCAGATATTTCCAGAATGCAATCTGGTTTTGAGATGGATTGCAGTGTTGTCACGGCTTTTATAGCTCCTTGACCATACTAATACATACTTAATAATACTAATACTAATAGCGGAGCAGAAGGCTGGCTAATCGTTTTCCTGGATCCACTGCGACGTAATGTCTTTAAAATTTCTGCTGTGAGTTCCTGTTTAATATTTTACTTTAAAGTCCATATGTAGGACAATATAGTCTAGATTATTAAGTGCAGTTGTAAAGGGGGTTCTATTATGTAAATAAAAAAGAATATTTAAACTCGTGCTAGAATCACTGCCACTGTTGGCAACAGTAACTTCGAGGTAGTTAAGGAGTTTACCTTCCAACTCCACAAACCAAACCCTAGTGGAGATTCGGCGAAGGCTTACGCTAGTAAACCGCTGGTACTTCAGTTTGACTAATCAAATGCGTTCGAAACTCCTTACTCTGAAGACGAAATGTATCCTCTACAAGACATAGAAATGTATCCTCATACAGTTCTGCTATATGAAACCGAATGCTGAACGATAAGCAGGAAAGCAGAGCAGATTTTGGGTACTTTCGAGTGAAAAGTTCTTCGTCAAATTATCGGTTCCTTATGTGAAAAGCGAATGGAGAAGAAGATATAGTCCCGAACTCTGTGAGCTGTACTAAGATGTACATCCACATCCACGTCCAAAAAAGCCAAAGTACGTTGACTACACCGGCTCGACCAAATCGAGCGATAGACCATAATGCTCCAGCAAAGAAGAACTTCGAATCACAGCCTCCAAATTTCGAAACGACAAGGAAGGCCGAACCTCCGTTTTAAGAATCAAGCAGTCGCGGATGCCAGAGCACTTGGTCTGGACAACTGGAAGCAGCGTGCCTGTGATTGAAGGGAATGAAAGGTTGCCGTGTCTCAGGCAGAGACTTTTCACGGGTCGGGAGCCCGTTAAGTAAGTAAGTATTGTCTAATAATGAAAATTAGGTTTTAAATTTTACGATTTAAACGTCTATAAACGCTTCTTTGAGACTTTTATATGTTCCAAGGCAATGGAAAGTCGCCGAAGTCATTATGGTCCAGAAACCGGGAAAATGCGCAAACGATAAGAAATCATATAGACCCATTTCGCTTCTGCCGATAACATCTAAGGTCTTTGAGAAACTTCTGATTAAACGATTACAACCAGTAATTGAAGAAAGACACTTGATCCCGGATCACCAGTTCGGCTTTCGGGTCAAACATTCCACAATCGATCAGGTGTATCGTATAACGAATGAAATCGAAGAAGCTCTAGAAGCGAAAAAGATATGTTGTAGCGCTTTTCTCGATGTATCGCAAGCCTTCGACAAGGTATGGCACGAAGGTCTAAGGTATAAGCTAAGGCTAATCCTACCGAAAAAATTGTGTAGAATACTGGGATCTTACCTTGAAAACAGGCTCTTTCGGGTTAGACACGGTACCGAATACTCAGAATTTAAGGAAATCCACGCCGGCGTTCCGCAAGGAAGCGTACTTGGTCCAATGCTATTCCTGCTCTACACAAGAGACATGCCACAAGATGAAGGAACCGTCGTAGCAACGTTCGCAGATGATACGGCTATCCTCGCAACGGACGAGTCAGTTGAATCATCAACGGGTAAACTACAACGGGCTCTAAACAAAGTATGTGAATGGACAAAGGCCTGGCGAATCGTCCTTAACGAGACCAAGTCAACGCATGTCAATTTTACATACAAAAAGGTAAACCACTTACCTATTTCCATCAACTCGGTACAAATACCATATGCAAACGAGGCAAAATATCTAGGAATGACCCTAGACGCAAAACTTAAGTGGAAGTCACACGTTAAAAAAAAGCGCGACGAGCTAGAAATCAGACTAAGAGACATGCATTGGCTACTCGGAAGATACTCGAAGCTAAGCGTATATAACAAACTGCTTCTGTATAAGCAAGTGCTAAAACCGTCTTTGACATATGGAATACAACTTTGGGGTTGTACGAAACCAAGCAATATGGCTGTACTGCAAACATTTCAAAACAAAGCTCTACGAGCAATCGTTAATGCTCCGTGGTATATAAGGAATAGTGATATTCACAGAGATAATGAACTTTGCTCGCAAACTTCGTACTCGTCTTTACGCTCATTGCAATAATGAAATAATCCGTACTATAGACGTGACAAACATCGAGCGCCGACTACAAAGAACAAGACCGTTCGACCTAGCGCCGTAAGGAAAACCGCATTTAATGACGGTATTAGTAGGTGCCTTCGCTGGAAGGCTACCTACCTAACGCGATTAATACTACAGAAGCATAAACTACTTGTTAAGGGAACTTAGTCGTAGTCATGAAGCAATGAAGAAATGAGAGGATCAAAGTTGTACTACTATGAGCACGCGCGACCGGTTTCTCATAGTGCCTCTCTGAGGGGTGAGGTTTAGCCCGTAGGCATATACTGACTCACACTAATGACATGGACAGGTCAGCTATATGAATCGGGCATCACCAATGGTACGGACCATTGGTATCTTTTGAAGATTCCTCACCTCCAGGCGCAACCAAAAAAAAAAAAAAAAAAATTTTACGATGGTATAGATCATTGTGCGTTCTGTAGGCCGATTATATAAACCAAAAGTTGCTCAAAGCTCATGAAACACATTCCTGAATACACAATGTTAAAGTCCGTAAGAATCATACTTCTCTAAGAAATTAATACTTTATGAACGAAGATTCTGCGTCAACCTCTGAACTTATGAAGATTGCGATTTTCCATTCAACGTACATAAGTTGGCTAGGGAAACTCCAAAATTTTAGTCCCCAAATTAAAATCGCCAAGTCTATAAGAGTTTCAGGCTATAAATTCATATACATACTATGACTCGACTTTTAGATCATGAAAGGTATTGGTGAATGTCTAAAAGTAGGACAAATGAATGACCCCCAATACATCAACATACTTGAACGTGGACTGCAGAAAAATTTGGAAAATCGAGACAAGAACGTGCTGCACACTATCTTCCAGCAAAATAATGATCCAAGGCACACATCCCGAGGGACCAAAAAATGACTTGAAAACAAACAGTTTTAGTTTCTTGATTGGGCGCCATATCGAACATTTTTGGCCTGATATTGAGCGTGGAATATAGGAAATGCCATGAAGAATTGCCAAAGTATTAAACCGCAAGCGGTGATCAAAGTTAGCTAATTGATCACAGCTATACATATATCCCTTTTTTTTTTTATTTTTTTAATTATGAAATTTAAAATTTTTTGAATTATAACATTAATATTATTGTCTGTATAAAGTTACAATAAATTTTGTTGAAACAAGGAAATCGTTTTTGAATTGATTATATGATCAAAACTATTTGTTACTGTATGCACTAGTACTCCTTGGTTTGTCAAGAGAGTGCTATATTCGGAGAGAAGTGGAAAGGAGTAAATCGTAGGTGCACGAGCTTGTGATCCCTATATAATTTTTGCACCTATTTCAATGATTCCAACACTGTTCGAAAGTTTATCAACTGACTGTGGATCATGAGTAAAAAAAAAGTAAAAATTAGTACAATAAGTACATTATTTCAACGTAATTGGAATAAACTACTGTTTTCCAATTTTCAAAGATAAACCTGAGGAAGCCTCTCGAAATTACGGTACACACTACCAATTTTGAGCAGACAGTTTAACCCCCAAAATAATATGTAGTTATCGGTCTGCATTTGAACTGAAATTTTCAGAGTTGAATGTCTAGAAATTTCAGCCCAAAACTGATAGTATTTACCCTACTTACAGATGTTGTCTCTTATTCTTCCCACTTTTCGGTTCTGTCCTCTGTAGACAGTATACAGGGTGAGCCAAATACAAGTTTCTTTTTAAAAATGCAATAAAACGAACAAAATTAAATTGTTTCCATGTATTATGGCCATGTACTAGTAAAAGAAAACATTTCCATTAATTATGAAACAACGTCGTTCAAATGGCTGCCTCGGCTCCAATTTTCCAAGACCCTGCTGATGGTTTCGGGCTGTAGCTCACCGGTTGCTTGGATGATATTGGCCTTAAGAGCTTGAATTGTTTTCGGATTGTTGGCATAACATCAGTTCTCCATGGTTCCCCATAAAAAAATGTCCCAAAGGTTCAAATCGCAAGTCCGAGGCGGTCAATTGACATCGCCAAGACGACTGATAACCCGATTTGAGAATTTGATGCGCAAAAGTTCGATTATGGCATAGGCTGTGTGGTACGTTATCCTGCATGAACCAAGGGTCGTCCAAATTCATGTGTTCAATTTCAGTAGAAAAAAGTCAGCTAAGATGACTCTGTAACGCCCACCGTTGACCGAAACGTTGTTCTTGCCTTATTTTCAAGAAACAATGGTACGATGAAGATACCACTCCACAATCCTCACTAAACTGTCACTCTCTGTGGATGCATAGCCTTCTCGATAATAACGTGCAGGTTTTCCGAGCCCCAGATGCGGCAATTCTGTTTGTTAACGTCAGAAAATCAGATGATTTGTCGCCCAAAATCGTTGTTCAATTCAAGCTGGTCTAAGGCCCTTGTAAGCGAATAATTCAAAATCTTTCTGCAGAATTCTCCTCAGGCAAGTGCGTGAAATGTTGAGCTGTTGAGATCGATGGCGAGTTGATGTTCCTGAGTTGAGTCTCACACTCTCGGCTACAGCAGCCACATTCTCGTCTGTACGACGATGGGGACCATGAGCGTTGTCCACTAGCATACCAGCCTCACGAACTTTTTGCACAAACTTGCATACAGAAGGCGCGCTGGGTGCTTCCTTCCGGTCAAAACTTCTTTTCAAATAATGTACTGTTTGGGCTACACAGCACACACTTTTGAAATAAGTTTTCAATATTTCCCAACGTTGTTCAAGCGTAAAGCGACTCATTTTTTCTTTTCGGTATGATACAGGTTTCGATCGGTAAACAGCTGTCAGTGTCAAAATAACTTATGATTTAAAAAGAAACCACTAGATGGCCCACGGTTTACTATTTATATTTCGGGAACTACCTACGGAGGGAGCTACGGGTTACGAAAAACTGTTAAAGAGATTTTTCCCTATTTGACAGGGAAGCTTAAGCCTTTCTACCGAAAAAGGCTACATAGACAAGGCGAATACTGTTTTTGAATAAAACATCTTAAACCCAGTTCATGACTTACCTTGTATATCATCGAATTTAAGACGTTCGTCAGTCCATTGCTCTCGAAAGGTTAACTGCACGCTGTATTCCTACATATACACAAAATAACATTAATCTTACGAATTTATTGTATAAATTAAGTGAATATATATATATTTTTAAAGTAATTTTTACAAAAAAAAATCTATTTTGTATTTATTTAAGGAACTTTATAATTATTTTGTATTTTGGTTATTTTTGTATATTTTTTTTCTCAATTAGGGGCGAATAAGGATGCAACATCACACTAAACAAGACGCATATTGGCATGCGGTATTCATAGTTTCTTTGCAAAATGCACAAATAAAGCAGACTGTACGTATTATTATTACATATATTTTGATAGCTTTGCAGCATTCTATGCATAGCAAATAAGAAATAAATGAAATTATATATGTATGTAGTTTGAAGCAGATACAAAAGAACAATGCAGCATTGCATACAACATTAGACAAAGCATAACACTTACAAGCATCAAAATGCAATAAAACTTAAGATACATTGATACGTAGAGATAGATAGACAACATCATGCATTTATATATGTAAGTATATCAGGATCGAGTTAAGGATATTATTTCGAAGCATTCCATAGCGGCAAGCATGTATCAAGGCATTTCCCATGCTTAATGATTTTTAGGCTTTTCTCTTAAGGGAAACAAAACCGAAGCGATAGATAAATTAAATCAGAAAACTGAACGAAGAATGAAACAAGTGAACTTAGTGAAACTAAGAAAAAATGAGTAAAAGTGAATTAAATTCAAAGAAAAAACCAACTGAATTAACTTAAGCTATGATTTCTTAAAAATATTAACGAAGATTGTGTTAACAAATGATAACCTATTTCATACTTTAAAATTTCTTGCTATTTTTTTCTATAAGCTATTTTATATTTCAAGGCCTTGCTTAACATAGTAAAATCCTTTACCTCGTCGTCCTGTCCTGTAGACAAAAAAAAAAAAAAAGTAATTCTACTCCCTTAAAGATATTTTGAAGTCCTTAAAAGTTTATATCTTATTCTTTTGTTTTAAAGTGCTCTATAGGTGTTTTTGGGTGTCTTAAATATATTTTTATTTTTTTTCTATAATCTTAGTGAGATGAAGTAAAGTGAAGTAGAGGGAGAATAAAATCTGCCATAATACTATATTTATATGAGAATGAAAGCAGATAATGAAATGAGAAAGTATCTACTGAAGCTATCTGAAAAGAGAGTTTTGTTTTTTTTTTTTTTGTAATTTAATTCTTATTTGTCTTGCATTAACAAATAATGTTTTTTTTTTTAAACAAATTCCACTTACTCTAATTACGTTTTAGTTGCAGGGGCGTCAGCTTAATGGAATTAAATTTTGTAATCATTTTTTCTACACATTTAGTAAATACGTAGTCATCAGTGTGTTCTTTATTTTTTTTTTTTTAAATATTTATTTGTTTTTATTTTCAATAATGTGTGGTAAGGCATTTAAATACAACACAAAAAGGAAAGAAATAATTTTAAATAAATTAAATAAATTTAAATAAATATTTCGGTGATAAAACTTAATTGAGACATTTAACTTAGACTATTAGACTTCACTGGCTATGTATTCTCTTGAGAATTTACATTTATATGACACTGTTTGGTTGTACAGCTTATAGAGTCCTAAAACTTTGTATAAATACTTAAAATTTGAAGGGCATGTAAGGAATGAAGTTTTTGCTGTGAATCACGTGGTGAAAATGATTTAAAGATAGAAATTGTGCTCGATATGAAAGCCGTTGACCTCAATCTGTACAAAACTAGGAAATGTTAGAAGCTTTTTTTTTTCCATATATCGGTTTATTTATTTAGTTTTGGTGAGACATTGTTTGAATCTCGGTGTCACTTAAAGTAGAACACATAGTTACTGGTTAAATAATAATAAATAAATTTGAACTTAATTTTAAAGTAAATTAACACAATAGATATATTTACATATGTAAGAAACCATTTATTTATTTATTTATATTTTTTATTTTTTGTTAAAGATATGTCTTTTTGCTTTTCTGTAAGATGTAACCCTTTGCGAGTTAAAGGTTATATATTTTATATGTTCAGGTATACCATTATAGGTGCATCCTTATACTAATATCAAAGCATCCTTAATTTTTTAATTATACAAAATTAGTTCATTACTTTATTGTTTTTTATTTTGTTTAGGCGGGAGAGAGGTGTTAACCACAGAGTTCGTGGATTAGTGTTGAACGATATTGTTTGAATCAGGTCATTACAATGAATATTACTTGCTAATACTTAGTTGATGTAGAAACAGTAAACTTTTCTGCGTTTTAGAGTGATTGCATGTTCAGCAAGTTCAGGCGATGCTCATAAGGTTGAAGGTTATATCTGCCGGGCCACGGAAGTCTGCGTAGGGCAAAACGAATAAACCTCCGCTGGACACACTCAATTCGAAATGAGTGTGTATCGTGATAGGGAGACCAGACCTGGCCAAGGATTTGAGAGTTCCTTAGACCAGCATTTTACAAAACTTCGAAAATTGAGTTCAATGTCGCATATGACACCCAAGTCACTCAAAAAGGTGAGAGTGGGAACAGTCTCGTCACAGATGACGTATGTTCCAGGTGCTGTCGCTTCCGGGAATAGGTAATAGCTTGGCACATTTAACTCTAGAAAACACACCAGTAGGTGTGAAGATATTTGGAGCTGGATTCCCTTGATACTGTCCAGAGTTGTCAGCTCGATTATCCAGTACACTCCATAGGTTTGAGCGGCGGCGTTAGTTGTGATGGAAATAGAAAAAAAAGCTGCAACATACAGACCCTGCGGGATATAAATAATAACCCGCTTCTAAACAATATCGTATGAAGCAGCTTGTGATATAGCCGAAAGGATCCCTCTCAACATCCTCGCAAACGAGATGGAAAAAATCCGTCAAAGGAGAAAGCTAAACCATCTAAAACCAGATATAGTCAAGAAAAGAAAAAAAGGAAGAAAAGGCAATATCAATAACTTCGTGACATGGAAAGACAGATGGATGGACAAACGGAAAAGCTTATTCCCACCATTAAGGTCTGGATGAATTGAGTGCAACTACCTTATCCAGAGCTTACACAATCTCTATCGGGTCACGGCGGCTATCCTTACCCAGATTTGGGCACCATATCTTTGGGCCAACCAAAGCAAAAACAAAAAAACTTTAAGAATGTTGGCACTGCTGCGCGACTGCTGGCTGTGGTCTTCACTATAGGCAAATTGTTATTGACATTTTAACTCTGTTTTGAATGTTGCTTGGATTCAGAAAAACCCAAAACGATGATTTATGTGTACGGCAATTCGTCATGAAGACGTCGAATTTTATAGTACTTAAGAGAATATTCATGAAGGATTAGTAATATATTTTTTAATTATTGAAAACTGAATTGCGTTTATATTACAATATTTAAATTACAAAACATAAAAAAACTTTAAATGTACTATTATAAAATTATAGCAACAAATGTTGACTTTATTTGAAACATCCGAACCCGTTCGGTCATAGAAAGAAAAGTGGAGATCCTAGTATGGGTTCTTGTGGTACCTTTCATTGACATTTAGAAACATTGAATGATTATCCTCGACTAGTTCGAATAGTAGTTGCAACCACTCACACCTTAAGGATACATTAAATTGATTTTCATATTTCTGAAGGATTAAAAGCTTCGAATACCTTTGCAAACATGAGAAGCAGTGTTAAGGTCACTTGATTATTTTACAAGACCGTTTCGTTTCTGAATCCACATAGAGAAGACCATTTTTAAGATTTTTCTTGATTGCACTTTTAAAAAACGCTTTGCACACTTACATTAGCATGGAAGGCAGCAAATTGCTTAAAGTAATTTTGTTTAAATGGCTGATTGAAAAACCTACTGAAAATGTTTTGTACGTGAGTTTTTAATCGTTAACGTGCTATCTTTCTATATTGGAGAAGTCCAAAAAAGGGGGTCTGCTAATGCCGTCTGTCTGTCTGTCTGTCTGTCAGTGCACAACGCTACAGCCTAAACGGGTGGACGGATTTCGATTAAACTTCATATTTTCAATCGACTTCAAAAGTCCGAAGCAGGAATGAGTTTACCATGAAATTGAAGCTGTAACTACGTATTTAATTTCGATACTATGCGTAGACTGCTCACGGTCGAAGAGAAATCATCAATTTTTTCCGACACTTTGAGATAGTCTTGGAACATGAACTTCTTCCTTCAATCGTCAGTCAATGCAGAATTTTAAGAGGTTGTATGAAAACATGTTTGATCCTCCAGAATTGAGTAGTTGCCGGTGGCAATTAATTTTATGTAAATGAATCTATATAATTGAGTCAGCAACTAGTCTTGATGAACGAGTCCTTTGACTTCATTAGACAATAAGCGACAGTAGCTCAATACGTGAGAGTACGCAATGACCATGCGACATTTTCAAGAACATTCTCGTCGTATACAACAAAGAGAGTATTTTACTTAAGGATCTTGGTTTAAAGCATATAAAATTCAATTAGTACCAGAATTGAAGGCCAACCGTCTTTGGACTCATGAAAAGTTTAAAGATAATCGACTGTTTTCGAAAAAAATTTTGTTCACCGCTGAGGCACATTTCTGGTTTCAAATAAGCAAAATTGTCATATTTGAGCTGAAAAGCAAGCCAAAGAGATTAAAGTGCTGCCATTACTTCAAGATAAAACAACGTTTTGTTGTGGTTTATGGGCTAGTGGAATCATTGGTTCAACTGTCAATTTGCTACCTCCAATCAAAGCCCGTGCTCTCCAGGACATTCGGTACCAACAAGACGGTGAACAGATAACTGCGTGGTTCGGACAGGGAAACTGCCCGCCTAGAAGGTGTGGTATCACATTCTAGACTTTTGCTTTGTGACTATGTATAGTCTAAAGTCTACATGAATAGGATGGAATTGGAAGCCAACATTAGATGCGTTTTTCGTCAAAATCACTCGAAATGCTCGGATGCGTCATCGAAAATTGGAATTTTAGAATGGACCATGGTAACCGCAGATACGGCCAACATTTAAAAGAATTCATTTTTTAAAAAATAAATGTCAGGAATGGTTATTTTTATTATCCTGACAAAAGTGATATCTTAACGCATATGGGCCATACCCTCACTTGGAGTACGTGCAGAAATTTCCAAAAAGGATAGGGTGAGCACATACTAATTATATAAATGGATTTATGTATGTAGGTATGCATATGCATAACTAATTTCAGTATCTCTTGTCATGAAAAATGTCACATAACGTTAGGTGGATGGTATCTATAAAGTAGCTTTACGAAAGCTTTGACGAATTAAACTGTGTCAACGTGTATCCCATCTCAGTTTTATATTAAACATTGGCACGTAAAGTGTGTGTGTGTGAACAGTTTTTAAAAAAGTTTATATGTATAGTAAAACAAAACTAAACTAATTATGAAAATCTCTAAAAAAACATTTAGATTTCTTTCGCTTCTATTTTTTGTTTTCGTGCTAGCACTTAAAATACGTTCCTTATGGCCCGCGAAAGGAGGTCACTCTAACGATTAAAGCCAGCTGTGGATTTAGTCATAGTTTAACATTCTGAGAGCAGTTTTAATGCCTAATAACAAATATTTTCTTTTAAAAATCAGTTCAATTGTACATTTAATGAATTAATAATTTTTTAATAAGTATTACAATTGATTCAACACATATTATAATGACAAAGTTCAAACGAGAGTAAGTGAGTATGAATTGACCGCCATTTTATAAATTATGTTTGGTATTTTTGACAGATGTCAACTTGACACTTTCAAAATTCATCATGAAGAAGTGAAATAACCAAACACTTGCGGTCGCAAACATGAGCCTGTATTGAGCGCAATTCACAGTGTACTGCCGGTATTTGAAGAACTTGAAGCGAAAATGATTTGATCATCAACATACGCAATTGTGTCTAGATTAAATGGAAACCACAAGTTGTCGTGAAGAAGGATATACAAAATTGTGAAAGACATCAATTGTGAAATCGGTAAGAAACTGGATACAACTGGCTCTCTACGACAGTGATTGAAGGATTCCCGGAAATAATGCCCTAAATATGTTTTTCAGTAGGCGCCGTGGCTCAAGTGGTTAGTGCACTGGTGTGAATCTCAGCCAAAACACCTAAAACTTTTTTCACCTCTCCTGAGCGTCTGACAAACATTCGAGAGTATAATTGTCATGACAAAGCTTCTCTCGAATTTGTCATTCGCATACGGTATTACACAGTGGGACCCTTCCATTCGTGTAAAGAAATATAACAGGCACAACACGAATGGTTGTGAAAAGCTAGACTCTGGGTCCCACAGACTTGTTGCGCCAAAAATTTGTATTTGTTCAGCAAAGGATGTGATTTTCCATGAAAAAGTTTCGAAAAGTATTACAATCTAAATTTTGTCTAATGTCATTATTGTATGTACATAGATAACAATTAAAGCGTTTAGGTACACAATGTTAAACGTTTTAATTGTTCACCATCTTATCCAATATTCACTCTTCTAGGTTCTTACAACATAGTTTGGTGCACCGCAGTCTTCATTTACAATGGCAACTGAACATGATATCAGTCAGAGTATTTGAACATTAACGAGTGATGAAAAGTGGAACCGTCTTTTCCAACTCTCCACCTGCATAAAATATATATACAAGGTATTGCAGTTAAGAGGTATGATCCTTTAAGAGGAGATTCTTTAAGTTCCGGCGAACAAAAAATAGTATGGTCTAGGGTGTCTATTGTCACTCGATTTCAAGTTAAATCCCGTCAAAGTGGGACACCTTCGATTTGGAGACAATTCAATACCGCATTGAAATTGAACATATTGTCTCAAAACTTTTACGTAACGAAAGTTAACAGAAGTTGTAGTAAAAGCAATTTGTTGTCAACCAAAAATGGTAAAATAAAACTTAAGTGTACTAAATTATTCTTAAAAAAATTGTTTCTGGTCTTGAAAAGGACATTTGAAACAATTCAATTCAATTCTTCCTTGGAGTCGAACACACTTTTAAGACAGGACAGAAATTGGGCGGTGCTTTCTTCTACCACTGTTTTGCCAGGGCTTTAGAAAGGTCGACATCAGTTAGTCGCATTTTTTCTCAATGGCCCACCAAGAGAGTGTGGCCTATTCTATGTACTTGGTTTCCGATTCATCATGTCTTGTCCAGAGTGCATTTTTTGTCAGGTTACTTGACAGTACATGTTATATGACAAGGATTATGGAAAAATGAAAATACTACATCAAGAGCAAGATGTTCTTTTTTTAAGCAAAGTAGTAAGTTTTTTTATACAAGCTCTTTCCATACCAAAACTAAGGATATAGAGCAATATTTTAAGAACTCTCAAACGAATAATAGTGTAATCTATAAGTTTGCTATAATCCATGTCCATAAGTTCATTCTGTGGCAGCCTGTCCGTTTTTTTTTTTTTTCAAATAAAAATAAATATCCATCTTAGCTCACCAGGCCTACGTTGTAAGGCATAGTATGAGTTTTTAAAAAAAATACATACATTGCTTAATTTCACTGAATCTAGACATCACAGTCTTTAGATTTAAAACGTAAGTCCTCTCCAGAGCTCATAGCGATGTACCCACTCACGGTGTGGTGCCGGTGTGAACTATTTTTAAATCTCTTTAGGTTTCTGGGAATATTGATGTGGACAGTGTTTCTGAATTTCGTTAAAGAATGCTGCACGCTTTCCGAAGAATCAATTTTGAACTTACTGCGACAGATGACTTCGAGTCCAAATGGAGTGATTATCGATCGATTTATGTACATCACTTAAGGAAGAGTGTTTAGTTAATAAATTCAATTTCACAGTTGCAAAGTAATAAATAAAGACTAGTTTATATTTACAATAACCGTAGGGTAGACTGGCAATTAAATACAAATTACTTAGTGCTCAACCTTTAATCATAATTTTTTGTCAATGTGAGAAACACACATCCTTTTATACCCAATTCGATCCAGCAAATGTAATAAAAAACAAGAGCTATTAACTTCCCACTCGTATTTTGTAGATTTCTATACCTTACAAGATATAAAAGCAAAAAGTCATATCTTCATGTCAGTTCTTCACAATTTATTTGCCGAACAAGTGTAGTTCATTAAAAACTATAAGTGAACTAAATTTTAAATTGTATTTATAAAAGAGTTCTCCATTAAATTCCAGTGTGTACTAATTGAAGTTTTATAAAAGCCAATTGGTAAAAAGGAACCAAAAAAATAATCAAAAAGGAAGTAAAACTAATTATAATCTTGAGAGATAAAACGTATTGTGAAAAGCAAAAGCCAGTGAGGAATATATTTTTTTGTTTTGTTTTTTTGTTAATCAATTTTAAGAAAAGGGAAATTTTGTTACAAAATTTTTGAAAATTAATCATTTTTTTTTGGGAAAAAATTTACATAAAAATTTTTGTAAAACATAAAATGAAAAAAACTTTTGAGGAAAAGAAAAAAACAACAGATTCTTGTATATTTTTTTTTTAAGTATATATTTATATATATATATATAGATTGATTAAAATCCAAGCGTTTACACAAATATGTATGTCTCGTCAATAAACATTTTTCCACTTTACATGTAAATATATAATAGTTACAAATATATATATGTTCCAGAAAGGAGGAAGGAAATTTAAACAAACAAAAATACAAAATAAAAAAACAAAAATTGTTAAAAAAAACCAAATAATACGGAAGATAAATAAATAACACAAAAGCTCAATTTTATTTTACACAATCGTATAATATAATAAATGACATGTATATATATTTAGTGTTCATATACAGATATTTATAACAAAATTATTTGTATAAATATCAGACAAATTGTCATTTCAACGTTTACATTTATAAATAAAACTTAAACACAAAATTATTTAACCAAAGATGTAAATAAACCGATTAAATTAAAAAACACTTAAACGAATAATTTTGTTTTTTTTCTCTTTTTTTTTTTTTTTGTATAAACACAGATAGTAGATTTAATATTGATATATAAGGTAGGTGTTTTGTATTTTGTGCTGTACTTTTGATTTGTTTTTTTTTTTCTATTTCTGAGAAACTCACTCACCATTTTGTAATCGTCGATTTTAGAGATTGACCGTAGGAACATGTTGACTGAGACATAGGTAGGCAAATTCTCTAAAATGTTTATGGTATAATTTTATTTAGTGAATTTTTTGTTTATTTGAATTTGCTGATAGCTTAAAAAAAAACGTTGGTTTACTTTGTCCCTTTTATTTTTTTTTTTGTTGACCTTAGAGCAAAATAGAAACAGAGTGAAGTGGAGTATTATGTGTAGGTGTATGTTTTTTTTTCCCTTTAAACTTTATTAAAATAAAAATAAAAGAAATCTGATGATGATACCTTACATTTGTACTTAAATATCTTAATTCTAGGGATAAGGCCACTTTTGGTAAAAAAATAAATAAATATTGTACCACGTAGAGTCTTTGGTCTTGGAGATTTTGTGTTTAGTTGCAGCAGCAGCGGAATAATCGATTTTCTATTTTTATAAATCTAAACTTCTAATTAATTTCTTATTTTTATCCTTAATTTAGGTAGAAATATATATGTATGCAGTAAATTCCTGGATGAATAATCTGTCAAACACACTTGCTTGTGATGTATATATGTTATTAGATGTCTAAATAAATTAACAGTGTACTAAGAAAATTAATGCAATTTTTAGAAAATGTTGTCAAAAGCAGTACGTTAAGGTAGTGAAGTGATGAAATTGTATTTCTTTACAAAAATGGAGAAATTGTGAGACGGTGTAGTACTTTAGCTAGAGATAGTCATAAAATGATCATTTAATGGGTCTAAATCACATAAATCTAGTTAAGATAAGGCCTCATAGTGTATGTGTCAAAAACGTGGAAAGTTAGATTTAAGGGTTCGAGAAATGTTCAGAAACTATTGACATGAGCGCTACTTAAGTTCAGTTTGTGTGAGAATCCAAAAGAGAACTTGGGGTATAGTGACAAAAACTCGTATGTATATAGACACTTTGTGCAGTAGATCCGACAAGAAGTGAAACTAAGCTAAAAGCAGAGCTAAAGATAAGTTGGTTTGGTTGGTTGGTTAAGACCGATATGGATGCATTTAGACCAGAGAAGGTCCCTCTTACTCTACCATCCGCTACTTGTTACCAAGGAGCTAATCTTAGCCGTGCAGCCGATCGTTGAGATCGTTGAAAAGACATTTACCTAGTGCAGCCTTTTTAGTATTGGCAAGTGCTACGCATGTGCATAGGAATTGAAGGCGGTCTTCCTCCTCGTCCCTACAATGGCTTGCTTTTTACATATGAAAATTATATTTTAGAGAAGTCTTCGTTCCGATTATTGGAAAGGTGTTACAATTTCTTGCGTAAGCTTTGGCGGTGTATACGTATTAAGTGCTGCTTACGGATTCTTTTCACCGTCTTACCCAATTCAAGACAAATTATGAGCTAGGCGTTCAAAAATATGAGTATTAGGTTAAATATAAACTTTTGATTCACATGCAGTCATTGTAAGACTTTTCTAATCGGTTTTCGAATTCATTTCTGAATCGCTGTGCAGAAGTGTTAGAACCTACAATTTGTACCAGTATTACTTGAGTCGTGCAAAACTTGAAGTCGAAATGTGCTTTTGTAAACTGTTCCTTGACTCAAATAAAAGGTTTCGAATAAAATGAACGCAATGCTACTTCGTTCCTTTAATTCCGGATCCACAGGTTTCAGACCAAATTTTCATTCCGGGTCTACGTTACGCAGCGGGATGCATCTACTTATAAAATTACTTAGTAGGATATAATTGAATGTGGGTTTCAGAGTTTAAATAGTCCTTGGACCTGGAGCACTCGAATAGAATAAACAAATCATACCATTACTAAATGATTCAAGTTTATTTTTCAGAACCATTGTAGCTTTGGAAAGGCTTTGGAAAGGCTACAATTACCTAAGGAATAAATCCCTTAATGTCAAATGTTGACCAGAAGATATGTCTGTTCATCAGTTTGTCAAAGCTTGAGTACCTTGGATGGATATTTAATTGACTCTTTATATAAATAATGTGATGAATATAAGTTTATTTGCATTTAATAAAATAAACGATGTGCCCTAAGAAGCGTGCAACAAGTTACGAAAAAAATTGTCTTTGATGCAGTAGCGTTGCAGAAACTTTAAGATAAATAATGTACACCGGGCTTAAACTAAATTCTGCGATTCTATGAACGACTAAAAAATGTCACAAAAGACTGGTGTCAAAGAAAGGTAGTACATTCCGCCCCAAGTGAATCTCGATAGAACTGTCTAAAAAAGTGTTCACTGCGAAGCATTAAATCTAAAGATTGCAAGTACCAAGTTGACTTATATATAACTCGACAAAGTTGTTCGGATTTAGCCCTGCTATATAGACTGGGCTTGTCAGTCTAGCTTGACCTTCTACTGGAAAAAGTAAGTATCAATCTACGGATTTTTGGTGAAAAGCCCCTTTCTAAGCCCTCGACCAGGCTTTGATTAGAAAAGTTGCACAAAAAGTTTTAAACTTGCCAACTGAATTGAAGTGGTATATACTTATTAAAAATCCCTCACATTTTTACAACAAATATGCTCTTAGACCAATTTAGATCAACAGGTTATTGCTATATTGTTCTGTTCATTAGGCATCTTTCGAACTTAATACTTCATGCACCTATTATAGACCCAACATTATGCCTTTCAAACTCAATAGGTTTAAAATTTAAGAAGATATATAAAATGTTGTATAATGATACAACAGTAATGGTCTTATAACAAACGAGATCAGAATAGCTGCTGAAAATAAATAGTACTCTCGATGTGCGAAAATGTTTGAGAAGGTTTGACTGCACATAACCCTTGGAATTTTTAGTACGTTTCTGATAACTTTTTGGATATCACTTTGGAAATACATTGGAATCTGTTTGATGCCTGATCAATAATTCAATGCATTCTAACAAGGAAACAGTTCCCAAAATTTGTGTTTTTTCACTAACCAATATTAAGCTCTAATATCTTATGACTTTCAAAGTTCTTGAATAATGAACTTGTGACTGTAGCTTTAAAGACATTTTTACAACAAAATATTCTCTAGTAGAGCCTGCCAAATAAGTCGTTCGAAAGAGCACAATTTGGTTTGAACGAATAGTTGGTATTCTGACAATCTTTGTACTAAATTGTTTCCGTTTTTCATTTGTCTTGATTATTTTAAAGTTATTTCCATTTTTAAACTGCAAATTGGAAGAATTTTCATTCCTTAACTACGTTTGCATAAATTTCCCTCTGCTTTTGACATACATTTCTAGATGATTTATCCAATAGTAGCATAGTTAATTTATGTTTCGACCTTTTTTCCGTGCTTGACTAAAATTTTGAGTTCTAAAAATACAATCCAATCATTTCAAAATGATTCTAAAACAAAAGAGAAAAATAATCCAATTAAATTAAGCCAATGATAATCGTGAATGGAATGAACGTGAAATAAATAAAAGAAAATTCTAAAAAAAAGAAAAACAACAAATGATTTTGTTTTTTTCAAATGTCTACATGGATCTCATTAAAATAAATAATAAGTGCATGGTAAGAAAATGATGATATTTTCCAACAATTATAAGCTAAGTATCTCTCCCTCTCTCTCTCTTTAAATCAGAAACATACGTAAACAGGTATGTAAATCATATTTAAATACATGCCACACATTTTCTTATATTTATGCATTGATTCCTATAGTTTTATGAAGCCCCTTAAAAATTTACCACAGAATTTATAAATAAAAATAAACCTAACACTTAGACCCGAAAGGATTTAGCTGCAAGTTTCCTGTTACAAAAAACAACCAACCGAAATAACAACTCAGGTCAAAATACATACCAAACAAATCTTATAATACAAATAAGAGTAAGAAAATTAAAAAAAAAGAATGCATGTAATTAGGTTTGATAGTCCATTCAAAAGTAAATTCTTTTAATACAAGTTTTAGGAAGTAATAGAAAAAAAAATATAAGTTTTACTTTTATTGGTTTGAAAAAAACAAAAAAAAAATCTTAAAAATAAACGAAAGGAGAAAAAACATCGAAATATCGATTAATTGTTTTATTTTACGACTAAAGCACACAATATGTATATTTTATTTATAAGATAAAATCAAAAATCAAAGAGGTATCTTCCGTTACACACATTTTCTTCTTCTTATAGTTAAAAAATGAAAAAAAAAAAATTAACATACACTTATTGCTTAGTTTATTATTATTATTTTGTTTTTTTTTTTTTTAAATATAAAACTATAGATGCCATAAAATTAAGTGGCAAAGATTATATAATATAACAGAGACAGAAATTTATTTTGTTTCTTTCAAAAAATTAGAGAGATCCAAAAAGACATTTTACAAAAGCCCTATGGTAACATATACATTTGGAAATCATAAAACTAAGAAAAAATTAAATTGTTTTTTTTTTTTTCTATAAATTTTGTCCATGAAAATCGTTATGCAAAATCCAAAAGTAAAAAACAAAACCAAAAAAACAACCAAGAAATATGTTTTCAATGCAAAATGCGGTTAGTCGAATTGGAACTTAAAGTTAACTAAACCAAAAACAAAAAGGAAAACAAACTTAAATAAACAAAAATTCTATGAATTTTGTTTCAAATTTATGCTTTAAATTAAATTCGTTTTTTTTTAATAATTTCTAAAACATAAATATTGACATAGTAATAATAATTAGAAGAAATTACTTTCTCTCAATACGTCAAAACATCCACATTTTCAAACCAGAAAAAAAATTATTATTTTATTTTTATTTTATATGATATGTAGCGTAGGTATTTATAGATTTATTATGATCGTGTTTGCGTTATACAGGTGATTTATTTTTTTTTCACGCTGATGGAAGGCACTGTTGAAGAGACGTACATTGTACATTGTGTTTCCGTCAAAAAGGAGAGAAGAATTGTAATTGGGGGTCGGAGAACGACGTCGATGTAGAATGCTTTGGTGAAATAATAATTGCAAATTATTCTAGGAACTCGTTCGAGTTCTTTAGAACTTCAAGTTTTGTGATATTCGATTAATATTTCCTGCAATATATTTCCGAAATGTTTGACATGCAAATGAAGCAAATTGGAATTCTGTGTTCATAGTTGACGAGCAGCAGAGGGATAAAATCTCTGAGAAAAAATAAGTAGTGTACAGCTTTTAAGATACAGAATGTATGAATTTCAAAATACGGGTAATTGGGCTCTCAAAAACTCAAATGTATATTTATCGTCTGAGTTTTTCAAGGCGATGGTCGAATTCGGGATCCCGGCAAAACGGGCAATTTGGGAACAGCTCCTCTGAACTATTCCAAACATGCACTGGATTTCGGCAAGGAGATGCGCTTTAGTGTGATTTTTCCAATGTAGTGCTGGAACAGTAAGTAAAAAGGGCAGGTGTTAACATGACAGGGACTATCTTTAACAAATCTGCCCAGCCGCTGGAATACGCTGACCACATCGACATCATCGGTCGCTCCCAGCGTGCCATTATAGAACCTTTTGTGGCAATTGAAAAACAGGCGAAACGAGTTGGCCTTGAAGTGAATGAGGATAAAACAAAGTACCTGTTGTCAACAAACAAAGAAGCATCGGTCCACCGCATAGGACAAAACGTCACTGTCAAGGAGTTTAGCTACCTTGGTGTAAATATCAACTCCACGAACGACACCCTAGTGGAGATTCTGCGAAGACTTACTCAAGAAAACGGTTGCCACTTCAGTTTGGCTAAGTAAATGGGTTAAAAACTCCTAACTCGGAAGAAGAAATGGATGCTCTACAAAGTAGTGATCCTGCCAGTTCTGCTTTCTGGAGTCGAGTGGGGGTGGATAAGCAGGAAAGCAGAGCAAATTTTGGGCACTTTCGAGAGAAAAAAAATCTTCACAGGGCGAATAGAGGAGAAGATATAAGCGCGAACTCTATCAACTGTACCAAGAGGAGGATGTAGTCCAAAAGCCAAAAAATCTCGATCACGTTGAGCAAATGAACAATAATGCTTCAGCAAAGAGAATCTTCGAATCACAGCCCCCAGGTTCGAGAGACAAGAGACCACAAGACCACTTAACCTCCGTTTTAAGGACCAAGCTTTCGTGGATGCCAGAGCGCTTGGACTGAAAGCAGAGTGCCCGGAATCATAGTGCAACTCGAAAGGGCTTGGAAATAGGAGAACACTAGTGTAGTGGTGGAATGATTGCATCGCTAAGCTGACCCCAGACTTTTTCAAAATCAAAACAAATCAGCAGCGAAGAAGAAATATACAAAGCGAAGACTCCGAAGAGATTTGGGAAGAAATTTTAAGGAAAGGAACAACAAATCTAAAAAAAAAACCTTTTCCCAATCGCCTACCGTTGGACATTTTCCTTCAATCCTCGGCAGCAATGAGTGCCCCAAGAATAAGTCAGTCAGATAGTTGGAGACACAATGTTATGGGTCATTTCATGATCCTGGAGAAATATCTAGGAAAGGTCCATAGGGACTATCCATCCGGGACTATCTTACTCCGTAGACTTTCAATAGATCCTTCAGTCAGCCTCAGGTGTAGGGGTAGACTCAGTCATATTTTCTGAAATGCTGGGTATATCCAGATCAGTTCACCTTTTGAACCATATCCGTGTTTACCACAGGAAGGTATCCAAGCTTGTGAGGTGCTGCCGTGAAGAGCTCAAGGTTCTTGTAACAAGGGACCTCTGCTGAGTCCCTAGATATGAAGGAATACCAGGAAATGAGAAGGCAGACGAACTGGCAAGAAGTCGTTCATTGTAGTAAGAAGCAAGGATCAAGGCTAGTAGAGAGGTCAATAATAGATGGTACGCCCTAGACACCTGTGTGGTTACAAGAAGTTTATGGCCTTGCTTTGGAAAGAAAAAGACCTCTCTTCGGTACCATATAAAAAAACAAAGACTCACATATGTCGGGAATCTGGCTTATAGGCTTATCCACCTTAGCTTTAAATTAAATCTGCGACACTTCTTCTGTGATCTTGAAGAATTATCCAACAGACCATTTAATGACATCCTGAATTTCATCAGATCTACTAATATGTAATGCCAGATGTAAAGTGCAGCAAAATCCAAGATAGCTTCTCTTAATCTATGGGACTATCCGTATGGTTGGAATAGCCCTACCTGATTTCGAGAGTAAAGCTTGACTTAATGGAAATCATCGTGTAGTTAATCTCCATGAAAGTATTATAACTTTGATTAGGGACAATCCGTATGTAAAAAACTGATAGAATAGTTCGAACTGATCTCGAGGGTAAAGCTTGGCTTAATGGAACTAATAGTGTAGTTAATGTCCATTTAAGTAATGTAATTTTGATCCGGGCAATGGTTGATCTTATTTTACATTTCTAGCTTACTTTGAGGCTTCAACCATAATATCGGAGTTAAGCTGATCTTGAAGTGACCAAGGAGAAAATTTTGTCTCTAGTTTCAACTATGACAGAACCACTAATAGTTACCACTTTCATGAAGTAAGGAATTCCTCATTGATCCTTAGGGTAAACATTTACTTCTATAAATCGTAAGCAGGGACTAAAAAAATTAAAGGAACACTATTCCCAATCGATTAAATGAATTAGCAATCTAGGGAGAGTTGGTACTACCAGTCGCTACATATATGACATCAAAAGCTGGAAAATAAGTTAGAGCATATAACAGAAAGTAAGTTCGTATCACAGGACATTCTGGCTTGTTCCTTGATGTTTAGTAATCAGGAAAATAACTGCGATTTAGTAGGAGTACAACTGACAATCAAACCCCTATTGGTACGAGAAAGATACTTAATCTTCAAGACGGCTAGAAATACCCAAACAAATATCACAAAACGTGTATAACAAGTTTCTAGAATAACTCTGCATTTTCCCGGTGATTGCGAAGGCTTCATTTTATTCTGAACAAAAACTTTTGTACAAGAATAAAAATTAGAAAAAAAAAAGTTAAACTATTTCATGTATTTACAGCATTCCCAAGCAGATTCAAAGAATACCTTCTTCCAAAACTGTGTACAAAATGCATTAGAAATAAACGAATGCGAAGATGCTTTGTTAAAATACATAAAATACAAAAATTATGCATTTTTTCCTGTCGAACATGACGATGACAACGATTTCATTATTAGTTTTCAGATACATAACCATGGGTGTTACATTCACCAAAGATGTTGCTTTGCTTACAAATACATTTTTTTTTCAAATATATTTTTCACGATGGAATATATGTATGTATATACTACATATCCGAAAGTTAAAGAATTTTCAATTCTTCTGCATGTTTTTGTTTTCGATATTTTCGGTATTTTGTTATTATTTTGTTTTTTTTTTCTTTTACTTTTTGTCATTGATTTGATACACTATCAACGGACTTACCATAGTAACGTCATCTATTTTTGATATACTTCGAACGAAAATGTTGACGCGGACGACAGCAGGGCCATCTGTATTCGTAGAAAAAGTGTAACAGAGAAATTCAAATAAAGAAAATTCCAGAATTTTTGATTTTATATATTTTTTTAATTTCTTGTAGTCTGTTGTTCAAGTAGTAGCTAGTTGTAGATGTTGTTTGGCTTTTGGTTTCTATTTATTTTCGATTATTGGCTCATACTTCTCTATATATGTATGTATATCCTTATTTAAATACCCACCCAGCAGCAAATACTGATTGTATAAACAAGTTTAAAAAATTATAATTCTTATAGCTTTCCTGGCTAGAACAAAAAATAAATAAATAAATAGTTAAGATACCATTACCACATCAAAGCAGTGGACCTTCTTACCCTTATAGTCTACATTAGATAAAATACTTTACAAAATTACAGAGAAAAAGTTTTAAATTATAAAGAAAAGAAATTTACAAAAAAAATTTCTATATATTTCTAATAAAGATATTAAAAACTTGGTTTTTTTTGGTTTAGAAAAAAATGTAATATAAATGTAAAATGTAAGAAAATGAACAGAAAAACAAGTTTAAAAAAAAAAAAAGAATAATTGTTTATAAATATTATTAAATTATTTAATGGGTTGACTTTGTATGCATTTTTTTGGTTTGGTGAGAAGCTATTAACAGGATTTCATGTTATATTTACTTTAACAGGCTGATGAGACTATTGGTTCTGGGTTTTAGATAATAGAAATATATATATTATAGTAGATGTCTGCTGTTGTAAAGTTATGTAACTCTCATGCTAGTAGTATTCGATCTAAGTTAATTAACACAATGCTAAAGAATTCAATGAATTTGCGTATCTTTTCTGTGGTGAGTTACTTAATGAGTTAAGGTATTAGGCCCGATTTGTCATTGAGTTCGTATGCACGTAGGGCAGCTCTAACTTGTTCTCACTTTGAGCATATTTTCATAAAATTGATTTGGGTGAATAGGCAATTGGAAGAGGTTGGCTCAGCTATCAAAAAGGGGAAGAACAACAAAGCCATCGGCTCTGATGGCGTACAAGCAGAGCTTTTCAAACATGGTGGTGATTTTTTGGTAAGGTGCATGCATTTGGATAAGGCCATGCCCGATGACTGGTCTGTCAGCTCTATATGCCCCATCTTCAAGAAAGACAATCCTATGTCTTGCAAGAACTATCGAGGCATATACCCTGCTTAATGTTGCAGATCAATGTAAGATCTTATCCAATGTAGGGATCGAATGGAATGGAAGGCTGCCGTTTCTCAAGAAGAGACTCTTCACGGGTCGGGAGACCGTTAAGTAAGTAACTGAAAAAATATTGTTAACCTAAGTAGCTTTTCAATCTCGTCTTAATTCAAATTTGGGCTATCTGGTATGACTTGTCTAGTTTGACGGCATAAGATTGTTTCTGTAGTACTACTCTGACTTCATTCATTTCAAAAACAAGTCAGTGGTCAACAACAAATCCCCGAGTTTGCATCGAAAATCCTTGTGAAACCAAAATTACAACAGCAATCAAGTCTTTCATAAAAATAGATCGCGATGGTCATAGATCGCATAGATAGATTGGGAAAATGACAATATCTAGGTAGGATCATCTGCTTTTTGCCTTCCTTTGGGCTTTAATGCCTACATGGACATTCTTTGTGTGAGTCGGGAGGCTCACAGATTTGTCCACTTGTTATGATCTACACTTCGAACCTTTTTTAGCCAATTCGTTGATAGAGCGTAGCCTTGTGTTGTGTTACATGAACCCTTTCGCTTTCCAATTTGGATGCCGACGTGCGCGCATCCATGGAGCATGGTGCTCCGCAAAACAGCAAAAAATTAATTTTTTTTTGACCAAAATGAAAATAGAGTTCATTTCTTGAAACTGTTTTTTTCCCACATTGAATTTAATATTTTTTTTGTTTTATTTCCTATAAGTCTTGGAAAAAGAACCAGTATGTTGTTCTGGGCAGCACGGCCAGAACCGCACGATCAACCCATGTGTACATTTTTTTAATTAATTGTTTACAACCACTTACAGTGGCGACAAAATAAATAGCACAGTTACATGTTAACTAATAATTATGGTCTAAATCTGCAGCTTAATTGACTAAACATAAAATAGTTTTAGTTTATACAAAGTGTATCTTCCCTATTAACTAGCGACACATGTTACTTCTTAAATCATCCTTGGCTTTTGAAATTAAACGACATTTTGTAAAGGCTGGTAGATATAGTGTGGACAATTTAAATAGCACACCTTTTGTTTATTACAAATAATTTGTCACTTTTAAATCTAATTCTTGATATTATTAAGGTAAGTAATAATAAAGAGTTTCTTTTGCAAGAAATTTAAAGATTTAAAGAATTTGGTATATCAACAACAGTATGGGACGAGGAATTCATTCCACGGAGGATTTCAGACGGTGTGTTCTTGCCTATAGGAATAAAGAAAGCTCGAATTCGGACATAGCGCAAAAATTGAAGTGGTCACGAAAAAAGGTAATTAATACCCTTCAACATTATCAAGAAATGGGCTCGATCCAAAACAAACTGCGTAAGGATCGGTCGCGTAAGACCACCTCCAGGACCGACTCGACCATTGTTCGTTTGAGCAAACTCGATCCATTTTTGTCAGCTCCTAAAATAAAATTAAAAATTGAAAGGGAGGTGAACGTGAATGTTTCTGTTAGCACAAATAAAAATCGCCTCCGAGAAAAAAAATTGTCTTGTATGTCTTATATGTAGGTCTGCAAAGCAAGAAAGAAACTTCCTAACTAAACCTACGCAAGCCCGGCTATTTATGGAACTTGTAAATATGCTAGTGGTGTAGAAAAGTAAACTTTCATCTATCCGGGGAGATTAATGGTGGAAATTGTGTGCAAAAGTGAGGCGAGTATGGATTCCTGTGGGATGGGCACCGACCCTACTATCCCCTCACTCACAATTTTCACACGAAATGCAGACAATTTCATCAAACCGAAGAAAATCTTAATCTTTATACTCAGTACAAATGTACACGCCCACTATTGGGTACGAAATTTTATATTGTAAAATTCCATGTTATATGTCAAATTAAATTCAGATATTCCTTTAAATTCACTGTTACCTCTTACAGTAAATCAGGATCTGGATCTTATGGGTTACTACCACCTGTTACCTTTGACCACAGATGATTTACTGCAGAAAGTAGAAACTCATCGTACACTTTTCTGAATCTAAGGATCCAGTCCCGGTTTGGTTTCCAATTGGGCTTTTTCGTTGATGTGCCCTTTTCTTTTTTTGGATATAGGGAACATACTTTATCGCAGTGGGAGGTTTCTCCTATGTCGTTGGCAAAATCTCAAATACCTTTTGTCCATCCTTGGTATTACCGAGAGAACCTCAGATTTGCCTTTTAGCTCAGATTTAGCTATATCTTCTCTCTTTAACTTCGTCTACTTGGAAACTAAACTTTTATTGTATCTTCTTTAAGATTCAGTTTCTTGACTAACTCACATCGCCCAGATTTTGCTTTGCATTGGATTGAAATTGAAATTGGTCATTCGTAAACGCTGTACGATGTCTTTTCGGGCGCTAGACTCGAGAAGGTGAGCAGGTACAACTGGTGCTGTAACCATCGGTAAAACAAATTATTTGTCCACTTTCAAAACCATTTTTAAATCTTTAACGCATCACCCCAAAGCTAGATACAGCTTTGGTGTTTAAGGTTATTATGCTTAGAACGTAACCACTTTTATATTTATATTTTCAATTTTGTAGATTTTTCGTTTCAAACGAACGAAAGGAAAGATGAAGAATCTTGTCTATGTAGGATATGACTCAGATTAAAGGATTTTGATCCTAAATGCTTGCTTTATGTTAGAACCAGATTAAAAACTCTTTACAATAAATTTAAATAAAAATCAATATGTTCTTGATTTCCAGATGATTCTTAGTCTAACTCTGGTTCCGATTCTGTAGAAATGCGAAAGTGAACAAATCTGCGAATTAACCTACCTTAGTAGATTTTTGTTCATTGATTGCGAATTTTGTATCCCCTATTCTAAGGGTAGCCCAAAAAAAAAGAGAAAACCCTAAACTCCTCTGAACAGGACTAAGTTAAAGTAACCTAAAATTTTATTACTATGACAGAAATTCCTAAATATTGCTGCCTGGCTGTCAATTGCTTTCAACGGATTGCTCCGGGTGTCCTTTGTTATGGTTCTTTGAGCTTTATGAAGTTATTTCCCTTTTTCTTCAGGGCTGCCCCTTCTGGGCGTCCCTCCAGTCACATTTGAAGAATCGTCCGTGTTGTCCTGTTATGTCATCGCCACAATAGATAGGCATAAGCCCTTGGCTACTAGTTAACCATCCTACCCTTTTAATCCATCCGACGTCTAGGTAGTGTTTAGATTCTTTTTCTAATAGGTTGAGTTTTAGGAAATGGCATGATTTAATGGTGGTCTATGGTTGGGTTCACAAGAACCCCCCATTCGACCAGTATAAGTACAATACACATTCTTGAGGTTGGTAGTTCTCTTCGACCAGTTTTTTATATGGCAAGTACTGGACTCATAGACGTAACATTCTCCAACAGGTGTTGGCTCGTTAAAAAATGGGAAAGATCTCCTACATCTGAAAACCTTGCAGGTCTCGTAGTAAGCCCTACTTCACGTCACATCGTGTCGCCATTTGGGAGTCTCTTCGAAGGTTGCGAAGTAGAGAGGATAAATGGCAAGTCTTTTGGGCCAAAAAACAGGACAAGTGCCTGTTGATCTGTGGCCCACTGGCACAGTGGCAGACGAACAAACATTTGTACGTTTTTCGGGTCACATCCAAAATAATAGACTAAACTCTCGACATCGAACGTGCAGGCTTTAACACTGGAACCCCGTGCATCAAGCAAATAAAAACCTTGCGTATCACAACATAGCAATGCATCGAAACGGAAAGCTATTTTCAAGACTACATACGAGGAAAGTAAGACTCGCGTCTATCATAATATAAATTTAAAGTGGAGTACCTCAGGAGTGTATACTTTCACCGATATTATTCTTTGTGTTCGTCCAAGATGTTCTCCATAAAGTGTTCACGGAAAGTGACCATGGCATTCCATGGCCAGCCACTAGGCTGTCTACTTTCAAATTGTGTTCCACTTACTGTCGGTATGGATGCATTGCTTAAAAGGGGGACAGACATTTGTAAATAGATGTCTAACAATCATTTGGAGGATTTTTTACATTTGTTATGTATTACGGCACCGTGGCTCAATTGGTTAGTGCGTTGGTCTACGGCCTGAGAGTACAATGATCATAAGAACACAGTAGGCCTCCTCTATTCGTGGAAAGAATATAACACAACACTAATGGTTGTGAGAAGGTAGGTCCTGGGTCCCATAGACCTGTGACTCCAGGTCTGTGAGATGTCGATTTTTTTGAAAAGTTCAAATTCATGTAACGAAGATAGTTAAGGTCTGCCTACTAAATAGACTTCGAAGCGTTGTTGGACGGGTTAAGCAGTAGACAGATGTTGTTGAACAAGTTTGATTTTTGACAAGTGTGGTCAAGAGAATGAAATTAGAACAAATGCTCATACCTTTAATCTATAAAAGTCAATCAATACATTGTACTTGGATTAGTTTAGGTTCGATTCAAAGAAATATTCTCCTGGAGGCAGTCTTCTTTGAGTTTTGAGACTTTGGCTGATGCAAAAAAGGTGAAGAGTAGTCTTTTCCTCTTTCTCATTCTCCATCTTCTGGACAAATCTTATCCAGGGACATCCCGCCTCCCAATGATGTAGTACCCCGTAACTATTCCTACCTTTAATCCGATTAAGGATCTCTTTTGAATCTTAACAGGCTATTGTGGCCCTTGTGACCCGCCTTGGGGCAGATTTGTTTCGTGATGGAGTGTTTGACCATCAGCGATTATTAGGGCTTATCGCATTTTGATTGATTTGTTTGATTAATATTAAGTTGAGCCACAACCAGCCAGCAATGTCCCTTTAGTTCGGCACTCAGAAAAGCTGAATTTCGAATCTTGTCGTCATAAGAATTAGGCCCAGTTTTGGAATTGAAAGCGATCGAATCCAGGGATTTAAAAAGGACTTAAAAATCGCTAAAATTGATGACATACTTACTCAATGACAAACGTCCCTCACTTTACCATTAAAACTCACTCACATCGATAATAAATGTTTGTAGCAAAATTTCAGCAAACTTTCTGTGATCTTACTTCTATTTCTCTGCCATATACCTTCGCGAAAAATGTTTTTTTGATTCCAATTTTTAGCCAATTCAACACCCATCTCAGTCGGTGCATCTGTGCAAATTTTCAAAATAATTTTCAAACCACAAAGGTGTATGCTTCTCGACTTAATCTATTCATTAGTAATAATAAAAAATGTATTTGCAAATCTGCATTAAACACCTTAGCAATACAATATTCTCTCGAAAAACATAACATCAACCAAAGGAAAATCAAAGAACATTTCCAACAAAATAAATCAGAATAAAAAATCCAAACAATTTAAATCTAACAAAGCAAGGTGGATATAAGTTATAAAGAAATTCCAAAAAAAAAAAACAAAAAAAATCGACAAACTCAAAAGTAAATTCATCATCACTGCGCAGGGGAGATCAAATAAGACGAAACAAAATAAAAATTGTATTCTTAACTAAATCTTATTCACTAAATAAAAAACTAAATTTTATTTGAAAAATTCCATTTCTCAAACCATAACAATTTAATTCGACTTGCAATGATATAATGATAAAAAAAAAAACCATATTCGTAAGCCAAATTTTTGTATCTTATATGTATAAATTCCTAAATGTTTTCCCCTTCTTAATTTTATATTTATGTATATAAGCCAATTTGTATGTTTTTGTTTTTTCGTTTTTGAATTTTGTTTAAGAGAAAAATTATTCAGGAATTTTGCAATTAATTTTGTCCGATGGTTCCAGTTTTCTAGTTTTGTTTGTTGGATTTTAGAATTTATTGATGCATGTTAAATGACAACTATAATAGTATATATATATATGTATATTCAGGGATATTAATTAAAGTTGCATGTTAATACAATTTATGTTTTAGTAGAATTTTTCAATTGCATTCTAAGTTATATAGTAGTAAATGGAGTAAAAACAAAGTTATATTTGCGAGTATAATTTGAATTGCATGTATAGTTCGAAATTCTTTTTTTTTTGGTTTAAATAATATCAAAGATTTTATGTATAAATATTTTTAAATTTAGATTGTTTTTTTTTTTTATGGAAAAACAACTGAGTTTTTTTTTTTTTTTTTTAACGAGTTTAGCAGTTAATTTTGGTTTGGGGGGTTTTTTTTTTTTGATGATTGCTTTGCAAATCGCAATTTACATGTTCCATTGACTTACCATTTTAATGTCACTAATCGTCATAATACTTCGAACGAAAAGATTGATTCTGACTATTGCAGGGCCATCTGTTTGGTATACGTTATGTTAGAATATACAAAATTTAAATGTGGAACAACAATATAAGTTTGCAACAAACAATGTAGTTTGAATTTGTTTTGTTTTATTTTTTTTGTTTTTTACGTTTCAATCGTTTGAATTTTATGATGATAAGAAAAAAAATTAATATTTTGTTTATAAATAGAAAAGTAACTGAGTTTTGAATGCGAGAAAAAAGTTTTATATCTTACACTATACACAAGTTATTTACAAAGAACACAAAATTGCCTTCTGTTTCACTGTGGAACATTCGATGACGCACCTAAGAAAAGGCCTAACGTGTGTTTCGAAATGTGAAACGAAAATATTATCATTTTGGATATATTATACAAGAAAACAAAAATAATTATATTATCTATGTTTGAGTACACATTTTAGAGTAATTTTGATTTTTATCCACAGATCTTCTGTAACGTTTGAGTTTAGCTTGCACCTTGACGTATGCACTATTTCGCGGCTTCAACAATTGGTTTGAAACTTTGCTTCATAACTTCATGGGTTGTGTCTGGATTAAAAATTTGACAATTATCTGCATTTGCTGAGATTTTAAGTATTTTTGCTAAGTTATGGAGCCATTTATCGCATCAAAATTTGAAAATCTCTTCAAAGATTCACAAAAAGTACTACCAATCGAACAATTGGTCAAGGAATGAAGAACTACAAAGGAAGGAAAACGTTCCTCAGATTTGATTTAGGAATCAAACAAATTGAACAATCTGAACCTGAAGTATGTTATTTTGTTATTATGGTAGTCAGACTATCAATTATAAATCACAAGGTAATATAATAGTAATATCTGCATCTACATTGGCATTCAAAGTCAGGTTAGATGAAAGATACAGTCCATTATGTTGCTGTTTTATGATCGGTGAACTGTACGCATAGAGGACATGATTTCCAATCCTGTGGCACTTCAATATTTAAGTGAATATATTCCTCATCAAAGTTGAGTTGAGACACCAAACTACAAGCGAATGACAGAAATATTTAGACAAATAGTCTGTAGACAGCCTTAAAGGACAAACAGCGGTCGGCTGTACCAAGTAGTGATCAAAAATGATGCTTTGTACGAGTAATTGAGTCATCAGGAGGCATCCAAATGTGTAACTTGGTTCATGTCGAAATGAGTTTAACAATTCGTTGCGTAAGAAAGTAGGATAGACTAAAGCCCTCTATACTAGAACACCGCTTAAAAATGACAACCCACTCACACTCTGGGCGTCACCTGCCATGGAACAATTCAAAGCTCATGACATTTATGTAGATTCTCAGGGAGCACAACTGGTTACTGAATCTATGAGGCGGATTTCGTGTGAAGAGACACATCGGACCATGACACAAGCTTCAATTCGCCAAGGATCTATAGAGACTTGTCGCCCATTCACAGAAGGGTCTTTGTGAAAATATAAAAGCATTGGTGCAAGTCGAATTTATGTAGTTCTTTGCTTTCTGGTTTCAAAAGAGAACACATTACTTGATTTTTCGGATATCTTGACTTTGGAAGTAGAGTAGCAAGAGATAGTCGATGAAGAAGTTCATAGAGCGATTTTTCCTTACAGCTTCTTCTTTTATTAAGCCAAGGTTGCGAGTTCCAATTACTGCTCCTAGAACTACTAGTTTATCGTAATATGATCGCTAGACCACAGAAGGAATCAATGCTTGTATTGGCAGCACTTAATTACTGTCCCTTTGACATATCTGCATATAGACAATGCTCTATGTTGGAAGTGGAAAGAATCTGCCTTAGTAAATGCAAGTGCCTGGATCTAGTTTCAAGCCCTTTTTCAAAACGAAAATGGAAGGAAATTTAGTAAGCTGATGGCATGCAGTTTTCGAATTTGACAGTGGCAGGAAACTGTCAACAATATATTGTTATTGCATGCCTTTTCCAAATGTGATCGTGGTACATTTTTGTATGTAGATCTTACTCCTTTAAGCTATTCTCAGCTAGGGTTGACTTTGGTGATGAAACAGTAAGTACTTAAATCCCCCTTTTTCGTGGAGAAATTCTTACACAGAAAATGTTGGTTATCAATTTATCAAAGACTGCCAAACTATATAGCTTAGGGATCTGGTATAGCAGATCTTGATGTTTTGTAAGGCTTGAATTTGATATATCTATTTTTTTTACTATCCAAAGGAGTGGTTTACTAAATTAGAAAACTACAAATGAACTGTTTCGGGAAAGATGTTAATTATACACAAAGACCTTATTTATTGTGGAATTCCATAAGGTTCTGCACTAGGCTCGATTTTATTAAATGCGACTCATGCATGCCTCAAATTTCTGCAAAAATTTTAAACAATCTGCAGCAAAACATAAACAAGGAAAAGAGTAAGAACTTTTTCTATATAGAGCCCATCAATACAGATTACTTCCCTGTAACGGCAAAAGATGCTGTAGAACCATAATCGGAAGACGTATGTTTAAACTCACGCCCTAATGCCTAGGGTCCGTTCGGTCTCTAAGCTCTCAGCTCTTTGGACTCCACTATTTTTATACCCTGCCCCTAGCATAGAGAAATAATCGAGATAGACCCTATAAAGTTCATATATTCGTGAACAGTCATGTCACCAGTTTTTGGGCCTTAAATTCTGAGATAGGAGGATGAAATTTCATATCTGGGTTCTAAGAAATAGAAGCAGTACAAGTGTAAAAAAGTTTTAAGTCCGGCCACTTGTTCATAACTTCACTATTTTGTATGAAATCGAAAAATTTTACTAAGACAAAATATTTAGATATTTGAATTCTCTATAACTCGTTCATACAACAATTTCAGCCACGCTCGCCCGTCATCAAAAAACTGGTATGAATGACATTTTTGCATAAAACATCACCAAACATTCGAGAATATCGTTGCAGTGCGGCCACGCCCACTTCGTAGGGGCTACATAATGGTCCGTTTCAGTCAGATTGTAGATTTTCCGTATGGTTTTTGTAATTTATTGATAATGTAATCTGTTGGTAGTATTCAAGTGGCTACTGTCTATATGTAGGTATTGTCGTTCGCTGAAAAGCTTTGCTTTGGTCCAGACTAAGGATGAATTCTCAACTCAAATTCTTACTGCAAGCTCATTTTTATATTAATTTAGGTGAAGTAGGTCTGAAAAAGGGTAGTGTGCACCACTCTGCATACATTTTGAGTTAACTGGCAATCTGCCCTAAGAAACCAGGTACTCGTTACTAAAACTTGAACGTTTCCAGAAGATAAAACTGTTGAAGTGTAAAATCAAATACTTTAAAATGTGTATCCAAATTTAAGATAAAATAATCTTATAACGTAAACAAAACGAGATCCCTTGTATAATGTTTAAACCTAACTATTTGGATAAATGAAATTTTAAACTTAAGAATTCCAAACCCATTGGTTACCGTTCTTCGTTCAGCCGCACTTATAACTTACATTTGTACAACGTCGATGAATAATTTGATTTATGTAAGTATCTCTACACCCATTAGGACTAAACCTTAGCCTTAAACAAAACCAACACAAAAAAAAAAAAGTATCTATGGAGATATTTTTATGTGTAAAATGTTTGATCTCGATATTTTCTATCTCTTTTCTTTTTCGTTTGTTTTTCATCACCACTCGGCGAAAATGACGGCGAATGGCGGCGAAATGAGGAAAATATTTTTTTTTTTCAATTATATGTAGAAGTACGTAATATCTTTACCTGTTCCATTAATTCCGGATGGTCGGATTCGGGCATCATATTTTCCAGCACCTAAAATTTGATCCAAAACTTTTTTCTCTTTTTCTCGGAAATTTATTTTTGCATTATTTGCTCTGAAATGGTGGAAACGTGAAATACGTGATTTAATGGAATTGAAAATCTTTTTGAATCATGATTGTTTCGAAAATTGAATTTCGATATCGTTTTGTGGTAGAGAAGCGGTGGAAGTTGTGGCAATTGTGGTGTGGTGTAGTGATAGTGGCAGTGGTGGTGGTTGGTGGGTCCTTACTTAATCGATGAATAAATTATTTGCCGTTTAAGTGAAATCCGGACTGGTCTGGACTGGTCCGGACAATCCCCCACCCGACAATCTAGTTATTCAATCGATTAGAAGTAAGACGTAGCCATTGTTTATTTTTAACTGATAAACAAAATGAGCATATAACAACAAAAATTCAATTGTACCGAGAACGTTTTTGTTTTTTTTTTACTTATTTTTGATTTTTTTTGTGAGTTTTTGTCAAACTCTTTGTGAAAATATTACTTTTCAGTGCATTTTAAGTGCGCGGCTGTGTTAAGAAGAAGTTATCGCCCTTAATCCACATGATGGGTGTTTTTATTATTATTTTTCTTTTCTGAACAATTGAAATGAAATGGAAATACATATAATGAACTGTTTGTGTCCCGACGAGGGTTTAGCACCTTGGAACACAAATCTTCATACATATATGTACGTATATATCGAAAAAAAAAAAAAAAATAAAATAACTTTCCACACAAAAACTCTACACTAGAACTTAAAAGACAAACTTATGAAAGAACGAAAAAAAATAACTTAAATTGCTGAAAGCAGATAAAATCAGATCCACAGATACTTACAGGGACGCACTACATAGGCAGGCAAAGTAAAATACGG
The DNA here is from genome assembly GCA_963583995.1 of Xylota segnis. Lineage (NCBI taxonomy): Eukaryota > Metazoa > Arthropoda > Insecta > Diptera > Syrphidae > Xylota > Xylota segnis. The sequence continues at coordinate 112,309,301 of OY757236.1, read as the reverse complement.
CCCAGAAGCAGTGACCAGTGCCCATTTTCTTGATTGTGGGTGGAAAAAGTTTATAACGCTGAAAAGATACAAAAGGGACAATTGTTACTAAGGAGTTATAGCAGATACAAATAGTGTTACACTGGTGTGTGAGTGTCTGATGACGTGGCGATAAAATTGTTAGGAAGGAAGCTATTTTTTTTTTATCTCTTGAATTTAATTTGTTTGGATGTTTTCTTTTCTCTTTTTGTGGTTACACATCCCAGTAAGAAGATTATGTGAAGGGGAGATAAAAAGATACATCTGATAAATATATAAAGTAAGTTGGGTCGTCTTCATAAATTTGTAGTTCTTTGCAGGCACGTGTACAAGGATAGTGCTGTTGAGTTAGGTTAGTTTTAAACAACTAAGTGCTGTGGTTTAGTGGGCAAAAGCAACCTATACAATGAATCTATCTTCTAAGAATAATAGATGATCAATTCTGAAATGTGTTGTCCTACTACCATAACTAATCTGAAAGTTCGGGGTGAACCTGGGTCAAAACCAACAAGCCCCTTTAGTTAGCCTCGATTCTTAGCTAACTGGCTTTACAGTTGCGGATTCCAAGTCGCTGGGGGTCCCCTTCTATTTGTGGGCGCCACCCAAGCCTGAGTCGTCCGTCCGGGTTTGACTCGAAGACTCTGCGAGCCGGAGCATTGGGGTCCATTCGCTCTATATGTCCTAGCCATCTCAAACAATTATTTGGACTCGCCATTAAATCTCCTCCTCCAAAGCTGGTAAACGAAAACGGGACTGAAAATTTTACGAAGAATCTTTCTCTAGAATCAACTGAAGATATTTTCATCTTCATCATCGCTTTAGACAGAGTTCACATTTCAGCGCCATAAAACTGGACTGGAATAATCAAGATCTTATATAGAGTCTTCTTAATTCTCCAGGATAGGGCTCTACTACTCACTTGCCTTCACAGACCAAAGAAACCAGCTGCGCAGGTGTTGTGCTCAGAATTTATAGCAGAGCCGAGGTAGATAAAGTCCCTTACTACCTCAAAGTTGTAGCTGTCGATTGTGAGGTTCTGTCCAATTCATCAATGTTTTATGTCCCTTCTTGTTGACAGCATATACTTTGTTTTGTCCTCGTTTAGCGCTAAACCCTTTTTGTCAGCTTATACTAGTTAAGGCTTCAGTGACAGCCCGGTGGATTCTGTCAGTAATATCAATGTCATCCACGTACGTCAGCAGTTCCACGGACTTTTGAAAGATTGTGCCTCCGGTGTTGGCTTGTAAGTTTCGTACCTTGTCTAAGTCTTTCCCGACCTTGCTGGAGCAGCGGGAACTCTCCATTGTCACTCTGCACAATCTGACGAGCTTGGCAGGGATACCAAAACTAGACATGGCTCTGTATAGCTTGTCTCTATAAAAGCTGTCATATGCGGCCTTAAAATCGATAAAAAGATGCTGGGTATCGACTTGGGTTTCCTCCAAGATCTGTCTAAGTGTGAAAATTTGGTCGATTATTGGACTTTCCTGATCTTCCCCTGAAACGGGGGTATACCTCTGTAATTGGCATTGAGTTGAGGGGGTCTGCTTTCATGTGCTTTCTTTCCATTCATAAGGCGTACCTGACCAAATCTTAAAATTGAGTTGGTGTATGCTCTCTACCAGGACATTTTCAGCTGCTTTGAAAAATTCGGCTGGTAAGCCGTCAGGTCCAGCAGCCTTGCTAGATTTAAGTTTGGATATTGTTATCCTCACTTCAGTTTAGTCAGGTGGACGGAAGTTTGGCTGTCATCGTCTAGGTTCTATGGTTCATTCTGCCTGACAGCGGGATGTTGATCTTCGTCACTGTTATACAGTCTGCACGAGCTCACGAGCAACCCTCGTCCTGCTTTGCAGTGCCGCTTTGTATAGCTCTAGTTTACCTGCATGTGCTTGCCGGTCAAACCAGTGGTTTCTTTGTGGTGTTCGGTTCACACCCAGCACAACAGTTCCGGCCCTTCTGATGGCATGTTCAACTAACTCGGTAGGTAACGGACGTAGGAAAGGACATCACATGAACACTGAGTGTGACACATCCTTTCAGCAACGGCTCTGATATATTTCTTAGAATGGCGAGAGAAACCAGAAACTTGCAGTCACTACGAACTGCAATAGCGTAGATGACGCAGAAGGAGTGCCATCCGATGATGAGTATATGAGTACATGAGATTCCTTGTAGCTAATAAGTCAAGTATTTGCTCATAATCCCGACTTAAAACTCAAAACTCACTTCTACTTAACGTCCAGGAAAATGCAATAGAGTGACGAAGGTCAGAATCGATATCCGCTTAAGCCCTACACACGGTTTAACCAGAAGTCAGAGCTGTGCATCTCCATGTCCTCCTGCTTGTCCCACATACTGTATTCAAATTTGATTTGAATAAACATTATAATTATGACTTGAACAAATATTAATGCATTGTGTGCCCCCTTACCTTCGGTATTCCCACGCATGAGGAATTTGTTTACCCACATGTGTGACTCGTGTTGCGTTAATTCAATCCCTCAATACCACCCCTGGTGCACCCTTCCAGCCAATGCAATGCCACCGCACACCGCCTAACAAGCGCACACTCATTAAGGCTACTCTGTCCTAGGTATAATTACTGCGATAAGATAATTAGGAAGTGTACATGCACTCAAAGGAGGGTGCATTGTTTTGAATTTGTGCCCATGGTTAATTATTTTGTTGCTTGTAATTCATGAGGAGAAAGATGAATTCGCCCCCACCATGTGTTTGTGTTTGTTTTCTGTTTGAAAACATTGAACGTGTTTCTGGTGTTGTTCCTCGCTGATGCAATTGTTATCGGAGACTCTGAAGTAGGTCAAGGTATGGTAATGCAATATGGATTAACCTTTGTTACCTATGCACGAGATAACAGCGTTTTGAGTAGTCTCAGTTAAGATTTGTTTATACATGTGCTTACGTGGGAAAACTCTTGTGATAAGATTAACTTTTTGATAGAGTCTGACAAGTCTTGACTTTTTTGTACCATGTCCTAGCTTTGATGCATTGTTTGTAACATAACCTAGACCCTAGTCCATATGGCTGCTACTGCTCCTTAGTGAAGGTGCTAGGGACAATGCTACCTTACGGAAAATGTCCCACCTCAACGAATGCAGATGATTCGTCATCTTCCGAACAGAACCTACACTCTATGTCTGGACACAGGTTGAGTTTGTTGAGCTGATACATCAGGCCACAGTGACCTGGTAGAAAGTTCACCAGCTTCCGAATACCATCCTCGCCTAAGCTAAGAATTTCCTTGTAGAAATAAGGCTTGATTAATCTTTTGGGCTTTCGTCATCCCGTGACATTTTCCCAGTGGTTTAGACGATGTTTGTGTTCCCATTCGTTAATCAGTGTTGTGGCGGCATCCAAGTTGACACCACAGTAAGCCGTAGTTAGTTCATCTGCAAATTCACTGCCTATAATCCCTTGATGACCTGGAACAAATCCGAGTACCACACTGTTCTCTCTAGCAAGAGATTGTTGTGCATCGTAACAAGTTTGACGACAGCGCTGTAGGAGCTGTAGGAGCTGTGTCCTTGATACCCTCACTAAGGCTTAACCTATCGCAAATCACAATGGCATGGAGTTCAGCCTGGAAAACCATGGGACGTATTCCCATAGGTATCGAGACTTTGGTAGGACCCAGTCTAGAGTTCATATTTGATCCGTCGGTGAACCTAGGGTCCAGTGCCGGAACACCATTAGATCAGTCTGCGCGGTATAATATTTTAACCTCAAATAACTTACCGAAACAGTATTTGCTGACCATGATGTCCGGGATAATGCAGAACATGTCTCTTTGTGGGATTGAGTCAAGAATTTTTAGGTCTCCCACATGGTCACCTGCCTTATACTTGTATTCTAGTTGCAGCTTAATAGCTTAATAGCAGCCGTCTTCCTAATGAAGATTTGTAGGGGTGTGAGCTCGACGATAAGTTCCAAAGGTGCCATGGGGCAGGTGCGCATGACACCTAAAATACCGAGACAGGCTATTTATTGTAGCTTCTGAAGCTAGGTTGCCGTTGTCCGTTCAAGAACTTTCAGGCACCATACGATGGCCGCGTCTGTTATAATGAGCCTCTCAGCCATTGCATACATCCAATGTATCATTTCTGGATCGAGACTCCAAATTCTGCCGTAAAGGCGTCTACTGGCCCACATGGCCCTACTGATATGAGACTGGAGTAGACTAAAGTGGTGCCTTTGATGGTGTTAGGTCCCAGATTGACCAGTCTTCTTTGAGTAAAAGGCACTAGATTGCTTTTACTAGGATTAATGGATAGTTCCTCTCTAGAATACCCTTCTAGAAATGGTCGTGCTCTGTTTAGCACTAACAAAAATCGCCAGGTCATCCAGATAACCAATGGCGATGTAGTCTGATCTATGTAGATCTGCAAGAGGTTTGTCAATAACTAATGACCACAGAAGAGGAGAAAGAACGCCTTCCTGGGGATAACACTCCAAGTAATGATCCGACTGCGAAGCATGGCTCTAATCCATTGTTTGATCGAATCCTCGTCACTTCTGCTACTAAAGCTCTTGCTATTGAATCGTAGCCAGTGTTGTCGAATGTACCCTCAATATTCAATAATGCAAACAGGGCTATTTTCCTGGAACGAAAAGGGTACCCTTGGTTGATTTATCTTTTCTGTATGCAAATTGACTTGAGTGCAGAGGGGTAGACACATCTAGCCGATCTCTAACCATAAGTCCCTCCATAGTCTTGAGAACAAATGATGTTAGACTAATAGGTCTATAAGATTTAGGCAGCTCACTAAACCTGTTTTTCGTAATTAAATTGGGTTAAGAAGTATATATTCCAATTGTATACTTTTTCTACATACTTTATATAAGAGCACGCCCACTTTTTAGGGGCGTTTTCCTTGAAATACCAATTTTAATGACATTTTACAGGAAACATTCTTAAGCGTTGGAAGTTATTCAATGAAAAATGGATTGTGCCACGCCCACTTTAGCATGGAACAAGAATGGCGTATTGTTGCTGTAACTTTACTTGCTCCCCTGCGAAGTTTACAGGCTCTCCAGATGGGAATCATTTGAGTGGCCACAGAAAATTTTGAATCACATTTAGTGACGTCCCGTTCCAACTTGCAGCTGTTTGTCAATCTCGCGGTTTAATTTTATCTACTTTACTCCCCTGATGCCATTACGTGTGGTTAGGTGATGCAATTAAATATTGTTTACAATTTATTGCAATGATTCATTGCTATACAAATATCCATCGACCTCACATACGAGTAGTTAATATAGTACGCGGCATTCGCATTGACCTTGCACAGTCCAGGGCTGTCTGTGAGAATAGTACAACTCTGTTCTACTTAGGCCGGCACCACTGTGCATCTGTTGTTTACTTACTCAATAGAATCACGGTAAAGGTCTGTCAAGTCTTTAATTTCAGTTTAACATCAAGGTCTTGTCAGAAAGTATGTTTAGATAACGTCTGAACACGAACATGTGTATCTATTTTCTTTTAATTTCTAGGTTATCTAAGATGACTAACCTTTCAGCTGTGAATGTATGCAAACAAAATATTTAAATTACGTAAGATAGGAGGTTCCAACCTAAGTACTCTCGTATCGTAAAAAGATTCATTCATTAACCATTCACCGCGTAGGAACAATACAGAACGCTCGGATAGGTTTGAGATACATTTATTAAAATTTCTAATACTAAGCAAAGCGAGATAGAAAATCACTCACACCGCCTGGAAAGCAATATAATCCGCGGAAAGACCCTAGTTCTCGACACACTTGCTCGGGAAACCTAAGTAATTCGGACAAAAAAATGAACACAGTTTCAAGTTCTAGGATATTTCTTTCACTCCTAGCGGTGATTGCATCATCGTCCAACGGATATTCCATTAACGAACCCAACAGCAATGAGGTGGATTCAGACTCTCAAAACACGATAGACATCAGTGCTTTTGGAAACAATGCCTTCATCGAACCGGACAATGCAACCACCGGTGCACTGGTGGCTGACTACAAGAAGGACTCCGTTCAAAACCCAGAGGAGTTGGGTACCTACTTCGAAGGAGATATTCTTATGCCATTTCGGGCGGAAGGTAGAAATGGTTTAGTGGCAAGGAGCTCTCGCTGGCCAAGAGGCATAGTCCCATATGTTATTGCTGGAAATTTCAATGGTAAGGAACGAGAAGCCATCGCATGGGCATTCGAAGAGTATCACAAGAGGACGTGCATTCGATTTAAGCCTCACTCGGGGGAAAAGGATTACATCTCCATAGTGAATGGTAAATCGGGTTGCTGGTCAGCTGTGGGAAGAGTCGGCGGAAAGCAGGAAGTCAATCTACAGACACCGTCGTGTTTGATAAAACGAGGCACCGCTCTTCATGAATTAATGCATGTACTGGGCTTTATTCACGAACAGAATCGTCACGAGAGGGATAGTTACATAACTGTGCGTCCCGAGAACATTAAGGATAATATGATGGAGAACTTTGTGAAATCCCCGAGGAAGACTGCCCATGGAATGGGTATTGAGTATGACTATGCTAGTGTGATGCATTATTCGAAGACGTCGTTCTCGAAGAATGGAAAACCGACAATTGAGGCCAAGGTAAGTGCATTTAAGTGCATATTGTCCAATGGAGGGGATGTAATGAAGTTATCTTTGTAGAGGGCTAGTAAGGAGGCCGCATTAATGGGACAACGATATGGATTTTCACCGGCAGATCTGGCGAAGATAAACCTGATGTACATGTGTAAGAACGTTTACAGTGCTCTTGGGGAACCGGAGTATGATCTCGAATTGGAGTACTTGGAGGAACAGAATTGATTTGGAATAAAGTGGTCATGACATTGAAAATATATGTTTTTCTACATTCGGTGGTGGTCCAGACGTCTTTATCCGAATAGGACCGATATCGGTATAGGACCGATAAGCAGCCAACATTCGCTGAGCACGATCTAACAAACTCAATCACGTTGTGAGAGGTTTTGCCCAAACATGTGAGTTGTATTGCAGTTTTGGACGAATATAAGCCTTATAGATGGTAGCCTAGTCTGCAGGATTCTTGAGGAATCCGAGGTACTTACTTCTATTTTTCGCAGCTTCGGAAATTTGGTGATTCCAGTGAAGGTCTTGAAAAGCCTTTAGATTCCTCAATATCAGTTCCATTCATTTTTAGTTTGACTACATTAGTATCCCGCTTCAGAGATAAGAGACATCACTGGGTTTTAGATGAATTGGGTTCAGTTCTCGGTTTTTTGCACCTTAATTGATGATTGCATCGATATCGGAGTTGAGCTCGGTAGACATTGACTCCACAGCTTGGCGTCTTAGCCGCGGAGTCGTTAGAGAATAAGCGAAGTCAAGAGTACTGTCATCCGTAAAGGAATGGATTGAATTGCTAATGAGACAGAGAAGGTCATTGATAAATATTAAAAACAGGGTGGGAGAGAGAACCGAACCCTTAGGTACTCCAGCATTGGTTGAGAATGAGGTAGATGTAAATCTGTCCATGATGTGAAAATACTAGATTTTGCTTATAAGGGCACTGTCCTACACTGTAACGAAAGCTTTAAAGATATCTAGGGCTACTTTGGTACCATTTTTCTGTTAGGTACACCATAAGGTCCCCTGTGGAACGTTGTTGACGAAAACCGCACTGCCGGTCATTAAGAAGACGGTAACTTTCGAGATATCTCATGAGGTGGAATTTAACAATGCTTTCCATGACCTTAGTCAGCACTGATGTTAGAGCTATGGGTCTGTAGTTTGAAGGAGTAATTTTATCAAGAAAGATGCCTGTAGAACATTATAGGTGGAAGAGCTTACGTAGAGGTTTAACCAGGCTAGAGCATCTCTTCAAAATAAGGGGAGGGATCCCATCTGTACCTGAAAATGTATGTTCTAAGTCTGGAAGGGTGGAATTAGCAGCAAACATTCCATCAGATTGGCTTTCTCTTGGGAGTCAGTGATACTTAGATCGTTGTGGACAAGAGCTGGGATGGACGATGAGGCGGAGCCTTTAATTCTTAATTCTTCTCTAAGAATAAAAAGATTTACTGCCTTTAGGACATTGCAGTATTTTTTGTCCCACTTTTAGGTGATAATCAAAATAGAGGGAGCCTTCAACTGCATATCTGACTCTGTAAGATGACTCTTTGGGCCCACAAAGACAAAGTCCAGTAAACTCAAATGCGACAGATTAGACAAAAACTGGGTGAGAGCTAAGTACATGCACTGCCCTCAAGAGAAATCCCATCCAGGACTATAAGTAATATTAGCAAATGAAATTTCAATAAAATTGAGCTACAGAGGAGTCCTAGTTGTTGCTCATAGCGGTCTTCAGGGAACTGATTGGGATGCAAATATTTGCTTCAATAGGGTAGGCACTACAAATGATATTAAAACCATCCCAATAGTAATCCTTGCAATACTCGCACTGATTCCAATAAATGTATATCTGAAGAGCATAGTCGCAAAGACTGCCCTGCTTATAATCCAAATACTGCATTATTCGAATAACGGTAAACTAGGATCCTGGCGGAGATTATTCAACATCAACCCCTGACTTAAACATCATGACAGTTGACTCCTATGTCACTCAACTGAACGCTTTGGGTAAAATAAATAAGCTGCATCTCTGTTAGCTCCCTATTTCATGTGGGAATTGAGAGAAATGAAATGCCCGACTCTCTAGCAAGAAAGGGACCGTCAAAAACCTTCATAGCTTAGGAACCATTCTGATGAAATTGGGGATCATACCCTTTAAAGAAAAATTCGGCAAACTGGTGAGAAAAACCAATTCAAGAAAGGAATAACAATAAGGACATGAGGAAGCCAAGAAACATCTAGCGTAACACAACATACCTCTCCAAGGTGGTAATAGGTCGCAGTGCTGCAAATAATAATACTAATAACTAGCCCAGGATCTGAACATTGCCCAGAAGTCTATTACGAAGATTTTAGCAACAGATAGCCAGGTAGACTTTATTTAGGAAGCCGTGAGTTACAGTCATTAGTCCTCTGGTCTCTCGACCTTTCCATGGTTTGTCATTATGATTTGGTATACCACAAGGTTGTACGTTGCGCCCATTTCTCTTTTCGTTCTGTGTAAGTGACTTGCTAAGTAATATATACAAATTTTCTCACAATTCTGGGACTGTTCGATCTTATAAATAAAAAGGACAGATTTTTATAGGAAATTCCTAGAATTGTCATATTTTCTAGTTTCATCAGCCCCTATGGCGCCCCTATTGAGTTCATTGACATCAATCAAAAGCTTGCAATACTTAATATTAAAAACAACATCGAGATAATTGTTCTGGTAAAACATTACCCGAATCACCATAACGTTTTGTCAAAATAAATTACCCGCGTATCTGTCAAGTCCTACCATAAACCATCAAAGAACAATTCAAATGTCACGACGCGAATTTGAATGAAAGATTAAGACATTTAGGGCGCATAACATTACCATATCTAGTAAATACTGTTCATTTGTAATTCATTTGGTGATTTGGTTTCTGATTTTCGACCACAAATATGCCAACAAATCCACGGCATATTTCTAGAATAGTAAATGGTACGCGAACATTGGTGCTCACACTGAAAATGACAGCAACTCTAGTTCTGAAAATATTTCTAATAGTCCTCGTAACTGTACTGTGTTGCAGCACCTTGAGGATGAAAGATTCCAATGAGAACATCTCCGAAGACTTAGACAATGCATTCATTAAGCCAGATGTCGAAACGACTGGTACGCTGATAGCCAAACTCACAGATGACTCTGAGCAAAATCCCGAGGAGCTAGGTGCATACTTCGAAGGAGATATCCTTATCCCACTTCGGTTGGATACCAAAAATGGTTTAGTGGGGAAGACGTTTCGCTGGCCAAGGAATATGGTCCCGTATGAGATTTGTGGGAATTTTACTGCTGAAGAACTGGCCACTATCGATTGGGCATTTGGTGAGTATCACCGAAAGACCTGCATTCGTTTCAAGCTGCGGCTTAGAGAAAAGGATTACATCTCAATACTGAACGGCAATTCTGGTTGCTGGTCCGCTGCTGGTCGAATAGGTGGAAGGCAGGAAGTGAATTTACAATCACCTTCGTGTATAAAGAACAGAGGGACCATTTTGCATGAGTTGATGCATGTGCTGGGTTTCATGCACGAACATAATCGTCATGACCGCGATAGCTTCATACTCGTGCATAGAGAAAATATAAAGGACGATATGATGGGTGCCTTTGAGAAATTACCGAAAAATAAAGCCCATGGCATGGGAATCGGCTATGACTACACCAGTGTGATGCATTATTCAGCAAAATCGTTTTCGAAAAATGGACAACCAACAATTGAAGCCAAGGTAAGTGTACTTGTTCGTATATCTGTAATGATGGATTGAAAATGTTTTCTCTGTACTAGGATGGAGGCGATTCCAGGTGGATGGGACAGCGGTCTGGATTCTCTGCCGGAGATGTGGCCAAAATAAATGTCATGTACAAATGTTAAAGCATTGATTTTTGGAATGTATATTCTTATATTATGGTATCAGTCCAATGTTGATCGAAAGCCTTTAACCTAACCACAAACTGACACTTGACACGTGCAAATGACAAACCACATCAACCATGTTTCCCACTTAAAATAATTAAGCTCTGAACACAATTTGCTTTCGAAATAAAATGTCACCACAAGTCTAAATTTCGAATGCGAAACTGTGTCGAATTCCGAATTCCTCTCAACGTAAGCACACTCCCCGTTGGCAATTAAATTATGTTGCAATGCCGAGTATTCGAGATACAAAAAACAAGACGACACGTCCCCCACTCACAGGTACAATCTTTTATATTATTCAGTGACTCGTTCTCGCCCCCATGTCCGTCTGCCACTAATCTAGACAAAGTTTCTGGCAAAACTGTGACCAACTTCGGTGATGTCTATTTTTCATTATTTCTTTGTCCTTGTTCTATGCTTATGGTAACGTGGCCATCACGAAATGCCATTGGAACATTCTGCTAAGCCCAGTAGAGAAAATTAAATTCAGTGAACTGTTGAAATATTTGGACCCGATATGGGGGGAACGTTGGTTTCTTCGAAAAAAGTCACTATGTTCATGTTTTACTTATTTATTCAGGCATGTAGGGTATGTTGTGTTTGGTTTGTAGTTTTTGGTGAAGTACTACTGAATGGTACGGTATGTAATTTAGAATGGCAATAGATGGGGTTTTCGTTGCTCTGAACTGAAGAAAATAGTAAAGGAGTCGCTTTTAAAAATTGTAGAGTAGTTCAGAGACTACTTGTGAGTCAAGCTGTAAGTCTTAAACTCTGGTGTACACAGACACCTGAGAAGTGAGGAGTGAATGGATATCATTAGCAAGCAAAATCAAGAACTGCTTAGTGCAAACCCAGACAACATCAGAACAATTTTTTCTACAGGTGAAGTGATGGATTGCGTCCCCGCTAAGCAGTAAGTATGTACATAAACCGGTAGTTGCATGAACCTAAAGAGACATTCTTTTTCCTCCGATCTGTGATCTTGAAGTAGACAAACGAGTAGTAAATTGGTCGATAAATTTTGTATGCATTTGTGCATCAGAGACGATTTGTTCAAAGGGATTTGGAATGCAATATAGTCTGGAAATATGTAGACTTATAGTTGAAAATGTAACTCGTGTCATCTTTTAAAACTTATTTTCCAAACCAAGTATTTCAGAAGGAAAGAGCCTGATAACATTCGTTTTAGAATCATGGGTGCCAGACACACAAATTTAAAGATAGTTTTCTTATAAAAAAAACTTGAGGACTATTGATGAGATATTCGTAAAGTGATCGAAGCTGTAGTTACAAGCTGGAAAAATATACCCCAAAGAAAATACGAAAACATCTCCAACAAACAAGAACAATTATATTCTCTCTGACCATAGGATGGACCTCTAATCCTATGATCTAATAATATCAAAACTAGTATGGAAGCACAAACAGACTTAATCTGATTTAGATACCAGACCATAACAGATGTCGATGATCATGATCCTATGACCATTTTGTGGATTACCTATGAGAAAATATTGAAATAATAACTCTTTAAAAAACAAAGCTCGCCCATACTGGACGATCAATACGAATCTACACCTAGATCTGTCTAGAGGTTAGATTCGTATCGTCACGGGATTACTTAGGCTGTCTTCACTGCGATTTCCAGGAAATTGCAAGCGATTGAGTATCTATAACAGAACGGTTACGCCTAGTTTTATTCGTCTTTTGACAGTTCTTCTCGTCGTTCGCAGTCGCTTGTAGTCGCTCAATTCGTTTTTTGCCAAATCGTTGCCCCATAAACCCCTCGATATGTACATACTTTGGCCGTGTAATTGGTCGCTAGTAGCGAATCGTCAACTCAAAAAACCCCTCACTTCCAGAATGTGGAATTAGTATGAACAATCAGCAGAACTCATTGTATCTTTCTTGGCATGTAAACTAATAGCCTTAAAACCGTAACCTGTGCTGAAATTTATTAGGGTTCACATTAAAACTTCTGGTTAAATGATTTAGGCCAATACTCTTCAATACTCTTGATCTCTCAAGTCGTAGATTATATACCAGGCTCAAGCAATTTGAAGATCCTTGTCCATTTGGGTGACATTGCGACCAGAAATAATCGATTGTATCTTAAGGGGGCAGTTCATTTTTAGAGTAGTACCACCTCCCTAATAAAGAAGAGTACATATGTCCTTAGTCGCAGAGTTTTTGATTTCTGCTAATGAGCATGTTTCCTCATGGAAAATGCGCCACCTTAAGCAATGTAAATTGGGGATTCACAAAGAACGTTTTCAGATAAGTCATCAGAGGAGAACCTATGTACATTTCTCGTTTGAGGGCAGGATAAGATTATTAAGATGATACCTCAGCCCAGAGGGACCTGTTAGAAGGATCGCCTTGGAAGTTATCCTTGTTTAAGTTGAGGATTTCCTTATAGGAAGCAGGATTGTTTGAATTGTTTTACCTCCGCGATATTTTTCCAGTAGACGGCAACACTGCAGGGTTCAGGTCTTATGAACGCAAGTTCTGCGTCAGAAGGTAAGGTTTAATCTACAGCAGATTTCAGTGAGACGGAATTCAGCCTGGACAATAATGATACATATTTCCATAGGTATCGACACTTTGTTCTTGAGTCCAAAGACACTAGCTTCAACTTCAGAGTTCATTTTGGATTTGTCGCTGAACACAGTTAGACCATAGTGTCAGTGCATAACATGTCCTTATTTAGATTTGAGTCAAGACTTTTCAGATGTCCCGCCTGGTCACCTGGCTTATACTTCATCCGAAGCGACCGTTTTGCTACTAAAGATTTTCAGGGGTCTAAGCCCAATGATGGCGTCTAATGATGGCTGTAAGGTAGGTACGCATGGCACCCGAAATACCGAGACAGACGATTCTTCGTAGCTTCGAAAGCTTAGTTATCGTTGTCCGTTCAAGAACTTTCGGTCATTATAAAACCGGGGCTTGATCAGCATTTTACACAACATTGTATGTGCCACTACTGGCCCGTACGATATGGCGGAGATGATATAAGACTGTCAAGGATGACCTCACTGGAATAAGCTAAAGTGGTGTCTTTGATGGTAATAGGTCCCTGTTCTGGTGATAGGATCAGTTTCCTTTATTTCAAGTCACTGAACCGGTTTTCGAAAGGTTGGTAGATAGCTATATGACCCTAGAAATGGTCAGGTTGTGTTTAAAAACTAGATCGACTAGAAGATTGACTAGTAACCTCAGAAGGAAAAAGAACACCTCCTCGGGGCAACATTTAACTCTGGTCACAGAGACTGCCACTCCTCGAAAGGAGGAAATAATAATTTGACTTTCAAGAGTGGCCTTACTGCCTACTCTGCTACTGAAGCCCTTGCTATTGAATCGCACTCAGTGCTGGAATGAAAAGGTTCTTCCATTTTCTTTACAAGTTAGCGAAGAGCAACTTCGATTGATTTACGTTTCTTGTATGCAAATTGTCTTGAGTGCCGAGGGATACCAAAGGCGGCCTACAGCCCCGCGTGAATGTCCAAAAGTTTTCCCAAAGTTTTGAAAATAAATGATGTTAGACTTGGTCATTGGGCCTAATACCTGGTTTGAGTATGAAAATTAGACTTACATCTCCAGAATGTAACCCCAATTGTAGCTGAATAGCTCGAAATAGAGGAAACACAACTGCCAGGGTGAGATCGATTGTCTTCTGTAGAAGCGCTATGCACCACTGTAAGACAGATAAATATTGCAACGAAGGAGGCCGGAAACATGAAGGATCCCGAGCAAAAACCTGGAGTCCACTTTGTAATGGAAAGATCGAGAGCAGTCCAGCGTTTATGAAAGGTGAGCAGAGGGATGGGTTGTTAGTTTTTTGAGATGTTTTTCAAAAAATTTCGTCCTATACAGTCCTAAGTAGACTAAATAGCATTCAGACCTGTATTTCCTGAACTGTTGGCACAGGGCCTTATACCCTTTAATGTGGAGCATATTTAACGCTCAATATAAATGGTTTTTGGGAACAATGTCAGACGTGATCTGCAGATCTTTCTTTAGCTATTACGAAAAAAACCAAGTCAAAAACTTTGCTTTCTCTGTGAAAATGAACTGCAAAACTTCCAGTGCCAAATTCCCGTATTATTCTGGCAATGTTTTCCCAGAACATGGCTTACCTTAAACACTCACAACATTTAAGTCTAAAGATATTCTCCATGAATTTCCGGTTGACCTATGATAACCAGTCTCGTCTTTCTAAAAACCTTTAAGGGTTCCGCTGCTGACCTTAGAGTAGATCGAAATTGAAACTCAATCCATCATGGCTTTCCTTATGTTTCCAAATTATTTCATTGGAAACCAAACTCATCTGCAAGCCCTGTCGTTGCCGTATTATTTATCATTTAACCATTCGTCCTTCTGCACGGAGCCCTATTTGAAGGTAACAACTGTTTGTATAGCTATGTTGGTATAGCAATGTTATTTTTAGCTGGTTGAATGCATTACCACAGAAACCCATCTACATAGGTCCCCCTTGTGCAGCTCCTCTATCGCTTTGAAATATTAATTTCATCTCTGCTCGACGTCTCTAGTTTCATGACGAAAACCTTCACCTCATTTCTCACTCCACCCTATGCCATGGATTCCTAAATAATATTCATCTCCAAATGCTTGGAGTGCACGTAATGCCACAACCAGGGGGACGTTAAGACAAGACTATGTAGTCAAAGAGTAAAACCACCCACCAGCAGGAGCACCCCATGGCTGTGGGGGGCAAAAGGCTAAGGCTGAGATGTGAGGACTCAATGCGTTTCATTAAAGAGGACAACTACACTACCTGTGCGTCTGTGGTGTTGTCTGTGCGCTCGTCTACACCCAGTGCATTTGGAGTGCATTCAAGCAATTGGCAAAATGAAACGCGCACAATGCAGGAATCCTGTTTGTCTATTACACGGAATGAGGTGACTTCCTGTTTGTGTTTTGCCTTTTAGGAAAGATGAAAAGCATTTTTGATTGGACGCTAGAGTCGCATCTCGTTTTTGCTTTCTTTTCTCGGAACATGACACGTTTGACATAGATTTCATAGAATATCAATGGGTACATCCAATTCGAGGGTGTGTTCGATTCTTCAGAGAAAAATCCAATTTTATGGACTTTATTGAGAGGGGGCTGCACAAGAATAAGGAGTCGCATAGCCTTGATGCTACATGAATGAGTGCATGTCTACCATACATGCCTTTTAAGTTGTCAGAAGGATACACAAAGAGTACCGCTTGTCAAACAATAAGCAGACCGAGGAGAACACGTTTTATCGGAATGAAATTAGCAGAATTAAGATTAGATTTAACTAGTTGAGTACCAACAGGCAGATACACTAGGATAGAACTAGGACATTTGCTATACCAACAGTTAAGTCCTGTATCCCCTTGTGGGTCCTAGGGCCTCGACAATGCTTAAGCGCCATCGTGTGCGGTTGTGTCTCAGTTCTCCCCAAGTCTTTCCCAGTTGCCGTGCTTCTGTTCTTCTGTTCTGTTCTGCGCCACGTACTCCTAGGACCGCCTCGTATCCTGCCATTCTGAGTAAGCGGGTTCCATTGCATCGCTTGGTTAGCTATGGACCTGTCACCCTTTCGGAGAGTATGTCTAATCCACTGCCACTTTCGTCATCGTATTGTTGTGCCTATAGGTTCATGGCCCGTTCTCTGATAGAGTTGTTCATTAGGGATATGGTTTGGCCTCCTAAAGATATAACGTAGGCACCTATTGACGAACGCTTGCATCTTCCTCGTGATAGTGGCGGTCACCCTCCAGGTACCACATCCATATAGCAGCACGGATTCAAAGCTGTGGATAGCATCCCAAACGTAGATTTTGCTTTGCCTATTCGGCTGGCTACATCCAGTTCGGTTCCGCCATCGGTTGAGACAATACTCCTAAGGTATTGGAAACTCTCTACTCTCTCAACCGTTTGTCCAGCAATGCATACATGAGCTGATGAGCTTGCGTTATTTTTCAGCCCAACGACGTCTGCCTCTCTCCCCACGTTTGCTGTCATTTGGTGAAGGTCCATAATTCTGTGTGACAGCAAGCATACGTCGTCGGCGTAGTCGAGGTGTTTGAGTTCAGATGTCGATCGAATTCCTCCGTTTCCTGTTGATAAGGCCGCACTTAGCCCGTCGCTAATCACCAACAAAAATAGTATTGGTGAAAGTATGCAGCCTTGCCGAACCCCACATTGGACTTCGAATTCCTCTGACAGCCTTCCTCTGTGCAATACGAAAGCCAAAGGTGTCAGTAATATCAAAACACTAAGGTCAGGCCAGCTATAAATGCGGTGACTTTGATTATCGGAAGGACTGTCCACTGTTTTTCCAGTAGAAAATAACAGCATAAAGGAGGTTGTTCAAGCGGTCCAAAGGAACAGTCACACTACACAGGTCAAAGAAACTGCTTTACAACAAAGAGGACTAAAATCCTTGCTTACTGCAGGCTCCCTTGCTCATTGTTTCTGTAGAACATTATTGGAGGTCTGTTCTCATACCAATGGAGAACCTCACATATGTGCAGATGACTACACTATGCACAAATATGCCCCATGGTCCCCTTGCAATGCCAAATAAAAGACAGGGTACAGCGGCTTCTTTCTGCCCGAAAAGATGGGATTTGATGATGACATCAGCATCTTCGTTACTTTTGGAGGATTCAGTTCTTATTAGCAGCAAAACAGATATAGAAACGTTCGGAATCACAGTCAATAGACATTCAATAACTTACTTAGAGGCGCTACAGTTCGGAGTGAACCTGAGCCTCAACCAACAAGCATCTCCAGTTGTGCACTCCAAGTCGGTTAAGTTCTCTTTTTCTATTCGTGCGCGTCACCTTAGGTGAGGTTTTTTTCTACTGCTTTGTCCCTCCGCGTTTGATTGGGGGCTCTGCGGGCCGGAGAATTGGTGTCCATTCACTTTACATGTCCTAGCCATCTCAGACGACTAATTGGACTAGGTCGATGTCCCTGTACAGCTAGTATAATTCGTCATTGAAGGTCCTCCTCCAAAACCCCCGCCAACGTAAACGGGACCGAAAATTTTACGAAGAATCTTTTTTTTGAAGCGACGGAGTCCACGTTTTAGGGCCATAAAGCAGGACTGGGATGATCAAGGTCTTATATAGAGTCTCCTTAGTTCTTTGGGATAGGGCTCTACTACTCAACTGCTTTTTCAGCCCAAAGAAACAGCGATTGGCAAGAGCAAGTCTTCGTCTTATATGTTTTTGCTGAGGTGCTGTTTACAGAGTTTATACCAAAGCCGAGGTAGATAAAGTCTCTTACTACCTTAAAGTTATAGCTGTCGACTGTGACGTTCTGTCCAATTGGTCCACATTCAATAACCAAAACCCAGACCACAGTTTAAGTATCTGAGAGTCTTTGGGCTATCTTCAAAGCTCACAGAAAATATAATGGTGTAAGTCCCAGTCCTGGACTAGGAAGCACTATGCCAACTATGCCAATACGGAATCCTCAAGGTTCCGTATACCATTTACAGACGTTTCAAGGTTGTTATTGATGACATCCACGTATGCAGAAACTCTATAAGGCAGTCAAGTAAATAGTAGAACGAACCTGTACTTGCTTCGGAGTACTTCCAGCAGTGCCTAGTCCTACAATCGACAAACTCAGTGACTCTGAGCAGCAACAACGAATAATGGTACACACGCAGGATGTTATAGAAGAATAGCTCTTGCCAACCTCCGCAGTAGAGAATTCAACTAAAAGTAGGGTCCTTGATCACTTAAGTCCTGCTCTACAGTAAGGACGGAGAGAAAGCGCTCCTTATGAAGTGTTCGTGGATAGAGAAGGATTTGAATAAATTGCAAAGTATTAACGAGAGAGAGACCTTTAGTGGTGTGCTCCAGTAAAGAAGGACCTCAATCAATTTGTGGTCCGAAAATGCTGTCAGCTGTCTTAGAAGTAAGTTGCCTTGGACCACAGTCATGTCAAAGTTATTAATCTCAGCAATAACTACAAATTTTGGAACAGCCTTGTGTACTCTTTAAATATTGCAGAGGCATCTCCTCATTTTGTGGATTCGTTAAACCACTGCTTCCCTATACTACTTGAATCAAAGTCCAAACGCGTCAGATTCTACCCTCTACCTAATTAAATATCATCGGTACCCCTTAACCGTGACCTTACACTATGCACTTAACGATCCCAACAAAAGAGTCCTTAAATCCAACCGCAGGACGTCAATTCAATTAAGTAACTACAATCGAATAACCGCATACACATACAGTGCGCTAGTGTCACAAGGAATACGAGTACTCATCTCACATGCTACAGCAAGAGCCAATTATATCCGATAAGTCAATAAAAGCCATTATTTTATGGGGAAATGAATTTCATTGATATGGTCCTCCGATTTAAATGGAATTACGTCCACTTTTGTTGCCATTGGAACTTTGACATTTAATGTGAATCGGATAACAAAAGGAACAGGACACGTGCAGTGGAGAATTCGAATGGTTGCGGTGTAAATCATTATCACCCTATAAGACGGCTGAGATACCTTCTTTTGTCACTTAAAAGCCCTCTTTATAATTAAATAAAAATTGTTATCCTCTGTGGGCGCCCGCAGTGGGTCAAATGGTTAGTGCGTTGGACAGGTTCCACTTACATTTCTTTCACGATCTTTTGCGAGCGTCTGACAAACATCCTAGAGTATAACTGTCATGAGAGAGCTTCTCAAATGACAAATTGCCCCTTGGATACGGCATTAAACAGTAGGCCCTCTTCTATCGGTCCTGGGTCCCATAGATCTGTCGGGCCAAGTATTTATCCTCTGAAACTCACTATACAATTCCGTGGACATAATCATAGTTTCTCGGATAATTTCCCTTCAGTTCGAGGTGTCACAAGAACTCGACACAAACCGGAAGCTACCCTATTGCAAAAATTAACGAAAACGACTGGTATGCAGATTCATTAATAATTCCCTAGGACTTGACATCAGAAACTGCCATTGCTTGAGTGCAAAAGCAATACTCATCGAATATTCTACGTTTTCCATCCTTTTAAAGCAACCTCTGTTTGTAAGGATGTACTCTGAGATTGTCGATTATTTATAGGTCATCGAGCAGTGCATACCTACTTGTATCCTCGGAGGGTTAAATTTTTTTTGGCTTCGACTATGGGGGAATAAAAATCGAACTGAGATTATAAAGTGATTAATTGCAAGGACTAGAATGAAAAATAGTTAATTTCTACGGTTCGATCAGGTTCCTATTCATAAATGTGTGCAGCGTGGGGGCTGTCGTAACAATAACCAATTTTGTAATTTGAAACGCATTTTTCCAAGGATGCGTCGGGATTTGGTCAGAACTAAAACATTTAGCCAACCAAATGGAGACCCTGTAGTCAAATGGTGGATATTTCGAACAAAATATGAGAAAAAAACCTAAAAATATTTTAACTTTTGTCAAATTTCGCTTATATGTCGAAAACTATGGTTTTTTTCTTCTTAGATGAGAACTGAATACAAAATTAAGATAAAATGGTTGCGATGCTAGAAAATGCTGAGGAAAACAGAGCAAAACGCAAAACGGAGCATGTTTGATTGTCGCCAATGAATCAGAAGAAGAACTAGAAGATTTCTTAACACACGAAGTGGTTCTATATATCCCCTAACTTTGTTCGATGAGGATAGAATCCCAAAAGGCACAAAATCTCCTTTGTAAAGGGTGACCAGGTAGCACTGATTCCAGTTGTCATGTGTCAGCAGCTGTCAAATTTACCAATTAGATGTCAAAATATTTTAGTAAAGGTTATCATTCCGTCCTGCATCGTTTCACGCTGACAGAAGGTGCGAACATTTTTTACAAATTTTATCGAAATATCAGTTTAAAACACGTAACGTTAATTTCGTCGTGAGATCGGTTGACATTATGGCTTCAGAGTGCACCGTAAAAAGGTCCAACATGAGTACACTCTTTTGGATCTTAAGCCACCAACCAGATGCAGATTGGTGCGAAATGAAGAAAATACAGCCTTCGTTGCAGCCAGTATCGAAGAAGACCCAGAAATGTTGATTTGTCGTCGTTCAGCTGAATTGGGCATCGCAAGAGAATCAAGGCTTATTTTGCGGTTGGATTTGGGCCGACATCCGTACAAGATTGTCCTGACGCAAGAGTTAAAGCCGAACGACTATAACCAACGCCGTGAGTTCACTAATTGGGCGCTGAAAATGTTGGCCGGAGACCCGGATTCACAAGTGTTCGACCAAACATCAATACATCCACAATGATTGACTGTTTAGTGCGGTTTATGGCATGGCGGCATCATCGGACCTTATATCTTTCATAAGGAGGGGGACATGGTTACCGTCAATGGTCATAAGTATAGAGAGATGTTAACCGACTTTGTGTGCCCAGAGCTCGACAACGTCGATATATCCGAGCTGTGGTCCAAGACGGCGCTACATGCCATATAAACGACGAAACGCTCGAAGTTGTGAAGGGGAAATTTGGCGACTAAGTCATTAATAGACTTGACACCATACTATTATTTTCTCTGGGTGTACATTAAGTCCTTGGTCTACGCTAACAAACCAACCACTTTGGACGAGCTAGAGTGCCACATACGAGACGCAATCGCCGCAATCGGAACTATCGCTTAAAGTACTCCCAGCGAAGCGGAGATGGCTATTTGAATGATGTGACAATCCAAAAATAATGGCACGAATGTAGCTTCGAAATAAAGTCGAAATCAATTTATTTCTCACATCTTTGTAGTTTTATTTAATTTTTATCTGATCGATCAATATAAGGCCTTTTCAAGACTCCCCACTGTTAGACAGTCTATGTGATTGATCGAGTGGGTATACCTTTGGATAAACTTTCGGTTAAAGTATTCACTATGTACAAAGTAAGTACAATCAAAGTCCGACTATTGTGTTTCTTAGGAACACGGTTTGATAAAAGAGACAGTCCGTGGAGATCCAATATAAAACCACCATGTCAAGACAAATTTTACAAGGATACAGCAAGAATAGTCTAATCTTAATGTTGCTGATGGCAGAATCCTTAATTTCAGCTCACAAAAAATCGCAATCGTGACG
Organism: Xylota segnis; assembly: GCA_963583995.1. NCBI lineage: Eukaryota > Metazoa > Arthropoda > Insecta > Diptera > Syrphidae > Xylota > Xylota segnis. Next base: position 112,287,656 of record OY757236.1, on the reverse strand, counting down.
AAAGATGTTCACCTTCTAGCAATAAGGATGGGTCTCGAAACTTCCCCCGATAAATGTATATTTCTTCATGCCATGGAGAGGTGAGGTCCTTCAGCTACTCTACCTTCCAGAGAATACAGTGAAGAAGAATATTGTCAACCATATGCTGTTCCTCCACCTAAAGAGCGGTTGTCAATCCCTTCTTCCAAAAGAAATGTCTGATTATCTCAACACTCAGAAAGGAGAGGTATACGCAATACATGGCATCAGCCTCAACAATTATGGCTTCCATACCTCAACAACACGGTTTCAGCAGAGATTTTCGGAAACCAATTGGATCCAGAGCAATGGCTGTGGAAGGCTTCTTCAGCTTATGTCCTGCAAAGCAAAACCGATAGTCAAGGTCGATGTACATAGATGTAGGAGAGCAGGACTGTGCTGAACGAAAGTATGCCACCAAAGTGAAGGGTCGTGGTCCAACAATGACTACAATTTCGATGTGAAAATAGCATTGTTTCTTCATGTTGTCATCAAACATTGTCAAAGCATTTCTGATAATTCATTCAAAAACAAAAGGTTAAAGGATACATTTGAGATAGGTGCTCAATCCACAAGTAATGCTGAGACAGGCGACTCGTTGAGTTCTTTTCCATTACAATTCTCCAGAGCGGGCCAGCAAACTAGTGCTCCATGTATGAGAATCGGTTTTATAGCCGACGTGTATAACCAGTGCATAATGCTCCCCAAGCCCCACGTGAAGCCTGCAAATTTTTTGCCACGTTCGACTAGGTTTTCTATTCAAGGAATCTTGCGGTTCAATGTAGTTGGGGCTGGCTGAGAGGACAAGGTTGTGCCTCTTAACTTTGGGAGGTTAAAGTCGTCTAAGTAACGAAACCTCTTAAAAAATGCTGAGGATTCGACTTATTACGGTTCGATAATAAAGGAATGAAAATACAGAAAAAACTGATCGAGCTGATTGGACTGTGAACTTTGTAATAAGATACCGAAGTATGGCACAGTCAATTCAATCGCTTGAACGTCGCAGAAATATTCCCGTCTTTTATAGAATTTTTAAAGTCAGTAGTCCTGCAAAATAGTCAGCTGTACTCCGTTCTTTCAACCTTTTTGTTTTACTATACCCGTCGTACTTTTAGTTGGTTTAGAGTTAATTTTAGTTTGAATGTTAGCCTGACCTAAAATCAGGGACTTTTGCTCATGTATAAATAATTATTTGTTTTAACACTTACGAGTTGAGAAAACCACTTGAACTCTCAAATAGCACCAAGTCCGGATGATTTGCAGCCACTTAAAGAGAACGTAATGTGTTGCCCGCCGAGTAATGACAAAAGGGGATAACTTGGAGATACATAGACGCACTATCTATTGCAGGAAAAAAGTACTAAGTTATCTTTGTTCTTTCAAGATATGTACTATAACCTTCATATATGTACAATGTATCTACACATGCACTTATAACGCTTTTAAAAATATCATTGGCATAGTCGGTGCAATATACGATGCTAACAGTATTATCTATGCTGGCGTAGCATATTTAGACCAGGATAGATTATAAAACGCCATTAGACTTCTAGAATACATAAGATTCTTCGCTCATTCTTTGCTGAATGGGAGTCTCAAATGCTGGGAAGATTTAACCCCGAATTCTATAGTTGTACCAAGATGTGAATGCTTGTGGAAGGCTAAATCAAGTCGACTACATTCGCTCGGTTCCATTAAGCGGATGGGCAACAAAACTCCAAAACATCTTTGAGGGAATCAACCAAATGCGAATCCTAGAATTTTAGAACTGGTAGCAGCGTGCCCGAAAAGGATGTCCTCTTAAAGGATCGGTATAAGCATTCTTTTGTATTTGTACCTATGCCTTCCAACTCGAGATTTTAATCAAACATGATAAAATAAAATACTTGGCGCAACAGGTCGATGGGACCTAGGGCCTAGCTTCTCACAACCATGTGTGTTGTACGTGTTATATTCTTTACACGAATGGAAGAGGCCTACTGTTTAATGCCGTATCCGAAGGAAAATTTGTTATTTGAGAAGCTTTCTCAGGACAGTTGTACTCTTCAGAATCGGAATTTTCACGTATCTATGACAATTTGATAAAAAGATATGAACGCATAAACGTCTATTAAAAGCACCCTGTAAGTTGAACTTCGAAGGCTAGAATAAGTCTCGAGATTGAAGGACAATCCAAAATAAAGAACCAATTTTGCTCACCTTCTTCCACACGGTAAAATGAATACCCTGTAATTCGAAATTCTAATAGTCTTGTATTGCAACCTTCATTTTTCGATTTTCGAAGACTGTCATACCAGAACAAATTCATATGTAGATCATTTCGTATTGTATGACAAACATCTTATAACTCGATCTTCGAAATTCGAATAAACACTTTTGAAGGGAACATCTCGATAGTGTCACCATGTACTTTGATGGGTATGGTGATGTGGTCCTCAATATTTATAGTAGAACTCACGATTGAGGGATTTTATGAAAACTTTGAGATTTGACAAGTATCTGTTTGATGACACCCTGTTTGTCAGTAATCGAAAACTTGACCTCTTCTTCGTATAAGCAATGATGTACTAATTTTTTGGCGAAACACATGAATACATGTGGAGAAACTATGTATATAACATAGAAGCCACCAATTCGAATTTAATAGCCCGAAATTGAATATCCCTGTTTGATTGCTTGTAGTGCATTGTCTAAGTGTTGGGAAGGCTACTTACTCACGGCCACCTGAAGAGTAGGTAGGTTTAAAAAATACATAGTCGCAGTGAGACATTAAGAACCCAAGCCGAGCATATCTGAAGGAAAACTAAACAGCTCCAATCATGGGAACAACACCTACTGCCGGACTGGAGGCTTTCCTCAATGTGCTGCCTCTGGACATTTTCGTTTAATCCTCGACAACAACGAGTGCCTTAAGAATAAGTCAGTCAGATAGTTAAAGACACAATTTAACATAATAACGGAGAAATATTTAGGAAATGTTTATACCACGGGCAATCTCACTCCGTACCTAGACATCCAAAGACTGTTCACAAGCTTATTGCCGAGCAGAGAAGAATTGAAAAACGGTAGGTCAACCTGCCAAATGCACATGTCATCTCTATCTCCACAGATGGATCAAAGATGGATGTTGGTATAGGGTCTGGCATATTTTCTGAACCTCTGGGTATATCCAGAACAGTCGGTCTTCGGAACCATAGGAGTGTGTTCCAACCGGAGGTCCTGGTCCTAGCAGTGACAATAGCTGCCCGTGAGACGTCGTTGAAGGCAATACCACAGGAAAGTATTGCAATAAAAGCGATTACTGCTGTAGACAGTTGCTCGCGAGTTCCGACTGGGACTCGAACCTCGAACCCCTTGCTCCATAGTCCAATGCACTAACCACTGAGCTATGATGAAGTCCACAAAATGGGTTTGGCAATTCCGTCTGCCTGTCTCTTTGTATGGTAGACTGCAGACTAAACGGCTGAACGGATTCGGTTCAATGTTCATATCTCTGGTCTCTGGGTTCACAGCTCGAGGCGAAATCAGAATTTTCATTCTAAAATGTACTTATATATGGAACAATTTAAGATAGGTCATCCCAAATTTTGAAACGGCCACGCCTACTTTTTTTTAAATTTTCAGTATTTTAGCTTTTTGACTAGAAATTGAAAAAAAACATTAAGGCAAAATTAGTAGGGAATTAGATTCTCTATAATTCGTTCATACATTATATATGGGCACGCCCACATTTTGAGGGCGTTTTTCACAGAAAACATTCCTTTACTGAAATTTCTTCGATAACATCCATTAAAAAGTGTCGGGATAACCTTAAAAATGCGGCCACTTTATCCATCCTAAATAATTTATAAATCTGCAGCATAAAGGTGCAAGTGCGTTCGACCCAGTCGTGCACTTTACTTTTTTGTGCAAATGGAACGACAGCGAGGTACAAGATGCAGTCATTTTCCAACAGATGACAGACGAAACCTAAGTATGTAAGGGGAACTGGCAGGATACTCCTAGTGATTCTATGAATGTTTAGAGTTGGTAGATTGCCAGTGTTGCTAGGGGAGGTCAACAAACGAGTGTGTGCAATAACTGGGTAGTGATTAGTTTAACTTCATGCTATGTACATAGTAGATATATACATAAAAGTGCGTGCGAATATTGCATCAAATAGTATTCAGTTCAAGCTCGTTTATATTCCATTATTTACCAACGATTCATTTGCAGGGATCATGCTTAACTTTTAATTTGCGTGACAATGGCACCGAGCTCACCTCGTCCCATCTACTGTTCTAGATGTGAGCCCTTCCTCCCGCCGTTCTACAATTGTTCACTTCGATGCATTTTTATCGCATGACAAATGACAACTTATTTTAATCGATTGGGCTCCAAGTATTGCCTCCATTTACCTGTGCTGTGAAATAAAATTAGCGGCAAAATATTTCAACACTCTTACTGCCAACGTTTTTGTTTTTTTGGTTGTATTCCATTTTTTTTTTTCCTTTGCAATTAGAGCAAGGATAAACATTCAACCCAAAACGACTAAATGTCATCCATAAACACACAACTACCCATAGAAGTGTACATACTATATATGTAGTTGCGAAGCGATAAATTCAAACAACTATGAACCACAGGACCCCCTACGCCCACCCTCGCGCACAACTATTCGGATTGCATACAGAGAACGAGAACGACCGAGCGAACGGGTGAAACTCACGCGAAATCAGGCAAAATCCCTCCATTTAGTTCAACATTATTTTTTCTCAACCAAAAAGGAATTGACGTACATAAAACACAACATTTACCACTATAAACAAACACACAAACACACACAGCACACACAGAGAGTGAGTCCAACGAAACAAATAAAAAAGGCTTCAAGGAGCAGCGGAGCACAGTAAGAGACCGAGTGAGGAATCAAAACCAGTAAAAAGCGTACACCAGGGACACGTACATGGCAGTCAAGAAAACATCAATTTAAATAGCTGCTGCCTGCATAGCTGAGCTCCAACAAATGGCAACCAACCTCTCATCAGCCATCCACACCTCCCCATGCTCTGCTCGGTGTGGTGACAGTAAATCAACCAGAAGTGCTAGGTAAGGATACAAGAGAAGGTTCACACTTCTACAAAAGCACCACATACATACTCGTACATCTATTGGATACATATCGTGTTTAGTTGTATATTTGCTTTAAAAAAAATTCTCGTTCGTCCTTTAGAGAAAAAAAAATCCTCCCAAATCAATATACTAACCACCACCGCCACCCACGCATACAGACAGAGTGAGTACGAGTAATAGTAGAACGTGAGGAGATAGACGATGATGAATCCAAGCAAGCACAGGATACTCTACGTCGGGAACTCTTTTTTTTTTTTGTGTCAGATAGGGGGTTGCTGAGCTGATGAGACACAGGATGCGGGTAGTAGGATTGCATTTTGTATGTTATGTGCTAAATAAATGCCAAAGGGTGTTAGCGATGATGCCATTCAAGTGGAAACAACCAAAAATTAATAAAAGCGGTTCATTGATGTACATAGGTATCTGTCAGGATATTCCCCCGTATCTGTGGAGTTTGCCGTGCATTTGCATGAATGATTTTCTATATATTTCACTAGTCTGCTGCGTATGGGGTAGATTTTTTATCTGAGATTCCATTTCACTTTTGATGGATAGAGGTTTCTGTTTTTTGTAACTGGGGAGCCTCGTTTCAAGAGGATCAGGAGGAGGTACGGAAAGATAAATGTAACAAATACGGTGTCTTATTCGTTCACTTTTTAGGATGTAATGACGTAGATGGGGATTTTAAAGTGACTTGGGTAGTCCATATAAATTAGGGACACACATCATGACGAGATCTTTTGGTAACATCGACAGTAGTGTGGCGCAGCACCGATTGTTTGGCAGAGTTTCTTGAAGTTTTGTAAGAAGTTTTTCGAAAACAAGTCATTCACCATGGTGGCATTCATTTTCAGCACTTAAAGAGGTTCTAGAATTGATTGAGATTCAGAAATGTATACCACAGTAGGATCTCTGTATCCACATGACGGACCGTTCGTCGGATAAACAAAGCCGATTTAGCCAGCCTGAACACTAGGGACCGTAGTCACCTTAAAAGGCCAAAAAGCTACTGTCCCTAGCAGGGTAAGACGAGGCAAAAAATGGGTCGACATTTGCCACTCCTGGGGCATAGACAGAAACCATTCAAACCGACCCTAGGAAACCACGTACACCGAAACCTCAGCCAATCGCCTATCGTCTAGAGTCTCTGCAGCAAGACCACCAGCAAAAATGTCCATCGAATGCCTCTATTCCGAAGAAGTATATACTTAGTAAAGGGGATCAGAGAAAGAGGGAAAAACAGGAGCGAAGAGAGGTTGCCACGATGACACTAGGTCCCCCCTCAACTTCAACCAGTAAGAAGCACAAAAATACCGGGCCAACAGCCATACTTGCTGATCCTGTGAAGGACCACCTCAAGGTTGCTGTCATAAATAAAAACAGCCCAATAGAGACATCACTGATTGATGGGATGATCCAGGCAACCAATGGATCCTCAGGACCGATACCACTATTTAGACAATTGACCACAGTCAAGAGTTTCCGCATTATAGAATGCCAAGATGAATTCATCTTAAAGTGGTTAAACGAGGCAGTTGGTATATTCGCACCACCAAGTGCGAATGTTCCGCTAAAGATCGTTCCGAAAAAGTACCTTCTTACAAGGCCCAAAGCGAAAATTAATCCCGGGCCCAACAACACCAAAAGAGAACCTAGAGCAACGACTGCGTAGGCTTAACCCAGAATTTTCCAGTGAAGATTATAAAGTGACGGAGATGGGAGCGCCCAAAGAAGCGAGCCAATGAGCCATTCTCATGTTTAATCATGAGACGATGGCTACGCACCCGGCCAGAGGCTACAAGATACGAATTCGCATCAATATGGTAAAGATCAGACTATACAATGCGGCCAAATGCATAAAGGATCTCGCTGACTGGGACCGTTAAAGAGAAAGCAAGAAAGAGACAATATGCGCAGCAAAATAGACAGCAAATCATAACGTTTTACTACTTTGGGTCCCAGGACACAGCGGCATTCAAGGGAATGAACTGACAGACGAATTAGCAAGAAAGGGGTCCGAACAAGATCTGACAATGGTCGACACCTGTGTTCTACCGCCCCTGGCTCTTGTTAAACACAACATAGGGAGAAGCTTCTTGAGACTGACTTATGAGCGATTGAGTGCTCATGCATCCTGTTGTGTCTCCAGAAAACTCTGTAAACAAAGTATAATGTCGTCAAAATCAGGCAGATCCTGACGCTTAACAGACCCAACTTAGCACCTTCACTTAGCATTCAATCTTATAGCGGCACACCGTATTCGAATGCCACTAGAAAGTCATGGCTGTGGCGACACAGATGCAGTAGAGTGTACTTTTCATTTCCTCTTCGAGTGCCCAAGCCTATGCAGCCTTTGGAGTAGCAACTTCGGAATGGTCCAGGCAGGCCTTGTAGCTACTCCAAAGCTAATAACCAACTTTTGTATTTGTCTTTCAGGCAAACGCACATGGGTTCACAATAGATCCACCAGTGATCCTAGTGTTGGCCGCACATGTAACCACTTCGTTTTACCTATCTACCATTAACAACGAAGTTCATCAAGGATGTGGTTTATACCTCTTAATAGTCCCATCTTAATAGTTCAACCGATGGTAGTGTATGTAGTTATTATAACTTAACTGATGGTTGACAAACCTATTTAGAACTAAAACTGGCAGAAAAAAGGATCTCAAACTTACTCTGGTACCTTGAACTCTAAAAAAAACAAAAGAAAACCAGATGCTATGTTCCCAATCCGGCGATTGGCTCCAAACAATACCTTGCACATAACTTTTGGGTCATCCTATGATGAAGGATACTGTGTCGTTGTTAGGACTAATAAGACACATAGATAAATCGAATACCAAATCATTACCCTCTTTGTAATGAGAATTCTAAATGAATGGCAGTAAAAACCTGCTAAGTGGAAGAAAAGCATACTTATCTGCAATATAAGACGAAACAAGACAAAGACGATGGAATGTCAACCTAAAATGTAGAGGAAAAGTTTTCGAGTTTACATGCCAAATCTTCTGAAACAAATTTTCCCAATCACACTGTCTCTCCCAATCAAATAACCAAACTAACAACTATGTATAACAGAAAAGGATACAGTATCCACAACTGGAGGACGAGATCATTATTTGTAATTTGACATACTACACCTTGTGATTTAGCGATTCAACAGTTTCAAAAATTATATGAACATACCGCCACACATAGGAAGATATCATTTGACTTTTATTGCATAAAAACTCTTTCCCATATTGACCAGAATAACTACTCCAAGCGTGTAATCAAATATTTATTTCCACTCGTTTGCCCATTATCCATGTCTTTAATTTCCCTGCTAATCGAATCACCATCATCATCAGCATCACTTAAAAAAGAATTTTGGCAAATTACCACATTTGCTTGTCGCCTCATGAGGGAATAAAAACTATGATTAAGTGAGGAATTGAGGAATTGAGCATAAACTTTTTTCCATGTTCGAATAAAAATTAATTTCGCACTAGGTGATTTCACAGTGTGAGAATCACAAAGGAGGAACCTGCCGTCAATGTTTACAATTTACCTTCACATTTCTTTTTTTTGCACTGCAATCTAGAAAACTAAGAAATTTATTTCAAATGCATCTAAAAATAAAGAAATATTATTCCAAATATTTCTAAATGCATAAAAGATGTAAATAAGCTCAGAGCTGATGGACACATGCATTCTCAAACAGAAATGAACATTCTTAGGAAAATATTATTCTCAAACTTTGCCACCCACATGGCAATATTTCACTCAATACTCGTTAAAAATGCATGCTCTTAAATATTCATGGATCCAAGATAAACTGAATAAACAAGGATTTATCGGGAATGCAATTTGTGAAAATTATGTTCGAAGATTATTATTATTTGCTGACATTTGAAATGTCCGCCGGTTAAACGTAAACACAATTGCATCGCAAATATGTTTATGGGATTAATAAAAACTTTGATGTATTTTTAGAACTTTCCTAAATGAATGTCTTCACACATTTTCTCGAAACACCTCCGGCAAGCTTCAGAACGTTGCTTGAGGGAAAATGTTGCTCGCAAATATTTAGACGCCGTTCTGCCTAGCTAAAATCTACGAGGGAATACATATGTATATACTTTTATAATTGTGTACACAATTTAATTATGATTCGTCGTGAATTCGGCTAAGAGACCTTGGATGTGGTTTGCTATTCAGAATGTTTGTGCCAAAGCAGGACACAGCCCACAATGCCATTGAAAGGTTAACAAAGAAACAAAAAGCATTTCACTATGATAATCTATATTTAATTTTATCGCAGAAATGATTTCGCTTTTCGTCGAAAGAAATAAATCACAGGTAGTGGTAGATGGGAACATTTAATTAAATACCATTGCACAGTCTAGTGAGAATTGGTCTTAGAACCGCTGGCAGATTTCAGCAGACACGAGTATTGTTTTAGTAATTTAGGGAAACTACATTGTGATGTTATTAGAGTGAACTCAAGGACTGTCTGAATGAGCTCACAATGCATGAGTTCGTTTGTTTGATATTTGAATTTCGGTCGAGGCACTATACATTTAGGATAGCAAAATAAATTCAAGTGTATCATGTCACTAAGGTTGCCATTAAGCATGGAAAGAGGGCAAATGGAAATGAGGTTTCCCGCAATCACAGCCAGTGAATGTGATAACTCCCTATTCACTTACAGAGTTTCCATAGAGTCGTGTCCTATTGAACTGGATTCTTGTTTAATAAACATCCCATCAGGCCAAGGTTTGTAGCAATAATACGAATTTTATCCGTCCTGGTGCTTGTTGCGGTGAGTTTTGCTATATTTGCTTCAACAGATTTTAAGAAAAGATTTCCTTGCAGCTTAGGCACATACCAAAATAGCCAGCAAACTAGTAATATCGTTAATATCCGAGCTATATTTTACATATATTGTTCCTACTTATCAGAAAGATTTACACTAATGGAACCGAGAAACCAGAGGGTATAGCACTCAAAACTAGCAGGGCTTCACATGATGACAATTGACAATGATGAGATTCGCTGCTCGAATCGGAAGGAAGTTTCCAATAAATCTAGCTGTGTATTGGCTCTATGTCTTAACTAGGATCACATACCGGTACTTTCGCACATTGAAAGTCGTACGTCTCATGAAAACTATTGAAGCATGTCCCCCAATGTCGTATATAAGCTGATATAAGCTTACTACATACTGTATTAATATTCTAAACCATTCCTTACAATACTCTGCCTGGGAAGTAAGTTCTGCTGTGTGCGCAATCGTGTTTAAAATCGGATCTATTTACCAAGGAGTATGCACCAACTTCCTTCTCATCATCTTTACATCTTTCTACAGAAATCAGTCAAAATTACTCCAAACCATTTAACATACGTAGCTGTGTATCTCTCAAACCAATGATGTTCACTTTATATAAGTATGTAAAGAGGATCAACTGCTGCGAGTATTCAAACATCCAATGCCTCTGAGGACACCAAAATAATATCTCATCCTTAAGTCATAGGGTTTTGCATACATACAATAGACAATATCAATGAATTGTTGGCACCATGCAGAAGATCATAGGAATATCTTGAATTTATTTTCAAGAAGTTTGACAGCGGTTCTGCAGGAACTATTTTCAAGAAGTTTCATCTCCTCAAGAGGTGGGATTTAACTTACTTTTGTTTCGCAAAATATTTTGTTGGATTGCACTTATATTCTGTCACTCGTGATCGCCATCATCACAAATATGTGGTCCGTATTGATTATTTCCAAATGTTCCTTCTTTTTAATTCTCATATTTCCATGTCGCCGCCACTTCTGTTTACGTTGTCGCTGTACAAACACAAACGTCTGTTTGGATGTCAAAGCAAGCAGATCAGACATATTCACTGAACCATGCATATCTACTCAGAAACTCTTGAATTGAAGCACAAACTCTAATCGAATCTTTAAAACGCACTGACATGTAAACACTACACATGAACTACATTCCCATTTTCGCTTGCACATTAAACTACTCTTTGTCATTGCCATTCGAATTGCGGAATATATTTCTCTGGCTCCGTTTGAGTGTGAAATATATTACTTTCAACAGCTCCCTATTGTGTAACTATTTTAATGGAAGATTTACTACCACCATAATGCATGCACAGCATTCGCCCATGATCTAGATTTTTCACACTTACACCCTCCCTGCATCTATCTAAAGCAATTCCAAAGTAATTATGTACATATTTCCAAATAGAAAGCGATTCCTTTCACGCCCTGTTTAAGTACAGATACCAGGGATACATAAATATTTCCCCTTTAAATGTATGTGCACTTACAGATACACACATTCTGCAGAGAGGAAAAAATGGCGAAAAACTTTGTCTTTAACTGAATGGAATTTTTTTAATAAAATCACCGAATTGACCCAACCCAACCAACCACTGCTTTGTCTCATGCCGTGAGGACTCTCGAAAAAGTCCTTACTTTTTGTACAATGAAAATTAGAGCAAACGTGTGGCTTACAAAAATGAAAACGAATGACCCCTCCTTTGCCTTAGCGATGCAAAATGCGGAAAATTCCAATCTTCAGGAAGGCTTTTGGTGTGTGTCCACCAACATGGTGTACGATTTTTGGTCTGCAGCTCACCCAAGCGATTGTTTTCCGTAAGAGTTGAGTAACCAAATGAAAATTAGGTCAGAGGCGTTTCGCCCCGTAAATTGTGTTCTTTAGTCCGCAGTTTCCTTCAGTTGGACGCCTAAGTGGACCGGAAATGGGAAAACATTTCCAAATGACTTTGGGTTAATTACTTATTCCCCGAAAACAGGAATTAAGGCGCACAAGGACACACAGCAATCCTACGTGGCATACAAATAATTTCCTGAAGGAGAAAACTTTTAAATTGATTTCATCTGCCGCTCCAATGCGCCTCGCCCCCATTCCAGCCATCCTCGGCGCGCAATCAATCTCGGCACGTTCATCACAATTTTCGACAGGAGTTTCTGTTGAGGCGCAGTCGTGATAAAACGCCCCGAAAACACCGAAGTACCCTTTTGATTACGTGAAAGTTCTAACTTTTGTAATAATTTCGGGCGAAGGAACGAACATCTTCCTTCACCAAATGGGGACCAAATTTTCGCCAAAACATTATCCTTGTGGGGATAGACTGACGGGACGGGGTGGCACAACAACACATGAAATGAAGCTGCCAGGCGGGTACACATTTATGGTGTAATTATCTTTTTAAAGGATAATGACAACGATAATGCGCTGTAAGACCCTGTGTGGCCCCAAAACGGAGATTCGAGTTCAGATTAATAAGAACCACCTCAACTGAGACACATTTCGTGGATGCCACGAATCCTGCTTAATGAATGTTTTAATTTTCACGTAATACCTGCAATGATTTATGTAAACAGTCTAATTGGATAATTGGAGCGAACTGGGGGAGGATATAAGGAATATTAATGTTTACTCGTGCCTCTGCCGTAGAAATGTGTACTCAATTCCTTACTGCAATGCAAGAAGGAGAAGGACTCGTCTGAATGCAATTTCACTCGAAGATGCTTCTGCTCCTGTGGAGCACTTGTAAACACTTGAGTTTGTTTTCTGCAAGGAATCCAATCAACGTAACCAGTATTTTATGTGGAATTTGAATACTTGCGAGTCCTTTTGAAGTATCTGAGTACATAGTTGCAGGTCTGAGAACGGCTCAGGATGTTCTACTGTGCAGTGGGTATTAGTTGGTGTGCAGTTATTGACAGTATCGGATACATCAAATATTTCTTCTTTCATAGAATTTGTAGCCCCTAGTTATTTTCCAAAACGGATCCTGTGGCAAATATCTGTGACCCAGTTTCTGTGAAAATAATCTCGTGTATACAGTGGAGTGGTCTCCTTTTCTGTAAAAGAGTTCTTGGTTATACCCAAAGGCGTAAAGTAGCAGCGACCTAAAAGTTTATGTTGGCAGCTCTAAAAGAGACGACTGGATTTTTGTGGGAGGAAGTGGAGGAGTAGACAAGTTCCTGCGGAAGTAGTGCATGTTTTATGGAAATCAGTCTAGGAATAGTCCGATGTAATACTCTACTCCAACCCCTACTACTCACGACCTATAAAATTGACGAGGGAGCTCCAAAAAAAAGTTGCTATTCTTCCAAAAGCAAATCGAAGATTCAAGACCACCAGAAAGAAAACTAAGGAACGGGTCAATGTAACTTAGAAAGTTATAAAGTTTTCCAAAGCAGAAGTGCGACTATTTATGTAGAGCTACAGAAGACTTAGGGAGGCTTAGGGAGGTCCTGGACTTTTAGTGTGACTTAAGCTTAGGTCGGTAGAACGGGGTGGCCATATGCGTGGCCAAAACTTGGATCACGGGTGGATCTATTGTAAGCCTCTGTCATGGATTTATTTGAAGACAAATACAAAAGTTGGTTATTAGCGTTGGGGTAGCTACAAGACCTCCCTGAACCACCTCGAAGTTGCTAAAATTTTCAGAATGGATGATGGGGATTTTCCTGACAGGTCGCTCAGGTCTTCGAATTGATATTTACCAACGACCGTCTTTCTAGTTCTGCATAGGCTTGGGCATTCGCAGAGAAAGTAAAAAGCGCACTCTACTGCATCTGTGTCGCCACAGTCTCAGAGGAGATCAACAGTTTTCAGTCGCATTCGACTACGGTGGGCCGCCATGAAGTTCTGGCCGGTGCGGATCCGTCTGAAGTGTGCTAAGTTGGGTCTGTTTGACTTAAGCTTAGGTCATTGAAATTTGGAAAGAAGTGGCGGGAAGAGTACAGTCTCGGAGCTAAATATTGGTCTTCCCGATGAGGACTATATAGACGTAGAGTTATCAAGCATAATACTTACATAGGCATAGCAGTTAGATTTTTTGGAACCTAGAAGGGTTTTAAAAGGTGAAATCCGATCAGTGATACGAGACCATATTACCTTTTTTTGTGAGCTAGCCAGCGATCAAGTATTTGTCATAAAGACTAGAAAGACCGTAACAAGCCAAACCTGCCTTTATTCAACAATTCGTGTTGCTTGGGTTTTATTTCTCACATGGCTTTAACTTTTCTTACTTTTTTTGCAAACTTTTTCATGACAGTTATGGTGTCAGATTCTACTGAGACTTGGGCCACAGCCTGTGCATAGGTCTGAGACGTTGAAACCCATTTTACTAAAGTTCCCTGTGAGGACGCCGATGAGAAGAGTTGAGAGACAGAAGCTCTCTTGTCATTTTCTCGTTGAATTGGGCCCAAAGGAGCCTCGAATCGAAGAAAACTTAACTCTACTCTCACAGACACTCAGATTTAAGCTCGAAATTCTCCTTCTTCGACCAAATCACTTTGTTATATGATAATTTTTAAGCAATTGGTCGAGTATATGCAGGTAACAGCTGCATCTGTTATTTAGATTTGGATTTTTGCACAACAATGTCTAATTTTTAAGTCGAAGTGGGAGCCAACAAGGCTGCATACTTTTACCAGTTATTTTTAATTCTGATAGGTAATGTATAGCTTGTAGTTCTGATTGTAAATATCATCGGCATCGGACTACGTTTGTTGGTTTTCACACAGAAGAAGGGACTTGCATCAAATTGCACACAGTCTGGAAAAGAAGCATGAAAAGCCAGACTTAGGATCAATATGGCCAAACTCTTGCTTTTATGAGTTTTGCTGTTCAAATAAAAGTTGACAGTAGATTCATAAACAGATACATATCTACCCATCATCCTTAGAACTGTTTGGCCTAATCGTATCTCAGTCAAATAGTTTTTTACTAGGTATAATGGAGCAGGAACCTATTGGTTCGAAAAAAGTGGCAAGGACTAGGCCCATTTCGTTGTCAAACAAATTAATGGATCGTTCTTGGTAAAAGGAGCCCAGAAAGGTTGACACTGGGCGTAAGTTAACTAGAACTGTGTGCCCCTTATAGTCCTCGATCCAAATTACACAGAGTGCCTCAGTTTACATGTTGAACGAGCAGTACATTTGTGACGAATTTGTGGTCAATGTATCTTGGCGTAAGTAGTCTCCCTGTTCATGGTACGAGTTATTTCTAGAAACAAACCATAAGGCTGTACTATATGTTACAGAACAGAGTTGTACGAGTGCAGTAACTGCCAGACGAAAAGTACAAAGAATTTCTCAGTGAGGTAATACAATTAGCAAGCTTGCATCCATTTTACACGAATCCCTTTTCAGTCGTGTTACTGTTTTTTTATTACTTTTTTCTTTTTAATCCCATTTGACCCAGAATTATTCATAAAATTTTAAACAAATACCTTCCCAGTGCGCATCAGTCTTCCTTTGTGCCACTAAATAGGTTACGTTTGTGTTGCATGCTTTACAATTCAGGTTTTTTTTTCGAAAAAAAGGACACTTGAGTCTACTGTCATACCTATGAGTCAACATGTACATTATAGTAGGTTAAGAACTACCGTCAGTAATTGAAGGGGTGTCTTCTCAGACGAGACTTGAGGAGCGAATTCCATACACACACACCATACAAATTGATATTGCAAATACAAGGAGAGATGAAAAGTCCTTTTTGGAATGAAATCATTCTACTGCAATAAAAATAGGACGATGTATCTGTAGTGTCTTAGCTCATTGTTCGCTGTAAGCCTATTTACTTTTAACAAGGTTTTCATGCATATCTATGTACATTCATAACAATCAAGTGTATATGTATCCGTATCTTAAAATAAGTTAAATGCTGTGACAAGGAAACACATAATCCACTTATTGGTTCGAAACATAGTTGAGGGAGAAAAGCGAAAAAGTGAGATTACACTTGGTGTCGTTCTGCGAGAGTAGTTATCGTGGAAGTGGACTCAACAAAATATAGTTGAACTTGTTGTAAAGCAATTTGGATTTGAAGGGGAAATTTTCTAAAAATAAATACAAGAGGCTTTGGTTTCAAGTGTTCAAGTTCAGTGAAAGGGTCTGCAAAGATTGTGGGTAAATCGTAAATCGTTGTGAAACTCAAGAAACCGAATGATCCTTGAGTTGGCTTCGGATTAATTGTACGTTATGGAGGTTATCCAATAGATAAAATAACTTTTCCGGATGATTCTGGTTTTCATTTTTAAAAGAATTTAAACCAAATTAAATGTAATTTTCTGTGGAAAATATAGAACAGGGTGGCAATAACCCCATAAGAAAAAATCAGGTGCAGTAAAGTCTGGAGTCTGGGGCGGCCAACGAAATGAAAAGTTTCTTGAAATACTTTTGGGTGAAAATTTTCGCTGTAACTCTGCTATAGCAGACCTTGCCCCATCTTGTCGAAACAGAGTTAAAAAGAATTCTATTTCGGCGTAGCTGTGCAAAGAAAAAAAGAGTCTCCAGTGACCGTTGTAGTGCGACCGTTTTCTTTAAAAACAAGTATGACCCGACAATACAGCTTGACGAAACTGCGCACCATACTGTGACTCGAGCTGAGTGCAATTCTGTCTCGTGCAGAACTTCGAGATTAAAGTCACTCCAAATTCGACAATTCTGCTTATTTACATTGCCAATTAGGTCGAAATGTGCTTCATCTGACATAAAAATGGAGTTGAGCATGGCTTCGTCCTCGTCCACCATTTGAAGCATTTTCTGGCAAAATTCCAAGCGGATTGACAAGTCTGCAGGGTTTAATTTGCTTGTAATTTGAACCTTATAGGCAACCAAATGTACTTCCTTGCGCAGAATTATCTGCTGATACCCATATGAGCAGATAAATTCCTTGTCGAAACGCCTGGAGTGACCTATATGACAGTGACTACAGCAGCAATTGTCTCCTGCGTTTGAACTGTAAAATTTCGATGGTATGGCATCCCAAAAAGGAGAGCTTACCAGCCTGATTATGGTCCATTTGCACGGAGGCGTACCGCCGAACATGCGCCGAAACTCCCTTTGGACGGAAATTATAGACTTGTGTTCGTGATAGCGGTGCACAACCCAATTTGTGTCTCCACATCTCTGCTGTCCATTTTCTTTATTACAATTCCTTTTGGTAGCGCCAAACCAAACAGGTCCTACCAAACGAAGTATCTGTGAACACCTTATTGAATCGGAATCTTTCCGAGAAAGGAAAAAAGTAGAAAAGAGTCCAAAATCCTTTCAACCGATAGAAATTCTCGGAAATAAAAGTCAAGGAAATAAAGACCCTAAAGATTCTAATTTGAGAAAAGATTGAACTCGAATGCAGATGCAAGACGAAAACAAAATAAAGTGCACGACTGGGTCGTACGAACTTGCACCTTAATGCTCAAGTCTTGTTCTCATAAAGTGGGCGTGGCATTCCCCATATTTGAAGGAATTATTGTAACATCGTACTCATGATATCTGGGGAATTTCATTTATTTTTAAATATTCTACAAAAGGAGGCGTGGTCCTCCAGCAAATTATACAGAACTATAAAGCTTATAAATTTTGCTTAACAAGATAGCGAAGATGTTGGAAACTTTTGAGAAAACAAAAAGAAAAACTTGAACACTAACCCTGGAGCATTTCCACAGTTAAAGGCAATGGAAAGTCGGAAGTGGATTATATAGAGAAAGAGTGGATCTCAATGAGTGCACCTGATCAATGGCACACAATATGGCACAGAAAAGACATGTCTTTGAAGGTAGCGCTGCATCAAGTTGCGTAAAATGAGTCAATTGAAGACGATAGTGCATAATAAAGGTGCTTTCAATAAATCTTGTTTTGAGAGTCTTAAACTCGTTTTAGAGAATACATTTAGCCCATATATTAAGAATTAGATGGACAACAACGGAAGCCTATGGGTTAGTGACGACTATATTTGTTGACTAAAATGTGACACCATATGCTAAGGTGGATATAGATGATGTACTAGGTTTGGAATTATGGGTGTAGTAACGAGTAAGAGATGATATTGGCTTATGGGAATATTTGATACTGGTGTTTTCAGTTCCCTTTTCAAGAATTCTCTTTAATACAAATGAAAATCTTACAATGGTACCGATCGCCATCATTCTAGCTTATATTCAACTATAAACTGTAGCCGTCCCTATTGATTTTGATTTAAAGACGTGAACAGACTCAAAGTTATACAGCTGAAACCCGTTTAAAGAATAGAATACAACTTGTTTCGTAATACTATTGAAGCATAGAAAACTTTGGAATCAAGTTCGTCAGTAGAACCATAAAGAAGAATTCAGAAGGACCTAGTGGGTGCTCTCAGCTTAACTCGAGAATCATTATGCTGCCATTCTAGTAAGTCACTGCACATTGATCGAACACGAATCGACCATAGTTCAAAGCATCATATCAGATCATTATAGCTGATCGGAGCTACTGACACAGACATTCCTTTTGACTCACTAGCTGAAAAAATTGACGAAATATACAAAAATTCGACAGTTGCCTGTAAAGAGACTACTCGAAAAAATGCGGAATGGATTACAAGGATCATCATAAGGATCTGTAAGGAAAGGGATCGATTGTATCGCAGGATGAAGTATAACTTTCACCTAATACAAATGTTGGTGGGCACGTATGTCGCAGAACAACATCTAGCCACACGAACACATTTTACGGAATGCAACTTACTTGGAAGACACAGACTGTGGCGATGTGGCAAGCCTTATAGCTCCCCTAGATATCAAAAAGGCGGACTCCTTTTTAGATGGTATTAGAGCAATAGACATATTTACAATCAAATGCTGACATCTTTGCACCCATAATTCCGAAACTTATTAAAATGAGTTTTAACAGTTCCACGGTGCCAAAAAAGAGGTACTTGTTAGACCTATCTACAAAGGAGGAGCCAAACATGAGATAGAAAACTCCTGTCATATTGCCTGCGATAGAAAAGACCTTTGAGCAAATTATTGCAGATCGTATATCGAAATTTATTGATAAGTGCAAACTTATAAGCAAAAATCAGTGCGGTTGTCAGAAGGGAAAAAGTACTAACCAACTTCTTGGCGATTTCGCAAATCAACCACCATCAGCCTTAGTTAGTGCTTTTCTTAGATTTTAGCAAAGCTTTTGATACCCTCTATGCCACCACAAAGTGAGAGGCAATACAGCGAATGGTCATTTGAGGAAAACTGGTAGACTGGCTAAAAGACTATCTTAGTAATAGGACATTTCGCATCAAAGGCTATCGCAATAAGTCCTAAACAGTGCAGTATGGAGTCCCACAAGGCTTTAAGCTTGGCCCTTTACTATTCATTCGGTATATCAACGAACTGTTTTATTGAGCCATTAAGATGAGCTTTTCATTCGCAGATGATACAGCGATTGTTGTCTGTCACAAATCGATCGTTGAAGCGACCAGGATGATGCTGGCAAAGTTCAACGAAGCTGGGAAATGGTGCCACGATAATGGGTTTGCAATAAATGAGGCTTAAACAAACACCCAAGTAACTGCCAAGTTATAGACGTCGTAGTTACGTACAAATATCGAAGATAATCTTATGGATGCTCAGTGGTCGGACTACTAGCATGGAGGTTCGCGGTTTATTCGAAAAGTTTGTCAAGGACCCACTTCAAGCGAGCGTCTAACAAATATACGATAGTAAAAGTATCACCCTTCGGATGTTGCATATATTTCGTAAAAAGAATATATCACGCACAATACAAATGCTTCTGAGAAACTAGGTTCTGGTCTCTGGGTGTTTGAAGTCCTGGCTAAATCAAACCCAAACAGAGTAAGTTCTCTTCCGAAACAGTGAAAAAATGTTTAGTTCTACTACTTATCAGACTTAACTAGAGTGTTCCAAGTAGAATCGCCATGATACCAAGAGGATAGTCTGACATTGAGACGCACAGACCTTAACTATACATCTATACTCAATGAAAGCACTCGATTTAACTCTAGCCTAACCCTCTAAGTCCAAAGCAGGGACATGGTGGGTTTACGAGCAGCAGGAGGTGGAACAGATCATGTATATGGCCAAACTACACTATGGGCTCGTTCAGATATTTAAAGAGTCGCAGTGATTGGTAAAAATGACTGAATGACTAGAGTATGTATCCCTCTCAACACACCTTCCGGTAATTTTAATGATAAAGGCAACAAAGGAATCCTTCCTCACTAGGATTCCTTCTACTTTCTCTACAAGCAAAGTAGGGATACATTCTTCACTTATGATCTTCTTCATGCAAATCAATATACCTAACCACTTGAAGTATCAATAGGGTTCCAAAGGAAACTGTCCTCCCTGAAAGCAGGATATGATTCGAAATGATCACACCACTGTCCATGAATTGAACACAATATTTGTATATCCAGAAGCTGCAGGACAAATATTACTGCACTTAGTGTGTGAATCGCTCTGTCTAGTGGAAATTCTACGAATGCCCTAGGGTTAGAGCTCATAGTGTACATACAGCGTGCTAGTGTAGTATATTACGAATCCAAATTCAAGACTCAAGCCCTGTCGCTTAAAAGAATATCCTTCATATCACAAATAACACCTACGCAGCATCATGGTACTCGCTTATTGGTGGACACAAGGGTTAGGGGTTAGAGTTAATTCCTTGCAAGACCAACGCAAGTATTTTTGGCACACGAACGAAGGACTTTTCATAAATCTCGAATGAATAATCGACCAAACTTTAAGTAAACATGTTTTGCAGTCTTGTTATACATACAAACATTCAGATCTAAGTAGCTTTTGTATAGATCATAAATCAGTCAAGATTGTAAAGACCTGTTAAGGCTAAAAATACTTCGAAAAAGAACGTTTTTCTTTTGCTCTTGGTAATGTGTAGGTGTAAAGGACTTCAAGTGGTATGTTTACTCATCTAATTTTAGACGCATTTATGTATCTTATTAATTATTTAATCATCTTCGCATTACTTTACGACTTCTTGGACTAATTAGTCTGTATAACAAAGAAATAAATATAAATCTTGACGCAACAAACTTAGCTACTTCCCAGGAATCAGAGGGACTTGTTTTTACATTCTGACGCACTAACCAACGCGCTTTAAAGGTTTTCATTTTACCGCAGAATATACGCAGAATAAAGATTAACATAAACACAGAAAGCAGAAAAATATGCGCAATGTTTTTATTTTGATTGAATGGTGGAAAGAATTCTGAGAAAAATTGTTATTGAATGTACATACTTCTATTCTGCAGTATGGTTTCGAGGAATTACTGGTTGAATAGAATCAACATCGAATTACGCCATTAAAAGCCGTAGAATTTCTTCTCAGAAATCTTAAGGATTCTTCTAAGAAAAACAAAATGTGTATACATAGTAGGATCACACTCCTGCATAAGGCCAACACGATTTCACAAGAAGTTTTAGCGCTTGGTTACCGCAATCTTTTTTATAACTTAATTATTTGGTATGAAATCGTATGCCCACGCCCACTTTTTGGGGGCGTTTTCTCTTTTATAAAACCGACTTTGAAAACATTTGGGATGTAACATGTTGGAGGGTTCAAAATTCAACAAAAAAATGCAGCATTCGAAGACCACATCCGTAGGGATGATACAAAGGACGAAGGATGGACTTAACTTTTACTCAATGTCAAGCACAATACTTAACTTAAGTAAGTACAGGTCACGGGATTCATCGGGGGTTTAGAGTCTCTTTCTTATTTGATAATTTAGTTTTGGTAATCATTTCTTGTAAAGTTATCAATCCAGTGAATGTATTTATCTATTTGTTTATATATGCATAAGTCTATAAGTCAGATCCAGCGTCTCTGGGATCGTAATGGGAGATCGAAACTGTCATTCTAACTCTAAAATTGGCCATACCTGACATCACAACGGGGTTTTGAATAAAATTCAGTTATATCGAATATGGCTTTAATACTTTTAAGTACATACATACATGTTCACTTAAAATTGCGTACTAACTTTGTGATCGTTAGTCCTGTGACATGTGTACATAGCAAGTGACGAAAAAGTAAGACTGTGTTCATCGTCATGCGACTAAGCGTCGACTAAGATGGATTTTCGCGCGGATTCCAGCGAAATCGCTAGTAGCGCGACGCAAATTCGCTTGACCATGAACACAGCCTTATGGGATAGTCCTAGCCATGCTGCATGATTGCCTATCACGCAGTGGCCGCTCACAGCATCTACAGCTATTGAAGATATCTCTTGTGTCATGAGATCTGCGGGTCTCTTTTGTCACAGACTGGCTATAACGATTTGGCTGTTGGATATCTAATTACGTATGTACTAAAGTGAGTAAAGGTCTCTCCTAGTATCCTCCTCGATGGATTCAATGTCTATTTCTGCATTCAAAAAGCTAGGAATGACCGTTCAGACACATTTAAAAAGAAATCGTTTTTAGCGGACATTTTCTTAATAAAACGATTTCTTCTGTTTGCTTTACTCTCGAATGTTTGTCTTATGTTTACGCGATGTGGGATAAATACGCAATGTCTGAAAATCAAACTTAGAAAAGTTCAAGTCATCCTATTTTCCTTTGAATTTAAAATACTTCCAGATCTGTGTGGAGGGAAGCAAAAGCTCACAAGGGAAGGAGCAGGAGTCTTTCCAGATAGGTTTTGACTGATTTTGATTGCTGGTTTATGGATGACGAGACTTGGTGCTTCGGAGATTTTGTACGAATTCCAGGCGAAAAGTATTACGTCGCCCCATTTGTGGGTGGTGCAGAGCCCAAAGTTAGAGCTAGACACTCGTCTAAGTTCACAAATGAATTTTTGTTCGACAGGCTATATGCTGGTAGAGAATATAAAGCAAATAATTCAGAGCGCACTTTCAAACAAAAGTCGATGTATTATTAGGGAGCGCTTGCTATAGAGGCTACTTAAGCTTGTTTACGCTCATGGAATTCTAATGTATTCTTTGAACAATCCTTCAAAAAAAGATGCAAACCTCCCTAATTGTCCGGAACTGCGTCCAAAAGGGAGATGTTGGGCTCTAATTAAAGTCAAATTAATGAGTAGCGTCCAAGCCAAAGTTGGCGCTCTCTCTAGCAAACATAAGCCAGTAACTACATTTGAAGTTTGGAATTTTATTGACTAGCATGAACATAAGTGGGGTCCCTGAAGTACTTACGAAGTACCATAACCAGAGACCGATAGATTGACGTTAAAATTCAGCTTTTTACCTTAGAAAGTCAGAGGGATGATTAATCCAATCGAATGCTTTAAGGAAATCTATTTAATTACCACCACCAGTCCCCATCTTAACCCATTTTGTAAGTTCCTTAGGATATACGAGTATTTACCAAAAATTGTAAGATCGGTCGCAATTAATCTTGCTAAATCGACTAACCGGGAGAAATTGACTGAATGAAATTTTACTCAAAAATGCAAAAACTTAAACACGTTTACACTTTGGATCATACCAAATTCGTAACTTCATACTTTGTGCATATACATATAGAGGTTAAAATAAAGTTTCCACCGTTCCACAACAGCAATTTAGAATAGAATGAATTCTTTTAAGGAGAGTATTCCAGCCATTAGACAGACCAATAGATAGAACCCAGTCTGTTTTGTTTTAACTTCTCACATGAATTGTGAGTTTTATTCCTTTTCTATGAAAAGTATGTCGAATAACTTTTAAAAAATAGAATCCAGTTGAACTTCAACGCTCATTTACTTTATTTGGAAAAACAAGTACTTGGTAATTTAATTTTTGATTTCATCGATGACTTACAGTAAGTTTGGGTATTGTGACCATAACAGGGAAACTTTTGGACAGATTTCAAAGAAACAAGATCCTTTGTATCTATTGTATTCTGTAACTATTTACAAAAATCAAAGCACAGTATTATGGCAGTTTAAAGAATTTTAAAAGTCAAATCAATACCTGGTTTTACTCTCATTGGAGTGTTGTGATAAATTAAAGTCATGGCGTTGTTGTACTTATTTTTCGTCCTATGCCTATACGGTGTCATCGGCACAAAAGTGAGCATCGAACAAATATCTAATAATCGAGTATAGTTTCAAACTTAGTAAAACTTTTACCGAACATGGCAGAGACCACAAGTGGTATATGTGCTTTAAAAAAGGTAAATGATAAAGGTTGGCCAACCGAAATCCGTGATCACCACAGAATCTATCAAAAGTGTCCTTAAATTCATTAATGTATTCAGCATCTGAACAAAACAATTTAACGCATTTTGACCGAACATCTGGGCTGCCCTTCCAATGTATATGGGATTCTTTCAACATAATGACTAAAAATCTCATTTTAACTATAAATTCCTTTCTGTATTCAACTGACTGACTTCATCGTGGAAATAGCTGAATTCAGTCAAAGATGGCCTGAAATAAAACGGTTTTGCCAAACAAAACTTTATGTTGTTCTTACTTTTAAAAAGTTATCTTAACTTTGTGGCGCACCTTATATTCAGGTTTCAAGTTCAAGTAAAACATTCAGTAGTCTGAAACGATAGGTGTGAAATTGTATCCATTTTAGGTACATAAAGACTAATAGAATGGGCGTGGCAATCCACCATTTTTTACCAACAAATGGCTTCAAAATCTCTCTAAAATATGGTTGTGACTATTTTGGCACGCCATACATATGTATGTATATCTTCACTATTAGTAAAATCGGCCTTAAGTACATTACTCTTAATTTGGAAGCTACTAGGCCTTGTTTATCCTCATGCATGTAAGGAGAACTAAAATTTTATTTCAATTCTGAAAAGTTTATAAATTTTTAGCATGAAGGTCCGTAGAACGCAGTTTTTTTTATTTTAGAAAATGAACGCGAAACATTCGTTTGCTTTATACGACGTTGTATTGTCTTAACTGAGAGAATTTTTTTAATTTGTTATTCATTTGGATGTTTGTCAAATGTTTGCCAAAAAGTGAACTTGAGAGATGTTCATAGGAGTATGACAAATGTACCTACCGTTGTGACAAAGAAATGAAAACTTTAAAAAAATAACGAAGCTCTAGGTTTTGATTTATAACCGGATAAATCAGTTAGCAATTTCGCCACAAAAAGCACTAATTAAACTCCTTCATGTAATACACGTTTCATTTAGATTGCTAAACCCTCCAGATGCATGGAAGGTAGCAGAAGTGTTCCGAAACCGGGAAAATCTCCTAACGACAAGCGCATCCAACCTGTTTAGTTTGTCTAGTTTGGAATCAAGTATTTTACAATTGGCCAGGTTTATATAAAATGAAATTGAAAAAGCCCTGGAGGGAAAATAATGCTTTTCTTGCTCCCAGCCCTTGGACAAGGTTTGGCACGATATGGCTTAAAATACAAATTAAGACGGTTTCTGCCGAAACACTTATACATATAAGAGTTACCTTGAAAATAGATTACTTCGTGTTAAACACGGAACTGACTACTCTGAGTTCAAGAAAATCCGTGCGGGAGTTCCGCAAGGAATCGTACTTGGTCCAATGTTATTATTGCTCTACACTCCTGATATACCCCAAACTGAAGACACTGTAGTAGCTACGTTTGCGAACGATACGGCTATTTTAGAAACGTATAGTTCAGCTGAGTCAGGAACTGAAAAACTGCTTAAGCCTATATGGGCCTTTTTCAAAACTGGGATTGCTTGCTTTGGAAGCAATAGAGAATTTGTTCAATTAATCCAATGTGATAAGACCAATTAAATGCTTCCTGATTAAAAATTTTGCAAACAAGAGACTTAGGTATCGCAACTCTGGAAGACGAAATAATAAATTTCGCTTAGAAGCTCCATATTCCCCTTCATAGTCACTGCAACCATGAAATACTCCAAGCATTGGACGTGAGAAACCTTGTGCGCCGACTGCAAAGAACTAAACCATTCGAACGCAAGAAGAAGTAACCGCATATAATGACGGTATTAGCAAGTGATTTTGCTAAAAACCTACCTGCCTCTTGTTAAAGAAACTTAGTTATAGTACAGGGAAGGGTGTGTTGACAGCCAGGCAGCAATCATAGCCACCACTTCCATTACAACCAAATCAAAACCCTAAGCTCTGCGCATAGCATTAAGCTATGCTGGATCTCGGGGCTTAACTGATCCGTGCTTCCAGTTTTAAATTTAAAAAAAAAATTTGAACTTATGGCATAATGTGCAATTTATGACTGTGTTCACCATCAAGTGAATTACGCGATGGCTTTTCGCGCGATTTCAAGCGTAATCTCATGCGATTGAGAGTTTATGACAGCTTGGTTCACCTAGTTTTATTCGTTGTTTGACAGTTGTTCTCGTCGCATGCGGTCGATTGAAGTCGCTTGAAGTCGCTTGTAGTCGCTCAATTCGTGCTTGTCGCTAGTACCGAATCGCATCGCGTCGCGCGACTCGAATTTCCTTGACCGTGAACACAGCCTACATTTGTAATAAGGAATCGGGGCAGTCCCTGTGGTTCCTTCGATTACATCATACTTTCAGATACTGCGGAGTCAAAAATTTAGTCCAGTGCTTGATTTGTCTTCTAACAAGAACCATGAAACTTGCTAGATTTTTAGAAGATCTTTAGAAGATCTCCAGGTATTCGGTGAAAGCCATTTCCACCAAAGCACCAAAAAGTAAGCTAAGAACTTGACTGGACAGTCATATCACTATCACCAAACCGACTAAAATTTACTGCGTCGTAAATTCAATAAATTTTACAAGACTTGTGTTTTGAATAAAGTCCTTCCAATAGTAAAGTACGAAGCTGGATCGCCCAGGAAAGCACAACCAGAAATGACATAATAAGGTTCAAGTATTTCCCAAAAATTGTACCTTCTGAGCTCTGCCGATGAAAGCAAGTTGACCTGGTTATAGACCCATTTAAGGGCGTTCACTTACTAGGTCACAAGGGAGGTACCTTGTGCACTAGGCGAACCAACTTTTAAGGACTACAAACCATATGGAAGGAAACACAAAATTTAATCCTGTTGCTGGATGCATAGTGTTACTTGAAAATGCCCAAATGAATGAGCGATGGATAAAGTAACAATTCAATCAAAATTCAAGTTGAATTGCAAATCACACCCTTTTCTCCTTTTTTTGTGATTTGGTCCGACGCCCCCTCATTATGTTGTGGCACTTAAAAGTACTCCCAAGTACACATTTCTAAGATTACACATACCTTGGCGAATATTTTGCCGCGCGTTTTCCCTTCTTTATTAGATACAGATGCTTCAGGACTCTGGCTTTTCCGATAGTACGAGAACCAGAAGCGGCAGTAAGTGAATCAAACGAAAAGCTCGCTCTCTCTCGTTTTGGTTTACTCAGCAGTAGCAGCAGCAGCAGCAGGAGCAGGAGCAGGAGCAGCAGGAGTAGAGTGTGTGTGCCTCCGGTTATCTGGATCACATAAAGAACGATGGATTCTGATAAAGTTTACACAATTTATTTGTTGTTGTTGTTGCAGAAAATATTTTCTTCCAGCTCCTCCCTGATGATGTACATATGTATGTAGGTGTATCGAATATATGTTCCTTTTTTACCGAAAATAAATTGTTGCTGATACTAAGGACAGTTAAATCTATCAGTTTGTATGGGTATCAGGAAAAAGCATTCGCGAATTTCCGGTCATTAGTTTCGGACGTGTACCCTCGCACTTTGCATTTAGAAATGTCGCCTCCCCACACACTATTATTCACTATTCACTCGTTCCTATGCACTGAACATGTTTTTTTCTCATGCTCTGTGGATTTTAATTTTCTCAATTAATTTGCGCTACAAAACCGATTCGATTCGAGATACACAAACTAAGATTTTCACTCTTGTAGTAGATACTCTGTGTGTGACTATGTGTAAACTTCTTCTTTTTTTTTTTTTTTGCAAATAGTGACTTAAAAGTTTCACACCACCGGTTTAGGTTATCATCTTAAAAGGATTTCACTTATTTCACTTGAATTTGTAGGTGCACGCACTTAGAGATACTTTTTGGAAAAATTTTCAGAAGAAAAATGAAATTTTTGAAACTCACAGTAGGTGGTTACCGACCGACAGGATGTTGCGTAGTGAACAGGATATCACCAGGGGAAGACAGTGTTTGTTCCCGAATTTGCCTTCTGTAAGGATGAAGCTGAAGTAGGCAACAGCAGGCAGAAGCAGATCAGGGTGTGGTGAATATTTTGTGTACCAGATGAAAATTTCAATACAAGAACAACAAAACCGAAAAGCTTTTCTCGTCGAGTTGGTATGTATGTTTGGTATTATTTCTAGTTTTTTTTTTTTTTTTCATTAAGTTTTCATTTTGGTTCCTTTTTTATGCTCCTGGTTACATACACCCTCTGCACATACATACACATATGTATGTGAGGTACTCTGGTTGAGGTTCCTTGTGCACTTGAGAAGTTGGAAAATTTTCTTCTTCGACTCAATGGGTATGTGGTATGTGGTAGCACTTTGTGGTATTGTTGATGGAAAAACCACTTTGGGATCGATTGGGTTACTGTGTATTTCCTCAGTGATGGCACTAAAAAAACAAAACAGGGAACCAGCTAATCAAAGAGAAAGAGACCCACAAACACTCTTGGAAACCGTTGTAGTAAATAAAAACGATGCCCTCAACCGAACTCGAACACTGACTACACCTGACTAAAATCGATTTGGCTCCTAGTTGGCGGATTCTGGTTCGGTTTGAGAGAGCAAAAGTTCTCTCTTCCCCTGGATGCTGTATTTGGTCAGTAATGTATCTGAAGTTAAGCTTGAACCGTATCTTTTCGACATTTTATATGAGATTTTCTCCTGATTCATCTATGTATGTGTGAGTGTGGGGGTGTACAATGCCTACCCCAATTTTTTGGTACTCAACTGATGCTGGCCCCGAGCTTTAATTTAGGATGTTTGTTATGATTTTTCAAAAAAAGAGATTGTATTGCAGTGTTTGCAGGACCGATTTGATTACCTTCCATTCTAGTTTTTATTTATTTTTGCTTTTTTTGTGTTGATTTTGGTTTGTTTTTGTGTTAGGCATAAGTATTTGTTGCTGACTTATGACTGTATCGTGTACTTTAGTACTTTTTGATATCTTTTGCTGAGAATTTAAGTGGGACTTTCCAGAAATCTGGAGACTTGTTTTCAAAGGCTCGCTCTAGTAACTTAGCCTTAACTATCGTCAATCTTGAAGAAATTTCGTTGAGCATTATGGTTTTGAAGAAACGCCTTCAAATGAATGAACTCTCTCTTCATACTTTCCTTAATCTCTAAATATGAAAATAAGTGATGTAAAGTTTTATATAGTGGGCGTGGCTGCTTCAAAAATCTTGCGGAATATCTTCACTTATGCCATAAAATCCTCATGTACTTATGTATGCATTAGTTTTGAGCTTAATCGCCGACAGAGTTGTTAAAAACTGCACAACTTTGCTACTGGAATCTGGCTAAAATCTTTGAATCATGTTGACTTTGACTGCAACATTTCGGTGACTGTTTAGTCAGTTAAAAGTCTTTAAAACTAGATCGTAATTTGTACAGTCTGTAAGTCCTTTGACTGTAGTTACTTACAACTGTAAGTTGATTGACTTCTTCTAGTACTTTGATTGTTTAAAATCTTTTGACCAAAATATTTAAATTTTCTATGGCATTGAAGTACTTTAATCGCTCGTAGACAGTACTATTGGTGAATTAACTCCAAACTCTATGGTGAATCTTGACTTTATATTGAAAACCATGATTAAAATACTCCAAAGCTGTAGAAAACTGAAATATTTTGGTCAAAAGACTTAAAGTAGTCAATTAAATTACAGTTGACTTGCAGGTGAAAGTTAAACACCAGAGCTGTTTTAGAGAAACCAATTTTTATTGAATTTTGATTTCGTTAAATTTTAAAGTTAGTATCTAAACAATTTTGGAATTTCGCTTCGAGACGTGTTAATTCCAGCGATCTTATGTCAGAAACTTTTATTACTGCTGTCATGTGATTTGTATCAAGGCGAGGATTGTGCTAACATTCCGGCTCGAAGGACCAATCTCAATTCCAGCAAGTAAGTGCACTAAAATCCCCTAACTATTGGTGGGAGGAAATCTATAAAAAAAAATACTGTGATTGCTGTGGGTTCAATGTGAACTGGTTTGTTTATTAAATTAAACTGCCTTAAATACTAAATATGCTAAAATTTGGCCAAAGCTATGTTCAGACGATTGCCACTGAAAAATGTGTCCCAAGCGTCTCACAAGCAACCGTCTGAACTTACAATTTTGTTTGACAATATTTGCAGAACATTGTCCGACCCTCATCTGACAGTGAAATCATTTGAACACACAATTGTAGCATTGACAGACCATTGTCAGGCATTTAGGACATTTGCAGACTCATTTGCTATTAAACACGTTACTCAGTGCAGAATGGAAAAACAATTTTTAATTTTTCTGACAATAAACAAACATTTGCCAAACGTGTGAACTGACAATTTTCAAAGTTGCCAGGTGAAGTATTGTCAGCCCAACCATCTGACAATGAAATTGTGTTTTTAACAAATCCGTCAACTCTTTTAAGTTGAAGTCAAAGTTACAGGCCAACCAACAGGGAGAATTGGCGGGCTTAATTTTTGGAACGTCTCCATAGAAAACGAGTGATATGCTGTGTTCCATGTTCTCAATATTGTTCATGTACCTCACCATAGTTTTATTCAGAATATGTCCAGATATGACATATTAAGGGAAATCCTTTAGTTCACTTATCAAGAAAGATCGTCTCTCCCCTTTGACTACGAGGAAGTAGGTAAGAAGTACATGATTATTGAATGCGAGGATTGAAAACTTGTCTGACCCGTAGTGTTATTTTTTGAGTTCCTAGAACTTCCTTTATTCGTCTTTTCTGGATGAAACACACCATTTGCATTTGTCGTGAGATAGCCTCCATTGATCATACGAAGAATCTGAAATTGACAATCCAATCAACTTCTACTGAGCTCTTCTTAAATCGAGGCTTCTATGAGGATGATATCGGGATATAGTAATCTTTCCGACATCGGGTCATCAATATCTATATATTTGATAATAATGTTAATTTTGTCTTATGAGTTTGTTACACCGTGCAAGCTAAGATCGAAATCGAAGAAAACTATTATTTTGGTAAACTTTAGGTGGCCTCAGCTCACAAACGATGTTTCGTAGCACAAATGTTCTTTTCGCTTGTAAGCGAGTGTGCGTCTTTCGTGATATACACTTCTCTGAAGCCTAGTTTGAGTCGTTCGACAAAACCTACAACAGTGGTTTTGACAGGTTTCAAATCTCCCCCAATTCTACGAAGCTACACTAAAGTTAGAAACAGTTTTCGAGTTCGTCCTCATCTTCGACCAATGACTTGAAAAGTTAATCAAGAAATTCAGTTGATACAGTCTCAACATCGCATAGTGGTCTTGGTAAGAACAAAACCACCAATAGAAATGCATGACGACTGAGTGTCACACCCTAAGAATCAATTGAAGTCGGTTTCTTAAAATCTCTATACCTACTAACTGATTTCATACCCAGATTTTAGTACACATTTCTCGTTACATATGCTCATGGAAAGATATTGGTAATCCTCAATCATGATACAGAGCTTAGAGCCATTAATCTAAACACATAAGTCGAGAACAGAAGAGAAAATCTGAAGCACGAGTTTACTTAAAGAATCTGAATATCCTTGGATCGCCCCACAGGCTCCTTAAGCATATTCTAAGCCGAAATTGGGTGAAAAGCCTGCTAGGCTTTAGTAGAGTAAGTAGTTGATTTCTATAGCACAGAATTAAGATTCCGAGCCGTATTACAACCTAACAAAAGTTCTCCTTATAGTTTCTTTGAAAAAATTCTCTGGCTTTCGCAATCGTGCTAGTAAAACTCCAAAATGGTTCATGGACTAGTGAATATCAGCTACATAGAAGCAGAATGTGCGATGGAATCAGTAGTGATTCAACTAGAGAATCAAAACTGAAGAAGATCCTCAGCTTCGAATGTTGCTTCGAAAAATCTGTGAAGGTCTGAAAAGGCCTATGAATTCGGATGACATCTAAGAATAAACATAAATAGAAGTCCCTGCACTTTGGCCAAAACAAATGACAAGTTCAACAATTTGGGGAAAACAATTCAATTGGGATGACACATTCTTCAGATATGTGAAGTTAGCTTCGGTTTGTTTGACATTTCTTTTCATCTATTACTCGTACACACTTTGCATTTAATCATGAGAAAGTACATCCTTCGACGCTTAAAGGCTCAAAGGTTAGTACTCTATAACCATTAACAAAATGTAATTGTACCTCTCAAAAATGGACTGCTTGGTGCGAGTTTTATACTAAAGGCATCATTGGTTCATTATTCTTCAATAAGGCTAACAATATGTACAGTCATAGTGTACAGAGTTTGCTACCGAACCATGCTGAGTGACAACTTTTGAGATAAATTCGAAGAGGATGACTTGGAGGATATTTGGTTTGAAAAAGATTTTGCCACACAGATGCCTAAAGAATAAAGTTATAGAAGTCAACGTCGACATTTTAAAACAACGTAAGACATTCTTAATGAAAACCCTTTAAAGTATAAGCTGGACAACACGAAAGTTACTTGAGTCTCGAGAAACAAATACAAAACTATATCAAACTTTATATGTGTCTACAGATCAAGTGTCTGCTGGAACCGATAGTGCGAAGGGCAGGTGTTAACACGGAAGGCACTATCTTCAACAAATCTGTCCAGCTTCTGAGATATGCAAATGACATCGACATCATCGGTTGCTCCCAGCGCGGCGTAATAGAACCTTTTACGGCAACTGAAGACCAGTCGAAGCAAGTTGGCCTTGAAGTGAATAAGGACAAAACCAAGTATCTGTTGTCAATAAACAAAGAAGCATAAGTCCATCGCCTAGGACAAAACGTCACTGTTGGCAACAGCTTCATACCTCGAAGTAAATGTCAACTCCACGAACGACATCTTAGTGGTGATTAGGCGAAGACTTACCCTAGTAAACGGTTGCTACTTCAGTTTGGCTAAGCAAATGGGTTCAAGACTCCTAACTCGGAAGACGAAATGCCAGTCCTCCTATATGGAGCCGAGTGCTGTACAATAAGTAGGAAAGCAGAGCAGGCAGAGCCGCTTTACGGGTCGGGAGACCAGGCCCCATGGAGTATTGCAGCAAAGAAGCTGGTTTTGAGTAGGTTTTCTACGATATGTGGGTAAGCGCATACTACAAAGTGTGGGCGAAGAATCCTATCAACCAAAACATTCTTTCAGAACTCCTCACTCGGAAGAAGAAATGTCAGTTCTTCTATATGGAGCCGAGGGCTAGACGATAAGCAGAAAAGCAGAGCAGATTTTGGGCATTTTCGAGAGAAAAATCCTTCGTTGAATTTTCGGTCCCTTATGCGAGGAGTGCGAATGGAGGTGAAGATATAACCGCAAACTCTATGAGCTGTACCAAGGTTTGGATACTGACTCGACATCGAATGAATGGACAATAATGTTCGAATCACAGGCCCCAGGCTCGAGCCGACAAGGAAGGCCGAACCTCCGTTGAAAGGACCAAGAAGGACTGCCGTTTCTTAGGCAGAAACTCTTCATGAGTCGCGACCCCGTTAAGTAAGTAAGTAAGCAGATCAAGTTGTATCACTTTTTCAGGATCAAAAAGTAGAAACTTCAATCGCAGCTTAGATCGACTGAGAGACTCACTTAAAATCTACAATAATGGGTGAATTCCTTGGCCAAACAAATAGCTAATAGCTCCCTCTAGTTACGTGCCCACTGGCGTATACGTACTTTTTTCGTGAAAGTGTACTGCAAAGCAAAGTATGTACTAAAATAAATGCAGACTTGCAACACTATCCCCACTAGACCATCAGCTTTGTGAAATGTTATTCCAAGAAATTCACCTCGCCCAAGGCGTTCCCCTTCTGCGTCAGCATCTGCGCACTCCACGCCGTCGAATTGAAGAGCTTTTTCCTCACATTTCAAACAAATGTACGTGTACGCCTATAGTTTGTATTTATGTTTATCTTATCAGAGGACCACACTCAGCAGCTTTCTCAATATTTAATAATCGCATTAAATTCGCTTGTTAATTTTTATTGTATCTATTCTATATGTACATCCATAGATGTGAACGTACGTACTTGTGTGTATGTCCACAGGTCTACAGAAGCACCAGATACACCCAGCTGAAAGCTGCTCCTAAAAACACACCCCAATGGACGGATGGATGGATGGATAGATGTTTTTTTTTTCTCTATTTGATTTATTTTCGACACTAATTGTGATTCCTGGGACAGTTTTGGCAAATATTTGCTTGTAAACGGAGCGGACGGGCCGAAAATACTTCAGCAGATAGCGCCTCGACCTTTGATGCGAGTGAGTCCTCATTAATTGAATAAACAGTTCGAGTGCGTTAAGTAAACTCAATATTCGTGGAACGCAGGGGCAATGTATAGGTGCACTTGTATCCCTGATTTGCAACTTTGAGAGAATCCTACGTGGCGCATAGATGGGGTGGGGGACACGTTCGTATTTGTTAGTTTTCACGCCGACACTTGTTGCTACTGGAGATAGTGAAGGATGTAATAATAAGTGGATTGTGTATCCTCTGTAGGTACGTTGGAACGTTGAGATTTTCCTTCGTTTAGTGGGCATATGTGGGTGTTTATGGATTTAACGAGATGATATGTACACACACTTCGATGGGTCTACCTACTAGGAAAAAGGTAGCTCGTGGAGGGGATTATAACTATGTGTTCTCATTGATCTGGGAATGTTAGACTTTTGAATTGAAGTTGAGATAATAATGTGAAAGGTAGAAGGATGTAGGATATACGGATACAGATACAATGGTCATACAGATTCGTTTTTTTTTTTTTTTAATTTATCACTGAACATGCGTAGGCACTGGAGGAAGGGCAAAAGAAAAACACAAATATTGACATTTGCTGCAGTGTTTTGAACAAATCAGTCAATACTGACGAAGTCACTAACGGGAGCGGGTGGTTCCCAGAGTAAGATGATGATCCACCCACCTTACACAATGGCAGCACAATGGACCTTCTATGGTTTAAGTACATCCTTATCGAAGGGCGGTATAAAGGAACCAACCAACCAAGAAACAAAGCGCTAGTCTTACTTACTTAGGTGACGCTATAATTCGGCTTGAACCTGAGCCTCAACCAATAAACCTCTCCAGTTAGCCCGATCTGGAGGTCTTCCTCTACTGGGTCTTCCTCTACTGCGTTGTCCTTCCGGGTTTGATTCAAAAAGTCTGCGGGCTGGATCATTGGTGCCCATTTGTTCTACATGTCCTTGCCAATTCAAACGACTGATGCGCATTTTGTTGACTAGGTCGATGTCACTGTACAGATATCGTATAGTTCGTCGTTGAGTCTTCTCTTCCAAGGCCCGTCAACGCAAACGGGACCGAAAATTAGACGAAGAAGCGACTGAGTGTCTCTTCATCCGCTTTAGACAGAGTCCATGCTTCAGCGCCATAAAGCAGGACTAGGATGATCAGTGTCTTATATAGAGTCTCCTTAGTTCTTCGGGTTTGGGTTCTACTACTCAATTCAGAATCAATATCGCAACAGGTAGACACTTCGGTGTTCATTCCGCTTTGCGTACTGAAGCAAGAGACATGGATCAAGTCCAGTAGAGCGGCCAATAGTAGAGACCTAGACACCTGCGTGGTTACAAAAAGTTTATGACTGCTACCCATGAACCTAATCTAATCTTTTGCCATTTTGCCAAAGTTTATCTTCATGTTTAAGTATAGTTCTTCTAATGCTAGGTCAGCTTTTACTATTGGATCAAGGTCTGATCTTCAGATTCAGCGCCTATTTTCAGATCTAGCTTTGCTTCATCCTATTTAACTGGAGGAAAGGTAATGTTGTGTTAACACCTAAAGCTGTCAGTAGGTTGTCAGTCTCCCTCAGATCCAAAGGAAAAAAATAATAGGTCTCCACATCAGAACCACTGCCTTCTGGGCCACGACCATAACCTTCTGAGGTTATTCTAGGCTATTCCTGAAAATGTGGTTAAAATCAAAAATAATTCACTGGACTTACCTTACCATCATCAGGCCAATAATAACCTATGCATCGTTCTTATGGTCGGAAAAGGACATTCCAGCCTCCTCCCGTTCCACCGAACAAAAGGAGCAAAGAATGGCCTGTGTAGGTATTCCGGGTGCAATGCACACCTTACCCACAGATGGGCTGGAAGTCGTTCTAGACCATCCACCTTTACAAATAAGTATAATGAAGACTGCTGCTATACAACTTCGACACCACCAAGCTAGCTGGACTTATGAAGATCTTTGACAACATGTCGCTGCTATCTTCTCCAGTGGGACATCAGGGCGAAAAGAATCAATCTCTCTCGCTCCTTTAAAGTTGTCAATTCGAAGCGACATCCCTCAACTGATTGCTCATGCTAATTGGTACACTGACGGTTCTAAAATGTCGAATGGGGTAGAAGTCGGAATATGCGGTCCCATCTACAAACTGTCCGCTTCATTGGCACAGTTTACCTCTTCCAAGCCGAGGTTTTCGCTATCGACCTTTGTGCCAGAGAGTGTATTAGAAGGAACCTCCGAAGAACTATCGAACAGCCAAGTAGCTCTAACAGCTGTTATGTCCTTTGACTGTGCGTCTAAGCTCGTCTGCAACTGTCTTCAAACCCTCCTACAGCTAGCTGCACGTAATAATATTAAGC
Source organism: Xylota segnis (assembly GCA_963583995.1). NCBI lineage: Eukaryota > Metazoa > Arthropoda > Insecta > Diptera > Syrphidae > Xylota > Xylota segnis. The sequence continues at coordinate 112,251,008 of OY757236.1, read as the reverse complement.
TTAGGTTCATGGACATATATGTAGATATCCCTGGCAATGATACTGCTGACGAACTTGCCAGATCCGGTGCCCGATCTCCATATAGCAGCCCTGAACCCTTCTCAAGTCTACTTGTCAGCCAGTGGGATCGAAACGAAAAGCTCTGGCTTGAGTCAAGGAACTAGTCTGAGTCAAGGAACTTGGCTTGAGACAATCCAAGAAATTCATTAATTCTCGTAAAGACCAAATTTAACGCTAAAACCTCACGGACTTCCTATCTGGTCATTGCTGTCTCAACTCATGAAATTTGGCATTAGCTAATCGGACACGTGTCGACTATGCCTCGACGACTCTGAAACCGCCGAACATACCCAATGTGAATGTCCCGCCATTGCTCGGACTAGGTACAAACACTTCCACAAGGGGTTTACCCTCAGATATCACCTCCTCCTCTGCTCAAACAATCCTAAGATTTATGAGTGAGAGGATAGCACTAAAGATCTGTACAAGGTTGCGGTGCTCCTTGAGGCTATCTTAAGCTCAGCTCCATTACGTAAAGTCCTTTTCAAATTACCCACCATACCAAGTGTCCCCATGAATCCCAGCGGATCATGGGGCGAATCGGGCGAAGCATCGCTTAACCAGCTCATGGACACCCACTTCCCTGGATAGGCGTATCCGTAGCGACGCACCTCCACCAACTGAACTCATCAACGATGATAAACTGAGATGGGCAGTGACCAGTTTCGAGGGGGAGACGGCAGTTTTATATTATAGAGCACCATATGTCCTAATGGGCTGCCTGGAGCTAGGAACGATGCCTTCCGCCTGGACCTCTCAAACAGCTCCAACTACATGGACCTAAAGCTTGACTGCAAGCTTCGAGAAATCATAGTCGATCGTGGCAGGAAATCCCTGACCTATACATATGCAAAAAGCTGTAAGCTCCACATGGGCCCTACAATCCAGTGTTATACATGTCGGTAGTAGAACTGATTCTCATGTACCATGGACCATCGGACTCCTAAACCAGAAGAGAGGAACCCTCTCCAAGATATTCAACACCCTAACCGACCACCGGAAGGCACAGACTTGTAATCTCCTACAACGACTTCTGCAGAAGTTGTAATAAGAGGAGACTATCACTCACCTCATATGCACATGCCCCGCTCTTGGAAATATTAGGAAGGCTGCACTAGGTAATACGATCTCAACGACCTGAGTACCGACCGCATGGCTAATATTAGCTCCTTCAAAACAAGGACGGAATGGTTCCCAGAGTAAGACCCACCCACCTTACTTAGCGCCAGCACAATGGACCTTCTCTGGTCTAAGTGCATCGAGAGCCGGTCTAAACCAACTAACCACCCAACCATGACCATCACGAGCTAAATTTTGTTTCTGATTTTCCTTCCCTCTGTACCTAGTGTCTAAGTCTCTACGTCAGCGAAGTTGATTGTATTTAACGTCCTATTTCATGAAATGCTTAGACAACGCCAGTGGGTTGTTAATCCAGTAAACCAATTACTGGAACAACAGTTTCCCAGAATCAATCAAAACACCTAATCCTTTTGCTCAGCCGCACGTGTCGTCTCCTGGAATGCATCGATATTCATTTAGTTTAATCCCTGAATCCCCCACAGCCGATGTACATAAATTCAAAATCAATTTTTGAATAATCTCTTCAAGTCCACCATCCCACCATCCATCAGGAGCAACTTGAGTCCCAAGAAAACTTTCCAGGACATGCAACTTCCATTTTATATCGATTCCCCAAGTCTATGGGTGTAATTTTTGATCTCCCCAGTTGAGTCGATAACACAACTTAATCCCATGGTAACATTCTCTGGCCATTCATACCCATCATCGCTCCGGACGAGATCCTCTACTTGAGCGAAATAATTACAAAAGTTTTAATCTTTCCTCGGCAAACTATTCAGACCGAGAAAACGTATTACGATGCCAGCTGCGCTCAAGATTATACCAAGTGTAAGGAGCATGTGGGTGGATTCGCCGAAGGATGCTTCCATCACGAGTGCTTCTCATATTTTCGTCCAAATTGTCACCTAGTGGTTCGGAAACTTTTGATGCTTCGTCAACAAACTAAAGGGCGATCAATGTCCCCATTTTGAGGGAAAAACCCAAAAAAAAAAAAAAAAAGAAAACAGAAACACTTTTCAAGGCAGCCAAACCAAACTGAGCTGAACTGTGCTACCCGCCATGATATGCACATAACAGCAGCCATGCAGCCAAATGTTTCCTCAGTATCTTTGGAATTTTTTGGACAAATGCCAAGTTGATTTCCTCTCTGTCGAGGCACCACCAACAGATAGAATAAAAGATACAAAAAGCAAAAGGAATTGCCTACGTGCCTTTGAAGGCACGATAAGTTTTCATCTCGAAACGTATGGCTTGAGTGGTAGCACAAGAGGAACGGAATAAAATTTTTGTTTAGAGTTTAGGTTTTCACTTTTTCTGCTTCTCTCTGGCTCTGTGTGTCTCGCGATGGCTGTTGTTTCTTTAACGTTTCTCCCACTGTCAGCTTGTTTATCCACCAGCGATAGTATCTGGGGCAACGAATTAAGCTTGAGAGGGAAGGGACAAACAAAAAAAATAAAGAATATCCTTAATTGATAAGCATCTCTGACGGGCTGTGTGTGTGTGAAAGGAATGTTGGGAGCGCTAGGAGTAGCCATTGCTACTGCCGCCTTGCCGCCGGAGGAAAAGTTTACTCAGCACAACAACTATTACTTTTGTTCTTTGTGTACTTTTTTTTTGCGCTCCTTCTTCCTTCGTCCTTAGTCGTGGTTGAGTATTCTGTGCTCTCTTCAGATTATCTTGAATGGAATAAATGTATGAAATAGAATTAGATGGGAGGCGCAATGGAGCTAAAGTAGAACAAATTAATTAAAGAATTTTAATTGAATTGTATCTTAACGTTGGAATTTTGGAAATTAATTGAGGGACGTTACTGTTGGTCACGGTTGAGCAAACATTTCAAAGGACCTCATTGTAATGTGAGCACTTTGTGCATAGATGTTGGTTGAGAGGGAGTTTCGAGGTCAGTTTCGTTTGATGGCCTTCAACGTGTTTTTACTTGCAGAGATGCCTGCCGAAGGGGTGTAGTTCGGAAGGAGATGTTGTCCACTCTTCACGAATTTCGAGCCATTATTGCATGAATTTTTGATTATTCATTCAGGCATAGAGATATACATACATATGTATGTAGGTAGTTCCTTTGTCCAGATTTCTGATGAGACAAATTGTTGTCCAGAGTCAACTCATTACTAACACCAGCCCTAGGCACTATCTATTGCGGCACGAGATAGAAAAAGAGCTTTCCAGAGCCAATTGCCATATCTGGTTCAAATTTATTGGAATCCCCAACTATCCACCATCGTGTAGAGCTGAAGACTTTGAAAAGTAAGTCACTTTTCGAGTTCATCTACAGTTACATCATGGTGGCTGTAACATTTATAAAAGATATTCATCAAGAGGTGATGGCTGGATGCTGTAGAAATAGGGTAGGTAGTGATTGCCGTAGACTTGGCCACGTCCAGGGCTGTAACTGTTACTACACATCAAATGTTCCTTCTTTTACCTCCAAGTGGCACTATAAGCACGACAACGGACGAACTCTCTCGATGGGGTCAACGGTGATTCCCGCGATCCAGGAGATACAATGGATAGGATTAGGTATGCAAAAACGGAAAAATTGCGACATTTATTACAGCTGCCACAAAAGATGGCAGGAGGAGTTTTGTGATCTTCTGGACGGAGCCTACGGAGCCTGTCCGGAGTATAATGTCAACACCGTACTGGGAGACTTCAATTCCAAAATCAGTAAGGAAAACATCTCCAGGGGGTTAGTCGGAAGGTGCAGCCTCCACGATAGGACAACAGAAAATGGCTAATCAGCTTAGCACAGCAGATCCACACAGCAATCTGGCTATCTCCAGATGGTCGAACCGCCAACCAAATCGACTACATGGCGCGCATCCAGCTTTGTGTAAACGTTTAGAGGGGCAAATGTCGACTCTGACCACTTTTTAGTTGTAGCCAAATTCAGAGCTCGACTATCCAACGAGAAGAAGCTGCGAACCGCCCAGAAAAAAAAATTAACTCCTTATCATGACTGGAGTAGCCAGAGTCTACAGAGAGCGCCTAAGTGAGAGACTCTCCGCTGTGCATTCACCTTCCACAAATTCCAACAATCTAAGAACCCGTACCGTGACATCACGTAAGAGGGGCCCTTGGTAGATGATGAACGCCTACGTCGGAAAAAGGTGACAGAAAATACACACCAACACATGCTGCTGCCGAAAACAAGAACATCAAGGGAAGACTAACCAGCCAGAAGGAGGGAGGAGAAAAAGATCCTCTGTAAAAAGAAATGGGCCCTCGCAGTCTCCCGGCTCAAAGATATCGAAGAGTCTCGTGAGAACAACACCCGGTTTTTCGGGAAAGCCAAGCTGCTGGCAGTTGGCCTTAAACCCGGAACGCAGACTCTTCGATAGTGAAGCAAACCTAGTCGCCGAAGTACAGGAAATAGTGGCTGTATATAAGGATCATTTCCACCAGCTCCTAAATGGGCATCAAGGAGAGTGGTAGGGCAAGAAGAGAACTCGCATCCAGTCAATGAAGAATCGATTCCCCTCCCAGTTTTAAAGAGGTTGACTCGGCTATTGAAAAGCTGAATAACAACAAAGCCGTCGGATCTGATAGGCTACCAGCGAAGCTTTTCCAAAATGGTAGAAAAGTTTTGATAGGGTGCATAGACTAAATCATTGACCTAGAATATGTGGATGAAGCCATGCCCTATGACTTGGCTATGAGCTCTATAAGCCCCATCTTCTAATGTCTCGTAAGAACGCATACAATATCCAACGTATTGTGTGAACGTTCGAAACTTTTCTACAAGGTACCAGTGCGGCTTTCGGACTAGCAGATCTATAATCTGCTCTAGGAGAGCGCTGCTACTTCGGTTTGGCAAAACAAATGGGTTGAAAACTCCTAACTCGGAAGACGAAATGCATGCTCTACAAACATTGGTCCTGCCAGTTCTGCTATATAGAGTCAAGTGGTGAACGATAAGCAGAGCAGATTTGGGGCACTTTCGAGAGAAGAATTCTTTTTTCGAAGATATAACCGCGAACTCTATGAGCTCTACCAAGATGTGGATGAAGTCCAAAAAGACAAAATACGTCGACTGGATTGAGCGAATGGATAGTGCAGTAATGTTCCAGCAAAGTGGATCTTCGAATCACGACAGGTAAGACTGAACCTCCATTTTAATGACCAAGGTATAGCAAATGCCAGAGCGCTTGGTCTGGACAACTGGAAGCAGCGTGACCGGAATCGAAGGGAATGGAAGACTGCCGTGGCTCAGGCAGACACTCTTCGTTGGTCGAGGGCTCGTTAATAGTAATAATCATGTCACAGTGGAACTAAGACTAAGACTCAGAATTGGCATAAAGGAACTAAGATTCCTACGACATTCGTACAGTCCTCCCGTCTTCCATTAGAACTTCGTTTTGACATGTTGTCCCGACAGAAGTTTAGTGCAACTTGTAAGCTAGACTGTAAAAAGAAAACAGTAAATTGCAAAACAAGTATGCGAACTCAATTTCATCTTGAAACTGCACTTCAAACTAAATTATCCTTTCGAATTCTCTACGTAACCAGACTAAAGAATCAATTGAATTGTCTCCCATTTCCCGCAGAGTCACTCCACTACTCTGCACACACATCTAGACAAATTGCGCACAGATTCTCCCATACACACGTATGTATCTGTGCTCCTACCGCAGCTGCACATGAATAGAGTTACGATTGAGCTCTCCAGGGAACCAGCTGAACCCATGTTACATCCAACTGACAAAACAGTGAGGAAGAGTAAAGTTGATTTTTACCACACATTTGCGAGGCCCCCACACACTCGCATTTAAAGTGCATGTACAAGTAAATACACAAATTGTATAATGTATGGTACAAGGATGAGAAAAATCGGAAATCCTCATTGTCGGGCGGAAATTACTTTTCACAAACACTACGACTTCCCGCAAGGAAGTACATTTTCGAGATTAGAAAGAGGCACCTGTTGTGTCACAAGTACTCATATTTTCCTGACACAGATACACATCGCGTAGCGGTGTTGGGGCGCCACGGGGCAAGGAGGCTGGCTTGTGTATATGCTTGCACTTGATAAAGTGGGATTATTTTCAGAAAAAAAGGATGCAGTGAGGATTTTCCTTTCTAGAGCGGAAAGAGTCATTGATATCCCGGCGGAGTATGGCTAAAGGTTTCAAACAGCATTTTTTTTTAGATTTAAGCTTGAAACATATTTAATAGGCTTACGTGTAGCAGAGTGCCTGCATCAGTAAGCGAGATAAAATTCGAAATTCCATTATAACAGGTGCTTTATGGAATGCATGTGGCGTAGTAAAACGTGCGCGAATTTTTAAGGAGGACACATCCGAGTCGAAGGAACGTTTCTCGCATTTTGATTGAATATTGATAGTCGTCCGAGAACTGGCTATGGAAACTATGTATGGAAATGAGTCGATAAGGATTTTCTGCTTCCTGGAAGAATCCTGTATAATTTATTAGCTTCATAGGAATAAAAAGAGTTTCACTGCTCCGCATAACAGAAAAGACGTATTTAAAAGGCACAGGCTTCGTAGAATAGAGTTTTGGTTCAAGGTGTAGAAGATTAAACTTACTTACTTACTTAGGTAGCGCTACAGTTCGGGGTGAATCTGGGCCTCAACCAACAAACTTCTCCAGTTAGTTCGGTCCTTATCCAACTGCTTCAGTTCCGCACTCCAAGTCGGTTGAGTTCCCTTCCACTTGTGCCCGCTACCTAAGGCGAGAACTTCGTCTATTGCGTTGTCCCTTCGGGTTTGATTCGAAGACTCTGCGGGCCGGAGCGTTGGTGCGTATTAGCTCTACATGTCCTAGCCATCTCAAACGATTGCTGCGCAGTTTTTTTTTTTTTTTGACTAGTTCGTTGTCGCTGTACAGCTAGTATAGTTCGCTGTTGAATCTCCTCCTCCAAAGCCCGTCAAGACCGAAAAGCGACTGCTTTAGACAGTGTCCACGTTTCAGCGCCATAAAGCAAGACTTTTATATGTACATAGAAACTTCTTAGTTCTTCAAAATAGGGCATTACTACTCATCGTTCGGATAGGGCTTCTTAGACCAAGGAAACAGCGATTGGCAAGAGTTATTCTTCGTTTTACTTCTGCTGAGGTGTTGATTTCAGAATTGTCGATTGTGACGTTCTGTCCAGTTGGTAGATGTTGACAGTATATACTTCGTTTTGCCCCCGGTTATCGCTAAGCACATTTCAGCAGCTTCCGTTTCAATACTAGTTTTAGCCCGCTGGATTCTGCCAATAATATCAATGTTGTCGTACGCTAGTTGTTGTACAGACTTTTGAAAGATTGTTTCTCTGGTGTTAGCTTGCGAGTTTTGCACAATTCTTTCAAGTACGATGTTGAAAATCAAACATCAAAGGAGTACCGGGAATACTCCATCGTCATTCTGCATAATCTGACGAGTTTGGCTGGGGTCCCAAAACTAGGCATGGCTCTGTATAGCTCGTCTCTAAAAATGCTGTCATATGCGGCCTTAAAGTCGATGAAAAGAGAGTGGGTATCGACCTGGACTTCTTGGGCTTTCATCACAATTGGTGCAGTTGAGGACTTTCCTGGTCTGAAACTACACTGATAGCCAATCAGGTTGTTGACGAAGGATTTTAGACGTTCACACAGGATGGCCGATAGGATCTTATACGCGATGTTGAGGAGACTGATACCCCTGTGATTGGCGCAGTTGAGAGGATCTCCTTTCTTCTGGATCGGGCAAACGGTTCGATTTATCAGGCATATACTCATCTGACCAAATCTTAGAAATGAGTTGGTGAATGCTCTCTATCAGGTAATTTCCAGCTCCTTTGAACAGTTCTGCTGATAAGTCATCATGCCCGGTAGCTTTGTTGGTAATGAGCTTGGATATTGCTATCTTCACTTCATTTTGGTCAGGAGGATGGAAGTTTTGGCTGTCAAAGCTGTCATTCTGCCTGATGGATCAAAAGAGACAGCCATATCATAGGTGTAGCCTGAGAAGTGGGTATTAAGTAAAGTTGGAAGGGTTTCTTCAAGGCTACTAGTTATGTTTTTCCTTTCAGAAGATTTTATAAAGTGACCTTGGTCTTGGGTCTTTTAAAGACGAGTCACTGCGGAGTAGGAATGCTCTTAACTATTGAATGCTAGTGAGTATAGTGTTGCAAATCTGCATTTCCTTTAGAACATATCACACGTTTGCAATGCGTATTCACGAATAAAGTACGTATACGCCACAGGGAAATAATTGAATTTTTTGGTAGTAACTCGAGGAAGACTATTAGCGATTGGTTTGATGTTTTTTTTTGTTACCAATAGCCAAGTGAGTATCTCATTCAATCTAACTTGATATGCTTACTTACTTACGACCCATGAAGAGTCCCTGCCTGAGACACGGCAGCCCTTAGATCACGGCCATGCCACTTCCAGTTGTCCAGATTAAGTGCTGTGACATCCGCGAACAGAGGTTCAGTCTTCCTTGTCGTCCTCTTTGCTGGAGCATTATTGTCCATTCGGTCGATGTGGCCGAGGCAGTGTAGTCGACGTATTTTGGCTTTTTGGACTTCATCCACATCTTGATAGAGCTCATAGAGTTCGTGGTTATATCTGCTCCTTCATTTGCCTTCCTCGCACACTGGACCGAAAATTCAATGTAGAATAGATATGTATCTTCGATATCCTTGAGCCGGGAGACTTTTCTTTCTACAGACAGAGGATCTTTTTCTCCTCCCTTCTTCTAGCTTGATACCCTTCCCTTGCTGTTCTTGTTTTCGGCAGCAGCATGTATTGGTGTGTATTTTCTGTCACCTTTTTCCGACGTAGGCGTTCATCATCATACCAAGGGCCCCTCTTACGTGGTGTGGTTGGTGACCTATGGCGGTCCCGGCTACCTCTTTGGTGATGTAACGATACGGGTTGTCAGATTGTTAGAATTTGTGGAAGGTGAATGCACAGCGGAGAATTTTTTTTTTTTGTTATAAATTGCGCGCCCCAAAGGGGATATGAATACCCTTATACCGATTCAGGGCGCGGGCGTTGGGAAAAGGGGAGAGAGGAACAGAGGAGGTACCGGTGCACGTTGGCTTTGAATGTTTCGAGGTTGAAGTGATGAGGAAATGCAGAGCATGGGAGATCATTCCACATACGTGTCGTTCGGCTTATAAACGAATCTCTGTATTTGACAGTACGTCCGAAATTGGGCTTGAGGGTGAACTGATGTGCATTCTTAGCGTGACGCGTATTGCGGGTGAAATTTTGAAGGGGAGGAATGCAACTGGCTATTTCACTGGAGCATTTTTTATGGAAAAAGCGATAAAACAGGGAGAGACATGCTACATTTCTCCGATGTTCTAGAGGCGCTATGGAGCGTACAATGTCTCTATCACCTATAAGTTTTAACGCGCTATTTTGGACCCTGTCTAGAATGTGCAGAACGGTCTTGGGTGCACCAGACCAGATATGGGCGTTATATTCCAGTTTTGGGCGGATAAATGCCTTATAAATTGAGGCCAGATCAGATGGGGTGAAGTATTTCTTGCACCGCTTAAGGAATCCTGGACACTTTGCAGCATTTTTGGCGACGTCGAATATGTGATCGTTCCATCGAAGATGGTTATTAATACACATACCGAGAGTGGCAAGTCTTTCGGTTTCCGCGATGTAAGTACCATTCATGGATAATGGTTGGGGGTTTTGGTTTCGCTTGAGAGATAGAAGACAGCATTGCGTTTTGGAAGCATTAAATTCCACTCTGTTGGTTGAACCCCATTTGACAATGCTGTCGAGATCGGAATTTAATGAGTTTAACATACGCTGTCGTTCCTCTTCTACGGCCGAAGAGCAGGGACGTGAGTTAGGGAACGAATATGAAAAACTGAGGGTGCTATCATCAGCGAAGGAATGGATTGGATTAGAGGTTGCAGACAAGAGATCATTTATAAAAATGAGGAAAAGAGTCGGAGACAAAACTGAGCCCTGGGGAACACCAGCATTTGTGTGGTGAATATCAGACTTGAAGCCATCCAACACAACTTGTATTGAACGCCCATTTCTAATTTCTAATCCATTGAAGAAGAGTTTCATCGATGCCAAATGCACGCATTTTAGACAAAAGAGCTTGGTGCCAAACTCTGTCAAATGCCTTTGAAATATCGAGTGCAACCATCTTTGTTTCGCCAAAGTGATGGAGAGAATGGTTCCACTTCTCGGTGAGATATGCCATCAAATCACCAGTGGACCTGTTGCTACGAAAACCATACTGCCGGTCATTAATGAGTTTTCGTGATTCAAGATATTTCATAAGCTGACGATTTATCAGCGTTTCCATGACCTTGGAAAGAAGGGACGTAAGTGCAATGGGTCGGCAATTGGTCGGAGAGGAAGAATCGCCTTTTTTAGGGATAGGCTGGACAAATGCTGTTTTCCATCTTCTCGGGAAGAGCCCAAAAGAGTAGGACAGACAGAAAAGCTTACGCAGAGGTTTTGCCAGCGAGGAAGAACACCTCTTCAGAACTATAGGGGGAATACCGTCTGGGCCAGCGGATTTGTGTATGTTAAGACCTTTGAGAACTCCTGCAACTGTGCGAGTGCGAAAGTGTATTTGTCCCATGGAGGATTCGACGCTCTCAAGCACAGGGACAGACAAAGCACTATCTTGCAGCGTGGAATTAGCTGCAAACTGTGCAGCAAGAAGATTAGCTTTGTCTAAGGAGCTGACAGCTGGAATGTCATTGTAAATGAGCGTTGGGATGGCAGATGAGGCAGAATTTTTAATGTTTTTTACGAATGACCAAACATTTTTACTACCTTTGGGACACTGTAGAATTTTTTGCCTCAATTTTTGGTCGTATAGGTATTTTGCACGTTTAATATGGGCATTGCAGTCTTTTCTGGCTTGTTTAAACTTCTTTCGGTTTTCCTCAGATTTGTTGGCTTTATAATACCGAAAACTTACTTCTTTCAACCTGATTGCCTCTTTACAGCTCAAGTCGAACCATGAGTTTATCTTAGGTTTAATGCTCTTTATTCTGTTAGGAATAAAGTCATTCATACCTAAGAGAATCGTGTCGGTAATCATATCAGCGGCGGCATCCACGTCACTATCGAGGAAGCATAGCGACCAGTTAAAACTCCTGAAGAAGCTATTAAGGCCGTCCCAGTTGGCTTGCTCGTATTGCCATACTTTTCTTCTGCGTGGTCGGAGTACGAGAATTTAGCTGATATGATGTTATGGTCAGACCGGCCTAGGGGCGCTAGTACATCAATGGTGTATTTATCAGGGTGCGAAGTAAGAAACAAGTCAAGGGTGTTGGCTGAGTGACTTGCAATGTCAGGTATACGTGTCGGCTCATTTACAAGCTGGGTCAAGTTGTTTACCTCAGCGAAAAGTTCAACATACCTTCCTTCGGGTGTTGTCTGGCCAGAGTGCCGAAGCCAATCCGAATTGTGTATATTGAAATCGCCAGCAATAACGATTTCAGTATAAGGATACAGAGAGACAATTCGAGTGATGGAATCTGACAGCGCATCAAACTCGTTAAAAGTTGAGTTGCTGTCAGCACTAGGGCTTCTATAGATAAGGCAGTAGTGAATAATTTGCTTACGGACGGTGAACTTTAGCCATTTAAAATTGAATTCCGGATTGGAACAGTGGCCATACTGTGTTGGAATTTGGTAAGCAATATCACTACGGATAAAAATGGCGAGGCCGCGGTGGGGAAAGAATAATGGCACTAAGCTATATCCAGGCAGTTGCAAGTCAGAAGATTCTTCTACTACCTGTGTTTCGCTAAGTGCCAGAACAGCTGGTTTATGGGATTGGGTGTGGGCGTACACATCGAAGAAATTCGTTCGAAGCCCACGTATGTTTGAAATATCCACCCTAAATTCCCTCATCAGTAAAACATAAAAACACAAAAAGACACAACTCTGACGAAACTAAGCGAAGCCGCGAAGTGTAGATCCTAATAATAGTTTTCCACAGCAAACTGTCGCAGGTGTTATGCCCAAACGACAGTCAGCTGTTGTCCGCTATACAGATAAACACTCACGGCCCGCTATGCATCAGATGTTACGCTCTCTCAATCAACGCAACTGTGATAATGTATGGTACATGAGACAGTTGCGTTACTTGGAAAGCACAACAGCGAGTGAGTGGGGAGGGAGAGATGGATGACCCGGCACTGTTTATGTTTTTGTTTTTTTTTTTTTGCACTACACTGCACTGATATTTGTTAGGCGCGCGCGATCGTAGTCTGTTGTTTTTTTTTATTTTGTTTGATCTATTGGTTTTTTTTTTTTTTTTTGGAATCTATTGTTTTTTGATGTGTTGTTTTTCTGTTTATTTGTTTGTTTGTAAATTAGTGTGAGACAGGCTGCGGGTGGAAGAAGCGCGTGCACCCACGTCGACAGGCAACACGGTAGTCTCTCACTTAGGCGCTCTCTGTAGACTCTGGCTACTCCAGTCATGCTAAGGAGTTGATTTTTTTTTCTGGGCGGTTCGCAGCTTCTTCTCGTTCGATAGTCGAGCTCTGAATTTGGCTACAACAAGAAAGGGGTCAGGGTCGACATTTGCCCCTCTAAACGTTTACACATTTAGAAAGCTGGATGCGTGGTGCGTATGTGGTCGATTCTGCTGTGCTAAGTAGATTAGTGGGAAGCCATTGTCTGTTGTCGTATCGTGGAGGCCGCTGACGATGTTTTCCTTACCGATTTTGGAATTGAAGTCTCCCAGTACGATGTTGACATCATACTCCGGACAGGCTCTGTAGGCTCCGTCCAGGAGATCACAAAACTCCTCCTGCCATCTTTTGTGGCAGCTGTAATAAATGTCGCAATTTTTCCATTTTTGCATACCTACTCCTATCCATTGTATCTCCTGGATCGCGGGAATATCTGCCTTGTAGCGCGAGAGGACAGATTCAAGTTTTTGAGCAGCACCAGCGGTGTACAATGTGTGTAAGTTCCAGGTGCATACTCTCATTTCATAGTCCGTAAACTTGTGATCTTAAATAATGGGGTCGATTTGCATCCGAGGCTGGTGTCCCACTCATAATTAGATTTTTTTTACGTGCGAGGGAAGGTACTCTGACTGCACAATCCTCAACCTTGAGGGCCAGTTCCTTTTGTTGAAACCCCAAGGACGAGGGACCGGTTGAGAAAACGATGTCAGTAACCCGCGTCGGGGATCTGAGCGCTGCCGTTCACCCATTAAAGGCTCGCCCACTACCGTCTCTTTTCCAAAAACTTGATTTATTCTTGGAAATCCTTATCAGCCTGGGCATCTAAGAAGTCGAAGTAGCCCGAGTAAAGTGTGCTTTCTGATTCCGTTTGGAGTGCTGATGCCACCATTGGCCCCATCGAGAGAGCTCGCACGCTGTCGTGTTTATAGTGTTGCAGTTTTCTCTTGTTGAACACTCCCGCTTATAAGTTCAGCAAGTCGCATCCAGATGGACATCATTCAGTTCCCGATGGCTACCACTTGGACGTAAAATAAGCACAGTCGATATGTAATAACAGTACTAGACGCCGCCAAGTTGACGCCAATCAGTACCTATCCTATTCCTACAGCATCCAGCATTTGATCCATTTGAAACAACACAATGCGGAGTAGGGTTCTGGATTCCGTATTGTAATGCAATTAATAAAAATACCAGTTTTGTCAAGGAATCATGCTTCGTGAAACGTTTGCAAGCATTTACATTAGATCGCTGAGTAAGGTTACAAGCAAACTTCACTCCTTAAACCTTGCTCGAGACAGTATTATGTTTCAACTTACACTGGGTGGAGACGGGAAAGAATTAGTTAGATCCATTGTGTGAGAACCCACATATAAAACCTACAATGACCAGAGGTCCTTCGATTTCATGGCTCGTCGATGGACAGTGTTCGGTGTCTCCGAAGATTTTTATTGACCACTCAGTGCAAATCTTTCTCATTTTCTATGTGAAGTTCATAATGTAAGTTCGCTTGAACAACCTCTGGATCTACATAAATCAGGCTGTAACACAAAACGCTAACGATGTCTGCCAGCAATGAAAGTTCCCACAAAACGACCACCATCAACCATTATGTCTCGACCTTATTAGTGAAACTACTCGACCTGTGATTTCCACCAGGAACATTACCATTGTCCTTCGTAAACAACTATTCCTGACTTAAACAGTGCCCTGGCCGAGCTTAATCGTTTCAAACATTTATTTCGTTCTTCTGTTTATGGTCTGCCCGTCACCGGCAAGAGTGCAAAAAGGATACAATGTCGTCCTCGCTGTGCCTTCGTGTGTTTACTTGATTTTCTGATGAAACGATGGCCATAAAACAACCACCCATAACCCCGCGTTTTCTCTCTCACTCTCGGTCTCTCTCTCTCTCTCTCTCTCGTTCTCCTATGTATCCTTTGAGTGGTAAGGACTTCTATAGCAACTGAAAGTCATGTTTATGCCACCGTGTCGTGTAGGGGAAAACAATTTCGTTCCGTTTGGTTCGGTTGCTGTGCCATCACAGCAGCAACGCAACGCCAGGACAAAGAGGAAAACCTGTGGTTTTATTTGAACCTTAACACACAATAAAGCTTGCCTGTGCCATTTTACTGCTGTTGCTGCCCGACCCAGCTGCTACCCATTCATTCCGACGCCCACTGGTATATACCTATCCATGTACTCGTACTTCTCGGTGCGGTGACAATCGATAGCAAGGACGACAAAGGTAGAACTTTCTCGTATGAACCGACGTGATTCGTAGAAATCCGAAACTAAGAATGGTCTCTCTGGTTGCGAGAACCTGGAATGCAAGTCGTTTCACAAAGCCCCACCGTACCTATAAGGTGTAGCACAGGTGGCATTGCCAGTGGTTTCCAAAGGAGCAAAGAAGGGGTCCTGCTTTTATGGTTTCATAAATTGTAGTTTAATAGCGATAGGTGGCGTCATCTAAACGATAACGTAAAACGGACCGCCATAGGTGCGGCTGCGGAAGATGGGTTTCGCTCTGAAGAATTGTTGCTGCGGCACCGGAGTAACTAAATAATTTACGAGCACACTGTTGTTTTAAGGTTTCTGTCTTGGTTTTGTAATGAAATTTAAATGTTTTCAAGATCTGGGATTTATCCGAGGAGATAAACGAGTTATACTACTCGAAGATTATCTACGAATGATTTATGTACGGTTGCCTTGCCTGGTGGTCTACTTTGGAGGGGGGAGACTGTTTTATCGGCCGACTTCATCGGCAAATAGTTTCACATCCCGAGGGGACGATACGAGTACCAGTACGAGTACGAGTACGAGTTTGTTTATGCAACAAAATTGATTTATGTGAGTCTTATGTGTCAATTGGAGAGATACTCTTGGTGGCAGAGAAGTCCTGGCATATGTATGTATTCGGTTGGAAGAGGGGAATGATTTGTTTTGACTAATCGAGATCATGAACCGATATATTTATTCTAAGACGTGTGTCACAGATTGTTTGGATGACCAACTATACTTCAGTTTGTCACAAAAAAATTGCTCCTAGGTAGTCCCTACTTGGATTCTTCAATGACGCATTAGATAAAGTTAGACGAAGGGGCTTTCAATAAAGAGATTACTTCTTTGGCATTCAGGCTCCGGTCGTCGGTTCTCTAAGGCGTTTTGCATGTAACACGATTCATCCATTTTTTCTTTATTAGCCCCCTGGCTGAACAACTCCTTGGGACCCAGGGCCTAGCTTCTTCGTGTTATATTCTTTACACGAATGGAAGGGGCCTTCTGTTTAATGCTGTGTCCGAAAGGTGATTTGTTATTTGGGAAGCTTTTCCATTACAATTTTATTCTCGGATGTTTGTCAGACGTTCGCGTAAGGTGGGGCCAATTTTTGGCTGGGATTCGAACCTCGAAGCACTTGTTCCATAGCCCAACGCACTAATCACTTAAGCCACAACACCCACAAGATACGAACTTTATTTTCGTCTCCTTGGCAGTAAAAGCTTCTGCGCAGACCTTAGCAGCGCAAGGAAGTACTGGAAAGCAGTACCTTCATCGTAGTTTACGTAGTTTACGAGTTCACTTGTCCAAGTACAATATGTTAACACCGCTTAGGACCTGATTGGTTCGTTTTGAACCGGGAAGTCTTTCGTCTGGTTACAAAGACAGCTTCGGTCTTTGATCAACTAGTTCTAGGTCGGCTAATGCTTGATCCTGGTGACTGGTTCATTCGTGGCGAACCCTGCCGCTTGGATGTGTTCAGCTATGGTAACCACAACGATATTGTCAGCAAACACCTTAGGAACACCTTAACTCCTTGTGGAAGAATTAATTGCAGAACTCCGCCGTATGATGTGTTTCACACGAGAGATGACAGAGCTGACCAATGGTGAACTTCTTCGGAAAACACATGATTTGTCAACTGACAGGCAAGTAACCTAAAACCACTTTGCCATCAATCCGAAACAGACGAGGAACGGACATGTGGTTGGTATGAGATCACCATCTTATGATAGCTATCGAAGATCTAACGACACAAGAACACGTCTAGGTTCGACGTAGACGGACTGAGAGATCCCACAGTGCGCCAAGACCTAAGGGACCATCTCTCACGAGGAGTGGAAACAATCAGCAGCTCACTGTCAGTCACCATCCAAGACCATTGGTATACTGTGGAAACTGTTCTCACATCGGGTGCTAAATGGATTGTCGGTCGCAGGGAAACCATGAGGCTTGGCTTTCCGAGGATACCTGAAGAAGGATCAACGGACAATAATATGGCATAACGATGCGAGAAGAGGCAGCAATATGCACCCAAGTCAGACTGAAGAAAGAAATTCCCGAATTTGCACCACAACCCCACAGTAAGGATCGAAGCACTGAAAACTAATAAGGCGGTAGGACTTGACGGCATTTCCGCCGAGCTTTTACGAGCTGCGCCTACTGCATCGGCAGAGCTATTGTTCCCACTTGTCGGGAGAACATGGGAAGCCGAGAGCTTTCCGGATGAGTGGAAGAAGGGAATGATCGGCAAGCTCCCTAAAAAAGTCAATCTAATGCATTGCGAAGACCGGACGGGTATCTGGCGTGCTGCCTGCTGCGGCCAAGATAATAGCTAGAATCATCTTAGAGCGAATCAAAGAACACCTTGAAGACACACTCTGGACTCTTGGTCTCTTGGACTCGTACATCTGAACTCAAACACTTTGAATACGCTGACGTTGTACGCCTCCTGTCTCACAAAATAATGGACCTTAAACAAATGGAAGCAAATGTGGTGAGGGAAGCAGACATTGTTGGGCTGAAAATTAAAGAATTAAAGCGCCAAAAACAAAAGTGATCAGCCTAGGACCGAGCTCATCAGCTCATGTATGCATTGCTGGACAAACGGTTGAGAGAGTAGAGAGTTTCCAATACCTTGGGAGTATTGTCTCAACCGATGGCGGAACCGAACTGGATGTAGCCAGCCGAATAGGCAAAGCAAAATCTGCATTTGGGATGCTTACACACCAAGCTACGACTGTTGCGTTCTAACGTTTTATCCTGGAGAGTCACGAGGAAGCTTCGTTAATAGGTGCCTACGCTATATCTTTCGGGTTTTCTGGCCAAACCGTATCTCTTACGAACAGTTTTATCAGAACGGGCCATGAACCTATAGGTACAACCATATGAAGACAAAAGTGGCCGTGGATTGGACATACTCTCCGAAAGGGTGACAGATCCATAGCTAACCACGCGATGCAATGGAACCCGCTTACTCAGGATGGCAGAGTACGTGGCCGTCCTAGGAGTACGTGGTGCAGAATAGTTGAGAAGGATGCACGGCAACTGCGAAACATTTCCATGGCACGTAGGCCATGTAGAGAGCCAAGGACACACAAATGGGAGTTTACATGATTTCTGACAGACTTACAAGGATGAAGAAGAGGAAGAACTTAAAGATTGTTTCTTTAAAGGCTCTCGTTTCCAGTGACCTTAGCAAACTGGTGTCGTGATCATCCATCACTGCAAAAGAACATTTACTAGTCCCCAAGTACCCAACGTGAAACGATACACAAAGGAAGAGGAGGCACCTAACATAAATCTTAGGTACATGAAAGCTTTTCAGTGATGAGAACAGTATCTTTGAAAGGTTAATTGATAGACGTCGGCTACTAACCCAATTACTTTTCCAGTTTGTAGACGAGACAAGGTTGGAGGATTTTCCTTAGACACTGCGGATCTAATTTCGCCCGTCTTTTTAAGTCGAAAGTTCACTCAGAAGTCACACAATAGTCGGGAATCCAGTCCTACATTCCCACTGCCAGGAAACCAAAAATATCAACATCGGCCGACTTTTAACATTTCGCACACAATACTGCTGAGACATCAGCACCAGCATCCGTATGTAAAGTTGCCCGTCATAGTTTATGACATGCAATCCCGACACCGACTGTTGTCTGCCATCAAATAAATCACGTAATTTTATTATCATCTCCAGGACAAGCCTGCCTTCCCCGATACATGATACAGCACCGATTATAATGGTAATGGCGTCGTTGTTAAACTCCAAAGACGGAAGGACATTTGCATTTTACGGCATTCCATATTCATTCACTTCCCCTCACTTCACATGGGAAATGTTTGTCATTAAAGATACTTTGTACTCGCAAGTAAGCAAAATTTAAGTGTTTTTATAGCAAAATGTATCTAAGACCAGTTTGATGAGCCAATTTCGATTATTCGAATGAAATGCGATGCAAAATTTGCCATTCGATAAAATTCAATATATTTTCCGCTCATGGCATGGTGCTGGGGCAGGGCCGGATACGACGGTGACGGTGATGAGTGAACGAGGGATTGAGGTATTTTCACAAATGGCCACTCCTAATGCCTGTGGAAAGATATGCTTTCGCTCCTCTTCATTGGAGATATTATTCCGACATTATGGCAACCAACGGACGGGGAATGAATACAGGTCCATCAAAGTGGTTTAATGTTATCGACACGCATTTAGTCCCGGATCGTGCCACTTTGGTCTCTCGGTTAGAATGGGATTGTTTTGAAATGGATTTTGTTTTTTTTTTTATCTTTTTTTAGGAATGAAGCATCGTTGTCAGCTGTGCCGGGACAAGTAAATAATTGAATCAATGAAAATGTCAGGGTGGAGGAGGTATAATTGAATATAATGGATAATGGCATTTCTACGGTAATGTTAGGTACAGAGATACATAGATAGATACAGATGGTGGTGTTTCTTTTCTTTAGCCCGGGGGTTACTTCAGGGAATTTAATGCGATTGATGGGTCTGACTTTGACCGTTCAATAACAAATTACGTCAAGGGGTAGAGATGGATCGCTAATGGGATGGTACACTTAATTATGTTATTTTAGACTTTCTTAAGGATTTAAACCTAATGGATGGTTACGAAGTGCTGTGGAGTTTAATTGAGTAAACAAACTTTGAAAATACTCAAAATGGTGAATAAACGAGGTATCTGTTGGTTATTGATTTATGCGCTAAGAGGTGCAATCTTAAGAGCAAAGTAAATGTCAAGGCTTTTCCAATTTATTATTCCATGGAGAGAAAAGTCCGTAAGTCTGTTAACTAAGAGAAGATATTTCACTTTCGTGTAGCTTTACCTCATCCGTTGTAATGACATAAAAGGGGTATGATATTGTAGTGAGTAAAACGGTTCCTGAGAATGGGGTTCAGGTGCGTACAGGCAAACGCTAGTAGATTCCGCCAGGCAACTGCTCTCATGCATAGAAGCTACCTGTTACAGACTTTGTGAGTAGAAGAGTCTGCTAAAGAAGCGATGAGGAGTAAACCCCATTACCCTAATTCAAGGTGAAACAAGGTAGACTCTGATGAGTGACGAAACGAACTCGTAAGGAAAAGAAAGGAGCTCCGGAAATTGTTCAGAAACAGTAAATCCGAATCTTTCCAAACACTAAGGGAAGGCCTCCAACATAATCCGTAGGGAAACGCTTATAAGATAGTTTTGGACAAATTTAAAAGTGGCATTGTAACTGCACCGACTATTCCCAAGGAATACTAGTGTGGCTCTTTCCCCCATAGTAATAGAAGACACGGACCAGATGGAACCTGTCACAACTGCTGAAGTCCTGGAAGCAGCAAGTGCAATGAAGAGCAATAAGGCCCCAGGAATGGATGGGATTCCGAATCTTGTCATTAAAGAAGCAATCGAAATGCAGCCAGAGGTATTTGCAAACCTTTATACGAGATGCCTAACAGAAAGAAAATTTCCACTGAATTGGAAACGATACTTGTACCAAGAAGAACCATCATCATACAGACCGCTCTGTATGTTAGACACAGAAAAGTGCTAGAATCATCCGTGGCAGACTTGACCAGTACACCGAAGGAGACAACGGGCTTTCCAACCGACAATACGACTTCAGGAAAAAACGGAGCACCACCCATGCGATACAAGCAGTGTGCGAAATTGCACGCGGAGCCAAATCTGGAACTAGATGAAAAGGAGAACACTAGCACAGTTTGCGTTTAACTCGGCTAGCTGAAACTGCATTATGAGAGCGCTTAGGGATATTCGAGTACCGGACTACCTGCTACGAATAATCAACAGCTATTTTGAAGACAGAACCCTTTACTATGATACAAGTGAAGGGCCAAAAAGGAGGGGTCCCACAGGGATCAGTTCTAGGTCTTGCAATGTGGAACATTATGTATGACCAAGTGCTACGTATCCGGAGACCATGAGGGGTGGACATAATCGGATATGCCGATGACATTGCAGTGGAGGTAGTAGCCAAAACCGTAGAGGAGGTGACGCAAAACTTCAACAACACCATAAAGTACTTGGGAGTACTGCTTGATAACAGATTCAAGTTTAGATAGCACTAAGCTTACACAAGCGCTAAAGCAAACTGGGCAGTGGGTGCAATATCCAGGTTAATACCGAATATTGAAGGACTCAGATAATCAGTAAGAAACCTGCTCGCAACTGCGGGTAAATCAATCCTCATGTACGCAGCTCCTATATGGGCTCCGGCTACAACTATAAGCTCGTGCATGAGAAGTATAAACTCGGTGCATAGAAGAGCATCGCTCAGAGTATGCCGTGCATATAGAACGGTGTCAGGGGATGCAATAAATCTGATAGCGGCGAGAATGCCTTAGAGCAAGAGACAGGCAACGCTATAACCCCAAGGAGATTGATATCGTTCATGTTATCAACATTGCAATGATAATGTAAGAACTACGGCGAGAAAATCAAACGCTGCGAGTCCAAGAAGATAACCCTGGACCATAAGAAGGAGAAGACATGGCGTCAAAACCTGTCCCTGTGAAGGAATGACTTGACCGGCTGTACCGCAGGGGGAATCAGGCTTGTTTTAGACACGTAAACATGCAGAGCATGGAGTCTAGCATAACTCATAGCACGGGCTACTAAGTATCAATAAAGGATTAGAAACCCCCCCCCAGTGCATAAAAAAAAATAAAAATTAGTACAACATGTGCTGGTCGCGGGCGACCTCCTTTCCACGAGACTCATGGGTCCAGAATTTTAAAAAAATACTCAATTCGAATCAACCTTCTGCTGCTGAACTTTAGGTTCACTTTCCAGGTTCGACTATTCGTGCATTTTACACCCACTCGATCTTATCTAGCCATAAAGTCTGTATACTATTTTATACTATTCATGGTATGGTAATTTTCTGCTCATGAAGATCGAAAATCGCTCCTTGATCAGAAATATTTTAGAATTTATGGACTTGAGTCTCTCGATCAAAGTTATAGGAGAGTGAAAACTGACTCTTGGCTTTCCTGAGTCAGTCATCTCAGTCAAGCTTTGTCAGAAGTCATCACTAAGACTGGGCTCTGATTCTTTGAATGCACAGTAGCAGTATTAGAAGCGTCTGTACGAACCGAATCTCCTTTGTATAGATGAGGGTTTACTTAGGATGTACTTCAGGAAACTAACCAACTGGCAGCTCATCATTACAAATCCGGAACGTAGGCTCTCGAAACATCGAAACAGCGAAAGAAATAGTAGTTGATATCGAATATCATAAGGAGAGGAGCAGAAGCAGTTTCGTTCGCATGAAATACAAAAAAAAAAATGTCGTCCGAAATAAATGAAAGTCGAACACTGCCAACTTTAACGTTGAGCTTTACGCCAACCTATGAGAAGAAATTCAATTATCCCAATAACCCACCACTTGTGCTGAGCGCTGAACGCTTTAAAGATGTCTCCAACCTGAAGGTAAACCAACGTCGAAGTCGTAGTTTCACTCCTGTAAAAGGTTCCCTCTATATGCGCTCTCCTGAACTATCGCCAACTGGAGTTACGAACAAAGTCCAGCAACGTACCCCAGAAGTTAATACCAGCATAAGTAGTGGATCAGATTTACTTACTCCAGGACAGTTTAAAGTCCCAAAACCAAAAACTATCAGGAACACAACTACCCCGACAGGAATTCCACAAACACATCAGTATCATAGGCAAAGTCTGTAGACGATTCAAATCGAACACAAAATCTCGATAAGCCAGCCTCGCACGGGTATTTAAATCACAACTTGGATGTACGTTTGATTTTGAAAAATGCAAGCATGCAGCAATATATCAAGGCATTCATCAAGGAAAAGATCGATTTTGAGAAATTCCTCACACTTTGCGATGATGATCTCCTGCGGTTGGGCGTGAAAAAAAAAAAGAAGATCGGAAGGCCAATTTATACGAGTTTAATAAAATCATCTGTTCATCGGTCAGGACAAACCGCCACTATTGACAACAGTATCTTCGAAGTGGCTAAGAGGTTTACCTACCTCGGAGTAAGCTCTACGATTAACACAGTAGAGATTCTGAGAAGATTTTTTGTAGAAAATCTCTGCTATTTCGATAAATTCTTCTTCGAATAATAATTGGTGATAACAAGTCAATCACAATAGTATAGACAGATTGGACGAAGCGGCAATAATGCTTCAGCAAAGAAGAAGGGGATATGGATGAAGTTTTTAGAATCAAGTTACATTATTTATTGTACCGTCTGCAAACTTGGCAGCACTATTTTTTTTATTGAATCATCTGTCAAATCAAAACCCTTATATGTTTGGTCGTTTAGAACATTATTCTTCTTGATTTGTGAAATAATGTCCAAAAAGTGATCCAAAAAGTGTAAAACTAACAACACTTCAAGTCCGAATAATATCCCATGAAGTGGTCAGGAACAAGCTGTTTTCTTCTCAAATTAAGGCCAAACTTGACTTGCCTGTCGCAAGCAGACACGTTAGACAAATTTTAAAATCGAACCCAAACCTTATTTACAGAAAATATATAAGAAGTCACCTTTAAATGGAGATCATCGTGAATTTCGCTAAAAGTCATAAATGGTGATCCGATGAATGCAGAAAAGTTATCTTTAGATGGATTTGAGTCATATGGTATGACAAAGACCCTCAAAACAAGGTGAGAATGAGCCGTAACTTCGGTGAAGGCAGCATAATGGTTTCGTCAGTTTTTCTGAACTCGGATAATTATGCTGAAGTGTTGGATATCTTTATGCTTGAGAAAGCTCAAGAGTTGTGCGGGACCAAGTTCATATTCTAGCAGGATAACGCTCATATCCATGTCTCACGAAGGCTGAGAAACTGGTTTGAGGAGAACCAAATGACAATTCTCGATTGGCCGTCTTGAAATCCGTGCTGGAATTCTATTGAAAATCTCTGTTTTTATGCCAAGAATAGGCTGCTATTACAACGGCAGATTGCAAAACCTTGTGGATTAAATTCCGAGGCGAATTCTAGGGGTCGCAAGGGCAAGTGGTGGGTCCTTAAAATAGTGAATTCTGGTCATAGATTAAAATCACAAAGTTTTAAGGCCGAATGCGACCTTTATTATGAAAAAAATGTTGATGTTGGTGATGATGGAATTTCCTCCACTGTATCAGAGCGTTTAGTCTATACAACTCGGAACACCACATCCGGGATCGAAAATAGTTGGACGCTGGTAAGTATAGTGTCATTCTAAACTAGCTAGCCTCCTGAACCAAATCCAAACTACTAACTTGATGCTATTACAGTGAACAAATATCGTCTCTACAAGCATGAATGATGACGGATTCCTACAGTTAAGGATGACAATACAAAAACGCTACAGAAATCGTTTGCCATAAAATTGCTATAAAAAATAAATACATAAGTTTATTAAAACGAAATCCAGCCATCCTCCAATTTAACACAGTGCGTACTAAGGAGGGATTATATGAAAACAAAACAAAGTAAAACAAATGCTTAATACTATCCTACGAAACGAAAATAAATCCTAGTTAATCCTAAGTGCAAATGGTGATATTTACAAAATAGAAGAAAACAGAATGATTTAACAAAAATGAGTTTTGAAAAAAGTCATATCACAGCAGCCACAGTTTGGTTGGGAGTTTCGAGAAGACATTGTTCCACAATCCCAAGAAAATGTCAGCTAATCCTTTCTCCAAGTCTGGTCTCAATTCTGATATAATTTCATTTCCGTTCTGATTCAGGAACGTGTTGATGGAGGCTCCTAGGATTTCGTTGCCATTGAAGAGATTCGTCAAATGAATACGCATTCCACCGACTAAGAACGTAACTTTCATGTCTTCAATGTGAATGATTTCCTAAAATAAAAATATTATAACTCTAGTTGACGGCTATTCTCCTTGATAGGGACTTACTTCAGGAGAATTTTGTAAACTGATTTTAGTGTAAACAGCAGTTTTGACATCCTTTAGCGCCATATTGACATCGCCATTCCCGACCAAAGGCAGAAGAAGAATGTTTCCCTTCAGATTGTATTTGGCACGAATTCGTAGAATTGGAATCTCAAGTTCGAAATTAAAGATTTTCTTATCAAGGTCCAGACTGAAAGAAGTAGAATGACATCAGTAAGAACAGAAAGAAATTTTGTTGTTCAAGTACCTTGCTCTCCGAACTGTTGCATTTGATGGTCCACCGACAATCAGGTTTTGAAAACCACCTGAGAGTACTAAGTTACCACTTCCTTTGGATACGGACACAGAGTCAATGTGCAGCGGCTCAAAACTTTTAACACCGATTTCGGGTATTCCCGCCGCTAGGGCTGGGAAGCATCCCTCGAAAAGATCTCGAAAACACTTGTTCTCGTTTGGATTGGCACGAGGGCATGTGCGTAACCAACTGGCTGAAATGAAAAGAGAACAAATTAATACAAATATAAACAGTTAACGCGACGGGTCCTAGTTTCGTAAAGGGATCTATGGATCGATCGCATTGAAAATCGGTATGGTGCTCCAGTGAGACAGGACACCCCATCATTCTCATAACAATAGAAACCGTGGACTACGTTATTCCGTTCTTAGACTTCAAGTTTTAATACCACGCACGTATTCCTAGCCGACAGAATTGGGCGATGGATTTAAGACAGACCTGGGCGTAGGAGCTGTCCTTCAGACTAACAGACTTTAGCCGTGTCTTACAAGCGGTGGTTATGGCTATTCGTGAAGCTGTTGATCGACTGTCGATGAGATCGGTACCGAGTACGAACATCAAGCAGAACACTCCCATCACCTCCCATCTAAATTGGTGAAGCAATGTGACGCATCTTTCTATGGTATATCGAACAATTGTAGTCTGTTTCAGTGCTGGGTTTCTAGCCACTCGGACGTCCAAGGAAACTGAAGACGAATAACCCAGAAGTGGGACAAAAAAGGAGGTCTCCACTTCTAAAAAGAGGCTTCAACTATCCATTGAGACGACAAATGCCTTAGCTCTGATCAGGCAAATTTTGATACATGTAATTCGCCAAATAGATGTGGCAACAGTTGAGCAGACGCAGAACAACGAGTCTGCTACTTATCTCCAGATCACTCATAAGGTTTCCGACCAACGACTTCCATCGTGGCTGCATTGTCTTCATTAATAAAGAAGATTCTGGTTAAATATTTGTTCGAGAAGTGTAAACGTATTGTCGATTCAATTATCAATAAAATTTAGAAATTCGTCCATAAATCGAAATGGTTTCAAGAGTAATGAAAGGTACTGACTCGTTTGGTAGCACACTGGATCATCTCTGCCATAGCCATCTAACCTAATGCCTAACCCCGGGGGATCCCTCAAGGGTCTGTTATGGGAACATTACTATTCTATCTTTTCGGAAACTATCTCTGTATCTTCAATTCTCAGAAATTGTAAAGTTCAGATATTGGCCGATGTCTAACTATATCGTACCTACCCTCTCGGTATGATTCAAGATGCTGTCGTATACATTAATGAAGTTTTGAATTAAGTTAATCACTGAACTCACAAAACAAAACTAAACTTAGTTCGAATTTATATCTGCAAAGGATTGTCTTGATACATATGTATATTTGAAGTTTCTAAAATATTTGGCCCACCTCCAAACAAACCGGAGTACCTTAGGCACAGATTTTAGTTAGCAACGTCTTAAAGAAACCGAGCCTTCGTTTTCCTTACTTTTAAATATAAGACAACAAAAAAATACTTTTTTGTACATACATATCTTTCGGATACTGCATTAGGTACACAATAGCAGCATTCTACTCTTAGAAGCAAAATAACGCTCACAAAATGAATGATAGTGAGAAGCACTGAATCCATTGTGAATCCTGTCGTAGAGTAACCTCACAAGAAGACAGAAGCTTGGTTGCGACTTGCTATAGCTAAGCAACCTCCCTGAACCAATCCGAAATCCGTATAAATTTCCAAATTGATCTTCTCGAGGACCGTTTGTTAGACATGCACATGCCTTGGCATACATATGAGTATGTATGACAGTTTAATCAATCGTCAAATTTTGAACCTTCTGTCACGGTATCGGCGACTTTACAAGATGGATCAGACAGGATTTGAAGTAGACTAACTCTAAGACTAGGGCACTAGGGACTTTGTTCCTTTTTTCTATAGAGTAAATTCTTTTCCTGAAAGATTCGCAACTCGAGATTACTATGATAGAGAACTCGAACGAATTGGGTCTGCCAATGCCATCCACCTGTCTGTTTTTCTGCCTGCTTATGGACGAGAGTATAGCCTGAACTGGTGAACGGATTAGAATTAAACTTTATTCCTAAAAGCCAATTTTAGAAAAAAACGATTTTCTCAACAACAGTTTTAACGAGTTTCTTGTTGATTTAACTTGTGTAATCAGATGATATACCATGTTGTTAATTAAATTTGATAATAATGGCTTGTACGGAGACGTGCAATTTTTTGGGCAAAAGTGTGTCTAACGAATTTGTTTAACCCAAATTACGTGTTTCGTCAAAATTACTTTCCACGGCTTTTTACTTACTTATTCGCATGCAAATACACACATTCGTAGTCCACTTGACATTGCCCAATTTGATAGGTGTCAGTTTTTCTTCGTCATTTCACCATAGACTAACTATACATGACAGATTCGCCAAACTAAAATTGGTTTATTTCCACCTAGAACCTTGAATGTATTCTGACGTTCCAGCAAAATCAAATAGAAGCCTCACTCACACCCTCTTACAAGTAGGTGGACAGTTTTACATGCAAAATTTAGGTTTCGCCTATTTTCAATAATGCACGGGCACGGGAAATGCAAGTTTCTTCTTCTGTTACAAGTAGTCTGTGCATTCCACATTGATCTGTCGTTGTTACAGTTGGTGCTGCCTTAAAAGTATTTTCTGAGCATTAATTATCAGATTTTCAATATTCAAATTGTGCCCAAATTATTCATGAAATATTATCTCAATCAAGTGAAGTGTTCAGCGCAATTTTGGGATTGTTCAGTTGTCAGCTAATGTTTTGAAAGTTTTCCGGTGATTGAAGTAGAAATTTCAGTGAGTTTATCGAAAACGAAATGTTTTCAGTACATTTGCGAATTAGTTAATATTACTTCAAGAATGATAATTCGAATACTTCAACATTGTACTTGCGGATCCTTTTTGGATCAGTTTATAAAAAATATATAGAAATTGTTTGAAGCCCCTTTCATGGATTTGAGCACACTTTCGAGGATGATATACTTTCTTAAGAGGAAAAGATCTTCATCGAAAACATTTTATGAACTGACGAAGAGATGGGATCAGTAACCACCATAATTCGCATCAGACTAGGATCTCTATTTAATACTCCAGAGCTACTAGAATATGTTTATCTTATCCAATAAAATGGAGAGTCTTGTGTTTGGCGCAGTAGCTGCAGAGTAATGAACTGTGGATTGATCGAATTGGCCCCAAATCTTTGCAGCCCAGATGTTCCTACCCAACATTCATGGATTTTTTCTTTATTTTAGAGAAATATCGAGTCTGGAAGAGTTCCATGAAATAATGAATGCCATTTTAAAAGAGATGAAAAGTAATTTATTTTCCACCAAAAAATCGATTCGTCACCTCTGCTCCATCGCCTTTAGCACCTGTTAAGTCTAGCATAGAACACGCCTTTGAGAGATTAGCCAAAGATGTAGCAGAATTGCACCTATAGTGGAAAAACTGTAAGAAGTCAGTGTATCACATGGTACAGCCACATCATGAGGAGGCCAGAAGATTATATTGTACAAATTCTAGCATCGCCAAGGGAAGAAGTGGACCATTATAGGACAGAAAGATCTGCAGACTATGTACAAGGAAAAAGTCGGCTGTATGAACCTTACGCACAACATTTATTAAACTATTCAAATTTGTATCTATAAAATCTTTTGGCTTATAAGGATTCTTACGTCTTTCTTGGAACTGAGGTGAATGGTTGATGATCTGTCGGTTAGCGGCCCACGAAACCGTTAATGTGCTCAAACACAACACACCAAGGATAATGCTGGTCTCCATATTATGAGATATTTTTACAATTCAATAACTTTCAGCATCAACAACGACAAACTTGTTGACTATACTTTCACTTAATTGGAAGGAATTTGCTTGAAGTGAGTACAAATTGCTGTTCGTTTCTTTTTATTTCTTTTGCTGCACGAGTATCTTTCCTTTTTTATCACAAAACGTAAATTGCACTTTAAGATATTTTCAGGAAATACTTGTGTAATATCAGGTTTTGTTGTTGTTTTTATTTTTGTGTTATTTTTCTGCAAAACCCCACACAAACAATCGATTACAGCACTGCGGAACTTTAAAGGTAAATTCAAAAAAAAAAATATGAAAATAAAAAATCCGACAACTCGCAAACAGGTGCGCGTCTGAAGTCTTCGGCGGCCCGAAAGAAAGTGAGACTTAGTTTTCGGAGCCGAAATATCAGTGGCCACACTAAACTATAGTTGCACTGAGTATCTATGTATCTGGTTGGGGTTTGCATCTGATTGCTGGTTTTGCATCGCATGAACTCCATCCATCGGTCGGTAGGTAGGTATCGACGACGGACGAGTTTGTCTGAATTTACTTGAAGGCAGTCAACTTTTCTTCTTTTGGGGGCTGGTGGATGGTGAGGCGAACTGGTGGACTGGTGGACTGGCAGACGGGTTAGACTCCCAGTTTGGTTGAGGTGTTTCTTAATATTTCTTTAGTGGTAGTTTGTTTATTTTACTTTTGTTTTCTACAACACTTAAGCGGTTTGGCTAGAGTGTAGAAAGAAGTAAATGCAATAGGCTACACAAAGTCGTGGCTATAGTGGATGCAAGTTGATCCCATTTGAGGTTTCTGTTTTCTTCAAAATGCTGTAATGTGTGAGTGGCTACTGGTTTTCCTGCATCATTCAGATTATGTATGCAAATACAACGCTGGTGGAGGTGTATTGCATAAAATGTGGTTAAGAAACTTAGGGACTCTCATAATTGGTTCAATGGAATTTTGATGCACAATTTGGCAAATGCGCTTCCTGATTGAATGTCTCCGTGAAAGACAACATCATGGGATAGGTGGGAGGGTGACTGCATCTGCATTGTGTTTTACGGTGTGAGATAATTGACACAATAGAGCAACTTACCGCTCCAATCAATTCATGGCAGGATCAGTCCTTTTCAACTCGCTTTTGTGGTCGATTTCATAGTTTTTTAAGATTTTTAGGGATTTGTGTTCTTCTTGGTCTTATTTGGTTGTGATGGTTGCTTGGCTATATGTGTACATCTCTTTACTTTTATTGCTGGTCAGATCTCAAAACGGGTCTCGGTTATTCCACCCATTGCCCCCTTGGAATACACCTGGGCGGTTGGGAAGCTTAATGGACCCGACGATGGACGGTTCTTCTGAGAATATGTGATATGAAACCGGGGTTTATGACTTTCCCATTTGTCCAGTTCCCTCTAGAGGGAAATTTGGATTCGAGGTTGAAGCTAAAGTACATGTGGGTTACTACTACTTGTATACTTTTCCTGATCGCAGTTTGTCGGGGCGCTGATGGAACTGCTTTAAAGAACTGCTGCCCAACGATGAAGATAAAAATCACCTCTGGAGGAGAGCAGCCTAATTAATAGAAAGATTGTGAGAATATCAAAGACGGATGAAGGTACAGGCCGAGGAATCTTCTCAGAGGTACTACAGATTGCCCGGTTCATAAAACTCTCTAGCGCGAATGTTTTCCAGGCTGAAATATATGGTATCACCGAGGCTTGCAGGAGCTTAACATTTTGGAAAACAACGAGCATATTGACATATTTGTATGTACGTCGACAGCCAGGCCGCCTTTAAAGCTACCATTTCCATTACAACCAATTCAAATAGCTATGCTGGATCCCGGGACATATAGGATTCCAAGGGCCAATTAGCTAGCAAGAACGACCTTAGAATCAAGTGACATTCCGACGGACCACCCTGTCCTACCGCTCATTAGCCTCATTTTCTCCAGGATTTCTGCGGACTTCCGTAACATGGCCAACTCTAGGTGGAGCGCATTCTCCTCCTGCCGTGATTCAAGGCTACTTTGTGTCCAAAACAACGAAAAAAGGACCAGTGAGCTTCTGTCTCTCTACTCTTCTCATCGGCGTCTTCACAAGCCACAGCTCAATGGCGGGCAACCTCAGTAGAATAGGTTTCAACGTCCTAGACCTATGTAGACGCACTGAGGTGAAGGAATTCCCAAGTCTCAGCAGAATCAGACACCAAACCTTGGGGAAAACCACCTTAAAATACGTAACGAAAACAGATTGGTAACGAGTTTAAATTTTTATTTTTATTTTATATTCTTCCAGATATCCTACACAGGAGAACACAATGAATCCGCTGAAATCCGAGTGAGACTGCTCCCCTCCTTCGGTTAGCCTTACCTAACCTAAGCTACTTTGAGAAGCGGTATCTGCTCTTGGATGCCCACGATGAAGTAAATAGTTACCTCGTACCTGACTGTGGTCCACAAGGATCGGTAATGGGTCCTATCCTATTAAACTTTATACGGTCCAAGAGTTGAAATCCCAAATGAGATAAAAATCATACTTGAAAGCACATGCAACAGATCGGGGTTCAGAGAGACCAGTAAGTATATGCGACACACTTATGGACCAAAGCAATGACGAGAAAATTCTGAGAGCATTCCAAACAGCTAACAGTCTCCAGTTGCGCACTCCAAGTCAGTTGAGGTCCTCTTCTACATGTGCGAACCACTTAAGGCGAGGTCTTCCTCTACTGCGTTGTCCTTCCTGGTTTGATTCAAAAACTCTGCGGGCCGGAGCATTGGTGTCCATTCGCTCTACATCTCCTAGTCATCCCAAACGGCTAATGGGCAGCTAGGTTGGCTAGGTCGATGTCGCTGTACAGCTCGTATAGTTCGTCGTAGAATTTCCTCCTCCAAAGCTCGTCAAGGAATCTTTCTCTTGAAGTCACAGACGATATCTTTATCCACTTTAGACAGACTCCAAGCTTCAGCGCCATAAAGCCGGACTGGGATGACCAAGGTCTTATACAGAGATTTCTTAGTTCTTCGAGATAGGGCTCGACTACTCAATTGCCTCCTCATCCCAAAGAAACAGCGATTGGCAAGAGCTATTCTGCATTTTATTTCTGCTGAGGTGTTGACCCTCAACCATGCCGTAAAAAAAAAAAATATTATAGACCACAAATTGCAAGATAACTACCTAGCCGTCATCAATTAAAGCCATTACTCCACCAATAAGTCGCTGCTATCATTCATACATACTTGTACTGGTCTTGCGCAGATACTTTTCGTTTATTATTACTATTTTCTATGCTCGGCAGAGAAACTTATGTAATAGGCCCGTTAATTGTTTTTTATTTTGTTTTAATCGAGCGGCAATTGACTCGCGCAAATGAGTTCAATGATTTCTCAGTCCGCCCGGGGCACTGTAGTGGCAAACGAACTAAAGTGACTAATTTTACCAATAAGCAAATGGCTTGCAGCTAAAGAGCGTTTTAGATAGATACATATACCGTTTTGGTTGATTTTATCAGGGCGTAGAGCATAGTAAACATTAACCCAATTCGGTGTTAGGTACAAAAATGCATGAACACGTTTTTCAAGGGTAAATTGTGTATGTTGCAACTAATGTCGAGTGTGACTGTAATGGTTGACCACTTTGCTTTGAAATAGTTGTGAAGACATAGCTTGTTTGGCAAATGTGAAGAGGTTAACACGTGATATCGGCATTTAGTTGAGTCGACGCGTCTGCTTGTGACCTTGGATGAGGCTTAGCCGATGAGGATCACCCAAAGCATGTCAAATAAATGTTAGCCAGGATCTCCATCGGTACAAGCCTTTTGGATGGCGTCTACATCCACAAAACTCTCCTCCTGGCAATGGCAAATGCATTTTCCTGAAAATGTAAAAGTCAAACAATCCCTAATCCGGCGGATGCGGGGAGTGGTTGATGGTTAAAATTCGAATTTAAGTCAAGAAAGGGATCACTAGAAACCTAGGAATGGACCGTGGACTCTATGGTAAGGAACATGAAATACAGACTGATTCCCAAGTGTCCTCGTAGGAGCATAGAACCCAACTAGCGACAAAAGATGCAATCGATATAACCACCTCCAAAGAGTAATATTGACTCAGGAATATCCGGCCGGTGTCCGGATTAAATGTCATTCAATGGAACCATCGTCGGGGTAACTCCCCTACAACGGAAACAAATTATTAGTTAAGAAGCAACTACAAGCCTTGGATAAGAATAATCCTACTGTTGACGACCCTAGCAAACAAAACCGGGACAACGACCTTCGCGTCTGCATGTGAAATGGTCGGACCTTTAACAGACCACGTACAGTCGAACAACTAGCAGAGGCCTTAAGCTGCTATAATGCAGAAGCGGATGTAACTTAGGGCAGAAGTTTGGAGCTTTCGACACGTAAGCAAATGTCTGCTGACAATCCGCATCAAGGCTAAATTCGCCAACTTAAGCCTAATATGCACTCATGTCCACACAAAAGATAAGGGCGACGTCAAGAAAGAAGACTTCTACGAACTCCCCGATAAAACCTACGAGGAATGCCCTAAGTATGACATTTGCACGTAGAGCATTCCTCGTAGGACTCGCCTAGGACAATTTTAACGGCATACTTAGGGCATTCCTCGTAGGTTTTGCTGAGGAGTTCGTAGAAATATTTTTTGATGGCGGTGGCGGTGGCCAAGATAAGAAAGGAGGATATCTTTGGTAGGACAGTATAGCCTACACGACACCACGTCTGGCAATGGATTTAGGCTTATTGACTGTGCGGCGGGGCGAAATGTCACTAACCAAGCACACGGTTTCCTCATCTGAATATTCATAGGGGGGAATGGCGCTCTCCTGATCATGAAACGGTCAACCTCATTCCTATCGACGCAAGGCATGAATTCAGTATTCTAGATGTTTTGAGCAGCTAACATCAACTCGAACCATTACGTTGTTGCAGCCAATGTACGAATGCGGATATCCCAAACGCCATAACAGAGAAGAACGTCAGAAGAAGCAAGAGACTGCCAGGACCTTCGCCGATCATTCTCTCGAAAGTGCTCAAAATTCACTCAGTTTTCCTGCTTATTGTCTAGCAGTCAGCTCCTCACAGTAGAACTGACAGGATCAATGCTGTGTAGAGCATGCATTTTGTCTTCCGAGTTAGTAGTTATGAACCCATTTGTTTTATTCCGTATAATAAGACTCTCTACCTCTTCTTTGTTATAAAACCTGTAGGTACAGGCCTTTCTGTAGAGTAGGCTTCAACTATCCCCCCACACGCTGCTGTCACTGTGGCAAAGTTTGGATTGACAAGATCCTTCCTGAGTCAAGCCCTTCTGGAGAATAGTTTTACATCAAAAGAGCCTGGTTTCTTACCTAGATCTTGTGTTTCCCTCCATGTATGAGCTGAGATCAGGTTTTGATTGTCGCTATAAGTATAATCAGGACTTAGATAGATAGGTTCATTTGAGCCGTTTAAGGTCGGAAGATAGAACTGGCGAGGACATCGTAAGTTATGTGCGTTGGTGTTGAAGAAGATTTAGTTGTAAAGAGATTCGCAATCGATGGAGCCTGAGAACAGTCGAAAGGAATATCTGCAACATCTCTACGTTTCTCGAGGGTATTCAGATTGATGAGGTTGAGAGGGTCTCGATAAGGAGGCAAGATAAATGGGTCGTTCCAAGAAAGACCACGAAAGGGAAAACGACATTGAATGTTCTCAATTCTTGCCACATGCCCTTGCTGATACGAGGACCACACTTGACTGGCGTATTTAAGTAGAGGACGAACCAAGGTAATGTAGAGGGATCTAGTCACGTAAGGATCAGAGAATGCCTTGGAACACCTTTTGACAAAGCCAAGTGATGAGTTAGCTTTAAGAATTATCTCATCAATATGGGAACGGAAGTTTAGCTCCCTATCGTACAGTATTCCAAGGTCGCGAAGAAATTGAACGATGGATATAGGCTGACCGTGGATGAGATAAAGGCGGGGGGAGATACATATGCGGTGTTTACGTGATAAGGTAATAGATTGGCATTTGGCGATATTGAGCTGTAAGCAATTTTTGGAGTACCAGTGGGAAAAATTGTCTAAGTCTTGTTGAAGTAGACCTGATTCGAAAAGATCGATCAGCGTAGAGGGAAAGAGAGGAGTGGTTCATAACCCTATCAACATCGGCTATAGTCAGAATGAAGAAAGGATGTCCAAGATGACTGCCTTGTGGAACTCCAGCTGTGGCTAAGAAGGAGCCGATAAGACAGATCTGAAGCGACCACTATAGAAGCGGTCTTTCAGGTAAGAAGATATCCATTTTAACAACATGGGAAACCGAAAACTGACAATTTAAAGAGGATCAGGTTATGAGATATCTTATCCAAAGCCTTACTAAAATTTGCCATTCTCTAAGGCTGACAGAGCAAATGACACGAATTTGACGAAGTTAGTCATAGTTGATATACCTTTCAGAAAGCCATGTTGTTTAAGAGAGATAAGAGATTTGCACTGCAAGCTTAAGGCTTCGTATAAAATGCTCTCAAAGAGTTTAGGTATGGGACGATCATTTTTTTACTTCATTCCTTGAGCCCTTTTTACGTATCCGTTGTATGTAAGAGGTTTTCCAAATTGGAGGAAATTCTCCCTGAAATTGGATGGAGTTGACAGACTTCTTTACTTTTTAACTAAGTTCTCTCAGAGCTATTTCTGGTTCCACCAATGTACATTGATTAAGGCAACCTTTCAAATATTTCCACCTTACTGCATGATTGCATAAGATCTTCATAATCAATTCAATAATTTTCATGATCAAGTTTGTTGAATTAAATAGTAATTCCCACAGTGCCGGACATTAGCAAACGAGCCACAGTCATTAATTTATATAAACTATCATAAAGGTGGCGCCCGTTGTCATTAATTAAATAAAAAAACAAAACAACAACTACTTCCATTCCCGCATCGTAAAAAAAAGAATGTAATCACAGGTAAACAAAACACACGTCGAGTCGAGGAGTGGATCTGTTGAACCGCGCGAACTTCTTTGTTTTTGTAGAAAGTATGCCGAAATGTAAACAATTTTCGGGCGTTACGCCTATCGTTGATGACGGTAATGTAATACCCTGTCCCATAGGCAGAGATAAATGACGTGCCGGGAGCAATCAGCCATGGCCATTACGTGAAGCACGAGATCGATGGATCGATCTCGTGAGACGACATGCTACCAGTTTGCCAATGTAATCTTGGCTTTCTTGTTGTTTATATTTTTCTCGTATTACCACTGATAAATGTGGTAATACCTGACCACAGATTGTACACACAAAATTTACGGAACTGGAAACATATGGTTAATGGATACTTTGCCAGATTTGATGCAGACTATTGCCAAAGGGCTGTATTAGCAATGGCTTGGATTGGATAAGATGGGATCTTGGTAGCTCTATTCCTAATTCGGACCTGAAATTCCAAAGAGACATCTGCCTTTTCCTACACAAATGGGCGGAAGTACTACTGCAGCTGACCAGCAATTTGTTATGATGGTTCGTACAATAAAATTGCATGAAAGTCGATTCATTAGGCACGGCATGCGATGAGAATCAAATTGCATTCAACCTGTTAGATGGTCGGTTTGATTTGCAGGTCGGAGAGTGAAAGCGATCTTTAGAGATCCAATCTGATGGTAGAGTAGAGATGCCAAACGATGCATGTCCTCATGGGGTGTGGTAGCGTAACTACGCCTATCAGATCGAGCTGAACTAACGTGGCTTTGATGTAATTTAAATGGGGAAACTGTCTCTTGTGATATTTCACAGTACATGGGAAGTATTGCGTAACTTTTGTTCAATGCAGTTGTACAACCAACTGCGAGTATATTAGCCCTCAATCATTTCGTAATGCATATGAGTCACGTAACTAAGAGGTAACTGCAGTCAAACCAACTTAATTAAGATTTGAGCGTTCAAAGGCCAGTTTCGACCCATTATAGGGCACCACCTGCCCTATATTCTAAAGGGCTGCCTGGAGCTAGGAACAATGCCGTCCGCCTGGACCGAAGTAAGAATGATTTGATACCCAAAGCAGAAACATCATCGCATACTCTCCTGAAAGATCATAGACCAATCAGCCTAACGTCTTTTCTTCTAAAGATTCTGGAAAGAATACTGGATCTCCACATTAAGTGATCTTTTGACTGTACTAACGGCAAATCCGTGGAAATGGCCCTCCACTCCATTGTTCAACCAATCGAAAAATTCTTCTTTATCAAGGAATTCACATTAGTGTCCTTTCTAGATGTCGAGAGATCCTTCAACAACGTTGAAACGCACTCGATAATCTTTGCCCTACGAAGGCTTAACATGCAGGGTTAATACTGCATCCTTCGGAAGCAACGTACACACCGAGGTACTCCCAAGAGGGAGTATTGTCTCCATTACTATAGAATCTAGTGCTCAACGAAGCCCTTCGGAATATAGAAAAAACATCGCCAATGCAGACGACGTAATCCGACACGACGTTTCCAAAGTCATGCAGTCTGCTCTCAATAAACTAACCAGCTGGACTGAAAACTGTGGTCTCTCAGTCAATAGAAGACTAAGCTGATCTCGTTCACATGAAAACACAAACTCCCTGACATTAAACTCCCAAAATTAAGAGGCACTCCGTTGGTTCAGTAGTAAAATCGATTCAATCATTTATGGAGCACTGGTTTGGTGGCCCGGTCTGAAGAAACATTCCATTTGAGTTGTAATGGAAATAAACTCAAGGAGTATCCGCATTACTAGTCCACTGAGAACCTCTCCCACCGCCGCACTGCAAACCATACTCCAGTTACATACAACCAATAGACATCATCAGAAAAAATCGAGCTGTCTGATCAGCAATCCCGCTGCGAAGTATGAAACAATTTGAAGGAGTAACCCAAAGGACATGCCAGCATACTATTGCCTCATCGCCATCTGGCACAGTTACAGACCACCTGACCAAAGAACGCAACTTCAATAGAGACTACAAACTTTCGATTCCCAACAAAACCGAATGGACTCAACGTGAGATCCTGTACTACGAATCGCAGTCAATTTTTACGGACTTAGACCCGACGTTGAAGTTCTCTCAGAGGACTTAGGCATCCGCCTCTATGTCAACCTCCCACACTATTGCAGTGTTTTTCAAGCCGAACTCTACGCCATTCGTCAAGCAGCTTATCATCTACATCGACAGTCAAACAGCCATCAAATCTCTCGCAACCAGCCTTACAAGATGTAAGTGAAAGGTACCTTTTGCCGGGTACCAGGTAACTGTGACATGCCGGGAAAACTTGAAGCTGACGCATTGGCTAGAAGAGGTTCCTTTGGTTCCTACTGTAGATAGCATAAATGTCACCGACATCGAGGCGCCAACGTCGTGTGCTAAATACGTTATCAACGCAACGCGCAACAGGCCAAGCTTTAACAAAAATAGGACCATCGGACTCCTAAAACACAAAAGATGAACCCTCTCCAAGATAGTCAGTACCCTAACTCGCCCCTGTGCTATAGAAAAGCATTCTCAAAGACTCGGCATCCCCTACAATGGCTTCTGCAGAAGGTGTAGGAACGAAGAGGTAGAGGAGACCGTCAGTCGCATCCTATGCACAGTTGTTCTGACATTTCATTGTCCTTTATATCGTCGTATCCTCGAGATACGTAAGAATATTACCATTTATTTGATCAGAAGGGTTGCGGTGATAGATTCATTTATTCTTTTCTGTGACTAATATCACTGATGACCCTTACGTCTGAGTTCCACGCCGTGTTCAGGAAATGAGACTTTGTCCGTCCATTATTTGGAGGATTTTGGGAACAAATTTCGATCGAAAAGCTAATAAAATTTAATAGGGTAACAAGTGTAGCCAAATACCCATCATATACGCTGAGATATCTTCATTTGGACCAAGTTCGTATGTATACCCCAGTGCTACGTATCCGGAGACCAAGACGAGTGGACATAATCGGATATGCCGATGACATTGCGGTGGCGGTAGTAGCCAAAACCGTAGATGAGGTGACGCAAAACTGCAACAACACCATTAAAAACGTGAAGATTAGCTTCGCTCAACAGGTCTAGAATTAGCGGACCACAAAACTGAAGCTGTCCTCCTAAGTAGCTGCAAAAAAGTAAAGCGTATGGTCAAACTGGTGGGAGAACACTCCATTGTGTCAAACCCGTACATAAAGTACCTTAGGGTACTGCTTGACCATAGACTTAACTTAAGAGGGCACTTAGCCTACTACTTAGCGCGAATGCCTATAGAGTTGGAACTCAAAGTAGCAGTGTTAATATACAGCTGCTGAAATAGAATGGCAACGAAGACGGGATGATGTCCGAAAATTACCAGTGGACATACAAACTGCTACCAAACATAGAAGAGTTGACAAAAAGGAAACATGGGGAAGTTTTAGCCACGTAAACAAGCAAGAGCATGGAGTCTGCCATAACTCAAGTATCCATAAAGGATTTCACCCTTCCAGCGTATCAAAAAAAAACATGAAAATGAAGATAACCCATTAGGAGCTTGCGCTGAAGCTCGTGTTACCTTTGAAGGAGCACATTACCGAACAATCATTAGCGATTGTGATATCAACAAAGTGACTGCAAAACGAACGAAACGTTCACTTCTTTGTCTTATCACACTGGACCTCCTTTTTGCTCTATCTGAGCGAGGAAACAACAGGCGACGTCTTGCCTAGTCCAACCTCCAGCAATTCAAAAACACTGATATGTACAATCAAGTTTTTCATAAAATTTATTAAGCTAACTAGAAAACGTACACATCTAGGTAACATATACTACATAATATATAAATTTATCACAAAAATATATTTCGCTTTTTACTTTATCCATAACTATATATTTCATATGTGTTCATAGAGAACTTATCGCCGACAGTCCATAATAAATTCGAAAAACTTATTGTGGAAGCAATTGTTCGAATGTATAAATTTCAAAAAGTTTCTTCGTAGTCTGCCGCAATACCTCGGCCATTGCGTTCTCCATAACAGGTCGCAATTCTTCGGATATGTCTCTCCAGTTTTCATTCAAAAATACATTCATTTTCTCGCCTAACGCATTATCACCGTTGAAAAGATTCTCCAGTTGGAGTTTTGTGTCTCCAATGCTGTAGTTTATCTTAACATCATCAATTTTCAAAAATTCCTCTCCATTCTTGAGGTATCGACTGCCGCATACGTTTGCAACGACCGAAACATCAGCTGGTAGGTAACAAGAGAAATTAGTGTTGGAAACGATTTGTGTTAAGAAACAAAGAACTTACATAAATTAGCCATGCAAATACCGTCTCCCAACAGCGGCATCATCATAATCTTGCCTTTCAGTGAATAATTCGCCTTCATGCCCAGCACGGGAAATTGCATTTTCATTGTCAATGTATTGTTTTTAACATCAGCGATTATGTCTTCGATTTC
The DNA here is from genome assembly GCA_963583995.1 of Xylota segnis. Taxonomy (NCBI): domain Eukaryota; kingdom Metazoa; phylum Arthropoda; class Insecta; order Diptera; family Syrphidae; genus Xylota; species Xylota segnis. The sequence continues at coordinate 112,210,707 of OY757236.1, read as the reverse complement.
GAACTGGGATAGTCCACGAACCTCAATGTTTTTGTACGTGGAATGGAGGTAAACAGCTCCAGAGTCCTGATCTAGTTTGACTTCCGGAATAATTAACGGCTCAAGAGGTGGTATATGCAGCTGTGGAATCCCATCAGGCATTCGTAGTCGTAGGTCTTCCATGCGATTTCGAAGGCAGTCGTTTAGCTTGGGATCAGACCGATGACACACCTGGACATATGCAGCTGTGTAGACAAAAAATTTCGTTTATTTTTCTTTCTTGCGATATGAACCCTGTTCTACTCACGCAGTGCGGCAGCAAACAATCCTGACGGCAGGCAACATAGAAAAATGCCAAATATGAGTAAACTTTCCGCTTGAGACATGTTCAGTGGGTCGAAGACAACTGTGCGCTACAGACAGTAGCACAGCAAGGGTTGTTGGTGAACTTAAGTATTAAAAATTTTCGCTGAATCAGGGCAACGTATGTATATAAAATAATCGGAAGTGCAACGTTGCTGTTGGTAACAGGTGTGCAGTGTAATGAAAATTGTGCTGATTTCTCTTTTGTTTCTTTCTTTTTCTTAATGAATTAGTTAGCTAATCAAAAATATTAAACCTAAGCGGTAAAATGTTAGTGCTCTGCGAGTTCTTAGACATAGATGAGTGTAGTTAAAGTATGATCATGACCAGAAGTATGTTTACATGCCGCTAAGGAAGAAACGTTGATTTAAACCTGCAAAGAGAAGGTAAATGAAATGTTATTGCTTGAGGTCTCATACTTTGTGTAAAGGTAGTTTATTCAACACAGTTTTCAGCGTATAATACAAAAAAAAAACTATTGATTGTGTTTGGGGATGTAGCCTATAATAAATGGACGCTAATGACGAAAACTCGGAATACCTGATTTCGACCCATCATTACTTGGATTCATCTCATTAATAATAACCAGCCTAAGGTCTTTACGCATCGTCATTCCTCATTTGACTTTGTGCAAAGGGTGCTGTGAAAGGAGTATTATCATGGACGCTGACACACTTACTGAAAAGTTGGGATCTTTAAAGTTATCTCAGTAGCTAGGCGCCTCATAGTTGATTCCAGCGGCCAAGAGTCATTTAAAGAGATGGATACCATTGAAATACAAATGAAGCTTGTACTACGGGTTTTCCCGAGCACCACAACATATGACTCCCTTAGGTTTCCGCAAACAAAGGTGTCCTGGAAAATGATGAGCTGGCAAGCAACAGTTCATTACGTGAACTAAATCAGGCAAATGCTACCATAAACATCCCACAGGGAACAAATAACGAGCGCTGGTAGCACCAAATGAAAGAGGGAGAGTGCTCAACTCGAAAATTGCCTAATATTAGAAACCATCAAAGACCATCAAGGGATAATCAGTAATCAAACAACACATTTTCAGAGCTCAATGACTAGAGTTCGTTTGTTGCATTATAAACGACAAGGTGAACCAAGCGAACCTAATTTAAAGAAGGCAGTGATGCCAGGTAATCCAGTCTTTTGGTGGAAGATCAACGGACTAAGCAATCAAACTAGAAGGAAAAGTTTCGGGTTCTTCAGCTCGGTAAAATGTGACTAAGAGAATACAATACAGGATTGTATTCTAATCCTGGGAGCAAATGCCCACAAACCCGAATCTGTTTCAGAATGTGAAAGATTCAGAAACTCGTGATGCCTGAAAAAGTAAAAAACCTCAATAGTCAGTTACTGAATCAATAGGTGCTCTTTCCAATAATTAATTTGGATTCTGAAAAGCTCGATCTTTCATATATAGAGAATAACCAACTCCGGACGAACCTAGGGCTTACCGTCTAATAACATAAAGGTGAACATCCATCATGCCTTAGTGGCTTCTACTATAATAGCACAGATGTTCATTACTAAAGATCTGGGGTTTGCATTGAATCAGGAGCCATGGATCCTGAAAGGAGCAGTTATAGGACTTGTACATATGTCAGAATGCAAAAGGTAATTTGGGATGCGCGGGTAATTAGTCCAAGGACCTGCATTCGTATTAACAAAACATATAACTTTGTTCTACTTTCAGAATATGGTACTTGGTGCCCCTGCAGGATCCATGGATCCTGAAAGGAGCAGTTATAGGACTTGTGTGTCAGAATGCAAAAGGTAATTTGGGATGCGCGGGTAATTAGTCCAGGGACCTGCATTCGTATTAACAAAACATATAACTTTGTTCTACTTTCAGAATATGGTACTAGGTGCGCCTGCAGGTATTTTTTGAGCTCGATGAAGTATACCGCACCACAATCATCGTTGGGGACGAACCAGCAGTTGTTATTCCTCAGCAACACCTTGTAGAACATTGCAACAAGCTCCAACTGACCTTGCTGATTGGATGTGACGCTAACACGATTTGGGGGAGCACCTTTTTAACTCGAGCTAGGCAGGAGGTACCAGACCTTACATTAGGAAACAATAGTCTGAGTAGGTTCCACGGTGGAGCAATAATCTGTCAAGCTTCCGAACTAAAACGCAATTACTGTTTAACGCAGCAAAACACACATGAGACTGACAGAGCTACAAAGTGGCGCTGACCTCATAAAAAAAAACATTAAAATACGTAAGTGTAGCTTTACGGAAAGCTTTAGGAAATTCTGTGGGGCGATTACGAATACTCCTGCTGCAGTTAGATTACACAAGGCGTTACCGAAAACGGGGGAAATACAAACGTCTCTAAGAAAACCTGATGGAAGCTTTACGGAAGATGAGGGGCACAGGGCAAGACTTCTGTTAGAGACTGACTTTCCAGGTAGCCTTTCAAGTACAGATAATAGGAGCAGAACCTACACAGCAAGACCACAGGAGAACTGGACACTAGCGACGGAAATCTTCTTCAGAGGGCGCCTAGAATGGGCAATTAGTTCCTTTCAATCTTTTAAGTCATCAGGTGGGGATGGAATTACACTAATCCTTCTACAGAAGGGACTTGGTAAATTACTTTCACTTCTAGCAATGATAGGAAAAACTAGTCTAGCATACTATACCAAAGGAGACGGGCGAAGATAGTGTGGGAAAAAAAGATCAGACTATAGACCTATCAGTCTAACATAGTTCCTCCTCAAAACGATGGAAAAAGCTGTATATAATTACTTAAGAGAGGACGTACTATATGTACAGGGACTGCTCTGTATTAGCTGACAGAGAGTATCCAAAACGCTCTTGAAACAAAAGAGATATTATTGTTTGCTTTCTTGGACATCGCGAGCACATATGACAACACCTCACATGAAGCAATGGTACGAACTCTGGATAGAAAAGGAGTACATATATTCTTTACACGAATGGCAGGGCCTACTGTTTAATGCCGTGTCCGAAGGGCAATTTGTGATTGCCAAATGATATGCAAGAGTCTAGCAAGGGTCATCCAGCTATATGCATATACAATGATCACATATGCAGCAATTGCATGGACAAAAAGAATCAGTCTGATCACCACGAGGTAGACACTCAATAAGGAGCAAAGACTGACATGCAAAGAAGGAATAGGGAGAGATAAGTGCATTACATCGAAGCAAGTCGATGCACTACTCAAACAAATACCACTCCTGGCGTATGCCAGAGATGATATCATTAGAACGTTTAACTTTCAAAAGCATTTCGTCACTAGGATCAGCTAAAAAGAAAGGATTGGAGCAATGAATCCACAATATATATATAAACTGAGTAATCCCACAATACAGTGGGATCCATGGGCACAGTCCCAGAATCCATGGGCACAAGAACCAGCATCTTTCAGGCTGAAATTTATGCCATACACATATGTGTCCAAATCAGAGAATATACCAACTGTGACATAGCAATAATATCAATTAGCCTAGCTGCTTTCATGGCACTCGACCCTTATGTCACTAAGCCCAAACTCTTGTGGTAAACTTAATGAACTAAATAAGAAGAACAGAGTGACAGAGAGTGGATACATGGCCATGTGGGAATAGAGAACAATCAAGTGACCGACTCCATAGCAAGAAAGAGGATCATCAGAAAGCTTGGTAGGTCCAGAACCATTCTGCGGAATAAGGGATCATACCCTAAAAGAAGAGTTCAGGAACCTAGAAAGAGAAGCAGGGCATGCACCTGGAACAACGCTCAGTGTAAGAGAAATAAAAAACCGGAAAAGGGTTGAGGCATATATCACAATAACCCTCAACATGTTTCCGTAAGGAATCTTATGCGAGGAGAATTCTAAAGAGAGCAAGGTGTAAGTTGGGGTCACAATAGATCCGTAGATCGCAGCGCAACATACCCCTCATTCAAACAATAATATTTAGTTGATGAGCTGATAGTACCAACAAATTTACAACAGTTGTCAGCTCCATCATAATGTATAAAGTATTAATCTGATGGAAGGTCATGGATGAGAAAAGCAACACTTAACCGCTCTAGAATGTTGAAAAGTTATTCTTTACTTATAAAACTGTGAACAGAAAGTTTTGGGAAAAAATGTTTGGCGCCGAAAGTCGATAGGACCCACGGGTTCAATTTGTAATTTGAGAAAATTTCTCGTTACCGTACTTCCCGATGTTTGTCAGGCACTCACGAGAGGTGGTCCGTGAAAGAAATTAGAGGTCTTGTCTAGGGATTGAACCTGGAACCCCTTGCTCCGTAGTCCAATGCACTAGCTACTTGAACCACGGCGGCTACAAACAGTTTTGCAAATCCTAACGCTTAGTTTAAGCGCGTGAGTTTTTTTCAGTGCCATAGTTAACTGTAATACGAAATAGATCTTCCTGCAGAGATTGAAGAAGTCTGACAAGTCGCGCCACTTAAGATATCATCTGCACCTACTGTTCCCAATGAAAGAGACGAACCAATACGTGTTTCTTTTATAAACAATCTTGAATTTGAAAAAAAATTATGCGTGCTCCATTTAAAGATTTCTATGCAAGTCTCTGGGTTTAAATTGTTTTGCGTCTAAATAGCAAATCATCAAGCAGCTAGGATTGAGACATTTGTTTTTCTCCCAGCATTGAAACATTACATCAATGTTAACAACCCTAAATACACAGTCAGTTGCAAACCAAACGACTTAAACTTATTTCAGTATACTTACATTTGCATTAGATTTTTCGCATCATTTATTATCCTGTCAGTTGGTTCATTCACTCCGCTGTCGTCCAAATTATATGAGATAACGGCTAGTGCTGGTTCATTATCTGTTTGAATGTCCATTCCTTCAACTATATCCTCGGCGCCCCCAGAAGAACTTGCATTACAAGTTTGTGCGGCTTTCTTCATAAAATCATTTCTATTTTCTATGTAAAGAACGTCCATTCTTTCAACTATATCCTCGGGCCCTCTGAAAGAACTGGAATTGTATGTCTGTGCAAATTCCTTCATATAATCTCTTGTTTTTTGTTCTAATTTACTTTGCCATTCTAATCTCTTTTGATTATGATTTATTATTTCATCCATCATTTTCAAAAATTCTATGTGATATGAGGTAATAGACATTTCCAGCGACTTTCTTGTTTTCGTGAAAAACTTGTTACGCTCTTCTAGTAATCTAAAAGTTTGCGAACTTATATCGTTGACTGATACTGATGAAAATGATTTATGTCGCTGACTTTCAAACCATTCTAAGAATTGTTTTCTAAAAAAATAAAGATATGAAACGCACATAATATGGACAAAGCAAGGTTTTAGAAAACTTACACCGGAATATCAAAATTCTCTTGATGTTGATTCAAAGAAAACTTTTTTAAAAAACCTCGAGTCTTCTCCAGTACACTCCTTAATTGAATCTCGAAATTCTGTGTAATATTAACGCATTCAGTGCTAATGGACGTATCTATGGACATCTGAAAAAAGATTAAGATTAAGACTTGTAAGACGCAGTTATACTACATAATGTCGAATATACTTTCTCAGTTTATTTTAGAAATAATACAGGGATTCGAAGTACTAATAAAAAATATTGTGCGCACTTGTATCGTACGTATTTACAACTTACTCGTACTGTTTTGAGTTTACAATGAATCTGAATTGGGAAGTTTCTTATGGAGCTCGTACCTATTAGGCTTGCCTAAATTTTCCTAATTCACCTTCTAAGTGTAATTCATTTTTGTGTGTAATGACTGTTTCATTTCCGTCTAGCAGGGAACTGGCCACAACTACATATGTATATTATCGTATAATAAGACCTTCCCTACCAAAAGTTTTGAAAAAGTATTCGCGAAACAGATTTCCAATCACCTTGATCATATAAACATCCTTTCATGTGAGAAGCATACTTGCAGAAGTCCGTTAAGAGTTTTGAGGCTAAATTTTGCCTAAGCGCTAGTCTTCATTTCTATGCGGATGATAGAAATAATAGTTGAGAGCCTATTGAAACCTATTGGCCCAGTAAGTCATATTAACTACACTGTGGGACGAATGGGTCAGTCAACTCAATCCTTGGATGTTCTCTAGTTTTACTCGTTTAAGTACGAAGTTGAGACTAATTAAATCCTTGCTCGTTCCCTGGATTCATTATGCAACAGCTGTGATATATGAAATTCAACAATATAATTAGGTGTTGCTTAAAAAATTCGTGAGCCTGGTATGCTAGTGGACAACACTCATGGTGGCCGTCGTCGTACAGACGAGAATGTGGCTGCTGTAGCCGAGAGTGTGAGACTCAATTCACAGACATCAACTCGCCAACGATCTCAACAATTTACGCAATAGCCTGAGAAGAATACTGCATAACGATCTGGGATTATTCGCTTACAAGGTCCAATTAACTCAGCAATTGAAGGCGCACTACCATCAGTTTAGGCCTTAGAGCAGCTTGAGACAACGATTTAGGGCGATAACTCATCTTTTCTGCTGAGGTGCATTTTCATCTCGGCGGCTACGTTAACAAACAAAATTGCCTCATCTGGGGCTTGGATAACCCACACGTTATTGTCGATAAGCTGATGCATCAACAGAGAGTGACAGTTTGGTGCGGATTGTGGAGTGGTGGCATCATATGACAAATTTTCTTTGAAAATGAGGCTGAGAACAAAGTTTCGGTCAACGGTGGGCGTTACAGAGCCATGTAAACCGCCTTTTTTAACTGAAATTGAAGATATGAATTTAGAAGACCTCTGGTTCATGCAGGACGGCGCGCCATGCTACAATCGTGTTATCAGCCGTCTTGGTGATGTCAATTGGCCGCCTCGGAGCTGCGATTTGACCCCTTTGAACTTTTTTTTTGTGGGGAACCGTCAAGAACCGATGTTATGCCAATAATCCGGTAACGACTAAAGCTCTTAAAACCAATATCATCCCAGCAATCAGTGAGCTACTGCCCGAAACCATCAACAAGGTGTTGGAAAATTGGAGTGACAGAATGCGCTACTGCGAAGCAGGTCGAGACAGCCACTTGAACGACATTGTGTATATAGGCATTAAAAAAGTCCTTATTATTTGAGGTGCAGAGGTGGCCTGTCAAAATCAGGAAGTCCCATTCAATAGCCTGAGGAATCTCGACAAAGTCTGTGCAGATGAATGGTCTACATAGAAGCAACACAATGGATTTCTTTTTGGGGCAGTTGTTCTCCATCCGCTCTATATGACATAGCTTTCTTAGTCGTTGTATTTGAATTCTTTTGTTGATGTAGCTAACTAACTCAGAGGCGGTATGTCTGATGGCTTTTTAGCAGAGATCTTCAGAATTTTATGCTGGCGGTTTAGGACTTCTCAATCAGACGAAGGGCCCAAAAACTTCAAGTTCAGGGATGAATTGAATATTAAAAAAATGTGCAATGATCCAAACGCCAACTCAAGGTCCAGAGATCTTCCAGATTTGATAATTTTTCGTCAAATTTCGAAGACAGTTTTGGACAGTACGGAAACAACTGTAAGGCTAGTCATAATCGATTTAAGGTAGCGGAACATAAACAAGCATTTCCATAAAACTATTACTCATCCCTTAACTTATCACATTACATACATACATATGTATGTACATACGTATATATTAATTAACCAGATTCTGAAAAGTTAAATTATCGAAAAATTGCTATCAAGTGGAAAGTGCGAAAATAAAAACTAATCGCGGTGACCTGTGCAAGTATAACATCAATTCGTATCTTTGATAAGTTTTGCCCAATTGCGCAATAGAACTATAAAGTAAACATTACATACATATGTACATACGTATATATTAATTAACCAGATCCTGAAAGGTTAAATTATCCAAAAATTGCTATCAAGTGGAAAGTGCGAAAATAAAAACTAATCCCGGTGACATGTGCAAGTAGTAAAATAAATACTTTACGTGATATGTCCATCGATAACATGGAAGAGCTATACCAACCTTTCAGGATTTGCACATATTTTTCATGTCGATGAATCAAATGTTGGGGTTTACAGAGGGCTTTCAGACAAACCCTTGAAAGGAATCAGATCAAGTTAACTCTTTGGAAGTGCGGAGAATGTGGTGCCGACCCTATGAACCAATCAACATCAATTCGTATCTTTGATAAGTTTTGCCCAATTGCGCAATAGAACTATACAGTAAACCTCTGTTCGGTTGCATCGTTGCTTAGCGGAGTCAAATCTAGTCGATGTCCGAAATGGATACATACTACACATTTTCACAAAACAATTTTTAACTTGAAATATAAATTACATAAGAGCAGTAGAAAACTTACCTGCTTTTCTTGCAGCAATTGTTTTCCCGTAGCCACCATCATTTCATATTGTGCAACTTGCCCTTCAAAGTAATTTACTTTCTCTTTAACGACCTTTATATACAATTGTCGATTCATGATTTCCTGCTCTAAATTCAGACCATAGTCTTGTACACCATTCACAAATTCACGAATTTTTCTCTGTTCATTGTGATGAATATGTACCACATTCAGCAGTGTATCCTTTAAAACCCATGGCTCCAAAGGTTTTGTCAGATTCAAATTTTCCCGAACATAATCCGAAATAGGATTTTCTTTTGGTACACACAAGCTATTTGACTCAAAATCGACCAGATACAACATTGGCTTATCTTCGGCGGCGAATTTTTCTTCATAAAATTGTATTGGCTTCACATTAGCAGGTACAGAGTCCAACGTGTGTCCAGGCGGAAATACAAAGTAATACTTCTGCTTTCCTACACCCGTAGTCTTTTCCATTTCATTTAGTAGGACGTCCATTGTCATTGTTTCATCTACAAAGTAACTGAGAAATTTGCAACGATTTATCCAGAACATAGTGATAATCTTGGCATTTAATGCCCTTTCTAGTTTCGTGTAGAACGTTAGATGTCCTGCTTCATAGCCACGCTTTTTTCCGTCCTTTTCGAGAGCAAGTTGGAGCCATGGTTCGATTAAACTGCGAAATACAACGGTAAGGCGATTCTTAAATAATTTCTCGTGATGGATTACACGCCCATCGTTGTTTTTCGTTATAGCAATGCATTTATCAGACTTTTTTAAAATATTATTCAGTACTTCGTACATGATGTGATCTTGGAGAAAAGGCAGCACTCCACATATTATTTCGAATGCTACAATTCCTATTGACCAATAGTCCACATTATTCTTATAATCAGCCGTCACGGCTATCTCTGGAGCGAAATAGTTCATTGTACCAACCATACTGGCATTGATCGTTTTGTAATCAAGGAGTCGGGCGTATCCCATATCTGTCAACTGAATTCACTCAATGCAGAGAGGTGCCGTGGCAAAAACAAAAAAATCTTACTCACCTTGTAGATCGGTTTCATATTGGCGTCAAGCTTTATGACAATATTGTCTGGCTTTATGTCCCGATGGGTTAACTTAAAACTGTGCAAGTGCGAAATCGCACCTGACAGTGCTTTCAATACTTCACGTACATCATGTTCACTAAAACCATTTACGTTATCAATTTGTTGAAGTTTTTGTCGTAGATTTCCACCATCACAATACTCCATTCCAATGACTTTCAAATATGACTTGAGGTTTTGTTCCGCAATTAAATCGCGACATTGGTCTTGACAAGCACTCACAATGTTTGGATGTTTGTCGATAACTCTGTTCATTAAATCACACTCATGTTTCCATCGTAGTTCTTGTTTTTGTTTTTCATCCAAACCAAGCATCTTAAAATTCATATGGCATCTTTTGATAGCTAAAATAAAAATTAATTACAAATGAGAAATAGCAAATATTATTAGTAATTCAAATTTAAAACGAATGTGAACCAATTAGGGTCTTAGGGTACCGATCAAGGTAAGAGTACTGAACTTAATTCTAGTTTCAAATCATGTCGTTAAGGGTAAATTTCATCCGAAAGTCTTTAGAGAAATGGAGATGGTTGTTCCATAAAGTATCCCACTACAAAGTCATTGCCACTATTCATTTATTTGCTTAGTACAAGCAACTTAACTCTAAGCGTAAAGCAAAATTTTTTTTTTTTTGGGCCCACTTATTGTATTTATGTAGCTACAAACTTAAATCTAGATCTTAAGAACTACTTAAAACTCCAGAGGGGAAGGAGAGGAGAGAAGGAAGTTCCGAAGCGTGAATTTGGTGCATTGGAAATCAAAGGATCTATGCATGCCATTAGCCATACGTAACATTCTGGACATTGGTTCGTTACAGCCGTAGTTGGTGGGATGATAATTAATGCGGAAGAGGGGTACAGATCTCAGATTGCGTGGGTTGGCGTTAAGGGAAATCATTTGCAGGAGTGCAGGGCTCTCAATGTTGGTGCTAATAATTGGTGTATAAAGAGGATATTGGCAAAATCGCGGCGTTTTGCAAGGGATGGTACTTTAATTAATTTCAAACGATCCTCGTAGGGGGGTAGGTTATATCTATCAACCCAAGGGAGACCGTGTAAAGCAAAACGTATGAATCTGCGTTGGACCGCTTCGATACGAAGGGAGTGGGTATAATGATAGGGTGACCAGACTTGGCTGGCATATTCGAGGATAGGCCTAACAAATGTAAAAAAGAGACATCTCGTAACATAAGGTTTGGAGAATTCCTTAGACCAGCGTTTCACAAAACCGAGCGCAGAATTGGCTCTGCTAGATAACACCCAAATCACGCAATAAAGATACGGAGGGGACAGGTTCGCCACAGGTAAGATAAGATCTATGGGCTGGTGATATACGTTTACGGGAAAACGTAATGGCTTGACATTTGCTGACATTAAGCTCGAGGAAATTTTTTTGGCACCGTGAGTCTGCTGGGGTGAGTCTGCTGGGACTGAAATGTGCCTGAGGAATTTTATGTCATCAGCATAAACAGATAAATGAGAGTTTTCTATGATACGGTCAACATCATTAATAGATAGGATAAAGATCAGAGGGCCAAAATGGCTACCTTGAGGGACTCCGGAAGTGGCTATGAAGGGGTCGGATATAGAAGATCTAAAGAGGACTATTGACGATCAATAAGGTAGGAATTGATCCATGCAATAAAACCCGGCTGAAAACCAAGAGCTTCAAGTTTGAAGAGAATGATTCCGTGCGAGATTTTGTCGAAGGCTTTGCTGAAGTCGGTGGCAATTACGTCGACTTCTTTACCACCCTCTAACGAATTCCGTGAGGTTAGTAGTTGTTGATCTACCTTTGAGAAATCCGTATCGGTATGGGGAAAAGATAGGTTTGCAATGGAAAAACATTGCATCATAAACAATGCTTTGAAAAAGCTTTGGTATGCAGGAGAGTTTAGCGGTCGGCCAGTAGTTGGAGACTTCATTCTTAGGACCTTTTTTATGGAGGGGAATTATGAAGGACTCCTTGAGAGATAGAAATTTGAAACAAAGATGGGAGGGGTTGGGCCAAATAGTCTATACAATTTTTGAGAACTGTAAAAGGGTAAAACATCAGGACCAGGAGAGTATTCACATTTGAGATTTTTTATCTTTTCTTCGACGAGAGCCACGGATATATCAATAGAATGAGGTTTGGGCGCAGTTTCTCATATAAGAGAAATAATCGGCGTCAACTTCAATCACGTGGTTGCTAAACGATTGGCTGAAGTAATGTGCAAATAAATTTGCGCTCATTTTAGGATCGCTCGAGGAGGTGTTGGATAATTTCAAAGTGGAAGGGTAGTTGTCGGCTTTCTTTTTTATGTTGATGAAATGGAAAAAACGCTTGGGGTCTAACATTATATTGCGTTGTATTCGGTCAAGATATTCGAGATAGAGAGATTCACAGAGCTCGGAGAAGTGAGTGGCTGCGAGGTGAGTCTAAACGAGACTTGAGATAGACACGCCAGAGTTTATTTCTAACATTACGAAGCGAGCGCAATTCTCTAGTGTACCACGGTGGAGAAGACAAGGAGTTCTTCTGTAGCACGAAAGGGACAGATTGCGTGAAACAGTTGAACATTTCACAGTAGAAAAACTCGAGGGCGTTATCGAGGCTAATGCACGGATCTTCAAGGATAGTGTTGAAATCGACTCTACTTAACAGGTCATTCATTTTAAATATGAAACTGTAAGAATTTTCAGTATGTGGTGTAATGTCGGGGTTGTTGTAGGAGAATGTAAGAGATAGAGGGGGGTGGAATCGGTCTAATTTGGAGAGAAAATGGTTGCTTGCCGAAACAACGCAGTTATCTGGGTCTGATAAGAAGATGAGGTCGAGTTGTCTGCCTAAGTTGTGAGTAACTCCACTAATCTGATAGAGGCCGGAATCAGACAGACAGTCAATGAAAATAAGCTCTTTGTCAGAGGAGGGATTCATAGCGATGAAGTGGGACTCATCGTCAGATGGGGCCCAAAGAAGATCAGGGAAATTAAAATCACCCAAAATGATGACAACGTCGCAGGTGTCCAGCGCGTTAAAGAGAGAGTCAATTGCGTCAATGGCGAGCTGGTAGCATTGGGTGGACTGAGATGGGCGAATGTAGCAGCAGAATTTGTAGATATTACGCTCAGAGATACTTATTTTAACACAAATAAACTCAAAATTGGCGGTGTGCGAGGTTTTGAAGAGTGACGAATCGAATTATGAATTGCGAAGAGAACACCACGACCAGAGGAATTGTCATCTTTCTCAAGGCCATCGTCACGAAAGATAGTGAGGTCGGAGGTGAATAGTTCGTTGCTATTATAATCGGAAGACAGATTGGTTTCGTTTAGAGCAAAAACATCGTAGGGGAGCTTTTTTGGAGTTAAGAAACAATGAGGCTGTTTTAGTTCGTAGGCCTCGGACGTTTTGGTAATAGATGGACAAGCATTCAGAAGAAGATATAAGTGGAGTGTCGCTTCGAGGAGAGGAGAGGCATATAAGGCCACCGTTTTTAGTCTAAAGGGGCATAAATATGCAAGAATCCATAGAAAAGGGCAAAGTCGAGCGATCAGTATTCCTTTGAGGACATAAAATCCACTCTACCCAAACAGAAAAGGACTTGGATTTCGCGAATTTTCGTAATTTTCAGAAAATTTGTTGTTTTGGGAGATTACGCGAACAGACCTAACAACTAAAACCGGAATGCTGACATTTTTTCGAATGTATCTTAGAGGGGCAAATTGGCAAATCTGTAAAAACCTGTTTTGCTGAAAATAATTTTCTGAATTCCCATAATATGACCGGTATTTAAAAAGAGTGCTACTTACGTTCCAAACAACTACAGGAACATTTCATTTACGAATTGCATAGCGAAGATCATGATAGAGGTCCTTGAAGGGGATGTTATAAAGGGTTACTGACAGAAAGTCAATTTCTTTTTTTTACTGCAATTGAAGACATGAACTTGGACGACCACACAGCCCATGCCACAATTGATCTTTTGCGCACCAAATTTCTTTGGATAATTTTTTGTGGGGAATCGTGAAGGACCGATGTTATGCCAATATCATCCAAGCAATTGGTGAGCTGCAGCCCGAAACCAGATCTTGGAAAATTGGAGTAACAGAAAGCGCTACTGGGAAGCCAGCCGAGGCAGCTACTTGAAAGACGTCTGCTGGAAGTCATATATTCTAATATCCAATCTGCGGTGTGGACGGCAAAGGAGCTATCAGAATATGTTGAGACAGTTTTTGGGGTAAAGCAACCATGCACACCAATAATTTTTACGTGTAAGGGCACTACTGCATGCTGACGATATGGCGATCCTAGCAGATGATATTGTCCGCTTTGAAGAGTATTGCGAGAAATGGAGTTTGGAAGTAAATCTTTTAAAATCGGTATGCTAGCTATCCATCCAGGAAACGTTGGCTTTCAAAGTGGAAGAAATCTTGGTGTATTTCTCACTCCACAAATGAGTTTTGTAAGACAGAGAGAAAAGAAATACCGCAGCTAAGAGCAGCATTAACGTAACACGGCATTGCTTCTGGGTAAACTATTACTGGCTGTCTGCAGAGCTATCCAAACTTATTGTGCTCAAGTCTGGGACTTTAGAATGTTTGAAGAAATTGATACGCTACAACACTATTGTTTGAAAAGAATTTTAAAACTACCACCACTCCAAACTACGTCTTGTCGATTGAGACTGGGTTGGGCTTACATACATCTAAGTTATGTCCAGAAAACAATGTTCGAATGCAATGATACCAAACTGGAAGAATGGGATAAACAATATCGGAAATCGGTTTAGACTACACTGTGACCAAAACATGCACCGAGACAGCGATGGTAACTTTCATTTTCTATCATCTAAAACGACTCACGAAAAAGAACCGATGGCTATTGAACGTAGCACACGAATCAACATGTTTGTGGACTACTCGAATCGAAAGGTAAACTTTATTTCACTAATTAATCGCAATAGGTCCGTAGTGACGTGTGTGTAAAAAAAAAAAAAAGTTTGGCAGGTCGATGGAACCCAGGGTTCTAGATGCTCCCAACCATTCGTGTTGTGCGTGTTATATTCTTTACACGAATGGAAGGAGCCTACTGTTTAATGCCGTTTTCGTAGGGCAGTTTGTATTTGTGAAGCTCTCGGATGTTTGTCAGACGCTCGCGAGAGGTGGGGCCGTGAAAAACTTTTTTGGTGTTCCGACTGGGACTCGAACCTCGAACCCCTTGCTCCATAGTTCAACGCACTAACCACTGAGCCACGGCGCCCACAGCCCAGGTTCACCCCGAACTGTAGCGCCACCTAAGTATTTATTGAACTTAATGACATCATTTAAAAGGTTTGGCATAAAAACAACTAGTTTTTCTGTGCACAAACTTATTATATTGCCCCGTTTGCGTTCCAATTGTATCCCTATTCAATGACTCTTGGTCAACAATAGGCATGGTCCCCCCCGCTTATCGCTGAGAGTGGACTTCCACAGTCTCTCACATTTTGGTTTAGTTTTGATCTGACCTTCATCACTAATGCGATTAATTATGCTTTTGATTTTCGACCGACTTTCTGAGTTAATACAGATATTTCTAATAATACAGCCTTCTACCGTTTTATGTACAAAATAAGAATCGATTGCCTTCCGACCACAAATAACTCTCTGTGGGCCTTTGGTGCAATCATCGTAACATAATGTCAAAGATCAAACCGAATAATCAACATAATCAGTAAGTGCAACATGCTGGGTTTTATTATGAATCGATCTCCCACTTCAACTTCCGGCCACTGTTTACCCTCCGACGATCAGCAAAAACTGAAGAACACGTATAACGTTCTGAAGACAGAACACTCATAACATCACAGCGAATGAAAAATGTGTCTGTGACAAAATGCTTCAAGAAAAGAATATTAATTCTTCTTCTACCGAGAATTTTGTTTTGGACTGGACATTCGGTCGATTCAACCCTTCCCTTTTGGACTCACATACTACCATTCGCGCGACATGACTTCGCTCGATAATGTGGTCAGACATACATATACGAAACCGATCGTACACATTATATTCGGGGATCACATAGTCATGGAAGCAACAACAAAGATTTTTGCCAACAAAATGAGGTGGAAATGATGACTCAACAATATTGACAAACAAATCCGTTGAAATAAACGGTCTTTGCTTGGCAAATGAGATAAGAAACAATAATAAATCGTATTTTCCACGAAATGACACGTTTTCATATCTCACTACGCCGAATCTATTTTTGTTTAGATATAAAATACAAAACGTGATCCTTAGCAAGATGTCGATCACGATCTACCGCATAATACAGTGACCCACAGTACTGCGCATATCTATCACGAATAGTTTTGTACTGCGTTAAAGTACCTATAGTAAAATTCCGATTCCAAGCAAAAACCTCTTTTTAGGTGCTGTGTTTCGAAAAACTTTGATTTTATTCGTTCCAGTTTGTTGTACACCTACACATTTCGGGTCACAATGCTCACTTTGCACTATGTACACCCTCATTTGATATCATATTTAAGTATTTCATTCTTTTGTGAATCAGTCTAACTAGTCCATCATCTGGTAAATCCATTAAAAGTTGAAAAGACCTAGCTTAGCACAACCAAATGTGTTGTGCGTGTTATATTCTTTATATGATTAGAATGTTTATTGTCGTATCCGAAGGTCAATTTTTTATTTGAAAAGCGTTTTCATGACATTTGTTCTCTCGGAGGCTTCTCAGAAGCTTGCGAAAAACAAAACGTAGGTTTTGTCTAGAGATTGAACCTGGAGCCCCTTGATCCGCTGTTCAACGCACTAACCTATTCCCTGTCATCCTGAGTGCACGCCTGAAACCCTTCGTCAACTACCTGATCAGTGTGGTTTCACACCAGGAAAGTCCACAATAGACCAAAACTTCACACTTCGGCGGATATTTGAGAAAATCCAAGAAGTCCAACTCGACACCCAGCACCTTTTATCGATTTTAAGGCCGCATATGACTGCATTTATAGAGACGAGCTATACAGAGATATGTTTAATTTTGGCACCTCTTCCAAAGGTGCAGAATGTCAGTGGAGAATTCCCGCTGCTCGATTAAGTTCCGCAACGATCTCACCGAGACCTTTGATGTCAAAAAACGATTTAGACAAGGTGATGCGCTGTAATGTGAGGCACAATCTTTCAAAAGTCTGTGCTACTACTAGCGTACGGCAACGACATTGATATTATTGGCAGAACCCAGCGGGCTGTCACTGGAGCGTTCATTAGTATTGTAACGGAAGCTGGCAAAATGGGTAAAGCGGTATACGAGGCTCTATATACTTTGATCACCCCAGTCCTGCCTTATGACGCTGAAGCGTCCACTTTGTCCAAAGCGGATAAAGATATTCTCAGTCGCTTCGAGAGAGATTCTTCGTAAAATGTTCGGTTATGTTTGCAGCGACATCGACATAGACAAAAAAAAAATGCAAAACAGTCGTTTGAGATGGCTGGGACATGTAGAGCGAATGGACACCAATGCTCCGCCCTGCAGAGTCTTCGAAACAAACCCGGAGGGACAACGCAGTAGAGTAAGACCTCGCCTTAGGTGGCGCGCACAAGTAGACGAGCACCTCAACCGACTTGGAGTGCGCAACTGTTGTTGGTTGAGGCCCAGGTTCACCCCGAACTGTAGCGCCAATCTAAGTAAGTAGTAAGTAACCCTCTTACTCTCCTAGACAGAGGTTGGTCTTATCCCAGAGACGGCCAACCCACTCAAGTGTCTCATTGACACCAGCATGTTTATAGAGTTCAGTGGAATAAGTTCGTTGAGGTGTCACGTCGTCTTATCCTAATAGTATTTGCCCAGAGAAGGGTGGCCTTGCAGATCCTCCACATACTAACGATAACAATCAACCCCACATCTCTACTTTGAAACGTACTTTTATTTAAAAACCAATTTCGTCGTCTCGGAATTGATTACGATTGACGACATACTCGGTTAATTATTCATCTTCTTAGATTTAATTTCATTCCTCAAGTGAGTAAATGAATTGAAACACCGCTCTCCTTTGCGTGAGTAGACAAACAAAAACCAATAGAACCCCAAAGTCCAATAAACCCACTAAATTTCTCGGTCATTAGTAAGCAATCTCTGGCGATTTAAGATGAACTATGACGTGGCAGCAGCTAGGGGCAATTTCCTAGGAAAAATGTTGCATACCCGTTCACACCATCAAGACACAACAAAGCACATGCTTGCTTTTGAATTGATAAGAGTGCTTTAATTTTAGCACTCGCCCACGAAGTGTGGACTTGAAAGTATGTAGACGATATAAATAAAAATATTTTACTGCAATTAAATTATGTTCCAAGAAAACCGCAAATTCTACCAAATCCCATTCCCACGTACGAAAGTGTGCTACAAGTAAACAAAATTTAAATGTTCTTCGATTACTGTTGAGTAGCGCATGATTAAAAAAACATTTATTGGAATAATTCCCTATCTGGGTATTAATGCACGTATGCTATCGGAGGACGGTTTTGTAGTTTAGTTTGTACCCAAACTCAACACAGCGTCATAAAGCGTAATCAATAGCATTTCCAATTCCGCGAATTCGCGCCACTTATAAATAGACTGGTTATCGGTTTACTTTTCGATCAAAAACTTTGTATATAAGTTATATTTACCTACGGCATCGTTCGTTTCAATGTTGATCCATAGGGACACGTTTCCAAAGGCACCAGAACCAAGATCCTTTTGGAATCTCCACTTTGTATTTGATTCACGGAAATTGGCCATAATTTAGATTTTACATAAAATTGCACAAAATACATCAAATCTTATGGAATTTTCACGCCAATTCCCCGAAACGAAACGCAATGAAGGAAAATCAAACTTGCTCTATGCTAATAAGAATTGAATATAAACCACAGAACTGGTTTTCTATACCATGCCACTGTCAAAATCAGCTGTTCCGAAAAATGTAATAGATTTGTGTTTTATCAGTTTTGTTGATACGAGTTCATTAGGGTAAGAGTATATGCTTGATAGCTGTTGATTGAATAGTTTTGATCAGATACTGTAGTTGTGGTCAGAACAGGTTTGATCAAATTTTCAATTTTGATATCTTTTTACTTGCACCTACCTATAGGGCAAGTATTGCAATCGTGAAAAAAATCGAACTCGAGATTTTAATCAAACTTGACATTACTATGATGGAGAAGTCCAAAAAAGTAGGTCCGGCAATTCCGTCTGTCTGTCTGTCTGTCTGTCTGTCTGTCTGTCTGTCTGTCTGTCTGTCTGTCAGTATATTCGACTACAGCCTAAACGGCTGGACGGATTTACTTCAAACTTCATATATAGGGTCTGTGGGATATTCCTTAGAGGCAAAATTTGAATTTTCATTCTAACCTCAAAATTAAGGGTAGTTTATTTAAGGCCGATTTCAGTTAAAATGGATTTTCTCGAAAACGGCTCTAACGATTTCGATAAAATTTGATGTGTGGGTTAGTTTGAGTATATGCTATGAGGTGGCATATCACGTTTTTCACGAAAAATTCGAATAACGGTAATATTGAAAATCAGCTGTTTCTCGGGTATTTGTACGGCGTTTGGGCTAAAAATTATTATTTGTAGGTTATAAGACAAGTGCAAAATAATGGCATACCAAATTTTGCAATGCCACGCCCACTTTTATAAAACTTTTTTTTTTTTCAAAATTTTTATTAGAATTGAGAAAAAATTATTTAAACAAAGTAATAGGCCTTAAAATTCTGTATAATTCACTCAAACACCCTATCTGGCCACGCCCACTTTTTATGGGCATTTTTATAAAAACAAAACATTGAGTAAACTCCTACAATGTTATGACTATTATTCCATTGAAACGCGGAATGCCACACCTACTTTACTGGGAAGAGCAAGACTTGGACTTTAATCCTGATAAAATTATACACTTATAGCATTACGGTGCAAGTACGTACGACCCAGTCGTGCACTTTATTTCCTAGGGTAGGTGAAACTTTCAATTCAATTCAACTACAACTACAGCCCCAAAGTTTGGGGTCAACCAGAAATCCTTAATCCTACAAAATCCTTCTAAAAATTATTTCTTTTATACTGTGCTGTTGAGGTTTTACTATATAGTAACTAATTCCAAATTCGATTTATACAAAATCAGACAACGAAAAAAATTAAAAAGCTTTTTTTATGAGACGAAATATTTACTTAATAATTTCTATTATAGTATTCAGCTTGAAATTACCTTCTTACCCTTTACTTTCGCGTTTATTTTAAAATAGCGAGTAATAAATATTTGGAAGGGAGTATTTCACGAGCAACCATAGTCAACAATCCATTCACATGGTGTCAATGGTTGCGAAAAGAGCTCGATCTGAATTAACATTATTTTCTTTATTTTTGATTTAAAAATTTCGTACAATGGTGATTACTCAACGGGAGAGCGTTTCAAAGAATTGGGCACCATTAATGACAAACAACGCTCGGGAAGACCTAAAATCACAACAAGCTCGGAGTATTTAAGCATTGGAGTCATTTCAAAGAGGAGTCGCCGGCTTACAGCACCTGACATTCGAGCAGAGGTCAATGGCAGTACAGAAATCCCTCTGTCTGTTAGCACCGTAAAACGCCGCTTAGTTGCGGCGGGACTAAAAGGTCGAAATGCTGCTCGAAAACCTCACCTAAAGCCACAAAATCGGAAAAAACGGGTAGAGTGGGCTCGTCTGCATAAAGATTGGTTCATTGAAATGTGGAAAAAAGTCTTGTGGACTGACGAATCCAAATTTCAAGTCTTTGGGTCAAAAAGGCGAGTATTTGTATGTCGATCGGACCAAAAGAGGATGGCTCCGCATGGAGGCGATTCGGTTACGGACTGGGGATCGTTCTGTTATGAAGGAGTTGGAGATTTAGTAAAAATCGATGGAATATTGAACAAAGAGGGATACAAAAGGAATTTGGGGATAACTTTTGCCTCCAACAAGACAACGACCCCTAACATTCCTTAAAACTTACAGATCGAATTTTCAAGGGCAAAGTTTGGACGAAACGACAGAGTAGGCATTTCTGTAACTTGTAGTGCGAAACGTAGAAACATTTACAACAAAGTTTGAGTAGCTGCATAAGTTGCTTAAGTCAGAAATTGGACTTTAGTCATTAGTTAGTAGTTGACATCACCTTCGTAACTAGTTCCCTAGCGAGAGGCGTCAAGTGGAGAGTAAGTAAACAGTACACCCACAGTGACCACCTGGCCATCCTGTTTGAAATAGACCAGAAAACATCCAACCAGGAACTCCCACCAAAAAAGGCACAACGAATGGGGTGGAAAATAGGCACATTAGACGAAGATTCTTTTACTTTCACCTTTAGAGAATCTACAATAAGGCCAGGAACAGCAAATGCTATGGCTGCTGAGATTACGAAGCAAGTAATGAGAGCATGCGATGCATCTATGGTCCGGAAAATGTGAACAAATCGCCGGCCACCAGTATATTGGTGGAACGAAGAGATAGCAGAGCTACGCAGCCAGTGCCATAAGGCGAGAAGACTGTTCCAGCGATCAAGAGGTTTGCCTTCCCACCAGAACCTTCAGGTACAATACCGAGATAGGCGTAGAGACCTAAAATTAGCAATCCGGAGAAGCAAAACTGACAACTTTAAAGAACTCTGTCAGCAAGCAGATGTAAATCCCTGGGGTACAGCCCAAAGGGCAGTTATGGCAAAACTCAAAGGCTTCACTAGGGCACCCTCACCCTCATGCCCTTTGCTAATGCAAAAAATAGTCTCGGGCTTATTTCCTACGCAGAGAACAGCAGAGCGTATAGCAGCACCCAAGGATATACAAGAAATCATACCCGTCACGCAAACGGAACTCTTGGAAGTGTGCAAACGGTTCGATGACAATAAGTCACCTGGATTGGATGGGATACCCAACAAGGTCCATAAAAACAAACACGGAACCATTCCTAGAAATGTATAGTAAGTGTCTAACCGAAGGGGTCTTTCCAGACCAGGGGAAGAAACAACGTCTGGTGCTGCTGCCCAAAGGGAAAAAACCGCCAGATGAGCCCTCGTCATACCGTCCCAAATGCCTGTAAGACACAATGGGTAAAACGACAATATGTATAAAGCCGGGGGACTTTCAAACGAACAGTATGGATTTAGACAAGCCCGTTCTACAATCGATGCTATACGGAGGGTAACCACAATCCTGGAAGATGCTATCCAGGGCAGAAGGTGGAGAGGAGGCGCAAAGAAATACGGTGCTGTAATAACACTGGACGTCAAAAATGCGTTCAATTCTGCAAACTGGGGACATATTTTGTACTCACTTAGAGAAATGATGGTGCCAGGGTTCCTAGTTATTTCGAGAAACGGTACCTGTTTTACTATACCGACCATGGGGTAAGACAGTGCCACATATCTGGCGGAGAACCACAAGGATCAGTACTAGGCCCTATCTTGTGGAACCTTATGTATGATAGGGTGCTGAGGCTTGAAATTACCAACGAGGCAAAAATCATAGGCTTTGCCGACATCGCAGTTGTGGTGACAGCAAAACACCTGGAAGAAATAGAGGACATTGGAAATGAATGCATCCGTAAAGTGAGACGGTGGATGGCAGCAGTCGGTTTAGAACTCGCTGAACATAAAACGGAAGCAGTACTAGTAAGCAGTCGCAAGAAAAGAGAAGCAATCACCATCAGGGTAGGCCACCAAAATATAACGTCAAAACCGGTGATCACATACCTAGGTGTGATGATTGACGCTAGGCTCGCTTACAAGGAACACCTTGAAATAACGTGCGACAAAGCTGCTCGGGTGTGTACTGCCTTATCCAGAATAATGACAAACCTTGGAGGACCCAGACAACCAAGGAGACTAATTTTGTCAAGAGTGGCGCAGTCAATAATAATGTATACGGCACCAATGTGGGCAAAGGCAGTGAAAATTAAGTTCCACTCAAGAAGAGTTAATTCCGTCACCAGGCTGTGCGCGCTGAGATTGTGTTGCGCTTTTCGGACGGTATCCGATGATGCTATATGTGTTATTGCGGGAATGCTACCAGCGGATATCTTGGCTATTGAGCTACAGAGGACCTACGGCGCCAAAAACCAGGAACCCCTTGCTCCAGTCAAAGATATTAAGCTGGCAGAAAGACAGCGAAGCATGAGAACATGGCAGTTGAGTCAAGAATTTTCAGATCTCTCACATGGTCACCTGCCTTCAAATTGTATTCTTGGTGCAGCTTAAAGCGCATCTAGCAGCCGTCTTCCTAATGAAGATTTGTAGGGGTGTGTGTCTGACGACTTTCGACTTTCTACCTTACCAAAGGGAGAAGGAATAAGGAAATTGACATAATCAATCCCTGAGATACATCAGCTTTAATGTTGACAATAATTAATCTTTCCGAAACAAATTGGAATCAAAATCGCTTACGAGTTTCCGGGATTCCTAAAATGCTAAATTACTTACCGCTATTTTAACGATGTATGTGGCAACTTAAATATTCAGGAATTGAAATAATACTCTGTCTACCATAACTGACATGAATGTATAAAACTATAGACACAGAACTAAATGTAAATGACGGTCAAGTTGACTTTGATTGGTGACGGTGCTGCTGGTTGCAGAATGACGGTTGCATTTGTAATTGGTATGCGTAGTACAGTGTTTGCTGTACCGATGGTGAACTTTCCAGTGTCAAGTATAGATTCGGGTGGCACAACATGGAATGGATTTTGACATATTACCGTTAAGATATATCCCAAGATTTTGGAAAGCATGAAAATGAAAAACAGGAATTTTGTTTGAAATAGACAGACGTCACAATTAACCTCAGATATAGCACTTGAATAGTAGAGAGGTCTGCACTTCCGGAATTAGGATTAGATACGATTAGGTTCGTATATAGGCTCGTAGAGATGTCCTTTGGCCATTGGTTACCCCTAGTTCCAGTAGTTGATTGGAAGAAGTGCCCCCTGAAAAAGTTCAATCTGAAGTGGATTAGACCTGTACAGTGGCAGAGAAAGACATACGTCTTATTCCGTTTGGCTTAGTTTTTTCAAGTGCTACTGCAGAGTGGTATGTACCGTGTTTACTCCTATTTTAGAAAGCGATAACTTTGCATACTTGTACCGAGAGAAGGCCATAAACTTCATGTGATGGCACAAGTGTCTAAAGAAACCCATCTGCTGTTCCACTGGCTTTAATCACTTCTAAGTTCAGTGCCCAAAGCGGGAGGAACACCTAGGTCTTCGACCTTTTCTGATGCAGTATCCGAACCTCTTAAATCAGTTCGTCATTACCTGGTATATTCTCGTATCCAGGCACCCAGCAGAGTGTAACCTTTTGCTATGTTTCAAAAGCCTTAAACACTTCACGACAACACTTCAAAGCCTTTTTCTTTATTGAAAACTAAATCCATCATTCACCGTCAGAAGGACACGGCCAAATGGCTCCCGGTATGTCAAGCTCCAACAGACTAAACACAGCAATAATCGATTTATCGGGATCGGTATTGTTCCAGAAATCCCCTTCACTCTCTTCGCAAAACCCTCACTTCCCATAACTTATTACAAATTTTGTTGGCATACTAGTCATAGAGGATCCTTGGCTTCGTAAATGTCAGCGTCAGCAAGGACAAAACGGCTCTATTCTTTGACAGATAGAGGCTCTCAAGGTATCATCATCTGTTTTCCAACTGTCGTGTTAAAATTGTCCCCCCTTTTTACTTTAAATGTTACACCAAGGACCTTTTAAATACTTATCGATGGCGTCGTCCACGTCCCATCTTTATTTGACCTGAAAGTGGCGTAGAGTTTATGACAAGCCAGCCAATTAAATATTAATTACGTAATTTAACTTTTATTCCAATGTACAAATTTAAAACAAAATTAAAACAAACGAACTCCTTCTCATTTAAAGCTATGACATCGTAAGGCTACACCGAAGTTAATCCTTGTTTAGACAGGGAAGAGATCATCATAGGTAAACGTTTCCATTATTTTACCAGCAATCAATAGGAATTTCTTTTCGAGCGCTCGTTCAATCGGTGGAATCAGTTCCAAAGTGAAGGTGTCGAAGTTCTGATTGATGGTGTCGTTGATAATGTCACCCAAGGTCTTGTCACCATTGAATAAATTATATAAACGAACACGTCCCTTGCCCATTCTGATCTTTACATCTAGAGACTGGACTCCAACGCGATCTACATTTTCAGCATCCTTCCTGATATCGAATTGTATACGAACAAAAGCCGTAAAGTTTGCTATAAAGAATAGGAGACATGAAATAGGTACAGGCATGAACCCGAACGCAGTGGCTTACTAAAATTTCCACTAAACCGTCCATTGCCCTTGATAGGTAGTGCCAAAAGCTGTCCACTAACATCGTAAATACCCTCTCCATGGAGTCGGGGTAATAGAATTTCCAAGTCAATACGTCTTCCCTTGTCCAGTGCACTGAAATTGGAGTCAATTAAATGTAGTCCTACCTGACTTTTGGTATATTTCTAGGAACCTACGCTAATCTCTTAATTTCAAAGTTTGCCGCTCCGAAGATGTTCATATTCTTTGTCCTTACGGTAATACCCGCTTTACCTCCGTCCAGAATGTTCAGATCACCAATATATAATGGCTCCAGTGGTGGAACATTTAGTTCTTTGATTCCATTACCTAAGTATGGTCTCATATCGTGCACAGTCTGTCGAATGCACTCATTTATATCGGGATCATTGCGATGACATATGTGGATGTAATCAGCTAAATAGAAAAGACAAATTTAATTGAAATTTAATTAAGAAAAAAGGACATAAGGACTTACGAATCTTAACCGGCTCCGTTAAGGATATGTCAAATCCAGCAAATAATACCACCAAAGCTATGAGATGTGTGTACGCCATGGCGTGTGCTTATCTGTAAAGATAAAGATTTTTGCATTAGGACCGATATCCAAATATAATAACCGTTGTGCCCGAACTATTTAATAGTCATTGATTGACGCCCTGTCATAGTTTTAATGATCCATTGTCTGCTGTAGAGCGCCTAAACCAAACTGACACCTTGCAGAGGTTGACTTTACAAGTTCTACAAACGTATCCCGTTTCCAAGGCTGTCAAATCTGTCAGATCTGTGTATATGAAGTTAGTAACACTATCCTACTCTACTATGAAAAGTCCGACGATAAACCGGAAGTCTACTCAGATTCCACATTTAACAAAGAAACGTCAACAAGACAGAAACATCTTAGGACCAAACAAACCTTGTAACTGCGGAAGTAAGGACTACTTTTACAAAAATTGTAAAGTCGTCACCTTTGGAAGACCCAACAGAAACACAATTATCGCGATGATAGACCGAAAGCTCCCTCACCTAAGTAGCCGTCAAAGCAACGATGCAAAGGTGCCTTGGAAGGGGATCTTTTCTAAACCATGGAAACACCAACATCTGGTGTTACTACTTAAAGGAAACAAGCCACCTAGAGAACCTTCATGGTATCGGCCAATATGTTTGCTAGATACAACAGGAAAGATCCTAGAACGTATCATAAACGGCAGACTAATAGCCGTGGGGGAGGATAGAGGAGCTTTGTCTGACCGCCAGTATGGGTTTAGAAAATCGAAAGAGAGTTAGTAGATACAGCCGCTGAAGCGGTACTGGGGAAAAGATGGCTTCAAATTTGCAAACTGGTCCTGTATTAGGAGATCTCTGACCAGAATGGATACACCACATTACCTTGTGAAGATAGTCTTTGACTACCTTACTAACAGGAAACTGAGGTACCCAGCGGACGATGGCTTTAAATACTACAATGTTTCCACGGGAGTCCCCCAGGGATCAGTCCTTGGACCTCTTCTGCGTAACATGTTGTATGACGGAGTTTTGGAATTAACGCTGCCACAAGAAGTAAAGACTATCGGCTTTGCTAATAGCGAAACACTTTCCCCACGGATGAGGCGATTGCCAGGATCAAAAATTGGCTAGAGTCGACCGATCTAGAACTAGCTGAACACAAGACAGAGGGTGTCTGCCTTTCAGGGTTGGGAGCCAATCAATTGGAGCTAAGAAATACTTGAGTGTAATGCTTGACAATCGACTTAACTTCAAAACCCATGTCGAATATTGTAAAATGATATCACAAATGCAGGCAACGCTTTCCGGATTGCTACCAAAACATCGGTGGACCTTGAGACGCGAGGAGGGTTCTGCTTTCCAGAGTGGGGAGCTCAATACTCCTATACTCTGCTCTGGTCTGAGTATGGGCCAATATTCTCGGCAACCAGATGCAAAGGGTAGGTATACCTTAGACAAACCACAAACTATCGAAAGAGCAGCGTTTTTCGGAGGATAAAAACAAAAGAACGGGCAACATCTGTAGCACTGTGGCAAACCAGGTGAGATAACACGGCAAAATGCAAATAGACCCACAAGCTGATTTCTACGATCCAGGTCTGGAGAAAAAGGAACACACGGCGATTGCAATTATCACCTTACACAGTTCCTGTCCGGTTACGGCGGCTAATCGAAAGTATCTTCACAGATTAGGACCCAATAGCATGCCCTTCTGCTCAAAATATTCAGAGGAAGACACGGAACACGCAATGACGTCAAGTGGCAAAAAAGAGAATCATATACTTGCTGAAAAATCGTCTTTAAATCCTCCAGGCTTTGTCTTGAGTTTGGTCCAGCACTGTGTTGGGAAGGTCGTGCGGTGTTCGTTTTTTTAGATACACTACCTTGCACACGGTAGCAAGAAGGTTCAGTGCATCTTGACGAAGATCTTCTTCAAATTTTTTTATGATTAAGAGGTTATCTGCTTATCCTGCGACATGAAAACCGTCATTGCAGCGTGGAGAATCCATCTAACAGGGGAACAAAACTCCACCCTGAGGGGAATATTTTACAGTCATCATCAGGTGATTTATTTACTGTCCTGCCTACTTTATCGCTCTGGGATTTGTGATTTGGATTCAAACATAGAGATACTACATCGCGTTGAACAGACATTAGTTGGTTGCAGAATTAAAGCCATTTGTGCCATAAGTTTCAGTCTTCTTATTTGCCACCATAGCTATGGATTCTCCTCTCTTACATGTTTTGGTTATTTTGTCACGCTTGAGCTTGAAATCCACAGCTTAAAGTACACAAGATAAAAATTGAGATATAGTTGCTACCTTAGGAGAATACTTCCAGAAGAAGGACTTGTACTGGTGGTGGTTGTTCCAAAGATAGAAGGTAGAGCAATCAGTATCCGTTCGAACTCATGTCGACGAAGCATGGTATTCGGAGTTTGGGCATTAGACCGGTATGATCCGATGACGAAGGTATTCAGTTTGGTTAATTCTACTCCAAATTCTACTCGCTTAGGGTTTCCTTCTCCTTCTCCAAAGTTTCAGCACTGATCGTTGAGGGAAGCACCAGGCTTTCTGGCATACATATCTACCAGATCATGATCCGTAAGGAAGCCAACTATTTTTTTCAGATTTTCTTTATTGTTGGGGATAATTCCACTTTTTTTCCTACAATCCACCTCTGGCCAGATTTCTTTAAAAGAGAAGCATGTGGTGATATTGTTCCATCTACTATTTGGCATTCTAATGACTGCAATGTCTAATTTTATCGGTTGAATAGATACTGACGGTTTAACCTTATTGTCAAGGAGGTTCCGGTCTATAAACTCCTTAGCTAGCTCATCTGTTTCTCAATTCCCATGTTTCAATTCAAAACAGTAGAAAATCTGATTTTGTTTTAACATACTGGCTATCACTATCTTGGCGACACAATCTGAATGTCAAGCACTGCAAAGACAGTGCAGAAATGGTTTTGATTTGGGTAGTTCCACATTGCCTACCGGACTTTCCGGAAGTTACCGAGGTAGACGTCTCCTTCAGGTTTTTGAACCAGAGCTCCACACGATTCATTCGATTAATTCATAATCCGCTCAGTGTCTGTATAATTTTGTCAACATAAAACTCAAAGCCAATCACCGAATAAAAACAAAAAAAAAGAAGCAAAACTCAAAACCAAAAAGCCATTAAAATTGCGTGCCACCCACATTAACTAATCTGTGTACACCCATGACCAACCGGCGCGATTTGAAATCATATTTTTTAAATTAATATTCTAATTAATATTCAACACGTATCCGATGCGATTCCCAGTCCATTCTGTGTAAGTACACTCAACTAACTATCGTGTAAGGTGAGGAATGTAAATTAAGAATTTGTTTGTCCTAAGAGATTTTCGCGATTTCCAGCGATCGCTTAATGGCGACCCGAAGTGCTATTAAACAAAAAAGTTTATATAAAAATTAAATTATTATTGATTATTGATAGCCAAGAGGGGATGTAATTGCTGCATACTAATTGGGGAACACAATTTGACTTTAAGTTACAAATTGCAATAATTTCGATTCATTTTATTTTCGATGACAACATTGGATTATTCAAGATTACTTGGACTTAGTCGACCGCACAGGGATGACTAATTTTGGAAATGATTACATTAAGTACGAGTAGTCACTTTTCAGTAATTAATTTTACAAGTTTTTAATGTTTGCCAGAAAAGTGTAGCGGACGAGTTCGCTGCAGAACTTTTTGCTACAACAAGCGCTGCATCCAGCGAGCGTTTGTAAAACCCGCGTCATGGAACGCGACCACCGATGACACTGTTAGTTAACACTTCCTTCTTTCTACCGGACGTCGGACACTGTGGACGTATTACCAGGGACTCGCAGATGGATATTTAAATTGAAAAATGGAATAGTTACTACATAACCTAACAAGGGAATCCTTAAACATCATATGGTGTGTCTGAGAGGAGTATTCAAAAAATATGAAAGGTGTTGAATGCAATTTACTGAATTGAATGTTATGCATTCAGCAATTGAAATATTTTATCTGAAACGTCCAGAAACTCTCTGGGTAACTTAAAGTGTTGAAGCCTATAACTGAAGTATCAGTTTGGTTAAGAATGTGAGTAGAGTCAAGTTATATAGTTTTTCTTCGCAATCGTGGTCAAAACTTCCCTCGTGGTCAACGACCGGACTGAGTTTCAGTGTATTGTGTCTAGCAAGAGCAGGCTTCTATGGAGTCCGCTTAGTCGGTGCTACCTGACTATCTGGGAAGATTATGTATTATACCTTTCCCAAGGCATCCACTTCAGCCTGGAACGTGTAAACTTCTGAACGTAGGTATTGAGATTTAAAGGTCTCAACTTCCATCTTCAATCCGTCGGTGGACCAAGCCCCAGTACCAAAGTATCATTAGAAGGTGGTGGAAGGATATGATATCAAACATAAGACAATCTTCGGACTGTTGATAGATAAGTAAGACTTTCAGTAGAAACTCTGTAATATGTAGCTAAAAGTTTTGAAACTTCGGTGGAAACTCGTATACTGGCTGTCATGGCTCAAATGGTTAGTGAGTTGCAGTACAAAGCAATGGGTTCCAGGTTCAATACCTAGACAGCACCTTAAATTTCTTTCATGCCCTGTGTCTCAAAAACATTAAAGAATACAACTGTCATGAGAAAGTTTTTTAAATAAGAAACGTGCCTTTCGAATATGGCATTAGTAGGTTCTTTTCCTGGGTTCCATAGACCTGTTGCGCCATATATTTATTATTTATACAATAAGACTCAACACGTACTTGTTTGGCTATACTTGTTCAACAAGTGAAAATAATTTATGCAACTCAACACAAACCGTAACACTTGTTGAACAAAAAAATCTCCCTTAACTTGTTAAATCATTTCAACAAGTAAGCCTTACACAATGAGTCGGAAAACTAACGTCAACACGGACCTTTAGAAAAATTTAAAAAAATCGTTGCTTCGTGTTACATTCATTTATAAATTAATATGTTGAGTTTTACTTGTTTAACAAGTACTTGTTGTATTCAATAATCTTGTTTAACTCCGTGAAAGTGACATGAAAGATTGGAGATTATTCGGTGATTATGAGGTGCAGTAATCTTGTAAAAGGGTTAAATGGTGCCATATTGGCTGTGAATTAGGGATACTCAATGCAAGAGACTATGTGGTGAACTACAATTCGAGATCTACTTATTAGAATAACGATGGGTTCATCTACAACAAGTAATAACTTAAAGTATCGCTTTGTGGAGGCTAGACCCTTCAATCTTTTCTAGAAATGACTGAACTATACGTTTGCGGCTTACAGCAACCTGGAAGGAAATAAAATGACAATGGAATTTTAATGTATACCGAAACTTCGAAAACAGATTGATAAAATGTGAGACTTTTTGGATACTAAGACTCAACATGCGGTCACCCGTTTATCAACATAGCCATGATCACTGAAAGTCAGGCTTCGTATATTTTTGTTTAAACTAATAAAACACCTTGGACCACCCAAAGCACCTCGATTGGACCAAGGAACTGGCAAAGCAAAAACTAGCACTTGAGAAAATAAATTAATAAATGTTGACTCAACAGGTCTATGGGACCCAGGGCCTATCTTCTCACAACCGTTTGTGGTCTGCGTGTTATATTCTTTACGCGAATGTCGTGTCTGATGGGCAATTTGTTATTTGAGAAGCTTTGTCATCCCAGTTGTACTCTCGGACGTTTGTCAGAAGCTCGAGAGAGATGGTCCGTGAAAGAAATTATAGGTTTAGTCTAGGGATTGAACCTGGAACCCCTTGCTCCGTAGACCAACGCATTAACAATTGGAGCCACGGCGCCTACAGTACTTGCCAAAATACTTCACAGGGGCGATGATACGAAAAATAAGACCGCTTTTGATCACCGTTTACTTAAACTTGTTTTGTGACTCTCCCAAGGGATTGCAATTTTATTCCAAATGTTGAGATTTGGACGGTCTAAAAGTATCTTGTATAAGTGTTTCAGTTCGTCGACCGGGATGTCCTTCAGGCTGTCGGTAAAAGCCATTGGGTACACTTTTAAGTACAAAAAAAATTTTTTTTTTCATTGAAAATATTGAAAAAGTCTTATGGTACCAAGGACAATCCGGGGAGTGGTTGGTAGTTAAAAGGCGGTTTTCTAGTGAAAAGATAAAAGAATTGTCTTAAATTGATGTTTTTGAGATACTTGAATCCAATTCCATGAATTTAAATGAAAATTTGAATTGATCATGGATTTTGGTTGGTTAATATCTAATCACTAACCACCTCACGATGGTTTTTTTTATCACTCATGAACTCTGCCACGGGATATACAATCATCACTATAAAGTTGGTTTATTAATTGGAGTCTCAGATACAAAAACTCAGCTTCTATTTATCCATACGTCATGGAATTTTGACAGTACATTAATGAAGGATCTAACTTTCCTAAAAACACCCATTTTGAAAAAGTCTAGTCAGATTTTGGAAAACTTTTTGAAGCCCGCAAGCAAGACCATGCAAGACGTACCATGCAGCACATGCAGACTATGAAATGATCTCACGCCTGGCCACTGCTTCCGAGATCGCCAGATTTAACAGGATCAGAAAAGATTCCAAATAAATGCAAAAGGGATTAAGTGGTTCAAGGTGGCTTAAGGTGATACCATATTTCGAAAGGACACGACAGAGCGTATAACGAGTTTCTAAGACAAAGGGTGTAGCTACTTCCATATATATTATGGGGAACTTCAGTTGGTCGTTAAAAGTATGGAGAATGCATATCCCGAACACTTTTAATTTTATTTTCTGAAAACAGAACCAAGAAACTCTCTAATCGCACTCATACGTATACTACACTCGCGTAATTGTTAAAACATTGTACAATTAGATTGTTTCGCACCTTCTTCTTCAAAATCAATACATGAAGGTCATCCAAAACCACATAATGGCTAAAACAAATAACTAACAAAATACACACGTCTGTCTCAATCCACACCCGAAAATACAAAACAAAACAAATAAAATCGTTGAAAACACTTGGTAAAAACCCAAAAAAAAAAAGAAAAAATCGTATGTCCTTACATTTTCCAAAAGCAAAAGATAATCCACAAGGATACCACTTAACAACTAAATTACTAGTAACAGGTTTTAAATGAGGGGAACTTCTACTATTCGGGAATTCTTGTTAAGTTGGGTCGACTTAGCAAAACTTCGTACTGACTAGAACTGAATCTAGCCAAGCGTTTGTCATCCGTTTTATAGAATCTGCAAATTGTGAGAACTAATGACAAACGAGACTCATTTGGCAGCGGCACGCATCCAGCAGGTGACTTACTGGTCGCACATATTTGTACATACGATGAGTGTATGGGCAATGTATCGGCGGTGCTTTCGATTATGCGATAAAGTTTAATTAATTTAAATATTATTGAAGTATCAGTGATTTTCTGAGATTTTTTATTTCTCACATTATGCTCCATGTATGGAAGGGGGAGGTGGTGTACAACTAACTCATGTCGTACCTGGGCTTTGATTTATGGAAGCAATTACTTAGGAAGAATTTATAATCGATTTGCAGATATACATAGCTTACTCTAGTAACCTTGTTCGAAGGTAAAATACGTACAGATACAGCACATGAATCAGTGTATGGGCCTAACGTTCCATGGGTTTTGTCCCATAAAAGTCTAGGAAGGCAATTGCACTGTCAATTTTCAGGGAGACTAGCAAACGCGAGCCATATTCCAGACCTGGGTAAGGTGTCCAAATTTAGTATACAATTGCCCTATTTATGGTTAGGGCTTTTAACTAAGCTGTCAGTTTTGTCAAATTTTGAGTCTGTATATGCAATTTGTTTTATTCTTATTTCATAATTAGGCTGCACGGCAACTGGGAAAGAGTTAGAGAGAACTGAAACACATTTCCAGAAATCGCACACACGATGGCGCGTAGGCATTGTCGACGCCCTAGGACCAACAAGGGGATACAGGACATAAGGTGAGGGGAGAGATGTCCCTTGCCCATTTGCTAACCTAGTAACATAGCTATAGTTCAACTTTTTCCGTTGATAAACGTGATGTAATTCTAGGTTCTGGGAGAACTGTCGCCCAAGATATTCATGGATGAAGCATAGAAAGAGAGACTCACACAGAAAGTCCTCGTTAACTTAATAATCTCCGCCTCCTAGACATAGTCTTAATTTTTACATATGGTACTGGAGGGTCTTACGCCCCATGATAACATCCATCAGAGCAGAAAGAAATATTGTATCCTTTTGTACCAGCCTGTAGGTCTATTTTTTTTCGAAGTGTAGCGGACGAGTTCGCTGCAGAAGTCTTTTTGTAACAATAAGCGCTGCACCCAGCGAGCAATTGTGAAACCCGCATCGTGGAATGCGACCACCGATGACACTGTCAGTTAACCCTTCCTTTTTTCTACCGGACGTCGGACCCTGTGGACGTGGTACCAGTGTAGAATTTAGAGATTTGAATTGAAAAATAAAATAGTTACTACTTAACCTAGCAGAAGCAAGGGCGTATTCTTCTTGTGGTAACATGAGTTTCTAGGGAGACTTTAATCTCTGTTTACCGAGACGTTCACTTGC
Organism: Xylota segnis; assembly: GCA_963583995.1. NCBI lineage: Eukaryota > Metazoa > Arthropoda > Insecta > Diptera > Syrphidae > Xylota > Xylota segnis. Next base: position 112,176,507 of record OY757236.1, on the reverse strand, counting down.
TCTGATCTAGATTTCGAATGTTTTATAGTCAATTAGATTTTCTGATTTATTTCTAGTGATCCAACCTTGAAAGCTGAAGAACAACGAAGTCGCCGGATCTGATGGCCTACCAGCTGAGCTTTTCAAACATGGTAGTGATGTTTTGGTAAGGTGCATGCATCAAATCATCAATCAAGTATGGGTGGATGAAGCCATGCCCGATGACTGGACTATCAGCTCTATATGCCCCATCTGCAAGAAAGACGATCCTATGTCTTGCAAGAACTACTACTATAAGATTCTATCCAATGTACTGTGTGAACGTCTGAAACCTTTCTGCAACACACTAATCGGCACGTACCAGTGTGGCTTCCGGCTCGGCAGATCGACGATCGACCAAGTTTTCACACTAAGGCAAATCTTGGAAAAGACGAACGAATTTCAAGTCGAGACCCACCACCTCTTCATCGACTTTAAAGCCGCATACGACAGCATTCATCGTCTTGAGCTCTACAAGGCGATGGCCGAATTCGGGATCCCGGCAAAATTGATCCAGCTGTGCCGCGTGACGCTGGAAAACACGCGGTGCAATGTGCACTTTGGAAACAGCTCCTCTGAACTTTTCCAAACTTGCACCGGATTTTGGCAAGAAGATGCGCTGTCGTGTGACTTCTTCAATCTAGTGCTGGAACAGATAGTGCGCAGGGCAGGTGTCAACACGGAAGGCACTATCTTCAATAAATCTGTCCAGCTGCTGGGATATACAGACGACATCGACATCATCGGTCGGTCCCAGCGCGCCGTTATAGAAGCTTTCACGGCAATTGAAGAAGTGGCGAAACAGTTGGCCTTGAAGTAAATGAGGACAAAATCAAGTACCTGTTGTCAACAAACAAAGAAGCATCGGTCCACCGCCTAGGACAAAACGTCACTGTTGGCAACAGTAACTTCGAAGTAGTTAAGGAGTAAATATGTATCAATTCCACGAACCACACCCTAGTGGAGATTCGACGAAGACTTACCATAGGAAACCGCTGCTACTTCGGTTTGGCAAAACAAATGGGCTTAAAACTCCTATCTCGGAAGACGAAATGTGTGCTCTACAAAACTTTGATCCTGCCAGTTCTGCTATATGGAGCCGAGTGCTGGACGATAAGCAGGAAAGCAGAGCACATGTTGGGCACTTTCGAGAGAAAAATTCTTCGTCGAATTTTCGGTCCCAAATGCGAGGAGGGCGAATGGAGGAGAAGATATAACCGCGAACTCTATGAGCTGTACCAAGATGTGGATGTAGTCCAAAAAGCCAAATCGGCCACATCGAGCGAATGGACAAAAATGCTCCAGCAAAGAGGATCTTCGACTCACAGCCCCCAGTTTCGAGACGATAAGGAAGACCGAACCTCCGTTTTAAAGACCAAGCTATCGCGGATTCCAGAGCGCTTGGTTTGGACAACTGGAAGCAGCGTGCCTGGGATCGAAGAGAATAGAAGGCTATCGTGTCTCAGGCAGGGAATCTTCACGGGTCGGGAGCCCGTTAAGTAAGTAAGTAAGATTCAAACCTTAAGATGTTAGATTGTTATTCATGTTCCGATTATCCAGCAAATCTTTCTGTCCCGGGATCCAACAAAGCATAACCCAGGGCTGTGGTTCAAAAACTTTAAGCTCTTCTCGACAGCACTCCATAAGTTTGGATTCTATTTTGATAGTGATACCTTCTATTGGTGTTACCTTTAACCCAGTCTCACTGGCGCCTGTCGTCAGTGCTAGGACTTGCACTTGGAAAAAACCGGTTTGGCTCAGGAGGTCTTACGTCTATAACCATCTTTAATCCACCTCTGACGGCAGAGAGATATCCAGATATATAGATTGAGGATAGCATCCAGTTTTGCAGAAGGTGTAGTTCCAATTGTAGTAGTGGTCCCAATGTATGGTAGTCTTTCTACCTCCATGAGAATACATAAGTTGATGATCTTGTTGGGGCCTGCCAACAAGCGATGACTGATTATTAGCCTGTGATAGAGTTCATGTACTGGGTGGTAGAGTAGGAATGGGTTTACCAAGGTCTTTTATAGAATTTTTTCAATTGTGTGGAATAAATAAGAAGGTCTGTATTACTCAACCCAAAGATACATGAATTCTTAAGAACTATCCCTTTTTTTGAGAATGCTGCCAAAATGAAAGCTAAGGGACAGTTGAAGGAATTCGAAATCTTAGGGCGCGAGTTGCCCATAGAGAAGGAGCCCCATACGCCCCACAACATTGTGGCCAAGTCACGATTTTGGTACTTCTTGCGTCAACTGAAAAAGTTCAAGAAGACCACCGGTGAAATTGTATCGCTCATGCAGTTGTACGAGACGTCCCCGATCAAGATCAAGAATTATGACTCGCGATCGGGAACACATAATATGTACCGTGAGCACCGTGATTTGACTGTCGGCGGTGACGTCACTCAGTGTTACCGTGACATGGGTGCTCGTCATCGTGCTCGTGCCCATTCTATTCAGATCATCAAGGTCGAGGCTATTGCCGCCAGCAAGACTCGTCGTGTCAAGCACGTCAAGCAATTCTACGATTCCAAGATCAAGCTCCCACTTGTACAGAGAGTCCACCACAAGGGCAACAGGAAACTGTTCTTAGGAAGCCAAGGACATACTTCTTGTAAATATCTTACAGTGTAGTTTTGTTTTTTTTTTTTAAAAATTTTGCGATGATAACTGTAAACTTATTTCTGTTTTCAAGCCTTATTGCCTTAAAGTTCTAGCTATCAATAGTAATATTTTGTTCACATCGTTGATGTTATGTATACCTTCTTCTTGACAGCCTCATCAACAACCAAACCCATTTTAGCATCTTCCGTAGCAACATTAGCGAATCCTGACAGTTGCGCAGACTTTTGAAAGATTGTGTCTTCGAAGTTGGCTTGTGGGTTTAATACACCTTTTTCAATTATCATGTAGAGGAAATCACATGACAACGCGTCGAACTTTTCGTAATCCTTTTTTGATATCAAAGACCTCGGTGACGTTGATATAAACTTTGATGGAGCAGTGAGACTTTTTCATCGTCATTCCGCACAATCGGACGAGTTTGGCTAGGATGCCAAAATTACTCATGCTACAGAGAGAACAACGATGATTATCTCAGTATTCAATGAACTATTCACCAGTAGTCTTAAACGAAGACGTATTCGAAGAACATGGAGAGAGGTCACGGTGGTATTTATAACTAAGGCTCGGAAAGCAATTCGCACGATCGCTAAAGACTTCAGGCTACTCAGCCTTCATTCTTAAGACTTTTGAGAGCTTGGCCGATATTCAAAGTCGAAGTACACTTCGCCCCGAGGACATGTCCACGGCTCAACACGCATATACCAAAGAGAAAAGTGTGGAGCGCTGCATTGAGTGATCAGCTCAATCGAAAGGTCCTTAAAGCATTTGCCTCTAGAAATATTCCTCAATGCAGAGTGATCTCCCCACTACTATGGGTCATTGTAATAAATGAGGTGCTGTTGCAGCTCAGATACAGTTGTGTCAAGACCGTTGGATATGCGGATGATATCGTATTGTTGGCCACAAAAAAATTTCTCCCTACACTTAATGAACTATTGGAGCTGCGCTGAAGATCCTATTCATCTGGACCGAGAAAGCGGACTAGGGGTCAATCTCCAGAAGACCGAGCTGATATTATTTACTAAGAAAAGGAAAATTCCTGAGTTTATACAGAGGCTGGTCTGTTTTGGTACCACTAGTGCCATGAGAACAACATCTACTCCAGGACTGGAGGCTATCCTTAATCTGCTACTTCTAGACATTCTCATTCAATCATAGGCAGCAATGAGTGCTCTAAGAATAAGTCAGTCAGATGGAGACATAATGTAACGGGTCATTCTATGATCCTGGAGAGATATCTAGGAAAGGTTCATAGCACGGACTATCTCACTCCGTACCTAAACTTCAACAGACACTTCACAAGCTCGTTCCCGAACAGAGAAGAATGGATAGACAGTCAGTCTGCCAATACACATACCATCTCCATCTTCACGGATGTTTCAACGATGGATGTAGGCGTAGGCTCAGGCATATTTTCTAACCAGCTGGGTATATCCAGATCAGTCCGCCTTCCGTACCATAGCAGTGTTTTCTAAGCAGACAGTCCTACCAGTGACAGAGACTACCACAGGAAGGTATCACCTTCTTCGTCGACAGCCAGGCGGCAATAAAAGCTGCTGTATGAAGAAAATCCAAGCTTTTGAAGTGCTAAGGCGAAGAGGTCAACATTCTTCAAACACTGCACAAGGAATCCGTGGGTTTCTGGACACGAAGGAAACCAGGAAGAAGGCAGACGAACTGGCAAAGTGGTTCTTCGGTGTTCATCCCGCCTTGTGCACTGAAGCAAGAAGCAAGTATCAATTCCAGTAGATGGTATTCCATAGACATCTGTGCGGTTACAAGAAGGTTATGATCTTGTTTTGACAAGAATAGGACCGACCGTATTATGAAAAAAGATAGGAAATACCTTTCTACCCTGATAGGAGTAATCACGGGGCATAATTCTCTACGGTACCACATGAAAATACTAAGACTTACAGAAGAAGTCATACCTATGTCGGGGATGTGTAGATAAAGAAGTCAATGAGGATGCAACCCACTTTCTCTGTCACTGTCCTGGGCTTATCCACCTTAAATTTAAAATTCTCGGGCGACACTTGTTCTGTGATCCAACAGACCAATTAGTGACATCCTGAACTTCATCAAATCTACTGAATGGTTTGGTGGTTCATATGAAACAAATTCGTAAGACTAGGGTTAACCAATGTGGGCGCCGTGCTCAGTGGTCAGTGCATTGGACTATAGAGCAAGAGGTTCGAGGTTCGAATCCCAGTTGGAACACCTAAAAGTTTTTACGGCCCCACCTCTCGCGAGCGTCTGACAAACATCCGAGAGTACAACTGTCCTGAGAAAAAGAATATAGTCCCTGGATCCCATCGACCTGTTGCGCCAAGTATTTTCTTTTAGGGTTAACCATGGGCAATGGGTCCGTACTGACCTGAGTGTGGCGATGTGAAATTTTCCCAATCGCCAGCCCACGAACCTAACCTGATCTAAGTATTTCGGATGAGTTCCTGGTCATCAAGGAACTGCTGGCAATAAATCAACAGATGATCTAGCTAGGACAAGACTGGCCTCCCGTCTCTGCTACTAAGGATATACTGTCCTTCATTAGGAGAGGTGGGAAAAAAGAAAGTATTTTGCAAGTCAATATCAGACTTCCTATCAATCCCTCAGTTCCTGAAGGATCTTAAGAATCCTTAGAAAGACGTTACTCGATTATTAGATGACGAGTCATATTCACTCACTCGTTGTCGACTACGGTAATTCGGTCCCAGGTCTGCCTTGTTTTAAGTAAGGAACGCGATATATTAATGACGTAAGATCCCATTCAAATATTCATTTAAAAATTTATTGAAATGTAAAAACTAAAAATTAATAACAAATAACAAAAAATAATCAATTAACTAATCAAAATTGAGAAAAACTAAAAACAGATCTTTCTCATATAAAGCTTTAACATCGTGAGACTGCATTAAGTTGTTTCCTTGCTTACAAAGGGAAGAGATCATCATAGCTAAACGTCTCCATAATTTTACCAGAAATCGACAAGAATTTCTTCTCGAGTGCGCGTTCAATCGGCCCAATAAGTTCCAATGTAAATGTTTCAAAGTTCTGATTGATTGTTTCATTGACAACATCACCCAGAGTCTTGTCACCATTGAACAGATTATACAAGCGTACTTTTCCCTTTCCTACTTTGATCTTGACATCTAGAGTCTTGACACCAATATGCTCCACACCGCTGTTATCCTTCTTTACGTCGAATTGCACATGAACAACAGCCATGAAGTTTGCTACAAAAAAAAAGAACATGGAAGCATGAAATTAAGGCACGCAGGTTACAGAGTTGAAGAACCTACTGAAATTTCCTGTAAACCTTCCACTGCCCTTGAGGGGTAACGCCAAAATCTGTCCGCTTACATCGTAAATACCCTCGCCTTGTAGGCGTGGTAATAGCAAGTCAAACTCTAAACGTCTTCCCTGGTCTAATGCACTAAAATTGGAGGAAATCAACATTTAGTCATTTTCTTATTTTGTTGTTGACCAGGGCTTACGTTAGTTTTTTGATTTCAAAGTTTGCCGCTCCAAAAATGTTTAGATCTTTGGTCTTGACGGTGAATCCCCCTTTACCACCGTCCAAGATGTTGAGATCACCAATAAATAGTGGTTCCATTGATGGTATATTCAGCTCTTTGATGCCATCGGCCAGGTAGGGTCTCAGGGCGTGCACAGTATTCCGCATGCACTCACTGAGTTGAGGATCATTTCGATGGCAAACGTGAATGTAGTCAGCTAAAGGAGGGATGAGGCAGTTTTATTTTTTCGGAAATACGATGGAATCAATCAAAAGTACTTACGAATCTTTTCAGAGCCCGCCGAAGTCAAAAATACCACCAGAGTTATGAGGAGTGGGTAGGAGTACATTGCGATGAGTTGTTATCTAGAAGAGAAAAAAAGGTAAGTAACCTAGAAGTAGGAACGGAATACTATTGCCTTTTGATAAGAGTACCTATTACCCCTGTAGTTCGGAGAACTTGTGGAAAGAACTGTCAAAAGTAAAATAATATATGCGAGTATGAGCTCACGAACATAGCCGCGTCATCAAAATCATAAGCTCGTGTCCCAAGCTGGTATATAAGAATTCATCTGACTGAAGCCTGCTGGAAATCGTCTAAAAGAACTACTGGCTGGGAAGTTTTCAAAAAAGTTTCATGTATACTAAGACTGCAAGGAAGTAGACAGTGACCCTCAACAGAGACGAGAGATCAACAAGCATCATGGGGATCTAAACCTTCATTTTATTCAAGTGCTACATTGCCCTTGGGACACGTTATTGAACAATAAGCCCCATTCAGTCTTATGAGGGATATAACCAGGAATGGTTATGAGAAGCTAGGTCTTGGGTTCCGTAAACGAGCTTGTCTTTAGCCAAAGGGTCTCTCAAATGTAGATCAAATAGCATCGATAAGGTTCGTGGATAAAGCCAAAAAGCTATATAGGCCGCTGTTCCTAAATAAGAAAAGCCTGAGTTTAACTTAAGGAACTTTAACAAGATTTTTGTTGATAGACAACTAGTATGATTAAGGAATCAGCATTGGACACTGGAAGATTTGTCCAGATTAAATAACATTTAAGGCGATGTATACCTCTGTATTCTACGCTCTATGAACTTGGAAAACGTGCTGGAATATGCCTGTACATATTTTCACAGATAATCAAATGATAAAAACCCTGTGCACTACTCAATGGTCCCATGGCCTCAAGTGCTACAGGTATATGTACTGTGTGCCTTCTGTCCTACCAAGGTTTGGCTTGGCATCCACAGACCTGACTGAAACTTCGAGAATTCATATATTCCTGACCCAGTAGGAAATGTTTAGAATTTACTAAACCTTACACACCTTAACCTGAACAAGAAAATATGTAGTTAATATCCTGATACTTCTTAGTTAAGTACTAACGGAGTACGTTTGTACATTTGTAAAGATTGTATCTACTTTGTTTCAGAAACGCAGTATTGCTTCTGCTTGGGAGTGCAAGGAGTAAGATCATCCAAATGATGTCTTGGGTGCCGTATGGTACAGCCTAAAGTATGGAAAAGTAACTGTATAGACCTTTCTCTAAAAACTTTAAACGATAAATACGAAGACCGGAAGATTACAAATGTCAAAGTAGATTCTGGTGCAGTCCTTCGTCAGACCTTATAGTGACAATAGTTAAACACACTCTGTAGATTCCATACTGATTTTCACTTTTTATAGCTTTAGCTTAGGTTTGTAAGTAAAGAGAAAATTAAATAAATCTTCGGGACTAAGCTTCTGGTAAACGGATAAAACAGAGGTAAATGGGAAGACTAGGAAATTATTACCTTTTCTTGCATTAAGACTTTCTCACTGTCACTGCGCAAAGTCTGAACTTCAAAGGACATCACTTTCCCCAAAACCATGAGGACTAGCAATCCTACTAAAGTTATGGTTTGTCTATCAGTGTGGTTTCAGACCAGGAAAGTTCACAAACGTCTAACTCCTGACACTAAGGCAGTTCTTGGGGAGAACCCAAGAAGTCCAAGTCGATACATGGTGGGTATCGATTTTAAGGCTGCATATGACAGCATTCATAGAGACCATCTATACAGAGCCATGTCTAGTTTTGGCATCCCTGCCAAACTCGTCAGATTGTGCAAAATGACGATGGAGAATTTCCCCTGCTCCATCAAGGTCGGTAACGATCTCACCGAGACCTTTGATGTCAAAAAAGAATTTAGACTTGAATGAATGGTAGGAAACACAACACACAAGCCAACACCGAAGGCACAGTTTTCAAAAGTCTGTACAACTACTAGCGAACGGCGACAGCATTGATATTATTGGCATAACCCAGCGGGCTATCACTGGAACGTTCACTAGTATTGAAACGGAAGCTACCAAAATGGGTTTAGCGGTAAACGAGGACAAAACCAAATACATGCTGTCAACAAGAAGGGACACACAACATCGATGAATCGGGCAGAATGTCACAATCGACAACACCTCAGCAGAAATAAAACGAAGAATAACTCTTGGCAACCGCTGTTTCTTTTTGGGCTGAGAAGACAATTAAGTAGTAAAGTCTATCCCGAAGAACTAAGGAGACTATATAACACCTTTATCATACCAGTTCTGCTTTGTGGCGCTGAAGCGTGGACTCTATGTAAAGTGAATGAAGATATCCTCAGTTGTCTTGAGAGAAAGATTTTTCGTAAAATTTTCGGGACCGCTTTCGTTGCCAAATAAAAACAAAACACTGCGAATCAGTCGTTTGAGATGGCTAGGACATGTAGAGCGACCCGCAGAGTCTTCGAATCAAACCCGGAGGAACAACGCTGTCGGAGAGCCTGAACTTCAAAAACACTCCAATCCCCGCGGCCGAGTAATGCTTCGTCTTCTGAAAAACTTGATACGATATGTAATATGTAATTTTATCCAGACAGACGGACAGACATGGCTCAATCATTTTCGCTAATAATGCTGATCACGAATATATATGTATATACTTTAAGGGTTTATCTCTATTACATCTGTATGCATTAAGCTATGTATCAAGCTCAATATACTTCTGGGTAGGGTGTACAAAATGACAGTATCATACGATCTGGCTAAAATAATTGGTATCAGATCTAACCCTCAATTCTATTCTCCGACTACAGAACAGAATAGAGAACGAAAAACCAACCGAAACCAAGATTACAGATCATGTTCCAAATGAGCTGCCGCTGCGCCTCACCATCAAGCAAGCAAACGTATGACAAACATCTGGCAAACATTCCCTTTGACTTGCCGGTGCGGATAGCCCTTTATAATATCATAAGCACGGTATAAAGAGTTCTCCTTCCAATGGATTCCTTTACAAATATTTTTTGAGTTCTAGTCAACATTTTTTTAAAATGGATGGACAGACGTTATACATTACCACACTTGATTCAAGGGAGTGGGAGGCTGCCGTGTCTCAGACTGAGACTCTTCACGGGTTGGGAGTTCGTTAAGTACACTTGATTGAATAGATGATTCAGGCCGTGGTACAAAAATTTGGGCAGAGCTCAAATAGCCTTACCTATTTTTTTAAGCAAATTTGTTCAGAAAAACATTTTCAAATCCTTAAGGAGAGCTATTACTCGTTTAAATCATAGCATAACGCAAGAGGACATTGCGAATATTTCCCCACTAGTTTGGACAAGTTAGATACAAGTTAATTCCACAGGTAACTCCAAAAAAGGACACTAAACAATAACACTGCACTTGGTTGCAAAAACAACAACTAATGAAAAACTGCATAGATATCCTTTTTCGACCCAAAGAAACACTCTCCCAGAACCCTACAAACACTTTGCTTACTTTTTTCCAAAAAAAGCGTAAAAATTAAACCGAAAAAGTCGTGCAAAATCAAAAACAAGATTTTTGTCCAAGGTAAACACCAGTAACCGGCTTAATGCACAATCCGATAGAATCTCGAGATAGAGGAGCGACTAGGCAAAACTTCGAACTGATTAGAACTGAATCTAGCTGAGCTTTTGTCATCCGTTTTATAGAATCTATGAGTTGGAGAGAACCATTAGCACACGATCCAATGGACGGCGGTGGCACGCTATCCTACTACCAGGTGTTTTACCGGACACGTTTGTATATTTCGTACACAGACGAGAATACGACCGACGCGATGTCATGCGGTGTGACTATTATTAATTAATTTAAATATAAATAAGCATGAGAGATTTCCCCGGAGTTTTCTTGCATATTTGACTTTCAGAATCGCTTGAAGTTGTCGTCTCAGATCGCACTTCTGTTTTGATTTATTGCGTGGGTCTGGTATAGGCAGCTGTAAAGTAAACTCTGGTTCTGTAGCCGAGTTACTCATGTTCGTACGGCTAATGTGGTCCCTCTAATGACATTGCCCAATTAGATGGATGGATAGATTGTTGATTGTAATTACTATAGGTACAGTCTGCGTGTCGAATGGTATCGAAGCGGGAATATCTCAGTTTTATTGGTAATCGTGGGCTATCTATGATGATCGATCACATTGGGGTGAAAGAACCGGGACAGATAGCCAAAAATTCGACGCAATAACTTGACCTTTTTGGACTGACGTAGGAAGGGTAAGGTTATGGATTTGTAACCATGGTCAGCCAAACTGTGTACTGCATTTCAGACAAGATTGGTAAAAAAGTATTCATCAAGAGGAGAAAGTTACACCTCCAGATTACTTACTCTAAATGGTCTACAACTCGATTTCTGAAAAGGACTAATGTATCTTGGGGAAATTCTAGATCAGGACAGAACCTCTGAAAACTCCCTAAGTCTTGTCAGGACTTCTCGAGAAAAAATGAAGAAAAAAATCACAAGTAATGGATTTTTCTTAACATTATCATCATCATGCACCAGTTCAGCGTTGGGAAAAGCCAAATCAAGGCACCTTTCGCTTCGTCCTACTAAACGAGTTTCGTACCTACTGTTGCGTTGGAAGTCCTTCCTGACACTCGAGCTCTGCATATACATACATACATAAGTGCTATGAATACTGCGAAGAGAGGAGCTCTTAAATTGGGTCAGCCCATCGTGTTCATAGGTATTGTTATTGAAAAATGGTTAGACAGGTTAGTTAACGGAATGGGACATATGAAGATCCTAGAAAGAGTTCCGCTACTATCCTTACTGAAAGTATGCATCTTAAATTCCATGCCGATCATCTCTATCACTCCTTTGAAGTTGTCATTCCGATTTAAAGTTAATGGGATTGATACCTCAATCTAAATAATACACTGACGGAGTCGGAATTTTCGGTCTTAACTACAATAAACATTCCAAGAAAATAATAACCAATATCCTGATGGACTTCCTCTCTGGTCGTTCCTCTCTCAAATATTACTTCAAGAAATTTGATAATAGTCAGTCCCTCAACACTCCCTCAAAGGCTTCACTACGAGTTCTGATGTCACCTCCTCTTTAGCTTAAGCAATCCTAACCTAACATTCAAGAACTTGATCTTAGGTAGTAGCCAAAACCACACGAAATGTTTAAGAAGATAGCACAAAGGATTTTCTATGAGGTCGTAGAGCTTTTTAAAGCTGTCAATCACTCCAAAAGTGATTACATGTTAGGAGCAGTTGCAATATCTTGAATGTCTACTCATCGAATTGGCGTTTGATAGCGTCAATTGGGAATTTATTTAGCGTGCCTTGCGCAGGAGAGGCATTCCTGATAAATTAATACCAAATATCAATGCTACATATGATGGGTCCACATGTCATATATTGCACAGATGAAAGCTGTCAAGGAATTCGAAGTCCAAAATGGGGTTCGGCAAGGCTGCATACTTTCACCAATACTATTTTTATTGGTGATTAGCGACGTGCTAAATGCGGCCTTATCAACAGGAAACGGAGGAATTCGATGGACTCTGACATCTGTACTAAAACACCTCGACTACGCCGACGACGTATGCCTGCTGTCACATAGAATTATGGACCTTCAGCCTAGGACCTAGCTCATCAGCTCATCTATGCATTGCTGGACAAACGGTTGAGAGAGTTGAGAGTTTTCAATACCTTGACAGTATTGTCTCAACCGATGACGGAATCGAACTGGATGTAGCCAGCCGAATAGGCAAAGCAAAATCTGCGCTTGGGATGCTATCCACAGTTTGGCTACCACTGTTCCGTTCCAATGTTGAATCCGTGCTGCTATATGGATGTGGTACCTGGAGGGTGACCGCCACTATCACGAGGAAGCTGCAAACGTTCGTCAATAGGTGCCTACGTTATATCTTTAGAATTTTCTGGCCAAATCGTATCTCTAACGAACAACAATGGAACCCGCTTACTCAGGATGGCAGGATACTCGGCGGTCCTAGGAGTACGTGGCACAGAACAGTTGAAAAGGAAGCACGGCAACTGGGAAAGAGTTGGGGACAACTGAGATACATTTCCAGAAACCGCACACGACGGCGCGTAGGCATTGTCGATGCCCTAGGACCCACAAGGGGATACAGGACTTAAATGAAATTCTCACAACGATTCGTGTTGCGCATTTTATATTCGCCATACGAATTGAAGGGTGCTGCATTTAATTCCCATTAATTTCCCATGTTCTCTCAGATGTTTGTCAGACCTTCACTGGAGATGGGAGTGTCGAATAACTTTAACTAATATCGAATTTTCAATCTCCTACTCAGTAATCTGATGCTGATGTGTCCACCATAGACACCTAGTCTTCAAATTTGACACACAAGATCTTTACATATCTATGTACATACATATGTACATATGTAAAGGGTTTTGCAATAGGGACTTGATAACTTTGAATTTAATTTGTGAACGCACTCTTTCACTAATCATCAATCTGTCACTGTCAATTTATTCAGTAAACTCAACATTTTCATCACGGTAAAGTACACGAACGAGTAACGTTTGCAACTTATAAAAGTTTTCTACCAAAATTCAGAGTCGTTGACTTTAACTTTAACAGCGTTAGCTCCAAATTTTCGGTCGTAATTTCCGTCTACGTATTTGAGTCTACGTATTCGTTGTGTGATGTTGCCGTGTCAGTGAGACAACGGGTTGGTCGAAGTGTCGAAAATATCGCTGGCGTTCAGGTGTCCGTAGCAAACGATCCAAATCAGTCAATTCCACGGCGTTCTCGAGAATTGGGCGTCGCTCAGACCACATTATGGCGTATTTTCCGTAAGGATATTGGTTTACACCCATACAAGATCAAGCTGACTCAAGAATTGAAGCCGATGGACCATTTGAAGCGACGTACGTTCTCCGATTGGGTTCTGGAAAAGATGCGCCAAGATGATGATTATTTCATCGCAAAATCATCTTCAGTGACAAAGGTCATTTTTAGCTCAATGGGTTTATCAATAACCAAAATATGCGTTATTGGTGAAAATCCACAAGTGCTTCATGAATCACCACTTCATTCACAAAAATATATTTGTTCGTCGACGATAACCATCGTCACGTTACTGTGAATGGTCAGCGTTATCGCGCCATGATCACCGATTATTTTTGGCCCGAATTGGACGACATGTGGCACATGTCACAATCGATTTATTGAAGATTAAGTATGGTGAGCGTGTTATCTCAAGAAATGGGCCAGTCGATTGGCCGCCTCGTTCGTGCGATTTAACGCCGCTTGACTATTTTCTGTGGGGCTACGTTAAGTCATTGGTTTATGCCAACAAGCTGACGACGATGGAAGAGCTCAGAGCCAACGGCCGAAATGTGCGGCCGTGTCGTTGAAAATTGGGTCCAATGAATCGACCGCTGCAAACGTGCCCGCGGTGGCCATATGAACGAAGTCGAGTTCCATTCATAAATGTTTTGATTGTACTTCAAGCCGATAATAAAGTTTTTGAAATATCTCAAATGGTTTCCGTTTTATTTAAAAAAACAGTTTTTAGCAGTTTTAACCAAAACGTGGTATGCCATCTTATAGAGTTTTGTAAAAGAAGCCTAGATATGAAAATAAAACAGTAACGATCGAAAAAAGCGTATTTTTATGAAGATGACTATAAGTAAAGTACCTTTCAAAACAGTTTTGGTTAAAAACGTTGTATGCCATCTCAAAGGGTTTGAAATGGCTTATTCTAATATAGAATTTAATAAAAATCGTTTGAGCCGTTTTCGAATAAATTGGCTCCAACTGCTCGATTTCGCGAAAAATACCGTTATACAAACTTTTGGCCAAAAATGTGATACAGTTCCTGATAGAATTGGAGATGTTTAATCATTTGTCAAAATCTAAATAAAATCGTTGAAGGCACTTTCAAACAAATCGGGTTCTAGTCACCTTGGTCTAAGTACCGTTATATCATACTCAGACCGAAACGTGGTACTCCATTGTGTTGCATTTCCTCGTACTAGTCCAAATCATTGAAGCCGTTTTCTCGCAAATTGACTTTTCGCCAAATTGGCTATAAGTAAAGTACCATTGTTACCAATGTTGGTAGGCAGCACGATGCATCACTTGATTGCAATTCACCAGACTAATTCAAATATAAAGTTTAATCAAAATTGATATAGTCGTTTTCAAGAAAATCCGTTTTAACTGAAATCGGCCTTAAGTAAACTAGAATAAAAATTCCGATTTTGCCTCTAGGGATTATCACACACACTCTATATATGAAGTTTGATCTAAATCCATCCACTCGTTTAGGCTGTAGCCTCGTGCACAGACAGACAGACAGATAGACAGACAGACAGACGGCATTGGCGGACCTACTTTTTTGGGCTTCTCCATTATAGTAATGTCAAGTTTGATTGAAATCGCGAGTTCCAAATTTTGCACGAATACAATACTTGCCCTATAGGTGCATAATATGACATTCATATAACATATAAACAAACAGAAATGGCATCAAGTTTAAGTGTAAATTAAATTACAATTTACAGAAATAACTTGTATTACAAGTTACAATATCATCAGGTACACCATGCTCGTTCTCCATGCAACCTAGTTCTGTTGACTACGGACTACGAATTTTTGTTTATAGCCTGCAAAACGTAAAAACCCAGTCATTATCATCGTAACTTCCAAATTGTTTTCAAATATGACATGTTTATATTTTTGGTTTTTTTTTTTTGTTTATCTTAAACCTGGGCAGCACCGTGACCCTCCGCGCATGAAGACTATCAGTTAATCGCTCGTAATGTATGAAAAATCGCCTCCACCCCGTCAGACACTATGACGCAGAAAACACCTCCAAAAGTTTACCTAAACATTTCGAAAACGCCATGCAAACACAGATTGTTTATCAACATTCGACATCATGTTTTGACGGTGTGTCCGGCCACCGTAGCCGGAGCTATCATCACAAGAAAAAAAAAAAGTGTGCGCTTCTACTAGAACTAGAACTTTTTTTTTTGTATTTTTTGTTATCAAAAATTTTCAATCTTAAGTAGCTACTAACGATTCGCTGAATGTGTTCGCCGTCTGTTTAGCAGGCAATTTGTATGGATTGCATGTAAGCCGCCCATTGTTGTGTTGTTGCGATGAGCAATTTGCTAAGGCTTTCTTGGCAGGCGACATTGTTATTACTGCAATTAGATAGTTGTCAAAATACGCGAACCAATTTGGGCAAGGAAATGCCATTGTGTCAGGCTATCAAGATAATTTAAGAGGTGTTGTAATAGTTTTTATTTTTTGAGTTTCTTCGATTTAGACTTGTGAAGCTAGCCAAGGTTGATAGAGGTTACACGGAAATCCGATTCCGACTCAGAGTCCAATGCAAAATATATTGAACGATGATGTTATATGCAATTTGATTTGCTGACGCTCTATAAATGAAAATAACACTTCGTAAGATGGAACACTCTTTTAGCTTTAGTTAGCTAAAATTTTTGTTTTGGAATCAAATTAACACTTATTAGGCTTTTGGGGGTAAGTGGGAGGAGAACTTTTAATTGAAAGTGAGGGGCTTGTTAGGTATTTGCGATTGATGATGTAGCAATTTGGTTACTGAGAAAAGAACAAGTCATCATTTGATTAAAAATGAAAAAAACTAAAGAGAAAAGCTACAATAAGTAATGAATGAAATATTAGATATCTTAACTACTATTTCTTAACACATCTAGTATCTTATTGACCTTTATTTCAGGGATGTCGAAGAGTTGGGTAAAAGGGCGCATCCCAGTCAAAATTTAAGAACTTAAATGACACATTTATAATAAGGCTACGTTTTACCTTTAAAGCTTAAGAACGCACATCTGAGTAAACTGTAGCAGAAATTGTATTATAGCCGGCTTACGCACTTAGTTACTTAGGTGGCGCTACAGTTCGGGGGGAACCTGGGCCTCAAGCAGCAAGCCTCTCCAGTTAGTCCGGTCTAGCTAACTGCCTCCAGTTGCGCACTCCAAGTCGGTTGAGGTCCACTTCTACTTGTGCGCGCCACCTAAGGCGAGGTCTTCTTTTACTGCGTTGTCCCTCCGGGATGGATTCGAAGACTCTTCGGGCCGGAGCGTTGATGTCCATTCGCTCTACATGTCCTAGCCATCTTAAACGACTGATGCGCATTTTTCGGACTAGGTCAATGTCGCTGTATAGTTCGTCGTTGAATTTTCTCCTCCAAAGCCCGTCAACGCAAACGTGACCGAAAATTATAGCCGACTAGCACTTTATAACACTCACTCTACGAGTATGGTACCTCGGGACCTTAGGAATCTTTGTGTTGAAAAGGATTTGAAATTTTCTATTTTTGAAAAGCGGAGTTTAGTTGTAAATGGAAAGCATAATTAGTCCAAGTAACAAAAACCAAATTTTACAGGGGACGATTGTTTGGTTTTTAATTGCATTATGGCCACATTTATTGGTTCGTTGATTGCTCATGTAGTTTTGGTTTTGGTTTCGTGAACTCGAGATTTAAATCATAATTGACATTATTCGTCGTTTGCCTCTGTATAGCCTAAACGGGTTGATGGGCCAGTTTGCTTTTTCTAAGTGCCTTAGTGTTCGAGGCTTAGGAGACACCACTGTCTGCGACACTCATTTCCTTTATTATTGTCCTGCCTTAGGTTTGATCAGCTGAAAGATCTTCGGTGTGGATGTGGTGAGTGTTGATACTATAAGCTCCTCGTCGTAGAGCTGGATTCTTGTCTTACTCCGAACGAAAATCGAAGAAATTCCATCAAAATTTGTAATACTAGATTTTGCTTTCTGTTAGTACAATGGACCAGTTGCATCACTACTTAAACACTTTACCTAACGGTCTCCCGACCCGTGAAGTCTCTCTGCCTGACACACGGCAGCCTTCCATACCCTTCGATCCCGGCCACGCTGCTTCCAGTTGTCCAACCAAGCGCTTTGGCATCCGCAATAGCTTGGTTCGTGAAACAGAAGTTCGGCCTTCCGTGTCGTCTTATCGACCTGGTGGCTGTGATTCCAAGATCCCTTTTGCTGAAGCATTACTGTCCCTTCGCTCGATCTGGCCGAGCCAGTGCGGTCAACTTTTTCGACTACATCTTGGTACAGCTCATAGGGTTCGCGGTTATATCTTCTCAACCAAAACCCGCTGTGCTTACCTGCTTATCGTTCAGCACTCGGAAGCATAAAGCAGAACTGGCAGGATCAATGCTTTGTAGAGCAAGCATTTCGTCTCCTAAGTTTGTCCTTTTGAACACATTTGCTTAGCCAAACCGAAGCAGCAGCTGTTTCCTAGGGTAAGTCTTTGCCGAATCTCCACTAGGGTGTCGTTCGTGGAGTTGATATTCAGTCCGAGGTAGGTAAACTCCTTAACTACTTCGAAGTTACTGTTGTCAACAGTGGCGTTTTGTCCTAGACGATGGACTGATGCTTCTTTGTTTGTTGACAAGTACTTGGCTTTGTCCTTATTCACTTCAAGGCCAACTTGTTTCGCCTGTGATTCAATTGCCGTGAAAGCTTCTATATCGGCCCGCTGTGATCGACCGTTGTTGTCGATGTTGTCTGTGTATCCCAACAGCTGGACCGATGTGTTGAAGATAGTGCCTTCCGTGTTAACATCTGCCCTGTGCACTATCTGTTCCTGCAATAGATTCAAGAAATCACACGACAGCGCATCTCCTTGCCGAAATCCGGTGCACAATTGGAATAGTTCAGAGGAGCTCTTCCCAAATTGCACATTGCACCGCGTGTTTTCCAGTCTCACGCGGGACAGCTGGATCAGTTTTGCCGGGATCCCGAATTCGACCTTGTTGAGCTCAAGACGATGAATACTGTCTGTCGTATGCGGCTTTAAAGTTGATGAAGAGGTGGTGCGTCTCGACTTGAAATTCGTTGGTCTTTTCCAGGATTTGCCTATGTACGTACCGATTAATGTCTTGCAGATGTTCAGATAATACATTGAATAGGATCTTATTCGCGACATTAAGCAAGGATATGCATTGATCCTTCATTCCATCTCTGGAATGTTCGAAGGTGGTAGTCTTGAAGGTTTTCTAGGACCTCAGTCATATCTACTCAGTTACCTTTTGAATGGCATTGCGGACATGGACTTGTTTTATCTGTACCTACTATTTCTTTGAGGTGTGCATAGGTTAGGTTAGGTATGTGAGTAGGCGGCTAGATAATATAACGTCGCCACACTCAGGTTAATACAGACCCATTGTGATACCCAAAGCGGAAAAAGTTCATTGCCCATTGGTAAGCCCTCGTATTAATTCACATCTTGTGGATCACCAAACCATCCTGTTGATTTGATGAACCTAAAAATTTAATTTATTGGTCTGTTTTCTAATTCTTCAAGGTCGCAGAAAAAGTGTCGCTCTAGAAATTTGAATCTAAGGTGGATAAGCCCAGGGCAGTGACAGAGAAAGTGGGTTGCTTCCTCGTCTCCACATCCCCGACATAAATCTTCATCCGTGAGTCTTAACTTTCTCATGTGGTACCGAAGAGAGTTATGCCCCGTAATAATTCCTATAAGGACAGAAAGTAACTTCCTATCCTTTAGCATAATTCGGTCGGTCCTACTCTTGTCAAAGCAAGGCCATAGGCTTCTGGTGATCACACAGGTGTCCAGGGAGGTCCATCTACTATTGGCCTCACTTTTGGCCAAGATCCATGCCTTTTGCTTCAGTGTGCAAAGCGGGATGAACACCGAGGTGTCTACCTGTTGCGATGTAGATTCAGAGCCTCATCTTGCCAATTCGTCTGCCTTCTCATTACCTGGAATACCTTCGTGTCCAGGGACCCAGCAGAGTGCAACCTTGTGCTGTGTTCCAAGAACCCTGAGTTCTTCGCGACAGCACTTCACAAGCTTTGATTTCATTTCGACTGTCGATGAAAAAGGTGATACCTTCCGGTGGTATTACCTTCATCGCAGTCTCACGGGCAGCTATTGTCACTGCCAGGGCCTCCGCTTGGAAAACACTGCTATGGTTCGGGAGGCGGACTGATCTAGATATCCCCAGCGGTTCAGAAAAAATGCCAGACCCTACGCCTACATCCATCTTAGATCCATCTGTATAGATAGAGATGGAACGTGTGTTGGCAGGCTGTCCATCCTTCCATTCTTCCCTGCTTGGGAACGAGCTAGTAAACGGTCTATGAAAATCTAGGAACGGAGTGAGGTAATCCTTTTCTACTTTTCCTAGATATTTCTCCAGGATCATGGAATGACCTGTTGCATAAGTTGTGGTATGCATAAGTGATAATTGAGGTGGTCATAGTAAGACCCCTGAAGAAGAAGAGACCCCGACTAACCTAGACTTAAACGTATCTAATGCGTACATTACGTTCCACAATATACGAGTATGTAAGGAAGGATACATAACAAGACTCTCAACTATTTATAACCACTCGAACTCAATGCCATCTAGTTTGGTATTCTGTGAAGTCCTACCTGGATGGATTTATTACCCTGGTATTGGTCTTTCCCCATAAACCTGCGTGGTAACGAAGGTTCGTGGTATTTTCTAAGCTCCATGATTATACATTTTAGTTGGAAAGCATTTATGCAAATAAATTCATCTTTCATGGTTCATTGAAATTAGTTTTAATTACATGATTTAGATTGAATTTAGGTGGAAGTAGGCTTGGGAACTTCCAATAATAATTTCCCACTTGGACGTTTCGTTTATTGCGCTTCACAGAACGAAAGTAATTATCGATTGGTAAGTAAAATTAATGTAAACACCTTAACGTTATTGTCGATGAAATATATTATTTGAATAAATTAAATGAATGGTAATGCATGGGAGAGGTTTTTTCTTTAAATAGTTTATTCATTTTCAGTTTAACGGCTGTCCGACAGAAGATTGATAAAGATTTTTTCCAAGAACCTTTGCAGGAGGAAAGCCCACAAGTGGAAAATATGGAAGGTTATGATTAAGCTAGGATTCAGACAACTGAAAAGTGAACTGAATAGGAACTACGAGGTTGGCGGGTCTTGAAATATGTAGATGGGGTTCAGTACCTTGTGAAAAACTAACGGCCTTCATATCCTGGGCTAATAGCGAAAACGAATGATCTATCTCCGTACGTCCGTCCGCCTGTGTCTCACCAGTTTTTGACTTAAATTTTGAACAAGGAAGAGCTAATAGGTATTTGAGCTTTTGGGAAAGAGAAGAAGTACAAGCCGCTCACTGCTATGCCACTATAGCAATCCCACAGTTCCCTAATCTCAATATTTGCAAGGGAACATGGCGATTCCGTGATCATCAAACGATCGACCTTAGGCATGCCTCCAGTATTATGGATTTGCCAACCTTCCACTACCTTCTTTCAGCCAAGTTACGAATGCAGATATCCCAAGCGCCAAAGCAGAGAAGAATATAACGTCAAAAATCTGCGATCGCAAGAGGCCACCATAACCTTTGCTGAAAGCGTATCCCGAAATCTCTCAATTTGCTCTTATGACACTAGAATCTAGTGCCAAGACCAGTGACAACTCTGCTAACATGCCATCAGGAGTCCCGCAACTGATGTCCTGACCCGCAACTGATATTTCACCCGACCACCATTAAGAAAATTCTGGTTTGACGAAGAATGCCGGCAAGAACATGCAGCTAAAGAAGGCTAGTAAGCTCTACGATCGGAAGAGACGGGAAGAACATAGCCTTCTCCAAAATAAGACAAACGAGCATGAGAAGCGCGCGCGCGAAGAAATTGAGAGTTTATTCTCCAAGTAAAAGGAATATGTTAGGTCAACAAGACCTGCATGGAAACCTGTACCCGTACCTCTACCTCGTGGAAAGACTTCTTCTGCAGACTGTATAACGGCGATGAAGACCTACATGCCGCAGTCAGGCAGAAGAAACCATTCAACGTAGACGACGATAGCCAAAATGTCCCTTCACCTAATTAAAGCGAAATAAAGGCTAGCAATATCCAAGCTCAAAACCAACAAGGCTGCAGGACCTGAAGGGCTACAGGCTGAACTGTTCAAAGTAGCTGGAGACAACGTAGTTGTGAGAATACGTCTACTCATAACTAAAACTTGGTCAGAAGAGTGTACGCCTGATGAATGGAATCTCAGCATCTTTTGCCCGATCCACAAGAAAGGAGATCACATTAATAGGGGCAATCTCTTGAACATCACATAAAACAAGTAACGAGATTCTGTATAAGACCCTGATCATCCCAGTCCTGTTTCATGGCACTGAAGCGTGGACTCTGTCTAAAGCAGATGAAGACATCCTCGGTCAGTTCGGGTTTTGAAGGAGGGGATTCAATGACGAACTATACGAGCTGTATATCGACATCATCAAAAAATTGCGCATCAGATGGCTAGGACAAGTAGAGGGGATGTATACAATTGCTCCGGCTCGTAGAGTTTTTGAATCCACGCCGGAGGGACAATGCAGTAGAGGAAGACCGCGTCTTGCGTGATGCGCACAAGTAGAAGGAGACTTCAATCGACTTGAAGTCCGCAACAAGGAACGGGCTAACTAAAGGAATATGTGCCACGAGATATGTAGTAGTTGATCTACCTTTTAGGAAGTCATCTTAGGTAGGCGAAATAAGAGACCTGCTTTCCGGATTTGGATGAAATATTTTCAAAAGAAACTTTGAAACAGGATGGGTTTAGATTGTTTTAAAAGCGAACAATAAAGCTGATCGCTTATAAACGTTGAATCTAGATCATTTCGGAATGGAACTGCTACCTTTATAGATTTACTGAGATGCTCTCCATAGATTCGAGTTGTAGAGGAAAAATATCAGATGTGGATCTTCTCTGGTATACTGCTTCACATTAATTGAGAAGGTGTTGCTTATCCATCGACTTTCCTAAGGTAGTTCTTAAATATCCCACCAGACTTTGCTTCTCTCTTGGTTGTAGCTTTACGGCGCCTTGTAGGTCCTAAAGAACTCCTCGTCTTGAGGGGTTTTCAAATCCACACCAAAGCGACGACAAAGTATAAAAACACCTCCCTTGTTGTAATGTACTTAAGTGGGAAGAGACCTCAACAAACTTGGTTGAAAAACTGAAAGGAGCCTACTTACGTTTGAGCTGGATGGTTGAGGCTTAGTCCCACCCCGTACTATGTACGGTACGGGGAGCATATTATCACTAAATGGCGTCACTTCAGAGCAATTCCCCTGTTAAGTTGTTTATCATCGCTATCCTTGTTTGGACAAAATGAATAAAAACCAGCAACTTGCTCGATAAATCAATCAGAAAACGTGAAGTGAAACATAAACAGTGTCAATCTACTGCCACTCCCACATAAAGGCGTGGCAATATTACTTCAACAATTATAGTTTTACAATAGATAACATCTAACGTGTCAATTGCATCTCTGACGCAAGTAGAGCAGTATTAATCCCATGTCATCTCAGAACGCCATGACAGTGTGTCACGAAATTGCAAGTGTCATAAGTTTGTCAGTCATGCAAGTTGACATTTACCAAATCAAATCATAACTCACTGTCACAATTGTCTTAGTACAGCAAAATTGCGCATCTCATTACGAATGTTCAGCAATTTAGACTGTAATTTCTCTAGTTACTAATTCCTGTAATTGACAGTCGCCACATGTCACCACGTTGTGTCAGTTGTTAGCTGGAGAAAAAAAACTAATTTGCATTGCACTGAAATTGAGAGTCTTTGGAGGAAATGGGCTACCTTTGCATGTTTACGAGCTGCTTCATCGAGATGATTTTGATTTAATCTTTGAGACATTCCCACGTTGCATGTTGCGCAAGAAGTTTCAAAGCGTAGTTTTGCATTCATTCATTGTATAACTTAATAGGTGGCACTACCTGTTTAGGGTTTAAATCCAATTTTGTTCTGCTAAGGGCTTCAATGTGAAGTAAATCAGTTGCCCTTTTTGCATTAACTCTTCTGATTGTCCTTGTCGCAGAAACTCCCTGTGTGGAATGATTCATGACTGAATTCTTAGTTTTCTTTTTATCGTCAGGTTTCGCCCGATCAATGGTCTCATAAGTAATATCTGTTTTTTAGATTAATCAACACACCTCATACAATCGTGCATTAATTTATATAATGTGGGTCCTACCACTGAATGCTGCGGAACACCTTCTTGCATAAGAAACTACTGCTGTCCGAGGAATTTCGAAGTGCAAAGTGAGGTTCGGCAAGGCTGAATACTAGTTCTATTGTTGATTAGGGATGTACTTAATGGGGCCTTTTTATCACGAAATTGAGGAAATCGATGGACCCTTACATCCAAACTCAAACACCGACGATGTATGCCTACTGTCTCACAGAATAATGGACCTTCACCAAATGACAGCAAATGTGGAGAAGAAAGCAGACGTCGTTGGGCTAATAATTAACTCAGAAAAAGCGATCAGCCTAGGACCGAACTCATCAAATCATATATGCATTGCTGGACAAACGGTTGAGAGAGTAGAGAGTTTCCAAGAGAGCGGAACCGATCTGGATATAGCGAGCCGAATAGGCAAAGTAAAATTTGGCGTTTACGATACTATCCAGAGCTCGGCGTAGTAATGTCATTAGCTTAACCACCAAGCTACGACTGTTCCTATATGGATGTGGTACCTGGAGGGTGACCGCCACTATGACGAGGAAGCTGCAAACATTTATCAATTGATGCCTACGCTATATCGTAAGGATTTTCGGACCTAGCCGTATGTCTATCAGAAGCTTTATCAGAAAATGGGCCATGAACCTATAGGCAGAACCATACGACGACAAAAGTGGCAGTGGATTGGTTATAATCTCCGAAAGGGTGACAGGTCCATAGCTAACCACGCGATGCAATGGAACCCACTTACTCAGGATGGCAGAATACGCGACGGTCCAGGAATACGTGGCGGAGTTATGAAGGAAGCACGGCAACTGGGCGATGATGACGCGTATGCATTGTAGAGACCCTAGGACCGACTAGAGTATACAGGACATAAGTAAGTAAGTACTGAAAAGGCCTGCAATGGTGCACAGAAATTTTCCCATATCGCTTCCAGCGAAATAGCAAGCAAAGAAATGTGTATGACAGCGCGGTTCGCCTAGTTTTATTCGTGTTTTGACATTTGTTCTCGTCGCTCGCAGTCGCTTGAGGTCGCTTATAGTCACTGAATTCGCATTTCGCTAAATCGCTTCGCCATGAGCAACTCCATATGTACTTGCGTACTTGCGTCATCCATGACTGATGACAATAGGAGAAAGTAAACTACCAGCAGTACCCAGTTGACACTAGGGTAGCAAGTCAAACGAAGGAGTTTATTAACCTCAAGTAAAATGAGGCCAACATAAATACTCGAACTTATTAAGGACCTAAGACCAAGATACCTATTAGAAAACTATCCACTTTGATAATATCAAATCTCGATATATATGTATTTCGTTCCATTATTGATACAAAATTTGAAAACTTGTCAAAGAGTTGATATATAAAAGTTGTTTACCTAATAGTCATGATACTGAAACTGGGTGGCTTTTAGCACCTGCATCATATCTCTCAATTCATCGCAGTCCCCTATAGGTCAGTCCGTTGAAAGTTCTCAGGTTGTTAAATAAATTTCGCATTTGTGTAAGCTATGCTTGATAGTGGACGAAGCATTTATAACTTTTTGGCCAGACTTCCCAAAGATCTTCAAACTATGAGCCAGATTCTATTGATCTTGTCTTTCCTGAGGACCCTTTGACTATTCGGAGACTATGTACATTGTTTTCGAAAATATTTCGTTTCATAGACTACCCAAAATCCTCTGCCACTGGTCGTATGTACAAAATGACAACTCATTGCCCTTATTTTTAGTGTCAACAATTCTCTTTAGAACTGTCTTTCTAATTAAATAAAACTTTATTTTTCGCTTAATGCAATATCTTTACAATATAAGTACCTACTAATAATTAAAAAAAAAAGAGTCTCAAAAAACAATTTCGATTCAATAAATACTTCACAAATGCAACCATCTGTCATGTTACACCAACTTATGTCATAATACACTTGGGACATTATACGTATACTCTCGGTATACTTAAGCCAACCACTGTTCCACGGGAATCTTGGCAAACAATCTATCCATGAAGTTGCGTATAACCAATGTCAACTTGGACCTCAACGCTGGTTTCATTTCCTTCAGCAGTTCCTGTGCATTTGAGTTGATGAACAAATTCAGTGCAGCTTCTGTAATACGAAAAATAATAAAAACGTCAAAATGACATATCTGACATGTACAGTTGTATGAAGATATCAATCACTCAAACTTACGAATGACAGCATTTCCATTAGCGATGTTATCTACACCCATCTGAATGGACTTTACGTTAAAGTCCATTTTTACTTGATCCACACTAAGGTAGGTCTTACCATCGGGGCCGTCATTTGGTATAGCTTTGAAGTAGATTTTCGCCTTGACACCCTCTGCAGAGACACAAAGAAAAAAAATGGATTAATGTAAGCCGGAAATGGCAATACCGATGAATGACAGTAACAAACCGTATTCTCCCCAGTAGTCTCCGGCACCGGAGGCCTTAACCAAAATTAAAACGCCAGTCGATCGGTATTGTGCTTTGACTTTGATACGTGGGATTTCGCAAGTCAGTTGGAATTGCATGGTTTCGATATCCGATCTGAAAACGTCAAACAAAATTAGCATTAATTAACCGTCAAGTCTAAGTGCATGCATTGCCGACTTAATGGCTGTTTAACACCATGTCATCGGAAACTAATTACGTGCTTTAGGTATGGAAGTGTGACAAATTGTCGGGCTTTAATTGTTGAGAGTGCATCGTTGTCAGATATGTCAAAGGTGGCGATGGGATAATTACATTTAAACTGTCACTTTGATATGGAAATCATGATGGATGGAAATGACGGATTTCCCAGGCTCTTAATCGATTTCCATTGCTGGTATAGGGAAGTGATAGTACAGATTTTAGCACGAACTCAATAGCGCACTGAATAGATACAGTTACAATGAAAGACAGAATGAAGAACCCACCCAGGTACCAATGAACTTACAGTCACGACCAATGTGTAACCCCGTTTTTCCTCACCTGCGTCACATTCAACAACAAGATCAAAATTCTAACAAAGTTGGGTATTAAGCCAAACAAGACAGCATTAGCCTCAAACAACGTCACTCGCAGGCAATATTACCATCGAACATGCAATTCTTTATTTATAATTGATAGTATTCGTGCAACGGTCATGCACGAATACAATTGACACAAAATTGATAGACGCATCGGTATGTGATTACTTATATTGACGTTGACTTGGACGATCAATGGCCTGACTAATGGCGCGATCAGTGGAAAAATAATTTTGTTTTTGTCCCAGCAGTTGTGGTGTCAGAACTTGTGACAGAAATTCACAGAAGCTCTTGTGTCATGAAGGCCATCTGCGAACGATCACCAATGGTCACGATCATGTCTCTTGATACTGGAAATGATACTGGAATATGCGCCATGATGCAGTATTTTTAGGTGGCGACAACATTGGACCCAAGAAAATCCAATGATGTTATTAAAGACAGCGAACGTCTTTAGAAGTTAACTTAATGTAGCACTCGTACTCGTCAGATAAGATTCATCTACATGTGGAACCATCCATCAGTCAGCAATTCCTGGGCCTTCTACCCCAAAGCATGGAAATGAACTTTATTTCGTGTCAACTAATCCTTCGAGCGGTAGTTTAGGCTTAAAATCCTATATTGCACCAAATTATTGGTTCGTCAAAAACATAAAAAATTGTGCATCATGCTCGTTCAATCCATCGTCGATCATCCCTGATTGTAATTGATTGTTGGTTAAAAATCAAAGTGATTAGGGATCCTGTAGTCCGTTCAAGTGCGTAATCATGCAATGTTCGTTATCGGAGCAGAATGTCGTGCCGAAAGATCAACCAAAGCCTTGCTCCGCAACTTCAAGTTCTCATTACAGCAAACCCTTCAGAGGTTAGAAAAGAGCTCATGTCCCAATGTGGCATAAAGAGAAGCATAGTGTGCGCCGTGAAAAAACAAAAATAACATCAACTGCTAAAACTGAAGAAGCGGTATCTATGTGCACAGCATCATCAAAGACCTAATAAGTAGTCACAGCTAGTTTCGATAAAAGATTTGGAGGGAGCACTGTTCCATTATTATAAACATCATGGTCAGCGAAAGTGTTCATGTGACCCTGGACTTAGGTTCTTACAACCAGTATTCGGATTGTGAATGTTATTCTCTTCTTACTAATGGAAGGAGGCTTACTGTTCAATCCCGTGTCCGAAGTTTGTCGGTTTTACTCTGGACTTTTTGGCGATGTTTGTGATTGGTGCCTTGGGAGTTTCTGAATACTTTAGAGATGTTTAAAGCTTGACCTTGTCGGTATAATTAAAATGTTAAATACTTGGCGCAATAGGTCGATGGGACCCAGGGCCTAGCTTCTCACAACCATTCGTGTTGTGCGTGTTATACTCTTTACACGAATGGAAGGGGCCTACTGTTTAATGCCGTGTCCAAAGGGCAGTTTGTTATTTGAGAAGCTTTCTCAGGACAGTTGTACTCTCGTATGTTTGTCAAACGCTCGCGAGAGGTGGGGCCGTGAAAAATTTGTAGGTGTTCCCGACTGGGATTCGAACCTCGAACCCCTTGCTTCGTAGTCCAACGCACTAACCACTGAGCCATGGCGCCCACAACTAAAACGATAAGTGTTGGATATTTGGCAAAAGAGTTGATAGCTCTTCCTGTTCTTCTATTCAGTAGAACTTTGGTTCTTAAAAATTATTCGCAGAGACTTGGGTTGTATAGCTGAGTTTCAAAACGTACAATTCATGAGCCCAAAAATAAGAGGTTTCTTATCAGATAAGTGTGTTTGAATAAAACGTGACTGATAACCTTTCCGATTAAGTACTCAAGAAAGTTTATATAATGATAATTTGATTATACATCAAGCAAAGTTAAACATTTGAAATTATTTCATTTTATTGGTACTTACCTCACGTTTGTGACTGTTATGTTACTAACGCCGTATGCTTGAATGTTACGGAAGACAGCGCGATAACCATCCGGGCCACTTCCCAAAACAATGCCGATTTCATCAATGATCACTGGCTCAATCTGAAATGAAAACATGAAACATTTTTACATTGCTTTCACTGCGGAACTGGTTTTCATGTTATTTGTTAGTTCTTTTATAATTAACGTTTGCTTGGGCTTCTCTTCAACATACAATGTAATTTTCTAGTTGTTTCAAATATGGCAAATTGGTAGTACCAGCAAAAGAGAAAGGATACAGCAAAAAGTGGAATGATTTCCTGAGGACCCACGTTGGGCGCCATTCTTATGAGTGAGGTTAGTTCTGTGTATCTTTTCCCCTCTTTCTCGAGGTTATTGGTATAAGTTCATGGTCACTACTGCACCTTTCTAACGTGTCTGTTTCATATTTACTAGTGAATAAGCTTGGATTCTTTTAGGTTTAGATGTATAACAATGGCACGTACTCTCAGACTAAAGGAGACTAAGCCAATTTGCGCTTCAAGAGGGGCAAAGGTGAATCGTTATTAATCCCGTCCATATACCTACCTTATTACAAATTCTAACAACTCAGTGCCGGAAAAAGGCGAAAACAATCGCTCACCCGATAAAGAAACAAAAGTGTTCCTCTGGTGAGATCAGATTGTAGTGCTGGAAAGTGGTGTCTCGTAAAAAAGACAAATGGGCAAACATTTTAGGATTCCGCTCAAAATCTGTTTAATACTCTTCACAAATCCTATGATTGTTGCCACAGGCCATGATGCAGATTATGCCAACTGTGTGAGGATTTAATCCTTTCAAAGCACCCGCGGTTGACTTAATTGCTCTAATGTAACTCATACTTGAATAGAACTAACCCACGCAAAGTGGTCCCAAACAATCCCCAAAAGTTATGGCGCTTTGTGCGTTTGAAACACTAATTTCATTTATTTCTTATGAATAGGAACTTTGTTGGAGTTGGAATTCAGGTTTGAAAATCAGTTGTATAAACACAGAGACCAAAAAATTTCCTTACAGACGTATACTTTCACATTTATCCTTTCCATTTAGTACAAACAGAGCAAATAAAATACCAACAATTCTTCTTTTTAATTACAAAATTTGAAACGCCTTTACTAAATAACACAAAGCTAATGATTAGGAAAGTCCATTTGCAAAAAAGTCTCCATTCATCGTACACATTTTCCTCCGGACCAAAATACTAAAAATTTTTTTCTTGGGTTTCGCTGTTGCGCTACCCAAATTAACTCTCGCTATTTATGGTTCTATGGCTCTTCAGTTGTGACATCAGTCCACTAATTATCCATCAGTTCATGCAGTCCACTTAAAGATACTTTTTGTCTGCTGTGTTAAACAGAGATTTTATTGGAAATAACGATCGGAATAAGTACGGAATTTGGTCAACCAAAAAAAGTTATCACCGCTTTGAGAAGAAGAGCATAAAAACTCTGATCGGAGACCCAGAGCGGAGAGTAACTGTCCAAAATTTCAGGCAGTAGATTTCTTACATCAGAAAATCCAACCAGAAAGCTAGACCCGAGTCTTCCATTGAACTCATTGACGAAGAAAATTTATTTTGGACTAAGCTTGTGCCCAGTAATAAAAGTAAATACAACATTTTTGAGTCAGATGGACGTCAGTTGATGTGGAAAAAACCGAATACTGAAATGAATACCGAGGCTTGTTCTGGTGGGGTATTCTGGTTTCCATTGAAGCCAAAATCGACATATTTGCGCATCTAACCATCCCGAGAAAGAATCTTAGTTAGAGCGCAAGTAAGGTCAGGCCAACAACTTTTCAAGACAATAACTCCAAACAGAATCCAGGATTTGTGAAGATAAAATGACATCCTGATCAGTTACATGACCCAAATATTTCATTTTAAGTGTTTTTGGGACAAATAAAGTGAAAAAATAAGTGTACGACTGGGTCGTACGTACTTTAACCTTAATTTTCAGGTCTTGTTCTAATAAAGTGGGCGTGGCATTCATCACATTTGAAGGAATTATGGTAGAATGGTCTGAGTGAAGATCTGAGCCCTTTTTAACTTTTATAGGATTTATAGGATAGGACGAGACATTTTTAGTTACGAAAAAGTCGGTGAGATCTGGTTTATTTTATTCCAATTTGCATAGAAATGTCGTCCTGTGATAAATCCATTTCAGAGTATCCGGAAGGGACTTTTAAAAGTATCTTTCTTAAGATCATAGCTAGGAGTGCACTAAATTAATGCCACTAATAGCTGTCTACTTTTCGTTTTAATATTTAAAGATAGAATCGCATCGGTGCTGTTCTTCTGAGGTCTCAGGAGTGTACTTTGTAGAGCAATTATTATGTAAGTCCAATGTCTTGGGATAAACTAACAACTAACTCCTGTTTCTTAATCCATAAGCTACTTAGTTTAAAGCCGCACTGTTATACATTTTTGCTTGAATTTTTTTCACAAGACGGAACCAGACGCAAGACATTAAAAATACCAGATACCATTTCTAATGCTATTACATCGCTGATTTGACAGCTTAATCGTTATTACCGCCATTGATGTGGTATTTTATTTGCCCATAACTTTTGAGTTTTCTCTCCCGAGGCAGCCTTGAACTTGGTTGAACTGCTAGAGAATCCTCCTCAGAGTTAGTGTGCCTACCTTTTGGAATGCAACCGGTAATCTTGTTAACATTGAATCGTTAAACTGTTTGCTTACATGAGATATTGCACAAAACTTTTACTAGGAAAACCTACCACGTAAAATTATCACTTGAACTTTGTCTACTGTAAAGGCCAGTCATAAATAATATTATTCTAAATCTCCACAGGAACCCATCACTTTATCTGACGATCTAATCTATTGATCATCTGATCAATGGCAGATTTATTAATAAATAGTCTTGTATTATTGTCGTTAAATAAATATATTATTTATAAGTGTAAACTGGATAATTAATTAAAAAATCCAGCTTTTTTTTGCAACCGCTAATTACAATTCTGTAAGAAAAGAAAAAACCCCGAATCGACGATCATGATACAACCAAGACTAGTACTTATGTACGAGTATATATGTATGTACATACATAAGACATTGTAGAGATTCAGCAGAATGAGCGACAAATTTAGAACCAGTTCCTCGAAGTGTCACACTTATTAGCTGTCCAACCACCGAGAAGTTTGTTGAACCTGGTGTGTTACCGAATTTTTAATGGAACAAAACCTGAACCCAATTATGTGGGTTTTCGGTAAGAGAATAACGAAACTGGTTTCTGGTGTAATGGGGATCGTTTCCTCAATTCCGTTTGTTTTTCTGGGTCAGTAGATTAATTTTGAAAAGCATACTCGTACTGCAATTAAAATGGAAGGGAATCGTTTTAGCTTACCTCGTACATGTCCAATTCTGGAACGCCTTGCCGCAGGAAGTGTACCAATCTGTTGCCACCATCTCGTAAACATTGATTTACGACCTCTTCGTCCCTGGGACATTGCTGCAGGTAGTAAGCTTAAAGTAGAGAGAAATTGAAACTAATTAATGACAGTTTTCCATAATCATAATCGGATATTTGCAGTTAAATGCCACAGTGAGCAGTGAGCTGTCATTAAGCAAATTAATTGGACAGTCTTGTCGTGTCGTCGTCGTAGTTGTCTTGTTATGAAGCGATTTGCACGCAATTCTATGTATGTATATGTAGATATACATTTAGAAAACTATCTGAAAGTAACTGACTCATAAACCGTATTCAGATACTTGTTAGTGTTTTCTTCTTGGGCTTTTGATTGCATTTTTAAGAGGAGAAATTCTTCTTAGTTTTTTCTTAACGATGGGCAATGACTGCCATCACAACGGTTGACTGGAACTAATTGAAGTTCAACGACATTGGATTTATCGACTGACACACACAGTCGAACGTTGAAGTGCAATTTTATGATTTAAATACACTTCAAGTCTCACACGTACATATATAAATCTTTAGTGCTTAGTACCACACTTGCAGGTTGAGAAGATTATAAAACATTTTAACGAGATAGGTAACAGGAGATAAATTCCTTAGATGGTGTCAAAGTTGATAGTGACATATGCCATCATTCCGAAAGTAGTGACAATTAGTCTAAGTTTCCACCAAAATTAAGTCCAATCCGCCTAGATCCTCACTAAATCCCGAAAATTTCCCATACCCTTTGACGACTATAAATCCCATCTAAATCCAAAATTCATACTAAATTCCATTTAAGTCCTTATGGGATACAAATCGAACAATCCATTTTTATGTCAGCAAACGTCACGACGTGTGCTGACAAAAAAAAAACAAAATGTTGAATCAAAACGTCAAATAGACTCAAAATATGTTATGCAATTCATTTTTAATTCTTTTTTGATAAGAAGGGTCATTCTGGCCTCTCCAGTTCCAGAAATTTTGTAAGAATACTACTTACTTTGACAATCTGTTTGACAGCAAACGTCAATATAATTCCTAAATACCAGTGGAGACACATAACATTCTCTGTATTCAAAATAAAGTTGAGTTTAATAAAGATTATAAAACTACTTAAATGTTTTTGAAAAGAGATTGTTGCTCTTGATGAATGGTAAAGTTTTATGGAAATCGTCCTCTCTGGCATCACCAACAAAAGATTTCCATGTTCCATCAAAAAGCACAATGAAGTATTTTCTTCCGTTATACTCTCAAGAGTTTGTCAAACGTTTGCAAAGAAGTGAGGTCGTGCAAATAAATCCAACCAAAATGTACACAGAAGTTATATCCTACGTGAAATCACAGGATTCCACTTATTGTGTTCTGCAGTTTGAGTACCAAGTCTGATATACTTATGTACGTAGGTCAAGAGAACAATGTCAGTTAAGATATTAGGATAGTAAATGTGTGTTAGTTTGCATTCTCTAGCACACAGTTCGATAACATATGTAAGATTTGAAGATGGCAGTGCTTATACCCAGTGGGTCCGGTAAGGTGAAGACCCTACTCCGTTACCAATTTTCGATCTTCAAAAGAACACTTAATCCACTGTTAAAACAGGTCGAAACACGACGACCCAAAAGAAGGCTCTTCAGCTCAACAGATCCATCGATAGACTCTGGAAACATACAAACATACATACAATGTGTACATTGATGAATCTCAGCAGACCCCAGAAGGCAGCACTTTTACAATGTTTCTTCACATTTTCAAAAATGCTACCAAAAGTCAATACCAAATGGCTTAGACGACACTATACCTAGATTTCTCAAGCAAATCGCGGGAAAGGGAACAAACCGCCCATATGTAAACATCTATGTACGTAAACATCCCGCCTCCTTCGTTGAAGCTCAAAGCAGAGATTAAGGTCTTCAGGGAGGCAAACAACAGATGGTTGTCGATACCCAGCAGACAGGTATCGTCACAGGATCCGGTATGGATATGAGAAACTCAATGAGGACACCCACCCACATTCTCCGTCGCTGCCTAGGAGCTAGAAAATACAAAATGGGGCAGAAGTCATCACTCCATCGGAAGATGCTATAATTTTTGCAAATGGCGGCAAATGTCAATTCTACTAACTAAACAGATACAAAATACATGTCAACAACACATGAATCGCTATACTCCTGAAGAACGAGGAATAATTGTTACGAACCAAAGTTTTTCATTAAAAATTACTTATAGCACCACCTTGTATACATACATATGTGAATTACATTCAACGCACTGGTTGGTTTGCAACCTCATCACCGCTATAACTTAAACGAAAGCAATAGTACAAGGACAACTAAAGGACAAGAGTCTTTCTCTTCTGAAGAATAAGTTGGTTTTATCTTGAAAAACAGAGTTGGTTCATGGCGCATGGATTTAAAAAAAAACGCGGTATGACAGTAGACTTTTTCTCGCTTCAACTGATTTTGACTGAATCTAAACGATTTAGCACGAAACGTCACTACGCTCGAAGAAATTAATTTGTTGCGACAACATTTTCAATTAGACACAAAAATTGCGTAATTTAACACCTCTAGCATTTCTTTTCGTGGAGTTTCATGAACCCATTAAGTCTTATAGTGATAGTGACATGGACATACGCATATGGAAGGAAAGATAAAATGAAAGTTTGTATTACCAAATGTTTCAGAATTCAAGCAAGATTCGAGATTTGCCCCAATTGTAAAGTGACAGCTGACAGTTCAGGGATGTTAAAGATGAAAGAATAAGGTGTTTTCATTCCGAAAAATTATGGTCGGAATAGAGATTTAACTTCATCAACTGTGAACAGATTGAATCAATCAGGGATCTTCTCTGGTCATCCTTCAAAAAGTCGTTCAACACAAAACATCGAAGCAGTTCATGGAAGAGTGGAGGAACATCAATTCGGCACCGTGGTCAAGAATTTAATTGAATTCGGGAAGCTCTCTATATCGTATACCTACGAAAGATTAGCAGTTTCACGCATACATAGTGAGAAGAGAGTACATTGACTGTATTGTGGAAAATGCAGCTGGTCAGGCCATAACAATCAATGTTGCTCGCTACAACGATATGGAAAACCAGTTTTTTGTTCCGGAATTGGAAGGTGATGATGTGAACAAGATGTGGATTCAAGAAAACCATGCCACATGCCATACAGCCCAAAAATAATTTACTTGTAATCCCTTGCTTTAGTAATCAGAAATCGTCCGATTTAACTCCGCTGGAGTTTTTCCTTTGTGCGTCTTTGAGTCTACGTTTTATGCTCTCGATTAGTCACGCATTGAAGGATCAAATTAAGCCCTGTATCAAGAGGGCTGTGAGCTTAGAAAATACAATACAAAATATTAGCAGGGAACTTAAAAATGACGTTTCACCAGTAAATATGGATACAAGTCAACAAAGAATATCAACGCGTGTGTGCTGATTAGCTTCATGCCTAGACTAAGCCTACAAAGAAATGCAGCACAACGTCTCTCTATCCTGTCTGGTATGAAAAAAAAGGAATATAGAGAGGATGCATAATAAAGGTGGACGCCTAAGACTTTTAACAGGAGATGCTCGCCGTAAAGAGCAACTTATGATAAAAAAGACAGCAGAACACCTAAAGCAGCTGGAAAAAAATGTAAGTGAGTGAAGAGCTAGAAGGTCTCTTTGCAGAAGTGGGTTGGTGTCCCCTGGAAAAAAGAAAAAAACCGCCACTTTTAGCAAAAATATAAATTGCAGGCTTAAGTTATGCAAAGGACATATAAATTGGACGGTGGATAACTGGAAGCGAGTCGATTGGTCAGATGAAACCAAAATCAATAATAGGATTCCATGCGAAAGTAACGCATATCATTGGCATCGACCAAACGAGACCTTTTAAAGGCACCACGTCAAACACACTGTAAAAGAGGAAGTCTGATAATTTGAGGGTGTTCTACTTGGTGGCATGTTGGTCCGTGAGTTAAAGTTGAAGACATTACGAAAAAGGAAAAAATGTGAATTGTCCGATTTCGATGAGGAGTGCGCTTATCCAATGGGGGAAATAAATTTTAAACAGTCATACGTACTTAAAGATCAGCCTTTTCAGACTATGGCGTGACCAGCACAAACCCCGGGTGGTAAATGGGGGTAGAATACTAAAAATATCTACTGGATACATGGAGTTTATGGTACATTTCTTTCTGTTTCAGACTGTGTTTGTACATATTCGATTTCGTTTGTTAATATCTCATATATTGCGTAATAGAACAACAAATTAATCCTCAAAATTTCATGTAAATCGGTTTACAGACATTCATTTTATCCTCAAAAACTAGAAAATTTTAAACTAAGTATCCAGTTTTGCTTGCCACTGTACAGTACATACTCTACAATTTTTTTTTAAGGTTTGATTTCCATATTAAGGTTCCATAAGGTTCCATATTTCCACAAAATTTCATCCTTTGAAGCGCGCAACTGGAGGCAGTTAGCTAAGGACCGGGGTAACTGGAGAGGTTTGTTGATTGAGGCCCAGGTTCACCCCGAAATGTAGCGCCACCTAAGCAAGTATGTAACATTCGTTTTTCAATCTCGCACTTAATGTGAATAATATATTTTTTGCAAAATTTTGTTCCCTTCAAAATGACATACAAATATCACCATTGACCCAAGAAAAAATTTGTTTTCTTTAGGAGTTGTGTTCGCTCAAGACAGAATCTCAGGATTGGAACCCATTAAGATTCTTTCAAAAGTTTTGTATAAAATCAAGTCACCCTATCGCCTTGATTATCTAAAAAATTC
Organism: Xylota segnis; assembly: GCA_963583995.1. Taxonomy (NCBI): domain Eukaryota; kingdom Metazoa; phylum Arthropoda; class Insecta; order Diptera; family Syrphidae; genus Xylota; species Xylota segnis. The sequence continues at coordinate 112,139,811 of OY757236.1, read as the reverse complement.
TTGTTCTTGTCATTCAAATAAGATGGTAATAAAAGAAGAAGTCAAAGAACAATTTAAACAAATTAGACACCTTAGGCTGTGCTCACGGTCAGCGCGACGAGATGCAATTCGCTAAGGTGTTCATGGCGAAGCGATTTGGCCAAACCCGACATCAGCGACTACAAGCGACTTCGAATACAACTAAGCGAAACCGCTCTGTTAGAAACACTCAATGGCTTGCGATGTCGCTGGAAATCGCGCGACGCGATGCGACCAATTACACAAGCTCATATGGAGGTGTTCATGGCGATGCGATTAAGCGAAACGCGAATTGAGTGACTATAAGCGACGAGAACAACTGTCAAAATACGAATAAAACTAAGTGAAACCGTATGAAACACTCAATCGCTTGTGATGTCACTGAAAATCGTGCGAAAACCCATCGCGTCGCGCGACGCAAATTGGTGAACACAGCCTTACATAAAAATGTATCTATCTATGTATCTGCTGCGTAACAACTTAAGATAAATCTCACTTACGTTGTTCTGCCAAAGTTCCGCAAATAAATCCGCAGACCACAAACACTAGGAGCTTATTCATTTTTTGCTGCTGATAGGCTTATGCGTTGCCTCTCCTTGTTTGGATGGAAAAATTGATTTTTTTTTTTGAAAACTAAAATCCGTTTCACTCTCTAAAATTAACACTCTTCCGCCAGCGAAAGTACGATTTACTTTTTTGTTTTCTTTTCTACACGTTGCGTGGACACTACCGTCTTCTGTCAAAGTATTTACCAGACAAATATTCCGCGAAGCGAAATCTCTTAACACGGTTAATTATCGACCATCAATCACCTCATGCGAAGCAGTGTCACCGTGTAGCCCTAAACTGTGGTAACTGACAGTAGTATCTCAAGGTACGTTACACGAAACGAAAAACACAAGTCGTACAGATTGACGACAGACACACGGGCTGTTGAAATAGAAAGAACCGACGATGAAGACGAATATTATTTTTTCGGTGAGCAACTTTCACGAGGTCTAGGTCACAAATGAACTGAAAACCGTGTTCGGTTTACCGTTTTAAGCTGAAGGTGCGTGACTACTCCAAGAAGACGGAATGAGGGGGAGGCGGCCAAAACACACTGCCTATGGTATGTACCTTCGTGTGGTTGGGCTTTTCTTTTCTTTCTTTTGCTGGCTTCTTCTGCTCTGGACGTATGGGGAGCAGCAAATAATGTAGCACGACAACCACAACGACGCACGACGACTAGTGTGTACAGGTAGAACCTGCAGAATGAAGAACAAGGTACGAAACCAGAACAGAATGGTATGAGGAAGCATACGAAACATTCTGAGACATGAGAGGTTTGTCCCTCTTTCTGAAGCGGATTCTTGAAAATATGATGGTTAATCTGGCCTGTGGTTTGCCGCCCCTAACCCCACGAGTAGGTACTTCAAGGATAGATACACTGTGTGGACTCGAGGCGGTGTGGAACGGGAGACTTTTCTTGATTAGTAACCCAGCAGAGGTGGTGGCTCTCCGCATAAACACAATGACATGCTGCAGCTTGAGAGTTGAAGTGTAGTACATGGCTCTTGAATTTGCATTCACCCCCTCCATCCATCGCCCCGGCCGGCATGTGTGTGGAATTTTAATATGCTACCCACTGCCTAGTGCCTAGTGCCAGGAATAATAAAGTTTTCTTAATAAAATCCACCGCACGGAGTGGTATTAATTTCTTAGAGATGTTTTTTTATGGAATTGGGGAGACCAAACAGTGAGTCTTCCTTATTACTGGGCGGCTTTGTTCGGCCATGTACATGCACACATGTGATGCGGATAATTATCACCTTTTGTCAGGCACTCTCGGTGACAATGGACAGTGAGAGGGCTTTCAACTTATTTTTAATAACCCCGTGGCAGGTGGCGGTCAACAAAGAAAGTTGTCATCTTCGTTGGCAGTAAAACCAAATACGCACATGCTTGCTCGGGCTGCGCGGTGACTAAGTGAAGTGAAAAACTGGGTAAAGTGTTTGCATACTTTCGGGATGCAGAGAAATGATCACAGTGGCGGGCGGGAATAAGTGAACACTTTCTGGAAAAGATTATATACATACATATAAAATATCAGATACATGCGAACAATTGAAATATTTATTGTTTTGCTAACTTTATTAGGAATATAAGAAAATATGATGTAAATGAATAATTGAGTAATTTAGTTCACGTTTTACCACGGCCACGGTTGAGATAAAAAAGGGGAGAAGAAAGGAATGTCGACGATTTTGTCGCCAACTATGCTGCGACAAGTGCTGCCAATTATGATCCCAATCATTAGCTTAGTTAACTTTGAAATCCCATTCGGCCATCCTGGAGAATCTTCGCCTCCTGAAGATTCGTGAACGGCTTAGGCTTCTCCTTCGTCATTGGTTTCTTCATTCGTAACGATTACATCTTCGTGTCCTTCATGCTTACCTCCCTTTTGTACTTGATAACCGTCTGATCCTTTAACTGCAGTAATGCGATATGGTACCATAAATTTCGGCCGAATTTTTACCCCAACGCCGAATTTCACCTTCTCGATTGCTACCAAATCTCCTACTTGATATTTTCTTGCTTCTCTGCAATCTTTTGAATTTCTCGCTTAGCTAGATGTCTTAGTTGTTCTCTTGTGTTTTCGAACTGCTTAATAATTCGTCGTCTATTATCTCCGCAAGTTTCAGGTCCTTTCGCATTCTCACTTCGGTGCCCACAAGTAATTTAAAAGGTGAACATTTGATAGCACGCTGATATGTAGAATTCAGCATCTGTTGTAAAGGTTTCACGTGTTGATACCATCTGTCTGCATCGTCCATCGAAAGTTTGGTTAGGGCCGCTATTACCGTTGAATGAAGGTGTTCCACCTACATACATATGTACATACTTATCAAGAGGGACAAGTGAATCATAGCCTATTTAAGTACTCCCTTCACTTTTAAGGTCTCTGGTTGACACGCCTCCTATGATTATAACTACGTCGATCTTTTTACAATTTTATTAAGTAGATCTACTCAGGAATCAAATTCAACGCTATAGGACGACAGTAAGGGATTGAACGCTTTTCGAATCGAATGCCAAAGTCATAGCTGTCTATAGATACAATCATTTATCAAAATTCAAACCAAGTTTCAGTTAATACTATGTCCTAAGAGGATGTCCTTTATCATCTTGCATTCATGATTTATATTTCATCAACTATTTGCCAAGTGTGGAGTCTTCTTTTCCAATACTCCGCACCATGTTCTTCTCGGACCACCAGGTCTTCTGCTGATGAATCGATTACCATTTTCGTTCCTAATCCCTTCTCTGATAAATATGTCGTATGGGATAAAAAATCCATAATCCATTCCAGCTTTCTCGTTATATTCTTCGCAGCAAGCAAATAGACTTCTTTTTTTAGAAAACTTGATGATATGCCCTTCTCCTACTCGATAGGAAACGGTTGGCTTCCCAAGCTCCGCGAGTATACAGTAAAGTTCATATGTTTTGTTGTTTTTCAATACTTTGATCGTGGTAGTGATCTCATTCTGTCGTCCTTTTGCGTACCTCTTATCAAGCTGATATGGCTGCATATCGTTAGCGAATACATAGTCCAAAACTGTAGCAGAACATCTCTTAAGCTGAATTTCATCCAAAATAACCGAAGAACCATCTATGTCTCTCATTCGGTGTTGGCTTGAGGTAGGACTACCTGTTAGTTCTTTGGTGATTTTTGATACTCGATTTGGGTCCTCTTTTTATGTTCCTTCTCTTTCGTTGATCGACTATGCCCTCAGTACGACTAGTTAAAACAGCTTCCACATCGTATCAAAGGTCAGTGATCTGTTGATTGTTTCCACAAGTAACGAAAGGACATGCCGTAGTTATCGTTAATTAATCAGACTTTTGATGCTCATCCTGAGAAGGTTCCCTTTTGCATAAGCGGGCCGGATAGGTAATATCCTTGTATGCCAGGCCCAGATTATTACGGCTGAACCGAGAAAAGAACCATAGGGTATCGTACGATTCGTTTTAAAATAGAAAAGATATTTTTTCTTTTTCTTCTTCTTTTCCACATATACATACATATGAATGTCCATCAAGGACTACAGATAAGAGGATAAGAATTCAGTAGAGAACACATATTTTCTTTTGAGTAAGGAGTTTTTACAGCATTTGTGTTGTCGAATAGGAACGTTTTACAAAAGTAACCTTTCGTCGAATCTATTCCAGATTGTCACTTGTGAAGTTGATGATGTCTCCGAAGTAAACTAACTCCTTATCGTAGCTGTACCTTTCAGTGACATTTTGTCCTTTCTTTACCATAAACATTATGATATTGGTTTTCCTTTAGTGAGCCTCGAGTTGAACTTTTGTGGTCTTTTCTGAAATTTGTCTTAGTTTGAAAATTTGGTCTATAGGCAATCTACAGTGTCACTGGTGCATACTTGAGACAAACTTTCGTCCGCCTTACCAAGATATCACCTCCATATGGTTTGTCTTCAGAGTTTTTGGCTTTTCTGAACCAACTTTTTCTATATTAAAAGGGACTCGTGGAGCTAGTGTAATAAATTTTCCTGGTGGTTCGCACGTCTGGAGAAAACCATGTTGTCGTTCAGATTCGAAGCTTAGGATCCCTATTTATCTCTTCCAGCCGCTACTGACTTTATTCGTATAACATGGATGCCATTGTCTGTTATCGTTTCGTGGAGGCCCTATACATTTCAGCTAGCCCGGCAAAGATATTTACCTTGTCGATTTTCTAATACCTAATACCTAATAAAAGCATATTATTCTGGGCTCCTGGATTTGGTTTTATTCCAGGAAAAAGTCTGAAAACACTTTTAAAAAAGGTATAAAAAAACTAGCACAGCATTATAAATGCAGCATCTAGACTAAGTTAAGTCCCACGAATGTGGAAAGTTGCGGAAGTAATTATGGCAAAGTACCAACGAATTTAGGCTTTCCATTGGTCATAGAAAAAACACAAAATATATCAGGTACAAGCCTTAGATCAGAAAAATTATACTCTACCATTTTTCTTCAAGTTACACAGGCTTATGACTAAGTGTGACACAATGGCTTAATACATATGTAAGCTTCAAATATATCTGCCAAAACGATACTCATACATATTCTAAAGTCCTACATAATGCAGCGATCATTTAAAATAAAGAAAAAAGATGACCACTCCTCACCATAATCTATAAGAGCTGGGGTACCTAAAGGTAGTGGATTAGGTCTCGTTTTGTTTCTCTTATACAAACGACCTACCACAAAACGAAAAAACGACTTTTGCCACATTTGCAGACGATAATGCTGTTCTTGCTATTGGTGAAACCGTGGATATCTTACTTACTTACTTAGGTGGCGCTACAGTCCGGGGTGGACCTGGGCCTCAACCAACAAGCCTCTCCAGTTAGCGCGGTCCTTGGCTAACTACCTCCAGTTACGCACTCCAAGTTGGTTGAGGTTCTCTTCCACTTGTGCACGTCACCTAAGGCGAGGTCTTCCTCTACTGCGTTGTCCCTCCGGGATGGATTCGAAGACTCTTCGGGCCGGAACGTTGATGTCCATCCGCTCTACATGTCCTTTCCATCTTAGACGGCTAATGCATACTTTTCTGACTAGGTCGATGTCGCTGTACAGCTCGTAGAGGTCGCTGTTAAATCTCCTTCTCCATGGCCCGTCAACGCAAACGGGACCGAAAATCATCCGAAGGATTTGCGTTCGAAACGACCAAGGATATCTTCATTCATCTTGGTTAATGTCCATGCTTCTGCGCCATAGAGCAGGACTGGGATGATGAGGGTCTTATAAAGAGTTTCCTTGGTGCTTCTTGACAAGGCTTTACTACTCAATTGCCTTCTTAGGCCAAAGAAACAGCAATTGGCAAGAGTGATTCTTCGTTTGATCTCTGAGCTGATATTGTTGTCAGAGTTTATAGCGGAGCCGAGGTATACAAAGTCCTTAACTACCTCAAAGTTATAACTGTCTATTGTGACGTTCTGTCCAATTCGTCGGTGTTGTGTGTCCCTTCTTGTTGACAGCATATACTTGGTTTTGCCCTCATTCACAGCTAAACCTATTTTTGCCGCTTCCGTTTCAATACCAGCGAACGCACCAGTGACAGACCGCTGGGTTCTGTCAATTATGTCAATATCGTCGGCGTACGCTAGTAGTTGCACGGACTTTTGAAAGATTGTGCCTCCGGGGTTGGCTTGTGAGTTTCGCACAATTCTTTCATGACATGACATGACAGCGTGTCACCTTGTCTAAATCCTTTTTGACATCAAAGGTCTCGGTGAGATCGTTACCGACCTTGACGGAGCAGCGAGCATTCTCCATCGTCATCCTGCACAAGCGAACTAGTTTGGCAGGAATGCCAAAGCTAGACATGGCTCTGTATAGCTCGTCTCTATAAATGCTGTCATATGCGGCCTTGAAATCGATAAAAGATGGTGAGTATCGATTTGGACTTCTTGGGTTTTCTCCAGGATCTGCCGTAGTGTGAATATTTGATCGGTTGTGGACTTACCTGGTCGTTGACAAATGGTTTCAGACGTTCACACAAAGCGGCCGACAGGATCGTGTACGCGATGTTAAGGAGGCTAATGCCTCTATAGTGGGCGCAATTGAGGGAGTCTCCTTTTTTGTGGATCGGGCAACCGATGCTGAGGTTCCATTCATTAGGCATACTTTCCTCCAACCAGATCTTGGAAATGAGTTGGTGTATGCTCTCTACCAAGTCATTTCCCGCTGCCTTAAATAGCTCGGCCGGTAGGCCTTCCGCTCCAGCAGCCTTGTTGGACTTAAGTTTGGATATTGCTATCCTCACTTCACTCTGGTCGGGTGGACGGGAGTATTGGCTTTCATCGTCCAAGTTGAATGGTTCGTTCTGAATGACGGCGGAATTTGGGTCGTCATCGCCTTTTAACAGTCTGCAGAAGATATCACTGTCATCCAAAAAGTGCGATAGCATGGGCCGAACAGAAGGACAACGAAAAACTGTGACATCCATTACGGTGATTGCTAAGTGAGCAGAAGCAGCGCTTATTAGGGACTTAGGCAAGAAGTCTTGAGCTTCCCACATGTAAGTGAGAGGAACACCCCGCCTTATGTGGCGCGTAGAAGTAGAAAGGGACTTCAACTGACTTGGAGTGCTCATTTGGAGGCATGTTGCTAAGGACCGGGGTTTTTTGGTTGAGGCCCAAGTTCACCCCGAACTGAAGTACCATCTAAGTAAGTAAGTAAGTATCTCATCATTATTACAAAGTTTTTCTTAAAGGTGGATAGGAGTTAAATGAAATAGGATCCCACTTTATAGTAGATGGACTATATATGCCAAGACCACAAGTCTGTGTACAAAAGGGCTACGCCCAGGTAGGTTAGATAGACTGTTTCCCACGTGGGATAGAGTACACAAAAGCCACAAACAGTCTAACTTAGCAAACTTATGGCTTAAGTGTGCATAAGTCTTAAACTTTATTTTATTTGTTTACGTAAACTACATAAACAAAAGTTGTTACCCTTCCGCCGGCCGATGGAATTGTCACAAAGTGGCGGCGGCGGGAAAACAATTCTTGTTATTCATTACACTGATGGCCAAATTGTCAATTCGTTCCACATGCAGGTAAATACAAACGCTCATTATTTTTGTTTGGCCAAATCGCCTTTGTAATATAACAGCCCACTTGGCGGACAAATTTATTCTACGGTGTTTAACACACAAAAATCCCAGCCTAACCTTGACTGATTTGAATTCGTTGCTGGCTGGAGTTGGTAATAACTTTTTTTTTTCAATTCTCTGCTGACTGACTAATTGGTAGTGTTTATTGCTTAACGAAAAAAAAAAATCGTTAGAATTGTGTTTTCCATGGCTGACATCGAGCAAAAGTACACTTCCTCGCTCCCAATATGGAGTGAGTTGTGAGCATTGACCTTAAGCTGGTGAGAACGTGTTTCGCAAATGCGAAAACCAAAGAATTGTACTTTTTTCTCTGCAATTGTTGCATTGGACAAAAGAATGAATCTTCTATTGTCGGTGGATGTTTTATAGAGATGACGGTAATTGATTCTTAGCACGTACAGAAGTTTGGCTTTGGCAAGAGAAATTATTGTTATTTTCTTCCTGTGATCTAACCGTTCGTCGTATGTAGAAAAACAAAGAAACTGAACATACTGGAATCTTCTAACAGTGCCGCCACCGACTCTATTAATATTGTTTTTTTTGTAAAGGTACTGTTTTCAAATATTCATATTGTGCTAAGGTTATGATTTTCATGAAGAGTATCCAGTTGTTCCTTTGATGTTAATCCAAGATTCCATATACACTGGTAGCTGCTTCCAGGCATAGACTGTTTGCAGTCATAATTATCCATCCTTCAAATGGTATCTGGAGTTACTTACCTTGCAATGCGTCCAACGGATGTGTAATCTTCTAAAGATACCAATAACCCGAGCTACTGGCATGCACGATTCGCAAACAAGAATACTCGATGCCAGGAATATGTCTACGTACTAACCCACATCCTATACACTTTAACTAACTCTCTAAAGTATTACTTCACGGGGCTAGTTAGCACTTTATGTTCTTCTTTTCCCGTTTCACGTTCCTTGTTCCGAGGGAGCTGCCTTGTTGCTGTGCCTGAGTCTTTCCAGCCGCCGAAGTTCCTTCATGATTATCGTTGCGGTTTGTTTCACAACAACCCATATTGGGCTCGATGCCAACGTATGGTTCTCGGCAGTTGGTATTTTCCAAATATTTCCTCAAGACCTCTGCATTCTAAGCCAAAATGAGGCACTAAAAGAGTACATGATCTGAATCTTCTCTAGCCTCTGAACAGTTTGAGCAATTAGGCGATTCATCAGGCCCAAACCTGTTTAGATAAGCTCGGAAGCAGCCATATCCGGAATTGGGAGAGATAGAAATCCACTTCCCATGGTGCCGATTCATCAATTTTTGTGTATCCGGTATAAGTCGATGGATCCATCTGCCCTTCTGTTGACTGATTCCACCTCTCCTGCCGCTGTTTTTCCTCCAGCTTAATATGTTTGACTCAAGCAAGGGGTTAATGGATTTTGGCGTCCTTTGTTACTCGATAGCCAAGGTTCCCGCAAAAACACCTAAAGCGCAGCACACTCTCAGCGCTCTTCTTAAGTGGGACTTCATTTCCACTGCCTTTGCCCATATTGTATCTTTTCCGCCGCCCCTTAGAATAGATGCATTAAACAGAAATGATTCTAACGAATAATTGAGAGTGTCTTCCTATGTCAGACTTTTCATTTTCATCTTTAGTTTTACTTAACAAGTAACCTAGAACATATAATCAGACATTGTTAAGAGGAAGTCAGATCCCTGAGCTATAGATACAGTATTAAGCTATGTTGGATACTGGGAGTTATGGCCTCAGAATCAAGCGACATCCCTCCAAACCACTTGACCCTACCGCCTATTTCCCTACTCTTCTCTAAGATCTCGACGGTCTTCTGCAACATGCCCAACGTTGGTGGAGTGCACTCTTCTGGTGTACCCGTGCTTCGAGGCTAATATAACGAAAATAGAACCGGAGGGCTCCTGTCTCTCAATAGACCACAGCTAACTCTTGTCAACGGCGTCCTTACAGTCCACAACCCAATGGCGACCCACCTCAATAGAATGGGATTTAACAGCTCAGACCTATGCAAAGACTGCGGCGACTCTGAGGTGGAGAAAGACGCTTTCTCTGCGAATGCCCAAATCTCAGCAGAATCAGACAGAAACATTCGGGAAAGCATTCTATGACCAACTCTACGAACTAGTTAACATGTCCCCTAAAACCACCTTCAAATTCATAATGAAAACGGGTTGGTTTAGGAGAATCGCTCCTGCCATGGATTAACGAGTTAGGATAATTTTCTTTTTTACATGCTTTTAGGTATCCCACACCGAGGAATACGTTGAGATCCTAGTGGGACTAATGGTTTACAGTCAGCTTTTTAACCTACCTACCTAACCCACATCGTAAAGTTCGATTTCTTTAATCCACTAAACCTACTTTGCCTAGTTCCACCGGGGTGCCATCAAACATTTCATTCCGAGGGAACTTCCGCATCCTTTTGCGCTGTATTTTGGTGTCGCACTATAGAATATATTTTCTTCCATCCACTTTGGATAATAAGGGTTGTTGTCGTATCCGGGCCCCTGGAGGTATGCTCTGAAGCACCCATGGCCAGTAACCAATTGGGTCAGGTAGAAATTAAGCTTTACATGCTTCTCATTGATCCAAGCGTTTATATTAACAATGAGTTTCAACGTTCACCTGTCTCTATCAGACTGTCCTGACATTTGTCCTCGGAGATATCTCAGCATCACTTAGACTCGTCGCTTCGTCGACAAGATGACGAATCATTTGAGCACATTCTCTGTGAATGTCCAGCTCTGCATTGGCTGATGTGGCGCATCTTCCGCAAGGTAACATGCTCGCCGGCAGATACTAGAACCTCTGTCGTGGTACGTCTCTTAGAATAAAAAATACACCCTAAGATACAATAGATCTTTTAGGTCGCAGTATCAGCCATATGGGCTAAGGTAAGGAAAAAAAAAAAAAAAAAATTGAATCGTCGCTGTTGTCCTGCGGGCACGGATTTTCTGTTAAGCTTTGTTTTTCATCAAGAAGCTCAATACTCTCAATGCGTTGATTCTCTAAGTTGCTTCCGTCTTGTTTTTACATGGAACCAGCCCATATTCTGGATACATAATGTATACTCGATGCCTTAACTTTAGCTAATATTTGTGATCGTCTTTGGCAGCTTTTACTTCCTTTTCAGCTTCATGATGCAGACGTCAAGGTATTTTAACTTTTTTTGGAAAACTACTTAGTAGTCGCTCACGGTTACCCTTATAAGTAGATGACTCTGCAAGTTGTCAGCCCAGTTCAAGCCCAGTCAATGACTGCTATGCCATGGGGAATTACCTTCTTTTTTTTGAGATATTATCATACAGAAGAAGCAGTCCTAGTACGCAGCCTTGTGGAACGCCGCCTGTGAGGTTATATTATCTCAGTCCATAATAGTTCTAAAGTCATCATCTTCTACAGAGAGTCTGATATTCCCTTTAGTACATTACATTTCTCTAGCTTGGAGTATTGAAGGCGTTCTTGAAAATTGTATTCTATTTAATTGTATGGCTTTTAGAGCTCCTTCGACGGTTGATTAAATTTGTACCTGCGTAACGAATGATTCCTAATTCAAACCAATATTCCCACTCCTAAGTATCGTGAGGAAGTTTGTTTTTATTGAAAGCATCCTCTTATCCAAATTTGCTGTCCTAGCAACTGAGGGAACATCTCTTAACGAAAATTTCTTTTATTACAGAACAACTAAAATTTGAAATCGACACGCAATTTCCATTTGTTCAAGGACAGAATGAACAAGTAAATAATCGGACATCCAATTATCTCCTACATTCATCTTAGACAAAGCCATAAAAATTTGCAAATTATAAACCAGTTATAATTACCTACGTATACCTGTTCCACTTCCTTGCATCCACCTACCGCCTTTATGAATAATAATAACAAATGCTGAGTGAAAATAAGCGTGGCGCATGTTGGATCAAAAAGAATAAAATCTTTAAGTTAATCTCTGAGTCATGCCAATTCTACGATCAAAGTTCTGTTTTTCTCTACTCGTACAGAAAAGTTGCAATCTATCTCGAATGGAATGCAGGATACCCTTTGCAAAAACAACACAAATATTTCCTGTAATTCGGGAGGACGGGCAATTAGAAGGGCTTTGGTTCAAAAAGTTTTTCATGACGTTCCAAAATAAAGCGCTACGAAACATAGTTAATGCACCTTGATACAAGGTGGCGCAAAACTAATCATCCTATCGGAAGACGTTATAATTTTTGCAAATGGCGTCGTGCGTCAATCATATTTGACATTTGTGAACTAGACAGCTGCAGTATACAAACACACAAGCAATAGAGCGCTATACTCCGCAAGAGCGTGGAATAATTTTGTCGATTTTTGATTAATAATCGGTCGGTGCTGTTAGCGTATCGTGATTGCCGACGTCTATTTCCTAATCGTGTCGCGCCAACTGGGCAAACATTCCGGCACTTAACTACTCGACTCCAACAGACTGGAGACCATACAAGACGTGGCCGCCACTGGACTGATCGTTCGCCCGAGAATACCGCAGCTGTAGCTGCCGATGTCGCTGAGAACGAAGAAACATCAACCAGACGACGACGGGCCACGCAATCGGACACCACCAGACGGACCCTACAGCGAAATTTAGTGAAAGACTTACACATCTTCCCGAACGAAATGCAAACAGTGCATCAGTTCATGCCGCCTGACCATCAGTTTCGTGTGAATTACTATCAATCCATCCTCAATCTCAACAACGAAGAGGACGATTTCGTGTCGAAAATCATCATGAGCGACGAGGCGCATTTCCACTTAAGAGTCAATAAGCAAAACCTTCGTTTCTGGAGCACTGAGAATCCGTGTGTGATGCAGGAAGAGCCATTGCATCCACTCAAAACCACTGTGTGTTGCGGCGTTCACGCAGGAGGAGTGATTGGGCCCTATTTTTTTTGAGGACGCCATCGGCAATACGGTCTCTGTTACTGGCGAACGCTACAGGGTCATAATAACGACTTCTTACTGCCGGAGATGGATGAGCAGGACGGTGCAACCGCACACACAGCACGAGTCACAATGTATATTGTGAAAGAAGGCGATTTGGCATCACCGGATGTAACCATCCCAGACTTATTTTTTTGGGGCTACTTGAAGTCGCGGGTTTATGCCAACAAGCCTCAGGCAACCGCAGCCCTTAAGGAGAATATTCGACTGGAATGCGACCAGTTATCAGCAGAAATCTTGCGGAAACTCATGGAAATGCGATAAAACGGGCACAAATATGTATCAACACTGCCGGCAGCCACTTGGCGGGTATCATCTTTTCCACTTAACAGAAAAAATTGAAAAGGTCCAAATAAAGATATCCATCATTAGAAATAATTTTTTTTTATTTAGTAAAAAGGTAATTCGGAAACAAAATCGGATGATTAATTTTGCGCCACCTTGTACATACCAGAATTGTTAAAAACTGCGTTGCTTTGCTACTGGAATCAGAAAGTCGCAGTCAATCGACTAAAATCTTCGAATAAAGTTAAGACTTTGATTTAGTAGTTTAACTTTGAGACTATACGTCACCAGTCATTTTTAATATTTGTACTTGGCAGTTCCCTGAAGCAGTCAATTGACTGTAAGTTAATGACTGCAGTACTTTGGTGACTGCTTAGTCAGTCATAGCCATTTATAAGTCTTATAAAATTGTTAGTATTTTTTACAGTCAGTAAGTCCTTTGACAGTTGTAAGTTAATTGACTTACAGTACCTAATACTTTGACTACTTTAATTCTTTTGATACAGCTTTGGAGTATTTTAATTCATAATGACTGGTGACTGTAGTTTTAAAGTTATAGTCATTGAGTCAGTCAAAAAAATTACAAAATAAGTCTAGTCAACTGACTGCAGACTTCAAATGACTGCAGTCTTAACAACTACACAGACCGACATAAAAGTCGAACTATGGGTGAAAGAGAAGATAAAATAAAGTGCACCCAGTTGTCTTTTTTTTTTCTTAGGCCTCTCAAAAGTGGGCGTGGTGTGAATTATAAAGAATAAATAACCTAGAAATAGCTAATTTTCTGTCTTTCAATGATTTTTGTTTCCACTAACCCCCAAACAAAAAAAAACCTTTGTACTATCAGGTGTTTGTCAGACGTTTAAACAGTGCTGCAAAACCTTTGATGTCCTTTGGATATCGAACCTAGAACCTTCTGTCGACTTAACCGACCTTTTAACCACTGATCCACCCTGGCCCTGGGTCCTATAGACCTACAAATATAAGTATTTGAGGCAACAGGTCCATGGGACCCAGGGCCCAGCTTCTCACAACCATTAGTGTTGTGCGTGTTATATTCTTTACACGAATGGAAGGGACCTACTGTTTAATGCCATGTCCAAAGGGGAATTTGTTATTTGAGAAGCTTTTTCGTGACAGTTATACTCTCGGATGTTTGTCAGACGCTTGCGAGAGGTGGGACCGTGAAAGAACTTGAGCCAGGTCCCATAGATCAGTTGCGGAGAAAAAATGTACTTTAGTTTGTAGAGTATGTTTCTAGCAGGAAAGCAGAGCAGATTTTGGGCACTTTCGAGAGAAACATTTTTCGTGGAATTTTCGGTCCCATATGCACGGAGGGCGAATGGAGGAGAAGATATATCTGCGAACTCTATGTAGCAAGATGTGGATGTAGTCTAAAAAACCAAAATACGTCGACTACACTGGCTCGGCCACATCGACAATAATGCTCCAGCAAAGAGAATCTTCGAGTCAAAGCCTCCACGTTTGAGACGACAAGAAAGACCGAACCTCCGTTTTAAGGACCAAGTTATCGCGGGTGCCAGAGCGCTTGGATTGGACAACTGGAGCAGTGTGGTCGGAATCAAAGGGAATGGTAGGCTGCCGTGTCTCAGGCAGAGTTTCTTCACGGATTAGGAACCCATTAAGAAGAAAAAGATGATTCTAAGATGTAAATGTTTAATGTTTAAAAAGAACTTGCCTTAGATTTTGCTTCGTGTCCAATCGTACGTAAGGCTTCAGAGATGTCAAGACCCTCTAAGCCTATTTAAACTTCGTCTAATTTTCCATAAACCTTCTCAAGTATTTAATTCTCAATTGTGTATTTAATTCTGACTACACGTTGATGATCGGGTATTAAGAGTCTTTCTTCAATGACCGTGGGATTCCCTTCAATAGAACCTGTCAAAATTACGAGGTTTCAAAGGTTTTCTCTCAGCTGACTTCCCTGTCTAAAACTGTGAATTCCTTGCCGAATTTTGCTTGGTGTGTTCTAAGTGACCATGACCTTCAAGTATTCGAAAATGTCAATGTCAAAGAGTGCAGACATTGAATGCAAAAATACATGTTTTGAGGATATTTCAAAATTCTTGTCAAATCCTATATTTTTAAGACACGCGCTTACTTATTAAATCCCAATCTATGAAACGCTAAACATGCTATAAGCTACATAACGCTAATTATAGCCTCGTAGCATCTAATCACTTGATGTATACCATTTCTCTTCCGGTGCATGTGGTCTCAATCATTCACCCAACTGTCAATAAATCAAATGCGATCATACCTTTTCGTTCGGCTCATAGCATCTAATTTGACAGAAGTACGAGTTGACGTTAACTATTTGGGTGTGTTGCTGTATCTACAGACAAACCTTTTATGTACAACTTTAACGGGTTTAGCTTTGTTTTCTTCGTTTTAGTTGAATCATTAATTAATTATTCTAATAAGTTTAAAGAATTGGGGATTTTTTTTTTCTTTTAGATTTTTGCAAATTCGTGAGGTCTGTTAGTGCTTCCTGGTTATAATGTTTTGAGACGAACTTGTTTAACAGCAAAGCGTTGTATAATCGTTTCTTGCATTTTTTTTTTCTTTTCAAAGTGACACCTCTGAATTAAATTGGCCAAAACGAAATTGCACTATCGACCTCGACAAATTGCGTAATATATAAAAAAGTCAATGTAGTCAGAGTAAATAAATCAAAATGTTTGTTATACTGTTGATGAATGATGACAACATGTTTAAATTGATTTATTGTTTCTGGGAATTGATCTTTTTTGTTTAATTTTTAAGTGTTTATTGAATGTGTCAACTGTGCTCAGGTGGAGACGTCATTATGTAGAAGAAATATAGTCATGACGGCAGTAATGTGTGTATCGTTTTACAAGGTAATTTTCTGTAATTTAATTATTGGCAATCACTTTCGGGTTACTAATTAATATTTGCGGTTTCGAAATAAGCCTATTCCGCTGATGCATATTGCTTGTCAAGTAGTTAAAGTGTCATATTAAGGGAAGGATTGTAGAAAGCACCCAGAAGGTTCACTGCAAACGTATGCCTCTAAGCTCATTGCCGTGGTAACATTTCATCTGAACACTGACACGATGAAGACTGGACACGATGAAGACTGAACGCGATGAAGACTGTCAATGTCAAATGAAATAACATCAACACCTGTCTCTTGCCTATGTAAATGTGGCCGGACTTGAACATAATAATAACAAATAACGAGGGTTTTTCTTGAAGTGATCAATCTTCTGACTGAGACGAATTATTAAATTGGTTGTCAGCTCTTTAATGACAGCTGACACTTTATTAAGTACAGTTTGACATTTTATAATTAAAAACCACAAGCCTCAACAATGGTTTGAAATCATTCAAATTTACTTCAAAAGTAATTTAGTTCGTGAAACGCTTACAAAATTACGTCAAGTCTACAATCGACATAATCGTTCTTTTAAGTAAGCAATTTGTCGTAAAGTTGATAGATTTCGTAGCACACACAAAGCTGGTGCTACATTACAGGTTGAAGCTGGGCCTAAACATCAAAAAAATATTGGTGCCGAAGAACCAATATCCTCTGGGAGTGTATGTCTAACTGAAGACCCTGAACTATCGATTAGATTTCATTCGTAACAATTAGGTCTTTGTCTGTCCACCACCACATGCAAAATTATGCCTAAAGGGGTTCATAAAAGATCCAACTGATCCAGGAATTACAGCCTTGAGAGCATAAGATGCGTGCTACACTCACTAATTGGCTCTGAATATGTTGAAAGAAAATCCCTTTTTTTTAATGAAAAATTTGTTTAGTACGAGTCTCAGTCTCACCAGCAGCGCCCACGAAGGCCAAAGATTTCTGTAGAACCTGAAGGGACGAGTGATATAACACATCTTTTGTGTAATTGCTCCTGTCTATACTCACAGAGAAGGAGACCCTCATACTAAACTACACGTTCTACCAAATCTGGTCATCAGACAGAAATTCGTGCGAGTCTGGCCAGTATCCAGACCAAGAAATGCATGATTTGCACATACATCCATCCGTATTAGATTGTGCTGACTCAAGAATGAAAGCCGGACGACAATAGACAATGCCGTGGGTTGGGCGTTGGGCGTTGGGCGCCAGATATCTGCATTTTAGCCAAAGAATCATTTTCACTGATGGGGCCTATTTTGGGTCAGCGTCTAAGTCAACAGCAGATTTTTGGAGCGAAAACAATCTACTAGTCTTCGAGCAAGCATCAATGGATCCACGAAGATTGACTGTTTGGTGCGGTTTATGGTATGGAGGAAGGAGACACCGTTGCCGTCAATGTTCTCAAGTATAGAGTGATGTTAACCGACTTTCTATGGCCAGAGCTCGACAACATCGATATATCCGAGCTGTGTTTCAAACAAGACGGCACTACATGCCATACAGACAACGCAACGCTCGAAGTTGTAAAGGAGAAATTTGACGATTGCGTCAACTCAATGCGATCATGCGACTAGACACCGCTCGATTATTTTGTCTTATTGCCGGAATAACGCTCCACATATTGCACCGACCGCTTAAAGCACTACCAAAGATGCCGAGGAGGCCATATGAAAGATGTACTACTCCACACATAATGGCATAAATGTAGCTTCAAAATAAAGCCAGAATCAATTTTATATCTTATACCGTTGCTGTTTTATTTAAATATTTTTTCCATCGTAGTTAGATGGTCATCCTGTATTTGATAACTTGATAACGCGATCACTTCTCAAGGTTAATCTAAGAACTAATCCTTCAAATTGTTATCCTGAGGGTCACTTGAATGGTATGGTAATACTTCTTAGTCATCGTGACTAATGCAACCTAACCTCACGGTATAATTTTGATCCCACAAAACCATAATAACTCTCGGAGTTTGTAAACAGATATAACTTTTTAATAGATACATAATTTGCATGAATTTGTTATTACTTTCTTGAGCTCTAGTGCACCCTGTTAACTTAATTTTTATGTTTTTCTCTCTCTGAACTCAATAACAATAATTTTTGTGGTTTTGTTTCTTTCAGTGGATAAATCTTGTCTGTAGCTTCGTGAACAAAATGTCTTACATTATCAGACTACTCGCAGGGCGTCATGACAAGTCATGGTTATCATTTCCAGTTTGTGGCTTCCACTCTTCATAAGTTGTTCGATTACAATATCACCGGATGACAATAAATGAAAACGAAAATATCTACATAAGTGAATGCACTTCACTGACCTACAGCTCTCAAAAACCAAGTCAATCTCGAATATCTTACTGTCTTAACCATGGAATAATCAACGATATTCCATTATGTGTGGCCCAAAACGAAAGCCACTTCTCTGGAGTGCCTCTACGAGTAAACGAGCGGCGAATATGAAAGGGCACTTGCACATACCAAAGCTCTCTCATGACTAAGTTTTGGATCAGCTAGACACTGTGCTGCCAGTGGTTGTGGTGGTCATTACTCATTCCATTTCCATGTTCAAGCCCATGCAACGTCAAACGAGTTTTCCTAACATTTTTTACAATCGCAAGCCATTTCCACGGCATTGCCAACACCAACTACTGCACGCACCAGCAGAGTCTGCGACCCAATGAAAGCTCATCAAGAAAAAACAAAAAGCTACATACATGATCTCTAGCCAGCAACTGATCTCCACCATCAGCTCGAGAGACGGGTGTATCTTTCAGATAAATAGTGGTGCAGCATCGAGATTGGCTTTTAAGTCTGTGATCTTTGTGCGCGCATCGTCAGACTCCACGAAATAAATTCATATTTCGTCTCAGCAACAACTACCGGAAAGGAAACCCATAAAAATCAACTCAAAATGTGGAAATCCATAATCGTCCTAACAGTGTTTCAAGTGATTCTTGCCGCTGACAACGATATCCGTAAGTTTCAATACTGCTCTTCTTTTACTCCTCTACATGGTATACTATGGTGTGTGGTTCGAGATACTTTCGCTTTCAATTGGAATAAATTAAAACGTGTGCTGATTGTGTGTGTTTGTTCGCGCTTTCTTCGGAGGCTAGAGTCGGCTCAATTGACTTCCGGCACAAGGGAGCTAAATATTGTCTCGTCTCGGGTCTCGGGAATCTCCCTCCAATCAGATCGTCTCGGTCACATGTATCCCTTGATTGTGATGAATGGTTCAAAACTATAAATACCTCGCATTCGTTATTCGTTTATTGTCTCGGATGCGGGCAAGTGTGACATAAAATTATTTTTATTATTATTTTTTGCTTTAAGTGATTCTCAGGGGGTGTGTGTGCTCTAATCAAAAAAACAGAACTAAAATATTCTTCTACCGATGGTCGTTGTTGTCGCATCAAACTACCTTGAACTTTAAGTTGACGAACGATGATGGTGCCTGGAGTTTAAGGTTTTTTTCGGGGAATTGTGGTGATCGCTTGGCATTTATGTTGGCAATGATTTATTTGCTTTAGACAGCGGTGATTGCATCCATGCATACTTATCGATGGATTAACTTGGTTTTTTTTTTCTCCTCTCGTTGTGTTGCTTGACGTATTTATTAATTTTTGGTTTCCTTGACATTTATTCATTGGAAGTTGCAAAACCGAACTAAAATTTGTGTACGCACGAGCAGTTTACTTTTTAACGAGATACATAAGATGGTGTAAATGATTTAACGATACACCTCTTGATTTATTGAAGTGGTTAATAAATTAACGATCGCTAAACGGGCCGAGCTATTCAGATCTCTATTGAATTTAAGGTCGGATATGATAGATAGGTTTTATTTGAGCCAATTGTGCAAGTCGAAGAGGTTGTGGTCGGAGGATTGTGGTCTCTAGTACTTTCAATTACAAGCTCACTTTTGTTGGATACGAAATTAGCGCATTAAAAGTTCACAAACTTAACCTACTAGCACTGGGGAGCAGAAGCACCATTACGGTCTTGTGGTTGCAGCTTAGCACTGGGTTTAACGTGAATGAGTTTTACGACCTAAAGGTCGATACACACGTCAGCTATGTACTTGCGAATGCACGAACTGCGAATAAACGGTTTTTTTGATAAGCACGGCATTGGCGGCAATTTCTTTATTCTACTAACTAACTATCTAACTATTCAATTAGTTTTAGTGAAAACATCAACAATTCGCTTTTTTGTCCGCGAATGGGCGAATACTTTTTGCGAACTGTCAAAGTTTATTCGCGTTCCACACAATGCAGGACGCAATCCACAATGCGTTTGCTTTGTGCTGTGAATGAAATGTCAAAATTTGCGAATATTCGCTCATTTGTATTCGCATGTGGCTGAGCTGTGAATGGTCCTTAACTGTTGGAAACAACGTATTGGTATCCAAATGCAATCCGATCTGTTCAATTGTAAATCGTTCCAGAAAAATTTCTTTTTTTTTGGATTTCGTTTTCGTATTACGAGTAAACTGTTTAATTTTGAGGTATTTAACCAACTTGTTCTCTGCCTGAAATATACTTAAATAGTTGTTTGCTACTTCAACTTCTAAATATTTTACTGCTGATTGAAAATTTCTAAGGACATGTCGTTTTGAACTCATTTTGACAAACCCGTAGTGATTCTGACGATTTTTAAAGTTCACAATGACTTTAAGAACTATGCTACACGAGGCTTAAGTCTAGCTTTTCTATGGTTTATTCCATATGAACCATCACTGACTGAAATTCATCTCTCTTGAGATGTCAGTATTTATCGTCACTCTGGTGTATGCAAAAGGGCATCCTATTGAGTTACGTCCTTAAGAATTCCTGCAAAGAATGCCCGAGTTGTTATTTTTAGATGCAATCAAGCAGCTCTCTTAGCTCTTTAGTCCTATGCGGTATAGTTTGTGTTGGTTTGGAACTGTCACAATTGATATTCAGCAAGAGACGTTTTTCTAGTTCTACTTGGTTTGGGCATTCGCAGAGGAAGTGATAAGTACACTCTACTGAATCTGTGTCACCACAGCCTCTGCAGAGGTAATCAGTTTCGATTCGCATTCGACTACGGTGGGCCGCCATGAGCTTGTGGCCGTTGGTGATTCTCGTCAAGAGTGCTAAGTTGGGTCTGTTAAGCGGCAGCATCTGTTAGGTTTTGGCGACATCATACATAGAGTTTTCTGGAGACACAACAGGATGAGAGTGCGCTCCATCTGTTGTTAGAAAGTCTCGTGAACGTTCTCTCTATGTTATGTTTAACAAGAGCTACGGCTGGTAGAATACAGGTGGACCACTTACTTGCTAACTCGTTCGCCAATTCGTTCCCTTGAATGCCGTGGGTCCTGGGACCCAAGGAGTTAAACGTCGTACTGTGAGTGCTGTGAGTTCTTCAAGACATGGTTTAACCAGTTTTGATTTGACGACTTCTCGTCTAGTGCCACTTCTGCTATTGCTGGTACTTCCACTTGGAACACACTGCCGTGGTTTGAAAGTGTCAGAGAGCCGGCAAATTTCGGGTTCTGATGAATATATGCCAGAGCCTGACCCGTCTGTGAAAATCGAGATATTATTCGGGTTTATGGCTCTGACTCTTCTCTTGGGGGAAGATGTAATCTGTCTCTGCGCCCAGGTGTGCCCTTACTATGGCCCGTGCCTCCCTCTTTCAACAAGTTACACTGCCTTAACCGTAGGAGACTTTTGGGGTTGTTTTCTTCAGATGTAGGTCGGCTTAGGTAAAGTATGGTGTCAAGGGGCTGGGGGATGTGTGGTTCTTATAACGCTGATCGTCCCTATACATGATAGTCTTTGTATCTTGGTCAGTACTCGGAGATACGTTGTCTTGTCTGCTGCGAGACACCCACCTGAAAGATTGGGTCTGATGATGGCGGTGTACACCCAGTGCATGATAGCGGGCTTGAGCCAAAGATTTAGCGTACAGAAAGCTATGGCTGCATTCTTTATTCTTTCCGTCGTGTTTTCTTTCCAAGTCAGCTTACGGTCAAGTATATAACCCAGGTAACTCGCCTTAAGGGAGTTAACTAGGTACCAAACGAACTGGAGAGCCTTATTAGTTGAAGTCTGGCCGTATCACGAACTGTAGCGCCACCTAAGTAAGTGGGTAAATTATGAAGGGTACTGCAAAAGATCTTGAGATCACAGTGCAAAATTTAGAGTCTAGTCTATTATAAGTGTAAATATGACGTCCTGTCTTATTTTCCACAGTACTTCTTGGTACTCGTTGGTAATGTTTACTACTTGTAGTGTACATTGAGTGAACCTAGCATAAACTATATTCTGTGAGCAGAAATTCGTCTTTCAATATACTTTGCTCATCAGTAATCTGGTTTCCATCGACATGTCAAGTTCCGTAGATGTTTTCTTTTACTATAAGTAATACGAGTCTAAATAGTTTAGACCAGAGTGCAAGATTGAGGACTTTGGTTGTAGTCTACGCATGCATTCATTAAAAGCCTCATCTAGAACCTACAACTGAGCCTTGCGGTTTCTATTCCATTCCAGTACGATGTCCTTTGCATTCCCAGCAGACATGATCTTTTGCAATCGTTACGATGGACTTATTTTAAAGGCCAGAGATACTTTGAGGTTTGGTAATGCTTTCTTTTCTAAACCGTTCGAAGTATTTCCCGATATTGAAAGAAAAAAGGTTCTGAATGAAGGTAGTACCACTGGCAATGTAATAGTAATAGTAAAACTGATTTCAAATTTAGATCTTAGACGCTCTTAAATAATAAGAGAAGCTACAAAAATACTCTATACATGTAGTTGATTATGTTATATCGAAATATTGACAAATTATGTAAGGCGAAGTATATGAAAAACAGCATTGCCTAACTTATGCCTAACAAGTCTTGGATTCCAAAACTGGTGTTCCATTCGTATTAAATAAAATTCTAAACTCTGCAAAATATCATTACTTACTTACATTGTATATGTAGGTATGTATGCCAAGTCATTGAGAACATAAGTAAATATATTGTGAAATAGGACTTAATTCACGACATGCTTCTACAATGGAACTGGCCTTTGTCACGCAATGCTGTTCCTTCAGAAAACTCTTTGTGCATGCTACAATTTTTTAACACTTAAATCGTTAAAACAACATACATTTATTTTAAATATAAAAAATTATTAAAGCCATACCATGAAAGTCAAGTCAAGTTGATTACAATTTAATCACGCGATTGTGCAATTTTTCTACACACTCAAGCATAAATTTGCAAGAAAATTTCAATTTATAAATAACATTTTAACAACATGAATATGTACATAAACAAAATATTTGTAAGTAAGAAAATCTAATAAAAATTTTATTTTTGAACATTTCTGACATTTTTCAAAAATGCGCTCTTAGTTCTATCCCTTTTTGGTGACCCGCAATTTCGAAATACGGTGTCGTTACATAGGGCCAACAAGTCCAAATTTCGGAAAGCAACATAAGTTCAAATTCTGACAATTAGCTTAATGCCACTTTCACAAAATGACCGAATACTAATTGGACTTTATTTCTTTTTTTCATTACTTTCAAAAGGAAATTATTGCACGACTTCGTTGCTCTTTTCACTTTTCCACATTTGGTTTAGTGTCACAGACTCCTTTGGCCTTAAATCGCTTGACGAAAGTGAAATAAATCCAAATGTTTAAATTCAAAACAAATTCGGCCTTGGGTCGCTTTCTGAAAGTGTTATTTGGACTTATGTCACTTGACCTTATGTCACTTGGCCTTATGTCACAACCCCTCAAAATGCAAAGCTTAATCGAGGTCTCATTGGCCGCGTTCCGATTTCTAGGCACTACGTAGTCTAACGTTTCTGATTGGTGTAGAGATTCAAATTTGACTGAAAAGTAAGGTAATTTTTTTTGGACTGGACTCGAAGGCGAGAAAATTCTCCCTACCTTTTAAGTCAGTTTTTGAAATGTGAAGAATCAATATTGGGAAATATTTTTTCGAAAATGATTCTGGTGCGAGCGTTTCAGAGAATGGATTGCACTACCGAGCAATTATAACTTCCCTGTATGGCCTAATGGATGCTCTATTTCGTGAGAAGTTTTCTGGAAGTGTGATTTTTTCAAATAAAGACTTCATTTCACCGACCAACTTACCACCATTTCCTTTTCTTCTTTAGAACTATGCTAATAATAAAATCTTCGTCTATGTCGCAACAATATAGTACAAAATGGAAAGGAGGAGAAGAATAATAATGCAATACTGGAACAATGGTAGAAATAAGCATGTTAAAACTAACACCTAGTTCAGAGACGAATGATAACATGGAGTTACCTCTTACATATATGGAAGAACTGTCACTGTCAATGAAACTAGACTAGAGACTAGACTTCACTTTAGCCAAGACAAAGCTTGTTTAGTAAGAGTTTACTTCTTTACTTAGGTTGACTTACCAAGGTTGACTTGGTCCTCAACTAATAAAATTTCAGACTTCAGTGTTAGCTGTTGAAATTCTTAAGAAGTCTCCAAAAAAATGTTTAAGTTTAACTATTTTTTATCCTCATTGACTAACTTAACCATTTCAAGATGTTACCTACCTAAAAATAAATGAAAGATCTTATGATATCCTTAAAACTACTTACAATCCCAACTGCATTTAGTAAATTATTTATCAATATACATACAGGAATCAGAGTTGTAAAATAATGCAATTAGTTTGGATTCAATATCATATTTCAACTTCAAAATGTGAAATATCCATTCATTTTGAAGTCACTGATTAGGAACTCATTCAATAGAATGCAATGTTCTGTAAATCAGTGAATTCATTGAAGTCATTTTAGAGTCACGAAATTTTTGAAGTTAATTTGAAGTAACTTCAGTTATTTTAAAGTCGTTTGGATACAATTGTAAAGCGCTGAAGTAAAAACCATGCAATAACGTTTTAAATAAGTTTCATGACTCAAAAATGACTTCAATGTCCTCACTGAAATCACAGAAAATTGCATTCTGTTGAATTTTTGATTTCACTAAAATAAATTCGCAGTCAGTGACTTCAAAATGAGTGGGTATTTCAGATTTTTTTTTCTGAAGATCCATGCTTGTCTAAATTAAATACCTTCTTTTAGGAATAATCTTTTGGGCTCTCTTTATACCGGGACGGATCCCTGTGACCCAAACAAAGCTCGTGGTCTTTATCAGTAGTTCATCTACAGATTCGTTGCCTGTAACATCCGAACTTCACCATATTAAGTCTGGGAAGAGATTTTATAGAGTCCATTAAATGGGACGATAGGTCGATAGTGGGACTATGTCGCCTGGTTTCAAGCTTCAGCGTAATAGATCCGTCTTTCTTCCGAAGATTTGTAAGGGTGTAGGCTCCTACCTACCTACCTACCGAGGCATCTATAAAACCATTTAACGAGACTTGAAACTAGAATAGAGTTGAATCTACTCTGTCCAAAAGTGTTCACTTTAGTGATGCACAAGTCGTCTGGTTGCTTAAAAATAACCAAGTGGCCACTTTTCTTTAGTTCCACGCTTGTCCAGTTAGCTCTGTTGTTACGTAATTGTCTTCAGGGATTAATTAAAGACGTCTTTTTATCTGTTACCTCAGGTATTATTGTCGATGTTGACCTTCCCAAGGAATGGTGGCTTATGTCTAGACCTTTCTTTCTGATAAAATGTCCCTACTTTTTTTTTTAAAGGACAATTAGGGTGATGGGCTTAAGATAGCTTTAAGAAGCACCGTGACCTCGTAGAGATTTCTAGCAGATGCTGAGTGGATTTGCCTTTTAGCTGAAATCAAGTTCTTTAATGAATCTTAGGATTGTTTCAGCTGCAGAGGCGGTGACATCTGAAGGCGAGGTAAAGCCTTTGCGTAAGTGTTTGAGTCTAGTCCGAGTAATGGCGGGACATTCACAAAAGGTATGTTCGTCGGTTTTAGTGAACTCGAGGCATAGTCGGTTTGGCACCTTCGGTTCGGTATAGTCGCTTCGGCATAGTCCGATTGGCTCATGTCAATGAGGTGATAGTTCAGAGAGCAATGACCAGACAGGAAGCTCCTCAAGTCTTGGCATTATATTTGGTCATTTTTTTGTTCGTTTTTTTGTGAAATTAATGAATTTCTTGTCTCAACCCAGTAAGTGAATTCCAGTAAGATAGCTTTGTGTTTTGTTCCCACAGATGTAGCTCTATCTCTGGCAGACAGATAGACATGAGAATAGTTCAGGGCCGATATATGGAGATTGGGGACCGAATCTGGAAAGTTCGTCTGCACTCTTATGGCTAAGTTTACCTTTATGTACACATATTCAGGGACCCATAATAGATAAATACTATTATGTGCAGCTAGCTGTAAGAGGGTTTGAAGACAAGTCCAGACCAGCTTAGACTCAAAGTCAATGAGACATGAGTGCTTTTAGAGGTGCTTGACTGTCGGAAAGAATATTTATATGTGTTCTTCAAAGGCTTCTTCTAGTACACTCGCTGGCATAGAGATCGATAGCCAAAAACTTTGCTTGGAAGATAGAGGTAAAGTGTCCTAAGGAAGCACACAGTTTGTAGCTGGTACTGATTATTCCAACTCCTATCCCATTAGACATTTTTGAACTGTCAGGGTACCATTCAGTGTGAAAGGGCGAAAGAGATTGATTCTTTTCGGCATAAAGTCCGAAGGGCATAGTGTCATATGCCCAGCTAGCTTGGTGGTATCGAAGTTGTATAATACTTGAAGCCTAATGGGACTTGCCGCAACAGTCTTATATGTTAAAAAGGAAGATCTAGAAGGACTTCCAGAGCAGCTGTCGGACAGGCACGCATTGCTTTCAATATTATCGAGTGTGTTGATGTTTTTTTCTTCTGGAATAGTCGATGTTCTTTAAGTTCAAGAGCTGATGTGATACGTCAATCACCTCTTTCACTTGGAGTTCTACGAAAAATATTTAATACTCCTGCTTGTCCTGAATATAAATCTGGGGACATGCTCACTTTACAAATTTCCTATTGCCATTTGGACTTTGTTCTCAGAATCACAAATATTTATTTACGTCAAACAAACAAGTTCTCTCATCTGGGCCCTGAACACCTTTGTCTATCCAAATGAATTTGGCTCTGTAAATTTGTTTAGAATTAATTAGCAACTCCACCTGAAAATGCATCCACATACAATGTAATGCCTCGATTGAGAGGCATCCCCTGTGACGAAATCAATTAACACCTTTATGCAGAACAAGTTATAATCACGATGCATGTAGCCAATCCATCAACACAACCTGGTCAAGGTCAAGATCACAGATTCACCTTGAATTGATGAGATGTACATAACCCAAAAAATCGAAATAGTACCGAAAGTAGATACACCGCCCAAAACAACATTCTTCTGGCCTTACATGCACTATTGACTCAAGTTTAAGGTCACCCATCCGATATGCGTGTCGTGCGTTAATTTAGGGCTTCAACTTCGCTCAACAACAAAACTTATGCAATTTGGTAATAAATTAATAAATTTAAATATTTTTTCAATTTTCTCTTCAGCTGAATACATCAAGCCATGTAAACGAAACGACCCAGTGATCGTGGAGTGTTTCAAATCCTCTCTACAACACCTGAGGCCGTATCTGGAAAAGGGAATTCCTGAAATCGAGGTAAGTGCCAAAAGGATGCTAAGTACTTGCAACATACAAGCTCGTATGCACATATGTAAGTCTGCGGCGTGCATCGATCTCGTAACACATGGGATCGATGGAGTTGGTTGCAAGAGAAATTGCAAAATCACCCAGACACCATCTGCGAGCGTTCCAATGTATAATTCAATCTTTTTCAAGTTAAACGTCGGGCAGGTACGAGTGGTCAGTATAGGTAGGTAATTATCAGCTGGCACACAGTGCAGTGTGTTAAGCGCAAAGGCGCTTAGGAAACCAAACATGCGAGTGTGAATACAAGACTCGTTGGGGAGACTCAATCCACAGGAGTGGAGTCTTGCCACTCTAGAGGGGGTTTTTCGTTTCTTGATTTTTGTTGCCTTATTGCATAATTTCCGCCCGTCGGGTTCGAGTGACGACAGAAAGTTGAAAGTAAACGATTCGATTTGAGGATTGGCAAAACAAGAAACTTACCGAACGTGAGATACCTCATCACGATTTAGCTACTGAGGTAAATATTTACCTAATGGTGATTCCTTAAGTTAACTGCTAATATTGTGGTTACACTTGATGTGTTCTAGGAAATAATTGACTGGAAGCCATTATGGTGATTATGTCCATTAAGTTCAGTCTACAAAAGGTACACGTTGTAAGTAAACACTTTAATTCACGTGGCTTTAATAATTAGACAGAGAGTGTTGTTAGAGTGATGTTGTATCATGTAATTACGTACACCGAACAGGTTATAGTCATTACACAAGGGGAAGGGAAGTGCTCCTTAATGAAGTGGCAAAAGGGCACTACTTTGTTTTGAGAAACTGTTTTACTCTCACATGTTTGTCAGATGTTCGCGTAAGGTCTTCAAATTCATATCTTCCACCACGGACTCTTGCTTTCTCCAAGACGACCTAAACAGATTTTTTATCTGGTGTCAAAAAATTCATCTCGAACTTAATACTCAATACTCCCGTAAACGCCTTCCACCACACCATAGGAATTACTTTCTGTGCAACGAACTTGTCCCTTCAGTCTCATCTTTGCGGGACTTAGGTGTCATCTGCGACAGGGAGCTTAATTTCCGTTCGCATATTAACAACATTATATGTATCGTCAGATGTAGTAGCTGTCCAACGCTTATACGTTTCGCCCTCCGCGGTCTTCCCTGGGTTGATAGTTTCAATTTGCCTCCCTACTCTGAACGTCTGAAACTGATCAATCTACAGTCCCTTGAAAACCGTAAATGAAGACCTTCTATTCCTACATCATTTAATATCTGGTCACATCGATTCCCCATCCCTTCTTGCATCGGTCTCATTTAATACCAACTCACCGCACCAATTATAATGCACCTCTCGCTAGAATGTTTCGTTCGGCTAACAATATGGATAGCTCCTTTGACTTTCACTGTAGTAGAGCCACCCTTCGGAATACCCTTCATCGTCGCTCCAGTTCCGCCTAACCACTGTCCCACATCTCCCCTCTTCTAACCTTACCCCCTCCTTTTCCTTCTCTTGATAGTTTGTAAGTTTGTCTTTAGTTTTTAAGTTTAGATTGTTTAAGTATAGCTTGTATTAAGCTCAATAAAGTGCCGGTAGAGCCGGCATCAAATCAAGGTGGTATCGTGAAAGAGGTCTCCAAATCGCACTTAGTCGGACACGCCATACATTAAGAGTTTCACTATGTTCTCACATTAAGATAGATAGTGAATATGTGCCCTACATTAAAAGCAATACCAGACCTTGGTTAGCTATTTAGAGACGGGCTAAGTCGCCCTACCACCCGTTTACATGCATGGAAGGATATTGTTCTCGATCCCACTATCACGGATGGTCTTTTGTGCTGTTTGGACCAAGACATACTATTGTGGAGTTGGCTATGTTTGGTTAGGGTGGATAGCAGCTTAGAAGCGTCGACAAACTTAGACCAGTTATAGGTCCATTTTGATACTACATGGATCGTAGAAAACGTTTCTACCTCTTTTCACTCTCACTACCTACTCCTTGAACCATATTGATCTACCTATGAAGTTATAATGGAAGCCTCCTAAGTGAAGTTTGTCGTTTATACCTTTTCTTCATCCATGAAGCTTTTACAAAAGTTGTTCAAGTTCAGTTGTTCAAAAGGTCCAGCTAAATAGCAAGCTTATTTATTAGACAGCGTGCCATGATGACACCTATTGTACAAGTGACATGCCATCTATTGAGAGAAACTTAGAGCGTTTTAACACTTTGATCCACTTGTCCATCTAAGATTTGTACTCTCAATAGCATTAAAGGCATCTTGGTGCCTTTGTACGGAAAAATTAGTAAAGTTATTCCTTTTCTGGCGAGTTCATCTGTTCTACAATTCTCTGGAGTGTCACTATGCTTCGGAACCTTACAAAAGTGATTACTGAACTTCTCAGGCTTCTCCGTGAGAGTAAGTAGAGCCAGATTTTAAGGATTGGATAGTTGCGAGTAGATATAAAGTTTTCCTAAAGCCAAGATTAAACTTCCCGCCTCGAACACGAAAGAAATACCTCCAACAATTCCATTCTTAGTTCTTGAGCCATCAGTGTGCATTCCAGATTGATCTGAAGAAGATGGTCACGATAAAGTTCAATGCTGTAAAATCAAGGCGACTTCCTGCCATTTGGCTGATGAATACATATGTATATCCAACGCTATCAGATGAACTATGATTTCTAGTACGGTTGAGCTCTCATTTTGTACACTGGATCTTGCGTAGATAGTAGTGGTTTACAGCTTTTGCAAAGTCTGTTCACCAAACAATCACCGTGTATCGATCAAATGATCGAGATTAAGGGGTTGTATACCCCATCTGTACCTTTCTTGGGAGAAAAAAGTCCTACTTTCTTTACTCCTTCTTAGATGTTAAGTTTCCAGCTGAGTTTGGTATACAGGATAAGACCCAAATACTTCGCTTTGTAAGCGAAAGATGAGCTGATATCATTGGTGTTTTGTTTACATCCAGACCAGCTTATTTGGTTAAAAGGTTTCGAAGAAGTTCTTTTAGAGTACTTAGATGTTTTCCCAAGACATCTAAAGCCACATCATCTACAAGCGATCGCTTTCTATCTTTCGACTTAGAGATGGGAACTTTTTCTCTGATTCCCTTAACATGTCCAGCTCGCATCGGTTTCCTGACTTATGCACCGTCCTCCATGCGGAGGTTCTCCTCATATGGGAAGCCCAGCGTATATTTAAGTGAACCGGATCTGTCTCGGATCTGCCCAGCTGTAGCAGCTAATGTCCCTTTGAAGGTCTTTAAGGACAGAAACTTTGCACACTGTATTACAATATGAGAGTAGATGGAAGGGAGTAAGTGACTAGGTCAGGCAGTTGTGGCCCAAATGCTTCTGGAGCAGAACACAAGAACTATTGAGTAGAAACAGGACCCATATTGTTAGAGTTCTAGGATAGTTATTCCATTCAATGCACATTGCCGCAGCTGCAATACGAAAGAACACAATTCTTCACTTTTTATGCAATTGTCCAGCCATAGGTACGGCCAGATGCACACTGCGCAAAACCCTGTTTCAAGACCTAACAGAGTGAATGGTGATCAGAATTGGAGACATTATCAGTTTCGCTTCTTGCGCCAATCTGGAGCACAGACAATATTATTTCTGGACACTGCTACAACTCACCAGGTTTTAAGTTGCCAGGTTCTGGTGTTTTATATGATTTTGCTCTGTGTAATCAGGTTTGAAGGAATCCTTGTAAATATCTGTGAAATGAGAGTCCTCGGTGGGGTTCATTGTGTTTTTGACTTTATCCTTACTCTTCTGTTAAGACATCAGAAGATAGTAAAATCAAAACCAAAGTTAATCTGAATATCTGAAATATTTAGCGAAGCTCGCGTTAAGACTTATGTCTTTTACTATAGTAAATCTGTTACTAAAGCTGACTAGAATCAACTAACTGACTGCTACCAGATGTTAGGTGTACCTTCCTAGGTGTTCACATTAAATATAAATATAAATACCTATATACATATATAATACGTACGAGGTCTTAAGGACGTGAGCTAGATCTGGTTTGGTTAAATTAAATTAAAAATAATGTACCGACATTGCGACATTTTAAGAATGCAAAGCCAGTGTCGAGATCTCGTCTTCTAATTATTCCACCTTCTCTAGCAGACTTTTACGAGTGGTCTGCATACGTGGGTACTAATCAATTCACAAAATCTTTTACTGGTCAATGAATTCCATTAAGAATTCAGAGCAGAACTTTGGTGAAATCTGAGAGTTTTCCAAATTAGTTGTCTGACGTTAGTGTGCTAACGTGATTCGTTAAAGAAATCAGGTAGCTATTATGTTACTTTTACGAAAAAATGTCAGAACGTCACAACCTCAAAATCACAATCACAATGTTTGACATCATGGAGTCTTAATAGCTCACATATCCAATGAACTACCTGCACTTGAATCAATCGATATTTGTAAGGTAAAAACATCATGTACAGGGTGACCTCAAAACACTGTTTATTTCTGAAATGTTTATGTGGACCTTTGAGTTTTTTCTAATACTTTTTGAAGGTGATATCGGTCAAGTAGCCGCCGCCGCTATTTGATGTTTCTTAACTCATTTTCATTCGTATTTGTTCAATATTCTCTTAGAGAACTTTCACAGTCTGTGGCTTATTTTCATAGAACTGTGACTTCAAAGAAACCTCAAAGAAAGAACTCTGCAGTGATCAAATCAGTGCGAATCACCAAAACGGGACACTCGTCCATACATATCCCCCAGTTCCTGTTCATGAGTTTTCGAGCGATTTGATCACACCTTCGACATGAAGTCCACACAACATGATCACTTTTTGCAGATGGAATGGAGTTTCTTGAAGGACATGTGGGTATGTTGGAAAGTCATTAAATCTGAAATGAGTTTCCTTGCTGAAGATGATAAAATTTAGGCTTTCTTCAAAATTTTGCAAAACCCAGTCGAAGAAACTTTGGGAATTTAAATGATCAAAGGCTTTAGTTCGGAAATTAATTTAATCTTGTAACTGTGTAGGCCAAGATCTTTATGCAAAATTCTCAACAATGTGGACTGAGAGATTCGCAATTCCTGTGATAAGGATGAAATCAACTGCTTTGTCTTATTTGGAACTGAAGCACTTGATTATATAAATAAATATTTGGCGCGATAGTTCCATTGGAGCCAGGTTCTATGGAAGGGGCCTACTGTTTAGTGCCGTGACCGAAGGGCAGAAACTTTTTCAGCTTCAGAAGACAGTTGTACTCTCAGATTTTTGTCAGACGCTCGAGGTGGAACCGTGAAAGAAATTTTAGGTACTGTCTAGGAATTATAACTTGCTCCATAGTCGAACGAACTAACCACTTGACCCATGAACTGAATCACTTGGTTGGTTGGCTTAGACCGGCCCTCGATGAGGGTGTACTTTGACCAGATAAGGTCCATTGTGCTGCCGTTAAGTAAGGTGGGTGGGTCATCCTCTTACTCTTGGAACCATTAGCTCCTTTTTATGAAGGAGCTAATGTTAGCCGTGCAGGCGGTATTCAGATCATTGAGATCGTTGAAAAGGTATACACCTAGTGTAGGTTTCTTAATATTGGCAAGTGCAAGGCATGTGCATAGGAGGTGACAAATGGTCTCCTTTTCTTCCTCATCCCTACAGCTTCTGCAAAAGAGGATGCCCAGTTTTTGAGCATGCCTTGCTATAGCACATTGTCCGGTTAGCGTAATAACTATCATGGAAAGGGCTCCTCTCGTGTGTTTCAGGAGTCCGGTGGTCCTATTTTCATTTATAATTGGCCAGAGCAGTCTGGCAGTGTTGCAATGGTCAAGCTGATGCCAACGATGGTTGCGCAACCTTACTGCGTCGGGGTTGATCAGGTATTTAGCATACAACGTAGGCGCCTCGATGTCGGTGACGTTTATGCTATTTAGACTAGATATGTCACAGTGTCCTG
This sequence comes from Xylota segnis, assembly GCA_963583995.1. Lineage (NCBI taxonomy): Eukaryota > Metazoa > Arthropoda > Insecta > Diptera > Syrphidae > Xylota > Xylota segnis. Next base: position 112,106,425 of record OY757236.1, on the reverse strand, counting down.
GTGCCCAGAAAGGGTGAGGTAATACTGTCCAGCTATCTCGTTAAGAGATGCGCGGCAGCCTTTCACTGCCTTTGATCTCGTAGTGCTGGATGCGAGAGATTTGATAGCTGCTTGACTGTCGATGTATATGACAATATCCGATGCTGATATTGCATTAGCCGTCAGCCAGTCACCTGCTTGACGGATGCCATAGATTTCAGCTTGAAAGACGCTGCAATAGTTAGGGAGGTTGAAGGAGAGTTAGATGCGTAAGTCATCTGAGAAAACTCCGGCTCCCACTTCGTCCCCAGTTTTGCATCCATCCGTAAAAATTTACAGCGATTCGTGTTCTGTTAGGTAGCGAAATTTTATAGCCAAGTGAATCACTTATGGCTGCGATATTTTCAGTACTTCAACATTGTCTCACTGTCTCAATGGCACTCGGATTCGATAGAGAATATAGGGAATCGATAGCATGCACAACCTGTCTAATGGGACGATTAGCTTTAAAGAGCGCTTTAAAGTTGCGACTTTCGGTAGTAGTTTTCCATAATTTCCGAACAATACTCGTCACAAACTTCATCACGATAAAAACGTAAGTCTTGGCTGGCATTTTGCTATTAACAAAACGCTTAAGAGTTCGCCGATAGTAAAATATGAAGTTGATCCTATTGGAAAACCCATTATATGAGCTTAGCCATACATCCGCTCAAAAATGCTCATCTATGGTCCGCTGTATCTAAAACCACTTTCCGCTTTCTGGATGGAATAAAACAAGCGTTAAAACCAATGAAAGACAGAAGCATTTGTCTCGTTTGAAATGTTTCCTGCTTCTTCAACGAAATAGACAGCCTCTTCATGTAATTATATCATTCTTCATACATACCGTAGAGATTCCTCTCCAAACGGTACAACACGAACATGGAATATTCTTCCAAACTCTACTTTTCCCTCACATTATAATCCACAAACATTCAAAACCAATATACCTTCTTTCCATAATTTTTTATAGTACATGGGTACCCATACACCCTGAGCGCGTGTGAATTATACAAAAAAAAATCTGCTTACCATCGCCTTGCATGACCATTACCGTCACACTCTCATCAGACGGATTCAACATATTGAGGATAGTTCTCGTTTTATTCAGAACAACGTTCGTTTTTCAATAATTACCTCTAATGGTTACTCGTAATTGACCTACGCCCTGGTGCAATTGCTCAGCGGCCTATCACCCCTAAGCTACGTAAGTAGATGCAGACCTCTATGACATTACCTTTCTCTGAAGACGTAATGATTGAATAAGCCTTCTTATATCATCAAAACGTCTAATTAACCAAAGTTTGTTCCTCATTTCTATCTCTCTTCTCACTTGACTTGCGCTACCATAACGCATTAATTACGCAGCCAATCCCGTTTACACGTTCGAGTGAACCTTAAGTGTAAATAAGTTACGCGAATGATCCACCTTTGATATGTAAATACGAGTATCTACGAAAAAAAATCAAACCAAAACAACAACAAAAAAAAGACTCCCAAACCGCAAATTATTCAATTTTAACTCGACAGCCTTCACACGAGGCTTATTCTCTCTGCGCGCTGTTCTTCCCCTTTAATCCGAGTACACATTGTGCAAGACCTGACATTCAACGTGAATTACCAGCCAATCAAGTTTTCATCGTCATCGTCTTACTAACAATTAGTACAAATATTTACTTAAAAAGCAATTACCGCTGTTGAGAATAATGAATCCATACTCGGTAACTGGCTTTTACATTCTCATTGCGAATGACCAAAAGACCTAGTGACTACACACGACGGTTAACCAGATTGGCCTCGTCATGAATCGAATGACCAGTTCATGGTCAGTCAGAAATCTTATTGCGATACCGGTGAAAGATACATGTCCAATTTGTCATTACAGTTGCCATCTGTGGAGCCGTTCAAAATGGATACACTGTCCCTGCAATTGACCGATGGCCCACAGGGATACAAGATCAACTTGAAGAATATGGAAGTGTTCGGTGCCAGTAATTTCCAAGTCAAGTCAATGAAGCTGAGCGAGAATGGAGCACCATTCGAGGCTGCGATTGCAATGCCCAAGTTGAGGATTGAAGCCAAGTACACCAGTTCCGGTGTGTTGCTCATCATTCCAGCCTCGGGTAGTGGAGATTTCCATGCAGTCTTTGGTAAGTGGCCATTAATAGCTCTTTATAAAGTATACTTGGAATGTTGTTTTGTTTTCTTTTGCAGAGGGAGTCATTGCCAAGCTGACCGGTAAGGTTTCGACGAAGGATAAGCCGGAGGGAACTTTCCTACATGTGGATTCACTTAACATTGAACTTGACGTTAAAAAGATCGATATGAGCATCTCGAGGGCATTCAACAATAATCGTATCTTAAGTGAGTGTTCAATTGCAGCTTATCCAGTTGGAGTGGTATTCATTTAATATATTTTTTAACACTTAGCTGAGGCAACAAATCTGTTCCTCCGTGAGAATGGAATGTTTGTGGTTGAGGCCATGCAACCTCAATTACAGAAGAAGTTGGCCTTTGAATTCGGAAGGTTGGCCAATCAACTGTTGAAGCATGTACCCACGGAGAAGTTCTACATCGATTAGAATAGTTTAACATTACGATTTATTGTGTGAAGATACATGGATCCATACAAAGCTGCATGTCATGAGAAAATACTCACATCGATTGATAAAAGATACAATGTATCTCCGTTTCATTCATTTAAATTTATCCACACGTTCCATTTCAATTAGATATCCTACATACATGTATCTCACCGATATAGTCCAGTGTGCTATTGAATATATTCATTTGGGTATTTTTGTAAATATTATTGTAACTGTTATAAGATTTAGTTATACGTTTAAATTATATGCTAGAACGGGCTTAAGTAAGCTAAGGCTAGAATAAGATTCGAAGCGATTTTATAGACAGAATGTCGAATGAATTAGCACATTTTTGGATACCAGATGCTAATAGAATTGCCTGTTCTTTTCGAAATTCACTGTGAAAAAGAGCACTCGTTCAAAAACCTATGCCAATCAAAAATAAAAGTATAAACAACACAAATATTGATTTCGAGTTTTATTAAATACGTTTTCTAAAAAGGGCTTCGTTGAAAGAAGTTATTACTAGTTTTCCGGTGAAAACGTCGGTAAAAGACTGAAGACTTCACTAGAACACGATGATACCAAGCAAAATTAACCAAATAGCCACTCTCTCAAAAGTTTTCCATACAAAGGATATACGGCTGAAGTACTTGTGGAGAGTCTTGCTTGCCTTTCGCAATAAAAACGATCCTATTGTCCTCATCTCAGATTGCAAGACAGGCAAGACATATCCAAGTCATTCCTACAACTTTCTGTAACTGCTTCGGAAAAGAACCATTAAAAATGTTCGAAGCTTTTTAGAGAACACCCTACCTTTTCTTCACTCTAAATTAGGCTTTTCTTAGAAGTAGCCCTTCAATAGAAGAAGTCTGAGTCCAAAAGGCTGATCTGTTTGAATTTATCAAGAAAATTGGTAGAACAGGAGTTTTTAAGGTGTAAATGGTCTGAAGTTGAAAGCTAGAACATCTAATTCCAACTGTATGCTTGGCACAAGGTGGGGCTAGTTTAGTAGTTATGTATTCAGTGAATAATCAGTAAGCAGCTTATTTTGTCTTGCTTTGTGTTATGTTTTCAGAGCTCGATGACGGACAGGTTAAGACTTGATAGCAGATGTTATTGTGGGCCTTAGTGGGATCACTAAGTCCGAAAATCCTCACTCTCGACGTGAGGGCAGATATTACCAAAACTTTGCCGGCGAATAGTTTGGAAAAACTCTAGGACCTACCAGAATTCCACAAGGTTAGAATTTGGCTGAGAAATAGGTTGAGTTGCATCCTTCCATTTTCTGTAGGAGATTGTTGCTTCGTCCGGAAATGGATTAACTCATTTACGGCGATGACGTGAGCTCCTGGTAGAATGGCATAGAAACCTAAAAAATACATATTTGGAGACATAGGTCTTCAGGACCCAGCGCCTAGCTATGTATCAAACTAATGGTAGGGACCTGATGTTTAATATAGCATTCGAAGGAAAATTTTTTTTAATTTAGGAACCTTTCTCATGACAGTTGTACCTACTCTTGGATGATTGTCAGAAGCTCGAGAGAGGTAGGGGGCGAGAATGAAATTTTTAGGTGAATGAATCTGGAACCTCTTGGGTTCATTGGCCTAGAACCCTAGAAATCAATTTTTGTTTTTACGTCTAGACTGCAGAAACTTACCCAATTTCTTTTAGAGTTGAATAGTGCTCTTTTTTTTGAAGATCTAGATTTTTATTTAAAAAAGGAAAGAGAAACCCTATTCCAGATGCCATAATTTATAGCAAGTTGTTGTGTGAGTAAAGCATGGTACCACGGCTATGGAAATGATCGGGTGACAGAACGTAGTACATATATGTAAGTTACATGAACACTAGTATACTACACAAGGTTTCCAAGAACCTGATTTGTTAGCCACTAAGCCACCTAGATAAAAGGATAAATTTGAAAAGTAAAGTACGTAAAATCCCGTATGTCCTTCAGCCTTAAAACTTAGTTGATTTATTTGGTTGGATGCCCTGGGATACTTTCTGTTTTTGCTCATTTCGTTAGGTGTACGATATAGTTTCGGTGAAAGAAGTACATAGATGTGCTGAACTATAAGTCCCACCATCAAACTCACTTGGTTGGTTCCACTGATTCTGCCCATCTGTTAGACTGTCTACACTAATTTGAACGAAAAGACAAAGTTGATAGATCTTGAAGTTGTTTTTAATCATTATTTACACATTTCACTTATTTTATTTTTTATTTTTATTCTTATGGACTCTAACTTTCAGATATCGTGCCATAAGAAAACACTCTATCTACAATACAGTACAGGGTGACCAGATAAGAACGATGCAAACAAAAATTTAATTAAAACAACATTGGTGTGAGATATACATTTAATTTTGAAGCTACATTCATGCCATTGGTCACACAGACAATCTTTGTGAATACATTGGTGCTTGGTCGATTGTGTTCGTTTTTGATATAGCCGCTGAGCCGAAAAAGGGCCTCGTCCGAAAAGATGAGTCTTTGGTCAAAATCTTGATATCTGGCCAACATTTCCGGCCCCCAATTAGCAAACTCACGGCGTTGTCTATGGTCATTGGGCTTCAATTCTTGAGCCAGTACAATCTTATACGGATTTAGGCGCTTAGGACTGACTCTTTACCGATGACCAATTCAGCTGATCGGCGCCGAATCGACATTTCTTGATCTTCTTCGGTAATGGTCGCTACGGGGCTTTGTTTTCTTCATTTCACACCAAAATCTGTCTCGTTAGAGGCTTAAGCTCCGAAAGAGTGTGCTCATGCTTAAACTTTACCACGGTGCGACGAATTGCCTGCGTACTGACGCTTTGATGACGGCCGGACCCACGACGAAATGCACATTGAATAGTTACAACTGAGCCGAAATTCCGATAGCATTTTTACTTGCACCTATTGCGTTCGTAGGAGTTGTTTGACATCAACCTTTCATATTAAGAAATTATTTCAATGACAGTGTGTTCTATTAGATTTGTCCTTCACAAAGACAATTACTTTATTTAGAGCCAGCTACAACTGGGGTTACATTCCGATTACGTGATGACATTTAAATGTTATCTTCATACCAAAACCAGGCAATATGCCTAGTGAGCTGCAGAGATATCGAGGATTTGACCGACCAGTGGATTAGACCCATGCTTTGAAAACGGATCATTACAGGAGGAGTGTCTGTATCTACAAACGCAAAACTGTTTCGGTAGGTTAGGTTATGGTTACGGTACGGGCACTGGACTCCAGGGGTCTGATCTGGTTTACTCACAGATTAAAAATGGATTCTGCAGTGTGTGCTGGTGTCTTTGGACCCAACACCAAAATCTCCCATGGTTTTCTAGGCTGAACTCCATGCCATTGAGATTTGCGTTTGGTTAAACCTTAGTAAGTGTATCAAGCCCGCTATACCTTTTCATATATTCAGGTAGCTCTTAGAGCATTGTCGTCCAATCTAATGGATCCATGTCAGTTAAATGCTGTTACGATGTATCAATCAATCTAGAAACAACAATGTGGTACTCGGATGGGTTCCAGGTCATCAAGGGAACCTTACTGAATGGGAGTCCAAACTTCGTCTAACCCACTGGGTAAATGTCTCCGGGCTACGACAGTCCAAAAGATTAATCAACCCTTATTCATTTAAGGAAATTTTTAGTTTAGACAAGGATAGTATTAGAAAGCTGGTGAGCTTTCTAACAGGTAGCCTGAAGTATTCAACCTGTACCCAGACATAGAATATTCATAGCTTCTGCTCAGACGATGACGAATAATCTAAGCACAGTCTCTGTGAATGCCCTCCTCTGCATTGGTTGGGGTGGGGCATTTTCCACAAGGTAACATGCTCGCCAGCAGATATTAAGAACTCTCTTGGAGTTGTTACGATTCTGAGATTAAAAATGCAGCCTAAGATACAATAGATCTTTTAATGTCTCAGTATAAGGAACAAAAAAAAAAAAATAATAAGCAATCGAGTACATGTCGCCCATAGTAGATAGAGTCGAGGACAATCGTTGAAAACCTAAACATCTACAGGGTGCGCCAAATACAATTTTTTTTTTTTAAAATGCAATAAAATGAACAAAATTAAATTGTTTCCATGTTTTATGGCTTTATTACTAAGAGCAAGTATTCCCATTAATTATGGAACAGAACATCGTTCAAGTGGCTGCCTCGGCTGGCTTCGCAGTAGTGCATTCTGTCACTTCAATTTTCCAAGTTCTTGTTGATGGTTTCGGGCTGTAGCTCACCGATTACTTAGATGATCTTGGCCTTAAATGGTTGATTCATTTCCGGATTGTTGATATAACATCGGTTCTTCACTGTTCCCTACAAAAAAAAGTCAAAAGGAGTCAAATCGCAGCTCCGAGCGGCCAATTGACATCGACAACACGGATGATAATACGACTTGGGAATTTGGTGCGCAAAAGATAGGGCTATGTGATATGGCGCGACATCCTGCTTGAACCAGAGGACGTCCAAGTTCATGTCTTCAATTTAAGTAAAAAAAAGTCGGTTAACATGGCTCTGTAATAGCCGCCGTTGCCCGAAACGTTGATGCCAATGATGCCACCACTCCACAATCCACACCAAACTGTCACTGTCACTGGAGATGCATCGGCTTCCCGACAATAAATCATTCCGACCGAAATCATTGTCCAATAAATTTTCAATATTTCCCAACGTTGTTCATGCGTAAAGTGACTCATTTCGTTCCGCGGAGGTATGCTACTGACTTTCTGTCAAGATTTCGAGTGAGAAACAGCTGTCAGTATCAAAACAACAACTAGATGGGCCACCCTTTACATATTTGTGTCATTTATAAAAGTAGCTTACTCAGTCCATGCCTAGTTGGGACATCTTTTCCAAGCCCACCCGGATCCAGAAATGGAAATCTTCTGTTGCAAGTCTCGCAATTCCAAATAATCTAAAGTACAAACACTTGATTATATTCTAATAATTTGTTTCATGGTTTTTTATTTATAATAATTTGTTTTATTAATTTTATTAGTTTATACTAAAAGAGCTTATGTAAACTGTATTTTTCATTATTATTTTGTTTCTTTAATAAATATTTTTTTCTTTTTATTATATATTTTCTGTCAATTTTATTATTATTTCTGTATTTTTTTTGTTTAATAAATATAAGACACAAACTTTGTCGAATTGCGGGAATGCAGAGAAATTATTTATTCAATTATAGTGGTTTTCTTATATAATTAAATACTTTACAACAAAAGCTTGCAAGACAACTTCAAAACAAAAGAAAAATTAAAAGAGTAACAACTATACAAATTTTAAAAAAATGATACAAATAAACAGAGTTTAAGTAAATTTAACACTTGTGTGACTAAATTTTGAATTTACAATAAATTTATTTGAATTCATGTGTTTTCTTTTAATTTGGTAGTGTTCCAAAAAGCTCAAAGTTTTTTTTTCTCTTCTTTTTTACTTTATTTTTTTAATTTCATTTTAATTTTTTCTCATTTTCTTTCTAATAAAAAATTTTTTTACTTGCAAATCTATTTAGTTTATTTTTTGTTTTTTACTTAATCAAGTTTTTTTTTCCGAGTTATTCTTGCTCCATCTAAAAAGTGTAGTTTTTTTTTTTAATTTATATATTTATTCATCGCAAATTTAACTATTAGACCGAACTTTGCGGCGACTTGTTTACAATAATTTTGTTTTCTTCTGCTGACTATCTCAACGTTATAGAAATCTTTTAAGAAGTATTTATTTTATTTTTATTCATTTAGTAAATACAGTAAATGTTTAGTTTTTGTTTTTTTGGTTTTTGCTTGTTTAATATTACCTACTACTATTTCAAATTGTATGTATTTTAATTATATTCTGTGTACAAATTTGTTAATAACATGTTTTGTCTCTTGTAAAAGTCTTAAAAATGTTAAAATCTTTACTTTTTTTTCTATTTTATGTTTTCTTGTTTCCTATTTCTTATTATTATTTGATTATTTAAACGTTTTATACAAATGGTTTTGGTTTCTCTTAAAAAAGTTCTGTATAAAGGTTTTGTTTACTAAACATACACAAAAAAGTCAACCAAGAGAAAGTATTTCTTTTTTTCTTTTACTAATCTTTTATTTTAAGAATATTAATGGTTTTCTTAAGTATAAATAAAATATTAAAAAATTAACGAATATTATTTAAATATATAAAATTAAGTTTCTCATTTATGTACTTTCTTCATCCTACCATGTTTACATATAAATACAATAGTTTACACAAAAATCTACAATGGTTTGGTTTTTTTTTTGTTTCAATCTACAATTTATTATATAATGCTATTTTTATGCATAGCAATGTGTGTATAAATATTTTGGTTTTTTGTTTTTTTTTTGGGGATATAACGTGTTAAATATGTTTCTTAGGGATAATTTCGAAAAATAAATTGTTCGTTTCTACAATAATCAGAAACTTATTTAAATATTTTCTTTTACCTTCTTTTTTATTCTTGTTTTTTTCCTTTCATTTTCTATTTTCAAATTTGACATTTGATCGAGAGCGGTAAATCTTTAGTAAATTTTCTCATTGAGTTTTTGTTTTTTTTTTGTTTTTCCAAAAATTTCGCATATAAAAAAATAAATGAATTCTGTTTTGAGTAATACAATATAATTCTATTTTCTTGGATATACATATGTATAATTGTTTTTTGTTTTTTTTTTACAACAAAACTTGTAAATTTCACAAGATTCTACAATACTCATAATTACTTCTTATGTTGTGTGTGTAATTATCGCACGTACAAAATATGTTCATTTGCGTAAAAAAATTTTTCTTATTCTGTTTTACTTTCATTAATATTTTTATATTTTGATTATAAGTTGGTTATAAACATTAGTATGTTAGGTAGAGAAATGAAAAACTTTACAACTTTTACAAGAAAGATGGTTGCTACTAGTTATTCCTTTTTTTTTCTTCTTATTTGTGTATTTACTTCTTAAATTGATAATTATTATATATATAATTTTTTAATCTGTGGAAATAATTGTATTAATTTTTTTTTAGTGTAAGATTGTGACTATGAAATTCTGAATTTGAAATAAAATGATGAATGTTCATTCTGTGGGAAGCAAGCAGGAAGGCAGCTCCTTTTGGTCAACTTTGGATCAATCAGTAACTATTGCAAGAATACTACTATTTCGCGATCCTCCAAATATTTTTACTTTTACTTCATTTAATGTTTCTTTTACGCAGGTTTAACTAAGGAGGGTAGCATACGTAGGCGAATACAGCTACCGCTCTTCTTCACAAAATTACGCTCAAAGATCCTCATATGAACTTTTCAGCCAAAATTACAAAAACTCCTCAGAACGTCGGATCCTAATCCCTACCGATCAGCAAAAACTTGAACGGGATCAAGGAGTCTCATAATATAAAAAAACTGACCTAAAGAAGAAGAAAATACTGATTTCTTGAACATCTCTTCTACAAGAAAGTAGAAACGCTTGTTTTAACAAAATTACCATTCGACAGTCTAAAGTCAATTAAAATAAAGTAATTTGCAGTGATAAAGCTAACATAACGAACCTTTTGTAATCAAAGACTTATCCGCATTTGTACCTACATAGGTTTATATAATAGATCTGTGACTACAACACTTTTTGACTTTCTATTTAACAAAAATATTTATGGGTCACCTAGTTCATCTCCGATATTTCTAGTAAGCAATGTGCTTAGAACTACATATGTGAAATGAACAATGACATGACTAGGCTGTTGAATTCTCCTTACTTTCGTATAGAATTACAGTATGCAACAAAGGATCCAAAGGTTACAAACTGCGGCACACACGTTACGTCTGAGAATTAATACGACTTAAACTAAATTCTTAATCCTCGAACAGCAATACTCAATTATGTATTACTGGTCAGGAGGTGAAGAAAGTTAATAGGTTCCTTTATTTAGGAAGCGTTTTTTTCGGTTAACGGCGGCACCGAACTTGATGTGGGCTATAGTATTGGGAAAGTGAGAGCTGCGTTCGGGGTCCATTAAGCTTAAGAGTTCAGCTTTGACTATTCTGCTCTATAGCACCGATTTGGACTATAGAAGAGCTCAATGTTCTTAGATGCTGTATACGCGTAAGACTCTGCTAGCTATGATAAAGCTATACCAGGGATTGAAAGAGCTAATGAACTGAAACGACAATTTAAGTTCAAATGAAAGCAAATTATAGTTGGAATTCTATTAGCACATATGGTCTCTATTCAATAAAGGAAGGACCGACACACTGATACAAAAAGAAACAAGATAGCTATCTACTTTTAAAGAAGATGCAATGATGAGGGACGAAAAGAAAGTACTACCCACTTCCTTTGCTATAGCCCAAGCCTCTGGCTTGTCCTGTCTGGTAAAGAATATCTATTCGATTGGGTAGTTTTTATACGAGTAAATTACACATTTAATCTTAGCTATCACTGGTTAGGTAATCCTCCCCATGCTAACAGATATACCCTGTCCCTCTATAGGCAACACACTCACTTGAGTGCAGTAAATAGTGGTTTCATTCCTCTTAACCAACCCGTTTACCTACGTACCTACTCTGCAATGTAGTCCGTACAGTTTATGGGTGAAGTACGTGGACTTACAAGCTATATGCCTATACTAATAGATATCTACGTACGAATCCACTGATTCAAGCAGAAAGAGAAGAAGCTCGCTGGTAGAACCAAGACAGTCGAGACATTGTCCCTGGGAATCAATGGCCAACAATGTATTAAAGAAAAAAGATCGTATAAATTCAGTAACGCATCACTGGTATCATGTAGAATGTTCATTAATGCAAACAAATGGTATCAGACTTAACGTCAAGCGTTACTAAATCACCGAAAAACTTGATACATGGTTGATTCGATAGGCAATAAGTAAGAAATAGGTATTTACACATTTATAAATTATTGTTAGTCATTTCTCTGATCTCTTTACGAATATTATCAATTGAAAATTGCAAATAGCAATAGCTCCATCGTGAGATAAAAATAGGTCTAATGTAAGCAATGCGTTCTAAAACACCAACGTAAATTCTGTCAGCAAAGCATCAGCAACGACTGTGCATCGCAAATGAACAATAATGCATCTCCAATATGGCCATCTCACCATTGTGTACAAACTATTATAATGTTTCCTCCTAAGATAACACTACAATCAGTAGGTAGCGTTTAAGGACCATTTTACAATCCAGAATCCCCTTCCATACGTTATAAAAGTAATCTTGTTTTCACAGAGAAAGCAACATATCGGTTTAATTTTGGATAGAAATCTCTGAACAAGCTGCAATATTCTTACAAAAAAAAAAAAAAAAACAATTAAGATGGAAACACTAGAGTGACTGTACATTAGAGACGTGCTCAGGACAACTCCTTCTAACTTGACATTCTTATTCGCATTATACCCCGAGCGCTCTTTACAAAACAAAAACCTCTTGAAGTTCACTAAACATTTCCCAGTAATCTAGCATTCATCAAGAAAACAATAACTACACACTTAGCTGGACTTGAAGTGTTTCCGTATTTTCTATCACTACACCTACGAATGAAATTGAAAATGGACAATAGTGCGTCTTGGTTCACAAACGTAGAGTTCTTCAAAACCAGCAACGTGGGGTACAAATCCATTCTTAAAAAATATTTCCTAATTTTCTTGACAAATTGGTTGAAACCTCTGTTACCCTTGACTCCGATACACCATATGAAATAATGTACCCTGTTAGGAAGGATTGACAAAGAAAAGTAGTCTCTTTCTAAAATAAGATTGCACTGCACACAGATGATTTCAAAATCAGTTTGTGCACGTCGTCAAGCAGTGTGTTCCAAGCTGAAATTCTATCTGTTCAGTATGCCAAAAGGCATACTACCATCTATACCAAAATTTTCAAATGCCAAATCTGAAATAGTCAGAAATCGTCGCACAATGTTCCCTAATTATGTTGAGTGCATGGACACTGCGATATAGGGACAACACTAACGTACTGGTAAAAAAAATCACTTGTGCTCCCATAGTCACATAATTACTGGCAAAAACAGTTGATAACGTGCGTGCTAAGGTAACTATTCTTGACAGAATCATCATGTAGGACCTGATTATATTCCAACTTGGAAGTGTGTCTGAGGCTCTGGGGTCTATGATGGCGAAAAAACTGGAGAAATTAGCAATAGAATCATTCTCTGGTCACTGCCTTATTGAATACAGGTGTAAAGAAGTATTCCCTTGACTTACACATCTGAGAATACACAGTGAATCTCATAACATGAGTCGGAGTAAATTAAAATGTCTTGGAAAATATTTCTTTAATAACCTAGAGCATCTAAATAATCTTTCATTCAATTTATGTAGGGGAATTAAGTTCTTGGGTGAAATGGTTTGGTCTTCTAAGATTTACTATGGCTCCACTATGTAACCCAGTTTCTTATAACTTCATAACGCTTCAATGGGAACGCCTAGGAGCTTCTTGTGAACTGGTGAAAATAAATAACGAGGTAGTCGCAATGGAGCTACTCGAAATTTCCCTAACAATAGGGGTTGTAAATACGTGAGTGGGTGCCATTGCTCAGTGTTGCTCTGTGGTTAATCTATCTACCATTAAACGGAAAGTTCAAGGTTCAAATTGAACCCCTCGAGACAAAAATTAGGCCCCTATTGTGAGTGTCGTTTGTTGATCGATAAACGACTTTTATCGACTGTCGACTGTCGATTGTAGATTTTGGTATTATGTATTTTGATTGTGTTTGATACTTGTCGATTTGATAGTCCTTTGTTGTCGATCACAAATTTCTAATCGATGCTCTGTGTTCGTGCAAAATAAGTAGGTTTTCTGCGTATAAAATGTAAGTTATTTTAATTCGAATAAGTATAAGTATACAGTCAATGAGAGTCTCAATATTCAGGAGAAAAAATCTACAAAAGTCTGTAAATAACATATTCCTCTATCGATTGAGTTACACAATACCATAGCTGAAATCAATTGACGGAATCGACAATTATCGTATCGATTGCTGATCGACAATCACAATAAGGTTCTGGAAACAAAAAAATCCTCCTTCACAGACGACATATAACAGTAGGCTCCTTTCATTCGTGTGAAGATTATAAAACGTACTGCGAAAATAGTTGTAAGAATTGAGGTCCTAGGTCCCATGCACCTGGCGATGGATACATTTGTAAACAATCGTGTGCACCTGTATGTATACCTACAGGGCAAGTTAGCTCTAAACTTTGTAGATTTTTATGTTACAGAGAATTATGTATATCAACAAACTTTCTATTCTGGAGGCCTGCAAGGATCCCACTGTCAATTCCCCTGTGTATGATTAATGTGTGACGATAGTAAAATAAAGCCACAGTCAAGCATGTAAAACAAAAAGCAGCTGCTAAAGCGATTTTGCAAAATAAATATCCGAAACTAAAGTGTGAATAACCAAATTCAAACCAATTCTGAAAAAAAAACAAAAACCGGATGAAAAGAAAAAAGAAAAGAATTGTTTTTTTGTTTTGCTACATTTTAATTAAAATTGTTTATTGAAATTTTCTGTTTTATTTCCATTTTTGTTTATTTATTTATATTTTTGTTTTCAGTTTCTTGTATAATCTTTAATTACATATAAATCATAAAAACATAAAAACTAAGAGACGACAAATTAAATGAATAGTAATTAATAATAAAATTGTAAAATTAATCATAATCATACAAATATTGTGTTTTATTTAATTAATAATAAAAGCTATAGTGAAGTAAGGTGATCATATACGGATAGGTAGTAAATAAAATTAATTTAAAATATTATTCTCTAATTTTCATTGATTTTGTTTCACTTTTTTTATAATAAATCATTCACCTCGGTTACTAGGTTGTTATTTCATATCCTGAGGGTCTTGGTGTGTTGTTTTAATAAATGAATGAACATTCATTGCAATGAGATGCAGTAAAATAATTAACAAAATAATATATATAGTATATATGTATATAAAAAAAAGAAAGAATATATGTATAATAATTAATAATAATAAAGAATGATTTTTCTTGTATGAGAGATATTTATAAAAATGTATTAGATGATGAAAAAAGTATTTCTTCCTTTATATTCTTCTGTGTGTGTGTGTGTGTGTTGAACGTGTAAACGTGTTCTAAATAGTAATTGCTTCCTTTTTTTTTTGTTTTGTTTTACGTGCCAGAGAATGTGTTTTTTGTTACACTTTTTGTTTTTACTTCTTGTATATATATAAAATTTTACCTTTTTGTTTTTTTTTTTTTAATTACATACATACTTTACAATTAATACATGGTATATAAATATTTTTAATTTTTTGTTTTTTATTTGATCTACACGCGCGCAACTATGCTGCATTTAAATTCTTTTTTTCTTTTTTCTCATTTTCTGTTGTTATTTTTTCTATTTTTTTTTTTTTAAACTTGTTCTCCTATTCTCAGACACAGCTATTTTGTGTCGTTAAAAAAAAAAATCAGCAACTCCTGTTCAGAAAAAAATGGTTTCTCTTATTCCTTGTTAATCTACATTTATTACAAATATTTATAAGACTTTACACTAGAGTAATTGTTTTTTATATATGTATATATATATAATGTGTGTATATTTTAGTAACGTTTTATGATATACATATATATATATATAAATTGTTTTAATAATTAAAGGAATCTATATAATTTGTTTAGCACATTTTCTTTTCCTCTTTCATTTACCATAAATAAATTATAGGAAAGACCTTTCTTTGCATCTAAGTTCTTTTGTTTGTTTCTTATCTAAAAAAAAAATGTGCTGAAAGATTTCATTTCTTAAAAAATTAAACCAGAGTAGCGAAAACTAAAAATTAAAAAAAAAGAATTACAGCATAAAGAAATAAAAAAGTATATATAGCTAATAATTAAAACAAAAAATGAAAACCTATGTCTCGTTACATTATCAGTGCATGCTTTATAGAAGCAATAAAATAAACATAAAATGAAAAAAAAAACCATTTAAATAGAGTACACACAGAGAGAAGTAGTAGGGGGGTATTTGTTTTTACTTAAGAGTAAGTTTTTAATTTGTTTAGTATTTCTTTACATTACTACTTTACTCGCAATTTGTTTAAATAAATCGTTTATGTATATAATAAATTGATTTTCTTATAGAGTTACTTCTGCAAAATATTGATTCTGGGGCTCAAGAGATGTATATGTATAGTTTAATTTATTATTTTTGTTTCTTTAAATTATTAAAATCCAACAGATAAACGTTATCGTTGAAAAGAATCACATAGTTTACGTTTCTTTTTACATAATTTTACAGGAATTTACAATGCATGGTTTGTTTTGTTTTTTTTTTTTGTTTCTAAATTCGTATTTCCTTATTCGGGGGAACAAACAAATATTTATCTGATTTTTTGTACAATTTGTTTTAATGGAGAGAATAGAAAGGTGGTTGGTGGGGAAGAGGACATGGATGTGGAGGGTGGTATGGTAATGGGGTTGATGTTTGTTGTTTTTTTTTTTTATTTAAAATCTAGTTCTAGTATAAAAGATAAATATTTAATAATATATAGATACAATTTGTCGACGCTTAGTCGGGGCAATGCGGTTTTGAGATGATCGTTGCTGTAGTGCTAGAAGATGTGGCTGTTCTTGTCGAGATATTGTGATACACTATTGGAAAGAGTTTTATAAAGCTTTGATGTGGAATCTGGTATGACAGGGACATGTGCTTGCTAATAATTCATTTCGGGAGCGATATCTGCGAAGGAAATGTAGATCTTGTCATAATGTCCATTCACGAACCGATGAATTGTGTATATAAACGTAGGTATATGGGCGACAGCTGGTTCCTACATTCAGTAGATGTGAAGCGTGCAATAACTTATGAAAGGAAATTTCATAGAAGCAAGCAATTAAAGGGCACTTTGAAACGATTAATGTACATATTTTGAAAGATAGGATTATTTTTGACTAGTCATGTGTTGATGCAAACTGTTCAAAGTTATATTGTCAGTTCTTTCTTAAACTTAACAACGTCATTGCCATTCCTATTCCATGAATAATAAAATGAATTGTCAGTCCCTTCTTTTCGGTTCCACAAACTCTTGAGTAGGCATTTAGGGAAAACTATAAAACCAAAAAACCATTGACCATAGTAGCTGTGAATCAACTATATTGCAAACTTAATGTGGACAAAAACCATTAAAATGGTCAGCTGGCTTTATTTAAAGACCAATTTCTGAATAGATGTATGACATGAAGTATGGAGACAAACAATAAGTTTGAAATGTATTAGAAAATCGAGTCTTTTCTGCAAACTTATAGACCGAAATTGTACATATTTACCTTAGCCGCTCTTTATTTTAAATAGTGTCAAATACTAAGCCTTTTATAGAACAATTTCGTTAACGTATGGAATCTTGTTTATTCCACTAAGCTTGGTTCATACATAAGTCGAAGTATTTGCCATCCGAAGAAGGTTTTTAAAGTCTATCTTTGTCACATTTGCATTGTCGAATGTCGACCAAATATAAGGTTTATAAGCTGTCGGGACATACAGAATCTGGTCAAATACGACTTTGCGAGATGTGCACCACATTGTAAAATTTAAACATGCGACATACAAGCGCTATTAAGATTCCCAGTTCCACACTTGATCCGTGTCGACCACTTTACTTTTTACCATTAGTAGCAGCCCCCCATGCACCGTAGCTGATCCTCTCAAAACCACTCGTCGTGTGTGTGTTTTTTAAGGGTTTGATGAACGATGAATGTTTTTTTTCTGTACAATATTTTACATAAAAATTATTTATACACTTTGTATAATAAACAAATACAAATTATAAAAATGATTTAAAGAAAAATTTACATATTTAAACAAAAAATTAAATAGGAAAACACCTTGCTTTGTACATTTTAAGCATACAAATAAAGAATTTGCTACACAACATTGTTTTGTTACACAGGGCAAGGGGATAATGTTTAAATCTTTTCCTTCCGCTTTACTTAATTCTTTTTATTTTTTTATCTACATTGAGAAAATGAATAAATTCAATTCAAAAACAAAATAAATGACTTTCAACGATTTCTCTTTTTTTTTTTTTACATAACATTTACATATGAAACAAATGAGTGAATTATTTAAATTTTAATTAACAACGAGCCCCGCGCCATATGCATTTGTTGCTTATCAAATAGTTTTGCAGAAGTAAAGTCTAAAGAAGAAAAAACAAAATAAAAATGTTTTTCCGTGTTTTCTTTCTTTTTTTTTACAAAATGTTTACAGGATTTCTTGTGTTTTTTTTTTATACAAAAAATGTTCATATTTTTTCTCATTTTATTGTTAATTTCTTAAAAGGCAGTTTTGTTTCTTGTTTTCATATTTTTTTTACTTTATTTTTTTACAAAAATTACACTAATTTACATAAAAATTTATTTATATTTGCATTTTTTTTTCCTTTATTTTGTTTACCAATTTTATATATTTGTTTTAAATTTGATTCGAAAAGAAAAAAAAGAAATTAGAACAAATTACAGCTTGCATGCATGCACTTTTACATATTTTTACATAAAAAAATAGTATTTTCTTGAATTCTTAGCCATTGTGAGATTATAAATGAATAAATTTATTTTTATACATTTTGCGTTTCATAATAGAAATTACAAAGAAAGAAACGAAAATTAGTTTTGTTTTTAATAATAATACTACAAATGAACTACATATTGATACATTTTTATTTCGTGTTTTTAAACAAGCTGATGATTTACGAAAAGGTGCACACGATGCACGCAGCATAAGAGAGAGAGAGGAGGACACACAATGATGATGTTCTTTTTATCTAAAACATATATTTTTCCTTAAAATCTAATTAAAAAACAACAAAAAATGAAACATAAAATTGTCCTTAAGAAAAACACAATACAAACATTTTGTTGGTATAATTATTTATATAGTGTTATGGGTTTTTTTGTTTTTCTTTTTGTATTACAAAACATTTAAAAATACATAAATTGTACACGAAAAAGTCTATGAATTGAATATTGACACGAAAACAAAGCTCTATAACAAGACAAGATACAACTTAAAATCTACGCTCTACATAGTCAGACATTGTTTTGTTTTACATATAATATTAATGTTTAAAATCTAATTAAAAAAAAAAAAAAATCATCACCAATATTGTGTGTTTTGAGTGTTTTTTTTCTGATTTTTTACATATTCTCTCATTTTTTGTGGGGAATAGGATGTGTTCCTCCCCGTTTTATCATTTTTTTCTTAAAAAACTATTTTAGACAAAAGGAAACGATTGAAATAAACTAAAAACAAAAAGAAGTTAAGCAAATTAAAATACATATGAAAATTAATTGTCGATGATGATAAAAAAAAAAGGCATGAACAAACGAAAAATAAAAAAAATTAAAATAATATTAAAATACTCCATACTCCTTGTGTATTCTTAAATATGTGTCTGGATGTGTTTGTGTTTTATATTAAAGAGACTTCTAAAATTTATAGTGAAATTAATATGTGTCCCCTCCTCTTTAGATGACACAATTTGCTGTGGCAACAGTTGGTGGTCCTATCGGACCCAATCCGCTGCCATTGTTTGCTGTAGCAACAGCCACAGACGCTGATGATGGGGTTGATGATGCCGACGAGGACATTACGGATGACACTGATGGAGTTGCCGAGGAATTGGGTGGTACAGCGATCGGGGTAATGCCATTTTCAGTGATCATAGCATTTGGTGCTACAGCAGCCGATGTTGTTACTACTGCAGTGGCCGGCTGAATGAGATTCGATTTCATGAGGAATTTCTCTAGTTTGGCATTAATATGTTTGCCATAGGTGTATTTGCGTAGTGCAGCCATGTGGGGTCGAATTTTATTCATCAACTTCTTTAGCTGGGTCGGCTCAGAAACATCGATCATTTTTTGAACGACATAGTTTGCATATTGGTCTTTCATCATTACATGTAGGGCACTAAATGGGAGAGAGACAAATTAATATTGTGGAAGTCGTGTCGGTTTAGTAACTTACTTATCATTGAACGTGCAGACCTCATCAATGAGGCCGGTTCTCTCGGAACGTGTTGCATGTGTTACACATTTTTCGACGACATTCGAAGCGAATTTATGTTGAGAGAGAACTAAAACTTTGCCACGTACACTGTTGATGAGAATTGATTTATCCTCTGGTTTACCATGCTCTGAAAGGAAAAAGCAAAATATTATTAATTATCACCGACTGCTATCTTCTAATTTGGTTATTTAATCAACTTCTATTGAAGTCACACTGAGTTATTGAAACGCTTTTTTCAGTTTTTAAATATACACTCTGCAGTGAAATGAAATCGCAAACCGTGCCAATTGAAAAATAGTGGAAATGGCGAGTGATTTATTCTTGAAATGACTTTAAAACTCCGGTTTTTGTTTAATTAACCTTACTAAGCTTAGACCCTACAAAGCCTTTGTGGAAGTTCGAAACGGAATGTTGCTTCTAGAGAATTGCTATAGAAGTGATCTCCGATCCCGTTCGCACATGGACAGTGGAGGAGATATGTATGACTACAATACTTTGAAGAAGTATGCTACAAATAGATACCAGTGTTCCTACTGGGAATCTTCCAATTCAACTGGAGAGACTAGAAATTTCCAAATTTTGTTTTACGTGTTTGAGACGTAACACCATCAGTTTTGTTGTGTCAATCCCAGCATAGGGGGATTAATAGTCAAAAATATTAATGAAAAATAAAATAACTTACCCAGCACATGTTGAATGACATAATTGCCATACTGATCCTGTATCAGCTGTTCCGTATGTTCATGCAACTCCTCTAGTATCGGCGACGTTTGTTCCGGTGTACAATGCTCTAATATACGCTGAATCACCCGACAACCATACGGATGTGTACTCAACGAATAAACCTGAGATTTGAAGGCATTTATAATAAACTGCAACGCACTCGGTTCGACGCACTCAATGCACTTCTGTACAACATGATTGCCATTTTGATCCTTGACGCACTTCAATACATGACCATCAAGTTCACGCACAATCTCCTGTTGTTGTTCGGGTGTGATACTCTCCAGAGCCTTTTGTATCACTCGACATCCATACATTTGCAATGCTAATGGTAGAACATGTCCCTTCACTTGCATTCCCAGTGTGTTTTTCTGTTCTGGAGTACCAAATTCGAAGAACTTCTGAATGACATAGTTACCGAATACATCTGTCATAAGGTTATAGGCGGCGCCCAGAATTTCATTGAAAACCATTTGTTTCTCAGCGGCGGTAGCACGCTCCAATTTTTGCTGAATAAAACGCGAACCATGCTGATCCTGAGAGAACTCGACAATGTGATTCGTTAGATCGCGCAATTGTAGATTGGGATAGCGTTGATTGCGGAAATCTTCCAGTAGTCTTGATCGGCCCGGTGGACGTTCGCCGTTGGCACCACCCGCAGCTGCTGCCGCAGCTCCTGCAGCAGCTGCAGCGGCAGCAGCAACAGCTGTTTGTCTGGCAGCGGCCGCTGCATTGGTGACAGCCGCAGCAGCAACTGCTGTAGCGCCCGGAATGCCCAAGTGTTTGGAGAACAGTGAACTATTCGAGCCGAACATATTCTGTCCCGCTATACCGACTAAAATTTGATTCCGGTATTTGGTCTCAGCACCAGGTGCCCGATTGGTGACCAGGCACGATTCTGGTGGTGGGGTTATTGGTGCTCCGATAGGACTGGCTGAAGCGTTTCCTACTGACCCAAGGTTACCATATCCGCTGACTGGCCATTTCCTTGCTGCCGCTGCAGCCGCTGCAACAGATGATGAAACGGCTGTTGCGGCCACTGTACTTGTACTGTAGTCCATTGAAGGACTGAATGCCGATGTGTTCCGGTCGAAGGAGTCCCGTCGGGCCGTCAAAGATGACGTGTTCAATGCCAAACCTAGAGAAAAACAAAAGATCACACATTAATATCAAGAGTTACACGTTTCGCGTGGAAAAAGCGAATACTAAAATCTACAGAAGTGTCATGCAACCTGGAAGCAAAGCGATTTGTGTCCAGTTCCACATTGCAGGAGTACCATTCATCTTCTTTGCGAACAAAAGAAAAAAACACTATTTTACTGTCGAAGATAGATGCTAAAGTAAGAGCCCTTCATAAATACACTTGTTACTCGTTTGCGATTCAAAGTTAATCTGCTGAATTTCAAGTGCAGCACGTGTTGTCAGTGAGTTGTTTCCACTTCCACCACTACAAATGCATTAGAATCCTTTGTCCTTATACAACTCCTTTTCTGTTTGATGATATTTACGCGTGCAAACACAATCATAAACACAGCCATGCAACAATTGTTATCGAGAATTCATACTCAGCCAGCAGTGAATACAATAGTGGTGGGGATAATGGATATAGGGACTGAGTTGTTCCTCGTGCTTGAGGGATGACCTTTTTGCGTAAACACACTTGCCTGGATGCCTAACTGAGTGAGCAAACAAGAGTAGGGTTATCCGGATTTTCCGTTTTCCGTTTTATATATCGGTTATGCAAGGATCGGTGGTAAGCAGGTAAATAGCAGAATGCATGAGGGAAGAGAACTTTCCGTGGTATTTGCGTAATTTTCAATAACATGGCACGGAACGTGATTGGGTTGGTTCTATATTTTGTTTGTGAAATAAGTTCTTTGTGCACCATGGAGTGGGATGAACTGAGTTAAGGTAGGGAGATGTACAGACTTGTATTTTTAAAAATGATACAGATCGATGAAGGGATGTGACAGAAATATTTACATATGTACAGTATCGGACAAAACATTTGCAACTAGAAGTGAAACCAAGCAATTTCTTCAAATTCATAAAAGTTTTATTAAAAAACATAATATTTTTCATAAATTATGAAAGCTCTGTATTTTAGTTATACAAAGATAAATAATTTAAAAAATTATAATAAACATTTCGTAATCTACCTTGAATTGTATCAAGTAACTTCAAATTAACACGCGACAAAACAATTGCAACTGATGGACATCAACGCCTAACAGCAGATTAACCGTTACATTACAGTACTTTTCCATCATTTTTGAGTTGTATTGTATTGAGCATATGCCTGAAGCTCGTGATCTGAAGGCTCACTTGCGTAAATATTTTTACAGAGATCAGATGTCCGGTGATATTAATTTCAAGAGAAATAAAGTTAATAATGGCGCCTAATAAATTTGGTGATGCGTTAAGACAGCGTATTGTAGATGATTTTACTTCGGGCATTTCACAAAAAGATATTTCAAAAAAATATAACGTACATACATAAATCGTCGGTTTCACGAATTATAGGTCAATATCGCAAAACAAAAGGAGGAGCTGTTGTCCATCGCGGCGGTCGACCACGTAAAACAAACTCTCGAATGGACGCTATGTTGGTAAGAAAAGTTAAAAATAATCCCTTCATATCTGCTCCGAAATTGGTTCAAGAATTCCAACTAACAGTAAGCGCTAGAACAGTATCTCGTCGGCTGGCCGTTCCTGATTTGTGCACTTATCTACCTGCTAAAAAACCCTTAATTTCGATCCGAAACCAGAAGAATCGAATACAGTTTGCAAAGGAAAATCTTTCTTGGGACATACAAAAATGGAGTGGAGTCCTTTTTAGTGATGAATTGAAGTTTAACATCATCGGTAGTGATGGAATATCTTACGTCAGAAGACTACTTGGCAAGCGACTTCAATCACGTTATTGTGTAAAAACTGTAAAGCATGGCGGAGGGAATGTGATGGTGTGGGGTAGTTTTCCTGCTGCTGGTTTGGGGCCATTGCATCGCATTAATGGAATAATGGACCAATACGCATACAAAAGTATCTTAGAAGACATTATGTTACCGTATGCGGAATGGGAAATGCCATTGCGTTGGGTCTTCCAGCAGGGCAATGACCCAAAGCATACGTCTAGGCTAGTCAAAACGTGGCTCAGTGATCACAATGTTACGGTTATGAATTGGCCACCACAGTCACCCGATTTGAACCCAATAGAAAATCTTTGGGAGATCGTCAAGAGGAACATCAATCGGGAAAATGTTAGATCTGCAGACGAATTTTTTAGAAGGATAGAGATGGCCTGGAATGCAATTCCATTAAACATTATTCAAAATTTAATTGAATCAATGCCACGTCGGTGCAAGGCAGTCATCCAAAACAATGGGTTTGCCACTAAATATTGATTATTTTCCGTTTTCTTGTATTTGAATTAAAAGTTGCAATTTTTTTGTCGCGTGTTAATTTGAAGTTACTTGATACAATTCAACGTGGATTACGAAATGTTTATTATAATTTTTAAAATTATTTAATTTTGTATAACTAAAATACAGAGCTTTCATAATTTATGAAAAATATTATGTTTTTTAATAAAACTTTTATGTATTTGAAGAAATTGCTTGGTTTCACTTCTAGTTGCAAATGTTTTGTCCGATACTGTATATATATACAGACAAAGTTGCTATTGTCTTCTCTCGGCTAGTAGACGGGAACCAAAACTAACTAAACTGTTCAGTCGACGGAATTCATTTGATAAGAAGTACTAATTGAAGTTTCCAAAGCTATTTTTATTAGTACACAGTTCCTACATGAAACTATAACTAGCTTTTCGTAGATAATGACCCCAATCCTTGGTCCCTTAGATATTAAAATATGCTATTTAGGACAGATAGGCTATTAGGACAGATACATATGTATGTATGTTGTCCACTAAGTCGTAGAGTCGTTGATATGTTTCTGCAGAATTTTAAAAGGACTACAGGGACAAAAAGGACTATTTGTCTTCTTTCTTTTTGAGACAATTTTATTTATTTTTGAGACAAAATATGATGCAGTTGAAAAACGTTCTACAACTTACAGAAAGAAGTATGACTATTAGGGTTTCAAACCACATAGTTTACACACGGAGGGACAGTGCAGCCATCTCTCGGATGGATAGGCACCTTAGAATAGTCCGAGTGCTTAAACTTACTCACAAAGCCTGTTAGAAGGGCATCATTGCTAGGTACTGGTCAATGAAAGGACTGATTGTCTACTTCAAACTCCAGCCAGCCCTCACTTAAGGTACGTAAACTGATAGGGAGTACCGTGACTGTAGATTTTAGAGCAGAGATCCTTAGAAAATATAAACTGTCGCTGCGGCATTGGCTTTAGTTTAGGTGGGACACAGATCTACATTGTCTACATTTGTCCAGTTTCGTAGAAAGTATTTCATAACATTGCCCAGACCATTGTTACTTAAGATTTAGACTTCCTAAATGATGTCAGACTTCCTTCAAAACAAGGAGAAACTTATGTAAGCTGATTGACTTTGTTCTGGGTGTAGACGGCCTTCCCTCAGCGGGTATACCAATGACTATTGGCATGAGTGGCGCTTTCGAAAGAAAAATTCTTCTTCGAATTTTCGGTCCTGTATGCGAGGAGGACAGCAAATGGAGAAGATATAACTGCGAACTCTATGTGTTGCAACAAGATGGGAATATATGTACATAGTCCAAAAAGCCAAAATACGTCGATTACACTGGTTTGGCCACATGGAGCGAATGGACAATAGTGTTCCAGCAAAGAGAATTTTCGAGTCACCGTCTCCGGGTTCGAGACGCCAAGGAAGACCGAATCTCCGGTTTAAGGAGCAAGTTATACCGCTTGGACTGCACAACTGGCAGTAGCGTGCCCGGGATCGAAGGGAATGAAAGGCTGCCGTCTCTCAGACAGAAACTAAGTGGGAGGTTGGAAATTATTTACACTATTTAAACATGTTTAAAATAAATTCGCTATGACTTGCATAAATATCTTTTATCCTCATGTACATGTACATATGTACGTGTAGTCCACTTTAATCAAATGACCAGAATTTCCAGCTCGTAAATCCTGATCGAATAGGAGACTTATCTTCAGGAATTTTATCTTGAAGTATCCTTTTTAATTGCGTATCTCATTTTGAACATTCTAGATTGGTTCAGCTGGTGTATAAAGCAGTGTCATAAATTTTCAAAAACCTGAATACATACATTGTCATAAAACAATGAGCCTAGAGCGATATGCATTTTCCGTCTACCCGCGATCTAGGTACCTGACCTGGTATATGTTACCATTTTTTTACCCTTTTTGGTTTGTGAGCAAATAAGGAGACGCCAGCGATGATGATCTCTGTTTTGTTATACTTTCCAAAGAATAAAAATAAAATAACGAGGTTCCCTTGCCTCTTTCAACATGTAAACAACCGCAGCAGTAGTAAAGTACCAATTATACACAATCTCATATATTTCAAGTAATCGTATTACAAATAAAGTTGCGGTCGTTAAAGGATTAACGAAGACATTATGAATGTTGTGTACGTTCCTATTTGTTTCTGAGTTTACATGCACATTCGGAGAAAGGTTGTAAATTGTTTCTTTGGATTTTGAGTTATTTATGAGAACAATAATAATTATTGTGTTTATGGGTTTTTAGATCAAGTATTTGCATTAAATTAATTTATGGACACTCAAGTCGGGATGTGTGCTGCAATAAGAATGTATATTTTATTACTATTTGAACTCTTTAGCAATAATCACTGATCATTTCAATTCAAATTTGTTTTTTGCTCTATCTTCGTGCATACATTTGTAAAAAGGGCTATTAATCACTTATGGCTGGAGATCTGGAGCCTTATTTTGTGTTCCGTTTCTATAGCAAATGTATTCGAAAATCGGAAATTGGCATTTTCTATTTCTAAGGAAATCGTGGCTCAGTGGTTAGTGCGTTGGACTATGGAGCAAGTTGGATCGGAGTGAGCTCCTAAAAAGTTTTTGACGGCCCCACCACTCGCGAGCGTCTGATAAACATCCGAGAGTAAAACTATCCTGAGAAAGCTTCTCAAAATAACAAATTGCGGATAAGGATACGGCATTAAACAGTAGGCCCTTTCCATTCGTGTAAAGAATATAACACACACATGGTTGTGAGAAGCTAGGTCCTGGGTCCCATCGAACTGTGGCGCCAAGTATTTATTTATTTCTATAGAAAAGGCCTCTATCCGAGTTCGGAAAGTAAAAATGATTCCAACTCATTTTCGAAAATTCGGTATTTTGTCTTTCGAAAGCGCTTGGCAAAATCATCTGCTTTTGCGGATATTCATTCAAAGGGTTTTTTGTATGATTTTCAGAAGAATTTTAAGACAGAATGTAAGTATTTCATAGTTGAAAATATATTTAAAAAACAATATCGTGTTTTATTTGACTGTCTAAAGCGAGGCGCCCAAATGCCGAAACACGAAACCTGCACAATTCGAAACTTTGGTGCAATTTATGGAAATCCACACAGACCTAGTCAAGAGATGTATTCTTTCGTCCGAAGGATGATTTGGACTAGACTATCGTCGGTGCAATCTGTAGCTCTATTGCCTATTGTACATTGGAACGTAAGTGTAAAGGTAGGGTTTCGTCGGCAGCCGAAAGTTGTTTACAAAGCTTATGGCTCAGTTCCTGTTTGAATGATTCTCTCCCTTCAATATTTTGCAATCGTTCTTTGGTATCCTCAAACCAGAAGCCAACACTATCCATTATTTCTATGTAAAGTATTCTCCAAGTATATTCTTTGCGATTTGTTTTGACAATCTGATTTTCGGATATGTTTGGTTTTGACTTGGAATCCGACTTGACATCCAATCCGAAAGTAATACAAAATACGAAATCATTTTAGAATCCCAATTCGAATCCGAAAGCAATACAAAATAAGGCCCCTGCTCCTACGTATCGGGCGTGCATGAAGGAACTTCGGCGGCTAGAAAGAATCAGGGAGAGCTACCAAACCAAAGGAACATAAACAGGGACAGAGGAGCATAAGTTGCTTAAAAGTCGCTCCGCGAAGTAATACCTAACGAAGGGTGGCTGAAGTGTGCAAGGTGTGGTTTAGTACGTAGGCGTATTCTGGCATCGAGTATTCAGGTTTACGAATCGTACATGCTAGTGCCTCGGGCTACAGGTATCTTTTCGCAGATTACACATCCTTAATCCTTTGCTAAACAATTACATACAAGGTGCTGTCCAGAGTGCACAGGACTTGTCAAAATTGATATTTCTAGTGAAGCCTGTGAAATACCGCCTAATGGTGTATTAGAGAATTAAGACGACAAATGCTTGCTCTCAGTGGAGGTTAAAAGGCGACTGTAACCAAGTTTCCACAGCTGATGACCTTGTTGGTTAAAACTAGCTTAGAGATGGGGAATTTGTTGTATGAAAATCTTGGAGTTGTGTAGGACATACTAAGATTTTGAATTCGCAACTTTAAGACCTAGGGCCTAGCTTCTCACAACCACATTCACACGAATGGAAGGGGCCTACTGTATGGTGCAGTGTTCGAAGGGCAATTTGTAATTTGAAAAGCTTTTTGATGATAATAACAGACTCTCAGATGTTTGTCAGACGCTTGCGAGAGGTTTGCCTGTGAAAAAACTTTTTTAGGTGTTTTGGCTGGCTTTGAACCTCAAACCCCTTGCTCCACGGCGCTTACTCTTTGATAACTCGTAAATTTTTGATTTCGTGAATTTTCGACAATAACTCGGCCAACGTAGTTGCTTTGTGAGATCGTCAAAGTGGGAACTGCACAGTTGTATAAAGACAATTCTTTATTCTTTGCAAACGTTGGTATCTTTTGGTTGGCTTTCCAGTGAAACAACCACATTGACCATTTTGCTGCTGTGGCAATCACATAGAAATTAGATTGCAGTTGATGATTAAAGTTTTGAACATTGTACATATGTACGGCATGCATGCATGGAGAGTTGTAGCACTTTTTTCTTTCGAAATTAGTGTTAAACACGACATGTATTTCGAAGACATGTTACGACTTTGTGCTCCCACAACTAGGGCTATCCACAAATGTTCATTTGGAGAAACTTTCAATCTGTTTACTGTGCGTTATTCTCAGAGAGAAAGATGTGTGTTTTGTATCTGAGCAAATCTTAGTGTTTTAGTGTACCACTCTTAAAAGGGACCAATTTATGGATTTATTGCTAGTTACCCTGTACAGTATATGTACATAAACCTACAACGTGACACAAAAAATACAAAATATTCCTTCGTTTTCCATTTGTGTACCTCATTAAGAGTCCTTATCCAAGCGCAGCAGCAGCCACCACCCTATTACCTATCGTTTTTAATAAAATGTCACCTCCGCGCACACACAGGGTGGTATTGATTTGTTTACAATTAATTGAATTACTCAACCCATAGGATGAGCGTGGAGGAAAGCACGTCCTCCTTCTCGTACAAAAATACTACATGGACAGTTGCGTCATCATCAGGTGTAGGGTACACATTAAGCCAACAATTGCAGGATACAAAAGCGGGCGATCGCCGATTATCCTTTATCCGCTACCTCGTCCTCTGTTATCCGTTGGCGCTGTCAATTGTGAATAAAAATTTATTGGTTCGCTGATGGTTTTAGTTGTATCCATTGAAATTGAATTAAGGCTGAATAATAGATTTTTGTTAAGTGTGGGAGGTTGGTGGTAACTACCATTTCTACGCTGGGACACATCAATCAATCAATCTCTTGGGAGGGAATAAAGCAATTCGACTTATGTACAAGACGGCTGGAATGGAGGAAAAGATTTGTGTGTGATTGGGTGACAATTTGCTTTTTGTTATAGAGATTTCCTTTGATCCTTATTTGTGTCCCGATGATGATGATTAATCAATCAGAAGGAAGTCTCTCCTGCCACCGAAAGTGATTTGAAATTAATTTAAAATGTTTTTCTAGTTAAAGTGTCAGCCATAGTGTGGCAGGATTGTGTTTAATTTATCCTTGGTGATTATGATTTAATTTTATATTACTCCCAGAAGGGGAAGCGGGTTCAGCTGAATTATTTATTTATGTTTTGATTGCCCTGGCGGATGAATTCAGCACAATTCTAATGGAAACATTATTAAAAATCGATTTATACACAAATCAGCGTTTACATACAGTTTTGTTGGAGAGGTATACATACATAGTAACCATCAAACAGCACACAAACACAAACGCACAAAGTTGCGTGGGATATTTAATTTAATTTTGAAAAATTCATTTTGCATATCCTGCGGGAATTACAATTTAAATTTGAATGAATTACTATTGAAGAGGTCGCCTTTTTGCTGCCTTTGGGGCTTTTTGTGATACTCCTGTTTATGTTGATGTTTTTCCCTTTAATTATTTTAGATTGGATGGAGGTAAACAACATCGCTTACCCTTTGTTCATGAACTGGTTATCCAGGTTCGATAAAAGGCTAAACCATTGAATGGATTGTGGAAGCCAAAAAGGTATAACCGAGTTTGTCTTGAAGAGGGTATGCTTAGTAGTGACAGAGTGAAGCGCCCCTCTTAAGATGTTTTGAAATAGGGATAATCAATTTAAGTTATCGATGCACTTGGAATTAAAAAACGATTAACTCACAACTTCTCAGGCTGTGTTAATCGAATGGTGCTTAAAATTCCTACAACTTCATGACATAGTTCAATCAGAGAGAGAGAGAACCATTGATTTAGTAGCTTTCAGCGGACATTTCGGCCTTTAGAATGAGGTTTTTAGTTTTTGATTTTGATTTCTTCTTGTACGCAGTAGCAATGT
The DNA here is from genome assembly GCA_963583995.1 of Xylota segnis. Lineage (NCBI taxonomy): Eukaryota > Metazoa > Arthropoda > Insecta > Diptera > Syrphidae > Xylota > Xylota segnis. The sequence continues at coordinate 112,076,222 of OY757236.1, read as the reverse complement.
TAGTAAGTATGTCTATCTTCACAATAGGGGATAAATGCAGACTAGAGAAACGAGATGACAAGGAAGACCGAACATCCGTTTTAAGGACCATGGTGTCGCGGATGCTAGAGCGCTTGATCTGGACGACTGGAAGCGGCGTGCCCGCAAGGCTGCGCTAATGTCTCAGGCAGAGACTCTTCACGGGTCGGGAGCTGGTTAAGTAAGAGAATGTAACGAAATTCGGTAGGAGATTTGAATCTTTGTAAGATTGTATGTTACTGATGGATTTAGTTGATGTACATATGTAGGTGTCTACGTGTACGGGACACATTATACCTATTAAAAGAGAATCTCTGTGTAAATCTATTGAATGTATGAAAAAATTTATCGTTACAATGCCTGATTCCCCACATAGATATTGAGGAAACCTCCTCAAACCCATGGTACGGATCAAGGAACTTATTTAAGACAAAACCGACCAGAATGAACAGGAAACACTGGAAAGATATACAGTCACCTTGTTTCTATGACACAAAAATATGTACATACCTATTGTAGGATGAACAAGAGAGTTAGTTAAAATTTCTCTTCTAGGACAGAAGGGGATTTGGGTCAATATTTTGGAAAATTGCGGAACTAACCGACTGAGGCCGTCAAATATGGATATACAACATGTAAGGCAAACTATACATGAGAATAGGCTTTGCTCCAAGAATAAATTCATCTGACCGCCCGCCGCCGGTCGGTTCAATGGTTAAGCTGTTCCCACCATAGTTAGGCTTGCCATAATCAGGACATTGTGTTTCAAAAGCCAGTAATCAGTACATCATACCACAATCACAGCCACTGATTCATCCATTCATTAGAAGGATACGTGTGAAAGCTATCATTCTTAAGCTCTTCCGAGTTACAAGATTTTTCCTGGAATCTTGTACATACACACATACATACATACTTCTCCAAATTTCTTCCTATAGAAGGACAATCCATCATGGAAGACTGAGCATCTCAAACTCATTTATTGCTACTGAGAGTATTGTTATTCTCAAAGGACCTAATACGAACGATCCAACAGCACACTTTGAAGATTACTTCTTGTGACACAAGCACAGTCTAAATATCTAACAGCCTGTCACCTACAAAGGTAAGTACAAAGGAAGAACACAAAAAAAAAACCAAATCCCCGGGTGTATTATCAAAATCAAATGTGTATTTGTACAGTCGACGGAGATAATTCATGCAATTACAATGTAATTTTCCACAGCACACAACACCACTGCCATGGTTTGTCCTCAGAGGTGCTGTTGGTACCACACGCTACTCCCCCGTTTAGCCAAGGACGATGAAGAAACTTTGCAGACATTACAAGTGTAGACTCTAAGCGCCTTCACTCTGTCTCCTCCAATATAACGAGCGGACGAGAGCATTGTCGACAACAAAACAACAGAAAACAACGCAAATAAATGAGGACACAACCGTCAATGCAATACAGGACGACTGACTAAACCAAGTTAATGTAATGATTTCATGAATAATAAATGACCAACCAGGTCAGCAGGATAATGTAAAAAAAAAAATAGAAAACCAAGCAAACCCACCCACACAATTCACAGGAAAACAGACAGGATTATTTTTTTTTTGTTTTGTTTGTCATGTTATGTCTTGTATCCTGTATACACACGCACGACATGTTTTGCAATTACAATTATTAACACTCAACGAGTGGGCGCGCGAGTAAGCGAGACACAAACAGACAGGAAGCCGCTCTGGAGGGAGGGTAACATGACAGGATACATGCTGACGTGTCATTTACTCTTTATCAAATATGTTTTGTGTCCTTATTTACCCGAGCAAGGACTTTAAATGTTGCTGCTGCCAAGTAACAAGTGTAAAAGCGGTCCTGAAATCGCAAATGGTACTCCATCAAGTGTGAAAGAAAAGCGAGTGTTATTTTTATTTTTTTTTTATACAAATATACTACAATAGATAATGTATGCATATATATATAAATAATGTATACCTGTAGGCTGTGCGGGGCTCCCCAAGGTACCAAGACCTCCGCTAAATGCTTGGGGTGCAAATAACCCGCCACCTTAAAAGTTTAATGGAAGTTATTTGGTTTTTGTTTATTGAATTTGTTACACACAAAAATGATCAACACATATGTATGTATATATTTATAAAATGAATGAACAAATAAAAAAATTAATAAATTAAAAAATGTATTTATAGGTGAAAAGTTTCCAAGGACTTGTTATTTGGTTTTGAACTTGAAAACTCTTAACAAGTGATAGCTGTTGGTGGTTAAAATTGATCGATTTAGTGGAAAATACCGCTACTTTTGTTGCTTTTCGGGGTTGCAATAGCAAAAACTGCAAACGCAGTTTTTCGGTACTACGAAAAACGTTGGTGTTGTTTGCGAATTGAGCCTCGAAATCCCAGTTTCCTATTTCTCTCTCCAATTCAGTAAACATTTATTCAGCATCAAAACATTTTCTCTGATCCTATTCGGCAGTGGCCAAAAGAAAAAGCTGCAGTCGCAACCAAAGTATCAACCAAAAGAATATTTTTTGTACTGCGATAGCCTAGCCATTTAAACGTCGCTGCAAGTTGCAAGATCAGACTGAATCCAGGTGCATTTTTCAGAGTATCCTATAGGCCAATATCTTTGCTGGCTATAATTTCCAAACTTTTTGAAAAACTGCTACTAAAAAGGGTGCTACCTACTATAGAACGGAAACATATTATTCCAGACCACCAATTTGGCTTTTGAGTGAAACATTCAACCATTGATCAGGTACACCGAATAACAAACATTATTATGTCGATTACACATTGCAACTTTCTGTCAACTTTGGTTTCTGTGCTGCGCAGTCATAAAAGTAGTAAGGTGTGTAATCTTATCGAAATATTGTGGATGATGCTGCAAAGTATATCGTTTTTATGAAAACGCTTCCATGGGCGTGTCCCCATGTGATGTATAGCATCAAAATATTTTTGTAGCCAAACGAAAAGCTGCAGTCGCAACCATAGTTTCAACCAAAACAATATTTTTTTGGTACTGCAGTAGTCTAGCCAATAAAACATCGCTGGTTTTGATACTCCAAGTGGCAAGATTAATCTGACTGCAGGCGCATTTTTCAGAGTTATCATGTCGATCACACGTTGCAATTCTCTGTAGTTGTAAGTGTAACCTAAGGCTGGAGTTCGGTATTTGGCTTAAGCTTGAAATATTGTGGATGATGGTATTATGCTGATCCTATTCGACAGTAGTCAAACGAAAAGCTACAGTAGTAAGCTGTGTAACCACAGGATTCAATTCAGTTTTTGGTTTACGCTCGAAACATTATGGATGATGCCTTTAAAATCATCAAAGTTTTCTTTTTATGAAGACGCCTCCAAAAAGTGGACGTGTCCATATGGTTTGAATGGAGATATGCTTAATATCCAAACATTTGGTCTTTGTAAATTTTTCAATTTCACGTAGAGTAGTGAAGTTAGGTAGGATTTTGTTATCCTATCCTATGTTACGAACTACATATGAATTTGTGAAATATGACTGCCCCTAGGATTAAGGCACACAAAATGAAATAGCATGGACTCAACCAACTTAACAAAGATTCACAAAATTCAGAGATTTCACCCAGCTTTGCTTTGCGAAATTTTCGCCCGTCAACCGTTTAATTCTCTTTGCATTCCTGAACGCATTAGCAATGCAGGATCAACAAAAAAAAAAAAAAAAAAACTCCCTCCACACATCCTTTAATTTAGCAGTCATATTCCATTCCACAACGGTGACATCGAATTCCATATTCCGAGTCAGTGATTCGAGTACAAAAAAACTCCCTACCCTCCATGATCGAACTCTCAATTGGCACTCGCTAAATAATTAATTTGTAATGCACCAACAGAACGCAATGGCCAAACTGTTCAATTATTTAAACTCCACAACAATGTGAGCATTCAGAGAAAAATTCAGAAAAAAAAAAAAATTAAAAATTTAAAAGGATATGGGTATGACGGAGCGCGCACTGGCTCGCGCGCTGTTGGTATCCCTTATCATAGCCAAATTGGAAAAATACCTCTGTTACCACATAGATCGACCAGAGATTCAAAATGAGCCTGCATTCCGTTGCTGATTGAAAACAGCAGCCATTTCCGTTTTCATTTTTTTTTTGTTTTTGGTATATACTGCGGCATTCAACCATTTTGGACGCTGTTCAGTGCGGTTTTTCTTTCATCAATCAATCGAAGAATTTTATAGTTTGCAATGAAATTTAAATTATCAACATTTCACGATTGTAATTAAGGATTCCGCTGGCATTTCGAAAAACGGATTTTGCAATACACATGGCGTTTATTCCCTGAAAAGAGAGTTCCAATTAATTATGCACAATAGTCATCGTCGTCGTCGTCGTCGTCGTTGTTCGATACCGCCGTCGCCGCCGCCGCTCCGTTGCCGATGCCGCCACCGTTCTACTCCGATAACAAAGGGCGATAAATCAAAACGAGGTTAGCGCACGAGCGAATTAATTACAATCGATATCAATCGACAGCCGAGAGGTGCGAGATACAATCGACAATATCGTGTTAGTTATCGGCGGGTATTATCTTACAAGTTAGTGTTTTGGGTAATCATTATTACAGAGAAGTTGGTAGACGACTTCGGTTTAATTAAACTATGAGATTTGCTAAGTTTATTTCTGGCAGTGCGCTTACGAAGATTGTTAAGCGATTACATGGCTGACTCTTGTAAGTGGTTTGCGAACTTACAGTGCCGATGCAACCAAGTAAAACGGAAGAGTTATACCCTAATGGTGTGCAATTATTGTCGGAACAGCAATTGTTTGTAAAACCACGGATGCATGGTAGAAAGTGCATAAGTCGATGCCATCACTGAATCGGAAAAGTGGGCGCAAAATAAGATTATCAAATACTCACTCGCTTTCATGGGGAGCACACTTAGGTGGGCAGACTTGCGTGAGTTCATAAGTCTGTGGCTTTCTTTAATTCATAATTGCACTCGGCACACATAAGTCACACGCAGCAATAGAAACGCGATTGCTATTTGAAGAAAATAAAAAGAAATGATACATATACGCCCGAGTTTCGTTAAATGGACCACTAGTCAGAGGACGACTTAGTACTTTCTAAAGGTTTTCCGACTAAATTCAGAATGAACAATATTTTGATTGAGCTTCCACAAGGTTCCACTTTAGGTCCGATACTGTTGAATATTATGTACAGTGGGTAGTTTGGGAAGACAGTTCAAAAATATTTTAAAAGAGCAGATTTTTGTATGATTCATTGCAGTGGTAGCTTAATAGTTGGAAGGTGTGAAGGTTTTAGTGAAGATATAGCCTTATATTGAACTTTAATTCTTCCCAAAAGACATTGAAAAGTCAAAAGAATTATCTTGTCCAATAGAGACGATGGATGGTGGTCTCATGGCTAAATGGATTAGGTGCTACTAGACTCTAGAAATCAGAAGACTTCGTTACACACTTTTCTAAGAACAAAAAACAAAGGACATAACAGTCATTACAAATCTTTGCTCAAAATCTTCTCAAGAACTCAAGACCTGAACATTGCTTACGATGCAAATATTATGGGTGTAGTCGTCCAAGGGATAACTGAAGATGCGAGTCCTTAATTGAGAAGCAACGCCAAGGAAATCAAATCTATTTATTTTGTGGTATGAGAGTGGGAAGTTTGAGAGGTTTCGATGGAAAATCCGTTCCCAAGATCACAGACTGATCAAGTATACCTTAAGGAAGTTTAATGGAAGCTTTAAGATCATTACTAATTATGCAGCTAATGAAGGCATAAGTATGTTAAGTAGGAGGGTCAGTACGGACTATTTTATGAACTCGCTACAAGGTGGTGGAAGAGCTGAGAAATAAGCAAGTAGTAGCGTAACAATTTTTGCTCTCCATTTGAAGAAATTTACATCTACAGCCTTGGAGACCTGGCCCTTCATAGTTCATACTAACTAGCTGTACGAGATATCCCTGGATCATCCGACATAATAATCAGTGAGCAAAACTTTGAATAAAACGGATAGTTATAGCACGGCTTGAGGACGATAAAAGAGCCAGTGCTGAATGTCACTAATATTGTACATAATATAGAGCAAATTATGAGCGAACAAATGCCAAATTCTTGTCAATATTTTGTACGGACTCCAACCAATCGTCGGAACAAGTGAAGAAGGAGATGAGTCAGACTTTTTGAAAGAGAGCGTACAGCAAGAAAAATGAGTCGTTCTAGATACCACTTATTCAATTGGAGGCGTGCTTGTCCATATCTAACGAAACTTGATCGTAAACCCTAGATAAACAGTCCGAAGTGTGAACAACACTGTATTAGGCTATCAAAAATCGACTCGCACTAAGTAGTTACTATAGATTCCAAAACCAGTTATAACTAAGCAACGAAAAAAAAATCCCCTCCTTCGATAAATATCAAATCAATAACAATAGCTACTTCCAATACGCGATTGCAATCTTTTCAAGTGTTGACCAATAAAAATTAAATAATAATAATTACACTCGATGTATCATTATTAACTTGACTTGTTATCTTCAAACATTATTGACTATTTATCTATGGCTATCATCTGTCAAACAGATAAGATACGAAACCATTGACGGCAAACAATACTCTGTCAACACTGACAGTTGAGTGTTTGAAATAACTTCAAATGACAAACTTAGCGGTCTCTGTCAATGCAACTACATATCGAAACTTACTGCCAATGTTCCGTTAATTTAATTGACTAATTATTGTGATAAAGTTTTTCACTTTCATGGTTAATTGATTAAATTTTAAGGCTGGAAATATCTTGACAAGTTGTAGGTAGATAAGAAAAAAACTGTTGATAACTTGTGTCAAAAATACCTCGTGATTGACAGGCGTGACAGCGAACTTCCTCACAATCGATCAATTTTTTTTTTTTTTTTTTTTTAGTTTTCATGCAAAAATGATGAGAGTGTAAAATAAAATATGCACATGTTATATACAACATTTATAAAAATACAAATCTAACTTAACGAAAAAAAAAAACTCAACGAAACACAAAAATAGGTAAAAAAAAAAAAAATAAAAATCTTACCTCCAACATTCGAACCATTCTGTTGTGAGTAGAGATTCTGTTGAGCGGTCTGTGGCTGCGGTGGATACAATTGCGGAGGACCTTGTGGTGGTGGTGGTCCAGCTCTTGTGGCACCCGGTGGTACTAACACCGGTGCTGGGCTAACAAGGCGCATTGGTGTGGTGGTTCGTGGTCCCATCACTAGAGAACCGCTCTGATCGAAAAATGCCGGTATAACCTGTACACGGGGTGTTATGGTTGTGCAGAGATTTTATTTTTTCATTTGTTTAGTAGTTTGGAAGCATGTAATGGGGGGTTTGGGGGTGGGATGAAAAGAAAAAGATACAAATGTTTATATATAGATTTATATACAATATATATATATGTTTTATTTGATATTAATATACAAGAAAACAAAAAAATGTACAAACGCGAAAATGTGTTGCTAACAGAAACGATTGCATCGGCGGCGACAGGGTACAACAATACGAAAATAGTTCACTTATCGATTTTTTTTTGTCCATAAAAAACAGAACCAGGAGGAAGGTGTGCTTTTGTCGATTGATAAGAACACTTTAAAATCACATTGCATGTACTGTATAATGGGATGTGATTTGTACCTTGATTGCGCGCGCCCGGATGGTTGTCTATATACCAAAATGGGATGGCGTTTCATGTCAATGACAAAGAATGCAGGTTTTGTTTGATTCGTGTTTTCTGTTTTTAAATTTGGGCGCAGTGCTGGTGGATAAATGAGTATATTGTTTGTCAGGATATTCCCCATTTGAAAGGAATTCAATTCGATAGATACTGGGAGGTTTCTATTCTTTGCTTGTTTGGCTGATGCAGGAAAAACCTTTGGGACTCACTAACCGTGAACTAGAGAGGGTATCACAATACAATGATTAGCTACTAAATAATATTTAAAATAGGACACCCCAAATTTCTGAGGGTTTCGGTTCAGTCTCGGTTCTCCTACTCCTTGCGATAGCAAATGCTTTAAAAATCTGAACGGGCTTTAGAATCGGCATTTACTCATATTTCAAGCTCCATCGACATGGTTTTGCAATTCTGTTGGTTGGTAAGGATAAATCCGAAATTGGAGACAAAGGGACTCATGTCGGGCGCCAATATTTTTTGGAAGAAAATCAACAAAATGGACTTTAGAATCTACCGTATCTACAAGATTGGATAGTAAGAAATAGACTCTGAACAATCTCTACGAAAAACCTTATAGACTTATGGAGGAGAGAAAAGTTTAGTTGAAGTTTAGCTAGAAAGCATCTCTTCAAACTTATGAAAGTAGTCATAACCTTATATAGGCCTGCAGATTGGTGAGTTGCATTGACTTAAAACTAAGAGATATGTAGGTCGTTGAAAGTTTCACGAGACCATTGCCCATCTTAACAGACTTATATTGCTATTGATTGTAAAGTGTTGGGACACCACAAGGTGATAGCAACAAAATATATTTATTTTCAATATATATTCCCTTGATTACATTAAAGGAACCTATCGAGTAATGAGATGAAAATCACATCGAGTCGAGTTTAGGTCGAGTTATACAAGGTTCCATTTCGGGTCCTCTTCTTTTTTTTTGCATAGAAAACTGGAAATCTTTCATACTTAGCAAGAGTGGAATTGCACTCTTCGCGATTAAACGCGAGGAGACACTTTAGCCGTAGGTGCTCGGCTTATTCGGGCTAGCAGCCTACTGTACTGCATGCATATTCGATAATAAGGCTTGTCGTCGTGTCCCAAAATATACAGGAAGGGTCTGAAGCCAGTAAGCATCTGAGTCAGGTAGAAATTCAGCTCTCCATGCTTTAAACCCATTGAGGCGTTTATGTTGGATATCAAACTCTATATCCACCTGCCTTTTCCAAGCTTGTCCTTGAAGATACGACTGTATCCCTTGGACTCCTGCGTTCACTACTTGAGCACAACTTCGTTTTTTTTCTTCTGCACTTTATAGCAACAAGGTTGCTAGTCAGGCCTGGATTATTTCGATAGGTCCTAATTGCTGTCATTCTTCAATTCCTTAAAGAGGCTGATCAATGCAACGATTCCTATGTCAGGAAAAATTGTATTTCTTATCCATTTAGAGCCCGACCGTAGTCGTCTCGAGTGTGGCTGGGGCGAGGTTTCCAACGTAGGTACTATGATTCTATGAATGTGAGAATTCCAGTTAGAATGAAGAAAGTAGTGGACAAAGATTTAGAAATCAATTGCGTCCGCACGGGCTCCAGAAGCTTTGCACTCTAATGGACTCATGAGAGAAAAAACATACGAAGTCTGTTCTTGAGATAGCAGAAGGCCCAAATTTTGATCGTGCAGGAGGCGTATGATGTCTCAGTGACGAGCTATATGAAAGACGGATGGTCTTTGTAATTGAGGACGAAATTTGGACAAATTTAGGAATTCGGCTACTACTGTTTTAAGTAGTTGTTGCGCCAACTTACTGTCCTTCTAATTCGACACTAGCTCCAGCACCGTTGCCAGAAAGAGGTACGTTCCGAACATAAAAGCAGGATAATAGCAAATCATGTTCTAGATGGTACTAGTGTGACTTGACATTCTCTTAGTGGTACTGAAAGCCAATATACCGAACTAAGGAGTTTGGCCGTGTGTCCTTGCCGGATCATAGATGGAACGAATTAGAAATCGATAGTGAATCCATAATCCGAAGAAAACCACTTAAAGAGGGTTAACAATGTCTGCTGGAACTTACTTCTGGTTGAAGCTGGATTACCTTAGATGGCACGACACTGGAATCGTAGAATTAGTCTCGAACAATATCATCAGAACAGCAATGCGAAAAAAACCACTTTTACTCTCGGATGTTTGTCAGAGGCTTGCAAAGGTTAGGACTATGGTACCGAAAAGAGAAAAAAAGTTCAGAAAACCTACCGTACTCGAAACAGCTCTCAAGCCGCCTAGGAAAGTCGTTCTTTGAACTATTGACATAGCATCATCGATAAGATGGGCTCATGATGAAAGCAAATGTTGTCTAGGGATTGACCCTGGAAGCCTTTGCACCGTAGTCCAACGCACTAACCACGGAGCCCACAAAGAAGATTACAGTCCTAAATAATTTGATTAAGGTTGTACGTGAGGTAATAAAGAACTGGAACGTTCCTCAACCAAGACAAGCTACATTACAGACCAAAGGCGACTGAAGATTTAGTGTCCAAAGAGACGCAAATCAAACAATGGAGAGAGGATCAATTCATCCTTCAGTGGATATCACCCATGATGAGTTCTAAATCGAAAGAATACGATTGGCACAGTTTAAGGCAAGATAGACCCAGTAGACTTGCACTTGTTAATTCGGTCCATTTATACTGCAAAGCTGAAATGATACATCCAACTTTATTACAAAATATAGTTCTGCAATCAGATTAAATAGACTTGACTTCCCGGGAAATAGTTTTCTCCGTTCAGAGAAGAAAACCCAAAGGCTCGATGGCGTCTATTACTTAAGACACTAAGCCTGCATAAACGATACCTCGCCTCACCGTTTGGTAACTCATAAATGAAGCCTGGCTTCGAGCATTATAAACAAATGCAACTACGCAATTAATTTACACCAAATAATTAGACCCTGATTACCTGGCGAAATCTAGCTAAGAGCTAAGCTTTCCTTATTGCACAACGGCCTTAGGCACCTTGCACCTTGTTATGGTGTTCCATCGTTCGAAACTTAGTCGAACAGAAAATTACTTAGGATGGCGGAACACATTTTGGTGTTGCAATTGCAACACTTTAATCGGTAACACCTCACCGCACAAGAAGTGCACGCACTCCCAGGTGTACTTGCAATCTAAAAAGTGTATCCAACGGCAGCCCCCAACAATAGACATAAACATAAGGTGTTGCAAGTTGGATTTTTTGTTTTTTTTTTTTTTTTAATTTAACAAATGGATTACAAAATGAACCCCATCCGATGTGGAACGATGGAAATCAATTTACACTGAGTAGATATGGATGTTCACTCCACTCGGGACGTACCTAGATTTTTACTTTTTTTCTTTTTAGGTCAGCAGAGGCAAGTTTAATTAAAGTGTGGCAAAGCGCTATCCTGGGAGAAATGTCTGACCCGACCACAGCAGGGTTACACCCTTGGGTTTAATTAAATGGAAACAAAATATCAATTCTGCTAGCAACCTACTTATCTGTTAGTCCTTGGCAGTCATCCTGTTTTGTACAGATTTACATGATGTTATAAATTTCTTTACACTTTTCTCACACTTTGTACATTTTCGAGAAGATGTCCGTCCGGATGTTGGTAGTATAGCTCACCTGATACGATTGATTCTCAGCACCTTGTTGGGATGGGGTTAAAGGCCTTCGTGGCTGTGATCCTTGCTGTGGTATTAGATTGCCAGGATACATGCCCCATGGTGCAACACCATAGTACTGTGGCATTTGTGCCGCTATTAGGCCCATATACGGTGTAGCATCCTGTCCCGGATTTATAACATACGGAGCGGGCTGTTGCGCCGCATACGCATTTTGTTGTGCGGCCAAAAATTGCTGTGACGGCATTGGCATCGGTTGTGGTTGCATTGGTGTGCCATTTGGTGCTCCGGGCGCACCCGAAGAAGCGGCTGCAGCCGCAGCAGCAGCTGCTGCTGCATTTGTTGCCGCTGCTAGACCAGGATTTTGTGATCTGAATAGTTGCTGCAAAGAGAGAATAACCAAAAATTTTTGTTAGAAGATTGAAAACATAAAAAAGAAGCAATGTGTTCAAGAACCCGAAAATGGCATACATAAAAGGCTCCCCTAAAAGTCGCCCCCGTTCTGGTCTGATTTTGATGGTGAGTACATAAATAAAATGGCAGAACAATTGCAGGAGGGTTGCCTTTGCCTTTGCCTGGTATTTCAGCAACAGATGTCATAAGTCATGACCCAAATTTCACAAGAGAATTCTTTCCCTTCCTTCGGCAGGATGAGAAAATTATATTTTATTTCTTTATGCCTTTTGTTTCACTTTCCTTTGGCGTGTTGCTTGTTTCCTTTTTTCGTCGATGTATGGCTGTGTGTGTCTGTGTTGGGTAGTTTTACGGTTTTACCACTCGACCTAGGGGTTAAGTTCAGATGGGGTTTTTATTTTGATTTCATTCTCGTCCTCTCTCTCTGGCTTTGGCTTGGTTTCGAGGGATTTTCCTTTCTGTCTTTTATCACAGACCCAAGTGGAAAGAAACGATTTCACTTTGTCGCATTGGTTCATTGTGAATAATGATTGGGAAGACAAAAGGGGTGAATTAAGGAGGTGATATCTGCATTGTGTTAGGTCTCCCCCTTGAGTCGCAGCACGAGAGGAAGCAATTATGCACTAGTTGGCACCGGGTTCATGGAACGATTTAAAGCAACTGGTTCTTGTGGCTATTTGTTTGCACTTTGCTTCCCCATAGCTTCTAGGAAACTTAACCAAACACCTATTATTCAATCTACAAGTAAATAATGATTCGCAGGTGCTTGGTTTGTGTGAGTGCAGGACTAATTAAGAAAAAGGATATGAACGTCACAGAAGACGACGTCCTTCATAAACCATCCTAGATGGTTCTGTTACAATGAAAACTGCACCATTCATCCATATTTCGTCACGTTAGTCAAATCTAGTTTTCACTTTGGATGAAAGCAATGGATGATTCATCCATGATGAAGTGGATTAAACTAATACTATCGATTAGGAAATGTACATTATGTACATATCTAACAGTGTTTTCATATTTGAAATAGAAAGAAAGTCCAAGCCCTACTGAGGACAAAAGATAAATTAATTTGTCGAGCGATAGGTGCGGCCTTTCATCTTTCACTTTGGATGAATCATCCAAGACACTAGTGAAAGCTAGTTAAACTACGAGTAACTCTCAGTACAGTACTTAGTATGTATTTGTATACAAATCTATGTAGGTTACAAGCAACAAGGATCAGAATCTGCTCTTTAAGACACAAATGTTTTGCACGTGCCAAAGGGGTTATGAACAGCCTTGACAATCAGGGCACGAGGCTCTGAATGTTTCAATGTTGCAATGAAGAGGGGATACAAAACCTGGGATATCGTTCCACATTCGATATGTATGAATCCCTATATTAGACAGTACGTCCGAAGTTAGGCATGAGGGTAAAGTGATGTGCATTCAAAGCCTGATGCGAGTTGGTGGTGAAATTTTGAAAAAAAGCAAAAGAATAGGGAAACCAACGAGACATTTCTACGCTGTTCAAGTGAAACTATAGAGTTCACAATTTCTCCATCACTTACTTATAAGCTTTAACGCGCGTTTCTGTACCCTATCCAGAATCTGCACAACGGTCTTGGGTGCACCCGACCAGATATGATCTTATATTCCAGCTTTGGGCGAATGAATGCCTTACAAATTGAGGTTAGATCAGAAGGGGTAAAATACTTCTTGCATCGTTTAAGAAATCCTATACATTTTTCAGCATTTTTGGCTAACTCGAATATGTAATCATTCCACCGTACATACATACCGAGGATGGCGAGTCTTTCGAGTCCGGTGATGCAAGTACCATTCATAGACAATGGTTAAGGGTCTTGGTTTCGCTTGAGAGACAGAAGACAGCATTGGGTCTTGGAATCATTAAATTCCACTCTATTGATTGAACCCCATGTTTCAGTGTGCTGTCTAGTTTGGAATTTGATGTGTTTAACATACGATAACGTTCCTGTTCTACGGCCGAAGAGCAATCAGTTTGGGAAGGAATATAAAAAACTACGGGGACTCTAATCAGCGAAGGAATAGATTGGATTAGAAGTTACAGACAAGAGGTCATTTATGAAAATGAGAAAGAGATTCGGAGAAAAAACAGAGAATTGGGGAACACCAGCATTTATACGGAGGACTGCAGACTTGAAACCGTCCAAGACAACTTGTATTGAATGGCCCGAAAGTTAGTTAGTTTCATCGATGCCATATGCACGCATTTTCGACAAAGGAGCCTGATGCCAAACTCTGTCAAATGCCTTAGAAATATCGAGCGCAACCATTTTTGTTTCGTCAAAATGAGGGAGAGTTGGTTCTACTTTTCGGTGAAACATGCCATTGGGCCTGCTGCTAGGAAAACCATAGTTCCGGTCATTGAGGAGTTTTCATAAAACAAGATATTTCCTAAGCTGACGATTTATCAGTGTTTTCATGAGCTTAGACAGAAGGGACGTAAGTGCAATTATTCGCCTTTTTTTAGGGACGGGCTGGACAAATGCTGGTTTCCATCTTTTCGGGAAAATCACCGAAGAGTAGGATAGACAGAAAAGCTTACGCAGAGATTTTGCCAGCGAGGAAGAACACCTCATCAGAACTATGGGGGATATACCATCTGGACCAATGGATTTGTGTATGGTAGGACCTTTGAGTACTCCTGCGACTGTACGAGTGCGACGAATTCGATGCCTTCCAGTACAGGCGAAGTGAAGTCACTATTTGGTACCGTGAAGTTCCTTGCAAAATGGGTAGCTGGCAGATTGGCCTTGTTGGGATATATGTATGCTAAGAGATGCTATACCCTGTTTTTTCTCTAAAAGTACGTATAACATTATTAGTGGTAAGGATAAAAATTAAAGGACCCAAGTCACTGCCTTGAGGGACGCCTGCTGTGGCCGTAAACGGATTAGAGACAGAATATCTGAATATAACCTCATATTGTCGATTTACAAGACAGGATTGGATCCGTCTGATAAAACCTGGTTGAATACCGAGGGCTTTGAGCTTGAGAGTAATAATTGGGTGAGAAATTTTATGAAAAACTTTGCTGAAGTCAGTGGCTATACCGGCGACTTCGCAACCATCTGTAAACGCCTGAGAAACAAATTCTATTAAGTTGGTGATTGTCGATCTACCTTTAAGGAAACCGTGTTGCTTGGTAGAAAATAACGATTTACAATGAAAATACATTGTATCGCAGACAGAGCTCTCAAGGAGTTGTCAGAGGATCGAACCTCAAACCGATCGGTTCGCAGTAACCACTGCAGCGAGGGTCACAGAAGGCTTGACACGATTCGGGATGGATAAGCATTTACACCAAGCCATGTTTTGCAAGACCATCATCGTCTAAGCGATAGCAACAAACGCTGTCTTCAACTGATAGTACCTATTTGACAGTTGTAAGCGTTGTTAATGTAACGATATGCCAAAACGATGTCGTCAGACTATTGTCATTCTACGTGATGAGGACACAGGTTGTGTCCTAAGAGGACTTTTCGAAGTCGATTTCTGTGAAACAGGGCTTCAACCAGCAAAAACTTCAGACAAACTCGATTGTTGCTGAAGTCCACTGTCTATGTAGAATGAGTATCTAGAGGTTAAAGAAAAGGTCAAATAGAGTGACTCATGTATACGTACATATGTATAATATCAGACTGGTTTCTGTATCCCGACCGTTAAGCATTACCTCTTAAGCCAAAGTACCACGGAAATGGGGTATAAAAAAACCAAATAAAAGTAACTGATCGCCATCTAATGGACTGCAAAACGTCCTAAATTCTTTCGTCCTCCCTCCCTACAGTGGAATGCGGCACATTGAAAAATTATTACCAATTTAACCAGTGACACTCTAATCTCTAATTTACACTTTATTCTCGCCGCAACGTCTCTCGCTAAAGTTTTATTGTATCTCCCTAAGCACCCCCGCGGCATTCTATTGCCAATTATTTTCACGTTATCCACTCATTAATTTGATTAATTCCCCTCCAACACACACACACACACACACACACACACACAGTTAGAAACAAATTACTTGAATCTGAACTTTAATCACCGCCCTGCCACCACAAAGAAAAAAAAAAAAAGCACAGCATCCACTTTCATCTATTATGCGCGTCGATATAACCGCCATCATTCCGAAACTCCCGAGTCTCCCGCGCGCTCTTAATCATTATTCAGTACGCATTCTTCGATACTAAAATTCCAATTAAAAGCCAATACCACAACAATACAAACCTCCTCTTTCCTTCAGTCAGTCACTACTATATATCCTTGCGTCGTAAAACAGTTGGTACTACACCACTACAACCGACAGTACCGACGGAACAATGAAAGTCAAGAAAACCAACAGCTAAAATGCAAATCGAGAA
Organism: Xylota segnis; assembly: GCA_963583995.1. Classification (NCBI taxonomy): domain Eukaryota; kingdom Metazoa; phylum Arthropoda; class Insecta; order Diptera; family Syrphidae; genus Xylota; species Xylota segnis. The sequence continues at coordinate 112,060,050 of OY757236.1, read as the reverse complement.
AAATGGCGCGTATACCACCCCCAGGACTACCCCCAGCGCCTCCTCGGCAGAAAACGGAACAGGGAAACTTCCGCTTTAATGCATTAAAGATTACTTCGTTATAGCGGCAGAGAGAGCCCAAAGAAGGGAAGCGGAAGAGCTATATAAGCCTCCCGCCTCCCATCAAGGCTTCGGTAGAAGCGAATCAGACATAAATAGGGATGACACAATAGAAACTTGTCTTTGTTGTATAATTAATTACGCAAATGCCAAGGCGCACACAGCACACACAAGGATATCGGTTAATCCCATCCGATATGCCTTTCTTTTTATAATAACCTAATTGAGCATTAAGTTTAGTGATAAAAGCTGAGTAGATTATATACCCGGCGAATAAGGATTCCGAAGAAGAAGAAGAAGCAGTCAGCCAGCCAGCTCAGCTCAGAGGATATTGATAATGGCCTCATGTTTGCCGACCATAATATCCTGGGCAGGGTCTTTTTAATTACATATCCTCTGCGCAAAGTGGGAGGGCGACAAAAAAACAACACACAACCAACGCAATGTCCTTTCTCCTTGACGCAAGCCCATATATATATGTATCTGTGTTTGTGTGCATAGCCAATTGGCCCCAATGGGAAACAACACAGTCTTATCCCCAGAGAGTACACACTAATTACAGACACAAGATATATTGAAGGAACGCAAACAAGGACACGATGACGCTGCTGACCCATTCTTAGTTGTTTGCAATTGCACACACACTGTTGCGCCTCCCCATTGCACGGCACAAATCCAACGAAGTATCTAATTAAATATTTCCGCTGTGCCCTTTTGTTTTTTGATGTCCTGCTGTTGATATGGTCTACAGGGTGGCGAGGGGTTGCTGCTTGGTGCTAAGGAACAAAAAATGATAAAAATGAAATTCAAACTTTTATGATCTTACACAGGACCCCCAGTGGACTATAAAAATTCTTTCCCAATCATTTGGCGTTTATGTTCGCACGCAGTTTTTGTTCTTTTTTTTGCGCTCTGGTCAATAAATCCTTCGGCACTTGATAGTGAATGGATTACAACACAGAGCGAGAGAATGCAAACAGGACATAAAAAAAGGAATCCGCACAACCCTTAGAAAGATCAGATAACTTTGTCATCCTTTCTGCAACAGAGTCAGACTAGCCTCGTGTTGGAGAGGCGGTGCTGTTAGGGTATTAGGGTTTGGGGGTGTGTAAATATTTAAGCGGGCGCTTTGCTCATCACAATAACCAGAACGACGAACAAGGACCAAGGGGAGAAGGCGCACAGGCGACAAATGACAAAAAGAGCAAACAAACAGAGTTTTCTGTTTTGTTTACTTTTGTGACAATTACGAAGCGTAAGTGGGCGTGAGTGAGTGCGCACGTTTGCGTTCTGTTTGATCAAGTTCCTGATCCCAAAAGGATACACTGGATAAATATTCCACAACAAAATAAAATTAAATCAGCATACTTAGGCTGGGTTGGGCGACGACCAACCAACCTATCTTTCTCCCAATGCCGCCTGTCCCCCAACCCACCCATGTACATACATATATTTGACTAAGTTACGTTTAATAAATTTCGCTTGTAGCTTCAAAATATAATACGCACAGAACTGGAGCTGGAATTAATTGCCACTGGGATGTAGATACATCACGTAGTTATTAAGCGGGGGACTTTATTTTATTTACTTTTTTTGTTTCCATGTTCTTTTTTTTTTAGAGGCTAAGGGGGGGGTTAAACTGAAAATTAATTATTAATTTAATGATAATACCATTTCGTAGGCAGTGGGAGTCGTGAGTCGTGAGTCGTCTAATTGAATTACTTTAAATCAAATAAAGCAGTTAACCGTGTATGGGTTAAAGGATGGAGACTAATTAAAAAATTACATTTGATTGTTGCCTACAAATTGGATGATTTTATCACAATGTGAGTGAAGTAGATTCGAAGAAATCGATGGAGTGCCACAAGGTTGGGATTAGAGATCGATACTGTTTAGATTATTTTAGAAGAGAAAACTGCTTTGCGATAATATCTACAAGATCCTTGTCACTCAACCGAGTTTACACTCATGTGTCACGCACTTTTTCGCAATGATAAAGGAGATACATATGTATGTATCTACAATGTAACTTTACAGTAAGCACACAATTGTCTTGCCAAACTGGAGTAGCGACAGTTTATAAATGGAGTTTTCGTCGGGCTCAGAGGTAGCTGAATTCCTCAAATACCTGGAAGTTGTATCTATCGATGGATTGATGTACCTTGCTTTTCGACTCCATGCAGGTCTTGTGAAAACCTCTAAAATAGTACATTGGAACCGACCGATGATCTGCTAAGAAGAAGTTACATAGTAGCGTGGGTTCGGTTCAGTCGGATTATACCGTTGTCATTATGGAAGGGACCTACTGTTTCATGTCATATCCGAAGGAAAGTTATTTAAAAAATTTCTTTATGACAGCTATATTCCCGGATGTTTGTCAGACGCTCAGCAGAGGCCGAATAAAAACTTTTTTGGGATTCGAATCTCGAACTCCTTCCTCTGAAATTCCATGAACTAACCAGAAATCTAAACAATTAAACTGCATTTGTGTATTTCTTTTCCGATAATGAATTGACAACCAGAGAGTAGATATGTCAATCCTCTGAGATATGTTGGTCATTGCATGGTTGCTCCACAATTATGAAATGAATTTAGACACCTTGCCATAGACAAAGTAGAATCAGAAGTTGATCCCCATATTATGTCCATCTTTTAAAAGAAACCAAACGAGTACATAAAACGTTTTAAGCCTTTTCCTTTCAGTGCACCAATGTTGTAGGAAACGGGGGTCTCCTCTTTTTGGACGAGGATGTGTTTCTTTTTCAGCAGATCCTTGAAATCTACATTGTAAGCGTTTAATGCAGTTACCTATCTGTTTCCCGTATTTATCAAGCTAGTAGATGAAGTATAAGAAAGAGCTGTAAATGACAGTCCTAGTCCTGATATCCTTTTCTGCATCGTGTACTTATGTACAGATTATATTGGATTCAGCTTATACTGCATGTAATACATATGGGCTCTATTGGTGGGCCAGTGGGAAGATTGAACAAATGACACTGAGTTCAAAAAGTCATAACATTTATCCTTTTTATTCAATATAAGCAAAACAAACGTCAAACTTCTGCTGAAATCTCTCAAATAGTGAAAACACCGAGATCATCAGTGCAATATGTTACGGAACAGTTCAAAAAAGCAATACACTGGATAAACCAAGATCTGAGAGACAGAAAAGAATCGACCATCGTCTTGAAGGAGGATAATCAGAACTCTGACCAAAGACCCAAAAACAAGTACGTCTGCTACAGCTGCTCAATCGGAGACAAATGTCCGAAATGTCTTCAAAAAAAATGGGTATAACGGATGGGTGAACCGGAAGAAGCCGTATATCAGAAAACCGAAACAGAAAGCCAGACTAGAATACGCCATTGAACACAAGGACAAGGACAATTCGTTTTGGGAATCGTCGTTTCAGTGACGAAACCAAATTCAACATTTTTTTGGTCAGATGAACGTCGTAAAGTATGGAAAAAGCCTAACACGGAAATGAATATGACCGTCAAGCATGGAGGTGGCAGTGTAATGGTCTGGGGATGTATAGCTTCTTCTGGCCTGTGTAATCTTGAAAGCAAAATGGACAGATTTTGCTGTTGAATCATCCTGAGGTAAAATCTAAGGTCGAGCAACTTCTCTTTCTTACAAGACACCAACCTTAAGCACACCTCAGGATTGCTGAAGGAATGACAGCTGAATAATGATCTCGCAGACGGCTCTCCCCTTTGTTGGAAAATTACAAGATAAAGTCATTGATCGAACCAATCCGGAATCGCTAATTCAGCATTTAATTCGGCTTTGTATCTCCTAGTTCATACATTTTTGAAATAAAGTGACACCCAAGAGCTTTTAAACAGGACAAGACAGGACAGATACATAGCAGGTGGTGAATGGACTTTATTTCTAATTGGTCCCAGCAGCTTCTGCAAAAGTCATTGCGGGGTAAACCCAGCCGGGATGCAGGGTTACATATCACACAGCACCCGATTAGGATACCGACAGTATTAGGAAAGGAATGTCCTTGCGGTTTAACTTCAGTAAATTGATGAATCGTAGACTGGCCAAAACGATCTGCCTATAGTACATTTTTCCACGGTAGCACCAGCGTTTGTTACGTTTTTTTAGTAGACTCTATATCTAGTTCTCTGGGTAACGTGGTACGAGTCCATAAGTGTACATAGTTTACCCTCAATACAGACTCTGACCTCATCCTAATGCATTTTGCCAGGAATTCTGATTTTAAATCTCCGATTGTATTGAAAGACTGGTATGATGTAGTCCGTTTCCAACATCCCACTCAGTCACCTGACCTAAATCCTTTTGAGCATTTGTGGGACTATCTGAACAAAAAACATAGTATTTCCAGCAATGAACAGCTCAAATCCGTCTTAGGAGTGGAAACTACTAGAAACCACCGACTTTTTGATTCTTTATATTTATGGAGTTGAACTCAACTCAAAAAATTCTTTATTTTGTAGATTAGCTTGTTCTTCAAGATTGTTTCTTTGACTTTGGGTGATTTTGTCTCCTTTGATACCATTTTGTATGTGATTTTTAATGAAAGTACAAAAACTCTACACCTGCACGGAGACTTTTTGGACTCAATTAAAGCCACGTGTGGTTTTAAGTTTAAAGTTTCATAGTCGTGTGCATACACCTTTAGGTTTCAAATGAAAACGGCAGTTGCAAGGCATAACTTTTGGAGCCTCCTCCACATCGACAGGAAGATGTCATCGCCTCTCATTTTGTGGAGAAACCAGTGTTCCATTTGACAATTTCCTCTTTTCTGTTTTTGTTCCTATGAATATGTCCAGTATTTAGATTTGTAGATAGAGGGTTCATATAGTCCTTACTTTTTGATACAGTAAAGAGGGGATCCTATTTTTGCTTCCTGATCGAGCACACCGATGCAAGGCGATTGTTGTGCATGTTGGTCCTTTGCGGCTTAGTGGGCATTTTCGAAACAAATTTTGAGAAAACATTTTAAGGTACCTATATATAGTATAACAAGAATCGGACAAAGAATACAACATTGTGGTACTCCACGTTCGATCATGTTTTGTAAATTGTAGACAGTGCTCTTAAAAATTTAACTGGCAAATGATGTAACTTAACATTTTTTGTATTTCCAAGACTAATTACAAACAAGATATCCTAGTTCCTACCTACCCGTGTGACCTGTCTGTGCCTGACTTCATTAATAGATCCTAGGCTAGACCACATACGTTTTGTGCGGAATTACACTTTAGTCTTTATTGCTTCTTGTAAGCTGTACCCTCGCAAGTACACACTATGGGCCACTTAACCTCAAATTATCATCGACCTTGCTTGCACTCAGTGGTTATGAGTATCTACTTCTACGTACTATAATGGTTTGGTAGTTTTCGTAACAAAATGTTGTAATGTGACTCTTGAGGTCTCGTAAACAAAAATTTTTTAGAAAACTGTCTTGAATGGATTCCCCGAAAGCCTTCGCTTTACATTACACCTGCCGCTGTCATATGTGGATTTTCTCTCTTTCTGCTGTATTTCCTGTTTGTTTTTCCGCTGAACGAACAATTATGTTGATTTAAGTTAATTGGCTATCCTCTACATCTTCATTGGTAGAGTTTTACCTACCTCTACCTTGCTGCTATTCATGTCAATAAAAGTATCTACTTTTTTTCTTCCATGTACATACCTCCGTGTGTCCGTATCTAATTGGCCTCAATTAATGTAAAAGAAGTAGAAAAACCAGTGGATAAAATAACTTATAAAAAGGAAACTAGAGAAAATCTAAACCAACTAAGCTACAGCACTAGCGGGGAGAACTATGCGAAATGGGGGAAAAAAAAGTGCATTTGTTGGAAAATATGGTCAACAGAGATGATGTGACTGTGATGTTGAAGATAGTCCACAAGTAGATGCTCAATTGATGGAGGTATGATGATGATGATTTCTTTTGTCGTTCAGCTTGCTTTCGTTGATTTTTAGGTCAATAGAAAGGAGCACTTGTGTCGAACGTGATAATTGTCAGTTTTTTTCTTTCCAGCAATGTTTGTTGTTTTAGCAAATTGCCATCATAATTGGCACTTTTACTAGGAAAGCAAGTGACAATGAAATGTGCATTACTAAATGAAAACACTGACTGACTGGCTGGCTTGGTGCATTTCTTAGAGAAAATATTCAATTGGGACTACAGACATGCAAATGGAATTAAGGAAGAGAAAGTGTTATGATTGGTGAATTTGTTTGTATACTTTATCCCAAGGGGTGTATTCATTTTCATACCTGTTTATAGAAAAGAGCTCCACCCCTTGTCCCCATCTTCTCAGAATTCGAAGCAGGCCCTTAAACATGGTACTTCGATTCATTCGTGTATTGGTTGGTTGGTTGGTTGGTTTGTTTAGACCGGCCCTCGATAATGATGCACTTAGACCAGTAAGGTGGGTGGACACCACCCTCTTTCTCTGGGAAGCATCCGCTCCTTTTATAAAATATTAGCCGTGCAGGCAGTACTCAGATCGTTGAGATCATTGAAAAGGTATTCACCTAGTGTAACCTTTCTAATATTGACAAGTGCTGGGCATGTCACTGGGAGAGTTGACTGATGGTCTCCTTTTCTTCTTCGTGCCTACAACTTCTGCAGAAGTAGTTATAGAAGCCCAGTCTTTGAGCATGTCTTCTTAGACTAGGGTTCGTCTCGTGTGTTTTAGGAATCCGATGGTCCTACTTTCGTTTAAGCTTTGCCAGAGCAGTCTAGTGAGTATTTTCGAGTATAACATATGGTATCTTACATTTGGAGGTTCTCGTCAAGAGACAGAATGGTAACAGCCATGCCCACTTTTTTTGAAAAAACATTCAGATAACTTTACTTTTTCCATTAAAATATGTTAAAACGCAAAAAGTTGGTACTGTTAAAGCAAGACGACATTGTACTTGAAGTAAAAGTTATGGACTTACTTTAGGAAAAATTTGTTGCAGACGGATTGTATCTTTTCTACACGGTCTCAATCGTTTTTGTATAAATTCGAGATAAAGCAGAATTATGCATCATCGGACACTTCATGGTAAATGTACTACAGTCTGACAGAAGTACTAGGAAGTTGAACTCTGGTGATGTACATGTCAGCAACTGAACTGTCAACTATCTGCAAACGTCATGAAGTATCTATAATACAATGAAGGTCTCACAACAAGCGAAATACTACCGAGTTATCTAACCAAAACTGTCAAATGAAACCTGGATATTTCGACTTCAAGCTGTCATTGTCATTGTCAGGTACAATACAAAATGATGATGGGCGGAGATAAGACAAAGGATCACCATTGAATTCCCAGGCTGAGTCGAGTTACAAAAAGATTCGAAGTTGGTATGCCACAACGTCATGATTATGTTTGACAACTGTCACTTTGGTGTTTTCGAAAATGGCCGACACATAAGGTACATTTGATATTGTTGAATAACTTCGTAGCTTCAAATTTTGAGAGTAAGGCTGTTTCGAAGTTTAATTTATAAAACTAAATCGCACGATATAGGCGGCCCTTATTATTGGAACCTTTTTTTATAGAACTTATTGTTCGATGTTACTAGTCCTGTGTGGTACGCAGTGCAGTCTATAATTCAATGATGGATATTAAGCGTATACCATTGTCAAAGCATGACGATCAATCTCTTAACATATCTTTCGCTCATTTGGAAATACCTCTACCAACCATCAGTACCTTAAATATATATTTTTTTAAGACTGAACTCATCTGTCATCTGTCAAACGTAGCGATAATCTGTCATTTGATTTCAATAAAATCATGTACAGCGGTTTTCTCAGTCAAACTCTTGTTCACATAATGGAATTCTTTAGTTCTGACTGAATTATTCTTTCGTTGTTGGTGTAGGCAGACAGAGTCCATCCCTCCAGTATAAAATTAATTTTCCATGGCAAGTCGTGTTCGATTTCCAATTGAATTCACCCTTTGACATCGAAAATCACCGACAAGGTAAAACCTCCCCAAAAATAAAAGAATATCTGTTGTCGAGTAAGTCCTCCTTTGATACGATTTACCCATGAAACATTTTACATAATGGGGAAATATCCGTTGCAATACCACGCTGAATACAAAAAGATCCATGTAATCCTGTTGCAGTGTCAAATGAAAAATCCAACAAAAAAAAAAAAAATGAAGCATATCCAGCCTGACACCAGAGGGGTGTTTAATTGCGTTTCCAGTTGCATGATAGCTTTTATGAATACCTTATTAGCCATTATTGTCTGTCATTCATCGATGTGAAACAACACAGAGATGGAGAGGTGACATAGAAGTGGATTAATCCAGAAGGATTGTAGGGATACCACTGCAACGGGACGATGCATCATCAAATTACATTGTCTTCGGTGCACTTTGCATGTACACTCGTCGTCTGAGTGGTATATCCTTTGTGAGTGGGTGGACGCCCCACCGCTGGGCTATGCTTGATTACTAATTGTGTGACATTATTATTTATCCTTGACACGCTTTTATGACGAAGCACAGAGAGAGAGAAAGAGAGAAATTTACGAGCGCTCAAATATTCATTTATTTCTTCAAACATAATTTTCATCCTACCCAAATCCTTGCACACTCTGTGTCCCCCTTTTATGTCCTTTTGTATGTTTTTTTGTATTCTCTTCTCACCCTCTTCGCTTAGTGCTCATTTCTTAGTTAATTTCTATGTTTCTTGTTTTTCTACTGTCGAGTGTTTTTCTTTCCATCACCCTCGGTCCTCTCATCTCGGATGAGGATATTCTATGTTCACTTTTAATGCCAAGGATTATGTGCAATTAGTGTTTATTTATTTTTTTTTTTATTATTATTTTTCTTTATACATACATACATACATATGTATGTGACTGTGCAGTTATACTGGGATGATGAAGTATACAAAAATCCAAACACACATGTGTGGAGGAGGAAAAAAGGCTTATGCGAGTAAAAGGAGTGAAAGGATATTATAGTTGAATTGTATTCGTCAGGGTGGAATTAATGAAGACACATACGTAAGAGAATACCCATCTCCGTGGCGCGTTTTATGCATATTTACGTCGAGACGACGAGGACACCCAAAGTTAATAATTGCGAACTAAATTGTTTACCTTCGCATCAAGAGCGTCGTCGTGCTGCTCATAAATCGTTGTCCTGAAGAAGACATTCAAGTTATGCAAAGGATATAACCCCGTGTGTGTGTTTATCATTAGGCGTATGTTTGTTGCTTTTTGTTTCAATTGTTTCGCACGAATAGCAGGTGAAAAATTACTTTTCTCTGGCAAATGACGGCACGAAGAATATTTTAAGCGTGAGAGTGAGTTACGCCTCATTCTATGGCATACAATCTATTTCTAGAATCTATTCCACCCACCTGGGTTGACCTCTGATGTTTGTGACCCCATTTGTAAAGTTTATCATCTCACCAGCTATTACCTCACCTAATCTGGAAAATTTCCAAAGAAGACAATTTCTTGTGGAACCCCATTGCAAAGTTACCACAAAACGTAGTGTCAAAGGTGAAAGAGGAATAATTTCAGACAGAGTATCCCTCTGCTAGGAGATCGATAGACACAAAATCAAGACAAACGAGCAGAGGAGGACGTAGCAGTGTGTAAAGAAGAAGGAAAATTGCCAAAGGAGGTGGGATTGGTGTCCTCTTTTAGTCAGGCATCACGTTTTGCTGCACGATTTATAATTTTAATAGGATTGTACCAACTACACTCTCTTCATTTGCATCAATGTTGGCCTGGCTGGATTCTCGTTTTGCGTGCTTGTATGGCTTTGGGTGTATGATACACTCGTTGTGCCAAAGAAAACCACAGTGATGGGGAAAAAATAAAATGTAAAAATATCCACAAAGAAGATGCTGCAAGGTATTGCTTTAGGAAATGATTTTATTGAAGGGAGATAATAACCTCAAGGAATTAGGTAATCGGCTTGGTTGCAGTTCCTCTTAGTTGATGGAAATAATTTCTAAAAGTCGCAAGTCCTTTTGGATTGAACACAGAGCTCATAATGATTATGTGAGGGATGTTTCAGTAATATTGTTGGATTTAAATCCCGAGGGTATCAGTTCACTGCAGTTCAATGCAATGACTTAGTCGCTTCAAACAATCCCAGACACAATTCCAAAACTTGAACAAAACTTAGCCTTTATGGGTAAAAATTCGGCTCGAAGGACCAATGTTTAGGAGTCATTATAAGAACTAAACAGTCGGATTCTCGAGACGAAAGGAGGAGAAGATACAACTGCAAACTCAATTTGTTGCAGCAAGTAGTGAAAATTCGGCTCGAAGGACCAATATTAAGGCGTCAGAATAAGAGTTAAGAAGTCCTTAGTGGATTTTTTCTTAAACTTCCTCGGATTCTCGAGACGAATGAAGGAGAAGATACAACAGATTTCCACTTCCTCGGATTCTCGAGACGAACGAAGGAGAAGGTACAACTGCGAACTCTATTTGTTGCACCAAGCGGTGAAAAATTTAGCTCGAAGGACCAATATTTAGGCGTCAGAATAAGAATTTAGAAGTCCATAGTGGATTTTTTCTTACACTTCCTCGGATTCTCGAGACGAATGAAGGGGTAGAACTGCGAACTAAGTGGTGAATGTAAGTCGGAGAATGTTAAATGTCGACTACACTCTCCTATTCATAATGAACAAATGAACTACTATGATCTAGTTCAAATAATCCTTAAACGTCTGCCTTCAGCTTTACGACAATCAAGGGGCCTGAACCTTCTCCTCAACAATGAAGCAACTGCAAATGCCAGGGTGTTTAACCCAACAAAAGGACAGCAGCATACCGCTTTTAATGATGTATTTGTGTATCCGAAACTGCTGCGATTTTTAAAAGGTAGGTAGAAAGCCTTTTAAGAAATGAATACAAGAATGAATGCATAATAGCTATTAAGCCTGAAAGTGGCTCAACTTTGGACTGTTTTTCAATTTGCAATCGGTAGCTGTTTCACAAGAAATGAAAGTGTTTAGCAGCAACCTTAAGAATTATAAAACTTGGTTGCTGGTAACTAAAACCGTCAGTACTTCCCTTCGTATTCAGAACCTTAGTTCCTTCAACCATGGCACACCAAGCAGCACACATTAGTAATACACATTCCGAGAACATGCCCATTTCTTTTCCCAGTGCGTATAATTCTCCACTTCAAACTTCCTCCCCTTGACCCTGAGTGTAAAAACAAAAAAACAAACCTATTTAGGAAACTACAAATCACAAAGCAAAGCCAAAAAGCATGCCTCCCTATACAAAATAGTATAACGAGACTCCCCCCTTAACAAATTAATCGTCAACTTGTAACACATTCACGCGAAAAGGTTCTCCAATCACCGGCTTAGAGGTCTTCAACTGCAAAAAAAAAAGTGTGTTTAATTCACTGCCACCTTAATTACACGCGAAAGCCCACTAAAGAGTCAACGAACAAAAAAAAGACGTCCCCGAATATAACACTGTGCAACCCTTACAAGTGAAATAATTTATTTGCCTATTCCGGTTCCCTGTGCCTTGGCACCCTCCTAAGAAGATGCCCACCCCATGTGGCGTGTCAACTAATCAACAATTCAACGGTAACCTTCTGCGAGTAGCTATTTTCGAATTCGAAATCAAATGAAATACGCATTACACTACTAATGCGAGATACACATACACCGAAACCAAGCCGAAGAAGGAATCATCGGTTTGGTGCGACAAAAATAGGGACTCGCTGTGTATTTAAGACTATATGCGTGCGCCATGCCAGGAAGTGAAAGTAAGTAATACTCCCTGTTAATTACGTAAGCACCTTTTAACAGTAAAAGTGTACTCCAATCAGCCAGCCTGGCATAGCCTCCCATGATACGCCGATGTGCGTAGGGTGGGTATTTGAAGCTTGAAGGCTTGAAGTCGTTAAAACGCAAAAAGTTTTAATATTCTTTCTTCTGTTTGTTTGTATTTCGATATATGTACGTATGTATGTGCGACGGTGCTCGTAAAACCAGTGACGGGGGCATAAATCAGAGTCGAAATGCAAAGTAGCACTGAAGTTAAGATGTGAGAGAGAGAGAGAGAGAGTTCTTATGTGAAGAAGGTTTCGTTTATTATTATTTTTTGCCTTAGTCATATGTCAAAGATGTGATTAACGGGTGTAAGGTGATTTTGTCACGCTAAATACTGAAGAGGTTGCGATGGTGAGGAATGAAGGTAATGTGACCGACTTTTATTCGCACGTGCACGAAAATAAATACGATTGTGGCTTAAGGGGGAGTCAACATGGTATTTGGGATATCTAAACATACAAGCACATGCATATGTAAATATGTGTACGTAATGTTCGAGTGCAAAATATTTAGCAACAATGAAAGTTTTTTGCAACAAACTTTGTCACTGAACGTTTTCCACTTATTGTAGGAAAAATATAAGGACGTACGTCGATTTCAATGGCCTTTTAGAATCATTCAGCGTTTTTTGCTTTAAAAAATGAGTAAATTTGTAGATTTTGCTAGGTTCAGCTTGTACACGCTTTAATCATAAATCCTACAAGTTTTATAAAAAGAATGATCTGGAGTCACTATGGACATGAGTATTCAAAGATATTCGTAGAAAGCCTTTTGAGACTCAAGAATGCATACATAATAGTTATTAAAGCTTTTATAGAAATTTTGAACACGTACGTTGACTGTAAAAGTGGCTCAATTTTGTTATCCGTTGTTTAATTTCAAAAAGGAGTGGTTTTGTAGATTTTGCCAGCAGAGATACGATACATGTAAAAAAAAATTAGCTTGTTTTAAGAATATTTACTATCGTTTACTTGATTATGTTCAATTTCTCGTCGAAATGAAGGACATTTAAGCTAAATGTAGCCATATGTAGGCTAAAAATGTGTAACTTTTCGCTTTTATCAAGTTATTACTCAACTAAAGTCACACATTCCACAAAATTTCTACTGATACTCTTCACTATTCAGGATTCTTTGTGGAAAAGTTTATAAGGCTACTGGTATGCGACTATGATGAAGTATTTCTCTTGCATAAGCTTAGAAAATTGTCCAACAAACATTGACACAATGACCACTTCAATGCCATCTTTCACTTTCATGTGAAGCCCTTGCACACCTGTGACAATACACCCCCTGCCTACGCAATCAAACTTTAATTTTTGTCCATTTCCAAGTCATTTACAGGTACACACTCATTAATTAAATCCCAATAGATGGGAGGAATGAGAAACGTTCTCAATTTACTTTACTTAAGCACTTCAGGTACACCACTCCAGCAGAGGAGAGGACGCATCTGCAATATTCACTTCTTGCACTTATTGTGCGTCCATCTCGAACACTTCTCAACAGCACTTCAATTGAAAGACAGTTCTCCTGCCTCCTTTTCACCATCCCGCCGCCCCACTGAATACTACCGTCAGTTACTTGAAAATTAATTAAAAATATTGTCATGGGAGAGTCGGTGGGTGGTGGCAGGGAATTGCAAAAATATTCTATTAGTCCCTGTACATCTCTTTGCTCTACACAACACACACTCACCGTTTTCATTCGTGTGTCGCTGTGTATCTCGAATAATAATTTCAATTAAAAACTCAATTACAGATGGCACTTCAAGTAAAATAGATTAGAAAAAAAAAAGTCAAATAAAAATAGCCACCACCTACACCTGTTAGGCAATCTCAAGCCTCATCAATATATCCTTGTTTCAACAACAACGGAGGCACCTACGAGCTACTACCGGTTTCCGAAAGAGAAAAGTATCCCTTTTCCTGTTGTGTTATGTGTGTATGCTTGTATTCCTTCACTTCCTGTGGTGATATATTGGACAGGGGATAAAACAAATGGAAAAGCTGAAGATATATTGTATGTCATTGTGTGCATGGTGGAGTGATAGAAAAGTCTGGATGGGAGTTTGTTGGGAGGACACTGTAAACTCACTTAAAATGTAATTAGCAGCTGGGCATGGTGAAAGGAAATCGATCGTAGTTCTTAAACTATTTCCGGATTCATGTTACAGAGTGCAGTTTGTGGGGTATCGGGGATGGATTGAAGAAGAATAAGATGAATCAGCCATATACCACGAATGTGATTAAAGCGATGGCAAAGTAAATTGATTAGGGGATGGTGTTGTAGTCTCTCTACTCCTACTGTCTGGTGGTGTGGCGTGTAGAGGTAAATTCAAGTTAACCAAACTACTAGAGTAGTTTGCGTTCTTTAAGGGAGTGATTGCATTCACTGTCGTGGTGATGCTGCCTCTTGGGAAAGTTTTCAATCTTTTACGTGTCAAGAGTGCATTAAGTTGTCTGGCTTGTTTTGGTGTAAGCAGAGAATGCTTACTTTTAATTGAATTGAAATTGAAAAAGAGTAAGAGAGCCAGTGAACAAAACTAGCTACGTATCTAATGGTACTTTTAATTTTAATAGACATGGTACTGCACAGGCTTTAGAATGTCAATACATCAGAACTAGTAATTGGTTCCCAAACTGTAAACTTATTGTTTTACCAATTGTCACCATCAAAAGCGAGCAAATGTCAAAATACATTAGCACGACAGCTGAGACGTCAAAGCATTAAGGCTGTGTTCACTGTCGATGCGATGCGATTTGTTACTAGCAACCAATTGCAGAGGTACATATGGAGCTGTTCATGGCGTAGCGATTTGGCGAAACGCGAATTGAGCGACTAAAAGCGCCTTTCGACTGCGACGAAAACAACTGTCAAAACAAGAATACAACTAGGGGAAACCGCTCTGTTAGAATCACTCAGGTCGCTGCAGTACAAATTGTCAAAAACTCGTTCACTGGAGTAGTAACGCATATCCACAATGAGCAGCGCAGCAACGGTGTTTGCAGTTACAATAGATTTTTCCGTCGACTGCTCTGCCATTTCTTTTTGTTTTGATTTGAATTGTCAAAAACTAGTGCAGCTCGTCCGAAAGTAGAAGTTGACTCAACTTGTGCTGCAGCTACTTTTCATACTTCAGCTTCAGCAACACATTGTGCTCGCAGCATTGAGTTTGACAACTCGTAGTGCTCCGCTGCAGCTACACCATTGTGTTCAGGCAGTCAATCGCTTGCGATTTCGCTGGTACCGATGTCGCTGGAAATCGCGCGAAATGATATCGAATTCGTTTGACAGTGAACACAGCTGTCAAGAGGAATAAAATGACAATAAATTCAAAAAAGCGTCATGATATGTCAAGTTTCGTAGAACTGTCATACACTTAATATTTATGTTAAAAAGACAAGACGCAGGTCAGGCAATGACACATTGAGACAAATTGAGCGCCACTTGTCATAGACTCGGGGATCTTACCCATTTTTTTCTTCACAGAACGTTTTTATATCTGTGGTAGCTTCTTTATTCAGCACAATATGTATACTTAAACGCAGTAGAGTTGTTGGTGCTACGATTGAAGCTATTCTTCGAATCTTGCACTTCTGACACTTTCACTTTTTTGAACACATATCTAGAACAGATTGCAGACATGGTTTTGACAATAATACACATAACTTTTTGTATCTTAAACATAAACATATGTATTAGTAGATCATGTTCAATAAAAGTTGTATTTATATATTATTCCCACTTCTGACACGTTATCCAAAGTATGTACATATGTATACTCACAATTTAGAACGTGACATACAAAAATTCAAATGGACAGCATGTCCAGGGTATGGTAGAATGTATACATAATATTACCAACAAGTTTTGTCCTGTTTTGGTTAAAGTTCCCTGATGGCTTACGAGTGGCCTGAGGTACCAATTTACCAAATTGAATTTGTGCCCAGAGATGGAATGTCAGTTCTGTTTGGAGGTTGATGAATCATCCGGACATATTCTCCGCATCATATTAATGAAGGAGACAAAGAAATACGAACGGCATCCGAATTAAAAGACCTAAAGACCTACAAAAAAAAAAAAAGAAATCTATTTGTATGGCTCTTCGGGATCACATAAATATTTTTCCCAAACTCGCAGAAAACGGCTATTACCATTTAAACCTCATAACCAAATCGATTCCACTCGAAGGATTAACACCATAAGCTATAAAATCCTTTAAAATATCGTTTGGATTTGTCATCCAGAAATGAATGTGCCGGCGATTAAGCTTTCCCTCTACTAAATCTGAATCTACAACCCGACAAAATGATTCACGAAAGCAGTAGAATAAGAAGAATAATAACTGCCGACAATGAATTTCATAAATATTTACTGACTACTTATGAAAATGTCCCTCTTTAACACTTTTCTGACTGGTTTCCTCTTCCAAAGAGAAAGAGAGAGAGACCGGTACAGAACTCCTTTTTCGTGATTATTTATGGAAATCTGGTTCCCCGTACCGAGTCCTAAAAAAGACGACTCATCTCGGTCGGAGCCCACCCATAGTGAAAAGTCATTTTATAGTTATTCTCTCCTCTGTGGCGGTTTTCTATTTCAAAATGTTTTACGCATAATTTGCCATCGGATAAAGAAATGAAAGTACGGATGGTATCCCGGCAGTAACACATTTACTTGGAACGACATCGACAAATTATACGCTGTGCGGTAATGGCTGCTGCCTCTGCCTCTGTAGTATTCTCTCTTCACTATATCACATTTCCTGTGTCCTGATTTTCATAAGGACATCGAACAAAACCCCCAAACCCCACATCCTACACTTCAGTCTTTTTTTTTTCTTTTTTGTATGATCCAATGGGAATCGATGGCTAGGCGCGCGTCAAATGAAATTATAATAATGAAGAAAAATCTACGAAACACCCACTGTCACATAAAAAGGATACACACATTCATAGAACCAAGGAGAATAAGCGAAATATTATGCAAGTCACATCATAGCTTCAAGGCGGTGTAGTGTCCTCGAGCATATTAAATTCAAACACCACCCATCCGCTGGTAGTCTAGGAGAAACCTATGAGAACCACACACAATAGGAGAGCAATACGTACTCATACAAAAAAAAAACGAAGGAATTTTCAACAGAACTCTCCCTTCTCCACCATTCGCAGGCAGCCCTGCCAATCGTTACCCAAAAGGAAGAAGAAAAAGGAGTCAATTTGTATTCAAAATGTGCAGTGGTAAAATTCAAATGGAAAAATCCTGTATTACTTCGTTCACAATGGGGTGCACCACCACAACACACAGTAGATGATATACTCGTACACACATGGTGAAACAATGTGTTTTTTTTTTTTCGTCCTTTTTTTTGTTTTTGCTGAAGCAACACGCACGTCAAAGCCGAACGCGTGTTGTTTTCGGTGTTTCAAGGATATGAGACCAAAAACATAACAAAAACACAAACATACACCCCTCGAGTCACCCACTCGCAGATCTCTTAAGAACTTCACCCAGCAGCTCCAATTCTCCACTCCAACGCGTATCCTTTCGATGCATGTTACGAGATGAAAGAGAGGTGGCAGTGGTGGCAGCGGCAGCGGCAGCGGCAACGGTGGCGGTAAAGGACTTATGAGTTTCTACAACGTTGTTGTGTATGAGAAGATCCCTTAATAATATGAAATGCAGAACGTGATATGCATTTTGTGTGTGCTTTCGGTTGGGAGCCATGGAGTGGCAGGCGTTTTGTTTAACTTGCGTCTGGCTGAGTTTGTGTCCTGGAAAGAAGACCTCTCCTTGAACTGTGTGTGGAAAATTTACTTTAGTCTATCCATTTGTTATATGACTCGAGAGAGAGAGAGAGAGAAGTGAAATTCTTTGGCGTATCGAGGTCGAGTTGTTTTGTGCGATGATGATGAGGACACGAAATAGCTCCCTTTTCAGGGATACAAGCAGCACACACAAACACGTGCAGCACCAGTATAGTAGCTGCTAGAGAGACATGACGAATGAGGTATTGAGACTGAAATTAATAATGCATTTCGTTTGCATAGTCGACAAAAGGACTTGTATACTCCACACTAAGAGAAGGTCTCCTTCGATTCATATATGTCAATTTGAGAAATGAAAAGGTTACTTAAATGGTCTTGTGCTCCTGATGTTGCTCCTTCGAGTGGCAAACGTAACAAATTGCTAATATTTATTTCAGGGATGAAGGATGTTACCCAGAAGTTTCTGACCTAACGAAGGTATTTGTTTCTGTTTTCGGGATACATTTTTGGGGAAGAATTTGAATTTATAGTGGATTAGATGAGGCATTACGAGAACAAATTCGTTGTGTTAGGGATTTAACATATGTATGTCTACGAGGGGTAGAGGTGAAACAGAAGAAAATGTATTCAGATCTTTATTTAAAAAAAAAAAAAACATAAGGCAAACTTATACAGAAACCTAGACTGTCCTTGCTTTTTTAATTAGGAAGGAGAAGGGCAGTCAGAGTAGCAGTAGACTGACGATGCTAAAGGATTCAGGTAGTACTACTTATTCTCAAAAACCTCAAATTTTTGTTCAAATTTCTTACAAAAATGGTCCCCCACCAAGGCCTACTCATTGGTTAATCCATTGCGGACATATTCTGACTCCAGCGAAGAGTAAACCCCTGAGAATACATTCTACGTGAATCTTAGACTGAACACTGCTTCCTCGGTTCAAGAGAATGTTGCTGAACAGCAAGCTATGACAAAGAACTCGGTAGGATCAACCAAACTGGAAAAACCTAAGGTATAGGAGGCGGGTTGTGACTTCAGCACGGCGTCAAAACTGGGACTATTACGTCTCAAGCTTTAAAAAACCTTCTGTGTACAACTTTACTCAATCTTGGAGATCATTCTAATCAAATTTTGGGGAGCTTGTGAAAATAAGGAGAGCATTACTAAAGGTCAGGTTCTCAGTAGCGCCATCTATTCAGAAACTATATTTAACAACTGTTAGCGAATGCACGAACCTTTTCTTTCCTCCCTACGCTATATCTTAAGGATTTTCTGGCCGAACCGTATCTCTAATGAAGAGCTTTATCAGAGAAGGGGCCATGAACCTATCGGCACAACCATACGACGACGTAAGTAGCTGTGGATTGTTCATACTCTCTGAAAGGGTGACAAATCCATAGCTAACCACGCGATGGAATGGAAGCCGCTTACACAGGACGGCGGTGTTCCTAGGAGTACGTGGCGCAGAACAGTTGAGAAAGGAGCACGGCAACTGGGAGGAGTTGGGTAGAGCTTAGGCACATTTCCAATCGCACACAATGGCGCGTAGGCATTGTAGAAGTCCTAGAACCCACAAGGGGATACAGGACATAAGTAAATAATTGTAGAGGTCCTAGGACCCACAAGAGGATACAGGACATAAGTAAGTTTACTTAAGAAGGGAACTTTGTTCATCTTTCACTTGAGTATATAGAGCTCCTTCTATAAACTGCTTTGTGACAAATTTCCAACTCAAAACTTCAATCAAAGTTGAGACAAGTATGATGGAGTTAAAAAAAAACTGGGTTCACCTATTCTGTTCGCACGGGTACACCGTAAGGCACTGAACTTATTTGCTTCAAACCCTTTGATATAGAGAGTATTACATGCCGTTTAAAGCAGAGTCTTAAAGAGTTTTAAAATTTTGAATATCATCGCTGAAATTACCATGGAAATGTAGAATGCCACGCCCACTGACTGAATAAATTCAAGAAAAACTACACTTTAATCTCAATCCTTTAAATTCTGTAAACTTAGCGTAAAGGTGCAAGTATAGCCCCAGTCATGAACTGCTCAAAACTTTTATGATTTTCAGTTTCATGTTGAAAAATATTCACACCTTCCCTCCCAATGCCGCCGATCCATTTCGGCTTTCACACTCCCAAGTCATGTGTGGAAGAGTTATATAAACATAAAAAAGATATAAAAAAAGCAGCACCATCCAATAAAAAGTAGTTGCGCAACGTGTTGTTGTTGTTCTTTAAAGAAAAAATTTCACATTTAACGTTTAATTCCTCTCCAAAGAGACATGACTATACCACTCTTTGTGTCATACCATGTGAGAAGTTCCATGACCCCAATTGAATAGAATATGACGGTGGGAAACATAAAAGAACGCCACTCGAACCGACAATCCAAATTAAAACCTCCAATCATGAATGTGTATGCATTCGTGGATTAATCTCCTAGGTAATGACCTCTTTGACAATTTTTTTTTTTTTTGTGTTTTTCATATCAGTTTCCTCTCCAGAGACTGATTGTTCTTTTGAAAACTCTACTGACTGTGTGTATCCAAGTAATGACTGCAAAACAATGAGTCGTTTGTTATCAAAAACAAAAAATAAAAATGAAAAATTCTTTAAGAAAAAAAAGTTCTTTAAGTACAAGGTTTCGGCCCACATGTGCTTGTTTGGCTGCTAGATATCTTGACCGCAAAGAACTTCTAAAACACAAAGTACGTGATAAACAAGCTTTAGATACACAGATACGCATTGTTGTATACTTTTATTCACATCATAAATTAGTGTGAAACTAAACACTACAGGCAGAGCGCGTTGTGCGTATCGACACACAAAAAAAAAAAACGTTAAGTAAAGTTAGATACTTTTTTTCCTGTTTGTATCTTTAAACATACATACTTTCAATGGGATTTCGTGTGTGTATTATTTATTTCCAAAAGTAAGGCAGAATGTATCTGCTTATTAGCATAAACATGTTAATGCAATTAATTAGCGTCAGTAATAAGTAACACGTTAGATGAAAGAAAATATTATTCGGTTCGCTTTTTCAAGAAAATTGGTTTTGGTTCAAGCAATCTTTTCTATTCGGTGGGGGTGGTGGGCGAAAATTATTTCGAAAATAATATTTTCATCGCGTGTGCTGAAAGTTTATAATGAAGTATGGATTTATTAAATTTATGAACGGGGAATTATTCTGGGAAGCGGATTGTTCTTGTGTTTGATGTGGGATGCATGGGCTTCGGAATTTCATTTGCGTTTTTTTTTTGGGCTAAAAATATGAAAGTATTTCACAGAATATCTTGTTATTATTTTTGGATAATAAATTGTAAAACATATCCTTCGAATGGCTGAATTTGTTTGTGTAAATGAATTCGAAAAAAGTTTAAATGGTTTCACTTATGCAACTTGTTTCGATGTCCAAAAAAGTTTATGCAAATCCACAGTACAAAAGGGAAAGTTTCATGGCAATCCATCCATCTGGTAGAGATTTTGGCTATCAAATTAACATTTCGGGTCTCAAAGTCACAAATGGAAAAGGACTCGTGGAACAAGTGATCGAAACTATTACAAACTTAGGTTTTCAGGGCATCAATCACCCAAATTGACGTAAATATCGTTCATACTGTGTGGCATGTGGCACCATGTTATTGGAGCCACATATCACTGATGTCAACTTGAATCAATTCTGACCAAATGTAGTTTTTTAACATGACTCGATAGCAACAGCTCCGGCATGAAATCCACACCACATTGGCACTTTTTGTGGATACAATGGAGTCTATTGAAGCACGTGTGTGCTGCCCAATACTGCATATTTTACTTATTGGCAAAGCCATCAGGATTTTCCTGAAACTATTGCATAGTCCAATCGATCAAGAGGCTTGCGACTTTGGTAATACTACTGTCTCACTGGCGCAGCAACATTCAATGTTGAGTCGAATTGATTCTTTAAACCACGCACAGCCTGTCTGGTGGGAGTAAAAATTGACAGAAAATTGGAGTAAGCACTCACAAACTTGCTACCACCGACTCAGAATTGCGTTGCTCATTCGGAAACTTCATCAAAAAACCAAAATGTAAACCGTGACAGATGTTTTGACATTGACAGATCATAAGAAAAGTTTAAGATTGTAGTTGTATTGTAGTGCAAAATTGTTGTGTCTCTAGTGAAATACCCTTTACTGCTTTTTGACATCTGTACAGATGATTCGTAGAGTGTTTTTGTCAGTTCAAAACAAGATTTAATTTTCGATTTTTAATGAGATTTGACACACGTTTGGCTAGCGCAAGGGTGCACGGTGTTCAATCTATTTTCATCGGCAAAAATTCCGGTTATTTTGAGGTTGTAAACAAGTTGCGGAATCGTGTTACAATGACCGATACACCACGAATTAAATTGAGGCAACATGGCTGTTGTTAACCTCTTTGAACCTATCAGCCATTCGTCTAGTAACAGATTTCCGGTACTCAAAGAGAGCTAAATTTTCCTGATTTGGTTTAGTAAGGGGTACAACTGAAAAATGCATATATTTCGCACGATACGACAATAGACAACGGCTTCCGACTAATTGACATTGTAGCAGAAGTTTCGAAGACACTAACCTAGCTATCTCCAGATGGTCGAACCGCCAACCAGGTGCTAATGGATACGAGGCACGCATCCTGCATTCTATATGTGCAAAAGTTTAAAGTAGCAAATGTCGGCTCTGACCACTTTTTTGTTGCAGCGAAATGCAGAGCACAACTATCCAACGAGAAGAAGCTGCGAACCGCCTAGAAAAAGACAATCAACTTTGGAAGCCTTCACACGACTGGAGTAGCCAGAGTATAGAGAGCGCCTGAGTGAGAGAGTCCCTCCGCTGTGCATTCACCATTCACAAATGGCAACAATCTATGGAACTAGTATCGCGATGTCATCAAAGAGTAGCCAAGACTACCATAGGTCACCAACCATCGCCTAAGAGGAGCCCTTGGTATGATGATAAATGCGTATGTCGGAAAAAGGTGACAAAAAATCCGCACCTACATATGTATAAATGCTGCAGCGAAAAACAAGAAGAAGAATATCGAGCAAAAAGAAGGGAAGAAAAAGAGATCCTGCGTAAAAAGAAAAGGGACCACGCAGTCCAAGGGTATCGGGGAGTCTCGCGACAGGAACAACACCCGGATATTTCTCAGGAAAGCCAAGCAGCTGGCAGCTGGCTTTAAGCCTGGAACGCAGGCTCTTCCAAATAGTGAAGGAAACCTAGTCACCGAAGCACAAGGAATACTAGATATATTCAAGGAGCATTTTCAGCATCAAATAGAGAAAGTGATAGGACAAGAAGAGAAACTGCGTCCAGTTAATGATTCAGCTATCAATAAGCTGAAGGACAACAAAGCCGCTGGCTCTAATGGCCTCCCACCACCAAATCATCAACCAAGTATGGGTGAATGAAGCCATGCCAGATGACTGCACTATATGCCCCATCTTAAAGGAAAGCGACCTATGTCTTGCAGGAACTATCGAGGCATAGTGTGAACGTCTGAAAACTTTCTGCAACACAAGAACAAGAAACTCACCATCTCCTCATCGACTTTAAAGCCGCATATGACAGCGTTCATCGTCTTGAGCTCTACAAGGCGATGGCCGAATTCGAGATCCCCGCAAAACTGATCCACATCAACTCCACGAACGACACCCTAGTGGACATTTGTCGAAGACTTATCCTAGTAAACCGCTGCTACTTCGGTTTGGCGAAACAAATGGGTTCAAAATTCCTAACTCGGAAGGCGAAATGTGTGCTACAAAACATTGATTCTGCCAGTTCTCCTATAAGGAGCCGAGTGCTGGGTACTTTCTGTACCAAGATGTGGATGTAGTCCAAAAACCCAAACCAGATGTAGCCGAGCCAGTGTAGTCGACTGGCCACCTGGATATGGAAAGCAATTTCAAGTAGAATGTGTGAAATTGCAACGGGCTCCCACAAGCGTCAGCGCTGACACCACATCTCTTTATACGACCATAATGTTTACTACCCAATTTAAGACGTGCCTTCTAAAGATCCGCATTAGCTAGCCATAACTTTATTGTAAAATTTTCGAACCATATTCATCGATTTTCTAGAATAAAGAATGGTTTAACGTGCACTAGAGTGATCTATGTTTCACAAAAAGCAAGAAGTCGTACCATAGTAAAAACTAAGAAGTCTCACGCAATAGTCGCTGCTTTCGCCATCAAAAAAGACAGGTCAAAGATTTGGAACTCATAACATAACAACCTCATAGCTGAGGAAGCTCTTTACACCACAATTGACGTGCCTTTTTGGGGATACGTATTTCAATATCATATAACGATTGCTGACCAATAAGATGTACATATATACAAACCTACCACAGAGCAGACCCCTATTTATTGAATAAGAGCCCTTGTGGTCAGAAGGCTTCAAAGGATACCAAACATAACCCACATATTATTTCATAAATCAAACCACATACTCATCGTTAATAGATCTTTAAACCAAAACCCCGTTTCCAAGTGACGACAATAACTTCAAACAGTGTAAGCCCAAACCCTTCTTCCTCCTAAACAACCCAATTAGAGAAATTTCAATCTCCGGTGTAATGGGGTACTAGGATAACCCAAATGATTGTTTGGAGGTTAAAGTCCTTTTAGACTTAAGCATTTCCGACTCAGACGTTTATCTCCACTTTGTTTTGCTTTTGTCCATTTAAAATGATGTCCTGGTAAGGCTCTCTTTTTTTTGTAAATTTGTTTCGTTGTTCTAGACAGATTTATCATTAAAACAAAAGGACACTACCTCAACCTCAGCGCAAGTCTATGTAAAACTAGTACCACACAGAAAAAAGAATAGCAAAAGCACACACATACAATGTCCTTGTAAAGAGTTTTAATTATTTGCTTTTGTGTTGTGTTGTGTTTTTTTTGCCATAATGGCCATTGCCTCATATTGTTCAAGTCCCATGGTACATAACCCTACACTATGAACCAGAAAACAAGAAAAAAAAAAAAAGCCAAATATCCTTTATATTTTGTGTACATGGAAGGGAAAAAGGGAAAAAAATAAATAAATAAAAATAAAATATCAAATAACAACTTTAATGACCAACTGAACAAATTGCACACAGACGCACAGATACAACCGTGTATGTCCTGAACAAGGATACCACATAGTATTTTTAGAATATAATGCGCATGGGGAAATAAACTATCTATGACCCTTACTTTTGATATTTGAAGCGTGATATCATCACAGGATGTATAATAATCAGTTCGGGGACTGAACTGTGACCTATATTTTATAATTGAATGGGTTTTGTTCGAGTTTTGTGCGTTTTTTTTTTTTAACTTACGAAGGACATGACTACATTTTATAGCTGTGCGTACAACTTGTATTCATTTGGTGATATTTCAATGAATAGCATCTCTAATTGGAACTGAGCTTTGAGGTTAATTAGTTTCAAAATAATGCAATTGTGATTGTGGTCTGCAGAAGGGAGCCAAAAGGAGCATGTTGAGTTTTTCAAATATACCTGTACGACTGGAGTAATGAGAGTTGAGAGTTCGATGTTTAATGCGATTACCTCGATTCAATGAAGTGGTTAATATGATGTTAATGATGTTTTCAGATAAATTTGTTTTGCGGTTTGCAAACCAAGCGGCTGACAGGAAAAAAAGCCAGATCAATGCGATTGATTTTCACAGCAATTAAGTTCTTAACAACAGGAAACGGCTTCTTCCTTCGCATTCCATTCTTATACAGATACACTCAGGCTGGATGGGCTTGATAAGATAACCCTTTTTTTATGGTAATCAGAATTGAAAAAAGGACCAGGATACAGTGAAACCAGTTTAAATGCATCTAGATCCAAAAGAAAAATTAATTGAGCACTATAAAAATATGCAACGAAAAATGTAATCAAGCAACTTATTGCCTACTTTTGGCGGATAACTGTAAGCGCATCGGAAGTGAAATAAGCAGGTTGTCTTTTGAACTAATAAGAATAAGAATTAGATCACGGACTGAATTCGATTGGAAAGAACTGTTCTCGTACCTCAAAAGACGTATCTTTTACAATTCTTCATAGCTTTTCGAGTTTAAAAATTCACAGTTTGGAAGCTTCTTTATACTCAAAAGAAAATATGAGAAGCATTTGAAGCCAGAAATGCCATTTTTCAAAGCTTGGATCTTAGTTTTTAATTCGATAAAATATTGCTGTTGCGGTACTTTGCATTGCAACAAAAGACACGCCTTCTTTGAAGTCCAGCAAAAGGGGGCAAGCAGATAAAGTCATAGCTGTTTTCGATACAACTCTTTGGTAAAAGTTACATCTTTTACAAGAAGTCCAAATAAAGCGGTCATAAGTTTCGATACAAATCAAAATGTTTCATTGGACGCTTGTGCTCATCTTGTGTCCAAATGTTGTAGTACAAAAACATTCGATGGATGTTTCTGAAGTTGATTTTGTGAAATCAAAGCAACTGCTATTCATTACAGTTTACAATATTCAGCTGTGTACTTCTACCACAGGAAACATGTGTTTGATGTTTTCGTTTAATCCGAATAAGACACCTCATGTGGTGACCTGTCCTTACAAAACTAATCCATTTACTGTATATTGATTATGTGGTGTTTTTAAGATTTGGTTATATTTTACTTTACTGCGTTAAGTGACCAGAACGGGTTCCAAAAATTGTAGAAGTCGTGAGCCTTTAAGCCAACGATTCTTTACATAAGTCCAGCTTCTACGACTTTATCATTCCGACTTACCTGCAAGAAAAAATAAAAAAAGAAAACAATTAGAATTTGTATAGCAAACATTATGTATATTAAAGAACAAATTTGAAAGCCAATGACAATTACAAGACTATTTCAACTCAACCAACATGTGGCATACCGCAAGGGTTTCCTCTTATGTCTGTACCTTTCACCCTTTTAAGTATTCAGCGGTCTGACAATTTATTCGGGAACAGGATTTTACTTGGCTATTGGACTACAAAAACCATAGGTATTGACTTCGTAGAACCCCCTTATTTAGGCATCCTTGACTCAATCAATCGATACTAAATGTGAAGAAAGGGAACAGCGTGTATCTGAACGGTTAGATCTTTGCGTATTTGTAGACCATTCATAGTACTGATGTTTTAAATTATGAAAATGTAATTCTTACAGGAACCCAATACAGAAAATGATTCCATGGGTAAATAGCGATCAAAGGACCCTTCTCTGGAGTTTTATGGCTGTCACTTGACTTGAGGGTATACAAACCTTAAATGCTCTGCAAACGCCATAATACAAATGAATTAACAGTTCTTATAGAATTTTTGGTCTCCTGTATCCATTGTATTGGAAGAAGTATTTTGATTTACCAGTCCATTGTGAATAGGAATAGAGATCGGTATAGTGAAAGCCAGAATATATAAGTTTTGTTTCTACAATTAGGAGTGCCACAAGGTTGAACACATTGACCTCTGCTTTTCACAGCGATTTGAAGAGACCTTTAAGAATACTTCATTACTCAATCAATCTGGGAGGACGATGGGAGGACAATCGATCTGGCTAACGAGTCGTGTCTTAGTCCTGATAGTGAAAGGATTAACTTTTAAAACAAAAATTATGTAAGTGGACGCACAGTCAATAAGATGTCTGGAACACAGTTGCAATGGAATGATCAGGGTCAGTCAAGGGACACTTAGTGATATAAATTCGTTAATCTTACTGCTGCTATATGTACATCAAGATTATTTCCTTACACTAAAGACAAACCTGCTTGTATCTACAATAAGGAAGTCACGGTTTCAGGAAGTGGGTCGGTTTACTTTCTGGTCTTCATGGTTTGCATGTCGATTCTGTCTAGAGGTGAAGAAGAAAACCTGCCTCCATAACATGTATGAACTTGTATCTACTACATATGTATGTATATACATGAAGGTAGTATGTCTAACCGCAGAGGTTTCTCTATAAAGGTGCGGTCTTACGGGAAACCTTTAATATACTGGATTATATGTTTTACTAACATAAGTTCTCTGTAGGACTAGGAATCTCCTCCCCGGTTTCGGATCTGAACAAAATTTGACCTACTTTCACTGAACTTTATCCAAATGGTAGGAACTCTAGGCAGCTCGGAGAGTTCTGTGACACAAATCAGTAAGACTGTAGACAACAATAGCATGCCTACATCCACATGCAGTGTCTACTATGAACTTGGCCCCGATTTTAAATTCACAGCAAACACATCAAAAGAAAACCCATCAACACCGTCTTCCTGCGTAGCCTTTAAAATTTTAATACATTCATCTATTCACAGCGCCCGCCCGACTGACAAGCTGGTTTCTTTCATCTCGCCTGCCTGTCCCATTATCATAATGAAGAAAATACAACGAAATATTTAATATTAACACTTCATGAATATTTAGAGACGACCGTCTTTGGAATTTTCACCCGCAAGTCAGTCACAAAATCCTTATTGCCATACTATGTGCGCGCTGCAGCACCTCATTTGATCTCTCTGTGTTCCATCCCGCCCACAACCATCTGACCTTTCCATACACAATGGAGAAGACGGGTGCAAAATAATATAAAAATATCCACTGCTTCGACTAAATAGATTAATTTCAATCCTCTACAGGCCCAATATCTGCTACTACAACTCCTTTATTGTTCGACAAAAAAAAAAAAAAAACCGAAGGAGGCAGTTCCAAAATGAACTGGAATCCCAGGATAAAATTACTCAAAATATCCATTCATATGTCATTCACAGGTATTGAATATTTAATGGTTATTCTGTTTGGCTGCCTCCTGCCTCCTGCCTCCCAGTTTGCATGGAATATTTATACACAAAGTAAATAAATGAAAGGAATGCCAGGAAGATGATGAAGACGAAGAAGAAGGGTTAAGTACTTAGCAATGGCAATATCCTTCTCGTAGGCGGTTATGTATAAACGATGACATAATAGCACGTTGATATAAAAACGGCGACATTTTCGACCTTCCTTCACTCGACAACCCCTCTGGGGTGCCTTAACTGCGTAGTGACAGGCACATTCTACTAACAGATTGATATTTACTTGTGTATACTACACACAACACAGAATGGATAGATGATAACATCATCGTCATCATAATCATCGTGTCCTTGTATCCATACTACTGCCACCCATGGATACATACATATACATATGCATATATGTATATAGATACATATTTCACTCATTGTCATCTTATTCAAGTTGTCATGTTTAGGTTGTTAGTTCACAAGAGAGTGCGACAGAAAGAGAACGAGAGGAGGTACTTTCTCTTTTGGGTTGTTTTGTTGTAGAAAAACATAAAGGACGACGTGTGTCCTTTGTGGGTAGTAGAAGTGGTTGTCTTTTGCTTCATTTCTTGTTTTCTTTTTTTTTTTTTTTTTGAAACAAGAAGAATGATAAGTACTGAGATACAATATTTTTGCCATAAACTGTGGCATGTTGTTGACTATACACGACGATGACGACCATCATCCTGATACTGATGATGATGATGATGACGATGGCAGTGATGGGAGCGATGATGATGCGGTCGAGCTTTTTATTTGGATCTCATTTAATAGGATAGTACATGTAATTATATTGTTGATGTGGTTGTTGTTCAGGATGCTGTGATGATAATGATGATAGAGATGATGATGCAACGTGATACAGGACTTTTCTTTCTTTATGTTTTGTTATCATTTTGTTTTATTTTTGTTTTTTTCTCCATTTTTATTGTTATACATGTAATTAAGTTTTCTTTTGAAATGTCACTTGTTGGCAGAGTAATTATGAGTCGGTTTCTGTGGGCATTGGCCTTTTAAGTGGAAATCTGTTGGCTTTTTTGTGAACTCTAAAGTTCGAAAACCCAAGTTTGCTGGTTCATACTGCAATGACAAATCATTAGGCGCGGAATGTGGTGCATGGGAATTAGGTCCAAAGTAGAGATCCTGGTCTCCCTGGTCTCCAGAAACATTGGAATCTCTTTTGCTAAGTACCCTAGCAAAGGCAATACAAACACTGGGTGATAATCCCTTTAAATTCAGTGCTTTGGTGAGGGTTTAGGCTAAAACAGTTGGTGTAACGAAATTTGGTAGGTGCTTCAAGCCTCCATAGGATACGAAGTTATTAATGAATTTAGTCCAATTAGGTACCATTGTGTGGCGCATATTTTTCACTAGGACTAGGAGACTAGGCATCCGCGAGCCCGAATGAGTCCACAAAAGCTTTTTGCAGCTTTGAGACTATTGTCTCTTCCAGAGGGACTTAACGATAGGCATTGATAGACTAAGACAAATAAATTGTATTATCCGAAGTAAGTAACCTCTAAGTCTAACTATTGGATGAGGAACAAGTCGCATGCGGCTTAAATTAGGGAATTGTCAAGAAGGACTCCAAGCACAAAGGAACATTTGACCAACGATAGTAACAAAGGGTGGGCCATCAAGTGGTTTCTCTTTAAATCATAGATTATTTTGTCACTGACAGCTGTTTTCCGCTCGAAATTTTGACAGAAAGTCAGTATCATACCTCCGCGGAACGAAATGAGTCGCTTTACGCTTGAACAACGTTGGAAAATACTGAAAATTAATTTCCAAATTGAGTGCTGTGTAGCCCAAACAGTGCGTTATTTGAAAAGAAGTTTTGGTCGAAATGAAGCACTCACCGCGCCTGCTATACGCAAGTTTGTGCAAAAAGTGCATGAGACTCGTATACTAGTGGACTACACTCATGGTGCCCGTCGTCGTACGGTGCAGGCGAGAATGTGGCAATTCACGAACATCAACTCGCCATCGATCTCAACAGCTTAACATTTCACGCACTATACTGAGGAGAATTCTGCACAAAGATCTCGGATTATTCGCTAACAACGTCCAATTGACTCAGCAATTGAAGGCACACGACCTTCCGATTCATTATGGCTACGCAGTTTGGGCCTTAGACGAGCTTGAATTGGACAACGATCTTTTCTGACGAGGCGCAGTTTCATCTCGACGGCTACGTTAACAAACAAAATTGCTGCATCTGAGGTTTGAAAAACCCGCACGTTATTGTCGATAAGCCGATGCATCCACAGAGAATGACAGTTTGGTGCGGATTGTGGAGTGGTGGCATCATTGGACAATTTTTCTTCGAAAATGAGGCTGGGAACAACGTTTCGGTCAACGGTGGGCGTTACAGAGCTATGTTAACCGACTTTTTTTTACTGAAATTAAAGACATGAATTTGGACGACATCTGGTTTATGCAGGATGGCGCGTTATGCCACAAACGATCTTTTGCGCACCAAATTTCCAAATCGTGTTATCAGCCGTCTTGGCGATGTCAATTGGCAGCCTCGGAGCTGCGATTTGACCCCTTTGGAATTTTTTTTGATCCTATCCAATGTACTGTGTGAACGTCTGAAGCCTTTCTGCAACACACTAATCGCCAGGTACCAGTGTGGATTCCGGCCCGGCAAATCGACGATCGACCAAGTTTTCACTCTTAGGCAAATCTTGGAAAAGACCAACGAATTTCAAGTCGAGACCCACCACCTCTTCATCGACTTTAAAGCCACATATGACAGCGTTCATCGTCTTGAGCTCTACAAGGCGATGGCCGAATTCGGGATCCCGGCAAAATTGATCCACATCAACTCCACAAACGACATTCTAGTGGAGATTCGACAAAGACTTACCCTAGCAAACCGCTGCTACTTCGGTTTAGCAAAACAAATGGATTCAAAACTCCTATCTCGGAAGACGAAATGTATGCTCTACAAAACTCTGATCCTGCCAGTTCTGCTATATGGAGCCGAGTGCTGGACGATAAGCAGGAAAGCAGAGCACATGTTGGGCACTTTCGAGAGAAAAATTCTTCGTCGAATTTTCGGTCCCATATGCGAGGAGGGCGAATGGAGGAGAAAATATAACCGCGAACTCTATGAGCTGTACCAAGATGTGGATGTAGTCCAAAAAGCCAAAATAAGTCGACTACACTGGCTCGGCCACATCGAGCGAATGGACAATAATGCTCCAGCAAAGAGGATCTTCGACTCACAGCCCCCAGGTTCGAGACGACAAGGAAGACCGAACCTCCGTTTTAAAGACCAAGCTATCGCGGATGCCAGAGTCTGGACAACTGGAAGCAGCGTGCCCGGGATCGAAGAGAATGGAAGGCTACCGTGTCTCAGGCAGGGACTCGAACCGTGGGGTGCCTGTTAAGTAAGTAAGGACTTTTTTTGTGGGGAACCGTGAAGGAGCGATGTTATGCCAACAATCCGAAAACAAATCAAGCACTTAAGGCCACTTAAAAAAAAGATACTACGACTTACAAAACAAACTTGACCAAAAGACAAACCTCTTCATCACGTGGCGAATTGTTCGGGTCCTTCTTCATATTTGCATGTCAACCTTTAGATAGGAGAGTGCCTGCTTGTAGGTTATCCAATTTTTAGTTCACCAATAGTTTGGTTCAACAATCAAGCTGTGAGGGTTTATATAAAGAGAAGACGTAGTCACACAATAGCCAAAGGTGTACCTGATGCATTTTGTGGAAGACGTATGTACATAGGTACCTATGCCAACTATCGGCGTACTAAAAATTGTGAAGGATTAGCTTAAATTCATACATCAAACCGTGACGCAGTAAATTTGTAAAAAAATGTTTATTCCATCAGCTCCATCCTGACTCGTTTACAGCACCAAAACGAAGGATAAGACAAAGCTCTACAAAAACATATTCTTTCACAAAAAAAAAACAAACGATTCCTCATAACACAAATACTTCAAACAAACTAATGAAAACATTTATTTAAATTAATATCCATTCTCTTCCCGACGAGAGAAAAGTATAAAAAAACAAAAAAAAAATATTCGAAAGGACGACGACTCCACTCATTTCATTCCTTTCGTACAGTTTTCGTAATTTAAAACTCTGAAACAAAAATGGAAAAGAAGCAAAATTTTGAGAGAAAAAAAAAGCAAAGGAAACCCTTGCACTCTCAGTGCCTTTTTGTGTGTTTTATTCCGTGCACTTAACACACTCAATCAACAGCGTTTAGCTGGCAAATACTACACTGGGAGCTAGTAGCTGCTGCCTGCCAGACGCAAATTGGGTTAAGGAAAATTTAAATTTGCTCCAGCGACGACGAATACCCAGCGCACCGCACCCCCTCCTATACTAGTAGTCACTCGGTTTACCTTGCAATTTTCTTAGAAGGATGTTCGGCTTTTACTACCATCCTTCTTCGTGCAGCATAGCTAGTTACCCTACCTGCAACCCACCCACTGTCATTCCCATGTCTCCGGGTGAACCACACTCAAAGAAACCCCTTTTTTTTCTTATGGAACACATCTTACCACCCACCCACCCTCCTGTCTGACGGAATGAACGACGACAAACCGTAGTTGTTATAACTCCCACCATCCCCCGTCAGTCTACTGGTTGCTACTGTATGTCGTACAGGGTCGGGATACCCTAAAGGGGTTTGAGTAGTGGTAGAATGCCAAGAGAAAAGATTGCCCGGAAGCGAATTTCGGTAGAGAGATGAACTGTAATTGCCGTTACACAAGCATTAAGGAAGGAAGAAACAAGAATGGCTTTTCCACAAAATGTTCCCTTGAATTACGTTGTCGTCGTCGTCGTCGTCGTCGTTGCCGGCGCGTCGTTCCTAGACGTCTTCAACAACGATGCTCTCGGATAGATAGACAAATGTACATTTACAACCATCAATGAATGGGCTGTGTGTGTGTGTGTGTGTGTGGTATAAAAGACAAACGTAAAGAAGAATATGGGGTGATGGCGAAAAAATTGTATTTTCCTACTTACAAATCTGTGAACATCCTTTTTGACTTTCCCTTCGGTTTGATGTGTTCCTGCTGTGGTATTTAGATTTCACTGTGTTCTCCTAGAGGTACCCTACCCACAAGCCGTAGAACATTTCTGTGGGACTAGTAAAATCGTAGATAAAAAAAAAACGGCAAAGACGATGACTATGATGATGATAATGGTTTCTGCAAGGACTCTTCCAACCAACTTGAAATGGGAAACATGGTAACAAAAAAAAAAAAAACAAAATCAGAAACAGAAGAGATCTACATTTGCTGTTTTTTTCTTGTGTCCTGTTGCCGGTGTAATTTTCGTCTATGCTTTGGAAATGTATCAAATTCGCGAATGGTGTCCTTTGGAGCTCACAAATGGTACAGTAGGGGACAGTTTTTACAGGATCAGGGTGCGTTTCTTAGTAACTCTTCTGGGTTCAGTTGGGAATGGTTTTTG
The DNA here is from genome assembly GCA_963583995.1 of Xylota segnis. Classification (NCBI taxonomy): domain Eukaryota; kingdom Metazoa; phylum Arthropoda; class Insecta; order Diptera; family Syrphidae; genus Xylota; species Xylota segnis. Next base: position 112,026,098 of record OY757236.1, on the reverse strand, counting down.
CCTGACTTTTGAGGTTTGTATACTCTTGACTGATATTTGGCTATCCATTGTCATTTCCAAGGACGAGACATAGGTCTGTACTTCAAGACTTACATATGAGCAGTAGTATTCATAAGTACACCGTCTCCTTGGAAAAACTGTTAACCAATTCGAATAATGTACATTACGTGACGCTAGCAGTGGTCAAGCCTGTTGAAGGCCTCAAAATATTGACGAGAAACCCAGATATGCGAGCAGAGTGTAAGTGCGTTAGAACCTTGAAACCAACCAAGCCTTACTACTTAGCTTCATCTCAAACCATAGCCTGTTGAACGTCTGATTTTATGATAAAGCTAGAGTGGCTTCGTAGTATTAAGGAAGAAGGTATGACCCCATAAAACCTATACGCTCGACTTTAGACTCGAGACACATCCTCGGAGGTGTTCAACCCAAGACTAAGGGCCGAAACCATCTCTGGGCAAAATTGAGGCACAAATTGCTTAGCCGTATACCTAATAGATATTCGATATTAACCTCTTGCAAGTAATATAGTGAAAAGTGGGCGTGACGGTGGGCGGATTTTGAAAATGTTCACAAACATCTGTAGGAAAACAATGGTAATAGATACTCCTAGGAAAGGGATGTACTTGCAGATACTCGAAGAGCTCTTGTAGGCGTGTTACCTTCACTGTATCACGTACCACGGCCATTTTGAAAGTATAAACACAATCAGATCAGAAGAAGCGACATCTACATTATAACCATGCATAACCCAAGACACAAACCGGCGTCAAAGTACTTTAAAATGAAAAGCAAAAGATGGCAATCGTATCAAGCTCCATTATTAGGTGAAAGGAGTTGCAGTTTCAATCGAAGGAGTAAAATACTGCCCGCTGATATTAAAGTGAATCTATTCACCATGATGTTACTGTAACTTTTCTCAGCAGATACATACATATGTACATACATACATCTATAACAACCATCATCTACTGAAGGACATAATCTTCAATTTCAAAGTGCTGCTGCTGCTCTGTCTTATCCCTGAAATAGCGCTAAAACACAAGCACACAGGGGAAGAAAATTCAACATGTATATTAGATAAATATGAACACAAGACCATAAGAGAGGGATTAACTATGTTATATGAGATACAGTTTGTGGTATATCTGTGTTCGCCATTTTCTGTCCCATAATGCCCTTAGTAGTGGAAGTTTTCAACGAATCAAGTATCACATTCAAAGAATAGAAACGTAAGCTCACTTGAAATGGAATGTTCCTACTGCTTCCTTCCACTACCAGGACACTATACAAAACAGACAATTGTCCATTAATTGATAATGGTTCTTTCTTTCATATCAGACTAACAATAGCAGTAGCTTCAGATACTAGCGATACGAAACGAAATTGCAAAGATGGAGTAATAAAATCACATTTTATTCACTTTACCGAAAAAATAGAAAAAGATTGAATTGTAAGTTGAATACTGTCTCTATGGCAAGGATATGCTGTATGTAAGAGTAAGGATATTCGGTATTATGCGCTTCGTGGAAATTCAATCGATCGATATACTAAATTATTCAAAGTAGGTTAATGGCAGCTTAGGAAGTTTATATTGTTGTAGGAGAGCATTTTTACGCGTCGTAAAGTGTGTTTTGGTATTAATTATGCATTGGTATGTGCTGCCTTAAGGTGTTCGTACACAACACAAGTGTTGGAGAGGAGATTGGGGGTGACGACGACGACGACGACGACGACGGTGGCAATGTGTAGTGTGATGATTTGAATTATTAATCAGATTAATAGATTGGGATGGTAATAAAATAGATATTTAGATACTTTGTTTTGAATTCGATTGGGGATAGTTTTGTGGAAGAATGGTAATTGGTAGGAGGTCGGTTTAGCGCGCATAGCTAATAAAGTGCCCTGACTTGTGTGCTATAAAAATGGTCAAATTAAACAATTTATGGAGTAAGTAAAACAAAGTATATATTGGAGAGACAGCCAAGGACAAAGGCAATCAAGTCGAGTGATTTAGGGTTATTGGCTTCTTTAAGTATTCATTGTAAAGGCTCTTTCCGATAGTCATGCAGGCGTAGGACTAAGGACCACAGAACAAAGGTGGAAAATACGTTATGTTGGGAGAGAAGTCGGGGTTTCTTTACCTAGTGATTAGTGACACGCAGAGGTTTCGTAAGGTCTTCTAAGAGATCGCGATGCTTATTCGTACCGGGAGGTCTTCAGGACATGTAATCAAAGTGACCGAAATATCGTCCTTCCATACAGATTTTTAAACGAACTTCAGACAACGATCTCAAGCTGACACAGCATTTCCGCTTCATTCCGCTTTGCTCCGTTTGTCGCTTAATTTCATGGAGTTAGGTGACTCGATTTTTTGCCTCAAAATAATCCTTGAAGACACGTATCTATGGAAGTCCTGCAGCCTCTACAACAAGCTATTATAGCCTTCCCACACATTCTCTAGAAGTTCCTAACCGCAATTGCCAGAAAAAGATTATACTTTTAGAAGACAAATGTACAGACTAGGTCTTGCCATCGATCGGTGTATTCTAAATGTTTAGGAATGCAAAGTTCTAAGGATACATCACTTCGATAAGAAATAATTGAACAAATCCTGTGCCGGTCTCATTCTAAAACAAATTAAACGGAGCCACAGGTAGGCTTGATCTACACAAGTCCGCTGGATAAGAAAAACTAGAAGCAATGGAATGTAATGACATGCCAGAATGGAGAGGCTAGAATGCAGAGGCCTTAATCTGAACAATCTATCGATATCTAGACCAAACCACATGAGGAAGACCCAAGAAAGGCAGGATGGCGAGAATGCAAAGGCCTTAGCCAGAACAATCTATCGATATCTAAACCAAACCACATGAGGAAGACCCAAGGAAGACAGGATAGTAAGAATGCAGAGGCCTTAGTCTGAACAATCTATCGATATCTAGACCAAACCACATGAGGAAGACCCAAGGAACAAGGACAGGATGGCAAGAATACAAAGATTCAGGCAGTAGTCCACATACACTGAAGCAAGGTGCAAACCCTAGTTTACTAGGAGTGTACAACCTTAAGTAGGTGTGTTCCGCAACTATCCAGCAATATGTAATTATAGGCCTAACTATGGATTCCTAGTACCGCACTCTTTAGGAATACAGAGCTTTAGAAACTGTCTTTAATATTCAGTTGCCTTAGATTACTCAAATGATTCCCCCAAACCGATATTGCAAGGACTGTCTGCTTTGCGACATTTTATTCGTTCGGCAAGTAGTAGCCAATTCAGTAAAGATTCCGTAGGACAGGTGACCTACACCCACTTTATGTGTGTTCTTTGAGCTAAGAGTATGTTAGCTCTGGTTTTGAATCCGTCTTTCTAAGGTCATACAAAGGAATAAACATAAGCTTACGGGTCTTTCAAAACCGGTGATCAGATACCTATAGGTGTGATGATTGACGTTAGGCTCGCTTACAAGGAACACCTTAAAATAACGTGCGAAAAGGACAGCGAAGCATGAGAACATGGCAGGAGAGATGGAAGTCGTCAACGAAGGGAAGATGGACTCATCGACTTATACCGGATATACATAAATGGATGGACCGGCATCACGGAGAAGTGGATTTGTATCTCACCCAGTTCTTTAACGCTTATCTAAACAAGTTTGGGCTTGATGAATCTCCAAATTACTCAAACTGTGAAGAGGCCAGAGAGGATGCAGACATTTAACTGTGTCCTTACAAACTCTAAGGGACACGAAGATACGTGCAGAAGATTAGATAATTGGTAAAACCAACAGAATTTAGATCCATGAACATAAGTTTATGGCACTTTGAAAGACATCTCCAAATTCAGTTCCTCTACTTCAAACAAAATGAAGGACACTTTTGAACAGGAGTCTTGTTTTCGATTCAAAAAAGTGAGGATTCGTAAGCCCCGAAGATATTGGGTTCTAAATAAAGTCCGGTATAGGTTCCATCTAGCAATCTAGGTATGTGGGTAGGCGACTAGAATAAAATATCACATCGCCACACTCAGGTCATTACAGACCCATTGTGATAATCTAGCAATCTAAGTTAAGTCAAATGTCTGGAAGGACACTACGTACACGCTCTACAGAACCAACTTGTTCCCTGGACCCTAGCCCATATGGCTGATACTGCGACTTAAAAGATCTATCGTATCTTAGGGTGTAGTTTTACTCTAAGAGACGTACCACCTCCCTAATGAAGGAAAGCACGTCCTTAGTTGCAGAGATTCTAATATCTGCCGGCGAGCATGTTACCTTGCGGAAGATGCGCCACCTCAGCCAATGAAGAGCTGGACATTCACAGAGAATGTGCTCAGATGATTCGTCATCTTCTGAGCACAACCTGAATTCTATGCCTGGGCATAGATTGAGTCTGTTGAGGTGATATCTCAGGCCGCAATGACCTGTTAGAAAACTCACCAGCTTAGTAATGTTTTCTTTGTCTAAACTTAGAATTTCCTTATAGGAATATGGCTTGATTAACCTCTTGGATTGTCGTAATCCCGGGACATTTTCCCAGTGGGTTAGACGAAGTTTATGCTCCCATGCGTTAATCAGCGCTGTGGCATTAGCCCAGTTGACGCCACAGTAAGGTTCAGGTCCAATGAACGCAGATCCTGAGCCAGCCCTGGCTAGTTCATCTGCAGATTCGTTGCCTGCAATCCCCTGATGACCTGGAACCCATCCGAGTACCACACTATTATGTCTAGCAAGAGATTGTAGTGCATCGTAACAGCATTTAACTGTTAAGGAGTCCATTAAGTTGGACGACAGAGCTCTGAGAGCTGTCTGACTATCTGAGAAGATATACATTTTTGCGCCCTTGATTCTCTTACTAAGGTTTATTCTGGCGCCGATCTCAATGGTATGGAGTTCAGCCTGGAAGACCGTGGAACACATTCCCATAGGTATTGAGACTTTGGTATTGGATCCAAAGACACCAGCACCCACTCCAGAGTCCATCTTTGATCCGTCTGTGAACCATATCAGACCTCTAGGGTCCAGTGTTGGAACACCATTAGACCAGTCTGCACGGTCTAATATATTAACCTCACATAACCCACCGAAACAGTATTCCCTGACCATATCGTCGGCACATGAGGTTGTTATTCATAGAATCTTGCAGTTCAAGTACACACAAATACCCCTAACTCCCAGGCTCTGTGTCCTTTTATGCTTTTCTGATCCTATTACACAAAATTTTTTAACGCAAACATCAAGGCAAATATATCACAGACCATGAAATCCTATTAACGTCTGCCATAATCAACAACCGCCATCAATATCATCGTCAATTCTCTTCTTTTTTTTTACTTTTTTTTTATAGATAAACCAGTCACAAAATTTATACATATTTTCAGTGCAAATACTTATATACATATTTCACAAATACTTTCAGTCAATAGTCCCGCATCTGATGTACCGCAGGCAGGATATGTGTTTACTCCCAAACGAGTATCATTCACAATTTATATCGACAAATCAAAATTCAAAACCATCACACGGATGCATAGATCCGCAGATACTCGTACACTTGTGAGGTTATGTCTGTGAAATCCGATAATTTCCTGAACGAGAGAGAGAGAGCCCTTCGCCAAATGGGCAATAATTAAATTCAAATGAAATTCCCGTGAAATTTATTTAAAATTCAATGCAGGATGTATTACGTATATTAACCTTATGTGCTCCCTGCGTGTCGCTTTTTGTTTGCCCGGCCAACCAACCACCCACGGCTTTAGCACCCACGTGACATGGACATAATTATCGCATCGCACACATGTGTATGGCAGGAGTTTTGCTTTTTTTTTTTTTGTTTTTTGTGAATTCTTAATGGAAAGTAGCCTGCAATGAATATCGTATGCATAATGCAAGTGAATCCATCATCAACTTTGTGCAAACTAGATGGAGCAGGAAGAGCAGGGAACCGGCATCATCATCATCATTCACATCGTCAGCAGCATCAACATCATCATCAAATCAAATTCACGTCGTGCTCACCCTTCACATGAGAGGAATAATAATAATAGAGCAGGGAGTCCCGGATTATCCTCATTTGCATCATCGAATCTAATCATCTATCCGTATCGGTGGTAGGAGTTGAAAAATCGGGTAACCAGGGGTGCTCTGCTGCACGTTGTTTTCACAGGGAAATGATTTGGCCGCCAACCAGCCCCACACTCTCTTCGGGTGTGTGTGGGTATGTTTTTGATGGGGGAGGGGGAGGAAGTGAGTTGAAAACGTGACGCAGATGCAGGATAGCACGTTTGGGAGGATCAGGTCAATTTCCTGACCACCGCGTGCAGTACATTGCACATTGGATACAAAGTGTCACAGGAGAGCATACCCGCCATCATTATTACTGATTGGATTAAGTTTGGCTGTATCACATGAGATGGGTGTGGCATGAGGGCAAATTAGATTCCCGGGTCTCATTTCACGGCACCCATTGCCTTGATTGAAGTGTTAATGAAGGAGGATACTAGTCGCATTCGTGTGAGTGTTAGTGATTGATTATTGTGGGACATTCCACGGGACTATGTAAATTCAGGGATAAGTAGAAAATCGCAAAAATATGAGAAGAAATAGGGAATTAATGCCTGGTAACCAACCACCAACCACCCTCGGAACACATCGTATCATTGTCGCCGCCGTCACGTCATAAGCTCACCATGGATATTTGCGGGCTCTGACGGCGAAGGATGATGACAACCAAAGCGCAGATACTCCTCGGATCGTTATGTATTTTCTTTCTTTTGTATTTTTTTTTTTCTTGTTTAACTTAAGGGCGTGTTTCTAATATGATGTGAGTTCTTCAAGTGGAAATGATGACATGCCGTGGTGAATCCTGGGGTGGATTTTTGCAATCAGTCCAATAGGGTATGGTTGCGTTGGTGGGATAGTTACAAACGAAGAGAGTACACTGAACTTTGACAGAAAGGACACAACTGAAGGTACCAAGAAGGTTTCAAGGCGGATCTAATCGATTTCTTGGAATGACGTTTGTCAAAAGTAAGACGAGAAACCTATGAGTATTAGAAAACCTTAAAACGTTCTATCCACGCAAACTTTGTTGCAGGATCTTTTGAAAAACGATTAGCAACTGACAAGTTTTAAACTTCCATCGAGGTCTTTAAAACCTAGGGATTCTATACATACTGCGAAAGCCTTATTCTTTGTCATTATCTCAATCATTATCCATTTAAAAATGATCAGTAAGTAGTGAGTGTTGGATATCCATTGGGGATCAATGAAGATCGTTTAGATGTACGATAACTTTACAGACACACGGAGTCAAAGGATACCAACATCTTTTAGAAAATGGATAGTTATTGACAAGCTTTGAACTTCCATTGACGATCAATGAAGATCATTGGGATGAAGATCACTGCATAGAACCATGGTGTCATATGTTATTAATGAATGAAACCTGTACTGATCCTGAAGTAGAGTACTGAAGATCACTTAGGAAAAACCACTAACAACTGATAGTGATACCGATCATAAAGTTGAAGTATGAAAAGAACTTGTATGACGAGATCAATCCACACATCCAACATCCAACATAGTGATTCTAAGTCTCTGCTAACTATAATGATTCAAGTTCAAGGACTGATGGCCACTTAACGACTGAACTGGTGGGTCTGAATCCATGATGGTAATGAAGGTAATTAGGATTACTTTATGAGTGTAACTAATGGCTTCTACAACTATATTTATCTTTGACATAGACGACTCTCTGCAAAAACGCTTCAAGTGATTGTGAAGTGGAGGTAAACACGATTACCATCAGAAGAATCCATGTACTATCCGTTGAAGTATTACGAGGATCATGCAAATCTGTTCCATCAAATGACTTTAGCTCAAGTCCACGATCAGTCCCGAAATGAAGATCAGGATGTCTTCGAAAACGATCTCTTTATAAAGATTAGGAAGTTCACCGTAAAGGTATACAACTGATCATGGAATAAAAAAGCTTCTGATCGCAAGGTTCTATTGCAAATATACTTCTGATAGTTCTACTACTACACTTTGATCTTCACTGATCTTGGAGATTTAAAAGCTAGAGTTTACTAATAGCGTGGTTGACTGAGGAAAAAGTTTTAAAGTTCTATTATTTGATAGTTAGAAATAAAGCGGCATGAATCCCTTGGAAGATTCACAGTAAAGGATCGTTAATTTATCTGAAGTGTGATCACGAGGATCACTTTATGAAGGGATGATCTTAAGAGGACAATTTTCAATTTGAAAGCTGATTTAAGTGAGCAAGTAGTGTACGTAGAATAAAAGCTTGCGATCACTAAGAATGAAGTAGAGAACGAGGAAGGTTGGACAAGATCATTTAGCAAGACAAGATCATCAAACAAGGAAGTTTTCCTTAAATAGACTGAATCACTGGCTAAAATACTACAATATAGGGTAAATCATACCTCCATTCAAATTGCCAATAGTCTCTCTTTTTTGTTGGTTTTCATTTGGTTCTATCTTCAGAATAAACTTGTAATAGGAGAAGAAATAGCCTAACAGTATACACACGCATTTGTTTATTTTGTTATTACATTTTTTTTTTTTGGTAAATTACATTACCCAGGGTAGATTAATCAATCAAAGAAGGACACAGAATTTATTTTGGGAAAATAAATTTTCTTTCCATATGGAAGTTAATGCGAATGGGATTAAGCAGTGTGAGACAGAGGATAATCGAGTAATAAAAGAGATTAACGAGAAGGAGGGACTCTATGGAGACACATTAACTGATGTATTTTGGGTCAACAACAGAGTTTCTACTTTTCTGAAGAAACAACAACAGTATATGAATCTAATGAGTACACATTTTTAATCCTAGTTAAGTCAATGCTATTAGGTTATGTAGTGAATGTTAGACAGTCGCATCAATTTGTTGTGAGATACATTTTGATAGATGCATTCGGGTTGGGGAATGGACTTTAATTCTTGTAAGGAGCTTGAATAGGTACATAGTTGGATCCTATGGCAGTTGGGATTGTGCTTAGTATGTGACGGATTGTGGAGGAATTTATAGTAGTGTGGCACTTCTAATTGTTGGTGTAAAAGGATATCCTGCAACAGGGGTGATTGGAACTAAGTAGTTATAAGAACGAAAGCGTATGGAAGTCTTTGGGATAAGAATGATACTTAACGCTCTTCCCAGCATCAATGAATAGGTAACAATCAAGGGAATAACGTACGAGAATAGTTATAAAGATACATACGTTAGTAAAATACAATATAGTAATAGTACAAGTCCAGTATAGCCATACAGCAATCCAGGAAGAAATATGCCAACATCAACAAAACCTTAAAAGAACATCCAAGCATCAATGAATCCCTTTGAGTATTTCACGCATTCTCTGAACTTTTTCCGCAAAAATAAGACAATTGAAACAGCAATCCGTTTTGAAAAAGAACTGCCTTGCTATGAAGACCTTAACAAAAAAAAACCAGACTGGCTTCCTAATTGTAAAATTACTACCTTTGCACCTAAGCGCGTCATATTCTTTGCATAAAAGGAGAGGCCTTACACTTTACTTTCGTTTCCGAACAGTTTTTTTTTAAAGTTTTTAAGATAATACTCCCGTACGTTTGTCAGATGTTCACAGAAAAACGCTTCCTCCATATAATTGTCTGATCCTCATCAGATACTATGTGCAGTACAGTACAAGTACAATGTAGCCATACTTCTTAAACCTTAAAGAACATCCAAGCAGCAATGAAGGATCATCACTACCTTAGTACCTGAGGGAGTGAGAGAATATCTAAGGGACTATCATGCTAAACCTAAAATCATGATCTTTCACAACAACCTTGAGTGATGTACGTCCCAGAGCTTTTCTGCAAGACCTTAACCTTGTATTGTTTTGAATATAAGAAGCTCGACTACAACTTTCAATGCTACTTCAGATGGTTGAAAGCAGTTTTCATGCTTATACTCTCATACGTTTGTTAGATGTTTGCAGAAAAGCGCTGCCTTTATATATTTATCTGATCTTCATCAGAATTCGTGACAATTATACTTTTGGATGTTTGATAAACCTTCGTGATAGGTCGGTCCTTGAAACTTCTACTGTGCTCTTGCAATGAGATGGGAAATTAAGGTTACATCAGTAGGTTTACTAATTTACGTGATTTAGCAACCATAGCTCTAAAGATTTGAAAAACTAGGAGAACATGAGAGATGGAACGTATTATTTCAGATAATCTCTCTTTGTATCTGCAAGAACAAATCACTGGGTAAGTTAATAACGTCTACTCGATTTCCTTGGTTTATGATTAATCGCAGGGAGGCACGCACATTTAAACTGGCTACTGAGCATTCCCCATGACAACTGACCAGGACCTGACTATGAAAACCAGGACCCAGACCTGAAAACATTGTGAAACCTTGCAAGGACACTGTAGCATTCTATTAAAGGACTAACATGATTTTTCATTTATTTATTTTGTTTTTTTTTTTTTTTTTGTATTTAGGACATACGACACTCGGGTGACAGCTCACGCTTCAAAGCAACATTTTGTTGGATAAAGCGCTACAAAAATCCACAAAAAAAAGATGTGTCGTCCGAAAATAATGATTTATCACTGGACAACAATGAAATGACAACTCATACAACTGAGAAGAGAGCTCCTCTCCTCGCACGAATAAATATACATTCAGACCACAAAAATCGGGAACAATGGGGCTACAAGGACACACAAAATCCCAGTCTTAGGAGATGAATAACTTAATAGATATAAACGAGTAGGCGATGGGTGATGAGTGGCAGAAGGATATATTTATGTTGTCTCCTTCAGAGTATCTGTCTGTTGGTTGTTTGCTTGTATGCACGAATGAATTGCTATTATCATGATTGTCAAACGGAAAACAATTATCGAAGGACAACGTGGTATGTATGTATGTGAAATAGTGTTTCAATTTTTTTTTTTGCATTGTTTGAGTTTGGATGGATGACATTCATTCTGGCATTTGACACTTTGTATGAGGATGACAGGTGAAAAACTCTACAACTGTGCCGCCTATCAATGAACAAAAGTTATTAAATTGTGGTTGTTCTCTTCCGTCCTGGACACATTTTCACCCTCCCGCTGCTGACGAATTACAAAATAACCATTTTGTAGCCAGAGAGATCCAAAAACGGGTAAGAGAGACACTGACCAGCAACAAGAGGATGTGGATTATAACCACATTTCCGGACTTACTACTATACCCATCCTTTGGATGGGCAGCAACTCAAGTTGCTACCGCTGCTGCTGCTGCTGGTCCTGATGGACGAGGTAAAATCATTAATTGAAATCATAATCTTCGCTTTGAGAGAAATACAAGTGGTGGTTTTACAAAACCCATACAACGGATACATATGGAGAGATAGCCGTATGTTCCGGCCCAGTTGAGTATATGTAGCTACATCCATAGATTGTGTATCAGAGTCCCCAGTGCGCTTCCTGTTTGATGACCGCAATGAAATTCGGTTTGCTATGTATGGCAGTACAGACTCTTATGGAATCAACCGACCAACCAGGTAGTTTAAGCTTTCCGGGATGCATGGGGGTGTACCACCGCCCAACCGCACATACAGGGTTAATTTTCGTCCATGATGTGTAGCTGTATCTGCATCTGGATTGCTATTGGTTTGGCGGTGGGTGGATGGGCGGACGGCTTTGGGTGGTTTATGATTTTCGATGACGATGATGATGATATAAACAGGATGACACAGAATCAGCTAAAGTGAAGAGAGAACTTGAATTTACATGAATTTCTGTGGATACGGATGGTTGACGGGTCCCAGCAAAGGCAGAGAATCCTCTGCGTTTGATGAGTTTCGTTCAGACGTGACACTTGATGCATACTTTATGAATATTATAAAACTGAAAGAGATTGAAGATTTTCAAAGTTTCAGGAGGATCGTACAAAATACATAGTATGCACGGCAAATGTATACGAATGTGTGACCTGAAAGTTTAGTGTAAATGCGGGCGTTCTCATATGCTTTTCATCATAAAGTTCCAGAACAGAATATGTTAAGTTTGTGGTATGTCAACGCATTACTTTGTCCAAGCGAAAGTACTTTGTTGGTGGCAGCAAAGCAAACTTTAAATAAATATAAAGTTGGGCTGATGTACCATACCATCAATGCTGTGACTGGTGGTGAAACAATCTCAGCCAGGATCCAAGAAGATTAATCAACGAAGTAAGTAGTTCCATCACACTTCAGCAAAAGTTGCAAACAAAAGTCACGAACGTAGTAAATAAGATTATTACCTCGGACACCATGCTTGGATCCGAGTTTTAAACCACAAACCTCAAGAGTCTGTACTAAGGCCTGTCTTGTAAAACTGTTCTGAGACCAGGAGTTCGAAAAAAATATCATGTTTTCTTCAGAATATCGCGATAGTGAAAGATATTAAATGTGTACGGCTAGTAGAAACAGTTTGCAACGAATTTATCTAAATATTTAGATAGTTTCAGGGCATACTTATAGTACAGCTCGGACAGTACTAAATCCTCCAAATGTTTCCTGGACAACTTCTCTATGAAAAGGAAAGATTTCATTAGTTAAAGCTTCGTAGATACATTGCCAGTTGTCGAGTACAGTACATTCGTCTTATAGATTCATAAACTCATACAGATTCTATGGAGTTCCACAAGGTTGTATTCTGCCAACCATACTCTTTCACCCTGCAATTTCCCCGACTATGGAGATGGGTAATACTTCAAATACCGTGCGGAGTAGTTTAAAGGTAATTCGGCGGTTGATATTCGGGAAAATAGCAACAAAAGGCATTAAACAAATACCATTATGTAATCCCTCTTTATTTACAGATTCACCTCAAAAAACCATTTAGAAGAGCCATAATAAAGCCAAGCAAACGCCATAAATTTCAATATTCATTATAATATCGTAAATGAAAAACCTAAGTGGGTAAAGTGCAGAAAAATAGAAGAAACCGCTCGTTACCCCTTACCCCACCACACAACGACAAACGTAAATTTCAATTACACACCAGCAGAGCGCCACCATCGTCGTTGTCGTCGTCACCAACAGCTAAGTGTGTCCACCAGAAGGGTGACCAGACCGATTCCCTAGCACAGGCAAGCGCAACTCTTTGTCTCAATAAAACATTCAACTTTATTTAGTTGTTTATACTTCCTCTTCCATCTTTTTTTCCATAGACAGGCTACTACTCTACTCTACCGGTGGGTTCCGAACCACCCTCTGATTAGAATCGTACACAACTTTCGGTCGCCGTGGTCACTTATATTAACCCTTCCAGTTGGTATTCCATTTTTTCTTGCTTTCTGCCAAAGGGATGGTATTTAAGTGGCCACTGTAGTTACAAATACGATCTAGAATTTATTTCTGTGTGCCGAGAGAAATTCGAATGGCTGGGGGTAGAACGACGAATCCTTTTCTCTGAATTAAAGTATCCATTACGGAACCAAGAACGGTAAGGAATAAAACAGACAACAAGTACAAGACTTGAGTGCTTCCTCATGGGACGTACATAGTATCTTCGTCTGGTGGAAATATAAACTAGAATTAGGTGCGCCGTAGTTAGTTTATTTCCAAGGGATTGGCACACCGAAACTCATTTAGTCTTGTTATTTACTCTCCACTGTCACACCCAACCCTGTGTAACAACATCCTTGCTTGGGTAGAAATTAATAGCCCTGGACAAGGTGTGGTCATAGTTTTTACTTAAATTAATAAGACAGTAGTTCCTGAGGGGTCATCCAAACCTAACTCACTGCGCTTGAATTGTATTTCGAACGATATAAGTATACATATCTCAAACATATACAAGTTATGACAGCTTATCACTGGAAGTAGACAACCACAAGTGGTATACTTCAGGAGCACAATGATAAATTGTAGTGTCCTTAATCATTTGCAAAGGACTTGTGGTAGTTTATGCAAATATGACAGTTACAAATGATTACTTCGATGGTTTCTCCTTCTAATTTATTTCAGGATATGAGGTTACCACTTATTCCAACATATGTATCTACGCATGTATCTATGGCAAATCAGCACAAATCTAAACGAAGATTCTGGTGTAATTCTCACTTTAAAACTCAATTAAACTTCGGTCTTTGGCTGTTGCATTTTGCAGTTCCTTTCCCTAGGAACTAGAAGTTAATTTAGAGTTTAAGGCAAGACAGTCCACTCAGTGTCACCATATACAGAAAGAAAAACGCTGCACTTTGCAAAAGTCATGAAAAACTTTGTCTTTTCTTTGGCTTTTAACATTTTTTTTTTGTCTTTCCGTTCTGAGCTTCTGTGAAACTTACCTGAAAAGAGAAGAAAAAAATTGAAATTAGAAATTTTTTATAAATCAACAGAAATGGAAGAGATATTCAGATACTGCATACAGACGGAAGAAGAAAAAAATTGTGTTTTTTTTTTTGTTTTAAGAAGATTATAATTTTTAATTAATGAAACCAGTTAAGGTAGGATGGGAGAGAACGAGGACACCAGAAAGAGAAAACTACGATAGCGAGAGCTAATTGCAAAATGAACTTACATTCTTTATGAGTTCATTATAAATGTTTAATTATTTAATTAGGAAAATGGAAAAATGAAATGAAGAGGGACAGCGAAAAGCAACAGTTTGTTTTAATTTAAATGTGACGTTTTGCTCTTGGGAGCTCATTAACTTGTAAGGTAATGACTTGAATGAATGTGATTTGAATCCTTGCACAAGGAGCGACTTAACAACGTCTTTTAGAAGGCTGATTTTTAAACGTTAGGTTTCGAAAAGATGTTGGATAGAAGTTGTATCTATTAGTTCTGATTGTAAAGAAAAAAATCTCTAAACATCCTAAAAATAAGCAACGAAAAAGTGAATACAGAGGAGTATCCGAAAAGATGGCGTTGCTGTAGCTGCAACAATTTTTCTATATCTTCGCAATCCCTTAACAGTGAAGATAAGGAAGACGGAACTGGGGGCAAAAACAGATGAATTTTGGTAAAGAAGTACCCTTGACGAATACAAGAACAAGTCCAGCACTAATTTCATTAGAGGTTTACCTAACGCAGGTGAACCTACAACCCAGTAATCCGGCTAACTTACAGGCTAAATCTATGGATGTAATATGAACATAAACTTATGTTCTATGTGTTTCACTGCTCTACTAGATGAATTTTTTGGAGAGGTGTGGTATCTTTCACTATTAATAAATATCTAAATATCCTAAAAATATGCAACGAAAAAGTGAATACACAGAAGTATCCGAAAAGATGGCGTTGCTGTAGCTGCAACAATTTTTCAACATCTTGGCAATCACTTATCAGTGAAATTAAGGATGACGGAACTGGGGCAAAAAAGAAGTACCCTTGACGAACACAAGAACGCAGGAGACCCTACAGCCCAGTAAACAGGCTAAATTAGAGCCTTTATGGACGTAAACTTGTGTTCTATATTTTTCAATACCCAACTAGATGAATTTAAAAGGCGGTAAGACGTAGATAGTTTCAGATCCTGTCTGACTTATTGTAGAGTTCAGCTACTCAATAGACACTTTTGTAAATATTTCGATGAAATGAACTGACCTTCCCTCTTTCAAGTTGCCATCTGTACATTGATCGTCTTTTATAGAGCCTGCCTCCAAAACCAGTCTACTTATATAGAGCTATGCCTAGCTTTGAGTGAGAAAAGTCGTTTAGCTTTCAATGACTTTTTGAAAACCAGACTGAAAAACAGATTTTCAAGGTTTAACTTTGTGGTACAACACATATAGTTATGAGACTGTAGACAGACTCTTAGATGAAGACAAGAAACTTATCCAAATGTATCCATTTGGTGTATAGAAGTCGCATCAAATCAGTTGTTCCAACTGCTGGATGGTTTGAGAACTAGGACGATTTATCTAAGTAGGCTTTGGTAGTACTCACTGGGCATATACTTAGCAATTTGATGATAAACCAATCACCACTTATCACTTTTCATTACATCAAATTGATAAGTACTTTGAACTAAGAAAAAAACTCGAACCTAGATCAGACGAATATATTGCCATACAACTGTGGTGAAATCATAATAATAACGACGAGCAGTGTCACTCAGGTAAATAAGTTTCCGGAATTTATCTCTGCCAACACTTCTATCATAACAATTTCGATTATTTATGAGTAAACAGAGGTATGCCCACTACCCACATTGACCATAAAATAACCAAAAATTCCGCCCTTGATATTCTAATAGTTTGCCAATGTCCATTTCGACGTGCCACCATCATAAACTATTTTAAAACCTACACATTTGTACAACACAATAGCTATGGCCAACAAAAAACATTAAACATTTTATTTGCGTTAATTAAATGTAATTTATACCAAAATGTGTATTTTACAAAACCAATGAAACTAAAAAAAAAAACTACATAGCTACGCATACGTGTGTAAAGGACATTTGGAAAAGGATACCAACTAGCAGGCGGTAAAAACAAAACCATCGACGTAAAAACCCGTCAGAAGCTATTATTAGAGCAAATACTCTAATTAAACATTAATTCTATGCAACTACTGGCCGCACCAGCCACACCACAGAATAATATCGGATTTTACTGGTAGGTTTGATAGGCTTAGGACATCAGCAGGCAAATTTCACCAAACAGGGTGCAAACCAACCACCCACTAGCATATGGCAAGAACTAACCACATTTTAAGGTCAAAAAAAGGGAATGTAGGGGTAGTCACATACGACGACTAGGAAGTGTCCACACACATTGTCTACATCGGTACACAACCACAATACAAAACCAAATATGTATATCTAGATACATTGGGTGTGTGTAGATACTTAATAATGATAATGTTGACGATTACTTTTCGCTTCCAAATCGAATAGATACATACATACAGTCATTTACATAGATTTGTATGTGCGTTGATGATGGCACCCTCTCTCACCGAATGCATCCTGTTACAAGACCATTTGCAGATAAAAGTACTTTGCAAATTTTAATTGCATTTTAATGCTCGAACAATTATAGTCAGCATTTCGAATGGGTCTGTCGACAGACAGTGAGATGTTTTGTATAATTTTTGTGAAGTTCTAAACTGAAAGGATTGTAAACTAACGTGGATATCCCGAAATGCGAGTAATTTGGTGAACTCAGTACCATCTGGTTTTTTATCGCTTCTACCGAAGTTCAGAACCGATTTAGAAAAATTTACTTTTTGGTGTCTAGGTGGGAAAAACTTATCAGGACTAATTCCGATCCTAGTACGAATAATTCCATTTAAAAGAAGTTAAAACCATATGCTGAGATGAATTACTTATCTTCTGAGGTCCTTAACAAGTGTTGGTACAGAGTTTTTGATAAACACAAACTCACTACTTTTCACTTATCACTTTTCAGATTCGTGAACTATGCAAACCAAGTGAGAAAAATAAAAAGAATTTGGTGAAGAGTGAGTTCTAAATAAAAAGTTACGCTGGTTATATTTGAAGAGACACAACTGAGCGGTTCTGTGACATAACTAAGCAGCAATAACCATCGCAACTTTTCACTTAGCACTTTGCAAAACATAGATCAAAGTTTTAAAGTTTCTCAGCTCTGCAAAGTGGAAAGAATTTAAACATCCGCCTGGTACTAAATGAATTTTCGTTTGTGTACTGCCATAGTTCGTGTGGGACCCATATTTGAGATCATATGTGTAAACATGTAAACGTCATATCCCAAGTTCGATCCTATTAGGTTGCAAAACATCTAATCCAAGAAGTATAGGTGAACCCACACAAGTTCGTTCAAAAGTGTGCTTTCACAAAAAGTTTTCCCAAAAGGTAGAATTGAAGAACAGAAAACGCTTGGCTACCGTTTTTAACAGAGACATAGAAGTCTGAAGTCCGAGGAGTCCAAAAATTTGAGAAATTGTTCGAAGTGTAAGACAAAACTGAACTCATTTGGTGATTTTGCGACTCAAGATTAATGTACATAAGTCGGTACAGTCTAAGTACTTCAATCACCAGATACGTAGAAGACAAATTTATAATCTCTTCCAAGTGTCAGAAGTGGAGAATTTGTGAAGTGATCATCAGTTCCATAAACAAGGTGCTGATTCAATGAGTATGTTGTGCCTAAACTGAACGAGGTTGATGAAACATGATTGTAGCGACTTTTACGTAAAGATCTTGGCCTGTACTCTTAGAAAATCAAAGTAACTCGAGAACAGAAGCATTTGAAACACCGAAACATCTGCGATTGGGCTTTCCAAAAGTCTTAAGCAAATCCTGAACTTCAGTGAAAAATCATCTTCAACGATAAACCTCACTTTTGACTTAATGGGTCAAGCCCACATGCGCATGCAGAGACTAGATTGGATTCAAAGTCGATTTTTTGCCAAAGGTGTTATTGGACCGATTGCTACGATCAATAGAGTTTGCTATCGTGGTATGTTGTATGGCTATATTTAGCCAGAAATGGCTGGTCTTGTCGGTTATGCGATTTAACGCTGTAGGATTTCTTTTTATGAGGTTCCGTTAAGTCCAGGCTCAACGTCCGGGTCAATATGTATGAAAGACCAGAGGAAAACTGGCTCGCGGTGCAGTGGAACACATTGAGATTAGTTGCTGATATTACGAAGCCCTGCCTATGTATCAATAAGTTGGAAAACTATCCTCATGGTCTACTGCAAGTGTCAGAAGTGTACACACCTGATTATAACAAGCACACAGTTTAAGAACGGTCGAGCCAAAGAACACACATTCTACAAGAAAAACTCGTGAATGCAGGTACTTCCATGTTTCCTCCTAAATAAAAATGAAAGTCTACATCAAGTGTTAGAAGTGCACGGTGTTTGTCCTCGAGTTTGGTCTAAATATTTCCGAGATCTAAAGTTGGTAATAGGTACATTCGATTAAAAGGGAAAGTGTCAGTAGTGTAGGCCGTAACTCAAGTGGTAACTCAGGTTCAATCCCTAGACAACACGTTCTCACCTCTGACGAGTATCTGACGAACGTTCCAGAGTACAACTGTCATGAAAAACTTTCTTAAACTTCCCTTCGGATAGTACATTGCATAGGCCCTCTCCATAAGAACCGAGGCCCTGGCTCCCAGAAACCCGTCACGCCATAGATACGTACATATTCTTGAAATAAAGTCAAGAGTTGGAGAGCTAAATAACTAGCTCCAGAGAAAGAGTGTTACACCAACCTTAAGCTCTGTCTGTAAGCAACAAACCCAGACACTGCCGTCGAGAGATATCCATAATGGTTGGTGTTACTTTAAAGTATTCGACGAGTTGATTATCGAAAGCAGTTTAGAAACGATTTAAGTAATAAGAAACTTCGTGACGTTTGTAAACGTTCGAGAGGAAGTCAAGTCTTCTGAATATGGTAACATCACGCAACGACTTCTAACCATGTGCATCTACCATAGCCCACAGGAAGCAAGTTCACAGCGACCTATTAGTACTGCAAATCCTTGCAAACCTTCATTTACCAGACACTCCGCCAAGGCTACAAATGCAACGGCAAAATGGGTCGCCCCTTTGCTCAGCAATGGATTTTTCCGTTTCTGTTCGTTATTCCCACCCATCAGCCATCACACAGCCAGCGTCGTTAAAGATATGACATCCTTAATATGCAGCAGCAAGGTTTTTTCTTTTTTTTTTCTCACATCTGCATATCTGCATAAGCACTTGAGGGTACCACCTACCCACCCACACAAAGTTTCCAACCCATCGAGCATTTTATCCTTTTATCTCCTCACCATTCCACAATCCTTTTCGCGACTTAAACGTTGCATAAATGTGATGCATTTTGCATGCTTGAATGCCAGAGAAGCCTGCTATTAGAAATTAACATAAGCATGCTGCAAATACAACACACATGCATTCATAGGACGACACCCTATGAATGACAGCGATGTGGAAGGATGTCGCCCAGGCAAAGTGAAATGTGTTTTCATTTGAATTCGTTTTAAGGATTCTTACAATTTTTTTTTCTGTTTTGCTTTCTACAAATTATTTACAAAGCCCGTAGTGGTACTGACGGTGTTGCAGGAGTTGTTTCCTTTGTTTAGAAAGGAAATGTATGAGTGTAGTACACGAAGTGATTATTAGCACTCAAGTGGGTACAAGGAAATATAGGACGAACTACAAAAAAAAAGGAACGAAAATCAATTGCAGTGCACCTCTAACCTTAATAATCGTTTCACCTTGTTAAACTCAGAGGATTTAATCGAGTGCATGTAATGATATAAGCTTCATGTCCTTGTGGAACCATAACTCCGAAATGCTCTTCATAAGCTGTTAGCAGGTTCTACCTTCTTTTTTTTTTTTTTTTATCCTTCCTCATCCATTTGTGGAAAGAGTATCCTTTCGTTTGCCCTTGTCAGAGAATGACGTCTCGTTGGTAGAGCTTTAATTTTTTTTTTCAAGATTGCACTTAACTTTTGTACACGAATGTATCTATGAGAGCGGTACCGAGGTATTTATTTCCGATGGGAATGATTTAATTTTTCTTTTTTATTAAATTGATGTCGGAAAGTGCAAGCTGAACCAGACATAAGGGATGTCAGAACTCCATAAAAGGTCCTGCGGGATTTCATTTCTCTCGTATACCGTCATAAGAGCTTTTATAACATTTGTCAGAGAGAAAAAAGGGATACAAGGGAGTTTGTGCACTTAATTCAGTGTGTGCATAATGTATAATGCCATAATCTTTCAGATTTTGTAAACTTGTGAACCTCTATGGAATTGAAAAGGGAACCGTAATGCTTTATGTGCGTACCGTGTTTCTGTTTAAGTTTTATGGGAGGGTTTTAGTGTTTTGACAAATCGCATGAGTAACTGCAGCGGATGGACTAAGTCCACAGAAGCCATACTGAGGATACATGTCAGCTGAGATGTCAGAATCGAGCTAATGTGTACGATGAGTAGGTAGTCTAATCTACATCACAAACAAGCAACACTCAGGCTTAGCATTAGTCTTGAGCTGGATACCACAACACAGCACGCTCAGATCCAAATCATACTTCTTTATATCCTCGAGCAATGTTCAATCTTAAACAGCACTGCACTTAAAGTCAATTTGAGGCGATCGACCATAGAAGGACGTGCAGATGGTTCCGCAACCCTCGTAACTGACTGAATAACGTTCGCGTCTTTGGCCTTGAAATGCTCTCAAAACCTACACGTGAGTCCTGAAATAAAGGTACGAAGCTTTCAAGATCCTACCAAGTTTTATTATGCAACTTTATTAGACTATCAGTTATGTTACCAGACTTTCGTAAAGAAAAAGGTTAAATGTCCGAGCCTTGTGGAAGTTTACACAAGAAAACTGGCCATAAAAAACAAACTATGGATGGTGGCCCTGGACTATTTTGAAGTCAAGGGACGTCTACCACAAGGTTTGACTATGATCCAACAGTCGTCTAACGTCTAATATGATTTGAGATACTATTTCGCTAAAACAGGCTTGAATCCACTTAAAAAAATGTTGATAGGGATCAGAAAAATTAAGGCAATTACTGTAGGAGAACCCTGAAATACCAGGTTGTCTCATAATTCAAGAGAATCTGAAGTGTTTAGATAAAGGGTGACCAGATAGCAATGATACTTTTTGGTCTTGTTATGTTTGAGCAGCTGTCAAACTTAACAGTGACATCTAGTGACATCAAAATATTCAGTAAGGGTTGCCATTCTATTATGAGCCGTTTCACGTGTGGAAATTATTAAACATTTTATCGAAACTCCGGCTCAGTTTTAAATAAGCAACGTAAATTTCGTCGTGAGGTTGGTCCTCATCATGGCTTTAGTGTGCAGCCGATTAGTCGCGCCGTGGAAAAGTTTAAGCGTGAGTACACTCTTTTGGACCTTAAGCCACCGACCAGACAGAGATTGGTTCGAAATGAAGAAAACATTATCGAAGAAGTACCAGAAATGTCGATTCTGGGCCGACTAACTGAATTGGCCATCGCCAGAGACAACCCGGCTTATTTTGTAGTTGGATTTGGAAGCCAGACGACAATAGACAGCGCTGTGAGTTCCCTAAAAGCGGCACTGGGAATATCGGCCGGAGATCTGGATTTTGGCAAAAAAAACATCTCGGACGAGGTCCATTTTTATCTCAGCGGCTATGTGAACAAGTGTTCGTCCAAGCATCGCTGTTTGACTGTTTTGTATGGTTTATGGCATCATCGGAGAAGACACAGTTTCCGTTAATGGTTTCTGTGGCCAGAGCTTGACCACATCGATATATCCGAGCTGTGGTTCCAACAAGACGAAGATACATCCCATACAGGCAACGCAACGCTCGAAGATGTGAAGAAGAAATTTGGCGTTTGGATCATCACGCGGCGAGCGTTCAATTGGTCTCCGCGATCATGGGACTTGACACTGCTCGATTATTTTCTCTTGGGTCACGCCAAGTCCTTAGAGAGACGCTATTGCCGGAATGACCCCGCACATATTGGACCAAATCATCAAAAATTGGATCGATCGCTTGAAGCACTACCAGTGAAGCCAAGGTGGCTATTTCAGTGATGTACTATACTACACATAATGGAATGAATGTAACTTCCAAAGAAAGGAAAAATCAATTTTATATCTCATATCGTTGTTATTTTATTTAAATTGTTTTTCCTATCGTTCTTATCCGGTCACCCTATATAAAGTTATTACTCTTTAAACAGGGTTGTTACATTACCAAAATAGACCTCCTTGTTGGTCGTTCTAGAGTGGAACTCTCCGGCGCAATACCACAAGGAACTAATGACCCATCTTCTAGTGACCCCTGGTTTAGTGCCAAGCATGGTAAAAACTCTTGCCGCCCATGACATCTAATCAGACATGAGGGCATGTATTGGAAAAAAAATCAATTCTAATGGACATTCGATACTTACATAGCTCCCAAACGACACCTTACAAATTTTACAAGTAACATGCACGTTTCCTAGGACGACAGCCCTACGATCCTTATCAAATTATGAACATGAAACAATGTAACCACTTTCCTCTTACCGCAGTCATATTGAACAAAATAAAAAAAAAAAAACAAAAAATGTTAAAGTTATCAAATACACGTGACTGTATCTAACTTCCTCCTCTCGCTGAGTAATATTATTAACATAAAATTGAGTTCAACGTGCTGTTTCCCTGAATACCCAGCAAGTGGTGTACCCATGTATACTATGTTCCACATGTCAGAAACAACGACCGGAAAATATAAAAGACAATATCATACTCGCTTCTAGGTTGATCGATAAATTTGAATAAGAACGCGCGCGTCCTCTTTCTGAGTGTATCTATTACTTGAAGATACATACCACCCTTGCACACGTTGATAGGTGTATTTCTTCTTATTGTTTCCTTTTCGCCCCGACCCATACACATATGTACATATACATATATACGCAGAGAAAAAAAAAATGGAAAATGTGTTCCTTTTTTTTCTGCTAAGTGGGTAAAAAATAAAATCAAGAAGCCGCTACACATCGTAGCGATACGTATCGACGAACTCACTGATGTATTTCTAATGATGCAATATTGATATGAAATACTTTTCCTTTTTATATTCGAACACACATCCATATACTGGGAGCTTACATACGAATATTCGGTTGCGAACGACCCCCCACATATGGGTGCTTTGTAGACAAAGAATAGAATAAAATAGGAAATTAGCATTTTTATAGGAAAATCAGAAATGCATATTTGAGTGAAACATATTGAACGATCAAGGCAGGCGGCAGGCAAAGGGCATATGGAAATATTTAATATTAAATATTTTTGTATTCATAATAAATACATGAGGTTGAGAAATGAAAAGCTTGCATAAATTTTACTCCTCACACCGAATATTCGAAGGTATCTAGAGACGGATTTCGTGTTTCCTTTGAGAGAAATACTATTCAGTTTCTGAGTGATGGTTATAATACCAGCAACTTGTCTTAGAGTAAAGTACCACAAGGATGCATTGTAGGGCCTACACTTTTGCACAGTGTGAATCCATATTGAAAGTCAACAACGACAAAGGGTTTACGACATATGATACCCGGCTTAAATGTTGAATATGGAGCCTTGAGACAAACAACGTGTACCTATGTACCAACACACAAATGCAGACTGTCCTCAAAAACCTTAATCGGACATATGACAGATACATATATGTACGTAGTATGTACGACCCAGAAAATGGTATTCAATCGGATTAACTACTAGTCGGAAAACGGATATACTACGCAAACATATGGCTTTTTCCAGTCGACAAAAACTCAGTGCCGTTGACGGACATCCGACGTCCGATACATCCGATTCCGAAAGTTCTGACACGATTTATGCCATTTTGAGTAAAAGACTCCTGGCACACGGTCAAACTTCGACTGCAAGTATGCAGAACTCATATGTTTTACAAATGACGTACTACAACTTCCAACTGCCAAAAATGTTACAACGGACATCCGACTATACAGATCATGCCACAATGTATAGAACTCCGAAGGTTTCATTCGATTTCCAGCATTTTTTTGGAGTATCAGATATCTGATGTCCGTTTCAAAGTAAACTTCTAGCAGCGGACTTACTCAACAAACTTTTTGACTTTTCGGCCGTTTTAACAGGATGTTAGCATCCGACGTCGGACAATTCAAAGTGTATCACATATCGGATATCCGTTTTGAAGTGAACTTCTAGCAGCGGATTTACTCAACAAACGTATTGACTTTCCGACAGTTTTAACAGGATTTTAGCATCCGACGTCGGACAATTCCAAGTGTTCCAGATATCTGATGTCCGTTTCAAAATGAACTTCTAGCAGCGGACTTACTCAACAAACTTATTGACTTTTCGGCCGTTTTAACAGGATGTTAGCATCCGACGTCGGACAATTCAAAGTGTATCACATATCGGATATCCGTTTTGAAGTGAACTTCTAGCAGCGGATTTACTCAACAAACGTATTGACTTTCCGACAGTTTTAACAGGATTTTAGCATCCGACGTCGGACAATTCCAAGTGTTCCAGATATCTGATGTCCGTTTCAAAATGAACTTCTAGCAGCGGACTTACTCAACAAACTTATTGACTTTTCGGCCGTTTTAACAGGATGTTAGCATCCGACGTCGGACAATTCAAAGTGTATCACATATCGGATATCCGTTTTGAAGTGAACTTCTAGCAGCGGATTTACTCAACAAACGTATTGACTTTCCGACAGTTTTAACAGGATTTTAGCATACGACGTCGGACAATTCCAAATGTATCAGATATCGGATATCCGTTTTGATGTAAACTTCTGGCAGCGCATATACTCGACAGCAAACTTATGGAATTTGACAATCGTTTTAACAAGATTTTAGCGCCCGATATCAGACAATTACAAGTGTATCAGATATCGGATATCCGTTTTGATGTAAACTTCTGGCACTGCATATACTCAACAGCAAACTTATGGACTTTTCCGGCCATCTTAACTAGATTTTCGCGTCCGACGTCGGACAATTCCAAGTGTATCAGATATCGGATATCCGTTTTGATGCAAACCTCTGGCAGCGCATATACTCAACAGCAAACTTATGGACTTTTCCGGCCGTCTAAACAAGATTTCACCGTCCGATATCGTACAAATCAAAGTGTACAAAACCGAAGAGCTTCACACAAATCATTCGTTGGTCGAACTCCCACGAGGTGGACTCAACCTTTTCAGTAACTTGGATTCAAAATCATCAGCAAATGTCTCATTTACTTGTAAAGGGATGTGAGCGTTGATCTGTGCGCAGAAATACACAAGGGATTACGACTTTCAGCTACGGACAATCTTTGAATTCTAAAATATATTAAGAATGCCAGATGTCAACGACGAGAGTCTGCCCGATAAGACACAGATATTTTGTTATCTGAACAACCACCTTTCTCTCTTAATATCAGAACTTCATAGGCACTTGAAAAATATGATCTTCCCGGAAGAGAGAGTAAAGAGAACGCTGTACTATGGTACAGGCCTGTATACTTACACCAAAAACAGTGTACTGTGAGTGACAATGACTGAGGAAAACCAGGAAGTCGATATTTAATTGACATACCTCAGGGTTGCATACTTACACCACTGTTGTTGTATAATATACTTTGAGCGACAATGGTCTGAAGGAACGGAAAATGACATTATTCCGATCTAATCAGGGTCACATACTAGACTGTTATGCCATCTATCTAAGAACTACTAGAATTTGGATATATGTATCTATTGAAGCACATTGTTCTTAAAGAAAACCAGAGACAGCTGAAGCTTGGTCGATAGTCTAAAAAACCATTTTCCTTCCGCAATTGTCTAAAAGAAAAATACATCAATATCCCCAGGCAAATAATCCAGAATATCGCAGAGCCATCATCGAATGCAACTGCATGTAGTAAAGTGTATCGATTTGAATATTCTTGGTCCTTTGCCAGGCGCTTTTACCATCAAGAGAGAGCTTCTTCAAAGACTGCTTACATCACACTAAAGCAAGTCCTCGACTGCTTATTTTTGTACCTAAGCGGGTTTCTTTTCCGATTTTTTTTTTTGTTTTTTCCTTGCATTGCATTGCATCTGTGACATGTCTCATTAGAGAAATACCAGTACAGCCGAGTGTCCAAGAGCTATTTTAACTAGTCCTCCTGGCATTTGCCAAATAAAAATCGTAAATATTCCCGGCGACCATCCTATCTTCTGTACAGAAATTCATATAGGTATTGGAAAACAATTTTTTAATTAATTTTTCGAACAACGGAATGCAACACAGTGTTGTGGTATGCAGACTCTTTGTGCGTTGGTCGTCCTGTTCAACCTTATTCCAACTCCTTGCCCCCCTCTCTGGCTCGTTCCTTCGTACATATATTTATCTCGTTTCATAATTAATTAATTTATCTTTATTGGCAACATCGGGGGATATATTACAAACAAAAAAAACCACTCCACGTTCGGTTCGATACCACTTGCTTCTGTCGGGGCTTTACCTACCTATTGGGAGTATTGCACAATTAAAAATAGTCACTGGCACAATTATATTTCACATATGCACGGCACAGTGTGTATCCGTACACTTAAGTGCGGCAAACAGACAAAATATTCTATATTCGCCTGTTGCCGCCATCGTTGTCGTGTGTTCTGATAGACGGGCTCTCATGCATCCGAGGGATACTATAAAATTATAAGTGTCCAATTAAATCATTCCACGAATAATATTCCACGGACGGACGAAAAACAGTTACGCCGTCAGAAAATGCCAAAAAAAAATTCAATATATGTACCTGTGCAACTTACGTGCGATGAAGATACATGAAATACATCGAAATTGTGGTCACAAGTGCCATGCAAAAGGTGTGCCTTGCCGTACATGATGGAGGAGGAGGCTGATCCTCCTCCTCGGTGTGAAACGTGGTCCAATTCTTCGATTTTATTTATTCTGTACAATGAATTGCAAATGGCTTTTAATGAGGACTTATTTCATAGATTCGGTTTATTTATTTCTTTTTTTTTTCGCCTGATCTCTGTGCCTAGATACACAACAGTCTCACAGATGCCGAGGGAAAATTGCATGACATGTGGCATGTGGCGGCGGGCAATGCTGCAACTGCTGCTGCAATGCGTAATCAGGTTCTGTTTATCGATTTAAATAAATTAATTATATGTTGAAAATTCGGTTTGTTATTTAATTTGTGCTGTGGCCGCTGAGGTTGCCAGATCGATGGAAATAGATGCGAGGCGAGCTGGGAGGTTGACCAGCATGTCCGTATCAATTTGTGTCACACATGGTGTTGCATGGTGCGAAATGCTTCCATAGTTAATCAATAGATGGCGCTACATGGCAGTTTGTTCATTTCGCGGTATTTTTCTTGAGTCTTTGCACATGGAAATGTCATAAACTAGAATAATACAATCCTTTGTACGATTCCTGGGTAAAGTGGTGCGAAAAGATGCTATAGATACCTATGGTTCTCTACCGTCCATTACCCTCCTCTCCTTCAGGATCTCAACGGGTTTTCGCAACACGGTCAATGCTAGGTGGCGCGCTCTCTCCTCCTGCCATGTTTCGAGGTTACTTTGAGCCCAACATAATGATAGAAGGACCAGAAAACTCCTGTTTTTCAATAGACCACAGCTGACCCTTCTCATCCTCACAAGCCACAACCCAATGGCGGCTCGGCTCAATAGAAAGGAATTCAACAGCTCAAACATAAGCAGAGGCTACGGCAACCGTCAAGTAGAGGACGACACGACGTACCCCCTATGCGAATGCTCTACTCTTAGCAGAATCAGACACCAAGCCGTCAGGACAACATTCTTCGACCAACTCTACGAATTAGCTGACACGCCCCTTACCACCTTAAAATTTAGGAAGGCCCAGTAACAAATTACAATAATTTTTCTGTTGCATAGTCCTTCAGGTATCTCACACCTAGGAACACAATGGATCCGTTGAGATCCTAGTGAGACTGCGTCCTCATTATGGTTTTGCAGTCACCGTCTTAACCTACCTACCATCCAACCTATCGTGGTCACTTCACTTGAGTCACATATTATGAATGGAATGAGGCCAATTATTAGGCTGATGCTGTGAAAAGTTACTCAATACTGTTCCACCAGAATGCCATTCAAATCGTCAACTGATACCTATTCATCAACCACTGAGCGGCAGAAATCAACATCGAAATCCTTGAAACGATTATCCAAGTCTATGACTGTTTAATCAAACCAACTCTCTTAACAGCTTCATTGCACAATCTTAGTGTAAAGCCTGGAAAGTGTATTTTGCCTGACCTTTCGTCGACTCTTCCTTGTAGACTAACTCCCAGCTTCTAAAGATGAAATAGGAAACTAGAAGCCAGATTCACAACCAAACCTAATGCAATCAATCCATTGCTTGTCAAGAATTAACCCAACTGCAATCCAAAGCAACTTGGGCTTGCCAGTTTAATACTGTTTGCGCTCTACTTCCAGAGCACCTTACGGACTTTCGTCGACTCTTCCTTGTAGACTAACTCCCAGCTTCTAAAGATGAAATAGGAAACGAGAAGCCAGATTCACAACCAAACCTAATGCAATCAATCCATTGCTTGTCAAGAATTAACCCAATTGCAATCCAAAGCAACTTGGGCTACCAGTTTAAGACAAGTACACCCCAGGTTGGTTAAAGACGAGATAACTCAGTGTATAAACTAACAATTTCGTTAAAAAATCAACCTGTGGCCACAATGATCCAAATTGGCGCCCAATGCCGGGCCTTCATTTATCTGAATTTTACTTTAGATTCCGGTCGAGTGGAATGGAGCATACTAAGCCACTAAATTTATATAACAATTTGTAAGTCAATAACTGAAAGTTAAAGAAAGCCTACAGTTAAAAGCGTAGTATGCATTCCGAATGCCTTCAAATCGATTTACAAGGCAAATTTTTAAGAACTTCCCAACCTCTCCGCACATCCTACCCTCATCGAACTGCAATACAAGACCCTTACCAATAACTTCAGATCCTTTCACGAGTCAAAGACCAAATGTGTTTCCATTTCAAAAGGAATTACATTTTCCCCTTGTAAAACATGAAACCCAACTGTCCCAGACATTGTCGTCCCATTCTAGTCCGCCTACGTCTTTCTCGACTATAAAAATCCCAAACCAAAAATTACCTTCATAAAGGACACGTGACATCTTTTCCAACAGACATCTACTTTTTTAAGTAGTTTCTCATTGATGTCACAATATTCTGTTATGTTGTCCTCCATCACCATGCACGCTGTTGTCTACCTCAGCACCAGCCCCATTTTGTAAGCCTTTAACACAAAGTGGCGGTAAAATGGGTAAAAAAAAAAAAAAAAAACGAAGCAAAACAAAGAAGACGACGCTCATAAAATAAAATAAAAAAGCAATTTACCTTAAGGTACACCCTAGAGTATGTATCACCACACACCACCACCCACTTCTGTCGACTCTGAAACAGAGATAGAGAACTTGGCCCGCAAGGGGACAACATACCTCTCGAGGACAAACACGAAGAGAGAGATAGAGATAGAGAACTGTAGAAAAAGTTGGCTTGGGAGTATAACCCTTTCACTGAAATATAGTCCCTTCTCCCCCCGGAGTCGGGTCAGGCAAACCACATCAAACGCGCGACTCTTTTGCTTCAGACATTCATCCTACCACACTGAAACATAGGTAAAAAGAAACCAAATAACCTCAGGACCACATGAAATACACGTACCTGGCTGAAATGACCATTCCTCATAGAACCTCACCGCAAAAAAATAAAAGTATCTAGATGGGTTCTTACTGCGTTGAGCTGTTGTTCTTTTCTCTTTTTTGTTCAGTCCTTGCGTGTTTTTCTGTGTTCTGATATGATCAGGGGAGGTGATGTGTTGGTAGCGTGTCCTGATTTGTTGTTTCTTTTTTTTTTTTCAGGAGAATTACGTCGCTGATTTCTTTGGATTTTATTACCCTCATTCGACACAATGATGGTGAATACCTTTGCATTCAGGAGCGGAGCGATAGGTCAAGTTATCCTGTAAAATGTGACAGGACACCGAAAGAGGCCAACATATAAAGTAGGATAATGTGGTGACATATAGTCTTGAAATCTTATAAAACGAGGCGGGAACTTTAAGGCTTAAAATTTCGAACTATAGTAAGAAGGATGTCCTAAGGTCAGGCTGTATAGGTATGGAAAATGAAACCTTTTGGGGAGATAGTGTGGATTAAGCTATAGAATAGTCAAACAGACAAGGGCCTAAGAAGCTGAAAAGAAAACACAATCTGTCCAAGACAAATCGTGCTTAGTCAGGAAATATCTATCTGAGACTTGTTGTCAACTGGTAGAGAAGAACGTGCGAGACGTCTAAGATATTAGTCTCAGCTAAACCCTTTCATTACCTTTCACTAAATGAAAAGAGGCTTATCATCAACTAAAGCCGAGTACTAGGTGAGGTGAACTGATATTCAAGTTGGTGAACATTGTGCTACTAACTCTTCACATGAGGGAGTACTGACGATCACGGGTACTAACAATGAAATTATCATACGACTATTGATCACCAGGCAGTCCACAAGTGCGGACGATAATCAAACTAATTGCTGATCTTGAAATGGAAATCCGAAAGTCTTTAAGTCATAGTGATCCTCACATTTCTTTTTGATGACGGATCATATGACTACTGATCCTCAGACAATGTTGCCCACAAACTGTTAGCTTACGACGTAGAGATCAAACTAACGATGAAGACAAGTGATCTTCCGCCAGGTTTTTAGAGAGATGAATCTTAAATTTGTGATCCTCGGGGTACCGCCTGTATAGAAAATTAGTCATTCTTGCAGAAAATATCCTGAGACTACTGAATTTAGTACTGACCTACAGAGAGCTACAGACAATCTGAAAATGCATCTCAAAAACTGAGGGTTGAGCTGCCAAATCCTCTAGTAATCTAAAGATCAACACTGATCCTCAGGTTAATGGCAAAATTTCCGACAAAGAAGAATCTGTCCATTAAACCAATTTTTTTGAAATGCATGATCTGCAGAGCACCGATCGTAAAGGCCAATGGTTCTAGCAATAGTGATCCTCGAGCTAGCAAATGGCAACGGAGTCGACAAAACACCAGAGAATGGATCATCAACATCGAAGTTATATACTGATCCTCAATCTGTTGATATTCCAAATTCGTATAGGTATATGGAATCGATCCTCATAAGTGTAGAGATCCCAAAGACATGCAGTTTTAGTAGAATTGTTTTTCTGATTAGCCAACATCACCTAATAGTATCGGAAACGAGAAAATGGGAATCTTTCGACTTCCGGATCGATCGGAACGATCAACAGGCAACTGATCTTTAGAAAAATACATGCAAATGTGATTTTCAAAATACGACAGTTCAGCGTTCGAAACATCTCCACAGACTAAGCACCCACTGAACCCTACCACTGAAGACTAGAGAGCCTGTTTTACCAAACTCAATCCGTTCCTGAACATTTCAACGACTCCATTCATGGCGGTTTTTTATTAACGTAGTCCTTTCGGTTTTCACCTACCATCAGAGAGACACATCACACGCACACCTACTTTCGCTTCCCGACAGGAATGGTGTGGAAATTCTGTTTTTATTTTGAAATAAAGTAAAATACAGTCACACAGACCGGAAGGAAGGAAGGTGTAGTCGTCCGCAGCAACAACAACACAACAACCGAGGACCGGAGGACACGTTTCATCTTTTATCCTTTTGCCGGGTCGTATCTTTTGTTTATGTGTACGCTCGCTCGCAACTCTGGGAAGGAGGTGATTTATTCTTTCGGGTTATTGTACATTTCGTCACCATTGTGAAGTATCATTCAGTGGTAATAGCGGTGCGGTGGTTCTTTAAGGTCCTTCGCTGGCATACCATGACCTCTTCTACGAAACACCTTTTGTGACCTTTTTTCGATGGAAAATCGCGTGAAATTTTAACAAAAGGGAGTTTTCCAAGTGTCTGGCATTTTTTTTTGTTCGTCCTTCCTCCTGCCCTTCATAGGACAACAGGACAGTCATATCTGTCTGACTGAAATACATACATACAGAGAGGGGTAGTGTACTCACTCATTCATCCCTCTCGTGGGAGATGTAACTGTTGTTGCACCTTCTTCTCCTATTCATGTATGGAAAATAAT
Organism: Xylota segnis; assembly: GCA_963583995.1. NCBI lineage: Eukaryota > Metazoa > Arthropoda > Insecta > Diptera > Syrphidae > Xylota > Xylota segnis. Next base: position 111,993,456 of record OY757236.1, on the reverse strand, counting down.
ACGAAACAGAGGTAAAACAAAGAAAAAAAAACAAAACAAATAAAAACGAGTCCCGACGATGGACACAAAGAGGACGAAATGAAAATATTCAAATGAATATTTATAAGATGGAAACAGTAGACGCGATTTCTGTTTCCCCCTTGTTTTCCTTTTTGATTTCTGTTCCTTTTTTTTCCGTACTTTCGCAAATGTTGGGTTCTCTCTCTCGCTCCTTCCGCTTTGTTTAGGTCTTGGTCTTGCCAGAAGTTGGGGGGAAGTCGTCAGTGTGTCTATTTTTCCAGTGAATATTTTTTAATGGATACACAAGTGGCATGGAGATCAGGCTCTTCTCTTTTTTTCAGTTCACCGTCCCTCCATTTATTGAGTGTAAACTGAATGAACTCTAACATGGATCCTGGTTGCTGGTGCTACTCCACACGGCCACGTCGTCCTTTCGTTTGTATCCCAATGTGGCAATCATTCAATGCAGTGATCCCTGTTGTAATTGAATATTTTAGCTGAACAAACGTTGGCTTCTGTTGATTTTTTTTTTTTTCGAAATTTCGGTTGCGGGGACGGGGGACGAGACGCAGGGTTGGAAATTGTGTAAACAATAAACTGATATTTCCGGAAGAAGGTTATTTTTTTTGTTTTTTGGTATAAATTATTAATTTACTGGTGTGTTGTTAATGGAGAATGAAATTCCACAATAGCCAGGCACAGGCACAGTTAATGGAAGCAAAAACGGAACAGAACCACAAAAATCAATTAAACATGCAGTACATCAGGAAAGCTTTTATAAAAAAAAAAAACAAAGGATTCCTGGTTTGGAGTTAAAAAGTTGTGTAGGAGGATTTGCTTTATAACGCAGTTAGAGTTATAGGATGTGGTCGTTATTGGATGAATAGCAGAGTATGCAGGTTTAATGGGTTTAAATTGGCTCGTAGTCAACTTTTGCCAGACGGTGAGGTCAAACTTCTTCTGTTTCAAATGTGTCAACTGCTTACCCCTGCTTTTTGAATCGTATGTTCCACATGAGTAGGTTTGTAAGTCCTTGAATTTAACCTTGACGTGTCCTTAACAGATGAAAAGAACTATCCCGAGGTACTCTTTCAAGACTATCGGTCAATTCGATGAGCTTTCCTTCATCATTTTGAGGAAAAAAGTGGCCTTGCATGACCTTTAGTCTTTTTGACATGGTTTCGTTTGACACTTAAGACCAAGATGTCTGATGACTGGAATATCAGCTCTATACCTCCAGTGTTCTAGAAAAATGATTTTTCAGTCAGTCCTTGGCCTGGAGATGTTAAGGAACATTCGGTTCGACAAGACTGACGACAACCTGTCCTAGATTACGATGGATAGGAATGGAAGATGCTCTGTTTATGGTGGGACAAGTAAGTTTCGCTGAATATAGCCAAACTTTTACTATCCCAAGACAATTGTGAAGAACCAGCAATGCGATGGGCAGCAGGAATTTGGTTCTGTAGTTACTAAAAGCTGTTCCTTTGGACAACTACTCTGAACAGGCGAATGTGGACTACTCTTCCTATGGAGATCTTACGTGAAGTTCTTTAATTTTGCGTGGGTTGAACGCTACAAAACTTAGTTCTCATCCAAATCTTTAGATATGATCCAAGATAGGAGCTTTTTCTGGTTTCCAGGCTAAGGAAGATACATGGTTTTACATTTTGGGCCGTAGAGCAACTTTTTTTGGGCGAGACGCATTTTCATCTCGGCGGCTACGTTAACAAACAAAATTGCAGCATCTGGGGCTCGGAAAACCCGCCATTATTGTCGAGAAAACCGATGCATCCACAAAGAGTGAGAGTTTGGTGCGGATTATGGAGTGGTGGCCTCATTGGACCATTTTTCTTCGAAAATGAGGCAGCGAACAACGTTTCGATCAACGGTGGGCGTTACAGAGCCATATTAACGGCCATTTTTTTTACTGAAATTTTTCATGCAGAGTGGCGCGCCATGCCACAATCGATCTTTTGTGCACCAAATTCTCAAATCGTGTTGTCAGCCGTCTTGGCGATGTCAATCGGACCTGGGGATCGATGTTATGCCAAGAATCCGGAGACCTTTCAAGCACTTAAGGCCAATATCATCCAAGCAATTCATGAGCTACAGCCCGAAACCATAAACAAGGTCTTGGAAAATTGGAAAATTATATTTTTACGTGGACAGCTTCTTTCTAGATTACTTCTTCTGCTAATAGATTGAAGGATCCACAAGAGAGGAGCGCCAATTATAGAGGTATCAGCCTCTTCAACATAGCGTATAATATCTTATCTGGAAGACGTCTGAAACCCTTCGTCAACAACCTGAGTAGCCCCCTATCAATGTGGTCTCAGACCAGGAAAGTCCAAAATCGACCAAGGAACCCAAAAAGTCCAAGTCGATACCCACCGATTTTAAGGCCTTATATGACAGGTATAATATATCGACGAGCTATACAAAGCCATGTCTAGTTTTGGATTCCCTGCTAATGTGCAGAATGACTATCCTGAACTGCCACTGCTCTATCAAGGTCGGTAACGATCACACTTAGACCTTTCATGTCGCAAAAGGATTTAGACACTCAAAAGCCAATACTAGAGGCACAGTCTTTCAAAAGTCTGTACGACTACTAGCATACGCCAACGACATTGATACCCAGCGGCTGTCACTGTCACCCAAAATGGGTTTAGCGGTTAACGATGGCAAAACGAAGTATATGTTGTCAACGAGAAGGAACACACAACATCGACGAGTTCGACAGAACATCACAATTGACAATTCAGAGAACAACACCTCTGCAGAAATAAAACGACGAATAACTCTTGCCAATCGCTGTTTCTTTGGGCTGAGAAGGCAATTGAGTAGTAGAGCCTATTCCGGAGAACTAAGAAGACTCTATTGACCATCTCAGTCCTGGTTTATGACCCTGAACCGAGGACTCTGTCTAAAGTGGATAAAGATATCCACGACGGCCTTTGGAGGAGGAAATTCAACGACAAACTATACCAGCTGTACAACGACCTATTCAAAAAACTGCGAATGAGCCGTTTGAGATGGCTAGGTCTTGTAGAGCGAATGGACACCAAAGCTTCGGCCCCCAAAGTCTTCGAATCAAACCCGGAGAGACAGCGCAGTAGAGGAAGACCTCGCCTTAGGTTGCACGCACAAGTAGAAGGGGACCTTTACCGACGTGAAGTGCACAACTGGAGGGAGTTAGCTAAGGACCGGGATAACTGGAGAGGTTTGTTGGTTGAGGCCCAAATTCATCCCGAACTGTAGCGCCACCTAAGCTCTTCGATAAATATCGAGTTACGAGTATGAATCGTAAAAGATTCTCTTAAATCATTTCGCATGGAGCTAGGCTAGTAAGTAAGTCCAGGAGACAGGATCAAATTTCATCACAGAGTCGTCTTGATTCAAAAAGCAAGGAATAGGATTTTACTCAGTAGATACGAAGTGGAAACCATGCATAGAAGCTCATATATGTACCTACTTGTAGGTAAATAAAAGTAAGACGAGATCTATCGGACCTATCAACCATAGAAGAAGAAGCCCTTACCACTGTACCAGCGAATGTCATCACCGGTTATTAAACTATAGGCAAACATGCCCACAGGATGACAATTCTTCGTAATGATTTTTGGAGGAGCTCTAGAGATATACATAGACAAAGAAGAAGCCACTAAGTCTGATAGGAGTACTAAGAGAATTGCAGAACTGAAGAGAATTCTTAACTATGGCCAGGCAACCGAAACCAGGCAATAGGCCTAGTGAGCTGGCTAAATCATACAGACCCATTAGTCTAACATCTTTTGTTCTCAAAACTATGGAGAGACTTATTGATGTTCACATTAGAGGCCGACTAGATCTGTCCATCCCTCTACACTTAAGCCAATTTGCATATAGAAAAGGTAAATCAACCGAAGGCGCTCTTCACTATCTTGTCAAGAAGATAGAAGGAACCTTACGTTCCAAGGAAATAGCCCTATGTGCGTTCTTGTATACTGAGGGTGCTTTCGATAACACTGGCTACGACTCAATAGCAAGGGCTATTAGTAGCAGAGGTATCGAAGATTCGACCAACCAATGGATTAGAGCCATGCTGGAAAGTCGGATCATTACTTCCTCCTCCGGAGAAGTGTCTGTATCTGTGAACGCAGTTAAAGGTTGCCCCGAAGGAGGCGTCCTTTCTCCACTTCTGTGGTCACTAGTTATCGACAAACTCCTAGCAGATCTATATAGATCAGGCTACATCGCCATTGGTTATGCAGATGACCTGGCGATCATTGTTAGTGGTAAACACGGCTTGACTACTTCTAGCGTCATGCAGGGTGCTTTAGTACACGTTTTAGAATGGTGTAATAGCGAGGGTCTTTCCATTAACCCTAGAAAAATCTTCATTAGGAAGACGACTGCTAGATGCGCTAAGTTGCAACTAGAATACAAGTTTAAGGCAGCTGACCACGTGAGACACCTGAAAATTCTTAACTCAATCCCACAAAGAGACATGCTCTGCACTGTACCCGACGTTATGGTCAGGGAATACTGTTTCGGTAGGTTATTTGAGGTTAATATATTAGACCGTGCAGACTGGTCTAATGGTGTTCCAACACTGGACCCTAGGGGTCTGATATGGTTCACAGACGGATCAAAGATGGACTCTGGAGTGGGAGCTGGTGTCTTTGGACCCAATACCAAAGTCTCAATACCTATGGGAATGTGTTCCACGGTCTTCCAGGCTGAACTCCATGCCATTGAGATCTGCGCCAGATTAAACCTTAGTAAGAGAATAAAGGTTTATTTGTAGTGTCCTACATGGTAGAGTCCAGCTTAATCTTAATCTCGGATTGGTGATGTCAGCCGATGTCGGATATCCGATTGAGACCGAAATGTTGGACTAGTTGTATCTAGTATTCGATGAATAGATATGCGACGACTGATAATCGTGGTTGAACACTGCACGTACGATCAAAGTAGACCGATTCACCAAAGATACACAATGCCTAACCCCGATAACAGCGGGAAGGCAAGGCATTTCCGTTTTCGGTAATAAACCAAACACGTACCATGTCAAAGGCAATTCGGCCTCTTTATCGGTTTATTTAAATTGTAAAAGTGTGAACGCCCATTTCCATGGTCAAAACCGTTCCTGTTGGTTTATTTGTTTATGTAGTCAATAACTCTTCCACAGAAAATAGCGTCCGTGTAAACTGTGCCATTTTATAATCCCTGCACCTGTAAATAGTTTTATAGCCTAAGTATTTGCCAGCCAAATCAGAGCCATATCGCTCCTCGTCGAATGCAAAACAAAAGACCCTCTCCTGCACACATCCTTCCACATCAATGAGAGCTCACGAAATGAGTATAAAAAATCCGACAAATTTATGCATCCATTCACACCAGCACTCCTCCCCTCGGCAGCCTATTAGCCCAGCGTCCAAGGACAAAGTTTAAGTTTCGCCAGGACTTAAACGAATTAACACACAAATGCAATGCCAGTCGGTAGATACATATGAAAATACGAGAAAAAAGGAAAACGGAAAACCAACTCAACGTTTGACCCCATGAAACCATTTAAGCTTATTATGCGTATCGTCGGAGACCCGTGGAACCTGGAGGACTACCAACTGCAACGTGTTTTTTTTTTTTTTTTAGAGCTCCATGCTCCATCCCGACCGTTTCTCCTTGTGTTGTTCTCCCCCGGCAATTACGTTGCGGAAGAAATCACACCTGTTAGTCGACAGGCGAGTGGGGAGAGTACCAGCGAATGTCCCGGTCTGTTGCGCGAGGGTTATATTTCACTTTTATTGAGTTAAAAACAGACCAAACGAGAACAGAAAAAAAACACACCAGGACCTAACGTTTTTCGAGCAGGATTCCGAAAACAAAGTAGTTAAATGCAATTTTATTTCTGGTAATTTAATTTCCAAGTAAAAGTTTACTCCAAAAATATAAACGGATGTCCTTTAAAGTTTCATTTTTTTCAGTTTTTTTTTCCGAACGCGTCATGAAAGGGAGGACTTGTAAAAGCTTTTTAACTTATCGAGATGCAGTTAAAAGTAAAATTATCACAACAATTTCTTTTTTACCAAATTCCGACAATTGGATGGAAGGGTAGTATGTGGTCCACACAAGGGTGAAAACTTACCTGAAACGAGAGGAAGAAAAAAATTAAATTAGGTTTATTGTTTTAATCGTGCGGCAATTAAAGTTAAGTGATTCGAAATATATAGTTATATCTGTGGGCATATTGTATTTATATCTGAGTGCCGTGAATGTCCGATTAAGGACGTGAAAGAGCAGGGACATGTTAGTACGAACTACGTATGTATATTTTAAAAGGAATCGAAATATATCCGTATTTACAAATTAACATCACGAATGATGGTTAAAAACTGCATTCCAAGACAACCCATTTTTTTGTCACTATCGAACCTCTAGTGAACATCTGACGAACATCTAGGGGTATAATGAAGGGAAAAACCTGCTTAAACGAAGGTGGGTATGGGATTAAACAAATTAAACAATACTATGTGAGTAATATAGGATGTACAACACAATGGTTTGTGAGAAGCTAAGCTCTGAGTCCCGTTTAGACCTGTCGCGCCAAATTATTGTAGTTAGCAAACGACCGAAACGAAATTCTGTATTAATGGCTCTTTTTCTAACCCCGACCGTAGTACGTCTGTGTTAGGATTCCGATGGAGTCTAGAAGATTATTGTACTGGTTTCAACCGCTTTGAAGTTACATTCACGTTTCGTATTAAAATTTATTAAAGGACACCAAGCATACGGTCTGCGGGATGGCTTTAGAAGAATGTGCTATGACGCTGTGTGTACAGATTGAAGTTAGTTTTAAGAACTGCCTTTAGGTGATCCATAGAAGTAAAGTTATCTCCTACTTACGTAGTCGAAGATAAAGGTTCTTTACGGGCCGTATAAAGCCATACATGCAAAGTTTGCCCTTGGGAGAAAAGGAATAGGTTACCGTCACGCTGGAAAAGTTCCTTCTTAGTATGAATTCAACTTTTGTATGTAACGACTCTATCTAGATCTCTCAGATATTTGATAAAGTACTCATTGACTCCGTGGAAAGTAAGTCATTGCTGAAAGAAACATCAATTTCACTGGAATGCAATGTTTGGGCGCCAATTAAGGAAATGCATCTTTTCCTATTTTTTTTTTTTAAAAACTAAGCTTGGTAAGGTCTATTTATTTGGCTAGTACTAATATTGCTCCCATGCTATTGGGTCCCCTAGGCTATACGAATGTATGTATATTTCTTAGAAAAGGGAAGATTCTCTGGTATTGGAAAGTAAATTTCATTTCATCAGAGAATGAGAACAATTTACGTTTTAGAAGAATAGCACTAGTATTGTATGGGCAGACTTGGAACTTTGATTTCTGCAGGCAAATAGGCAGACTTTCTTCAGAAGTTGACCTCGGCTTAAATGGTCAAATGTTAAGCCAGAGAAATTAGCTTCTTTATGTTGAAATAAATGTCTTTCTAAGCAGGTGAGAGGGCTGAATTTTTGGTCCTTACAGAAGTCTATTTGTATAAGTTTCATTCATGACATTAGTACATATGTAATCTTTCGAAAGTACTACAGTTTTGTAAGCTGTCAGTCAGTTTACTAATAAGAGCAGGTTTTACCTAGTTCATCTATCTTCTTATATCCATTCAGCTGTGTCTTAGCGCTAGACTTTCAGGGGTATCCGTTTGACTAGGGTTCGGGATCGGAGTTAGTTCTCTTGCACTCATAGTAAAAGATATGTAGGTTTTCATTGCACTAGTTACGCCCATCCAACCCGCTCTTCGTAATACCATGTCGAGCTTAAAACTTGACTTGTGCACGGAGACCTAACATAGCACTGAACGCATAAAAGATACCAAATCCCTCTAAGCCCTATCACTCCTATACTGTCTCTACTTTGGATATATCCTGACCGAGATTCAGTCGATGGTATACACTGTAAGCCTGGGTAACGAAACCTAGGTACGGAAAAGACCCAATCCTTAACCATACCACGGCTTTTGTTGTAGAAACACTCCTGACATTAAATGAAGAATGAAGACGAGGTGGAAGCTTGATTTAAGGTTCATACAAGGGTGTCTAAAAGGTACATACAAGTTGATAGTGCCTACAGAACAAGGCAGTGTTTGAAGATATGTATGGTAGTGTTTGAAGATATGTAGGTCTTGAAGATATTCCCTAGAAGATTGCGCACTTACTAAGTCAATAATTAGTTGGAAGACAAAGTTTTAAAAGGACTTACGTAAGTGAGTACATAGAGGAGGATCACGCTGGGGGCTCCAGATTTCGTAGTAAGCTAGACTGTAACACTGTCCTCCGTACAGTGGTTCACTGAGGCCACAGAGCAGAGAATCCTACTCAGGGCAGATACATAGACTATTCTGTAGTCAAATATTGTTTCATGGACCATTAAACTGAAAAAAAGACACTTCTCCTTGCTTATACTCTAGTGCTGCAGTACTAAAAATCTCATAACGAGCAGACATTAAAAACTATTCGAAAATCATCCACCATCCTCATGAATTTCATTACAATCTATCTATGTATCTATATCCTCCTCCTCAGTGATGAGCGTGCGATATTTGAGGATCATAACTTAAGAAATGAAATCTTACGCCTTAACGGTTATGAAAATTTACGACGTGTCTACCACCACTAGCTAGCTCATCATTGTCTGCTCTATCCACCACACAGCGAATGCCCAATACAATGCGCAGAGTAATAGTGTTCGCTAAATTAATGCCAACGCCATTTATTGCTTCTTCTCCGTCTTCATCATCTCAAGCGAGTAAACAAAATTACTCTCTCATACAGCATTAAAACAATTACGTTGGCATTGTTATTCGATAGCCAAGCAGACGTGAATACAGCATCAAATCATTTATCTCCAAGGGGTTGCGATGAGTTCGTATCCATCCTATCCCATGTACTGTATCTGGTGTCATCGACGACGGGGACGACGACGATATAATCGGAGATGGTAAGGAACACCAAACAACCATTCCCTCCCTAGACCCGTTTCTTATTCACAACGTACGTGGGTGTTATTCGGGATAAATTAATGAGAGAAAAAAAAACGAAAAACGCCAAAGAATGCCTGGAATGACAACAGAATACTTCAACGGAACGACACCCAGCAAACGAATGAAGTCAAATTGTAAACAATATGAGACGTCGATATGTCGCAGCATCCCTCCGTTGGGCGCCAATTCGAGTCACTTTCGAGCTACTTAAATTGCGATTTCTGTTTTGAATTCGAAATAAGAGACACTGAGACGCAGCGTGCACACTATGGCTAGCAGACGGTTTCCAGCTTCCACCAGGGATGAATCCAATGAAAAAATTCCAGTCAACGACATTTTTATTCCCCAACGCAAAGCAGAACGACAAAAAGGACTATAGGACACAAAAAAGAATTCACTGCACGTTGATTCTTATTCTAATTTTATGACTTAATAAACTTCCCCCTGACGTTAATGTGACTATGATGGAACTAGAGAAGGACTAAAACAAAAAAAAAACACCAAGAACAACTCCCGACAAATTAAAACATTACAAGAATGTAATGATAAAAAAAAAACGCAATAAAATAAAACAAAGCAAAACTTCGTGCAAGTATGTGTTGTAGTTAGTGGTCGGCTTGGTAGAGTATGTATTTTCCAAGAATTCCCTCTTATCGCATTCGTAGATAGAGAGTGGAAAATATTTAAAAGAACGGAAATCTGAACATGAAGATAAGAGACCCAGTTGTACGCGGACACAATATGCTAACTGCGTTGCAGGAAGTACGTTGCATTACCAAGACAAGACGGCGAGAACGATGAAAGATGAAAGGCAGGAAGGAAGGCATTTAAAATAGAATTTGCCAGAGGGAATATGAATTTATTGGAGAAATGGTAAGGACATGCATTTTTTATGAGTTTTCGCTTTTGTCTTTGCCCCCTTTCCAGTGTACGTAGGTACACATTCCTTTATCAATACTAAAGTCGATACTCAACGGACGGTCCTAGTTGGACCTAGGATGGGAAACAAACGCTGTATTTCCATTTTCGAAGGACTTGCAATGGATGAGATGCAACGAGATGGATCTGAACTCCTTTATGGGTTTTGATTCTGGTTTAGATACACAAAAGATAAACAATCTCTCTTTAGTCACAAGAAACTTAGAACACAATTTCTATGACGCTGTGAGTACAGATTGAAGTGACCCCAACTACCTTTAGGTGATCCATAGAAGTAAGTTATCTCCTTCAAGCAGAGATGCACTTACGTAGTCGAAGATAAAGTATCTTTACGGACCGTATAAAGCCATACATGCAAAGTTTGCATTGGAGTCCTAGTGAGTGCCCACACCCAAGTGCTAAAATACGTAGCCAATTTCGCGGATCATTTGGGACACCAACCATGGATGGTTATCGTCGGAGATCACCCAAGTTTCAAACCACTGTGATATTTCTTCCACATTATGTGGTTTGTGGTCTCTCCATGCTAAACTAAGGCAAAAGCGTATCCTATACAGTTGCTACACCCTTGACAGACTGACTGACCACAGACCGAAGTCCTACTGTCATAGCTGGTGAATTTAATGCCTGGGCTACAGAGTGGGCCAGTTCCAGAACGAATAGAAGACGAATTTGTCTGTAAGAGGCTTTCGCCGCAAACCACCTCATGGAAAGTAAGCACCCACTACACCCTCAGTGACCATCAGGCAATACTGTTTGAGATCAAAATGAACGACAGTTCCAAATATGACTCAAAACCTAGGATGGAAGGCCAAAACCCTTGATAAAGATGCGTTTTTGATTATGGGACTGCATATCGCACAGTACCTAGCGATGCAGCATATGTGATTGCAGGAATGCTCCCTATTGACCAGCTATCAGGTGAAATGAAGAGCATATATGAAAAGAAAAACAATGTGGAGGACGAAAATGGTGAAATGAATACCATTGAAGGAAAAAATGGGATAACGGAAGTAGAACGAACTGCCAGTTTACAAAAATGGCAGCAGCTCTGAAATGCTCCGGAATGCAAAAAAAAGGTCAACGGACGTACCGACTTATCCCGACAATCAACGACTGGATAGAGCGTAAACACCTAAACTAAACTGCCACAGGACTCAAATGCTAAGTGGGCATGAATGCTTTCGGCTTCAGTCTTGCTAGGGAAGGCAAGGATCTGTATTTCCAATGCCCCCGATTCCAGCTTCAGAGAGAAATCCTACATAAGGAACTGGAAGAATTACCAAACCCTGAAAACATAGGCCACATGCTACAGTCGCAAGCAAAGTGGGATGCAATAGACACGTTTACAATATGTATCTGGAAGGAACTTTGACGACTGCAGCGGGAAGCAGAAGCAGAGATGAAGAAAGAAGAGGGATAGTCCAGGAGACTGGTCACGTAGACATTTGAAGAAAGCAAGTCTTGTGCTAAATCCCGCCCCGCGAGGGAATACCTGGAGGTAGTATCAAGGGGTATAGAAAAAGGGTTGTTGCCATTAATGCAAGATGCAGAGGTAGAGTTCATAAGAAAAAGTGACAAAGTTTGTTGGATTTGACCCGTAAATTCGCTGAGGTTGCCTTGTAATATTCGCTGACTCCTTTCTAAGGAACCACATTTAAAAATTTTTCTTTAGTACACGAATAGGCCTGATTGTGGATTGACTTCTACGTGAGTCTTATATTTATTATGGAAACGAGATCAGTAAGACACCAACAAAAAATTACGTTCCTATTCCCACACACTCGACCAATCTATCTTTTGACAGACCAAGGATCCATGGAGTCCCTCTTTGGTGGAAAAACTTAAATATATAGCTTATCCCGAATACAATACTTAGAGTAGAGTGAATCCTAAAATGAAAACTAGAAAAACTCTTGCTCCAGAACAGTGTCTGCAAGGACCAAAGAGTTACCCCCAATGCTTCTGTGGGTAGTTCAACAAACCAATTTCGCTCTAAGCGTGTATTTTTTTTTTTTATTATTTTACACAGACCTTACAGTGGTAATGAATAATGAAAAATCGCAATCATCAAGGACACATACTGTCTGCAACCCAGCTTATTGAATCTCTTACACTCGCACCAAGGGACCAAATACTATAATAGTCTCAAGAAAAAACCCCCGGGAAAGGATTTATTCCCCCAATGAAGCGAACCCTTCACCTAACCCAGGAGCAATGTAAAAAAATAAATTCTTCGAATTTTTGTTTTTACATTTCTGTTCTTCAGCATTAAATCTATCTGTCACTCCTTGTACGCACAATTTGATTCAATTATTCATCTAATCGCCCCTACATTGACAGCCATACAAATTGACACACTGAGATTTGATTGCAAAAATAAAAATAAATAAGAAGGGTAAAAAGTTAAAAGAATTTACATAAAGATTTGGTAGCAAGAAACTCTGTAGACAGGGCGACAGTCTAACGACGGAGAAAAAAGGAGACTTACTGCAGGATTTTCTTAGAAATTCATAGCAGACACAGATGACATTAATTTTTTTTTTCTCATTTCGTTTGTCCTCGTGGATTAGTGGAATTCCTGCGAAAGGAATTCTTTGATTGATGTTTAATCATGATGAGGAGGGTGATGTTTTGTGTTCAAGGACATATGGGTATGTCATGCGAATAGTGGCAGGGTGGAATGGAATTGAGTACAAAGATGGGAAGGGATTCGCACCAAGGACCATCGAGCTTAGGGAATATAGACTGAGTGAAAGTATGGCCAAACAGAACAGCAACTTCATGAAACTGACCATAAAGGCTGGCACAAGTATGTAAGTATTGAATAACTTAAGACAAATTCTTGAAATCATATTGATGGTGAGACCTAGCTAGTGGACTTGATCCGAAGAAGACATCACATACATACGACGATATATACTTATACGCTGATTTCTATCTAGTCACCACGAGGCAGACACTCAATAAGGTGCAAAGACTTGCATGCCCTTGTCATGAGAACGAGCCCAACTGCAGCCATGGAAGTGCTACAGGAACGCCTCTGCATTTCGTGGTTGAAGAATGTGCAAGTGAAGGTATAGGTGCATTCAAACAAATACCACTCCTGATCTATCCTAGAGATGATAGCATTTGATGGTTTAACTTTCAAAAGTATTTCGTCACTAGTCTGAGGAATAAACAGAACAGGAACAATGAATCCACAATCTACAAGTTGAAGAAACAAATGGTACACAAATGGGTCAAGAACAGATGAAGGAACTGGACCTAGGGTATGTGGACCTAGAACCAAATACTAGACTCAAGCATCTGCATCGATTTTGGCTGAAATTTTGACCCACCGACAGATGTGACCAACTGTGAGATAGCCAGCCACATGGAACCTCGTGTGGGAATGCCTGTAGATACTTAATGAACTAAGCAGGAGGAAGAAGGTGATCCTCTGTTGGATACCTGGTCATGTCGAATGTGAAATGGCTGACTCCCTACCAAGAAGAGGAGCATCAGAAACCTTTGTAGATCCAGAACCATTCTGCGAAACAGGGGAACATACCCTAAAACGAAGACATCCGGAACCAAGAATAAGATAACAAGAGAAGCATCTGAAACAGCGCTCAGGGCATGAGGCAAACCAAGAAGATTTTAGGGCAATGTAACCGGATAAGATTCGAAGCATGCATCACGAGTAAAAATAACCTAACGAGCTTCTTAATGGGGCATTGTAAACTCAGGGAGCACCTAAGGAAACCGGGTATTCCTGAAGAAGGTCTCTGCAGATTCTACGAAGTGACCAGCACCGACTCACAAACGACTGAAATACTTGGGCAAGTACCAATTGTAAGATGAAGAAATACTAGAACCAACTCTCATCCTCAGATCCTTAAAGGAAACTGGATTAGAGCGGATGCTATTAGACGGATTTCACCCGCCGAGGCGAAGTAAGAGTATACAACTCTCAACTTCCATGAGGAATCTTACGCGAGGGGATCTCTAACAAGGGCATGCACCCCTCCAAGTAGTAGTAGTGCAATATACCCCTCATTCAAATAATATTAACATACACTGATACTTAAGGGTCGACTATGATCCCAAGACTAGTGATCTGCCTCACTGGTATATTATCTGTCCTTAAATTAGGAAATGTGGCACATATAGCGGACGCAGGTACAATAACAAACTTTAAATGCACCTTATTCTGTTCAGTGCTTAGTGAAGGTATTCAGAAGAATTTGTATCGAATTGAACTTTTTGTACACATAACTGAGGTCTTTCGAAAGGATAACCCAATATGCCATCAGTGAATGGGTATACGACAGCGGTTCATTCTTTACGCATATCCGTTACCCGAGTTTACATGTTTCCGTCATCATATGTAATACCATTCACAATCCGAAAGAAATATCGAATACAGAAACTTCTGATATACCAATTTAAGCCATTTGGAATAAAACTTTTAGTCAGACTCTGTTAATAAATTTTTGACACCGGACTTACGATATTTCCTTAACGGGCATAACAGAATAAAGTCCAAAGGATTAAATTGAATTTAAGTATCGAATCGGGTATCCGACGTCGTATATCGGACGTAAAATGTTTAGTGATGCTATTTACTAGTTAAGAATTTATATTCTAGTTTGTCGTGGTTAAAAATTAGTTTCTACTTCCATCCGACAACAGATATTTTATTTATATGGCTGGCCATTGTGGCATATCTGTATACCACGTACTTATACATCCAATGGCGATGATGCCGACTTGTTAGCTGTCGGATACCAAACAGAAAGGAAGTACAAACTCGAGACCGACAAGAGATGCACAATACACCGTTTATAAACCGAGTTTGGTCATACTTAGCCGGAAAATCGGGAGTTCTAGATTCTTACCGTAACGTTTTAAAGCTGAATATCGGGCTATCGGAATATTCATTCGAAAAATACCGAAAATCGGATATCCGATATCGTGTATATGTACGTATGTATGTTTATGGACCAAGGTACAGACTCGAATCCGACAAGATGCACAATACACCGCATATAAAGCAAGTTTGGTCATACTTAACCGGAAAATCGAGAGTTCTAGATTCTTACCGTAACGTTTTAAAGCTGAATATCGGGCTATAGGAATATTCATTCGAAAAATACCGAAAATCGGATATCCGATATTGTGTATATGTATGTATGTTTGTGGACCAAGGTTTGGTCATTGTCTTGTTATTCGGAGAAAATGATTTGCCAGTTTCTAGATCGAGGCTGGCTTCAGCTTTTATGGGTTTGGGCATCCACTCTGCTGGGGTTAACGTTAAGTGGCTTAGGCCTGACCCTTTGCGACTATTCAGACAAAAGTTCACATTCTTTCGGGACTGGATGTACGATTGTCATTCTAGTAGACAACGTTTAGACTAAATTCTGTTCAACCACTCTACGGATGATATCAAGATTTTTACTTTTTCTGCATAGAAGGTTAAAGTGTCATTTCCATATCATAGTTGTTCACTTTGGTATAGAAGACAAACATCAAATCCTGAACCCTGAGTACACAAAATTTTACAAATATTTCTACCAAAACTTATAACCAACCTTTAGACACATTAATATATTTCAAAATTCGAATTTCAGTTCACGTCGCCAGTAATCTTAAAGCCAATTTGCAATGCTGTGTCTAAATACCCTCAAATTGGGCATATCTCGAACCAACAATTTTTAATTACAAAAAATTCAAATTTTTGGCAAATATTCAAAATAAATTTCTATCTTTGCTTTCCAATCATAATCGATTTGATGCGCCAAACATATGCAATTATAGACGTCACATTAACACACTGTCGCGACATTAATTCACCCGATTGTGAAAAATATTTCAGATTGTATAATCGTGTTTTTGTTTATAGATAATCGAGAATCTATTTCATATTTTCAACACAATTCGATGGGGTTAATTAAGAAGATGGAAACGGAGGCTGGTCAGTTTGTTCTGCTATAGAGCTGTGCTATGGAAATTATTCATTTTGTACATAATAGTCGTTTTGTCATCAGGGGCGCCACGCTTAGATGGGTACAGAGAGTGAAAGATTGGATGGGAGAAGTCATAGGGTATAGAGAAGGACTCTGGGTGTCATGTCATGTCTTTAAAATCTTTATTAATTTTCTATTTCGAAACTTATCTTGTATATGTACATGCATGTCTTAGTCAAGTTGTCCACTAGGTGGCGCAAAATTTGTATGTAAAACTTCGCTTTTTTTCAGAAAAAAAGGTGGTCAACCCCCGTAATTTATTCCAAACTGGTACGTCTCCGTCATGAAGTATCATTTACAAGACATGATCGTATTCTACATGTGATATACGCAAATAAGTATATTAACAAACATGAACTACTATATTTCAAGGAATAGATACAAGTTTTCAGAATAATCTTGATAATGGTCCTCATTTTTTTAAAGTCAAATAAGATATGCGCTGTGACTGAAAGAACTGAGCATTGCTATGTTTGGTTTCTCAAAATATTTACTTGCAAAGGAAGCAAGATAAGGAAAGTAAATACAAAATCCATTGTCTGAGTCGTTGTAGACTGAAATAGTTGTTGATTTGATTTTTCAAACGCCAATCAGTAGCCTTGGTCGCAATAAGTAAACTCCCTGATGTGTGAAGAATTTTGCGCTTTGTTTTGTTTTTCTTGTAGCATGCATGAGTTGAAAATTTCCTGTTCTTCTTTGATAAGGAAAAAATCAGAAAGAAAATAACACCATTTTCCTGCATCTTCAACACCTTTAACGGTTGAAAAGTAATGACAATCTTTAATATGGTCCAAGGGAGTTGAACCTCCTATGATAAAATCACGCAGCACATCAACCTAAGTCATGGACAGAGCAATGGTAGGAGCAAGTCGAAAAGTTGATCCAAAATATACGATGAAATCCGTCAAACACGGGGGCGGAAGTATTTTTGAAGTATGATGTTGGTCCTATAGCTAGAGTACCTGACAGGATGGATCAACATCAATACAAGGACATAAGTATCATATGGATGGTCATAACATTGCAAGCTTGGCTTAGATACTACAAAATTCAAGTTTTAAGTTGAGTTTTCAAATTCCATCAAAGGAATGTGGAATGATGTGAACAAGGCCTGTTAGGCAGAAGGAAATGAATCATTTGAATCATTTATAGATAGTCATCCAAGAAATTTGATATTTCATTCCACGAACACGCTGCCACAGGCTTGTGGAAAGCTTGCGAAGGCAACTTTGGCTTGTTGCAGACATAAGAGGATACACCCTATTAGGCCATTTGTGTTGTGCGTGTTATACAGAAATAGTGAAACCGAAGGTCCCTTCTACTGAAGAATTCCCAGAAGATGGTATAGATGTACATAAGTGTCAGTAGAATAAAGCCACCGGTTCAGTAGGGTTTTTGAAAGATTTCCACCTTCCAACGAAAGACATAGACTAAGGAATTCGAGGAAATTCCCATGGCCATTTCGCAAGCGTTCGGATATTTCTCTACCAAAACTCTTTTCGCAGAATAAATAAGCTCTGAAGATCTCTTCGGCGAGATAGACCTTTAGAAGTACCCCCCACCTGCTTCTCTAAAGGAAATTTTATAAAAAGAACCAGGAAATACAAGTGGATGACAGTGAAGTCAGCTACACTCAGCGACGAATAAACAGAGTTCATAATAATTTCAGAAAATATTAATCAATATTGCTACCGGCACAAGGCGAATTCGACTCACACTATGTAGTCCTCTTGTCAATCGAGTAGGGTGCCTTCGAAATCTTTCGAACAAAATTGGCAGACAAAATATTTTATGCAAGTATTTTGAAAGTATACCCGCCCCCACCACTTCCCAACAAACTCCGGTTAATAAACCCAATCCCTTCGCCGAGTCATATTCCCTAATTAATTGTCCCTTCATCCCCTGAACAGGACACTTTCTAGTAATTTTATTCCCATCCAATTTGTTCCCATCTCGCTCCCTCCGTGTGACATTTAAAAAATCGCACACAAAACGAACAGAACCGTGCGTCGTCGGCATGATAAATGGCTGTCGCGCCATTTTGAATAAACTTTACACTTCATTTCGTTGTGCCGTCTTCAATTAAAATTTCTTAAAAAGTATCCTAAGAACGAAAAAGGAAACATATTTACTAAATGATCCTTGCTTCGGCTAACAACACTACATCATTCATCTACTCTTGGTCTTGGCGACGAAGGCACCCGCCTAACCCATGGCAGCACAATCGCCCAATTTTCACCATCTATCCTTCAAACCACCCATCCACCCACCCACCTTTACATCGTTCCACTTTCGCACGTCACTTGCTGCTCAGTTGGTTAATGATGTAAATTTCTGTTGACACTTTTCATCTACACCGCTCTTTTACAAACTTAAAAATAGAGAATACATACATACATATGTATCTACAGAGAGTAGAAAATAAATAAAAAAGAAAAATCCTTGCACACTTTTGCCGTTCGAATATGAGTTACGTCGTCGTACGTTGGCGACAGCGGCAACGACAACGACAACGACGACGACGACGACGACGACGACGACGATGACTAGAGAAACTTATGATGCAGATGGACGTTTCAAAAGGACAAGCAAGGGTATGTGCACGGGAACGAGGCTTTCTCTCTCGGTCCCTCTTTCTCTTATAGTTTACGCTATTTACGCCTGAAGTGGTGCACATGCAAAGTGCATTCATTTTGTTGCTTGCGTCATGTGAAAAGAGTTCAGATAGCATGGGGCGGGACGGTGTGGTTGTCAACATCCATTCGAGAATGAGCTTGAATGTAATTAGCTGTGAATAGATTGCTAAAGTGTTTCAGAATGGAGAAAGTAGTCTCTGAAACACACGTAGGATGCATACTTGGGCGAATAACATAAATGAATGAGACGCAGACAAGTATTTTTAAAGAATGCATGGGAAAGATATTTTTAAAGTCGACGATATTTATGGTTCGATTTTAAAGCCTCTAACGCAGATAAGGATGTGAAGTCGGTGCTATGGTCATTGATATCCAAAATCAACACCCTGTGCGGTGTAAACACTTCAGAATCGGAATTTTGACGTATCTATGACAATTTGATAAAAAGATATGAACGCATAAACGAATATTATAAGCACCCTGTAAGATGAACTTCGAAATTCGAAGATGGCTAGGACAATCAATATTTTGATCGGCTAGAATAAGCCTCGAGATTGAAGGATAATCCAAAATAAAGAACCAATTTTGCTTACGCCCTGACAGTAAAAGGAATACCCTGTAATTCGAACTTCGAAATTCTAATAATCTTGTGTTGCAACGTTCATATTTCGATTTTCGAAGACTGTCATGTATGACAAACATCTTATAACTCGATCTTCGAAATTCGAATAAACACTTGTGAGGGGAACATCTCGATAGTGTCACCATGTACTTTGATGGGTATGGTGATGTGATCCTCAATATTTATAGTAGAACTCACGATTGAGGGATTTTATGAAAACTTTGAGATTTGACAAGTATCTGTTTGATGACACCCTGTTTGTCAGTAATCGAAAACTTGACCTCTTCTTCGTATAAGCAATGATGTACCAATTTTTTGGAGGAACACATGAATACATGTGGAGAGACTATATAACAAAGAAGCCGGCAATTTGAATTCAAGCGTCAGAAATTTAACATCTCTGTTTGATTGCTTGCACTGCATTGTCTAGGTTGGGGTCAAGGCCTCCTGAAGAGGCGGAAAGCATACATATATGTACACATAAAGTAGGTTTGATAGATACACATCCGCAGTTGGACAATGAAGACGCAAGCCGAGCTTATCTGAAGGAAAACTAACCAGCTCCAATCATGGGAAGAACACCTACTGCAGGACTGGAGGCTTTCCTCAATGTGCTGCCGCTGGACATTGTCGTTCAATCCTCGACAGCAACGAGTGCCTTAAGAATAAGTCAGTCAGATAGTTGGAGACATAATTTAACGCTTTACTGAATGATCGTGGAGAAATACATATCTAGGAAAGGTTTATACCACGGGCTAACTCACGCCGTACCTAGGCATCCAAAGAACGTTCACAAGCTTACGTCGGTCAACCTGCCAAATACACATGCCATCTCTATCTCTACAGATGGATCAAAGATGGATGGTGGTATAGGGTCTGGCATATTTTCTGAACCTCTGGGTATATCCAAAATAGTCCGTCTTCCGAACCATAGCATTATGTTCCAACCGGAGGTCCTGGTCCTAGCAGTGACAATAGCTGCCCGTGAGGCGGCGTTGAAGGCAATACCACAGGAATGTATTGCAATAAAAGCGATTACTGTTGTAGAAATAAATTTCAAGCTTGACCTCTGCTGGGTCCCTGGACACGAAGGAATAGCAGGCAATGAGAAGGCAGACAAATTGGCAAGAAGTTGTTCGTAACTAACATCACAACAGGTAGACACCTCAGTGTTCATCCCGCCTTGCGGACTGAAGCAAAAAGCAGGCATCAAAGCCAGGAAATGGTCCTGTGTGGTTACAAGAAACTTATGGTCTTGCTTTAACAAGGATAGACTTGACCGAATTATGCAAAAGTATAGGAAATCCCTTTCTACCCTGAAAGGTGTAATCAAGGGACATAACTCTCTTCGGTACCACATGAAAAAAAAACTAAGACTTACAGAGGAAGACATGTGTCGGCCACTTTCTCTGTCACTACCCTGGGCTTATCCACCTTAGATTTCAATTTCTAGGCCGAAACTTCTTCTGCGATCTTGAAGAATTATCCAACAGTTTGATGGTTCCTATGAGACAAATTTGTAAGACTAGGGTTAACCAATGGGCAAGGGATATCTTTCCCCCTATGGGTATCACAATAGGTCTGTACTAACATGGCGATGAAGTTTTTGCCACTCGCCTACCAAAGAACCCAAAATGGTTTGGGTAAGTACAAGTTGTCTCAAAAGAAAGTTTATATTTGTTTAGCTTACTTCGTGAAGGCAACGAATTCGAGGAGCGTGGTAATAAATAACCTGGCTCTGGGGAATTCAGTCGCTATGGAGGGTTGCTTGAGAGTAGTCCGCGCGTTGTACGTCCTAGTTTTATAAAAACGGCGCTTCGACGACTAGCACGTGAAAGATTCCGCAATATTCGAGGTTTCCGCGATACGCGGAATACGCCAATCACACCTCTCATTTCAAAATCGTTCAAAAGTTTGAAGATACCGATACAATACTGGATACAAAGTCAATCTCCAGAAGACCGGCTTTCTATTGTAAAACATTGATTTGGAAGGTTGTCTAGGGTCCTTCATTCGGCATTAATGACTTCCGTTCCTGTAGATACAAAATAGTTGCTGACAAGATACCACAAAAAAGTCAAACTTCCCCTAAAGTAAAAGACTCATAACTAACTCTTCCAATTGGAATGAAAATACTTTGAATTATTTGAGACTGTCTAACTTCCATAGTAGCACCAGAACCTCAGTAGCGTTTTCAACATCTTCTCGCCCCCTTCACTCAGAAAACCCTCCTCTATTTCATTTCATTATTATTCAAAGACAAATTATGCTAAATCTGCCGTGGATACACTATATACAGACATACTTTCATAATCACATTGTTGAAACTTTTTAAGAAGATATACCGAACTTAAGAAAACCCGTTTTGTCCAAATATCTGCAGTTGAAGTATGCCACCCGACAAAAATTAAAAAAAAATAAAAAAATCCTTCATAGAGCAATATAAACACGACTGTTTCGCGACATAAACGCCTTAAGCAATTGTATAGTGAACTGACTTGACTGGAGGACCCCCATCCTCCATCAGACACAAAAGGATTTCTCGGCTAAAGTATTTGCACTTCAAAAAAGTTGCTTCAGAATCAAAGAGCTCCTCTCTCTCTGTACAAAAGTGTATAAGGAGATGAGCCGCTTTGTTTCAAAAATACATAACAAGTAGGTATGCAGAGAAAGAGTGAATATTCTTCTCGTTTTTTTTTTTTTTTTTTTTTTGTCGAAGGAGCATTGTTGTGCTCACGGGTAGCAAAAATCTGGTCGTTAAGCTTTCAAAAAAAAATCCACTTGACGTATCTTTGGTGGAAATTTACAGGGTGGCTACTAATTTTAGGAGGAATTTCTTGGTTTCGAGGATGCTGTCAGAGATTGGTACTTCAAGAAGGAATTAGCTGAATTTTGCACTTCGGTGATTAGTCAAAAAAAATTGGATTGGATTTGTCTTCTAACTTGGTGAAGAAGTTTGACTGGCAATAAAGGGCCGAATATTTGCCAGTAGAGGTCCACTTTGTCTATAAGAATACCCAGCAGGAGCCTCATACGTATAACTGGTGTACACCTAAGTTGTTGAAGAAGTCAGCACCTAAATGCTACCTTCTACGAAATCGGGGGCTTGGCACATGTAAAGTACATTTATTCCTCTTTTTCATCAATGCGACTTATGCAGATGAGCAGATCCAGCCTAAGGACGTACATACCAGTAACACAGTGTAATGATAGATACTATGAGCGAACTTGGGTTTCTAACTGAGCAGATGTGATTAGACAGTTGGAGTGTTTCGGATCCAGAATTGAGCTTAAGTAACTGCACCGAGACTCATGCCGACATTTGCCTTACCCGATAGAATCGATTCTACCTCCGTAACGAGCTGCTCCTCGGTCATACAATTCCCTAGAATAGCACACTCTCCCGGCATCTCAAAAAGGTGAATGCTGAAACAGGCCTAGCTTCTCACGACCATTCGTGCTGTTCGCACAGGAAGGGGTCTACTGTTTAATGCCATATCCGATAGGCAATTTGTTATTTGAGAAGCTTTTGCATGAGGGGTTGTACTCTCAGATGTTTGTCAGACGCTCGCGAGAGGTGAGGTTTTAAAAAGCGTTTAGGTGCTTTGGCTGGGATTTGAACCTCGAAACCTTTGCTTCGTAGTCCAACGGCACTAACCACTTGCGCTACTGCGCCCACATATGTAATGTAAAAGATTGCAAAGATTTTATCAGCCACGACAAGACCTTCTTGATCACCATGATCTTCGTCTAGAAGACGGTACAGTGATTGGGAAGACGGAAAGAGATATTTATATCTAGATCGTTGAAAGCAAATTGGTTCCCTGTTTTCTAGCCACGATTCCTCCTCCCAATCGGCTCCTGAGAGGATACGTGTTCTTATCGAATATAAGTTATAAAGTACGTAGTCGGTTTCTTGCGGGAGGAGTTCAAGATTGTTAAGATTAGAGGAGTGTCCTGTCCTTAAATTAGACCACTGACATGTAGCTTTTAGACAAGAAGGTGCCTAAACTCTTGTTTACGAATAATATCCAAAGCCGGAGTAGTTCTTAGTGCTCCAATGGTGTGCAAGCAAGCCGACCTTTGTAATAATTCACAAAGCTGTCCATTCAACAGATAGATAAACTATGAACCTAATTTACTTCCTATTACTGTCTTACAGTAGTTCAGAGCTGTAATGGCTTTCTTTAAACATTCAAGAATATTGGGTTTTCATCTAAGCTAAACATAGTATTGAAAGGTCAAACTGCAAAATTTTGTATTTCCAAGTAAAGAAGACAGGTTCTGCTTTTTAGAGTAACACTAATCCCACATCCCTAAGCTCTGTAAAGAATCCACCAAGATGGCACCTGACAAAATATCATTGAGCGTATTAAGGTGTCTTAGGAACATCATCAGCATAAGCAATTACATTACACCCTTCTTCTTAGAAGCATTCATTCACTGATAGGTTCCAAAGGGATCTGCCAAGTATAGAATTTTCTACACTGTTCCTGAGAGTCAAACAAAGTTTTTTTTAAACTATTTACTGTAATACATTCCATAAAATATTCAAAAATCATTAACTTTACTGCAAAAGCTGACAGCCTAGAAGTCGCTTTATGAAAACAAATTTCTTAAAAACTCTAAGTAGATACATTTTGGGAAAAAATTCTCAAAGATAATTCAAGAATCGACTTTTCTCTAAAGTTGACCCACACGCCTTGTATCTAAAATTAGTACATTTTATTGTAAGGTCTGCTGGCAGTAGAATTCTATGAACCATAGGCCTTTTGATTCGTCTTCTACAAAATGTTAGCAAACGGCAGATCGACCCACATCTGTGGAACCTACAAGCCCAATCTGATTGCTTGCAGCGAACTTAAGGCCAAAAAAGAATTCTTACTTGTGTAAGCCGACAAGTGACTACAATGCATTGTATCAATACCAGCTAAAACTACTACCTGTCAGTCCTTCCTTAATAGACAAGCAAAACTAAATATCTCAGGATAATGCCTGAAAAAGTACACGGGTCAGTCTGCAACCTTTTGGGACACCACGTATTTTTGGTTTCATATGTTATGATGTGAGTTCAGATGTCGTCTAAACTATCTGACGTTCGACTTCCTGTCATCTAATTACCATTTCCACAAAGACTCAACCAAACACCACGACCTTTGTCTCAACCTGATCCACCGCTCTAGTAATTCATTGCGAAATGACTCTCCCCAACAAGTCCACAATTTGAATAACTCCTACGATCTAGGTGTAGACATCGTCTTCCAAAAATAAAATATGAAATATTCAAATGCCTAATTTCCATCGCTTTCCACTCGATTACATCGCAAAATTACATCCTCAAAGTATACTCTCTCTTCACTAAGCCCCTAATTTGTATCGGCATTTAGTACCAGAGATACACTCCCGCCCGCTCATACAACAACACAACAAAAACAATCTCTGACAGGATGAAGACAAAACAAACCAAAGGATGATAGAAGAAAAAAATACAAGTAATACGCAAACCATACGGCCCACAAATCCTCGAGGGAAATCAAAAACTCACCCAAAGAAAACGTCATCTTTAAGAGCTTAAATTTTTATAAAACCCCAAGCAAACGAGAGATCGTAAACCTGGAAAGCTACAACGAACCTTAAACACCCTCCTAATACACTTCGACGAAAGAGAGCAAAAAAAAATCGAAAGAAAATCACAGAAAATATCCTTTCAGCAGCTCACTCTCCCACCCACTAACAGAAACAATATGCTTGACTGCCTGGTGTGTATCTATAAGATACGAAAGAAATCAACCCAAAAATAAAATCAAATCAAACAATTTTTCATCACTTTTCCCACAAACGCACTCCTCCTACCCATGCTCTCCTCCTCAGCCACGTTTTATAACCTACGGCGGATTTTTGTTTTCTCCTCCTGTAAAGGGATGCCGAGAAGGACACCCTCATCCCTGGACTATGATGAGGAGAAACATTGTTCCTACGCATTTGTTTAGGTATGCTCATGTGAAAAACAGGCGCGCCGATGGGTGGTTACTGAAAAGAAACACATGACGTAGCAAAAACCAAAACCAAAACTTTGGGCGAAAGGCAAGCATAAGGAATGGTTTTCTTCTTTTAGTCCTCAGGAAGCGGGAGGATCTATGTGCGGTCGTTCTTTTATCACATCTCTCATATCTGCTTTCTTTAAAGTTTATACTTCCGTTTTGTGTGGTATCTTTGGGGTGTGCTTAACCTACATACACAAAGTTTAGAAAATCTCCAAACCGTAAAATAAAAAAATATAAAAAAAAAAGGATAACACACACAGGATATATGTATGTACGATGCGAAAATAAAAATCCTACACCTCTCCTCTGTGTGTTTGTGTGTGAACATGTGAACATTCTCACATTTCAGTCAGAATCAGAAGCCAGCAGCAGCAGCGAGCTCAGCAGAAAACCAGAGTGAGGAGGACAAACTTGAAAGGATTTCACACGATGAAATATCCTTTAGCTGCTTCTGCTGCTTGCCGTGATTTATAATTTTTCAACTTTCTCCTCTCTCCGCTTGTCCTCTCGTCTCTCTTATTCTGAGACTTTTTGCATTTTTTTTTTTGACTAAGAGAATCACCACCAGAGCTGAGAGAACACATCCTGCTGTGAGATAAGGACGTACGACGATGGTATGTCAGGTATTTATTAGAAGTTTATAGATACGCGTACGTATTTGTGTTGAACCACAGGATTTAGTGCCCTGAAAGGTTATACGATGACAGACAGAGAGATAGATTATCCCTGCACGCTCGTTATTTGCCTCTGGACCGTAAAGGAATTCCGAGTATTTAGAAGGAAAAGTATGCTGTTGTTGTTTGGCCTACAGGCAGGTTCATGGGTTGGTAAATTAACACGTAAATACTTTTGGATGTGGTTCTTGTGTTTGTTGAAGAATGCAAAGGCCGGAAACTTAACAGAGCTATGAAATTCATTTCAAACAGAGCGAGGACTCACAGGGATGCGAAAAATTTCCTCAAAAATGGACTGATTTCGTACATTTAGTTGGGTTGGTTCAGTCTCCAAAAGGCATGGCTGCGAAGAGGGGAGCTTAGCATAAGGAAGTGGTCGCGTGGAAAATAGGGTTATACAGATACAAATGGTCTAGAGAGTCTTGTGCAAACTGGGTTTTCAGGATCAGAGTGTAGGATCAATGTAGTTCTATTCAAAAATAGTGTGATACCAGTGGCCAAGATAATAGCTAGAATCAGTCTGAAGCGAATTGAAGACACACTCGACGCCCTGGATCGTCCTGTGTTGACCACATCAACGCGCTGCGGATCATCATCGAGCAATGTGTTGAATATCGATAACCACTTCACCTGCTGTTCATCGACTTTGAAAAGGCGTTTGATAGTGTTAATCGGGAATTTATTTGGAGTGCCTTGTGCAGGAGAGGCAATCCTGATAAATTAATACAAATTGTCAAGGTTACATACGATGGGCCAACATGTCACGTTTTGCACACAGGAAGGCTGTCTGTGGATTTCGTAGTCCAAAGTGGGGGTCAGCAAGGCTGCGTACTTTCACCAATACTTTTTCTATTGGTGATTAGCGATGTGCTAAATGCGGCCTTATCAACAGGAAATGGAGGAATTCGATGGATTCGTACATCTGAATACCCCAACGATGTATGCCTACCGTCTCACAGAATAAAGGACCTTCACTCATCATCTTATAGATAAATGCATTGCTGGACAAACGGTTGAGAGAGTAGAGTTTTCAATACCTTGTGAGTATTGTCTCAACCGATGGCGGAACTGAACTGGATGAAGCCAGCCGAATAGGCAAAGGAAAATCTGCGTTTGGAATGCTATTAACAGTTCGGTTCCAACGTTGAATCCGTGCTGCTATATGGATGTGGTTCCTGGAGGGTGACCGCCACTATCACGAGGAAGCTGCAAACGTTTGTCAGTAGGTGCCTGGCTAAACAGCTTTATCAGAGAACAGGCCATGAACCTATAGACACAACCATACTCTCCGAAAGGGTGACAGGTCCATACCTAACCACGAGATGCAATAGAACCCGCTTACTTAGGATGGCAGGATACGCGGCGGTCCTGGGAGTACATGGCGCAAAACAGTTGAGAAGGAAGGACGGCAACTGGGAAAGAGTTGGGGATATTTCCAGAAATCGCACACGATGACGGATCCCTTAACTCCAGTAAGCATTGATGTATATGTCTACAGCGTCAGGATACAACGTTTTGTAGTGGCTACAGTCAGATTCACAAAAATGTCATTCATTTCCAATTTTAATTAAAGATTCTCAGTATACATACCTATGTATGTGTGTACTTGAAGAGCTAAAAATGTATTTTTAATGAAAATCCTTTCAGGGTTTCTGCGTATCTTTTACTCATACTTCCTTCCCAGAAGCACCCCAAGAGTGCGATCTGTAAAAGCTACAGAAAATACCCCACAAAGAGACC